>JAMKCF010000018.1:6807043-9390939 GCA_023634235.1 Pisaster brevispinus
TGTCATTTCATTTGTTGCTTATTTTTTATTCCCAGCCCTTGGTGCTTGGGTTAACGCCAGAGCTCTTATACGTACTGGAGATCTGAAGACAGAAAGCACCGTTGGTGGCATCCAAACTAAATCATCTTTTGACTATGCAAACCAGTTAAGCGTTGATGAAGACCGCGCCTTTTGGATCGAGTACGAGAACGGCGTGGTCCGGGTTGGTAAAGGCTGTGAGAAGGACGCCTTTATGGAGTGGGATGGCACCTGCTGAGGTAGGCAATCACCCCAAGGTCAATATCGCTATATCGACATGGAAAATTGCCTCTGGTGACTGGGTCTTTGAAGAGCGCTGTATCTAAGACCCTAATTATCCCTCAAAAGTTTGATCGAGTGCATAAAAAGAGCTAGTAAGGGCTATAGGGCAGACTAATACTTGACTCTAGCAAAAAGCCACCGTTTGGTTGCAATGTCCCTCGCTGGTGACGTTCTCATCACAAGCTGACAAGTTTTTAGCGTAAAGTTAAAAGTGTTAGTTTTGCTCTTCTTCTTTTTAAATTTTTAATCGATTTGAAAAAAAATAATAATAATGTTTGTGTGTGATTATACTATGTGCAGGTATTGGCTGTGGTTATAAGCTTGTTTACTTAATTAATTAATTAACTTTGATAATTTGGTTTCATCTACCATTGTATATGCACTGTATATTCAGCTGGGACTTTCACATGTGACTTTTATTGTATCTTTGTTTTGGCCTTTAAATCAGCACTACGCTGGCAAAACCCAATCTATAATTCTACCTTTAATCTCTTCGTTCGATGCAACTATTACTTTTTGTCAATGATTCATGGGTGAAATTGAAATGCAATGTAGTAAGTTTACAGATCAAATGGATAATTGATAAAACGCCGAGTCTTAATTGTTCTGTCATAATGTAGCACAAACCCAATGTGCAGTCTAGTCTGGCACCCTGTGTGCACACATGCATTTTTAACGCAAGTTGTCTTAACTCTCCCAAAAGACCTTTGTCATGGTGCGGCCATCTTGATTGTCTCCAATCCAAATCAACGTAATCAAAACGACACTATAGGGAGGAACAGTCTGGTTCCTTTTTGTACTAATGACTTTTAGCATTCCTTGCTAATATTTGATGTAAGGTTCATGACCAAGATTGTGGCAACATGATAAAAGTCAATGTAAATTGTTGTTGTTGATAAACAAACGGCGCTGGATGAATTGGCGTGGAAGGCCGAATATTAGCAAAATATTCAGACGTGTGTAGAACTGATCGATGTTGTGACCAAAATCAACATCTGTTTTCACCCCAACAAAATTACATCCCATGATTGGTTGCTTTGTTTCCCAAAAAATCAACACTATTTTTGAATAATTATTTGAGTAGGATTGTTGCAAACTGTGGCTATCTGTGTTTGTGTTGCATTTATGGCTTTCCATAGTTCTCCAACTTTGGTTTGGCAAAAAACCGAGCTGTGGACGTTGCAAAACGGGTCTTCATCCAAGGTGGTGAAGCGCCACCTTGTGGTGACCTGATGGGCTCAACAATGTTACAAAGACAGCGGAGACCTGCCCCAGGGCTCAAATTCATGGCTGTGCTTACTGTCAAATTATACGCTTACGATCACTTTGCAAGCGTCGATTTTTTGTGCTAGCTGTGTAAGCGGAGAATGCCTATAGTAACGTGGTGTACACACGCGCACAAGCAACAATTCTCTGCTAATCCGTGAAAATACGCTTGACGTTAAGCGCAGATTCCCCTGCTTCGGTAAGCGCCAATTCTTTGCTTACGGTAAGCAGGGCCATGATATTGGGCCCTGCTCTGCTACTTCAGTTTGGATGACTACAAATATTGGGCTTTGGCTTTTCCCGCAATTATGGAGGAAACAAAGGCTCAGGCCGGTAAAAAGTCTAGCCAAGGAGGTAGAACATGGGGTCGTATGAATAAAAAGTAGTATTTTCGTTTACTTGGAAATTTCAAGTGTTTACTACCACCCATATGAATAAAAGGAAGTAAAAGCTTTTACTGGAAAGTATTTACTTAACACTAAAAGAATCTACTTTTACATGAAAAGTATTTACTGCTATTTTTAGCGTTTACTTATTTCCATATGAATAAAATGGAGAAAATACTACAAAATGCAAGTAAGTACTGGTCATTTTTCAAGGTAGCCCCAGACCTACTTTGGGCGCAGAAGTAAAGACACGTCTGAAGAAATGGCAGCGTTTATGAATGTTCCTCACAGGATAAAAGTGTATGTGCCAAGGAGAAAATGTCGTGATGTTGACTACAAACAACTGTACCGTTTTGAAGAGGAGAATGTAGAGTGGATGGCTGATTTTTGGCACTTGTGATTTCGTCAATTAGACGCTATGAATTTTAAGAAGTTTCACAAAAACGTTTTGCTTTGATTCTGGAGATCCAGATGAACCTCCTCCATCAAACTGATGATTGTCAGAATCAGAGTCACTCCTGGCTGATTTGTAGGTTTCTATATTTCTACCAATTAAAATGCTACTTTTGGGTGTGGCTGCGTGTGTTTGTGTGTGCGTGCAGGGGTGTGCTTGTAGAAAAAAAAACCGTGACATCAAAATAAAACTAAATAGCCATCGGTATGCTTTGTTCAAGTCAATGGCAATCGTATAGACCATTTTAATTTTCCCCGACTGGTAAAATGTTAATAAGGATGAAACTATTTAGCTTTAATGTAATTTTTCGTTCATCATCATGGTAATGTCAAAAACGCAAAGATTACAAGCAATCGATCAGTGAGCATTTGATGCCAGGGATAAGCCTTCAAAAACTATTGTGTTCATTCATCCTTATACAAAACTAATCACCATAAAAATTACCGGTAGCTATTAACGAGAGGCACTTATTGTTCCCTTGGGTCTTATCACTTCTAAACCTTACATATTATGTTATTCAGTGACACTATTAACGAAAGGACGATATGTTCGTAATCAACTAGCATTGGAAATATTTTTCAATTTGAGCAAGAGCATTTTACTGCAAGAGTCTCGAAAACGAAATATCTTTTCACCCAACATCGCCTCGTGAAAACAAGTCATTTTGCAAATTATACACTAGTAATATTCCTGCCCCCCAAAAAGAAAAAAGAAAAGAAAAAAAAAAGAGCTATTTATGTGCCAAATCGTGTCTCTGATTATACGAAAGAGCATTTAGGAACTTAAGGGATGGTTCAAATGTTTTAACCATCAAGGTTGGGCTTATCGCAGTCACCCAATATTTAGTTGAGCTTACCTAAAACAAAGGTTAAAAACAAGCCTCAATGTTGGTTAAACATTTTAAAACCAATTTGATGGAGAACAATAGACCATCTGTTGGTCTTAAGGTAAAACCAAGTATCTTTTACCAAGTAATGGTTAAAAGGTTTTTCTAAACGACCAATTACTATAGGTAAGTTTTAACCAACAGGGTTGGGATTATTGCAGCCACCCAGTATTTGGTTTAGATTTACCAATAAAAGGTATTTTGAAACTGACCAACTCAACTCATAAGTTGGGTAAAAATTTCCATCTTATACACCAATAATGGGATCAACGTCGACCAAACATTGGTCAAAATTACTTTACCCAATAATTTTAACTTAACGTTTTTATAGAGTGCAGGCCGTATCAGTTCCCAGTGTACGAGACGTCGCTTCATTATACTTGTTGTTGCGTCCTGCGTCTCATTTTGTTGTCCGATTGGACTCAAAATAACCTTTGGAGTGAAAACTGTTTTCCACAAAGTCCCAGCAGCTTGTTTTCCTGAACACAGCTCTGGGATCGTTGACATTTTGATCCTCATTTTCGGTGATATAGTGTCTGATCTATGGTTCCTGTGACAATCATGCTATTCGTCTATTACCGAATCATCAAAGTCAGTCAACAGCCAAGAAAAGATGTTGAAGACATTCCTAATAGTCACTGTTATTTTTGCCGTTTGCTACACACCAAGCTTGGTGTTATACGCGTTTACAACATTGATGGGCGTTACCCCTCCCACAGTTATTGAGTGGGTCGCAGTATACGGTTGACAGTGAGCAATAGCATGTTAAATGTGTTCATTTATCTTTTCAATAAGTCTTTTCGCCAGGGGGGCCAAAAGAATCGTCTTTGGGCGATGAGTCTGTTGCCAAAGATCATGGAATAAAAACAAGTGAAGCAAAAGAAGCAACATTTTGCTAACTTGTAAATGGTTTTATTGGATTGTTTTAATTTTGTATGTGATAAAAACAAGTTAAGCAAAAAGAAGCCATATTTTGCTTACTTGTAAACAGTTGATTGCGTCGTTTTAATTTCTTACAAGATCAAAGCAATTTAAGCAAAAGAATCAATACTTCGCTTACCTGTAAATGATTTGTTTTTTACAAGATAAAAACTAGTAAAAGAAGCCATATTTCGCTTGTTAATGGTTGAATGCATGGTTTTATTTGAATGTTTTTTACATGATAAAAACAAGTTTAGCAAAATAACCTCTTTTTTTGCTTTCTAACTCCTTGAGTGCACATTTGTTAACTGGATAAAAACAAGTTGATGTCGTTCCATGAAAAGGCTGGGTTGGGCTTGGGGGAGGCTAAAAAATATTATTATTTTGCTGTGATTAATGAATGAGAAAAACTGTTTGAAATGGGTTTGTGGGGCAAGTTATTTTTCATTGACAGAAAATGTAGACAATATTTGTGTCATTGTCAATTTTTTAGAATCACTGTGGTAATTCAAATGTGGCAAACAATCAGCCATTAAAGTCAACTACAGTTGTAATCTGGACTGTTGCTGGTTGTTTTAATGCATGTCTTCTTCAAATTTACCATGTTAAGAGAAATTTAAAAATCAGACTTTAACAATCAATGTACAGTTTAGAAAAAAAATTGAAATAAATAAATGATCCTTACTTTTTGAACAAAAATATGTATGCGAGTGCTTATTTGTACCCACAGTATTGCTGTAGACAATAAAGTTCTGGCCTGGCAGCACACCATTTGCATGTTTCACATGATGCTTAAGATTAATATTCACTTGCTGTCAAAAACAAAATCATATTGGTATATTATATATTTTTCTATTAAGCTTTTTTTCCCTTGTGAGTGTGTAAATGTTATTTTGCCTATATTGCCTTTGAAATTATTGATGGATGTGATTGATTGATACACACAATTATACATGGAGCTAATGTGGGGAAAACCAAACCAACTCTGTGGGGTACTTTGAAATACCCCATAACCAGGGGCCCACAAGTAGCCACCATACTGACATAGATACCCCACAATCCAGTGCCCCGTAAGTGCCATTGTGTAAGTATGGGTGGACGTGAATGGGTGTCACAACACAAAGGGACATGTTTGTTCAGAGCCATTCAGCCATGGCAGACAGCTAGATATCAGAAGTATTTACTCCAAAGCATTAAGTGAGTACTTTGCAGTAAAAGAAAACGTTTATTCATACGGAATTAAGAAGATGCTATTACTGAATGCTTCTACTTTGAAGTTGATGCTTTTACTTTTTGCTAATACTTTTCAGAACTTTTTATTCATACGACCCATGGTGTAGATTAAATTAATAAACAAACATTTTGTGAAGTTGTCTTTTTTTAAGGCTTTGAATTGCTTCAATAACATTCATATTATTTTCATCATATCATTTAGACTACACTGCAACACCTGAAGTGTTAAAATTGACACCATGGGCGTAATTGTCACATAATTTACACCGAAGAGAGAATCCAAATTAACACCTTTGGGCTGTTAACATCTTGGAGGGGGTGTAAACATCAATGTAACTGTTTTTGCTGGAAGTAGTGTTATTTTAACACCCTATAAAAGTGTAAATTGTGATGTTATTATTAGTGTTATTATTTTATCTATAGGCCTATGTGACAATACCCATGGTGTAAATTTAAGCACCCAGTTATTTGCAGTTATAGTTTATGTCTAGATCCCAGTGGTCTCCAAACCCTAACCCATCACACCTTTGATCTGCAACAGTCCACAAAATAATTTATTCAATAAAATCGGTTGAAACCTGTTTGAAAAACACAGACCCCCCCCCCTCCCTTTTTTTCATGCCCAACTCCTTTACTTTGGCCTTTTCGAACTATGGCCCTGGCTCCAGTTTTCGATACAGCCAGCGGCGTATAGCCAGGAAATTTTTCGGTTGGGGGGGGGGGGCGGGCGGCATTGCTTGGGGAGGGGGGCAGGGGGAATGGGTTTGTCAGTGGTGGGGGGTCATGCTTTTATTTTAGAAGGGGGACGATGCAGAGGGCCACCATCCTCTTCGGTCACTACATTGTGTAAGACAAACACGCATTTCCACTTTTTCCCCTTTTCTTTTTTTTTAAATATTTTTTGTGAGCACTTTCGCGATTTGTTTGTGGGGGCACCGGGGGGGGGGGGAGGAGGGGTAATGCACATTTTTGGGGGGCACGTGCCTCCCAGGCACCCCTTGGTTACGCCACTGGTTTCAGCCGTCGCTACTGGTTACACAGAAGTGTAAAAAGCAGACGGAGCCCTACGATTGCTGAGAAAAAGTCACAGGCCGCCACATTGGCATTATTTTTCAAAAAAAACCTGGTGCTCAATGACGAATTAGTGAGGACGCCCTCATCCACCGTGCGCGGCTAATCAATCAAAAACTTCCACACATGCGCATTACCAATTCATGTAGCGCGCCGTAATTCACAATAAATACACGAACTACGAAGGTAGTTTTTCGCCAGTTACTGCGACAAAATATACAAGAAATATCTCAAGAAGGAGTGTTCAACATGGAACAGCAGAACCTGGTGCAGATTTTACAGGGTTCGATACACCCTGATACTCGGGAAGAGACGGAGAAACAGTTAAATGAGGTAAGAAAATGCTGGGTGAATTTTCTGATAAATTTGACACATGGTTCGTCGAGAGACACATCATGGCGGTATGCATGGCATCTACATGACTGAAGTGTTATTGCGCAAATTGCAGTTCATCCCCAAGTCATCATATCAATTAGGGCAGATATGTCCTTTTGTAGAAATATTTATGTCACCTCTTTCACGAAGGGAGGTACGTGTAAAGAAGGTTTTATTTAAAATAAATAGTAATTTAAAGAGAAAATAAAGTTATTGGTTTTTGTTTGGACATGTGTTGGACATGTTGGAAGAGTAACTTTTCAACTTTAGACAATCATGGAAGTAGAAATTAAATTAATGTTTAAAAAATATCATTAAACAAATACATTTTAGGGGGGAAGAAAAAAATGTATTTGAATTTTGACTGCCACACACTCAATCATTGTTAACCAAAAGCTAATGTCTTGAGTAAATAGTCGTAATAATGATATCATAAAAAAAAAAATGAAAAAATGGCATTCGGATTCGGAAATTTACCCCATGTAACACTTGGCCTATCAGTGTCATCATTTAAAACAAAACACGTCAACCATTTTCAAGTTTCAAGTAATAGAGTATTTAGTAAAAAGCTCAACAAAAAATCTATGGCAATGTCAAATGTCATAAACCTTTTGGGATAATACTAGTGAAAACAGTGACCGATATAACAGAATAGTTATAAATTGTTTGGGGAGTTTTGTGGACGTTGAGATTAAGTTTTTTTTTTTTTTTTTTTTGACTATGACGGAGGCAATCAAACAAACATTTAAATTAGCAACTAACAGTGGTTTGTGGGGGATTTCAACTGATTTACTTTCCTCTCCTGGCAATGGCAGTATTTTTGGTTAAATTTTCTGACGATTGGTACTGTAAAAAAAAGAACTACTTACTAATGCACGTTGAGTAAAACAAATTGATGCACCATTGCTACACATTTGACGCACTACCAACACATTTTTTGACCCACCATTTCTTGAAAAGGGCACAGAAAGGATGCACAAAAGACGCACATCGCTGCTACTGATGGGTACACAAACAGAAGAACGCGACGAGCGGCATTATGATTATCGATTGTTGTGTACAGAGAGCAAGGCATGCCGTCCAGAAAAAATAGGTCGGCGAGAGTGATGTGTTTATTGAATAAGAGGTTATACTTTTGCATGAAATATAACCTGAACGAGGTTGAGATTAGACTCCACCACCGCGCGTCTTCCGGCCCTGGAAATTCGAGTTGTGTGTTTCCCCACTCGCCTGACATATTGTTGTTTAAAGTATAATCTAAATTAAGAATTAGTTGATTCCCTTCGGTGCTGCTAACGTGTAACAGTTTGAGTAGAGCCAAGTCCCATGACCTAAGATCCCGTTACGGTGCCGCCCTCTGTAGAAGATCTAACCCACAATTGCGTTTAAAAGGTATAGGGCCATAACTTAGTTGGTTTTTGTCAACGTAATGCTGATTTTTTTTGGCACAATTTTCTAAAGAAAGATACAATAGGAGTCACATGATCTGAATCGTTCCTCGGATTTCTGGAGGGTTGGTGTCCGTACGCGAATGCTGCCGTTGGTACACGCTGCCACCCGATGCCGAAAAGTGGATGGATTTCACGTTCTTGTGAAAATACTGTGACGGTTTTGTGCTGTTTTCTCCGAAAGTAGACACTGTTTTCAACTGCAAATTCACACAGTGGCTTCTTTTGTCTTCATAATAATTTGCCTAACAACAAAAACCAACCCATGACCCATCTACGACTGTTATAACAATTAATAGTTACATTTTCTGCGTGGTGAAAAATAATGTTCACTTCAAAGTGTACTGGCTAAAAAAAGATGTGATAAAAACAATTTCTCCGACAGTTTTTGCTGTTGCTTGTGCTACGATGCTTCTGTCAGTAGATGCGCGCAATGACGAAGTGAAGCTTGAAGGGCGCCACCAACCCGGGCAGAACAACTACGTGTATGACATTGGGTGACTCGGCTCGGTTGTTACGGAGACTAGGCCTGCTGTACCATGGATTGTGAACT
Source organism: Pisaster brevispinus (assembly GCA_023634235.1). Lineage (NCBI taxonomy): Eukaryota > Metazoa > Echinodermata > Asteroidea > Forcipulatida > Asteriidae > Pisaster > Pisaster brevispinus. The sequence continues at coordinate 6,815,937 of JAMKCF010000018.1, forward strand.
GAACAAACTTATTGATGCCGCATTTTGACACAAATATTTACAATTATAACGTATCAATGCGCTTTACAGTAGTGCCCTGGTCGTTAGGCCAATAACATTACCGTAGGGTAAGTCTGGCCCGTACCAATTGCACACCAAACGGTTATAAAACAAACCTGTAAATTATATCTTAAATGGTAAAGTAATTTCAGTAAACGCACCATATCCACCAAACCAAGTTTATAAACATAATTTGTAATTTAAGTTTTTACAATATTTTTTATGTTAGATCATCCTTTCTTTTTTAAACATTCTTTCTATCTGATGAGGTTTGATGCTTGTTATTGCATTGTGATATATGTGGAGTTAGCGCTTCTTAGGAAATTATTATTAGTATTTTTTATTCTTATCAGCACGAACGAAAACATTCTCCGTGTCAAAAACGTATAGGTCTATATGAAATGTGCTTGCTTGTAATTTGTATCATAATATCTATCTAATATTATAATGGCATCTCAAGACTCAGGTCAGTCTGTACAGTGGGTTTACCCATTTTGTGAAACCAGTGCCTTGAAAAGGGCTGACGTGCAGTTTAAATTCAATTTGGTAGCCAAGGTAAGAAAAACGTGTCTAATGGCGGAGATAGTCATTGTATTATAACGTAGTTTTTTTTATTCTGGAATTATTTTTGTTGACCGTAGTTGCGTGGCGTCAGGGGGGTGGGGCGGTTGGGGGGGGGGGGGGGGGGTTGACCCCCTCATTTTGTTTCTTGTTGTTGTTGATGACAAGCCCGTAAACAAATGTTATGGAGGCGTTGCGAAGCAGCGCGCTCAAAAATAATTTGTACATATTAATGCGCTTCTTGTTCACGTAGGGCGTCCAAGAAATTACATATTATATTATTTTGTTTTTTTTCTTATCAAATGCTAATCCTGGATGACAACATGTCTACTATGGGGAGATCTCAAAATCTCTGACGATTTCTTTATATTTATTATAATAATTATTTGTTGTTTGTACTATGTTTTTCTGGGTTTTTTAATTATTTTTTATTATTATTATTGACTGTTCGACGGACAGAAAGAATACAAACAAGAAGAAAAAGAACACTTCATTACGCCCAGGTCAAGTCTTGGCGCACAAGGCACGGTACAAAACACTAAAAAAATTGAAAATGTTAGACCATACCATGTATGAATTATATAACACAAAATCAATCTCTTAAAATAAGCAAGGTGCCAGCACAAAGAGTCATGGCACTACAGGAATGAAAAATCTTTCCTAAAGAGGGAGAGAAATGACAAATTCAATTGTGTGATGCACTCATTTTCCACATAGTCCTTATGTGAGTGGGGAAAAACTGTCTCTAACATCATGTTAAAATGGTGTAACAATTGCCATTGAATTCGTTACCCTACCTGTGTGCAAAATTTCTCAACATCCAAAATATCTGATGACATCATTCTGAGAAAAATGGGTGCCTACATTCCTGTACGGGGATGTTTTGGTTCATAATTGACTTTCGATGATATTCAATCAAAATTACCTTGACTTTTACCTTTTGACTGACGAACAAATTTAATTTTTGGAATGTAAAGATCCATTAGTTGTTAAAATCCAATGACGTCATGCTTCAAATTTCGTCCTGACAAACTCAGCAATATGGACCATTTTAACGTGAGAATAGAGACTTGTAATTTCCTTCCACACTCACATATGAGGACTCTACCTATTGGAAAATGAGTGCGTCACAAAAATGAATTGGTCATTTCCCTTCATCTTTAATAAGGGACACATAATTGCCTTGCATTGGGCGATTTGGGCTATAAAAAGCGACTCTGCATGCGTTTTTTATGAAATGAATATGGTTGGAAAAATGTTTTAAAAGTGGAATATAAAGATGCACACAAATATGCCTCGGAATTGTGTGGTTTTCTATTTACTTCGTGACGGTACGCCATTTTGTAGGACCAACTTTTTGACTCCATAATGGTGGGCAGTTCAGAGAGTAAAAGAAAAACCACGCAAGTGTGCTTGTGGATCATTATATTCTACTCATAAAACATCTTTTCAACCACATTCAATCCAATTCAATTCATTCAAAAACGCTTTTTAAAGCCCAAAGCACCCAACCCAACGCAACGTGTTCCTTTAAAGGGAGCGTTGCCTTTTGATTGGGCGCTTTGGGCTATAAAAGCGTTTGCTATGGTATCAACATGGTTGGAAAGATGTTTTAAAAGTAAAATATAATGATCCACACAAATATCCCTCGAAATTGTGTGATTTTTCTTTTGCTTCATGAACTCGTACGGTCCGCCATTTTGTGGAGTCAAACATTTCGTTCTACAAATAAAACAATTCCATAACGACCGCAAACGGCTGCAAAGTGACCTTTACTTCCCAACGAACAAATCTAAAAGGTCCAGTCAAAGGTCATGATGATCTCAATTGCAACCTTTCCCATGTTCGCATAGTATGTTCCCAGAACAAAATCTCATTTATGTGTTGTATCCTTTTTTTCCCATTCACTTTTTAATGAGTGTTTCAAAAAATCAATAATAAAAACATGTCTCTCATGCGTGTAGTGCGGTGATGTTTTTATAAAAATTAAATTAATGGTTTTAAAGGGAACACAAAACCCCTTCAAACATATACCTTTGTCCTAATTGTTTTTGCTGAGACTAAATGCTATTTTGTGACCCGGTGTTGGTGGATTAGGGTGTATTTGTTGAGAAAAAAAATTTAAGGCAAAGTTTACTTTATATTGATTTAATCGTTCGAATGTTTTAATCCTGTTTAAATGTAGATGTATAAAAATAAAAAATAAAAAAAATTATAATGTAATAAAAACTAACCTGTGAAAGTTTCATGGTCGCGTATTTTGAAATATCGCCGAAAATCCGGAGCGAATAATTATGTCCACGCATGAAAAATAATTCCCATTACGAGTACACAATCTGGGAAACGTTTCTGATAGAAACGTTTCTCAGATTCAAATTTTGGGGCATAAAAACCCTTTTTTCAAAACCACATTACTTCGAAATGAAATGTTTCTCAAAATGCTTTATACCATCAAAAGTTTTTGCTGCCATTAACTTTTAGAGTGATTACCCAACGTATACCTTACCAAATATTGTTTGTTGAATAACATCTTTACACGGTTGAGTACCTGTTCGGTGTCAAATTAGCACGGGCCAGTAGCCTTGGGAAGACTATTTTTGCCATTAGTCAGACCGCCATCGTGCCGCGCAGCCACGGAATTACTTAGCTCAAGGATGGGTAGGCCTGCCGCACGGCTAGCATCATCTCTAATTCTCTTCTTGTTGGGTAAGCCCCTATAGTACTACTATTAACATTATTTTAAGATTAAATGTATTCGAAAACATGGTAAACTACGGTATTGGGTTACCTTTGTTTTAAGTGCCAGTCGTTGTTTTTGTTAACGAAACGAGTCCAAAAACCACAGGTTTTTTAATTTTTTCTCGTGACTCCGATGGCCGACAGCGAGATGCTAGGTTTGATTTTTGGACGATTTAAACCCAAACATTTAAATGTAAATTTTGAAAAGCTATGTTTTGATGTTTGTTGCTGTTGCTGTTGCTGTTGCTGTTGCTGTTGCTGTTGCTGTTGCTGTTGCTGTTGCTGTTGCTGCTGCTGTTCTTGTTCTTGTTCTTGTTCTTGTTCTTGTTCTTGTTCTTGTTCTTGTTCTTGTTCTTGTTCTTGTTCTTGTTCTTGTTCTTGTTCTTGTTTTTGTTCTTGTTCTTGTTCTTGTTCTTGTTCTTGTTCTTGTTCTTGCTCTTGCTCTTGCTCTTGCTCTTGCTCTTGCTCTTGCTCTTGCTCTTGCTCTTGCTCTTGCTCTTGCTCTTGCTCTTGCTCTTGCTCTTGCTCTTGTTCTTGCTCTTGTTCTTGTTCTTGTTCTTGTTCTTGTTCTTGTTCTTGTTCTTGTTCTTGTTTTTGTTTTGTTTTTGTTCTTGTTTTTGTTCTTGTTCTTGTTGGTTTAATTTTTTTTTTTTTTTTTTTTTGGGGGGGGGGGGTTCGGGTGTTCAAGAATTGTATTAGCTTTCATTCATTTAAGGTATTGCAAGACAATAAAATGTCTGTGTCCTTGCATTTGTATTGAGTAGATGCAAATAATCATTGCAACAACGCAAGCGAAACCCACAGGTAAGATTTTTCAGTTAAGTCTTTTCGGCCCCCCAAACCTCGGCTTGGGGCTTTGGTTCCAGTGCCGTGCTCAGTTTGGTGGTTGGAAACACCGTGCACAATGCACACTGCTTCAAATGTAATGACGGAGCCCACTAGCCGGAGCCCGAAACCAAGCCGAGGTTTGGAAAAGGCCCCAAGTCATTTTATAAATGTTCTGAAGATTTCAATTGGATTTGTCTTAGGCCTGGTGAGCTGTAAGATGCAGCTCCGATACTATGGTTCGGTACCTGAGCCAGGCCCCGGGTATCCCCACAGCAGATACCACTGGATGGCATCAGTAATGGCGAAGATACCACCGGCGTGTCATTGCCACGTAGCAGGCCCCGAAGGTAAACACTGAGCAAAACAATCATTACACGAGATCGTCTGTGTTCTCCATTAGCAAAAGGGAGGGAAAACTATTTAAACATTTATTACTGTTAAAAGTATACTGTTTTATTTGTTCGAATTTCCAACAAACCATCAAAATAAAGTCTTTTAGCTTGGAAGCATCATAGAAGCGCTCATTTCTCATCATTGGCAAATGGGATTTCTGTTTCACACAATCCACTTCAATCTCCCGAGTTACACTCTGAGGTTTCTCCATGTCAATGCGACACAGCAACAAGTTTGTTTAATTCACATTCCCCGGTACAGTATGCTCCGTAAAAACCGAGCCGTCTCAGCCGATGTCATACAAGTTTGTTCTGCCCGAGTTGGTGGCGCCCTTCAAGCTTCACTTCGTCATACGCGCATCTGACAGTGGCATCATAGCCCTAGCAACAGGAAGGAATGACGAAGACATTTTCTGTCACATTAGTAAGTAGGCCTACACTTTAAAGTAACGTTTCCGCAATGAATAATTATAATGAAAAAGTTACTTTTACATATTACATGTATATTTAATCATGGAGAGCTTAGAAAAATGTTGACTGCACAGAGTGGGATTTGAATCCCCCCCCCCCCACCCCCAGTTGACATACCGGTGCTGCATGTTGCAAAATATTTAATTATGCTCTATCTCTCTCTCTCTCTCTCTCTCTCTCTCTCTCTCTCTCTCTCTCTCTCTCTCTCTCTCTCTCTCTCTCTCTCTCTCTCTCTCTCTCTCTCTCTCTCTCTCTCTCTCTCTTTCTTGAAGTAATTTCAACGGTTCGACTATTTTAAAGCTGTTCAAAAAGCAATGCATGAGACAGATTTTTGTAACACTTAAGTAATCTAAAAAAATAGTGTAACAGCTCTTCTAGAGTGTCATTTCATTTGTTGCTTATTTTTTATTCCCAGCCCTTGGTGCTTGGGTTAACGCCAGAGCTCTTATACGTACTGGAGATCTGAAGACAGAAAGCACCGTCGGTGGCATCCAAACTAAATCATCTTTTGAGTATGCAAACCAGTTAAGCGTTGATGAAGACCGCGCCTTTTGGATCGAGTACGAGAACGGCGTGGTCCGGGTTGGTAAAGGCGGGGAGAAGGACGCCTTTATGGAGTGGGATGGCACTGCTGAGGTAGGCAATCACCCCAAGGTCAATATCGCTATATCGACATGGGAAATTGCCTCTGGTGACTGGGTCTTCGAGGAGCGCTGTATGTAAGACCCTAATTATCCCCAAAAGTTTGACCGAGTACATAAAAAGAGCTAATAAGGGCTATAGGGCAGACTAATACTTGACTCTAGCAAAAAGCCAGCGTTTGGTTGCAATGTCCCTCGCTGGTGACGTTCTCATCACAAGCTGACAAGTTTTTATCGTAAAGTAAAAAGGGTTCGTTTCGCTTTTTTTTCCATCGATTTAAAAAATATATATACATTATGTGTTTGTGATGTTACTATGTACAGGTATTGGCTGTGGTTATAAGCTTGTTTGCTTAATTAATTGATTAACTTTGATAATTTGGTTTCATCTACCATTGATAATTGACAGACCGATTTTTCACACAAAGGATGCTGGAAGAGTTTTGTCCTGCCCCTTTCTAACCAAATAACTGTCCATTGTTGAGTGGCATCACCCCCCCCCCCCCGAACCCCCAGGACGTGTGTCATTGTCCAGCTTATGGTGTCATGTCATAATTATGAGCTGACCAGTGAATATGATGTGGTCAAGACAATGGAAATATTATAATATGTCAGTTTATGCTTACAACCTCTTTTGAGGAATTTAATAGGAAGGGTCAAAGATGGGTAAAATCTCCCAAAATTTATTACCATATAAAACTTACTGTAGGTGAGAAGCACTGCAGGTGTTGATAGTAAACTACATTGAGAACGAATTCCCTTCGGCCTTCGAAGTAACAGTGGTTTGGATATTTGTTTCACCCCAAACATTCTTAAATTTCTGTGGTCTCCATTTTGCGAACGCTGCGCCCAGAGATGCGGTTGGTACCCGCTGTCACCGCGCTCAACGAGGATGGATTCGCCGTTCTTGGTGGCCGTGTACTGAGACAGTTCTTCGCTGTTTTCTCAGCAAGTAGACACTGTAATGTTCAGCTGGGACTTTCACATGTGACTTTTATTGTATCTTTATTTTGGCCTTTAAATCTGCACTACGGTGGCAAAACCCAGTCTATAATTTTACCTTTAATCTCTTCTTTCGATGCAACTATTACTTATTGTCAATGATTCCTGTTCAAATTGAAATGCAATGTAGTTTACAGATCAAATGGATATTAATAATATTGATAAAACGCCGAGTCTTAATTATCCTCTCATAATGTAGCACAAACCCAATGTGCAGTCTAGTCTGTCACCCTGTGTGCACACATGCGTTTTTGTGGGGTTTTATTTATTTTTTGCTTTTGACCGAAAATTGCCTCTTTAACGCAAGTTGTCTTAACTCTCCTCAAAGACCTTTGTCATGGTGCGGCCATCTTAATTGTCTCCCATCCAAATCAATGTAGTCAAAACGACACTATAGGGAGAAACAGTCTGGTTCCTTTTTGTACTAGTGACTTTTAGCATTCCTTGCTAATTATTTGATGTAAGGTTCATGACCAAGATTGTGGCAGCATGATAAAAGTCAATGTAAATTGTTGTTGTTGATAAACAAACGGCGCTGGATGAATTGGCGTGGACGGCCGAATATTAGCAAAATATTCAGACGTGTGTAGAACTGATCGATGTTGTGACCAAAATCAACATCTGCAAACTTTCACCCCAACAAAATTACATCCCATGATTGGTTGCTTTGTTTCCCCCCAAAATCAACACTATTTTTGAATAATTATTCGTGTAGGATTGTTGCGAACTGTGGCTATCTGTGTTTGTGTTGCATTTATGGCTTTCCATAGTTCTCCAACTTTGGTTTGGCAAAAAAAACGAGCTGTGGACGTTGCAATACGGGTCTTCATCCAAGGTGGTGAAGCGCCACCTTGTGGTGACCTGATGGGCTCAACAATGTTACACAGCGGAGACCAGGGGCCTTTCTCAAACCTCGGCTTGGGCTCCGGCTCCGTGCCGGGGCTCCGTACCGCGCCGGCTCCGTGTGATACAAATACACGCTGCACCAACAATTTATAACTGAGCCTAAGCCGGAGACGGAGCCCAAGCCGAGGTTTGAGAAAGGCCCTAGGGCTCAATTTCATGGCTCTGCTTACTGCCAAATTATACGCTAACGATCACTCTGCAAGCGTCGAATTTCTGTGCTAGCTGTGTAAGCGAAGAATGCCTATAGTAACGTGGAGTACACACGCGCACAAGCAACAATTCTCTGCTAATCCGTGAAAATACGCTTCATGTTAAGCGCAGATTCCCCTGCTTCGGTAAGCGCCAATTCTTTGCTTACGGTAAGCAGGGCCATGAAATTAGGGCCTGCTCTGCTACTTCTGTTTGGATGACTACAAATATTGGGCGTGGGCTTTTCCCGCAATTATGGAGAAAACAAAGGCTCAGGCCGGTGGGAAATCTAGCCAAGGAGGTAGAACATGGTGTAGATTAAATTAATAAACAAACATTTTGTGAAGTTGTCTTTTTTTTTAAGGCTTTGAATTGTTTGAATAACATTCATATTTTCATCGTATCATTTAGACTACACTGCAAAAACTGAAGTGTTAAAATTGACACCATGGGCGTTGTCACATAATTTACACCGAAGAGAGAATCCAAATTAACACCTTTACTCTGTTAAATCATGGAGGGGGTGTTAACACCAATGTAACTGTTTTTGCTGAAAGTAGTGTTATTTTAACACCCTATAAAAGTGTAAATTGTGATGTTATTATTAGTGTTATTATTTTATTTATAGGCCTATGTGACAACACCCATAGTGTAAATTGAAGCACCCCAGTTATTTGCAGTTATAGTTTATGTCTAGATCCCAGTGGTCTCCCATCCCAAACCCATCACACCTTTGATCTGCAACAGTCCACAAAAATAATTTACTCAATAAAATCGGTTGAAACTTTTTGAAAAACACAGAACCCCCCCCCCTCCCTTTTCTTCATCCCCAACTCCTTTACTTTCGCCTTTTCGAACTATGGCCCTGGCTCCAGTTTTCGATACAACCAGCGGCGTTTAGCCACAGGCCCGCGAGAACAAATTTTTGCAAAGGGGTGCTGTTTTTTTTCCAAAGACAATCGTCGTATACGGCGTATGGTCCGGGCCCGCTTATAAGTTCTTAAAATGCTCTTTTGTACAATCAGAGACACGGTTTGGCACATAAATCTCTCCTTTTTTTTGGGGGGGGGCAGGAATATCATTAGTATAATTTGCATAATGACTACCCCCAAAATGACGAGGTGTTGTTGGGTGAAAAGATATTTAGTTTTTCGAGACTCTTGCAGTAAATTACTAGATCGTGGCTCAAATTGAAAAATATTTCCAATGCATAGTTGTTTACGTACATTTATCGTCCTTTCGTTTATTATTGTCATTGAATAACGGAATATGTCAGGTTTAAGTGATAAGACCCAAGGGAGCAATAAGTGTCTCTCGTTAATTTTTTATAAGGATGAACACAATAGTTTTTGAAGGCTTATCCCTGGCATCAAATGCTCACTGATCAATAATTACTGCTTAGTCATACGTTTTTGACATTACCATGATGATGAACGAAACATTACATTAAAGCTAAATAATTTCATCCTTATTAACATTTTACCAGTCAGGGGGAAATTAATAACTAGTAATGATTGCCATTGACTTGAACAAAGTGTACCGATGGCTATTTAGTTTTATTTTGATGTCACGTTTTTTTCTAAAAGCCTAAGCTGGTGAGAGTTTCCCACCGCATGTTACAGTGTATCGCTTGGTTGTTTTTGTTTTTGTTTTTGTTTTTTTTGCATATCACTTTTGTTTTGTGATTTTATTTTATCCTCTTGTATTCTTATGTAGCTTATGTAGCGATCGCGTTTGTTCACTGCATTATGCTATACAAACACGCATTTTCCACTTTGTCCCCCTTTTCGTGTTATTTTTGTGAGCACTATCGCGATTTTTTAGGGGGCACGGGGGGGGGAGCACTGCAAAAAAAAAATTGGGGGGCACGTGCCCCCCCCCCCCCCCCCAGGCCCCCTTGGTTACGCCACTGGTTACCCATCGTTACTGGCTGAACAAAAGTGTAAAAAGCAGACGGAGCCCTACGATTGCTGAGAAAAAGTCAAAGGTCGCCATATTGGCATTAATATAAAAAAAAACAACCTAGTGCTCAATGACGAATTAGTGAGGACGCCCTCATCCACCGTGCGCGGCTAATCAATCAAAAACTTCCACACATGCGCATTACCAATTCATGTGGCGCGCCGTAATTCACAATAAATACACGAACTACTAAGGTAGTTTTTCGCCAGTTACTGCGACAAAATATACAAGAAATATCCCAAGAAGGAGTGTTCAACATGGAACAGCAGAACCTGGTGCAGATTTTACAGGGTTCGATACACCCTGATACTCGGGAAGAGGCGGAGAAACAGTTAAATGAGGTAAGAAAATGCTGGGTGAATTTTCTGATAAATTTGACACATGGTTCGTCGAGAGACACATCATGGCGGTATGCATGGCATCTACATGACTGAAGTGTTATTGCGCAATTTGCAGTTCATCCCCACTTAGGCTAAGTCCTGATATCAATTAGGGCAGATATGTCCTTTTGTAGAAATATTTATGTCACCTCTTTCACGAAGGGAGGTACGTGTTAAAAGGTTTTAATTAAAATAAATAGTGAAAATAAAGTTATTGCTTTTTGTTTGGACATGTGTTGGACATGTTGGACATGTTGGAAGAGTAACTTTTCAACTTTAGACTGGTTAATCATGGAGGTAGTAATTAAATTAATTTTTAAAATAAATCATTCAAAAAATACATGTAGTGGGGAATAAAATGTATTTGACTGCCACACACTCAATCATTCTTATTGTTAACCACCAACAAAAGTAATGTCTTGAGTAGTCTAAATGAATTAATTTTTTTTTTTTTTTATGAATGAAAATGGCAGTCGGATTCGGAAATTTACCCCATGTATAAACACCTCAACCATTTTCAAGTTTCTAGTATTTAGTAAAAGCTTTTAAAAATATCCATGGCAATGTAAAATGTCATAAACTGTGTGTGGGATAATTAATAATAATAGTGAAAACAGTGACCGATATGCAATGATATAACAGAATAATAATAAATTGTTTGGGGGAGTTTTGAGAGTGTTGGAATTAGACTTTTTAAAACTTTGGCTTTGACGGGGGCAACCAAACATTTAAGTAAGCAACGGTGATTTGTGGGAGATTTCAACTGATTTATTTTCCTCTCTTGGTATTTTTGACAAATTTTCTGACGACTTGTAGGCCTACTGTCAGACTGTAAAAAAAGTACTACTTACTAATGCATGTTGAGTAAAACAAATTGATGCACAAAGGATGCTCAAAGGACGCACATTGCTGCTACTGATGGGTACACAAACAAGAACGATTGTTGTGTACAGTACAGAGAGCAAGGCATGCACTGCGGCGAGAGTGATGTGTTTATGAATAAGAGGTTATGCTTTTGCATGAAACATAACCTGAACGAGGTTGAGATTAGACTCCACCACCGCACGTCTTCCGGCCCTGGATTTGGTCTGGGACAGTAAACAGGCAGACAGAAGTCTATATAAAGCTGGAGCTCAAGTCAAAGTCATGGTTTCGAAAAAGGGCCTACAAACTTGTCAGTGAAACGTTACAAGCTGAGACACAGCGGCAGATAGAGTCGGAGAAGTCGGAGAGTCGGTGGATAGAGTCGGAGATGTTGATTAGAAACGAAACGATGTGTGAGAAGCAAATGCAGACAGAACATTTTTTAATTTTTGTTTTAAGTTGTCAAATTGTAATAATTGAACATTTTTTTTGAACAGGTCCACAAGATTATTGGATTCTCCCCGACACTTTTACGGGTGTTGATGGACGAAAATATCCCATTCCCAGTCCGACAAGCGGGCGTGATTTACCTCAAGAACATGGTCACCCAGTTCTGGAATCTACGAGAACCTGACAGCCCCCTAGAGCCCATCCCGTTTAGCATTCATGAGGATGACAAGGTTATTGTGAGGAGTAATATCATTGAGGCCATCATAACCAGCCCAGACCTCATCAGGTAAAAGGTGGCGAAGCGTGTGTTGTTTGAGAATTTACGATCACCCTCACAATGACACCACGACTTAACCAAGTAAAGATGACAAATGTTCTTATAAAATGCATCAGGATTTATTTATTCTCTTTCCAAAAAAATATCAAATCATTCACTGAAACAGTTACCCTTGGCTGGTAGCCATGGCCAAGAATGGCTGGAATCTTGGACTTGCATCCCATAGGCCTATGCCGAAAACATTGATAACCAATGGTGGCAGCCTGTCAATCTTTCATAATTCTCCATTGTACAACAAGGGATGGAATCGGGAATTGCACTAAAAACCTTTCCGAAAAAGGCAGAGCATGAATTCCAGTGCCCTTTGTCCCTCTTTTGTAGCCTCGATTCCAGACCTTTGTCCTGTTGGACAAATGTGGCATACAAGAATGGACGGGCTGCCACCGGCCACCAGTCCGAGCATTCCAAGGTTTTTAGTAGACCATGGCAGATTATGGGAACTACGCTGAGTGCCAGACTCATAATTATTTTCTCACACATCAACACCAAACCCCCGTGCTAATTATGAGAACATTTGTTGTCATTCCTTTGTCAAGTTAGACTTTCATTGTGGCTACGATGTTTTCCCCAAGGAAAAAAGGTTACTTAAGAAGTCTTTCCTGTTTTTATAGTTGTAAAAATTGCTTAATATTAAAGTTTTGTTTCAAGCTATACTTGAAAGTTAGGTCATCCCCTCGGTAAGTACTTCAAAACTTAACCACCATAAAAACTGACTTGTTGAGAAGCACTGCAGCTGTTGACAGTGTAAACTGTTTTGAGAAAGGAATCCCTTTGAAGTAATATGGTTTGGACAACTTATTACCCCAAAACACTTAAATCTGAGAAACGATTCATGCATGAATCGTTTCTCAGATACCTGAGGGTTGGTGTCCGTTCGCGAATGCTGCGGCCAGAGATTCTGTTGGTACCCGCTATCACCTCTCTAAATGTGGATGGTATCGATGCTCTGGATGGAAATACCGTGACGGTTTTTTGCTGTTCTCTCAGCAAGTAGACACTGTATTCAGCTGAAACTTTAAAGAGACTACATTACACCGGTTCTCCGTTCTCTACACTGGCTTCCTATTCACAAGTGGATTCAGTTCAAAATCCTTCTTCTTGTATACAAAGCAATACATGGCCTCGCTCCCACATACATCAATAGTCTCATCTCACAAAAGTTGCCTACTTCATCCATGAGCCTTCGATCAACATCCAATATTCATCTTCAACTTTCCAATGGCCCACGCACGAACACCCGCTATGGTGAATGAGCAGTCTCAGTAGCTGCACCAACTCGCTGGAACAAGCTCCCTCTACACATCCGCGACTCATCTTCGATCAGCTCATTCAAGTCTCAGTTAAAAACACATCTTTTCAGACAATGTTAAAGCGCTTTGTAACGCCTGTGGAAAGCGCTATACAAATGTTATTATTATTATTATTATTTATTATTGCTATTCATGTATTTTTTCTTGATAATTTTGCCTACATGTATAAATCTGCATTTTGTTGACAAAAAACCTATCTATGACCCTACCTTTAATTGATGGTTGTCACCTTTTTTTGCTTGGATACACAGGGTGCAACTGGCTGTCTGTCTGAGCGTAGTTCTGAAGTACGACTACCCAGGCCGATGGGACACCGTCTTAGACACAATGTCGAACTACCTCACGTTGGATAATCCCGGTACCCTGCACGGAGCACTCATCTCTGTGTACCAGCTGGTCAAAAACTACGAGTGAGTTTGAGAAAATCACACTCTCGGACATGAGTCGGACTTGAGTCAAATTTGTACACAAGATTATTAGTGGACTCATGTTTCGATCCTGTCAAATTATACATGTAAATAACAACCCAACACACACATGTACACACACACACATGCACCAATATCACACACCACTGTCAGCCACGCTTGCCAATTTGGCAGTCAAATAGCACATTCAACAAATTACAGAGCTCGATTTTTACAATGGACAACAGACCCAAGGCTAGCAATTTTAGTGTCAGGCCACTAAAGAAATGACCTGGGGTTGATTTCACAAAGAGATAAAGACTAGTCTTATCTGAAGTTAGGACCAGTAACTGGTCTTAACTTAGGACTAGTTCTATCTCCTAGCATTGCCTAGGACTAGTCCTAAGTTAGGATGGGTTTTGTGAAACCGACCCCAGGGCTGATTTCAAAAAGCTGTTAAGCAGAAAATACTGCTTAGCAATTTTGCTATGCTAAGCTTAAAAATGAGTGGGGCACCAGTCACAACAGCGTAAGCTTTATGGAATTTTGGCTGGTAACCAGTTTTTGCCAAGCAATATTTTTCTGTGCTTACAGGTTTTATAAAATTGGGCCCTGACTAAGTCCCACAGTCTCGTGTTTTCAATTGAATAACAATTCAACTGTATAACAATACATGTACCTCACTGTGTAAGTAGTATCTTTAGAAAAAAATTAATGATAATTTGGGGTCTGATAAATTACCTTCAATTCTTTTGGGTAATTTAAGTATACTTAATACCGTTAAGACAAATGGGATAAATATTCTCCTACATGTCTTAGTGCTTGTTCATACAAAAGCAATGAAATGCATTGTTCAACTGTGTTTCAGCAAGGGGCTGTTTTCTGCAAGGGTCAAATGTCATTCCTGAGAATCCTGACGGAAGTAGCAAATGAAAATAAAGAATTAGCTGCTGCTTTTATCGGCCAAAATGACCTGTGGGAAATAATGCCCAAATTTTGCAAAGTGCCTCACAATTCGACCAGCCGTCGATTTCACCAAACTCTTCCTAACTTAGGATTAATCTTAGGACTTAGGACGAGTCCCAGCCTTGTACTGTAACATGTAAACCTTAAGATTAATCCTAAGTTAGGACTAGTTACTCATCCTTACTCGAGATAGGATTAATCCTAGCGTTTTGTGAAATCGGCTGCTGAGCTGTTAATGACAATACAACACGTACCAAAAGCAGTAGCAGAAGCAGTCGTCTTGAAAAGGTGTGAAAAGAAAGGACCAGAATGCAGCTAGAGGGAGGGTAACTATTAAGTATGAAGACGAGAAGTGGAGTTGCAAACCGAATTTGATGTTTGTTTGTTTGTTTGTTGTCTTCGTTAATTCCCAGGTACAAGAAACCGGATGATCGCGAGCCGCTGAACGTAGCCATGATGCGCTTATTACCCATAATGCATCACCGCTGCATCCAGCTTCTTCCAGACGCCTCGGACTTGTCCCTACTGATGCAGAAGCAGATTTTGAAAATTGTCTACGCCATGATTCAGGTAGGAACAATTCATCTTAGAAAAAAAAAAGGCGATACTTCTCGATCGGGTATTTTCTTGGTAGCCTGTTGCCTTATGAACTGAACTAGTTTATAGCCCTAGCCCCAGCACTGGGCATTTACTCTGCTCAATGAACTTGCCACTAACGCATTCATAAATACCTGGGCGGTTCATCCATTCCGATTGGTCGAGAGAGAACTGTTTAAAATATGGCCCGAGGAGATTGAGTCAAAAGAGGGCGCTATCAGATGATCGCGTGGAGCGTGCAAATTTTACGGCCCAATTTGAGTTTCATTTAATGATTCTGGTTGTGAAGCCAAGGACTCTCAGAAAAGCGAACTAATACCCTATACCATGTGTATACTAGCCAAGAACCCAATGGAGAGAAGACAAGGAAGGCAGTTTCAGTTTTAGACGTGGGAGGAAAACCCCAGAGAATTATTTTCCAGGGAAAACCCACGCAATCAGGCAGGGACTGAAAACCCAATCCACATAGTGCCCCCGGTGGGATTTGAACCGGGGTCCCAGAGGTAAAAGGCAAGGCAAGATAACCACTACACCAACCTGACCGCCTGAGTTGGTAAAGACACATGTTTGAAACTTGCGTGTGATAGTTTGAAACTTAAGCGTGCAGGTTCTAAACTTGTGCAGGGAACTACTTTGTACTCGACATAAATAGAAATTGTTAACGTAGAGTTGAGGCGAGCTGAGGCGTAGCTGTCAGAATTTTTTTTTGCAACTCTTAAAAGTTTTGGGATGTTTTTTTAAATGGAAAGGTGTTTGTGAATGGAAATAAAAGAGGGGTGACTCTGTCTTAGATGGCCGTTTTAAACCCTGCAGGGTCCTGCTCAATCGATAAAGGACCTAGCCTTTGGCAACAGAGTATGGGATTCAGTTGTCTAATCAAGGCAACAAAACTTTTACCGTTTGGCGCATTTTGTTTTATTGATAGGGATAGCGCTAGGCATACCACTTTCATATAAAACACTACAGTGGCGTTCTGGATATGAGGGTCCGTTTCTTGGGCGGAAATATTTCAGAACTCCATAATTCAAATTTCACCTGAAAGAAAATACTAATCTCATGGGATAAACATTCTATTTCAAGGGCAGCATACATTTTGTGGCAGTTGGTTTTTGGACTTTGTTGAATTTGGTTATAATTTGTTTTCTTCTTCTTTCTTTCTTTGTGTAGTACCATCTTCCATTAGATTTAGTCAACAAGGAAGTGTTCAAGTTCGACCAGTGGATGGAGATACTGCAGACCATTGTTGGCCGGCCCGTCCCCGAGGTATGTGGTAGTGAAGTAGCTTGCTCAAGGACGCAAGTGCCACGACTGTGTTTTATAGCAGTTACCATTGTGATCAGGGATGTAATTTCTGGTGTTTTTTGTTCAGAAATCTTCTTTTTTTACCCGCCCCCCAAAAAAAAAAAAAAATAATAATAATAAAAAATAAGAAAAACAAAAACAGAAACCTTTTTTTTATTTTTGTTTTTATTAAGATAAAATAGAATGCCCTGATTGCAGAGTAGGGCTTTTTAAACCGAAGATAAATAAGTAGGCTTCGCACTTGCAAGCTTTCGAGCAGTCACGCGCACTGGACTCAACCTGTGGTGTTTCTAATCAGCAGAGTGTTACAAGATTTTTTAATTTGTTACAAGACCAGAATCAAAATGAGAAGAACACTATCTACACAGTTTCACATTTGAGCTGTTTTTGGAACAAAGAATAAGAGAAGTTTTATCAAGTTATTCTTATGGGTAATTACTTAACAGAATTGAAAGATATTTGTATTCATCAGTTTAAATAAAAAACACAGTGAGGTGATATTATTTTTAAAAATACAAGACCACCGGGCTTGTACGGTCGTAAGTTCACTGGCCCAATGCAAGAATCCCTGGCCTCAGGCCTGCGGTCCAGTGTCAAATTCGAGCCCTGATATCCAGAGTCTTTAAACGGTGAAGCATACTCCTAAGGAGTTAGAGACGTTAGTAAAGATTTGTTAATACAATTTGTTGTAGGCTTCACTCCAAGTGGACATTGATGACCGACCGGAGCTGCCATGCTGGAAGGTCAAGAAGTGGGCACTGCACATCCTAGCCAGAGTCTTTGAAAGGTGAAGTTTTTTTTTTAATCTTAAAGGTATTGTCATACTTCGGTAATGAGCACCAAAAAGTTTATGCAATTTTAAATGTATAACGTGATTATAGTGATAGTGGGTTTACTTCTTCATTGTGTGCTTTTACTCTATGGTATTATTTATTAATTTGTTGTTTACTGATGTATTGGTTTACTGTATATTTTGTTGTATTTTCCTGTGCAGCGTTTTGAGGTTTTATGTAAAACGCTATATGAAGAATAAATTATTATTATTATTATTATTATTAAAAGTTGTGTAATATCTACCGAATAGCTTACTTGTTATAAAGATGGTAATGGATATTTGTCTGAAATGGCCTCATTGATTAGAAATCAATACAAGTTTTGTTTGAATCTCCAAAACTCACTTCAAGGCGAGTTTTGGAGACTAAATTTTTAGTAGCTCAAACACCCAAACTGTTTGACTCTGATTATGGTGGGATGCCTGATCCCATGTAAAGTGTGATCAGTTTACTAGTGCAGTCCTCAGTCCAACACCATTCAGTAACTCAACACCCAAACTGTTGGACTCTGATTATGGTGGGATGCCTGATCCCATGTAAAGCATGATCAGTTTACAAGTTCAGTCCTCAGTCCAACACCATTTATTTTATACTCAACACCCAAACTGTTTGATTTTGACCGGTCAGTTATTAATAAAATATTTCTAATGAGGTTTTTGAATTGAAATTATACACAGATATGGAAGCCCAGGAAATGTCGTCAAGGAGTATGTGAAATTCTCAGACTGGTTTCTGAAGACATTTTCTGGTGAGTGAATCCGGAACTGTTTCACTGTGTTTGGTCGAGTGGGCCGTAAATGAAAAAGATGGTCTTGCAATTATTCAGAATTTTGTCGGTGCCGTTCGGAGTGACTTCATATTTGTTGTTGTGCTGTCGGCAGTACTGAGTGGTGGTCGGTTCTGCACAACCTTGATCAGGTTTGTCTCTAGGGGCATTCTGGATCAAAATTTGGCCCAGGCATGCTGAATTGAAACGAGGTTCTCTGATTTTTGGGGTGTTTTTTTTGTTTCATGTTTTGCTTTGGTTGTAAACACCCTACTGTGCCCTTTGGGCCTGGGGCATTATAAAATATGGTTTTATTTTTATGATATTTGTGAATTGATTGATCTGAAGTAAACAAAAAAGGTAATGTAATATTTATTTTTGCTTATTGACAACAATTTGCATGTGTCGACCCACAATTTGTGCATACTGGCCCACAATGTGTGCATATCGGCCCACAATTTGTGCATATCGGTCCACAATTTGTTAATATCGGTCCACAATTTGTGTGTATTGGCCCGATACGCTAGCTTGTGTATGAGGAGAACCTTGCTGATCCTACATAGACGTAGTACTCCAGCGTCACAGACCTCCTTTTCTATAGAAATGTGATGTCAGCAAAGAAGGTTCTATTGTTCTGGCTGTGTAGCACAGAACCGGAGTCAGCTCCGGAACCCGAGGCATATCCAAACCAGGGGCGTGGTTTAGGAGAATTTGGGGTTGAACGAAGAAAACTTGACTAGAGCAAGATTTGAACTTGTGACCTCTGGATAAACGTGCTGGCACTCTCTACCGACTGAGCTATCTAGCCTTAATGTTGGAGGTCTACCTATTTTGTCAATATCTTTGTTCGGGGGGTGCCAGTCAGAACCATTCATTTATTTGTAAATTTACTTGCAATTCGGCTGATGCCGCGATTTGTAAATTTGTAATAAACCATTGATGAATGAATGAATGAATACAACCATTAACTGCCATATAGCCAGGGATCACAACCAAGTTTATGATACAACCTGGGAAGCAGCAGCAGATGGATGCAACTGCTTATTTCAAATATCAAGTATAAAAGGATCATGATGTACTTAAGTTAAAATTTATTGATTGTTTTTTTTTGTTCTCCTTTAGCATCAACTCTGAGGGTACTTCTTCTTGTCCTGGATCAGTATCGCCAGAAGTGGTACATAGCACCAAGAGTTTTGCAGCAAGCCCTCAACTACGTCAACACAGGGTAAGTCTTTGGGTCTACCAATGACCTTGTCATTCTTAAGCCAGCAACTCCCCCCCCCCCCCCCACACACACACACACAACCCCCACCCCCACCCTCACCCCAGGCTGCATCTGTTCTGTACCCAGTTCTAGCCTGCAGCACTCAAAGACTTGTATTTGTAGGCCTTGCTAGTGACCGAATGAGGCCCTGAGATTTGTAGGCCTTGCTGGTGACTGAGATTTGCTATTTTATATTTTTTATGCCCCGCGGTTTGGCGGGAGGTCACGATTGGAGGTCATTACACACCTGTGTCCATTTGTGCAATCATTGTCAGAGCAATAAATAGCTCAAGAAGGACTTGGCATATCATGTCCAAACGTGGTTTGTAGTGTGGTCTTGGGATTCCCCCAGAAGCATATTTTTTTGTGGCCCCCCCATTTGTTGTCCGAGCGATAACTTCGAGAAGGACTTTGTATATCAACTCCAAACTTGGTGTATGGTTTGGTCTTGGAATCTCCCAGAAGCCTGTTGTGTTTTGACCACCTACATTAAATATCAAGAAACAGACTGGCTCGCGGGGCAGTTGCGTTTATCAAACACAACTTTTCTTGTTTTTGTTTTTTTTCAGCGTCAGTCATGCCTTTGCCTGGAAGTTTATCAAGCCACACATCCAGGTGAGTGAAAGTCTCAAACAACGCAATAAATGGAACTTCATCAAACTTTCAAACTCTGCATTTCTCCATAAAAGAACAAAAGAGTTGACCATTTTGTAATACACGTATTTATTTATTTCATTTCGTTGCATCAGCGCAAAAACGTCTCGATTTTGCAACGATGTCGTTTCTTTGCACGAAAATGCTGTGTGCAAAAACATTGTATCTCGGCGCAATCTTGTTTTGTGTGTACATATGGACTATTTGAAGGGAATTCCAACGTTGTGACAATTTCAAACTCATGCGCAACGTAAGTGCTATTTTAGGAGATACAATGTTTTTGCACGGACACAACGATTTATTTTATTTCAATCGGCTAATGTATATTTTGTAACGTTTTGCAAACCTATTTTAGGCACTTTGTTTTTTAGTCTGCTTGTTTATGTATTATCCATTGTCATGTGTGGAACTTTGGCCATGAATATTTGCCTTTTGTGTCATATTTGCTGAACTGCGTAACTTTGCTTTTGGAACTGTTTTGTTTTCTGATATGTTTTGACTTTGAACCTGTCTTTCTTTTTGCAGCGTCATTTTGATTTTGTTTCTGACATAAATTGATTTTCACAATGTGACAATTTCCTATGTGGTATTAATTGATTTTCACTTTATGTGCGAGATATTTTCTTATTAAGTGATTTCGACTGAATAATGTATTTTCTTGTGTGCCATTAATTGATATATGCCCTGTGCGATTGATTAACTGATTTGCACTACCTGTGCAATATCTTTTCTTACATGTGTGTGGCATTATTGTGATATTCACTTTTCGTGCGACATATTTTCTTGTGTTGCATTGATTGTTTTACCTCCTGTGCGATAAATTTTTCTGATGTAGTATTAATTGATTTTCAATACCCCTGCGATATCTCTTTTGACATGTGTGTGGTATTGATTTTTCACTTTTCGTGCTATATATTTGCTTGTGTGGCTCTAATTGATGTACTCCATGTGTGATATATTTTCTGATGTGGAATCAATTTATTTTCACTGCCTGTCGATATCTGTTCGTGTGTGTATGTGATATTAATTGATTTTCACATCGTGTGCGATATATTTTCTTTTTCTTGTGTTCTGTAATCTTTACTTCTCATGTGATACTTGGGTTTTTTTTTACATTCAGTGACCTTCAAATATCTTTTCATTGAGATGTAATTTGATTTTTATAGAGTGTAAAACATCTTCTTTTCAGGTTTTCATTACTCTTCAATTTATGTATATATTTTCTTCTATTTATGGAATTCTCTGACCTTATTATGATGGATATTCAATTTCTCTGATGTTATTCTGATGTTTTGTTCTTGCCACTATATGATATGTATCTATTGTTTTAGAATGTTCTATTTAATTTGCATGTGTTGATTACTTCTTGATTTTTGTTCTGTCTTCTTTGATGATTACTTCGTGCACGCTATTTCCCGCCATTTGAACCCCAATTTACGCATGTGATTATTTTCTTCTTGATTGGTAGCCAATCATTCAAGAAGTTCTTTTCCCGCTGATGTGCTACACGGACGAGAACGAAGAATTATGGAACGAAGATCCCTACGAGTACATTCGCATCAAGTTTGGTAAGTGTGAATGAGAATTGTATGAGACCGATCCAGTCAGGCCTTGACCTTTTACTCTGCCACCCTGCCTGGTACTCCTTAAACCGCCCGCAACCGTTCTGCCTGGTACTCCCCGAAAAGCCTGCAACCGCCTTGCCTGGTACTCCTTAAACCGCCCACAACCGCCCTGCCTGGTACTCCTCAAACCACCCACAACCGCCCTGCCTGGTACTCCTCAAACCCCCCATAACCCCCCAGCTTGTTACTCCTAAAAGCGCCTGCAACTGCCCTGCCTGGTACTCCTCAAATCGCCCCAAAAAATGGAACAAGCTCTTCCATGGAACAAGCTCTCCGTTAATAATATATTCCCAGAATCTTACATAAATTATGTCAGGATCTCAATATGTTATGTTGGATGGCACTTCCAGAGCTCCGTATTTTTCTCTGCCACAATTTGTTTTGGGCAGAAATCTCATACCATTTCCGATTTCTCTGAAACTGTCTCAGATGCGTTTGAGGATTTCATCTCGCCCGTTGCCGCTGCGCAGACCGTTCTTCGGTCCTGTGCTGGAAAGAGGAAGGAGGTCCTGCAGAAGACCATGGGGTTCTGTATGCAGGTGATGACGGAGCCCGGCATGGAGCCGAGGAAGAAAGATGGCGTCATGCACATGGTTGGTACCATGGCAGATATCCTGCTCAAGGTACGGGGGGGTCATTTCACAAGGTTATTATGAGGGACTGAAAGAGTAGGAGAGGTCCTTTATCGCATGGCCATGAGATAATCTTAGGACTTCAAATTGAGCATTCACCTCTTACTCGTAAACAATCTTGCTTAATGAATCCATCCCGCAGTTTCGGTTAGGTGAAGCACCGGTAATCAGAATAGCACTTTTCTCGAGAGCACCCACATACCGCCCACAAAGGAACAAGGATTAGCTCTGTAATAACAATAGGGCAGCTTAAAGCTGGGTGCACTCCACTGCCAGCAGGAGCAGGAACGGAGATTAAACACAGCTCATTAACTTCAGCCACTGCGTGCGTCAATTGTGAGAATACGAAGGCAGTTGCAAACAGCTGCGAGGGCGCCTCTCTTGACTTGTAGGGAGCCTACCGTATTCAGTTCGTTTTGGTTTGTGGAGAAACGCACGTTACATGCAGTCAAATTTTAGCTTGAAAACTGAAAGACGGAGATCGGGATGCCATATTTTTACCAGTGTAGGGAAACTTTTGCAGCGCAGACTCGTGTTCAGTTTGCTAAGTAGGTGTCCGATGTTTACTGATTGCTGTGTGTGGTAGTTTATTAAACATAATACTTCTACTAAGTTTTACTCTGTTTGTTTTTTATTTTTAATGCAGAAAAAAATGTACAAAGAGCGCATGGAACAAGTCCTTGTTAATAATATATTCCCAGAATTCAACAGTGAGCTGGGTTACATGAGAGCAAGGGTAAGACAATTTCTTCATCCCCCCTACTTCATTTCAACCCCCCCCTATCCCCTGACCCCTGTCCCTGTACCACCCCTTGACACCTACATGTATGTTGAAGTTAAGGTAATTTTGTTAGCTATCTGGATTTTGTGTTTTTTAGGGGGTAGTAAATTTACTGTTCGACCTGTTAAAGGTTTTTTGGGGTTAACAAACTTTCCCACTGTCTGTCTTAATGTTTGTATTGATTTGCCAGTTAAGAATAAATAAATAAGTAAATATCAGTTATTCATCGTGTACTTTAAACTGTGATTCCCCAACAGGCCAACTACGTTGTCCATGCTTTCTGTGAAGCTCCGTTCAAGAACGAGCGGAATTTGAAGACGGCCTTGGACCTGACTCGTAACAGTCTAATTCACGATAAGGAAATGCCTGTAAAGGTTGGTCATCTTTCCTGTCTGAATCTTTCCGAAAATCCATCGGCGTTATTTAACAGTTCAAACCATTTTCTCTAATACACTACATTAGTAAAAATAATAATACTGAGTTATTATATAGCGCATATATCCTAGTGCAGAAATGCGAGGCTGGAGACCTGGCTGAGTTGGCAGGGTACCAACAACTGCTGGGTTCTGGCTGAAGCGCGGCATGTAGCGTTTGTGCTCGGGCTTGAGTGTTTTTGTGTGATCTCGATGGACTGAGAAAGTCTATTATGGAAAGGAAAAGGGGAATGAACGCTGTTGATTGTCAAAGTCAATTAAAGGAAAGGGTTACAATGGGAGACTTTTGGGACCCTAGGTGGCAGCAGACTTTACCAGGTAAAACTCCATTGTTCTCAGTAATGTGCTCATGCTCTGAACTACGTAAACAATGGAAATTTACCTGGTAAGTCTGCTGCCACCTAGAGTTCCGAAGTCTCCCATTGATTAGAATTTCTGTCTTTAAACCCTTTGTAGGTCGAGGCAGCTATAGCACTTCAAGAACTCATCACCAGCCACGAAGAAAAAGCCAAGCTGTACATTCAACCCTTTGTCAAAGACATCTTACAAGGTACCAGCCATAACTGTATCGCATCCGGTTCAGATAGGCGCTCCAGAGTCGTTCCGAACCAAATTATTGAATTAAGCACTTCAAAAGTTTGGCGTCTGAAACAGTTAAGGAGCGACTGGACACGCTGGAAGTCGAACGACCGACTGTTGCATTCTTTCGGAACGACTCTGGAGCGCCTTGGTTTCAGACGTCGATCTTGTCATGAGCGGAACTTAATGTAAATGTTATTTTAAGCTCGCCTGCTTGAAACCAAAATTTATTTGGGTCGACCTAGAGTCGCTCCTTACCTATTTGGTACGGCGCGACTCTGGAGTGCCTGTCTGAACTGGGTATTAACCATTTCAAATCGGTATCCTGAACAATTTTCTGTGCCCATGTGCGGTATTATTTTTCGGAACTTTTCGGAGCTTCTTGAGTAATCGCTTTCCTTTGAAAATTATTATTGCCACAATAAAACCCTGACCAGTGACTTGACAAAGGAAAGACAACACAGGTTCTCATAGTTAGCACCATGATTTGATGTCGTCATGTGAGAAAATATTAGTAGGCACTCACTGTGATTCACAAAATCCTGGCATATCTGACAGAGGAACGAAGGTCTTTAAGGGATTCCACAAATGTTCCTACACACTGTAAAGAGTGATTTGGAGCATTGATTCCAGCGTCTTTTTTTTTACTTGTTGTAGTGCCAACCAAGCATGGCACCCGAGGAGAGCATGCCTGGTATGCCAATTCACTCTAAACTTTCTTAGCAATTCAACATGTCTGCTGTTGAGCCTGCCACACACAGAACCAGGGTTTTTGCACATCCTTAAAAAATTATTAACAAGTCTTGAATTAAACTCTCCAATTTTCAGGCATTAAAAAGTTTTAAACTCATTAATATTTGAAGTAAAAAAAAAATGTGAAGAAGCGTGTAATGAATTTTCCTATCCGCTCGTGAAGAACCGAATTACGCTGTGTGTAAAAAAGTTACATAAAGTGTGATCAGGTATAGCTGTTTTTCCCCTGCTTTATTCACTTTTTTATGACTTAAATTTGACCATTTAAAGTGTGAGAATGTTCAGAGACAACACCAATATGGGTTTAGTCGACCCCCTGAGTAATTTGCTTTGAAATTCATGCTTAAGAACACTGCGTCGGGGGGTCAGGTGCTGAACACTGAGTGTTTTGCCTTTTTTTCCACTCTAGCGCTGCTGATCGTGATCAGAGAAACGGAGAACGACGACCTGACGGAGGTGATGCAGAGATTGATTACCACCTATGGCAATGAGATAATACCGATTGCCGTTGAAATCACCCAGCACTTGGTGAGTTTAGAGCGGTAAACTGGAGATCAGGTTAACTTTGTGGGGTTTTTTTTCCCCTGCCTTTCATCCCGTTGGACACTGGTTCAAGTCGCACCTCAGACCAAAGCCTTTCATGCGGATGTTTTTTTTAGTCACTACCTACTTACTTTTACGATTTCTTTCTCTGCCTTTCACCTCTGTGGACTCTTGTTCACATCCCCCCCACCCCTCGGACCGGAGCCTTGCATGTAGATTGGTTTTTCAGTCACTACCTACGTCGTCTTTTCCCAATTGAAATGTTTATCTCCGAAATCTCAAACTTCATTTTAAGTATTGTAATCTTGGTTTGTACATTTTTCAAATTCATGTAACTTTGCCTCTTCAATGTACTCAATGATGCTTTGTACTGTTTGAAACAAATTTTGTGTACTCCGCCACAAATTTTGTAAAAAAAACAAGACCTAGCCAAATAGCAAGGAAATAGTCAAATTACCCTGGGTTGATTGAATTTCAAGAATGACCCTCTATCATAAAACGTACTGTTGGAAACATTCTGATAGCTTTAGCGTGTGCATATGTTCTGAAGGTTAAAACCGTTTGTTTTTTTCAAATGTTGACATGATCTCTCTTTAATTTTGGTTTTTACCCTACACCCATGTGCGTTAGCACTGTATACTCAGTACTTTCCCGAGTTCTGTGAAAAAAATCACAGGCGTATTGCTCGGGTGGGATTCGAACCCACGACCTTTGCAATTCTAGAGCACTGTCTTACCAACTCGGGAAAGTACTGAGTATACAGTGCTAACGCACATCGGTGTAGGGTAAAAACCAAAATTAATATTCTTTATCCCCGATGCAAAAACAAATTAACATCTATTAAATGATCTCTCTTTGTTTGTTTTTCGTCGTCAAGGCAACCACATTCTCACAGGTGATCGATGCTGAGGAGAGTATGGACGACCGAGCGGCAACGGCCATGGGCATTCTCAACACAATAGAAACCATCCTGAATGTTGTGGAAGAAAAACAAGAGGTACGTCGAAGAAGAAGAAGACGTGCGATTTTTGTCACAAACAAATTTAGGAATTTTTCCGCGGATCTTCTGTTGCCTCACAATCTTCTTGAAAGGCATATAGACCCCTCGCATTGGCCGCCATTGCTTAGGTCAAATAATAGAAACGTGTATGCGACGCGCACACCGCGCACAACTCTCGGCTAACTATAGGTATGCATTGATTTCAGTGAGGGCGCTGTTTAGGTCTTGTGCTGTCATATACAAGGGGTCTGTTAACTGTTTCCACGATGCAGAATGCATCCAGCACAACTACCTTTTTCACCGTTTTTTGGAGTAAATTCCTTTACATTTTGTCTCTCAAAATGGCAGACGGGATAGATGCGTGTAATGGGCGCTGTGCATGGTGAAATGGGTTAAATTTACATGTCTGTCCAGACCGGAATATCTGTTCAAAATACTCTACCTAATGATTATTTTTATATCCACAGATAGTTGTTCAACTTGAGGGCATCGTGTTGAATGTAGTTGCAGTAGTCTTACAAAATAGTGTACTAGGTGAGTCCCAAACCGTCACCAACACCTACCCCAACTCCCCCCTCCTCCACCCCCCCCCCCCCAAAGCAAAGTGTGATATCACGATACAAATCGCTTTGGCAATACTAACAACTCGATCTTAAGACCAATCTTCTAGCTCTTTGTGAAATCGGCCCAGGGTCCAGACTTTTTGTCGTCTACCTTTTGAAAAAAGTAACTTTCATTTTCAGCAAATATAAAGAAATCGTGCTCGTTGATTTTACTTCTCCAGTACTTGAGGATACAGTTCCCAGAAGCTCCTTGGAATCAAGGAGAATCCAGGGAGTTACCAAAGGGTGGAAGTGTCATCATTCCAACATACCTCCTCAAATTTGGATCCTAGTTTCAGACCGTTTTGTCAGCAATGACTCTCGCCCCTGCCTTTCCCCAAAACTTCTCCCGTTCCTAGTTCATTGATATGTGCTTTACCCTTCCTGTATCTCTGATCGTCTAATCAGGACTGTAAGGGCCTTGTCACACGAGGCAACTTTTACAGGCAACTTGGGGGCAACCAACTGCAGTGCATGCTACAGGACCACTTTGGTAGTACATGAGTAACTTTTCTAACAATGTCTCACGATCCCCAAGAAAAATATATGAACATTGAAATGTGAATGACTTCTCTTCCTGGAACTGGTTGCCTGTAAATTGCCTTAACTGACATGACCCTAAAAGGTCATTAGTGCAGTTTGTACGGATTTCGTAAAAAAGAATATTTGGAGCTCCTGGTAAATGGAGTTTATTGATCAAGAGTGATCTCTAGAACAAATTGTGTTACACAAAGGAAACAAGCATTTTCTCAGTGAAACATTTATTTGTGGGTCTCGATTTATTTTGTAAAAACTATGAGCAATGTTTTTATGACGACCTTTCAATCATTACAGATATGAAATTGCAATTTTTAATACCGACCTTACAGAACTGAGGTGACGACGTGTTTGTCCTAAAAAGTGGCCGAGTGGTAGGCCAAGTCACTTGAGGCAATTTACAGGCAACCAGTGCCACCCAGGCAATCTCCCATATGAAGGCTCATTTCACATTTCAGTTTTTTTCATTATTTTATTTTGGATAGTGAGTTTCAGCTCAAAGAATGTCTCTTGTGCTGCCGAAGTGTTCCTTGTGCAAGTGGTTGCCTCCAAGTTGCCTGCAAGTTGCCTGTAAAAACTGTTTTGTGTGACATGGGCCCGATTTGATAGAGCTGCATAAGCACAAACAGTAGCTGAGCAAAACGAAAATTCGCTTACCAGAATAAGGCCACCAGCCAAAATATCATTTCATATGCACAGTTTATGACTGGTATCCTGCTAATTTGGTTAAGCAGACACTTACAATATTTTTGCTTAAGGAGCTATGTGAAACTGACCCCTGACCTTCATACGCCAGGGCCCAATTTCATACAGCTACTTTAGCAGAAAGTTATGGAACAACTTTCTGCTAAGCAAAAATAAGCAAAGTACCAGTCGCATCTTGTATATGTTATGTGGTACTTTGGCTGGTAACCTTATTTTGATAAGCATAATTATGTTATGCTTAGTTTTGGGGCTTAAGCAGCTCTATGAAATTTGGCTCTGGGAACAATTACAGAGAGCTGCTTAAGTAGGAAATAGTGCTTACCGGTTTTTCTGGTAAGCAAAAATGCGCAGGATAAGACAAAAAGCTGTTAGTCATTTCCTTCTTGGATGTGCAGACCATGGGGGTTGAATGGTCTGGAGGGGCCTTATCCACAGTTTCTCCCTACTCAGACGAACAATCTCTCTGTGGTTTCCTAGTGCCTCAATGCCTTGTGAAATGACATCAGTAATGGAGTGATTAGGAGGATTGAAGTGATGTCCTACAGGTGTGTCCAGCAATTGACTGTGGATCTGTGACCGTAGAAGCACCTCTCGAGTTTAGTTCTTGTTTCTTTATTTTTCAATCGTAGATTTTTACGAAGAGGTGATGTCGTTAATCTTCAGCATGACCTGCACCCACATTTCACCCCCTCTGTGGCAAGTCTTCGAGATGCTTTATGCCACGTTTGAGCAGGACGGATACGACTACTTTGTCGGTAAGTTCAAATCCTACCATTTTGGGTATTTCGGATATTGCTTTATAGTAATGCGTCACTCCGCCGTTTGGATTTGGAGAGAACACAGACAAATTTGCTAGAACCTGCCCTGGAGTTTCATCCTTGGGAGGGCAAGGCCATTTCCATTTTGCGAAGGGCACTGCGGTTGGGAAATCTTAAAGTCTATGGGAAACTTTTGAAGGGGCACCAAGGTTAGACCAGGGCAACAGAGGTCATGTCCCTCTGTGTAGTTCAAGGCATGTAGGTCAGGAATTGAACCTGCGACCTCCGAATTAACATGCTGGTGCTCTGCAACCCGAGCTCTTGCCCTAATGTTGGCTGTCTCGCAATTTTGTTAATATCTTTGTTTTGGGGGGCGCCATTTTTCACTAAGTGGCTACATTTATGTGAAACTCCCATTAGCCCAAACCTCTGAATTCTACTCACTGGTTTCATCCTGACTCTCAACTGCTATCAGTAAAGTAGTTGTTAGATAAACACTGCACCCTGGCACCTTCACTTCCCCAAGGCCAGTAACCATGAGCTGGGTAACACTGCACCCTGGCACCTTCACTTCCCCAAGGCCAGTAACCATGAGCTGGGTAACACTGCACCCTGGCACCTTCACTTCCCCAAGGCCAGTGACCATGAGCTTGGTTCTTACCCAATGAATTTTATTGGTATTCAATCTGTCAAGAGATCTGTAGTGGCTGGGTCCGGCTGGGACCAGCTGCTGGTGTCAAATCGCAGAAACATTGTTTTCAATGTTTTCATGGATGAAGTTTGAGTGTTTCTTATTCAATTTCTTGAGACATTTGGTCAATTTTTATGATTCAAAGTTACTTGCGTAATAACTACAGACACTTTTCCCAATACTTTAGAATATAAACAAGAACCTGGTAGAACTTTGTATATATATATATTTGGCAGTAAACTTGCAGGCAGTGGCCCAATAAGCTGCCTGTTCACACCTCATTAACTGACGATCAGATAAGAGTGATCACATTGAAAACTGCTCCATCCCAAACCGGTGAGCTCCGACCCTAGTTTGTCATAGGCAAACTCGGGCCCACTCCTAACGCTTGATTCAAACAGTGTGATCAGAATATTAAAAATGTGTTTGTTTATTTGATTGTTTTTCAGAAATGATGCCGGCCTTACATAATTACGTCACCACAGATCCCCCAGCCTTCTTGTCTAACCCTAGACATCTTGAAATCATCTATAACATGTGCAAGAAGGTTCGTCAAAACTCTTTATTCTCGTATTTTGCTGAAGTGATTTCCCAATATCCACTAGTTGTCTTGTGGTTTTTCAATGTGAGATAAAAACCCATCCATTTAACGCCGCACTTTATTGTTTTTAACGGGATCGTTTTTTTTTGTCTTTTGTTTGTTTTTCTTCTATGGTTGCCTTGCCAGTTTAGTTTAGATGCTTTACCTAGGTAGGGTTAAATGCGTCTGTCTCCTGAAAAGATCAAAACATTACCGATGCCAGCAGAGTCAGGGCTCGAATTTGGGGAAAAAATCCACAAGACTGCAGGGCTTGTAGTTAAAAACTTTTACTGGACCAGAAAATTTGTTACAAGACTGGAATCAAATTGAGGAGAACATTTTCTACACAGTTCCAAATTTGAGCTGTTTTTGAAACAAGCATTACGACAAGATTTATCTCATTTTTCTTATGGGTAATACTTCAATACTCAACGGAATTGAAAGATGTACTTGTATGTACTTATCTGTTCAAATAAAGTGAGGTGCTATAATTCAAAAACACAAGACCTCCGGACTTGTATAGTCGTAAGTTTACTGGCCCGACGCTAAAATCACTGGCCTTAGGCCTGCGGTCCAGTGTTAAATTCGAGCCCTGAGAGTTAGGCTTAATAATAGTAATAATAATAGTGGCTTCTTATATAGCGCTCATATCCGTCACTCGGTGACGCTCATGGCGCTTCAGCATTAAGTATTTTCCTGCAAGGTATTTTGGGGCTGCGTGTTGGAAGTATGAGACTTTTTCCTTTACATAGCACCATGTAATGGGTTTACAAAGTGCTGTGGCACAATGTGCAGCCAATCATGTAATAATAAGTAACTTTTAGTTCTCTGTTGGCGGGACAGAAGTATCCCCATACTGTGTTTTGGGCACTGGCCTGGTGACCAAGTCTTGTTTCTTTATCTTTTTCTTCCATTCTGTGCATTTAACCCAACCATTTGAAAACCTGTTATGTCATGCATGTGCTTTGGATCAATTTGAAGTAAGGAGATGCTTGATATCAACTTGTTTAAGTCACACCGGATGTTGTTGATATTTTTGTTGATTTTTGTTGTTGATATTTGTGTTGACGTTTTTGTTGACTTGTAGATACTCGACGAAGAGGCAGGCGATGATCCAGAAAGCCATGCTGCCAAACTACTTGAGGTCATCCTCCTGCAATATAAAGGAGAAATCAATCAGGTAAATCACTTTTTAAGGTTTGGACACGTTTGAAACAATCACTGGTTGCTTAAAAAAGTCCACTTTTACATTTGAATTATGAAGATATAGATAAAAGAACGTTAAAAGTGAAATTTACACTTATTACCTTTAAAACAAGTTTTTTTCCTTAATTACCATGACAATTGAAGATACGCGGTTTTAGACTGGTCAATAGGTCGTTACTTGGAGATACGACCTTGTTGCACAAACCTGCATCGCGCGCAATTAATGAGGGAAAATTTCGCATGTCTGAGATAAGACTTGTTTGCACGGAACACATTAACGAGTTATGGCGTCATTTATTGTTAATGACCTGTATCTTTTTAATTACTTTTTGGACAAAGTTGAAACTTTTTTCAGTTTATTCAGACAAAAAATAAAGCAACTTTTTTTGTATTCTAACTCAATTTCACAGAAAATGTGAGTTACGACCTTGTTGCACTGACCCGACGATTTCCATCCTTTGGTCACCCCATAAGTTGTAGATTTCAAGAAGCTTCCAAGGCATTTTGTCCTTGGTGAAGGGCACCTCTATGAGGAAATTGTAAATATCTGTTAGAACATTTCAAGGAGCACCAAGGCAATGACCAGGGGGCAACAGAGGCAAGCCTTCGGGAAGTATCCAGCAGCCGATTTCGCGAAACGCTAGGATTAATCCTATCTCGAGTTAGGACGAGTAACTAGTCCTAACTTAGGATTAATCTTAAGGTTTACATGTTACAGTGCAAGGCTGGGACTCGTCCTAAGTCCTAAGATTAATCCTAAGTTAGGAAGAGTTTGGTGAAATCGACGGCAGGTCCAAAGAGCATGACTATAGCAACTAGCTTTTTTTTCACCAGGCAGACAGAAAAAAAAAGGTCTGAATTCAATTTCTCATCCCTACGAAAAACTATAGTTGTGATTGGGGTGTCATGTGGCCGAGTGGTTTAGAGCATCGAATTCAAGTTTCGATGGTTAAGTCATCGGGGTGTGGGTTCGAATCCCGGTCATGACACTTGTGTCCTTGAGCAAGATACTTTACTATAATTGCTTCTCTTCACCCAGGGGTATAAATGTGTACCTGCGAGGGTAGAGGTTGATATTGTGTTTGAAAAAGTCTTCGGAGCGCCACGGCAGCCCGGGCTGTATACTCCCCAGGGAGCTGAGAAAGATTACAGGAATGTTATTGGCCCAATGACCAGCGCACTGAGACGTTATTGTGAAATGCGCTATATAAGAACTAGTTATTATTAATATCATTATTATTGTCTTTTATTCTCAGTGTGTGCCCCTCTTTGTCGAGGTCGTCCTGAACAGATTGACAAGGGAGGTCAAGACAACGGAGTTGAGGCAGATGTGCTTGCAGGTGGTGGTAGCGGCCCTGTACTATAACCCCATGCTCCTGATGGCAACGCTAGAGAAGATGACGATACCGAGCACCAACGAGGCCGTCACGGCGCAGTTTGTGAAACAGTGGCTGCATGACACTGACTGCTTCTTAGGGTGAGGGTTTCTAACTTATGGGTTTTTTTTTTTTTTTGGTGAAGTGAACTGGGGGCATCTTTGGTGTGAACTGGGGGCAACTTTGATGTGAACTGGGGGCAGCTTTGATGTGAACTGGGGGCACGTTTGATGTGAACTGGGGGCACCTTTGATGTGAACTGGGGCACCTTTGATGTGAACTGGGGGCACGTTTGATGTGAACTGGGGCACCTTTGATGTGAACTGGGGGCAACTTTAATGTGAACTGGGGCACCTTTGATGTGAACTGGGGGCAACTTTGATGTGAACTGGGGGCAACTTTGATGTGAACTGGGGGCACCTTTGATGTGAACTGGGGCACATTTGATGTGAACTGGGGGCACCTTTGATGTGAACCGGGGCACCTTGATGTGAACTGGGGCACCTTGATGTGAACTGGGGGCACCTTTGATGTGAACTGGGGCACATTTGATGTGAACTGGGGCACATTTGATGTGAACTGGGGCACCTTTGATGTGAACTGGGGGCAACTTTGATGTGAACTGGGGGCAACTTTGATGTGAACTGGGGCACATTTGATGTGAACTGGGGGCACCTTTGATGTGAACTGGGGGCACCTTTGATGTGAACTGGGGGCACCTTTGATGTGAACTGGGGCAACTTTGATGTGAACTGGGGCACATTTGATGTGAACTGGGGCACCTTTGATGTGAACTGGGGGCACCTTTGATGTGAACTGGGGGCAACTTTGATGTGAACTGGGGCACATTTGATTTGAACTGGGGCACCTTTGATGTGAACTGGGGCACCTTTGATGTGAACTGGGGCAACTTTGATGTGAACTGGGGCACCTTTGATGTGAACTGGGGGCACCTTTGATGTGAACTGGGGGCAACTTTGATGTGAACTGGGGGCACCTTTGATGTGAACTGGGGCAACTTTGATGTGAACTGGGGCAACTTTGATGTGAACTGGGGGCAGATTTGTTAATCAGGGGCAGATTTGTTAACTGGGAGCTTTGGTTTCAATCTCATTTGTTTTATGGGTAATAAGCATACTCCATTACTCAATAGAATGGGAAGGTATTTTATCAGAATCAAAGTCAACATTTGAACATAATTTGTTTTTGTTTAAGATATTTTTAATACACATGTGAACTGGGGCAACTTTGATGTGAACTGGGGCACCTTTGATGTGAACTGGGGGCACGTTTGATGTGAACTGGGGGCAACTTTGATGTGAACTGGGGGCAACTTTGATGTGAACTGGGGGCACCTTTGATGTGAACTGGGGGCACCTTTGATGTGAACTGGGGGCACCTTTAATGTGAACTGGGGGCACCGTTGATGGGAACTTGGGGCAGCTTTCATGTGAACTGGGGCAACTTTAATGTGAACTGGGCACCTTTGATGTGAACTGGGGCAACTTTGATGTGAACTGGGGCACCTTTGATGTGAACTGGGGCACCTTTGATGTGAACTGGGGGCACCTTTAATGTGAACTGGGGCACCTTTGATGTGAACTGGGGCACCTTTGATGTGAACTGGGGCAACTTTGATGTGAACTGGGGGCAGATTTGTCAATTGGGAGCTTTGGTTTCAATCTCATTTGTTTTATGGGTAATAAGCATACTCCATTACTCAATAGAATGGGAAGGTATTTTATCAGAATCAAAGTCAACATTTGAACATAATTTGTTTTTGTTTAAGATATTTTTAATACACAGTTGGGTATTCCATTGAATAAAGACAAGACCACCGGACTTGTCCAGTCATGGGTTTTTTGGGGCCCCAACACTAAAACTATTGGTCTCTGGCCTGTGGTCCAGCCCAAAAATCAAGCCCTACCTTATAGGTTCAACACCTTTGAAATTAAGATTTTTTTTTTTCATTTTTTTAAACACTTAATTTTTTGCTTACTCCTACTTTTGTATTTTTAGGTTACATGACAGAAAGGTCTGCGTTTTGGGTATCTGTACACTTCTGTCTATTCCCAGCAAGCCGCCTGTAGTCCTAGAGTGCGCCCAGCAGTTTGTTCCTGCTCTGCTTCTGCTGTTCAGAGGACTCAAGAGGGCGTATGAGTGTAAGTTTGTACTATAGGGAACCGAAAGAGTGTAGACGAGGGATTAAAGGTGTTTGAGTAGGATTGATGAGGTTATAAAAAGCCTTTTCGTCTCTAACAACTTGCTCATCATTTCAGTATAGTCGGAGTCCATATTTTTTACTCTCGGACCAAATGTAGTCAATTCAATGTCTAAATATTTAGTTTAAAGGTAGGGTAATAGACTGGTTTTTTGTCGGTGTAATACTGATTTACATGCAAAGTTATAACGAAATATACAGTAAAAGTCACATGTGAAAGTTTCAGTTGAATACAGTGTCTACTTGCTGAGGAAACAGCAAAAAACTGTCAGCATTTACACACAAATGTTGAATCCATCCATGTTTAGTGAGGTCACATCGGGTACCAACCGCATCTCTGGCTGCAGCATTCCTGAATGGACACCAGCTCTCTGAAATCTGAGAAACGATTCATGCATTGATTCGCTTCTCAGTTTCAAACGCTTTTGGGTGAAAAAAATGATTCAAACCATACTACTTCAAACAGAATCTTTTCTCATATAACAAGTTTCTACAGCTGCAATCCCTTGTACCAAATACTTTGTAAGTTTTACAGGCCGTAATTTGTGGAGTACTTGCCAAAATTTGACCCTACCTTTAAAATAGCCCTGCGAGGACAAATCTAACTTGAACTAAATGTGCCACCACTCAGGTCGAGCTTCGGCCGAGGAAGAAGATTCTGACGAAGAAGAGGAAGATAGCGACTACGAGGAGGCAGCCTTAGACAGCGATGAAGATGAAATAGATGAGGACGGAGCAGAGTACTTGGAGAGATTAGAAAGAATTGTAAGCGCTTTTATAGAAGAGCTCTCCTCTCCCAGTATCTGATGTTGTTTATTCTCACTTTGGCTAGTCTGCAAGTGTTGATGTTGCACAAAGTCGTGTAGTACATGATAAGTCCGAAGGGATCGCGTACGTACATCATAATTGTTGCGTACGTACATGATAACTATTTGTGTACATGTTTGAACACGATAGTTACGATAGCGTGTATGTACTTTATAGTAATCGTGTACGTACATTATAGTAATCGTGTACGTACATGATAGTAATCGTGTACGTACATAATATTAATCGTGTACGTACATGATATTAATCGTGTACGTACATGATAGTAATCGTGTACGTACGTGATAGTAATCGTGTACGTACGTGATAGTAATCGTGTACGTACGTGATAGTAATCGTGTACGTACGTGATAGTAATCGTATACGTACGTGATAGTAATCGTGTACGTACATGACAGTAATCGTGTACGTACATGATCGTAATCGTGTACGTACACGACAGTAATCTTTTTTACAACCTACACATCATCGGATAGGTCGTTAAAAGTTCAACAAATGCTGCACACAACATGACCCCATTTGACCTTGACTTCCGGTTCAAACCGGAAATTGAAAGTTTGAAAAATTCATATCTCAAAAACTACGTAATAATTTAACATAAATTTTGCATCAGGTTACAGATGAGTATCCTGCCAAAAATTTTGCTCAGAGATTATAGCATTTTAATCTGCATCTGGTCCAAAGCGCTCGTGTCTGTTGACTTTCATTGTATGATAATGCACGATAGTGTAGGCCAACACAAACGTACGCCGACACTGTACACAGCCACGCACGTGTACAAAGCACGTGTAGTTTTAGTTGACATGTACTACATTGGCGAATACACGTAGCGTCGCTTGCTATTTCATTGTACATGTACATCGCACACCCAATTAAAGATAGTCTGTGTAATATTTGACAAATTCATAACTCCTTAACCACATGTTGGATTTTCACAATCCATACGTCGTCTGAACGGTCTTGATAAATTAAACAGGCACTACACAAAATGTGGCCCGTTTGACCTTAACTTCAGGTTCAAACCGGAAGTTGAAATTTCATGTTTAAAAAAATCATAACTTCTATAAAGCACACTTTGGTTTTTTTACAATCTTTACACCATTGACAAAGCATTTATCAACTTAAAAATTGACACACAGAATGCGACCCAATTTGCCCACGACTTTCGGTTCAAACCGGATGATCAAATTCAATACTTGAAACAATTATAACCCCCGAACTACAGATTGGATTTTTATCAACTACACGGCATTACAGAGAGCTCCTAGGACTTACCTAGCGCTACACAGTATGACCTCATTTGACCTAACTTTTGGTTCATACCGGAAGTTGAAGATTTATATTGGAACCCTTACTCCTGAACCACAAATCGGGTTGATAAAATAAAATATCATTAAATCATAATCTGATGACATCGATCACGAACACCTTGTTTTTGTAGTAAACAAAAACTGAATGTCTAGTTTTTATTATTATTATTATTATTATTATATAAAAGCACTCGGACATTTCACTTGGGCACTAGGGGGTCTCCAACATGAAGAAAAGTCATTCCGCAGACTACAATGTCCGATTTTAAGGACCTGCACCTTGATATACAAATAGCCTGTGCTACTTTTGACAGGAGATTCTAGCTTATGGAATACCAGATACCCTGTATATTAATTTCTAGCTACATATCTTATCTTCATTAGGCCTCTAACATTACCCCAGAACACAAAAAGTCAGTTTGAAGGGGTGGGGCTTAATTTTTTAGGGGGTCATATCTCAGAAATGTAAAGGATAAGGATTCTAAACTTATGTGTGTGTTCAGGAGTCGTTTAAAAAATATATATATATATATGGCCCTACCTTTAACACAGTTTAAAAGTGCTTACTATGAAATTCTGACTATTCTTATCAAAAGCATCAAACTAATTTTAATTTTCCTAATTCTGTTTTATTATGATGTCTTTAGGCTAATGATCGAGATGACGATAGCGACGATGAAGAGATGTACGAGGAGACTGCCCTCGAGGGCTACAACACCCCCCTCGACGATGAAGACGGCCCCTTTGACGACGAGTACATGCTTTTCAAAAACATCCTCACAAGTAAGTCAATATCTTTGCTTCAATCGCCTTTAGGTATTAAAAAAAAGAAAGAAAAAAAAATGGTTTCTGACTGTTACCCCAAACAATTATATTGATAAAAATGAGGTGAGAGTTCATAATTTCAGGTACCCCCACAGCCCTGATTTGATCATGACTAAGAAGCCTTCTTATACAGACAGCCCCTTTAAGTGTGTAAGGCATTGTGATACTTTGTTTAAAAGTGCATAAAAACTACCAACGTAGTTTAATGGAGCAGGGTACACCCTATAAAGCTCTTTATCTTGAAGCAATGACGGTTCTGAATGGAACTGGTTTGATTTATTCTCAACGTCTGAACGCTGCTAGCCGTCATTTTGATCCCATTGTTTTGTGTTTATTGTGATCAAATTAATTTGATGTACAATTTGTGTGTGTATTGTTGTTGTTTGCTTGTCGGATTTAACAGACAATCACATTTTCAGCTGATCAGCTGGGCCCAATTTCAAGGCTCTGCTTATCGTAAGCAAAGGATTGTCGCTTAAGGAAGCTTGCGTCAAGAGTTTTTCACGGGTTAGCAGAGAGTCTTTGCTTGTGCGCGTGTGTACTCCACGTTACTAGGCATTTCTTCGCTTAAACAGCCAGCACAGAAATTTGAAGTGGAGAATGGTGATCGTAAGCGCAGAATTTCGGTGGTAAACAGAGCCATGAAATTGGATGCCCGATTTCCTCGTTCTTGGTTTCCCAGCTGTGCCGAGTCTCGCTGTGGCGGGAACTTTTCATCTGTTCTTTTGGACAAACTGCATTTGCATACCTAATTTGATTAATGCTGATGTTTTTATTTCACCCATTTAGGACCCCTCAAACTGTTCCATTTGAGGGGTGCATTTCATAATTTTGTTAACTTTTGTGGTGTGTAGTTGTCATTACTGGCTGGTCCAGTTTTGGGTTGAATATTTTTGTGTCATCTTTTGAATGCTCTGTGATTATTTCATCCTTTTCTTTGGTGCTCTTTTAATTTGTACAGCATCTTGAGATATCATCGTGGATGGTGCTTTGTATTATAAAGCTCAATTTATTATCACAATTATTATTACTACCGAATATTTAAAGTAATTTTACTGTAGTTTCACCTTTGTAAATAAATTTGTATTATTTTTTTATTTTTTTTTAAATGGTCGCTCATCAGTGTAGGTTAGCTCAGTATAGTAATATTCTTTATCCCTAAATCATTAATGACATGAGTGTATATTATATTAAATTGTTTGTAGTACAGACTGCTGAATACAGGGTTCGAACTGTCCTCATGTCACTGAGCATGCTCAGTGGTGTAGTGGTCCAGGATATGTCTCAAAAGTAGGAGCGTTCTAATTGGATCGGACAAGTACTTCGAGGCGCGTACATGGGCCGGTCCATTGGACCGGCGGAACAATCCATCGGATCGTAAAAAAAATGCCAACACGCGTAGTATTCACTCCTTGAGGATTGTTCCCATGGTCTAATTGAATCGAATAAGTCTTCCAGCGCGTGTACATGGACCTTCACTGGCGGAGCGTTCCGTTTAGAGTGTTCAAAATGGCAACGCGCGTATTCATTCGTGTCGGATTGTTCCTGTAGTTGGACACAATGGCCCCATCCAGCAGGATAAACTCGCGTAAACACTCTTTTGCACCTAGAATGTGCGAGACTTTTGAGACGGTCTCTTAGACATCTGCTCTAGAATGAAGGGGTCTAGGGTTCGAATCCTAAGTGAGTAGCCAGTAGATGTTTAGTTTTTGCAGGCACCTAAGTATGCTTATCACACATACATATAGGCATAACGGTAAAGCTACACTAGTATTTTGTTATCCTCCATGTTATTATAATAATTTCTGTTTAAAACAATATAAAAATATTCTAACTATTGTTTGTAGAGTTGCTATCATTAATGTTGTTATTTTTTAAATAAAAAAAATGATCTTATTTCAGATATTCAAGCTAACGACCCGTCTTGGTACAGTGCCCTGACCTCACACCTGTCCCCAGACCAACAGAATGACATGCAAGAGATTGCCAAGATGGCCGATCAGAGGAATGCAGCCGCAGGTAAAAAAAAAAAAAACAGCAAGTTTTCCTGCAAAGCAAAATTTATCAGGGTACCAGTCTCAAAACAATATACAATACATTTTGGCTGGTAACGTGTCTCTGGTTCTATGGAAGTTTTTATATGGTTGACAGCTTTTTGAAATGAAGCCTTAAGTCTTGTGTACTAGGATTTGTTTTTGCATGTAAAAAGACCCAGAACACTAGAGGTTATCCCTGGTGTTTCTGGTTCACATAGCAAGCACCTTTGTTAACAGGTTTCCTTAAGCTTCCAAGCTACAATGATAAAGTTCACTTATGAGGCATCCTTCGTTTCATTACCAAAAATACATAATACAAATAAGTACATGTATGAATAACATTAGTTAATTCTTTTGGGGTTTTTTTCTTTCTGTTTCTAGAATCCCGTCGAATCGAAAAGCAAGGTGGATACAAATTCCAAGCGCCAAGTGTCCCATCAAGTTTCAACTTTGGCGGCATGTCATAATCATAGATAGAAAATTATCATTATGTAAAAGGTCGGTGTATAAAGTATTGCTTGATGTCTCATCATCATGCTAAACATCCCCCCCCATGAAAAGTTTGAGTAGCCCTCTTTAAAACTTGCGCTTGCCTTATGCCATCTTACACACCGCAGAACCAGTCAAGTGATGGCCCGACCCTCCTACTATCTGACCATTTAATATCCCCCACTGGGATTTGAATGATGGATAAACTATGCCAGCATGCAATAAGATTTGTCGTGACAGCATCTACACTACACTGTCAGCCCTCATACTGTATGACCATTTAATATCATCTCTTGGTTTTGAATGATTGACAAACTATGCCAGCCTGCAATATGATATAATGTGGTGATTGCATCTAAACTGTACACAGTCAACCCTCCTACTGTCTGATCATTCAATATCACCCACTGTTGTTTTGAATTGTAGATAAACTATGCCAGCCTGCAATATGATATCATGTGGTGATTGCATCTAAACTGTACAGTCAACCCTCCTACTGTCTGTCTATTCAATATCATCCACTATGGTTTTGAATGGTAGATAAACTTTCCCAGCCTGCAATATGATGTAAGAGCTCTTTGCAAAGTGAAAAACGGCCTTGCCCTCTCAGAGATGAAGTTCCAGACCTGTTGTATTACGGAGGCCATGACCTCTGTTGCCCCTGTCTTGACCTTGGAGTCCCTTCAACGGTTTCCCATATACTTTAAGAATGCAAATGGAAGTGCCCTTTAAAAAAGAAAATGTTCTTGACCTGAAAAATGAATTTCCAGGCCTTTGCCTAGAGACTGAAAATGGAACTACAGTTTTCAAAAATGGTGGACGCAGAAAGCAAGCATGTGACATCTCGGGGGTTTCTCCTGATTTCTTGATTATTAAGGGAATAAGAGTGGCGACGAGTTCTTAAAGGGCTGTTTAAAACCGGCAGTGATAAAGGTCCCAGCCGAAGGCGAGGGCCTTTATCGCACGACCACGACCCTGCAAGGTTTTAAACGACCGTTTAAGAACGAGTCACTACTCTTTAATTCCCGTTCATAAATGCCCTTTTGTTAAAAAGCGAAAAAATGTTATAGACAATCTGTGACAATCTGCTTCGCAGCGAATTTTCGAAGTTTGTACATTTTCAAAAACTTTTTAAAAGTTATGTTTGGTGCGCGTTGGGTTGTGTGTACGCGCACGTAAAAATAGATTACGCGCTGGTACTAAAAGCTATATATTGCGTTCCGCGTAATTAAATTGGCGTACATGAGCTTGCGCGCCCAACACGCGAAGCCAGCCGGTCCTAAACAGCTCCAGCTGGTCTTTATCAGCCGTTTAAACACCCCCACGTGACATGCTCTCCACTAATAGGAATAGGGAAACTGTCTGGGGGTATTTATGAATGTTATTTGATTTTATTTTATTTATCTCCTTGAATCTTTCCATTTTCTTGATAAAAGTAAAAAGCAGTCACCAAGGGGCAATGAAATAGTCCACATTGTGTCCAAACCTGTAGTTTTGTCTTTCTGGTGATGCACAGAGTCTCTAAACCTACTGAATTGTACCATCTAAGAGGTTCCTCGGCTAGAATTATAAAGTGGGAACCTAGCCCTGCAAGCCATTTTTTATGAATTTTCACATTCGTCAAATCTCATCCCTGAGAAAGGAATTTGCCTGGCTGCTGTGCTAATTATGAATCGTTTCTCTATATAGTATGAAATTCATCAAAGTCAGGGGTAACTTTTGAAGGAATTGGGCGTAGTTTGGGGCTGATGTTTCGGGGGGGGGGGGGGTAGAGGCTTAGAACTTGTAAAATGTTACCGATAAGGAGTGTTTGTTCTGCTTTTGGAAATTGATGATAAATTGTACAGAATTGTCAAGATTTTTTTTTTGCCTTATTCTATTTTACTGCTTGTGGGTATACTTTGTCAAGTTTGTTTGCATTTGTTGCAACGGAACCGATCAGAAGTTAACTTCTGATTAGATCCCATCCAAGTTGTTGCTTTTTTCCTTAGTAATTTAGTGGGGGTAAGTGATTTCTAACGGTCTCCAGGAAAACCTTGGGTTGCAAATATCGCTAAGGGCATCACTCCACACAAATGGGAGTTCCTTTCTTTTTTTCAAAATGGAGGTCAGCATTTCTGGATTCAGTAGGACAAGAGCTTTCCAACGGTATCCAACACTTGGGGTTGCAAATGTCACCCTGACATCACTCCTAACAAATAATACTTTTTATTTCATTTATATTTTATTTCTTCTTTCTTATTTTTCAAACGGAGGCCAGAATTTCTGGATTCGGTGGAGCAGGAGCTTTCCAACGGTGTCCAACATTCGGATAATAGAAATTCAAACAATCTACGCGTACACGTGCCTCGCCCAAAAATATGATTTGCATGTAACTTGCCTTAGTTTTTTATTACTTGCATTTCTGAATGTCGCTGGGAAAAGAGCTTCCAGATAATTGGCATGCAATGATTGCCCTGATTGCCCAAGCCTGCTACAAATCGGAACTGAAGTTGTATTTTTACTTTTTCAAAATTCGTATCTGGATTTACTTGGAAAAAGAGCTTTCACTGCAAAATGAAGAACCCATATCATCAGCTGTGTTGCATTTCACTCCCATTTTGTGTGCTTGTTTTGGGGTGGTTCTGTTTGTTTTGTTTTGTTTTTTTAATAAAACAAAATGTTGGTTACCATAAACTGTTGATCCAAGTCATCCAAATATATTTTTTAAGTCGTCATCAACAGTAAATAAAGCTTTCACAGTGTTGTTTTGTTTGTTTTTGTTTTGTTGGAGTGTTTGTTTTCTTGTTTGTTTCTTCCGTTTTTATTTTTATTTAGTTTTTTTTATTGGGTACAAACAATACTAATGTGTACATAACTGTCTTAATTTTTTTACCAGACGCTCGTTGTGTAGAACTATCATAAGGTAGCCATCTTTGTTTGGTACCCTGTATATGCAATGGCTATAGAGTTCACATCATTATAACCAAGAAAGGGATCTGTCTATTGTTGCAGCTTCGGTTTGATAGCATTTACAATGTATTTGAATCAGGAAGTTCAAAGATCGTCATAACATTTGTGTCAAGAAATGTGATTGGTGAGAACGATTATTCATTGCTGTTCATGGCCAATCAGCTTTGAGCTTACTAGACAATTCCTGTAGTTCTCAAGAAATATTATTGGTTTTTGGAAGAGTACATTCATTCCAATCCTCTAGTTTTCAAGAAACATCATAAAGGGACAGTACATCATTGATTTTTGAAGACTTCATTCATTTCAATCCTCTAAATTCAAAGGAAGTTATTTTTAAGCGACGATTCTCCGTTGGCTTTGTTTTGGGTTAATGTTTGTCACTGAAAGCTTCTTTATTTTAAATCTGTCGGCCATCTTGTTTTTCCTTCCATTCAGATCAATGCAGCCAAACCGAGGCTGAGAGGAAAACAATCTGGTCCCATCTTGGTGTAAATGTACTCATTATTGCCATTGCACTTAGGGTACATGACAATGTCTAGAGTACTTAGTAAGTATCTGTAAAGATACTCCA
Source organism: Pisaster brevispinus (assembly GCA_023634235.1). Taxonomy (NCBI): domain Eukaryota; kingdom Metazoa; phylum Echinodermata; class Asteroidea; order Forcipulatida; family Asteriidae; genus Pisaster; species Pisaster brevispinus. The sequence continues at coordinate 6,859,831 of JAMKCF010000018.1, forward strand.
AATTGTAAAAATGTAATTAAATGTCATCGACCGATTTTCATTATGTCCTAACACCGGCCCTAAGATGGTAAGGCCAAGAATTTAAGAATTTAACTTTATAACAGATGTGGGCATTTCAAAAGCCACTCGACGAGCCTAGGAATTAAACGGGAATAACAAATCCTGTCTGAATGTTTTTTTTTTTTTTTTTTTTTGTTTTTTTTTGCTTAAATTTGTTGAGATTTTCTATTAATAATAACAACTTTTAATGTATAACGGCGAATCCCTTCCTGATCTGGTCTAAAGCATGATCAGTTTACTAGTGCAGTCTTCAGTCCAACACCATTCAGTAACTAAACACCCTAACTGTTGGACTCTGATTAAGGTGGTTTGCCTGATCCCATGTAAAGCATGATCAGTTTACTAGTGCAGTGCTCAGTCCAACACCATTCAGTAACTCAACACCCAAACTGTTGGAACTCTGATTATGGTGGTATGCCTGATCCCATGTAAAGCATAATCAGTTTACTGGTGCAGTACTCAGTCCAACACCATTCAGTAACTCAACACCCAAACTGTTGGACTCTGATTATGGTGATATGCTGGATCCCATGTACAATGTAAAGCATAATCAGTTTACTAGTGCAGTCCTCAGTCCAACACCATTCAGTAACTCTACACCAAAACTGTTGGACTCTGATTACAGTGTATAGTGGTATGCCTGATCCCATACTAAGAATAATCGGTGTGCGATTACATTCATCAGTCCAACATAATCAAACAAAACATGCACTTGGATTTTGACGAGGTGGGGAAGGTTAATTCTGGTCGGATGAAATCCCTGGCTCTACGTTTTAATATTTTCCTTTAAAAATGGACATTCAAGTGTTTTAAAACTGTTTTAATAATTTATTTGTCCGAATTGGGTTTTCTGTTAGATTTAACCCACTCGCCAACAAAAAAGTAAATAAACAACAATAACGATATTAGTAAATCTCAACAACATTACATTAAATGAAGTACCAGGATGAATTGCATCGTAAACAATACCATTTGTAATAAATAACAACCCTTTTTAACAATTATATTATTCTTTCAACCGATTATGTAAAAAAGAAAAGAAGAAAAAAAAAGAATGTTTCAATTTAACGAGTCAGTTTAGGCTTGGAACAATTATTAAAAAAAAGAAAACCTGCAATAACTTTGAAGTGTTTGAGAGTGTCTCGCTTATTGTTAATAATAATTATAATTGTAAAAATATTATATGAATAACTAGACATGTTGCATTTGTGCACAAATGCCGAGCTGTTTCGTCATAACTTTTTCAAATTACTCAACTGAATTTGAAAGTTTTTTTTGTATTCAAAGTAGTTATGACGTTTAAACCTGTTTAAAAAAGAATTTGGATTATACCACGTTTTGTAAGCAATTTATGACTAAAAGGTGCAAAAAATAGAAAAAATCTTTAAAAATCATGTGATGACGTCATCATGACGTCATTTCAGAATTTACAAGAACTTGCCAATATCCAACAACCTACCAAGTTTCAACATGATCGCACTAACACTTAGGGAGATATACGACTTTAAAAAAGGCACCCTTAATGCCGCGTCACGTGACCCCCGATGACGTCATCGATCTGAAATTTCACACATGATGGCTGCTCGACGATCAACATGTGTGTAAATTTTGAAGCGAATACACAACTTCACCACACACATCTTCAAAAAGTCCATTTTGATCAGTTTTCAACCTGCCGCTAGAGGGCGCTCTTGTGTGTTGTGACGTCATCGGTATTTTTTTTTAATTACCCACCCTTGCCAGACAATAACAGTTGAAAGCAACTTCATAACTATTTCCACTTTTGAATAACGAGGCACTTCCGGTTTCGACCGGAAGTAGAGGTCATGTGAGGTCACGCACACTGAATAAAATGAAGACCTAATTTATCCCTATACAATCCCGCAATCAAAAACCTACGGTCTCTTGTGGCTGATTTGTTACGGATTTTCAAATATTTAAAATAGAAACCTTTAAGATGACGTCACGTGACAGGTGATGACGTCATCATGACATCATTAGTTTTAAAATCATTATTGCACCAATGCCTTTCATCACGGAAAGTTTCATTGCAATTGCTCTTTAGGAACTGCAAAAGGCCGCTTAGAACGAACGTCCGTTATGTCAATAGCCTTTTTTACTGAAACTGACAAATAAAAAATAAAAAATAAACTAGACATGTTGCATTTGTGCACAAATGCCGAGCTGTTTCGTCATAACTTTTTCAAATTACTCAACTGAATTTGAAAGTTTTTTTTGTATTCAAAGTAGTTATGACGTTCAAGCCTGTTTAAAAAAGAATTTGGATTATACCACGTTTTGTAAGCAATTTATGACTAAAAGGTGCAAAAAATAGAAAAAATCATAAAAAATCATGTGATGACGTCACCGTGACGTCTTTTTAGAATTTACAAGAACTTGCCTATATCCAACAATCTACCAAGTTTCAACTTGATCGCACTAACACTTAGGGAGATATACGACTTTAAAAAAGGCACCCTTAATGCCGCGTCACGTGACCCCCGATGACGTCATCGATCTGAAATTTCACACATGATGGCTGCTCGACGATCAATATGTGTGTAAATTTTGAAGTGAATACACAAAACTTCACCATACACATCTTCAAAAAGTCCATTTTGATCAGTTTTCAACCTGCCGCTAGAGGGCGCTCTTGTGTGTTGTGACGTCATCGGTATTTTTTTTTAATTACCCACCCTTGCCAGACAATAACATAGTTGAAAGCAACTTCATAACTATTTCCACTTTTGAATAACGAGGCACTTCCGGTTTCGACCGGAAGTAGAGGTCATGTGAGGTCACGCACACTGAATAAAATGAAGACCTAATTTATCCCTATACAATCCCGCAAACAGAAACCTACGGTCTCTTGTGGCTGATTTGTTACTGATTTTCAAATATTTAAAATAGAAACCTTGAAGATGACGTCACGTGACAGGTGATGACGTCATCATGACCTCATTGTTTTGAGATCATTATTGCACCAATGCCTTTCATCACTGAAAGTTTCATTGCAATTGCTCTTTAGGAACTATGCAAATAGCCGCTTTGACCGAACGTGCGTTATGTCAATAGCCTTTTTTACTGAAACAGACAAATAAAAAAAAAACTAGGCATATTGCATTTGTGCACAAATGCCGAGCTGTTTCGCCATAACTTTTTCAAATTACTCAATTGAATATGAAAGTTGTTTGTATTCAAAGCAGTAATGATGTATCGAGCCTGTTTTAAAAAGAATTTGGATTATACCACGTTTTGTTAGCAATTTATGACTTAAAGGGGCAAAAACGAAAACAATCATTAAAAATCATGTGATGACGTCATCACGACGTCATCTAAGAATTTACAAGAACTTGCAATATCTAACGACCTACCAAGTTTCAACATGATCGCACTTATACTTCGGGAGATATACGACTTCAAAAAAGGCACCTTTAATGCCGCGTCACGTGACCCCCGATGACGTCATCAATCTGAAACTTCACACATATGATGGCTGCCTGACGGTCAACATGTGTGTAAGTTTTGAAGTGATTACACAAAAGTTCTCCACACACATCTTCAAAAAGTCCATTTTGAACAGTTTTCAACCTGCCGCTAGAGGGCGCTCTTGTGTATCGTGACGTCATCGGTATTTTTTTTAAATGCACACCCTTGCCAGACAATAACATCGTTGAAAGCAACTTCATAACTATTTCCACTTTTGAATTACAAAGCACTTCCTGTTTAGACCGGAAGTAGAGGTCATGTGAGGTCACGCACACTGAATAAAATGAAGACCTAATTTATCCCCACCCAATCCCGCAAACAGAAACCTACGGTCCCTTGTGGTTGATTTGATATAGATTTTCAAATATTAAAAAAGGAAACTTTAAGATGACGTCACGTGACAGGTGATGACGTCATCATGACATAATTGTTTTAAAATCATTATTGCACCAATGCCTTTCATCACTGAAAGTTTCATTGCAATTGCTTCTTAGGAACTATGCAAAAAGCCGCTTAGAACAAATTTTGTCTGAAAAATACAAATTAAAAAAAAAATAAATAAATAAATAATAAAAAACTAGAGCTTTAGTGTTCGTTGAAACAAACACTAGATGTTCGGGTATCGTCGGTGTCAGTGTAATTGTGTTGATGTCAGAACATTTGAATCGATGAAAAAGAAATTAAAATGAAATTTTCTTACGTTAATACCCAAGTTTACCAAGAAGTAAGTGCTAACGCCACTACTTAATGGATTGAGCTCTACAAGCCCCTTTCTAATTAACCATATACAGTGTATAACGTTTTTCATGTAAATATTAATAAACTTAACTGATAGTAGGCCTACACTGAATTTAACTTTCGTTTGGACGGGAAGCCTGATTAAATGATGTAAATAACACTCAGTTATTCCATAGAGAAAGGATACACACAAAAGTGCGCATGCTTAAAAATCATGATAGATATGTTTTGAAGATTTTTGTTATTTGAAAACTGATGACGTCATTATGAAGTAAGAAAAGTTGTTATCAAGACATAGGTATTTAAATATGCTCCAAGTGAAAAACGAAGGGTCCATTGTCATTTCATAGTCATATAGAGGAACATTTCCCCCATCCCCTTCTTGGCTGCAGATCTTGAAACGAGCATTTGAATTACTCACAAGTACAATTATTATGTATGCCACTCACTAAAGTTTATTGATTTTTCAATGGAAATTGTTTCTTTATTGATTATTAAATCCGACTATGCAAATCATGTTGACATTATTAAGTTACAATTCTTAAAAGTTTTAACAGGTTTTCAAATACTGTGATTTGGCTTCTCAATATGTATCGGTGCTTGATACTTTGATTGTTCAATACACATTTACTGATGATGATGTCGTCAAAATAAGTCGAGCATTGTATGAGCTATTGGTTGCATTTAAAAAAAAACGTCAACTACGTCACCACTTGAAGGTTAAGGATAAACTTTATAACATAACTGTGCATTATATAAAAACATCGTTTTGAAAAGCGATAATGTTCACATGAAGCTTTCCGTTTTATTCACCGTATTGCACCGATCAACACTGCCGTGAGTGCTGGGTCTTAAACGCCCTTGACGTGCTGATGCCAAATCCCTGCTTCTCGGTGTATGATTAAAACATAACCAATGTTTGTCTTTTTCTGCTTGCCTTTTCTCACAAAAATAAAAGTCATACGAATCACTGAAGCAGGTGGCCACCTCAGTGAAACTTCGTCTTCAAATCCTTGTTCACCAATAAGCCATCAGAAGGGCGAGTAGGGGAGCAATTTGACGCTAAACATGACACAGGTTAAGTGGAATAGCGCCATTCATACGCTTGCGTTATAAGTTCGTTGAACTGTGACATGTCCAAACTTGAATGGAAATCACGTCATCTTACTATGTAGCTGTACAGTACTCAATACAGCACATTACACGTGGCCGGCTGTACATGTGCGTTATCATACAATGTGGGTCAGCGGACACGTGCGCTTTGACGTCCAGTATTGACCCGATGCAAAGGTTAAAAAGTTATCATCTCTGTGCAAAAGTTTGAGCAGGATCACTAATCTATAACGTGATGCAAAATTTATGTTGAAATGTTATGTAGTTTAAGAGATAAAAAATTGTGAAATTGTTCAACTTCCGGTTTGAACCGGAAGTCAAGGTCAAATGGGGTCACTATATGTGTAGCGTATGTTGAATTTTTATCGACCTGTCCGATGATATGTAGATTGTCAAAATCCACCATGTGGTTCAGGAGTTATGATTTCTTAAAAATATTTAACTTTGATTTGTTGTAATTCGAAACCTGATGACGTCATCATGACATCATCAAGTCTGTGTGGTCTTGATAATAAGGTTCAATTATCTGATGAGTTTCAATGTTATATTCAATATCAATCTCGAGTTATGACCAAAAATTGAATTTCTTTACACAAAAAACACAAAAAACACAAAGGCAGCGTTTGACCTTCCGGTACGACCGGAAGCAAAGGTTATATGATTTTGGCGTTTACTTTTCAAATGTTGCCCTTGTCTTGATCTATCATATGCCTAAATATAAATACCATATCTTTAATATTCAGAGACATACAAGCTTTGGAATATGGCCACTTTTGACCTTAAATGGCTTGTAATTTGACACCTGATGACGTCATCCCGACGTCACAACTTTACCAGCTTCTGCTAGTTATGTTATAACTTCACATGAAGTTTCAAGTTGATCAAAGGTTCGCAAGTATCCGTTTGCTTGCGGACAAATTCCACTGAGAAGAAAAACTAAAAAAAACTAAAAAAAAACTAGACGTACAGTGTTTGTAAACAACAAACACACAGGTGTTCGTGAGTGATGTCAGATTGTGATTGAATGAACTGGTGACGACATTTTACCAAATCAACCCAATGTCTGGTTCAAAAGTTAGATTGTTTTCCAATTAATTCAACTGCCGGTTTAAACTGGAAGTCGAGGTCAAATTGGGTCACACTTTGTTTAGCGTTTGTGAAGACAATTACGATGATTTATATATTGTAAAAATCGTATGTTTGGTTAAGAAGTTATGATTTTTTCGAATAATAAATATTAACTTTCGGTTTGAATCGGAAGTCAAGGTCAAATGGGGTATAATTCTGTGTATCGTTTCTTCACTTGTTACACTCCTTCCCAATGATGCATGGATTGTCAAAACCCAATGTGTGGTTCTGAAGTTATGCTTTTTTGAAAACATTAAATGTCGACATCCGGTTTGAACCGGATGTTTAGGTCAAACGGGTCACATTTTATGCAGCACGTGTTTAATTTACCAAGACCGTTCAGACAACTTATGAATTGTTACAATCCGATATGTCTGTCAATGATGACGTCATCAAATTACACGCCGTCCTCTTGTGAAAAATAAAATCGTACATGTTATTTGAAAGGGCAGTGAGTCAAATGTTTTTATGTTAAATGTAGCGACATTTTCCGACTTCCCTTTCATCTTGGCTACAGATCTCGATACGAAGCTTGAACATACTCACAAGTACATATATCAAATATGCAATTCACTGAATCAAACTTATTTTTTAACAAAAATTGATTCTTTATTGGTTAATAATTCACAATTAGTTTACACAAGCTATGTTATTCATATTGACATTATTAAGCTAATAATTCTTAGAATTTTTCAACAGGAATTCAATTAAAGTTGGATTCTCATTACATGAACACTTGATGATGATGTCCTTAAAATAGGTCGAGCAGAGTGTAAGCTGTCGGTTGTTTTTTATAAATGGCTGGCTTGATTTTTGGACATTGTTTTCCGTACAGAACGGTTTGTTTATTTAAGACCTTTGATAGAATGAACTGTAAAAGACACCTGTTTTGTAATATGCAAAAGAAAAGCCCGGCGTGATGATACAAGTCTAAGCCTCTCGTAAATTTGGACTATAACAAAAATTAGTCAAGTACTATTTCTACCTCTGTGGTGCATCATACACTCGGCAAGAAAATAAGGAGAGAAACACAACATGTGTGTAATCTTTCACTGGAAACCATTCCGATACTGGATGTGCTGTATTCTGTAAAAGAAAAACAGTATTAACGACAACTTAACTAATATCAGGTCTCAAACTATTATCTTATTGACACTAATACTATATAAATCATAGCATAATATTTTCAACGCACAACCAAAATACAATAACTTGTGTTTAGTATGTTTCAAAAAAATGTTTGTATTTCAACAGAAAGTCTCACAGTAGGCCCTACATGTATTACACACAGTCATGTTATCTATGTTTAACAAAATGCAATAATTTAAATGGAAAATGGGTTCAGTCAGCAGTTTTATTTCAATTCCTTTGGAAACGTTTGACCTTGCAAATAAACTTTGAATAAATTACTGTAAATTTACCTCTTGGAAAAGTTACAGATCAAAGAAGCACACAAGTGGATGATTTCGGACTCTCCATTAGCATGGTTTTATTGAGGAAGAATCTTAGAAGACAACTAACAGAAGCATGAAGGCTGAAGATGGCTCATATTGAAAGCTGCATGTCCAGTTTCTGTGTTCCACTCCTTCCCAGGCATCAGACTCTTATCCTGCCATCAGACTCTGTTCAATGTTTCATGATCACTGTAGGGCCTACTACTAGTTGATAGCAAATCAAGATGAAACTGGTAAAATAAACAAAATTCAAGACATAAAACATTTCAAGATTGGATGGTAACAAGTAGAAGGTGCGCATACTGTTTTAGAAGTGAACAACTTATGAATGAAAACCTTTCATCGAAGGGTTGTGAAATATTTATGCTACAATACGTAGTTGGCGGAACACTTTGTGTCAAATCTAACCATATCAGAGTCAGCAATCATACAAAAATGCCCAATTCTACCCCCTCCATGATCATACTAAACATTCCTTAGTTTTAAAACCCTCACTACTTGATAATTTAAGGATAATCTTTATTAACATAACTGTGCATTACATACAGAACACACGATCATTCTGACTGAAAAGCGACGATGTTGAAACGAAGCTTACCGTTTTATTCACCGTGTCGCACCGAAAAACACTGCCGTGAGTGCCGGTCTGCAACCACCTTGACCAGCTGATTTCACGTCCGGACGTGTCCGTGCAATCTCGGTGTGTGATCAAAACATTATCAATGTTGGTCATTTTCTGCTTGCATTTTCTCATATAATAAATGTCATACCAATCACTGAAGCAGGTGAACATCTCAGTGAAACTTCGTCTTCAATTCCATATCACCGTTAAGCCATCAGAAGGGCGAAAAGGGAAACAATTTGACGCCGAATATAGCACAGGTTGAGAGGAATTCATTTCAGTAGCGTTGCGCCATTGATAAGCTTTCGTTAAAAGTTCGATGAACTGTGACATGTCCGAACGTGCACAGAAATCATGCCATACTTCTAGCCTTTAGTGAAGGCCACGTGGTACTGGAGTAAACACAGCACAGCTTGTGGCAACTGTTGTTACGTTGGCCTGTTTTTTGCTGCTTTAAATTTCAGGCAACAAGCCTCTTGACATAAGGCTAGCACTCCGTTGCACTGGAATCAGTCGCGAGTTGTATGCCACATGCCGCGTTAGGTATTGGATCGAGATTTTAATATTTGAATGGCCAATGTCACTTAGAAATCTATCTCAGGTCTAATGGGGTCACTCTTTGAATGTGATTTGTATAATTCGGCCGGAGCTTTTTTTATGGTGCAAGTACCTTTCATGTAGCATTTATGGTTCTCCGATTATAATTTTTTTAAAAATATTAAACGTTTATTTATTTTTATGACGTCATCGATGACGTCATCAAACCGAAACAATTTGGGTGTCATATACATACTACGATCTATATACATAGTAAGTTTCAAGACAAAACCCTTCTTGGTTTATGAGAAAAAACGTTTGAAATCTGAATTTTGAACTTCCGGTTTCGACCGGAAGTAAAGGTCAAATGGGGTCACATTTTGTGTAAGATTTGTTTAATACTTAAAAAGCTTTTAAATGGTGCAAAGATCATGTATGTAGCAAATATGGTTATTGAGATATGATTATTTTAATATAAAACTTCAATATGATGTAATTACGTCATCGATGATGTCATCACTCCCAAATTTTTATTTTGTTATGTACACACTGTGATCTAGGTATATAGTAAGTTTCAAGTCCGTACAAGCTTTAATTTTGGAGATAGCAAAATAATAAAAAATTCGACCTCGTCTACGTTTTTCGTTGTGACGTAGCTATGACGTCATACATCATATTTCTAGGATGCTCATGAGCTAAACAAAATATTATGCATTGAAAGTTTGATCATATTTTATTTCACCTAGGCTCCAGAGCCCCAAATAACATAATTATTACTTTAACTTCCGGTTTCGACCGGAAGTGAAGGTCAAATGAGGTCACAATGTGCATTCCAAATGTAAAACATTTCAAGACCTTTTATATGCAACAAAAATCTTGTATGTGGCAACTTGAGTTCTCAAGATATGAATTTTTCAATTTATTAGACGTTTTTTAAACGTAATGACGTAATCGATGACGTCATCAACCCAAAAAAGATTCTGTTCCGTCTGGACACCAAAGTCTAAGTGCATGCCAAGTTTCAAGTCTTTACGACCCTTACTTTTTGCGAAAGTTGCGAGAGAAGGTTCAGTGGGAAAGAAGAAGACGAAGAAAAACTAGAAATTGAATTTTTGTTTGCTACAAAAACACGGTGTTCGTGATCGATGATGTCATCAAATTATGATTGAACAATATTTCATTTTATCAATCTGATTTGTGCCCTCTGTAATGCCGTGTAGTTGATAAAAAACCAATGTGTGGTTCAGGAGTTATGATTATTTCAAATATTGAACTTGATCATCCGGTTTGAATCAGAAGTCAAAGTCAAATTGGGTCGCATTCTGTGTGTCATTTAAGTTGATAAATACTTTGCCAATGATGTAAAGATTGCAAAAAACCAAAGTGTGCCTTATAGAAGTTATGATTTTTTGAAACATTATTTTTTACCTTCCGGTTTGAACCGGAAGTCAGTGTTAATGAGGTCACACTGTGTATCGTTTGTTAAGTCTAAAGAGCTCTTTCTGATGACGTTTACTTGATATAAATACAATGAGTGGTTGAGGAGTTATAATTTTTTTAATTATTAAATTCATCTTCCGGTATGAACCGGAAGTCAAGGTCAAATGGCATAACATTTTGTGTATCGTTTCATACCTTCCAAATGATGCATAGATTGTACAAATCCAATGTGTGGTTCAGAAGTTATGATTTTTTGAAACATGAAATTTCAACTTCCGGCTTGAACCGGAAGTTAAGGTCAAATGGGTCATATTTTGTGTAGCGCGTGTTTAATTTATCAAGACCGTTCAGACGACGTTTGGATTGTGAAAATCCAACGTGTGGTTAAGGAGTTATGAATTTTTCAATTATTACACGGACTATCATTAATTGAGCTCTGTAAATAATGACCATTCATGTGATATAGCGCCCTCATGTGACATGTACATGTACTGGCAAGGCTGCGTGGACTTTGAACCTTATAAACAATGGAGCGGAACGGCCAGCTACAGTGAATCGGCAAAATACGTAGTTTAAATGCGGTGGGTACAGTGTCGGCGTATAATTGTGTTGGCCTACACTATCGTGGATTGTCACATGATGAAAGTCAACAGACTTATGCGCTTTGACGCCCAGTTTTGACCAGATGCAAAGATTAAAATGCTATAATCTCTGTGCAAAAGTTTCGGCAGAATAACTCATCTATAACCTGCTGCAAAATTTATGTTAAAATATTACGTCGTTTATGAGATATGAATTTTTCAAATTTTCAACTTCCGGTTTGAACCGGAAGTCAAGGTCAAATGGGTTATGTTGTGTGTAGCATTTGTTGACCTTTTAACGACCAATCCGATGATGTATAGATTGTAAAAATCCAACATGTGGTTCATGAGTTATGATTTTTACAAATATTAAACTTTGATTTAATGTAATTCAATACCCGATGACGTCATCATGACATCATCAAGTTTGTGGCGTCTTGATAATATTGTTCAATCCTCTTATGAGTTTCAATGTTCAAATCAATTTCAATTTTTAGTTATGACAAAAATGTGAATTTTTTAACGAAAAAACACAAAGGCAGACTTTGACCTTCCGTTAAGACCGGAAGTGAAGGTCATACGATTTTTGCGTTAACTTTTCAAATGTTGCCCCAATCTTGATGTACCAGATGCCCAATTATGAGTTTCATAGCTTTCAAATTCACGAAGATACAGCAACTTGAAAATGGTCATTTTCAATTTTAAAAACGTTGTAATTCGACATCCGATGACGTCATAATGACGTCATGACAAGTGTGTTGTCTTTATATTAAGGTCCAATTGTCTGAAGAGTTTCAAGGTTCAATTCAGTTTCAGTCTTGAGTTATGCTGTAGATAAGAGTTCCCTAGAAGAAGATGGAGAAGAAAAAAAAAAAACTAGAAATTGAATTTTTGTTTGCTACAAAAACACGGTGTTCGTGATCGATGATGTCATCAAATTATGATTGAACAATATTTCATTTTATCAATTTGATTTGTGCCCTCTGTAATGCCGTGTAGTTGATAAAAAACCAATGTGTGGTTCAGGAGTTATGATTATTTCAAATATTGAATTTGATCATCCGGTTTGAACCAGAAGTCAAAGTCAAATTGGGTCGCATTCTGTGTGTCATTTCTTAAGTTGATAAATACTTTGCCAATGATGTAAAGATTGCAAAAACCAAAGTGTGCCTTAGAAGTTATGATTTTTTGAAACATTATTTTTTAACTTCCGGTTTGAACCGGAAGTCAGTGTTAAATGAGGTCACATTGTGTATCGTTTGTTAAGTCTAAAGAGCTCTTTCTGATGACGTTTACTTGATATAAATACAATGAGTGGTTGAGGAGTTATAATTTTTTTAATTATTAAATTCATCTTCCGGTATGAACCGGAAGTCAAGGTCAAATGGCATAACATTTTGTGTATCGTTTCATACCTTCCAAATGATGCATAGATTGTACAAATCCAATGTGTGGTTCAGAAGTTATGATTTTTTGAAACATGAAATTTCAACTTCCGGCTTGAACCGGAAGTTAAGGTCAAATGGGTCATATTTTGTGTAGCGCGTGTTTAATTTATCAAGACCGTTCAGACGACGTTTGGATTGTGAAAATCCAACGTGTGGTTAAGGAGTTATGAATTTTTCAATTATTACACGGACAATTATTAATTGAGCTCTGTAAATAATGACCATTCATGTGATATAGCGCCCTCATGTGACATGTACATGTACTGGCAAGGCTGCGTGGACTTTGAACCTTATAAACAAGGGAGCGGAACGGCCAGCTACTGTGTACAGTGTCGGCGAATGTTTGTGTTGGCCTACACTATCATGCGTTGTCACACGATGAAAGTCAACAGACACATGCGCTTTGACGCCCTGTTTTGACCAGATGCAAAGATTAAAATGCTATAATCTCTGTGCAAAAGTTTCGGCAGAATAACTCATCTATAACCTGATGCTAAATTCATGTTAAAATACGACGTAGTTTTTGAGATTTGAATTTTTGAAAATTTTCAACTTCCGGTTTGAACCGGAAGTCAAGGTCAAATGGGGTCATGTTGTGTGTAGCGTTTGTTGACCTTTTAACGACCAATCCGATGATGTGTAGATTGTAAAAATCCGAGATGTGGTTCATGAGTTATGATTTTTTTACAAATATTAAACTTTGATTTAATGTAATTCAATACCTGGTGACGTCATCATGACATAATCAAGTTTGTGTCGTCTTGATATTAAGGTTCATATGTCTGATGAGTTTCAACCTTCAGTTCAATTTGAATCTTGAGTTATGCTGTAGAAAAGCAAAAAACATGACTTTTTGAAGGAAAACAATCGAAGGCAAACTTCGACCTAAGGTGACGACCCGGAAGTAAGGGTCATACGATTTTGGCGTTAACTTTTCAAATGTTGCCCCAGTCTCGATCTATCCGATGCCCAATTATGAGCATCATAGCTTTAATATTCACAAACAAACAAGCATTTGCATATGGTCACTTTTTGACCTAAAATCGCTTGTATTTTGACATCCGATGACGTCATCACAACGTCACAACTAACTCAGCTTCTGCTAATTATGGTCTAACTTCACATCAAGTTTCAAGTTGATCCAAGGTTCGCAAGTATGCTTTTGCTTGCGGACAAACGACTTTGAAAAGAATAAGCAAAAAAAAAAAGTAAAACTAGAGCTTTAGTGTTTGTTGAAACAAACACTAGGTGTTCGGGTATCGTCGGTGTCAGTGTAATTGTGATGTCAGAACATTTGAATCGATGAAAAAGAAATTAAAATGAAATTTTGTTTACGTTAATACCCAAGTTTACCAAGAAGTAAGTGCTAACGCCACTACTTAATGGATTGAGCTCTACAAGCCCCTTTCTAATTAACCATATACAGTGTATAACGTTTTTCATGTAAATATTAATAAACTTAACTGATAGTAGGCCTACACTGAATTTAACTTTCGTTTGGACAGGAAGCCTGATTAAATGATGTAAATAACACTCAGTTATACCATAGAGAAAGGATACACACAAAAGTGCGCATGCTTAAAAATCATGATAGATATGTTTTGAAGATTTTTGTTATTTGAAAACTGATGACGTCATTATGAAGTTAGAAAAGTTGTTATCAAGACATAGGTATTTAAATATGCTCCTAGTGAAAAACGAAGGGTCCATTGTCATTTCATAGTCATATAGAGGAACATTTCCCCATCCCCTTCTTCTTGGCTGCAGATCTTGAAACGAGCATTTGAATTACTCACAAGTACAATTATTATGTATGCCACTCACTAAAGTTTATTGATTTTTCAATGGAAATTGTTTCTTTATTGATTATTAAATCCGACTATGCAAATCATGTTGACATTATTAAGTTACAATTCTTAAAAGTTTTAACAGGTTTTCAAATACTGTGATTTGGCTTCTCATTATGTATCGGTGCATGATACTTTGATTGTTCAATACACATTTACTGATGATGATGTCAAAATAAGTCGAACATGGTATGAGCTGTTGGTTTTTAGTCTTCATACAGAACGGTTTGTTAAATTTATAATATTGAAAGAAAAGACACTTGTTTTTAATAATTTTGTAAGATAAATGCAAGTCATGAAGACGGCAAGTTTAAGCCTCTAGTGAATTTTGACTAATAAAATAAATGAGTTAATAAATATTTCTACCGGTAGGGTGCATCATATACTCAGCAAGGAATTATGGAATGGAACACAACGAGTATGAAATCTTTCACTGGAGACCATTCGGGTACTGGATGATTTGTAAATTCTGAAGAAGAAAAAAACAATTATAAACAAAGTATGACTCAAAGCAAACTAAGTCAAGCTGAAACTGCTGAAATAAATAAAGTTCGAGCCTTACAACATTTCATGATTACATACTAATAATAATAATTTATTGAATTTATATTGCGCTCTTTCCAGGACCAACCTGTTCGAGGGCGCATATTAACAATACAACATATCAGAGTAAGGAAATTACGCAAGAAAAAGATAGTGGAAGGTGCACATCCTGTTTTTGATGTGAACGACTTATAAACAAAACCTTATTAGTGGAAACTTTATCGAAGGGTTTTCAAATAGTTATGTCATAATACAAAGTTGACGGAAAACATTCATCGGTCTGACCATTGTCTGACTTTAGTGACACAGCCAACAATCATACCAATCCCCCATTGCCCAATTATATCTCTTCGACGTTCATACTAAACGTTTCTTAGTTTTAAAAACATCTCACCACCGTCACCACTTGATGATACAGGATACACTTTATAACGTAATTGTGCATTAAATAAAATAATCATTTTAATAAGCAATGATGTTCACTCAAAAACTTACCGTTTTAGTCCCGTGTAGCAACGATAAACACGTGCCGTGAGGAGGGTCCGAAACACCCTTCACGATCCAATGACACATCCTTCCTTCTCGGAGTGTGATAAAAACATAACCAAAGTTCGTCTTTTTCTGCTTGCATTTTCTCACATAATTAATAGTCATATGAATCACTGAAGTAGGTGGCCATCTCAGCGAAACTTCGTCTTTATTCCATTTTTATCATTAAGCAACGAGAAGGGCGAATAGGAGAAATATTAGACGCTGAATATGAACGGAATTCAGATCTATTTGGTATTGGTAGTACGCCATTGATAAGATTGCACCACGTTGTAAGTACGGTGACCCGTGGTGTGTCATAACACTGCACGAATGGATACGTCACTTCAGAGAAGGCGCACATGGCATTACGTTGGTCTATAATAAGTGTCTTGACTTTTCGTTTGGTTACGGTGTCGGCGTATTCTTGGGTTGGCCTACACTACCGTGCGTTGTCATACAAGGTCGTTCAACAGACACTTGCGCTTTGACGCCCAGTTGTGACCAGATGCAAAGATTAAAATGCTATAATCTCTGTGCAAAAGTTTCTGCAGAATAACTCATCTATAACCTGATGCAAAATTCATGTTAAAATATGACGTAGTTTTTGAGATATGAATTTTGTGAAATTTTCAACTTCCGGTTTGAACCGGAAGTAAAGGTCAATTGGGGTCATGTTGTGTGTAGCGTTTGTTGACCTTTTAACGACCAATCCGATGATGTGTAGATTGTAAAAATCCGACATGTGGTTCATGAGTTATGTTTTTTTTACAAATATTAAACATTGATTTAATGTAATTCAATACCCGATGACGTCATCATGACATCATCATGTTTGTGGCGTCTTGATGATATTGTTCAATTCTCTTATGAGTTTCAATGTTCAAATCAATTTCAATTTTGAGTTATGACAAAAATTTGAATTTTTTAACGAAAAAACACAAAGGCAGACTTTGACCTTCCGTTAAGACCGGAAGAAGAGGTCATACGATTTTGGCGTTAACTTTTCAAATGTTGCCCCAGTCTCGATCTATCCGATGCCTAAATATGAGTATCATAGCTTTAATATTTACAAACATACAAGCATTTGCATATGGTCACTTTTTGACCTAAAATCGCTTGTAATTTGATATCCGATGACGTCATCACAACGTCACAACTAACTCAGCTTCTGCTAATTATGGTCTAACTTCACATCAAGTTTCAAGTTGATCCAAGGTTCGCAAGTATGCTTTCGCTTGCGGACAAACGACTCTGAAAAGAATAAGCAAAAAAAAAAAGTAAAAAAAAAAAAAAAAAAAAAAAAACTAGGGCTTTAGTGTTTGTTGAAACAAACACTAGGTGTTCGGGTATTGTCGGAGTCAGTGTAATTGTGTTGATGTCAGAACATTTGAATCGATAAAAAACCGTGTTTTTGCTTGCGTTTTCGCGGAATTTGCCCATAGTTTGGGTATGGTGGGGTGCTTTCAAAATTACGGTATCCAGACGCTGATTTTCATAGGCGCTGTCCGTCTATAGACCTTTCTTTTGCAACGTCACATCTCAAGAAAATTTTGGAAAGCCATCAAATGCAAACAAAAACAGATAGCTACAGTTTGTAACAACGTTACACAAATATCTAAAATTAGTGTTGTATTTATTGGAAACAAAGCAACCGATCATGGGAGGTATTTTATTTAATTAGAAGCTTGCCGAAAATGTTGATATTTGTTAAAACATCTGTTAACACGATTGAATGTTTTACTAACATTCGGCGGTCCATGCCAACCAGCGCTGTTTGTTTATCAACAATGGAAAGGTCTAGGTATTATGTCTGTACATGAACAGGAGTTCAATGATATGTATAGAGCGCCCTCTATTGGTGAAGCGTGACACAGCCGATTCTATGACCAATCGGTCAGGAAAAAAAACCGCTAAGAACGTCTTGCACAGAGACTAGCATTGTACACGTGCGCACCGCGCGGCTGTGTACATGTACAGTGTCGGCGTAGCGTTGTCATACAATGAAAGTCAACAGACATGAGCGCTTTGACGCCCGGTTTTGACCAGATGCAAAGATTAAAATGCTATAATCTCTGTGCAAAAGTTTCGGGAGGATAACTCATATATAACCTCATGCAAAATTCATGTTAAAATATTACATAGTTGTTGAGATATGAATTTGTCCAACTTTCAACTTCCGGTTTGAACCGGAAGACAAGGTCAAATGGGTCATGTTGTGTGTAGCGTTTGTTGAACTTTTAACGACCAATCCGATGATGTGTAGATTGTAAAAATCCAACATGTGGTTCATGAGTTATGATTTTTTACAAGTATTAAACTTTGATTTAATGTAATTCAATACCCGATGACGTCATCATGACATCATCATGTTTGTAGCTTCTTGATACTGAGGTCCAATTGTCTGATAAGTTTCAACCGTCAATTCGATTTCAATCTTGAGTTATGCTGTAGAAAAGCCCAAAACATGACTTTTTCAAGAAAAAAATCAAAGGTAAACTTTGACCTAGGGTAACGACCTAGAAGTTAAGCTCATACGATTTTGGCGTTAACTTGTCAAATGTTGCCCCAGTCTTGATCTATCAGATGCCCAATTATGAGCATCATAGCTTTAATATTCACAAACATACAAGCATTTGCATATGGTCACTTTTTGACCTTAAATGGCTTGTAATTTGACATCCGATGACGTAATCGTGACGTCAAAAATTCCTCAGCTTCTGCTAGTTATGTTCTAAGTTCACATGAAGTTTCAAGTTGATCAAAGGTTAGCAAGTATGCGTTTGCTTGCGGACAAAGCCCACTGAAAAGAAAAAGATAAACTAAAAAATAAAAAAAAACGAACAATAACAATGAGTTGTTCGGGCTTAAAGCCCGAACACCTAAAAAAAAAAAAACTAGAGCTTTAGTGTTTGTTGAAACAAACACTAGGTGTTCGGGTATCGTCGGAGTCAGTGTAATTGTGTTGATGTCAGAACATTTGAATCAATAAAAAGGGTGTTGAGTGTTGACCTTTCAAAAAAGTGTAAATTTATTACATGTTTACATTAATTTTACATGGTGAAATAAATGATCTGGTTACTATAATAGTCTTCAGTATTAATCATTGCCTTCTTTGTTTTATGATGCCGGTTATTAAATCGACGCTATTGGAATGATTATGAAAGAGCATACAAACAATAGAAAACAAAACAAATGTGCATGACGGAGATTAACAAAAGGCCATGCCCTAGCACTGCGGCTGAAAGTCATAATAGGGTATATTTGTAGGAACGTTGCTGTGTACCCAGAACAAAAAAGAAGTAAATTACTCACAAGTACAACTTTCATGTATGCCATTCACTAAGGTTTATTGTTTTTTCAATGGAAATTTATTCTTTATTGATTATTAAATCCGACTATGCAAATCTTGTTGACATTATTAAGTTACAATTCTTAAAAGTTTTAACAGGTTTTCAAATACTGTGATTTGGCTTCTCATTATGTTTCGGTGCATGATACTTTGATTGTTCAATACATATTCACTGATGATGATGTCGTCAAAATAAGTCGAACATGGTATGAGCTATTGGTTTTTAGTCATCATACAGAACGGTATGTTAAATTTATAATATTGAAAGAAAAGACACTTGTTTTGAATATTTTTGCAAGATAAAGGCAAGTCATGAAGACGGCAAGTTTAAGCCTCTAGTGAATGTTTACTAATAAAATGTTAGTAATGAGTTAAAGACTATTTCTACCTGTAGGGTGCATCATACACTCAGCAAGGAATTAGGGAATGGAACACAACGAGTATAAAATCTTTCCCTGGAGACCATTCGGGTACTGGATGATTTGTAAATTCTGAAGAAGAAAAAAACAATCATAAACAAAGTATGACTCAAAGCAAACTAAGTCAAGCTGAAACTGCTGAAATAAATAAAATTCGAGCCTTACAACATTTCATGATCTCATACTAATAATAATAATTTATTGAATTTGTATTGCGCTCTTTCCAGGACCAACCCGTTCGAGGGCGGTTATTAACAATACAACATATCAGAGTAAGGAAATTACGCAAGAAAAAGATAGTGGAAGGTGCACATCCTGTTTTTGATGTGAACGACTTATAAACGAAACCTTATTAGTGGAAACTTTTTCGAAGGGTTTTCAAATAGTTATGTCATAATACAAAGTTGACGGAAAACATTCATCAGTCTGACCATTGTCTGACTTTATTGACACAGCCAACAATCATACCAATCCCCCATTGCCCAATTCTCTTCGACGTTCATACTAAACGTTTCTCAGTTTTAAAAACATCTCACCACCGTCACCACTTGATGATACAGGATACACTTTATAACGTAATTGTGCATTAAATAAAATAATCATTTTAGAAAGCAATGATGTTCACTCAAAAACTTACCGTTTTAGTCCCGTGTAGCAACGATAAACACGTGCCGTGAGGAGGGTCCGAAACACCCTTCACGATCCAATGACACATCCTTCCTTCTCGGAGTGTGATAAAAACATAACCAAAGTTCGTCTTTTTCTGCTTGCATTTTCTCACATAATTAATAGTCATATGAATCACTGAAGTAGGTGGCCATCTCAGCGAAACTTGTCTTTATTCCATTTTGATCATTAAGCCACGAGAAGGGCGAATAGGAGAAATATTAGACGCTGAATATGAACGGAATTCAGATCTATTTGGTATTGGTAGTACGCCATTGATAAGATTGCACGAGGTTGTAAGTACGGTGACCCGTGGTGTGTCATAACACTGTATGAATGGAAGGCGCACATGGCATTACGTTGGTCTGTAACAAGTGTCTTGACTGGCAGTTCTTTTGTTTGGTTACAGTGTCGGCGTATGTTTGTGTTGGCCTACACTTTCGTGCGTTGTCATACAATGAAAGTCAACAGACACGAGCACTTTGACGCCCGGTTTTGACCAGAAGCAAATATTAAAATGCTATAATCTCTGTGCAAAAGTTTCGGGAGGATAACTCATCTATAACCTCATGCAAAATTCGTGTTAAAATATTACGTAGTTGTTGAGATATGAATTTTTCCAACTTTTAACTTCCGGTTTGAACCGGAAGCCAAGGTCAAATGGGGTCATATTGTGTGTAGCGTTTGTTGAACTTTTAACGACCAATCCGATGATGTGTAGATTGTAAAAATCCGACATACGGTTCATGAGTTATGATTTTTTACAAGTATTAAACTTTGATTTAATGTAATTCAATACCCCATGACGTCATCATGACATCATCATGTTTGTAGCGTCTTGATACTGAGGTCCAATTGTCTGATAAGTTTCAACCGTCAATTCGATTTCAATCTTGAGTTATGCTGTAGAAAATCCCAAAACATGACTTTTTGAAGAAAAAAATCGAAGGTAAACTTCGACCTAGGATAACGACCTTGAAGTTAAGGTCATACGATTTTGGCGTTAACTTTTCAAATGTTGCCCTAGTCTTGGTCTATCATATGCCCAAATATAAAAACCATAGCTTAAATATTCAGAGACATACAAGCATTAGCATATGGTCACTTTTTGACCTTAAATGGCTTGTAATTTGACACCTGATGACGTCATCACGACGTCACAACTTTACCCGCTTCTGCTAGTTATGTTCTAACTTCACATGAAGTTTCAAGTTGATCAAAGGTTTGCAAGTATGCGTTTGCTTGCGGACAAATTCCACTGAGAAGAAAAACTAAAAAAAACTACACTTAAGTTTTTGTTGCATAACAAAAACAAGGTGTTCGGTGTAGACATTTTTGAGTTAGCAGGGGTAGTGTTTTCGAAGCGAAAACCGAAAATACATAACTTAGTACGACAACTTGATACGTAAAGTGAATGGTAGAAGATTTCGTATTTGAAATAAAAGAACTTTGATAAATTTAAAGACCGATGAAATCATTCCGTTTTCATAGCTAATTTTATTATCAAGACATTGAGATTCATAAGTTCCTGCTAAGTTTTTGAAATTATCACAGGCTTTTAGTTATTATTTTGCTGGAATTGAAAGTCCTATGGGTAAAACTGTATTTGATATAAAGGGACCATTTGATTTCAAGATCGTATTGTTTGCAGGATTCAAAACAAGGACCCGGAGTGATTATTTTCACTTAAGCTCTCGGTTTTGACCAGAATTGAAGCTCACAGGGTGACACAGTTTGTGTAATCATTGGGGATGGTGCAAGTTATGTAATACACATTTTGGTTCTCCGGATAAAGGTTAATTTAATGTAAGGACGCCATCGAGTCGTCATCATCCCGAAAATACCTGCGGTTTCATCTACACACTCAGGTCTAAGTATGTAAAGTTTTAGGTCTCAACCCTTTTTTGGTTAATGGGATATGAAGTTTTTAAGTATGGAATAAGCATCTTTCAGTTTCGACCAGAAGTAAAGGTCACAGAGGGTCACACTTTGTGTAAAATTAAACAAATACACTCCATGGTCTTTCACATGGACCAAAGATCTGGTATGTAGCAGTTATAAGTTTCCAGATATGTTTTTTTGTAAAAATTAAACATTGATTCAATGTTATGACGTCATTGATGACGTAATCATGCCGAAAACCTCTGTGGTTTCATTGACACACTAAGGTCTAAGTACATGATTAGCTTGAAGTCAAAACCCTTTTTGGTTCACGAGTTATGTTTTCTTCCATACCAAGTACATATACATATTATACCTGAGCGGAGATTAGCATCAGTTCAATCCGATAGTTGAAAATTAAACCATAACAAAATAATGATTTTTGAAAATTAAAAAAACAAAACAAAAAACACTTGGCAAGTTCATGGATGAAACATATCAACATGATTGTAGACAAAAAAGGAATGCCCCCTCTTTTAACGGTGATTCTGAAATAAAGCTTACCATTTTAATCACCGTGTCTGAAGGGCATACTCAGAGGGCCTAGAGCGCCTTTCGCAGGCATGGTCACGTCGATCAACGTGACGTGGGTCTCGGTGTCTGATGAGAAACAAACCAATGTCGTTCTTTTTCAGTTGAAGTTTTTGTCATTTAGTCAAAGTCATACAAATCCCTAAAGCAGGTGGACATCTCAGTAAAACCTCCTCTTTTATTCCTTGTTTTCCATTAAGCCATCAGACGAGCACAGCGGAACTAAATTCACACTGAACTTTGAATGAGTTTGAGTTTTTTTATATGCGGGACACGTGTTGTTACAACGTAAAAGAATAAGCAGCGCAATGATACATTTCCGTTGTGTGGGACTATACGCACAGGCTTCGTGGACTTTGAACCCTATGAATAATGGAGCGGACAGTCAGTTACAGCGCTTTTCTCCATACACAAATTAACTGCGGTTAATACTAACTGTGGCTGTAACACCCATTTAGGACCAGAAGTTAAGGTCATATTGGCATCATTTCTGTGCAAAAGTTTCGGAAGGATCACAGATCTACAATCTGATGTAAAAATTGTGATGAAATGATCAGTAGTTTTTGAGATATGAATTTTTGAAATATTCAACTTCCGGTTTGAACCGGAAGTCAAGGTCAAATGAGGTCGCGTTCAGTGTAGCGTTTTTAGAGTCATACCAGGCCTATCTGATGATGTATAGATTGTGAAAATCCATTGTGTAGTTTTGGAGTTATGATTTTTTCAAATATTAAACTTTAATTTAACGTAACTTGACACCAAATGACGTCATCATGACATCACTAAGGCGGTGTCTTCTACTCATACATATCTAACTATATGTGAAGTTTAAAGGTTGTGGGAGAATGGGAAGTGCAAGTATTAAAAAAAAAACAACAACAACAAAAAACGGAACAATAATAAGAGGTGTTCCAGGCGGATTGCCCGAACACCTAAAAAAAAAACCCAAAAAACGAACAATAAGAAGAGGTCTTCGGACTTTTGTCCGAACACCTAAACAAAAACCAAAAAAGAACCCGAACAATAAGAAGAGGTCTTCGGACTTTTGTCCGAACACCTAAAAAAACAAACAAAAAAACTGAACAATAAGAAGAGGTCTTCGGACTTTTGTCCGAACACCTAAAAAAAAAAATTAAAAAAAACCCGAACAATAAGAAGAGGTCTTCGGACTTTTGTCCGAACACCTAAGAAGAAGAAGTATTAAGAAGAAGAAAAAACAAAAAAACAAAAACCGAACAATAATAAGAGGTGTTCCGGGCGGATTGCCCGAACACCTAAAAAAAAAACCCAAAAAACGAACAATAAGAAGAGGTCTTCGGACTTTTGTCCGAACACCTAAAAAAAAACAAAAAAAGACCCCGAACAATAAGAAGAGGTCTTCGGACTTTTGTCCGAACACCTAAACAAAAAACAAAAAAAGACCCCGAACAATAAGAAGAGGTCTTCGGACTTTTGTCCGAACACCTAAAACAAAAAAACAAAAAAACTGAACAATAACAAGAGGTCTTCGGACTTTTGTCCGAACACCTAAAAAAAAAAAAAAAAAACGAACAATAAGAAGAGGTCTTCGGACTTTTGTCCGAACACCTAAAAAACAAAAAAACAAAAAAACCCGAACAATAAGAAGAGGTCTTCGGACTTTTGTCTGAACACCTAAGAAGAAGAAGTATTAAGAAGAAGAAAAAAAAAAGAAAAAAAAACACGAACAAAAATAAGAGGTGTTCCGGGCTGAATGCCCGAACACCTAATAACGCGAGTTGCGAGATACAGCTATAGAACACCACGTAGTTAGTTGATTGATCATCCTTTCCAATGCCCCCCCCCCCCGGGAAAAACAATGCGGGTTTATAACTTTCTTGGTAACTTTTTAATTTGTTTTCAATAGATTGTAACATTGAAAGCTTTTTTCCCATGTTTAATTTCTATAAGGAAATCTGGAGGACTGGATGAAGGATTGATCCATCAACAGCTGGACCATCAAGTGCTGGACTCTTGGTGACTGAACCCTCTACATCAACTGCACAAACGGATTGTTTATCGGAAACATGTATTGGTTGTACTTTGAGTCTGAATCAGTGTTTAGGATTTCATTTTAGGATTTAAAAACATTTACAGCTTCCCAACTCATGGGGTTTAGAAAATTGTATGATACCGAAGGCTAAAAAGACAAGCTAAAGGAATATGTACATTAATTATGAAACAAAGATATTTGGTTACCCAATACAAATGTTTATTTACTCTTTCAATTTATCATGAGTTGATGGTCTAATAAACATTTCACAAATGTGGATCACAACACTTTTACAAGCAACACTCTGGAATCAGTTTGCCGTAGGTTTGAAAAGTGTACAAGTACATGTACAAAGTCCCATATTTAATGAGGAATAGTAACATTTTGGCATGACCACCTCTGTGGGCCATCATAAAATTTAGTCAATTTCAACCTTTGGAAATATAATATGTCAATAAGTTTCATACCCAGTATGATATGATCCCCTATACCACAATGCACAAAGGTTCATTTCATTGTTCCACTGTGTAGAAGTCCCCACAACTCTGGGTATGCCTACCCATTACTGTCAAAATGCAGTTATCGCAATGCTGTATAATAGCATTCTTTATCATATCTATCATGTATTGTTACACCCCTACATGTACTATGGATTTATGGAATTTCACTCTGATGAGTAAAGCAAGAAAAAAATTAATCTATAAAACAGTTTGGAGTATTTTGGCATGATCACTTTTTTGTTAGCAAGCACAGTATAATTTGGTTTGTTTCAAGTTTGTTTTGGCTTTAGAATCAATTTCTGTTGATAAAGACTATCATTTTAGAATTTCTTAACATCTTTTCTTACTGCAGAGTTTTGCAGTACTCAATAACAGTGAAACAAAGTGCAGCGAAACGTTCCTTGTTTGTTTTTGTTTTTGTTAAAGGACCTGAATTTGGGTAAATATAAAAAAAAATCCCCTCTTATCTTGACTACCGAGGGTGCTGTTGCAGTGATGTCATCTCAGGGAGCTACTTGTTTTAGTTTTATTTAAAAAACTGAATTGTGAATCCCCAAATTTGCTTGTTAAAAGAATTTGTGAGAAGATCACACTTTGACAAATTAACAAATCATTAAAGAAAAGAATGTTTATGGCAGAGAATAACATTTTAAATTCTGTCCACTTTTTGTGAATAAACTAATTGTAAAATACCCTTAAAAATGGCAACATGAAAGTTAGAAATAACGATGAAATGGGACACAATGGTGCATCTCCATCGGTTGCATTAAAAAGCAGAATTTCTTGGAACTATTAAATGTGTTTATGAAACCTGTTCGTTCTTAGTGTGACAACTAATGATAAATGTTCACCTTAAAGAGACATTTTTTCGCTTTTGTTTAAAACATGTATTTGCAACACAAAGGAATCTATTAACAATCTATTAACAGGATGGGTTAATACATGTGCAATGCACTTCTGATCCTTGATATTCGATTCCTAACCGGTAGAGGGCCCATTGCTTTGTGCACAGCCCATTCGATTTGTACATGAGCAACATGTACTGTAATTCCTACGTATGTTTAGGGTTTTTCTGAAAATACATTGGGTGGAATTTTTTTTTTACCATCGTGTTCTTTATGAAATTTATAAGAATGAATAACACAATTTTTTTTACTGTGACGTCATCAGGTGTCGAACTACGGCAATTCGACGCTTATTCCTTTAAAAAATCATATCCCCTGAACCACATGTCATAAAGTCAAATAGTTACTGTTGTTTTGTAGCTTACAACAAATGCAAAAATTTAATTTTAAAGATGACCTCACTTTGACCTTTACTTCCAGTCCAAACAGGAAGCTCAAAACTGTAACAAAATAAGCGATTTGATTTTGAATAAGCAAATTCATTCCGAATAAGCCATTCCGTAAAAGCAACTGTGCACGGATGAATACACCTGCCCGAGATTTGGAAGTTTACACGGCATACACATGGATGAACATTAAAATGGTACTGACATGTATGCGTGTTGTGGTTAATCACTGAATGATGTAGTGTTAAGTGTAATTCATGAAACTTCACAATCTTTATCAACAGCCGAAATCCTTACGAATAATAAACGAAATGGTTACGAATGAGCAAAATGATTCTGAAAAAGCAAATTGATTTCGAATGAGCGAAATGATTCAGAATAAGCTAATTAATTCTGAATAAGCGTATTGATACTCGATCGGTATTAAAGGGCACACAAAGTTTTACAATTAAATTTAGATCAACAGCATTTAGCTTTAATTATTATTATTATTCTTTGTTTTGCCTAAACTCCCATAGCATTTGTACACGATTTTGTTTAATTCTTAAAAAAATAATAAAAATAATCTGAAAGAGTTAGATCCTATGTCAAATTGAAGCTCAGTACATAAACTTAACATTTATTGCGATAATTGTTAAAATTCTTAATTAATTAGCCACTTTACAGCGAGGTGAATATTTAATTACCCACCCTTTTTGAGACCATATCTCAAAAAGAATACCGCCGATCGTCAAACTTTTTTTAGTTTTAGACTTATGAGATGCTGCAGATGTGGTTTCCTGCCTAAAATAACGAACGACGTCACAATGACGTCATTTATTGCGCATTTTCGCATTTTCGCGTTTACGCATTTTCGCCTGTGTACAAAACACATAAAGATAGTGAAATCAAATCCGACTTCTAGAAACATAATTGTTCAATTAAGCTCACATTTAACGTCCTAGATTACACAAATGTTTCTTAAATCCGGAGTTTTTTTTGACGTTCAGTTTAAAAGCATCATAACTTATTAAAACATTGTCAGTAGAAAAAAAAAACAAATTCTCAGGCAAATTTAACGCCATGGATACTCTGCATTTGGTTTTGGCCTTATTACATTTAGCTGGACGAGAACGGTACCATAGTCAAACATGAAATAATAACTCACGTTTTCAGTTCTAAAGGATAGTGGGTTGTCGCCACAACCAACCCCCGTACATTCAGCAAACCATAAATCAGGTCACAATTTTCTGATCAAAACAAAATTTATGTTTTGAAGGCATCAGACAGCATATCGAAACCGAATTTAATGACAATACCAATGGTGAAACCATGAGCCTATTGGTTAAATGTACATCATAAAGTCTAGACTACGAAGTTGTATTTTTAGTGTGCTTCATTGTGTCACACAACCAACCATAGAAAGCAGTCAAGCAACACGTCACTTGTTTACATAAGTTACGAGTATGGGATCAAAGTTGTCCCAATACAATGTCTTTGAACGAAAACCCTGAAAATTGAAAAAGTTCATCTGATAAAATCCATTTACTTTACGTCGGGCAAACTGTGTTTACTGTCTTCCCGTTTGATGATAGTTTATTCAAAATGCGGCGCAGTGCATGAGCATTAGTTCACTTTATGTACACAAGGGGTTGTTCGCTTTTCGTACTAACTTGTGAGACATGCTCAGTTTTAGACTCAGTATCAGAATAAAGGTTACATGTAGGCTTAGTTTTGATAGGCACATTTCAAGTCAAAATAAGTGCATGTCAAAGGTGAACGGTTCTTAGTAAGACCATGGAGGTAGGAACATCCACGGTAAGACCTTCTGACATTTAAACTTATTAAAACATTGTCAGTGGAACCATTTTGGATTCCCGGGCAAAATTCACGAATCGGGTACAGCGTTAAATAAGTTTTGTATTGTCGAAAAAATGTAAATATCTAAAAAGTGTCAAGTCTCAGGCCGTGTCCGAAACGGCGACTTCGGCTAGAGCTACGGCTAGATTGCCCGCGTCTGCCTATTCTTCAACACTGGCAGACGCGCTGATCTAGCTGTAGCTGTAGCCGAAGTCGCCGTTTCGGACACGGCCTTAGTCATACTTATGACCAGTGTTGTTGCGTCTTTTGTATATTGTACAAAAAGTCTTTACGTACGCCGACTTACACGAGTCTAAGTTCGTTCAGACTATTTGAGAAGAATTGTCTATAGCTCTTAGCGTCGTGTGTATCAACGAATGGAGTGTGAATGCGACAGCGTGAATGTAAAACCCCAAACAAATTGGCAGGGGGTTACAATAGGACAGGAATTAGAGCTGAGTGGAAAAAGGGGGGAATTTACATTGTTCATAGGGGTGAAGAGACAAAATTAACAATAAAGTCATATCCCATATTTACTGTTTTAGCCCAACAAGAACATATTCAAGTTACAGTTATGATTTTAGTACAATAGCATAGACCGGAATTTAAATCAAAATCAAATCAAAATTATAATCTGCTACTAAAGCCCTGTTGTGTCATGCACTAAGATGTTATCAGCGGAACTAAGCAGGGGGTAGTAACATTTTGCCATAGGTTAACATGATCCAGTTCCTGAACCTGTCCATGAGTTTGAGACAGTAGACATGACCCTAGATCCACGCAGACGTTACATTTATCGTTCATCCCTTCTTTTTTTTTCACTGAACATTTTTTTTTAGGATGTACCTATCGTTCCTCTAGAAATTTTAGTTATCTAAAGGTTTTTTGAGAAGATGGTTTTTGCCTATTGCCACGGTCACAATATTTTGTGTAGGTCGACGGATGAACATTTGCCGAAGGTAATGTTAATTCTAAGGCAACATACGCATCCAAAACAGGGGGAAAAACATATGTCGTTTACGCTAAAGATATGTTTGTTCATGAAATTATTAATACCGAAGCAGGTAGCAACGCAAAACATCATTTATGAATGTTCTATAGTCTAAACGATAAGTTAAAACAGACTCGTCCAGACAGTCTTTTATGGCTGGCCATGCAAACACGCATCGGATACCGACATGTGTATGTACATAATAGTGCATGTACATGCGCTTGAAAACCCGCTCAAATTTTTGAACGTTGAGCTGCCAACTGTCTAATTTTCGAGAGTCGAATGAGATTAATTTTAACTAATTGGCGTATTGGTAGCGGGACCCCCCCCCCATCATTTTCGAGTGGTTTTCTTTTAACAAGCAAGCTAAATCAATCTGACTTTATTTCGAAAGAAAAAAAAGAAGAATTCTGTTTCAAACTGCTTCCAAACCAAAACTACATGTACAGTATACATGTAAATGCAATATAGTGTCAATGGCATCACTTTTTGACCCTATTACATTTAGCTAGACGAGAATAGTACCTTTGTCGAAGATGAAATAATAACTCACGTTTTCAAATCTAAAGGATAATAGTGGGTTGTCGCCACAACCACCCCCGTACGTTCAGCGAAGCATAAATCCGGGCACAATTAACCTGATCAAAACAAAATGTATGGATTGAAGGTATCAGACAGCATATTGCAACCGAATTTAATGACAATACCAATGGTGAAACCATGAGCGCAATGGTTAAATGTACATCATAAAGTCTAGACTCCGAAGTTGTATTTTTAGTGTGCTTCATTGTGTCACACAATAAACCATAGAAAACAGTCATGCAACACGGCACTTTTTTACATAAGTTACGAGTATGGGATAAAAGTTGTCCCAATACAATGTCTTTGAACGAAGACCCTGAAAATTCAAAAAGTCCATCTTTTGGTGTAGATTAAACACACGGCCTAAATTAAAATAAGATAAAATCCATCTTTACGTCAAGCGAACCGTTGTTACTGTCTTCCCGTTTGATGATGTAGTTTATTCAAAATGCGGCGCACTGCATAGCAGTAGTTCACTTTACGTACACTTTACGTACACGGTGTCTGATGAGAAACAAACCAATGTCGTTCTTTTTCAGTTGAAGTTTTTGTCATTTAGTCAAAGTCATACAAATCCCTAAAGCAGGTGGACATCTCAGTAAAACCTCCTCTTTTATTCCTTGTTTTCCATTAAGCCATCAGGCGAGCACAGCGGAACTAAATTCACACTGAACTTTGAATGAGTTTGAGTTGTTTTTATATGCGGGACACGTGTTGTTACAACGTAAAATAATAAGCAGCGCAATGATACATTTCCGTTGTGTGGGACTATACGCACAGGCTTCGTGGACTTTGAACCTTATGAATAATGGAGCGGACAGTCAGTTACAGCGCTTTTCTCCATACACAAATTAACTGCGGTTAATACTAACTGTGGCTGTAACACCCATTTAGGACCAGAAGTTAAGGTCATATTGGCATTATTTCTGTGCAAAAGTTTCGGAAGGATCACAGATCTACAATCTGATGTAAAAATTGTGATGAAATGATCAGTAGTTTTGAGATATGAATTTTTGAAATATTCAACTTCCGGTTTGAACCGGAAGTCAAGGTCAAATGAGGTTGCGTTTAGTGTAGCGTTTTTAGAGTCATACCAGGCCTATCCGATGATGTATAGATTGTGAAAATCCATTGTGTAGTTTTGGAGTTATGATTTTTTCAAATATTAAACTTTAATTTAACGTAACTTGACACCAAATGACGTCATCATGACATCACTAAGGCGGTGTCTTCTACTCATACATATCTAACTATATGTGAAGTTTACAGGTTGTGGGAGAATGGGAAGTGCAATTTTTTTAGAGGACAATCGCGGGGGATAAGAAGAAGAAGAAGTATTTTTAAAAAAACTAGACATAAGTTTTTGTTCCGTAACAAAAACAAGGTGTTCGGTGTAGACATTTTCGAGTAAGCAGAGGTAGTGTTTTCAAAGAGAAAACCGAAAAAACATAACTTAATACGTCAGATAATATTTCAGAGCGGGATAAAAGCATGAACAGTTGTTTGTTAAAATGTCAAGACAAGGTCACCAACATATTCATTTCTGTGAAGTATGTGAAGCCCATGTTGAAAAAATTATAAAAACTCTGCCAAAGGCTTCTAGTAAAACTGTATTTTGAACTGTTTTTAACCCACCGCAAGATGGCGATCTTAATTTTGTTTTTAACCAGACCCTTGTCAGACTGCAACATTGTTAAAATCAACTCCAAAAAAGTTGCCACTTTTAATTACAATGCACTTTCGGTTTTAACTGGAAGTAAAAGACACGTAATTTCATGCAAACAATTAAAATCGAAGACCTATATTACCTTTGTATAATCCCGCAAAAAAAGCAACCCAGGGTCTCTTACCCATTTAACATTTAAATGACGTAGATTTCCGAGGCAGCATCTGTCACAGAGCGAGCAAATAATAAAATCCCAGAGCGGGATAAAAGCATGAACAGTTGTTTGGTATAGCGCCACCCCCGCTTGTGGAATGTTTCCGTTACGTGGGACTGTACACACAGGCTTCGTGGACTTGGAACCTTATGGTTTTCATTACGTGGGACTGTACACACAGGCTTCGTGTTGCACACACACTCACACAGGCTTCGTAGACTTTGAACCTTATGATTCATGGCGCTGAACAGTCGGCTACAGTGCTTTTATGTACAAAGATTAAATGCGCGTTAATACTAACGTTGGCTGTAACACCCAGAAGTTAAGGTCATATTGGCATCATTTCTGTGCAAAAGTTTCGGAAGGATCACAGAACTGCAATCTGATGTAAAAATTGTGATAAAATGATCAGTTGTTTTTGAGATATGAATTTTTCAAATATTCAACTTCCGGTTTGAACCGGAAGTCAAGGTCTAATGAGGTCGCGTTCAGTGTAGCGTTTTTAGAGTCATACCAGGCCTATCCGATAATGTATAGATTGTGAAAATCCACTGTGTAGTTTTGGAGTTATGATTTTTTCAAATATTAAACTTTGATTTAACGTAACTCGACACCAGATGACGTCATCATGACATCACTAAGGCGGTGTCTTCTACTCATACATATCTAACTATGTGTGAAGTTTAAAGGTTGTAGGAGACTTGGAAGTGTAACTTTGTTAGCGGACAATCGCGGGGGATAAGAAGAAGAAGAAGTATTAAAAAAAAAAAAAAAAAAACCGGAACAATAATAAGAGGTGTTCCGGGCGGATTGCCCGAACACCTAAATAGAAATTGAATTTTTGTTTGCTACAAAAATACGGTGTTCGTGATCGATGTGATTAGATTAAGATTTAAAGATATTTTATTCTATCACCTCGATTTGTGGTTCAGGAGTAAGATTTTGTTCCAATATAAATCTTCAACTTCCGGTTTGAACCAAAACTTAGGTCAAATGAGGTCATACTGTGTAGCGCTAGGTAAGTCCTAGGAGCTCTCTGTAATGCCGTGTAGTTGATAAAAATCTAAAGTGTGGTTCGGGAGTTATGATTGTTTCAAGTATTGAATTTGATCATCCGGTTTGAAACGAAAGTCAAGGTCAAATTGGGTCGCATTCTGTGTGTCAATTCTTAAGTTGATAAATATTTTGCCAATGATGTAAAGATTGCAAAAAAACAAAACAAAGTGTGCCTTAGAAGTTATGATTTTTTGAAACATTAATTTTTAACTTCCGGTTTGAACCGGAAGTCAGTGTTAAATGAGGACACACTGTCTATCGTTTGTTAAGTCTTAGGAGCTCTTTCTGATGCATTTACTTAATAAAAATACAATGAGTGGTTGAAGAGTTATTAATTTGTTCATTATTAAATTCATCTTCCGGTTTGAACCGG
Source organism: Pisaster brevispinus (assembly GCA_023634235.1). Lineage (NCBI taxonomy): Eukaryota > Metazoa > Echinodermata > Asteroidea > Forcipulatida > Asteriidae > Pisaster > Pisaster brevispinus. The sequence goes on from JAMKCF010000018.1 coordinate 6,892,791, forward strand.
AAGTCAAGGTCGAAGGGCATAACATTTTGTGTATCGTTTCTTCACTTGTTATCTACCTTCCAAATGATGCATAGATTGTAAAAATCCAATTTGTGGTTCAGAAGTTATGATTTTTTGAAACATTAAATTTCAACTTCCGGTTTGAACCGGAAGTTAAGGTCAGACGGGTCAGAGATTATGTACCGCGTGTTTAATTTATCCATACCGTTCAGACGACGTATGGATTGTAACAATCCATTGTTTGGTTAAGGAGTTATGAATTTTTCAAATATTACACGGACTACCATTATTTGGATGTGCAATATACAATGAAATAGCGAGCGACGCCAAATGTATTCCTAGTTTCAATCAAAGATCGTATAGCGCCGTAGGCGCTAACGATCTTTGGTTTTAATACAGACATGTTAACTTAAACCACACGCGCAATGTACATGTGGCTGTTTGGACGTGTAGCGAGACCTTACTACAAGTGGATCGTACACGTGCGTGGCTGTTACAGGTTTGACATACAATACATTGTATTTACGTGTAGGCCTACACTACCGTGTGTTTCGTACAAGGTCGTTCAACAGACACATGGGCTTTGACGTCAAGTTTGAACCAAATGCAAAGGTTAAAATGTTATTATCTCTGTGCAAAAGTTTGAGCAGGATTACTCATCTATAACGTGATGCAAAATTTATGTTAAAATATAACGTAGTTTTTTTGATCAAAAATTTTAAAATTTTTCAACTTCCGGTTTGAACCGGAAGTCAAGGTCAAATGGGGTCACATTTTGTGCAGCATTTGTTGATCTTTTATCGACCTGTCCGATGATATGTAGATTGTCCAAATCAAACATGTGGTTCATGAGTTATGATCTTTTTAAAATAATAATTTTTTATTTATTGTAATTCAAAACCCAATGACATCATCATGACGTCATCAAGTTTGTGTGGTCTTGATAATGAGGTTCAGATGTCTGATGATTTTTTTACGAAAAAACACGAAGGCAGACTTTGACCTTTCGGTACGACCGGAAGTAAAGGTCATACGATTTTGACGTTAACTTTTGAAATGTTGCCGAAGTATTGATCTATCAGATGCCCAATTATGAGCATCATAGCTTTAAAATTCACGAAGATACAGCGAAAAGCAAATGGTCAGTTTTCAACTTTAAAAACCTTGTAATTCGACACCTGATGACGTCATCATGACGTCATCAATTCTGTGCCGTCTTTGTATTAAGGTTCGATTGTCTGATAAGTTTCAAGGTTCAATTCAGTTTCAATCTTGAGTTATGCTGTAGAGAAGAGTTCCGTGGAAGAAGAAGAAGATGGAGAAGAAACTAGACGTACAGTGTTTGTAAACAACAAACACACAGGTGTTCGTGAGTGATGTCAGATTGTGATTGAATGAACTGGTGACGACATTTTACCATATCAACCCAATGTCTGGTTCAAAAGTAAGATTGTTTTCCAATTAATTCATCTTCCGGTTTAAACTGGAAGTCGAGGTCAAATTGGAAGTCGAGGTCAAATTGGGTCACACTTTGTTTAGCGTTTGTGAAAACAATTACGATGATTTATATATTGTAAAAAATCGTATGTTTGGTTAAAAAGTTATTATTTTTTCGAATAATAAATATTAACTTTCGGTTTGAATCGGAAGTCAAGGTCAAATGGGGTATAATTCTGTGTATCGTTTCTTCACTTGTTACACACCTTCCCAATTATGCATGGATTGTCAAAACCCAATGTGTGGTTCTGAAGTTATGCTTTTTTGAAAACATTAAATGTCGACATCCGGTTTGAACCGGATGTCAAGGTCAAACGGGTCACATTTTATGCAGCACGTGTTTAATTTACCAAGACCGTTCAGACAACTTATGAATTGTTACAATCCGATATGTTTGTCAATGATGACGTCATCAAATTACACGCCGTCCTCTTGTGAAAAATAAAATCGTACATGTTATTTGAAAGGGCAGTGAGTCAAATGTTTTTATGTTAAATGTAGCGACATTTTCCGACTTCCCTTTCATCTTGGCTACAGATCTCGATACGAAGCTTGAACATACTCACAAGTACATATCAAATATGCAATTCACTGAATCAAACTTATTTTTAACAAAAATTGATTCTTTATTGATTAATAATTCACAATTAGTTTACACAAGCTATGTTATTCATATTGACATTATTAAGCTAATAATTCTTAGAACAGGAATTCAATTAAAGTTGGATTCTCATGACATGTACACTTGATGATGATGTCCTTAAAATAGGTCGAGCAGAGTGTAAGCTGTCGGTTGTATTTTATAAATGGCTGGCTTGATTTTTGGACATTGTTTTCCGTACAGAACGGTTTGTTTATTTAAGACCTTTGATAGAATGAACTGTAAAAGACACCTGTTTTGTATAAATATGCAAAGGAAAAGCCCGGCGTGATGATACAAGTCTAAGCTTCTCGTAAATTTGGACTACTACAACAATTAGTCAAGTACTATTTCTACCTCTGTGGTGCATCACACACTCGGCAAGAAAATAAGGAGAGAAACACATGATGTGTGTAATCTTTCACTGGAAACCATTCCGATACTGGATGTGCTGTATTCTGGAAAAGAAAAACAGTATTAACGACAACTTAACTAATATCAGGTCTCAAACTATTATCTTATTGACACTAATACTATGTAAATCATAGCACATTATTTTCAACGCACAACCAAAATACAATAACTTGTGTTTAGAATGTTTCAAAAAAAAAAATTGTATTTCAACAGAAAGTCTCACAGTAGGCCCTACATGTATTACACACAGTCATGTTATCTATGTTTAACATAATGCAATAATTTAAATGGAAAATGGGCTCAGCCAGCAGTTTTATTTCATTTCCTTTGGAAACGTTTGACCTTGCAAAATAACTTTGTGAAATTTTGAACTTTGAATAAATTACTGTAAATTTACCTCTTGGAAAAGTTACAGATCAAAGAAGCACACAAGTGGATGATTTCGGACTCTCCATTAGCATGGTTTTATTGAGGAAGAATCTTAGAAGACAACTAACAGAAGCATGAAGGCTGAAGATGGCTCATATTGAAAGCTGCATGTCCAGTTTCTGTGTGCCACTCCTTCCCAGACATCAGACTCTTATCCTGCCATCAGACTCTGTTCAATATGTTTCATGATCACTGTAGGGCCTACTACTAGTTGATAGCAAATCAAGATGAAACTGGTAAAATAAACAAAATTCAAGACATAAAACATTTCAAGATTGGATGGTAACAAGTAGAAGGTGCGCATACTGTTTCAGAAGTGAACAACTTACGAATGAAAACCTTTCATCGAAGGGTTGTGAAATTGTTATGCTACAATACGTAGTTGGCGGAACACTTTGGTCAAATCTAACCATAACAGAGTCAGCTATCATACAAAAATGTCCAATTCTACCCCCTCCATGATCATACTAAACATTCCTTAGTTTTAATAACCCTCACTACTTGATAATTTAAGGATAATCTTTATTAACATAACTGTGCATTACATACGGAACACACGATCATTCTGACTGAAAAGCGACGATGCTGAAACGAAGCTTACCGTTTTATTCACCGTGTCGCACCGAAAAACACTGCCGTGAGTGCCGGTCTGCAACCCCCTTGACCAGCTGATGTCACGTCCGGACGTGTCAGTGCAATCTCGGTGTGTGATCAAAACATTCTCAATGTTGGTCCTTTTCTGCTTGCATTTTCTCATATAATAAATGTCATACCAATCACTGAAGCAGGTGAACATCTCAGTGAAACTTCGTGTTCAATTCCATATCACCGTTAAGACATCAGAAGGGCGAAAAGGGAAACAATTTGAAGCCGAATATAGCACAGGTTGAGAGGAATTCATTTCAGTAGCGTTGCTCCATTGATAAGCTTTCATTAAAAGTTCGATGAACTGTGACATGTCCAAACGTGCACAGAAATCAGGCCATACTTCTAGCCTTTAGTGAAGGCCACGTGATACTGGAGTAAACACAGCACAGCGTGTGGCAACTGTTGTTACGTTGGCCTGTTTTTTGCTGCTTTATATTTCAGGCAATAAGCCTCTTGACATAAGGCTAGCACTCCGTTGCACTGGAATCAGTCGCGAGTTGTATGCCTAATGCCGCGCTAGGTATTGGATGGAGATTTTAATATTTGAATGGCCAATTTCACTTAGAAATCTATCTCAGGTCTAATGGGGTCACTCTTTGAATGTGATTTGTATAACTCGGCCGGAGCTTTTTTTATGGTGCAAGTACCTTTCATGTAGCATTTATGGTTCTCCGATTATAATTATTTTTAAATATTAAACGTTGATTTATTTTTATGACGTCATCGATGACGTCATCAAACCGAAACAATTTGGGTGTCATATACATACTACGATCTATATACGTAGTAAGTTTCAAGACAAAACCCTTCTTGGTTTATGAGAAAAAAACGTTTGAAATATGAATTTTGAACTTCCGGTTTCGACCGGAAGTAAAGGTCAAATTGGGTCACACTCTGTGTAAGATTTGTTTATAACTTCAAAGCTTTTAAATGGTGCAAAGATCATGTATGTAGCAAATATGGTTATTGAGATATGATTATTTTAATATAAAACTTCAATTTGATGTAATTACGTCATCGATGATGTCATCATTCCACAATTTTTGTTTTGTTATGTACACACTGTGATCTAGGTATATAGTAAGTTTCAAGTTCGTACAAGCTTTAATTTTGGAGATAGCAAAATAATAAAAAATTCGACCTCGTCTACGCTTTTCGTTGTGACGTAGCTATGACGTCATATATCATATTTCTAGGATGCTCATGAGCTAAACAAAATATTATGCATTGAAAGTTTGGTCATATTTTATTTCACCTGGGCTCCAGAGCCCCAAATAACATAATTTTTACATTAACTTCCGGTTTCGACCGGAAGTGAAGGTCAAATGAGGTCACAATGTGCATTCCAAATGTAAAACATTTCAAGACCTTTTATATGCAACAAAGATCTTGTATGTGGCAACTTGAGTTCTCAAGATATGAATTTTTCAATTTATTAGACGTTTTTTAAGCGTAATGACGTAATTGATGACGTCATCAACCCAAAAAAGATTCTGTACCGTCTAGACACCAAAGTCTAAGTGCATGCCAAGTTTCAAGTCTTTAAGACCCTTACTTTTTGCGAAAGTTGCGAGAGAAGGTTCAGTGGGAAAGAAGAAGACGAGGAAAAATAAACAGTACAATAACAATAGGTTTTCGGGCGGAATGCCCGAACACCTAAAAAAAAAAAACAGAACAATAACAAGAGGTGTTCGTGCACATATTGCACGAACACCTAAAAAAAACCGGAACAATAATAAGAGGTGTTCCGGGCGGATTGCCCGAACACCTAAAAAAAACCAAAAAAACAAAACGAACAATAACAATGAGTTGTTCGGGCTTAATGCCCGAACACCTAATAAGAGCTGTTTCGCAGCGCTTCGCTACGAAACAGCTAATAATACTGGATATTTGTAGTTCGCCATTCTCTATAGGGTACTTGATACAAGCATCAATCATTCTGTATTGTAGCTATCAGAGGAAGCCTGTGTGAGACTTGTTGACCTTTATCAAACAGACATGTCGGAAAGACTCCATTATGTGAGTAGAGCGGCTTATAATTATATGAGTACATTGTGTACACATGTACATGGTTCATTATGCGTTGGTTCTTTTCTAAGCCACGAAGGTGTTTCTCACGGCCCTCCGGTTGTCCTCATTTCTGGGGAAAAAACACTTTCTGATCTCTGACCGTGCTGCGCAGTTTGGCCTCTGCTACGAGTAAAGCTAGTTAGCCACCAAAATTACTTTTTTTCTTCTCTCTTTTGATTGAAACCACCCCCCAGCGTTATTAAGCAGAATGACAATTTCCTCTTTAAAATGCACGCATAAATTATTCAGCACATAATCTTTTCCTCTACCGCATGTACACCCTATTTGTTATACGATATATGTTAGTTTTAGCTTGCCCTTGCTTTATAATTACAACGATAATTACACACACGCCGTTAAAAGCTACATGTATTTTCAAAATGTCCATTAAACATGTACAGGAGCAGTTCGCTGCAGTTCGCCCGTTTTTAATAAGCCAATTTCAGGAACTGAAAATGAGTACTGACGGCGAGGAATAACCTCTTGTCATGGATGGTGTTAAACACAAAGCATGGAGGAGAGGGAAGTCTATTCTCCTCACGCATAAACACATGCTTGTTTGGAGAAAGAATGTTCCAATAGATAATTAATTTTAACCCTCTATTTCCAATAAACGCGCCATATAACCTCTTACAATCTATACACCATCCGAAAGGGCTATACACTCGAAACTGCTGGCTAAAATTTGTGTGTATCTTTTGATCGATTTTGGGTAAAACGACAATTTTTGTTGTACCCCTCACTTGTGTAAAATAAAATACACAAGGAAAATAGGTAATAGGCCTACAGTACCCAAATTGGGTAGGAAATTAAATCGCACAACACAGAGCTTCAAATCACTCATAAAGTGAACCTCAATCAGTGTAACTTTTGCACAACAAATGGTAAGAAGTAACTCAAAATGGGGGTAAACTGCTCCTCGTTGAAACATTTTACCCATAATGCAACGTGTACCATACATTTGGACAAGGCAAGTCTCGGGCACATATCACAATCAAAGACCGATAGGGTGGACGTCATGCTAATGTTGCAGGTCGTTAATGTCTGATGTTCATGGAACCAAAGTTGCCAAGAGGGAATTTTGGCTTTATGGTAGTTATTCAGTTCGAGAAACAACAGTCTGTTGATGAACGGGGTAAGGCATTCTCTACATAGGAAAGCCTTGGAGTAGGCCCCTACTACACCCTCAATGACTTTGCAACACGAAGATTTCGTCACGGGCAGTCTGACCGTCAATAACAAGTCTGGCAAAACCAACCGGCTCTTTTCAGAGCCAACACTGCTTCAAAGAAGAGATTGTTCCCTTTCTGAACATTATGTTAATTCTCGTTTTCACCAACAAAACCCCGGTCACCTTCACCCCAATGGTACCTGGCTGTACACAGCTCCCCAATTGTTGTATTCAAGGATGTGATTATTGGGTTGTGAGCGTCGTAGTTTAATCAGAAATTGTACGGTACAGTTAAATTCTGTTCACAAAAAAAGTGTTTTCAGTTAAACAAAAATACACACCGAGTGATATGAATGGGTAGAACGTTAGTGTTTATTTTCTGAGCTCCCCGCCTCAATCCCGTCCATGTTGTTGAATCAGAGTTGAATGAAAGTGTTTTAACTTAATTGATCTACTCTTAGTTTGTATTTAAAAAAAAAATAATAATAAAAAATTAAAAAGGAACACACCTAAATAGAACTAGTTTGTGCACAACAACTGATTTAAAAGCAACACAAGTGAGTAGTAAATTAACTACACAACAGTGCTGGGTAAAGTAATATAACTCAATTATTGGGTAAGAAAATAACACAACACCTGGGTAAAATGAGGGTGGGGTAAACTTTACCCTATTTTCAAAGGAAAAAGGGAACATGGTCATCACATGGGTAAACTTCTTACCCAACAGTGCTGTGATAAAGATGTTGCACCCATGTTGGTATTAAAAAATAACATAATAATGGGTACTTTTTTACACTTTGGATGGTGTGCAAGAATTTTACATAAGTGAACGACCATGTTCCCTTTTTAATACCGAAAGGGTAAGAATGTTACCCAATGATGAGCAATTATTTTTTAGAGTGTAGACACTAAATGAACGCTTCACAGTGTGTCTCTATATTTTACCGACTCCCTGGTTTATGGTTGATCTAAGGTTAATGTTTGTACAAAAGGAAATGTTCAGAAATATTAAGTGTTACAAAATGCATACTACAATGATTTGCCAATCATTTATGAGAAGCAACTGTTAAGAAAAGTTCGGCTTCCGAGCCGCTTTCTCTTTAATGGCCACTGTTGTATTGCCCGATGCAATAAATTGTTTATCCTTAGTGACAAGGTTATAACAAGGTTTTCATTTAGGCCTATCTGTAATATATGTGATACATTGGATACGTTGGACGATTTACCATTGTCATTTTTTTCCCTGTTATTAAGGTTTCCTATAGTTCATATTATAGTTCATACTTTCATTGTGTGTATGTCGTGAAGGCACAAACATTCCCGAATTGGGGAAATCATTTCTTTTCCTGTTATTAAGGTTTCCTATAGTTCATATTATAGTTCATACTTTCATTGTCTGTATGTCGTGAAGGCACAAACATTCCCGAAATGAGGAAATCATTTCTTTTCCTGTTATTAAGGTTTCCTATAGTTCATATTATAGTTCATACTTTCATTGTGTGTATGTCGTGAAGGCACAAACATTCCCGAAATGGGGAAATCAATTCAATGTGAGACCAGATTTTTGGCGTTACATCAAGGAGTCTGCTGAACAGTGAAATTAACCAGACAGGAAATGCGTGTTTACGTTACGTTTGTGTGGCACAGTGCTCAGCTACAAACGCGTTCGACGTGTTCTGTATGGCACGCCAAAGCGGAATTTATTCAACCCTGCACGGAAACTGCGGCAACATAAAAAATATATATATCACAACATAAAAACAACCTCAACTACTTTGCAATGTACGTCAACAGTAGTATTTACACTGTTCAACATTTAACAAAATTAGTGGCAACACATTTAAATTATGTCAACGTGAATATAAACATGGGTCAACATTGTTACAAAATATGCTTCAACCCGCATAAAATATACATCAAAATTTTGTAAAAATACCTGTCAATATTCACGTAAAAATACATGTCAACATTTCAAAAAAATATATGCCAACATTTTGGAAAATGTATGTCAACATTCATGTGAAAACACATGACAACCATTGTAAAAAAGATAGGGGGCCTATATCAACATTCACGGACCAACGAGTTCGATTACCTCGGCGCGGAATGAGGTTGCAGCAGCTTTAGTCTGGTTCCAAAAATTCCCTTACGACGTCCACTCAAAATCATTGTTTCGTCGACCGTATTCAGATACGTCAGGTCTGGTATCCAGACTACAGCTGCTTGTACGATTGCGCTTGCGCAGAGACAACCGGAATTGAGTCTCTGCACTGATCTCTATTAGAATTATACTGACTGGATCAGTGAGTCTTTGCCGCCAATACTGACAGATCCCTGACACTGACAGTGACAGATGATCGCACTCGAACTCGTACACGTGGATGGTTGCATGGTGCCTAGTACCCACTTCCCTTATCAGGTACAGTCTCATGACCTGCACCATAGGTGCCAGCCTATTCGCTGATTCTCACCATGAAAACGTGAACGCACGCGGTCACGTGGATGTTGGCATATATTTTTCATCAGGTAGGGTTGACACATATTTTTGGACGAAATGTTAACACGTATTTTTAGGTGAATTTGGTAGCAGGATGGGTTGGCACATATATTTGTCAACAAGTAGTAGGTGGTTTTCGGCGATGTTGACACGTACTTTCTAGTTAATTAATCAGAACAAATATATATTTTTTTATATGTTGACAAAATAATATTTTACCCCCGGTGTTGCGCATATTTTGTTTTCAATGTTGACACATGTTTTTTCCCGCGTTGGCACATGTTTTTAAAAGAACTAATTGCCTCATTTTTGTTTGTTATGTTGAACGGTTAATGTTACTATTGGAACAGCTTATAAAGTTGAATGTTTGTTTTAAATGTTGTGGTGTATATTTTGAAATGTTGTTGCAGCTGCCGTCCAGGGTTGAATGATTTCCGCATGTTGATGCATGTTTTTAAAAATGTTGACAAGTTTTTGTAATTGTTGGACAATAAAATTGCTGTTGACAAAAACTTGTAAAATTGTTGAACAGTTTTTTAAAATGTTGCGGTATTTTTTTTATGTTGCCGCAGTTTCCGTGCAGGGTTGAATAAATTCCGCTTTGGCGTGCCATAGTCCTGGCCTATCCTGCAGTCAATGATATACACTCAAGGTTGCCTTAAAGCCAAACACATCGCGAATAAACCATAATGCATTGTTGCCTTCTAACACGACGGACACACACACGGACGCACGTTACTTTAAGTCTAAAATTATAATCATTACCAACTGACAACATGGCAGTAAGGTCGTCGTCAAGGAAAAGCAGGTGTTCGACGAGATGCTATCTCTGTGTAACAACTCTAACACTAATTTATACATATGGTAAGTAAATATATCGTTCTTTGCTTTCAAACTAGAATAGTGTAAATTGCATTAAGTTAAGTTTTTAGGTAGAAAAAGACCTGCTTGTAAATTCAGTAAAACCTTTTGGTTTTAAGTATAAAACTATAGGTATCTCTCTTTGTTTGATCTTTGATGGTTTCTAGTGATGTGGGAACAATTCGCTGTTTACTTTGTAATTGTACAGCGGTCTTGCAGTGACAGGTTCATCAGTGAGAAATATTGTTGGTTTATATGTGCATCTCGGTAACGAATATGCTTTATGGCCTAGTACTAGTAGTAAGCGGGGATTATGAGTAGTATAGTCTAAGGAACAGAGACCCGATTTTTTGCGAGCAACCCTGTTGCTCTGAATTGCTCGGAATTTTTTCCGAGCAATGACCCGCCACCGCGTGACGGTGGATTGTGGGGGCGTGGTTGTGGTGAACGCCACGAAGTGGTGGGACAAAGACCGCGTTCCCACTGGATCCACAATTACGAGATCCTGACCCCGCAAAAGGATTAGTCGCAGACGTGAATCGCGGTCGCGTTCCCACTAGAGTATGATCGCGCATTGATCTCCCTTTTGGGAACGGAAGTGGATTCAAAGTTCACCAACGCAGGTCGACCAAGTGGGCAGTGCGCAGGCGCAACGTATCTATGGCGACCACACAGTGTTGGGTGGCTCCTCTACTACGCGCGCGCGGCAGTCGCCATTTTTTTGTCATGATAGTACATGTAGGCCCTACTGTATACTGACTACTGTTGACCGACATGATGGACTTTTTTGTGCCATTTATTTTGTTGCGCCATCATCTACGTCTTCAGAATAGTAATAGTATTAGAATATCAGCTTTTTTTGAGCTTCGTTCTCGACATCGAAGACATTGTAGACGTCGGAGAAATGAGCGACGGTTGCTTTTTCTGCGACGAAAATTCGTCATGTATGCCCTCATGTTCGAAACGGCAATCACTGAAGACCATCACCAACAAGTCGACAGGTACTACTAGAAGAAACATTTTCTCAAATAAACACTCGCGCCATTCGGGCCTACCGTACCGGATGTTCGCCCTCAAATTGCGGGGTCTGATCGCCCTTTGCGTTCCCACTAGACTTTTGATCGCCCATTAATCCACAAGGGCGATCAGATCCCGCTTTAATCCTACTCCCGAGGTGGATCAAAATTGCGGGGTCTGATCCTGATCGCCCTCGCGTTCCCACTTACGCTTGATCGCCCTTTGATCGCCCTTTTCGAGAAATTGCGGGGTCTGATCGCCCTTTTCTCGAATTGCGCGATCAATGCGGGGTCCAGTGGGAACGGGGCCAAAGGCGAGCCACGGAGTGGGGAGTTGTGTGGTTCACGCTAGTGTTCGGGAGACCCGAAAGGGTCGACGTGTGAACATGATGCAAGGCATCATGTTGCGCAGTTGAGAGGTGCGGGAGTGATTTTTTAAAATCACGGAGCGCCGAAGTCCTAACCACGCAGCACAAACGAGACGCACGCGTCTCGTTTGTATTTTCACGAAGTGAAAACAAAGGGGACGATTCCTCTACGTCTGACAAGACGTAGCGGAAGAGATAAAAAGGTGGTTGCCCTGTCTCCAGCTCTGTCTTTTTTTTTTTTAATCGGATATGTCAGCACCACCTCGTTCTGAACACGCCCGGACACGTTTCTATATGTACATGTTTAGTTCTATGTCTTCCCTTGATGGCAAAACGTTGGGTCGAGTATTTACTTATTAAATATATATATTATACAGCACTCAGTCTGTACCATGTACCATGCACCGTCACCCTAAGTCAAAGTAGGCCGTAGTCGCGCACGGGTGGTTTTCTTTGTTGAGGTGTACCGTGTACTTTTTGCACCGTAACCCTTGACTGGGTAAGATAGGGTGTTTGTTGGAGATACCGAGTCTCACCCGAATTTGTAGTCGCGCACGGGTGGTTTTCATTGTTGAGGTGTACCGTGTACTTTTTGCACCGTAACCCTTGACTGGGTACGTAGTCGCGCACGGGTGGTTTTCTTTGTTAGGGTGTACCGTGTACTTTTTGCACCGTAACCCTTGACTGGGTCAGATAGGGTGTTTGTTGGAGATACCGAGTCTCACCCGAATAAGTATTATTATCATTTTTTTTTTAATTAAATTTTAAATTATGTTATTCATTATTGAGGCGCATGAATAACTGCTCTATGTGTAATCGGTCACGTTTTGCACTTTTGACCAGAATGCCTGCACAGGTCCGATCTGTTTTCACCTTAAGAGAGCGCGAAACGCCATTTTTGTCTCACTTCCTTTTCTGCATCAAATCAGAGGGAACATTTTCATCATGATAAACGATACCTACGAACTGTTCTTCGAACTGCTCAAAGTCAAGCAGGTGCCAATTCACCTGCTGGAGTTCGTGCGAAAGCATGCTAACAACGACCCGGTCTTACGGGACTGGAACGGACTTGGTCCCGGTGAGAACATGATTACCACCGAGTGGGCTATGAGAAAGGCCATTATGGCCAATAACACGAAATACGCCAAGTGGCTTATTAAAAATGAGCTATTCTTGAACAACCCGGACCTAAAACGCCCGGGCCAGGAATAACTCTGTTTTTATTTTATTTTTTCTAAGTTTATTCTTATTTTCCTTTTTCTTTTTTTTTCTTTTTTTTAGGCCCCCTTTTTTTTTTTTTTTTTTTCTTTTTCCTTTTGTCCATTGTAGTCACGGGTGACTCACTCTGAACCAAGACGTCTCGACTCGTTACAACAAACAATAAAAAAAAACTAAAAAAAACACGCACAACCGGTACATAGCAGCGGTGTCGATAGGTATACCGCTCAATAATCATCAGCGGGCCACGGTGACAACCTCGGTGGAGAACAAACTTTTGGCGTCATGTCTCAGGACAGCGTTGATTGGGGCCCTGAACTTACGGCCACTCAAATAGAGAGTATAGACTCATTGGAAAAAGAAGCGTCCCTTCAGAACGTGGAATGGAGCCCGGATTTCACGGCGAGTCAACTGCGGGAGATAGATCTACTGGAATCCACGGCGGTCGAACAAGTAAGTAACATTACATCAAGAACAACAACAACAAATAACATAAAATCAAATTGCCCCGGAAGAAACCAACGAGTGTTATATTGTAGTAACCCTATTGTCATCATCTTTTTTATTTGCCACAGCGTCAACGGGAAGAGGAGGTCCCAGTCGAGCCAGATCTGTCGACCTGGTCAAATGATTCGGACACACCGGAGCTGCGTAGAATGGTTACGTCCCCATATCCCAGATGTTCTTTTTGGCCAGAGATTATTCCTGAAACTCCACCACCGTCTGCGGGTCCATCGTTTGACCGGGTAAGAAAAAAACTAAGTCCGTTGTAAACCACGCGCTTTTTTTTCTTCTTTAATTTTGTTTACGAGCTAGCCAGCTTATGACTTTTTCAAAATGGTGGCACGTGTAAACCCTTCAAGTGAGTAAGTCGAGACACCTGGTGCTCCCACGGGTGCTGTAATGTTATGTATTCCTTTATTTAGTTATTTAGTTATTTACTTATTTCTTAATTTTTTTTTTTTTATTACAGCCCCACCAGGAAGGAAGGGGTGCGGTTGTTGCGGGCAAGAAAAGACCAGCCTCTGTGAAACCAAAGAGACGCAGAACACCGGACAAGGAACTGTCGACCCGTGGTGAGAAGAGAAAGTTAGTTAATGCTAGGGCTTCCCCAATTAGAACCAAACTAAATAAAACTAGAAAGAGTAGTCTTGGCAATAATACTAGGTTTTCTTGTGATATCTGTGGAAAATCGTATACCCGATCCTATAATCTTAAGCGCCACAAAGAAGTTCATTCGAGGTACAGCGGCGACTGTTCCACATGTGGAAAAAAGTTTTCCAGTTCAGAAGGTTTAAAAAGACACATCAAAAGAAACCACTCTCGCCGACCCAAGACAAATGACGACCCCTCACATTCCTCACAACCCACGCCGCCTCAAGGCGCCATTCTAGCTCCCGAAGACCCAGTTAAGTTTCCAATTGCACCGAATGTAGACAATAGGGATGATGAGATGTTATCCCTTTATCGTAGTAACTGGGGTAGCATTAGGACCCATTACCTGTACGGTAGACAGACTCAAGATGTGTACAATTTACGATTGGGTCCTTCCTCTCCGCCAGTAGGGACCATCCAAGGTAGCTCCGACCGTGACGCGCGGCCGGACCCGCCTCTTGCCAGAGTAGAGCTAACCAGTGGCGTGTCACTGAACGAGGGGTTAAGGGGTATTTTTCCAACTTTGACATGTAGAGTAAAACTGAACCTGTCGTTCGGGTTTGTCTTACGAAACATAGAGACGGGAGAATTGCGTTATTTTCACTCTAGTTTTAACAACGCGCAGTTTTTACAACAACCCATCGCTGTAGCTTCGGAAGATGATTTTGAAATCTTCCTGCAAAAGATACTCGACATGGACGTGCTGCAACACGCCATGCATTCACGACCAGACACAAAGTGGGTCCTTGCTGATATCAGTAACGTAACAATTTATGCATATAAAATGCCCTCGTTTTACATAGGTGCACCCCGCAGCAACTACCCGATTACATCACAAACAACAGGGGTTTAAACAATCTAATCAGTAACCGTAACACCGGTGCGAGATACGAGGATAATTTTTGTCTGTTTAGATGTCTCGCCCTAAAACAGGGGCTTTCTTCTCTAGAAACGCGCACCAAACACCTCGTCGATAGATACGAAGCAGAAATGAACAAGCGCCCGACAGAAGGTGTCTGTTTAGACGAACTGCATCACTTTGAACGAATATTCAAAGTGAATGTCAGAGTCTTCAGCCTCGTTCGCGAAGAGTACGAGCCCGAAGATGGCAAGTACAGAGTAGTAGCCCGCCTGGTGCGGAGGTCACTGTGTAAGCACAAAGAAATAATGAACATCAACCTGTACGAAACACATTTTTCGTACATAAAGAAAATGGACATGTACAGCCAAATGTTTCCCTGCCCTAAATGCGCACAAGTGTTTAACAGATCAGACAACTTAAGATTCCACGTGGCGCACTGCGACAATAAAGTCAGGCTTAAATTTCCGGGTGGCTGCTTCCGCCTACCAGAATCTGTTTTCGATGAGTTAATCGAAGCGGGTATAGATATAGATGGTGACATGAAGTATTATCCTTATCGAGCCACCTACGATTTTGAAGCGTATTTCAAACCGGTAGAGCAGGCGTACGAACAAATAAAGGGTCTCCAAGCGCAACACGAGTTACTGAGTGTCAGTTTCACCAGTAACGTTCCCGGTTACGACACACCCGTTTGTCTCGTAACCGACGGAGATCCGGCCAAACTAGTGTCTGAGATGGTAGACTGGTTACACGAGGCGGGTGATAAATCATACTCTATATTGTTAGAGAACTTCGAATCTGTATTCGAGGAGCTCGACCAACTAATACATCGCCAAGAGACTGAACTAGCGCGCGAGCGATCTGCCCCTCCGAATCAGGAGTCTGAGTTGTGATGTAATCGGGTAGTTGCTGCGGGGGTGCACCTATGTAAAACGAGGGCATTTTATATGCATAAATTGTTACGTTACTGATATCAGCAAGGACCCACTTTGTGTCTGGTCGTGAATGCATGGCGTGTTGCAGCACGTCCATGTCGAGTATCTTTTGCAGGAAGATTTCAAAATCATCTTCCGAAGCTACAGCGATGGGTTGTTGTAAAAACTGCGCGTTGTTAAAACTAGAGTGAAAATAACGCAATTCTCCCGTCTCTATGTTTCGTAAGACAAACCCGAACGACAGGTTCAGTTTTACTCTACATGTCAAAGTTGGAAAAATACCCCTTAACCCCTCGTTCAGTGACACGCCACTGGTTAGCTCTACTCTGGCAAGAGGCGGGTCCGGCCGCGCGTCACGGTCGGAGCTACCTTGGATGATCCCTACTGGCGGAGAGGAAGGACCCAATCGTAAATTGTACACATCTTGAGTCTGTCTACCGTACAGGTAATGGGTCCTAATGCTACCCCAGTTACTACGATAAAGGGATAACATCTCATCATCCCTATTGTCTACATTCGGTGCAATTGGAAACTTAACTGGGTCTTCGGGAGCTAGAATGGCGCCTTGAGGCGGCGTGGGTTGTGAGGAATGTGAGGGGTCGTCATTTGTCTTGGGTCGGCGAGAGTGGTTTCTTTTGATGTGTCTTTTTAAACCTTCTGAACTGGAAAACTTTTTTCCACATGTGGAACAGTCGCCGCTGTACCTCGAATGAACTTCTTTGTGGCGCTTAAGATTATAGGATCGGGTATACGATTTTCCACAGATATCATAAGAAAACCTAGTATTATTGCCAAGACTACTCTTTCTAGTTTTATTTAGTTTGGTTCTAATTGGGGAAGCCCTAGCATTAACTAACTTTCTCTTCTCACTACGGGTCGACAGTTCCTTGTCCGGTGTTCTGCGTCTCTTTGGTTTCACAGAGGCTGGTCTTTTCTTGCCCGCAACAACCGCACCCCTTCCTTCCTGGTGGGGCTGTAATAACAAAATAATAATAATAAATTAAGAAATAAGTAAATAACTAAATAACTAAATAAAGGAATACATAACATTACAGCACCCGAGGGAGCACCAGGTGTCTCGACTTACTCACTTGAAGGGTTTACACGTGCCACCATTTTGAAAAAGTCATAAGCTGGCAAGCTCGTAAACAAAATTAAAGAAAAAAAAGCGCGTGGTTTACAACGGACTTAGTTATTTTCTTACCCGGTCACACGATGGACCCGCAGACGGTGGTGGAGTTTCAGGAATAATCTCTGGCCAAAAAGAACATCCGGGATATGGGGACGTAACCATTCTACGCAGCTCCGGTGTGTCCGAATCATCTGACCAGGTCGACAGATCTGGCTCGACTGGGACCTCCTCTTCCCGTTGACGCTGTGGCAAATAAAAAAGATGATGACAATAGGGTTACTACATTATAACACTCGTTGGTTTCTTCCGGGGCAATTTGATTTTATGTTATTTGTTGTTGTTGTTCTTGATGTAATGTTACTTACTTGTTCGACCGCCGTGGATTCCAGCAGATCTATCTCCCGCAGTTGACTCGCCGTGAAATCCGGGCTCCATTCCACGTTCTGAAGGGACGCTTCTTTTTCCAATGAGTCTATACTCTCTATTTGAGTGGCCGTAAGTTCAGGGCCCCAATCAACGCTGTCCTGAGACATGACGCCAAAAGTTTGTTCTCCACCGAGGTTGTCACCGTGGCCCGCTGATGATTATTGAGCGGTATACCTATCGACACCGCTGCTATGTACCGGTTGTGCGTGGTTTTTTTTTTATTTTTTTTATTTTATTGTTTGTTGTAACGAGTCGAGACGTGTTGGTTCAGAGTGAGTCACCCGTGACTACAATGGACAAAAGGAAAAAGAAAAAAAGAAAAGAAAAAAAAGGGGCCTAAAATAAAGAATAAAAAAAAAAGGAAAATAAGAATAAACTTAGAAAAAATAAAATAAAAATAGAGTTATTCCTGGCCCGGGCGTTTTAGGTCCGGGTTGTTCAAGAATAGCTCATTTTTAATAAGCCACTTGGCGTATTTCGTGTTATTGGCCATAATGGCCTTTCTCATAGCCCACTCGGTGGTAATCATGTTCTCACCGGGACCAAGTCCGTTCCAGTCCCGTAAGACCGGGTCGTTGTTAGCATGCTTTCGCACGAACTCCAGCAGGTGAATTGGCACCTGCTTGACTTTGAGCAGTTCGAAGAACAGTTCGTAGGTATCGTTTATCATGATGAAAATGTTCCCTCTGATTTGATGCAGAAAAGGAAGTGAGACAAAAATGGCGTTTCGCGCTCTCTTAAGGTGAAAACAGATCGGACCTGTGCAGGCATTCTGGTCAAAAGTGCAAAACATGACCGATTACACATAGAGCAGTTATTCATGCGCCTCAATAATGAATAACATAATTTAAAATTTAATTTAAAAAAAATGATAATAATACTTATTCGGGTGAGACTCGGTATCTCCAACAAACACCCTATCTGACCTAGTCAAGGGTTACGGTGCAAAAAGTACACGGTACACCCTAACAAAGAAAACCACCCGTGCGCGACTACGTACCCAGTCAAGGGTTACGGTGCAAAAAGTACACGGTACACCTCAACAATGAAAACCACCCGTGCGCGACTACAAATTCGGGTGAGACTCGGTATCTCCAACAAACACCCTATCTTACCCAGTCAAGGGTTACGGTGCAAAAAGTACACGGTACACCTCAACAAAGAAAACCACCCGTGCGCGACTACGGCCTACTTTGACTTAGGGTGACGGTGCATGGTACATGGTACAGACTGAGTGCTGTATAATATATATATTTAATAAGTAAATACTCGACCCAACGTTTTGCCATCAAGGGAAGACATAGAACTAAACATGTACATATAGAAACGTGTCCGGGCGTGTTCAGAACGAGGTGGTGCTGACATATTCGATTAAAAAAAAAAAAGACAGAGCTGGAGACAGGGCAACCACCTTTTTATCTCTTCCGCTACGTCTTGTCAGACGTAGAGGAATCGTCCCCTTTGTTTTCACTTCGTGAAAATACAAACGAGACGCGTGCGTCTCGTTTGTGCTGCGTGGTTAGGACTTCGGCGCTCCGTGATTTTAAAAAATCACTCCCGCACCTCTCAACTGCGGGCAAACGATAACGGTTTGCCCGCAGTTACACTGTCGTGAGACAACTCCTTGCGGTGTTTCACACCGCGCAACATGATGCCTTGCATCATGTTCACACGTCGACCCTTTCGGGTCTCCCGAACACTAGCGTGAACCACACAACTCCCCACTCCGTGGCTCGCCTTTGTCCCACCACTTCGTGGCATTCACCATAACCACGCCCCCACAATCCACCGTCACGCGGTGGCGGGTCATTGCTCGGAAAAAATTCCGAGCAATTCAGAGCAACAGGGTTGCTCGCAAAAAATAGGGTCTCTGTTCCTTAGACTATACTACTATTATGCGTCAGATTGACCAGTTTCTAGGCATTTTGACACAGACTTCCGGGTCATGCTGACCCAAAAATGGGTCAGACCCCAAATGACCAGAATCCGGGCCAAGTCTGATCCGGGAGTTTGGAAAGTCTATACCCAAACAATAATTACCCACGGATTTCGGAGAAGCCGAGGGGCGCGGGCGGGAGGACCAGCTTAAGTTCATACTTTTTTTAACAACTACAAAATGTGTGGATCAATTCCGCTGATTTTTAATTTTTTTGTTTTTGAACTAGGCCTACCCTTAAACATCACTTTTTCATATACTGTAGTGATTTCTGGGTGGGTATACCGAGAGGTTGACAAATAGTGTGGGATGGCAGATTAGTCTATATGGACCCATTATAATGTGAACAAAAAATATCCTACTGTTAGTGCACATGACATCAAAGCATATGCAAATAATACTGGACTATAATGTCAGGCTATTATGATGGTGGTAGTGGGGGGGGGGGGGGGGGTTCGAAATGTACTATTTTTTTTTAATTAGTAGTAGTGAACCAATGTGTAAATTTTCAGAATGCTTCAATCTTTAGTGTGTGGGTTCAGGGAACATTATATTTATCTGTTCAGACCATTAGAACAAGAATTGTGCCCCCAAACACAGTTATTTACCCGTAATACAATCTGCCTTCCGATCGCGCCCAGTGGGTCCAGCATGTACAATTTTTTTTCCGTAGCTGCTCGGAGGGTTAAACTTTTTTTTAATTCGACTTTGACAATACTTCCGAAGGATTTCTTTTGCGGCTTGTTGGCAGTGGACAAGAACTTGATCACCAGTGAACATTTTTCATTCTTCTTCCTCTTATTGTTTTGTATTCATTTTTACATTTTTATGATTTGTTTATTGTTATCCATTTAGTTTATGATTTGTTTTGTGTATATTAGTTTAGATTCGATAAACACAACCATACGTAATTTGTCGTTAAGTTTTGGCTCTTCTTCGTAATTTGCAGGTTTGTTCAAAACATTGGTCTTTTTCAATGCACCGACCGTGGTGGCTAAAACATTTCAGCCTAAGAAAAAGTCTTCTAATGACACTGCACTTCTACCGGTCAGTCGGTCGCCTACACCTCGTCGTGCTTCGAGTGTCGGCCTCTTGAATTCCACCGTCGTGTTGACCACCACAAACGCCGGGTTCTTGGATATCACAGAAAACATGCTGGAGAGCGTCAAGAGAACCGGGACAAGGCCTAATATCACAGTCATCGCTGAAGATGAACAGTCCTACAAAGCATTGTCTGAGAGAGCAAAAACCCAACCAGGACTTAGCATCCAGAAAACCAACTCAGGCGAAACCAAAAGGGAGGCACTGGAGTTCAACTCAAAGGCGTACAATCAACTCGTGAACAAGCGCCCTGCGTACGTGCTTTCGTTCCTTGAGAAAGGGAACCGGGTTCTATTTGTGGATGTTGATACCTTCTGGTTCCACGATCCATTAAAAGACGTGGACTGGGATTTTGATATTGCTTTACATAATGAGCTTAAGGAACCTCGGCAGACTTTCTGTGATGGGATTGTGTACTACAGTCAAACAAACAGAAGTATAAACTTAGTCAAAGAATGGGCGCACTTGTTAGCAACGACGAGGAAAAAAACTCCAGATCAAGACGTCTTAAACGCGTTGATTTCAAAAAAGAAGATCCCAAAGTTAAAAGTGAAAACCCTCAAAGCCAGTCAGTTTCCAGATGGCAGGAAGTACTTTCAGACTGGTTGGGAAGAAAAGAACAATGACACTATTGTTTTGCATTTGAGTTACATTCTTGGACATGACAAGAAAGTAGCCACACTCAAGAAGAATGGTTTGTGGGTAATTTGATAAGGTCACAGTGGTCACAAAGATAATGTTTGTTACTTTCTTGACCATCAATAATTTTGTTAGTTGAATCAATCAAAGCCATCGCAGTAGACCGATTACTACGAAACCCTTACTGGCCATCATGAAGTAATTTAAACTTATCTAAAAATTTGACCGTCCTGTTGTACATAATTTTTTCAAACAGTTTAGAAAAACAAGATAAAACAGAAATAGGGCGGTAATTACTAATGACAGTTGGATGTCCACTTTTAAAGATTGGAGTTACTCTAGCCACTTTTAACTTGTCTGGAAAAATACCGGTGGTTAGAGACAAGTTAACAATATAACAGAGCGGTACACTAATACTCCTAATAACAGAACATACTCCTTGATATCCTACACTGGACCATTCTAAAAACCTAAAAGGGGGTCAGAACTCAGATATGTTGTGTGGGTGTGTGGGTGTGGACACACGGAAGGGCATTTGTGGGGTCCTGACAACAATGGAACAATGGACCCCACAAGGTAATTTCAATAGGAACAATTGGGCCCCACAAGGGAATTCTTTAGAAAAGGGAATAATAGAACAACAATAGCAGACCCCCACAAACCGGATCCGTACGGCTGTGGGCAAGCGCTACATACCCAGTGTGGACCTGAGAACAAAAGAGGTCCACATAATGTAGGGATCTGAAGCACTATGTGGACTTACACACGTCCACACAACGTTATTTGCAGTGTTGAGGAATAGGATTTTCCTTAAGTGTACAGAACAAAGGAATGTCCACAAAACGACTTCAAAACAAGACTGTGTGTGTGTGGGTTAGCACACACACCGTTGTGGGGACTTTTACACAATGGAACAAAGGTCCCCACAACGTTTTTCTTTGTTAAACCGGGTCCCCACAAGGTAATTCTTTAGAAAAGGGAATAATAGAACAACAATAGCAAGTCCCCACAACTCTGCGTGCAAAAGACTGTGTGCCCTTACACATGCCAACTTACGGGGTACTTTTAACAATGGAACAATGGACCCCACGAGGCAATTTCAATAGGAACAATAGGGCCCCACAAGGGAATTCTTTAGAAAAGGGAACAATAGAACAACAATAGCAGTACCCCACAAACCGGATCCGTAAGGTGACGTGTGTGTGTGTGTGTGTTGGGTTCTTTTTACACTCAATGACACTATCGCTCACTTATTGAGTAACAGTTTTAAATCTAAAAAATTCCAAGTTCTACAATTAAAATTGCACATAGCCAAATAGCATGCCAAATGTCTTATCACTATCCGGGGTTTGTTTTTCACTAACACAATCCAACAATGACCCACTCTCCAGGAATTCCCATAGGAAATGTACAGCAATTACTCAGCCTTGCTAAGTTGTGTAAACAAAGGGTGTTATTCAAAGAAATGGTTGATTGAGCAGAAAGAGACATGTGGGCTCGTCTCAAAATACAATTTTGCTGGAATTGATTTTATTTAGTCAAAAGGGTCTGTATCTAAATATTTGGGTGATTTAATGCTTGTCCTCAGGCGGCTTGGACCAAGACATTTTATATTCAATCCTTAAAAATTCTTTTAAAAATCTTCAGTAGTTTGTATATATAACAATAATATGTACTAAGGTGTTTTATAAGTCATGAAATCTTATTAAAATGTGAGTAGAGGAATATTTTTTGCGGCTCCCTTATCCAGTAAAACTTTAGAAAGATACTTTATTGTGTCACACACAAAAATAAAAATAAAAACAAGAGGTGTTCGTACAAGAATTGCACGAACACCTAATGAAGATAGAAGACCCTTGACCTCTGATAGGCCCTTATTTTCACTTAAAATGAGCCTCAGCCTAATCTTCAATGTGATACTGACCATAAAACTTATTTCAAACCTTAGCCTGAGTCTGACCCTAACTGTTACTATCATTCTAACTAAACCATGTGTAATAGGGCTCTAGTTTGTACCCTCGTCCGAACTGGTTCAGGAGATATGATTTTTGTACAGCTGATGCAACAATTTGATCAAATAATGACATGTTGATAATTTACGTTGATTACCAAATTGGTCAATATCAATTTTCCCAACATCTTCCAACAACCAATGTGCTACAAAGGTTTCGGCAATTTTGGCAAAACAACTGGTAAGAGCGATTGGTCTTAGCTCAGCAATGGTCGGTGGATTTGTTTTTGGGATTGGTCCTACTTCAGCACATTTCCACTGTTCTGGGACTTTGGCCCGGTCAAAAGAAGTGTTAAGAATGTCAGTTAGGGGGACAGACAACTCATAAGCAAACTCACGCAATACTCGTACAGGTAAATCACCAGAAATACTAGACTTGGTAGTTTGAAGTTTAAGAATTTCCTTGTATACCTCTCTCGTCTGGACATGCGGACAAGGCATGGGTGATGGTAAATAGGAAGGTAATAGTGATCTGTCAAGACTTGGGAGGTCCCTAGCTATATATATAAAATGATTATTTATCAAATTAGACATAAACAGAAAGTAGCCACACTCAAGAAGAATGGTTTGTGGGTAATTTGATAAGGTCACAGTGGTCACAAAGATAATGTTTGTTACTTTCTTGGACATTGACATTTGGGGTGATCTGAACTCAACTAGAAATCATAGATCATACTCTCCCAAAAATACTCACAAAAACTCCCGGTCAGACTTGACCCAGATTCCGGGTTCCAGGGGGGCCTGACCGCCTGACCCTTTCCTGGATCAGCCTGACCCGGGTTCAAAATCATGATTTGAGCTCGGATTCTTCGTCATTTCGACCAATTTCTAAGTAATTTTACCATAGATTCCAGGGCAAAAGAACCTAGAAATAGGTCAAAGCCCCCACAGGGGCCCAGTACCGGGTCAAATATGGACCGGGAGTTTTTAGGGTGTAGTTTTGGTTTAAAAAACCCTGTCCTCGTTGCGGTACCAATAAACCAATCCTCCATTGACTCATTCAAACTTGATCCAAATTTTATTATTAATTAATTTGTAATTAATTTTTTAATTCAACAACATTTATTTCCAGATTCCTCAATCAATATAGAGACAACGTAAACAAAGTAATACAAGAATTTTAGGAAATGGGGGCACAGCCAAATACGCACAGCTTGTGTTAGGGAGTGCCCATACAAAAAAAAATCACAATAGAGTTAATACAGACAGACAACACACAACATTCCATTGGTTTTGGTTCTACACTCAAGTAAGAATGAAAATGAAAACAAGATTACGGGGTGAAAAAAAGAAAATCAATTTTGAAGAAGGTATGACTTAAGATTACGTTTGGAAACTGAATAGATTCTGACTATTCCTTAAACTTACGGTTAATTCATTCCAGTGGAGGGGCCCATAGTGTCTAATGCTACGTTTAAAACCCTTCGACCATTTGTCTTCTGCAGTGACACCAAAACCTGTGCATGCAATTTTGACTGTTGGCTCATTACATGCAATAGTTAATTAGCCGTGGGTGCAAATTACTTCCTAATTGCATTTCATGACATTCTATTGGTTTTCTAAAGAAGTGTAGGACTTCACATCCCCTAATAATTACACATACCAGTGGGTGGGTGGGGAATGGGCTTGCAACCTTGTGTAACAGTTTTTCCTACAGTTCAACCTAAGCTAACATTTCTAGACTGGCAGCCTGGCAAAGTACTTTGGTGATTACTTATCCATCAGTGGGTCACAGCTGACCCCAGTCACTATAGTTAGGCCTGGCTGGTAATGGTTTGATGCAAACAAAAACAAAAACTATCTCAGGGTAAAAAACAAACCAGGACCATAAATGCAGTCTGCTTATAGACCATTTCACAGTACCGAGACTGCTCTCCTCAGTGTGCGAAATGACATCCTACTAGCGCTACTAGATAATCACCAGTGTTGGAGGTCTCGAGGCCGGCCTCGGCCTCGAGGCCGGTCTCGTGGCCGACTTTGGACGGCCTTGGTCTCGGCCTCGGCCTCCCCTTGTCATGACTCGGTCTTGGCCTTGGCCTCGGCACCTTCTGGCCTCGAAGAATAAGCCGAGGCCGGTTCGAGGCCGCCAGTTTCTACTCAAATTTCCCACCATTTACTTTTCAAAAAAAATTATCTCGTGAAAAAATACAATTACTGAAGCGGACTCCTGAGGTTTCGCGGAACGAAATTGCGCATACTTTACGAGCGCAAAAGACACAACTAACGTGCGCAACCGGACCCCAAAGATTGCAGATTTGAAATAGACTGGCTCCTGCTCGTTACCGGCATTACCGAAAGTAATGACGCGGCATAGAAACCAGCCCAATGTATTTAGATACGAATGCTTTGGAACCCTTATGTTTTTAAAGTGTAATGAACACAAACTTTGAGGAGTGGAGATACAATACTGGTAAAATACATAATACAATCTATGATTTGGAATGTTTAATTTTGTTATGAAGTGGATATGGTTGGAAAGATCTTTTAAAATTAGAATATAATGATCAGACTGATAATGATCCAAACAAATATGCCTCAAAATTGTGTGGTTTTCCTTTTACTTCGTGAACTATTAAACACAGTTTGCCATTTTGTGGAGTCAAAGATTTGGTCGTACAAAATGGCGGGCCGTGTTAGTCCACGAAGTAAAAGGAAAAATCACACAATTTTGAGGCATATTTTGTTTAAATCATTAAATTCTACTTCTAAAATATCTTTCCGCCCATATTTCATATCACAAAAAAAACACTTTTTACATCACAAAACTGCCCAAATTGCCCAATCTAAGGCAACGTGTCCCTACATGTAAACGCTCGCAGTTTGTCAATCTCATTGTACCTTCATGGTGAAATAATAAAACCGTTTCAAAGTATCACCTTTGCGTAAACGTTTGCTTTTTTTCTACCCGTATGTGTGTGCATAATATTATAATAATTTAACTGGCCTTGGCCTCGGCCTTGGCCTCGGACACTGTTGCCTTGGCCTTGGCCTCGGCCTCGAGTGCTGTGACTCGGTCTTGGCCTCGGCCTCGCAGACCCATGACTTGGACTCGGCCTTGGCCTCGAAGGTCATGGACTCGACTACAACACTGATAATCACCAAGAAGCAGTCTTGGTACTCCTGGATTTCTCCTCAGCCTTTGACACTCTTCTCTTGACCATTCTCATCTTTGCAAGCGTCTCTCTTCTCGTTATGTCACACAGCTTTGAAATGGATCGTGTCGTATTTGGAGAACCGAAATCAATCAGTTCTCATTGATTGTGTGAAATCTGACTGCCATTGCCTGTGGTGTGGTGTTCCACAAGGTTCTGCAGCCGGACCCCTACTATTTATATTGTTCAGTGCACCGCTGCAAGATCTCATAGCTGCTCATGGTATAAAAAGTATTGTTTATGCAGATGATACCCAGTTTTATCTTACCTATCATCCGGCGGATCGTGACTTAGCCATGGCAAGAATTAACGCTTGTTTTGACGACATAATATCTTGGTCATTATCAAACAAACTTGCTCTAAACGATGCTAAAACTATCGCTAAGTTATCGTTTTCAACTCTCGTTTCACTAATAACAAGCCTCTTGCTGAAATTCACATTGGACAAACCACTATTCAACCATCACAAGTAGTTAGAAACCTTGGTGTTCTTATGGATTCTTCAATGAGTATGACCGACCAAGTAACGACAGGCCCGCGAGAACAAATTTTTGCATAGGGGTGCTGGGGTTTTTTTTCCAGACAATTCGTCGCATTTTTCTCATAGTGACGAATCGGAAAAAGTGCATTTTGAGTAAATTCACTTTGAAGTTTTGCTTTCATACCTTATTATCCTACCTTATCACTAGCCAAATAGAGAGTATGCTTTTAAGCAGTTCTTCTTTATATTTCTTTATGTTATTCAAAATGAAACGATCTGAATAAACAATTTCAACCTCATAAACCTATTCGTCAGTATGTAAAAAAGATTGTTGTCGTTTACGCGCTTATTCGTCACTTTTTGTGCCCAATTCGTCAGTATGTAAAAAACAAATTTACCCTCTGGGGATGATTCGTCAGTAATATCACCATTAATGCAGGTAATTTAACACGCCTTAATTTTTCGGTTGTGTTAAACATGATATTTCACGGTAAAATCCTGAGTGAAGCACTGATCCAGAATTCCTTTTTTTGGGGGGGTGGGAGGAGAGAGTGGGTTTTGTGGGGTGGATAGGGTCGGATGGGATGGGTGTTGTTGGCATGTGGATTGGAGGGGAGGGGAGCTTTAACGTAAATTCAGACCGGGCTAAAAAAACACAAAAAAAACAAAAAACTTCCAACTATGTAAAGGGGAGGAGTACACATGACATTTTCCTATTTCCTTTCGGCCTGGTTAACCTCCAGATATTGCTCAAATGGGGAGGGACGGAATAGGTAATTTTTCCAAGTTAAAGTTGTACACCTCAAGACACTATTGAAATAACAAGTATGTTTATTTTGTAACTGAACTCATTTGTTGTATAAGCATACACAAACTTTAAAATGTTTTGTTATCAACAATGTTTGCACTTACGGAATAATCATTTGATTTTGTTGGTACTAGTTTTGAAGGATTTCATTTAAAATCAAAACCTTGTTCCTTTTATCTAAAATTATGTTTTAGTTTCGTTGACCGGCAATATAAAACCGTAACAACTGACTTCATGAAAACCTACGACCAAGTATATTTACAAATCAGATTTTAGTTGTCATTTTAATTATAACTGTAAACAAAATTAACATGTACTTGGAAATTAACCTGTACTATGTTAAGTTTAATTTATGCCGGGAAATATTGTGAGATTTCAGGTTAAATTTTAAACATTAAACTAGACATAAGAATTTGTTTGATAACAAATTCGAGGTGTTCGGATTCAAGTAAAGCTGACTGGAGTGATCGTGAGCTGTGCTGTTTGTTATTGTGAAAACAGAATGAACAGCTATTAAATAATGTTTTTTAAAGCGTTTTACAGAACTTCCAGTTTAGACAGGAAGGTCAAGACAAGGTTACCAACTTATTCAATTTGGTGAAGTATGTGGAGCCCATGTTGAACATTTACAAAAACTCTGCAAAAGGCTTCTATTAAAACTGTATTTTGAACTGTTTTAACCTGCCGCCAGATGGCGCTCTTAAATCTTGTTTTGTTTTAACCAGACCCTTGTCAGACTACAACATCGTTAAAATCAACTCCAAAAAAGTTGCATACTTTTTGGTTCACGAGTTATGTTTTTCTCCATACACAGTACATATTCATATATACCTGAGCGGGGATTAGCATCAATTCAATCCGACAGTTGAAAATTAAACCATGACAAAAATTATGATTTTTGAAAGTAAAAAAACAAAACAAAAAACACTAGGCAAGTTCATGGATGAAACATATCAACATTATTGTAGACAAAAAAGAAATGCCCCCTCTTTTTAACGGTGATTTTGAAATAAAGCTTACCATGTTTATCACCGTGTCTGAAGGGCATACTCAGAGGGCCTAGAGCGCCTTTGGCAGGCATGGTCACGTCGATCAACGTGACGTGGGTCTCGGTGTTTGATAAGAAACAAACCAATGTCGTTCTTTTTCGGTTGAAGTTTTTGTCATTTAGTCAAAGTCATACAAATCCATAAAGCAGGTGGACATCTCAGTAAAACCTCCTCTTTTATTCCTTGTTTTCCATTAAGCCATCAGACGAGCACAGCGGAACTAAATTCACACTGAACTTTGAATGAGTTTGAGTTTTTTATGTGCGGGACACGTGCTGTTACAAGGTACAAGAATAAGCAACGCAGTGATACATTTCCGTTGTGTGGGACTGTGTGCACAGGCTTCGTGGACTTTGAACCTTATGAATAATGGAGCGGACAGTCAGTTACAGCGCTTTTCTCCATACACACATAAACTGCGGTTAATACTAATTTTGGCTATAACACCCATTTAGGACCAGAAGTTAAGGTCATGTTGGCATTATTTCTGTGCAAAAGTTTCGGAAGGATCACAGATCTACAATCTGATGTAAAAATTGTGATGAAATGATCAGTAGTTTTTGAGATATGAATTTTTTTAAATATTCAACTTCCGGGTTGAACCGGAAGTCAAGGTCAAATGAGGTCGCGTTCAGTGTAGCGTTTTTAGAGTTATACCAGGCCTACCCGATGATGTATAGATTGTGATAATCCATTGTGTAGTTTTGGAGTTATGATTTTTTCAAATATTAAACTTTGATTTAACGTAACTCAACACCTGATGACGTCATCATGACGTAACTGAAGCAGTTTCATCTCCTAATAAATATCTAACTATATGTGAAGTTTCAAGTTTATATGAGCTTAGGAAGTGTGTCTTTGTTAGCGGACAATCGACGGCGAGAAGAAGAAGACGAAGTAACTAGACTTAAGTTTTTGTTCCATAACAAAAACAAGGTGTTCGGTATAGACATTTTCGAGTTAGCAGAGGTAGTGTATTCAAAGCAAAAACCGAAAAAACTTAGTACGACAAAATGATACGTAAAGTGAATGGTAGAAGATTTCGTATTTGAAATAAAAAACTTTGATAAATTAAAAAACTGATTAAATCATTCCGTTTTCATAGCTCATTTTATTATCAAAACATTGAGATTCATAGTTATTGTTTTGCTGGAATTGACAGTCCTATGGGTAAAACTGTATTCGATATAGAGGGACCATCTGATTTCAAGATCATATTGTTTGCAGGCCTTAAAACGAAGACCGGGAGTGATTATTTTCACTTAAGCTCTCAGTTTTGACCAGAATTGAAGCTCACAGGGAGACACAGTTTGTGTAATCATTGGGGATGGTGCAAGTTATGTATATACAAATTTGGTTCTCCGGATAAAGGTTAATTTAATGTAAGGACGCCATCGAGTCGTCATCATCCCGAAAATAACTGCAGTTTCATCTACACACTCGAGTCTAAATATGTAAAGTTGTAGGTCTCAACCCTTTTTTTGGTTAATGGGATATGAAGTTTTTAAGTATGGAATAAGCATCTTTCAGTTTCGACCAGAAGTAAAGGTCACAGAGGGTCACACTTTGTGTAAAATTAAAAAAATACACTCCATGGTCTTTCACATGGACCAAAGATCTGGTATGTAGCAGTTATAGTTTTCCAGATATGTTTTTTTGTAAAAATTAAACATTGATTCAATGTTATGACGTCATTGGTGACGTAATCATGCCGAAAACCTATGTGGTTTCATTGACACACTAAGGTCTAAGTACATGGTTAGCATAAAGTCAAAACTCTTTTTGGTTCAAGAGTTATGATTTTTTCCATACACAGTACATATACATAATATACCTGAGCGGGGATTAGCATCAATTCAATCCGATAGTTGAAAATTAAACCATGACAAAAATTATGATTTTTGAAAGTAAAAAAACAAAATAAAAAACACTAGGCAAGTTCATGGATATCAACATTATTGTAGACAAAAAAGGAATGCCCCCTCTTTTTAACGGTGATTTTGAAATAAAGCTTACCATTTTAATCACCGTGTCTGAAGGGCATACTCAGAGGGCCTCGAGCGCCTTTGGCAGGCATGGTCACGTCGATCAACGTGACGTGGGTCTCGGTGTTTGATGAGAAACAAACCAATGTCGTTCTTTTTCAGTTGAAGTTTTTGTCATTTAGTCAAAGTCATACAAATCCCTAAAGCAGGTGGACATCTCAGTAAAACCTCCTCTTTTATTCCTTGTTTTCCATTAAGCCATCAGACGAGCACAGCGGAACTAAATTCACACTGAACTTTGAATGAGTTTGAGTTTTTTATGTGCGGGACACGTGTTGCTACAACGTACAAGAATAAGCAACGCAATGATACATTTCCGTTGTGTGGGACTGTGTGCACAGGCTTCGTGGACTTTGAACCTTATGAATAATGGAGCGGACAGTCAGTTACAGCGCTTTTCTCCATACACACATAAACTGCGGTTAATACTAATTTTGGCTGTAACACCCATTTAGGACCAGAAGTTAAGGTCATATTGGCATCATTTCTGTGCAAAAGTTTCGGAAGGATCATAGATCTACAATCTGATGTGAAAATTGTGACGAAACGATCAGTAGTTTTTGAGATATGAATTTTTTAAATATTCAACTTCCGGTTTGAACTGGAAGTCAAGGTCAAATGAGGTCGCGTTCAGTGTAGCGTTTTTAGAGTCATACCAGGCCTATTCGATGATGTATAGATTGTAAAAATCCTTTGTGTAGTTTTGGAGTTATGATTTTTTCAAATATTAAACTTTGATTTAACGTAACTCGACACCTGATGACGTCATCGTGACATCACTAAGGCTGTGTCTTCTACTCATATATATCTAACTATGTGTGAAGTTTAATGATTGTGTGAGCTTGAGAAATGCGTCTTTGTTGGCGGACAATCGCGGGGGATAAGAAGAAAAAGAAGAAGTATTAAAACTAGACATAAGTTTTTGTTCCGTAACAAAAACAAGGTGTTCGGTGTAGACATTTTCGAGTTAGCGGGGGTAATGTTTTCAAAGAGAAAACCGAAAAAAACATAACTTAGTACGACATATAATATTTCAGAGCGGGATAAAAGCATGAACAGTTGTTTGTTAAAATGTCAAGACAAGGTCACCAACATATTCATTTCTGTGAAGTATGTGAAGCCCATGTTGAAATAATTATAAAAACTCTGCCGAAGGCTTCTAGTAAAACTGTATTTTGAACTGTTTTTAACCCACCGCAAGATGGCGATCTTAATTTTGCTTTTAACCAGACCCTTGTCAGACTGCAACATCGTTAAAATCAACTCCAAAAAAGTTGTCACTTTTAATTAGAATGCACTTTCGGTTTTAACTGGAAGTAGAGGACACGTAATGTCATGCAAACAATTAAATTCGAAGACCTAAATTACCTTTGTATAATCCCGCAAAAAGCAACCCAGGGTCTCTTATGCTCGAATTGATGGGAATTTTCAAAGATTTAACATTTAAATGTAGTAGATTTCCGAGGCAGCATCTGTCACAGAGCGAGCAAATAATAAAATACCAGAGCGGGATAAAAGCATGAACAGTTGTTTGGTATAGCGCCACCCCCCGCTTGTGGAATGTTTCCGTTACGTGGGACTGTACACGCAGGCTTCGTGGACTTTGAACCTCATGAGTTTCCATTACGTGGGACTGTACACACAGGCTTCGTGTTGCACACACAGGCTTCGTGGACTTTGAACCTTATGATTCATGGTGCTGAACAGCGCTTTTCTATGTACAAAGATTAAATGCGCGTTAATACTAACGTTGGCTGTAACACCCAGAAGTTAAGGTCATATTGGCATCATTTCTGTGCAAAAGTTTCGGAAGGATCACAGAACTACAATCTGATGTAAAAATTGTGATAAAATGATGAGTAGTTTTTGAGATATGAATTTTTTAAATATTCAACTTCCGGTTTGAACCGGAAGTCAAGGTCAAATGAGGTCGCGTTCAGTGTAGCGTTCTTAGAGTCATACCAGGCCTATCCGATGATGTATAGATTGTGAAAATCCATTATGTAGTTTTCGAGTTACGATTTTTTCAAATATTAAACTTTGATTTAATGTAACTCGACACCAGATGACGTCATCATGACATCACTACGGCGGTGTCTTCTACTCATACATATCTAACTATGTGTCAAGTTTAAAGGTTGTGTGAGCTTGGAAAGTGCGTCTTTGTTGGCGGACAATCGCGGGGGATAAGAAGAAGAAGAACAAGAAGAAGTATTAAACTAGACATAAGTTTTTGTTCCGTAACAAAAACAAGGTGTTCGGTGTAGACATTTTCGAGTAAGCAGAGGTAGTGTTTTCAAAGAGAAAACCGAAAAAACATAACTTAATACGTCAGATAATATTTCAGAGCGGGATAAAAGCATGAACAGTTGTTTGTTAAAATGTCAAGACAAGGTCACCAACATATTTATTTCTGTGAAGTATGTGAAGCCCATGTTGAAAAAAATTATAAAAACTCTGCCAAAGGCTTCTAGTAAAACTGTATTTTGAACTGTTTTTAACCCCCGGCAAGATGGCGATCTTAATTTTGTTTTTAACCAGACCCTTGTCAGACTGCAACATTGTTAAAATCAACTCCAAAAAAGTGGCCACTTTTAAGTACAATGCACTTTCGGTTTTAACTGGAAGTAAAAGACACGTAATTTCATGCAAACAATTAAAATCGCAGACTTATATTACCTTTGTATAATCCCGCAAAAAAAGCAACCCAGGGTCTCTTACCATTTAACACTTAAATGACGTAGATTTCCGAGGCAGCATCTGTCACAGAGCGAGCAAATAATAAAATTCCAGAGCGGGACAAAAGCATTAACAGTTGTTTGGTATAGCGCCATCCTCTGAAATGTTTCCGTTACGTGGGACTGTACACACAAGCTTCGTGGACTTTGAACCTTGTGGTTTTCATTACGTGCGACTGTACACACAGGCTTCGTGTTGCACACACAGGCTTCGTGGACTTTGAACCTTATGAATAATGGAGCGGACAGTCAGGTACAGCGCTTTTCTCCATACACGAATTAACTGCGGTTAATACTAGCATTGGCTGTAACACCCATTTAGGACCAGAAGTTAAGATCATATTGGCATCATTTCTGTGCAAACGTTTCGGAAGGATGACAGAACTACAATCTGATGTAAAATTTATGATGAAATGATCAGTAGTTTTTGAGATATGAATTTTTTAAATATTCAACTTCCGGTTTGAACCGGAAGTCAAGGTCAAATGGGGTCGCGTTCAGTGTAGCGTTTTTAGAGTCATACCAGGCCTATCCTATGATGTATAGATTGTGAAAATCCATTGTGTTGTTTTGGAGTTATGATTTTTTCAATTATTAAACTTTGATTTAACGTAACTCGACACCTGATGACGTCACAATGACGAAACCAAAAATGGTTTCATCTACTAATAAATATCTAACTATGTGTTAAGTTTCAAGTTTATATGAGCTTAGGAAGTGTGTCTTTGTTAGCGGACAATCGACGGCGAGAAGAAGAAGACGAAGTAAAACTAGACAGTTTTTCAGTTGAAGTTTTTGTCATTTAGTCAAAGTAATACAAATCCCTAAAGCAGGTGGACATCTCAGTAAAACCTCCTCTTTTATTCCTTGTTTTCCATTAAGCCATCAGACGAGCACAACGGAACTAAATTCACACTGAACTTTGAATGAGTTTGGGCTGAAGCGCGGGACAACGTGTTGTTAGTACTTGTACATACACGAATAAACAACGCAATGATATTCAATGGGCTTTCCAGGATTGCCACACAATGTATATTATGGTTGCATGCTGCACATTGTGCGGTTTTGTGTGCACGTCATACTGGATTGGATGCCACACTGTGCGCTCGGTATTGGTCTAGATTTCAATATTTTAACGCTCGTTTTCACCTAGAAATACATCTTAAATTGTATTCATTCCCATGTACGAAATGATTAGTATCCAATGTTCTTTAGATTCAAGAAAAAAGAAAGAATTGAAAGTCCGCGGTCTTTGAGTTATGTTTGTTGAAAAATTAATTATTTTTAATTACCTAATAAATCATCAGATGACCTCATCATTACGTGAAAACTTCTGTTTCACCCACTAATCATGTGCAAAATGGTTGCCAAGTTTCATGACCGTACGAGCTTGGGAAAAAGCAAAACATTAGCGGACAATGTTTGTGTGTGTTTTTTTAAGAACAAATATAAGAATACACTAGAGCTTTAGTGTTTGTTGAAACAAACACTAGGTGTTCGGGTATTGTCGGAGTCAGTGTAATTGTGTTGATGTCAGCACAAATGAATCGATAAAAAAACGTGTTTTTGCTTGCGTTTTCGCGGAATTTGCTCATAGTTTGTTTATGGTCGGGTGTTTTCAAAATTACGGTATCCAAACGTTGATTACCATAGGCGCTGTCGGTCTATAGACCTTTCTTTTGCAACGTCACAGCTCAAGAAAACTATGTAAGCCATCAAATGCAAAACACAAACAGATAGCTACAGTTTGTAACAACGTTACACAAATATTCAAAAATAGTGTTGAATTTATTGGAAACAAAGCAACCGATCATGGGAGGTATTTTATTTTATTAGAAGCTTGCCGAAAATGTTGAATTTGGTTAAAACATTTGTTAACACGATTGAATGTTTTACTAACATTCGGCGGTCCATGCCAACCAGCGCTGTTTGTTTATCAACAATGGAAAGGTCTAGGTATTATGTCTGTACATGAACAGGAGTTCAATGATGTGTATAGAGCGCCCTCTATTGGTGAAGCGTGACACAGCCGATTCTATGACCAATCGGTCAGGAAAACAACCCGCTAAGAACGTCTTGCACCAAGACAAGCATTGAACACGTGTGCACCGCTTGGCTGTGTACATGTACAGTGTCGGCGTACGTTTGTGTTGGCCTACACTATCGTGCGTTGTCATACAATGAAAGTCAACAGACACGAGCGCTTTGACGCCCGGTTTTGACCAGATGCAAAGAATAAAATGCTATAATCTCTGTGCAAAAGTTTCGGGAGGATAACTCATCCATAACCTCATGCAAAATTTATGTTAAAATATAACGTAGTTGTTGAGATATGAATTTTTTCAAACTTTCAACTTCCGGTTTGAACCGGAAGCCAAGGTCAAATGGGGTTATGTTGTGTGTAGCGTTTGTTGAACTTTTAACGACCAATCCGATGATGTGTAGATTGTAAAAATCCGACATGCGGTTCATGAGTTATGATTTTTTACAAGTATTAAACTTTGATTTAATGTAATTCAATACCCCATGACGTCATCATGACATCATCATATTTGTAGCGTCTTGATACTGAGGTCCAATTGTCTGATAAGTTTCAACCGTCAATTCGATTTCAATCTTGAGTTATGCTGTAGAAAAGCCCAAAACATGACTTTTTCAAGAAAAAAATCGAAGGTAAACTTCGACCTAGGGTAACGACCTAGAAGTTAAGGTCATACGATTTTGGCGTTAACTTGTCAAATGTTGCCCCAGTCTTGATCTATCCGATGCCCAATTATGAGCTTCATAGCTTTAATATTCACAAACATACAAGCATTTGCATATGGTCACTTTTTGACCTAAAATCGCTTGTAATTTGATATCCGATGACGTCATCACAACGTCACAACTAACTCAGCTTCTGCTAGTTATGTTCTAACTTCACATGAAGTTTTAAGTTGATCAAAGGTTCGTAAGTATGCGTTTGCTTGCGGACAAATTCCACTGAGAAGTAAAACTAAAAAAAAAAAAAAAAACCCGAACAAAAACAAAGAGTTGTTCGGGCTTAATGCCCGAACACCTAACTAGACATAAGTTTTTGTTGCATAACAAAAACAAGGTGTTCGGTGTAGACATTTTCGAGTTAGCTGAGGAAGTGTTTTCGAAGAGAAAACCGAAAAAACATAACTTAGTACTACAAATTGATACATAAAGTGAATGGTAGTTTTCGTATTTGAAATAAAAAACTTTGATAAATTAAAAAACTTACAAAACGAGGACCGGGAGTGATTATTTTCACTTAAGCTCTCAGTTTTGACCAGAATTGAAGCACACAGGGAGACACAGTTTGTGTAATCATTGGGGATGGTGCAAGTTATGTATATAACAATATTTTGGTTCTCCGGATATAAATTGTTTACATATTAAAGGTTAATTTAATGTAAGGACGCCATCGAGTCGTCATCATCCCGAAAATAACTGTGGTTTCATCTACACACTCAGGTCTAAGTGTGTAAAGTTTAAGGTCTGAACCCTCTTTTGGTTAATTGGATCTGAGGTTTTTAAGTATGGAATACTCATCTTTCAGTAAAGGTCACTGAGAGTGAACTTTGGAGGTGTAAAATAATTTTAAAAATACACTCCAGGGTCTTTCACATGGTCCAAAGATCTGGTATGTAGCAGTTATGTTTTTTCAGATGTTTTTTTGTAAAATTTAAACATTGATTTAATGTTATGACGTCATTGATGACGTAATGATGCAGAAAACCTCTGTGGTTTCATTGACAGACTAAGGTCTAAGTACATGGTTAGCTTAAAGTCAAAACCCTTTTTGGTTCACGAGTAATGTTTTTTTCATACACAGTAGGTATACATATTATACCTGAGCTTGGATTAGCATCAATTCAATCCGATAGTTGAAAATTAAACCATGACAAATGATAATGATAATGATTTTTAAAAGTAAAAACAAAACAAAAGAACCACAAGGAAAGTTCATGGATGAAACATATCAACATTATTGTAGACAAAAAAGGAATGCCCCCTCTTTTTAACGGTGATTTTGAAATAAAGCTTACCATTTTAATCACCGTGTCTGAAGGGCATACTCAGAGGGCCTAGAGCGCCGTTGGCAGGCACGGTCACGTCGATCAACGTGACGTGGGTCTCGGTGTTTGATGAGAAACAAACCAATGTCGTTCTTTTTCAGTTGAAGTTTTTGTCATTTAGTCAAAGTCTTACAAATCCCTAAAGCAGGTGGACATCTCAGTAAAACCTCCTCTTTTATTCCTTGTTTTCCATTAAGCCATCAGACGAGCTCAACGGAACTAAATTCACACTGAACTTTGAATGAGTTTGGGTTTAAGCGCGGGACAACGTGTTGTTAGTACTTCTTTCCAGGATTTGCACACAATGTATATTATGGTGCATGCTGCACGTTGTGCGGTTTTGTGTGCACGTCATACTGGATTGGATGCCACACTGTGCGCTCGGTATTGGTCTAGATTTCAATATTTTAACGCTCGTTTTCACCTAGAAATACATCTTAAAATGTATTCATTCCCATGTACGAAATGATTAGTATCCAATGTTCTTTGGATTCAAGAGAAAAGAAAGAATTGAAAGTCCGCGGTCTTTGAGTTATGTTTGTTTAAAAATTAATTACTTTTAATTACCTAATAAATCATCAGAGGACGTCATCATTACGTGAAAACTTCTGTTTCATCCTCTACTCATGTGTAAAATGGTTGCCAAGTTTCATGACCATACGAGCTTGGGAAAAAGCAAAACATTAGCGGACAACGTTTGTGTGTATTTTTTTTAGAACAAACATAAGAATACACTAGACATAAGTTTTTGTTCCGTAACAAAAACAAGGTGTTCGGTGTAGACATTTTCGAGTAAGCAGAGGTAGTGTTTTCAAAGAGAAAACCGAAAAAACATAACTTAATACGTCAGATAATATTTCAGAGCGGGATAAAAGCATGAACAGTTGTTTGTTAAAATGTTAAGACAAGGTCACCAACATATTCTTTTCTGTGAAGTATGTGAAGCCCATGTTGAAAAAAAATTATAAAACTCTGCCAAAAGCTTCTAGTAAAACTGTATTTTGAACTGTTTTTAACCCACCGCAAGATGGCGGTCTTAATTTTGTTTTTAACCAGACCCTTGTCAGACTGCAACATTGTTAAAATCAACTCCAAAAAAGTTGCCACTTTTAATTACAATGCACTTTCGGTTTTAACTGGAAGTAAAAGACACGTAATTTCATGCAAACAATTAAAATCGAAGACCTATATTACCTTTGTAAAATCCCGCAAAAAAAGCAACCCAGGGTCTCTTACCCATTTAACATTTAAATTACGTAGATTTCCGAGGCAGCATCTGTCACAGAGCGAGCAAATAATAAAATTCCAGAGCGGGACAAAAGCATCAACAGTTGTTTGGTTTAGCGCCATCCTCTGAAATGTTTCCGTTACGTGGGACTGTACACACAGGCTTCGTGGACTTTGAACCTTATGGTTTTCATTACGTGGGACTGTACACACAGGCTTCGTGTTGCAAACACAGGCTTCGTGGACTTTGAACCTTATGAATAATGGAGCGGACAGTCAGTTACAGCGCTTTTCTCCATACACGAATTAACTGCGGTTAATACTAGCATTGGCTGTAACACCCATTTAGGACCAGAAGTTAAGGTCATATTGGCATCATTTCTGTGCAAAAGTTTCGGAAGGATGACAGAACTACAATCTGATGTAAAATTTATGATGAAATGATCAGTAGTTTTTGAGATATGAATTTTTTTAATATTCAACTTCCGGTTTGAACCGGAAGTCAAGGTCAAATGAGGTCGCGTTCAGTGTAGCGTTTTTAGAGTCATACCAGGCCTATCCGATGATGTATAGATTGTGAAAATCCATTGTGTTGTTTTGGAGTTATGATTTTTTCAAATATTAAACTTTGATTTAACGTAACTCGACACCTGATGACGTCATCATGACGAAACCAAAAATGGTTTCATCTACTAATGAATATCTAACTATGTGTAAAGTTTCAAGTTTATGTGAGCTTAGGAAGTGTGTCTTTGTTAGCGGACAATCGACGGCGAGAAGAAGAAGACGAAGTAAAAAAAAAAAAAAAAACCGAACAATAACAAGAGGTCTTCGGACTTTTGTCCGAACACCTAACTAGACATAAGTTTTTGTTCCGTAACAAAAACA
Organism: Pisaster brevispinus; assembly: GCA_023634235.1. Taxonomy (NCBI): domain Eukaryota; kingdom Metazoa; phylum Echinodermata; class Asteroidea; order Forcipulatida; family Asteriidae; genus Pisaster; species Pisaster brevispinus. The sequence continues at coordinate 6,932,290 of JAMKCF010000018.1, forward strand.
AGGTGTTCGGTGTAGACATTTTCGAGTAAGCAGAGGTAGTGTTTTCAAAGAGAAAACCGAAATAACATAACTTAATACGTCAGATAATATTTCAGAGCGGGATAAAAGCATGAACAGTTGTTTGTTAAAATGTCAAGACAAGGTCACCAACATATTCTTTTCTGTGAAGTATGTGAAGCCCATGTTGAAAAAAAATTATAAAAACTCTGCCAAAGGCTTCTAGTAAAACTGTATTTTGAACTGTTTTTAACCCACCGCAAGATGGCGGTCTTAATTTTGTTTTTAACCAGACCCTTGTCAGACTGCAACATTGTTAAAATCAACTCCAAAAAAGTTGCCACTTTTAATTACAATGCACTTTCGGTTTTAACTGGAAGTAAAAGACACGTAATTTCATGCAAACAATTAAAATCGAAGACCTATATTACCTTTGTAAAATCCCGCAAAAAAAGCAACCCAGGGTCTCTTACCCATTTAACATTTAAATTACGTAGATTTCCGAGGCAGCATCTGTCACAGAGCGAGCAAATAATAAAATTCCAGAGCGGGACAAAAGCATCAACAGTTGTTTGGTTTAGCGCCATCCTCTGAAATGTTTCCGTTACGTGGGACTGTACACACAGGCTTCGTGGACTTTGAACCTTATGGTTTTCATTACGTGGGACTGTACACACAGGCTTCGTGTTGCAAACACAGGCTTCGTGGACTTTGAACCTTATGAATAATGGAGCGGACAGTCAGTTACAGCGCTTTTCTCCATACACGAATTAACTGCGGTTAATACTAGCATTGGCTGTAACACCCATTTAGGACCAGAAGTTAAGGTCATATTGGCATCATTTCTGTGCAAAAGTTTCGGAAGGATGACAGAACTACAATCTGATGTAAAATTTATGATGAAATGATCAGTAGTTTTTGAGATATGAATTTTTTTAATATTCAACTTCCGGTTTGAACCGGAAGTCAAGGTCAAATGAGGTTGCGTTCAGTGTAGCGTTTTTAGAGTCATACCAGGCCTATCCGATGATGTATAGATTGTGAAAATCCATTGTGTTGTTTTGGAGTTATGATTTTTTCAAATATTAAACTTTGATTTAACGTAACTCGACACCTGATGACGTCATCATGACGAAACCAAAAATGGTTTCATCTACTAATGAATATCTAACTATGTGTAAAGTTTCAAGTTTATGTGAGCTTAGGAAGTGTGTCTTTGTTAGCGGACAATCGACGGCGAGAAGAAGAAGACGAAGTAAAAAAAAAAAAAAAAAACCGAACAATAACAAGAGGTCTTCGGACTTTTGTCCGAACACCTAACTAGACATAAGTTTTTGTTCCGTAACAAAAACAAGGTGTTCGGTGTAGACATTTTCGAGTAAGCAGAGGTAGTGTTTTCAAAGAGAAAACCGAAATAACATAACTTAATACGTCAGATAATATTTCAGAGCGGGATAAAAGCATGAACAGTTGTTTGTTAAAATGTCAAGACAAGGTCACCAACATATTCTTTTCTGTGAAGTATGTGAAGCCCATGTTGAAAAAAAATTATAAAAACTCTGCCAAAGGCTTCTAGTAAAACTGTATTTTGAACTGTTTTTAACCCACCGCAAGATGGCGGTCTTAATTTTGTTTTTAACCAGACCCTTGTCAGACTGCAACATTGTTAAAATCAACTCCAAAAAAGTTGCCACTTTTAATTACAATGCACTTTCGGTTTTAACTGGAAGTAAAAGACACGTAATTTCATGCAAACAATTAAAATCGAAGACCTATATTACCTTTGTAAAATCCCGCAAAAAAAGCAACCCAGGGTCTCTTACCCATTTAACATTTAAATGACGTAGATTTCCGAGGCAGCATCTGTCACAGAGCGAGCAAATAATAAAATTCCAGAGCGGGACAAAAGCATTAACAGTTGTTTGGTATAGCGCCATCCTCTGAAATGTTTCCGTTATGTGGGACTGTACACACAGGCTTCGTGGACTTTGAACCTTATGGTTTTCATTACGTGGGACTGTACACACAGGCTTCGTGTTGCACACACAGGCTTCGTGGACTTTGAACCTTATGAATAATGGAGCGGACAGTCAGTTACAGCGCTTTTCTCCATACACGAATTAACTGCGGTTAATACTAGCATTGGCTGTAACACCCATTTAGGACCAGAAGTTAAGGTCATATTGGCATCATTTCTGTGCAAAAGTTTCGGAAGGATGACAGAACTACAATCTGATGTAAAATTTATGATGAAATGATCAGTAGTTTTTGAGATATGAATTTTTTTAATATTCAACTTCCGGTTTGAACCGGAAGTCAAGGTCAAATGAGGTCGCGTTCAGTGTAGCGTTTTTAGAGTCATACCAGGCCTATCCGATGATGTATAGATTGTGAAAATCCATTGTGTTGTTTTGGAGTTATGATTTTTTCAAATATTAAACTTTGATTTAACGTAACTCGACACCTGATGACGTCATCATGACGAAACCAAAAATGGTTTCATCTACTAATGAATATCTAACTATGTGTAAAGTTTCAAGTTTATGTGAGCTTAGGAAGTGTGTCTTTGTTAGCGGACAATCGACGGCGAGAAGAAGAAGACGAAGTAAAAAAAAAAAAAAAAACCGAACAATAACAAGAGGTCTTCGGACTTTTGTCCGAACACCTAACTAGACATAAGTTTTTGTTCCGTAACAAAAACAAGGTGTTCGGTGTAGACATTTTCGAGTTAGCGGGGGTAATGTTTTCAAAGAGAAAACCGAAAAAAACATAACTTAGTACGACATATAATATTTCAGAGCGGGATAAAAGCATGAACAGTTGTTTGTTAAAATGTCAAGACAAGGTCACCAACATATTTATTTCTGTGAAGTATGTGAAGCCCATGTTGAAAAAAATTATAAAAACTCTGCCAAAGGCTTCTAGTAAAACTGTATTTTGAACTGTTTTTAACCCCCGGCAAGATGGCGATCTTAATTTTGTTTTTAACCAGACCCTTGTCAGACTGCAACATCGTTAAAATCAACTCCAAAAAAGTTGTCACTTTTAATTAGAATGCACTTTCGGTTTTAACTGGAAGTAGAGGACACGTAATGTCATGCAAACAATTAAATTCGAAGACCTAAATTACCTTTGTATAATCCCGCAAAAAAGCAACCCAGGGTCTCTTACCCATTTAACATTTAAATGACGTAAATTTCCGAGGCAGCATCTGTCACAAAGCGTGCAAATAATACAATTCCAGAGCGGGATAAAAGCATTAACAGTTGTTTGGTATAGCGCCATCCTGTGGAATGTTTCCGTTACGTGGGACTGTACACACAGGCTTCGTGGACTTTGAACCTTATGGTTTTCATTACGTGGGACTGTACATACAGGCTTCGTGTTGCACACACACGCTTCGTGGACTTTGAACCTTATGAATAATGAGCGGACAGTCAGTAAAGGCGCTTTTCTCTATACACGAATTAACTGTGGTTAATACTAGCATTGGCTGTAACACCCATTTAGGACCAGAAGTTAAGGTCATATTGGCATCATTTCTGTGCAAAAGTTTCGGAAGGATAACAGAACTACAATCTGATGTAAAAATTATGATGACATAATCAGTGGTTTTTGAGATATGAATTTTTTAAATATTCAACTTCCGGTTTGAACCGGAAGTCAAGGTCAAATGAGGTCGCGTTCAGTGTAGCGTTTTTAGAGTCATACCAGGCCTATCCGATGATGTATAGATTGTGAAAATCCATTGTGTTGTTTTGGAGTTATGATTTTTTCAAATATTAAACTTTGATTTAACGTAACTCGACACCTGATGACGTCATCATGACGAAACCAGAAATGGTTTCATCTACTAATGAATATCTAACTATGTTTAAAGTTTCAAGTTTATGTGAGCTTAGGAAGTGTGTCTTTGTTAGCGGACAATCGACGGCGAGAAGAAGCTGAAGAAGTAAAAAAAAAAAACTAGACATAAGAATTTGTTTGATAACAAATTCGAGGTGTTCGGATTCAAGTAAAGCTGACTGGAGTGATCGTGAGCTGTGCTGTTTGTTATTGTGAAAACAGAATGAATAGCTATTAAATAATGTTTTTTAAAGCGTTTTAAAGAACTTCCAGTTTAGACAGGTTAAAAGGTCGAGACAAGGTCACCAACATATTCATTTTTGTGAAGTATGTGGAGCCCATGTTGAAACAATTATAAAAACTCTGCAAAAGGCTTCTTTTAAAACTGTATTTTGAACTGTTTTAACCTGCCGCCAGATGGCGCTCTTAAATCTTATTTTGTTTTAACCAAACCCTTGTCAGACTACAACATCGTTAAAATCAACTCCAAAAAAGTTGCACACTTTTTGGTTCACGAGTTATGTTTTTTTCCATACACAGTACATATTCATAATATACCTGAGCGGGGATTAGCATCAATTCAATCAGATAGTTGAAAATTAAACCATGACAAAATAATGATTTTTGAAAGTAAAAAAACAAAAAAAACAAAAAACACTAGGCAAGTTCATGGATGAAACATATCTACATTATTGTAGACAAAAAAAGAATGCCCCCTCTTTTTAACGGTGATTTTGAAATAAAGCTTACCATTTTAATCACCGTGTCTGAAGGGCATACTCAGAGGGCCTAGAGCGCCTTTGGCAGGCATGGTCACGTCGATCAACGTGACGTGGGTCTCGGTGTTTGATGAGAAACAAGCCAGTGTCGTTCTTTTTCAGTTGAAGTTTTTGTCATTTAGTCAAAGTCATACAAATCCCTAAAGCAGGTGGACATCTCAGTAAAACCTCCTCTTTTATTCCTTGTTTTCCATTAAGCCAACAGACGAGCACAGCGGAACTAAATTCACACTGAACTTTGATGAGTTTGAGTTTTTTTATGTGCGGGACACGTGTTGTTACAACGTACAAGAATAAGCAACGCAATGATACATTTCCGTTGTGTGGGACTGAACACGCAGGCTTCGTGGACTTTGAACCTTATGGTTTTCATTACGTGGGACTGTACACACAGGCTTCGTGTTGCACACACAGGCTTCGTGGACTTTGAACCTTATGAATAATGGAGCGGACAGTAAGTTACAGTGCTTTTCTCCATACACAAATTAACTGCGGTTAATACTAACTGGGGCTGTAACACCCATTTAGGACCAGAAGTTAAGGTCATATTGGCATCGTTTCTGTGCAAAAGTTTCGGAAGGATCACAGATCTACAATCTGATGTAAAAATTGTGATGAAATGATCAGAAGTTTTTGAGATATGAATTTTTCAAATATTCAATTTTCGGTTTGAACCGGAAGTCAAGGTCAAATGAGGTCGCGTTCAGTGTAGCGTTTCTAGAGTCATACCAGGCCTATCCGATGATGTATAGATTGTGAAAATCCATTGTGTTGTTTTGGAGTTATGATTTTTTCAAATATTAAACTTTGATTTAACGTAACTCGACACCTGATGACGTCATCATGACGAAATCAAAAATGGTTTCATCTACTAATGAATATCTAACTATGTTTAAAGTTTCAAGTTTATATGAGCTTAGGAAGTGTGTCTTTGTTAGAGGACAATCGACGGCGAGAAGAAGAAGACGAAGTAAAAAAAAAAAAAAAAACCGAACAATAACAAGAGGTCTTCGGACTTTTGTCCGAACACCTAAAAACCGAACAATAAGAAGAGGTCTTCGGACTTTTGTCCGAACACCTAAAAACTAGACTTAAATTTTTGTTGCATAACAAAAACAAGGTGTTCGGTGTAGACATTTTCGAGTTAGCAGAGGTAGTGTTTTCAAAGAGAAAACCGAAAAAACATAACATAGTACGACAGATAATATTTCAGAGCGGGATAAAAGCATGAACAGATATTTGTTAAAATGTCAAGACAAGGTCATTAACATTTTCATTTTTGTGAAGTATGTGGAGCCCATGTTGAAACAATTATAAAAACTCTGCCAAAGGCTTCTAATAAAACTGTATTTTGAACTGTTTTTAACCTGCCGCCAGATGGCGCTCTTAATTTTTTTTTTTACCAGACCCTTGTCAGACTGTAACATCGTTAAAATCAACTTCAAAAAAATTGCCACTTTTAATTACAATGCACTTTCGGTTTTAACTGGAAGTAGAGGACACGTAATTTTATGCAAACAATTAAAATCGAAGACCTATTTACCTTTGTATAATCCCGCAAAAAGCAACCCAGGGTCTCTTATGCTCGAATTGATGGGAATTTTCAAAGATTTAACATTTAAATGTAGTAGATTTCCGAGGCAGCATCTGTCACAGAGCGAGCAAATAATAAAATACCAGAGCGGGATAAAAGCATGAACAGTTGTTTGGTATAGCGCCACCCCCCGCTTGTGGAATGTTTCCGTTACGTGGGACTGTACACGCAGGCTTCGTGGACTTTGAACCTCATGAGTTTCCATTACGTGGGACTGTACACACAGGCTTCGTGTTGCACACACAGGCTTCGTGGACTTTGAACCTTATGATTCATGGTGCTGAACAGCGCTTTTCTATGTACAAAGATTAAATGCGCGTTAATACTAACGTTGGCTGTAACACCCAGAAGTTAAGGTCATATTGGCATCATTTCTGTGCAAAAGTTTCGGAAGGATCACAGAACTACAATCTGATGTAAAAATTGTGATAAAATGATGAGTAGTTTTTGAGATATGAATTTTTTAAATATTCAACTTCCGGTTTGAACCGGAAGTCAAGGTCAAATGAGGTCGCGTTTAGTGTAGCGTTCTTAGAGTCATACCAGGCCTATCCGATGATGTATAGATTGTGAAAATCCATTATGTAGTTTTCGAGTTACGATTTTTTCAAATATTAAACTTTGATTTAATGTAACTCGACACCAGATGACGTCATCATGACATCACTACGGCGGTGTCTTCTACTCATACATATCTAACTATGTGTCAAGTTTAAAGGTTGTGTGAGCTTGGAAAGTGCGTCTTTGTTGGCGGACAATCGCGGGGGATAAGAAGAAGAAGAACAAGAAGAAGTATTAAACTAGACATAAGTTTTTGTTCCGTAACAAAAACAAGGTGTTCGGTGTAGACATTTTCGAGTAAGCAGAGGTAGTGTTTTCAAAGAGAAAACCGAAAAAACATAACTTAATACGTCAGATAATATTTCAGAGCGGGATAAAAGCATGAACAGTTGTTTGTTAAAATGTCAAGACAAGGTCACCAACATATTTATTTCTGTGAAGTATGTGAAGCCCATGTTGAAAAAAATTATAAAAACTCTGCCAAAGGCTTCTAGTAAAACTGTATTTTGAACTGTTTTTAACCCCCGGCAAGATGGCGATCTTAATTTTGTTTTTAACCAGACCCTTGTCAGACTGCAACATTGTTAAAATCAACTCCAAAAAAGTTGCCACTTTTAATTACAATGCACTTTCGGTTTTAACTGGAAGTAAAAGACACGTAATTTCATGCAAACAATTAAAATCGCAGACTTATATTACCTTTGTATAATCCCGCAAAAAAAGCAACCCAGGGTCTCTTACCATTTAACATTTAAATGACGTAGATTTCCGAGGCAGCATCTGTCACAGAGCGAGCAAATAATAAAATTCCAGAGCGGGACAAAAGCATTAACAGTTGTTTGGTATAGCGCCATCCTCTGAAATGTTTCCGTTACGTGGGACTGTACACACAAGCTTCGTGGACTTTGAACCTTGTGGTTTTCATTACGTGCGACTGTACACACAGGCTTCGTGTTGCACACACAGGCTTCGTGGACTTTGAACCTTATGAATAATGGAGCGGACAGTCAGGTACAGCGCTTTTCTCCATACACGAATTAACTGCGGTTAATACTAGCATTGGCTGTAACACCCATTTAGGACCAGAAGTTAAGATCATATTGGCATCATTTCTGTGCAAACGTTTCGGAAGGATGACAGAACTACAATCTGATGTAAAATTTATGATGAAATGATCAGTAGTTTTTGAGATATGAATTTTTTAAATATTCAACTTCCGGTTTGAACCGGAAGTCAAGGTCAAATGGGGTCGCGTTCAGTGTAGCGTTTTTAGAGTCATACCAGGCCTATCCTATGATGTATAGATTGTGAAAATCCATTGTGTAGTTTTGGAGTTAAGATTTTTTCAAATATTAAACTTTGATTTAACGTAACTCGACACCTGATGACGTCACAATGACGAAACCAAAAATGGTTTCATCTACTAATGAATATCTAACTATGTTTAAAGTTTCAAGTTTATGTGAGCTTAGGAAGTGTGTCTTTGTTAGCGGACAATCGACGGCGAGAAGAAGCTGAAGAAGTAAAAAAACTAGACATAAGTTTTTGTTGTATAACAAAAACAAGGTGTTCGGTGTAGACATTTTCGAGTTAGCTGAGGTAGTGTTTTCGAAGAGAAAACCGAAAAAACATAACTTAGTACGACAAATTGATACATAAAGTGAATGGTAGATTTCGTATTTGAAATAAAAAACTTTGATAAATTAAAAAACTTATGAAATATTTCCGTTTTTATAGCTCATTTTACTATCAAGACATTGAGATTCATAAGTATCAGCTAAGTTTTTGAAATTGTTACAGGCTTTTAGTTATTGTTTTGCTGGAATTGAAAGTCCTATGGGTAAAGCTGTATTCAATATAGAGGGACCACCTGATTTCAAGATCATATTGTTTGCAGGCCTCAAAACGAGGACCGGGAGTGATTATTTTCACTTAAGCTCTCAGTTTTGACCAGAATCGAAGCACACAGGGAGACACAGTTTGTGTAATCATTGGGGATGGTGCAAGTTATGTATATAACAAAATTTTGGTTCTCCGGATAAAAATTGTTTACATATTAAAGGTTAATTTAATGTAAGGATGCCATCGAGTCGTCATCATCCCGAAAATGCGGTTTCATCTACACACTCAGGTCTAAGGGTGTAACGTTTAAGGTCTCAACCCTCTTTTGGTTAATGGGATCTGATGTTTTTAAGTATTGAATAAGCATCTTTCAGTTTCGACCAGAAGTAAAGGTCACAGAGGGTCACACTTTGTGTAAAATAATAAAAAAATACACTCAGGGTCTTTCACATGGACCAAAGATCTTGTATGTAGCAGTTATAGTTTTCCAGATGTTTTTATGTAAAAATTAAAATATTGATTTAATGTTATGACGTCATTGATGACGTAATCATGCCAAAAACCTCTGTGGTTTCATTGACACACTAAGGTCTTAGTACATGGTTAGCTTAAAGTCAAAACCCTGTTTGTTTGGTTCACGGGTTATGTTTTTTTTCCATACACAGTACACATACATAATATACCTGAGCGGGGATTAGCATAAATTCAATCCGATAGTTGAAAATTAAACCATGACAAAATAATGATTTTTGAAAGTAAAAAAACAAAACAAAAAACACTAGGCAAGTTCATGGATGAGACAAAAAAGGAATGCCTCCTCTTTTTAACGGTGATTTTGAAATAAAGCTTACCATTTTAATCACCGTGTCTGAAGGGCATACTCAGAGGGCCTAGAGCGCCGTTGGCAGGCACGGTCACGTCGATCAACGTGATGTGGGTCTCGGTGTTTGATGAGATACAAACCAATGTGGTTCTTTTTCAGTTGAAGTTTTTGTCATTTAGTCAAAGTCTTAATAATCCCTAAAGCAGGTGGACATCTCAGTAAAACCTCCTCTTTTATTTCTTGTTTTCCATTAAGCCATCAGACGAGCACAACGGAACTAAATTCACACTGAACTTTGAATGAGTTTGGGTTTAAGTGCAGGACAACGTGTTGTTAGTACATACACGAATAAACAACGCAATGATATTCAATGGGGTTTCCAGAATTTGCACACAATGTATGGCTGCATGCTGCACGTTGTGCGGTTTTGTGTGCACGTGATACTGGATTGGATGCCACACTGGCTGTGCGCTCGGTATTGGATTAGATTTCAACATTTTAACGCTCGTTTTCACGTAGAAATACATCTTAAAATGTATTCGTTCCCATGTACGAAATGATTAGTATTCAATGTTCTTTAGATTCAAGAAAAAAGAAAGAATTGAAAGTCCGCGGTCTTTGAGTTATGTTTGTTGTTAGAAAAAGGTGGAAATTTGAAAAAAAATAATTACTTTTAATTACCTAATAAATCATTAGATGACCTCATCATTACGTGAAAACCTCTGTTTCATCCACTAATCATGTGCAAAATGGTTGCCAAGTTTCATGACCGTACGAGCTTGGAAAAAAGCAAAACATTAGCGGACAACGTTGGTGTGTATTTTTTTTTTAGAACAAAAATAAGAATACACTAGACATAAGTTTTTGTTCCGTAACAAAAACAAGGTGTTCGGTGTAGACATTTTCGAGTAAGCAGAGGTAGTGTTTTCAAAGAGAAAACCGAAAAAACATAACTTAATACGTCAGATAATTTTTCAGAGCGGGATAAAAGCATGAACAGTTGTTTGTTAAAATGTCAAGACAAGGTCACCAACATATTCATTTCTGTGAAGTATGTGAAGCCCATGTTGAAAAAATTATAAAAACTCTGCCAAAGGCTTCTAGTAAAACTGTATTTTGAACTGTTTTTAACCCCCGGCAAGATGGCGATCTTAATTTTGTTTTTAACCAGACCCTTGTCAGACTGCAACATTGTTAAAATCAACTCCAAAAAAGTTGCCACTTTTAATTACAATGCACTTTCGGTTTTAACTGGAAGTAAAAGACACGTAATTTCATGCAAACAATTAAAATCGAAGACCTATATTACCTTTGTATAATCCCGCAAAAAAAGCAACCCAGGGTCTCTTACCCATTTAACATTTAAATGACGTAGATTTCCGAGGCAGCATCTGTCACAGAGCGAGCAAATAATAAAATCCCAGAGCGGGATAAAAGCATGAACAGTTGTTTGGTATAGCGCCACCCCCGCTTGTGGAATGTTTCCGTTACGTGGGACTGTACACACAGGCTTCGTGGACTTGGAACCTTATGGTTTTCATTACGTGGGACTGTACACACAGGCTTCGTGTTGCACACACACTCACACAGGCTTCGTGGACTTTGAACCTTATGATTCATGGCGCTGAACAGTCGGCTACAGTGCTTTTATGTACGAAGATTAAATGCGCGTTAATACTAACGTTGGCTGTAACACCCAGAAGTTAAGGTCATATTGGCATCATTTCTGTGTAAAAGTTTCGGAAGGATCACAGAACTGCAATCTAATGTAAAAATTGTGATAAAATGATCAGTAGTTTTTGAGATATGAATTTTTCAAATATTCAACTTCCGGTTTGAACCGGAAGTCAAGGTCAAATGAGGTCGCGTTCAGTGTAGCGTTTTTAGAGTCATACCAGGCCTATCCGATAATGTATAGATTGTGAAAATCCACTGTGTAGTTTTGGAGTTATGATTTTTTCAAATATTAACCTTTGAATTAATGTAACTCGACAACCGATGACGTCATCATGACGAAACTAAAAATGGTTTCATCTACTAATGAATATCTAACTATATGTGAAGTTTCAAGTTTATGTAAGCTTAGGAAGTGTGTCTTTGTTAGCGGACAATCGACGCCGAGAAGAAGAAGTAGAAGTAAAAAAAAAAAAAAAACTAGACTTAAATTTTTGTTGCATAACAAAAACAAGGTGTTCGGTGTAGACATTTTCGAGTTGGCAGAGGTAGTGTTTTCAAAGAGAAAACCGAAAAAACATAACTTAGTACGACAGATAAAATTTCAGAGCGGGATAAAAGCATGAACAGATGTTTGTTAAAATGTCAAGACAAGGTCACCAACATTTTCATTGTTGTGAAGTGGAGCCCATGTTGAAACAATTATAAAAACTCTGCCAAAGGCTTCTAATAAAACTGTATTTTGAACTGTTTTTAACCTGCCGCCATATGGCGCTCTTATTTTTTTTTTTAACCAGACCCTTGTCAGACTGCAACATCGTTAAAATCAACTCCAAAAAAATTGCCACTTTTAATTACAATGCACTTTCGGTTTTAACTGGAAGTAGAGGACACGTAATTTCATGCAAACAATTAAAATCGAAGACCTATATTACCTTTGTATAATCCCGCAAAAAGCAACCCAGGGTCTCTTATCCTCGAATTGATGGGATATTTCAAAGATTTAACATTTAAATGACGTAGATTTCCGAGGCAGCATCTGTCACAGAGCGAGCAAATAATAAAATACCAGAGCGGGATAAAAGCATGAACGGTTGTTTGGTATAGCGCCACCCCCCGCTTGTGAAATGTTTCCGTTACGTGGGACTGTACACACAGGCTTCGTGGACTTTGAACCTTATGAGTTTCCATTACGTGGGACTGTTTACACACAGGCTTCGTGTTGCACACACAGGCTTCGTGGACTTTGAACCTTATGATTCATTGTGCTGAACAGTCGTCTACAGCGCTTTTCTATGTACAAAGATTAAATGCGCGTTAATACTAACGTTGGCTGTAACACCCAGAAGTTAAGGTCATATTGGCATCATTTCTGTGCAAAAGTTTCGGAAGGATCACAGAACTACAATCTGATGTAAAAATTGTGATAAAATGATCAGTAGTTTTTGAGATATGAATTTTTTTAATATTCAACTTCCGGTTTGAACCGGAAGTCAAGGTCAAATGAGGTCGCGTTTAGTGTAGCGCTCTTAGAGTTATACCAGGCCTATCCGATGATGTATAGATTGTGAAAATCCATTATGTAGTTTTCGAGTTACGATTTTTTCAAGTATTAAACTTTGATTTAATGTAACTCGACACCAGATGACGTCATCATGACATCACTAAGGCGGTGTCTTCTACTCATACATATCTAACTATGTGTCAAGTTTAAAGGTTGTGTGAGCTTGGAAAGTGCGTCTTTGTTGGCGGACAATCGCGGGGGATAAGAAGAAGAAGAACAAGAAGAAGTATTAAAAAAAAAAAAAACGGAACAAAAACAAGAGGTGTTCCGGGCGGATTGCCCGAACACCTAAAAAAAAAAAAACGAACAATAAGAAGAGGTCTTCGGACTTTTGTCCGAACACCTAAAAAAAAACCCGAACAATAAGAAGAGGTCTTCGGACTTGTGTCCGAACACCTAAAAAAAAAAAAACCGGAACAAAAACAAGAGGTGTTCCGGGCGGATTGCCCGAACACCTAAAAAAAAACCGGAACAAAAATAAGAGGTGTTCCGGGCGGATTGCCCGAACACCTAACTAGACATAAGAATTTGTTTGATAACAAATTCGAGGTGTTCGGATTCAAGTAAAGCTGACTGAAGTGATCGTGAGCTGTGCTGTTTGTTATTGTGAAAACAGAATGAACAGCTATTAAATAATGTTTTTTAAAGCGTTTTACAGAACTTCCAGTTTAGACAGGTTAAAAGGTCAAGACAAGGTTACCAACTTATTCATTTTTGTGAAGTATGTGGAGCCCATGTTGAACATTTATAAAAACTCTGCAAAAGGCTTCTATTAAAACTGTATTTTGAACTGTTTTAACCTGCCGCCAGATGGCGCTCTTAAATCTTGTTTTGTTTTAACCAGACCCTTGTCAGACTACAACATCGTTAAAATCAACTCCAAAAAAGTTGCACACTTTTTGGTTCACGAGTTATGTTTTTTTCCATACACAGTACATATTCATATATACCTAAACGGGGATTAGCATCAATTCAATCCGACAGTTGAAAATTAAACCATGACAAAATAATGATTTTTGAAAGTAAAAAAACAAAACAAAAAACACTAGGCAAGTTCATGGATGAAACATATCAACATTATTGTAGACAAAAAAGAAATGCCCCCTCTTTTTAACGGTGATTTTGAAATAAAGCTTACCATGTTTATCACCGTGTCTGAAGGGCATACTCAGAGGGCCTAGAGCGCCTTTGGCAGGCATGGTCACGTCGATCAACGTGACGTGGGTCTCGGTGTTTGATTAGAAACAAACCAATGTCGTTCTTTTTCGGTTGAAGTTTTTGTCATTTAGTCAAAGTCATACAAATCCCTAAAGCAGGTGGACATCTCAGTAAAACCTCCTCTTTTATTCCTTGTTTTCCATTAAGCCATCAGACGAGCACAGCGGAACTAAATTCACACTGAACTTTGAATGAGTTTGAGTTTTTTATGTGCGGGACATGTGTTGTTACAATGTACAAGAATAAGCAACGCAATGATACATTTCCGTTGTGTGGAACCATATGCACAGGCTTCGTGGACTTTGAACCTTATGAATAATGGAGCGGACAGTCAGTTACAGCGCTTTTCTCCATACACACATAAACTGCGGTTAATACTAATTTTGGCTATAACACCCATTTAGGACCAGAAGTTAAGGTCATATTGGCATCATTTCTGTGCAAAAGTTTCGGAAGGATCACAGATCTACAATCTGATGTAAAAATTGTGATGAAATGATCAGTAAATTTTGAGATATGAATTTTTAAAATATTCAACTTCCGGTTTGAACCGGAAGTCAAGGTCAAATGAGGTCGCATTCAGTGTAGCGTTTTTAGAGTCATACCAGGCCTATCCGATGATGTATAGATTGTGAAAATCCATTGTGTTGTTTTGGAGTTATGATTTTTTCAAATATTAAACTTTGATTTAACGTAACTCGACACCTGATGACGTCATCATGACGAAACCCAAAATGGTTTCATCTACTAATGAATATCTAACTATGTTTAAAGTTTCAAGTTTATGTGAGCTTAGGAAGTGTGTCTTTGTAAGCGGACAATCGACGGCGAGAAGAAGCTGAAGAAGTAAAACTAGACATAAGAATTTGTTTGATAACAAATTCGAGGTGTTCGGATTCAAGTAAAGCTGACTGGAGTGATCGTGAGCTGTGCCGTTTGTTATTGTGAAAACAGAATGAATAGCTATTAAATAATGTTTTTTAAAGCGTTTTACAGAACTTCCAGTTTAGACAGGTTAAAAGGTCAAGACAAGGTCACCAACATATTCATTTTTGTGAAGTATGTGGAGCCCATGTTGAAACAATTATACAAACTCTGCAAAAGGCTTCTATTAAAACTGTATTTTGAACTGTTTTAACCTGCCGCCAGATGGCGCTCTTAAATCTTGTTTTGTTTTAACCAGACCCTTGTCAGACTACAACATCGTTAAAATCAACTCCAAAAAAGTTGCACACTTTTTGGTTCACGAGTTATGTTTTTTTCCATACACAGTACATATTCATATATACCTAAACGGGGATTAGCATCAATTCAATCCGACAGTTGAAAATTAAACCATGACAAAATAATGATTTTTGAAAGTAAAAAAACAAAACAAAAAACACTAGGCAAGTTCATGGATGAAACATATCAACATTATTGTAGACAAAAAAGAAATGCCCCCTCTTTTTAACGGTGATTTTGAAATAAAGCTTACCATGTTTATCACCGTGTCTGAAGGGCATACTCAGAGGGCCTAGAGCGCCTTTGGCAGGCATGGTCACGTCGATCAACGTGACGTGGGTCTCGGTGTTTGATTAGAAACAAACCAATGTCGTTCTTTTTCGGTTGAAGTTTTTGTCATTTAGTCAAAGTCATACAAATCCCTAAAGCAGGTGGACATCTCAGTAAAACCTCCTCTTTTATTCCTTGTTTTCCATTAAGCCATCAGACGAGCACAGCGGAACTAAATTCACACTGAACTTTGAATGAGTTTGAGTTTTTTATGTGCGGGACATGTGTTGTTACAATGTACAAGAATAAGCAACGCAATGATACATTTCCGTTGTGTGGAACTATATGCACAGGCTTCGTGGACTTTGAACCTTATGAATAATGGAGCGGACAGTCAGTTACAGCGCTTTTCTCCATACACACATAAACTGCGGTTAATACTAATTTTGGCTATAACACCCATTTAGGACCAGAAGTTAAGGTCATATTGGCATCATTTCTGTGCAAAAGTTTCGGAAGGATCACAGATCTACAATCTGATGTAAAAATTGTGATGAAATGATCAGTAAATTTTGAGATATGAATTTTTAAAATATTCAACTTCCGGTTTGAACCGGAAGTCAAGGTCAAATGAGGTCGCATTCAGTGTAGCGTTTTTAGAGTCATACCAGGCCTATCCGATGATGTATAGATTGTGAAAATCCATTGTGTTGTTTTGGAGTTATGATTTTTTCAAATATTAAACTTTGATTTAACGTAACTCGACACCTGATGACGTCATCATGACGAAACCCAAAATGGTTTCATCTACTAATGAATATCTAACTATGTTTAAAGTTTCAAGTTTATGTGAGCTTAGGAAGTGTGTCTTTGTAAGCGGACAATCGACGGCGAGAAGAAGCTGAAGAAGTAAAACTAGACATAAGAATTTGTTTGATAACAAATTCGAGGTGTTCGGATTCAAGTAAAGCTGACTGGAGTGATCGTGAGCTGTGTTGTTTGTTATTGTGAAAACAGAATGAATAGCTATTAAATAATGTTTTTTAAAGCGTTTTACAGAACTTCCAGTTTAGACAGGTTAAAAGGTCAAGACAAGGTCACCAACATATTCATTTTTGTGAAGTATGTGGAGCCCATGTTGAAACAATTATACAAACTCTGCAAAAGGCTTCTATTAAAACTGTTTTTTGAACTGTTTTAACCTGCCGCCAGATGGCGCTTTTAAATCTTATTTATTTTAACCAGACCCTTGTCAGACTACAACATCGTTAAAATCAACTCCAAAAAAGTTGCACACTTTTTGGTTCACGATTTATGTTTTTTTTCCGTACACAGTACATATTCATAATATACCTGAGCGGGGATTAGCATCAATTCAATCCGATAGTTGAAAATTAAACCATGACAAAATAATGATTTTTGAAAGTAAAAAACAAAACAAAAAACACAAGGCAAGTTCATGGATGAAACATATCAACATTATTGTAGACAAAAAGGGAATGCCCCCTCTTTTTTACGGTGATTTTGATATAAAGCTTACCATTTTAATCACCGTGTCTGAAGGGCATACTCAGAGGGCCTAGAGCGCCTTTGGCAGGCATGGTCACGTCGATCAACGTGACGTGGGTCTCGGTGTTTGATGAGAAACAAGCCAGTGTCGTTCTTTTTCAGTTGAAGTTTTTGTCATTTAGTCAAAGTCATACAAATCCCTAAAGCAGGTGGACATCTCAGTAAAACCTCCTCTTTTATTCCTTGTTTTCCATTAAGCCAACAGACGAGCACAGCGGAACTAAATTCACACTGAACTTTGATTGAGTTTGAGTTTTTTTATGTGCGGGCCACGTGTTGTTACAACGTACAAGAATAAGCAACGCAATGATACATTTCCGTTGTGTGGGACTATATGCACAGGCTTCGTGGACTTTGAACCTTATTAATATCGGAGCGGACAGTCAGTTACGGCGCTTTTCTCTATACACGAATTAACTGCGGTTAATACTAGCATTGGCTGTAACACCCATTTAGGACCAGAAGTTAAGGTCATATTGTCATAATTTCTGTGCAAAAGTTTCGGAAGGACCACAGAACTACAATCTGATGTAAAAATTATGATGAAATGATTAGTAGTTTTTGAGATATGAATTTTTTTAATATTCAACTTCCGGTTTGAACCGGAAGTCAAGGTCAAATGAGGTCGCGTTTAGTGTAGCGTTTTTAGAGTCATACCAGGCCTATCCGATGATGTATAGATTGTGAAAATCCATTGTGTTGTTTTGGAGTTATGATTTTTTCAAATATTAAACTTTGATTTAACGTAACTCGACACCTGATGACGTCATCGAAACGAAACCAAAAATGGTTTCATCTACTAATGAATATCTAACTATGTTTAAAGTTTCAAGTTTATGTGAGTTTAGGAAGTGTGTCTTTGTTAGCGGACAATCGACGGCGAGAAGAAGCTGAAGAAGTAAAAAAAAAACTAGACATAAGTTTTTGTTCCGTAACAAAAACAAGGTGTTCGGTGTAGACATTTTCGAGTAAGCAGAGGTAGTGTTTTCAAAGAGAAAACCGAAAAAACATAACTTAATACGTCAGATAATATTTCAGAGCGGGATAAAAGCATGAACAGTTGTTTGTTAAAATGTCAAGACAAGGTCACCAACATATTCATTTCTGTGAAGTATGTGAAGCCCATGTTGAAAAAATTATAAAAACTCTGCCGAAGGCTTCTAGTAAAACTGTATTTTGAACTGTTTTTAACCCACCGCAAGATGGCGATCTTAATTTTGTTTTTAACCAGACCCTTGTCAGACTGCAACATTGTTAAAATCAACTCCAAAAAAGTTGCCACTTTTAATTACAATGCACTTTCGGTTTTAACTGGAAGTAAAAGACACGTAATTTCATGCAAACAATTAAAATCGAAGACCTATATTACCTTTGTATAATCCCGCAAAAAAAGCAACCCAGGGTCTCTTACCCATTTAACATTTAAATGACGTAGATTTCCGAGGCAGCATCTGTCACAGAGCGAGCAAATAATAAAATCCCAGGCTTATTATGGAGAAGTGTGGTGTTCACCGAGATTCTGGCGAGATGCTTCTTGCTATTATTGATGATGGCGATAGTCGACCATGGGTTATTTTCACAAAACAAAGTCTTTCTTTGCTACGCGCAGAAAGTCTAGCTTAGTAGAATTGGTCATCAGCCCCAAAAGAATCATGTGATGTGCAGTTAGATGTACGTTTCCGGTTTTATGCAAATGTTCGCTTAGCTAGTAAATGTGCTAAGCGATAATTTCCCCTGAAACAGCTTTATGAAGATAGCTTCTGAACATTGACGGAACGTAACATTCATTATAACTATAGTCAGACATCTTAGCCCAACTTTACATAACTGTGAAGTGAACAATAATATTGATTACAAATGTTTACAAAACAGTATTAATGGGGCACCAATCACAACAATGCGGAGTCAAATGCATTTTGGTAACCTATCGTATTTCTGCTAAGTAACATTTTCTGTGCTGAGCATCTTTCTCTTTCTCTTCGTGGACTTTGAACCTTATGAATAATGGAGCGGACAATCAGTTACAGCGCTTTTCTCCATACACGAATTAACTGCGGTTAATTCTAGCATTGGCTGTAACACCCATTTAGGACCAGAAGTTAAGGTCATATTGGCATCATTTCTGTGCAAAAGTTTCGGAAGGATAACAGAACTACAATCTGATGTAAAAATTATGATGAAATGATCAGTAGTTTTTGAGATACGAATTTTTTAAATATTCAACTTCCGGTTTGAACCGGAAGTCAAGGTCAAATGAGGTCGCGTTCAGTGTAGCGTTTTTAGAGTTATACCAGGCCTACCCGATGATGTATAGATTGTGATAATCCATTGTGTAGTTTTGGAGTTATGATTTTTTCAAATATTAAAATTTGATTTAACGTAACTCGACACCTGATGACGTCATCATGACGTTACTGAAGCAGTTTCATCTCCTAATAAATATCTAACTATATGTGAAGTTTCAAGTTCATATGAGCTTAGAAAGGGTGCTTTTGTTAGCGGACAAGGGACGCTGAGAAGAAGAAGAACTAGAGATTGAGAGTTTGTGTACAAACTCACGGTGTTCGGCTTTAACGTAGTGACTGCGTAGTTGAAAATAAGTTCACTATTGCGCGCAGGTATTTTGTCTCCTTGTGCTGTGCTGACGGGCAAAATATTTACTTGTAGCTTTTGTTAATCTTTATGCAAGATCATAGCATGAAGGTTTTAACTTCCGGTTTTGACAGGAACTAAAGGTCAACTGAGGTCACACTTTGTACAAGATATCTAGAATTGCCAAAAAGCTTTATTATTTTCAAAAAAATTGCATTATTTTCACAAAAAAGACTGCATCACAAATTTCAAGTTTCAACAACGTAAAAGGTTATATTTACGCATTTTATTAGTAGTATACAAGCAGGATTCTCCACAGGGTGAACAATGTACAATAATAATATCTCTCATGATAGCGCAGGGTTGACTTAATTATTGAGTCTTGGAGACAAGTTTCCGTTCATCGACTAAAAATGTAGTCAGGATGCCCTGCGACACAGAGAAAAATGCACGCGAAATGCCGTTACGAAATAGCCGACTTCTGGGTACCAGTCGCTGCACACTATTAACGGTGGCTTGTGCATGTGTACAGTCGTGATTCTGTTGCGCGGGCGCTCGACGATTTTGTCCGGGCGCTACATTTTTTGAACGGGCGCATTTGGTATTTTGAGAATTTTGGACGGACGCTGTTTTTTAGTACGCATGGTATGTGAGACAGATGTAGGGAAATCTCAGAAGTTTGTGTACCCAATATAGCAAGATCACTAGCATTAATAACTACATACACACTTGTTATATTGCAATTACATCGTTAAAGAAGCTTACTACGAGAAAATAATGAGTAATGAAAAATGAAAAAAAGCCTCATGTCATTTCAAAAATGCCCGGACGCAAATCTATAACTTTCATTCTCATGGCCTAATGATTATTAATGTACCACGTTTCATTTATAAGATACACATTTTTATATGTGCAAACTTACACTTCCGGTTTGGACCGGAAGTGAAGGTCAAATGGGGTCACACATTGTAAACATTTGTAGAATCGTCTAAGGGTTTTAAAATCACGTAATTATATTAACAAAAACATTTAAGTAAATGAGATACGATTTTTTACTTACAAAATTTCAACTTCCGGTTTCGACCGGAAGTAAAGATCAAATGGGGTCATACTGTGTGTAAGAAGTGTTTTATACCTCAAGAGCTTTTATATGGTACAATTATCATGTATGTAGCATATATGGTTCTTGAGATATGATTATTTTAACATAAAACTTCAATTTAATGTAATGACGTCATCGATGACGTCATCATTCCAAAAATTGTTTTTTGTCATGTACACACTGTGGTCTAGGTAATTGGTAAGTTTCAAGTCGGTACAAGCTTTAGTTTTGGAGATAGCAAAATAAAAAAAATTTCGACCTCGTCTACGATTTTCGTTGTGACGTAGCTATGACGTCACGTATTATATTTCTAGAATGCTCGTAAGCTAAACAAAATATTACTCATTGAAAGTTTTTTCATATTTTGCTTCACTTAGGCTCCAGAGCCCCAAATAACATTATTTGTACCTTTAACTTCCGGTTTCGACCGGAAGTAAATGTCAAATGAGGTCACGATTTGCATACAATTTGTACAACGTTACAAGACCATTCATATGAATTAAATATCTTGTATGTAGCATCTATGGTTCTCAAGATATGAAATTTTCAAATTATTTAAGGTTTTTAACGTAATGACGTCATCAATGACGTCATTATTCCAAAAAAGTTGCGGTTTCATCTACTCACTAAGATCTTTAAACATGGTAAGTTTCAAGTTTCAAATCATTTTCATTATTGAGTTAATCGACCGACAATTTTCGAAGAAAGAAGACGACGAAAAAAAAGAAAGAAACGGAACAATTACAATAGTTGTTCGGCTGGCGGCCGAACACCTAAAAAAAAACGAACAATAAGAAGAGGTCTTCGGACTTTTGTCCGAACACCTAATTAAGAAAAAAAAAAACGAACAATAACTAGAGATTGAGAGTTTGTGTACAAACTCACGGTGTTCGGCTTGAACGTAGTGACTGCGTAGTTGAAAATAAGTTCACTATTGCGCGCAGGTATTTTGTCTCCTTGTGCTGTGCTGACGGGCAAAATACTTACTTGTAGCTTTTGTTAATCTTTATGCAAGATCATAGCATGAAGGTTTGTCATATGAAACTTCAACTTCCGGTTTTGACAGGAACTAAAGGTCAACTGAGGTCACACTTTGTACAAGATATCTAGAATTGCCAAAAAGCTTTCATTATTTTCAAAAAATTGCATTATTTTCACAAAAAAGACTGCATCACAAATTTCAAGTTTCAACAACGTAAAAAGTTATATTTACGCATTTTATTAGTAGTATACAAGCAGGGTTCTCCACAGGGTTCTCCACAGGGTGAACAATGTACAATAATAATATCTCTCATGATAGCGCGGGGTCGACTTAATTATTGAGTCTTGGAGACAAGTTTCGTTCATCGACTAAAAATGTAGTCAGGATGCCCTGCGACACAGAGAAAAATGCACGCGAAATGCCGTTACGAAACAGCCGACTTCTGGGTACCAGTCGCTGCACACTATTAACGGTGGCTTGTGCATGTATACAGTCGTGATTCTGTTGCGCGGGCGCTCGACGATTTTGTCCGGGCGCTACATTTTTTGAACGGGCGCATTTGGTATTTTGAGAATTTTGGACGGACGCTGTTTTTTAGTACGCATGGTATGTGAGACAGATGTAGGGAAATCTCAGAAGTTTGTGTACGCAATATAGCAAGATCACTAGCATTAATAACTACATACACACTTGTTATAAATTATTGCAATTACATCGTTGAAGAAGCTTACTACGAGAAAATAATGAGTAATGAAAAATTTAAAAAAAGCCTCATGTCATTTCAAAAATGCCCGGACGCAAATCTATAACTTTCATTCTCATGGCCTAATGATTATTAATGTACCACGTTTCATTTATAAGATACACATTTTTATATGTGCAAACTTACACTTCCGGTTTGGACCGGAAGTGAAGGTCAAATGGGGTCACACATTGTAAACATTTGTAGAATCGTCTAAGGGTTTTAAAATCACGTAATTATATTAACAAAAACATTTAAGTAAATGAGATACGATTTTGAACTCACAAAATTTCAACTTCCGGTTTCGACCGGAAGTAAAGGTCAAATGGGGTCATACTGTGTGTAAGAAGTGTTTTATACCTCAAGAGCTTTTATATGGTACAATTATCATGTATGTAGCATATATGGTTCTTGAGATATGATTATTTTAACATAAAACTTCAATTTAATGTAATGACGTCATCGATGACGTCATCATTCCAAAAATTGTTTTTTGTCATGTACACATTGTGGTCTAGGTAATTGGTAAGTTTCAAGTCGGTACAAGCTTTAGTTTTGGAGATAGCAAAATAAATTTTTTTTCGACCTCGTCTACGATTTTCGTTGTGACGTAGCTATGACGTCACGTATTATATTTCTAGAATGCTCGTAAGCTAAACAAAATATTACTCATTAAAAGTTTTTTCATATTTTGCTTCACTTAGGCTCCAGAGCCCCAAATAACATAATTTGTACCTTTAACTTCCGGTTTCGACCGGAAGTAAATGTCAAATGAGGTCACAATTTGCATACAATTTGTACAACGTTACAAGACCATTCATATGCATTAAAGATCTTGTATGTAGCATCTATGGTTCTCAAGATATGAAATTTTCAAATTATTTAAGGTTTTTTAACGTAATGACGTCATCAATGACGTCATTATTCCAAAAAAGTTGCGGTTTCATCTACTCACTAAGATCTTTAAACATGGTAAGTTTCAAGTTTCAAATCATTTTCACTATTGAGTTAATCGACCGACAATTTTCGAAGGAAGAAGACGACGAAAAAAAAGAAAAAGAAACGGAACAATTACAATAGTTGTTCGGCTGGCGGCCGAACACCTAATAAGAGGTGTTCCGGGCTGAATGCCCGAACACCTAATGATATATTCAAAATTGTTGGGTCGGTGATTATTTAGTGGGGTAGCTTCTTGTAGAATTGTTTTTTTTAGTTGACACAGCACTATGTTTAATATTGGGCATAGTGTTGAGATCCTCATGTTAGCTGCCTTAAACAATAAAATCCTCTGGTTGAGGAGATAAGGGATTGACTGGTAATCTTTGTTCTTGGTCTTCAATGGTAACAAAAGAGGAAGGCTCTGGTGCATCCTCATCACAAACAGATGACGGAACGTGTGAGAACAAGGGAACTATGCTTGTACGGAGGTTTTCAATGTCTACGCCTTGTGACAAGTCAGTGTTGTCGCTTAAAATTTGGTAGAGCGGAACGTCTTCAAGATCAACAACAACGCAGTCGGGCTTCTGTGGAGCAGGAGCAGGTACAAAGTTATTGTGAAGGTGGCATGGTGAACTTTCCTCGAAGTGCTGAAAGCAGAGAAAGCACTGACAGGTTATACAAGCTGCCCATACTTCTGAAGTGCAGTTTACTGTTTCACAACAGGGAGTATCTTCATGCTGCTTTTGTAATGTCTCAAATACGCGAGAGAGGGGTATGTTAATTGTCGTCGTCTTCGTGAAGTTCATCTTCACTGCTGTAGACGTCACCTTCGAATGCAATGACTTTTGCCTTCCACCATTTGTTTTGTGGCTTCCACCACATTTTAACAATGCATCCCTTTTTGAGGACATCGCTTGATTCTGCTCGCAATTCCTCCACCTTGACTACATTGGTCAAACCATCCTCCCATTCACCAAAACGTCAGATCCTGGGCTGGGGTAGGTTATTCTAAGTAACAAAAAGAACATGTGAACATTTCAAGATAAGTCAAAAGCATTCAGACATTCTGTCAACTATCTTGCACTAAGTGTACTTTATCGAATATTGAATATTGAATGGATTTGAAAATGATGTTCATGAAAATTGCTTGATTAAGTGCCAATATAATTTTTTTTTGTAATTAAAACTTTGCATGACCAACATTTACGAATAGTTATGCAAACCAGTAACTTTCACATTTGAACATACTGAAGTAATATGTATAGCTAGAAAGTCTCACTCTCCTATAAGGTGACACCCACATAAAAAAATAACTAAATCATTAACCACAAAATAGGCCTACTGGCAGAGGACAGTATAGACTAAGGGTCTCTTAAAAGTTTTATATTTGCAACATAATCTCATTTGATTGGGGGAAAATAGGTTATATCAACAAAACTTAATATTTAAGAGCCAGATTATAGCCTTCTACGACACTAGAAAGCAAAAGCTATTTAAATTAGTGTTAACTTGAACGTTGTGTGTGACTGTTAACTTGCCTATATGTATAACGTTATGGCCAGGTGTTTGACCTTTATTAAAGTAGTACAGCGCCAGTGTGTACTTTTTCAAACACGAACACAAGGTAATTTTTATTGATTGTGGCAAAAAAATAAAAATTAAAAAAAACTAGAGCTTTAGTGTTTGTTGAAACAAACACTAGGTGTTCGGGTATCGTCGGTGTCAGTGTAATTGTGTTGATGTCAGAACATTTGAATCGATGAAAAAGAAATTAAAATGAAAATTTCTTACGTTAATACCCAAGTTTACCAAGAAGTAAGTGCTAACGCCACTACTTAATGGATTGAGCTCTACAAGCCCCTTTCTAATTAACCATATACAGTGTATAACGTTTTTCATGTAAATATTAATAAACTTAACTGATAGTAGGCCTACACTGAATTTAACTTTCGTTTGGACAGGAAGCCTGATTAAATGATGTAAATAACACTCAGTTATACCATAGAGAAAGGATACACACAAAAGTGCGCATGCTTAAAAATCATGATAGATATGTTTTGAAGATTTTTGTTATGTGAAAACTGATGACGTCATTATGAAGTTAGAAAAGTTGTTATCAAGACATAGGTATTTAAATATGCTCCAAGTGAAAAACGAAGGGTCCATTGTCATTTCATAGTCATATAGAGGAACATTTCCCCCATCCCCTTCTTCTTGGCTGCAGATCTTGAAACGAGCATTTGAATTACTCACAAGTACAATTATTATGTATGCCACTCACTAAAGTTTATTGATTTTTCAATGGAAATTGTTTCTTTATTGATTATTAAATCCGACTATGCAAATCATGTTGACATTATTAAGTTACAATTCTTAAAAGTTTTAACAGGTTTTCAAACACTGTGATTTGGCTTCTCATTATGTATCGGTGCATGATACTTTGATTGTTCAATACACATTTACTGATGATGATGTCGTCAAAATAAGTCGAACATGGTATGAGCTATTGGTTTTTAGTCTTCATACAGAACGGTTTGTTAAATTTATAATATTGAAAGAAAAGACACTTGTTTTTAATAATTTTGTAAGAGAAAGGCAAGTCATGAAGACGGCAAGTTTAAGCCTCTAGTGAATTTTGACTAATAAAATGTTATTAATGAGTTAATAACTATTTCTACCGGTAGGGTGCATCATATACTCAGCAAGGAATTAGGGAATAGAACACAACGAGTATGAAATCTTTCACTGGAGACCATTCGGGTACTGGATGATTTGTAAATTCTGAAGAAGAAAAAAACAATTATAAACAAAGTATGACTCAAAGCAAACTAAGTCAAGCTGAAACTGCTGAAATAAATAAAATTCGAGTCTTACAACATTTCATGATTACATACTACTAATAATAATTTATTGAATTTATATTGCGCTCTTTCCAGGACCAACCTGTTCGAGGGCGCATATTAACAATACAACATATCAGAGTAAGGAAAATACGCAAGAAAAAGATAGTGGAAGGTGCACATCCTGTTTTTGATGTGAACGACTTATAAACGAAACCTTATTAGTGGAAACTTTATCGAAGGGTTTTCAAATAGTTATGTCATAATACAAAGTTGACGGAAAACATTCATCGGTCTGACCATTGTCTGACTTAAGTGACACAGCCAACAATCATACCAATCCCCCATTGCCCAATTATATCTCTTCGACGTTCATACTAAACGTTTCTTAGTTTTAAAAAACATCTCACCACCGTCACCACTTGATGATACAGGATACACTTTATAACGTAATTGTGCATTAAATAAAATAATCATTTTAATAAGCAATGATGTTCACACAAAAACTTACCGTTTTAGTCCCGAGTAGCAACGATAAACACATGCCGTGAGGAGGGTCCGAAACACCCTTCACGATCCAATGACACATCCTTCCTTTTAGGAGTGTGATAAAAACATAACCAAAGTTCGTCTTTTTCTGCTTGCATTTTCTCACATAATTACTAGTCATATGAATCACTGAAGTAGGTGGCCATCTCAGCGAAACTTCGTCTTTATTCCATTTTGATCATTAAGCCACGAGAAGGGCGAATAGGAGAAATATTAGACGCTGAATATGAACGGAATTCAGATCTATTTGGTATTGGTAGTACGCCATTGATAAGATTGCACCACGTTGTAAGTACGGTGACCCGTGGTGTGTCATAACACTGCATGAATGGAAGGCGCACATGGCATTACGTTGGTCTGTAACAAGTGTCTTGACTGGCAGTTCTTTTGTTTGGTTACAGTGTCGGCGTATGTTTGTGTTGGCCTACACTTTCGTGCGTTGTCATACAATGAAAGTCAACAGACACGAGCGCTTTGACGCCCGGTTTTGACCAGATGCAAAGATTAAAATGCTATAATCTCTGTGCAAAAGTTTCGGGAGGATAACTCATATATAACCTCATGCAAAATTCATGTTAAAATATTACATAGTTGTTGAGATATGAATTTTTCCAACTTTCAACTTCCGGTTTGAACCGGAAGCCAAGGTCAAATGGGGTTATATTGTGTGTAGCGTTTGTTGAACTTTTAACGACCAATCCGATGATGTGTAGATTGTAAAAATCCGACATGCGGTTCATGAGTTATGATTTTTTACAAGTATTAAACTTTGATTTAATGTAATTCAATACCCCATGACGTCATCATGACATCATCATGTTTGTTGCGTCTTGATACTGGGTCCAATTGTCTGATAAGTTTCAACCGTCAATTCGATTTCAATCTTGAGTTATGCTGTAGAAAAGCCCAAAATATGACTTTTTCAAGAAAAAAATCGAAGGTAAACTTCGACCTAGGGTAACGACCCGGAAGTTAAGGTCATACGATTTTGGCGTTAACTTTTCAAATGTTGCCCCAGTCTTGATCTATCCGATGCCCAATTATGAGCATCATAGCTTTAATATTCACAAATATACAATCATTTGTATATGGTCACTTTTTGACCTAAAATCGCTTGTAATTTGACACCTGATGACGTCATCCCGACGTCACAACTTTACCCGCTTCTGCTAGTTATGTTCTAACTTCACATGAAGTTTCAAGTTGATCAAAGGTTCGCAGGTATCCGTTTGCTTGCGGACAAATTCCACTGAGAAGAAAAACTAAAAAAAAACAAAAAAAAAAACCGAACAATAACAATGAGTTGTTCGGTCTTAATGCCCGAACACCTAATTAACATCTGTCTACAGTATAATTACCTAGTATTTGGCTGCATATTGAAGACAAGCTAGTGGAGTCGGCAAATCGCACTGTGTTGTATTTAAGAGAAACTGATGGTACCTGGCATTTCATTGATACGTCACTCATAACTGGAGTGGTTACCAGCGCATTTGCTTATTCGTCACTTTGTAAAAAACAAAAGGGTCTATTTATGTGTTTACAGAGTGGCGAATCACTTATTCGTCAGTATGTAAAAAAACATTTATTAGCCTTCAAACATATTCGCCAACAATGTGTCCTTATATTTTTTTTTAAATTAGAAATTTTTTTTGTTCAAAACCTTCAGAAATGAATTCAGAAGACAAACTAACCCTAAAACTGCAAAAACCTCAATTGGCTAAAAATTGCTGATTCGTCACTATGAGAAAAATGCGACGAATTGTCGTATACGGGGTATGGTCCGGACCCGCTTAAGTTCTTAAAATGCTCTTTCGTACAATCAGAGACACGACTTGGCACATAAATCTCTCCTTTTTATGGGGGGGGGGGGGCAGGAATATTATTAGTGTAATTTGCAAAATGACTACCCCAATACAAGGCGATGTTTGGTGAAAAGATATTAAGTTTTTCGAGACTCTTGCAGTAAATTGCTAGATCGTGGCTCAAATTGAAAAATATTTCCAATGCATAGTTGTTAACGTACATTTATCGTCCTTTCGTTAATATTGTCATTGAATAAAGAAATATGTCAGGTTTAGAAGTGATAAGACCAAGGGAGCAATAAGTGCCTCTCGTTAATTTTGTATAAGGATGTACACAATAGCTTTTGAAGGCTTATCCCTGGCATCAAATGCTCACTGATCAATTGCTTATAGTCATACTTTTTTGACATTACCTAGATGATGAACGAAAAATTACATTAAAGCTAAATAAATCATCCTTATTAACATTTTACCAGTCAGGGGGAAATTAATAATTAATAATGATTGCCATTAACTTGAAAAAAGCGTACCGATGGCTATTTGGTTTTATTTTTATGTCACGTTTTTACTACAAGCACAAGCTGGTGAGAGTTTTCCACCGCATAAACAGTGTATAGCTTTGGGCGACTGGGCCATCTAGTGGCTAAAAGGTAGCCACTGGACCGCCCAGCTGCTCAAAGCGATAGGATTTTGAGCAGGGTTTCTTTATGTTTATAAGTTTTTCTGATTTTATTTTACTTATTAAATTGTTATTTTAAAATGTAGCCATTCCACCAAAATGTTTTTGATGTGGAAACAAGTGATTTAAAAAAAAATAATAAATCACCTAAAATTGCACCCACGTTAATCTCCCATTAGCTGATGGCTCAAAGGTGCCCGGAAGCTCAATGGTGACCTTATTGTCGCCAGACTTGCACGACCCTTTGAACGTGACCACAGGGTACTCAGTCTACCTATTTCTTACTCCATTATGGTCCAAAAACATTCGTGGTCTGGATATTTTTGACCCCATTCCTATCGCTCGAGTTTGCTGAAAAGATGTTTAGTTTTCGAGACTCGTGCAGTAAATTACTATAATTGTGGTTCAAATTTTTAAATATTACCACGGCTAGTTCTTTACGTACAATTATCGTCCCTTTCGTTAATATTGACATTGAATAACGGAGTATGTCAGGTTCAGAAGTGATAAGTGCGAAGGGAACAATAAGTGCCTCTTGTTAACGGCTACCTGTAGTTTTTATTGCGATTTTTTTTTATAAGCATGAACAAAATATTTGTAAAGGCTTTAATAGATCATTATTAATTTCCCCATTTCTCAGTTGACTTGTTGTAAAATGATAATAACGATGAAATTATTTAGCTCGAATGTCAACTTCTTTCTTCATCATGACAATGTAGAAATTATGACAGGACTTAATCAGTGAGCATTTGAGGCCAGGTAAAAGCGTTCGAAAACAATTGTGTTATTGGTTGGTTTAATTCCGAGGTTGGTTTATTTCTGCAATATTCGTTTATTTCTGAGTTGTTCGTTTATTTTTGAGTTGTTCGATTATTACAGAGTTGTTCGTTTAATTCTGACTTGCTTGTTTATTTCGAATCTGTGTTGTATGGCGCGCGCAGTGTGTTCCTCGCTCATGGTGTTTCCCATGTAAACAATCTGCGTTGTAAAAGCACGTACAAAGCTTTTTATTAAAAATGTTTTAAAAGTTTCTGTACTCAGTATGATTATTTTTGTTTGTGAATAATGTGTTTATTTTTGAGTTACTTCAAAACAATGCGCATCTAAATTTATTTTCATTTTTACATTGGGAATTTGTTGAACTATTTACATCCTTTTTTCGGCTTGTATTTATTTGTATTTTATGTAGGCCTCAACTTTGAAAACAGGTGGGTTTTTTTTGTATCTATTAAAGTATTTCTTACTGTCTATTTTTGCATTTCACTTTTGTTTTGTGATTAAAATTTTTATTTTTGTGTATGTTCCTGAAATATTTGTGATTTAATGTATGTTCAAGGTTTTTGTTGGCTTGTTTGTTTGCTTTTGTTTTTGTGTTTTTTGTTTTGTATGTATTTATTCCTCTGGGTGCTTTAGTATAATATTCAAGCTCCGGGTGCTTTAGTATATACCAGCACCCCCTTCCAAAAAGTTTGGGGTGCTGCAGCACCCACAGCACCCCCCGCTCTCGCGGGCCTGAGTAACGAAAGTCTGCAAATCTGCTCTTCTGCAAATCAGAAAGATTGGCCATCTTGATGATGATTCAACTCTTCTCCTTGTTCATGCCTTCGTCACTTCTAATCTTGATTCATGTAATTCTCTTCTTACTGGACTTTCTGATAGACAACTTTCTAAAATTCAACGAGTTCAGAACACCGCTGCTCGCCTCGTCTCACGTTCACCTCGTTCTCAACATATAACACCCATCTTACAAGAACTCCACTGGCTCCCGATCAACTTGCGTATCGCTTATAAGTTAAATCTAATCACTTTCAAAGCTCTTCATGGATTGTCTCCTGTCTATATATCTGATCTTCTGCATAAATATATTCCTGTTCGTCCTCTTCGCTCTGCTGGCCAATCCCTATTGACTCAATCTACTTTTTCCACTAAATTCTATGGTCAAAGAGCCTTCCACTTCATTCCACCTTCGTTATGGAACGACTTACCGCTTCACATTCGTCAAACTGACTCTCTTCAGATTTTCAAGGGACTTTTAAAAACTCATTTGTTTAAATCTGTATTTTTGTAATAATTGCTTTTTATATTTAATTTCATTGTTTTTTGTATTGTTTTTTGTGTTGCGCATAGAGGCTCCTGCATTATGCGCTATATAAATGTCTCGTATTATTATTATTATTATTATTATTATTATTATTATTATTATTATTATTATTATTATTATTATTATTATTATTATTATTATTATTATTATTATTATTATTATTATTATTATTATTATTATTATTATTATTATTATTATTATTATTATTATTATTATTATTATTATTATTATTATTATTATTATTATTATTATTATTATTATTATTATTATTATTATTATTATTATTATTATTATTATTATTATTATTATTATTATTATTATTATTATTATTATTATTATTATTATTATTATTATTATTATTATTATTATTATTATTATTATTATTATTATTATTATTATTATTATTATTATTAAATAACCCATTACCTCATGAGCAGTGCTAATTGCCTACTACTGTCAATCAAGGATTTGTTTATAAAAAAACTTCTGTTTTGTATTCCCTGAGGCCAGACTAGATTACCCAGAAGCTGATTTCACGAAACGCTAGGATTAATCCTATCTCGAGTTAGGACGAGTAACTAGTCCTAACATAGATTTAATCTTAAGGTTTACATGTTACAATGCAAGGCTGGGACTCGTCCTAAGTCCTAAGATTAATCCTAAGTTAGGAAGAGTTTGGTGAAATCGACGGCTGGTCTGGGAAACACCATAGAGTGGTGGCTGACATGTAGTGGATCAATTACATAGGCTTAATTGTGTGGTTGAAGAAATCATTAAAGGGGTATGCAGTTTTGTTTTGTTTTTATTTGGAGTGCAAACTGATGCGTCCCCTCTACTGAGGGTTTTTAAGGCAGAGGTCCTTAACTTTAAAAAGAAATGTAAAAGGGAAGAAGAACCTGGTATTGTGGCTGTGAACATTGTAATTAGGTTGAACCATATTGACAAAACGTTTGGGAAGTTGATTAAAAGGGTGTTTATAAATAAAAACCAGTTGCTGAACAACATTGATATAGTTTGTAGGAAAGAGATTACAATTTTTGAAAAGAGGGTTGGTGCCAGCTCGAAAATGACTTTTTGAAATAATATGGACAGCCTTCTTTTGTAAATAAACTAAAGTACGTAAATTACTGGGAAACCCATTAGCCCAGACAATATTACAGTAAGAAATATAAGGTAAAATTAAGGAGCAATAAAAAGTTCGCAGAATAATACCTGGGAAAACTGATCTGACAATACCAATAGATTTAGAAAGTTTGTTACAGACAGCACTGATGTGAGGCTTCCAAGTTAACTGGCTATCAATATCAACACCAAGAAATTTAGTAGAAATCAACCTGAGGGATTTGTTCATTACACATGGTGATTTTAAAATTATGTCAACGTTTTTTGTTTCTGTTACAGAAAATCATGAAGATGCATTTCTTATAGTTGATAGATGATCTGTTAACAATGAACCAGTTAGAAAGGTTATTTAAATGAACATTAGCAACCTGAAATAATGTAAAAAGGTCCTTGTTTGAACGTAACACATCAGTATCGTCCGCATAAAGTCAGAGGAATTACAAATATCATTAATGTAAATGATAAATAAGAGGGGACCCAATAAACTACCTTGTGGAACACAGCATGATATTTCAGAAAGATGGGAAGTGGAATTGTCATAAATTGTACATTTGGGAACGATTGGATAAGTAGCTAGAAAACCAATCAAATTGTCACACCACGAAAGCCATAATGCACTAACTTGTCTAGTAAAATGCGATGATTAATTGTATCGAAGGCCTTCGATAAATCTAAGAAAATACCCTAAGTATACAAATTATCTTCGAAAACCTCAATAATTTTGTTAGTTGAATCAATCAAAGCCATCGCAGTAAACCGATTACTACGAAACCCATACTGGCCATCATGAAGTAATTTAAACTTATCTAAAAATTTGACCGTCCTGTTGTACATAATTTTTTCAAACAGTTTAGAAAAACAAGATAAAACAGAAATAGGGCGGTAATTACTTATGACTGTTGGATCTCCACTTTTAAAGATTGGAGTTACTCTAGCCACTTTTAACTTGTCTGGAAAAATACCGGTGGTTAGAGACAAGTTAAGAATATAACAGAGCGGTACACTAATACTCCTAATAACAGAACATACTCCTTGATATCCTACACTGGACCATTCTAAAAACCTAAAAGGGGGTCAGAACTCAGATATGTTGTGTGAGTGTGTGGGTGTGGACACATGGACCCCACAAGGTAATTTCAATAGGAACAATTGGGCCCCACAAGGGAATTCTTTAGAAAAGAGAATTAGAACAACAATAGCAGTACCCCACAAACCGGATCCGTACGGCTGTGTGTGTGTGTATGTGTTGGGTTCTTTTTACACTCAATGACACTATCGCTCACTTATTGAGTAACAGTTTTTAACTAAAAAGTCGGTAATCCGCCATTTAGAAAAAATAAAATAAAAAATTCAAGTTCTACAACTGCACCTAGCCAAATAGCATGCCAAATGTCTTATCACTATCCGGGGTTTGTTTTTCACTAACACAATCCAACAATGACCCACTCTCCAGGAATTCCCATAGGAATTGTACAGCAATTACTCAGCCTTGCTAAGTTGTGTAAACAAAGGGTGTTATTCAAAGAAATGGTTGATTGAGCAGAAAGAGACAATAATGTGGGCTTATCTCAAAATACAATGTTGCTGG
Organism: Pisaster brevispinus; assembly: GCA_023634235.1. Lineage (NCBI taxonomy): Eukaryota > Metazoa > Echinodermata > Asteroidea > Forcipulatida > Asteriidae > Pisaster > Pisaster brevispinus. Next base: position 6,966,289 of record JAMKCF010000018.1, read on the forward strand.
AATTGATTTTATTTAGTCAAAAAGGTCTGTATCTAATGATTTGGGTGATTTAATGCTTGTCCTCAGGCGGCTTGGACCAGGACATTTTATATTCAATTCTTAAAAATTATTTTAAAAATCTTCAGTAGTTTGTATATATAACAATAATATGTAGGGGCCTACTAAGGTGTTTTATAAGTCATGAAATCTTATTAAAATGTGAGTAGAGGAATATTTGTTGCGGCTCCCTTATCCAGTAAAACTTTAGAAAGATACTTTATTGTGTCACACACAAAAATAAAAATAAAAACAAGAGGTGTTCGTGCATGAATAGCACGAACACCTAATGAAGATAGAAGACCCTTGACCTCTGATAGGCCCTTATTTTCACTTAAAATGAGCCTCAGCCTAATCTACAATCTGATACTGACCATAAAACTTATTTCAAACCTTAGCCTGAGTCTGACCCTAACTGTTACTATCATTCTAACTAAACCATGCGTAATAGGGCTCTAGTTTGTACCCTCGTCCGAACTGGTTCAGGAGATATGATTTTGTATTTATTTTAGAGCTTCCTATTTTGACCGGAAGGAAAGGTCAAAATAGGGTCAACTTTTCAATAAGCAACAGGACAGCACAAACATTACGACTTTATGACACGTGGTTTAAGAGATATTATTTTATACATTTTAAAGCTTCCTGCTTGGACCGGAAGTAAAGGCCAAACTGGGGTCATTCTTTTAATAAAATTTCACAAGTGTCACAAGCAACAAGACAGCACAAACTGTATCACTTTTGGACATATGGTTCTGGAGATATGATTGTACAAAGTAATTAAATTCAATTCAATTCAAAAATGGTTTATTAAAACATGTATCGCAGTTAAAAAAATGAATTGCACATGCAAACATCAAATATGTTAAAAAATACATCAAACAGAAATTAACAATAGGAAGAGAAACAAGATATTAATTTTATATACACTGTCAAAAATACATTGGAAAAAGCCCAGAAGGCACAAGTATATATATACACACATAATTATATTAAAAAGAATTTAAAAGACTGACGATTTGTGGGATTGCACTTTGCTTGTAACGAACAGTTCGACATTTGGGTGGGTCATATTTGTTTATGTGTCTTAAATTAAACTGACAGCTTCTTTGGGGGGGTAGCCAATTTCTACACATATGATGGGATTCGATTGACAGAGCAAAATCTCTACACAGTTTGTCTCTACGATTTTCACGGTTTGCACAAACTTTACGCATCTGTATAACTAGAATAGTTGTTACCAAAACTTATACGACACGCCCTTTTTTTGAACACGTTCCAATTTTTTTCACCTGCTCTTTTATAGTAAGATTTCCATTGAACAAAGGAACACAGTAATCTAAAACAGGTCTAACATATCCCTTATGTATTGCCGATAGATCATTTACAGGTATGTAAGAACGTAAACAACGCAACATGTACAACTTTCTGTTACATTTTTTGATTATCTCACTGACATGTCTATCCCACTTTAAATTGTCTTGAATAATCACACCCAATACTGCACATTTTCTAATTGAGTGTCATTAATGCACAGGATTTCATGTTGTTCTAAGTTTCTGGCAAAATACACTGACATCGTGCAACATTTGGCTGCATTTTACTTCTTGTTGTTAATGGAAGTCCAGTTTTGTAAATTGACTAAAGACTGCTGAATACGAGGTAATTGAACAGAATTGCGATTTTCAACAAAAGTTAAATCATCAACATACTTATAGTAAGGGGTGTTGTCATCATTACAAGCATCATTTATCATAATAAGAAACAATACTGGGCCTAATTTTGTTCCTTGGGGGACTCCTGTGTGAATTTCTTCCCAGGAGGAAAATGTTCCTTTATACTTCACACGTTGCTTACGACATTCAAGAAAACTAATAATCCAAGATAAAATACAAGGCCGTACTTGTAATTGGAAACAATTTTTGAACCAAGACATTATGATCAATACGGTCAAATGCTTTGGAGAAATCCGTTAAAACGATGGTTGAAATTGATCTGGGATTGTCTGCATTTTTTGTACAGCTGATGCAACAATTTGATCAAATAATGTTCAGTGAAAAGATTAAAACAGGATGAACAATAAATGTTATGTCTGCGTAGAATTAGGGTCATGTCTACTGTCTCAAACTCATGGACAGGTTCAGTAACTGGATCATGTAATTCTATGGTAAAATGTTACAACGCCTGCTTTCCGCTGATAACATCTTACTCTTAGTCCATGACACGACAGGGCTTTAGTAGCACATAATAATTTTGAGTTAATGATTTAAATTCTGGTCTATATGCTATTGTACTAAAACCATAACTGTATCATTTGTTGTGTCTTTTTAATACTGAATATGTTCTTGTTGGGCTAAAACAGTAAATATGGGATATGACTTTATTGTTAATTTTGGCTCTTCACCCCTATGAAAAATGTTAATTTTCTCTCCCCCCCCCCTTTTTTTCCATTCAGCTCTAATTCCTGCCCTATTGTAACCCCCACCAATTTGTTTGGGGTTTTTACATTCACGCTGTCGCATTCACACACCATTCGTTGATACACACGACGCTGAGAGCGAGACAATTCTTTTCAAATTGTGTGAACGAACTTAGACTCGTGTAAGTCGGCGTACGTAAAGACTTTTTTGTACTATATACAAAAGACTCAGCAACACTGGTCATAGATATGACTAAGACTTGATATTTTTTAGAAATGTACAGTTTTTAAACAATACAAATCTAATTTTACGCTGTACCCATTCCGTGAATTTTGCCTGGGAATCAAAAATTGTTCTACTGACAATGTTTTAATAAGTTTTAATGTCAGAAGGTCTTACCACTGAGGTTCCTACCTCCATGGTCTTACTAAGAGGTAGAAGACAGTTCACCTTTGGCATGCACTTATTTTAACTTGAAATGTGCCTATCAAAACTAAGCCTACATGTAACCTTTATTCTGATACTGAGTCTAAAACTGAGCAGGTCTCACAAGTTAGTACGAAAAGCGAACAACTCCTTGTGTGCATAAAGTGAACTACTGCTCATGCACTGCGCCGTATTTTGAATAAACTACATCATCAAACGGGAAGACAGTAAACACGGTTTGCCCGACGTAAAGTAAATGGATTTTATCTTGGCTTAATTTAGGCCGTGTGTTAAATCTACACCATAAGATGAACTTTTTGAATGTTCAGGATTTTCGTTCAAAGACATTGTATTGGGACATCTTTGATCCCATACTCGTAACTTATGTAAAAAAAGTGTTGTTGCTTGACTGCTTTCTATGGTTTATTGTGTGACACAATGAAGCACACTAAAAATACAACTTCGGAGTCTAGACTTTATGATGTACATTAATTTAACCATTGCGCTTATGGTTTCACCATTGCTATATTGTCTTTAAATTCGGTTTCGATATGCTGTCTGATACCTTCAAAACATAAATTTTGTTTTGATCAGGTTAATATTGTGCCCTGATTTATGGTTCGCTGAATGTACGGGGAAGGTTGTGGCGACAACTAACTGTTATCCTTTAGAACTAAAAACGTGAGTTATTATCTCATGTTCGTACTATTTTAGTCTAGCTAAATGTAATAGGGTCAAAACCAAACGCAGAGTACCCATGGCGTTTGCTTGAGAATTTGGGTTTTTTCTCCTGACAATGTTTTATTGGGGGTTTCGGCCATACGCCGAAACCACCTTTGATTTCGTCGAGATTTTTATTGGGGGTTTCGGCCAACCGCCGAAACCACCTTTGATTTCGTCGAGATTTTTATTTTTAGGTGTTCGTGCAATATGTGCACGAACACCTGTTGTTATTGTTCTGGGTTTTTTTTTTTTTTCTTCTCCATCTTCTTCTTCCAGCGAACTCTTCTCTACAGCATAACTCAAGATTGAAACTGAATTGAACCTTGAAACTCATCAGACAATTGAACCTTAATACGAGGACGGCACAGTTGTCATGACGTCATGATGACGTCATCAGGTGTCGAATTACAAGGTTTTTAAAGTTGAAAAATGACCATTTTCAAGTTGCTGTATCTTCGTGAATTTGAAAGCTATGATGCTCATAATTGGGCATCGGATAGATGAAGACTGGGGCATCATTTGAAAAGTTAACGTCAAAATCGTATGACCTTAACTTCCGGGTCGTTACCCTCCTGGGTCGAAGTTTGCCTTCGTTGAATTTCCTTCAAAAAGTCATGTTTTTGGCTTTTCTACAGCATAACTCAAGATTCAAATTGAACTGAAGGTTGAAACTCACCAGACAGTTGAACCTCAGTATCAAGATGACACAAGCTCAATGATGTCATGATGACGTCATCGGGTATAGAATTACATTAAATCAAAGTTTAATATTTGTAAAAAATCATAACTCATGAACCGTACCTTGGATTTTTTCAATCTACACAACATCGGATTGGTCGTTAAAAGGTCAACAAATGCTACACAAAACATGACCCCGTTTGACCTTGACTTCCGGTTCAAACCGGAAGTTGAAAGTTTGAAAAATTCATATCTCAAAAACTGCGTAATATTTTAACGTAAATTTTGCATCAGACTATAGATAAGTTATTCTGCCGAAACTTTTGCACAGATATTATAGCATTTTAATCTTTGCATCTGGTCAAAACTGGGCGTCAAAGCGCATGTGTCTGTTGACTTTCATCGTGTGACAACGCATGATAGTGTAGACCAACACAAACATTCGCCGACACTGTACACAGTAGCTGGCCGTTCCGCTCCCTTGTTTATAAGGTTCAAAGTCCACGCAGCCTTGCCAGTACATGTACATGTCACATGAGGGCGCTATATCACATGAATGGTCATTATTTACAGAGCTCAACTAATGATAGTCTGTGTAATAATTGAAAAATTCATAACTCCTTAACCACACGTTGGATTTTCACAATCCAAACGTCGTCTGAACGGTCTTGATAAATCAAACACGCGCTACACAAAATATGACCCATTTGACCTTAACTTCCGGTTCAACTTCAAGCCGGAAGTTGAAATTTCATGTTTCAAAAAATCATAACTTCTGAACCACACATTGGATTTGTACAATCTATGCATCATTTGGAAGGTATGAAACGATACACAAAATGTTATGCCATTTGACCTTGACTTCCGGTTCATACCGGAAGATGAATTTAATAATTAAAAAAAAGTATAACTCCTCAACCACTCATTGTATTTATATCAAGTAAACGTCATCAGAAAGAGCTCTTTAGACTTAACAAACGATACACAGTGTGACCTCATTTAACACTGACTTCCGGTTCAAACCGAAAGTTAAAAAATCATGTTTCAAAAAATCATAACTTCTCAGGCACACTTTGGTTTTTTTGCAATCTTTACATCATTGGCAAAGTATTTATCAACTTAAGAAATGACACACAGAATGGGACCCAATTTGACTTTGACTTCTGGTTCAAACCGGATGATCAAATTCAATATTTGAAATAATCATATTTCCTGAACCACACATTGCATTTTTATTAACTACACGGCATTACAAAGGGCACAAATCAGGTTGATAAAATGAAATATTGTTCAATCATAATTTGATGACATCATCGATCACGAACACCGTGTTTTTGTAGCAAACAAAAATTCAATGTCTAATTTTTTATTATTATTATTATTATTATTATTATTATTATTATTATTATTATTATTCTTATTCTTCTTTCCGAAAATTCTCATAACATTTACACGTTCAAATTTGTGAGCGTTCGTTCTCAGGAACTACGGTCTTAAAAGACACAAACAATACATCAAATGAAAGCCTGTGCTCTAACTTAGATTTAGCAGCAGTTCGACCGAGGGTTTTTAATCCTTTGTTGACGATTTTAACGTTTTAAAAACACGTATCGTCAACAAAGCACGATCGTCTTGTGTGTGTACATTGCACGTCATTCACGCTGTACATCGCATACGGCCATACCCACACAGAGCCCATTGTCAACACGCGTAGCATCGTAACACGCTGCATACCGCCAGTTCCACAGTCTACACGTGTAGCATCGTTCGATCTTTGTACCGTTCATTTTGGTACGCTGCTTCGCTTCTACAGTTAACGGTGAACCAGTATAGCGCCCTCTTGCTTCTGGAGAGTCCTCGAACTATTAAATACGGAAGCGTTGTGGGGTATTAGTACGGGTTTATTCTCATGCAATTTCATTGAATTCTCCCACCACAATTTATTTCAAGGTCTGTGCGGTATAGCTTATTAATAGATTTAGCCTTGCCTTGGTAGTTTATTATTTACAATTTATTATTTAAATTTTTTTATCGTCTGAACCATACGTAAAAGAGTTATAATTTGTTGTACCATCTTGTAACTTACGGCAAATTAAACATGTTATTTCCCCCACCTGTACAAAAGTTATGCATATCACAGTTAACTATTATGTCAACATGGCATCAGAATAAATCACATGTTACTTTGTAATCTTTAAGCTTGTTTGGAACTTAAAACACATGTAACATTATTGTTTGTAATGTGACCGCACATCAACTTTTCCTCTTGAGTCAAACAGGTCTCTGTGTTTAAAAAAACCTTCAAACGTTGTGCGGCGCTTTTTGCTATTTTGCATTAATTTTAACTTTATTTTCTATGTTAATTTTAGAATCTCTGCAAGACCCAAGCTTACAACTTTCAATTACTAATTTTTATGCGGTCCCACATGTTACAGCGCCCTCTATAAATGTGTATACAAACCTTTCCTTCCAGTCCAAACAGGAAGTTCAAATTAAAACAAATCATATCTCCTGAACCGCATGTCATAGAGTTATAGTTCTTGTGCCGTTTAATAGCTTAACACAACACATGTAACATTTTATTTAGAGGTGTGACCCACTTTGACCTTTACTTCCGTTACATACAGGTAGCTCTAAAACAGGTAGCTCCTGAATCAAATGTCATAAAGTCACAATGTTTATGCCATCTTGTAAGTCTTGACACAAGTGCATTTTTTTTTTAAACGATCAACTTGACCTTTCCTTTCAATCCAAATAAGAAGTTCAAAGGGCTAACGTCCAAACTTAGCATTATTTTGTCCATAAAGTCATGATATTTTCTTTTTGTTCCACCAACGGCCGAAACCCCAGTGTTTGTTTTTTACAACCTTAATTTCTAGTTAAGTTTTGATGCTTTTAAACTGAACGTCAATTGTAGCCTGTAATGCTACAGATCGTCGCTGCTTGTTCTGTTGCTCAGCAATGAGACGCACCAAAAAATATCTTTTCAAACTCCTTTTATTGTTCTTGATTACTAGTATCTAGTACAAGTAGTACTGTAGTAGGTGGCTATTGTTGGTGACTAATGGTGAAGGTGAAGGTGAAGGTGAAACTGAAGGTGGTTCAACTGGAATAAAATTAAAATTATAACAAGTTGCTATAAAATACATAAGCCCAATAAAACTGGATAATTATCCATCAACTCCTAAAATTATAAACTTATCAATTTACAATAAATATCTATCTCTTACACGAGAAACTAAACAATGGCATCAATAATACTTCACATGTACGTATGTTATAGAGCATGGGCCTATACACGTTAATTTACTCAACAACAAAAAACCTTGATTAGTACGAAAAGCGAACAACCCCTTGTGTACATAAATTTAACTACTGCTCATGCACTGCGCTGCATTTTGAATAAACCACATCATCAAACGGGAAGACAGTAAACACAGTTTGCCCGACGTAAAGTAAATGGATTTTATCTTGGCTTAATTTAGGCCGTGTGTTAAATCTTCACCAAAAGATGAACTTTTGAAAATGTTAGGCTTTCCGTTCAAAAGGCATTGTATGGGGGCACTCCCATATTCGTAACTTTTATTTAAAAAAAGTGCCTTGTTGCATGACTGCTTGCTATGGTTTATTGGGTGACACACTGAACCCCACTAAATTCGGTTTCATAATGCTGTATGATACCTTTAAAAGATAAATTTTGTTTTGATCAGGTTAGTTTATGACCTTGTTAACCATTAGTTCGCTGAATGTACGGGGGTGGTGGTGGCGACAACCCACTGTTGCCCTTTTGAACTGAAAACGTGGGTTGTTATCCCATGTTCGACCATAGTACCCTTCTCTCGTTTAGCTATTTTTGTAATAGGGTAAACACTAAAACTTGAGGCCATTAACACTATATTGCATTTACATGTACATGTATACTATACATGCATTTTTGGATGGGAAGCAGTTTGAAACAGAATTAACTTTGTTTTCTTTCGAAATGAAGTCAGAGTGAATTAGTTTGTTGTTACATAAAAAAAACTCTTGAAAATGATGAGGCTATCGCTACCAATGCGCCAATTAGTTGAAATTAATCTCATTCGACTCTCGCAATTAGACAGTTGGCAGCTCAACGTACAAAACATTTCAGCGGGTTTACATGTGCATGGACATGCACTATTATGGACATGCACTATTATGTACATACACATGTCGGTATCCGATGAGCGTTTGGCCAGCCATTAAAGACTGTCTGGACGAGTCTGTTTGAACCAAGGGCGGTAATTATAGGCCGGAAAGCACATCTACAGTATCCCAGAAGTCTATAAAACTGAAAATATTTTGACGATCGGCAATTTACTTTTTGAGATATGCTGCTAACAAGATTTGCTAATTAAATGTTCATCTTGCTGAACGATGGCTAATTAATTAAGAATTTTAACAATTATTAGATTTTGTGTTAAGTTTATGTACTAAGCTTGAATTTGATATAGGATTTAGTTCTTCCAAATTAACTAATTTGATTATTAGGATTAAACAAAAACGTGTACAAATGCTACGGGAATTAAGGCAGAAACAAATGTATAAGAAAAATAATGAAAAATCTCGACGAAAACAAAACCTGCTCCGACAGTAAGTCGGAACAGTTAATAAAAATCTCGACGAAAACAAAACCTGTTCCGACAGTAAGTCGGAACAGCTAAAAATAATAAAAATCTCGACGAAAACAAAACCTGTTCCGACAGTAAGTCGGAAGAGCTAATAAAAACAAATAAAAATCTTGACAAAAACAATAGCTGTTCGGACTCCTATGTCGGAACAGCTAATACAAATCTAGACGAAAACAAAACCTGTTCCGACAGTAAGTCGGAACAGCTAAAAATAATAAAAAATATCGACGAAAACAAAACCTGTTCCGACAGTAAGTCGGAACAGCTAATAAAAACTAATAAAAATCTTGACGAAAACAATAGCTGTTCCGACTCCTATGTCCAATCATAAAATCTCGTTATGACGTAATGATTATGTAGTATTCACCTTGCCACTATACATTAACCAATGAGCATACACCTTCGGGAAATATTAGCATAAAGCAACTCCGCCCACAGTCTGACCTTTTTACAATGGGAACAAGGCTCTGTTTCGGCTTCGTTTTTAGTACGAGGTTGAAAAACCATGCTTCGACCCCACGGTATACTGTATATCAAGTACTGCAGTACCGTGCCAATATTGTTATGCTATACCTGGTGAATTCAAAGCGGGGTGTTTGCGCAAAGAGCCTTGGACAAGGCTAATTACTACTCTGCTGACTACCATTTACTTCGGATCCTTATATACGAGTAGCGATCGACTCCTGGCGTTTGGAAAGTAACATCTACGGCTGAGAGCTAGACAATTCTTCTCAAATCTTGTGAATGAATTTAGACTCGTGTAAGTCGGCGTACGTAAGGACTCTATGTACAATATACAAAAGACGTGAAAACGCTGGTCGTGATAAATAGGACTAGGACTTGATTTTGTTTAGAATTTTACAATTTTTCAACAATACGAATTTTATTTAACGCTGTACCCATTCCGTGAATTTTGGCAGGGAATCCAAGATTGTTCTACTGACATTTTTTGAATAAGTTTTGACGTTTTTAATTGACCGTCAATAAAATCTAAGTTGTTTTATGAATGATTTCTGCAATCGAGGACATGCAATGCTTAATCGAATAATCATGTTTCTGGAAGTCGGAATTGTTGGCACTTTTCCCCCTAATGTTTTGTACACGGGTGAAATGATGTCATGATGACGTCGTCCGTGATTTTAGGCAGGCAAACACATCTACAGCATGCCATTAATGTAAAACTGAAACAAATTTTGGTGATCGGCGGTAAATTTGGTAACAACAATGTTGGCTGCTTAAATATTCACCTTGCTGGAAAAATTAATGGCTAACTAATTAAGAACTTTAACCTTTACTACATTAAATTTTAAGTTCAACACTAAGCTTCAATTTGATCTAGGGTCTAACTCTTTCATTTTACTAATAAAATGTTTAAGGAGTAAAGAAAATCGTGAACAAATGCTATGGAGTTTTTTGGCAGAAACAAAGAATAATAGTAATAATAATAATAATAATAACAATAATGATTATAAAAATAATAAAAATCTCGACGAAAAAAAAACCCCTGTTCCGATGGTAAGTCGGAATAGCAAGTAATAAAAACAATACAAATCTAGACGAAAACAAAACTTGTTCCGACAGTAAGTTGGAACAGCTAAAAATACTAAACGAAAACAACGAAAACAACTTCTGTTCCGACAGTAGGTCGGAACAGCTAATGAATAATATTAATACTAATACTGGATATTTGTAGTGCGCCGTGTCTGTCAGAAAGACACTCCATAAAAGATAGAGCGGCTTATATAATTATGTGAGTACAGAGTTCATTGTGCGTTGGTTAAAATGCACGCTTACAAATATTCAGCACATACTCTTTCCCTCTACTGCATGTACACCCTGTTTTTTATACGCTGTATGTTAATTTTAGCTTGCCCTTGCTTAAAACAAAAATCATACACACGCTGTTAAAAGCTCTTTTAATAGGCAAAACATGTACAGGAGCACTTCGCTGCAGTTCGACCGTTTTTAATTAGCGAATTTCATGAACAAGTGATTACTGTCTGCGGGGATAAAACCTTCTCCTGTCATGTGTTAACACAAAGCATGGAGGATCGAGGGAAGTCTATTGTCTTCATGCATAAACATGGCGAAGTAAAATGTTGCAAGAGTTAATGTCTACCCTCTATTTTCAATAAACGCGCCATATAACCTCTAACACATTGGATTTGTACAATCTATACAATATCGGAAAGGGCTATAGACACTAAATGAACGCTTCACAGTGTGTGACTCTATTATTTTGACCTTTATTTCCGGTTCAAACCGGAAGATATAAGTTTCCAAAAGTTATAGCTCAAGAACCACTCATAAATTAGTAAAAAGAAATTACATCAGATTGTAGACCTAGGTCCTTGAGCCTTCTCAAACCCCTTCCACAGAGGTGGCACCAATCTGGCCTTAACTTCTGTCTAAATCTGTCTCGACCCACCTATAAACTGTGTATACTGCAAAAGCACTGTGGCTGGCTGTTCCACTCGGTCCATTGATTCTGAGGTTTAACGTCCACAAAGCCTGATTTGGCTTTAAGCTGTGTTATTCTAAGCCATGCAAACCCCAGATGTGATCGTTTTTGTTCAGCCGACAAAGACAAACTTTGCACACTTTCTTAACTACACACACAGTTAGATCAGCAACATTTCTGGGTCATTTTGCCACAGATTCCTATGGGCACACTGGCCCAGAAATTGGTCTGCCCCCCCCCCCCTCCCTGATCAACGCGTTTTGAACAAAAAGTCAGTTTCCAGATGGACTCAATTTATACTTTTTGACTAAAGGTATTGGGGGACATTTGACACTGTTGTTTCGCATTTGAGTTTGATTAAATACAAGCATAATGAGAAATGTCATGGTTTATGGTTGATCTAAGGTTATATGTGTAACAACAAAAAATGGGAATTTTTCATAAATATTAAGTGTTATTAAGTTTGGGGTTTTTAAAGTTTTAAATTCCTTCGCATTTTTTTTAAATCGTAGCTTTTCAAGACTACACTTGTTCTTTAGGAAAAATACTTTCAATCCAATTACAAGGTTTACGTTAATATTGCCAATAAAATGTTTCCCTCTTGTAGTTTTGATTTAATCAACAAAAATTAAGATATTCACAAAGAAACGCTATAAATCCACCCATTGTTTTGAAAGCAATGACATCACTGGTTTATGGGAACCATGTACATATTTTGTTCCAATTCTATTTTCATGAAAAATAATAACGGTACATCACTGCTTTTTGGAAGAGTTAATTCATTCCAATCCTCTTGTTTTCAAAAACCAAAATGATATAACGGGATAGTACATTATTGCTTTCAACTTCTCTCGTTGCAGTGCCTTTAAAGGCGCGGTCCTTAATTACTCAAAAAATTAATGACCATAAAAACTGACTTGATCTGTTGATTATATGGACACCATGTTGAGGAGCGGTTCCCTTGTAAGGAATGTGGTTTTAGAGAAAGAGATTCAAAGAAGTATCGTGTATAAAACATTTCTCAGATTGTGTATTCCAATAATGCGAATTATTCTTCCAGCGTGCACATAACCGCTCCAGTTGTTCGGTGATTATCTCAAACACGCCACCGCTGTTTGAATTTAACTTTTCACGGGTGTTTCCCAGTGCATCTAACATCGTTAGCCTTTATAGGATTAAAACAATCCAAAAACCAAAGGTATACTTTGCCTTTAATTACATTCTATTTCTTGACGTATATGAAACGGTAATATTATCCTTTGAAGGGTACGTTTATATTATTATAAAGTGCTTTATTACATTCAATCAAGGTCGCCATAAAGCCAACACGAGCATCGCGAAATTACCATAATGCATATTGTTGCTCCCCTAACACGACGCGCACACACACACACACCCAGTACGGACGCACGTTACTTTAGGTCTAAAATTATAATAATTACCAACAACTGACAAAATGGCAGTGAGGCCGTCGTCAAGGAAAAGCGGGTGTTCGACGAGATGCTATCTCCATTTAACAATTTTAACAATAATTGTTACTTTTGGTAAGTAAATACATCTATCTTTGTTTTCATGCTGGAATAGTGTAAAATGCATTATGTTAGGTTTTTAAGTAGAAATAGACCTGCTTAAATGTATATTCAGTCAAACCTTTCGGTTTTAGTATGAAATTAGATATCTCTTTTTTTTTCTCTCTCTGTTTGATCTTCGATGGTTTCTAATGATGTGGGAGCAAATCGCTGTGTAGGCCTACTTTGTAATTACACAGCGGTCTTGCAGCGACAGGTTCAGTTTTGCTGCCTTTTTTGTGCAAACCTTTGATCATAACTTGATCGGTATGTTTAATTAACAAAAGCTTTATGAAACAAGAATAGCAAGTATAACCAAACAACAATTTATGAAATAATATTTTATCTCAAATCGTGTTTTATTAACAAAATTAGTATTGGTACTACACTGAGCAGTGAGCGGCCAATTCAACCAGCCAGTATCATACATTAAAAAAAGGGGGTGTGAAATATGTTAGGTTTATCATGTGCATCTCATTAACGAATATGCCTTATGGCCTAGTAGTATAGCGGGGATTATGCGTCAGATTGACCAGTTTCTAGTCATTTTGACACAGACTTTCGGGTCATGCTGACCCAAAAATGGGTCATGCCCCAAATGACCGGAATCCGGGCCAAGTCTGATCCGGGAGTTTGGAAAGTCTATACCTACATTTTTTTTAAATTTTTTTTAATCGACTCTTACAATACCTCAGAAGGATTTAATTTGCGGCTTGTTGGCAGTGGACAAGAACTTGATCACCAGTGAACATTTTTCATTCTTCTTCCTTTTATCGTTTTGTATTCATTTTTAACTTGTATCCATTTATTTTATAATTTCTTTTGTGTACATTAGTTTTGATTTTACATACACAACCGTATGTAATTTGTCGTTAAGTTTCGGCTCTTCCTATTAATTTGCAGTGTTTTTCACAACATGGTCCTTTTTCGGTGCATCAATACCCCCTATTGCTGTATTCTTTGGAAACAATTTTGAGCCTACGAAAAAGTCTTCTAATGACACTAAACTTCCACCGGTCGGTCGGTGGACTACACCTCGTCGTGCTTCGAGTCTCGGCTTCTTGGATTCCACCGTCGTGTTGACCACCACAAACGCTGGCTTTCTGGACATCACAGAAAACATGCTGGAGAGCGTCAAGAGAACCGAGACGAGTCCTAATATCACAGTCATCGCTGAAGATGAACAGTCCTACAAAGCATTATCTGAGAGAGCAAAAACCCAACCAGGACTTAGCATCCAGAAAACCAACTCCGGCGAAACCAAAAGGGAGGCGCTGAAGCTCAACTCAAAAGCGTACAACCAACTCGTGAACAAGCGCCCTGCGTACGTGCTTTCGTTCCTTGAGAAAGGGAACCGGGTTCTATTTGTGGATGTTGATACCTTCTGGTTCCACGATCCATTAAAAGACGTGGATTGGGATTTTGATATTGCTTTACATAATGAGTTTGACGAACCACATCATTGGTTCTGTGATGGGGTTGTGTACTACAGTCCAACAAACAAAAGTATAAACTTAGTCAAAGAATGGGCGCACTTGTTAGCAACGACGGAGAAAAAAACTCCAGATCAACGCGTCTTAAACGCGTTGATTTCAAACAAGAAAATCCCAAAGTTAGAAGTGAAAACCCTCAAAGCCAGCCAGTTTCCAGATGGCAAGAGGTACTTCAGGACTAAAGGTTGGAAAGAAAAGAATAATGACACTATTGTTTTGCATTTGAGTTACATTCTTGGACATAACGAGAAAGTAGCCACCCTCAAAAAGAACGGTTTGTGGGTAATTTGATAAGGTCAGGTCACAGTGGTCACAAAGAGTCGTACACCCCGAACGGGCCGATTGAGGGCAGCATAACGCCAATGCAAACATTTAACCGTATAATTAAGGTTACACCCCACTAAAAAAAAATACCATAGCATAAAGTGCAAAATGTTTCATACTCAAAAATACTTTTTTGGCCATTTGAGTTACATTCTTGGACATGATGCGAGATAAAAGGCACTTCAAAAACAAAGGTTTTGGGGTGGTCTGAAATCAACTAGAAATCATAGATTATTCTCTCCCAAAAATACTCTCAAAAACTCCCGGTCAGACTTGACCCAGATTCCGGGTTCCAGGGGGGCCTGACCCGGGTTCAAAATCATGATTTGATCTCGGATTCTTCGTCATTTCGACCAATTTCTAAGTAATTTTACCATAGATTCCAGGGCACAAGAACCTAGAAATTGGTCAAAGCCCCCACAGGGGCCCAGTACCGGGTCAAATATGGACCGGGAGTTTTTATGGTGTAGTTTTTGGTTTAAAACCCTGTCCTCGTGGCGGTACCAATAAACCAATCCTCCATTGACTCATTCAAATATTATCCAAAGTGTAATGACCTGGGGAGTCATACTTCTTGATATCCTAGACTGGACCATTCTACATACCTACAAGGGGGTCAGAACTCAGATATGTTGTGTGTGTTTTTCCCCCTTTCTTTTTTCTTTTATGATGGGCAGAACACTTTTTCCACTCATCTATAAGCACATATACCCTATGTCAAATACAAACATACCAAGATCTAACCCTCTGTTTTTAGTTGAACCGTCTGTAATTAATTGCTCAGGCAATCTTAGTCAGTAGCCTGGCATGCAACAAATCTCAAGTAAAAATTGTTGGGAAATGCACAAAAAACATCCTTAATATTAATTTCATGGTGTGGATGTAAACGTTGGTACAGTCCAGCGCCGGGATAAAGTGGGAGGCTGCCACGCCCTTAATAAGGGATTTATATGGAGTACTTTCTGAATGGAAATTATTCTCAGATGCTTACCCTTATCACTTTTAAATTCGTGACTATCACGAGAAGAGGGTCTTGTTTTTCTGGGAAGTACTTTCATAAAATCAGAAGAGGAACACGAATAAGTTCACATCGACAAAAATAAGATGTCAACTTTAAAGTTTATCGCCCATTGTTATGGTGTTCGTGCAATACAAGCACAAACACCTTTTTGTCTTCTTCTTTTTTAACAGGTTTTCCTGAAGTAAAGTATTTAGTTTAGCTATAAGTAAAGTTATAAATTACTTAGCTTAATATTTTACAAAAATTTCGTCTGTCAGTGCCAATTTTTCCACTAATATATAACATTTATTCTACTAAATAAAAATTGCAATGCCTTTTTTTCTATAATTTTTTTTACAATTTGTTAATGTAAGTCAAAGTTGATAAAAGAAAATGTATAATCTTACTTGTGTTTTTGAAGAGAAATAGGTCTAGTCACCAGTCTTGATTGCATTTTCAAACCGTAATGGCCTACATCATCAGAAAACATTAATTAATTGAGTGTACCTGCTGTGGTGTATTTAAACGCATACTAACAGATAGTAGTAGTATTTTGCTATGTGGTATAGAGGTAATTTTTACAATTTCCTTTCTGACCTAATTTATTAGTAAAAACTGGGTGCAGGAATGTTACAATCTCAAATGGAGAAAAAGGAAATACAAATTTCCTTCAATTTTCTGAGGGCGGGTAAGATCGATATTTGCAACTCCAAGTGTTGGATACCGTTGGAAAGCTCTTTTCCTTCTGAATCCAGAAATGCTGACCTCCAGGTTGTAAAAAAAGAGAGAACATTTTACTCCAATTGCTTGCATGGTGTTCGGCCGTTATTTTAAAGACAGGTCCAATAATTGCATATTGCTGGTTTGAGATACCCCGTTATCTACCACATTCATGAGACTCTAAAAACTACCAGTAGCGCTGTATATTTTTAAAGACGAACAAAACAAAACAGTTATAAACCTAGATTAAAATTATTTCATCAAAACTGATGCGCCCATTATATACGTCTCAACACCCTTGAACACTTCCCTCAACAGTTTTGAATTGGAATACAATAGAAAGTTCTTAGCGTAAAAATAATTTTGACACAAAATGGCGCGGCAAAACACAAAAAGTAAAATAGTGGCAGGTGTTTTGGACGGTAATTTTTCAAGGTGCGAAATAAACTATTTATGTTTATTAATTTTTAAGCTGTGAAGGACGGTTTTTATGAAGAAGTTGTTTTGTTTTAAATCAATGAGCATCTCTCTTCTAAATTTGAAGCAAAAAACGAACTTTTGAAAGTGCCAAAAATTAATGTAAACAGTCACGTGCTTATTAACCGTGGGGCAAGTCTATGGAGCAGTCTAAGAAAGAAAGAAAAAATTATAACAATGACATAAAATCAATGACACTACCTGGAAATTAAATAGCCTCCCAAGGGCAAGCCTTCCCCAAGAAATATGCTAATTACCTTAGCGCATGCGTGCAGACACAATTGGTTGGCACCTTCGGTAGAGATACAATAAACTTGTTTCCCACTCTTTATGTTGCTGCACTAGTTATTGGGATAATAGCTGATAGGCAGACAGTGGATGCTGGGTACAATTTACTTTGTTAATGTTTTTTTTTTAAAGCTGTTTTGCTATTGATGTTGGCCTACACTCGAAAAAAAAACCGTGTCGTGATTAACCAGAGGGACCTGACCATTTCCGGGTCTGGCTGACGCTGAAAGTGGTAAAAAAATAAAAAAATAAAAAAAAATTAACTCGGATTGTGCGTTCTTTAACCCTTGTCTGGGTCATTTTTGACACAGAATCCGGGTCAGTATGACGTCCAATGACGTCTTATTTTATGAGATGATATTAAGAGAATAATGTGCGTTTCTAGTCTCGGTTATGGTGACGTAATAATAACTAGTTCTTATATTATAGCGCATTTTACAACAACGTAATCAATGTGTAACTTTTAAATGGAAAATTTACCTGGTGCGTGTGCCCGGTATGTGGTGGCAGAGGGCGTCCCACCGAAACGTTCCCACACTTATTTCCTCTCGTACAGAAGTAACTCCCTAATATCCTCTAAAGAATTCCTGAGGTTCCCTGAACAGAAAGACACAATAGAAGGGGAGGCCGGGGGGTGCACCATGCCACATATCGAGCACAAAATGATCAGGTGAAATTAAATGGTTATTGCAATTTGATGCATTTGCAATAAGTGCTTTATAGAATTTGCTGAATTAAAAATCTTAATCGCCTTGAAATTTTACACTTTATCAACTAAAGTCACAGTGAGACTCTCCGATTTAGCCGAATATATATCGAAATTAATAGCTAAACTTTTTACCTACTGTTTACTTAATATTATTTTTTACATATACGTAGTTCTGTTTCTAATTATATGTTGTACTTTATACGTAGTTCTGTTTCTAATTATATTTTGTACTTTATTGAAGAATGCATTCCATTCACTTCTCTCTTTTTCAAAATCCACACATCCATTTATCAAACTGCGTGTAAAATCTTCTCTGAAATCAATTTTTGTAAACATTTCTAGGGAATATGTTTCAGACGGGCTTTTATTTCATTTTTATTTATTTTTTTTTTGGGGGGGTGGGGAGTTGGGGTTGGGGGTTGTTGTTGTATTGGGTTGTTCGGGGTTTTATCAAATTTTACGAGACTTTTAGATCAATTGATCGTTAACAGTTGCCAGTGCCTTTTTAGGGTCAACTTAAAGTGCAGTTTTGTGAAATAATAAATGATCTATTTAATATTACTGGATTTTAAACAAGCATCAATTATTAACTCTTATTGAATGTTGGTGTTGTAATAAAAGAGAGACGTATCTCGAGTGTCGTAGGCCTATCTAAACAAAAGCAAAGTCAGAAACAAATTTGCTATTTGCAATTTCAATGCAACAGAAACAAGGCCAGCAATGTCCTTGCAAGATAATTGGGGTAGACTGTTACCCCGATGGGGCCCTCTTCTCCCCCAGACTCCTCCATTGAGTAACGTTGTTTGTGTAAAACAACACCCAAACTATTTCGATTCGGATGTACTTCAACCTTGATTGGGAACCCTTTGCATCCATCGGGGAAACCAATATCCACCAATCAGGAACCCATGACTATATACCCGGATTGGAACCTTCAACATACCCAAAAATGTTAGATTAACCCCCAAAGTAAAACCAATTGATGACGCCATTCCGTTTCTATCTTATTATAACCTAATTAGAGCCTGCTTGTTCCAAAAGAGTATCGATATATATATATATATATATATATTTATACCAAATCAATTATCAACTATTAGATATAACATTTCCCCCTTTTTAGGGCATTGATGGGTGACACCGACTGCGCCAAAAGAGTAATTCAAAATTAATATGATGTAATTTCACCGTAAACCACGCCCGCTTTCCACAGTTATTTTTAACACTTTAAACAAATCCCATGCAGGACTGAATAATTGGCCCAGGTCCGATCCGGGGCTCGTAGGGCTTGAACTTGGAATCTGTGTCAAAGTGAACCAGAAATGGGTCAAACTGACTCAGAATCCAAATTAAAATCTCATTTTTAATCAGCTTCCGGGTCAACCTGACCCAGAAATTATTTTATAATCCCCGTACTCCCCCTCGATACTCGCCCTCGATACTCGCCCTCGATACTCGCCCTCGATACTCGCCCTCGATACTCGCCCTCGATACTCGCCCTCGTTACTCGCCCTCGATACTCGCCCTCGATACTCGCCCTCGATACTCGCCCTCGATACTTGCCCTCGATACTTGCCCTCGATACTCGCCCTCGATACTTGCCCTCGATACTCGCCCTCGATACTCGCCCTCGATACTCCCCCTCGATACTCGCCCTCGATACTCGCCCTCGATACTCGCCCTCGATACTCGCCCTCGATACTCGCCCTCGATACTCGCCCTCGATACTCGCCCTCGATACTCTCCGATCCCTCGATACTCGCCCTCGATACTCGCAAAGTATTCAACCTCCAAGTCCATACTCGATACTCGACTGAAAAATAACCAGAAGCCATGTGCTCGACACTTGCCTGAAAAGTAAACTGTACTCGAAAAGTACTTGCCTGAAAAGAAACCTGTACTCGAAGTCATGTACTCGATACTCGATTGAAAACACTCTGTCCTCGACGTCATGTACTCGATACTCAAGTGAGAAAGTAACCTGTACTCGAAGTCATGTACTCGATACTCGACTGAAAATGTACCCGGACCCGATTTTAAGTATTCGTTGTCTAGATGTTACGTCTCGTTAATGTACATTTATTATGTGTACGATGGCATATTACTTATTAACCAAGGCAGTCCATAGCTTTGTAGGGTAACTTTAAAATAACAAAACACGTGCACTAATATCTAGAACCACAATACCAATGTAGAAAAGAAACTTGAAACTGTTATTTGGGCTTCTGTTGACTCGTCTTGTTCTTGTAGGCGCAAGTACCCTGTCCCATACTGTGGCGATAGCGTCGGGGGCACCAGCCCACTTTCCTGGGCCGACAAGTCGATATTGATAAGGCACGCACGGACCGAGAACACACCTTAGAGTCAGCATCGGATGCCTAAAGAAGAACGTGATAAAGTTCGGCAAGGCACCGATTTCGGCTGCGATCGAATCCGCGTATTGGTATCCATCAACATGGCGGTGGCACTTCAAGAACTTTCTGGCCATTTCTTTCTCAGTGTTCGCCACCTCAGCTTGCATTATGGTTTGGGACGGTAAGGTGGCTAGTCCTTTGAACACTCTCACAGCCCAGCGGGCTTGCAGCTCAACGCATGGGATAACGGAGCCAATCGGCGATATTGCGCCGTGAATCGATACCGTA
Organism: Pisaster brevispinus; assembly: GCA_023634235.1. Classification (NCBI taxonomy): domain Eukaryota; kingdom Metazoa; phylum Echinodermata; class Asteroidea; order Forcipulatida; family Asteriidae; genus Pisaster; species Pisaster brevispinus. The sequence goes on from JAMKCF010000018.1 coordinate 6,986,903, forward strand.
TTGAACTTCAGCCCTAACGGGAAGACATGCTTGTAAAGCGGTACCCGACCGTTTTCCACCTCCAACGCACTGCACGCAACCTGAAAAGGAAACTTGAACCGATAACCAGTCCCCATGATGACGCAATCGATGTTCTCCAATACGGAACCGTCTTCGAGTTGCAGCCCAGTTTGTGTGAACCGTTTTGGGTTCTCCTTTATGGTCACCATTCCGTTGAGAATGCAGCCCGGGAGTTCTTCACTTACCACTGGTTCACAGCAGGATACGTCATGCTCGGGTTCTAGCGGCGCTGCAATCATGTGGAACCGAAGCCTCAATGAGTTCTTGTATCGCTGCGTAACAATGGGGTAATATATTTTATGATATCTCCTATTGAGTAGCAACTCAAATGGATATGCGTAGGCTCCCATCCGGCTGAAGATCCACGTTCCACGTCTAACACTTAGGTACACCTACAACAAAAGAAGAAAAACGTACCGGTAACGACTTGAGCTACAACTAGAGATTAACAAGTAACTTGCTCTCAGATTTGTGTGTTTTAAGGCATTGCATGGTACCGTCGCAATATTCTGCCTGCGGTATTTTCAATGTTCTTTATTGTGTATATTTGCTCTTTGTGTACTTGTCAATTTATTCTAACTGACGCAGATTTCTGGAAACAACTTTAAGTCCTGAAAAGACCATGTCCTGCTTATACTAAAGTACTAAATGTGGAGGCAGGAAACCGGCCGGGGTTACTGCTTTCGGTTAGTGAATCAATGTGACTTCAGGTTTATTAACTTCACCTCTGGTCATTGGGCCAATAGCATTTCTGTAATCTTTCTCAGCTCCTCGGTTAGTATAGAGCCCTAGGCTGCCGTGGTGCTCCAAAGGCTTTTTCCAACACAACCTCTACCGTTGCAGGTACCCATTTATACCCCTAGATGAAGAGAATGGTAGTGAAGCATCTAGCTCAAGCACCAGGATTCAAACCCACACCCCGACGCCAAGAATTGCCATGCTCTGAGAGAATTTTCCTCTTGCAGAGCGTTTTGTTTTTACTTAAAACTTACCTGAGAAGCAAAATGGCTGACTTCAGTTGCAGCGTCTACCGCTGAATTCCCTAGGCCGATGACGACAACTCTCTTGTCAGTGAACTCAACTGGAGTTCGGTAGTCCACAGTGTGTAGAACCTTACCCTGGAACGTGTCAAGACCAGGAAACTCTGGTCGACTGGGGCTATTAAACATTCCAGTGCAAATCATCACAGCATCGAACTCGAGAGCTATGTCTACAGCACTGATTTGATGCTTAACGGTGACGATCCACCGTCCGTTGGCGTTGAAATCCCTGGCCTGCTCTAGGCGAATCACGGTGGTCAGGAACTGAACGTGGCTCCTCAAGCAAAACTTCTCGGCGTACATCTCACAGTACTTCTTGACGTAGGAGTTGTGGAGAAAGTTTGGCCAGTCCTTTGGGAAGGGGAAGTCGCTGTAGCACATCATTTCTTTACATGTATTCGTAACGGTTGATTTGTAAACGGAAGCCCCGGTTTGGGTGGTTTGAGCTTCGCGGTAGAACCAAAGACCGCCGATTGTGTTTGACCTCTCGAAGCAAGTTGGGTGGAGACCTTCTTCAAGACAGCTCTTGATTGCTGCTAACCCACTAACTCCTGCCCCGATAATGGCAACTCTTTTGCTTGATTTGTTCGGCTCCATCTACGGAAAATCAGTAAAGGATACACAACCAAGTCTCGTTATTCTTCTTCTTCTTCTTCCTCCTCTTCTTCTTAAACAGTTCCTTTTCATTTTAGAGTTAATATGGGTTTAGTACGGAAGCATTTAAGGGGTATTCAGCAATAATGAAAGTCTAAAGAATATGATTAAATATCTCTGATTCTATCTCATTATTATTTTCCCCCTTTGTTTTTTAGATCAAAATTGACAATTTGGATGTTTAAAATTAATTAAAGCCCCAGCACAGGACAGTAAAACTTTTAAACCATCAGAAATATAGAAAAAAAGACAACATCAATACTTTAGACCGTAAAGTATAACATACAGAGAACATTGGCAAGAGTCAAACACTTCAGATGACAGCCTCGCATTCCCTCTCCCTCCACAGAAAAAAAAACCCATCGTGAATGGAGACACGAAAAACTTACAACATTAAAACCTATTTAAAAACTGATATAAATGCATTGAGATGTAACACCCAGATCAAAAACAACACACTCGCGCTACCCAGTCGCCAGCTATTTAAAAACTGATATAAATGCATTGAGATGTAACACCCAGATCAAAAACAACACACTCGCATTACCCAGTCGCCAGCTATTTAAAAACTGATATAAATGCATTGAGATGTAACACCCATATCAAAAACAACACACTCGCATTACCCAGTCGCCAGCTATTTAAAAACTGATATAAATGCATTGAGATGTAACACCCATATCAAAAACTCGCGCTAACCAGTCGCCAGCCCTCCCACCCCCCCACCCTCGCCACATAATGAGAGAAAAAAATCAACTGAAATCATTAAAAACTCTTAGACTCTCCTGACCCCCATGAAACAATAATAATGGTACAAAAGGTGGTCGTTATTTGTCATTATTTCTCCAGCTTTAGTTAAAACACACCTGTTATGTATGTCGGATAAGTTTGGTTGCTGACCGAATCAGCTTGGTTAGCTACCAGGGCCCAATTTCATAGAGTTGCTTAAGCAGAACATAATGCTTAACAATTTCCTGCTAAGCAGAAATGAGCAGGATACCAGTCACAAATTGTACACGTGACATGGTAGTTTGACTGGTAACCTTATTCTGGTAAGCAGACTTTTATTGTGCTTAGCAAATTGGGCCCTGATGATGATCCATGATGTGGAAACTGATGATGATGTTGAAACTTTCGTAACAACGCACTAATAGTATACGTTGTAACGTTGTGCTATTAATTAGCATGTGGCCTATCATGAGACATCACAAACACTGTTGCTTTCAATGTAATCGGTTTTTATAATTATGAAATTGCCACCCATCACATGGGCATTTAACGACCAGTCCGAAAAGTGCTAATGATTAATTGAATTTAAGTGGGCCAATTGTGTCAAACAGTAGTGTGCGGTGAGGGAGGGAATCTACCTGCCTCCGCCCCCCCCCCCCCACAACAATCAAGGGTGTGGACAGAATCTTTTAGAGAACGTCTTCCCCTGGTAGAGGATTTTCTAGCCTCGTCCAGGCAATTATTTGTCCCCCACTAAACGAATTGCATAAATAACAAAACAAAAAAACTAAATTCATTAATGTTTCAAAGACACTTTCAAAGGTTGAAGATTCGTTGTTACAACGTTAAACTCATAACGTCACTTACACCAAAGTCTGACTTCGTCCAAAACAGCGTTGTGAGAACGTCAAACTGTTGGCTGGGATATGGGCGTTGCAACCAAACGGGTCATTCTGTAGAATTTCAGGAATTCACACTGCGTTTTCAGTGCGAAGAGTATGTGTTTCGATGAGGGAAAAAAATCATCTTTTTTGGAACGCTCCGAACGCTCAGAGCGTTCCTGTTTATAACGGCATTCGGTATTCTTACCTTTTTTGGCGTTCAGAAACCACTGCCTGTTGGACCACCTTTCGACTTCACAGCATTTCGACTTGCCAAATTTTACTTCAGTTGTTATTAACGCCCCGATTACCCCCAAAACAGTACACAAACTTGTAAAAATAAATAGCAAACAGAAATTCTGAAACGTTTTGTAAACAGTTTGGAATGGCCTCGCCTTGGTGATGTTTGACAACTAATTGTAATACACTGGTTTCGATCAAATACTTCAAGTGTATTATTAGCAAACAGTTTTTTGTTTGAAGAGCCCGCGGCTGTTAGCTGTTCGAACGAAAAGGGTCATAGGTCACGGGCTCAGTGCGTTTTCGTAAAGGTGGTTACTGTGCATAAACAAAAGTGGAACACAAAACAACACGACGTCTCCATTGTCATTATGGGAGAACTATTATAGAACAAATGTTCTCGCCGACAATGCGACCTTTGACTGGAAGTGTTAACCGTAAAAGGGCGTATTTGTTTTAGATTTTCTATATTTATCTTTCTTATATATCAAGTCATGAACCACAAGGGAAACTGACTGGGAAATTTTATTTAAATAGTTTGGGTTTGAACAAAGAAAAATTGACTGGAGCGGGACTTGAACCAACGACCTCCGGAAACGTACCGGCGCTCTACCAACTGAGCTATCCAGCCCTATGTTGGCGGTCTCCCTATTAGTCAATATCTTTGTTCGGGGTGCCAGTCAGAAGCCATACAACCGTTAACTGACGTGTAGCCAGGGATCACACCCACGTTTACGATTCAACCTGGGAAGCGGCAGCCACGGGATCACCTTAAGGGGATGCGACTTTTTAATATTAAATATCAAGTCATGAACCACAAGGGAAACTGACTGGGAAATTTTATTTAAATAGTTTGGGTTTGAACAAAGAAAAATTGACTGGAGCGGGACTTGAACCAACGACCTCCGGAAACGTACCGGCGCTCTACCAACTGAGCTATCCAGCCCTATGTTGGCGGTCTCCCTATTAGTCAATATCTTTGTTCGGGGTGCCAGTCATATCTTTCTTATATATATATATATTTTTTTTTTACATTGGTTGGTTGTCTTGCTATTTTTGGTGTTGTAGTCAAGTATCATTAATGATTACTGTCGAGTACTAAGGTGGCCGAGTAGTACCCATGTAGTACATGGGCCTCGAGTACTAATACAGAATACCAAGTATATATCGAGTAGTCTTAGATTTCGAGTACCGAGTCCTACAGCCGAGTACCAAGTACTCATGGATCTCCAAGTTCGAGTAGCGTGTACTGTATAGAGAGAGAAAAAACCTGCAAAATAAGATGACAGCACATTGTATTCATTTATTTTTACACGTTTACTAACTTCGTACAATACACATGTGTGCTTATGTTAAAAACAAACGTCAACATCAACTGGTTCCGTTATCTAAACTACTCCTTGATTTCATCGGGTTTATAATAATATCACAAATTATTAAATAAAGGTAGGACTTACAGGTCGTGCTGTCGATCCTGGTTTTAGAATACGCTCATCAGCTTTACACCATATACTCGTACATCAGTTGCGGTAATTAGTCAGTGTTGTTTTATACGCTTTTGATCCAGCACTCAATATTGCTCACATACAAATATCCTAAAACTTCTTCAGACTTTCATCTGGAAACTATAGCTGCACAGTTCTCACTAACCGGCTTTCCTCTTCTCTATTAAAGGTCATCGAGGCTGACAATTCGTCCTCTCCTCGGCAATCTCAAGTCGCAAATGACAACTCAGAAAATTTTACCGCAATCGAAAATATTGAACTCGCGAAAAAGTGTACCCGTGACTTCCAATCTATTGCTTACAAAAAGGGTGCAGCCTAAAAACAGAAGAACTATTGAGCCACCACTGTAAACCAGCCAATTGTAAACAAAAATTATGCAGGGGCTAATTCGTTCGCACGGTTTAGTAATCCGTTCGAACGCATTAGTAATTCGTTCGAACGGATTGCTTATTCGTTCGAACGGATTACTAAACCGTGCGAACGGATTGCTAATTCCTTCGAACGGATTACTAAACCGTGCGAACGGATTATTAATTCGTTCAAACGGATTAGCCCCTGCATATTTTTTTCTTCCACTGTTTTTCAAGATTGATGTTCGGACGTCTGGAAATTTACACAGGTGTAGGGGTATTTTTATAATGGAGGGAGAATAACTCGAAGGGACATGGGACGTACTCCCCATATCAAATTGAGCAGAGGATAAAATGTGAGGAGTCAATGGATACGTTTCCCTCTACAACAAAAAAGATGTGAAACTTCTAAGTATTTTAACAATATTTCTGAATATTAATCAGTTAGCACTGTTCAGTGGGGTACACCTAAGCGACGGTTAAATATTGCCATTGTTGGTATGCTGCCCTCATCAAGCGGCACGTTCGCGTATTTTTTTCCCAGGACGAACGTGGGAAATTAACATAAATGGGCGTAGTAAACTTTACATTTACCTTTGCACATGCGTACTTGGACGTAATAGTTGTGGATTGAAATACACTCACGTGTATTATTATGTGCTTTGTGAAAGTATGTACATACATCAATGTATTGCTATCTATGTGAGGACTTTCCTTTGTCCCTCTAACTTAACACTCTCCATAGACTAAGCGCACGCAAAAATGTGAGGACACAAAAATACAAAGGATTCCAATGTGAGGACAGCATTGTCCCTTTTGTATTCCTTTGTTCTACGGTCCCCACTCTTATGGTATTACCATTACATTTACATGTACATACATGTACTGTACATTGTGTAAAAAAATGCGTCGCGGCTTGCTGAGTCTTGATTGCCCGATAAAATATTTTGGGATAGGGTTGGGAAGGGGAGGGAGGGCAGGTAAGAAAATAGACCGACGGTCATAATGACAGAAGAAACCCATTAAATGAAATTAGAAATGGTCCTAAATGTTTGTGATGAAACTACACTGCAGTACAAACGGACGCAGCTTGATGAGCATGTACAGTAGTTTAAAATATATAAAAAAATTGTTGGACTGGGTTCATCACATTCTATACACCCTTGTGAAGCGGCAGTAGAAGAACAGCCGGTCTTGTGGTCCCCACGACTATTTCATTCCACATACCACCACTGGCCCAATTCTGGACATCGATAATTAAATCAAGGCTGAATGGCCATTCCTAATTCCTCGACATCATGTCTCCGTTTTCGTCGACATGTGTCCGAAAGTAATACTTTTTGAAGAAGAGTACGCAAGCGCGAAGGTATTTTACGGTCAAACACGCCCATTTTATGTTAATAGCCCACGTTCGTCCTGAAAAAAAAAATACGCGGCCAGTTCGTGGTGTACGACTCTTTGTGACCGCTTTGACCTGATCAAATTACCCAAAAACCACTCTTCTTGAGTGTGGTTACTTTCTTGTCATGTCCAAGAATGTAACTCAAATGCAAAACAATAGTGTCATTGTTCTTTTCTTTCCAACCTTTAGTCTGAAAGTACTTGAGGCCATCTGGAAACTGACTGGCTTTGAGGGTTTTCACTTTTAACTTTGGGATCTTCTTTTCCGAAATCAACGCGTTTAAGACGCGTTGATCTGGAGTTTTTTTCTCTGTCGTTGCTAACAAGTGCGCCCATTCTTTGACTAAGTTTATACTTCTGTTCGTTGGACTGTAGTACACAACCCCATCACAGAACCAATGCCATGGCTCGTCAAACTCATTATGTAAAGCAATATCAAAATCCCAGTCAACGTCTTTTAATGGATCGTGGAACCAGAAGGTATCAACATCCACAAATAGAACCCGGTTCCCTTTCTCAAGGAACGAAAGCACGTACGCAGGACGCTTGTTCACGAATTGGTTGTACGCTTTTGAGTTGAACTCCAGCGCCTCCCTTTTGGTTTCGCCGGAGTTGGTTTTCTGGATGCTAAGTCCTGGTTGGGTTGTTGCTCTCTCAGACAATGCTTTGTAGGACTGTTCATCTTCAGCGATGACTGTGATATTAGGCCTCGCCCCGGTTCTCTTGACGCTCTCCAGCATGTTTTCTGTAATATCCAAGAACCCGGCGTTTGTGGTGGTCAACACGACAGTGGAATTCCATGGTGTGTTCATTGTTAGAACAGTTGGATGCAATTCATCAACTACAGTTGGATGCAATTCATCAACTACAGTTGGATGCAATTCATCAACTACAAGAGATCTTGTAGAAAAGTAGTACATGCCTGTAGAACAACAGCCAGAAGAAAAAAAACCTCGTTATTTGGCCAGAGACCGTGCTATCTATACTCGGAAGTACCCACTCTTTGTATTAACTCTGATTAAAGATTGGTATTCCCGCCTGAAGAGTGGATAGTTTGGGGGGCACAGTATACCAAATTCAGCAAAGTAAGACCACTTTATGGTAACTCAACACCCAAATATTGTGACAATGTCACCGGAAATACGGTCGAATTAAATTATATCTCAGCGTTGCTAATCCCCTAAATTACCGTTGCTTATTGTTTACAGTAATTTTTTTTTAATTAACCTTGTAGGGATTGATATAATAGTTGTAGCGAAGAGGAGTTGCGCAAGATTGCGCGTAGCCCCACAGCCTCGATTGTGATAGGTGGGGTATGTGGCAAACTGTATCCTTGATACGGGTGCCGAAACCTCTTTGATCAGTTCCACCTTCTAATGATACTTTTTTTTGGCTGGTAAGACAAAGCGTTTGGGGGCAGTGGGTACACTTTTGAGACTGTCTGGGACAAATGACCTTGAAATACCTATACAGGGTTATTTGGAAACGGATATCAAGATTTTTGGAGCCTCAGTTAGGGCAAGGTTTTTTTTTTTTTGGTAAGGACTGACCATCATGATGGAGAGAGTCAGGGCGTGAGAGGAGGAAGGAATTTCCCATTTTAATAGGATGCAACATATTGAGAACAATCTCTGCAATTGGGGGTCACGCCGGTGGGTCCATCTAAAGAGGAGTCACGGTTAGTGGCACTGAAATGGTTCAAGTGCGGCAGATTATTTCATATTTTAGACACATGGATTTTGCATTTATTGTATTGTGGTGAATGCTCGTCCTGTTTAAATAGAGGACCGGCCTCCTTCCCGTGTCTCTACAATCATACTCACTTGTTAAAACAACTGATACAAAGAGAAAGAGGAGGTGTCTCGTAAAAGATGGCATCTTGACTCTGTACTATACCTTTAAAAAAAAGATTAAAACAGAAATATTCCGGCTGTGTTAATCATCACTACCAGTGAAGGTTTCTAAAGTTTGGAACATAAAAATATTACAAATTTTAAGAAAATATGAATGTTCATGTTATTTATGCAAGAAAAGACATCCATTCTCACAGTCTGCCCTCGAACAAAACGAATGTGAGTGCAACTTTGAGAAAAAGTAAACAGCTAAATGATTAGTTAGAATAATTAAAACTATATTATGTTTTTGGCCATGTCACACGTGGCAATTTACAGGCAATCAGTACAAGGTGTGACACAGGCGCGTTTGTGCGTCTGCTCTGTGCACATCTCTAGGCGGCGTTTGCCGACCAAGTGTCCGTACGAAGCGTGAATGTCTTTAACATTTCATGGAAAAGGCTAATTCCATGTACAGCAACAGTCCTGCCTTGATCGAGACGACACAGCCCTTTCAATAATGTAAAAAGGCGGCGTCTATAGACCGTCCATATGGAGGTATACAGCGGTCACACTGTCATCAAACAAATGTATACCCGCGTAAACAATATGCACGAAATAAATAAATACATAAGTGCAAAATCATCCAAAGATAGATAATTACAAATTATGTAAAAAAAAAACAAGGGGAAAAAAATAAACGGTGTAACGATCTTGCTGAAACACATGAACTCTCCAACTCGTGCATAAATGTGCAGAAATGTATACCGCTCTTACGATTTTCATTTTAGAAATACACACCCAAAAAACAGAATTGGTTAAACTGATTGTAATGCAGTCAGCCATTATGGGCAAAATCTTCATGAAAAATTCATGGAGTAGTCAAATAGCTCGTCAATCATAATGGGAAAATGTACGGCTTTACCTTGCTATGCTTGTGAACAGGAAAACGACTGTGTGCAGTGTACACGCTTTTCTTCTGTTGCGCCAAATGGCTTGGTTTGGTGACGCATGTGAAAGGCAAACGAACAATACCAGAAAATATGGTAATTTTTTCCCGTTTCAAACCCATTTCACCGTGACCGAGGACGGCAATAACAACAACGCAAAGTATGGCTCCGCGTACGAAGAAAAATGATCAGTTGGAGGTCAAAATAATCAGTGCGAATCGGCGAATTTCAAAGGAACTTAAAAGTGTTATACAGAATTGGTAGAGCTGACAACATAGTCAAAATGTTCATGTTTTGTGTGGTCAACCATACGTGAAATAACAAACCTATGACAGTTAATCGTTGTGTGGGTCAGGAGAAAAAATAGCGAAAACCTGCACAACTTTTGTATAGCCTAAACACAGTGTCCTTAATGTTGTAGTAAAAACCAATCTAGGCCTACGCTCTTGCGTTTTGGTTTGTTTTTTCCTCTGGTTTTCAGATACAGTTTTCTCGAATATGACTTCATTTCAGAAGGGAAATAGTTCACAGAAAGAAAAGGTTCGTAGTGTAAAATTTCATAACCAGGAAGCTTTCAAGCTAAAATTTAACAAAGATGTTTTTTTTATCATACCAGTCCTGTATAATACAATACAGAGGAAGGGAAATATCAAATTAATTGTTGTGATATACTCATTTTCAAATAGATAGAGTCCTCGTGTGAGTGGGGGGGAAATTCACAGTCTCCATCCGCACCTTAACATTATGTAAATTGCCGTATTCGACGGCCGGTCGGGGTAAACATTTGTCAACACCCAAAACATCCGATGACATCATTCTGAGAAAAATTAGTCTGTAAACTTTTGTGCAGAGATGTTTTGGGTCATGACATGAAATGATATTCGACGAAATGTTCCTCCACGACCTCATGTTTTCAAGTTTCACTCTGAAGTGTTTTTTGGTATACAAAATTAATGTTTTTTTGGTGAGAGAAAATTACACGTGTGTGGGCCTTTTTCTCTATATGTCAATAATTTACAATAGTAAGTTTCTTGTGTGATGACTAAAAGTAAATAATTGATACGTTCATACTTTGTATATTAGTTCATGCATTAATTATCTAAAGGAGTCTGACTAATAATAGGGTTTATGTATTTAGCAACTGGATACTTTCTCTTTATACTTCAGTCGAACCACCTAAAAAGGCCACCAAAAGAGTATGTGTTTGTCCTCGTCCGTCATTTGCATCAATATTTGTTTCAAAAAAATTGATCGATAATGTTGAAACAGAAAGAAATTCTTGTTAATTGAACAGTTGTTAGTGATAAAATACTATTTAAAAAATTATATTCCCAAATACAATATCCACCTTTTGAGGACCCTCTATGTGGAAAAACAAGCCTTTTTTCGGGGGGGGGGGGGTAAATTTACAACCAACTCGTAACACGGAATTGACACCTAAACCCAAGTGCTCGACACCAAATTTACCGTCTACCTACATTATTACCACCATCCAGTAAATCGCCAACCAGCTTCATCGCGATTGTTTTGTAGAAATTAGCTGTTGAATGCCGCCGCTTTACATTCATCACACTGCCGTCAATACTGATAAATCAACTGCACTAGTACAACAGTCAATTCGCAATCATAAAGGTTAAAGTTTATTCGTCACATTAATTATACTTATTTTTGCCTGATCAAAGACAATAAACAAACAAACAAAAAGCTTGAACAGTTATTTTGGGGGCGTCTCATTGCTGGTGAGCATATATCGACAAATTCAAACGGCGACAATCTGTAGCCCTACAAGCTATCAGTCATAATTTTCTTCCTTCTTCAGTTTGATTTCCGATTTTTTTTCCCCCTCTGGAAAATAAAAAAAAATGTGATTAATCAGCCCGAAAGTCTATTAAAACCTACACCATGTGTACAGGAAGGTCAGCCTTTGTACTCGATAAAATATTCATACTTTTTTCCGCGGACCAAATATCATGCCTAGATCTTCTTCTAAAAAAATTCCCCTTAAATCGCGCGTTTTGCCATACTTTTAACGACTTTCATCGACCGAAAAAGGCGTCATGTTTGTAATTACATGCGTATATCAATGTTTGGTATTTACAAAAACATTGCTGCATGTGATCTTGGGTGCACCACACTGTACATAGGCCAAAACTCGTGTGCCAAACTGAGTAATGTGTGTCCTCAAACGTTTTGGAACAATTATAATTATTTGTTGGGGGTCATGCAATTAATATATTGTGTAATTATGACAATTTATCACAACCTGGGGGTTCTGTGCCAACTTTTGAGGAGATTTGATAAATTTAGGCTTTAGAGTTGGTACATTTTCGGGGGTGCTTTTTCTGGGGTAATTAGCAAAAATCTACAAACCGCTGACCTACCAAAAATATACTTCATTGGTTTTCAAGAGGCTGAGAGACTTTTACGGGAGGTGAACCTTTGGTAACTAAGTTACTAGGCCTACTCCAAAAATTAATTGGCGATCTGTTGATATTATCAAATGTTTTTTTGAAACGTCACCCTTTGAAGTTATGTAGTTTTAGAGAATCAAGGCTTCTGGCATGAAGCCTTTTGCAGGCATCTGAAAGCACAAAATCCTATATACAACGAGGGTGTTTGTTTCTTTCATTATTCTATTGCAACTTCGATGACCAATGGGTGACTTTTGGGACTGTCAGAAATAGTAACCTGTCCAATTACAGGATTCAATGAATACTACAAGAAATGTCCACTCTGACAAATAATCCTTCTTTCAGAGGTTTATTTTCCACAAGGTCTCACATCAAAATTATCATTTACACAAGTATATACATAAAAACATAAGTTCAAATTAGCTCTTGTAATTTACAATTGCTTCATTTTGGGCACGCATGTAAAGTGCTCCACAAAATTATGTCAAATTTGTGAATAAAGACTCAATGCTATGTCACTAAGACAACTATCAATTAATTGCTCCTGAAAGGAAAATAGCCACCGAGGCAAAAATGCATACCAGGTCACTAAGACCAAAAATGTATGTCACTCAGACCAAATGTTAAATTGAAGGTCACAAAGACCAAAATGTCACTAAGACATAAATGTAGGTCACTCAGACCAAATGTTAAATTGAAGGTCACAAAGACCAAATGTCACTAAGACATAAATGTAGGTCACTTAGACCAAATGTTAAATTTAAGGTCACAAAGACCAAATGTCACTAAGACATAAATGTAGGTCACTCAGACCAAATGTTAAATTGAAGGTCACAAAGACCAAATGTCACTAAGACATAAATGTAGGTCACTCAGACCAAAAAATTTAATGTTAAATTGAAGGTCACAAAGACCAAATGTCACTAAGACATTAATGTAGGTCACTCAGACCAAATGTTAAATTTAAGGTCACAAAGACCAAATGTCACTAAGACATAATTTAAATGTAGGTCACTCAGACCAAATGTTAAATTGAAGGTCACAAAGACCAAATGTCACTAAGACATAAATGTAGGTCACTCAGACCAAATGTTAAATTGTTCCCACTAAGGGAGTTGCCACTCAGGCACACTAGCAAAGGCCTTGAAGCGAAATTAAACCATATAACAATTTAGCCAATTTTCCTACGTCACAGAACTGTTATGCTTTTAATTTTACAGTGAAACAGTCCTAGTTTAAAACCTAACACCTTTCCACTGTCTAAAAGCAACACTCAACAGTAAAAGCAAAATTGCAACTACACGGAGGTGAACAACCCCCTAAAGTTTTAAATATCAAGCCTACACTCTCAAGTAAGGCAGTTTCCAAAATACGGGTAATAAGTTGCACTTATTGATTCCATCGTTCTCCGTAATGTTCGCATGCTCAGAACTACGTTATCATTGGAAGTTTACCTGGTTAGTCTGCTGCCACCTAGCGTTCCAAAGGCTTTCATTGAGCCAAAGTTTGCTCATGTTTGTTATTTTATGCATATCTTTGGGCAAACGAAGTGATGATACTGGTCTCTGACGACTACTTGAAGTAGATCACCATGAACTTGATTGCCCATTGACCAAGATAATAGTGTTGGAGCGCCATGAGAGCGTCACTGATGAGTGAAGGGTTCGATTTAGAAGCCACTAGTATAACACTATTCATAATAGCCACAAACCAAAATTCTTCAATGCTTCAACTTTTTTCTCGTGTCCAATGATAAAGCTCAAATGTAACACGTTCACTGAGTTCATGTGCTTTCTCCTCCACGCCTCCTGCCTGATTTTTTTCCCGTCCGGGTATTTCAGAGGATCTAACGTTCTCACCTTCAACCCGTGGATGTCCGCGTGTGCAATTAGGCGATTTAAAAGTCTCTGGTCGGAGGTTTTACCCCCGTTCATTGCAAGTGAGAACACCCATGACCTGAGGAGTTGCAGAGTTGCATCAGTCGGCCTGTACAACGCGAAACCCGCACAGAATTCAGCTTTGGGGGGTTTTAGCTCGTTGTGGAAGGCTATATCAAAGTCTTTACCGCTTAAATCGGCAAAAGGGTCTCGACGCCAGAAGGAGTCGGCGTCAACAAAAAGAACCCTATAACCCATTTCTAAAAACCTTAGTATGTAACCGGGACGCTTGTTGACGAACTTGTTGAAAGGTGCTAAGTTTAGTTCGAGGGGGTTTGAGGTGGTTTCGCCGGAGAGGGTTTTCTGGATGCTAAGTCCTGGTTGGGTTTTCGCTCTCTCAGATAATGCTTTGTAGGACTGTTCATCTTCAGCGATGACTGTGATATTAGGCCTCGCCCCGGTTCTCTTGACGCTCTCCAGCATGTTTTCTGTGATATCCAGGAACGCCGCGTTTGTGGTGGTCAACACGATGATGTCACAGCTTTTGTTAGTGTCTGATGTGGCACAGTCGAACGTTGATGGCACTGGACCAGCCGCGACGGTACTGCGAACTCCACTAGTCACGTGATGCAGTGTAGGCGTACTTGCTAAGATCCCAACAAACAAAATTAATTTTACAAATGTATGAGAAACAAAAAGTGGATTGAAGAAAAATAAGATATGTGTAAATTGTTTAGCATTGTTTATCATAGACTCTGTGCATTTAATTGCCGCCATCTTTGATGTCAAACAGTGGAAATGTGCACGTGTGTACGCGCTGTGCACTGCTCTCAGCCAATGATAGCTCTTCCTTTGAACTCAATGATGAGTGAATGTATGCCCAATAACAGTGAACACTGATCGGGGCCGGGGACCCAACGACTTATGACCAGGGCCCAATTTCATAGAGCTGCTTAATTAAAGCAGCAAATATTGCTTAACTATTGTCTGCGAAGCAGGAATGAGCAGGATACCAGTCACAAATTTGTACATGTGACATGGTAGCTTGGCTGGTAACCTTAATCTGGTTAGCATTATTTTGTTGTGCTTATGCTACTTTTTTTTGCCCAATTTCATTTAAGCAGAAAATATTGCTTTAAAATTGTCTGCTTAGCAAACATTAGCAGGATACCAGTCACTTTGTACACACGTGACAGTACTTTGGCTGGTAGCCTTATTTTTTGGTAAACATTATTTTTGCTGTGGTTACCTGCTCTGTAATTCTTTACATCGCCAGCTATCACAGGGTTCTTTCTACCATCCATGGTGACGTCATTTCGAGATGTCAAGTAACCTGTGAAGGAGAAAACAAATCACCAACGACATCAAATCAAACTATAGAAGTACATGTACAAGTAGCCCGAACATCTGACGTCACACTTCGAGGCTCGTGAATAACGCCAGATACCGGCCAGACCGGCGTGTTGCCAAACGTGCCTTTGACCTAGCATTCATTTCACACGGACACTCGCAGAACAAAACAACGCTACGTGATGTATCCAATGAAATCATTGGGCCTTAAGACCAGTACCTGTCTTTATCCTTGCGGATAAAGACAGGGGACCAGTCTAATGTACTAGCTTCTTAAGTTTGATTTGAAATAGATTTCAGATTAATATTTTGAGATTTTCGATCGTTTTAAATCATTGTTTTTAAACTATTGTCTTTAAATTAAATCTTAGAAAGATGTAACCAATCTGGCCCAATTTCCTGGCAAAGATTTGTTTATCTGTGGTGGCTCTGAATGGACATGAGTGACTCCTAGGAGTGACGTCAGATGTTCAGGCTAATTTTGACCTCTAGCCGAGGGCGCCCTACTCCAACGACGTCATGGGCATTAGGTCCTTATTAGTGTACATCCCCGTCGAAACACAACTTCCATTTGTGACGAAGTTAGAAATTAATTCAGTCTTCCCATGATTGATCACCTTCCCCCTGGAAACTTCAGTCTCGGTCTTCCCGTAATTGATCACCTCTCCCCGGAAACTGAATAGATAATCATCGGTCCATCTAAATTGCTGAGGCAACTGTTGTGCTATCCCCATAGCAACAGTGCAAAGTCATCGCAAGAGTAGTCTAAGTGCATTGTGGCGCAAAATTTATTTTAGCAATAGAGGGCGTTATACATCCCTGCCATTATGTGTGTTTTTTCTGGGTGTTATTTTTTATTTTATTTCATTTTATTTTATTTTTTTACTTGGGGAGGGGGGGGTATTAATAATGAAAATTCTCACTCACCAATCAGAAGGAAGCCAGCTATCAAAATAGCATAAATGGCCAAACTCTTTCTGCTGACGTAAACCATTTTGAGCTACCTAATGCTACACTCATTCCATCTACGTACTAGCGATCTGTAGTTTGTGAACTTCAGTAGACATCGGTAAAGCTTACGAAAGGACAGTTCACTGTGGACACTTCTGCGGATGTAGATACAATGTTGTCTCGAAATGAATGCCACATACTTCCTAGTCTTCTATCACTCGATCGTCCACGGTGAATTTTAGCAGCTGTCAAGTGCATCATGATCACTCGTGACCAACAAACCAAAGTGACTTATACTAATGCATTAATGTTTTGTTACAAATTGGTTAGTTAATTAAGTTTGGTTAGGTCCGACCACGGTCAGACTAAAGGCGCTCGCTGGAAAGACCTTGGCTTTCAATCACCTTCACTCAGCTGAACACAATGTCATGTCGTCTAGAGTGGTGTAGTCACTTAAGTCGACTTGGAAACAAAGTGCTTACGTGTCTGTCTCTGTGTATGTTGACCGTGACCCCAAGGTCCCCCACAGGAAAGGGTCTGTGTTCGCTACATGCTGTGTTTTTATCATCCTACCACGTTCTCCAGACAGTGCAACAACTACATAAAAATCGTAGGCTTTTTTCGAGGCGCACTTTATGTCTTCTTGAATGCGTGCTCGTTTTCCCGCATAACTCGTCACCACGAAGTGACCTATCAGTCAAAAATAATAAATTTTTGCAAATCGAGTTTTTTTACAGATTATCAAATACACTCATTACTGTTAAATTTTTCAGCAAGTTTGAATACCTAATACGTAACAGTTTCGTAATTACACTAACTAGTAAAAACGACGTGTCACTAGATTTGTCGTTTTGTATTTTCACGAAGTGACCTATCTCGATTCACCCCTTCATTGATGACACACGAAGCGCTACTACGACACAGTTCAGGCGCACGTGTGTGACGTTTTACATTTTCACGAAGCGACCTATCTGGAAGCGTAGTATTTTCACGAAGTGACCTATCGTGATAGGTCTCAATACGCAATGTGTTTGTACACAGCGCTCTGTGGGTAATACTCGTTTTTCATTTTTCACGCGGTGACGTATGTATTTAGGAATTAATTACTAATTAAAATAGTTGCAGGAATAAAAACACTCCCCACAGTTATGCACAAATAAAGTATTCAGCTTTATTTTTGTTTTTAAAAAATAAAACAAAAATAGTAAGCGTTCTCCGAAACAGCAGTTTGAAAAATAGTGCAACTTCAATCGCGATTTTCTCCACACACGTTTTGGGGGCTGTGAACTAGATAGGTCACTTCGAATTATACCATAGAGCAAGGTCTGATTACACCTACCACGCTCTTAAAGCTTTCACAATAATTACAAACCGTGAAAACACGTATTCAGTTTTAGTATTACATGTATATAAGTAGGCCTAAATGATTTGTAATTTTATCAAGCACCATAAAAATAACAAACTATTTCACAACAATTTCTTTTTTTTCACAGCAACATTGCTCGTTTCGTTTATTGTTTTCGCTGTTTTTGTTTTTAGAACACGGTGGTACAAAGATATACAAAAATACGTATCCTTCAAATTTCGTTGAATTCAAAGAAATATTATACTTGGGTATAATAACTGCAATGACATGTTGACAAAAGGTAAATGAAATAATGTTAACAACTTTTGGAAATTTGTCTCTGTGTTTATAGTAATCATGTTAGTCCGTTCGTTTGTTAGTATGTGAAGGTATACATAGTCCATCGTTGTGTTTTGGCGGTGTTTGTTGTTGTTGTTGTTGTTGTTGTTTTTGTTTTGTTTTGGGGTGTTTGGGGGGGTGTTGTTTTGGGGGGTGTGTGTCGTGGCCGAACGGTCAAGCGCACGCGGGACTCATCAAGCTCTGGTGTTTCTGATCAGCAGCGTGGTTCGAGTCCCGGTCACATGTGTCCTTAAGGAAAACACTTACACTATTGATTCGTCCTTCAACTGGGACGTAAGGCTATAGGTTCCATGTGTTATGTAATGTATCTAAAAGAAACAAGTAGTTAAGAAAAGAGGTTCGCCTCAGTGTTTTCTGGTACGGTTGGCTGCAGCACTTTGTAGACCGTTTCATGGTGTCATGAAGATAAAGGTGTCTTATTTATTATTTAACAAAGATATTGACTCATAGGGAGACCGCCAACATAGGGCTGTACAGCTCAGTTGTTACGCCGGTACGTTAATCCGGAGGTCGTTGGTTCAAGTCCCGTTCCAGTCAATTTTCTTTGTTCAAACCAAAATTAATTATAAGAATAAAGCTCGACAAACCTCTAAGAGCGTTTTTCAACATACCCTGTAGAAAAAAATAAGAGTGCTTGAGACGCTACCTGGTGTGATCAAGTGCTATATAAAACTACGTATTGTTATTATTATTAAGTGATCCTTCCACTAAGTACAACTTTAATTAAACCCACCACTCTCGAAAAATATGCCTATGATCAGAACTATGTGAGCAATCATGACTGATACAATCTGCTGCCACCTAGCGTCCCGATTCTGTCAGCTTACGAGCCACAATATCGGATTTAAAGTTACTGTTAAATTACCAAATCCCCAAAGAGTACAGCTTTTTCAAGTTGTATATAAAAAAAAGTCAAATGATAAAGTACAACTTTTTTACCGAACTAAGAGATTATTTTTTCATCTGACATACCCCAAAAGTTAAAACGACAAGCATGACACTTGACACCTATTACCCGTAGAGGGCGCTTTGAACACAAACATGGCGGTAGGTTTTTGTTTTAACTACAGCGGACTCGAAAGTAAGAACACTGACACAATTAAACTTTAACGACGGCTTTTCCGGTGTTTGCTCCGCTAAAAAGACCCATAAAAGCATCGAACATGTTGTCGAATCCTTCAGTCACGTGCTCCCGGTACTTCAGCTTCCGCTAAAAATATATGTTAAAAAAGAAGATACAATTGAAGTTTTATTTCAGAGCACACTCCAGAGATAAATCTCCAACTTGTCTCCAACTTGTAATCGAGCGAGTTCTTTATTGACCGGATGGAGGACTATTAATTACAAGCACTTTACCGCGCTGTCATGTCCCACCGCCGGGGGACAAATCCCGTTGGGTTACAAATTACTTACAGAATGTCACAACGTGAGAACTGGTGCGAGACCCATGTTGTATGATTGGCTATACCATTTTCCCAATGGTCAAAAATTGTTTTGAACGCCCTCTAAAAAAAATCTAATGACGGTGTTATTAGCCCGAACATCTGACGTCACACTTGGAGGCTCGTGAATAACGCCAGATACCAGCCAGACCGGATATTGCCGATGTACCTAGCATTCATTTCACACGGAGACTCGCAGTCAATTCACACGTACAATGTTCACATTACATAGTGAATAAAGCAACACTACATGGTGTACACAGTATTCTGCACACGCTGCATGCAGCAGACGATCGAAAGTGCAAGCTGACAAACTACATCACCTCGTAACCTCGACCAATCATAACACAGATATGGAAAGCTTACGTCACAGCACATTTAACCAATGTAAATCGTTTGAATCCAATCATAGTGCCTAATCAGACAAGTACTCGGTCCATTTCGCCTTCAAAGGGGGCGCCCTGTACAAATGGGCGTCGTGCTGGGTTTGCCTTATTCTTGGTTCCAAGACCCTCGCAACCAGTTTGTGGCTGATTTGAATGTTTGTTTGTTCTTTGGGGGGGGGGTTTCATTGCAAAAACTTCAACTAAAGAGGCGCGCTGTTACTTGAGAATGACTGCTTGGCCCAAGACTAGTTTTGCCTGAGCTCTATCAATAAGCACGTCGCTCTGCTGGTAACCAACCGAACCCCGAAATTTTACACGCATAACTCCGATCAACCGGTAACCTCAAATCTACTCAATTACTAAGCTTTATTCAAACGGCTTCATTGGATGCTGGTACCTGCGTAAATGCTGCCCTAAGGCGACCATGCACGTCGCGGATAATGTAACCTTTGCCTATGTATGAGAATGTATTAGAGTTGCCTAAGTCTTTCACCTGTGTAACCCATTCGATGTGCTGCTTCGTCCACTCCGGCCAGCGGCTTACGTACGTCGATACGATAAAACCTTGCATCTTTATTTCCTTGGTGACAATTGTGCTATGGACGGCCGGAACTTTGGACAAAAAAAAATTGTCAAATTATTATCAGCTGAAAAAATTACCTAATGATAAGCAACCACAAAAACGTTAACAACCTTGTTAAACAAACGTTTTTCTCTGTTTATCAAACAAGTGGAACTTTATTATTTACCCCGAGACCACGAGTGACGAGAGGCCAGTTCATATGTCGCAGGAGAATTAATTGTTCCCCAGTGATTCTGTTCCCCCATACGGCAATATGATAGCGCCCTCTTTTTACTCAACTTCCTTTAGCCCATGAGGCACAGGCTCGTCATCACAAGAAACTTCTTCTTTTTCTTTTGTATTTACTAATATGGCCCTGTCATTTGTTCTATGAAAGGAAATGTATTTTGCGGTTTTTGTTGTGTAGTATTGTGGTCAATGACGTCATGTACATCCATCTATGGGGTTGGGTGAATGAACGTTGGGTGTTGGTTGGGTGAAAGTCCCCAATTGCGAAGTAAGTACAAAACCAATAGGAGCTGTTGCCAAAATGTACAAACAAAAGAGGGAAAATAGAGGCCCCTGCTTGCAAGTTGTGTGTGGGTTGGACACTTCGGTGGTTTTATGTGGAAATTTTGAGAGGAATGTTGTACTGTTGTTCTATGGTCATACATACGTTTTACAGGAGCTGTATCGTTGTAGGTGGAAATGGCGCCACAGCATGCGATGCGTCCAAGACGGGCCATGTTGTTAAGAACGGTGGTAGCAAACTCCCCACCGACCTGCCTCAATGAAATGTAAAAAATTAAACTGAATTAGATAGCCTTCTCCTCAAGACTCCCAATTGTTTCTCGAGCTTGCCTTAACTGGTGTTGCCAGGCATAGATCAGGTTGAAAGGGTATGTGAAACACATAAGCAAGAAAAAGACTGAAATCAAGTCTAGGACTGACGTCACTTTGTTATCGTGTTGTCAAAAAAAAAACACGTTGTGGGTAAATAAATGCGCTGGACTCTAAAATGTAACCAGAGGCCACAATCTAGCTTGACCTCACTATTTAGGTTCACTGATTCAGTTATAAACAGACTCTATGGCATCAATATTGATGAGGTCAAGCTAGCTTGCTGCTTACGGTTACTTTTTAAAACTCACCATGTCATTATCAGTGCTTACATGAAGAGACTGTTGCCTTTCCCCTTTGTGTAACTGTTCTTGGAATGTCAACTGTGAATAGTCACAATGGACTCTCTACCTTAGCTAGGAAGAGCCAAAAAACGAGTGTAATCAAAAGGAATTTAGTTAACTTCTTAAATTGTGAATTCATAGAGCAGACCCTAATCCTTTAATTAGTGTACATAGGCATATAAAAACCCATGGAGACAAAAAGACTCTCTCACTCTTCTCCAGCTTTCAAGAGAGACAAGTTAGACCTCTCTTAATAGCTAGTTAATTTATTTAGGGTTAGCGTTTAGATGGTCGTCCAAAAGCTGACTGGGAACTGAATTGGCAGTAAACCACTCCTAGACAGTAACCTTTTGGCTAGAGGACACCTTTATAGTCTTTTAGTTATAGTCTCATAGGACCAGCGTAACATCGTCAACCAGCGTAACACCGTCAACTGGAGGCCAGTTATCACATAAGACGCAGAAGTAGGGTAAGAATAATCAATCTTAACCATACACCCTATACATTAAACTCAATTTGTAAAATCGAAATTGATGAGCTTATGCATTCAACATGTATTACTTATCAAGAGATAGATTTGAATTAGTCCAGCTGCTGAGGCCTTTAATGTGGAGAAATTGTGCACTTTGTGGTAAAAGCATGAAACTTCCTACAGTTGTTACCCTTATTATAATTTGTAGACGTGGACCCATCTCGGATCTTGCCCATCTTAGAGGCGGGGCTACGTTTTCTGAAATTGGGGGGTAAAAAATGTATTATGTTCATTTTGACTATATCATGTTTTTCTCTGCACATTTTTTAAAACTAAAATACATGGTTACAGTAGAATAATTGTTTCAAAATCAATATTTATCTTTATTTCCGCCCCCTTTTGTGGGCGGAGTGACATTTTTGAAAAGTGGGGGCAAAATATAATATGCCAGTCTAGCGTCTTGACTTTTTCATTTTCTAAAACTGAAACATGCAAAAGATGTAGGTACAGGCACGCATTTGAATACAGTATTTCCACATTTTCAGCATCTACTACATAACCTTTTTGCAGTAACAAGTGTAATACATCGACTCCAGCTCTTCTTGGCTCCCTCTTGACGAGTGAAAGATTGGGTGCTACAATCCAAACATAGGTTTTTAAATAGGTTTTTAAAGCATTTAACTCACGTTATCGAAGTAGCAGTCCACACCATTTGGCGCAACTGACTTCAACGTTGCATCAAGGTCTACCTTCTTGTAGTTAAATGCTTCATCGAAGCCAAGTTCCTTCAGCCAAGCTACCTTCTCATCAGAACCGGCATAACCGATCACTTTGCACCCCTATTCGGAGGGAATTTGTTCATAAGTAAAGTGAAGTCAATTATGTGGTATTTCAACTTTGATTTAGTCAACTGTTTTCTCCAAAGCGCAATGACCTGGGAGAGTCAAAGTCCTTGATATCCTAGACGGTACTTTTCCATTTTATCTAAGATGGAGGTCAGGTCTCAGACTTCTGTGTTTTTTTAGAGGCTTTAAAATTTGTTTTTACTCCTATACATCGTGCACAAAATTGTACAGAAAGACTATACCATACAACCATTTATGACTAGTTTCCAGCAATTTTTGTAACTTTTTCTTATTTTTTTGCTTACGAATTGCACAAAACAATAATTTGTTTTAAAAATAACAGCAGCTTTATGAAACTCGTCCCAGACTGTGGAACTAAGTACCTAGCAAGTAAGTTGTCTGATATCACTGTGTCAAGTTGGGTCTTGAAGACGTGAGCGATGGTTGGAATTAACGTAGGGTCATAGATTGGTAAATACTCAAAAAATTAATGAAAAAACTTATTTTGTAAGAAGCACTGCAGCTGTTGGCAGTATTAACTATTTTGAGGAAGGCTTCCCTGTGGTTCGGATAATTTGTCACCCAGAACATTTGAGACTGGCAACAGCCGATTTCTCGTAGGCCTCAAAGAAACACTGGTTTAATATTTATGATTACGAATTGCACAAATCAATAAATTGTGATTCAGTAACTAGACGACAATACTTAGTCTAGTCATTGTAAAATCACTTAGCTTGGTAGGAGTCGAACCCACAACCTTGCGATTGCAAGACAGGCAGTCTAACCACTGGGATACAATTTGACTTACCAGTATTTTAGCGATTTGGCCGACCACAGAACCAACTGCGCCGGCCGCACCGCTGACTACAACAACCTCGCCTGCTTTGGGATTGCAAATATCGACAAGCCCGTAGTTAGCCGAAAACCTAAAAAAAACATAATAATAACTAGACATTAGGTGTTTGTGAACAAACACAAAGCTTTTCCAAGTAGTTTGTTTTGATTAGCACTCCAGAACTTTAAAGTAGGTCTGACTAAGAGGCAGAAAACCTTTCACCTTTTCCATGCACTTATTTTGACTTGAAATGTGCCTATCAAAACCTAAACCTAAAAGTAACCTTCATTCTGGTGCTGAGTCTAAAACTGAACAGGTCTCACAAGTTAGTACGTTAAGTGAACAACCCCATATCATGTATCAAGGAACTGATCTCACAAGTTAGTACGCAGAGCGATATAACCCTGTATTTTATTATATATAAAAAAAACAGGTCCCATAAGTTAGTTCGCACTGTGTACGCAAAGTGAACTACCTGTTATAACAAGGAACAGCTCGCAAAAGTTAGTACGTAAAATGAAATAAGCCTCATATCAAATAACAGGTGTCACAAGTTAGTACGTAAAGAGAACAACCTCTCACATCAAGGATTAGGACTCACAAACTAGTACATAAAGCGAAATAACCCTGCAATATAAAGGAGCAGGTCTCATAAGTTAGTACTTAAGTGTACGTAAAGTGAACTACTGCTCATGCACTGCGCAGCATTTTGAATAAACTACATCATCAAACGGGAAGACAGTAAACACGGTTTGCCCGACGTAAAGCAAATGGAATTTATCTTGGCTTAATTTACACCAAAAGATGAACTTTGTAAATTTTCAGGGTTTTCGTTCAAAGACATTGTATTGGGACAACTTTGATCCCATACTCGTAACTTATGTAAAAAAAAAGTGCCGTGTTGCTTGACTGCTTTCTATGGTTTATTGTGTGACACAATGAAGCACACAAGTCTAGACTTTATGATGTACATTTAACCATTGCGCTCATGGTTTCACCATTGGTATTGTCATTAAATTCGGTTTCATTATGCTGTCTGATACCTTCAAGGCATAGATTTTGTTTTGATCAGGTTAATTGTGCCCTGATTTATGGTTCGCTGAATGTAGGCCTACGGGGGTGGTTGTGGCGACAACCCACTATTATCCTTTAGATTTGAAAACGTGAGTTATTATTTCATGTTCGACCCTATAGTACTATTCTCGTCTAGCTAAATGTAATAGGGTCAAAACGTGATGCCATTAACACTATATTGCATTTACATGTATACTGTACATGGAGTTTTGGTTTGGAAGCAGTTTGAAACAGAATTCATTTTTTTCTTTCGAAATGAAGTCAGAGTGATTAAGTTTGCTTGTTAAAAGAAAACCACTTGAAAATGATGGGGGGTATCGCTACCAATGCGCCAATTAGTTTAAATTAATCTCATTCGACTCTCGCAATTAGACAGTTGGCAGCTCAACGTTCAAAACATATCAGCGGGTTTACATGTGCATGTACATGCACTATTATGTACATACACATGTCGGTATCCGATGCGTGTTTTAACTTATCGTTTACACTACAGAACATTCGTAAATGATGTTTTGCGTTGCTACCTGCTTCAGTATTAATAATTTAATGAACAGCATATCTTTAGCGTAAACGACATTTGTTTTTTTTCCTGTTTTAGATGCGTATGTTGCCTTAGAATTAACATTACCTTCGGCAAATGTTCATCCGTCGACCTACACAATTGTGATCGTGGCAAATAAGCAAAAACCATCTTCTCAAAAAACAAAACCTTCTAAATAGATAACTAAAATTTCTAGAGGAACGAAAGATACATGCTTAAAAAAATGTTCAGTGAAAAAAAACACGGGATGAACGATAAATGTAATGTCTGCGTGGAATTAGGGTCATGTCTACTGTCTCAAACTTATGGACAGGTTCAGGAACTGGATCATGTTAACCTATGGCAAAATGTTACTACCCCCTGCTAAGTTCCGCTGATAACATCTTAGTGCATGACACGGCAGGGCTTTTGTAGCACATTATAATTTTGATTTGATGATTTAAATTCCGGTCTATGCTATTGTACTAAAATCATAATTGTAACATTTGTTGTGTCTTTTTAATACTGAATATGATCTTGTTGGGCTAAAACGGTAAATATGGGATATGACTTTATTGTTAATTTTGGCTCTTCACCCCTATGAAAAATTTAAATTTTCTCCCCCCCCCCCTTTTTTCCATTCAGCTCTAATTCCTGCCCTTTTGTAACCCCCGCCAATTTGTTTGGGGTTTTTACATTCACGCTGTCGCATTCACACTCCATTCGTTGATACACACGACGCTGAGAGCTAGACATCTTCTCAAATCGTGTGAACGAACTTAGACTCGTGTAAGTCGGCGTACGTAAAGACTTTTTGTACAATATACAAAAGACGCAACAACACTGGTCATAGATATGACTAAGACTTGATATTTTTTAGAAATGTAGGCCCTACAGTTTTTCGACAATACAAATCTAATTTTACGCTGTACCCATTCCGTGAATTTTGCCTGGGAATCCAAATTTTTTCTACTGACAATGTTTTAATAAGTTTTAATGTCAGAAGGTCATACCGTGGAGGTTCCTACCTCCATGGTCTTACTAAGAGGTAGAACCGTTCACCTTTGGCATGCACTTATTTTGACTTTAAATGTGCCTATCAAAACTAAGCCTACATGTAACCTTTATTCTGATACTGAGTCTAAAACTGAGCAGGTCTCACAAGTTAGTACGAAAAGCGAACAACCCCGTTGTGTACATAAAGTGAACTACTGCTCATGCACGGCGGTAGGCCTACAGAGTTTTATGTTACACTAAACTTAAGTGAACAAAAAGGGGGTAACAAGTTCATGTACTGTTCAGAGTTATACCCCAGATAACAGTTTGACGTTCTCACAACGTTGTAATAAAGTCAGACTTCGGTGTAAGTAACGTTATTAATATAACGTTGTAACAACGACACTTTGTCGACTCCCCTATACGTCTTCTGAACGTAAGGACGCAATGTATACAACCACGTTGTTGGTACGTTTAACATACGTTTCCAATGACCTTATAAACAAACGTTACGACAACGTTCCCAGAGCGTAACGTTGTAGCAAAGAATCATTGTCGACTCCACTGTATGTCTTTAGAACGTAATGATGTAACGAAACAACCACGTTGTTGGCACGTATATACAACGTTGCCATGTTGTAAATAATTACTTTCAAAAGAATGTTGCAACAGCGTTTCCTTTTCCAGTACCCTTAGCATTGACACAACGTCAGCCCATTCTTACCCATTCTTATGTTATTGCTATACCAGTTAATTATATACATTAGTTTCATGAAAACTGTTAATTGATATGCCAACATGATCAATGAATTACTTTCAACAATACAGACTTACTAGTAGGTCCTATACGTTGCCGTTACCTGTGACTTCACTGGTGCCCTGTGATAGGGATGCTCCTCAAGTACCTATTTTATCCATGACCACCAATATAAACAATTGAGAACAAAAGTTGTTTGTGACGTAAAACATTATGCCTAAAGTTGTTTGCTAATCAATATCCTCCAAAACATCCCAACGAGCTGCTAGAACTATACAACATTATGGTCTAAACATAAATAATTCACCAATACAAACTAAAATACAACGTTTACGAATTCGTGGTCAAAACATAAAGTAGCATAAAAACTTCGGAGTCTGGACACTATTGTTTACATTTAATCAGTAAATAAATTTGTACATTTGATATAGCAGACACGAGTAAAGGTCAAGGTCTTGTTTTCCTTGTTAGTTAACAATTATACTGATGTGCTGGAACAACATCAGTGCAAGTAATCCCATGTGACACTTTAAGTAAAATTCCATTTCTATTATACAAAAACTGGTTGTCTGTCTCATCTTGCCCGAGTGTACATATACTCCTTCTGTTGTAGGGTAGGGTGGGGTTGGGTGGGGTTGGGAGGGGAGGGGACGGGAGGGGAGGGGAGGGGAGGGGAGGGTAGGGTGGGGTTGGGAGGGGTGGGGTGGATTGGATGAGGTGGGGAAAGTGGTTTACTCACCCAGGCATTCCGATGGTGCCCAATGCGAGAGAGAGCGGCACACCTTCTGGATAAGGCGGGATCTTCATCAGATCTGACCCGTCTGACACGGCGTGTGACACCCAACCCGCACGGACGCAAACATTGGTCCCCACGGGGAACTTGGCATTCTTGCTTTCAATAACCCTGGATGGGCAAAGCAGTACGCACATAGGAATCAAATAGAAAGCTTGTATGGTTGCTAAAACAATAATAATGGTGATACAGGGGAAATTCATACAATGTTAGGCGGGAACCTGCTTGTCAGTAATTGGATTTAAAATACATATTCCATACAGCCACGTTTCTTTAATTAACACACGAACGCTCACATTCGTGCCTAGCCGTCAAATCAGGTCAACTATTTCGAAAAGTTCTACCGAGGTAAATACAATCACGGAATAAAATTCAATTTTGCCAAACGTATTTTAAGAAAGTGGATGGTTTTTTTCGGGAGGATTGGTATAAAGTAAAATGTATTATAATTCCCCTTTGCTCCCCCCACCCACCCCCTCCTCTCTCTTTCTCTCTTCCTCTCCCCCTCCCCCTCTCTCTCTCTCTCAATTCATATTCGTTTTCAAATTATCTCACCCAAACTAAACAACACATTGGGGGTGTACCTCGCAATCTGCTCTCCGACCATGGTGCTTCCAGTTGGGAATCTTGCGCTGTATGGTCTGAGTTAAATAGGAAGAAAAAGTTACTGAGTAACTGTGTTACTGAGTCAGAGTTACTCTAGGCCACTGACTTACTGTGAAACTCAGTTGTTACTGAGTTATGAAGTAACTTAATTACTGAGTTTCTAAGTTACTGACTAACTGAGTTACCAAGTTTATGTGTTACTGGGTAAATAAGGTAACCGAGTTACAGAGTTAACGAAGCACCAAGTTACTGAGGTACTGAGTTACTGAGTAAACAAGACAACTGAGTTACTGAGTTTCTAAAGTTACTGAGTAACTGAGTTACTAAGGTTACTGAGTAAATCAATTGCTGAGTTGCTGAGTTACTGAGTTACTGAGGTTGCTGATGTTACTGAGTTACTGAGTAAATGAGGTTACTCAGTTACAGAATTAACTAAACACCAAGTTACTAAGGTACTGAGTTACTGAGTAAACAAGGTACATGAGTTATCCTGTTACTAAGGTTACTGAGTAGCTGAGTTACTAAGGTTACTGAGTAAACCAATTACTGAGTTGCTGAGTTACTGGGTCACTGAGTTACTGTGTTTGCTGACGTTACTAAGTTATTCGGTTTCTGAGGTTACTGGTTTACTGAGGTACTGAGTAAATCAGGTTACTGTGAGTTACTGAGTTACTTTGATTACTGAGTAACTGAGTTACTGAGCTATCGAGCTGTTAAATACTCAATTATAGCATTTTGTGTTGAACTTAGAAGGAAAACATGTTTTTGAAGGAAAGGATTATTTACCTCATATAAGGATCCAAACTGAGATACACGGCCTCCAACAAGACGGCTGTAAAATAACAAACACAATTTAAAAACACATGTGTTAAATAGTAGCCCACCCCTTCGCACTGACGCCACTCGTGGAAAGTTTCTGCCTATGATCCGCCATTTTGTGAGTCGAATTATTTATGTTTTGCATCTACATTTTTTCTTCTCACATCTTCCCACTTTCTATTATGTGTGGACACGATAAAAAACAGACTTCCTCTTGTTTAAGTGATGTCTGAATCATTAATCTGGCGTGGTTAGTGGATACTTGCTATGTTTTAGTTCATTCATGGGCAGCGGCGTAGCCACGGGGGGGGGGGGGGCTGGGGATTCACGTGCCCCCCCCCCACAAATTTCCAGTGCCCCCCAGGAAAAAATCGCAATAGTGCCCACAGAAAAAAAGAAAGTAAGGCCTGCGCTAACGTCGAACATTTGCCGTGTCGAACTCAAATAGTTAGAAAATGATGAATTAAATTCGACAAAAGAGCGACGTTTAGCGCAAACATTTGATTTAAGTTCGACACTGCCGTGTAGCACGGCAAGCTCTGCCGTGCTACACGGTAGTTGCACGACGTGGTGACAAACGTCGCGCTCTTGCCGCGTCGAATAGAATTGAATTCTCAGTCGGGCGATGCTCTTTGCGAATACGCATGCGCAAAGCTTTTGAAACGTGTTTTATGAGTATTGTTCTTAATGTGAACGTTCTCCTTGTCCGTACCGTAGCTGATACGGAGGGGATGGGATTTTGGAACACTGAACAAACGTAATATTCTGTAAGTTTCGGAATTATAATCGATTTTGTTTGTCACTTTAAAATAAAATACTATGAACGCCACTCATCAACGGTTGTAATAGTAGAATGACGACATTTAAGCTTGGGAACAATTATTTTGTCATTAATACAAATAAAAAAACTATGAGTGTCCGCTCGGATTGCCATTATGAAGCAATTCTTTTGCAATTTTCTCCTGCGTCGCCATTTTGGATTTCTTTAAGTGCGGCAAACTATTTTACTAAAGTCGACGTTTGTCACCGATTCGATTTAAGTGCCGAACTCTTACCGTGCGAAAATCATACGAGTTCGACACGGCAAAAGTGCGACGTTTAGCGCAGGCCTAAAAAGAATGAAAACAAAACATTGCAAAGTTATATCCTGAATACATCTGCTAGTTGTAGGCCTTCTTTTAAAATACAGTAAGAAGAAAAAAATACTTAATAGTAAACTAAGCCATTATTGTTTAACTAATGCGGTGGGGATTGTTGCCCTCGTATCAGGAAGCGCGCAAGTGATCAATGCAAGGCATGCAGCGCGCGCTGATCAATGCAAGCATGCAGCGCGAAATGAAAAGTTGGTCAATGTCAACGTCTTTTTGAGTTGTTATAAACACAACATAGAGAGGGGCCTGGGGTTGGGCATAATGCTTATCATTATTGCTGAAGAGGCATGTCTGGCTAAACAAAATGCCAAGAACGATTGTGGCCCCCTGCGGCGTCCCCTTCCAAAAGCATGACCCCACCACTGACAAACCCATTCCCCCTGGGCCCCCCCCCCCACTTAAAAGCAATGCCCCCCCCCCACCGAAAAAGTCCTGGCTACGCCGCTGTTCATGGGGGTGCTTTATGTTTACTGCGATCCCATAGTTGGGACGCCCCAAATTTAACACTCAAGTTGGCACAAGTCCCAACTATAGTTGGCACCAGGGGGGGGGGGGCGGCGGACACGTCGCAGTCAGGTCGCAGCAATAAAGCGCTCTGATTGGTCCCAGGCTTCATACCAGGAAACGCAGCCTTTGTGTGTCACCCTGACTGCTCGGTATACCATACCAACACACATAAACTCCGGACGCCGACTGGTCCACACATGAAACACTGATCTCTATTATACTGTCAGTATAATAGAGATCAGTGACATGAAACCGTTAACGGAAGTTACTATTTAATTCGAACGTTACATTTTGAAAATCATAAAAATCGATTGGGTAGAATGGGTGATTTTTTTTTTTAAACTTCACAATTTAGAAAACTATATATTTCAACAAGAACTTGAAAAATCTCAGGGGTAGAATGGTTCAATTTTTTCACTTACGTCGCGCTTTGTGACACTGTTTTAGGGGTGTCGAAATTTTCGTTCAAAGCAATATTATACATTGATTAACGGTATGGTGCTGTTGCCTGGCCATGCGCCTAATGTTGGAGGGACGAATGCATTTTTAAAATAGTCTTGTCTAGATATTTGTCAAATATTTGCATTTTATATTCCACTCCAAAAAACCTGACAAATAAACTGTACATATATAATTGGTAAAATACTGCCTTACTTTTATCAATTCGTGTTAGCGTAAAAATTAAACACCACATTTTTGTAATGGTACGTTCACACAGCATGGGGAAAGAATTGCGCAATAATATCGTGTCCGCCCCTCCCCCCCCCCCCCCCCCCCGGTTGGCACGATTGTCAAGTTGGGGCGGAAAAGATCGATTTTTTTTTCTGTGCAGCGCTTTGATAAAAGACTACACGAGCATAAACCGGTGCTATGCAGCTTGTACAAATATTAAACTCTGTTGTGCTACCATGGCCAACTGAGCGAGCGTGCATAGGTCAACGTCAGGCCAGTCTGTTCCCTTGTTTGCTCTATCCCACGGGTAAACTTGCGGTGAATAGGCATCAACAGAGTGAGTCTTATTTGATAAGAACCGTTTGAATTAGGTCCCTGGTATTTCAGGGTACGAGGTTAATCTAGACCCACTAAACTGGGGCGTTGTAATTCTTCAAAAAATTGACACTCTTCGGTCGTATTACTATTAACACGCGGTTCGCTTATCAAACTTGTGTATGAAAAAAAAGTCATAACCGTCGGATTTATTTAAATCTTATATGAATTGGCATACGTCATGACTTCTCATGAATTAAAGCTTAGGCCAAGTAGTAGGCCTTATTTATAAATTGGACAATAAAGTAATTTTTATGACATTTATATACAAGTAGGTATATCTCATTTCTCACAATCATAGACGAAAGTCATCCCATAATAAATATGACTTGTTTTGTAGTGTAGGCCTACTAGAGGTCTATTTCTACCCCATGATTGTTGCGATAATCGTATAAACCCTCCATCCTACCGATGTTCGCAGATCAGCCCGGGAGGGGCTCCGGTCTGCGAGACCGTCCGTCGGGAGGATGGAGGGGTTGCGATAAACGCAACTACCTACATCATAATTAAGATTTATTATGACGACAAAATTGGCTTGTACTTAGTAGATGACTTTCTTTTGCCCAAAATCTACCTCACTTCCGTGAAAAAATAATAGCCTCGGCCCTCCACTCGAGCGAAAATCCGAGGGCAACCCCAAAACACAACCAAGCAAAGCTCGTAGGACTAGTAGGCTGTCTATGGTTTGATTACACAGTAGAAACGCGAGTACAAAATGGATATAATGTACTCGTAATGTACAGTAGGCCTACATGTAAGGCATAAATGCAACGTGAAGCAACTTACATCCATCTGTGACTGCAGGCAGATCAAACTCGACCAGGTTCAAGTCGCTTCGCTTCGGCATTCCCTGGAAGTGTTTCTCTAGCACCCATTTCTTTCCCTTGGTCGGCATTTTGAAGCACTTTTGAAACGAATTTACAGCACAGCAGAGAGCAGACCGGAAACGCATGTAGTGACTCGTGAGGTCCCTTTTTATATTATAAAAACGTAAACGGAACTATTTTACTTTTAAAGGGGCACTCTCCAGATGCTCTGTAAAATATTGGCCAACTATTTGGAGAAAATTGCGCAGTATCAGACAAATTAAAGAAGTACTTAAAAGTAACATAAGCATATGCACTTAAAATTATTTTTTTAGAGTTTTAATAGCTGCTGTTCTTATAATAGTTGCTAATTTGCTCGTTTAATGTATGGTTTATAAACCATGTTTTATGATGAATTCAATTTTCATGGTAGATAAACCATAATTTCTAAGCTTTGACTGTATATTCATGGTATGTAAACCACAAAGAAAATGGCAGCAATTTCTATGGTTTACATCTAATTGTTACAAAGCGTGGTAAAAACATGTCCAAAAAACGCTAAACAATTAATTGACAAACGGCGCCCCGTAGCATCATGTCATCATAATTATGATTTCATGTAATCACTTGACTTTTGAGCAATGTACTTTCAGTGGTGATTTTGCCAAAAAAAGTCACGCAAAAATGTTTATAATGAGACTGATTTAGTCTTGACAAGGTTTGGAGCAAATCAGTAGAGGAAAATGTGAACAATCTTGTAAACTACACAGCTATAGTTGGACGCAGTTCACCAAATGGTGGCGCTATTAACAACACTCCAGATTCCTTTGAGAAAAATATTATTTAATATTCGTGTTTTTCAATAGTTAGGGGGGCCTACTCCCTATGGTCTGTTCCTTGCTCTATGGTCTGATCAACGGTGGAAAAAGGTAACATACAAATTTGGTTTCTGTGGCATGGTGGTGTTAGATGAATTTCTAGTCCTTGGCCAACAAATAATTTAAAACTACAGACCCCTATCTTTTTGACATGTTTGACTTTGAGTTGACATGATTTGAGTTTAGTTTTAAGATTAAAAGAAGTGTATGTAAGACACTAAACAGGCCTGGAATTTCATCTTTGTGATACCGTCCATGGTGATACTGATGATGGGGGCAACGCCATTTTCATAGGCCATTTCCATTGGAAAATCTTAGGTCTAAGGGAAAATTACAGGCCTGAAAAAAATTGCACTCTCTCTCTCTCTCAGTCTCTAATTTAGTTAGTCTCTCTCTGTTCCTCTGGTCTGTGGTGAAGTCTAGACCCACTGGGTCTGAGCTGTGTGAAGTCGGAGTCTATATATATGTAATATGACGACTCTGCTAGTGCTAGTGCTAGTGCTAGCCCCCCCCCCCCCTCCCATTCACCATGTTCACCTTGACCAGATGCAGATATCAGCGGGCATGTGGGGCTATTCTGAGTGAGTCTTGCATAATGGCGACTGTAATAAGACCGATGTTAAAAGAGAGCCATAACAGCCCAACAAGGTGGGCTAGGATATCCCTACCCAACTATCAACTCTTGTTAATTGAACAGTTGTTAATATTAAAATACTATTCACAAAAATTATATTCCCAAATACAATATCCACCTTTTGATGTGGAAAAACAAACCTTTTTTTTGGGGGGGGCCAAATTTACAACCAACTCGTAACACGTAATTTCCGATTTTCAGTTTGATTTCCTTCTTCAGTTTGATTTCCGATTTCTGGAAAATCAGTAAAAATGTGATTGAATAGACTGAAAAGTATATTAAAACTTACATCATGTATACATAAAGGTCAGCCCATGTACTCGATAAAAAAATATTCCACATTTTTTCCGAGGACCAAATATCATGCCTGAATCTTCTTCCCAAACAATTCCCCTTAAATCGCGACATTTTGCCATACTTTTAACGACTTTCATCGACCAAAAAAAGGCTGCATCTTAATAAATATGTGAAATAAAATTTTAAAAAGTCGTACCCCCTTAGTATGATCACCGGACCGAAAAAAAGGGCCGTACGAAAATTTGCGGTCCGATCTATACAGGCACCTTGGAGTTTTTCTTACAAAAAAACAGACACGTTACTTGCATTAATGTATGGATTATAACACTATTCATAATAGCCACAAACCAAAATTTTTCAATGCTTCAACTTTTTTCTCGTGTCCAATGATAAAGCTCAAATGTAACACGTTCACTGAGTTCATGTGCTTTCTCCTCCACGCCTCCTGCCTGATTTTTTTCCCGTCCGGGTATTTCAGAGGATCTAACGTTCTCACCTTCAACCCGTGGATGTCCGCATGTGCAATTAGGCGATTTAAAAGTCTCTGGTCGGAGGTTTTACCCCCGTTCATTGCAAGTGAGAACACCCATGACCCGAGGAGTTGCAGAGTTGCATCGGTCGGCCTGTACAACGCGAAACCCGCACAGAATTCAGCTTTGGGGGGTTTTAGCTCGTTGTGGAAGGCTATATCAAAGTCTTTACCGCTTAAATCGGCAAAAGGGTCTCGACGCCAGAAGGAGTCGGCGTCAACAAAAAGAACCCTGTAACCCATTTCTAAAAACCTTAGTATGTAACCGGGACGCTTGTTGACGAACTTGTTGAAAGGTGCTGAGTTTAGTTCGAGGGGGTTTGAGGTGGTTTCGCCGGAGAGGGTTTTCTGGATGCTAAGTCCTGGTTGGGTTTTCGCTCTCTCAGATAATGCTTTGTAGGACTGTTCATCTTCAGCGATGACTGTGATATTAGGCCTCGTCCCGGTTCTCTTGACGCTCTCCAGCATGTTTTCTGTGATATCCAGGAACGCCGCGTTTGTGGTGGTCAACACGATGATGTCACAGCTTTTGTTAGTGTCTGATGTGGCACAGTCGAACGTTGATGGCACTGGACCAGCCGCGACGGTACTGCGAACTCCACTAGTCACGTGGTGCAGTGTAGGCGTACTTGCTAAAATCCCAACACACAAAAAGTGGATTGAAGAAAAATAAGATATGTGTAAATTGTTTATCATTGTTTATCATAGACTCGTGCATTTGCCGCCATCTTTGATGTCAAACAGTGGAAATGTGCACGTGTGTACGCGCTGTGCACTGCTCTCAGCCAATGATAGCTCTTCCTTTGAACTCAATGATGAGTGACTGCCCAATAACAGTGAACACTGATCGGGGCCGGGGACCCAACGACTTATGACCAGGGCCCAATTTCAAAGAGCTGCTTAATTAAAGCAGCAACATGCTTAACTATTGTCTGCGAAGCAGAAATGAGCAGGATACCAGTCACAAACTTTTTACATGTGACATGGTAGTTTGGCTGGTAACCTTAATCTGGTTAGCATTATTTTGTTGTGCTTATGCTACTTTTTTTGCCCAATTTCATAAAGCTGCTTAAGCAGAAAATATTGCTTTAAGATTTTCTGCTTAGCAAACATTAGCAGGATACCAGTCACATTGTACATACGTGACAGTACTTTGGCTGGTAGTCTTATCTTTTGTAAACATAATTTTTGCTGTGGTTACCTGCTCTGTAATTCTTTACATCGCCAGCTATCCCAGGGTTCTTTCTACCATCCATGGTGACGTCATTTCGAGATGTCAAGTAACCTGTGAAGGAGAAAACCAAACACCAAAACGACATCAAATCAAACTAGAGAAGTACATGTACAAGTAGCCCGAACATCTGACGTCACACTTCGAGGCTCGTGAATAACGCCAGATACCGGCCAGACCGGATGTTGCCAAACGTACCTTTGACCTAGCAAAATTTCATTTCACACGGACACTCGCAGAACAAAACAACGCTACGTGATGTATCCAATGAAATCATTGGGCCTTAAGACCAGTACCTGTCTTTATCCTTGCGGATAAAGACAGGGGACCAGTCTAATGTACTAGCTTCTTAAGTTTGATTTGAAATAGATTTCAGATTAATATTTTGAGATTTTCGATCGTTTTAAATCATTGTTTTTAAACTATTGTCTTTAAATTAAATCTTAGAAAGATGTAACCAATCTGGCCCAATTTCCTGGCAAAGATTTTTTTTATCTGTGGTGGCTCTGAATGGACATGAGTGACTCCTAGGAGTGACGTCAGATGTTCAGACTAATTTTGACCTCTAGCCGAGGGCGCCCTACTCCAACGACGTCATGGGCATTAGGTCCTTATTATTAGTGTACATCCCCGTCGAAACACAACTTCCATTTGTGACGAAGTTAGACATTAATTCAGTCTTCCCATGATTGATCACCTTCCCCCTGGAAACTTCAGTCTCGGTCTTCCCGTAATTGATCACCTCTCCCCGGAAACTGAATAGATAATCATCGGTCCGTCTAAATTGCTGAGGCAACTGTTGTGCTATCCCCATAGCAACAGTGCAAAGTCATCGCAAGAGTAGTCTAAGTGCATTGTGGCGCAAAATTTATTTTTAGCAATAGAGGGCGTTATACATCCCTGCCATTATGTGTGTTTTTTCTGGGTGTTATTTTTTTATTTTTTTTATTTATTTTTTTTTAATAATGAAAATTCTCACTCACCAATCAGAAGGAAGCCAGCTATCAAAATAGCATAAATGGCCAAACTCTTTCTGCTGACGTAAACCATTTTGAGCTACCTAATGCTACACTCATTCCATCTAGCGATCTGTAGTTTGTGAACTTCAGTAGACATCGGTAAAGCTTACGAAACGACAGTTCACTGTGGAAACTTCTGCGGATGTAGATACAATGTTGTCTCGAAATGAATGCCACATACTTCCTAGTCTTCTATCACTCGATCGTCCACGGTGAATTTTAGCAGCTGTCAAGTGCATCATGATCACTCGTGACCAACAAACCAAAGTGACTTATACTAATGCATTAATGTTTTGTTACAAATTGGTTAGTTAATTAAGTTTGGTTAGGTCCGACCACGGTCAGACTAAAGGCGCTCGCTGGAAAGACCTTGGCTTTCAATCACCTTCACTCAGCTGAACACAATGTCATGTCGTCTAGAGTGGTGTAGTCACTTAAGTCGACTTGGAAACAAAGTGCTTACGTGTCTGTCTCTGTGTATGTTGACCGTGACCCCAAGGTCCCCCACAGGAAAGGGTCTGTGTTCGCTACATGCTGTGTTTTTATCATCCTACCACGTTCTCCAGACAGTGCAACAACTACATAAACATCGTAGGCTTTTTTCGAGGCGCACTTTATGTCTTCTTCAATGCGTGCTCGTTTTCCCGCATAATTCGTCACCACGAAGTGACCTATCAGTCAAAAATAATAAATTTTTGCAAATCGAGTTTTTTACAGATTATCAAATACACTCATTACTGTTAAATTTTTCAGCAAGTTTGAATACCAAATACGTAATAGTTTCGTAATTACACTAACTAGTAAAAACGACGTGTCACTAGATTTGTCGTTTTGTATTTCCACGAAGTGACCTATCTCGATGCGCCCCTTCATTAATATACACGAAGCGCTACGACACAGTTCAGGCGCGCGCGTGTGTGACGTTTTGCATTTTCACGAAGCGACCTATCTGGAAGCGTAGTATTTTCACGAAGTGACCTATCGTGATAGGTCTCAATACGCAATGTGTTTGTACACAGCGCTCTGTGGGTAATACTCGTTTTTCATTTTTCACGCGGTGACGTATGTATTTAGGAATTAATTACTAATTAAAATAGTTGCAGAAATAAAAACACTCCCCACAGTTATGCACAAATAAAGTATTTAGCTTTATATACTCAGAAACAGCAGTTTGAAAAATTGAGCAACTCGCGATTTTCTCCAAACACGTTTTGGGGGCTGCGAACGAGATAGGTCTATTCGTGGTATGCGTGACGAATTATTCTAAAGAGCAAGGTCTGATTACACCTACCACGCTCTTAAAGATTTCGCAATAATTAAAAACCGTGAAAACATGTATTAAGTTTTAGTATTACATGTATATAAGTAGGCCTAAATGATTTGTAAATTCATCAAGCACCATAAAAATAAACTATTTCACAACAATTTCTCTTTTTTCGCAGCAACATTGCTCGTTTCGTTTATTGTTTTCGCTGTTTTTGTTTTTAGAACACGGTGGTACAAAGATATACAAAAAAACGTATCCTTCAAATTTCGTTGAATTCAAAGAAATAGTATACTTGGGTATAATAACTGCAATGACATGTTGACAAAAGGTA
This sequence comes from Pisaster brevispinus, assembly GCA_023634235.1. NCBI lineage: Eukaryota > Metazoa > Echinodermata > Asteroidea > Forcipulatida > Asteriidae > Pisaster > Pisaster brevispinus. The sequence continues at coordinate 7,025,827 of JAMKCF010000018.1, forward strand.
AATGAAATAATGTTAAAAACTTTTGGAAATTTGTCTCTGTGTTTATAGTAATGATGTTACTCCGTTCGTCTGTTAGTATGTGAAGGTTGTGTTTTGGCGGTTTTATTTTATTTATTTTTTGGTGGGGGAGGGGTAGGGGGGTTGCGTGTCGTGGCCGAGCGGTCAAGCGCACGCGGGACTCATCAAGCTCTGGTGTTTCTGATCAGCAGCGTGGTTCGAGTCCCGGTCACATGTGTCCTTAAGGAAAACACTTACACTATTGATTCGTCCTTCAAATGGGACGTAAGGCTAAAGGTACCATGTGTTATGTAATGTATCTAAAAGAAAGAAGTACACTTGTCGTTAAGAAAAGTGGTTCGCCCCAGTGTTTTCTGGTACGGTTGGCTGCAGATTGGGCCTCAGCACTTTGTAAACCGTTACATGGTGTCATGCAGATAAAAGGTGTCTTATTAGAACAAAGCTCCACAAACCTCTAAGACTAAGAGTGTTTTTCCACACACCTTGTGAAAAAAATAAGAGCGCCTGAGACGCTACCGGGTGTGATCTAGTGCTATATAAAACGACGTATTGTTATTATTACTACGTGCTCCTTCCACTAAGAAAATATGCATATGATCAGAACTATGTGAGCAATCATGACTGATAAAATCTGCTGCCACCTAGCGTCCCAATTCTGTCAGCTTACGAGCCACATCGGATTTAAATTTACTGTTAAATTACCAAATCCCCAAAGAGTACAGCTTTTTCAAGTTGTATATAAAAAAAAGTCAAATGATAAAGTACAACTTTTTTACTGAACTATGAGATTACTTTTTCATCTGACATACCGCAAAAGTTGAAACGACAAGCATGACACTTGACACCTATCACCCGTAGAGGGCGCTTTGAACACAAACATGGCGGTAGGTTTTTGTTTTAACTACAGCGGACTCGAAAGTAAGAACACTGACACAATTAAACTTTAACGACGGCTTTTCCGGTGTTTGCTCCGCTAAAAAGACCCATAAAAGCATCGAACATGTTGTCGAATCCTTCAGTCACGTGCTCCTGGTACTTCAGCTTCCCCTAAAAATACATGTTAAAAAAGAAGATAAAATTAAAGTTTTATTTCAGAGCACACTCCAAAGATTAATCTCCAACTTGTCTCCAACTTGTAATCGAGCGAGATCTTTATTGACCGGATGGAGGACTGTTAATTACAAGCACTTAACCGCGCTGTCCCACCGCTGGGGGACAAATCCCGTTGGGTTACAAATTACTTACAGAATGTCACAACGTGAGAACTGGTGCGAAACATTGGCTATCGCCATTTTCCCAATGGCCAAAAATGTTTTGTACGCCCTCTAAAAAAAATATATAATGACGGTGTTATTAGCCAGAACATCTGACGTCCCACTTCGAGGCTCGTGAATAACGCCAGATACCAGCCAGACCGGATATTGCCGATGTACCTAGCATTCATTTCACACGGAGACTCGCAGTCAATTCACACGTACATGTTCACATTACATAGTGAATGAAACAACACTACATGATGTACACAGTATTATGCACACGCTGCATGCAGCAGACGATCGAAAGTGCAAGCTGACAAACTACATCACCTCGTAACCTCGACCAATCATAACACAGGTATGGAAAGCTTACCTCACAACACGTTTAACCAATGAAATCGTTGAATCCAATGAAATCATTGGGCCTAATGAGACCAGTACCTGTCTTTATCCTTGCGGATAAAGCTGTAGACAGGGGACCAGTCTACGGTGTTATCTGCACGAATTCGGTTCGGTCCATTTCGCCTTCAAAGGGGGCGCCCTGTACAAATGGGCGTCGTGCTGGGTTTGCCTTTGTCTTGGTTCCAAGACCCTCGCAAGCGGTTTGTCGTTGATTTGAATGTTTGTTTGTTGTTGGGTTTTGTTTTTCATTGCGAAAACTTCAACTAAGGAGGCGCGCTGTTGCCTGAGATAGACGGCTTGGCCCAAGACTAGTTTTGCCTGAGCTCTATCAGTAAGTACAGGTTCTGCTGGTAACCAACCGAACCCCGAAATCTTACACGCATAACTCCGATCAACCGCCGGTAATCTCAAATCTACTCAATTACTAAGCTTTATTCAAACGGCTTCATTGGATGCTGGTACCTGCGTGAACGCTGCCCTAAGGCGACCATGCACGTCGCGGATAATGTATTACCTTTGCCTCTGTATGAGAATGTATTAAACTTGCATAAGTCTTTCACCTGTTTAACCCATTCGATGTGCTGCTTCATCCACTCGGGCCAGCGGCTCATGTACGTCGATATGATAAAGCCTTGCATCTTTATTTCCTTGAAGACAATTGTGCCATGGACGGCCGGAACTTTGGACAAAAAAAAAAAGTCAAATTATTATAAGCTGAAACAATTACCTAATGATAAGCAACCACTAAAACGTTAACAACCTTGTTAAACAAACGTTTTTCTCGGTTTATCAAACAAGTGGAACTTTATTATTTACTCCGAGACCACGAGTGACCAGTTCATATGTCGCAGGAGAATTAATTGTTCCCCGGTGATTCTGTTCCCTATACGGTAATATGATAGCGCCCTCTTTTGACTCAACTTCCTTCAGCCCATGTTAAAGGCACACCTCATCATCACAAGAAACTTTTTTTTTTTTACTATAGAGCCCTCTGTCATTCATTCTATGACAGGGAATGTATTTTGCGGTTTTCGTCGTGTATAGTATTGCGGTCAATGACGTCATGTACAATCCATCTATGGGGTTGGGTGAGTGAACGTTGGGTGTTGGTTGGGTGAAAGTCCCCAATGGCGAAGTATGTACAAAACTAATAGGAGCTGTTGCCAAAATGTTCAAACAGTACAAACAAATTTTTGTGTGAGTTAGACACTTCGGTGGTTTTATGTGGAAATTTTGAGAGGAATGTTGTACTGTTGTTCTATGGTCATACATACGTTTTATAGGAGCTGTATCGTTGTAGGTGGAAATGGCGCCGCAGCATGCGATGCGTCCAAGACGGGCCATGTTGTTAAGAACGGTGGTAGCAAACTCCCCACCGACCTGCCTCAGTGAAATGAAAAAATTAAACTGAGTTAGATAGCCTTCTCCTCAAGACTCCCAATTATTTCTCGAGCTTGCCTTAACTGGTGTTGCCAGACATAGATCAGGTTGAAAGGGTGTAAGCTAGAAAAAGACTGAAATAAAGACTAGGACTGACGTCACTTTGTTATCGTGTTGTTCCTTGTCCAAAAAAAAAACACATTGTGGGTAAATAAATGCGCTGGACTCTAAAAGGTAACCAGAGGCCACAATCTAGCTTGACCTTATTATTGAGGATCACTGATTCAGTTTACACAGACTCTATGGCATCAATATTGCTGCTTACGGTTACTATTTAAAACTCACCACGCCATTAAACACCACGCCATTAAAATTTACAACCAGGTTTGAGGCTTTTGTAGTGAAAGTCCACTAACAGCTGCCAAGCACAAGTCTTAATTATCAGTGCTTACGTGAAGAGACTGGTGCCTTTCCCCTTTGTGTAACTGTTCTTGGAATGTCAACTGTGAACAGTCACAATTGACTCTCTACCTGAGCTAGGAAGAGCCAAAAACCCCGAGTGTAATATAAAGGAATTTAGTTATTTCAAAATCAATATTTATCTTTATTTCCGCCCCTTTTGTGGGCCGAGTGACATTTTTGAAAAGTGGGGGCAAAATGTAATATGCCAGTCTAGCGTCTTGATTTTTTCATTTTCTAAAACTGAAACATGCAAAAGATGTAGGTACAGGCACGCATTTGAATACAGTATTTCCACATTTTCAGCATCTACTACATAACCTTTTGGCAGTAACAAGTGTAATACATCGACTCCAGCTCTTCTTGGCTCCCTCTTGACGATTGAAAGATTGGGTGCTACAATCCAAACATAGGTTTTTTTAAATAGGTTTTAAAGCATTTAACTCACGTTATCGAAGTAGCAGTCCACACCATTTGGCGCAACTGACTTCAACGTCGCATCAAGGTCTACCTTCTTGTAGTTAAATGCTTCATCGAAGCCAAGTTCCTTCAGCCAGGCTACCTTCTCGTCAGAACCGGCATAGCCGATCACTTTGCACCCCTATTCGGAGGGAATTTGTTCATAAAGTAAAATGAAACCTATTATGTGGTATTTGAACTTTGTTTATGGAACCTTAGGGAGTGCTGATACTAAAGTCATGGCACATTTGATTTAGTTAACTGTTTTCTCCAATGACCTGGGAGAGTCAAAGTCCTTGATATCCTAGACGGGACTCTTCCATTTTATCTAGGATGGAGGTCAGGTCCCAGACTTCTGTAATTTTTTGTTTTCAACTCATATACATCGTGCACAAAATTGTACAGAAAGGCTATGTCATACAACCATTTATGACTGGTTTCCAGCAATTTTTGTTTAACTTTTTCTTATGTTTTTGCTTACGAATTGCACAAATCAATAAACTGTTTAAAAAATAACAACATATGAAATTATGTTAATACTATTCGCTCCTTGTTACTCGGGGATATAGAATATATAAAATGAACCACTGTATACGTCCTTTTCACAACTTTAAATGTAAAAAAAAAAAAAAAAAAAAAAAAGAGAGATTTACTTTCAGAAACATTTTCTGCTTAAGCAGCCTTATGAAACCCGTCCGAGAATGTGGAACTAAGTACCTACCTAGCAAGTAAGTTGTCTGATATCACCGTCTCAAGTTGGATCTTGAAGACGTAAGCGATGGTTGGAATTAACGCAGGGTCATAGATTGGTAAAATACTCCAAAAATTAATGAAAAAACTTATTTGGTAAGAAGCACTGCAGCTGTTGGCAGTATAAACTATCTTGAGAAAGGATTCCCTTCGAAGTAATGTGGTTCGGATAATTTTTCACCCAAAACATTTAAGTCTGGCAACAAACACTGGTTTAATATTCATGGTTACGAATGGCACAAATCAATAAACTGTGATTCAGTAACTAGACGACGATCTTTATCCTAGTCATTGTAAAATCAGTTAGCTTGGTAGGAGTCAAACCCACAACCTTGCGATTGCTAGTCATGCAGTCTAACCACTGGGACACAAACAATTTGACTTACCAGTATTTTAGCGATTTGGCCGACCACGGAACCAACTGCGCCGGCCGCACCGCTGACTACAACAACCTCGCCTGCTTTGGGATTGCAAATATCGACAAGCCCGTAGTTGGCCGTAAACCTGCAAAAAAAAATAACACTAATTAAAATGCTGTTAATATTATTCGCTCCTTGTTAATCGGGGATGTAGAATATAATAAAAACACTGTATAGACGATCTTTTCAAAACGTTAAATGTAAAACAGAAGAAGAAAAAGAAAAAAGAAAAAAGAACTGACGTCATTGTACGGTATTTAACATACCGGGCGCAACAGAACCCCCCCCCCCTTTGTAAGTGCCCTTACCCTCTTAAAACTAGAGTGTTGACTTAGCACTTTAATTCGTATGTAGTAAGCCAAATTCGTATGTAGTAAGCCAAATTCGTATGTAGTAAGCCAAATTCGTATGTACTAAGCCAAATTAGCCAGTTTCGGTCTGCCAGTCTTGCTGCAGCCAGGCTGTTATCTTGTCTCCTTTCTTTTATGGTTTTGAAGCTTTCAGGTCCGTTTCTGAACTGTTGACTGGTTGTTTATACTTGGTCCATCTGTTCAGACTGTGCATTTTTCATGCTCCCTTGGCCAACGTTTGTGTTCATTTTTGATTAGGTTAAATTTTTGAAATTCAGCCTAGTGCTGTGATATGAGGGTATTTATAGAAACGGTCTATATTCTATCTTATATTTCTATAAAAGAACGTTGTTACAACGTCAGCCCATTATTACCCAATCTTAAGCTGTTGCTATATCAGTTAATTACATACAATAGTTTCATGAAAACTGTTCCCCCTGCGAGCAGCACCACCCCTCAAATTACACAAGCGGCACAAGGGGAGCTCACGGAAGGCAGTTTCTATTACGCGTATATTATAACATTGTTTGGTTGACACAATCCCTTTTCTAAGGGTCTATATAGATGAATGGAGGTCCCCCTGGACACACCTAGAAAGGATTGAAGCATTCAGGCAACTTATAGGTTGATTTTGTTTACAGTAACTGCCACTTACGTGTACAGTAGGGCCTACATGATTTATCTTTGTACAGTAAATGCCATACAATATGAGCAGTACATAAAACAGTCGTCTTAAACATGGACATAAAACAGTAGTAGACAGCGCCTGTCTGTGTGGGAACGGCTGTTTATTTACACTAGACTAGACTAGACTCATAGCATTGGGCTTTGCTAGCTTGGCAGCCAGTAGTGAAACTCAAGGGGATTAGATCTGCACACAACACAATGGGCTTATACTTTGTACACAAATGAATAAGCTCCGGCTGGAGCCCAAGCTATCCTTTAATATGCCTGTCCTGTATAGCGCGCTATGTTAAAGGTGACTTTACAATGTCAAACTAGAGGGTTTCATTGAAGATTACATGTAGTTTCAGCGGAATTGGCCCAAAGATTTTTCAGTAATTAAAAAAAGGAAAAAAAGTGCCTTCCGGAGTCTCCCCTTGTTTTCTCGCAGGGAGATATGCCAACATGATCAATGAATTACTTTCAACAATACAGACTTACTAGTAGGTCCTATACGTTGCCGTTACCTGTGACTTCACTGGTGCCCTGTGATAGGGATGCTCCCCAACTACCTATTTTATCCATGACCACCAATATAAACAATTAAATTGAGAACAAACATTGTTTGTGATGTCAAACATTACGCCTACTAAGTTGTTTGCTAATAAATGTCCTCCAAACATCACGAGCAGCTTGAACATTATGGTCTAAACATAAATAGTTCACCAATACAAACTAAAATCAAACGTTTCCGAATTCATGGGCAAAACATAAATACTATAGTATAGCTGTTCCGACCTACTGTCGGAACAGGTTTGTTTTCGTCGAGATTTTTTTAATTATTTTTACCTGTTCCGATATAGTAGTCGGAACAGCTGTTGTTTTCGTCAAGATTTGTATTTGTTTGTCTTCCCCATTATTCTTATTCTTTATTTCAGTCGAAATCCCATAGGATTCGATCACGAATTTTGTTTCCTCCTAAAGTCATACTTAGCTTAATGCAAAAGTCAGATCTAATATCCTACCGAAGCTTAGGTCTTGAAATTACAGAAAAACACAATTAGTTTAGTTATAATTAATTAATTGAGACTTAGTTACAAAGACACGAATATTTAATCGGCCAATCTTGAGACCACCATAGGTGCGATTATCAAACTTTTTTCGATTATATACTTGTGGCATAATTTATAACTTTTTAGTTGGCCTAAAACGCTGGACGAGGTCCCCATGACACCATTCACTGCGCGTGGTGTATGTGTGTACAAAACCAATGGCTCTAAAAAGTGATAGACACCAGACATTTAACCAGTTCATACATTTGTAAATTTAAAAATTTCACAGTTACATTGACAAAATGCGTCTTGAAAGTTCACAGCCATGAATTGTCGCATGACTGCTTGCATAAAAACTTCGGAGTCTGGACACTATTGTTAACATTTAACCAGTAAATACATTTGTACATTTGATATAGCAGACACGAGTAAAGGTCGAGGTCTTGTTTTCCTTGTTAGTTAACAATTATACTGATGTGCTGGGACAACATTAGTGCAAGTAATCCCATGAGACAGTTAAAGAAAAATTCCATTTCTATAGCCGCAACCTGGTTGTCTGTCCGATCTTGCCCGAGTGTACCTGTGGGGTATAGGGTGGGATTGGGAGGGTGGGGTTTGGAGGGGTGGGGTGGATTCGATGAGGTGGGACGGTGGTTTACTTACCCAGGCATTCCGATGGTGCCCAATGCGAGAGAGAGCGGCACACCTTCTGGATAAGGCGGGATCTTCATCAGATCTGACCCGTCTGACACGGCGTGTGACACCCAACCCGCACGGACGCAAACATTGGTCCCCACGGGGAACTTGGCATTCTTGCTTTCAATCACCCTGGATGGGCAAAGCAGTACGCACATAAGAATCAAATAGAAAGCTTGTATGGTTGCTAAAACAATAATAATGGTGATACAGGGGAAATTCATACAATGTTAGGCGGGAACCTGCTTGTCAGTAATTGGATTTAAAATGCACATTCCATACAGCCACGTTTCTTTAATAACTATTTCGAAAAGTTTTACCGAGGTAAATACAATCACGGAATAAAATTCAATTTTGTCAATATATTTTAAGAAACTGGGTGGTTTTTTTTCTTCGGGAGGATTGGTATAAAGTAATGATGTATCATAATTCCCCCTTTTCTCCTCCCCCCTCCCCCACCCCTCCCCCTCCCCCTCTCTCCCTCTTTCCCTCTCTTCGTATTCGTTTTCAAATTATCTCACCCAAACTAAACAACACATTGGGGGGGGCTTACCTCGCAATCTGCTCTCCGACCATGGTGCTTCCAGTTGGGAATCTTGCGCTGTATGGTCTGAGTTAAATAGGAAGAAAAAGTTACTGAGTCACAGTTACTCTAGGCCACTGACTTACTGTGAAACTCAGTTGTTGAGTTACTGAGTTGTTAAGTAATTTAATTACTGAGTTTCTAAGTTACTGACTAACAAAGTTATAGAGTAACACTGAGTTACTGAGTGACCAAGTCACCAAGTTTATGAGTTACTGGTTAAATGAGGTTACTGAGTTACAGAGTTAACGAAGCACCAAGTTACTGAGGTACTGAGTTACTGAGTAAACTAGACAACTGAGTTACTGAGTTTCTAAAGTTACTGAGTAACTGAGTTACTAAGGTTACTGAGTAAATCAATTGCTGAGTTGCTGAGTTACTGAGTTACTGAGGTTGCTGATGTTACTGAGTTACTGAGTAAATGAGGTTACTCAGTTACAGAGTTAACTAAACACCAAGTTACTAAGGTACTGAGTTACTGAGTAAACAAGGTACATGAGTTATCCTGTTACTAAGGTTACTGAGTAGCTGAGTTACTAAGGTTACTGAGTAAACCAATTACTGAGTTGCTGAATTACTGAGTCACTGAGTTACTGTGGTTGCTGACGTTACTAAGTTATTAGGTTACTGAGGTTGCTGGGTTACTGAGTTACTGAGTAAATCAGGTTACTGTGAGTTACTGGGTTACTTAGACTACTGCGTAACTGAGTTACTGAGCTATTGAGCTGTTAAATACTCAATTATAGCATTTTGTGTTGAACATAGAAGGAAAACATGTTTGAAAGAAAGGATTATTTACCTCATATAAGGATCCACACTGAGATACACGGCCTCCAACAAGACGGCTGTAAAATAAAAAAACACAATTTAAAAAACACATGTGTTAAATAGTAGCCCATCCCCTCGCACTGTTGCCACTCGTGGAAAGTTTCGCCTATATGATCCGCCATTTTGTGAGTCGAATTATTTATGTTTTGCATCTACATTTTTTCTCTTATCTTCCCACTTTCTATTATGTGTGGACACGATAAGAAACCAGACTTCCTCTTGTTTAAGTGATGTTTGAATCGTTTATCTGGTGTGGATAGTGGACACTTAACTACATTGCGAGTAAACTTGCGGGTACAACCACGTGACAATCGCCTTTGAGGGGGAGGAGGTTTGGCTCTTGGAGAGCCAAACAGTAATGCTCTGCTCATCTTCAAGAAGAGGAGCTATTTGAATCGTTGGGACCAGTCGACATTGACGGCTCTTTTCAGAGCCAAAACCGGTTTGGCAGGAGATTCTGTGTCTCCCCCCCCCCCTTTCCCAGGAGAATCTGCCCCCCCCCCCCATACGGTGAACTGCGTACATGTACAAACTTCTTCTGATAGCGCCCTCTTTTGAATCAACCTCCTTCAGCCAAGTTAATTTCCCATAATAATGGGGGACAGAATCTCCGGGGACAAATTTCCTTAGGACACCGGCAACGGAAAAATATGTACACCATTGTTGTACCTGGAAGCTTTTTTTTTTTTACACCGCAGCGAGGGGTTTTGTACTATAATACTGCCTTGAGATGAGACTACAAACATTACATTTAGGTTAGGGTTAGGGTTAGGGTTGGGGTTAGGGTTGGGGTTAGGGTTGGGGTTAGGGTTGGGGTTAGGGTTGGGGTTAGGGTTGGGGTTAGGGTTGGGGTTAGGGTTGGGGTTGGGGTTGGGGTTGGGGTTGGGGTTGGGGTTGGGGTTAGGGTTGGGATTAGGGTTGGGGTTAGGGTTGGGGTTAGGGTTAGGGTTAGTAATGTAATGTTTGTAGTCTCATTTCAAGGCAGTATTATAGTACAAAACCCCTCGCTGCGGTGTAAAAAAAAAAAAACGCTACCTGGAAGTGTTAGTTTGACCTGTGAACACAATTCGGCTGTATCAAATTGCAATGGCGTATTCCCAAGGATTGTTCCAACCTGGGGTGCATGGCATTCTTGACTCAATTTTGGAAGTTTGACCTAAGTAAGCATGCTGAATTGAAATGAGGTCCACGGAATGGGATTTTTCTTCACTTCTAGTGTTTATCGTTGATTTAAAAAGTTCCTTTCAACTTACGGGCATGGACTGCTGAACACTTTTTTAAGCCGAGCCAAGCGGCCTTCGACGGCAAAATATAAAAGGGGTGCGGGTGTTTGGACTCTTTCGAACCCACGGCTTTGGCCAAAGTTGCTGGGCCGTGTACAGAAAACAAAGATTTGAAATTGAAGCGTTGGCCAAGAATTGGCTATGGTTTCACAAATGCCTTAGAGGTGACTTAACTTTTTGAGTGTATTGATATTAGTTATTAAATATTAGGGCGTAGATTCCCCGGTCACAGGAGATCAAACAAACAAACAATATTGACCAAGATACTTTAAACTAAGCTGCTTTACGAGAGCTAGCCTTTTGACAAGGCGTTTCAGTCCACGCCACGGAGGATAACGTATCCATGCTTTTATTTTTATAGCTGCTTTTAATAGAAAAAAGGTTAAAACGTTGAGAGCCGAGAGTGCTGCATTGCAAATACCCGGGTGAAAGTTTTCAGCATTGGTTTTGTCTCCATTGGGGTTTGTACAAGCTCTTGGGATCTGATGTTCCGTTTACTTCCGTCCCAACTTTGTCCCAACTATAGTTGGGGCTGGTCCCAACTTGACTGTTAAAGTTGGGACGTCCCAACTATAGTTGGAATCGCACTTCTAGAGTTCAACAGGACACCGTGATCGATCATGCGTGGATTACAAGATTCTTTATTTCAAACCCGGGTCTCGGCTCTGTATACAAACTCATGTCAAAACTGTTATGATGGAGCTAGAGCCGGTTGCGAGCCGGTGGCCATAATGGACCGCTAACTCGGCGTAAATCTGAGAGTTTTTAGATGGTTCTGACGGCGCCTCATGCTAACGTCGGGTGACACTTTCAGTCTCAAAGTTTCGCTCGTCCCCAGCGCCTTGCCTTAAAACCAAAGGCGCTGGGATGGGCAAACGTATCAAGCACGCTCATTGGTTAATGCTCAGTCCCATCATGCATTACACTCACACTGCGAGCACTGCACGCATGACGTACTTCCTGAACAAGAATCTGTGCAAGCTGATTAGCCCATCCCAGCGGTCCTGGATAGGCCGCTGGGGCCGAGCGAATCTCAAAGTAGGCCTACGCATCTAATTTCCCTTCTCTTAGAAAACCAACGTTCTCATTAATCTCAAATATTCTCAGAGGAAAGTGGTCTTAAAAACTATAGTATGATACTTACTATTATTATGTTTTAGTTCATTCATGGGGTGTTTTTATGTTTACTGCGATCCCAACTGTAGTTGGGATGCACCAACTTTAACACTCAAGTTGGGGACCAGTCCCAACTATAGTTGGCACCAGTCCCAATAGTTGGCACGATTGTCAAGTTGGGGCGGGACAGATCGATTTTTTTCTGTATGCAGCGCTTTGATAAAAGACTAAATACACACGAGCATAAACCGGTGCTATGCAGCTTGTACAAATATTAAACTCTAAGTGTGCTACCATGGCCAACTGAGCGAGCGTGCATAGGTCAACGTCAGGCCAGTCTGGTGCCTTGTTTGCTCTATCCCACGGGTAAACTTGCGGTGAATTGGCATCAGCAGAGTGAGTCTTATTTGATAAGAACCGTTTGAATTAGGTCCCTGGTATTTCAGGGTCCGAGGTTAATCTAGACCCACTAAACTGGGACGTTGTAACTCTTCAAAAAATTGACATCTTCGGTCGTAACACGCGGTGTGGTTATCAAACTTTTGTATGAAAAAAAGAAAGTCACTCATAACCGTCGGACTTACATCTCATTATGAATTGGCATAAGTCATGACTTCTCATGAATAAGCATAGCCCAAGTACTAGTACTAGTATAGGCCTAATTTATAAATTGGACAATAAAATCATTTTATGACATTAATTAATATACAACTCATATGAGAGATATATCTCATTTCTCATAACCATAGACGAAAGTCGTCCCATAAATATGACTTGTTTTGTAGTGTACCATAGAGGTATATTTCTACCCACGATAATCGTATAAACCCTCCATCCTACCGATGTTCGGAGATCAGACCGGGAGGGGCTCCGGTCTGCGAGACCGTCCGTTGCGTTGGGAGGATGGAGGGGTTGCGATAAACGCAACTACCTACATCATAATTAAGATTTATTATGACGACGAAATTGGCTTGTACTAATACTAATAGTAAATGACTTTCTTTTACCCAAAATGTACCTCACTTCAATGAAAAAATAATAGCCTCGGCCCTCCACTCGATCTCGAGCGAAAATCCGAGGGCAGCCCCCGAAAACACAACCAAGCAAAGATCGTAGGACTAGTAGGCAGTCTATGGTTCAGTTACACAGAGCAAACGCGAGTACAAAATGGATGTACAGTATACTGTACTCGTAATGTACAGTACATCATAAAGGCATAAATGCAACGAAGCAACTTACATCCATCTGTGACTGCAGGCAGATCAAACTCGACCAGGTTCAAGTCGCTTCGCTTCGGCATCCCCTGGAAGTGTTTCTCTAGCACCCATTTCTTTCCCTTGGTCGGCATTTTGAAGAACGAATTTACAGCACAGCAGAGAGCAGACCGGAAACGCATGTAGTGACTCGTTTACTACTTAACTTTATCATGAATGGTTCGATAAATCTCGTGGAGGTCCCTTTTACGTAAACGATATTAACTGTAAAGGGGCACTCTCCAGATGCTCTGTAAAATATTGGCCAACTATTTAATGTGGAGAAAATTGCGCAGTATCAAACAAATTAGAGAAGTACTTAAAAGTAAACAAAAGCATAATATGCGCTTGAAATTATTTTTGTAAAATTCATGTAAATTACGTCCCAACCCCTTCTAAAGAGTTTTAATAGCTGCTATTCTTTTAATAGTTGCTAATTGTTCATGTAATGTCTGTTTATTTTAACAACAAGGTGCAAATTTAGTGATTTGAATTGTTGTAAAAAAAAATTAAATGCGGCATGCCAATCCAAAAATCATGTTTCTTGCCAGATGTTTAGAATTTGTTGTAGGCCTACTGATTGTTTCCTACCATCTTTAAAAATTGCTCGTGCTATTTACAGCAGGACTTGCAGTTTCAAAGGTGTGGGCTCGATAGCTAGCCGCTGATTTCATTGTCGCTAGTTACTGAATCACATTTTTCTTGATGTGCAATTCGTAATCCTAGACATTAAACCAGTGTTTGTATGAGAGAGATTGGCTGCGGTTGCCAGCTTGGTGTTATCCCTTGTGGGGCGAGTTTGCCCGAGTTCCTCATGAATTAGATTATCTAAACAACACTAAACAAAAAAAAGAGACAAGGGGCCGCCGTTTGTTAAAATAATAACACCAAACAAACTTCACCCCCCAAAAACACGTCCAATTTGCACTGCCTACTCGGTTCTGCGGGTGACAAGTCGAAGAAGAAAATGAGAACCAAGACTTTTCGGGTGTCAGACAACATCTTTAAACGCAGCTCAAACAAAAAAATAACAATAGACTCGCTTATCAGTGTTCAAACACAATAAGATAACTTTTTACAAAAATTGCAAACTCATTCTGTCAATGAAGTATGTATGATGAAGGCATGTCATCATAAATATGATTTCATGTAATCACTTGACTTTTGAGCAAAGTACTTTCAGCGGTGATTTTGACAAAAAAAGTCACGCAAACAATTTTGTCTTGACAAGGTTTGGAGAAAATCAGTAGGCCTAGAGGAAAATGTAAAATCTTGTAAACTACACAGCTAAATTGGACGCGGTTCACCAAATGGTGGCGCTATAAACAACACTCTAGATTCCTTTGAGAATAATATTATTTCATATTCGTGTTTTTCAATAGTTACTCTCTAAATGGTCTGTTCCTTGCTCTATGGTCTGATCAACGGTGGAAAAAGGTAACATACAAATTTGGTTTCTGTGGCATGGTAGGGTTAGATGAATTTCTAGTCCTTGGCCAACAAATAATTTAAAACTAAAGACCCTATCTTTTTTACATGATTTGAGTTTAGTTTTAAGATTAAGAAGAGTATCACTGAATGACATGTGACAGTGACACTGACTGCACTGATGAGACAATAACAACACTAAGCAGACCCGGAATTATATATTTGTGATACCATGGTGATACTGATGATGGGGGCAACGCCATTTTCATTTTGCAAAGGCCATTTCCATTGGAAAATCTTAGGTCTATATTAATATATGGGAAAATTCCAGGCCTGAAAAAAATTGCACTCTTTCTCTAGACCTAGTCTCTGTTCCTCTGTCCGTCTGTGGTGAAGTCTAGACCCACTGGGTCTGAGCTGTGTGAAGTCGGAGTCTATATATATAATATGATGGCTCTGCTAGTGCTAGCCCCTCCCCCCTCCCATTCACCATGTTCACCTTGACCAGATGCAGACATCAGCGGGCATGTGGGGCTATTCTGAGTGAGTCTTGCCCTTTTGCTTTCCCTTTGGGGGGGGGGGGAAATATCCCTATCCGACTAGCCATGCTAGCCCTGCTCCTTTTTTCAAAAGTTAATCTTCTTCATTTAGCAAGATAAGAAAATGTCAAATTTGGTCATAACGAGAGAAATGTGTAGCCCATAGTGCTGGCCTGGGTGAAGTGCTACATGTACTTATGCTTGTGTAGATGTCTAGGTAGGAGTAGGGCTTAGTCCGAGTTACTGGACCCAACAATGTTTATATTAACATTTGGGAAAAATATAGATAATTTCCAAGTGTTATAAATTGTTGTTGGGTCAAGTAACTCGGACTACCTAGGACTATGTGTGGGCATGAGGAAGGAAGTGTACATGATGCATGCTGGCCTGTGTAGATAGTAGCCCATTGGACTCCTCCGTCGCGTATGCTGTACCAGCGGACAACTGGCGTCCTGCAAGGGCTAGCGGCTAGCCAATATATAGCCCACCTTAAGCCCGGTTCATCATACTTCCTGCAAATGTGAATGTGATACCAATTATGATGTCACAAATTGGCAACGAAAAATTCGGAAGAGTTGAGCTGTGCTCAACTCACTGTGAAACATACGCAGCTCAAAAACAGAACTGTGATGTCATAATTCACTTCGCATTTGCAGGAAGTATGAACCAGCCGTCGATTTCACCAAACTCTTCCTAACTTAAGGTTAATCTTAGGACTTAGGACCAGTCCCAGCCTTGCACTGTAACATGTAAACCTTAAGATTAATCCTAAGTTAGGACTAGTTACTCGTCCTAACTCGAGATAGGATTAATCCTAGCGTTTCGTGAAATCGGCTGCTGGCTTTATTGGGCTCGCATTTAACATCAGTCGCATCATACAAGTCCCTGTCCTACTGTTAAAGGAGCCGTAACAGCCCAACAAGGTGGGCTAGTCTACAGAGTGAAATGGTGCCTATACATGTAGGTACGGGCTTCGTTTAGTAATGACCCTGCAAACAGAGCTTGAAATTTGAAACTGGAAACTTGAAACTGGACCACAGGCCCAGGGCCAGTGATGCCAGCATTGGGCTACTAAACTCATGACTGGACAAGTCTGATGGGCTTGTGGCCTTATGCTCAAATTTTCACTTTTAGCCTGATCAATATCTTCCAATTCTGCTGAATACTAAAGAATACTTGCCCATAATGCATCTTCCCGTTGTACTTGTTCAAATAAAAACAGTTAAAACTGGGTAGAATTGTGTCGGTTTTCTTTTCTTCTCTCATTTCAATTCAGGTCTTGTAAAAATAATATGATCCAGTAAATTTGTTTTAACTACAAGCCCCTGCGGTCTTGTGTCCCCCCCCAAAAAAAAAAAAAAAGTCTGTGGTACAAGTATGTTGGAAAGTTTTAACATGAAATTAATTTGTTGTTTCTTCTACTTCTAGTGAGCCAACATTTCACATCTTTTCATAAAAGAAATCAAAACCACAATGCCATCTGGAAAGAGACGTAAAAATAAAGACTCCAAGGCAGATGTCACAACCCCGCCGCCAACCTCTACCTATCAACAACTTAGAGCCACCGGCAACACACCCAGCTCGGACAGCTCAACACCACCTAGACCAAGCCATTTCCACGCCAGAAGGACAGACAATGCATTCCAACCTCGGTACTACCCCTACTGGATTTTCATCGGCCTGGTTGCTGTTCTGACGATCGCCGGTTTAAAGCAAGGGAATGTACATGTGTTCTATGAGTATGTTAAGGCCATACATCCTTTGAAGTTTCAGCATTCTTGGTCCAGTGGGTGGTTCTTTGATGATGTCATCGACCGACGGAGAAACCTGAGTCTGGAAGAGTTCCGGCAAATCTATGATGGGAAAAGGTAAACAGGGCAAGGGATATTTACTTTAGTGTAAATAAAAATAAATAATAACCTTTAAACTTTCTTTATTGTTTTGTTTATTTTTTATTAATTTTGTTGTACTATAAGCACTCGATTCAGTTGATTGATCATGGCTCCGCCCACCGTAAAAGCTGAAAGGATTGGAATGAAATGAATGCACTCTTCCAATAACCAATGATGTACCATTCCTTCATGATGTGTTTCTTAAAAACTAGAGGATTGGAATGAATGTACTCTTCCAAAAAATCAATTATGTACCACCCATTTATGATGTTTCTTGAAAATTAGAGGATTAGTGGAATGAGTGCATTATTTCAATAACCAATGATGTACTGTCCCTTTATGATATAGGCCTTGTCTCTTGAAAACTAGAGGATTGGAATGAATGTACTCATCAAAACAAAAATCAGTGATGCACAGTGTTTCTTCTGTGTGCAATATATCTTGAAAAAAATGAAGAGTTTGAATTGAACACTAAAAAAATATATAATTCCTTTGTGACATTTCTTAAAAAGTTGTGGGAAGGAATAATTTTTTCTTTTCAGAAACAAATGTAGAGAATTAGAAGAAAAAACCTGTCTAAAATCATGGATGATTAAAAATGTCCATTCACCTTTTCTTTCTGAAGACCGGTAATCATACAAGACGTCCTTCAGGACTGGGGCGCCATGGGCTGGGACCAGACATTCTTCTCTTCTCGCTATCCCCACGAACGAGTCGCTATGAAAGCTGTGGAGGTAAGTCTGACTCCCTGCTCGTGGTAATGGTTCATTGGGGGGAAATGTTTGTTTTGGGGAAAGGTACCAGACTAGACTTGTTTCTATCCTCAAAATATTTATCTGCTCTGGACAAAACAAGCCTTTATCATTGTTTTTAATGTAGGCCTTATAGATTTCATGTCTATGTCTGATTCCCTATAGACAGTAAAGATTAACTGATTGATGAAGATAAAGGCACCAAACTATATTTCTATCCAGCCTCACTTAAAAGGAATATTTCTTTATGAGACCAAGATCGCTCAGACAAAGACCAAAGCCCAGAAGAAGGATGTAACAAAAGTTTTAGGCCTACTGGAAAAGGGGCATTTTAAGCAATTCTGCAAAAGTGTGTTTCAAGAAAACTGAGTGTGAAAGTTTGATCAGTCTCCTGCCATCTTTAAGTCATTATAGGAAGTTTAAATTCTGCATGGGAATGGAAAAACATGTCTTCTATGTAATTTTAGGCAGAAAACAGTAGTGCAATTTTTTTTGTCAGGAGCCATTTTATTGCTTAAGAACGTTCTGTTACTGGGGAAAAAAGGTACTTTGTGTGCCTGGACGTCCTTCATGCCCTTCTGCTGGGCTCTTTATAATACATGTAGTGTAAAAAAGATTGTACATATATTCAGTTTGCTGTAACACCATATGTTATACCTGAAACATAGATTTTGGAATTTGGGAGACTACTTACAGTAGTTCTGAAAAGAACTGTCCTGCTTATGAGCTACTACCTGGGGGAGGTAGAGAATCGGCGGGATCTAGTACCTTCGCCTAGTGGATCGAGACAAAGTTCTCCCAAAAAAAATCTACACAGCAAAGTAGATACATGTATATATATAGACATGTTTGTACAGGGCTCGAAATTAACACTGGACCGCAGACCCGAGGCCAGTGATTTTGTCGGGCCAGTAAACTTAGGACCATACAAGTCATATATACCTCACCATGCAACGCCTCAAAACCCATATTTTTTAGAAAAGATTGTAAACAAACATCAATTGTGACATGAACTTTCATGTTGTACAGGAAAAACTACAATAGTCAGATTTTCATTTTTTTTATTAACAGGGTAGATTGAGCCAGGCAGAGAGCTATTCCATACCTCTGAAGACTTTTATTGAGCATCTCAAGGACAGGAACCCTCAGAGCTGGACTTACATCGAAGATGAACTTTTTATTCCGCAAAGACCTGACCTCCTGAAAGACATTGGTTCTTCGGTAAGTATAGAGTACTTTCCTCTTTTTTATTGAGGGGTTGCATCCTTTTTAGTAAAGAGTTGAACCGAAGTATATTCAAATTTCAGCGAGTTTATTGATTATAAAAAAGATCCTGTAGGTTGGAACTGAATGAGTGCGATAATAAATGTTGGAACCAAGTTATATTTTTTCTTGGAATGTGAGTATAACTGTTTTGTGGGGGGGGGGGGGATATAAGAATGAAGTGAATGTAGTATGGGGCTAGTCTGGTACTGAGTGATGTAGACCTGAAAAATATTGTGGGTTATTGAGTGTGAGTTTTCTTAAAGCTGGAACTGAAGTATCTTAGTTCTTGTGTGAAAATTACATCGGTTGTTCTGCTTTACAGGTTTATACAATTTTGTTAAAATGGGACAAGAACTAAAGCAGATGGGTCTGGTATGGAACTGAATATGAACCATATTGGTTTGGAACTTTCTGAGTTACAAAATACTTTGTACAGTGGTGTTAATATCAAGCCAAGTTAAGAACTTTATGATATGAACTTCATTGAGTTTAAAATAAATTTTACTCTTCCCAAAACTTGGTTCTTTATAAATTCTTATAAATAAAACTCCAAATTACATAACTATTTAATAAATAACAATTCATGCTACCATCCTGTTCCACGTAATCGCAAACCAGATTTACTTAGAGGAGGACTTCTTTAAGTTGTTCCCCAAGGAGATCCAACCGTGGGATGCCATGTTCCTCTGGGGAACCAGGTATTCTCGGTCAAGCCTACATATTGGTTAGTTATAAAGATAATAGTACTAGTACTCCAGGCTGCATGTATCTGTAAGCTTCGTAGTTGGTATTTTGTGGTGTTTTTGTGGCTTTTGCAGTGTGTCAAGGCCTTGAGTTGGAGTGCCTGGGACTTGAGTTTGGATGACTGAGACCTTGGAGTGTGGGTTCAAATCAATGTCAGAAAAGTTAAAGTGAGCCCTGGTAACATAAACTCATGCACATTTTATTAATTTCATTGTTTTCTCCAAAGTGCAGTGCCCTGGGGGGGGGGGGGGGGCAGGGGTCAAAGTCCTTGATAGTCCAGACTGGACCATTCCACATATAGAGGGGATCAGGTCCCAGAGTGGTGTAGGTTGTTTTTGATTGGCTTAAAAATATTTGAACTCATACAGGGCTCGAAATTAACACTGGACCACAGGCACGAGGCCAGTGATTTTAGCATACATGTAGGGCCAGTAAACTCAAGACCTGACAACAAGCCCGGTGGTCTTGTGTTTGTCAACTGAATAATAATAGTTTACCTCATTGTGTAATATTTTTGTGAAGAAATGTTGACTAGGAATCTGATAAATATCTGTCAATTCTCTTCAGTATCGAAGTACACTACACATTTAAGACAAATGAGATAGACTTTCTCTTTGTGCTGGTTCAACTCATTTGGATTTCGGTCTTGTAAAATAAATTCTGGTCCAGTAAACATTTTGGAAATATCCACAAGCCCTGCGGTCTTGTGGGTATTTCCACCAAATTCGAGCCCTGTCATATACTTCGTGCACAAAATTGTATTGTACTGACATACAGACCTGACCAGATCTAACCCTCTAATAAAGTGGAGCCATCTGTTCTTTGTAGCAGGCTTCCAGATGTCTTGCTGACAGCCTGTGATAGGTTCTATGGTTTCCAACACCCCTCCCCTGCCATTCAAACTTGTTGGCTTATTGGGGAGCCAACTATTGGAACCTTCCTATATTTGTGTAATTCTTGGGGTATACTCCCGCACTTAAGGGTTTTAAGTTTGAGCATGCTCACACCTCCAAGAACAATGGACTCACCCACTTGTATGTCTGCTGCCACCTAGTGTCCCCAAAAGTCACCCATTATTTTGTTTTACCAGCTACCCCTTTCTTTAGGCTTGGCCCCACCCATTGTTCTGAATGTATTGCAGTAGACAAGAACACTAAGCTTACTGTTTTCTGTGGGGATTGTATTTGTGTGCATGGTTGTTGTGAAGTTGAGATGAGATCCTGTGAATTTTCCATAGCATTTTCTTATTGCATGATAGTCTTGGCCCAAGACTCTAGTTATTGATAGTGGATTGTTCGTATACATGTACGCTTGTAGTAATTTGTAATAGCGCGCCCTCGTACAGCATGATTTAACCAACTTGACCAGCTCTCAATAATGTCTTTTGGAATCCTGTCAGAATTGGGTTAACTTTGTCTTTGTTTGCTCCCCAGCCTTTCTTAGGGAACCAATCAGTGCACGATCATTGTCTTAAATTTACTTAAATTATTATGTGACCCAGGGTCATGTTTATGTAAATTAATTTTTGCAATTGCGTGCTGATAGGTTCACTGGTAAGGCTGGCGTCATTACCAGAAAGCTGTAATAGTAATAATATCATGTAATAAGCCACAAAGGAAACTGACCGGGTACATTTTTAACAATTTCGGGTTGAACAAAGACGATATGCCTAGAGTGGAACCTGCCACCTCCGGATTAACGTGCCAGGAGTTCTACCAACTGAGCTGTCTAGCCCTAATGCTGGCGGGCTCACTATTTTGTCAATATGTTTGTTCGGCTTCTAACTGGCATCCACCGAACAAAGATTATGACAAAATAGGCAGACTGTCAGTTGGTAGAGTGCTGGCACGTTAATCTGGAAGTCGCAGGTTCAAGCCCTGCTCTAGTCAAATTTTCCAAGTTCAACCTAAAATTAATAATAATAATTGAATGATGTTTTTTTCTATTTTTCTTTTTTCTTTTTTTTTGTTGTTAATTATTAATTCCGTATTTCATCTTCACGTCATCTCTAAAGATCCTTATAATTGGACTGGGACCAATGCTGTGTTCAAAGGGCTGAAAAAATGGAAGCTCTACCCACCAGGTCAAGATGACTTCTTGTACGTCCTACCCAACCGCCTCTCCGGTTTCCCACTGAAAAGTTTTAAATACAACAGGTAAGGCACTCCAACCCACATTCTGCTGATCAGAAACATAAGAGCTTGGGTCTAGTGCGCTCGACCGCCACGAAACGCCACAGTTTATCCGTCATTCAAAATCATTATGGATGCCTTGAATATTCAGACACTAGGAGGGTTGACTGTGTACTGTGTACTGTGTATAGCGGCGTAACAAAGGTAATTTTTTAGGTGGGGCACAAGGGGGGGGGGCGCCATTTTTTCTAGGGGGCAGTGCTGGCAAGTCAATTATAGATTCCATTGCATTTTAAAAAAAACTGGATCTTGATCTTCGTAATGGCAAGTTCCAAATGGGGGGGGCACCCGGGGGGCACTAACATCTGACGTGCCCCCCCCCCCCAGTTATGCCACTGACTGAGTAGTTAAGTTGACCACATGATAAAATCATATTTGAAGGCTGCACAGTTTATCATTCAAAACCTCAGTGTACAATATTGATATTGGTCACACAATAGACCCCTTGCATTGGCCGCCATCGTTGATGAAAAGTGCAAGCGTGAAAGGCTGTCATTGGCTGAGAGTCACGCGCAGCGCGTACACGCCTGCACTTTTCCATTGTTTGTCATCAAAGTTGGCAGCCACTGACGTTATGTGCAATCCGTCTATAGTAGTGTTGATCTCCTGAATACAATCAGAGCGTACTCATCGAAACGTCGAGTTGTTACACCACCAGATCTTTTCAGAACCACCTCAACTCCTATAGAGATTATTTGTTTCAAATCCTTAAATCCTACTTTTCCCTTCCTAGCCCAATAGATGCCTTTGATCCGGATCTCCAAACCTACCCAAAGTTTACCCAAGCAAAGGCAATCATGTTCACCCAGCACCCGGGGGAGCTCCTCATCATACCAACCGGGTGGTTCCACCAAGCATACAACGACATGGAAACAATAGCAGTCAGCAGCCAAGTTATGAACACGGCTAACTATAGGTGGGTACCCTCTTTTGTCTAGAAAGAAACCTTTGACCAGGGGTCGATTTCACAAAGATAGTCCTAACTTAGGACCAGTCCTAGGAGTTATTAAAAACTTAAGGCTAGTCCTATAAATAAGTTAGGAAGAGTAACTCGTCCTAATTCAAGATAAGGCTAGTCTTAACTCTTATTGAAATCCACCCCTGCTCTCTTAACTTTATTATTATTGGGGGTTTTTTTTTGGGGGGGGGGTTAGGGGGGGGGCAAGTTTAATGGCGCCCTCTAGGCACCATGTTTGTTCTATGTGTTTTGTTGATTCTGAGTATGTGATTTTCTCTAGTGACTGGTTGAACTTCACTCTCTAAATAAAGTCACACACAGTTGTTCTGATTAATGATTATTGCTCGTCTATGCGTCACCAAATTATTGACTAATTACTTAACTGCTTGTTTACGCAACAGTGGCAAGTGTGTAAAGCGTTCGCCTCTCACCACTGTGGCCCTGGTCAGATTCCCGGCTCAGGTCATATATGGTCATGACTGGGATTCGAACCCGCACCCCGATGACTTGGCCACCAGAAATTGAGTCAGGCATACTACTAGTCTGCTCGGCCACGACACACACACAAACAAATTGTCATTGTTTATTTTTTGATAATTACTTTGTCATTTTGCAGGAATGTGCTGGAGGAAATTTTGAAGGCCGGGAGTGTGACAAAAGAAATGTTACCTGAAGACTTTGAGTTCCTGACCCCAAAAGAACAGGTAAAACATGTAACTCATCACTCCAAACTATGCAATCACTCCATTGGCTTTCTAATTCATACTCGCACTATCTTTGAGATTTTCCTCCCAACACTTCAACGAGCCAATTTTAATATGAGCCAATTCAAAAGAAAATAGCTGAGCCCATAGAAATTAAACCCAGAGACTGCTGAGCTCAACTGCACTCTGCGTCCAGCGATTGACACGGTCATTGGATACAACATGTACTAGTGTCAGGTGTGTTGACCTCTATTGGCAGTAGCTGCCTGGACTGACTAGCGAGTCTGCCATGCCAGAGTGATTTTGTTATGCAATCGCCACATTAGCAACCAGCTCCCCTATCAGCCATTTTAGAAAAGATAAAATCTTCAAAGACAAGAAGCTTAACAAATTTAACCTCAAGTTAATGTTGTGTTTTTATTCTGCGTTTACTTTCTGAAGGTGATGACGGCAATTTCTCTTCTACCACAAGAAGTTCTGGACAAAGGACGTCAAGTAACCGAAGATGCTATCAGACAAATCAACAGCAGCCCTCATGAACACACTTAGCTCATTAACATAACATCATGAATAAGTCATGAGGCTCTTGGTTATTAGCATATGTAAATGACCCTCAGTTAAGAATGTCAAGTTGCATGACACTAGGTGGCAGTAGACGAGAACACATTTCCGAGACAGTGGATTAAACTTGTCAGGTTGCATCCGAGTAAGTCATAATGGCTATGGTCACGGCTACGGCTGTTGCTAAGGATGTTGCTTGTACTTCATTACATAATAATGTAGCGATCCAGGCATAGCCATAGCCGACACTTCACTAATTCAGACTCTGCCTATTTAGTTTGCTGACACCTAATGTCACTGAAAGTCCCCCATTGTGTATGCTATAAGCTGTTTTGCTTAGAGAATTTCATGCTAAGAATGTTTGTTTTCAAGCAGGGAACCATGCAGTTACAATAAGTATGCATTACTGCTATTTTGGCTGGTAACATGTCCTTAAGTTTGCTCTGCAAATAAGACTAGTTAGATTTCAATAAAGTATGATACAATAATTTGCTTTGTGGGCACAAGTGCCTACTTAAATTTGAGTTCCTCAGACTAAGAGACAGTTGCTATGTCACATGGTACGGCCTGGGAAAAAGCTTTTGTGTAGTTAAGAGACGGGGACACCCATGCACAATTTGGAATAAGCGTATACGGGGATGGTATCTGTGCTGATCTGAAGGTTGCTGTACAAAAGATCGCCCCAGTCCGATGTGACGTAGCAACGCTGTCTTTAGTCTGGGGAATCCGATTTTAGTGTCCACCTGTGACCATTTCAGTCAATGTACCAGACATTGATCCAAAATCTAAGACCCTATCTAAATCTGCGGCTACAGCTACGGCTGATGACAGGGAAACCTAGCCAAAGCCGTAGCTGTAGCCGCCAATTCAGTCACAGCCTAACTCGCAATTGACTATCTTTACTTCTGTCAAAAGGAACTGCACTAAAAGGAGAGATGTAAATAAATAATGTGCAATATTCTTTTATGGACAATGAAAGTTTTTTTGATCATTGACAAGTTGTAGCCTAATTGTTTTGTTTTGTTTTTTACCCAAAGAAATACTCTATGATGTTTTTCTCCAAACAAGATATTTTATGTCTGAAGTGTGGGTCATATTTTAAATATTTGCTTCTTCGCAATATCGCGATTTATTGTTGTGGTGGGGGAATGGGGCACTGGGAATTTGTGGGGTGGCACGTACCCCCAGGCCCCCCCCCCCCCCCTTGGCTACACAGCTGGTGATAAAATGTGTGATAAATTAATAAATTGTGTGCAATATTAATGCTTTCTTAATGTTTTATCCCAACAAGCTTAA
The DNA here is from genome assembly GCA_023634235.1 of Pisaster brevispinus. Taxonomy (NCBI): domain Eukaryota; kingdom Metazoa; phylum Echinodermata; class Asteroidea; order Forcipulatida; family Asteriidae; genus Pisaster; species Pisaster brevispinus. Next base: position 7,051,126 of record JAMKCF010000018.1, read on the forward strand.
AGATTACACTGCTCATCTACCGGGTAGCTGTTGCCAACAGTCAACAAAGAAAACTCATTTATGATGATCTTTTGGAAGTTATTTTCCCTGAGGCTCTGCAGTTATCAATATTGATATTTCATCTCGGGGAATCTAACTGTTTTTTTTTTCTGTTGTAAATAGGGATTTGTAAACAAAGTCATTGGGGTGAAGTATTCACACCAGCTGAACAGGCTGAACGAAGTTTCTCAGACAAGTTAAAATTTGTCCTGTTTGTTTGCATTGATATGAGGGTAGACTATACAACAACAACAAAATGAAAATGCTTGGTAAACAATTTTTATAATTAGTTTTAAACTGATTACTGATTTTATGGGGTCATCTTCAATAGGGCTGCCGACTTGCAAAGTTAAAATGGTTTGATTGGAAAGTGTCAATTTTGGGGCCGGAGCTTAATTTATATGACGTTCATTACTTTGACACTTTTTTCCCATTGAAAAATAATTGTGTAGAATTGTTTATGTTTGTAATTTTGTACTTTGATAAAGTAAATTCTGTGTTAGGAAAAGTCTGTACTTAAATTTGAATGTTTATATATTTAATTAAAATGTTGATAAGGTTGTAAAGTTTTGAAATACGTGAACTTGGTTAATTAAACATTAGATGGTATCCCAATTATAAAGTTTCAGGAATTATTATAGTTTTTTTTTTCTTGAGGTAATTGTACGCTTCGTCTGCAGCATCGTATCGCACATGTAACACATCATTAGGAGGAGATCGAAGTTGCCATGAGAACAAGGCCATGTGCTTTTTCGGGTCGTAGAGCTTTGACGACTAGTTGAAGTTTATGTGGATTGTACTTTAATCGCCAATGGAGGGCGCTCTTGACCACACATTTTGCTAGTGAATGCATTGTATTGTAGAATGTAGTGCCTGAGTCCCTCGACTGACTCTTCATAAGAGGGGAAGTCATACGGGTTTTTCCAAAAACACAACAACCACTCTACCACCACAGATTTGTCTTTGTTTTGGGGGAATTTGGCGTGAAACCCAGAAAACCTGCATTGCTGTTGCTATTTGAAGTTTTGACGGGTAAGAATTTTCGAGCCAATTTTATGTGAATTTTGGAGGAGGAAGACATGAACTTTGAAGTTTGATTTGAAGAGAAGAAGACCAAAACTGCAAAGACTTAAATAAACTAAACTAACACTAAACAGTAACACTCACTCTAACACTAACATAACACTAACACAATAGACGATTTCTAATCACTGAACTGACAGTGACAACCAACATTCCCAACAACTTGACTTCCCTACCTGTACCTCTACCTTCTGTCGAGACTACATGTATACATTACTATATCAGGGGTCGATTTCACTAACGCTTTTTGATCATCGCAAACGAAACGCCGAAACCAATCGCTAAATCCAAAATCCATCGCAATTTAGCGATGGATTTTGGATAACGATTTCACTTAATCTTTGCGACGAACTTATTCATCGCAAAACAATTATTAGCGATGACAATTTTGCGATGACTCGTTAGTGTCCGCAAAGTGTAAGTTCATCGCAAATTAATGATAGATTGCGCCATTTTGTGCTTAGATTAGCGGTGTACGTCCCGACATAGCATAGTTTGTCCGTGAATTAAAGAGTAAAATGGCGTTACGTTATTTTACTCTTCGTGGTCTTTCAGCAACGCGATTGTTGCCACCAAAAAGAGCTTAAAATTTGTAAAAAAAGGAGATCTTTATCTATTGGGTTAATGTAGGCCTCAGTCATAGATGATAGCATCCACAATTTGTCCTTTCCAATTTGATATCTTGTACACATTTTTGGGGACAAATTTTGGGCATTTAGAAATGATTTTTTTTTTTTCCAATTAGGCTCATAAAAATTATGCCTTCGGGAAATTACAGTAATTAAAAAACGGTTTTCCCCTTTTGACATCCGTATGTGTGCTGAAGCTTATATAAAGGGTGTCAGACATTAATTAAAATTCGTCGGAAACAAAAACCGTCATTCTCATATCCATAAATTTAAGCAGTTTTGTCGAATTTTCATCCACCTCAACATTACAATTTTTCACAAGATTTTATAAAAGTAATTATACTAATAGGCCTACAATTGAAACATGTTGTATTTGATTTCATGTGGACCACTTTTTAAGTGAATGCCTCGAAATAAAGCATTAATATGGTCCTCTTGTTACTTTTGAAGCACCAGCATGACAACGATTTACATTTAAACTGCAATGTATGCCGTTCGTTTTTAAGCGAACTGCGACAACAACATTTTGACATGTACGACGTCAACATGCGAAGACCGACGGTTTTCTGGAGGTTTATGTCAAAGGTCACTACTTTTAGCCTCGTACAAAACGTTTATTTTCCTTGTTATGCCATCACAACTGCGATGACTTTAGTGAAACGCAAAATCAGCGACATCGCAAGTGCGATGGATTTGGGGTTTGCGATCTCATCGCAAGTGTGATAGCGATGATCGCAAATGGTGAAATCGGCCCCAGGCCCCCGTGAGCCTAGTTGTGATGATCGTAACCCTCCATTCTCCCGACGGTCGCGACCGTCGGGAGGATGGAGGGTTACGATCATCGCAACTACCGTGAGCCATAGTTTCTCGAAGTATCCTATCTACAACCTGTACTGTGAGGCTCCCATCCATGATCCATGATGATCCACACAGGACAGTTCCTGTTTGTTGACTTTGTTGTTTTTGCACTGTCAGTGTCAGTGTCTGGCGGTACTGTGACACTGAATACTGATGATATACTATATAGTGACACTCGACACAGTAAAAGTAGTCAGTTGCGGTACTCACTTCCTGCCTAAATGTTATTCGAAAATCAAAAGGAAAGGAAGTCCCGCGTTTATTTGTTACTTTTTGTGTGTGTTATAATTGCCTCAGCAGACTTTCACTAAAACTTTCGCTTGTGCTGCAAATCACCTCTGTGTAGTTATTTCTGTAATGTTTTTTATTTTAAAATTTTAAATAAAGATTAAGTACATGTAGTGCTAGTGCTGTAGTGGGTTTTGGGGGATTTTGTCCCCCCCAGTGTGTCTCCCCCGCATACCGTAATTTAACACTAAGTTCACAGTCACTGGCTGATGGAAGTTGATTCAAAAGAAATTTCTACATAGTTTGTTCTCTGGAGGGGCAGAATCTCCTTCCACACGTGGTACCCTACACCGGCAAATTAGTCAATTTTTATAGAGCTGGTTTGTTTAAATCTATACTAATTATAGTGCCCTCTTTGGTACAAACACGAGTAGCCAACGCTATGAAAAGTTTTCACTGCCTCAAAATTTGGACCATGTTTTCCTGTACCACTTAATGGCTATGTGACAATCTTAAAGGGAAAAAACAGTAGTTCAGCGTTAAAATATCCATTACAAATAAAGAATGTTGGCTTTGGAAATTGTTTTTACTGTTTACAGTACAGATTTGTCCGAGGTCTCGTCCTTAAATTTCATCACTTTTTGTTTTTATGCAGGTACTAAGTAGTGATCAAAGACTAAAAGTGTCAAGGAAAATACGAGGAGATAAGAAGACATGGCAGAAGGTGGAGGGGATTCACCAATAGATGGTAAGATCTTCTATGGTCCACATTTGATTTTTATTTCTAAAGTTGTCTTGTAGACTCACCTTTTCAAGACAGCATTCCTAAACTTTTGATTTTGTTGTAAATTCTTTTGAAGTTTATTTGCTTCTAATTGTCAGATGTCGATGAAGGCATTCCACAGTTCCAACGCCAGCTCAGTCATCAAGAAGTCGGAGACCAAGCAGCTGTTCTCCTCCGTCACTTCATCATCGATCGCTTCGAGAGAGACTCCATCCAGAATGCCCCAAGGCAGGAGGACTTGGGCGGGGCCACGCCCGGTCAGGAGGAGGTGTGGCAACAGGTTGGCTCCACCCTCCGTGAGATCGGCGACATCTTAGATCAAGACAGAGAGCTTCAAAGGTGAAGTTTACAATGATCTAGAAGACAGGGTTCTTTGCTGCAAATTGTATATTTTTTCTTGCTCTTTACAACTGTGTGATTGTGTAAACATTTCTTTTCGGAAGAAGTGTTGGCTGATTCTAAGCATAAAAAGTAGCTAAGCACAACAGGATTTATGCTTACCAGGGGTAATAATGTTGGAACACCATGAGCATCACTGAGTGAGGGATTTGAGCGCTATATAAGAAGCCACTATAGTATTATTATTACTATTTCTATTAATTTATTAGTAATTCATTCAAACTGATATTTATTTCCATACTTCATGAAAACAGAGTACAAACAATGTCTTTAAGGAATAACCAATGAGCAAAGCTATTTAATGAGGGTGAGAAAAAAAAATAAATAGAGTATGGAGGCATCATCAGAGTATGGAGGCATCATAAAAGATTGACAATCGCACTTGTCAATTAATTGTACATATTTCACAATCATTTATGAAAACTTGGAGTCAAATTTCAGGCCTGGAATTTCAGCTTTGAGAGGGCAAGGCCATTTTCAATTTGGAAAGGGCACATCCATTGGGAAAATTGTAAAGTCTATGGGAAACTTTTGAAGGGGCACCAAGGCCAAGACCAGGGGCAGCAGAGGCCAAGTCCTCCGTGTAATTCCAGTCCTGTTATTTGCTGTAGTCATACTGAAACTATTTGTCGTTGCCAGAGTGTAGAAAATCATTTCTCTTCATTTCTTCACCCCGTTGTAGAATGATTAACTCTGTACCGACAGACTCGCCGATTGAGGCAATTATAGCCGTTGCGCATGTCATCTTCGGAGATGGAGAAATTCACTGGGGCCGCATCATCGGACTGTTCTATTTTGCCTACAGGATGTGTGTCAGGGTAAGTTGGGTCAGGTAGTACTACTCTCTTGACGGTAGGGTCATAGATTGTGTTTTGTCACCGAAAGGGTAATTTATAGGGCAAAATTATCAGAAAAGATACAATAAAAGTCGCATGTGAAAGTTTCAACTGAATACAGTGTCTGCTTGCTGAGAAAAATAGTAAAAGACTGTCACAGCATTTTCACAAGAATGTTGAATCCATCCACCTTTAGCGAGGTGACAACGGGTACCAACCGCATCCCTGGCTGCAGCATTTGCGAACGGATACCGGTGAGCCCTCAGAAATCTGAGAAATGATTCATGCATGAATGGTTTTTCAGTTTCAGATGTTTTTGAGTGAAGAATTATCCAAACCATAATTACTTCGAAGGGAATCCTTTCTCAAAATAGTTTAATAAATATGGCCCTACCTTTAACACAAGAACATGGGAACACTATTTTGGGCATGACATTTCTAATTGCATCCCCAAATTTTGCACGAACATACATGTAGTGTAGGTCACCTTGTCACCAACTGATACATGTATCTTCTTTTTACAACTTGTGAATAGATTTTGGGTTTATTTTCTTCTTCACCCACCTGTAGGCCATGGACAATATTTTGATTTTGGGTTTATTTTTTCTTCACCCACCTGTAGGCCATGGACAATATTTTAATTTGGGGTTTATTTTCTTCTTCACCTACCTGTAGGCCATGGACAATATTTTGATTTGGGGTTTATTTTTTTCCTCACCTACCTGTAGGCCATGGACAATATTTTGATTTGGGGTTTATTTTCTTCTTCACCTACCTGTAGGCCATGGACAATATTTTGATTTGGGGTTTATTTTCTTCTTCACCTACCTGTAGGCCATGGACAATATTTTGATTTGGGGTTTATTTTCTTCTTCACCTACCTGTAGGCCATGGACAATATTTTGATTTTGGGTTTATTTTCTACTTCACCTACCTGTAGGCCATGGACAATATTTTGATTTTGGGTTTATTTTCTTCTTCACCTGTAGGCCATGGACAATATTTTACGGTCAAACTTTCCTGGTTGGGTTAACCAGCTGGTGCGTGAGATTGTGAAGTTTCTCGTTCGACGCTTTGCAGATTGGATAATTCGGCGTGGAGGCTGGGTAAGTTTGTTACTCTTTAGATCTGGTTGTGTCACCTTTTTTTTTTGCTTTTGAATCAAGACATGGTCCAGCCTTGCTCTGTCTTACAGAACTGCTGCTACTGATTACTTAGCTAGCTTACTGTCTTTGAATCAAGATAACGTACAGTATTGGTAACATTGGCAGAACTGCTGTTACTGGTACGCTTACTCTTTTTGAATCAATATAAGGTACAACATTGGTAATATTGGCAGAACTGTTGCTATTGGTACGCTTACTCTCTTTGAATCAAGACGAGGTACAGCATTGTTAATCCTGGCAAAACTTCTGCTACTGAACTGCTTATTCTCTTTGAATTAAGATAAGGTACAGCATTAGCAATGTTCTTTTAATTAAACAAAATGCTGCAGCTGACATGCTTACTGTCATTGAGTCAAAATAAGGCGCAGTTTCGGTAATGTTGTAACTCGCTCCTCTCTTTAAATCAAGATAAGGTGCTTGAAAAGCTAGGTAATATGGCTTCTAAAGGTGAATTTTCCTCACAATAGTCACCTAATTAAAATAAGACGTGCTCCCTCAAAATGAGCTTAAAGTTAAAATTTTTCAAAATTGAGATTTTTGTATTTTAGAACTCAGTATGCAAAGTGCTTTCCAATTTTTCAATTTTGCTGAACATTGACAAAAACTTGTTTTCATAAATACTGTGATTTTCTGAGGCCCCTTCCTTCCACCCTGACCATACGTGCTTATAACGTTCCAATTAACACTCAATATATGAGAGCTGGGGTGCGTTCTACTCCGGCAAATGTTTGTGCGACCACTTAAGAAATGTGCGTCTATGCCATGGTGCTCCATGATCACGCTTATAAGTTGGACTGGAAGGCGTTGATTCAAAAGTTGTACTCACATCCGTGTCAATTTGTCGGACCAATCATTGTGCAGTGTCTACATTGATTGTTCTGTGTGCTGGTGACTGTTTTGTTGTCTGCTCTTAAAAAATAAACTATTTGCATTACTGATTACGATTAACACATTCCTGAACGAGTACAACTTGCATTTTTATTTTGGTAACTTAAAGGGAAGTTTAATAATTTGGGTTTTGAACAAAGAAAAATTGACTGGAGCGGGACTTGAACCAATGACCTCCGGATTAACGTACCGGCGCTCTACCAACTGAGCTATCCAGCCCTATGTTGGCGGTCTCCCTATTAGTCAATATCTTTGTTCGGGGGTGCCAGTCAGAAGCCATGCAGCCGTTAACTGCCGTGTAGCCAGGGATCACACCCAAGTATACGATACAACCTGGGAAGCGGCAGCCACGGGATCACCTTAAGGGGATGCGACTTTTTCTTTGTTTTTCTAGTGAGAGGGATTCAAAAACATTTCAAGCAAGAAACGTTTCTGCATGAAACATTTCTCAGATTGTGTATTCCAACTACGCTGCACATTTTCGGCGATATCTCCACACAAAAAACGCTACCACCTTTTTAAAATGAAATTTTCACAAGTTAGTTGTTATTGTATATGTCTACATTTATATAGGATTAAAACAATCGAACAGATCCAACAGCCCTTAAGGAGCACTTTATTACAAATAGTCTAATTTGAAAAGATATTTATAAACCTGCATTTGGAGGGTTTGAGTTTAGATCACCTTTTTTCAGGGCACAAATTTTACAATGGACTGCAGTGTATATAAAATCAGTATTTTTTTTTCAAATTTGTTTCTCCAGACCGCTATAACCGAGTACTTTGGTTCACCGACCCCAGCTTGGGCTACAGTGGTGCTCTTTTCACTGGCAACCTTAGCCATTGGAATTTACAAACTCAAGAAATGACATCGTGGACTTCCACACCACCTCAATGCTTTCGTAAACTATGGTACTAGTTTTGATGGATCAAGGACGGGTGAGGTAGACTTCCCATTCAAGTGCGGGTCGCCAGTCAGACCGGTCTAAACATTTTAGGTGACTGAGTGATGTACGGTGGAGGATTTTGATGGATTGTCATACTCATTTGATCTGCAGGGAACGGAGTATCAGAAAAAATCCCCGCCCTGCCCCCGCTCTGCCCCCCCCCCTGCCTTTCATGCCCCCACACCTGCTCCCTGTATTTCCCCCACCCTACTCCCCCATTTCCCCTGCCCTGCCCCGCCCTTCCCACTCCCTGCCCCCGTCTTGCCCCAACCCTCCCCTCCTACCCCCTAAATTTTTTTATCACCCCTGAAGTCGCCCACCTTGACCCTCTTACATTCCATGGTATTTGCCGGTAAAGTAAAACAGTCTAGAAACTTTCAATGTCACAGGTTGTGTATGATGGCACAAAACTGTGTGAAAGGCATTCACAAGATATCATTCTGAAGGCTGCATCTATCAGTCAAAACCACAATGGATGATACTGAATGGTCAAACAGTAGGAGGGTTGACTGTTTACTGTGTAGAGGCATTCAGCACGTGATATCATATTGCAGGCTCGCATAGTTTATTTATCATTCAAAACCATTGGATGATATTGAATGGTCAGCCAGTAGGAGGGTTGACTGTGCACTGTGTAGATGGATTCAACACATGATATCTTTAAATACAGGCTTGTATGGTTTAGTGTGCATCTATCATTCAAAGCCACAGTAGATAATATTGAATGGTCAAACAGTAGGAGGGTTGACTAGCTAAATGTTAACACATGAATGCAACTCTGTAAAAGAATTTACTGAAATGTTAAAGATTGGATAACAACTGAATTGTTTTTCACTAAACTTAGAATTTAGTTATGTAAGCCAAATTTAAGTCAGAATTGTAGAAACTAGTATTCTCGTATGTAGTTGGAAGAGTTTTTTTTAATAATGTCTGTTTATTTATAAATAATGAGATTGTTCATGAATAAACAGATATATTTGAGAAACATTAATAACACGGCCCAATTTCTTAGAGCTGCTGAAGCACAAAAAGTAGCTACGCCCAGCAAATTTATGCTTACCAGAAATTAGGTTACTCAGCCAAAATACCATATCACATGTACCATCATGTACCAACATTTTGTGCTTAAGCATTGAAATTGGGCCCTGACCCCATTCAAAGGGAACGTACATGTATACCTGTGGTTTTTGGAACCATTCGATAGTTTTAATACTATACAATCAAACTAACCTGTGAAAATTTTCATTTCAAAAGGTGGTAGCGTTTTTGAGATATCGCCGACAATCCAGAACGGTTCTGTCCTTGCAGGAAGAATAATCCGTAATTGTAATAACACAATCTGAGAAATGTTTCTTGCAGAACGGTTCTCAGATTCAAATTTTGGGGGATGAAAACTGATAACTTCGAAGTGAAATGATTCTCAAAATGCTCTATACTATCAAAAACTGCTGTACTCCTAAGAGCGATTACCAAACGTATACCTTCCCTTTACACGATTCATATTCTTACAAGAGAAGTATTCTTGGTCCTGACTACATTAGAAACAAGCTTTTTTTGTATTCCCCCATCCCCCCTGTACATTCCTTGTACATTCACTTGCACTCAAACCGCGAGAAACACCGGAACTGTCACACAGTGTCACAATGTTTCAAAATTTCACCTATAAATGTTGTTAAATTTTTCTAAATGTTAAGTCGGTAATTTTAAGAATTTCACAAGACTCAGGAATCATGCTCTACTCTTAAATTCACCTTCTTTCTAGCTGTTTTTTATTTCTACTTTACTGTTATTATTATATGTTTATTTAACCATGGTACACTGCCGACTTGCGGCCATCAATCATTGTTCAATAAGTTCTGCTTTATTTATTGTTCGTCTAGAAAAGGGTTTGGTTAAAAGGTATTTTACCGGGATTAGTTGAGCTGACAAAATAGTCGTAGACAGTGTTCATGTTTTGTGAAATCAACCACAGACATGAAATAACAAACCTGTGAAAATTTGGGCATAATCTGCTGCGTGAGTCAGGAGAAAATAGTGAAAAAACTACACAATTTTAAGCCTGTAAACAACTTTTCCTTTATTTTGGTTGTAACACCCGCAGTCAGCTGTTGCGTGGTTTGGGGTTTTGTTTTTGTTTTTCGGGGGGGGGGGGTTTTCGGGTTTTTTTTTTTCTCTCTCTTTTTTTTCTTTTTAGGCTTTTCAGATACAGTTTTCTCAAAATATGACTTCATTTCAGAGGGAAATGTTTCAAAGAAACAGTGGTTCCAGTATGAATTTTATAATCAGACAAAAATTTCAGACTAAAATTAAACAGTGTTGGGTTTTTTTACCCTTACTAATCCTGTATAAATACATTTAATTTTGTTTCACTGTCCGACCAGCGGTCAATATTTATTTTTTCACTATAACTTTGTTATGCTTTATTTATTTGTATCGGTTCTAGAGAAGGGTTTGGTTAAGGTCTGCTGATGAACAAAGTTAATTTTAATGAAGTGCTAATGTATGTAAATAATTTGTGCATTATTTAATTTTTTTAGAAAATAGGCTGGACTTCGTTCGCTGTTGCTGAATTTACCATTAGAGATTAAAGGTAGGGTCAAACTTTTGTAATTACCCCGAAAAGAAATTCTTTAATTTTGATCCGAAAAGCGTATTTGTTGTAATGGTAGTAAGTATACTGCAAAATAATTTCTTCCGAAATGTCTCCGTTGATAAGAAATCGATAAAAGTATTTCGAAAATGTTGAATCTGCAAAGACTGCCTAAGGTGACCTGTGGAAATGTCCGTGGTGTTTCAATGTTTGAATGCGGCCCTCAATACGGCCATAGATGCGGTTGGTACCCGCTGTCACCTCGCAGGTAGATTCGACGTTCTTGATGAAATACCATAACAGTTTTTTTGCTGTAAAACATACTGTATTCAAAGGAACTTTCACTAATGACTTTTAATGTTTGGGGTGGGTTTTTTTCTCGAAAATGTTGTCTTAAATCGAAATTACTTACTGGCAAAAACCAAACAAAGACCCTACCTTTAAAAATGATCGGCATTTTAAACGAAAGAGACGGGATTAACTGACAAATTGGTATTCAGTGTTGGTTGTTCAAAACAACAGGTTATGTGTGCAAGCTTTATTTGATTGTGTGTGAGTGCTCTGTTTTTCTTGGGTGGTAAACGTCCTTGAAAAGATGGCTGGTTGGTTTGTTTTGTGTTGTAAAGAACTTTGAGCCAAATTAATTTCAAAATAATTCATTTGTTAGAGGCTCGCGGCCTGCTTAAAAAGTTATGCTTAAGCCAACCAATAATTTATCAATGTTTTCGTCTTAATTGCGTACATTTTTCAAACTAGAGTAATTTGTGCTATTAATGATCCTAGTACTGTAGGCCGGAATAGACCCTTGACGTCACACTTTCAAACAGCGCCCTCACTGAGGCAAAAGGAAGCGGATCATTGGTTCGTAAAAACGTGCGCGTGACCGCGGCCTACCAGCAGCGTTGCGCGTTATGCAAGGTGTCTATCCATTTGCCCGTCATGAGTTGTGCGTAATGCATAGTGCAATCAATACACGTAATGGACCATGTCACACGAGGCAATTTTATTTACAGGCAACCAATTCCAGGCAATCTCCATGAAGAAAAGGCCTTCACATTTCAATGTTCATATATTTTTCTTGGGGATCATAAGACATTGTTTGAAAAAATACTCATGTGCTACCAAAAAGGTCGTGTAGCATGCACTGCACTTGGTTGCCTGTAAAACTTGCCTGTAAAAGTTGCCTCGTGTGACAAGGCCGTGGGATCCCTGTAGATTTTATTCAGTATTTTATGCCGAGACCATAGTTGCATTGGCTTATGACTTGCAGGCTAATAACTTTGATTATTGTTTTGTTGTAATAAATTTGCGTACTTTTATTAAGATGTAAGATAATAAGACAGACGTGGCTACTGTTTGTTTGTTGAATTTAATTGTTAATGGGCTTGTGTAGTTTTTATAGTCACCCACAGCCTTCCTCTATGATTATGCATAGTTAGGGTTCGAGTTCCGGTCTTGACACTACTCTATGTGTCCTTCAGCAAGATATTTTACCATAATTGCTTTGTCCTTCGGGATGGTGGCTCATTACGCCACGGGTCCTGTGTGTATTAAACTTGGTAGTGCACGTAAAAGAACCCAGAACACTTGTCGTGGAGTGGGTTCTAATGTGTTTCTGGTTCACATAGCAAGCACGGTTTCTTCGGGCTTTGCAAGCTAAACAATGCTTGCATTATAATAATAATGTTATTATTATTAATGCTTATAAAGCACCTTAATTTACACTCTCCGGATTTACTTGATCTCAAGGTGCTGTCCAAATGAAAACTGCACCAAAGAAAAGGTTGAAATAACTTTGAGATTTCTAAAACCGAAACCTTGACCCCAGCCAATAAATAAAACAACACACAACTAAAAGGTAATTAAAGTTATGAAAATTAAGTATCCCTCAATTGAAACTCATGTTATTTCAGATACCAAACTATTGTCATTATGTTTGGGTGTGGCAGGAGAAGAGATACTGTCTCCGGAGATTTTTTTCTTCTGATAACGCCCTCTGTTGAATCACCCTCCTTCAGCCCATGTTAATTTCCTCTATTATTGGGGGACCCAAAAATATCGGGGGGGGGGGCAGATCCCAGAACATGGGCCTCAAGAGCAGCATGGGTTTATCTGGATGGTATTCAACATGGCCACCTTTATTAAGAAATTTGTCTATGGCATTTTTTCCGTCGCATTTATTCCCGTCGCATTATTTTTTTCTGTCGCATACCTCCATCGCTCTTTTCCTCTCTTTTTTTTTTTGCGTCGCATTTTTTTTTTCTGTAGCATTTTTTTCCCGTTGCACTTTTTCCCGTCGCATTATTTTTCCGTCGCATATTTCCGTTGCATTTTTTCAGTCACATTTTTTCCCGTTGCCCGTCGCACATTTCCGTCACATTATTTTTTAGCGTCTCATTTTTGCCGTCGCATTTTTCCCCATCACATTTTTTCCTGTTTCATTATTTTTTCCGTTGCATACTTTCCGTTTTCTTTTTTTAAATTTTAAAATTCGTCCTTCCATTTTTGTTGTTTTTGTTTCCATTAGTACCGGTACACCATAATAAATAAATAAATGGTTACACCCGCCAGTCACCACTGGGACCAGTCAATGCTAACTCATTGTTGGTGATGAATTCATAGGTTTTTGCCATTAATTCAAAAACATTAATAGTAAACGCAAAGATCTTTTTTAAATACACTAATATTACTATTGTTATTTAGAATGGTGGGTCAAAGTTCCGACCATGAGCCGACGAAAACTACACCAAAATAATTAATAACAAGTAAATAGCGCCCTCACTTGAGAAGTTACTGAATTAGTATGGTCCCTAAATTAATTTCCTTAAACTACTACGAAACAGCACGTACGAATGGGGAACTAGACTGCTGGTTGAAAGTTTGACTTCTGCAACGAAAAATAATGCTGCTCCTGTGTTGATGTTTGGTTGGGAAGATTTTTGTATCAATAGTCCATTTGCCGTCCGTCGTCCTCAAGTGTGAGTATCACCATCGGAATTCACATCAAATCACAGCGAACAGTTGGCCGGAGAATGAGTGCAAAATTCAGGCAGACCGCAGTCATTATTTTGAGTAAGTTTTGTTTGAATGAACGCCAAGCATTGCAAGAAAGAAGAGAAGTCTTCTGCATCTGACCTGTCAGTCAGTGTCATCATTTTTATTCATGTCATTTTGCCTGTTCTGTACTGCGCTTAAAGTTCCTGCATATTTCCACAGTGCCACCATCGAGCTATATAAAAAGATAGCTCCATAGACCATAGTGCCAACGTTGCCAGTGTCAGGGTGTGCCAGTGTGGCAGGACTCGCACATGTCCCAGGTGCCAGGAGATTTTGTCCCCCTAGACTGGAGATTCTGCCCAACCCCCTTCCCCATTCGGCGAGTTGTGTAAAAAATTTCGCCTGCTTAGTATGATGATATGATGCATAGTTCCTTTTGGATCAACTTCCTTCAGCCTATGTTATTTTTAATATACACACGACACACTGGGTACAAAATGTCCAGCGGCACTGAACATGCACAGTGACTGTTTTGTCTTTTGACTTGAGGCATTATGAGCATAATGAGGGACACTTTCAGACCCTTAATTTGCAGGAGGAACCAGGACAGACATACTGGTGGCACATTAATGTTTATGACTTGATCAACTTTATAATGTTTATTGTATTTTTAAAGGGTTTGCAAAGGCCTTCAACAAGATCAAGGAGAGCATCTCTACTCACACATCCATCCAGAGCTTATCTGACTTCACTTGTAATACTTCAGAGAGAGTACAAACATGGACTCACCAAACCTAAACTTGCGAAAGATGGACCAGGTAAGCTGGAGTTGAGAGAATTTTTGTACGCCCTGGAAATTCACAAAGGCCACTCGCTGTTGCCCCTAGTCTTGGCCTTGGGTGCCCCTTCAAATTTTTCCCATAGGCTTTAAGATTTTCCAACGGAAGTGCCCTTTGCAAAATAAAAACAACACAAAAAATGGCCTTGTCCTCTCAAAGATGAAATTCCAGGCATGTTTTCATGTACCTTATTTCCCCCTTCATTCGTACCAATTCCACATGTCAGAAAGTTTTAATTGTAAATTTAAATGTACATTGTAAATGCTGATATGTTTGCAACCCTTTACCCAAACATGGAGTCAAAGTTTTTATGTTACTTGACACTTCAGGGTTACCGCTGGACAGAAAAAATACCCGCTAGGAAAGTATTGCAATGGTGGTTGCGAGGCAAACTATGACACTGGGACCTCTGTTGTTTAATAGCTTGAAAGCTCTCCAATAGAGGGCGCTATCAACCACCAATCTCCTGTGATAGCGAACTCCCATGATAGCGGTCTATGATGAGAGTGCGCCCTCTTGTGGCGATGGATCGTGGGAGGATATTAATAACAGGAGAGTCTTGAACCAAGACTAGGCCAACAGCCAAGGTGGAACAGATTTCAAACCTTGATCGGAGCTGCACCTCTAGTCAATTTCATCAAAGTAGAGGTAAGCTCATTGGAGACATCATCAATTGTCAACTCGCTAAAAACCGGATCGGTTCAACATTCTTGGTGAAAATACTGTGCCAATTTTTGCTGTTTTCTCAGCAAGTACATTCTGTATTCAGCAAACAATTTTCACAAGTGACTTTGATTGTATTCTTTATGATATTTTGGCCTATAATTAAAACAGTATTATATTGACCAAAAAAAATCTGTTACCCAAGAACCTTAAAGTGTGTGTTTTTGCCAAGTATTCATTTTAGTTTTTTGCCGATGACCTTCTGCATTCTTGCACAGATGTATATTACTCATTAAACTATCAAATTCACCCAAATGCCCCAAAATTGAGTTGGTTTTCTTCCTTTTGTCTTGCATTTATGTGAATTAACATGTTTTTCATTCCACAAATAATGTGAAGACACCCCCCCTAAAAAAAAAAGTTAAAACAGCATTTGTTTTAACTTGTTTTTAAGGGGGGGTGTCTTCACATAAAAAAAAAAGTTAAAACAAATGCTGTTGCTTATTGATTTTTTTCTTTTTTCTGCAAATTTGACTGACAAAACACAAATAGGTATCACCTGCGTCAAGCACAAAATTATTTCTGTTTCCTCACCCAAACTCCCAACACTAAAAAAAATCAAGCAGAACCTAATATCTTATTATTCAAAAATTTATAATAATTTTTTTCCACTTTATTTTAATTTTTTGACTATTTCTTCTGGAGTATAACTGAGGTAAATAATCTTCTTCTCTTAATTTTATTTCAGGAAACTGAGATGGGAGAAACAATTTGCCTGAGTGAGTTCATCAGAATGGACATCCCTAAGCCCCTGGGCCCTCTTTGGATCCTTGATGACATCTTCATTGGCAAATACTACTCTGAGTTTGATTGAGTGAACAACCGTGTAGGTTTCACTGATGCTGCCAAGGGTGTAGAAATCAAGGCTGAGTATTAGAAACCTACTTTGTAAATCGGAAGGATTTTTTTATAGATGATTCAAGGTGAACACTTCTTCTGCCTTTGCTCAGACAAAACTCTCCAAGTTAAAAAAAACCCATAATTGGTTGAAGATGCCAGTGATGAGAGAATAGTGGTCACTAATTGCAATGAATGGAAGGGTAGCTTTTGAGTTATGGGGGGAGGGTCACTCAATGGTCACATATCCCAACAATTGTTTCGGTTTAAAAACTTTTTTTTTTGGTAGGTTTATGTGAACTATGTTTTACAATCTACAAATAATGTGAAGACTTGCTTCTAAAAAAAAGAAGTAAAAAACAAAAAACAAAAAAACTGCTGTTGCTTATTAATTTGTTTATTGGCTGCAAATTTGCCTGACAATACATGAACAGGTTTCACCTGTGCCAGACAAAAAGGTTATTTATGTTTCCTACCCAACCTCTCACACTAGAAAATCATGCAGAACCTAATAATTATCTTTTTATTCAGAAAATAAATTTATAACAATTTTTATTATTAATTATTGTTAATTTTTTTTGCGGACTAAAGTTTCTGTACACTGCCCTGTTTGTTATTATTTTTAGTTGTTTGATGCTGCAGTCTTAAGCCATTCAACCAGTGAATATTCAGTGCTGACTGGCAATTTTGTCATGCACGGAAATTTGGTTTGTCACTGATCCCAATTGAGTGCAAAAAAAACCAGAAATCATTGGCCAACTCTTACATTTCGAAGAAAAAAAAATTACGGCAAAAAAATAAAATTTTGCCCACCTAACCACTTTTTCTTGCAGGAAACTCTTTGTTTGGCCCAGCTGTGAATTTTTTTTTAAATATTGCCCACACATACAGCACCAACCCATTTTTTTCATAGTACTCA
Source organism: Pisaster brevispinus (assembly GCA_023634235.1). Classification (NCBI taxonomy): domain Eukaryota; kingdom Metazoa; phylum Echinodermata; class Asteroidea; order Forcipulatida; family Asteriidae; genus Pisaster; species Pisaster brevispinus. The sequence continues at coordinate 7,067,888 of JAMKCF010000018.1, forward strand.
GAAATAATATCCCCGTGAAATGAGAAACATTACTATTTTTTCTGTGAATATGTTATGGGAAACATTACTATCTTTTTGTTTGGCCCAAATGTTAAAATTTAAAATGGGGGGGTGGGATTTTGCCCGCACAAACAGCAGTAAGCCAGTGACCCATTTTGTTTTCTTCATTGTACTCAGAAACAATGTCATTTTGTTTTGCCCCCCTGTGAAGAAAAAAACCCTTGTTGTTCACCTGCCTACTAATTTGTGAAATGGAAACTATTACTTTTTCCTTTTTTTTACCTACTGTAAAAAAAAAAAATGTGGACCATCTACCTACCCACTTACTCATTTTTCAGTGTATTTTTGTTTGGCCTAGCTGTGAAAAAAAAAATGTGCTGCCCACTCCTTACAGTGCCTACCCTTTTTTCCCCCAGTTTAGCAGGAAACAAATAGCAACAAAAACATGTTGCTCGTCTACCTTCCCAATTTTGTTCCAATGGGAATCATGACTACCTTTGTATTTGGCCCTATATACTGTAAAAAAAACAACCACAAAAACATGTTGCGCAGCTGCGTACTTTCTTTTAGTGTAACCCTATTAACTTTATAAAAGACATGTTGCCCACCTTCCTACCTTTTTTTTTTACTGTATTGGGAAACATAATTTTATTATTGTTTGGCCCAACTGTATTAAAACAAGACAAAAACCATGTTGATTCTTACCTTCCCACTTACTCAATTTTCAGTGTATTTTTGTTGGGCCCAGCTACAGTACCTAACCATTTTTAAAAATTTTGTTTCTTCAGTTTAACAGGAAACGTGCATATCGTTTTGTTTGGCCCAACTGTTAAAAAAAACATGTTGCCCAGCTGCAAACTTGTTTAGTGTAACAGGAAACATGAATATCTTTCTGTTTGGCCAAACTGTAAAAAAACATAATGCCCACCTTCCTACCCCTTTTGTCGGTGTAATGAGAAACATTACTTTATTATTGTTTGGCCCAATGTGTTTCCAACCCAAATTGCCTACCCATTTTTTCTGTGTACATGTGATGGGAAACATTACTATCTTTTTGTTTTGTCAAACTGTAAAAATAATAAACGTGAAAATACAGGATTGATCGGGATTTATCGTTTAATTTTAGTCTGAAAGCTTACTAATTCTGAAGTTCATACTAGAACCATTTTTTCCTGAAATAAAGCCATAGAAAAACGTATGAAGTCGTATGAAGTCGAGAAGCCTTAAAAACCGCAACAGTTGTTTCAACCAAAATTATGGTCAATGTGTTTACACATGCTTAAAATTATGTATGTTATGTATGGTTTTTAACTTTTATCTCGTGACTCAAACTACGGACTAAGCCCAAATTTTCACAGGTTTGTCATTTCATGAGTGATCACACAATACATAAACACCCTCTGCTACTATTTTGTCTGCTCTATCAATCCTGTATAATAGCTTTAGTACAACTTGTAGTTTTAGAATTAAAAATCCGGAGATTTAAGTTCTTGTAAGGCATGACAATCTATCAAGAAAAAGAGACAAAAATGTATCTAAAATATTGATGGTTTTTTATTTTGTTCACTAGTACTCATCACCTGAGTTTGTACAGACCTTGTTTTTCTGCTAATCAATATCATGTAACCAAAACGAGGCTGGAAGGAAAAAATCTCTTTGGCCTCTTTTTAGTATTATGATACATCTTTCTTGGTGATTCTGATCAGAAGAGTGTGTGTCCTTTAAAGCAAGACACTAAAACATTATTGCGGCATCCTTCAGCCTTCAAGCCATTGGTCCTGTGTGTTGTGCAATGAACGTAAAAAAAACAACCAAAAAACAGTTTACTTATTGTAAAGAGAAGGGGTTTGGCCCAGCAATCCTGGTTTGATTGGCTGCATATTGCGCCACAGCACCTTGTAAACCATTACATAGTACGGAGTAGGTCTCATACTTCAAAAACATAGCTCCTTACACCTTGCAGGAAAATATTGAATGATGAAGCACCTTGAGCGTCACTGAGTGACGGATATTAGCACTATATAAGAAGCCATTATTATTAATATTAAATAGTCTCGCTGTATTACTTTATTTTTGGAGTTTTATCTCTTACTTTTATTTAAGCTTTTGAAGTATTTTGTCTCGGAGTATTAAAATTGTCGCATAGAAATATAAGTATTATTTATTTTACAATTAAAAATGTGAGAGTATGAATTAATACACTTGTGCCATGTGTTCTTGTTTAAATGTTGTCTTTGTCTTTAAAGGTAAATTTTACATTGGTCAATCAAAAGATTTGGCTACATTAGGGTCTTTGAGTAATTTACTTCAAATTTTATTAAGAAATCTGACTCTTTAAACATTTATTGCGAAACCCTTTTTTTCTCATAAAAAAAGCAAACACTATTTTTATTTAAAAAACACATTTTTCATCTCATCAAAAACAGCATACACAGTTTTATTTAATTATGGCCACTGGCCATTTTTTAACAGCAGAGGGCGTCCTTCAACGTCAACAGAGGGCGCCCTTCCCATATATATTTTTTACGTGTGTTAACGTACATTACTATACAACACGTGGTTCTAATATTCATCAAGTTCACAAATCCTGATTGAGCACAGGCTAGCGGTGGACGAGTGGACAAGGGCGCTGGAACATGAAGACAAGGACGAGCGGTTCGAGACCCGGCAGAGCCAAGATTAATAATATAAAATGTTTGTTTCTTACAGGTGAACGGCGCACGGGCAGGAGACGCAACAAGGGAGAAACGGAGGCGGGACCACGTGGAGAGGAGGACGACGCCGAGAGGGGGCTGCACCGAGAGGACAGGCGGAGAGAGGACAGGTGGAGGGGGTGGTGCCGGGGCGGGGAGAAGAAAGGGGAAGAAGACAAAATTTTACTTTTTAATAAAAAAAAATTTTTTAAACAATTAATTTATGGTCTTTCAATTTTTTAAAATCGCTTGAAACGTACGCTCGTTAATTTTGGTGAAAAAAAGGTTGACAATTTTTTTTCCACCGCAAAAAAAAAAAAAGTTGAAAATTTATGGTCTTTCAAAATTTTAAAATCGCTTGAAACGTACGCTCGTTAATTTTGGTGTAAAAAGGTGAAAAAAATATTTCAATACCAGAAAAAATCATGAAATTTCTAAATTTTTCTAAAATAAAACCACTAAAACGCCTCAAAACAATTCAAAATGCCTTCATACTGCTTAAAAAAGTTCAACTGAAAAATACAATTTTAGTCCCCAAACGGCGTTTAAATGCGTTTTAATTGTGTACACTGTTTACATACATACGTTTAGCTACATAACAATATCAAAGTGTAAGTTACGCATTTGGGTGTACATTTTGGCGACTTCTTGACTTCAAATTCACCAATTCTAAGACAAATAATTAATTCTAAATTTGTTCACTTATACAACACGTCATTTTCAGCTTAAACTCTTAAAACTAACACTTAATCACATCAGTTATTCAAACAATGATAAAGCAAATAGTCAGACGCCTATAACAAAGGCTACAGCTGTATCAGTACTTAAATACAGGGAGCTAGACAATGACGGCTGCCGTTTGCCGTTTGACTCGTCTTAAAGATAACCTTTCCAGAGCATTTTACTTTCAGGTAAAACGATCTTTCACCAATAGATTTGTGTAGAGATTGATAAGAACCAGCAAAATTATTACAATAAACAAATCAACTCATTAACTAAGTAACCTGTGGCATAACCTGACATTCTATTTGTGGAGGTGGGGTAAGCAGGGGTGGGCAAGACATAATTTCTTAGGAGGGGAGGCTATTTAATGAATCCGCGACCAACTTGGGGGAGGGGCCCCCTCTGGTTTTGCCACTATTTTTAAACTACAAGAACTTAGCAAATTCTAAACTGTTAAGTTGTCAACTCAACATTTCCATGCCTAACATTTCTCAATACATCAATACCACTACAAGAGTAACAAATGCCCCAAGTGAACAAAGACTGTAAAGTGATAATTATCAACAACAAAAACTGATGCATTTCAATCTGAAAGTTCACTGATTATTAAGTTCCACTGTTGTACCATTCTTCTAGAGAATCTGTCTGAACTATTGTCAAAGTCGAGGAACCACCTGAACAATTCCTACAAAAGGTTCTTGCTTATTATTGATTGTCGCAATCAAAATGAGCCTAATATGAAAGCGTTTTCATTGAAATTCAACCACCTAATGCGATGACAACTTCAAAGGTTGGTTATAATGCACGTTTACCAAAACGGTAAAATGGGAATGAATTCACAATTTCAAAAAACAATGAAGTCGTACAGTGTAATTCCCCGAAATACATGCCACAGGCAATATTCTTGATATTGGTGATCAATCAATTACTTAGTTTAAAGATTACTAGTCTAAATGATACATTGACAGCAGTCTTTGTTGAAGTAAAATAAAATTAACATGCATGTAATATGAAATACAAGCTTAACTGGTTACGCATATGTTCCGAAACCCCTACATGTATGTTCCCACACCCCTAGTGTATTTTCCTAAACCTGACCCTTACCCTAGCGTGTAAATTACAAGGGTTTTCCGAAACATACGCTGTAGGGGTGTCTGAATATAGCAGTCATGTCTTAACTGATAATCAAAAAGACTGATGGTCTTATAATCTGAAAGCTGTTCTTTCGTTACCCACACCCCGATGTGTGTAAAGCACTTCATACTCGGTACATTCGTGGGTTCGAATCCCATCCGAGTAATATGCCTGTAGGTTCCTTTCACAAGACTCGGTAAAGTACTGAGAAATACATGCCATGGAAGTACATGCCATGGAAATAAGCATGAATCCTATAAGTCCACGACTATTTTCTATGATTTTGCTGTTTACTGATTTGCTGACAATTTTACATTAAAATAGATAGTTAAATTTGCATCAGGGATAAAGAATATTGTTTGGTTTTTACTAAGTCTTAGTTTTTACCCACACCCCGATGTGTGTAAAGCACTTCATACTTTGTACATTCGTGGGTTCGAATCCCATCCGAGTAATATGCCTACAAATACATACATGCTATGGAAATAAGCATGAAATTCTATAAGTCCACGACTATTTTCTATGATTTTGTTGCTTACTGATTTGCTGAAAATTTTAAGTTTTAATAGATGTTAAATTTGCATCCGGGATAACGACTTTTGTTTGGTTTTTACTAGTCTTAGTTTTTACCCACACCCCGATGTGTGTAAAGCACTTCCTACTCGTGGGTTCAAATCCCATCCCAGTATTGTCTGTGGATACCTTTCACAAGTATACAATACAATGCATTACACACATCGGTGAGTTGGTAAAAAATAAGACATTTTTACAGTTGAGCTGGGTTGGTAGGTTGTACAGTGTGGCTAGCTCGGTTGTCTAGTGGTAAGACATCTGCTCTAGCAATGCAAAGGTCATGGGTTTGAATCCCATCTGAGTGATTGCCTGTGGATTTTTTTCACAGAACTCAGGAAAGTACTGATTATATAGTGCTTAATACACATCGGTGTAAAGGTAAAAACCAAATTACATTGTACAGTGTGTATGTTTAAACTAAAGTAATCCCAGAAAGCACTAAATGCCACACTGTCATGCCTGTAGCCACTCTCTTAGCAATGATTCATGATAGGTACAATGCACCCCCTAATTATTAATTATCTTTCCATTATTATTGTCAGATGCTGGCAGAAGGATGAAGGAAAGTACGCCCAGCAGAAACTTGTCAGCAATTATTGGCGATGGCTTTGTAATAAGCAGAGTTGGAGAGTTTGAATATTTTATTTATAGCCTAGTCATTGTGGGACAATTACATTCAGCAAGTTCATGAAAACGCATGAATAAGTTAGAGTAATTCCAGCAACACACAAATTAGTGTTTAGACTTTTAGCATTATTATAAAAACAAGTTGTCATTTGATTGTTCAGGACGTTTCAGCTAAGCTGAATGGTGTACCAAGCACTGCCATCAGAGACTTTAAATACAATCCTCTGCCAGCACCAAACCATATGTACCTCACATCAACAGTCACAATAACTGGACTGTACAGAAAGGTCTGTTTACATTTAAGACTTCATCAAATTTTTACAAATTCATCTCCTTTGCACAACTTGTTTGGTTGTTGAAAGTTTTTTCAGAGGAGAGAGTGTACGAGTCTAAGGGCCATGTCACATGAAATATTTTAAAGACAACCAGTTCCAGGCAATGTCACAAAAGAAAAAACCCATTTACATCTGAATTTGTATATAAATTTCTTAGAGAAAAATGAACTGTGTTTACTTTTATCAAAGTGTTTTGTTTGTGTGGACTGCAAATAACAGATGCCTCAAAGTTGCCGACAAATTGACTTGTGTGACAAGGCCCCAAGTAGCATGATGATGAGGTCAAACTGCATGTAAACAGGCTTTTTTACAATTCATAAACAAAACAGCAAACCTACCTTAATGTCCTAGTATTGAATCATTTACAAAGTTGAGTTAAATAAGAAGCTTGAAGTAGAGAGATGATGAAGTATTTGAAGTCATGATGAACCTGCAAGCCAAGTGTTCTCATCACAGCCCTGGTGCATCTCTTGTGTGGAAACTGCTGCTCCTCATCATCTTAATGAACCTGTAAACAGAAATCAAAGAATAAAGAATTGGTTTGAACTATAAGAGCCATTGAGCAAACTTGATACATGTACTCTGTTCTAAATAGTAGATACAAATAGTGTAGGGGCCTTTGTGTAAAAGTGCCTTAAAAAGATGCATTTATTATGGCAGATTTTTTTGTAAATGGCACCTCTATGAGGGAAAATGTCAATTTCTGCTAAGCAAAAGGAAGCAGGATACCAGAAACAAACGGTACATGTGACATATCAGTTTGGCTGGTAACCTTATTCTGGTAAGCAAAATTGTTTTGTGCTTAGCTAATTTTGTACCTAAGCAGCTCAACGAAATTGGGCCCAAGGCATTAAGTATCAGGCCTTAATTATTAATGAAAACATTTCAATTTCATCATGAATTAAACTGAAAACAGTCTTCTTAGTAAGACATCTGCTCAAGTATTTTTTTTAGCGAAATCCATTTGTAAAAATTATTGTATACAACATAATCACTGTCCTTAAAGTTTTGAGTGGGTAAAGTAATGCAATCAAACCAAGATGGAATGAACTGAAAAGTCTTGGGGTTGGGTCAAGAGTAACAGAAAAGTGGGGTCCATGTTTTGGATTGGAGTACAGTACAGGTTGGTAGTAGAAGGGGTTACATCTTGGGGGTTGGGTCAAGAGTAACAAAAGTAGGGTCCATGTTTTGGATTGAAGTACAGTACAGGTTGGTAGTAGAAGGGGTTACATCTTGGGGGTTGGGTCAAGAGTAACAAAAGTAGGGTCCATGTTTTGGATTGAAGTACAGTACAGGTTGGTAGTAGAAGGGGTTACATCTTGGGGGTTGGGTCAAGAGCAACAGAAAAGTGGGGTCCATGTTTTGGATTGAAGTACAGTACAGGTTGGTAGTAGAAGGGGTTACATCTTGGGGGTTGGGTCAAGAGTAACAGAAAAGTGGGGTCCATGTTTTGGATTGAAGTACAGTACAGGTTGGTAGTAGAAGGGGTTACATCTTGGGGGTTGGGTCAAGAGTAACAGAAAAGTGGGGTCCATGTTTTGGATTGAAGTACAGTACAGGTTGGTAGTAGAAGGGGTTACATCTTGGGGGTTGGGTTAAGAGTAACAGAAAAGTGGGGTCCATGTTTTGGATTGAAGTACAGTACAGGTTGGTAGTAGAAGGGGTTACATCTTGGGGGCGTCTCAAGAGTAACAGAAAAGTTGGGTGCATGTTTGGGATTGAACCAGAGGTTGGTAGTAGAAGCGGTTACATCTTGGGGGCGGTTCAAGATTGACTGAAATGTGGGGTGCATGTTTGGATATGAAGTACAGGTTGGTAGTAGAAGGGGTACATCTTGGGGGCGGGTCAAGAGTAACAGAAAAGTTGGGTGCATGTTTGGGAATGAAGTACAGGTTGGTAGTAGAAGGGGTAACATCTTGGGGGCGGGTCAAGATTGACAGAAAAGTGGGGTGCATGTTTAGGAATGAAGTACAGGTTGGTAGTAGAAGGGGTTACATCTTGGGGGTGGGTCAAGAGTAACAGAAAAGTGGGGTGCATGTTTGGGAATGAAGTACAGGTTGGTAGTAGAAGGGGTTACATCTTGGGGGCGGGTCAAGATTAACAGAAAAGTGGGGTGCATGTTTGGGATTGAAGTACAGGTTGGTAGTAGAAGGGGTTACATCTTGGGGGCGGGTCAAGATTAACAGAAAAGTGGGGTGCATGTTTGGGATTGAAGTACAGGTTGGTAGTAGAAGGGTTACATCTTGGGGGCGGGTCAAGATTAACAGAAAAGTGGGGTGCATGTTTGGGATTGGAGTACAGGCTGGTTGTAGAGGGGGTTAAATTTTGGGGGCGGTTCAAGATTGACAGAAAAGTGGGGTGCATGTTTGGGATTGAAGTACAGGCTGGTTGTAGAAGGGGTTAAATTTTTGGGGCGGTTCAAGATTGACAGAAAAGTGGGGTGCATGTTTGGGATTGAAGTACAGGTTGGTAGTAGAAGGGTTTACATCTTGGGGGCGGTTCAAGATTGACAGAAAAGTGGGGAGCATGTTCGGGATTGAAGCAGAGGTTGGTAGTAGAAGGGTTTACATCTTGGGGTGGGTCAAGATTGACTAAAAAGTGGGTTGCATGTTTGGGATTGAAATTTTGGCTGATAGAAGGGGTTGCATGTTGGTGACAGGAAGTGCAGGGTGGCTGCTGGGAAGAACATGGATTTAGCAATATCCACACACTGACAACAAATACACTAGAATATAACCACTGAGTTGTTACGCACCAGTATTTACAACTTACTTGTAATTGAAGGTGGAGTGTACAGTTGGACCTTGTGCACAGTACTTCTTGCATGATGGCTGGCTGGTGATGTCATTGATGTCAAGGATTCCTAGAAAGGGAGAAAACAAAATACAACAGCAATTTGAGTGAAAAAGTAGTTTGTTTGTTTTGAGAAACTCACCTTTTATTTTAGAGTGAGCACTTTTTGAAACTAAAGACTTCTCACTCTTCCTCCATGATTGAACTGAGACACAGTGGAAATTGGTAAAGCCGGAATTGCCTGATCTGCTGGAACTGTAAACAAATGTTTTATTGGCACTGTATTTGTAGCCGGGCATTGCAGGTCGGAACTCGCATCGCAGTGCAAGAGAACGTCGCTGATTGCATCTGGTGCATAGTCTGGTGGTACCTGCTTTCTGTTTTGTCCTTCAGGCGATCAACAAAGTCGGTCAAATTTTCTTGTTTTCGAGTTCCTGGGATATTTCTTTGCAGAGTTAAGCTGGTAATTAACAACTAATATCTTTGACTATTTAAATACAGTTCCAGCTGCCTCTGTAGCCAATTCTTTGAAAATAGTGTATTCTAATTATTTCAAGTTCCAACCATTCTGGCAAATCAGGCAATTCCGGATTTTTCCCATACCCTACACAGGAGCCTAATGAAGGTAGCACTGCAGCTGCTAAACTATCGCCCAGATTTTCACTTGATAGTACTGTCTGCATTAAACAGATTCATGTATTTTAACTTACTCTCTTCATACACCCTTACATATGACGGTAAACTCAAACAGTAGCTCCTCACTGAGCCATGATCGGTCAAAGGAAGACTTCATCATTGGCTGAGAGTTGTGCGTGGTGTGTACACAAAAGTGCACAACTTTAATGTTTGATGTCAGGGCAAAGGGGTCTAATACAAGTAGTAGAATTGTCATCATGGTCATGACTGTGCGAGTGTGAGTGTCAATTGCAATCCCTCACTCAGTCAATGTCAACAACTGTCATCAGTTTTTAAACTTTTATATGATCAGTTTACAAGTAGAAGTACATACATGTACATCATACATGTATGATCATCCAGGTCCCTGGACCTGCCTACCTGGGCTATGAGTATGACTTTACTTTATGACTATTTATCAATCAAATATTGCGACTAGTGTCATAGGCTGTATTCTGTAGCCAGTCCGTACACGTTCCTCGCCGAAATCAACTTAAACAATTTGATTTGTTGCTTATCTGATTATAATCAGAGTACAGAACATCGAGCACGAGCAGCAATCAAATTGTTTTAAGTTTTTATCTCACTATATTATAGAACAAAAAGGTGCTAAACTGTGCCCCCACAGCACCTAGAAACACACCAACAATCTACTGGCTATTTCCAGACGAACTAATCTACAAACTAAACAAAAAAATTCTTGCTTACCGATGTTTTGTGATGAAAACATTTTGATTTTAAACCATCGTGAGCAGACGACATGTTTACGAAGATTGTGCAGTGCACATGCGCTACTTCTGGGACACAACGCCCTCTTGTGCCAGAAACAAATAATTACACAAATTTGAAGACAGCGCCCTCTTAGTCGAACAAATATTTACATAAATTGAAGACAGCGCCCTCTACGAAGAATAAATAATTTGAGGATTTGGGAGATAATTATTTAAATTAAAAAGAAAAACTTGTACCCCCACATAGTTTATGTTTTAAGGGTATTTTTAGGACTCAAATATGTTTCAAAATATACAAATATAATTAAAAGGCTTACCTTTTTTGAGTTTTGCTTTCATTTTTGTTGAATTTTCACCCCCCTCCAAAAAAAAAAAAGAGGTGGAAAAAAGAAGAAAAACAAAAAAAATTACCCCATGTTCTCTTTACCCAAATTGTTAAAGTGTCTATAGGGTAAGGGATTAATAACTGATCATGTAACCATGGAGGTAGGAATACCTCCATGGTGTAACTCTACTGACCTGGTACATTCTAGGTCCTTTCTGGCAGGCAACACTGCATTGGTCATTATGGGAAACTTGGCATTCTGTATCATAATTACCACATAAGTTCAAGAGTTGTAATATATAACAACCGACCAGTTTGAGATGTGACACCTTTCTTCAAAAGTTGATAAAAATCAATTTCCATCGGATTTCATGTTTTGTTCTATTAAGCTGAGTTCAACTTGTGCCTGTAGGAAGTAACTGGTCACATGGTCTATATTACAGTTGTGGGTGGTTTGGGTTGGGGTTAGGTTGACTATCATATAAGTGAATTTGATAAAAATACATGGCTCTAATTCCTTTTTGCACTTCGTAATTGATGATTTCAAATAAATAAATAAATCAATAAATGCAAGGCTTATCCTTTGTAATTTCTTCATATTTTGAATGAGTTATGAGATTAAGTGCAACTTTTTTTCAATTTTTCTCTCTCTACATAATTATGATGACAAACTGGATCACTTAACATATGCAACTTGTAAATTAGTTTTGATGAATTTTGATTCAAAATGCAAGGCTTACAGTACCCATTCCATTTGTCTACACAATGCAAAAAAGAAGAAGCATTTATTACTAGTGGGGAAAATAATGATCACATAAAACGCACACAAAGTAACACAAAATTAATAAATACAACGATTGGAAGGATTCAGAGGCAGACTTTATGACTTTTAATCATATTTTTTGGAAATATTTATAATAAACCTCCATGGAAATTGCTAAAATACTTTTTTTTGTCTCTGGTTGTTACAGACCCCATTCCAAATCCACAGTAATAATAATCAAAATAGGAAAAAAATAACAAATATAAACAAATTGTATTAATAATTTTCCCTAAAATTAGTGACCATACTTTGTTTCTAATTTGACTCTAGCTTGGGGGTAGGTCATAACACTAATTCAGTACACCAGGTTTACCGAAAAAATACATCCACAACAAACATATTTAACAATCATCAGTTTCAGAGAGCTGTTAAGCATAGAACTTTTGTTCAGCACTTTTCTACCGGGAACCAGTTACAAGTAATACACATCACAATGGCATTTTCACCGGTAAACACTTCTGCTAAGTCAACATTTTCCGCACTTTGCAAATTTCTGTGTTTAAAAGCTCTATACAATTTGTCCTAACATTGTTATAATTTTCATTTGGTTTTTCAGAAATGAAACAAAGACGATGTGAAGATGAAAGACAGATTTTTGAATTATTCTTGTTAGGAAGCATTGGGGAGTTATGAAATGTTATTCCTACAGGATATGACTCCCCTACACCAAATCCAAGCACTTCTCAGAAATAGTGGCTCAGAAATAGTGGAGCAGTACTATAAAAGTGAAGACAACGGAAACATCCACTGTCACACTCGACTATACTGCCTGCCAAGTATGCCATTTCGGCAAAGTTGCGCGTAAAAATTATGGAAGTGTGTAAATGCCACATCTCCTCAAATGTGCACTAGACTGTATAACACACACCGACATTGACTCCCAAACATGGCATAATCAAAAATATTGTGATAATGACGTCAGTTGAATCTGGTCAATAGGTCATTTGAAAGCTCTTTTTGTTATTCATTTGATGAGCAAATAAACGTAGTTTTGAGCTGTGGTAGGAAGTGCCTGGTTTTGGCAAAGGGCGTCACATTAGAATATTTTAGTTAGTTCTTGAAATGCAAGACTAAAACTCTTCACACCAGTGTTGTAGTCGAGACCTAGAAGTCCAAGACCAAGATTGAGATCGGAGGTCATCGAGACCAAGACCAAGACTGAGACCACAGGCTGTTGACACTGAGACCAGGACTGGACCACCGGGTTGTTGAGACCCAGACCAAGACTGGACCATAGGGTGTCGAGACCTAGACAAGACTAAAACTACTGGCTTTGAGGAGACCGAAAACACGGTCGGACACAGGGTGTCCAACCAAAAGCAAGACTGAGACCATCAAGACTGACACCAAGACTAGACCATTGGAAACCGAGATCTAGACAAGCAAAAATTTGTCTCAATTCTCGCCTCAAAACCAAGACCAGTTTTGAGACCTTAAGACCCTCCAAAAGAAACCCCAAGGGATAGTGGCAATGAGTAATTCTGAAAAGAAACATTTCTTGAAAACATAAAGGTTTTGACAAAATGTACCGTCCATTACTGCAGCAACATTTCCTTCACCATAACTCCGTCAAGAAAATTATCAGGAACTTATTGCCGAATACAAATACAACTAATTTATTTTTTTAAATCTAAAAACAATGGTCCAGTCAGCAGGTAAACACATCCATATTTATGTATAATTTTAATAAATTTGAATCCATTCTTTAACATTCGGTTCGTTTAATACTTTTTACAAATATAATTTGTTTAATAAATGGGTAGCATACTTAACAAGCTTCATAATATATAGTACATGTAAGTGTATTCCTTATTTTACGAACCTACTTAATACGACTAAACAAAAAGACAAACCAGTAGATAATTTTTTTGTCACAGATAACGTTTCTTTTCAAATTTTATGTCGGGTACCAGCTCAGCTATTTGAAAGAGTACATGTGTAACATCTGCCCCTATTTCCTTGACAACTCTTCAGCGAAGAATTCTGCTATTGGCAAAATGATTTACTGAGAAAATTTTAGCGGAGAACTTAAAAGGACCCAGAGGGCAGTGATTACATAAAATCTCCTACTCTTCGTAACATCTTCGCGAGTTGACCAACCATTTGAAACCATTCGCCTGTATTGGTTGTGTATGGTGGCACAACTGTGTACCAAACTAATGGTGTGTATACAAAAGCTGACACAGTGCATATCATTCAAAAGCACCGTGGGTGATATTGAATGGTCAGACAGTAGGAGGGTTGACTGTGCACTGTGACGATGCATTCACACCATGATAACATACTATTGCAGGCTGGCACAGTTTGTTTATCATTCCAACACGAGGGACAATATTGAATGGCCAAACAGTGGGAGGGTTGACTGTGTGCTGGGTAGATGCATTTATCCCACAGTATAATATTGCAGTCTGGCATAGTTTATTTATCATTCAAAACCAGTGGATGATGTTGAATGGTCAGATAGTGGGGGGGGGGGTTAATAATAAGTCTGTTGTGAGACTCTTAAATTTTGCATTACATACATGTCTAAGTGATTGTCTCATTCTGTCTAAAGCCGACATAGAGGGTGTACAAGACACAGACGACAAATGAGCTCAACAGTCTTCCAGTTCTATAATAATGGCTGGGGACTGGTCAAAAAAATTTACATAACATGACACTTAAACTGGTACCCTGCTAAAAAATTACACCCCAAAACCCAAAACATATCAGTTTCAAGCAAAATTGTGTGCTTCAACAAAATGTCACTATTGAATTGATTGCAAAGCAGAAATTTGCAGGGAACCAGTCAATCAACAATATACATCACATGATATTTAGCTGGTAAGCTGACTCTGCTAAGCAAGAGTTTTTGTGGTAGAATGTAGCCAAATAGTGGGAACCGGTCATTAACAATATACATCACATGATATTTAGCTGGTAAGCTGTTCGATGCTAAACTATATGTTTTCTCTGTGCTTCAGAATTTTATAAGGTTGCGTTTTTTTAAGACAAAGCAATATTGTGATAATAAGGGGAAAAAATATACATAGAAAACGTTTTACAAAGAAAAATGCTGTTGGGTTTTAACCCAAAAAATGAATTACTGCACCACTCTTCGTTCCGACACAAACGTTTCCAGACAAAAACAAGCTCAAAATGCTGACCTTTTTTTTATGCAATATGAAAGCATCTCTTTTTTTCTGGTACAAAACTAACATCTGCACAGACTTAAAAATATTCCAACTAGATACACATACAAAGGGCTGCTTTAAACTGGTTTGTACCGGTTTAGGCTGGTATACATACAGGTACAGACTCGAATGAACCAGTACCCGCTGGTTTAGGTACTGGCAGTTTTGAAATAAGCATTTCTACCGGCTGGTCTGTTTACACTGTGCAGACTGGTTTGAACCAGTTTAATCTAGTTTACATTATGAAGTGCAAGCCAGTCTGAACCAGTTCAAGCTGCTTTAAGCCTGACTAGATCAAGTTAAAGACTGGTTTGCATCGGTATGAACCAGTTTCAGCTACAAACAAGTCTAGACCAGTATATGCCAGTTCCAGTTTCATTAAATACAGGTAGATGGGTCCCAATCAGTAAATGTACACATTGGTTTAAGCTGGATTAAAGAGAGGTACACACTGGTCAAAACCAGTGTAATCCGGTTTACACTGGATTTAACACAGGTTCAGACAGGCCTGAATCAGTATATGTCAGTTGTAGATAGATTACATACAGATACAAACTGGACAGAAACAGATCCAACTGGTTTCAGCTGCTCAAAACTGGGTGGATAACAGTTTCCCCAATTCCTTTGAAACCGCCTCTTTACTTGTACGTAACGTCAACCGGTACATCTGAAAAAAAGAAGAAACAAAATTGTACATCAAGAAAAAAAAGTCCCAAAGTTTCAAATCCTACTCATATACATGGTGTTACCGCAAACCTTACTAGATTGTATCTCCACCATACAAAGTTTCAAATCCTACTCATGTACATGGTGTTACTGCAAACCTTACTAGATTGTATCTCCACCATGCAAAGTACTATATCAAATCCTACTCATGTACATGGTGTTACTGCAAACCTTACTAGATTGTACCTCCACCATGCAAAGTTTCAAATCCTACTCATGTACATGGTGTTACTGCAAACCTTACTAGATTGTACCTCCACCATGCAAAGTTTCAAATCCTACTCATGTACATGGTGTTACTGCAAACCTTACTCGATTGTATCTCCACCATGCAAAGTCTCAAATCCTACTCATATATATATGGTGTTACCGCAAACCTTACTAGATTGTATCTCCACCATGCAAAGTTTCAAATCCTACTCATGTACATAGTGTTACCTCAAACCTTACTAGATTGTATCTTCACCAAGCAAAGTCTCACTTCCAACCTAAAAGAAAATAGCCATCTAATTTCTAAATCGATTTTTCACCACTAATAAAGGAAAGCATTCGTGCCGTGCATCTTCAACTTACCAGAGCAGCCTTGTTGGGCTCTAAACGAAGCAACACCCCAATCTGGGCGTTCTTTGAATGAACGATACCAGCACAGACAAAGTTATCTGGGTTCGGATCAACACCCTCAAGAAGACCAATGCCGAATCCAATCAACTGGCGAGACAAACAACAACAAAAGAAAATATCAAAATTTACAACCATTATTAATAATTACAGGCCACCTCTTATTATCTTGAGTATCGAGTCGTCAGTTGCACCATGAAGCGACATATGGCAAATCAGTTTTTGTACAAACTATCGATGTAGGCCGCCTAATCATTACTGTTAAATTCCAGCAAGTTTTTAGGACAGATGATGCAATAGTTTCGTAGTTACACCAATTAGCACGACCGACGTATCAGTAAATTTGCCATTTTGCGTTTCCACAAAAGCTCTTTTCACACGACTCTACTCCCCAGGCATGCCAGGGGCTACCCCGGTGAATTAACGGCCGACCCATTCACACTTCCATCGCTTTCCCCTTGATCTACCCCGGCAGATGGGCATACCCCGGTGAAAAGCCACTCCTGCTCTAAATCTTAGAAGTTTGGCCTAAGCACGCTGAATTTAAAACGAGGTCCTCTTTACTGGTTACCTTTAGTATTTAAAAGCCCTAATGTGCAATCTGGAGCATTCTTTATCGTTTTAACTTAATGATTTTTTTTTAAGTATAAAAAGAAAAGGGTTTTCTTCTTATTTTTACTTTTGCGCATTGGCCCACAATTCATGCGTATTGGCCGTTACGATAGCTTGTGCATATATGGAGAACCCTGACTTGATTGTGATTCCTGTCAGAGGTTAATTTTAGAAACTCACCTTGGTTTTGTTTGCATCTCTATCCATCGGGAAGTTAGCCTTGAAAATGCTCTGGTCCTCATGTGTAGCGCTGAAACCAAAGGGGACAAGTATACGGGTGAAATAATTTCCACCGCAGAGTTATTTCCAGCAATTCTGTTATTTCAAAATAATTTTTGAGGATCAATAAAAAAAAGGAGGGAAGAAGACAACAAGTTGGGTTGTTTAGGTCATGTGACTTAAGATGTCATTCATGAAAAAATGCTGTTGTGTGAGAATGGGTCAGCCAATGTGGCCACCATCGGTTGTTTATGTCAAAAGAATTCAGTAATGTGAGGGTTAAGGCGTCTTGTCAAGTGAGCCCCTGCTGCGAATATTTAGCAGCGTGAACATACAATAAGAGAGGCTCAGCGAGGAGAACTGAGGTCACATGTAGTCAAAGATAGCTTCGAGTACAGTCATGAAATTCACTTAAGAGCAGTCTAGTAAACTATGGCGTGTCGTGGCTGAGCAGATAAGAACACTGGACTATAGCTCTGGTGTTTCTGGTCAGCATGGGTTCGAGTCCCGGTCGTGACACTTGTGGCCTTAAGCAAGACACTTGACCATGATTGCTGCGTCCTTTGAATGGGATGTTAAGCCACAGGTCCCATGTGTTGTGTATTAATGCACGTAAAAGAACCCAGTGCACTTATTGTAAAGAGAAGGGGTTCGCCCTGGTGTTCCTGGTTTGGTTGGCAGCATATTGCACCACAGCACCTTGTAAACCATTACATGGTGCTATAAAGGAATAGGTCTCATACTTCAACACGTAGCTCCGCATACTTACAGGAAACAATACTGAGCGCTTTGATACGCCCATCGGGTGTGATAAAGCACTATATAAGAACTATGTATCATTAGTATCATCAGGGTATAATGCAGAACTGGGTGGTGAGGGAGGGGGCATAGTGGAAATAGGGGGGGGTTAATATCAACTTACGCATTGAGCTGATTCCAGCGACTGAAGAAATCTGCCGATGACATATTGGTCGGTTGGAAAAACTTGGACAACATGACTGGAACTTTGAGATTGATGTACTGCATGATACCACCGGAGCTGAAAGAAAAAATTGAAAGAAGAAAAAAAAAGAAGAACATTAATGGAAGTAGATACATTCAGATAAGCGTTACCAACTTTAAGATTCATTCTTTACAAATCGGACAGAACTAGGTGGTGGAATTTCAAAGTCTCTCCAGCAGAGAGTTTTTTTTTAACAAAGCATGTGCAAAGCATTCGCAATTTGGTCATCGGCAACAAAATGACCGGTTATTTTTATTGTGTGTCTGGGGTAAGTGGTTGTAACGAAATGCTGCAGCAGGCATGATGTTTGGCAAAAAAAAGAGAGGACAATTTCTAAGAAGTACAAGGGCTGACCTACATGTACATGTGGTAAAGGCTTCTTTTCAGGCCAACAAAAAGTAAGTCAGACTTAAGTAGGTATCTCGACTGTGTCAGATGACTTGCATTTGAAAAAATACACGGGGTCGTCAAGACCTAATAAGCCACTTTGGAGGTATTGTGGACACATTAGTAGGGCAGTATTTGGTTTGGGTAACTTTGTCTGCTATTCACCCCAAACCAAACAACGCACTCTGAAGCCCGGTTCATACTACCTGCGAATGCGAAATTTGGTGACGCAATAGTCGGTACGCGCTGCCCATTCCAATTGTGACGCAAGAAAAACCGCTTTGCACAAAACATTCCCAGGAAATATGTACCAGGCTTTATAATGTCCAAAACACCCTAAAAAGGCTAATTACATTCATTACCATGCACAAAATGCAAAAAATGGATGATTTCAAATAGCCACCACCCCCCCCACCTCCCCCTCACCCCTCCCCGTATCATTCTAGTACATCATCAGAGCTGCCCACATTTGCATCTTGCAATCAGGGAGATTTTGTACAACAATCATTTAGAATTACATGTACACTCAACATAACAGCGGAAGCATTTTCATCAGAACATGGAAAGATTGGTCCATTTTCAGGGAACTTTCTGCCGAATCAGAGAGTGAACTTGGCAGCTCTGGCAGAGAGTTGCATCAGCATTTTGGGCATCGGCAAAGAAATGACGGAGTGCCTTTTTTTTTATTGCGTGGCGTAGGTCTGCCTTTGTAACCAAATGCTGTAGATGACTTGCATTTGAAAACATAGTGGAGGGGTCGTCGACCATGAGTCCTACATTACATTCACCAGCATGCACAAAATGCAATAATGGATGCGTTTGAGTAGCTAGTACTAGCCTGCATGACTTGATCGGTTGTATGGTTAATGGTCAAGTGCTAAAATTACTGGACTTTCTGGCCAGTGGTCCTCAAGCCCTTAAAGTAGTCTTGATTCCAAGACGATGGTGTTTTCGGGTACACACAACAAACCTTCGACAGATTATGTAGTAATGAATAAACCATAGAGGGCGCTGTGACTTCTGTTATTTTCCCAGACTGACTACTGGATCCCACCATGGGAATCCAGGGGGAATAAATAACACAGCGCCCTCTGTGTCTGTTCATTGTACAGTGTGCATAAATCCGAACGTTGGTTGTGTGTACGTGAAAAACACCACGGTCTTGGAACCAAGACACTTAGCCCTCAAGAGGTTAGCGGTTTATTTTCTTCAGCAACAAATTTGAGTAGTTTTGGGTACACTTTCTTTCTAAAACCCATACATCAGGGGGATAATGGCGTCTTTGGCCTCAGAACAAGTGTTTTTCCTTACAAGTTTTCATTAATGTGATGCGATCAAGCTAAATGAGTGGTTTGTCGGAAATATCAGTATGGAGAAACGAGCCAAAACAGGCCAACAGGGGTGAAATTTTCAAGTTGTTTTTCTTCTTTTATTTAATTAAAGAAAACAAGAAAAAAACTTGAAAATTAAATGCCAAAATATATCTTATTTTATATTTGAATTTTCCTTCCTGAAATAACAGCATCAAAAAAGGGTAAAAATTAGCATTGAAAGAAACTGTGCCGATGTATTTTTCAATAAACAACTCGACTTTAATCCCCCTTTTCCCACTTTCATTCTCTCGCATCTCTTTGTGTTTCTACTTTCACAACTTTTGAACCAAAAGTGGCATCAACATGGGGTTTTGACAGCATCAAAACATAGATTATGTTCTTTTCATATGTAAATTTGTTTTTTAATGACCTGGGTCGACAAACGACTCACTTTTCTTGACCCCATCACATCTGCAAAACTTATTTCCTTTTGAAAAGACAAAATGCAATCATAAATCCGCAAGAGCATGCCATGCGATGAGAGCTACTATTCTATCTGCTTTGAAAAAATAATAATAATAAAATAAACAAATAAATAAATGAATATATAGCAACCCAATGTTGGTCCTTTAGCTTCTCCCTTGTAATGTGGAACAAATAATTATGATTGCAAAGAAATGGCTTGTAGTGTCTTCTGTTTCAAAATTCTGGAAATTTTTACTCTGATCGTCTTGTGTTATTTGGCGCAATTTACATGAAGCCCAATGGATGAGCTGGCGAGTAGACTGGCACGCAACATTGAAGTTCACACATTGCTTAGGTTTTTATGAAGTCTGTTGATCGCTGTAATACAGCACATGAATTTAACTGAAAATTTTGTTAGAATTAACCCTCCTACTATCTGACCCCTCGATATCATCCACTGTGGTTTTAAATGATAGATGTTAAACTATGCCAGCCTGCACTGCCCCTGTAATATGATATCATGCGGTGAATGCTGCTCCGCAGTCCACAGTCAACCCTCCAACTGTTTGACCACTCAATATCAACCATTGTGGTTTTGAATGATCAATAAACCATGCTAGCCTGCAATGATATGTGGCAAATGCTTCTACAGTCAACTCTCCTACTGTCCGACCACTCAATATCAACCACTGTGGTTTTGAATGATAGAGAGCAAGAGCCTGCGATGATTTCATGTGGTGAATGCATCTAAACAGTAGAAAGTCAACCCTCCTACTGTCTGACCATTCAATTTCCCATGTGGTTTTGAACGATAAATTTACAGATAGTTCCGTGCACAGTTCCACCACCATACATAACACATGCAGTCGATTGGTTTAAAATGTTTGGTCGACTCGCTGGAAAATGCACCAAGAGTAGGAGGGTTAACAAAGACCATCAAAGCTTTTTATTCCATGGCAAGAAAATAACTTTAAGGATTCTGCAAGATTACCTGGGTCTCGTTGGGGCATGTGGGGGTTCAACGTGGACCACAACAGGTGGTGTCCTACATAGGGACAAGGTTGTATTGGGTTAAACTTTAGAGGGTAGGGTCATAGATTGGTTTTTGTCAACGTAAAGCTGTTTCATAGGCAAACTTATCAAGAAAGATACAACAAATGTCACATTTCAAAGTTTCAGCTGGATACAATGTCTACTTGTTGAGAAAACAGCAAAAAAAACTGTCACAGTATTTTCACAATCCACGTAGCAAGGTGACAGTAGGTTCCAAGCGCATTTCTGGCCACAGTCTTCGCTACCAGCCCCCAGAAATCTGAGAAACGATTTACGCGTGAATCGTTTTTCTCAGATACAAATATTTTTGGGTGAAAAATTATTCAAACCATATTACTTCAAAGGGAATTCTTTCTCAAAATAGTTTATACTATCGACACCTGCAGTGCTTCTTACCAAGGAAGTTTTTTGGGTCACTAAATTTTTGAGTATTTACCAATCTATGACCCTACCTGTAAGTGTGAGCAATACGGGGAATTCGCAATACAGTGCGCCCTCTACAGTTTGCTCAGGAGAGGCCACTTTCGCAGCGCATCATGGGAAAAGTATTAAGTCATCTGGAAGTGCCGGCTGCATGTCAATGACCCTAATTGTTTGAATTCCTTCTTTCTAGATGCAAAGCGGCAAGGTTGTGTGTTTTGGGGAGTGTTAACGGCATTTTCGGGTTTATTTGTGAGGCCGGTGAAAGTCAAGGTCCCAAACTGCCCTTGTGGTGCAGAGTTGAGAGTTTGATTGCTTTTAGTCGACTGCTCTATGAGAAATATGACTTCTCCAGTGTAGAAGTTGTAGAGGTTGCACTGTATTAAGAATTGCCCATATTGGGACGGCAAACGTGCATCATACATTTTGTGTGATTTAATTGAACCGACAGCAAACGAGGACGCTGCGCAACTGGCAATCAAGGGTTCAAAGGATTAGAGACAAAGAGCAAAGGTGGCAAATAAATTTACGGCCCATTCTTGAGGGACAAAGTATCACTTCCACTGGACAAATCTGTAAGTCTATTGGAATGAGGCCAAGCCCCCAAGGCTAAGACCAGGGCCCAATTTCATAGAGCTGCTTAAGCAGAAAATAATGCTTAACAATTTCCTGCTAAGCAGAAATGAGCAGGCTACCAGTCACAATTTGTACACGTGCCATGGCAGTTTGGCTGGTAACCTTATTCTGGTAAGCAAAATTTTATTGTGCTTAGCAAATTTGTGTGCTTAAGCAGCTCTATGAAATTGGGCCCAGGGCAGCAGAGGCTAAGGGCCTCTGTGGCCTCAGTGTAATTCACGGCCTGTCAAGGCCAAGACAAAGTATCGAGACTGGCCACAGTACCCATACAAGGCCTGGCAAAAAGGGCACCCAGGCAGTGGGTATTCTGAGCTCTAGACAAGGTAGTGGGTTAGAAAAAAAACCCAAACAAACAAACACCCCAACAAACAAACAAATAAAAACAAAAAAACGGACAAACACACAGCTTTCCTGACCCACTATTCCCTCTACTCAAACAAGAAGAGACCATAGACCCTTTAGGAAACCACGGCTTTGACCTGGTCTCTAGCTCCTTCAGTTTAAATATTTTAACATTTTCAAGTAATAAAGTACCAGGGAATCTGACTGGGTAAAATTTAAATAATTTGGAGTTGAACTAAGAAAAATTTACTCCAGCGGGATTTGAACCTGCGACCTCTGGATTAATGTGCCAGCGCTCTACCAACTGAGCTATCTAGCCCTAATGTTGGCGGTCTCCCTATTTCGTCAATATCTTTGTTCTGGGGTGCCAGTCGCTGCTGTGTAGCCAGGGATCCCACCCAAGTTTACGATACAACCTGGGAAGCGGCAGCAGAGGGATCACCTTAAGGGGATGCGACTTTCTATTTCAAATATTAAGTAATAAATCACAAGCGCCGGCACATTAATCCAAAGGTCGAAGGTTCATGTCCAGCTCTAGTGGGTTTTTTATTTTCAACCCAAAATTATTATAAAACTGAGTGCTTTCAGTACGGAGCTTTAAACAGGCCGAGGAGCCAAAGAGTCGGCCATTTTGTGATTACGAAAAGGGTCTAAATGATGAAATGACCCATAAACCACCAGTAGGACTAAAGAGGACATAAACCTGTACCACTATCCAGTCATCTAGGTGTTGTGTTGTGGCCGCATGGTTAAGAGCACAGGACTCAAGCTCTGGTGTTTCCGATCAGCAGAGTGTGGGTTTTGAGTCCTGGTCTTGACAACTGTGTCCTTCAGCAGGATACTTTACCATCATTGCTTTGTCCTTCGGATGGGACATCAAGCCGTAGGTCCCGTGTACTAGGATTGGTAGTGCACGTAAAAGAACCCAGAACACTTATCATGGAAGAGTAGGGGTTTACCCTGGTGTTTCTGGTTCACATACCTGTAGCAAGCACCCTTGTTTACAGGTTTCTTCAGGCTTGCGAGCTAGTGAGTAAGTTAACTTATAGTGCATCCTTGGTTTCATTACCAGAAATATAAAATCATAATTTTGGGGTGCGGCTTTGTTTAATTGGCCAGTGGTCAATCACTGGACAATTTAACCGAAACAGTTATTGGTTACAGCCGCAAAAACGCGCCCTCGCTTTTGTCTTATTGAGTTCGATGAAACCAAATTGAGGCTGCAAGGGAAAGCAGTCTGGTCCCTCATCTATAGATGAGAATTTGAACTATAACTATCACAGCGTGTACAGGGTACAAGACCCAGATGACTGGAGTACGGTACAGGTTTGTACACCGAGAATTTTGAAGCCTTTTTGGTTGAATGGTTGAAGGTAGTAGGGACGAGGGTCTGTAAACCATCGTTTAACGAAAATTTGTCGTAGTCTGTAACAAAATTTAGGAAAGACACAAGTTTTCGTTGTTTTTCTCCTTTTGTACTAAAGGTCATTTCAATGTATGTTAAAATAAAAAGGTTAAAAAAACAAAACAAACAAGTCTCTACTTCTACTGTGGTGTGATTAAATTTATGTTACCTTATATCATCAGAGGACAGGGTACCAGACCTGGGTGTGCTGTACATGTACATGATGGTTTGAGTTAAGATGTGCATTATACAGTTATATAATAAATAATAATTAGTCGGGTCCTTGCCACATATTAATAGGTGATGTTATATTTCTAATGATATTATCATCGTGTCAGAGCAAAAAACGTCAGATCTCGATTCTACAAACCTCGATTCTTTTTTATTTCGCAAAAGCGTCAAATTTCGCATGAAAATGCTCTGTGCAAAAACGTTGCATCTTGATGCGTACTTGTTTTGTGTATACATGCGGGATATTTTACGCGAGATACAATGTTTTGACAATTTCATACTTGCACATTTTAGGAGATACAACTTTTTGCACTGAAACAACGTTATTATCCTAAATAACTAGTGTGTTAGTTTTTGTTTGATTGTTTGTTTGTTTTTTTTCTTTTGGTCCCAAATTAGTTGTAATTTTAATGTCTACTCCCCCCTACCGTCTGACCATTCAACATCATCCACTGTGGTTTTGAATGACAGGCATGTCGTCGCCGGGCGGTCAAGCGCACCGGACTCGAGCTCTAGTGTTTCTGATCAGCAGAATGTCAGTGAATGTAGGTTCGAGTTACTTGTGTCCTCAAGCAAGACACTTAACCATTATTGCTTCGTCCTTCGGATGGGACATAAAGCCGTAGGTCCCGTGCGTTGTGTAATGCACGTAGAAGAACCCAGTTACACTTATCACTAGGTGAAGGGGTTTGCCCCGGTGTTTCTGGCAGTGGCTGCTGAGTGCGCCGCAGCACCTTGTAAACCCTTACAAGGTGCTACATAAATGGATCTCATAATTTGAAAATCTTGAAAACTGGTCTTAAATGTTTCTCTTTGTTCAAGCGCCTTGGGTACCTTAATAGTACAGGCCTCAAAATAACCCACGGCACCAACAACAATTGCCGTGGTGCCCTGTGGAAAGGGCACCAATGGAAATAAGTCTAAGTTATTGTTTTTTTGGGGCTATCCTTGGATTACACTAGCTCGGCGTACCTTGTCTTGTAAAAACTGCTTCTGGCTAGTAAAGCCTTCTCAACTGCAGGCCTCGAAATAACCCATGGCACCCACAGCAATTGCCGTGGTGCCCTGTGCTTTTGCTGTGGTGCCCTCTGCAAAGTTCCAATACAAGTTTACATTTTCCTCATAGAGTGCCCCTTACCAGAGCAAAATTGCCGTGCCCCCTTCAAGAGTGAAGTGTCAAGGCCCGTAGATAAGTTTGCTATAAAACAACAGTATCACTCTGCCAGCCTGCGATATGATATCATGTTGTGAATGCATCTACGCAGTCCACACACACTTTACTCAGTTCTGTGCTAAGTTTATGCCATCACACAATGGTTTGAAATGGTTGGCCAACTCGCTGGAATTTTTTTTAGCAATATGTTAGCGAGAGTAGGAGGTTTTTTTTAAAAATTGTTCGCCCACATATTTGTCTTCTATAAAAACAAAATTTATCTTTTTTACGACAGTTATTAAACTCTGGACAAATTGGACAAATATCACTAAAAAGAAATTGCTTGTCTTTCAATATCTACTCCATCAGAAAAAACCTCAACTTCGTGTATATAAAAAAAATTTTTTTTGTAAAAGCGTTATGATAGCATGGAGTTAAAACGCTCTATAAATGTCAAGTTTACTACTGTTATTAAAGTTGTTTTACAAGATTGGTGGAGCTGACAAAATAGTCGCAGTCAGTGTTAATGTTTTGTGTTATCAACCATGAACATGAAATAACAAACCTGTGCAAATTTGAGCTTAATCCAGTAGGTGAATCCGGAGAAAAATAGTGACAAACCACGCGCAATTTTCAGCATGTACAAACACATTGTCCTTAATTTTGGTTGTTAACAACCGAAATCAGTGGTTGAATTAAGAATCTGGCATATGCCAATTGCATTATGGGTAAACGTTCATCTCGTTTTGTGGGACTCACCTGAAGACGATATTCAGCAAGGGAGCTTGGGTAAACTCCTCGACGCATTCAACCGTGATGATCTGTTGAACCTGTGCTCCGCCGTCTAACACATCGGCAACAGGGGGCGCTTTCACGACGAGTTGTGAAGGTCAAAGGTTAAGGAACGTCAAATGTTTTCTTTCATGGTTGCAGTACAGTTTTCATCAGAGATACAACGCTTTGACAATTTCAAACTCGTTAGTGCTACTTTAGGAGATGCAAGGTTTTTGCACTGGCCAGACGAAATGTTGACTCTGGGTTTGATAAAATACCTTGCAATTCTGTTGAGTATACTTGATATGAAAGACAAATGAGATAAATGTTCTCTTACATGTCTTAGTGTTTGTTCAAATGAAAACAGTCAAATGCATGCGAAACTGTGTCAGCATTTTTGTAATCATTTTTTATTTTGAATCTGGTCTTGTAAACAACATTCTGGTCAGGTAAATATTTTGAGCTACAAGCCTCGAGGTCTTGTGATTCTCCCCCCATCCCCCACCCCCCCCATGATTTTCATGTTGGTTGACCGCTGTTCATTGAAAACTAGAGGACAGGAATGAATTTACTCCTTCAAAAAAAAGAAAAAACACATTACCCCCGATAAATTTATAAGTCTAGTTCCCTTTTCATTTACGTGAGTCATGCTATGTCAAAAGGATATGGCTTGAAAGCTCCCCGGGCGTGCTGACTGATGAACAGAAGTTGGTGAATTGCATCGTGGTCTTGTTACCGAAGAACAGGACGAGGCGACAGTACATGGATTTACTCTCTGACTTGACACCGATTTGAAGGAGGTCGTTTTCAAATAGAACGCCGTTGTTTTTACAAATAAACCTGCGACGAAAACAACAAAAATAAAACAAAGATAACAAGAAAAGTACAAAATTTAAATTCTTCGTACCGATGCAAATATTACATCTGTTAAATTGTTGCAGTACACCCTGCTAGGATTCGAACCCGCCTCTAGCCATCGGGCTAGCTCGGTGGTCTAGTGGTAAGACATCTGCTCTAGCAATGCAAAGGTCGTGGGTTCGAATCCCACCTGAGTGACTGCCTGTGGATTTTTTTCACAGAGCTCGGGAAAGCACTGAGCATACAGTGCTTAATACACATCGGTGTAAGGGAAAAACCAAATTCAAATTCTTCATCTCGATGCAAATATTACATCTGTTAAAGAAAAGTACAAATGGTACAATCATGGCCGAGCGTCAAGCGCACTGGACTCAAGCTCTGGTGTTTCTGAATCAGCAGGGTGTGGGATTCAAAGATCTCCTCCAAACTCAGCTTGAATCAAACAATCTGGCAATCGTAGCAATGCTCTGTGTATCACCTTCTATGATGGATACAAAATCTTGTTAAAAAAAACGCAAAGAACTCCTGTGATTTCAAGCTCAGCCTTGAATCAAACAATCTGGGAATCGTAGCAATGCTCTGTGTATCACCTTCTATGATGGATACAAAATCTTGTAAAAAAAACTGCAAGGAACTCCTGTGATTTTTGAAGGACTATATCTCTCAAAAAACTTTCAACGGAACGGTACATGCATTTTGATCACAATTGAAAGGCATTCTTTTAAGTGCATGATGGGAAGGTCTTAGGTCATCTAGTCTTCTACACCAGTCGTAAACAGCAACTGAAAGGAGATATACAATGAAAACCCCGAGGGCGCTCTGCAGGGGCCAGGCTTGAGAAACACCTCGAGGCATTCTGTAAGGTTTCAGACTAAATAAGAAAACTCACTTGCTGAAGTTCTCCTCGGCGCCTGGTGAGAGGGCGCTGGCGTCAGGAGCAGAGGTCGTCGACACCGGCGAGTCAAACATATCCAGCAGACCCCCAGCAGGGGCCCCTCCAAAGTTATTGGTTGCCACGGGGGCTGCCGTGGGGGCAGCATTCATGTTCATTGTGTCGAAGAAGGACTGTGCTGGTTGGGCCGGGGCGGCGTCCAGACCCAGAAGGTCAGTGGAAGGGGCGGGCTGGGCCACCGGCATGGCTGGCTGCGACACTGGGGTAACGTTATTAGGTACCTGGTAATGCAGAAAGAAAACGGAAGAAGGTCAAGAAGAAAATATCACTTAGTGTACACAAATGAAAAATTTTGAACAATTGATGGCAGTGTTGTCTGGTGTGAACAAAAACAAAAAGAACAAACAAAAGTGGCAAACAAATCTGTGCCCATTATTGTGGGACAAGTACCACTTCCCAATTGGAGATACTGAAAATCTATCGGAAACTTTAGAAGGGGCCCCCAAGGCCAAGACCAGGGCAACAGAGGCCATGGCCTCCGTGTAATTCCAGGCCTGGAAAAGCCAAGATAAAATTATAAAACTGGCCCAAGTACCCAAAACAAGGCCTGGCAAAAAGGCCACCTTAAAACCTTGGGTGGTCAGGATGGCATGCTGCCCTTCCATGAGAAAACAGCCTAACTCGAAAATTTTTGGTTTTGACATCAGATCATTTCTGGGTAAATTGAGGGTGCTTTTCCCTTTTCAAAGTTTTAAAGGCATACTCGGCCTCTTTACACACTTTCTTCATGTTTTTATGGCAAAACAGCATATCTCTGTACTTTCTTTTCTCAAAATGTCGGTCAGGTTGGGCGGTCAGGTTGGCGTAGCGGTGTCTTGCCTTGCCTTCCACCTCTAGGACCCCGGTTAAAATCTCGCCAGGGGATTGGGTTTTCAGTCCCTGCCTAATTGCGTGGATTTTTCCATGGAATATATCCTCTGGGGTTTTCCTCTCACGTCTAAAACTGAAACTTCCTTCCTTGTCTTCTCTCCATTGGGTTCTTGTCTAGTACAGTGATTAAGTTCGCTTTTCTGAGAGTCCTTGGCATCACAACCAGAATTGATAAATTAATGAAATGAACGAAAAATTTAATAAAAAGGCCCTAGGGTGGGTGAGTGCGTACGTCTGTGCTACTTTCTCCAGCTGTGTTGTTGACTTCTACTGAGATAGGCTTGTTGGGTTTCTTCTCCTCGACGACGGCCGAGGGCTTCTTCTTCTTCAGCTTGGCAAGAAGGGAAGATTCTCTCTCTGGGAATGGCGGCATCTCCTCAAGCACGGTTGCCTTGGTTACAAAAAAACAAACAAACAAGTATGAGCTTTGTACTCATTTTGTCTTGGAAAATATTCCATTTTGGCTACTGACTATAAAAAAAGTAAAAAAATATATAAAAAAACAAAAACCCCAATCATTTCATCGTTCAAAGACGCCTCTTATGACAGGAACTGATAATGTTCAATGGTAGATAACACTTGCTTCAGAGAGGCGCTCTAGAGTTGCGCCGAACCAAGTTATTGAATTAAATACATGAAAAGTTTGACGTCTGAAACAGTTAGGAGTGACTGGACTCGCTGGAAGTGGAAAGGTCGACTATTGTAGTTGTTTTGAACGACTCTGGAGCGTCTTGGTTTCTGACGTTGATCTTGTCATGAGCCGAACCTAATGTAAATGTTATGTTAAGTTGGCCTGTCTGAAACGAAAATTTATTTGGGTCGACCTAGAGTCGCTCCTAATCTATTTGGTTCGGCGCGACTCTAGAGCGTTTGTCTGAAGTGTGCTGTATAAGACTGCATGGCACTCAAGTTCTGGTGGTCGAGTTATCGGGGTGTGGGTTCGAATCCTCGTCACGACACTTAAGTCCTTGAGCAAGACATTTAACCATAATTGCTTCTCTCCACCCAGGGGTAAATGGGTACCTGTGAGGGCAGAGATGGTTCTTGTTTGATTTAGCTTGCCGCGCTGAATAGTTTGGCAGCACAGGCTGTATACTAGGGAGCTGAGATGGTTTAAAGGAATGAAAAAAATGGCCCAGTGACCAGGGGTAATAATGTTGGGAGCGCCATGAGCGTCACTGAGTGACGGATTCGAGCGCTCTATAAAGAAGTCACTATTGTTATTATAAGAAGAACTACTCACCAATACGTCAGATGAAGTCCGTACACTCAGGCTGAGGTATTCAACAGCTCGCTGCTGGAGCTCAGCGTCAGCGTTCCGCAACTGATTATCATTCTTCAGAACCTACGACGTCGACAAAAAACGCAAAACATTAGACACTTGTTTTTTCCTTTTGGACTGCCAAGTAATCAACCACGAGGGAAACTGACTTGGTATATTTTAAATAATTTGGGTTTGAACAAAGACAAACTGACTAGTCAATTTGTCTTTGATCGACCCCCAATTTTGTTTTTAATGTTCAGAATATCTCTCGCCGGAATCGAAACAACAACGACATCGTGAGATGGATACGCACAGCCAAGACTTCCGTGAGAGGATCACTGGATGGACTTAGAGTCAGGGGCCGAGAGCCATTGCCGACAAAAAGGTCTGAAACTGGGATACAAGTTTTAGGAGGTATGCTGAAAGAAGGATGGCATTTCCACCTTTTGGTAAACCCCTGGAGTTTATAGATTTCAAGGAGCTTCTAGTAGTAATAAGACAAGAAAAATTAAGTCTTGTTGTTGCACCCGTCAGATTACCAAAATGGCAATCTTAATGGGGCACATTAATATGTCAAGTTGATGACCTCTAATACAATAATGCAAACACAAAGTCAATCAGAAATCTAGTTGAGATCCTTTAGTGTGTGGTAGTGGTCATCACTGGTATAAGAATGACCAGCATCCTGCACACATGTAACTCTTGCTGACGTGGCTTTCTTGGACTAATCCATTATTCTACAGGTGGGGTAAAGGTTTACTACAAATTGAAAAGGGGGGGGCAATTTACAATGAAAAATCTGACATCTCTTCACACTTAGAAAGTAAATCACTTTTGCCAACTCTACATTGCTGTTGCTTAAATCCGAAATTACACACTTACATCTTGGATGATCTGTTTGATCTCTGGGAAAAGGTTAATGAACTTTACGTAGGTGGAGAGAAGGAGTCCTCTTGTAGGGGCGGAGCAGAGATGAAACTTGGAATGGAGAAGGTTGAACTGCACCTGGGGGCTGAGGAAATATTAGATGACAATCAGTTACTGTTTTAAAAGTCACTTGTTGTGTTTTTGAAAAGGAAGATTCGAATCCCATTATGGCCGTTTGTGATAGTCATGACAAATATTTACTGATTCGCGCGCTCTGGTCAAAACTACGAGGTGATACTTGGCGCGTTCTAGTTTGAAAAATCGACCGCTCCAGAGGTAACCGAGGGAGTCGTAGTTTTAGCCTTAGCACGAGTAAAAGCAGTCAGTATTTTTTTATTAACACCCCATGCATATATTGTACGTAGATGTCAAGGTACAAAGAAGCTGCTGATGCTATCGGTATAGTACATTGGTTGCTATAGTGCGCCTTGAGCACCTTAATTTGGTGGATTTTGGCGCATTACAAATACTCTGTATTATTATTATTATTATAGGCATAGAACATTGGTTGCCACGGGTATAGTACATTGGTTGCTATGGGTATAGTACATTGGTTGCCATGGGTATAGCCAATTATTTGCTAGAAAGCTGCGCCTGATTGGCCACAGAAAATAAACACCAATCCTGCCTAAACTCATATTTACCTTGACCTGGGGTCACCAGCAATGAGATTACCAAATTCACCTAAGATGTAACCTCCGACCTTTACCATGTTCTCGTGGCAGGCTGGGGCTTGCAGAGCCTACAAGTAGAAAAAAAAACCCAACAATTTATTCTATTATTTACTTATTAGTCATCCAACAACGCAAGCACCAATACAGGGGTGAGATCTGCAAAGTGACAATTCTTGAAAATGCCTTGCAAAACTGACTTCGAGTCCCGGTCGTGACAATTGTGTCCTTAAGCAAGACACTTAACCATTATTGCTTCGTCCTTCGGATGGGACGTAAAGCCGTTGGTTCCGTGTGTTGTGTAACGCACGTAAAAGAACCCAGTGCACTAATTGAAAAGAGAAGGGGTTCGCCTCGGTGTTCCTGGTTTGATTGGCAGCATATTGCGCCACAGCACCTTGTAAACCATTACATGGTGCTGTGTAAAGGAGTAGGTCTCATACTTCAAACGTAGCCCCTCATACCTTGCAGGAAAATACTGAATGTTGAAGCGCCTTGAGCGTCACTGAGTGACGGATATGAGCGCTATATAAG
The DNA here is from genome assembly GCA_023634235.1 of Pisaster brevispinus. Classification (NCBI taxonomy): domain Eukaryota; kingdom Metazoa; phylum Echinodermata; class Asteroidea; order Forcipulatida; family Asteriidae; genus Pisaster; species Pisaster brevispinus. The sequence goes on from JAMKCF010000018.1 coordinate 7,099,926, forward strand.
AAGCCATTATTATTATTATTATTATTATTATTATTATTATTATTATTATTATTATTATTATTCTGGACCCAGAACCTCCCAGATATCATATTGCACGCTGGTGAAGTTTTGTCTATCATTCAAACCTATAGTGGAGGATATTGAATGGTCCGACAGTAGGAGGGTTGACTGTGTACTGTGTAGATGCATTCACCACATGATATTATATTGCAGGCTGGTGAAGTTTTCTATTATTCAAGATCACAGTGGATAATATTGACCGGTCTGACAGTAAGAGGGTTGACTTTGTACTATGTGGATGCATTCAGTGACCATTCTCTACATGATATCATATTGCAGTCTGCCATGGTTTATCTATCATTCAAGTGTTATTAAATGGTCAAACAGTAGGAAGGTTTTACTGTCAACTTACCTCAAAGACCATCTTGGCGGCATATCCCTGAACATCCTCCCTGTTTATTACAATTTGAATCACGCGATACCAAACCTACACACACACAAAAATAATTACCAGTACGTAACAATCCATCAGAGGTCACAGGTTCAAATCCCTTCTAGTTAATTTTTATCTGACACCCCGAGGTGTGATAAAGCACAATGTAAAAACTGTCATTATTACTACTTTAGTCATGATTGTACTACAGTGAAGACTTTTATGAAATTTTAGCCCTGAAACTGAACATGGGCTGTTGGGAACCTTTCCAGAAAGGCATTCACGAAACTAAATCTTTAAAGGGAGGGGGCAAGGCCAGTCTTATTTTGCAAAGGGCACTTCCACTGGCAAATCTTCTTAGTAGTGTACGGGAAGGATTTTTGAAGGGGCACCAAGGAAAAGCCAAGGGGCAACAAACAGCAGGGCGTCCGGCCTGGAATTTCATCTTCGAGAGGGCAAGGCCATTTCCCTTTTGCAAAGGGCACTTCTATTTGAAAAGTCTGTGGGAAGCTTTTGAACGGGCACCAAGGCCAAGACCAGGGGCAACAGAGGCCATGGCCACCGTGTAATTCCAGGCCTGGGGCATCCTAGTAAGCGATTGACCAAAGAAGAAAGTTACCTCTTCACTGACGAAGTCCCCGGCGATGCGGATCAGATTAAGTATTGTGTCCACATACCACGTATAGTCCACGGCGAACTTCTCCGCTAAGATGGCTACCTTCAGCACCTGTATCATCGAGGTCAAAGGTCAAAGAACATCGGTCAAAGGCAAAAAAAAGGTCAACAATGTAAAACGGCTCAACAACAATAATGATGATGTAAACAGTTTTCCACGGAGCATCGTGTCATTTGACATGTAATGCTGTTATACAATCTGGGCAAAATCTGTTTTCACTGGAGCAACAAATGTACTAGCCTGAACATCTGGCGTCACACTTCAAGGTGTGTGAATAGTGCCAGATACCGGCCTTTAGAACCTACTGGTTCCTGCCAGATGTACCTTTGACCTTGCATGCCGAGCGGTTAAGAGCACCGGACTTACGCTCCGATATTTCTGATCAGCAGATCGTGGGTTCGAGTCCCGATCGTCGCACTTGTGTCCTTGAGCAAGATACTTTACCATAATTGCTTTGTCCTTCGGATGGGACACTAAGCCGTTGATCCTGCGTACTAGGATTAGTAGTGCACGTAAAAGAACCCATAACATTCATCGTGGAAAAGTAGGGGTTAACTTTGGTGTTTCTGGTTCACCTAGCAAGCTTTCTTATTTACAGGTTTCCTCAGGCTTGCGAACAAGAGCGATTAAGTTAACTTATGAGGCATCCTTGGTTTCATTACCAGAAATATATAACAATAATAATAGTGTGTGTAGCATCAGTCTGGTACTTATGCATCATTGTATGTATATATGTGTCTATCTAATGAAACCATTGTGTTTAAGACCAGTGCCTGTCTACGGATAACATTTGGTGCTCGATATGGAGCATGGTGTACCCCTCCTATTGTGTGGAGTCTCAGGAATCCTTTAGAGGATTTTAGGGGGAGGGGTACTTCTGTACAAGAGGAAAATAGTGTGTTACAGTATGGGAACATTGGGGGTACCCTCTGCCCCTACATTGGACATGGTATACGGATAAAGACAGGGGACCAGTCTACAAAAGTACCAGCTGCCAGGGTATTGCAAAGTGCTGTAAAGCTCTGGGAAGGATCCAGTTTACAACCTTGTACGCTAAAGCCCAAACCAAAACTCTTCAGAAATGCACTGACCATTTCTTCCCTGATGGAGTAATCGGCTTTCTCCAGGTAGTCCAACATTTCGCCGACGATCTCCTCAGCATTTGTCCGATCACACATGGCGTACAAGAGATCCACGGCCCGCTGACGCACACTCACGTCCCGCTCCGTCTGGGAAAAAAAAAAAAAAAAGAGAGATTCAACACGAGAAGGATCAATGGCCGTCCTGTATTTCAATACGGGAATACAAGAGTAAGCAGGTTTAGTGAGCAAGTGTTACAACTCACCTTCAATGCTGTGACGACCGTTTCCTGATGCTTCTTGACGGCTTCTCTGGAGAACTCCGACGATGCCAGAAGACACATACTCTCGAGAGCAAGATATCTAAAACGGACAATCAATTCATAAAACAGTTAGGATTATCGTCTGCTCAGGACTATTGGCTGCCAATTCGGACACAAGATTACTGTACTGAACAGACAAGATAATCCCGCGTCAAAATTCCGCAAGGTCAAATTTCAAAGGTCAAAAGGTTGGTGTACTTTACCTGAGATTGGTTTCTCTGTGTTGGAGGAACTGACCGAGTTGGTTACACGCTCGGACCAAGAGGTTGGGCTCGCTGTCGTGGTGAATGATCAGGTTGATCGCCTCAAAGAGAACGGCATTCTTCGAATTGGAATGTTGGACCTTCTTGGACTTTGGCGGCTCCTGGCGAAAAAAAAATAATAAAAAATAAAAAGTCAATCACATCCTCCCAGAACTTGTAAGGATCATAAGGTGCCAGAACCTTACAAATGTACTTGAGGTATCAACTCTGCATAAAATACTTTGTTGGGTCATCACAGATGATTTGGGACTTTTAGCCTAAATAAAAATTGTATATCACTAGGCCAGGCAGACCAGTCTTGTCATGAGTTCAATCAGTTGGGTGTTCAGTTATCATTGAGTGGGGAATGAAGTAGGGTCTATACAAAGAACTACAATTTAACCCTTTCAGTCCCATATACTTTGTACACAGCTAACCCCCATATCCCGCATACTTTTCAAACACATACTTTTATTGAGTGTTTTCATTAAAAAAATCATTAAAAAATTACCATAAAGTATTTTGTTACAATATTTTGGGATAATGTTTATCGGGTAATTGTCTTTATTTCTGGATAGGTTTCGTTGACCTCTGTGACCTCATTGACCTTTAACTTCCTGCGAAAGCGGAAGTTGTAAACAAAATATAAATGCTTTTAAATTTTTGTCATTTTGGCTTATGTTTTCGATATAGTACAAAAAATTATAGTTTACTAGCAATACAAGTTTTATGACATTATTGTAGCTTGGTGTGTCGATAAATTCTGTAGCTAGAACGGTTTTCCTTTGCGTTGTTGTTCATGATCTCTGGCCACGTACGCATATGCTGATGGCGGCCGCCATCTTGAAACTTTGTTTACTTTCGTTCAGATGAACTACTCAAACTTTGACGAAGTTATTAAATGGTTTAAGCTCTGATCAACTGCCAGAAAATCTATCCATATGTGGTATGGACATTTCTAAAGACATCTGCAATACTGTGGACATTTCTAAGGCCAAAGAATCTGTGAAAATTTGGAAACAAAAATAGAAAAAAAACAGAGGGCCACACGGCTATGTCGTGCATCGCTCGTGACACATGTGTGGAAATGCAAACTCGTTATGTGTGTACAGTTCCGCAAACGATAGAAAATACTTCCAAAAACCAATCAAAACAACACATTTTTCTGATTAATATTAAATATACACACCTGAATTAATAGTATAGTATTTGCTAAGTCACCAGTAGTCAAGAAAGGAAATCACAGAGGGAAAACGAGCTACATTTTGAAGAAAATCTGTACGTCAAATTGTTTTCGCTTTGGACTTCGCGCAGACTCGACCATGGAACGGAAGGTGTAAAAAGTCCCGGATGCAGTCTGCTATACCTCTCTAAACTATACCAACAGAGGGCGAATTTCATCGTGTAGTTGGTGCTGTATTTTTGTTTTCATAGTGCATTTGGTGCGAGCGTGACAGCAGTTATTGTGCGGCGACTGCGCAACCCGGGATATCCCGGGAGCGGGATCTGAGTGCGAGCTACATAAACCGGGATATCCCGGGTGCGGGACTGAAAGGGTTAACTGTTCTTTGTCGGAAGTTCAGGCTTCAAGTTTTACACTGGACCGCAGGCCCCAGGCCAATGTGCTTATAGTGTTGGGCCAGTAAACTTATGACCTGACCAAGTCGGGCGGTCTTGTGTTTTTCAATTGAATAATAGCACATGTATCATGAACAGAAACAAATTTGTTCACATGTTTACTTTGAGTCTGATAAATACCTCTCAATTCTAATGAAGTATACTTGATAACCCAAAAGACAGATGTGATAAATCTTCCTTTTTACATGTCTTCGTGGTCCATTATTCAAACAAACAAAAAAACAGTTAAAAGCATGTTGCCAAGACCTAGGAAGTTTTTTTCTCATTTTGATTCTGGTCTTGTACAAAAAATTCTGGTCAAGTAAACATTTTGAGCTACAACACCCTGCGATCTTGTGGATTTTTCTCCATTTTGATTCTAGTCTTGTACAAAAATATCTCATCAAGTAAACATTTTGAGCTACAAGACCCTGCGATCTTGTGGTTTTTTTTCCCCAAAATTTGAGCCCTGATGTTGGTTCCAAATTGTTGTGTTTGATTTTAACATACCTGTGCCTTGTTCAAAATGGTTTCCAGACATTCGTTAAGACGCCCTCGGCTGGCTGGGTCGTCGGGTGGTCCGTAGAATTGAAGCAGTCGCAAGAGCTTGACGGAAAGCCAAGGCGCTGGCACAAAATAATATGTATAGTCCTGGAGGTCTGTGTAAGAAGAAGTCACGATCTGAAAGAAAAAAAATACAAGGGTTTCAGACAAAAGTCATAAAAGTTTTTATATAAACTATTATTAAACAAAAATGATGAACTTTGGGTAAAAGTAAGACAAAATTAAGAAATGGTGAAGTTTTTGTTATAAGAACCATAAAGAAATGGTGAAGTTTGGTCATTGGTAAACATAAACAAAGGTGAAGGACTTTTGAAGTTTTGATGAAATCAAACAAACAATTGTCAAGTATGGGTGAAGAAAACAAACAAACAAACAAACAAGTAGATTTGGACGAGTTTTGGTAAAAATAAACAATGGTCAAGTTTTGGTAACGAATACAAACAAACAAACATCTATAATTGGTAGAGTTTGGGTAAAAATAAGCACAAAATGGTCAGGTTCGGGTAAAACTAAACAACCATGAAGTAATGGATGTTGATTGGTCAATTCTTACCCTGCTGAGTCTTGATACAGCCAATGAGACGCAACCTTTGTAGTCATCAGGGTTATCTAAAACAAGATCGTGGATTAAACTTGTAGCTGCCGTAACGACACCCTGAAAGAAAAAGGTCAGAAATTTGGCCGATATTAGTTCTCTTGCTTTTGCAACAATGGGAATTACCGTCTGACATAAATAAATAGCAGGTCCAGGCGTTGGTAAATGGTTTCTAGTGGCATGGCGTGTCGTGGCTGGGCAGTGTTGGGCACCATACTAGTGCGGTGTCTTAGCCGAGTCGTTAAGGGTACCAGACTTAAGCTCTGGTGTTTCTGATCAGCAGAGTGTGGGTTGAGTCCCGGGGCCTGGCACACGCATCCTCAAACAAAATGATTTAGCATAAATGCTTTGATCTTCGGATCAGACATTAAGCCGTAGGATACGTGTCATAGGATTGATGACAGGTAGAGCCCAGAACAGTTACTGTGGAAGAGTAGGGGATAACCCTGGTGTTTCTTGTTCACAAGTGTTGGTCAAAATCAAAGAAGTTATTCTCTGCACCCTCTCTACCAATCGAATCTACTACCCATCTGACCACCCTTCTGACCACCCATCTGACCACCCATCTGACCACCCATCTGACCACCCTTCTGACCACCCTTCTGACCACCCGTCTGACCACCCGTCTGACCACCCTTCTGACCACCCTTCTGCCCATCCTTCCGTCACCGTGTCTATCACAGTGTCTCTTACCATGTGTTGGTCATTCAGAAGATGGATTATTCTTGTTTGGTATTCGCTACTTGGAATACAGTGGGAGTCGGTTCTGTAGAGTCGAAGCAAGCACAGGGCGGCACTCTGCTTCACCTCATCAATGGTATCCCTGCAGCAAGAAAATCATATATATGTGGTAAGGAAAGAATTCACTAAAACCTTTGTGCTCAGGCTTGAGTGCTTTTTGTGTGTTATCTTAGTCCACTAAAATCACAACTGGGGCTCAAGCAGGCTGAACACAGTAGACTAAAGTGGCCATTGGGGCTCAAGCAGGGTATAGTGCACAGTTGACTAAAGTCGCCATTGGGGCTCAAGCAGGGTATACCACACAGCCGACTAAAGTCACCATTGGGGTTCAAGCAGGGTGTAGTGCACAGTGGACTAAAGTCGCCATTGGGGCTCAAGCAGGGTATAGCGCACAGTCGACTGAAGTCGCCATTGGGGCTCAAGCAGGGTATACCACACAGCCGACTAAAGTCACCATTGGGGTTCAAGCAGGGTGTAGTGCACAGCCGACTAAAGTCACCATTGGGGCTTAAGCAGGGTATAGTGCAACGTCGACTAAAGTTACCATTGGGGCTCAAGCAGGGTATAGTGCACAGTGGACTAAAGTCGCCATTGGAGCTCAAGCAGGGTATACCACACAGCCGACTAAAGTCGCCTTTGGGGCTCAAGCAGGGTATACCACACAGCCGACTAAAGTCACCATTGGGGCTCAAGCAGGGTGTACACAGTAGACTAAATTCGCCATTGGGGCTCAAGCAGGGTGTAGTGCACAGTCGACTAAACTCGCCATTGGGGGTCAAGCAGGGTATAGTGCACAGTTGACTGAAGTCGCCATTGGGGCTCAAGCAGGGTATAGTGCACCGTCGACTAAGGTGGCCATTGGGGCTCAAGCAGGGTATAGCGTACCGTCGACTAAGGTGGCCATTGGGGCTCAAGCAGGGTATAGCGCACAGTCGACTAAAGTCGCCATTGGGGCTCAAGCAAGGTTGCCATTGGGGTTAAAAGGGTTAAAGTTTCTTACCCCGAGACTAGAAGTTTGGGTATTTCAGGCCCCAGAGTCTCAGCCATGGCCTTGCTGCCGATGTTAGCGATGCAGTGAAGGGCTAGGTTGATGTGGATGGGGGTGCGACTTCCCATGTCATTCTTGATGTTCTGGATCACCAGCTGCATCAAGTCGGAGTTCTCGTTGACAAGAACTGAGATGAACAGGTAGCCCTGAAAGAAGCAGAAGTAGATAATTGGAATCATTTCAAATCAAAACTGCAAAGAAGGATGATTAGCCTCACAAATTATTATTAATATTAATATCAATAAAAGACCAATACTTACAATCTGCTTCTCTGTGTATTTGTTTGAGCTGAGGAGATTGACGGCCTCCATGTGACCAAAGTCGATGTCGTGACCGAGCAGAAAGATGAACAGCAGTTTGCAGACATATTTCTTCTTCTGGTACCCATCCAGAGTTTTATCCCCTGAACAAAATCATAATAAAATGATTCAAATAGTTGTTATAAAATGTATTAACTCGATTAATCTATTACTTTTTGAAGACCCTGCTAGACGGATCCGGGCCAAATTTCACAGAGCTGCTTAAGCACAAAAAGTAGCTAAGCACATTAAACTTATGCCTACTAAATTAAGATTACCAGCTAAGACACCATGTGGCAACATGAGTTGCTTAAGCAGACAATAATGCTTAACATTTTTCTGCTAACTGACTAAGCACAAATAAGCAGGACACCACTGGTATCCTGCTTATTTTTGCTTAGTAGAAAAATATTAAGCAATATTGTTTGCTTTCAAGCAGCTCTGTGAAATTAGGCCAAGATGTAATGATTTGGATCTGTTGTGAAGTGTCGGAGTGGAATGGAATAGTGCACCAGACTAAAGTTCTGGTAAACTTGTCAAAGAACGTGTTTGGGTCCCACTCATGACACTTGTGTCCCTGAGCAAGACACAAGTTATATCAACCACTTCTCTGCTTTTCCCCGTTGGATGGAACAATAAATCTCCGAGTGCCATGCGTTGCCACTCATGTTTGTGTAGCTGTAATGCATGTAAAAGACCCCAGTGGTACCAGGGATGTGATAGGCTGTTGAAAAAAAAAAACCTGAGCTGTAAGCGCAAAGCGCGAAGCCTACTTACATAAACATTTATCTTTGGTTTTAAAAGCCCTAATCTGCACTCTGGGGCATTCTTGATGGTTTTATCTCCATGTTTTTATGATCTTAACGTTGTTGTTGGTTTTTTTTTTCCTTTTTTTTTGGGGGGGGGGGTAAAAAAAATCAGATTTCCAGAAATACGGAGCGATTACTTCCCTGCAGTACACTTATCGTTAAGAGAAGGGGTTTGTCTCAGTTTCTGGCATGGTGGTTGGCAGCAAATTGCATCGCATCACTTTATAAAATGACTTTTAAAAAGTATTGAACCGAGGGTTATTATTGTTCTTCGGGTATTGATCAAAATTTTTATCTCTTGCAGAGAATAACTACAAATATCCGTTCATTTGTTCATTTATATAATTTAAATCATTTATTTGATTTCTATTTGTCAAAGATGAGCTTTTATGAAAACGAAAAATCCTGGAAAAATTGGATAGAAATGTCTTTTTGGTGTGGAAATGAAGCTCCCTGAATGTACACGTACAGGATGTTAAATTTAGAGGTTATACAGACTCTCTACATCATTTCAAATAGATATCTGACGGTCTGGCATCTGGTCATGTAACAAGGGCCAGGTCTTCTCATCAAGCTGTGATGGCAAGTTTGCCTCTTCTAAGACAATCCGAAGACGCAGGTAGATTGGTGAAAAATCCTGAAATCAGGAAATATCCTGATAAATCACAGGCCCAGACTTGTATTTTCCATTTTCAATTGTGTAAAAACTTCTGATACATGTAAGTGCAACAACTGAAACAGAAATTGATGGTTTTCATTTGATGTTTTTTTGTTGTCAAGAAGTTTCTCCACTCAGGGTTTTACTCAGGAGTTTTCAAAATTCTTGGGCGTTCTTGAACCAATTTTTTGGAAGTTTGGCCTTTGAAGCAGTCTGAATTGAAACAAGGTCCTCAGAATCATTTTTTACTTGGTGTTTATCTTTGGATTTAAAAGCCCTACTGTGCAATCTGGGGGGCATTCTCTATGTTTTTTTGTGTGAATTTGATCTGAACTAAACCCCCCCCCCCCTACAAAAAAAAAAAAAAAGATAGAGAGAAAACAGTTTTGTTATTACTTTTGTGTGTGTATCGGTCACAATACGCATGTAATGGTAATACCATAAGAGTGGGGACTGTAGAACAAAGGAATACAAAAGGGACAATGCTGTCCTCACATTGGAATCCTTTGTATTTTTGTGTCCTCACATTTTTTCGTGCGCTTAGTCTATGGAGAGTGTTAAGTTAGCGGGACAAAGGAAAGTCCTCACATAGATAGCAATAAATTGATTCATGTATTGGTGTACGATTAGTGCGTATCGGCCCAAAGCCTGTCCACTCCATGAAGAATATTTCAAGTATTTGTTTAGGTCCTACTTCTTTAATTATTTTATTTTTTTTTTTTTTTTAATTAAGTAAAAGTATCTGCAAACTCTGCTAAATTCAGCAAATGCGGCAGACATTCAAGAGCCGTTGGTTTCCTATCGATAACTGTCGCCAAGAAATGTATCCCCTAAACAAATCCCTTCTGGTTAAATGTAAATGTACGAGCGTCAGCTCCGTTGCATTTTAAACATTAGGCCTTCTTTGATTTCCCATTTGACATGCTGGATGGACTACGGGCGGGCTTTCTAACTAATTAATTGGGCACTTACTGAATACATCCCACCTGTAATGAGATGTCACGGTTGGGCTTCAATTTTACATAACGTATCAGCAACTTAGTCAGTGCAGTACATGTATATGTTTAGGGCGCAATTTGACGGGGCTACATAAAATCAGTGCTAGGGTTTAGGGCATGTTTTGTTGTAGGGTTGGCCCTCAAGACAAGCCAGCAGGACCTGTTAGCTTGGCATCTGACTGGTCCGTCAGCCTTTTCACAAGACCATATTCCATACAAAAATATGGACTTGTTTTAAAGGTAGAGTCATCGTTTGGATTTTGTCGACATAATCTGGGCTTGAAATTTAAACAGAACCGCAGTCCCGACGCCAGAGATTTTTCAGTGTCGGGCCAGTAAACTTATGACCCAACAAGTCCAGCGGTCTTGTGTTTCTGAATGATAATACTGTAACTCACCTCATTTTTAACTCAAAAAATTATGTTTTAAAATGTTAAAATTTGAGTCCGATAAATATCTTTCATTTCTGTATGAGTATGAAAGTATCATAGGACAACGAGATAAATCTTCTCTGTGTTTGTTCAAACAGTTTAATTATGAGGAGATGTGTAGATTCTTATTTTGATTCTGGTCAATATGAACACAATTTCTGGTCCAGTAAAAATTACAAGAAACACCGAGGTCTTGTGCATTTTTTCTCCCAACTCGTGGTTAAATGCTGATTTATAGGCAAAAGTATTGAGGAAGATACAATGGTAAGTTGTATAGTTTACCTATCAGTTATTAAAAACCAGAGGATAATATTGAATGGCCAAACAGAAGGAGGGTTAACATTTCACTCTGAGTTAGTCCATACCTTGAGTTATACTTTATATGCTATTAAGTGACTACAAATTTGACCTCTAAATGTTACTGAAACCGATGGCCATTGCTAACTGTCAACTGGAAACGAGCTTGGACGGTTGCAGATTTTCACATTTCCTTTTCCTGTTTTCTTAAATTGTCCGATGTGACAAGATTCGACTACTTTCGACCGTTTTTAAATAAACACAATAGCCCTTCAGGATGTGTAATTTACAATTGAAGAGAAAAAATATTCAAGGTCTTTTTAATACGTGTTCAGTTTTAGGAAGTCCTATTTGATTTTTAATAGTGAATGCAAACGTGTAAAACCAATGGACTTCTGTAAAATGCTCTACATATTTAAGAGGTATTATACAGGAAACAGTGCTGAAAACAGTACAGAAAAAAATATAATTTTTCTACTTAAGTCTGAAAGCTCAGAAAAAGTGGTTTTAGCATGAACTTCATAATCAGTAATACTGATTATGAAGTTCATGCTAGAACCACTTTTTCTGTGAAATATTTCCCTCTGAAATGAAGTCAGATTTGAGAAAACTGTTTATGAAACCCTAACAAAAGCAACAGTTGATTTCGGTTGTTTTAACTAAAACTAAGGACAATGTGATTACATGTTGAAAAATTTGCATGGTTTTTCACTATTTTCTCCTCCTGACTCACGGATTAAGCCAAAATTTTCACACGTTTGTTATTTCATATATTATGTGGTTGATCACACAGAACATTTTGTCAGCTCCAATCCTGTACATGTGTACCTTTAAAGCATTATTTCTAAATAGAGTCATTCAGCATCAGAGATCACCCAATGGATTCAACCCTGCCCAGTTCAAAATGGTTCCAATTTGGTGTTAAGGGTTAATGCAGGACTCGAAATTAACACTGGACCACAGGCCTAGGGCCAGTGATTTTAGCATCGGGCCAGTAAACTCACAACCAGACAAGCCCGATGGTCTTGTGTTTTTCAATTCAATAATAATAGGCTACCTCATTGTGTAATTTTTTTCTTCTAAAAATGTTGACTAGGAATCTGATAAATATCTTTCAATTCTCTTCGGTATCGAAGTGCTGCACAGATTTTCACTTAGTGCTCGTTCAACTCATTTCATTCTGGTCTTGTTAAAATAAATTCTGGTCCAGTAAAAATGTTGAGCTACAAGCCCTGCAGTCTTGTGGGTGTTTCCCCCAAATTCGAGCCCTGGTTAACGTGGGTTGAAAAAGTCTAAATTTCAAGTTTTAGCCTTCAATAGGACCAACATGTACAGTTTTGAAGCTACGGCCGGTCATTTTGGGGTGAAATGACAGGTGGGCTAAATTTATTGTTATTTGTGTTTTCAGAAAAGAAAGTAGAGGAAAGTGCAAACAGAAACAAATCACTGTCACTCATTTTGATACCCCAGTTAGTTTAGGCAGTCCTATTGGTTGAAAGGTGGTCACATGATCATTTAAGACCGGTGTAAAATGGCTGATAGCGACATAAATGGAGCTGAGAATGCGCGTTCATCACTCATAGCAATAGACGTGTTGGTGCACAAGCTTACATGGACGCTACTTTACGCGTAGCGCAATCAACTACCGTTACTCAAAGCTACCATGCCAACCATCAGACCATGCCAACCTGTTACATGATATCATGTGGTGAATGTATCAGTACACGGTCAACCCTCCTACTGTCTGACCATTCAATATCATCTATGGTTTTGAATGATAGACAAACTATGCCAGCCTGCAATGTGACACCATGCATGTGAATGAATCTACACAGTACACTGTCAACCCTCCTACTGTCTAACAAGTCAATATCATCCACATAACTATGCAATCTGGTAGCGTAGTGGTACATGTAAATATGTCTACACATTACACATACACGTTCACAAAGTTCTTTGTAGTTGCTACCATACCAACATGTACAAAACCTGTCAGTTGAATGGTTTAAAATGGTTTGTCAACTTGCTTGAAAATAAGTAAGTGTACCAAGAGTAGGAGGGTTAATGCTATTCATAACAGACAAAATAACCATTTACCTTTGAATTTGGAGCGAATGTTGGCCAGTTCCTTATTGATCCGTTTGATCTCGGCTTCCTTGCTCTTGCCTGCAAGTCAAAATGAACATTTAAGTTTAAAACTAGAGCTTAGTACTTTCTCCAACACCAATCTTCCTGTCACGCCTGAGTGCACCCATAGTTGTGTACTGAGGGAGCTGGGAAATGAAGGAATCGGTTTTCTTTGTTCACGTGGTTACTGGACCCCATTTTCAGTCCAAATGCACAGCACAACCAGTGTTCTGCAACATGTCAAAAAAGCTTGGCGCAAACAATGGGTACTGCAAAAAAAAAAATTGCATTGTAGGATATAAAGGAATCATTTTGATTTAACCCAAAGTTATTTTAATGTTCAGTTTCAACACTTTGATAGGAAATTGATCGATAAATTCAAATCAGGGCATCCACCAGGCCTAGAGTTACATGGAAGTCACCGAGGCCATGGTCTCTGTTGCCCCTGGTGCCCATTCAAAAGTTTCCCATAGACTTTAAAGGCAAAGTATACCTTTGGTGTTATGAACCGTTTGATTGTTTTAATCCTCTATAAATGTAGTGTATAACTAACCTGTGAAAATTTCACTTCAAAAGGTGGTCTCGTTTTTGAGATATCACCGAAAAACCGGAGCGAATATTTCCACGCAGGAAGATTATTCCCTATAGGAATACTTGATCTGAGAAGCGTTACGGCCGTAACGCTTCTCAGATTCAAACTTTTGGGGATAAAAAGTGATATATTTTTCCATAACCGCAGTACTTCAAAGTAAAAAGTTTCTCAAACTGCATTATACTATCCAAAGCTGCTGTACTTCGTATCAAGTAAGTTTTTATTGCCATTAATTGTTCAGAGTCATTACCAAACGTATACCTTCCCTTTAAGATTTTCCAATGGAAGTGCCCTTTGCAAAAAAGGAAATTGGCCTTGCCCTCCCAAGGATGAAACTCCAGGCCAGCATCCACATGACACCCGACACCTCTCTCTTTACCACCATCAGGGCTTACTCTTAACACTAGTTCAGCGTACCTTGTCTAGTAAAAACTGCTTCTGGCTAGTAAAGCCTTCTCAAGTGCAGGCCTCTAAATAACCCACAGCACCCACAGCAATTGCCAGGGTGCCCTGTGCTTTTGCTGTGGTGCCCTTTGCAAGGTTCCAATACAAATTTACATTTTCCTCATATGTAGAGTGCCCCCTTACCAGAGGAAAATCGCCGTGCCCTTTCAAGAGCAAAGTTCAAGGCCAGCAACTTGCCCTGTGGGGGACTTAAAAACTGTGCAGCCTCCACGTTTAAAATACTCATATTTCTTCCTTTTCAGATGTGAATAATGAATTCTAAAAAATGTGTTTTTAAAATTCATTCTTGCCTTGAGTGTGTGAATGTAACTTCATTTGACCAATAAAATGGTTGTGACTGCTACCTTAACTACATGTACATCAGAAAGATACGTTTAAAATGACAACACATCTTTAAAATCTAGACTACCAAAACTTCCTGGGGGGCAAGTAAAACCTACAGTTCACTAGCCCGGTGGACTGCTTTACAAAAAGCATTGAGCACAAAGCAGCGAACGATTTCCCTTGTATAGCATAGCAAAATACTACACAAAATGTACCAGTTGCTACTCAAAAAATCACCATTTGCTACTCCATATTAGCATTCAGTGTGTACACAAAATGTTCAGTCCAAATATTTTGCTAGATGCAAATTTCCTTGATGAAATCGTTCCCTGCAAGGCCTACGTCATGGAATAGGGGAGGGGGGGGGGCATTTTATTGAAGTAAAACTCACAGTTTCTGATGTCAGAAATGAAGACTGCCAGACCCCGCATGCCATCTCCTTTGACTGTCGGCATGGTCGCTGTGTGTTTGGTTTTACCAGTCAAGGCACCGACGATAGAAACTCACTGGCTTTCAACACAATCTACATGTACAGATCAATTAAAAAGAAAGGAAAATTACAATTTTGTATATTGGAGACTCTGTTGTTTCACCAGTAGGACATCAATGATGACAGTTGATGCAAAACAAATATTAAACATGAAAATAGGGGGGGGGGGAATATTTAGTTGTGCCAAAATTTAAATTGGCACTAAGTAAGGCCAGTGGCACTGAGGTGCATGATGACTGTCGTCATGATCACAGCAGGCCTGTAGCTTCACATGGAATTATCAAACTCTCACCCAGTTACTGCACATGGGCACACACTGGCTGGCCATAGATATCTGATACGGCCAGCGTGCGTACGTGCGCATGTAGTAATTCTGTGAGCATGGTTAGAATTGACCTTAAATGCACATGGCATCATTTCAGTAGGGCGCCCTCCTCTAGAGGTCAAAAGGAAGTTGTTCATTGGCCAATCCTGTGTCCCGCGCGTACAAATCTGTGTTTTGATTGTTTCGACACCGTTTGACCTCTAAGATGGCAGCTGAATGACGCCAATGCATATAAGGTCCATTCAAAATTCCATAGTACAATCATAGGCCTGCTGTGTAACTAACACTTCATCAACCATGATTGCGTTTTTCCTTACACCGACGTGTCTTAAGCACTGTACACTCACTTCACACACCACCAATGGTTTGACACTCTGCCATGTAATTGGGCAGCAAATTTTTTGAAAAGAACCGAAGGGTATACAAACTCAGGATGATCAGGGCAATATTCATCGAAACTTTAGAGTTGTTAAAACACCGATTCTTTGTAGTGCCACAACTCATATTACTAGGTTCTTTATAAAGCGCTTTACCACACGGTGCCCTAGGGGTGTATCAAAGCACTCATTATTTAGGCTACATTTCAAAAGAAAAATAAAGCAGATCTATATTATTTGTTTAATAAATGAAACTCATTTATGTAGTGGGCCTAACTTCTAATGGTTTACAAAGTTTTGCACATTCAGCAGCCACTGCCAGAAACACCATGGCAAACCCCTTCTCTTAACGATAAGTGCTGGGTTCTTTTACGTACATTACATATTTACAAGCTACCTACGGCTAGCTTTACGTCCCATCCAAAGGATGAAGCGATTAATAACGGGGTTTTTTTTTGCTTGAGATTTCAAGCGTCAAGACCAGAACCCGAACCCACATTCTGCTGATCAGAAACTCCAGAGCTTGAGTCCAGTGTGCTTGATTGCTCAACCACAACATGCCACAATGAAACAGGTCTTATTTTAGTTTGAGTAGTATGTACTACATGTATCTTGCCGGTTCCAGCTTTCTATAAGTAAACTATACTATGGCGGCAAATCATATATAGTGCCCTCTTTGACGCATACACACGAGTAGCCAACATTTAAAGTGTTAACTTACAATTTTGTTTTGTCTGACATCCCACTAGCCGTGAGGACACAAATCCGCTTTTCAACCGACCTGTTCCACATTTGATTCCCCATGCGACATTTTCCAGTATATTTCATTCCAAAAAAATATTGAATATTCTTCTTACCTAAATGGATAATCGGTGTTACTTTTTTTCTGATTTGTGGCTCCCAAAGAAAGTTTTTTTTTAAAGGGAAATACATGTAAGTCTGGCATTAATTGAAGGCCCGACTCTGATTCCTATCATACAGTCATAATATGAAACTGATTCTGAAACCACAACGATAACAATTAACATGTATGTGGGCACAAAAAAAATAACATTTTGCACAGTAACATTTGTAATTCTAGATTCTATATTTCTATTTTTGCTTCACTGCATTTTTTTTTCCAGTGCCATTCCGGCTTTATATCAACTACCCAGTTAAACTAAGTAAAAAGAAAGGCTGCGTTGGCTTAATAATAATATACACTGTCTCTTATTGATGAAATTTTTAATAGCAATAAGAGTCTTAAAGTTATTACTATTAAAAATTTCATCAATCGAATAAACAAATGCCATGGTATGGTCTGTTTCTCATGGTGTTCTGTCACAGTGAGTTGTGATTGTCACTTGCGTCACTGTCAGTGACACGCAGGTCACTATCATCAGTGTCTCACTCCCCAAAATTGGAGGGTTTATTCATGGAGGTAGAATTACCTCCATGGTTTATTTCACACCCACACCGTTTAAGGGTAGCAAAAGAAACAAGACCAGACAGATTAGAATTAGGCCTAAAATAGAAAGAACATCCATCAATCATTGACTAAGATAATGAATGAGTAATTAATGACAATGTGAGACTAATTTGTGATCTGAATTCTCTCTTGAGCTGTCTTTTCATAAGAAAGCTCATTACGATGTAGACAAGATACATGGCTAAAGTTTTAGTAAAGAGGGCGTGCATGGATGGGCAGGGGCAGTGTACCGACGACCGGCATAGTCTAGTCACCGTGCACCGGGCAATGACTAACAACGCAAAATGGAATTCATATTTATGTTGCCGATTTACACCAAATAAATCACAGCAAAATACACCATAAAAACCAATGAACACTTCCCACTCACCCGATACAACCTCTTATCTCTCCTGGACTCATACAAAATTAACAGGAAATGGAGAACTTGAACGCTGGAAAGAATTGCGGCGATGTGTCTAGATCAATCTTCCTGTGTCGAAAATGGCCGCCATTACAGCACGTATTCACCGTGCGGAAGATTTATGCGCGCACGCGCAACAAAAACGCTATATCACGTGATAATTATTTGCTCATGCATATGTATTTTTTGTTCTAAGAAAACAAAGCGATGACTCATCGATTAGGAGGCGGTTTTAAGGGGGTGAAGGAGGAGTCTTAGCTATTTTCATGAATATGCATCAATAAAGGCTTGTTCAATGTTAACGTTTGTCATTTAATTTTTGTTCACAATGATTGTGTGACGATTTTACCGGCGGTCCAAAAATAGGACAATTATGGTCATAAATACACGATTTTCATCATTATTTCGGGAATTTGTCGGTTTTTCAAAAAAGCGCAATTTGAGGGGGATTTGGAATCTGAAATATCATGAACGAGGATGTTTACAACGATCCTGTACACCCTAGAACAGAGCTAAACTTTTTTTTTCACACGTAAATTTGTTCATGAATATGGCATTTTCTGGCATCTTTCTTCATCCAAATAGTAACTTTGTACGTAAAAAGGATTGTTTACACTTCCTATAAGTCAAATTTTCAACTAAAAACTGGCACATTTGCTCAAGATTCCGTGTGATCAGCCACCAGTTTGTGTTACATTAGTCCACTGACCACACTGGACTATGCAGCTTTGGGTCTTGTAATGTGACACCGCGTGTCTTCAAGATAAGAAGTCACCATCTTGGCTACACACTGAATGCACGCTGTGTGTGCGTGCACAGTGTACATGAAGGGAACGCTTGCTTGGTGAAGATTGGGGAACACTTCGTGAAGAAAACAGATGGAGGTCGAGGCTCAATTCTTTCAGGTATATTAATTGTCAGCTATTTATTGAATAAACCATAGATGAAGGATTATTCTTCCATGCATAAACTGACATTACAATAAATAACAATCCACTATTTTATCATTCATTTCATGATCATTATCATTGATCATTACTAAAACTTGAATTTAGTAAATGAACCATGGTGTGTGAAGGAACATGGAGGAAGAACAACATGTTGTTAATTGATTGATCATGGAAACAAGCCGGATCTGATGTTGACTTTTTAAATCCGATTTTTGTTTTTTTGTGAATTGAGGAAAGAAAATACCCCATCTTAATTGTACTGATATTTCTTCCCAATTTCATCATCTGATTGCACCGTTGCGGGGTGAAAAACCAGGTAAAAACTCATGTAGAGAAAAAAAAGACCTGGAAAACCCGGCAACTAAAATTTGAAATTAATTGACAATCTACGTACATGCTCAAAATTATATTGGTTTTAGCACAAATGATTGGAATGCAATTTTAAGAGAAAGCCTGACATTATTATTATAAAGCTTAAATAATAAAATAAGTTGCATTTCTTCAAACAATTTTTTTTAAATAAAAGTATATGTTTAAAAAAATACACGGTCAAAATAGTCCAAAGTGCTGATGGCTTCATGTTTTGTTTACCGCGATGGAATCTGCACGCAAACCATAATGTCATCAGTACATTGATCTATGTAGATAACCCGGCTAATACTTCACACGAAAACAATTGTGAAGCGAATTATGTGACGCAAAGGCAAACAATCAGGCACGTGCTGTTTTCTAATTGTGACGCAAGGAAAATTCGCTTCACTTTCGCAATTTATGTGATGTATCAACCGAGCTTTGCTGAGTTTGCCGAGTTTGCTGAAGCAATTTTGAAATGACTGCTTTATTTATCTATGTTTGTTTGTCTATGATAATGAATTGCACAAATTAAGAAATTGTGATTCAGTAACTAGACGACAATTTATTGTAGTCATTGTGAAATCAGCGGTTAGTCTGGTAGGATTTGAACCCACAATCTTGAGATTGCAAGTCCTGCAGTCTAACCACTGGACCACTGTGACATAACATGATGTTTCAATTGACAATTAACCTCTTCCCCCACCCCCAAATTCAGCGGCAGCTTTTACAGATTGCTTTGAAAACAAAAAAATGTTCCTCAGAAAGTAAAGCGATGGGCCAGCCATACAGTTTTTATTCAAATATCTGGAAAGTGGGTTAATATTCAATTGAAAACCGAGAATTAAATTAATTACACCCCCTAGGAGAAAGAGAAATAAAAAATAATAAATAAAAGCAGTGTTTCAAATCTAAAGCTAAAGGGGCTGTGTCGTCGTGATCATAGTCTGCTGGTGGCTAGGCATGGAAACATGAACTCTCACCCAGTCACTACACATGCCACATCACAAATATGGTCACAACAAAAAATAAAAGCTTTAAAGGGCGCTGTTATTATCGCATGGGCATGTGCAGTAACTGGGTGAGAATTCAGAATTCAATGTCTGGCCACAGACTCGCTGTGATCAAGACGACAGTGCCCTGTTATTATGTACATTTTATTCAAAGGAGAAATTTACACATGTTTCTTGTACCATAATCTTAGGCGTATAAGCCGCAGAATACATTGATCTTGACCCTCAAAAACATTGCGGCTCATATGCCAAAGATTAAGGTACAAATTTATTATTTACACATGAGAAAATTGCCAGTTCTTTATTGAATGAAACTTGTGATTATGTGGAAATTAACAAAATAAAATTATTTTGAAAAGGCAGCGGGTGGTGCATGGGCAGGGCTGGTCATGACCCAGTGAGTCCGGATGACAGACTGCAGAATATCCACCTCTTCATGCAGTCCTCGGACATCACGCCGGAGGGTGTTGAGATGGGCATGGACAGACTCCCCTCCTTGTTCGCCGTGGAATCCTAGACCAAAGTGCCACTGCCGCAGCCAGGAGATGACATGGTCTTCTAGTAGATGCATCTTCGGCGGCACACTCTCAGATGGAAAAGTGGCGCGGAAATAAGCCAGGTAGTTGTTGATATCCTGGCTTAATGCATCTACAGCTGGGCCATCCAGGACCGATGAGGTATTGTACGTCCGGTGACAAGTGCCAAACAGATGGAATAGTTTGGCATACTTTGCAGCGACTGTTCTTGCTTCGCCCACCAGGGAAGGACAAAGATCTCGGGTTTTGTTGACAACTGCATCGGTGAGGAGCTTGATGTTTTCTTCCTGCATAAAAAAATAGGTAAAATATTTATACTCTAAAATACTTGTTGTGTTATACTTGTTATGAGTCACAATGTCTTAAAAAATTATTGGTTAAGTCTAGCACAATTGCCCCAAAAATTATTAAAGAATTAAAAATAGTAAGTTATATTTAAAGGTAGAAAAAAAAAAATTGTTTCTCTTTTTTTCATAATTTGTGAGTTGGATAAGTTGCAACTTTGGAAGATGACTGTTTTATACCTTGCAGCATTTATGGACATGATTGCCAACAAAACTCTTCCCATGGTAGGCCTGTCGCTGCACCCGGAAATCCTGGAGTATGATGTCTAGTTGCCCAGCTAGAGGACCTTGACCTGGCTTAAGTGCTGCCTTTTCACGAAGGGCCTTTGCTTCCGCCAACTGAAAAAATGTATAACGTGGTCAAATTAGTGAATAAAAAGCTTGTGCTGCTATTAATAAAAACTTAACAGATTTACACTTTGTGTTTATGAAAGCTTACCAGATGTTCTTGTTGCTTTCGCAGTGCAGTCGTTTCATCGATGTAAGATTGAATGTCTGCACTTCCCTCCACAGATGACATGATGGTGTCCGCAAGTTCTTCTTCTTTGTGACGGAATTCCTCATCCAAGGCCTCTGCCTGTAGATCTAGTTGCCGGGCACTCTTCAACACGGAGACGACTCTCTTGAAGCAGGAGCCAAGTGCTGGATTTTCTTCCTCGGTGTGATGTTCATCTTGTAAGGCCAACACAGCCGCCACTTGCATGTCAAGGTCATGACATGCCCCTTCAAAGCTGTTGAAATGCTTGAGGTATAACCCGAGACTGATGTGAAGTCCGGGTGGGCAAACCTGTCATAAATCAGGTAAATGCAATGTTACCTCATTTTCATCTTCATTTGCATTTATTTAATATTTTTTGTTTGTTTTTTATTACCACTAAATTTAATAACAATTTGCAAAATATTTACCTGTGTCAGCGGAATCCTAAACATTGGCTCTCTGATCACGTTGTTGAAGAGTTTAGCCTTGGAGAGGTTACTGCCATCAGCGATGAATCTGCGGAGGTCATTGTCCAGGGTCTGTAGAGTCCTCTGCCTAGATGGTGACCTTTCCTCCCGGGGCTGACGCATGTCATCTTTTGCGATGTCACAAAAGAGACAGCAGTGTCGTCCTGTTAAATATAAAGAAATTAACAGTTGCTACACACGTCTATAGTTTGCTTTTTTAAAACTTCGATAATAAAACTGAATTTACCTGAAGCCCCGGTAATTCCATACACTCGGCAGAGATACTCATAGTCCCCGAACATGAAGAGTCTGATGTTATGACTCTTCCAAGTGCAGGACTGCAGCTCAGCAACTTGTTGACGGAAGCGCAGGAGACCAGTTTTCAAATTGTTGCTGGTATCACCTGCTGCGAAAGCACAAGCAACTACGGTGTGACGAAGGGCATTGGGACGTCCAACATTGGCGATCTGAAACATTTGTTTGAACGTCCCGCCTCCCTTGTCGCCTCCGATCTTTACCCAAACCTCGTTCTGTGGGATGTTGCCCTTGTGCCAAGTTAGCTCGTTGGTCCTGTTGAAGAGAATAAGAGCAAATTATAATTTTAAACATTTTATTCAATTGTGTTCATAAAAAGAAAAAAAATTAATTATTTAAACATCCCCAATTTTCTTACTTCTCGTAGGCATCTAGTTGCTGTCTAACTTTAGCGACAAGGGACTTCACAGCTACGCAGGGGGCTGGCTTGATGATAACTCCTCCATTGACGTCATCAGGGAATGAAAAGGGGAGGTTCTCGGCAATGATGTTATCCGCCACGACGTCTTGTTGTTGTTGACGCATGGCGTTTTCGCCTTCAGTGAGAATGTTGTATCCCCTCAACCATCTTTTCAGTTCCCTGGTGCGCTTCCAAGAGACTCCCAGGTGAGCCTTCGCAGCAAGGAGCTGCATGTTGGGGATCTTAATGGTGTTCAGTTTCAACTCCCGCAACATGCCCTGCAGATCTTTTCGCAGGTGGCATAGCTTTATTTCGTCTTTGTGCTGCTCCTGTTTAGCACCCTTGCTGAGAAGGTTACGGGTCTTGTCTAAAATCTCTGAGCGCCGTCGGATGGTTTTGGAGGAGGCAACCTCGCTGCTTTTCCGAGGAGTGGGGACACAAAGTGTCATCAGAGGCTTGTTATGAGAAAAAATTAAAGATAAAAAATAATCAGTATCTCTAATCATTATGTGAAATTCTTTTAAAGAAGGAAAAGGAGGAAACATGAAGAAAACAAATTTAAACATAAACAAAAATTTAATGCAAAAATTAAGCTTTACAATTTTGAAACAATTTAACTCACCAGACCACCGGTGCTGTACTTTGTGGTTAACCCGTCTGCAGATTGGGCGAGCTTCGTCTTCAAGATGTGTGCTCCGAGAGCCTCCATCTGAGGGGTTAACGGCGCAGTCAGGGGACGCAGCAACATCTGGGTGACTTCACTTGGAGTTGTTGATGGTGGAATAAATTCATCTGCAAATGAAACTGTAGTTGGGTTAGTGAAGGAACAAACATGGGATGAAATTTCACCCACAGTTACGTGGACCTTGCATGCTGTGCACTTCATAGCTGTACTCAAAAATAAACTAGCAAAATATCCTCGGGGGGCAGTGATGCTCTTGAAGTGCACTGGTACTTGACAGACTGGACATGGGGCGCTAGGTTCTCTGAAAGATTCATAGTGGGCTGTCAAGCACTCGGAACAAAATAAATGCATGCAAGGTGTCTCCAGGGCATTGTCAAGTAAACTGGTGCAAATTTTACATTCTATGGGGGCTATACTTGACAATGGCTCAAAATTGGGAATCTTATCCCTGGAGACTGTGGGTGAGGGAGGGAGACTGCTGAAGTGCTCTAGACATGCGGGGGTAATCCTAGGCCTGCCACTCCCTGGGTGTTTCTGCTTCTTTTTTCGACCAGCTTTTAGCTGTTGGACACTATTTGTACACACAGTGCAGACACCTGTTCTTGGGTGGGGTGGCCAGGCGGGGGCGGCTTTCCTAGATGAAAGAAAAAGACAAGTATAACAAGAATGACACATGTGTGGGGGGTGAGTGCTTTCGTCGTCATGAGAGACGTCAACCTGAAATGTGCTAACAATTTTGTCTCTGTATTTGGCACAACTCTTAGCACATTTCCCAGCCTTTGTCTCAGATGATGACAAGCAACGCCCCCCACACAGTCTACATAACCTTTTCAGAGTTTTCTCGTGATCATCCATATTGAATCTGTATTTCAGAAATAAAAAATATAAAACAATACTTTATGATGCAACAGTTTAAATTTATAAAGTTAAAACTTTGGAGAAAAAAAAATTGCAACTTCCTTCTTTTAAGTTTTAGTATGATCAAATGTAAAATAAAGTTGCCACTACACAAAAGGGACAAAGTTACTTTTTGAAAATTGAAAAGTTTTTGTTTTTCAAATTTGTACTGTCATAGTACATGTATATTACATTGTAATTGTTAACAAGTCTATCATGATTATAGACTTGTTTAAACTCTAGCCTAGTTAATTGTAAACAGATAAACGTTTTTAATAAAAAAAGGTTGGCAAGTCTGTTTGATTATTGTCTGGAGTGTTTATATGGGGTCGTTAAAAACATTCTCGGTCTGACTGAATATTGTATGTATTTATTTATTTTTCATGAATCAATAGGCCTAATAACACTTTAATTATCATCATAGGACTGTCTTTAACCTTATATTATTATTTAATATTAGGCCTGATTTATGGCATAAATACTTTCATAAGATTGCTAGAATAAATTATTTGGCCATGTTTAAGCTTTTTTTTTTTTTAAGCAGCTACAGGCCCCCCTTCTGTTAAGCCTATCGTTTGTTTATTCTGGCAGAACGTACACTGCGAGTGAAGATTTAGCGACCCAACCAACACACCCCAAAACGCCCGACAAACGCCTCGTTTTCACGGCACTCCTGTGTGGCTTTGTCCGTGTGAGCGCGTTTCTCGTGAAATGTTACGGGTGTCAAATTACAAATTGCCCCATTGACCTTGACGAGAATTACACAATACATCGTTAAAAAAAGTTTAGCTCTAAAGTGAAGACCAACGTCATTCGTGAAATAATCTGGAAACTGAAGTTAAAATAGTGGGATTTTCGTAGATTTGCGCAGAATTATACAATGTATGTTTAATTTTTGTTTATATTTTAAAGATATTTTGGGTGGGGCTTTGGGATAAATTAAACAAAAAATTGATTTATTTACCGTGAAGTGCGTCCAGAACATCAGTCGGTAGCGTCAGATCTACATATAAATAGAAGGTAACGCCTAACCTAGACTGATGATTGGCTAATGGGGAATCGGTTTGGATGTTAAATATTCATTAGTCTATTTTTTTCCCGCCAGTTTTAATTCCCTTTCGTTGATTAGTCCATTTAAAAACTTTTTCAAATTCGGAGCCCGCGAACTTGACTTGACCGCGTGCGGGCGCCCTGTTTCTCGCATAGTTTACATTAATCGCGCGTTGTTTACACAAAGGCGCTAACGCGCAAGGTCAGACCGGATGTCGCGCGACGTAATTCCATGGGGGATACGTGACAGAAAGGGCAGTCACTCTAAATATCATCCGGTAGCGTACATCGCTGGTACCCGGTAAAGGGTAAAAACAGGTGTGTGATTTGATCGTGAATATTGACCCCCCAAAATGAATTATGACTAAAGAAAAACTGTGCGCGTTTTAAACAATTTTTATGGGACAAAAAATAACAAGGCAAACTTTATATAATGAGTTTACGTTCTTACTGTCCAGTTTAGAGTATTATTCTTCGGGGCGAGTGTAAAGGCAATTTTTAGTTTATTTATTTTATTTTTATCATGATTATTATTATATATATATTTTTTTTGGGGGGCGGCGGAGTTTTCCCGGTGCAGAGTGATGTTTTTTAAGAACGAAAACAGGCAATCTGGAAACTTAGCACTTAGCCCTTTTTTTCTTGTTATTATGAAACACATATCTTTATTGGACCAGCCTGACCTTGCTTGACACAAACACTACAATAACAAATAATAAGTAAAACAGTTTTTTACCGCAAAAGTTTTTGGCCGCAATTCGGTGGAACGAATCTAAATTAAACGTTTGGTAACTTTGTTTTTTGTTTTATTTACCTTTAAGTACAGTTTCACATTTTAATTTTATTATAAACTATTTTAAAAGGTCAAAAGGTACTATACTCAACACAAATTACTCATGCTGTGACGTGTCTATTTTAAAATGTTATTCCGGGTGGCGAAATAAAGCTTGGGAAAACCATCATTGGGTATTTCAAATGGCAAGTTGTTTTAAAACAATACACCTGGAAAAACTATAGAAAAACTTGCAAACATCATTTTTTCAAATAAGTTCCGACTACACTACATGTACATGTATATAATTACATTTTGTGCACTAATGACATGACCCACCTATGGTTACCAGCGAATCATTGTCTAATGGGTTTAGCATGTCTTGCAGCGATCCCGCCCCCTTACAAATTTGCCTCGAACGAAACGCAGAAACAACTAATATTTTCACGAAAATTTGAGACACTGAAGTTGTAATTATAGCTATCAAGTCTAAGATTGTGTTAATCTATGTCCATTTAGCATAGTTTCACTGAAAGTTACAAAATAGCCTATGTTAAAAATGAACGGTTTTGTGGGTTATTTTAAGTGATGGGTTCTAACGATTCGCATAATGGGGTGGAGCGGCAACAGCGCGATTCATTACAGGCTCAAGCCACACGTGTCATGTGACAATGTAATGAGATTTGCAGATTATAGATGGCGCTATTTCATTTTTACAAGCCCACGCAAAACCAATTATTTTCAGTATTGTTCCTCAATAGATTTCAAATCTCGCGTGTATTCCGACATTGGGTCTCATTCACGTGAGTGAGATTTCAAAAGGCTTTTTCAAAATACCGATATGAATAAAAAAAAATCATTTATAATGGTGTTTATAACAAAAAATACACTGAAACCTAATAATATTTTGTTGATTTACTTTGTGGTTCCACCCCCCCCCCAAAAAAAACCCCAGAATTAACATTCTTCACAAATTGACAAAACAAAATGTTGGCTTTTGTTAGGCCCAATAAAAGAAAAAAGAATGTACGAAAGGTTATCATGTGTCACCAGCTGCGTGTTAACAACAACACACTCCCAAACACACACCACTTACGCATACATGTTCCCGATATCAATCGCATGTCAATTGGTTTTTAATTAGAGCGTGTATTTCGTGACGCTCATTAGGCCGATGTTCAGCGAACATGGGCAAACCGCTTTCCAGTAACACTAAAATCGTCATTAAAAACGTTGTGTACACTTCAGCAAGTCCTTCAATAATATGGGTGGTATAATACGAATTGCCCATCCAAACACTTACACAATAACGTTCATTTTCAACAGCTTACTAGTTTATAAGCGAGCAATTAATTAGAAAACAGGAGTGCACTTGAATACAGTGTACCAAACAATATATGAACATTGATAAAAAAAAATTCAAAAGCTTGTACTTTTTGAAGTAGGCGTCTTTTTGCGCGTCGCTTCGTCTAACAGTCCACTCATTGTGCCTTTCTGATGTAATAACTATTTCAAAATCGTAATTATTATTACTTTTTACACTGTAAATGTTTCTGTTGTAACGATTTCATGAGAGATCGCTCCAACCATCAATTGAAATCAAGCTATATCGAGTTTTGGCTTGAAATTGTATCATTACTTAATTACTTTTTTTCCTTTTGTTTTTTGTACTCGCCATACCTAACCAAAATGAAAAAAAAAGCAAAATTTGTTGATGATCTGACGACGTTCTGACCTATAGCAGAATCTTTCTCAAAGGCTACCACGGACACAACATAATACATTTTGTTTGTAAGTAAAGAACGTGAGGCAGAAGGAAAATGAGTGGGAAAAGGAGCAGAATGAAGTCACTGAAGCAAATAAAAAAGGGATAATAGCTGTCGCAAACTGCTTCCCAGGACAGCCAAAATAAAACGAAAATGTTTCTTGTGTGGCAATGAACAATAAGTGCCTCATCGTTTTTACACTAGCAGAGTCTTTCTTGAAGGCTAAGAAGTACAACCCGAAAAACTCACATAATTATTAGTATAATGTAATTTTAGTGTAAAAGCAGCAGTGCAGGGCCCAGTTTCATAGAGCTGCTTTAAGCACAAAAACTTGCTAATAAGCACAATAAAATTGTGCTTACCAGAATAAGGTTGCCAGCCAAACTACCATGTCACGTGTACAATTTGTGACTGGTACCCCGCACATTTTCTGCTTAGCAGGAAATAGAAAGCATTATTTTCTACAGCTCTTTGAAATTGGGCCCTGAAGGAAATCAAATGCATGGAAAGAAAAGAGAAGAATGAAGTCAGCAGTTTTAAATGAACAACGACAAAAATAAGCAGAAAGGAGACAACGTGGGGAGGGGGTGGGGGTAAAAGAAGTGGTTGGAATAAGTTAATTTTATTAACAATATTCAGACCGGTTTGGGCCCAATTTCATATAAAGCTATTTCCTGCTTAGCAGGAAATAATGGTAAGCATAGAAAAGTCTTGCTTATCTGAAATTGGTTACCAGCTAAATGACATTAAAATACATCGCTTGTGACTGATTTACCGGTACCTTATGCCCTGCAAATTAATTTGGTGAGCAATTATTTTAAGCTGAACATCTTTATGAAATCGGGACCGTCCATCTCTCACGTAACGATTTACACAATAAACTAATCTACGGTATCAGTTTATAATGGGATGGTATGTAGTTGTTTACTATTGAGGATAATTAGCATAATGTAAACAAGTTTAGCTTTCTTGTTTGTTGAAGACCATTAAACCCTTCCGAATCTCTACTGGGGCGGTGCCTTTGATGTTTGACAAGCACTCACGTCACTCCAAAATAAAGCGGTGATCCTGCGTGGCAGCAATCAGACCATAATCACACTATAGGCAAATTTACAGGCGACCAGATCCAGGCAATCTCCAATAAGAAAATTCATTCACATTTCAGTTTTCTCGCTAATTTCTTGGGATTAGTGAGTTACTACAGCTGTAAAAGAATGTCCCTTGTGCTGCTGAAGTGTTCATTGTGCATGCAGTGCAGTAATTGGTTGCCTCCAAGTTGCCTGAAAAAAATTTGTCCTGTGTCACCACAGAGAAAGGACTAAGGTGTGACAAAGCATGTACAGTTTTTCCACCATGGGCATTGTATACCGTGTATGTTATGGGCAAATCAGTGAACCTAAAACCTATTATTTTCAATCATACCATTGTTTTGCGGACCCTTTGAGCCACATTTTAACCAGTTCTGTATTAAAATAAATAGTTTTGTTCGAATTGCCATATTTTTTTTTAAAAGTGAGCTATACAACGATTTTAAGTTTATCTCGATCGCGAAGTCAACCACCGACGTTACAAATATATATATATTTTTTACTGTAGGTTTTCTCGGCCAATTTTATCATACATTTATTCTATTTAACACCCACGGCTCGCAGAAGTCAATCTCGTTTGAAAATGAATGTTCCACTGCATCATCATTCAACAGTCAAAAGGAGTAATTCAGTTTTTAACAGTTGAGCATTCACTTGTCAAAATTAATAAGATGATTCAAATTCATTAGATCGCAAAAGATCCTTCTGTTTCGCAAAAGCCAGCAGCAAGAGGCTGGTCAGCCATTAATTTTAATCAGTTTGTTTAGGTAAAAAAAATTTAACCGAAGAATGGTGAATATTGTAGTCTTGAATGTCTTTAAATGAAACAGAATGGCAGAAACGAACCAAATGAGAAGAACGAAATAACGTGGGCACGAAAACGAATTTGAATGCAAAAGTAGCTAAAAGAAGCTATATAGTTTGAATAAGACTTAATTGGGAAACATGCATGAATTTTGAATACTGAATTTACTTTTGCTGAAATTGACGAGGAAACCTGTTAGTCGAGTGTAGGGACCTTAGACAGTACACAAATTGTTGTCCTTTTCACACGATGTGCATTTTGCTATCTTTCGCAACTATGCTAAAACTAAACAAGGGACCCTTGCTAATTGCTCTCGTGTGAACATGGCTTTTCCATGCGTCTATGCTCGAGAAATTGTGTTTTTCGATCTGACCAGATTCGACATTCACTCCCAACTCCCTCACCTCACGATTTCGTCTGTTTACCAAACAGGTTTACAAGTCTATCTCTGATTGGCTAATAAAACAACGTCCCAAAACCACAATAAAACTCCACCGCCGATAAGTCACTTATACGCCGTGCTACTTTATTGCTCATTTGCATAAAGTCAACACGGCTCGTCAGAATCCAATGTTACCAGGCTTAATTATGAGACCATATTATTATATTACAGTATGGTTGTCTTTATTGCTTTGACGCTGTTGTAAAATGAAGCAATTTCTTTTGTCCGTATAATGTAAAGTACTTGAGATTGTCCATGTAGTCAGTTATAGAATACGTTTTGCTGGTAGTATTTAAAAGAGCGCGATCGCCACTAGATCGTACTTTAGTACTTGGGTCTACACCATCTTATGGCGAACTTGTCATTTTTTAAAGTCAGATTTGTTTTCTTTGTAAGTAATTTGACCACCCGTAGGGAGGCAGTTTGCAGTGCACCCTATACCACCGTCAAGTAGAGCGTTTTGACGGCATGGCTACCTGCTGTACGTGGTGCGTTCAGTCCCCGTTCTTAAAACATTCCATCCGGTCGATTCTTTCAGATGACGTCCATAAAAAGAATCCTTCGTGTCCTTTAAAATCTCTAAAAAACAATGATGCGTCGATTCATTCACCCTCCCAGCCAGCTGACTCGAAGCCTCTGACCCTGTCCCCGAAAGAAGGGGGTCCAATCTCTCCGGCCAACCCTAACGAGCAAGACCATCCAAGACTTTTCCCTGACCACGAAGACTGTCTCAACAACGACGGTGAAATTGACCCAGCGTCTCCCCCACCAAGCTTCCCACCAACAACACACCTCACCAGAACACCAGCATTAGAGCAGCATTCATGCCGACCGTCCGTGGGTCACTGGCTCGGACCGTACCCTCCCCCGATGTTTATGGGGGATCTTGCGGCGTGGTACCGCCACCTCAGCACGGTCCCCGTACCGTCGGCTACGAGGCACTGGCCGCCCTTCTTTCTACCGAGGCGCCCGGGATATCGACCCTTGGGTCTCACCGGGCGATGGGTGCGAGAAGACGGCGACTTCGCTACCTATGCTGGAAACCACACCAGTGATGAACAACCCGACATTACTGATTGCAGTCCCTCAGGTAAAACAATATTTTAAGTTTTCAATTAAACAGAAATAAAACCAAGCAATGATTGAATAATTTATTATACCCAGCTTCCAAAAGCTTGCCCTATTATACTAACCCTAAACCACAGAAAATAGATTTGTCAGCTATTTATTTTCAAAGTACTTAGAAGTTCCAACATTGTAAAATGTACCGGCTCAGTTAATTTCTGATCATATCAATCACGTGAGCGTAACTTATATTACCTTTCGATTTTAGAATATCAGGGTGAGTACAAACCGAAGAACGGGTTAGTTAAGTAAATAATTATTAGTTAACTCATATATTGGTTAGTTAACTCATTGGTTAGTTAGCTCATTGCTTAGATAACTCATGCAAAGGTCGGTTAGTTTTTCAAGGGTTTCGCACTAGTAAGAGTATTAACTTTTGGCAAAAACGCACACACTATGCCCGGTGTGTGGCAGAGGGTACTCCCCAAAATAGCCATACTCTGTCACACTCTGCTCCTCTTGTCAGAAGTAGAAGTATCCCCCACCTAATATCCTCTAAAGAAATCCTGAGACTCCCAGAAGACAATGAAGACACAATAGGGGTACAACATGCCACATATTGAGCATTAAATGAAAAAGCAAGAACTTCTAACTTCTAACACGAACTACACTGCAAGAATTCACCTTTATTTACACATGTGTAATGCACGTTAATATTGACGCAGTTTATTCTATAATTTTACCGGTTATCGGGAAGGGCTATATAAATTACTGCGGGGTTGTTTTTATTGGAGGGTGGTTGTAAAATGGTGCTTCAAAATCAAATGTAAACACTGGGGAGGAGGTTACGGTGAAAACCCTGGAAAGAAGCGTGACAGCCCAAAGTGTGTTTTACATTGTCCTTGAATAATGTCGGCTTTGTAATAAGCTGTCACGTGTTTTGTGTGGCCAGGTGAGGATCCAGGTGTCCGAATCCTCCCTGGCTCTCTTGACGACTTTGTTCTTCTTTATTTTATTTATTTATAAAAAAATAAAAACATTGTTGGTTTTCCCAGTCTTTTTCAGCACAAAGGCAGCCTATTTCACTCTTTATTATATTCGTATTAAAGGTCGTTTTGCCTCCAGTTGAAATTGTCATTCAATGTTACTTTGAAGCATGCCATATAACATGTAGTAAATTAAACTTATCAGCCATTCTTTTTAGCCACGCAAATCGGCATTCAGTTTAGCAGAGATAAGGCACAACTCGAGATTTCTGCTAAGCTGTGTTGCGACTAAAAGAATTTGAATGATCTTATTTGACCAGTGAATGCTGAAATGTCGAAATTGAATACCAATACTTTTGACTGTTGAATGCAACAGATCATTCTTTTTCAAACGAAACTGAATGAGCCTGGTGTTAATTTGAATACATTGTTGGAATTGGCCGGGAAAACAAACTAGACCTCTCATCTCTCAAATGTTGTTGCTTCTTCTCACTCATACACTCTTGCTTTGCTGAGATGTAGAACAAAGAGCCATTCCAACAGCTTTATTCCACGTACTACATATCTCTTCGAAACTCATTGCCTGTTGCATGTTTCCCTCCATCCTACAATCTAGACTGTTTTAAGAGGATGTCAATTCCTACCTTCAGCTGTAGCTCCCCCGAGTTATTTCCATCTTAAACATTTTCTTGTTACCCCTTACCAAGAGTTGCTTTTAGCCTTGTTTGGGGCAAACTTGCATTAAAAAAATTGTAAAAACTAAAGAATCACCCACTTGCACCAACACTTCGTTACTATTTTCAGCGCCGTGACGTCATACACCCAACTTACAACTCTACCAGATTAGTCGTCTTATTATCGTGGTTCCCAGGCAACATTAACGACTGCTATATTTACAGTTAATAGACTTCATTGTGTCGAGTAAACAAAGGCAGAGTCGGATACCAGCGAATCAAAGAGATCTCGCTTAATTGCCGCCATTTCTGGAGATTTTATGTTGTGTATCTAAGCGTGATAAATCTCTGGATCTTACTTCGCCATTAAGTTTTCCGAAAAGCCAATGCGGCAAGAATATTTTTATTGAGCCCGTATTTTATTAGCACACTTCAATGATTACGACTTCAATTATTCCTTAACCTGCAGCGAGGTCCGTTGTCGACACCTATTGACATATTTTACTATGTCCATTGTCTTAACTACATCGTACACGGTTCAGCTCATATGCCATGATATCCTCCGCTGGATCATGCCACACGTCCTAAAGAGGGGGTGTCAATCAACATGGGTCAGTGATTTGGTTAGGAGGGGGCAGGAAAAAACTCTGCCAGCACCCTGTGGGTACAAAATCTGAACGTCAATATTGTCAATGGTAGATGAAACTAAATTGTAGAACTTAATTAATTAAGCAAATAAATAAGCTTAAATTGATCATGGCAATACCTGGAAATTTAGATCAAAACCTCGTTGAAAAAAAACTGCAAAACAAACCCTCTTAACCTATGGGAAAAGCAGATGTCAGCATGTGTCCTGACAACGTACCACGGAGCGTTGCAAACAGGGCCCAATCTAATAAAACCTGTAATCACAAAAAACTTGCTTTAAAGCACAGACAACTATTGCTCAGCAGAAACTGGTACCAGCCAAATTCAATAAAGTTGACAATGTTATAACTGGTGCCCCTCTCATTTCATGCCTCGCATAGAAAATTGCTAAGCAGTATTTTATGATTAACAGCTTTATGAAATTGGGCCCTGGTCCCTCGCTGCAGGTTTTTTTTTAAGTAACTTGGGTAACGGTTACGTGGGCCTCAAAACTAGTCAGCTCATTCGTTTTCAACACTACTAGCTTGTTTCCAGGCAGGGGAAAACTATAGGATACCTTAAATCAAATCAGCCCACTTGTGACAATGTTTATTGTTTTATAACTGTGCCATAATTGCCATCGCTGAAAAGTCGAAATAGCCGCGTGAAGGGATAAAGTAATTAAACCGCCCAATAAATAACTCGGCCGTAAATGGCGGATTGCGTCGGCCGCCTTTTGATACACTCAAGACAAACCCCAGCAACGCGTGTTTTACCAGCGCTTATCAGCACTACTATGTTTTCATTTTGGGGCTTAACTACTTGACATATGGTCGCTACATTCTTTTTTTAACTTAATTAATGCTTTGATTAATTAATTAATTAGATAAGGTCTATGCATTACGGTACGGGCGTTACTAGCAATTATATCGGTTGGTTGCTCGCAGGAGATCGCAGGCCCTATATCGAGAGATTTAATCCTTCCGGCGGTTGGTTTGGGTAGATAATCATAAGTTGCCATCGCAAAACATTACCGTCCTGCTAAAAAAAACCTCCCGGGTCAAAGTTGACCGCGGTGCCGAGTCCGAAGGGAAATGGTCCGTTTCAGGGCCAGGCTTACCTTGAAATTGGTCAAACATGGGATTCGGCAACGCTATGGCGTTGGGCCCATTTGAAAACAGCACTGTTTTAGAATGGTTGCTGCGCCCATGTTGCGGTTATGTTGCGCACTACTGGAATCGGCCTAACCTATAGTTGGGCCCGAACAAATTACAGCCGGGGCAATCCAAACCCAACTATAGTCTGGCTGATACTAACTACAGTTTGGCCGATTCGATATAGTTGGGTCGAGTCACAACGAATAACAGCTTTTTATTGTGGTTTAATATTGAAGATGCAAGTAATGGCGAATTCATAACTGCACTATAAGCCTACTACATGACGCTGCAGGCTTACTGCACTGTTCCAATATTATTTTATATAATCAAACATCTGTTTTCTTTTCTTTTTTCTCAGATTTGACATCACTGAATTCGTCACATGAGTTCACGTCATCTGCTCATCCTTCGTCAAAAACCAACAGACATGCGCGACGACCTCAGCCAAAACGATTGAAGCTCAAAGCGCCCTCGGTGTCAACTCCCGTCCAACATTCTCCTGCAGCTGATGTTAAATTTCCCGCCAAAAGTACTAATGATTTTGACAAAAAAGATGATCGTGTGAGTTTATCAAGAGATGAAAGAAGTTTCTTGAAAAGGCCACTTGATGAGACATGGGAGGAGTTTCCATGGAAACGGGAAGCAGACGGAGGAAGTTTGCAAGGTTTAGGGACGGGGTTAGATATCAAAAGAGAAATAGACAGCTGTTCTGAGTCCCACGGACAAGAGGACGAACAGATGGTGGTGGAAGAGCGGGACATCGGGATGGTCAGTCGAAATCAATCAGGTAAAACCAAATTATTGTTTTACATTATTGGGATTTTAGTATTTTTTGCTCCTTCCTAAAAGTAATGTCTAGTTTTTTGGGGAAATACTGCATTTTAGGCCTTCTTGACGTTCGACGTCGGGTATGTTTACCAGTGAAAACATTGTTGACGCATACATTACAGGAGCATACAGTTTTATAAAATCATTTCCCAAACAATAAGATTACGACCACATCATTGTCATTATCGTTGTATCATTTTGGAAATTCTAAATTTATTTTATCTTTTTCACAGAAAACTCCCAGGCAAACGACAAGAGCGCCTTAAAGCGACAGCGCCGGATACGCACAACCTTCACTCCCGAACAGTTGCGAGAGCTCGAGTGCGTTTTTCAAATGACACATTACCCGGATGTTCAATCACGTGATATACTGACAGCCAAAACAGGTCTAGGGGAGCAAAGAATACAGGTGAACTAACACATTTGTAAAAGTTAGTCAATAAAAGATTACTACTGTGATCACTAGCCTACTGTGTTTTATTTGAACATACACCTCATTTATATCTAAAAAAGAAAAAGGAAGAAGAAGAACAACAAAAACACCTTTGAAAATTATGGCCTTTGTTTTTCCGTAAAAGACTTGTCTGTCGTGTTACCTGTGCGAATGAGAAATAATGAATACTGTTGTCGTTATATAAGAAAACGGGTCAGACTATTATTTTTGCACTCGATTTCGATTAATT
This sequence comes from Pisaster brevispinus, assembly GCA_023634235.1. Taxonomy (NCBI): domain Eukaryota; kingdom Metazoa; phylum Echinodermata; class Asteroidea; order Forcipulatida; family Asteriidae; genus Pisaster; species Pisaster brevispinus. The sequence continues at coordinate 7,135,686 of JAMKCF010000018.1, forward strand.
AATTTTGAGTAAAGGATTTTGAATAAAATATGATGGAACCTTAACAAACTATTGCTTATCCAGCAATTTCTATTGTCTTTCTCTTTTTTCCTAGATTTGGTTTCAGAATCGTCGTGCAAAGTGGCGAAAGTTTGAGAGGTTGGGTAATTTTGGAGGCCTGCAGGACTTGAAGATGACCCATATTGTACCAGCACCTAAATCATTCCCGCGGATTGACTACATGGTGAGTAACAGGCCCCAGCCACTGATCAATGGCCCCGCCCACCAATCTCAATCCAGTGGCTTCACCCACTGATATCAATCAGTGGCTCCACCCACCAATCTCATTCCAGTGGCTCCACCTACCAATCTCAATCCAGTGGCTACACCCACAGATTTCAATCAGTGGATCTACCCACCGATCTCAATCAGTGGCTCCACCCACCGATCTCAATCAGTGGCTACACCCACCGATCTCAATCAGTGGCTCCACCCACCGATCTCAATCAGTGGCTCCACCCACCGATCTCAATCAGTGGCTCCACCCACCGATCTCAATCAGTGGCTCCACCCACCGATCTCAATCAGTGGCTACACCCACCGATCTCAATCAGTGGCTCCACCCACCGATCTCAATCAGTGGCTCCACCCAGCGATCTCAATCAGTGGCTCCACCCAGCGATCTCAATCAGTGGCTCCACCCACCGATATCAATCAGTGGCTCCACCCATCTATCTCTATCGGTGGATCTGACGTCACTAGGACTGAACGGTTTTGAATGCGTTCACACCTTTTTAAAGTAAATGAACAGAACAATTCTATCATACATTTTATTTGTCGTTTAATGTTACTTTATCATTATTCATTTTTCAATTCAGAAGCGTGATCCAAGTATCTATCCGATAAACGATTGCTCAATGACTGCTGAATATTCAACTGTGGATTGCCTGACGCCATATCCAGTCCTCCAATCAGCTGCTGGTATTACCATACCAGCTCCGCCCATTATGCCTTCCTTATCACCGATTGGTCAGAAGTTAAGCCAGGACATGACGCCCGTCATAATGTCGAGTATTTCCGAGGAGAGCCGATCGCGCTCAAGTATTGCGACTTTACGTCTGAAGGCAAGACAGCACGAGGCTGTTGTTGGCGATAGACTCTGAAAAAGGGCTTGGCAAAAGACATAAGTTCGATGTTAATAGTATTGTAATGATGTGTATATTTTTTGAGTGATTTATAGAGTTAAAGGTCAACGTTAATTTGTTACAAACGTTTTATGTCTAAATAAAGATGAAATAATCCGTGAATAATGCTAAATAATGTAATATTGTTATTAATATTATTATTTATTACTTACATTTTTCAGTATAGATTAAATAATCCGTGAATAATGCAAATGTAATTGTTTAAAATTAACATTACTTATTAATAATGCATTTTTGGCGATGAAATACTCAAAAAGCCTGTAAGTTAGACTGAATCATTTAGTCCTGATCCCTGAAGAAACTTTTGAAGAGGAGAAAATTTCAGTTTGGGATGTGGGATAAAAACCAATGTCGAATTCCCACCCCAAAAAAATTCTGTACACTCTAAAACTTCCCGGGTCAGAGAAATAATCCTAATCCCAGGTCCCACGGGGCCTGGCCTATTACTGGGTCAGGCTGGCCAGGAAACTTGTTAAACAATGGGGGAATTTAGCTCGGTCTGCGGACCTTATTTCCGGGTCATTTTGAAACAAATCCCATTTCCGGGTCATTTTGAAACAAATCCCATTTCCGGGTCATTTTGAAACGAATCCCATTTCCGGGTCATTTTGAAACGAATCCCGGTTCACACTGACCCAGAAAGAGGTCAGGCTCCCCGATGATGGGCAGGTCGGGACTGATATACCCAATTAGCTCCCCTGAGTGTATAATGAGGGACTCGAACCGGGATCAAACTTTAAGCTGAAAGGCGGGGAAGAAACCACTAGCTCAGCTAACTAGTGCATTCTGACAGGTGTTTAATGCTGTAATAATAGCATGGTTTTTGAAGACGTAATTATGCAAACACTTATGACGTACATTCAATTTAATCTGACCTAAAAAAAATTGAAGTGCAAGTCCAGTCGATCTGTAACTGTTATAATGTCAGTGACAGTGCGCCCTCTGTCTATGGGTCACTAAATAAAGTCGTCCAAGATTATTCCTAGATTATAACTAGCAACTTTTAAACCAAAAACTAATCTAAATCGATCAGTTGATCAATATGTTATTGTCTCATACTGTTTATAATTGATTGTGTAGATTGCATAATACTAGTAGAGGTTTAAAAATTTAGTTACACGACCTTTTAACCAGCGGTAATGTGTTTATGTTCATCGGCCTATAGCCTAACTTTTCTGTAAACGTTTCTCAACTTTGCTGTATTCCTTGTTTGCGCTGGGGAGGGAAATATTTACCACCTCGCATGTACACTTGTTTATTAATATTAATTAATAAAAAAAAAGTAACTTTGAGCTCCTGTTGTGTGTTTCGTTATAAACATTATAAACAAGTTATCATTGTGTTAGATCGCAATGAAAAGACGCGGAGGGCTACACTAGGACACCTTGGACTCCACCCCCCCCCCCATCGGATATGGATCTAACGGTCTAACCTGCTTCCCTGCCCCAACCACCACCCCCTCGAACCATATAAATTATAGTCACCGTGATTACGTGGTCGAACCCATAGAAAATAGGGGTGTTTTAAGTTTGTGTATATCTTTGAAAAAAACTGTTTTGTCTGCACATGCATGCATTGTTTATAAACACATGCAGTGTGATTAGTTTATTACTAACATCATCAACATTTGCAGATAACTCATTTTATTGAAACAGTTTTTTTTTAACGTGGCATTTCATTTTCATCACATTTAAAAGCAAGCAGGCCGACCTCAAGCCGCGCGCAGTGTATCTGATACAATGACAACTCTGATTGGATAAGCTTCACTTCGTTCCAAGTTAAGGTCCAATCACAACGTATGTTAAGAAGAGCCTCGTCAGAGCAAACAATCGCGCCATTTTCGAAGGAAGTTGCGGGAAAGTAATCGTTTACGAAAACATCTCTCTTAATTTGGGTAAAAGTCATGCTATTTGGTGTCATACTACAAATTATTTAAGACGATTGCTGTCAAGAGCTGTTCCAGCCTTGGATTAAACGGTAAATATGAATGATTGATATTTACAAAAGAACAAACCAGAGGTTTTAGCGATGTGCCCATTTTGCGGACAGCCATCTCAAAGTCAAACTCCAAAGTCAACAGGTCAAATGACGTGTTTCACCACAGCACAATTGACAAAATTGTGATGTTGTTGTCTATGGGTGCAATAACAAATATTAATATATGTTATTATTATTATAATTAGCAATTTGATTTAATTAATGTTTAACTTTTGCTTAAAATGGGAGGCTGAAGAAAGAAGGTTGTTCTGTTCTGGTTTTGGTTAACCTATTTTTCGTTTACATCAACACAGTCATCATGATCATGATGATGACGGTTACAGTACGTGTCATTTTCACTGGCATTGGCACCTATCTTGTGTCCGTGTCAAATTATTGTCATCAAACGACTGATGTATGTCATCATGTCTGTCACTTGTCAATATCAGCACTGTCAGTCAGTGTGTTTCTATCATCTGCTGTATAATTGTCGGTGTCAATGAACTGTCACTAGCATGACTCTGACTCACACTACACTGGTGTAGCTTTGTTAGAGGTAGCGCGTTATTGACATTTCCTATTCTGGCCGGACACAAAAAAGAGGTTTTTCAAATTATTGTTGCTTCGAACTAACATGCTGTCTGAGCTTCAAATCACTCATGTAGGTCAATAAAACTCTCTTCTTTCATATTCTCTTTGAAAAAAGGCAAAACTTTACCTCACTTTTTCACACATCAAAAAAATTCAGAGATGGTCACCGACGCAACGACCGCTAGCGCAGCCATTTTTGAACTTTTTTGAGAGATAAATTGGCTCTGACCGTTTTCAATTATACCGCCCTCTCTTGACTTCTAATCGAAAAATACTGCCATGTATTGATAGAGAGAGGATTGGAAAGTCTACGGTGCTTTTTTTCCCGTCTCAATCGGTGAATAAATAAGGTTTTTACGTATTTTTTTACCGTTTTTGGCCAAATTCTTTACTAAATTTCATATTTTAAAGGAATTTATACATTCAGCGACGGCGGGGTATGCTGTCAAACCTATATCAGTAAAATCCTTGTCCATTTTTGAGTAAGAAAAGTTGGGTTTTGTTCCCGTTTTTTTAATGGAGGTTTTAATTCAATCACGGTACTCGGTAAAATCTCATTTTTTAACCTTTGAGTGCACATTAGAGATAGGGCTGAAATGCCTTAGCAGTCCGGGGGGTCTTAATTTAACAATCTCTTTACCTCGGTTGGCGACCAGAAGAGTACCTCGTGTATGGTGTCTTTAGAAAGGCATAACTCATTAACGAAAGCACCTATGACAGTGGCGTTTGCACCATTGAATTTCTCCTGAAGAGACCTTTAATTTGAAGTATAATTTTAATATTTAAAAAAAAAGGAAATTTTTACTATAATAAAGCTAACTAGTGACAAGCATGACAAGTGTCAGTGTCAGTGAAAACGGTGTCAGTCATGTCAGTGTCACTCTTTAAACTAATGACGCCATAGACCTTATCGCCAATCCAGAGACCACCTCAATCCGGGGACCACCTCATTCAGACACATGAGCCTGAATGAGGTGGTCTCCTTGTCCCATTACCTGATGATTCTGATAGACTAGAGGAATCAATATTATTATATAGCTTGTAATAATAAAAAATTATATTTTAATAATAAATATTGATAATAAACTAAAAATAATAAATAATATTAAATATCATTAATTTATTATTTAAATAATTATTTAAATGTCAAGTAACTATTTATGATTAATAAATAGATACTTGACAAAAATGACCTTCCATTGAAAAGTGTGTGGGAAATCAATGAAGGGGCACCAAGGCCAAGACCAGGGGCACAAAGGTCAAGACCAGGGGCACAAAGGTCAAGACCAGGGGCAACAGAAGCCCCACTTGTGTGGCCAAGGAACAGGAAACCTGAATCCTTGGCCATAAGTCTGGACCCATTTTTTCTTAAGCTCACCGATACAAAAACAAAGGCGCAATCCCAACGGGCGGGTCGGCTGTTTAAACCACCTCAATGTGTTCAGGGTTCTCCCCACGTACAAGCTAGCGTATCGGCCCGATACACAATTTTTTTTGGCCGATACGCCGGCAAAAAGGCCGAGCACATTTTTTTCCGCCCGATACGCTTTTCAATTTTTGAATACCTTTTTTCATTGACCGCAGCAAACGGTCATACTATCACAGTCTCTGTCCAGTGCCTTGGCCAACGTAATTTATAATCCATCGGTAATGTTTTCTTCGTGTGTGTCTTTGATCTACGTTACGATATGCCGTCCCGGCCGCTGAAATCAATCATGATCACATACAGAAAACAACACATTCCTGTCCATTACGTGTGTGTGTAGCGAACGATCGAGAAAGCATGCACACATGGCCGGCCACTGAAGTCAGTTAACTGTTTCCCTTCGATGCCGCGTGCACTTTTTCCGAAGACGGGTACCAGCGAAACCATGTTCATTCTCGACCCCAAAAGAGCAAGCACGTTGATCGCTCAATCCCACATGCGTAATCCGTACTACAAAAAAACATGTGCATACATGTTTAGAGCGGCGTTAGAGCTAGTCTTGATTCAAGCCAGCGTCCGACGGTGTGGCTATTGTATTGAACTTGAAGTGATTTAGTGCGCCGATCAAACGCAGGGTTCCGAATCAAAAACTTTAAAAAAAGGAAGAAGGGAGTGGACCCTAATGGTACAACCATTTGGCTGAGCGTGACTCCAGATGAGAAAGGCTTATTTCTAGATAATGTTCCATTATTTGTTTTATTTATTGATATTAAATATATTATTTTATTATGTTTTATATTAATTGGGGCTTATTTTGACTTCTTTTTAATTTACAGAGAATCTTATTTTCAGTGTAAACTGAAAATAAATCTGAATAAATCAGTTGAAATGGGTTCACCACCCGTAGGGGAACCCCTGGCCATTTAAAAAAAAAATGAAACATCTATTTATGCTATATAAAATAAAAATGACTGATGGTCACACATTTATATTCATTTATTTCGTTACTCAACATAGAACATTAAAATCAAACCAATGGTAATCAGATGATGTAAACTGTGTAAGTCATTTTGTCAGTTTTCTCCAACAATAAAATTTTGTAAAAGTAGCAATTTCAAAGGCTCTAAAATGCACCAGAATGCAGCAGAGAGCATCTAGAACTTCAAATTTTCCCGGGGCCCTTAAGCGGGCCCCTGACCCCACGCCGCAAGGGGCTTCGCGCTTCGCGCTCGCATGCTTGGATTGTAACTTAGCCAGATTGAAAAGCCCCACAGTTTTCAAAAATCCTGGGGAGAACCCTGGTGTTCACTTACCTCTTTAGCTTGACCTGGGTGTTTTGGGTGATTAAATAAAAAAAAGTTTAAAAGACATTTCAATTAAAATTTTTCAACTTCCTTCCTCGGCCAAAAAAAAAATTGGGTCCGGAAAAAACCCGGGGAGAACCCAGCATAGATCTATGAGACACCTGCCAGGTGTGAAATATCTCTCTATAAAGAACTGTGCTTCGATTGTGTTATGGTTTGCAAAAGTCTCCATGTACATAATTCCAGGGCTCGAATTTGGGGGAAATATCCACAAGACTGCAGGGCTTGTAGCTCAAAATTTTTACTGGACCAGAATTTATTTTACAAGACCAGAATCAAAATGAGTTGAAGAAGCACTATGGGAACATCTATCTCATTTGTCTTATGTGTAGTACTTCGCTACTGAAGAGAATTGAAAGTTGTTTATCAGACTCACCAAAATATTACACAATGTAACTCATTGTGTAATATTTGTGTGAGCCTATTATACTCAATAGAAAACACAAGACCACCGGGCTTGTCTGGTCATGAGTTTACTGGCCCGATGCTAAAATCACTGGCCTCGGGCCTGTGGTGCAGTGTTAAATTCGAGCCCTGAATTCCAGGTTATTTTAAAGGTATTACACAGGATTGGTAGAGCTGACAAAATAGTTGCAGGCAGTGTTCATGTAATCATGCTCTGTGTGATCAGCCATACACATGAAATAACGAATCTGTGAAAATTTGGGCTTAATCCTTTGAGTGAGTCAATTGAAAATAGTGAAAAACCATGCAAAATTTGTAGCTTGTAAACACATTGTCCTTAATTTTGGTTGTAAAAACCGAAATCGGCTGTTGCATTTTTTTTAGGTTTGCAGATACAGTTTTCTCGAATATGACTTCATTTCAGAGGGAAATATTCATGCAGAAAAAATTGTTCTAGCACGAACTTCATCAGTAAGCTGTCAGAGTAAAGTTAAACAATGACATCTTGTTATCCTTACCAATCCTGTATAATACCTTTTAAAATCAACATTCATCATTTCTTACCCCTGACTAGAAACCAACAATGGATTCCAAACGAAAGCCTCCCATTTCTGCCGGTCCAAAATCCAAGAAAGCCCGCAATGATTTTGAAGACGACCCATCGAATTTCGAGGAGGAATTGGCCCTGCTTGAGAAAGTAGAAGCGGAGATGTCACAAGCTTCATCAGCTGGTTCCCAGCAGTCCATTCCATCATTTATGAGTACCACAACGAGCAAGGCACCAGGTAAAATAATCATCAAGAAAAAAACTCTATTTGACCTTCCTAATGTCTAACCAATCAATTTCAAACACTGAAATTTTTTTTAATGCTGTCACATAGTATTGATACATTATGTCCTTAACATAGAGAGGCCATGCAGCTCAAAAACGGCAGTAATTGGCTGTTTTTTTGACCATGTGAGGGCGTGTATGAACCAAATTTACACGATGCAATACAAGTAGAACGAACTGGTACTTTTTCACTGTCATTATTATTATCTATTTGGCCGTTGATACAAGAAAACAATATACAGGCAGTCAAAGTAAGATTAAACTGTAATTGTGATGCAAGGAACTTTGCAGTTGAAAGCGCCCTCATGTGGTCAAAATATGATCAAGTGAGTTCAGTCTCCATTTTATATTCCATGGCTGCAGTCTAACTTTTCTTTTACAAAATTTATTATATATTTCTGGTAATGAAACCATAGAGCAAGGAATAGTTGCTCTATGATGAAACCAAGGGTGCCTCATAAGTGAACTTAGCCACTGTAGGTGGCAAGCCTGAGGAAACCTGTACACAAGGGTGCTTGCTACGTGAACCAGAAACACTGGGGTTAACCCCCCTACTCTTCCACGATAAGTGTTCTGGGTTCTTTATATTCACTAACAATCCTAGTACACGGGACCTACGGCTTGATGTCCCATCCGAAGGAAAAGGCAATTATGGTAAAGTATCTTGCTCAGGGACACAAGGGACTCAAACCCACACTCTGCTGATCAGAAACACCAGAGCTTGAGTCCAGTGCTCTTAACCACTCGGCCACAACACGCCAATTTCTTTTATAGAACTTAGTTCACAATTTTACAGCTTGCAACCTTTTTTTCCCAGCTCAATCTATGCTGTCAAAGTTCTGGAACCCAAAATGGCCACGACCGGATTGCGCCAAGCCGAATCCAAAGGAAGACAGCATTGTGTTCCAACAGATTGACTTAGAACATTACATAGGTAAGAACTGACAAGACTGGTTCTCCCTCTCTAACTCAGCATCATCAACACTAAGTGATACTGGCATGGCTACCAGTATTTTCCATGCCCAATCAAAACATTTTATATTTATTCTATAATGCACAAACAAATGTTGATATGTAATATTTGCAGGGGATGAGGGGAGGGGAGGTGGGGGAGGGCGGAAGTTAGTGTCTTAAAAAGCATTAAACTCTGTAAGACCACGTTGAGAACTGTTGACGCCCCTAAAGGCGCCTTCTCAAAACTATTCCAGGATAACTTGCGGACAGACTTTTGATTTTCCATACTGCAAGATATCCCAAAGCAGTCCAATTATATTGTGGATAAGTTTGAGGGGGAAAGTATTGCAACAAGACCAGGAAATTTGTTTACAAGATGACTAAACCACAAAACCTGACCTTCCAAAATCCTTGAATCTCCTCTTTGCCGAAATGAAGGATTCAGAAGGACGGGGGCACTGTAGGCCCGAATGACAGTCGCTTATCACTGGGTCAGGCATTCCAATCAAAGTCCAAAGAATTTGGTGCTTATCGACAGAGGAGAGAAGGGTATTGGAAGATTGAGGTCGCCTGTTGGCAAAATGGTCTGAGGGAGTATAGGGCACCTACCTTTATGAGAGAAATGTAATGGATTTCAAGGGGCACCAAGGCAATAATGACCAGGGGCATGTAGGCGATTGCCTCTGTTGCCTCCAAGGACCAGGCCTGAATTTATTGTCAAATCTTTTATTCACCCTGTTTTCAAATCCTGACCAATACCTCTTGACACAGACAGACGTGCTTTGTCTAAGCTCAGCATTTTTTTACGTTGATTGATTTATTCATTCACAGGTAGCCCGCTCAAAGGCATGCCTGGTTCGACTCAAGGCCCGGTACCCATCATCCGTATGTTCGGCATCACCATGGAAGGCCACAGCATCATGTGTCACATCCATGGGTTCTCTCCGTACTTCTACGTCCCGGCACCGGAAAAATTTGACCCTAACCACTGTCGGTTGTTCCAGGACGCCTTGAACAAAGCTGTATTAAGTACTCTACGATCGAATAAGGATAACATCTCGCAAGCTGTGCTGGCAGTCCAACCCGTTACAAAAGAAAGTAAGGACAACTTAACAATTATAGTTTGTTAGAAACAATTTGTATGCTCCGCTGGCAATAAACTCAAGAAGGACCTGTCATATCAACTCCAAACTTGGTGTGTGGAATGGTCTTTGGATCCCCAGAAGCCAATTAGTTTTGGTCTCCCTAGGCCAAACGTGATGGTCATTATGGCTCAAGCAAAAGAAAAGTTGTCCGAGCGATAACTCAAGAAGCACAACTCTAGACTTGATGTTTGGATTGGTCTTGCAATCCCCCAGAAGCCTATTGTCTTTAGACCCCTAGGTAGAATGTCAAGATCATTATAGCTAAAACAAAAGAAATGTTGTCCAAGTGGAAGAAGGACTTGGCATATCAACTCCAAAGCATGGTTGGTTTGGCTGTGCAGGACTGAATCCATCAAACTCAGACTCTGATAAGATTGGTATGCCTGGCCTCATGCTAAGCATGGTTGGTTTGGCTGTGCAGTACTGAATCCATCAAACTCAGACTCTGATAAGATTGGTATGCCTGGCTTCATGCTAAGCAAGGTTGGTTTGGCTGTGCAGTACTGAATCCATCAAACTCATACTCTGATAAGATTGGTATGCCTGGCCTCATGCTAAGCATGGTTGGTTTGGCTGTGCAGGAGTGAATCCATCAAACTCATACTCTGATAAGATTGGTATGCCTGGCCTCATGCTAAGCATGGTTGGTTTGGCTGTGCAGGACTGAATCCATCAAACTCAGACTCTGATAAGATTGGTATGCCTGGCTTCATGCTAAGCAAGGTTGGTTTGGCTGTGCAGTACTGAATCCATCAAACTCATACTCTGATAAGATTGGTATGCCTGGCCTCATGCTAAGCATGGTTGGTTTGGCTGTGCAGTACTGAATCCATCAAACTCAGACTCTGATAAGATTGGTATGCCTGGCCTCATGCTAAGCATGGTTGGTTTGACTGTGCAGTACTGAATCCATCAAACTCAGACTCTGATAAGATTGGTATGCCTGACCTCATGCTAAGCATGGTTGGTTCGGCTGTGCAGGACTGAATCCATCAAACTCAGACTCTGATAAGATTGGTATGCCTGGCCTCATGCTAAGCATGGTTGGTTCGGCTGTGCAGTACTGAATCCATCAAACTCAGACTCTGATAAGATTGGTATGCCTGGCCTCAACAACAGATTGTTCACTTTCAATAAAAAACTACCAAATTCTTTCTTTCTCTTTAGGTATTTACGGTTACCATGGACCGAACGGTATGCGACCATTCTTGAAGATCACCGTAGCTTACCCCAAGCTCATTGCGCCGACCAAACGCATTCTGGAGGAAGGTTTTACAGTACCTAGCCTATATACCCACAGAGGCTACCAGACTTACGAGAGTAACATTGACTTTGAAATTAGGTGAGTCAAAGCCCAGACATTGTTTAAAAACGCCCAATAGATGCCTAATTATAATTAAGAAAGTGGCGTGCTGTGGCCAAGCGGTTAAGAGCACCAGACTCAAGCTCTGGCGTTTCTGATCAGCAGAGTGTGGGTTCGAGTCCCGGTCGTGGCACTTGGGTCCTTGAGCAAAGATAGTTAACCATCATTACTTCGTCCTTCTGATTGGATGTAAAGCCGTAGGTCCAGTGTATTATGTAGTGCACTTATCTTAAAGAGAAGGGGTTCGCCCCGGTGTTCCTGGTTTGATTGGCTGCATATTGCGCCATTGCACCTTGTAAACCATTACATGGTGCTATGTAAAGGAAAAGATCGCATTCTTCAAAACGTAGCTCCACATATACTTTGCAGGAGAAATACTGAGAGCTTTGACATGCCCATCGGATGTGATAAGGTGCTATATATAAGAACTGCGTATTATTATTAGTAGCAGTAGGTCCCGTGTACTAAGATTGGTAGTGCATGTAAAAGAACCCTGCAGCCGATTTCACGAAATGCTAGGATTAATCCTATCTCTAGTTAGGACGAGTAACTAGTCCTAACTTAGGATTAATCTTAAGGTTTACATGTTACAGTGCAAGGCTGGGACTCGTCCTAAGTCCTAAGATTAATCCTAAGTTAGGAAGAGTTTGGTGAAATCGACGGCAGAAAACTTATCGTGGAAGAGTAGGGGTTAACCCAAGTGTTTCTGGTTCACATAGCAAGCACCCTTGTTTACAGGTTTCCTCAGGCTTGCGAGCTACAGTGCTTAAGTACACTTATGAGGTATCCTTGGTTTCATTACCAACAACTACACTGCTTTTAGCTTTTTTTCTTCGTTTAAATTGCAGGCCTTGAAATAACCCATGGCACCCACAGCGATTGCCGTGGTACCCTGTGCTTTTGCTGTGATGCCCTGTGCTTTTGCTGTGGTGCCCTGTGCTTTTGCTGTGGTGCCCTCTGCATGATTCCCGTACAAATAAACAGTTTTCTCATAGAAGTGCCCCTTACCAGAGGGAAATTGCTGTGCCCCTTTAAGAGCGAAGTTCAAGGCCTGAAATTGATAATAATTCATTTGGCTATTTCTAGATTTATGGTTGATAATGATGTCTTGGGGTGTAACTGGATCGAAATCCCGGCCACCAAGTATCAGGTTCGAACCCAGAAGACCTCCCCAGCGCCCGTCTCACAATGCCAGATGGAAGTAGACGTCGCTTTCGATCAGTTTGTCAGTTACCCAGCGGAAGGCGAATGGCAGAAGGTGGCTCCGTATCGTATCTTGAGCTTTGATATCGAGTGTGCCGGGCGTAGAGGTAAGTTTACAATCGCCATTCTCCCTAAATAGCGCGTTTCAAAAGTCGGGGATGTTTTAGAGGCACATGCTCGCAATTCATTGGACCACAGACCATACCATAGTGCCGAAGTGCAGGAGCGATCCAACACGAGTGAATTTATGCGCATTTAGTATTTTGGACACCCCCAATGGAGTGCTTTTGCGGTCCAGCGGAATGGTCCATGTACCCATGCCTTAGTACTTTACATCTGATCCAATGAAAACGTTTCTACTATTACGACTTTTGAGATGCTCCATAACAGTCCAGTTTAAAACACTGTAGGACCAGTGTTTACCGTGTTGGACAAACTGGGTGAGGTGGTTAAAATTCAGCCTGATGATTGAAGCAAATTTAATGCAGCCTGCCAACTGACAAGAATGCAGTGCAGTGTTCACACATGGTTATTCCATCTTCACATCCCAATTTTGAGTTCTTGATAAATACATTTATAGAGGTAATTGAAAAAGCTTTATAAATGATACCAAATGAAGTTTTTAAATTTAGTACTCAAGTCTTCACTGCGGGACAGTGATTTGGGCAAAAGAATGGGTGAGGTGGTCAACAAAAGTAACTAGTCGGGCTGCCACATTGAAAGCAGGCCTGTGTGTTCATGGTTATATTTTGTAAACATGTAACCGTTATGAAGCAGTCAGTTACGTGTCTAACCAACAGAGGGCGTATGCTCTCATTCTATCCCATCGTTCTGAAAGCGCCCTCTAGTGCTCAATGTTTCTTGCCTTCCCTGTATTATGCAAAGTAGCGAGTTAACGAAGACTACAAGCCTTTGACCAATCAGAATACATAAACTCTACAAAGTATTTATTAATGACAGATAAGTTGGGAGTTCATAAGACACCCAGATGCCCCTCTGACTATCGCTAATTATATCGCACCCCTGTTTTGACGAGATGATTATTGTTGTGTTCAACAGGTGTCTTTCCCGAGGCTAGTAAAGATTCCGTCATTCAGATTTCCAACATGGTGATCCGACAGGGAGAGAGGGACCCGTTCATCCGTAACGTCTTCACGCTCAATACCTGCGCGCCGATCGTTGGATCGCAGGTTTTGTCGTTTAGCAAGGAAGCAGACATGCTGAAGGTAGGAAATACAGTTCTGTTTCTTTCTAATGATCCGGACTGATGCTAAAAACAGAAACTGAATACCCGGATATCAGATGACGCTTTGCTCGGTCCCAGCGCTGGGATGGGCGGACATATTCTCATGGGCATTGGACCATTCCCCCTGACCTCATAACCCCATGTCACCACTTCCTGTTTACGAAAGATTCCACTAGCAATAATAATATAGCTCTATTGTGTAAATTTAATTCATTGCTAATTTTTTTATTTTTTTTAGTATAAGCTGGGGCTTAAAACAGATTCAATGAAAAACTGACCGGTTTTAAGAGTATTTTTATAAACTACACAATAACAAATGAATGTCCACAGCGAATATTAAGCACAAACATCCGTTTATATTACTGTTAATTTTGGGTTGAACAAAAAAAAATTTACTAGAGTGTGATTTAAAACTGTGACCTCAGGATTAACGTGCCGGCATTCAACCAACTGAGCTATCTAGCCCTTATGTTGGCGGTCTCCCTATTTGTTGATATCTTTGTATGGGGGTGCCAGTCAGAAGCCATTCAACCTGTAACTGTCATATAGCCAGGGATCACATCCAAGTTTACGATACAACCTGGGAAGCGGCAGCAGAGGGATCACCTTAAGGGGATGCGAATTTGTATTTCAAATATCAAATGATAAACCACAAGGAAGACTGACTTAACAGTTATTAACAGTTGGGGTTATAACAAGTCTTTTAAATGTAAGTTTGCTTTCTTTTTGTATCTATTTTAAGGCATGGTCAGAGTTCATCAAGGCCATTGACCCCGACATCCTCACCGGTTACAACATCCAGAACTTTGACCTCCCTTATCTCATCAATCGAGCGGCGGCGCTGAAGGTAACCTCCTTCCCATTTTTCTCCCGCATCCACGAGTCGAGGAATGTCATCAGGGAGTCGACGTTCCAGTCCAAGCAGATGGGAAAACGTGAGAACAAGGTGATCAACATCGAGGGCAGGGTTCAGTTTGACCTCCTTCAGGTGAGATTTTTATGTTTAGCGTTCTGTTTCTGTGGAGGGTGGTTCGAGTCCAAACTTGGGCTGGGGTTTGAATCCAAATATTCTCAACTTTTGCCATGGCTATTTGTCAGCTTAGGTTTGAATCCCAGCTTGGGCCGTATCCATTTCTCGGCTTGGGTTTGAATCCCTACCTTGTCCCCAGTGGTGTACAGTCTCGCCGCATCATTTTGTTTTGTTCCCAGAATGCCTCGCTCGATCGTTACCCCTGGAAGTGTGACTTTAAAAATATTCAAATATATTGGCTATTTTAATTAGTACCATGGTTGATCCATTCTGTGTTAGAGACTTCGCAGAATGTGCTGTCAAAGGACGTATCAAGTCATGAAGCAACTGGCCACTCTCATTCTTTTTCGATCTTGTGATTCGTCTAACTGTATGCAGTTTAGGATGACCATGTAAAAACATGATTCATTTGAAATGTATTGCGTCAAAACGTGTGCATTTTTACACGCGCGTAGTAAGCGCCTTACAAGCGCTTGAATGTTTTTAACAAGTGTGAATGCAAAGCAGTACATTTTGGTTAGCCAATCAGCGTTGATTTTCAGTGTTTCCCTACCAGGGGTTAGAGACGAGAGGTATCGATACGGCGCGCTCCCCATGGTAGCGAGGCTGTTTGAATCCAAACTTTGGCCACAGCTATTTGTCGGCTTGGGTTTGAATCTCAACTTTTGGCCATAGTCAAGTCTCGGCTGGGGTTCGAATCCAATCTTGACAAAGCTCCTAGCGTAGGAGTGAATTGTAACTAATAAAACATCAGAACATCTACACTTATCTTGGATTTGAAAAAACCAAAACCTTCTAATTGAAAGTTGTTATTTGTTTACAGATTTTGCAGCGTGACCATAAGCTACGGTCGTACCGTCTGAACGCTGTCAGTTTTCATTTCCTTCAAGAACAGAAAGAAGATGTGCAACATTCAATAATCACAGATCTACAGGTTAGAGAATATTAAATACAGTTGAACTGTGGGAGTGTGAGATGATTGCAAACTTTCCTTCTCTTGGTAACGTTTTCCAGTGAGTTGATCGCCCGTTTGAAACTATACAGCAGCAAATTACGGTTGCATAACTGTGCACCAAACTGTCTGTGTACTGTGTAGATGCATTAATAATAATCGATAATAATAATCGATTCTTATATAGCGCTTTATCACAGCCCAAATGCCGTATCAAAGCGCTTCTGACATTATTACCCCTGGTCACTGGGCCATATATTTCATTCCTTAAACCATCTCAGCTCCCTGGGGAGTATACAGCCGGTGCTGCGAGTTCACCGCGCTCCAAGCTAATCATTCACATAAACCATCTCTGCTCTCACAGGTACCCATTTTACCCCTGGGTGGAGAGAAGCAATTATGGTTAAGTGTCTTGCTCAAGGACACAAGTGTCACGACCGGGATTCGAACCCACATCCCGATGACTAAACCACCAGAACTTGAGTTCGATGCTCTTATCCGCTCGGCCACGACACCCCACCACCACATGACAGCGTTCGAAATTTGAATTATTATTTTTTTTTTACGCTACGAAAATTGTGTGCGTTAATGCATGTTGGCTAGTGAAAACACTTGCGGGCGACCCAAAATTTTGGTTGACTCATCCGGCGGGCGAGTGAAAAAAAAAGTTAAGGGAAACCCCTGCATGAAATTATATTGCAGGCTGGCATTCAAAACCATGGTGGATGATATTGAATGGTCAGATAGTAGGAGGGTTGATTGTGTACTGTGTGAATGATTAGACAGAAGGGGGGTTTGGCTGTATACTGTGTACATGCATTCACCAAGTGATAGTTGGAGGTTGGCGAAAAGTTCATCTGTTATTCAAAACCACAGTGGATGATATTAAATGGTCAGGCAGTAGGAGGGTTGACTGTACTTTGTAGAGTAGATGCATTCACCTTTCTGGTAAAATGTTGACTACATTTGGTGATCGGGCTTTTTCTGTGGCAGCCCCTAAGCTTTGGAATGCGCTACCGTTTCACATACGTAGCGAACAGAAACTCATCTCTTTTAAATGTAATATAAAAACCCACCTTTTTAAAACCGCTTTTTAGTGTGTCTTCTTCTATGGTCACCTTGCCAGTTAGTTTGAATTTTAGCATAGATAGGGTTAGAGGCGTCTGTCTCCTGAAAAGGTCAAAACATTACCGATGCCAGCAGGGATAGGCCTATGTAATAAGTAACTATTAGTTCTCTGTTGGCGGGACAGACGTATCCCCATACTGTGGTTTGGGCACTGGCCTGGTGACCAGTCTTTTTTCTTTGTCTTTTTCTTCCACTCTGTGCTTTTTAACATGTGTTCTGCGCCTTTGATCATTTTGTATGTAAGGGGCGCAATATAAATTTTAAATATTATTATTATTATGGTATATTGCAGACAGTCATAGTTTATCTACCAGTCAAAACTGCAGTGCACGATATTGAATGGTCATACAGTAGGAGGGTTGACTGTATACTGTTTACATGCAGCCACCGCGTGATATTTTTCATATTGCAGACAGGCATAGTTTATCATTTAAACCACAGTAGATTATATTGAATGGTCAGACAGTAAGAGGGTTGACTGTGTACTGTGTAGATGCATTCACCAAATATTTGCAGGACTGCAAAATGTACATGTATTATTCCAAACCACAGGGGGTGATATTAAATGGTCAGACAGTAAGAGGGCTGACTGTGTACTTGTAGGTGCAGTCACTTCATGATATATTGCAGGCAGGCAGAGTAATATTTTACATTCAATATTGCAGTGCATGATATCGAACGGTCAGTTGTAGGATGTTTTGAATTTTACTTTGGAAGCATAATGTTGTTTGAATAGAAAAGATAAGTTGGGGTTGAACAAAGAAGAATTGGCTATAGCGGGATTTGAACCAACAGCCTTTGAATTAATGTGCCGGCCCTCTACCAACTGAGCTATCTAGCCCTATGTTGGTGGTCTCCCTGTTTTGTCAATATCTTTGTTCAGGGGTACCAGTCAGAAGCAGTTTAAAAAGAAGCCATTTAAAATGTACCCAGTCAGTTTCCCCATTGGTTTATTACTTGATATTAGAAAAGATGATTTGAAACTGGTGTGACTGTTTTTATTTTTAGAATGGCAATGATCAAACAAGACGTCGTCTCGCTGTATACTGCCTGAAAGACGCCATGCTCCCTCTACGCTTGCTCGACAAACTAATGTGCATCATCAACTACATGGAGATGGCCAGAGTGACCGGCGTACCCTTGACATATCTTCTCTCAAGAGGGCAGCAGATTAAAGTCGTCTCCCAGCTCTTGAGAAAGGTAGGCTGGCGGGCACAATTTACGTTGCATAAAGCTTATTGCTTAGCAGAAATTTTGTAAGCAATAGTTTCTGCTTAAGCAGGCCTATGAAACTAGGTAGCAGTTTGCATGGGACTGGTGTTTCGTTTTTGGGCCAATCACAAGCAAGGTACACAAACATGGTATTTAGAACATGTTTTTGCTAAGCATTATTTTTCCGCGCTTAACCACTCAGCGTGAGATGATATCTGCCAAATTTTTCTGGACTAGTTGATGGCAGACGGTTTGTTATGACAGGAACAACTTTGGACTGCTCTCAACTTCTTGCTAGCCGACGTAAATATCCACCTGGACTTTCCATTGTTTAGCAAGGCAAGCACCTACTGTGCTACGCTTTGTTTCACCTGTACAATTGGCACACCAGGTACTGAAAAACATGCCTGGTAATATCCCTTTTTGGGGGGTTATTGTGTAACCCTCAATTCCAAACCTTTTTCATCATGTACAAATGTGGCATAAAGATTGGACTGTTGCCATTGTTTATCATTGTATTTGGCTGAATGAGGGGTATGTCCGAGTGTTCCGAGATTCCAGCATACCATGGGAGATTATCGACTGGCTCAAGGTTATGCAAATCACAGTGCGTGCCTACACATATTTTCTCACACGACAACATCAAATCCCGGAACTATTTATGGGAACCTTGGTTGCCTGTCAAGTTAGGATTTCATTGCAGCAACAATATTTTCAAAGGAAAACGGTTACACCAGAGGCTCCAAAAAGTTAAGAAAAGGAGTACCGCAGGTGGGCACGGAAAATTTCCCAGGCTTTGCCTCGAGAAAATTGAAAGCTCCAGGGATCTCTTCGGGAGGCAAGATTGACTGTACCCCTCGTAGCATTCAATGTTTGTACACTGGTTATTTTCTTGCTCAGGCCAAGGAACAAGACCTCGTTATGCCAGCTCATAAGATCGAGGCAGGTGAAGATTACACTGGTGGCTACGTCATCGAACCGAAAAGAGCGTAAGTAAATCTTGAGTCGAGCTTTGGACCAAATTTGAAATGTTCCAATAGAAGTTTTTACAATTTCCTCATAGAGGTGCCCTTTACCAAGGAGAAAATGCCTTGGTGCCCTTGCTCTTAAAAAAACCTGAAGTATCAGGCCTGCGGGAAGCATTGGGCCTATGGGAAGGTTCATCTTCAGACCGAGTGGATAAAAAGATATCACTCGCCCTTTGTCTCGATTAATAATTTGTGTACAATGTTTTTGTCTTCTTTTTTTTGGTAGGTATTACAAAACGCCGATAGCTACTTTGGATTTCTCCTCCCTATACCCGTCCATTATGCAAGCTCACAATCTCTGCTACACTTCGCTGTTATCACCGAGCCAACGAGAGAAGTAAGATTGTCTTTTCGAAACTCTTCACTATTTCAAGGATGCCCGCCCCTCTTTGCCCCACCCAAGTTGTTAGCAAGGAAACGTTGTTTCATCACTAAAACATTCTTTATGTGACACTTGCTAACCTTTGCTTACCAGAGTAGACTTTAGTTGTCTGCACTCATACCCCTCTTCCTTACCATAGGTGACTTTAGTCCACTGCACTCATACCCCCTCTTCCTTACCATAGGTGGCTTTAGTCGACTGCACTCATACCCCCTCTTCCTTACCATAGGTGACTTTAGTTGTCTGCACTCATACCCCCTCTACCTTACCATAGGTGACTTTAGTCCACTGCACTCATACCCCCTCTTCCTTACCATAGGTGACTTTAGTTGTCTGCACTCATACCCCCTCTTCCTTACCATAGGTGACTTTAGTCGACTGCACTCATACCCCCTCTTCCTTACCATAGGTGACTTTAGTTGACTGCACTCATTCCCACCTCTTCCTTTGGGTGACTTTAGTCGACTGCACTCATACCCCCTCTTCCTTACCATAGGTGACTTTAGTCGACTGCACTCGTACCCCCTCTTTCATATCAAAGGTGACTTTAGTCGACTGCACTCTTACTCCCTCTTCTTTACTATAGGCGACCAACTTTATACACACCTATATGTAACCCTATTCTGGTAAACACAATTTGTTTGTGCTAAGCAAATTTGTGTGCTCAAGCAGCCCTATGAAATTGGACACCGGTCTTTAACAGCAGACCACTGTTAATGAAGTTTACTGAATAAGAAAGAACCTTTTTTTCTAGAACGCAGTAACCTAGAAATTATGATTATTTTTTTTTTAAATTCAGGATGACGGCTGATCAGTTCATCAAGACGCCGTCTGGAAACTACTTTGTCAAGAGTAGTATTCGGAAAGGCATTTTGCCCGAGATTCTTGGTGATCTACTCGGCGCGAGGAAAAGGTAAGAACAGATCAATCGAGAAGCTTCGCCCCCCTAAAATGCATTGACCAATGACAACTGTGACTGAACGCATTGAAGTCCGACAAACTATGTCCAGGGATAGGACTCTTCAGACTTTTGTCTGAATTGAGAATTTTTATTGTCTGGCGAATAAAGGAGCTGTTAAATTTTCAGATATAAGGAAGTTCTACTTCTCTAGTTCTTGTGACACAGCTCCCAGAAGCTCCTTGGAATCTATTACTCTAGGAGTTACCAAATGGTGGAAATGCCATCATTTTAACGTACCTCCTAATATTGAGATTCTAGTTTCAGAGCTTTTTGTCAGCAATGTCTCTCACCTCTGTTTGTCACAATACAGACCTAGAATTACACAGAGGTCGAGGACTCTGTTGTCCCTGGTCTAGGCCTTGGTGCCTATTCAGAAGTTTTCTGTAGACTTTAAGACTTTACAATGGAAGTGCCCTTTGCAAATTGAAAATGGCATTTTCTTCTTAGGGCCCTGTCACACGAGGCAATTTACAGGCAGCCAGTTCCAGGCAATCTCCATGAAGAAAAGACATTCACATTTCAATGTTCATATATTTTTCTTGGGGATCATAAGACATTGTTTGAAAAATGACTCATGTGCTACCAAAGTGGCCCTGTACCATGCACTACAGTTGGTTGCCTCCATTGTCCTCTTAAACATCAAAATCCCAGGCCTGGTGTTTTATTTCCATGACAAGGTGTGAACCTTAGTGTCACTGCCACCTGCGCCTTGCATTTTTGTGTTTGTCACTATTCTCTAGCTTGACGACCGAAGCGTGTCGTTGCGGAGCGCTCAAGCGCACTGGACTCAAGCTCTGGTGTTTCTGATCAGCAGAGTATGGGATTGAGTCCCCGTGCTTGACCTGCCGTGTTGTGGCCAAGTGGTCCAGCACACTGGACTCAAGCTCTGGTGTTTCTGATCAGCAGAGTGTGGGTTCGAGTCCCCGTGCTTGACCTGCCGTGTTGTGGCCGAGTGGTCAAGCACACTGGACTCAAGCTCTGGTGTTTCTGATCAGCAGAGTGTGGGTTCGAGTCCCGGTCTTGACACTTGTGCCCTTAACCACTTCACATTGTTTTTCCACAATTTTTTTTGGGGACAGATATATTTAAGCGCCCGGAACAACTTTGGGTTTTCGTTTGTTTTTGTTGCTGACAGCGGGACGGCTGATGTTTTTATGTACCCGGACTTTCCATTGTGTAGCATGCACAAGAAGTCAGGGAATAATACTTAAATGGCAAACTCCTGAATAAAAAAAGCCCACTGTCCTCCCAAATCCCCAGCCAAGATTTTGCAAATTTATCTTTTGTTTTCTTCCTTCAGAGCTAAGGCGGACTTGAAGATGGAAACAGATCCCTTGAAGAAGAAGGTTTTGGACGGTCGACAGCTGGCTCTTAAAGTCAGCGCTAACTCGGTATACGGCTTCACTGGTGCCCAGGTTGGGAAACTCCCTTGCCTAGAAATCTCACAGGTAAACTTAGCTTTACAGCATCAAGTAATCTAAAACCTAACAACCCAAAATGTTTGCAGTTAATAAATTTCTTGGTATTGCACCCCAAACCAGCCACTGCTAGCATAAGGCCGGGAATACCAGTCTGGATCAGAGTAGACTGGTCCCCTGTCTTTATCCGCAAGGATAAAGACAGGCACTGGTTTTACAGACCCAATGATTTCATTGGATACAACGATTTCATTGAGTAAACATGCTGTGACGTAAGCTTTGCATATCTCTGTGTTATGATTGGTCGAGGTTACGAGTTGATGTAGTTTGTCAGCTTGCACTTTCGATCGTCTGCTGCATGCAACTAGCGTCATGTAGTGTTGTTTCATTTACTATGTAATGTGAACATGTACGTGTGAATTGACTGCGAGTCTTTGTGTGAAATGAATGCTAGGTCAAAGGTACATCTGCCAACATCCGGTCTGGCAGGTATCTGGCGTTATTCACGAGCCTCGAAGTGTGACGTCAGATGTTCGGGCTAGGATCAGAGTCCAAACATTTGGATGTTGAGTCACCATAGAGGGGGGTATTTTGTTGGATTTGGTGTTGTACCCCAAACCACCCACTCTTAGCATGAGGCCATGCATACCAATCTTATCAGAGTCGAAACATTTGGTTGTTTGAGTCACCACAGAGGGGGGTATTTTGTTGGATTTGGTGCTGTACCCCAGAACCACCCACTCTTAGCATGAGGCCAGGCATACCAATCTTACCAGAGTCCAAAACATTTTCTACTTTTATGGATTTTGAGTTGCCAGAAATTCCTAGCTTACTTTCAAAGTCCATATTTTTTTCTACAATAATTCAAACAGTAAAAACATCAAATAAATACAAAGATCAATGTTTTTTTTTTATAATTTAGAGCGTGACAGCTTTCGGCAGAATGATGATTGAAAGGACCAAACAACTCGTTGAAGATTCCTATAACATAGCCAAAGGACATAAGCATGACGCAGAGGTAAGAACTAACGTGTCACAACCATTTTGAGTTAATTTAAAAACTTTGCATTTCCAATAGTAGAACTTATGTTCGAAATGGTAACTTATGTAGGAACACATTTGCCTTTCAACGCAAAGCTGAAAGCACCTATTGTTCCAAATCTCCTCTAATCCACAGAGCTTCCTCTTAGTTTTCACCTTATTGTGATTTCTCTATTTCACCTGTATACATGGTATACGCTGTGTTATTGTTAATGGAATCCTTACACTTAGTCCCACGTATTGTTATAAGTTGCATCCCTCTGAAGCCACTTGAGTTCACATAGGGTCTATTCTGTCTTATTTAAATATCGTACCTACTCTCATATTACTTGTTAATGTTAGTCCGTTTGTGTTTTTGTTTGTCTGTTGGGCAAACCTACCACAAGCTTTGGCTTTTCTGGCTATGCCCTGGCGTGTCGTGGCTGAGTGGATAAGATCACTGGACTCAAGCTGCGGTGTTTCTGATCAGCAGAGTGTGGGTTCGAGCCCCGGTCGTGACACTTGTGTCCTTAAGCAAGACACTTAACCATGATTGCTTCGTCCTTCGGATGGGACGTAAAGCCGTTGGTCCCGTGTGTTGTGTAACGCACGTAAAAGAACCCAGCGCACTTATCGAAAAGAGAAGGGGTTTGCCCCGGTGTTCCTGGTTTGATCAGCTGCATATTGCGCCACAGCACCTTGTAAACCATTACATGGTGCTATGTAAAGGAGAAGGTCTCGTTCTTCAGAAACGTTGCCTCAAATACCTTGCAGGAAAATACTGAATGTTAAGCGCTTAGAGGCTGGCCTGCAGTAGGCGCTATACAAATACAATATATTATTATTATTTCCAATTATCCTCTTACTGTTCTCTGCTATTGTTATGATTCTCTTTTGGAATGGAAAATAAATGTTTTGAAAATAAAATAAAATAGTTTAAATAAAATGTCATACCTCGCTTCAAATCCTCACGCAATTAGTTAGGGACTGAAAACCCAATCTATGCAAGGCGCCGGTCTGAGGTGGGATTCGAACCGAGGTCCACAGAGGTGAAAGGTAGGGAACAAAAAACAACTGAGCAAACCTGATTCCCTAAATTAGTTATTGTAATATTATTATTATCAAAATTTAAACACTGCCTTTTCTTGTAAAGGTGATATATGGTGATACTGATTCCGTCATGGTACGGTTTGGGGTGGACACCGTTGCCGAGAGCATGGCGTTGGGAAAAGAAGCAGCTCTGATGATATCAGATACCTTCCAAAAACCCATCAAACTTGAGTTTGAAAAGGTGAGTCCCGGGGGCAGGGTAGGTAGAGGGGTGGTTTGTGGGGTAGGGGACAAGGTTTTAGCCAGGATCTGGTATTAAAGGGTGTCCAAATTTGCTGGAAATTTAAACACTGGGTGTTCAAATTGTTCACTTACAACACATTTACATGCGTGCAAATGACAGATAAAACAGGGTGTCCAAATTTAAAACAGGGTGTCCAAAAGACACCCATACACCCCTCTGGCTAACACTGTGGTAGGGGAAGCACCATGGTGAGATTGCCTTGTTATGACCCACAGTGAAGGGGCGCTGAGTTGAGGTAAACCCCGAGTTGAATGATTTTGTGGCGAGTGGTCAAGAGCACTAGATTCAAGCTCTGATCAGCAGAGTGTGGGTTTGAGTCCCGGTCTTGACACTTGTGTCCTTAATCAAAACACTTAACCATGATTGCTTCGTCCTTTGGATGGGACGTAAAGCCGTAGGTCCCGTGTGTTGTGTAATGCACGTAGAAGAACCCATTGCGAAGAGAAGGGGTTTGCACATGCAAACATTTTCCGTTTTAAAACGGCATCATCTGTCAAAATTCGTTCAGGAAAGAAACTTCTTTCTACGAAAATCAGGTCATATAATTTTAATTTCCATAGTTTCTGTTATTTTTTTTAAGAGTAAATTTAAAAAAAAAAGTTTTATTCAAATTTAACTTCTAAGGGAACAACCTTTTCATCGTGTAATAAAACAAATGAATGATTTAGGCAATAAAAAATGCCTCTCAAAATTGATTTTATTTTTTGTGTAAATCTTAGGTTTATTTTCCGTATCTGCTGATCAACAAAAAGCGTTATGCGGGTCTTTACTACTCTCGACCAGACACCTACGACAAGATGGACTGTAAAGGTATCGAGACGGTACGCAGAGACAACTGCCCTCTAGTGGCTAACTTGATCAACTCTTGCCTACTCAAGATCCTTATTGACAGGTGGGTGCATGGATCGATAGTTTCTTATCTTCATCCAGGAGTGAAAAAGCTGGAAAGCAGGGGGGTACCAGTCTCAACAATCTGAATCACACAGTATATTGGTTGGTTAATATCAGTTTCTGCTATGAGCAAGATTTTTTTATGCTAAGTAAATTTGCTTTGCACAGAATAATTTCTTACTTGGCAGAAAATGGTTATCAGCAAAAAGGCCATTTAGTTTATATTGTGGCAACTGGTGCCCTTCTAAATGTTTTTGCTTAGTGAAGAAGTTTTCTAAGCAACATTTTCTGCTGTACAGAATTCGGCCCAGCTTCTGAACAGTTTTGTCTTTCCTTTGTCTGTCTCTCATATAGAGATCCTGATGGGGCGGTAGACTTTGCTAAGCAGACGATATCCGACTTGCTTTGTAACCGCGTCGATATCTCCCAGCTCGTGATTACGAAGGAGTTGACCAAGACGGGAGAGGAATATGCAGGGAAGCAGGCCCATGTGGAACTCGCTGCGAGGTATGTCTTAATGTTAAGTATCCCCAACCCTTCCAAATCCAACTGCATGTTTCGTTTGATTCTTTTGGACTGGAGACTGCACTAGTAAACTAATTATACTTTACATGGAACCAATCTTACTATCATAATGGATGGCTAGTATGTAAAGTGCTAGGCTATCACTTATGTGGCCCTGGTTCGATTCCCGGCTAGGGTTTTTCTCCGGGCCCTCCGGTTTTCCTCTCTCTGAAGAACTGTTTGATCTGTGGCTGTGCTCCGTGGTCATATGTGGGTTGATGTGACTGGCTTACAGCTAAGGGCACCCTTGTAGCCTGTGGCTTTGACACATGCAGCTGTGCCCTTCACAGTTCAGCTGTGAGTAATGATGATTAGCCTCCCAAATCATAATCAGAGTCCAACAGTTTGGGTGTTGAGATTTTGATCGGTGTTGGACTGAGGTCTGCACTAGTAAACTAACCATGCTTTACATGGGATCAGACATACTACCATAATCAGAGTCCAACGGCTTGGGTGTTGAGTTACTGAATGGTGTTGGACTGAGGTCTGCACTAGTAAACTGAGTATGCTTTACATGGGATCAGGCATACCACCATAATCAGAGTCCAACAGTTTGGGTGTTGAGTTACTGAATGGTGTTGGACTGAGGTCTGCACTAGTAAACTGATCATGCTTTACATGGGATCAGGCATACCACCATAATCAGAGTCCAACAGTTTGGGTGTTGAGTTACTGAATGGTGTTGGACTGAGGACTGCACTAGTAAACTGATCATGCTTTACATGGGATCAGGCATACCACCATAATCAGAGTCCAACGGTTTGGGTGTTGAGTTACTGAATGGTGTTGGACAAACTGATCATGCTTTCCATTTGATCTGTTATTTCTTTCTTTTCAGAATGCGTAAGCGTGATCCAGGCAGTGCCCCCGCCCTTGGTGACAGAGTGCCTTATGTAATCATTGCAGGAGTCAAGGGAGCAGCCGCATGGGAGAAATCTGAGGTAAGAATCTGGAAAATCTTTACCAATAAACGATTGCGCCCTCTAGTGTCACGGCAAAACAGTAAGATTCTACCTGCGCACGTACAGCGTTTAGCATAAAATTGACATCACGGGTAAGATGGCTTTCAAATTAATATTGCACTTTGTGGGAGCTTCATGAAATGCACGCAACTACTGTCTTTTAATCTATCAGTTGACGTCAACAAGATTATTTCATCACTGTTTGGATAAAATTCTTGGTGTCCCTTCATGTCCCTTCAATTTTTTCTTTCTTACAGGACCCCATCTACGTGTTGGAAAACAACATCCCTATAGATACACACTACTACTTGGACAACCAGCTCAAGATGCCCCTGTTGAGAATATTTGAACCCGTAGTTGGTGAACACCGAGCACAGAACGTTTTATTCAGTGAGTTTTATAGAAAGTCACAAAAACAAAAACATTTTAGTTTCATGGTTAAAAGTGGAATTGTCAGCATGCAAGTAACCTTTGTCGATTTCAATTTCAAAATTTGTTTTAGAAAATGTCTTTGCAGTACCATTATTACTGTGGGTTTGTCAACATGCAACCAATCCCGAGTTATTAATAAGGGAATAAAAGAGTGGCGACGAGTTCTTAAACGGCCGTTTAAAACTGGCAGGGTCGTGGCCGTGTGATAAAGGCCCGAGCCGAAGGCGAGGGCTTTTATCGTACGACCACGACCCTGCAAGGTTTTAAACGGCCGTTTAAGAACGAGTCGCTACTCTTTTATTCCCTTATTAATATTATTCCCATTCATAAATGCCCTTTTGTTAAAAAGCGAAAAAATTTTATAGACAATGTGTGACAATCTGCTTTGCAGTGAATTTTCGAAGTTTGTACATTTTCAAAAAATGTTTTAAAAATTCTGTTTAGTGCGCGTTGGGTTGTGTGTGCGCGTGTGTAAAAATAGATTACACGCTGGTATATAATAGCTATATATTGCGTTCCGCGTAATTAAATTGGCGTACATGAGCTTGCGCGCCCAATCTGCTTCGTAGCGAATTTTCAAAGTTTTGACATTTTCAAAAAATGTTTTTAAAATTATGTTTGGTGCGCGTTGGGTTGTGTGTGCGCGCGTGTAAAAGTAGACTACGCGCTGGTACTAACAGCTATATAATGCGTTCCGCGTAATTAAATTGGCGTACATGAGCTTGCGCGTCCAACACGCGAAGCCAGCCGGTTTTAAACAGCTCCAGCTATGTCTTTATCAGCCGTTTAAACACCCCCACGTGACATGCTCTCCACCAATAGGAATAGCGAAACTGTCTTGGGTATTTATGAATTTAGAATATGTTTTAGTGCCGCCGAAAATTAATATGCCAACATTATTTGTGCAAAGTATTTTTACTTTTTTAATTTTTTACAATTAAACCAGTGGAAGAATAGACCATGCTACCTTTGTTTACAAATAGAGTGACCTGCACATTCCAGGTCATTTCCTGGCTGGCAAGATACTACATTGGCCATTTGGGAAGTTTTACATTTTGTGTCATAGTTTCCACACAAATTCAAGAGTTACAAAAATAGTGGATGGGCAAGTTTTGAGATGTGTCCCACTTACTTCACATCAAAATTGGATAAAAATCAGACTGTGCAATCTCAAAACATCTCAAAACTTTCCTGTTCAGTGGTTGATTGCTAAAGACAAACTGTTTTCCCATTATTAGTGCCATTATTTATTTGCTTATTGTTCTGTTTCTTGTTTCTTGTGAAGCGCTGTGGTGCCCTGTGTAAGAGCCCTCTATAAAATGCCTGTTATTATTTATTATTAATCTCCATGAAATATAAGCTTCAGTGTTTTCTTCCATGGAGCTGTGTACAAATTGTGCCTGCAGGAAGGTCAGGCTCTGTGGCTCTTTTGAAAGTGTGTGATGTCACAGGTCACATGGTCTATGTAGGTCAAATCTTGGGGCTGTTGTGATATAAAGGGTTAATATCTGTTGACCAGGATAAGTAATAATGTACAGTAAGTTGACTTGGGGTTTAAAATTGCTAAAAACAAGTTGGACACCCTATTTTATCTGCCATTTACATGTAAATGTATTGTAAGTGAACAATTTGGACACCCAGTTTTTAAAACTCAAGCAAATTCGGACACCCTTTTACGAGATCCTGGCTAAAATCTTGATGCCTAAATCTTGACTGTATTCAGATAAAAACAAATAGCAAAACATGGCATGATGTCGATAAAATAAAAATTTGTCAGAAACTTTCATGAAAAAGTTGCATTGTTTTGCAAGTTGTTATTCATAATATTTATTTATTATTGTCGATAAAATAGAATAAGCAGTTGCAAAACTTCTAACCAAAAGGACTGTATGGTATAAATGCAAAAAAATAGTTAATGGGCTGACGTTTCCGACCCGAGCAGAGTCTTGCTCGATAGCTAAAATGAGAAAGACTCTGCTATGGTCGAAACGTCAGGTCATTATCTATTGAAAATAAAACTATTATTATTGACGCGAATGAAAACGTTCCATTCCTCAGAGGGAGAACACACCCTTGCCAAGACCAAAGTCACGTCCAAGATCGGCGGTCTGATGGCCTTTACGAAGAAACGGAGCACATGCATCGGTTGCAAAACCCCACTGGAGAAAAACAACATGGCCGTCTGTAAACACTGCAAAAAAATCGAGTCCGAGATTTACCAAAAAGAGGTAGGTAATTATTATATCAATTACAAAATGCCCCCTCCCTCCAAATTAATGGAGGGTCTCAAAAAGTCGGAACGCTAGGAGTGTTCTGATTGGATGGGATATTAGTATTCCAGCGAGTGCTCATGAACCGTTCCGTTGGACTACTGGAATGTTCCTTTGGAACGGTCAAAGCACTAATGCGCGTATTCACTTGTCTAGGATTGCTCCTGTACTTTGGCGCAATGATGCAGTCTAGCAGAACGCTTTGGCGGTAAAACACATTGCGGCATGTGCCCATGTGAACTAACTTTTGCACCCAGATCGTGCCTAACTTTTGAGACGATCTCACAAATAAAGGAAAACAATAACAGTTAATTTGAAAAGAAAGGTTTCTGCATAATGTTTATAAAACTCTGAGAATTTATTCTCTCCAAGAACTATTGTACATTTAACTTCCAAAGATATTTCCATGTTGCTTCTACAGACCTCTCTAATTTACATTCCAATTTTCCACCATTTTCATCATTATATTGTATTCTTTTACTGTTTTTATTTTCAGTGACATTTTTATAGCTTTCACTTTCGGCAACTTTCATTTTCTTTGACATGAATGTTGTTATCTTTGGCATGATCTGTCATTTTTAATACCAGGTCGCCAATTCTCCCAGATTTGTCATGTGTATTTTTGTGCATTTCAATTGTTATTGTATTATCTTTCCCCCAATGTGTATACAAATGTTTTTATTTGTTTACCTTTCCCATTGAATGTGCATTACTTTGAATTGCCACTTTTTCAAATTTATTATGTCTTGATTCAGATATGTCATGATTTTTGTATTGATAATAAATTGCAATGTATTTACTGATCATCTCAAATATTTTACTGCATTTTATCTTTGTATTTATCAATGCTTTCATTTTGTATATTTGACTTTTTGAACATTTTTCTTGTGGTTATTTTAGTATTGCTTAAAATCTTTTACCTTCAAACTGTTTGGTAAAAGTCTGTCAAAATGTTATATTTTATAGGTTTATTCAGCCAGTACTTTTCACCCCGTTCCCTTTCTCTCTTTCCTACTATTCTTTGTTCTGTTATTTTGTCCACTTGACTGCTTCTGTTACACTTGTACAAAATGTACGCAAGATTTGAAACTTTGCATGGTGGAGATACAATCTAGTAAGGTTTGCGTTAACACCATGTACATGAGTAGGATTTGAAACTTTGCATGGTGGAGATACATTCTAGAAAGTTTTGTGGTAACACCATGTACATGAGTAGGATTTGAAACTTTGCATGGTGGATATACAATCTAGCAAGGTTTGCAGTAACACCATGTACATGAGTAGGATTTGAAACTTTGCATGGTGGAGATACAATCTAGTAAGGTTTGCAGTAACACCATGTACATGAGTAGGATTTGAAACTTTGCTTGGTGGAGATACAATCTAGAAAGGTTTGCAGTAACACCATGTCTAATGAGTAGGATTTGAAAGTTGGCATGGTGGAGAGATACAATCTAGAAAGGTTTGCGGTAACACCATGTATACGAGTAGTATTTGAAACTTTACATGGTGGAGATACAACCTAGTGAGGTTTGGGTTACATTTGTTACGTGATGTTCATGACTTATGTTTGAAGAATGAAATGTTGGGCCTGGTGACCAGCGGGTAATAATGCCATGAACGTCACTGAGTGACGGATTTGTTGTGCTCTATTAGAAGCCATTATTATCATTATTATGTTCTCTTTTTGTGGATTGATAACATTTGTACAGAAGTAATTGATTGATTTGCTTATGTTGATCTGAGAGGAGAATGGCATGTAAGATTATAGTTTATCATTTCCGCTGTAAATTACTTTCACTTTTTCTTTACGATTTTTTTCCCCCAACAAGACGGCTTGGTTTCTTATCTTTTATCGTAATTTGTTTTGAGTTAAGGTTACAGCTTGCCTGGAAGAAAGTCGTGAATTTCCAATCATTCATTCTGTGTAGAAGGTTGCTAAGGTGACTTTGCAGAACCAGGCCTGGGACTCTTACACAGGCCTTGGCGATGATGGCTTCTGTTGTTCCCGGTCTTGGCCTAGGTGCCCCTTAAAAATATTAGTCGATATGTTGCGCTTTTACAGCGGATGACGTAGTATAGGCTTTAGTTAGCTTTGCTAGGTGTAGGAATTGCGTAAGAACTCAGTAGGCTTAGCGATAACAATGATTTGAGTTGAATATCTTTCCGGAGCTAACTGTCGGTTCCGAGAAGAACCAGGGTTGAGACAAAAGATGTTTGGAACGATGTGCTCTGCTCGTCCTCTTCGTTTCTCCTGAAGCCGAGCAGAGAATGCTGGTCGAAGAACCAACAGTTCTCCCCTAAAACATATTTTAGTCACATGGTTCTGACCCATTTCAGGCTTACAGTAAAATTAATCTCGTGTGTTCTGACCTTTTTTTTTCACCGTGAGGTTAATTTTGTTTTTTGAAACGCTTGTGTTTCTGAAAGGTCATTCACCTGAGCGCATTGGAGGAGAAATTTGGTCGTCTCTGGACCCAGTGCCAGCGATGTCAGGGAAGTCTCCACGAGGACATTCTCTGCACAAGGTAAAGCCAGAAGGAACTACAGGAAGAACACATCCCCGATAGAGCAGGGCTAGGGTTCTCCCCATGCGCAAGCTAGCGTATCAGGACGATACGCATAAGTTTCAGCCGATACGCCCCCCCGCCAAAAAAACAAAAATAATAATAATAATTGTTGTATATTCGGTGTGCGGTAACACCATGTGTATATCTATATCTGGTGTGTAGATTTGTTCTTTGGGAACTAGGTCTTGCTTTATTCTACTGCCGCGGAGTAGATTTCAGGATTTCGGGAGGCTACTTAGCTCTGAAAAGAACTGTCCTGCTTTATATTAACTACTACCTGGGCGGAAGGTAGGAAATCGGCCGGGACTACTACTTTTGCTTAGTGGATCGAAGAGACTTCTCGTTTATTAACTTCACTGCCGCGGAGTGAGTTCATAATTGGTCTCACTGTTTCGACTAGCTTGCTCTAGTCATCGTCATAGTAATTTCACACACAAAAACATTAAGAGAAAATTATATAGAATACTCCAGATTGCATAGTAGGGCTTTTAAAACCAAGATAAACACCAAAACATTCCAAGGACCTTGTTTCAACTCGGTGTACTTCGGCCAAACGTCCAGTGATTTTGGCCCAGAATGCCCCCATAGTTTAGAAAAATCCCCGAGGAGAACCCTGAGGGCTGTATACACCCCATTGAGTTTTTTTCTTGGGTCAAAGAATGAATTACATAGCCCAGTTACGCCGGTAATCAGGCATTTGATACCTCAGGATATTTCCTGATTTCCTGTTTTTTCTGAAAACCTCATGGAGCCTTCAGATTTTTTTGAAAGAAGTAAAGCAGTCACCAAAGGGAGAAAGAGTTAGTCCACATTGTGTCCCAACCTGTAGTTTTGTCTTTCTGGTGATGCACAGAGTCGGTCAACCTCCTGAATTTGTAACATCTGGGAGGTTCCATGTCTAGAATAAGGGGGGAACCCAGGCCGACAAGCCATTTTCAAGAATGTTCACATTCCGCAAATCTCATTCCCGGGTAATAATGTTCACGCGCCATTGGTAGATACCAGCACTATATATATATATATATATATCCATTATGATTATCAAATCATCCCCTTTGTTGGGGTTTGAACCAACAACTTTTCAATTTCTAGAGCAGGTGTCTTGATCACCTAGACCGCCAATCTTGCTGAGAGGCAAGTTCACAAAATTTAAAGACCAAAAACATAAATGAAAATATGCAAGTGTAGAAAGTACATGCAAAATTTGACAAATTCTGTACGTGCAACTTTGCACGGATGTGAAATTTCAGACTTCTATCTGAACTCTGACTTTCAATTGTTTGCCTGGTGAAGAAAAAGTAGCTGTTATTTTGTCAGGTGTAGAGAAATCCTGCTCTATAATCCACTTCTCTAGTGCTTGGGACCAGTTAGTCCTCAAAGCTCATTGAAATCTCTAATCCCAGGTGTTACCAAAGAGTAGCAGTGCCATTCTGTCAACCTATCCCCTATCATTAAGATCCTAGTTCCTGACTATTTTTGTCTGCAATGCCTCTCACCACTGAACTTTGCAATAATTAATTACATTAACTTGCATTTTTTTTCTTAACAGTCGAGATTGTCCCATCTTCTACATGAGAAAGAAAGTGCAGAAAGATCTTGGAGATCAAGATGCCATCGTCCAGAGATTTGGCAACCCGGTCTGGTGAGGGACAACCTAGGGTGAGCTATCAACAACAACAAACTTAAGAAAATTACGTTGTCGCTGCTGGGCAAACGCTTGTGAACCCACAGTGTCATGTTGCAATTTTGTAATATTTATAAAGTGATTATGTGACCAAAATGGTTCGAATTAGAGCACCTTCGGGTTCGTGGGTTCGAATCCCACCCAAGCCGCCTGGGTTTATCTTCCCACACGACTTGAGAAAATCACCGTGTGTACAGTGTTTATGTCACATATGTGTAAGCAAAAGCCAACAATTGGGTTGGATTCGAACCCCCTGTTAATCATCGAGCTGATGTTTTGCCGTTTGAGCACCGAGCAAGCCGGTGACAACATAGTGTTAGCCAGAGGGGGGTGTCTGGGTGTCTTTTGGACACCCTGTTTCAAATTTGGACACCCTGTTTTATCTTGTCACTTGCATGCAAGCAATTTGGACGCCCGGTTTTTAAATTTCCAGCAAATTTGGACACCCTTTTCACCAAAGCCTGGCTAAAACCTTGGGTGATAAGCCTAAGGCTAGTGGTTTTTTCCAAACCCACGACCTCTGACATTCTAGAGCAGATGTTTTGGCACTAGACCACTGATCAATCCCGCAGACAAGAGGCCAGTTCAAACCCTGTAATGAGCAGCGGGTACCGCAACGATTCAATAGATGTAATAATTGCATCGGGGGGGGGGGGGTAAAGAATTTTATTTAGTTTTTCATCCTACACCGATTGTGTTTAAGTCAATAATAATAATAATAATAATAATAATAATAATAATTTATTCATTTATATTGCGCCCATTCCATAAAATGTACACAAGCGCATAACAAAATAATTATAAAAAGATTAAAAATTGACAACTGGTAAAAGTGAGGAAATACAACAATCCATAAAAATGTAAACACAAAACCCTTACAGGACTTCCCAAATAATAAAAATGCATTACATTAAGACAGTAGAAACCAGTTCTTTATTTTCCATACAATTATTACATAATTTAAGTAGAATAAAATGACAATGCCCCTGACCAAAACCAATTTTGTACCATTCCTTTCTCAGAAGTAATGGCCTCAAATTGCTGGTCAAGTTTAAGGGCTCCGTTAAGTTACCATAGCGCCCTCTGTTGACTGTTTCTAACCAACCAAAATGACTTCTGGTGTGAAGATGTGTGTGTGACATGGAGAGCTGCCAACTCACCCTGATTCTGCAGAAAGCTCCTTAACAATAAACCAATCTTTCCAGTTTCCCTGATTCTGATGAACAAATTTGGAAATCTCTCTGATTATGGACACCTTTTCCGTTTTATGTCGTAATGCAACTCTAAATATCCTCCTGATTGTCGACATAATTTCCCTGATTACAAGATGCAAATGTTGGCAGCTCTTGAAGTGAGTTTCTGTGAAGGGCCCGTTGCATGAAGTTATAAATGTTAAAAGACTAGAACTGGCGTGGTGCCCCTTGAAATGTTCCGGGAGAAGTTAAAATGTACCTCATAGAGCTGCCCTTTCAAAAAAGAAACACTTCTTTGCCCTTACAAGAACAAAGTGTCAGTCCTTGGTGAATCAACTTTAGCATGGTTCAACCACAAACCTCCCACGCTCATTTTCACACACTGTCAACTTTCCTTTCTGAGAATCGAGCAGTTTTAGTTCAGTTACTCTTTCGGAAAAACCAAATGTGTGTCATCCAGTAGGACTAGAGTAAATATCTTCGGCTCCATCATTCACAGAAATTCTTTTGTCTTAAATTTCGTTTTTGTAACAAAGAGAGAAGAACTTTCACTTTTAGTTTGGTTTAGGAAGGACTGTTCTTTCTTAGAGCTCTGGGGCAACCTTCTGTGATTGTCAAAGGCTAGTATCGTCACTTCGTGTGAACCACCATAAACATGACATATCAAACCTGTGAAAGTTTAAGCTCAGTCAGTCGTTTGAGTCACGAGAAAATAGTGGAACAAAACCTTCACTACTTTCACTGTTCTCAAACATTGGATTTCGGACTCGCGAGATCAAAGCTTATTGAAGTCTGGCAGGGAATACGTGGAGGTCACAGGGGTCACGGCCTCTGTTGCCCCTGGTCTTGGCCTTGGTGCCCCGTTCAAAAGTTTCCTCTGAGACTTTAGGAGTACAAGTGCCTTTTGCAAAAGGAAAATGGCTTTGCCCTCTCAAGAGAACTGGAATTACACGATCCCGGTTGCCCTGGTCCTGGCCGTGGTGGTGGCCTTGGTGCTCCTCCACAGTTTCTTAGACTTTAAGATTTTCCACTGGAAGTGCCCTTAACAAAATGAAATTGGCCCTCGCCCTCTCATAGATAAAACTTCAGGCCTGTTAAGTAGGATTTGGAACTCGACATGATTAAAGTACAATCAAGTAACGTAGCACAACACATTCTTGCTAAAGCTGAAATACGTCACCACCTCAAAATGCCACGAAATGTACAACACTCACAACTGGTTCCCGGCAGACATTTGCTTAGCAATGAAATTCAGTAAGCAATTACAGGGATGTGATTTCTCTGTTTTTAACCGGAATTCCGGTTTTTTTTTGCCCTCAAAAAAAGAAATTCCGTTTTTTTTTGCCCCCCCCCCCGAATTTTTTTTAAATTTTATTTTATTTATTTATTTTTTTAAAGATCAAATTCATAGAAAGTGAAGATAAAACCATATAATAACGCCCCAGATTGCAGAGTAGGGCTTTTAAAACCAAAGATAAATGTTAATATTGGGCTTCATGCTCGCAAGTTTTCGAGCTCGCATGCTTTCGCGCAGGTTTTCTTCTCAACAGCCTATCACATCCCTGCAATTAAGAAAAGTATTAACCCATGTACTCTCTCCCAACATTGCCAGTCCTTCCAGCTGAATAACGTCTCAAAAAGGAAACAAAATATGGAGTGGGTTTCCACGGGCCTGGAATTGCATCTTTGAGAGGGCAAGGCACTTCCATTGGTAAATCTTAAAGTCTATGGAAAGTCTAAGGGGCACCAAGGTCAAGACTAGGGGCAACAGCAACCTCGTCCCCATGGTTTACTTTATTTCCAACCATGTTTGTAAATAGTAAACCCTGGGATGGAAACTCCTCACTTGGACCCTGATTGGACAACAACATTACATTAGCACATGTACATGTTTCCAATACATACAAGCTACTAGATCTGGTACCGGACCACGAGACTATGGCGAAGATGTGAATTTCGATATGCAGCCAGACTATTCTAATTTGCGTACGTATCCAACATTTTTGGATATGCAAATGTTCCAATACCAGGGTGAGAGAGCAGTCAACCTCGCACTGCTCGACACACCCTGGGGAAGAGGTTGGGGCAACAGAGGTTGCGGCCTCCATGGCCTCCGTGTAATCCAGGGCCTGTACCTTCCAGATGTTGCCATCTTTGAGTTTACTCAGTTTGTTTTCATTGTTCAAGTTGATTTTTTCATCATCCGGTAAACTTGGCAAAGCATTTGAAGCGGGAAATAAAGTGCCAAATTTATGACAACCTCGCTTGCCTACAAACATTGATTTAACCTTGGGTTTATGACTCCGTGCACACTCCCAACATGCCAGTCGTTCCAGCTGATTACTTTCTCGTTAAGGAAGCGAAGGAAAGAAAAAAAAGGGGGTAACTGTCCAGAAGTAGACATCTTAGTTTTTTTTACTCACGCCGGTTTTGTTTGTTGATGTTCTCGTCCTGTAAACTTGGCAAAGCATTTTGGAGAGGGAAATAGTTGCTAAATTTATACCAACCTGGCGTGCGTACAAACATTGATTTAACCTTGGATTATAAAGTTCATTAACGAATCTGTTGTTTAAGATCCCCTGCAAGTTCAACGACTTTAATTTACAGGGTAGCTGTTGCGGACAGTGAAGAGGTCTTAAAGGTCTTAAATTAAGAAAACAAGTTTTTGAAAAAATTTCATTTCATCTCTGGAGGCTCCAAGCCCGGCCATATCTCATTGGCCCCCGCCCCCGGGACCCCATTCAATGCTGGCTCTCATTGTGCGGTCTGCACTTCAGCTGGGGTTAACAACAACGAGCAGGGTAACGGGGGGGGGGGGGGGGGCCTGGGGAGGGTATGTTTAATGTCACGTGGCCCAAGCATTTTGGCTGGGATTGTAGCTGGTTTTTTTTTCTCCTCCTTTACAGTATTTGACCTCGGAAGATTTGTCAAAGTCATTGGGGTGAAGTATTCACACCAGCTAAACAGGCTGAACGTAGTTTCTCAGACAAGTTAAATTTGTCCTGTTTGTTTGCGTTGATATTAGGATAGACTATACAAAAACACAAAATCCAAATTTTGGATTAAAGCATTAATTATTGATTAACTAATTAGTGATTTATGTGGAGTCAGCTACAGCTGGGCTGCTGGGCTGCCAACCTGCAGGCTGAAGCACCCTAAATCACTCAAATCTTTTTCCAAATCCTACTGCCCATGTTTTGATTAATGATGTTGGACTGAGGACTGCACTAGTAAACTATCTGTATTGTTTTTTTTGGGGGTATCTTTTACCTGCTGCTAAACTATAGGATTCAAACTGCCTGTAGTTTACTGAGCAAGCTCTGGGGTCTAGCGGTAAGGCACTTGCTCTAGAAAGGAAAAGGGTCATGGGTTTGAATCCCACCCAAGTGATATGCATGAAGGTTTTTTCCACATGACCTGCAAACGTACTTCCAAAGGCTGCTTCAATTTTGTTATTTTTGGTGCCGTTGCCACACTTACAGGATTTGAACTGACATCTTATTAGCGGGCAAGCTCTGCGTAGTAAAGACATCAGGGCCCAATTTCATAGAGCTGCTCAAGCATAAAAAAGTTGCTAAGCACAACAAAATTATGATTACCCCAATTCGGTTACCAGCTAAAATACCCTTTACCATGTACAAAATGTAACTGGTATCCTGCTTAATTTTGCTTAGCAGAAATATATTAAGCAGAATTTTCTGCTTAAGCAGCTCTATGAAATTGGGCCCTGATCTGGAATGCTTGTGGGTTCGAATCCCACCCAAGAATGCTATTAATTTTGATCTCCTCAGGACCCGGGGGGGTGGGATGGTAAGCATCAAGTAAACAGTGTTTATCAAAATTTAGTGTGTGGGTACAACCATAACAAAAGGTTTATCGTTCAAATCGTTGGCCTAACTGATTTGAGAAATTAATGCTCAGTCCATTTAATCTGCATAGCAAAAATTAGCAGGGGGACCAGTCGCGCACTGTATACATTACACGGTATTTTGCTTGGTAACCCTGTTTTGCTAAGCACGATTGTATGCGCTGAGCAGGTTTGTCTATGTTAGAACCGCTTGGTGCCGATAGCAAAACTTCTCTTTTTGACGCTAAAGTTTCCAGGGTTTGTGGTTGTATTGACTTTTATTTTACTCCAAACATACAAGCGTACATTCAAATGTGGACGAAATTTTCGAACTGAAACAAAAACATTATCTTTAACTTGTATTAGTTTCTGTTAGCCATTTTGGAGGAGTTTGTAAGGAAAACAACATTCATATTACATTGTGTATTCTTAAAAAAAAATAATAATCCTATCATATGGTATGTAAAGTTATACATACAGTTTATTTGGACTTGGGCCAAAACTAGGTTAAAAGTGCCATGTCTAATGGTGTACAGTTTTGAAGTACAATTTAAAAATGTTGTAAAGAAAATAATAAAGAGACAACACATTTTTTTTCTATTATTACCTTTGTGTTTCTTATGTTTTGAAGACTCTGTTTTTAAACTTATCTTTCACCATGGTTTTTTTCAAACTGATCATGCTTTACATGGGATCAGGCATACCACCATAATCAGAGTCCAACAGTTTGGGTGTTGAGTACTGAATGGTGTTGGACTGAGGACTGCACTAGTAAACTGATTATGCTTTACATGGGATCAGGCATACCACCATAATCAGAGTCCAACAGTTCGGGTGTTGAGTTACTTAATGGTGTTGAATTTTGTTAGAATGAGGAAGGATTGTAGGGAAAATCACTCAGTGGTTAGGGTTACCACAGTTTTAAACACCAAATATTTGTCGATGTATTCTAAAATTTAAGGCAACAAAACAATCAGTTGAACTAGGTAGGTGGGTTAACTTGTTGACCATAAATTTATAAATTAATGAACAAATGAATAAAAAAAATAATTAATTTCGTAATACAATATTTCCTACTGTTTTTGGAATAGTAATGACGCCCAGCTTTTGGCTTTTTACTCGGCCACAATAACCTCAGTACAAACCATCGTAAACACATCTTTTATGAAACGAGTTACAAAGCCGTGCAAGGTCGAAAGTATTTCATAGAACAATATTTTAATTTGTAATAATAATAGGTGGTTTCGAGAGGACAAGAGGGCGTTGCCCGAAACAATGGCCGTACAGCATTTCCATGGTCAATAGTCAATAGGTGTTTTTTAGTTGAGACCTAAAGCTTGTAGGCAGCCGCTTTCTGCTTACGGATTGGCCCTGAGCAGTGGTGGTTCTTGTTTGTAGCAGGCCTCAGTTTCACAGAGCTGCTCAAGCACAAAAAGCACTCCAGCACAACAAAATCATGCTTAATACGGGAATGAAGTTACCAGCCAAAATACCATGTCACTTGTACCATTTGTGACTGGCACACTACCTATTTTTGCTTACTAGCAGAAAACTGTTACAGCAACATTTTCTGCTGAAGCAGCTATGTGGAGTTGGTTTGAGATGTAACTATGCAAATGCAGCGTGTATAAAATATTCATGGTCGGTTTTGGAATGCACTTTTGCTTGAACGTACGTTTTCCAGCTAAAGTAGCCACAAAAGTGTATTTTGAGGCCCTTGACTACAGTTGCATCAATGTTTTTTTAAACGGCTTTTTGGCAGACGACCAAGCTCTGCCCAGCAATATTTCTCTTTCCGTAGCATAATGTTTTGCTACGACGGGCGTTATGTTTTTTTTTGTTACCTCGAAGTTCGTAACCGATACGTGCAATAAGAGTACATGTACCGGGTTATGAGGTTGTGGAGGGGAGACAAAAAGTGGGCGGGAAACATTGTAATGGGTGTGTTGGGGGGGGGGCTTTTTGGGTGTCAGTTTTGACTAAACTGTAACGTAAATA
Source organism: Pisaster brevispinus (assembly GCA_023634235.1). Taxonomy (NCBI): domain Eukaryota; kingdom Metazoa; phylum Echinodermata; class Asteroidea; order Forcipulatida; family Asteriidae; genus Pisaster; species Pisaster brevispinus. Next base: position 7,176,272 of record JAMKCF010000018.1, read on the forward strand.
AGTGACATGCCCGTGTGTTTTTTTCTTTAGCAGGTCCCGGGGAAAGTACATAGTATACATTGCTTAAGCCAAACCGCTATATGAGTAAAAACACAGGAATTAGAAATTTCAGATTTTTATCAGAACTCAGACTTGTCTTTTATGTCTGCCTGGTTGACAAAGTAGCTGGTTTGTTTTTCTTCAGATATAAATAATTTGTTCTTTGATCTACTTCCCTAGTGCTAAGGATACTGTTGCCAAAAAGCTCTTCGAAATCTATAACTCCAGGGGTTATCAAAAGGTGGACCTGCCATCTATTTATTTTCAAGATACCTCCTGAGATTTGGAACCTAATTTCAGACATCGGGTCATGGTAGCCTCCCAACGCTACCTGGAGGCCCAGCGTTTCGAAAACACCCCGTAATCCCCTTCAGTATTTTAAACCTTTTTGTTTTGTCTTTTGTCTTGTTTTTGGCGAGGATGGTACTGCCTGACTTCCACGTCACACGCATCATTTCCATATATGGAGATGTAACACCAACCAATCAGATTTGTCCTACCATTCTAGCCTAAAATCAAATGTATTCGTGCATTCTATTGGTCAGTGTTATATACATTTACTATGCGTGCGTGACTGTTGTGATCAACGATAGTGTTTTATTTATTTATCTATCTTTTTTAAGAACAGGGTGTTATTTTGACGTGTTTTCGTGAAAGATATACATACTTTGTGGTAGATTTCTGCAAACATGTGATTAAAATTTTGTATTACAAATGCTAGAAAATTTGAAGTTCGCAAACCCCCATAGTATTAAATACAAAAACAGTAAGCCTAGCGTATATCTTGGGTTTCTTTTATTCAACCAACCAATCAAGTGAGGGCTTAGTTTCTTACATGACCCCCAACCCATTCTAAGACCAGGAAAAGGAATATAAGTCTAGGAGATTTGAGATTTCTCGAAAAATAAGTACACAATAAGCGCTTTTATTCGGGGCGTTTCGAGGTCATGGGGTTTTATTTTGTTTTGTTTTCTCGATCGATCAGGAAAAAAACAACATCATCATTGGCATTTTAATTGTGTTGTCTTCTCAGACACCGAGATTATTATACAATTCTTCGTCATCTTAAGTTTGTGTCTCCCAAGGTCTCCCATTTCCGTGGTTTGCGTCATACCTTCCTTGGACGATTCAACCAATCAAAGGAGTTCTAAGTAATCTTGTTATGATGTATCATGCCGTCCTATTGGTCGGTTCTGAAAACAATGGCTGTCAGCGTAGGACGATTTCAGGTTTGCGAACAAAAAAGGGTTGACAGTTTCGTAAGACAATAGGCCTTTTGTCGTACCGCCATCTGATCCAGTGAAGGCTGGCCTCTGTTGTTTGACATGTTTATTTTTAGCGTGGTCGTTGTGAATTTCCTTATAAGATTGGCGCATAGGCCCACTTGATTGTGAAGTCAACTTTGACGTCACAATTTCACGGCAAGCAATGCCGTCGGTTTTGAGTGCTGATTAATGTTCATGTTTTGCAGCAATTAGAACTGTATAGTGGTCTGGCGACTGCCTCGTTCGAAGCAGTTAGGAATGCTGCTTGGTGTATACAATTTCAGCAAAGACTATCTGACCCGTTTAGCCTCGGTTCGGGAACATCGATTTGAATGAGGGAAACATATTGTGGCTGCGACGCGAAGCACAATATTAACCCAGCTTGTTTCAAAAATTAATAAGTATTGCAACATCTTCATGGACTAACCCACGCAATAGTAAAATAAATATGACCCATTTAGTCTCGGAAATAAAATATTTTTCTTGGGACAGTTTTTGCTTTTCTTTAAAAGCAAAACATAAAGCCTTATGAATCTAAAAATAGAGAGACAAGATTTTTGGTCCGAAACTAAAGCTCAAACCAGTACCAGTCCTTCGGAGGAATATGCCCGTCTGAAAACAAAACCTGTCAAAGTTGAAAAAAAAATAGCATTTGAAGACCTGCGAACCATTGCTTATTTTGGTTGCGGCAATCAAAATAACGCACGTAGAAGGCGCACACAATCCAGTAGAGAAAACAAAAACTTGTGTGTGTTTCCCACAAACACGTGACTACCCTGTTTGACTGGTTGGATGAAGTGTCTATTTGAAGCTATTGAGGATATGAATGAATTGAATTCATCTTTAAAGTAAGAAAAAGAAAGAAAAAAAAAGAAGAAAAAACCAGCAACAACAACAACCAAAGAAACAAACCAAAACCGATGTAATTGCCCCCTCAAATTCCTGTCAATTACTACTCTTTATCTGTCCATCTTCAAATCTGACGGCTGGTGCCCATTAACATGACACGCTCAAACATTTTAAACAAACAACTTCAGTTGTTTTTATTCTAGGGGCCTTAAGTTTTATTTTCTTTCAAAGCTCGCAGCTGTTTTTTGTCCAAAGAAGCTTTACATAGACACAGGGGGTACAGCATAACACGGCAATAAAAACATTTGATTTTTGTTATCTGTCGATTTTTCCTCGCAGCGGGTGATAAAACTTCGCATTTCTCTTGCATAATAATGGCTTTGATATCTGTTACATGCCAATGGGGGTGAGATTTGTATTGAATCGCTGATTGGCAAGGAGTAATTATGCCAATTGTTGATGATAATTCCTTTTGTTGCGCCAAGGACAGTCGGATCAGTGTACAGACACGCACTCCCACTCTCGGACCGGAAACAAATTTATCTTTCACGATCTCAAGTTGCAACTTGTTGTCCAAATGGATATCACATCTTTGTTTTTTGTTTTGTTGAAGAGTAAATTAATTTCCATCCTCTAGGTTCCAACAACCAATACGACCAACATGTGACAATGCCATCAGGAGTAAGCGGATCTGTGGGTGGATGCAGTCCCCAATTTATTTCCGCCGAATGAACAAAAAAGAACGGCAAATAGAGTTAATTTCCAATTTTTAAATGGGTAAAACATAACTAATAAACCGCTTCTGAAAGTGTCCTAGATCGCACCAGGGAGCTTATAATGCTTTAAACAATTTTCCAGGGGCCATAAAGCGGGCCAGAACCACACACCCTGAAAAAACTTATCTGAAAAAGCACCCACATGATTACTAAGAAATAAGTCCACTTGGAAGTTAGCCCTCGAGGTTTGCGCACCCCTCCCCCTTTTTCTGGCAAACCTGGATCCGCCCCTGCTCATCAAATTTTATGTATACGTTTGATTAAAAGCTACGATTTGTGCACGTTCAAACACGTGCTGATTTTGATCGCTCGAATCAAAACAAATCTGAAAGGAGTAGAAGATTGTTTAACGTGAATGATTATCAAACCTGCGCACCCATTTGGTTGCCGGTGAATGATTAGCAGCCTGCGCACCCATTTGGTTGCCGGTGAACATTAGCAACCTGCGCACCCATTTGGTTGCCGGTGCTGCATACTCCTAAGGAGTTCAGATGGTTTCAAGAAAAGCTTATGGTCCAAACAGGAAGTATTTTTTTTTACTGTTGGGCCTTTTGAGATGTCTGCTTGGCTTTAAGAAAAGGCGCGTAATAAATACACATACGTAAATATTTCTGTTATAAAACGTCTGGGTCTACTCAGTATTTTTTATGTTATAGCATTTAAAGACCTACTTAAACGAAAACGGCAACAAGTGATATTTGATGAAATTCATTTAATATGTTTTCAATCAATAAGGAAATTGAGTTCACATGATATTAAACAAATTTTTTTTTATTGTGTAAAAATCAATCATTTTGTATAGCCGCTTTGTTGCAGCATTGGATGTATAACAAAGCAAACTCCCACGAATGACGTCAACGTATTGTCATTTTGACGGTTGCCGTCGACAGCAGAAATGTTTCTATAGTTTTTCAAAACTTTGAGGTTGGGGTCAAATTTGTTGATCGATACGAAAAATGTGTTACAAATATCAAAATTACATTTAAATGATAAACAAACAATAAAAACAAGTTTAAATGGCATTGCTGTTAAAACAATTTTTGCTCAGGTACCCGATTGTTCAAATGATGTTGTCGAACAATCAGAGTATTTTATTTGTTTTCACGGAATATAATAATTACTCATCGAGTAAACTGCAACATTTCTCTTTCTGTTGGTAATACCATAATCAAACCATCCTCCACAATAAGAAACTTGGGTATTGTCTTTGATTCGGCAATGACTATGTCCCAACATGTTTCCTCAATCTGCAAAACTGTCAATTTTCATCTGAGAAACCTGTCACGTGTACGAAGCTTGATAGATGAAACAACATGTCACCACGCTGTTCGTGCTCTAATCACATCTCGTTTAGACTATGGAAACCCTCTTCTGTATGGGTTGTCCAGCAAAGACATCAAACGCCTCCAACGACTACAGAATAGGGCAGCAAAATGAATCTTTATGGCAAAAAAATCTGACCACGTTTTACCTCTCCTTCAACAACTCCACTGGCTTCCTATTCACGAACGTATCATCTTCAAACTGTTAACCGTCACATATAAATGTTGGAATGAAACTGCTCCCCCTTACCTTACTGAGCTTATCACTCCTTACCAGCCAAATCGCACACTCTGTTCCAGCTCAGATACAAGGATTCTCACTAAACCTCAAACCAGATACACTTCATCTTCTAAAGGTTTTTATGCAGCAGCACCAAACCTTTGGAACAATCTTCATTATCAAATACGTCATGCTAATTCATTTTCCGATTTCAAAATATCACTCAAAACACACCTTTTCCATACTTATTTTGCTTCCTAGGCTATTTATTTATTTCTCATTGCTTTGTATTGTTAATTTTTGATTGCTTGTAATCATTGTTGTAAAGCGTTGTGGTACCTTTTTGTGTAAGAACGCTATATAAATGCTTAGATTATTATTATTATTATTAAAAGAGTTTGTGAAAAATACAGCCTAACTTCCAACAGGCAGGAGAAATGTCAGACTCTTATCTGAATTCGGACCTTTTCATGTCTGCTTGAGTGCAAAGCAAAATATATTTTCTTCTTCGGATGAAATCACGCTCTCTTGCCCACTTCTCGTGCCGAGGAGAATGTTCCTGGACTCTCCTTGAAATCTAAACCTCCACGGGTTGTCAAAATCTGGAATTGTCATCATTTGGATCCTAGTCACAGACGTTTTTATCAGCAATGACTCTGCACCTCTGTTCAAATCACTCTCGAATAAGTGGCGCTCCGTAAGGGGGGGGGGGGCGAGTGGATCGAGTGTGCCGCACTCGAGTTCTAGTGGTTGAATCACCAGAGTGTGGGTTCGAATCCCAGTGGTGACACTCGTGTCCCCGAGCAAGGCACTTCACCATAAATTGCTTCTCTTTACCCAGGTGTATAAATGGGAACCTGAGACTGTACTGTGTTTGATTAACCCATTGGCGCTAATAATAAGCAGCGATGAAGTTGCATGCTCCCCACAGGGTGTTGGGAAAGTTTGAGGAATGGTCTTAGTAGTGCCTGATGAACAGGGATAACAATGTTGTAAAACGCCTTGATCGAGCTGCAAGGATAAAAAACTTACGTACGCTATTACGTACGTTATTATTAAGCATTATTCGTTATTAGTATGTGTCACATTTAACTGTTGATATCATACTCCCTTCCTTATAAGGAAAGTCTCCGCTTCACTGCACCGTTTGACGTGAGCGCTTTACACTCGTCATCGTCACAATGCTATACGCTTCACTGATTCCCAGGACACTACAATAGGGAAAGGAATTTTTTAAACATTGTTCAAAATGTGTTGTATACAGCGCATTGTCAAAGGCATTTAACCCTTTGGCAAAAGATTTGTTAGGAATTTGAATTGTAAAAGTGCCGATTTCTTGGAGGTTATACGTTATTTTAAAATTGCGTAAAGATCAGGAATGGAAGAACCATCTCTGAAATTTTCTTAAAACTCAAACCCTCCAAATCCTTCTACAATCCAGGGCCAATTTCAAAAGCTGTTTAAGCAGAACAAAATCGCTTAACAATTTTATGCTAAGCAGAAATAAGCAGTATACCAGTCACAAGATAGACCAGTCACAGTCTATGAAATTGAGACCAATTCAACAATCCAGGGCCAATTTCAAAAGCTGCTTAAGCAGAACAATATTGCTTAAAAATGTTCTGCTCAGCAGAAATGAGCAGGATACCAGTCACAAATTGTACATGTGACATGGTAGTTTGGCTGGTAACCTTGATCTGGTAAGCATAATTTTGTCGCGCTCACCTGCTCTTTAAAATTGAGCTCTGGTCATTGCCGTTACCCCTCCCCCACGGCCCCGATCAATGTTGGCTATCATTGCGCGGTCTCTGCGCTCCAACTGGGTGGTTACTATTATGATTGTTATTATACCCATTATTATGATTTATTCAGCCAGATTTCAACTAGCATGCAACAATATCAGACAGTAATATTTGTTGCTGTTCCGTATTGTAATGGAACGGTAGCAGAAAGGCCAGAACAACAATTAGAATCAGATGACAAGACAAACTCGTTCTAAAATGTCCAGGATTAATAAAAGTGAATCAAATCAGTGTGACTCGAAAGCCTTATCCAATCTTATGGGAGAAGAATCCTAAACAAATAAATCTAAAATGGTAACAACATTGAGCAGGGGACGAGGGAGGGTATGTTTAGTGTCAGGCGGTCCAGGCATTCTTCCTTGGCCAGGACTGTAGACCCTCTTTTGTCGAAATGAAGGATTGAGAACTGGGAGGGCTGTCGGTCCAAATAAGAATTGCTATACACGCAAGCGCCATCATACCGCATTGCATCCTGGGAAATTGAGCACAGTTAAAAAAACAAATTAATCAAGTTGGCAAGCTGAACGCCGTGCTGTAGTTAACATGTAACTGTGCCAGGCTTTGTGTACCACATTGCCTCAAAATTATCACGTAAGCAAGCAGCCTTGTTTACAGGTTCCTTCCAGGCTTGCGAGCTACAATGGTTAAGTTCATGAGGCAATCTTGGCAATGGTTTCATTACCAGAAATGTATTACACAAAAAAATTATATTGTTATGTGTGGCATTATATTGCCGTTCCGGGTACTGCCTCCACGTTTTAACGTTTTATGGTCCTTCCTATATTTGCTGGGGAGGGGTGGGGGAGGGGTGGGGGAGGTTGATGTGGCATGGGGTAACTCCACCGATGACTCATAGCGTACCTGGGATTAAGCTAAGCCGTACAGTGAGCTGATCCCCACTTTAAGCCTAACTGAGCCATTAAACTATTTTAATAGCCTTAATCTACTCGTGTCCGATGATTGGGGTAAAGGTGGTTGGAGAGAATCTGGCAAATACAAGTCGTTTTGGATTTTGAACTGTTAAAGATTGTGCTCTTTTCGTTCAACTTGGTGCATGTTTCGGTCCAGAAATGTTTGTTAACGTGAAGGGACTGTTGGCTAGTTTAAGTCTAAGTTATTCCTCCATTTGGATTGGAGCCGGAATTAGGTATAACATGTATTAAAAGTTGCTGCTACGTAATTGTTATTGTCCATGCGCAATTTGCATTAGCTTGAATATCATTACAACTATAAGTGTCTAAAAACAAATGTTAACAATTAATTCAAAACGAGAGAGGGCGTCCGGTCTAAGACATCAAGACACCTGGCTCTGGCTCAAGAAATACCCAATAAATTGTGTTTCTTTTGGTCTCTGTGAGATACGGTTCGAATCCTACCTCTCACCAGAGCAAGTTGATTCATTTTTCTTTGCAAGTTTTTTTATGCTATAAGGGCTGCCAAAAAAGTCCCTAGTTAAGGCATGGAACTTATCAGCTGATTTCCTCTTCTTTTTAAAGAAAACTCATTCATAGAAAACTGAATAGTGTAACAAGTTTTGCTGTACACGTACTTTGTTTTTTTCAAATGTCTTTTTCAAAGTTTCAAATACTGAATGTCTGTTCGGCTCCTTACCAACAAGATACACCAAGAAAGAAACAAAATAAAAAATCACAAAATGATGATGGCATTGGATGGACTCATTCTCAGGAAGATTTGAGCCTGTTATAAATTCCACAGGGGAGTTCTTCAAATAATTCGTCTTTTGTTACATCTACAACCGTTCAAAACGTTGATAAATTGCAGTGAATTAAAAGAAAAAATCCCCAACAATGAAACCAATTTTGTAGGAATCTACCCCTTCCTTCTAGAGAAGATGAAATCAATATTGTATCAAACTGAATGTGGATTGATAAAGCTTAACTGACAAGCATTCTCGTAAGCCCATGTCATAAGGGTCGTTCTTTAATAGTACATTCTATAAAACCAATTGGTCTATCTGGGAGTAGATTAAAGCAAGGTCTAACCTGATTTTACGCCCAGTCGGTTTAATTAGTCCAAAGCCGAGTGATCGAGCTGGGATTTTGTGACTAATTAAAGCGGACTTAGTGACTAATATCCAATAGAATGCCTGCTGGGAAAAAAGGGGGACAAATGGAGACGGGAATTAAGAAAAGAAAGAAGGGAAAAAAAAGTGCATATAAAAGGAATCGGCTTTTTCAAGATAGTTTTGTTGTTCGTATTCAAACTTGTATTGGAAATTTAATAGATGTGATAATTGCATCGGGGATGAAGTATATTTGTATCCTATAACGATTTGAGTTAAGCACTGTATAGGGCCTACTCGGTGCTTTTCGGGTGGTGAACTACTCGGGTGGGATTCGAACTTGGGCCTGATGCTTCGCGGAGGCAACGTGGGCAAACGCCGTCTTGCCACTAGCCACTGCCTTGGTGACATGCCCCTTAAAATGCTCAGTACAAAATAAAATAAAAACCGGTTATTACCGTTTCTTGATGTCTACTTTATGTTTATTTAAAGTCAAAATCTTTCGATCAAAATGGTCAGACATATCCACGAAAAAAGGCACAACTTTTTAGTGCATTGTTGTTCAAGTAAAAGAAAACAAACACCAGAAAAAGACATTCTTCCAAAGACTATTACGACACAGGAAACCTTATTATGAGACCTCCATGGTTTTTTAGAAACTGTCTGCAAGATACTTAACTAACAAAAGCTCGCCATAAAGGAGGAGCATGTAGGTTATCAATGTGATGAAGAGGTCTGATTGAACATGAAGAAAGATGTGACATAAGCTAATCCCCTCACGCTGTGTTAAACCCGTTAGATTCATTAGAACATCTAGACAGACTCAGTTGGAGGAAGGATGCTTCTAGCCTACCCCCTATAAAGGTCTCGACATGTATACTGGACCCCTCAGGCCCCGAGGCCAGTGTGGCTTTAGTGTCGGGCCAGTAAACTCACGACAGGAGAAGTCCGGCCGGGTCTTGTGTTTTTTCATTTGAGTAATAACACCTCACTTTCTCATATAAAAAGAAAGAAAGATGCTCAAATGTTTGCTTGTAGTCTAATAAATAACTTTCAATTCTGTTGAGTATCGAAGTATACTAGTCCATACATGTTACAAAATGAGATCTTTTCTTGATCTTGCATGGTCAAATAAAATAACAGTTTGCATGTACAAGTTAAACTACGTAGAAAGTTTTTTTTTTTTAAATAATTTAGATTCTGATAGAGGATACAGAATATAATATATATATATTTTAAAACCCTTACATCGATGTCTGTGAAGCACTGTATACTCTGTACTTTTCCCGAGTTTTGGGAGAGAAAAAAAAATAGGGGGGGGGGAGAACAAAAATCCACACAGGCAAATCACTCGGGTGGGATTCGAATCCACGATCGACCTTTGCACTGCTAGAGCAGATGGTTCGAATCCCACCCGAGTGATTTGCCTCTGTGTGTTTTTTTCCTCCACAGAACTCAGGGAAAGTACTGAGTATACAGTGCTTAATACACATCGATGTAAGGGTAAAACTATTTGTCTTTCTGCTCTTCAGAAAATAGAATTAGCTTTTTTGCAAACTGCTTACCAACCAAAAGGACCTGTGGGGTATAAATGCAAGCAATTTTATTAAAGTGGCCTGACGTTTCGACCTGAGTCTTTCTCGAAGGCTAAATTCTGATCTTGTGAAAACAAATTCCGGTCCAGTAAAAATTGTGAACTACAAGTCAAGTGCTCTTGTGGACTTTCACCCCACCCCCCGTCCCCGCCCCACCCCTGCCCTTCCCCAACCGGACAAACCCAGGCAGGGTTGTAGTCACGGGAGTCCGCTGGGGTCTTCCACGATCATCTCGAGGTGGTAATAGCTTGTAATTGCTACCCCCTTGAGCGTACGGAATTGTACTCACTGATTCCCACACAATAGAAAGTCACCTTTCTTTGTGGTCGCGGGTTTATGGATGAATTGAAGATGTATGAGGATGTTTTTTTGTTGTTGGTATGTCTGAGCAAATAATCCCAGTTTGTTTATCTGTGACTGGATGACACAGGTGTGTTTGGGTAGCGGTTCAAACACCACCTCTTGTTGTTATTTTGGTTTTCCTTAATGACTGGGTACCGGCAACACCCAATTGGTAACTCCACGGGCAGCGTGGGCGTTTGTGTTCCTTTTCGAACACACACGTCAAGTTTAGACATCAAAGTTTACGCACCCCTTTTTTGGGGTGGGGGGGGGGAGAGGCAAGAAGCTCCCATTTTGTTTACCCACTAGGCCTACATTTCTTCACTAGAATGCCCAACCCCTTTTGCTTCTTGTAGCTGACTTATTAAACAAATAAAAGTATGACATCACGAGTTCAACAGGCATGATATTCTTCCTACTTTAGTCTGGTTTCAGTTTACTTCGGTTCCACTTGTTTCGTGGATATTTGTCCTGAACGAAAAACAAACCCCGGTGAAATTGTCTTGTTTTCTTCTTCTTCTTCCCCCGCTTGAATAGAACATGGGCCTCTGAGTCATATGAATTGTCATGCACTAACGTCAAGTAATGTGGTTTTGATAATTAAGTACGATTGAGGTGGCCTCACACCATGCCATTGTCTTCTGCGTGGGAATTCGACAACTACCCTCAACAATGAGTGGCTATGAGAAAGTGGCATAGTCGTGGGGGTATACACACTGACTTTGCCACCCCCCTAAAAATAAATATTCACACACCGCTAAATGTACTAATACAGGATTGGTACAGCTGACAAACATAGTATAGTACAGTGTTCATGTTTTGTGTGATTAACCACAAACATGAAAAATAACAAAGCTGTAAAAAAAAAATGGGCTTGATGCGTTGTGTGAGTCACGAGAACATTCTGAAAAACAATGCACAATTTTTAGCTTGTAAATACATTCTTCTTAAATCTGGTTGTTCAGCTTTTTGAGTTTTTTTTTAAAAGAAGGTTTTCAGATACAGTTTCCTCCAATATTACTACATTTCAGAGGGACCTATTTCCCAGACCAAAATGGTTCTAGTATATGAACTTTCATAATCAGTAAGTTTTCAGACTAAAATTAAACAATGGGTTTTTGTTATCCTTACCAAACCTGTATAATATCTTTAAAGGGAATAGGTGTACAGTATTAGGGCCTTGTCACACGAGGCAATTTACAGGCAACCAGTTCCAGGCAATCTCCATGAAGCAAAGACATTCACAATTTAATGTTCATATATTTTTCTTGGGGATCATAAGACTCTGTTTGAAAAATGACTCCTGTGCTACCAAAGTGGTCCTGTAGCATGCACTACAGTTGGTTGCCTCCGAGTTGCCTGTAAAAGTTGCTTCGTGTGACAAGGCCCTTAAGAAAAGAGAATTCTCTTTTTCTAGTTCTGAAAGAGGTCAAAATAGTTTGTAGAAGAGTAAATTCATTTCCATCTTTTAGTTTACAGTAAACACACCATCCAACCAAGTCTGAATATTTCATAAAATTAGGCCACAGATTTTATGATAGCAACGAAAAACAGCTTATATTTTGTTAGGGTATCCTTTTTCTATTGTTGTTGTTGTTGTCGTCGTCGTCGTTGTTGTTGTTGTTGTTGTTGTCGTCGTCGTCTTGGGGGTATTTATTCGCAAATGGAAGTAAAACAGCTTATCTCAAATCATTTAGAGTAACCTCTTCCCTTTTCATCCAACCTCTGTAAGATTCTAAGTGATATGATTGACAACTTCCAACTCAAAAAAATTGTCAATTTAAAACTTTGTCTCTAACAGTTATAGAATTCCTTCGAAAGTTAGAGCCGCACTGTTCAGACGGCTCCCAGAAAACCAACACAAGTCGGTATTTGACCAGTCGGAATAACGTGACTTGGCTAGTTTCGAAAGCACCGTCAAACTCTCAAGTTTTTTTTGTTCAGCATATAGCAATTAGTTGATAAGGATTATTAGATTCAGGTAATTTACCCCCGCACCTGCATTTTTGGATGACACAAAAGACTTCAACTCCGTAAATGTTTGGTTTTGAAAGTTGCAGCCACACAATCTTGGATAGTTAATCCTTCACTAAGCTTTGCTGAGTCGGACTAGCGTTGGCTACAAAATTGAAGAGGGGGTTGACAATTGGTGGGCGTGCGTGAAATTGTTTCACGGAGTTTAATTAAAGCTCTTGTGTGCATAAACGTCACCAGTGTGTTGGTGTCAGAGTTAGTGATGCATGCGCCTGTCTAAATTGACGGCATCTGTAGTGGCTGTGACCTGGGCAAGATTTTCATAAAGCCTGTTAGCACAAAAACTTTCTAAGCACAGGAAAATCTCGCTTAATTAGTAGAAGCAGGTTACCAACCAACATTCCATAAATTGTACATTGTTGCCACTGGTACCCCGCTCATTTCATAAGTAAAGAAATTTGCTAAGGAGAATTTTCTGCTTAACAGCTTTAAGAAATTGGCCCCTGGGCCCAATTTCATAGAGCTGCTTAACGGCCGATTTTGTGCGATTTCCATTTCATAGCGCTGCTAACCGTAAGCACACGAAAAGGCATGCTAACCTTCCGGTGCTTACTGTATGAAAAAGAATGACGTAACAATGCAAATCCATGGTGAACGCGCAAGATGGCTGCCTAACTTTCTTGCTAACCTGTGAAATACGCTTACGCTTAAGCAAATTTTCTGCTATAGTCAGCACGAAAATTTGCTTACCGTGTAGCAGCGCTATGAATTTGGGCCCTGGGTCTAATTTCATAGAGCTGCATGCTTATGCACAAAAAGTAGCTAAGCACAACACGATTATGCTTACCAGAAAAAAGGGTTACCAGCCAAACTACCATGTTACATGTACACTTTGTGACTGGTATCCTGATCATTTCTGCTAAGCAGAAGCTTAAGCAGCTCTATGAAACGGAGCCCTGGGCCCAATTCCATAGAGCTGATTAAAGGTATTCTACAGGATTGCTAGAGCTGACAAAATAGTCGTAGACAGTGTTCATGTTTTGTGTGATCAACCATACACTCGAAATGCCTGTGAAAACTTGGGCTTAATCCATTTTGTAAGTCAGGAGAAATAAAGATGAACAGCTATGCACAATTTTCAGCATGTAAAACACATTGTTTTTAATAACTTTGGCTGTAACAACCGAAATCATCTGTTGCGTTTATTTATTTGTACTTTAACAAAATTTAGCCTTCGAGAAAGACTCTGCTAGGGTTGAAACGTCAGGCCACTAACTATTTTTACCATAGGTCCATTTGGTTGATAAGCAGTTTGCAACAGCTAATACTATTTTTCATTTAAAAAATTACTTAAGGTTTTCAGATACAGATTTTTCGAACATGATTTCATTTCAGAGAGAAAAAATTCACAGACAAATTGTTTCCATAAACTTTATAATGAGTAAGCTTTCAGACAAAAAAAAATTAACAACGATAGTTTTCATCCCTACCAATCCTGTAAATTATCTTTAAAAAGAGCAATTCCAATAAAATGTCCTCTTGTTTGATCTCCATGCGTAACAAACCAAGTCCCAAACCGTCCGAAGTATCGACTAACAGGAATTACTCACAGATGACAAACATTAGAAGTAAAAACACTACCGAGTTCAAATGAAATAATTCAACAAATCTGCAGAAAAATTAAGTTTATTTAAGAATAATAGTGGCTTCTTATATAGTGTTCAAATCCGTCACTCAGTGAGGCTCATGGCGCTCCAACATTACTACTACCCCTGGTCACTGGGCCATTTATTTCATTCCTTAAACCATCTCAGCTCCCTTGGGAGTATACAGCCTGTGCAACAAATAAGTAGCACACCAAGCTAAATCAATCACAAGAATATCTCTGCCCTCACAGGTACCCATTTACCCGCCTCCACCCCCGGGTGAAGAGAAGCAATTATAGTTAAGTGTCTTACTCCAGGACACAAGTGTCATGACCGGGACTCGAACCCACTTCCTGATGACTTGGCCACCAGAACTGAAGTCCGGTCCACTATATACCGCTCAGTCACAACATGCCACGTTGATGAAACAACCCATGTTATAAACAAGGCCAACCCAGACTTAATTAAACATTTTAAAGTCCTGCAATTTTTTTTTTTTTTTTTTTTTTGATAGCCTGTTTGATAATTTTTTTCCCCGGGGCAGCTGTAATTCACGGATCCTGATGGGAAACAGGCCAAGCAAGCCGGACCTTCGTTGTGATATTTGTTTAGATGAGTAGAAAACACAGGAAATATCTGTTGGATAAAGAATCCGTCAACCAGAGGAAGATTTAAATTACTTAAAGGGATTGTAAAGCAATCCTTTTTTTTTTTTTTTAATCTGTTAATTTTTATCTTATTTCAATGGTTATCATTTGACACACCGTGCAACAAGCACTTTCAAATCCGTAGTTCATCAAAGTTTGTGGGCCACATAAAAAAAAAAACACCACACACACACACCAAAAACCCCAAAACAAAACCGGTTTGCGGTTCCAAGGCACCCACAGCAATTGCCGTGGTACCCTGTGCTTTTGCCGTGGTGCCCTTTGCCAAAGTTCCAACACAAATTTACATTTTCCCTCATAGAGTGCCCCTTACCAGATGAAAAAAAAAGCCGTACCCCTTCAAGGGCAAAGTTCAAGGCCTGAGAGGGTACACCCGGGAGGATTCGTTTTTACAGGGTACAGGTTTTTACGTTTTTTACGTGGCATTGAGTTGTCAAACATGAAGGCGATCTCGAAAGTTAAGAAGAGTCGAAGGGAAGGAAATGGGCGGTGTGCAGTGGTCTCGATGCGGGCTTGTGGTAAAACCGCACTTTATTGCATACATCCCGGGCTTATTTACCATGCGTCAGTTTTCATTTTCACTTCGTTGATTAATTCTGGTTGTGAAGCCCGTAGGACCCTATATACAGAAGCGAACTTAACCACTATTAACACTATCTATGAACTCCGTATAGAGAGAAGAAATTGGAGTTTCAGTTCCATTGAAGGAAAACCCAGAAAAAAATTATTCCAGGGGAAACTCACTGCAACAGGGAGTGACTGAAAACCACACTAGTGCCCCCGGTGGGATTCGATTCGGGGGTCCTGGAGATGGGAGGCGAGGAAAGATACCACACATACACCAAACCCGAATTTGAGGTTTTCAAATAATGTTGGGTCTTCAATCGCCATTTCAACCACTGTCTTCATTTATTTACAGTTATATTTAGACAGTGGCCTCGTCCGGATTACAGCTGCTATATCCCCAGGGGCGCCTTTTTATTCAACAGGGATAGTAAAATTATAAAATACAGAGCTACTTAGAAAAACGATAAATCAAAGGCAGAAATTGGACCGATGCTCACAGATATACACATAACTTATGTGGTATAAACATGGTCAAGGTGGAGAACTACCCTTGATATATTGTTTGTCTGAAAAGCTTTAGTTTCGACGTTTGACAGCTGAAATTTGTTTCGTTTTTCCTCACTATTTTCTCGTGACACCGGTGATTGATTGAGCCTAAACTTTCACAGGTTTGTAATTTCATGTTTGTGTTGGGTCACATCAAGTGTGGATGTACTGGTCTTTGTACAAAAAATAACCAATGTTGGCCACGCGTTTTAAGTGACACGACACCATCGGTGTGAACCAACACTCTGTTCAAGTTTGTCAAGTCTGCGACTTAGTCGCACCTATTCTCATTTTGCTCCCCACTAGCCTGGAATGCGCTCACCAACTCGCCACAAGAGAATCCGACTCTTTATGCAAATTCAAGAAGTGCATCAACAATTATTTACACCCAATCTGATGCGCTGCGTTCTTGATGTAGTGGCTCTTTTTAAACGCCCTATTATGTATGTTTGTATAATAAATTGGCCTACACGTCACAAACTTCATTATAAAACAACAGATCATAGAGAGATACAGAACATGCAAATTGTCGGTCTTCTGCAATCTTATCTTGTTTTATTATTTCATGACCTAGATCTGGAAAATGCGTTTCTATTTAAATGTAAAATAAGAATTATATTTATGTTTTCCAATCTGTTGTTTTTATCGAGAAAAAAACCCACGCAAAACAACAAAGTTTGCACGTATTTTGTGTAGTGTGTGGCTAATTGTGTGAGCTTGTATCGCCAGCCAGCAATCGCTTTTATTGGTATAGAATAGAAATAATAATAAGTTCATGTTTATAGTGCGACTGGTGCCGAACTATCAAGTTAGAAGTTTATGTTGGCTCAGTGGTTTTCTTCCCATGCCCTTTCACTTCTTTTGACCCTGGTTTGAATCCCACTTCATACCGGAACCTTGCATTTGGATTGAGTTTTCAATCCATACCTGATTGCGTGGGTTCTACCCTCCGTTTGGGGTTTGCCTCTCACATCGTCTTGTTTCCTATTCATCTTGCCATTGAAGCTAACTGTGTTGTTGGGTGTGCAGTTAAAAAAAAACACCCCCAAATAAATAAATAAACAAATAAATAAATAACCAAATAAACCAAACAAACAAATCTGGTGGAGATTAGCTCAGAATGATTTTATGAGACAAAGTAGCCACATTACAACACCTTGAAAGAAATACAAGGTTTAGGTGACTCATATTGCTTATAGAACATGACA
Source organism: Pisaster brevispinus (assembly GCA_023634235.1). Lineage (NCBI taxonomy): Eukaryota > Metazoa > Echinodermata > Asteroidea > Forcipulatida > Asteriidae > Pisaster > Pisaster brevispinus. Next base: position 7,193,114 of record JAMKCF010000018.1, read on the forward strand.
GAAACACCAGGGCCAAGTTTCATAGAGCTGTGCTTAAGCAGAAAATATTGCTTCAGAATTTTCTTCCAAGCAGAAATGAGCAGGATACCAGTCATAAAGTGTACTTGTGGTATGCTACTTTGGCTGGTAACCTTACTCTGGTAGGCATAATTTTGTGGTGCGTAGCAACTTTTTGTGCTTATTAAGCAGCTCTATGAAATTGGGCCCGATGGAAAAACCTTGGTCTACGTGCGTACCACACGGGACCTACGGCTTTACGTTCCGTCCGAAGGACAAATCAATTATGGTTATGTGAACTTGTCACTGAGGAATTGTTATCCACGTTAGGGACGTACGAAATTGAAACAAAACATCCGCAAATCAAATAAAAAGTAAAAACAAAAGACAAACAGACTAACGACAATACAAACAAACACAAAGAGAAATAAGCTAATAAATAAACAAACAGAAAAACAAGGATCCTTAGTCCTAAAGCCTCTAAAAGTATTAAAGCAAATAATTGTAGTTTGTTTCTTCGAATCGATAGTTATAATAATGTTAGGCAAGTTACGCTTGGTATAAAGAAAACATCTTCAAGAAAGTTTGTCGTCAAAATTGATAAAACATTGTTATGTATTATTTTTTTTTAGTTTGGCTGACAACTACTGGTATAGTACACGTTTACAGTGGCAGCGTGGAGATGTATTTGTGGCCACAAAATGACTGATTCGTCCCGGAAACTGCGCAAGTTGTTTTCATTAAAATGTTTCAAAGATCATGATCTAAACGATTCCAAAAATACTCATTTTACAGAAAAGTACATCCTGGTTCAGCGAATTCTTTTTTTAGATCTGTCAAATTCTATAATTATGGTAGTAAACCATTAGTTGTCCAAAAATGTATGTACCGAATTCAAAATGGCCGCCGACTGCCTGCGGCGACCCCGAAGAAGAGACAGGGTCATCGCTTGGTTTCTGCCAACGTAAGGCTGATTAGGCAAAAATTATCGAGAAAGATACAATAAAAGTCACAAGTGAACATTTCAGTTGAATGCAGTTTCTTATTGTTGAGAAAACTCGGGAAAAATGTCACTGTATTTTTTTTTTTAAAGAACGTCGATTCCACCTGCGTTAACAGCGAGGTGACAGCGGGTACCAACCGCATCTGTGGCCGCAGCATTTACGCGGACACCGCTGACATTTGAATCTGCAATCTCCTTTCGGTGATCTTTGGAGATTCAACGTTTGTCGACATACTTCAATTGATTTCTAATCAGCAAGGGCACTTCAGACGAAATCATTTCGCAGGATGCTTACTGCCATTACAATCTTAATAACAAGTAGGCTTACGGAAAATATTACACAATTTTCCGGGGTCACCAAATTATGGTTCTACCTGGATAGATATCATACAGGATTGGTAAAGCTGACAGGAAAGTCACAAATGTTTTGTGTGATCAACAATATGCACGAAATAACGTAAACTTGGGCTTAATCCGTTGTGTGAGTCAGGAGAAAATAGTGAAACAATTCACAATGTTCAGCATGTAAACTCATTGTCCTTAATTTTGTAACAACCGAAATCAGCTGGTGCTTTTTTAAAAAAGGCTTTCAGATACAGTTTTTTCGACTATATGACTTCATTTCAGGGGAAATGTTTCAAAGCAAAAATGGTCTGTACTTCTCAATCAGTAAGCTTACTAGAATTAGACAATTAACATTGATCCCAATACTAATCCTGTACAATGCCTTTAAAATCAACCCACTGCCTTTTAGTTTCATTGAAATGAAAGTGTCTCGTGCTTGACTTCCCTTTAATTATTTTTGTTGGCCTATATCAATTTGTAACAACAACCTTGTTCACCCTTCCGCTGACCCACGTTTAAATCCGGGTCAAACACAGAGGTCAAAATGAGGTCAAGCTATTGCACAAGTTCTGATCAACACGTGTGTTTTTTTTTCTTTCTCGAACTAATTGCCAATTTCTGTTCTCAAGAAAGTGTTCATTGCCAGCCAAGTGCGTGTACTTTTGTGCCGTTTCCTTTAAAGGTATCGCCATAGATTGGTTTTGTCATTAGCGTAATGCTGATGTTTAGGCAAAATTATTAAGAAAGATACAATAAAAACTCACATGTGGAATTTTCAGCGGAATACAATGCCCACTTGCTGAGGAAACTGCAACGAGCTGTCGCAGTATTTTCACAAGAACGTCGAATGCCGGTCACGTTAATAAGTGCGAGGTGACAGCCGGTACCAACCGCATCTCTGGCTGCAGCATTCGCGAACGGACACCAAGCCTCAGAAGTCTCAGAAGAGATTCAAGCATGAATCCTTTCTCAGACTCATTTGAAAAAGATCCGAATTAATTTGAATCCTTTCTCAAAATATGTTATACTCTCAACAGCTGCGGTGCTTGTCACCCAGTAAATTATTATGGTCATTAATTTTTGGAGTATTTACCAAACTATGACCCTACCTTAATCAATTCCTTCTGCACAGGGGTGCAAATGAGTTACGATCTTTAGATTATAATGATACTTATTGAGCTATTTTGTAAATCTTTCTAGCATTGAAACCAAGGGATCACCCAAAAGAAGATTAGCATTGTGACTCGTAATTATTATTAGCAGGTTTTCATCTACAACGTACAAGAACCTCACATTTCATAAACCTCACTGTTCACAAACCTCACTGTTCGTAAGCCCCACTGTTAATAAACCTAACTGTTTCCAAACCTCACTTTCCGTAAAACTTACACTTCAAAACATCACATTACATAAACCTCACTGTTTATAAACCTCACTGTTCATAAACCTCACTGTTAACAAATCTCACTTTCCATAAACTTTACTGATCATAAACCTCACGGTTCATAACCCTTACTGTTCATAACCCTCACTGTTCATAAACCTCACCGTTCCTCAACCGCACTTTTCATAAACCGTTTTACAAACCTCATTTTTACTAAACCTGTTCGTAAACCTCACTGCTGGTATACTTTTCTCACTATTTACAAACCTCACTGTTCATAAACCTGTTCGTAAACTTCACTGTTCATAAACCTCAATGTTTATAAATCTCACTTTCATAAACATCACAGTTCATAAACCTGTTCGTATAAGCCTCGCTGTTCTGAAACCTCGCCGTTCATAAACCTCATACTAATGTAACCCTCCCTTTGAAATACGACGATTTGTGAAGGAAAATGTGCACAAGAGTAAATTTCTTATTCCGATTGTCGAAACCGAAATAAACACTTTCTGCGAAATCCCGGACACAAACAAGCGCCACTTATCGACAGTGACTTGGAAAGTTCGGCAGTCTGCTCTTGAACTTTGTTTGTACGATGTTAAAAAAAACTAGTGAAAAGGGAGGACTTCTATTGTTTCTCAGCATCTTTCAATGTAAAACAAACTCCCCATGCACCTGGAAAATGGTTAGGAACGGCCACGGCGTGCCATAATCAAACTGAGTTTTAAGTGAAAGCGGATGCGACAGAATCCATCTAAAAACATCTCCGCGCACATTTCATTACAAGGGAAGGTCAGTCCATTTTGACGAGCTGTACTTGCTATTCACGCCCCCCCCCCCATCACAATGTTTTTATTTTTTATGAAATGTATGTTTTTTTCTGGGAGGTCATAAATGTTAAATTGTTGTCACGTTTTTAAAGTTATTAAACATGGTAAAGTTTTATTGTTGGTTTTGATTCATCGTAGCTGTTGCTCATAAAACAAGTTACGTTTAGCCAGTAGTTGACGTTTTGCCAATAATACCAAGGTTGTACATTATCTTGGTTTAAAGAAAGGAAAAATAATTATAGTATATATACACATGGTGTTACCGCAAACCGAATAGACATTTATACCTCACCATGCAAAGCCTCAAAAAGTATATAGGAACAATAAATTTTGCAGACATAAAGAAAGGAACAATACATTTTGCAGACATAAAGAAAGGAACAATACATTTTGCAGACATTTATCAAGTTCTTTTTGTTCGTGACTCAGGAAGTATAGTTATGACTTCGCAATTCACATTGTAGGAAAACAATCCGTAGACTGCGGTTTGTGGTGAGAGTATATTACCATCATATTCAAAGAGTTGTAGTGTATCTGAAAGGAACGTGCGGTATACGTAGAAGTACCTTATCTTGATTCATAGACTGTAAACTTGACAGAAAAGGGTAGTTAGCCTCGCAATTGCTTCAAGAGTCGGTGTGGTTATGAAAGGAACATGTGGTACTAAGTAGAAGTATTTTGCCAACAGTATCCAAACTTCCAAAGCTGATATACCTTATCTTTATGCATAGGCAGTAAACTTTACAGAAGAGGTAGTACGCCTCGCAATTGCTACAATGTTTTTGCAGTGGTGACAATCATTTCCCATTTTGTGCACAATCTATTCAAACGATGACATCATCATCATCATCATCATCTTCATCATCAGCCCAGATTTATTTCCCACAAAGGAACTGACAAGAAGCCACCCGATGATCTGCTTAATCCGGCTAATAAGCCAAACCTTAATCTCTTCAGAATACAATTCCAGGCCCTTCATGAATCTCTGGAATGCTGTCCTTCTGTTTTGTAATCCACCTAATCCCCTTGTAATCCCTTTAAGATGTAAGAGATTAGTGGATTAATGGGAAGATACGGAGACAGACCCAGGTAAATAGAAAGACATTTTGAGACGACTCATCTTTAATTCTATAGTTTGGAATTGTTCCAACGATGTTTCTTGGACGTTTTTCTTTTTTAACAGATAGTTGAAATAGATCTTCAACAACCTTTTTTTACAAACTTGAAAACAACATTCCTTAAAACTTACTGATTAGTTTACGTAAAAGGGGATTAACTGTAATATTTTACGTACAAGGGGATCAACTGTAATATTTTACGTACAAGGGGGTCAACTGTGGTGGTCAAGTGTTAAATATTTTACGTACTATACAAGGTGATCAACTGTAATATTTTACGTACAAGGGGATCGACTGTAATGTTTTACGTACAAGGGGGATCAACTGTGGTGGTCAACTGTTAAAAATTTTACGTAAAAGGGGATCAACTGTAATATTTTACGTACAAGGGGATCAACTGTAATATTTTACGTATTTGATATTATTCTTCCTTATTTGTCTGACGGTAATATTTTCTGGGCTAATTTTGTTCTTCTGTTTAGCTTGACCAGTTTAATTATGCACGAAACGTTTTAGTAGCAAAGCAGTTACGTTTCCAAGAGGACATAAATGTCAACTTATTAAGAATAGTTCTTTTTTTTACATTCCGACAGCTTTATTCCACGTACTGCATCTCTTTAGAACTCCTTGCCTGGTGCATGTTTCCCTCCATCCTACAATCTAGACTGTTTTTAAGAGGAATATCAATTCCTACCTTGAGCTCCCCTCAGTAGCTTTCATTTAAAATATTTCTTCTCCTTTCAGCCCCTTATTTATACCTAGAGTTGCTTCTAGCTTTGTTTATTGGGGGAAAACTTGCAATAAAAAACAAATAATACAAAATATTAAAAAACCAACCAAACAAACGCTCCTATACGTAATTGCCTTGAAGTATTTTTTTCCGGGAAAATGTTGGCCGTTTCTTCACTGTAAACTGTGATCAAATGATTTGCAACACGAGCCTTTCCGATGAGTATTTTCATTGCAATTCTTTGTTTTCGTTTTCGTGGAAACACATGCTGAAAATAATCCTATTGAGACCAGGGCCCAATTTCATAGAGCTGCTTAAGCATAAAAAGTTGCTAAGCACAACAAATTTATGCTTACCAGAATAAGATTACCAGCCGAACTACCATGTCCCATGTACAATTTGTGACTGGTATCCTGCTCATTTTTGCTTAGCAGACAATTGTTAAGCAATATTTGTCGCTTAAGCAGCTCTATGAAATTGGGCCCAGGTCGTAGCAGAGACCTTGTTTCAGAGAAAACTATTTGGGGTTCATAAACAACCTATAGTATGTAGGTCGCCTCGACACATGGCCACAGATCGGCCATGCAATACGAGGCCTTAAAACAAAGGAACTTCAAAAAGAGCTTAATAACAAAACAAACAAACATACGAAATTTAACCAGTAACTGTCATTAGAACAACAAGAACAACAACAATCCCACAGGATATGTGGTTGCAATAACAATTAGCTGCAATGTTGTCAGTAAATTCTTTCGGGTACACCGTGTATTAATCTACGCGAGAAAGACGTGGCTTTGCAAAACGAGCCATTTTTGTGCGTTCCCAACGTTTCGACTAAACTCTGCTCTGGTCTTCATCATTATTGACATCTCTACGTTCTGCATTTGCAATGACACATCAGGCTGTGCTGAACATTGAGTGATATCATTTTTTTCAGAAACTGAATCTGTTTCAAATGAATCAAATGGCGATACCACTTCCGATTCCAGGCATCTGGGTTTACCAAGTTCTCACTTTCATTTTGTTCAACCTTTCCCACCCACGAATGCAGCTTAAAGGGATGGTGGCCGACCGAAAAAGCTTCTCCCGGGGGAAGGGGGCCTTTTTACTTGAGACCACCCTCTCAAAACTCCCTGGGCCCAATTTCATAGAGCTGCTAAGCACAAACATTTGCTTAGCATGACATTTCTTCCTTGATAAAAACAAGATTACCAACCAAATTTCCATGTGTTGCATATTGCTTGTTACTGGTAGTCAGCTGTTGTTTTCTTATCCTGAAAATCACGTGGAAATTTGGTTGGTAATCCTGTTTTTATCAAGGAAGAAATTTCATGCTAAGCAAATTGTTGTGCTTAGCAGCTCTATGAAATTGGGCCCTGGTCAATTCCGGTTCCGGGGACTGATCAAATTTCAGGTCAGTATGACCCGGTATCTGTGTCAAAATGATCCAGAAATGGGTCAAACTGACGCCGAATCCAAGTTTAAAAAAAACCTTTTTGTTTAAAACATTTCTTCGGATCTGCCTGGCCCAGATATAGGTCTGTGTGACCAGCCGTCGATTTCACCAAACTCTTCCTAACTTAGGATTAATCTTAGGACTTAGGACGAGTCCCAGCCTTGCACTGTAACACGTAAACCTTAGGATTAATCCTAAGTTAGGACTAGTTACTCGTCCTAACTCGAGATAGGATTAATCCTAGCGTTTCGTGAAATCGGCTGCTGGGGTCGATTTCACAAAGCACTAAGATTCATCTTAAGATGAGTTGTCAGTATTACCAATAGTGATTTGTTATGTGACACCACACTTTGCTTAGCAATTAAGAGTGATTTGGAGTTAAGATCAATCTTTAACTCTTTGTGAAATCGAGCCCTGCAACTCTTGTCAAAATGATCCAGAAATGGGCAGAATCCAAGTTAAAATCCCATTTTGTTTAAGCCACTTTCCGGGTCAGCCTAACCCAGATATGGCTCTGCCCCCCCCCCTCTCCCTCGGACCCGGCATCCGGGTCAGTTCCGACCCAAGAGTGTTTAGAGTGCATCACGGCCACGTTTAACTATCGAGCATCAATCAATACTTTATCTGTCATATTTATGATGTTCCCTCTTTGTGCTATGATGTACAAAGTGTAAATATTTGTTGTTGTTGTAATTTACCCGTACACCGATGTATTTTAAGTCCTGACTTTGCTGTTTAGTCCTGAGGGTCTATTTCACAAAGAGCTAAGATTGGTCATAACTGTGTATCAATCTTAATTGCTTAAAGCAAAGTGCGATGTCACAATAGAAATCACTATGGTGATACTGACAACTCGTCTTAAGATGAATCTCAGTAGGATTTGAAACTGTGCATGGTGGAAGTATAACTAAGTGAGGCTTGTGGTAACACCATGTGAAAATCTCTGATCGAAACGTTGAGTCGTTATAACCACCGGTTCTTTTCAGAACCTACACTAACTCAAAAGAGATTTTCACATGGTGTTTGCCGCAAACCTCACTTAGTTATAAAGATGAATCTCAGTGCTTTGTGAAACCCAGCCCTGCACTCTAAAAAGCTACCGGGTCTGAATTGACCTGGATATCCAGGGCCCAATTTCATAGAGCTGCTTTAGCACAAAAATTTGCTAAGCACAATAAAATTTTGCTTACCAGAATAAGGTTCCCAGCCAAACTACCATGTCACGTGTACAATTTGTGACTGGTATCCTGCTCATTTCTGCTTAGCAGGAAATTGTTAAGCATTATTTTCTGCTTAAGCAGCTCTATGAAGTTGGGCCCTGGTCTCATTGGGCGTCTGACCCATGTCTGGGTCAGCCTGACCCGGCAAGTGGTTAAAAATAAATGGGATTTTAACTCGGATTCGGCGCCAGATTATGGGTCAGGCCCAATTGGGACTCGGAGTCATACTGCGCCAGATATGGGTCAGGCCCAATTGGGACTCGGAGTCATACTGCGCCAGATTATGGGTCAGGCCCAATTGGGACTCGGAGTCATACTGCGCCAGATTATGGGTCAGGCCCAATTGGGACTCGGAGTCCAGGTCCGATTCTGACCCGGGAGTCTTGACAGACTTTCATACTCTCGAACTACGGGTTTTTAATTTTTTCTCGATGTAAGGTTCTCCTATATTTAGGTTTAACACAAGGATTTGTTGACGTTTCTAGAACTATTATTCTACTCTCGGATTATTTATCCTTTAAATAAACCATGGCGTTTGAGACAACACTTACTGTGTTGCTTTACAACAAAAACGAAACACCATTGTCATGGTTTACAGAAAGTGCGTTGACTTGATTTCTCTCTCTCTCTCTCTCTCTCTCTCTCTCTCATCTCTCGCTGATTCAAGATAAGGTACACCATTGTTCATATTGGCAATTAGAGCTGTCGCTTATGTTTACTCTCTTTGAATCAAGACGAGGTACAACATTGACAATGTTGCCCAAACTGCTGTTATTTGTATGCTTACTCTATTTGAATCGATAAAGGGTATAGCAGTGACAATGTTGTCAAAACTGCTGCTATTGGTATGCTTACTGTCTTTGAATCAAGACAAGGTACAGCATTGATAATGTTGCCAAAACTGCTATTAGTGGTATGCTTACTGTCTTTGAATCAATATATAGGTACATCAGTGCTTGCTCTCTTTGAATCAAGATAAGGTAAGTCTTCTTGCTTCACTGCAAAGGGCCTTTGAGCACTTTCAAAAAACAAAAAGTAGGCCTAGATATTAAACCAAGAAAAACATTATATTATAAAAAGTGTGAAGAGTAGATTGTTTCTTTTACAAATTGGAAATGATGTCTCTCTCTCTAAACGATGACTAACCTGGCCCTCCATGAGAGGGCAAGGCCATTTTGATTTTGCAATTGGGCAAATCCATCGGGAAAACTGTAAAGTCTATGGAGAATTTTTGATGGGGCACCACGGTCAAGACCAGGGCATGGGAGGCCGTGGCATCTGTGGCCTCTGTCCGTTTGAACTCCAAGCGTCACAAACCCCTTCCCCTTCAATAAAAAGGGGGGTTATTCAACCGCCCGTCCAATCATTGCGGTCAGCGGATAATCCGATAATCTGATCATTATACCACTAATCCGGTGACTCACCAAACAGCTGATCCCAGACTTGGTAGCCTTGGTAGCCTCAGCCAGGGTAGACTGTTTTCCTCATCTGCTAATCGCACAATCCAGGGTTGCTTTACTTTCAGACAGTCGACGAGTGCCAACAAAATTAACAAAATAAATTATAACATAAACGTAATGCTTAATTTTGAATAGAAAAACAACATTCTATTGGAATCATTGCACTTATTATTACATCCGGTACATTTGGTTCCGTGATGGGACGTTGCGGTTGAGGTCACAAAGTCAGGGCCCATGAGCTTGCTACCCCCCCCCCCTAACGATCGTTCTTCGAGAGAAAAAAAGAAGGACTTTCCTTGTACTGTGAAAACCGTTCAGAGGAGTGACTTATTAACGTCTCGCCCATTTCAAAACTGCTCAAAAAATTGTCAATGATTTGGGGGAAGAAACCCCCCCCCCTCCGTTATATCCAAATACCGAAGAGCTCTGTTCCTTTTTAATCCAAGTGTTTGAATGTTTTTTTTTTTAAGCGTTCCTTTTTGTTGGGGGGGGGGGGGTAGGGGTTTCCTGAGAATATTTCGGCTTGTGGGGCGGCATCAGGTTCTACCCCCTTCTTCCAGGCTCTTTCTTGGAGTTGCGTCATGATGATATTTGCAAGTGTTGGATACCGTTGGAAAGCTCATTTCCTACTGAATCCAGAAATGCTGACTTCTATTTTGCAAAATGAAAAAAATAAAATAATAAATCTTATTTGTTAAGAGTTTTGTCATGATGATATTTGCAACCCCAAGTGTTGGATACCGTTGGAAAGCTCATTTCCTACTGAATCCAGAAATGCTGACTTCCATTTTGCAAAATGAAAAAAAAAAAACAAAAAAAACTTATTTGTTAGGATTGGTGTCTGGATGATATTTGCAACCCCAAGTGTTGGATACCGTTGGAAAGCTCTTTTCCTATCTTAATCCAGAAATGCTGACTTCTATTTTGCAAAATGAAAAAAATAAAATAATAAATCTTATTTGTTAAGAGTTTTGTCATGATGATATTTGCAACCCCAAGTGTTGGATACCGTTGGAAAGCTCATTTCCTACTGAATCCAGAAATGCTGACTTCCATTTTGCAAAATGAAAAAAAAACCAAAAAACTTATTTGTTAGGATTGGTGTCTGGATGATATTTGCAACCCCAAGTGTTGGATACCGTTGGAAAGCTCTTTTCCTATCTTAATCCAGAAATGCTGACCTCCATTTTGCAAAATGAAAGAGTTACACCCATTATCTTCGAAGTGGTGTCTGGTTGACATTTTGTCAAGTGTAAGATGTCATTTTCACAGTTCACTTTTTTTCTTTCTACTTTCTATGCTGAGTCAACGTCCTTTAAAATTCAGCCTTGTCAATTTGTTCAACTTTAAGAGCAATAAACTTTTCAACTTCTCCAATTCGAAACCTCCAAATTGCATCAAAACATCTTTTATTTGGTAAAGTCCAAAGTTGTTTTGCACAATTTCAATCACTTTTTGTTCAATGAAAATCCGAAAAAATGACAGGTTTTTTTTTACCCCTGAGGCTCAAGTGAAAAGGTCACTGGCGATAACATTTTGGAACACCTCATTTTGAATTCAATAGTTTTATTATATTCTACAGAAAATAGCTTTTTTAAAGGTAGGTTCATAAATTGGTTTTTTTTTTCTCGACGCAATGGTGATTTATGGGCAAAATTATATAGTAGGATATAATAAAAGTCACCTGTGAAAGTTTCAGCTGAATACGGTGTCTACTTGCTGAGAAAACAGCAAATAAACTGTCACGACATTTTCACACGTACATCGAATCCATCCATAATCAGCGTGGTGACAGCGGGTACCAACCGCATCTCTGGCCGCAGCATTCGCGAACGGACACCAGCCCTCGGAAAAGGATTTATGCATGAGTCGTTTCTCAGACTCAAAAAAAAATTTTTTTCAGATGGAAAATTCTCCAAACCGTTTTACTCCGAAAGGAATTCTTTCTCAAAATAGTTTATACTATCAACGGCTACAGTGCTTCTCACCAAGTAAGTTTTTATAGGTCATCAAATTTTGGAGTATTTACCAATCTATGAAACTACCTTTAACACTTTGTTTGTGAACCGTCAAACTCACTGCCATGGAAATTCATCACATTTACCAGACCGGAACATGATTCTGTGGCAAATAAAAGAAACTAAACACCAGAATCGGCAATATTGCTTCACTGTGTCGCAAGGGAAAGCACCGCACTTGGCCCGCACCACTTACTGAAATCTGTGAACTTTTAAAAACCCTATAAAAAGGTAAAAGTAATGTCAACAAAAACATGTTTTGGAGTTTGGTCAACAATCTTTATCTCAAATTCGAATTGTAATCTGGAGAACTCTGTGTAATTTAGACATTGATATTCTCCCTACTTTAAGTCTGATTTAAAAATATTTAAAAAAAAACATATAAATATATATTTTTTTATCAATCAGGCCTGAAAAGTCTATTAAAGCTTACACCATTATGCCTGCCCTTGCACTCGGTAAAATGTACCCACTTTTCCCCAAAAAACCAAATACCGTGCCTGTATATTGTCCAGAAATTTAGGATTGTTGTTGTTGTTGTTGGTGTTTTATTTATTTTGTTGTTGTTGGTAGTGCTATGTAACTTACAGTCTCTCTATCAGTTGTAAACGATTCGGCGGCGTAACGATTCGACGTTTCAATCAGCATGCTTTGCTGGTATTCATGAAATTCAAAATCGTGCTGAACTATGTGTAAACTGTTTAGAAACTGAAGCTCGTTTGTTGGTATAAACGCAATGTTATTGGGCCATCGGGTTGACCCTGTTGTTTCCCTGCCTTTCACCTCTGTGCACCGTGGTTTTGAATCCGACCGCACACAGGAACCTTGTATTTGGACTGGGTTTTTCAGTCGCTATGCCAGATTACTTGGGTTTTCCCCTACTTTGGGTTTTTCCTCCCACGTCTAAAACTAACGTTTCTTCACCGTCTTCTGTGCAACATGGCCGTTTTCAAGTACTGTTAGAGTTGCAGTTCGGAGTGCTAGGTACTTTTGATAATCATAATAGTATAAAGTAGTCAACCACGAAGGAAACTAACCGGGTAAATTGTAAATCATTTTGGGTTAAACAAAGAAAAGTTGACTAGAGCGGGACTTGAACCTGGGAACATCGGATTGTAGTGCTGGCGCTCTGTAGTAATACTAGCCTTAACACGGGGCCAGACTACATTGCAAACTGGCGTGTTGTCACATTTATAAATACCAAAAAGAATCAAATTTACACTACTAGGGTGTTAAGATAACACACATTTCTGCAAAAACACCTACATTGGTGTTAAATGCTAACACCATTATGATGTCAATTGTGTTTCTCTCGTCGGTATCTTTATGTGACAACACCCGTGGAGTCAATTTTAACACCTCAGCTTGTGCAGTGTAATTATACTCCCAGCCTCGATTTGGTTACACTGGTTGGAGTAGAGGCCAACACACAAAAAGGCTGCAAAGAATTGATCACATTCAACGCGTTCCAAAACATTGAACATTATTCCGGTCTTTCGTTTTCTCATTGCAAGGTCACGTGAAAACCCTTTGTCCCCGCTCGCCCACACACCCCCTTTGAACCACCATACCCCCAACAAGTAATCCCCTAAAAATAGCTCCACGAACTCAGCTGGAAAAAAACAAACTCCAAAAACTTGTGACCTTAACCATGACAATGCTATGTCATTGTTGTTGTATCAATGAAGTTATGTAGTCGATGCAGCGTCCATTGTTGAACAAAGTTCAACGGTGCAACGGGACGTTATGGGACTTTCCCCACGAGATGTCTCATAACTTTGGGGGTTATTAACATTTTGGTGTTTACAAATTTAGAAATTGTGGCCTTCGGTTTTGTTCCACACCTTGTAGGTTACGATTGAGCTTTCCCGACGTTTCGACAAGCGTGCTTTTTTTTTACCATGGTTCAACTATACGTTATAGTCTAGTTTTCTTTTCGTGGAGAATTAAAGAGTGTATTTTTTTAAATACATATTTGTACAGGTTTTCCCGGTCAATTTCAGCTAAATTACTAATCGGTTTGATTACAACGCAATCAAATTCACTCATGTTTTCCAATAACTAGATCAAACTAGGGGTTCTTTTTAGTACTTGCCCTCAATCTCGTTTTCGTGCTCACGTGATTTCGTGCTCACGTGATTTCATTCTCGTCCCTTCAGGTTCGTTTCAGTTATTCCTTCTCATTTATAAAAATTGCAAGACTGCATTTTCACCATTCTTCAGTTGAATTCATACTGCCTAATATATACAATTTGATGAAATGGAACTGGTCGACCAGCCACTCGCTGCTGGCTGTTGCGAAATCAAATATATCTTTGCGATTTCGTGATTTTTGAAATGATCTTTTTTTTTTTTTTTTTCTTTTACTAAACTGGTGAAATTGAATTACTCCTTTCGACTGTTGAATGCTGATACAAAAGGAAAGATGGTGTGGTGTTTTGTAGGACCAAGTTTTTGTAATCCTCAAAAGGCGAACCGTGTGTTCCACTAAGGGTTGTATTGCAAGAGGCAAATATAAGCCTTAACCAAAAAAAAACACTACTCACTATTAATTACAACACATTGTAATCGTTTTGTGCATGAACAACTCAAAAGGATAAGGAGCAATTAAAAAAGCAACATTTTAGGAAATTCAAAGGCATTGTGCCCCCTTTAAGCTTTTAGTGGAAGGAAAACAAAGAAGAAGAAGGAAACTCACGTGAGCTAAATTCACATCTTTAGCCCCCAATCAACAGGTTAGAATTCGAACCAGGCCCATAGAGCTGCAAAAACGTCGACGAATAAATTATGCCTGTATGCCACATGCCCTATGCCTTCGTCAAGATTAGACTCGTGCATGTACTTCGACCTCTTTAACGAGTTCGTTTTACACCGATCTGTTTTGATTGCTAGATACATAATACAAAAAATTGTTTCACTTTCAGTCAGCTGAAAATGAGACCCACTCGAGCACAAAGAACAGGGCAATTACCCTTGCTCCGAAAGGTCTCAACAAAGAAAACGAGTTATAAACTAAATTTATGCAGATACTGTACACTATCTTTAGTCAAATAAATAAAGGGATGCAGTAATTTTTCAGAGCTAGCCTATTAAATTATTTAGAGACCAAAAGAGTAAAGAGCATTATCTGCTTAACGAATATAGAAAGATATGTTAGCACTATCAACGTTTGACATTAAAATGTACCTTTTATTGATTCAAAAAGAGTAAGCATGCCAGACGCAACGGTCTTGTCAACATTACCAATGTTGTACTTATTTCCGTTCAAAGAGAGCAAGCATGTAGTCGCAGTTGTACCAGCCCTTAACAATGTTGTACCTTATGTTGATTCAAAGAGAGTAAGAAAATGAAGCCGCTGTTTGCCAAAGTCGCCAATGGTATCCTAAGCTGGACCATGCCACACGTCCCAGAATGGGTGTCAGTCAACAGGGGGGGGGGGCGGGGGCGGCGGGGGGGGAGTGATTTGGTTAGAAAGGGGGCAGGACAAAACTCTGCCAGCATCCTTTGTGTAAAAGAAAATCAGCGTGTCAATAATTGTAGATGAAACCAAAGTATAAAATCTAACCAATTAAACAATGAATCGAATAGGCTGAAGTTAACCCAGGCTAGCCTTTACCTAGACATGTAAGCAAAAGCCTCAGATAAAAAAACCAAAAAAAACCACGTTGGAATATAAAATGCAAAACGAACCCTCTCTTTTAACCCATGACAAAAAGCTTGTCGGCATGTGGCAACCAACTCCTCGCTGTAGGGTTTTAAAACAAGTTATTTCGGCAAAAAAACGGGCCTATAGTAACTTTAACGCATTTCCCCTTTATGACATGAATTCATAATTTTGTTCTATCAAGCTGAGCCATCTGTTAATTTAGCCCCAGCGAGTTCCTCTTTCGGTGACACTGTCCGCCTCAGTGTTTTGTCTATCGAATTGCTATGACTCGACAAGATAATACAATCCAGGCCGACTGGAATTTCCCCTCCTCCCCCGCCCCCTCCAATGGTTCAATCGGACAGAGGATGCCGTGCCCAGCTGAAGGGTACCACGAAAGGTGCGACAAAATGACACTAAACGTACCCCCACCCCCCCCCCCCCATATCAAGCATTTCTGACTGCAACAGAGCACTGAATCGAACAGTAATGGTCTCTAAGTTTCTTAAAATCAAACTAATCGTATATGAGCTGACAACCTTAACTTCTGGGTCTTTTGATTGATTGATTTTTTTCTGGGCAGGTTAGCCGTCTATCTAAACCCAACCAGAATGACAAAAACCTCTTACCGAGTAACCTGGTCACGACCCCAAAATATAACCCAGCACTTGTGAGCACAAGTAGGGCTTTTAGTGTACCCATAATGCTCCGGGTTGAAAATCAACAGCCCCAAGGGGAAAATATTGTACCATTTTTCAATAATCCCCAAAACCCACGACCTTCAAATCTTTGATAAACAGAAAACATTTGTTGGGTTTACACAATTTTCACGAAACTTGGCGCTTGGTTTTTTTTTGCTTTCAGTGTGGTGCACCCGGTTTACTGACAAGCTCGCATAAAAACACACTACCCTCCCCCCCCCCCAACGAAAAAAAAGGCCGTAAGATTCAGCTTCCTTGAAAAATACGAAATATACTGTTTATTTGTTGCTAAAATGATTCCGAAGCCATGTTTTTTCTACTCCCCAAAGCGGATTGGACGTTTCCTAACAAGACCTAGATTGACAGATTTATTGTTTTTATTTGAAGACTTCTTGAAACACAACATTGAGCACATAAATTGGCTACGACTTCTTATTTCTGGGTACACTTTCGTGACGTCGTTTCGCCGGACACTCAACGATTTTGACCAACATGCAACTCAACTGACCAACATGCAACAATTGAGTTGGAACATTTTGCGGAATTTTTTTTGTCCACGGGCGATTTTCACACCCTCAAATTTGGATTCTAATAAACGTATAAACAAATATATATGTAACCTCTGACGAAGGTCCGGATTGGATCGAAAGCTAAGGCCATCTCCCCTACTTATTTTATATATATATATATATATAGTTCGGGTTTGAACAAAGAAAAATTGACTGGAGCGGGACTTGAACCAACGACCTCCGGATTAACGTACCGGCGCTCTACCAACTGAGCTATCCAGCCCTATGTTGGCGGTCTCCCTGTTAGTCAATATCTTTGTTCGGGGTGCCAGTCAGAAGCCATACAACCGTTAACTGCCGTGTAGCCAGGGATCACACCCACGTATACGATTCAACCTGGGAAGCGGCAGCCACGGGATCACCTTAAGGGGATGCGACTTTTTATTATTAAATATCTAGTCATGAACCACAAGGGAAACTGACTGGGAAATTTTATTTAAATAGTTCGGGTTTGAACAAAGAAAAATTGACTGGAGCGGGACTTGAACCAACGACCTCCGGATTAACGTACCATATATATGTATATATATATGTAATTTATTTAAATAAAATTTCCCAGTCAGTTTCCCTTGTGGTTCATGACTGGATATTATATATGTATATATGTATATATAAGCACATTGTTAAAAATATAAATTTGTGACAACTAAATTGTTAAAATTTCGAGGAAAAAGTAGTTCCACTTTGACAATATTTCTGTTTTAAGAAGAATTTTGCCAATGTTTACCTAATACGCCTACTCATAACAATTAATGAATAAATTAAAATTATTAAAAGCTCACCAACAAAACTTCGTGTCTAAAATGTGATATCTAGAAAAAAAACCATATTCTGAATATTAGTCCTAATTGTTTATGAAAACATGACCACAACATTCCCATGAAACCTCACAAACAGCTTTTAGATCTTTCTCTGAAGACTAGAGGGCTGGGTTAAGTATTATTCGGTTAACACTGGTTTTGTATTGTTCGGAAGAGTACATTCATGCCAATCCTCTAGCTTTCAAGAAACATATCATAACGGAATGGTACATCATTGGTTTTTGGAAGAGTACATTCATTCCAATCCTCTAGCTTTCAAGAAACATATCATAATGGAATGGTACATCATTGGTTTTTGGAAGAGTACATTCATGCCAATCCTCTAGCTTTCAAGAAACATATCATAATGGAATGGTACATCATTGGTTTTTGGAAGAGTACATTCATGCCAATCCTCTAGCTTTCAAGAAACATATCATAACGGAATGGTACATCATTGGTTTTTGGAAGAGTACATTCATTCCAATCCTCTAGTTTTCAAGGAACATCATAAAGGGATGGTACATCATTGGTTTTTGGAAGAGAACATTCGTTCCAATCCTCCTGTTTTCAAGAAACATATCACAAAGGGATGGTACATCATTGGTTTTTGGAAGAGTACATTCATTCCAATCCTCTAGTTTTCAAGAAACAAATCATGTAATAGGACAATCACTCATAGGGTTTTAATTCTTACACTTCACCAAAAACAAAAGTTGCTGAGCATTAGATGTCCCACATTTTCTGTCCAGAGTTATAACATAACATTGCAGTTCCGTAAGACATCGCACAGGTATACAAGAAAAAGACGATAACGCAAAGATTTTCTGCAAAACTGTTTGTCTACTGCAAATTTTATTACTCAAACTTCTCCGTTTCTATCCGGTTACAACAGTGTTTTTTCAGTACTGTACAAAAATATCAAAAATCCAAATGAATATTTAAAGAAAATAATACAATAAAAAAATTCCTTAACTTTACACGATATTCTAAACAAAATATTATCAAATGGACTGGGAATGTTGCTAGTTTGTCTTTTTGTTTAGCTGTTCGGGCTTCAGCCGAACACCACTCGTTTTAGTTTAAGCTTTTTTTTAAGAAGGTTTTTTTCCTTCTTTGTTGTTAGCAAGGTGCCCGTCCAGCAGGTATTATTTTTTTTAATAAAACTTATTTTTTACAAAATTTACACTTTGGGAGAACTCAATGATGGTTGTTCCAAATAGGGTGAGGTGGGGGTTACAAAATTAACGTGTGTGGTTTTTTTTTTCTTCTCAAAATAGTTTGTTTTTCGCAAAAATGTTTTTCATCCAAAACATTAATAATACAAAAATAGTTAATGGTTTTTTTTTAATTCATTGGATTTTTTGTTTGTCCCTGACTTTGTTCAAAAAGATTCTGAGAGAAAAAAAAATAGGGCGTGGCATAATAAGGTTGTTATTTTTTTAAAGCATTTCTGTTGGCAAATTTATAGAAATTGTGTACAATTACAAAATAGTTATAATCGTTAATACATGGCGTGCACCTTGCGCTGGAATAACTTAAGTATGCAAATTTTATATAAAAGCAAAATAGACACTCTTCAATGTTGGTCCTTATATCGTATTCATCTGACCATGGAGGAAGGAATTAGATACCACTTCCTTCCTCCATGATCTAACAAACATCGAACTGGTTGCATGACAATTCATAGTTAATTAACGCGCACTCATTCGTACTGCTTTATCCTTTATAACCAAATGACCTTCGACCCTGATAACGTCATGGAAAATTCCATTTAGTTTCTGTATTTTGCAACACAAACAGACCCTGGGAAAAAAAGAAACCCTCAGCCATTGTTCATCTTTCGGTTTCAATTCGCTTTAAGTTTACAGAACAAATGTTTGTACAAAATTTTAACCACGTGGATCATTTACCTTCCATTAAATGCGACCGACCGTTCGAAACCATGGTTTAAAGGAACACACTGCCTTCTAATCTCTCAAAAATGTTGCTGTTTGGAATTGCTCCTTACCCATGTCAAGAGTCGTTCATGCATAAACAAAACCCCACATAGTACAGTTCTTTGCAATTAGTGAGTGTGATTAAAGAAAACAGTACTTCTTGAAATACAACCAGCGGAACATAATGGTCCACAATTTTGTGATGGAGTCAGCAATTATTGGTTCTACAAAAATAGTAAACTAATTTAAAGGTATTATCTGGATTGATAAGGATACAAAAACCCCATTATTTAATTTTAAGCCTGGAAGCTTACTGATTATGAAGTTCATGCTAGAACCATTTTTTCCCCCTGTGAAATATTTCCATCTGAAATAAAGTCACATTCAAGGAAACTGTATCTGAAAATCTATAATAAAAAAAAATGCAATAGCTAATTTCGGTTGTTACAACCAAAATTAAGGACAATGCTGAACATTGTACATGTTTTTTTCCCCCACTATATTTTCTCCCACAATAGATTTAGCCCAGGTTTGTTATTTCATGTTATGGTTGATCACACAAAACATGAGCCCTGCATGCGACTATTGTACCAGCTATAACAATCCCGTATAATACTTGTAAATCATCTTTAAAACGCTTTAAAGCTTTTTTTCCTGGATTCTTTCTTAAAAGATATCTACAAAGTACTATAACTTCCTCAAAATACTGCAACAACACATCCAAGTAATTTAACCTTTAGAAAAATATACACATTACGAAATTACTTAACTACCAATATTTCGACATTATTTTAAAGTGATCTAAATTGTACAAAACGTAGAAAATTGTGATTGTAAAAATACTTCTTAAATTGTAACTCTACATTTATCAGCTGTCGTATAAAATGTGTGTAACAAGGCAATTCAAGATTTAAAACTTTATATTTACATTTTTTTCCTTCAGATAAATAAATTTTCAAAAACATACAAAAGGTTCAAGTATAATCTTTATGTCTGACCCTCTTTATATTTACACAATTTAAGGCAACTTTTCACTTTTAAACTTTGACAGCTTCACCAAGTTTTTATTTGATATTTTTCTTTTCCTTTTCTTCAAAAAATAAATTCAATCTTTTATATCAAAACTGGCCTTCGTGTATTCTGCAAAGCCACACCGGAAGTGTGAGGCACTTTCAATTAAAAATTCAAGGTGTATAAAAACAGTCGTCGAATTTCGCCTGCCTGAAAGATTCGTTAAGCTGCGGCGAAAACGAGGTAACCATCGCAATGGTAATTACAAGAAGAACATTGTTCAAGAAACAGCCGTTGATATGTGACTGGATTTTAAGTATCACAATTTCAAAGTATACTTTTAAAAAGGGGCAAATCGGTTTACATGAAATAGCCATCAGTATCTGACATAGAGTTTCAACTTTGACCCGACCTTAGTCTCGACTTCAGGCGCTCTCAGTCTTGATCTCTAAGCCAGCGGCTTCCCTCCATCCAAGAGCCTTCTTGCCGAATTTGTAGACGAGTCGGCGCCCATCTACTCTCTCTAAGATCTCCCGTTTGTAGTAGTACCTGTTGAAACATAGAAAGAAGAAAAACATACTTTAATAAACGATGAAGTACAATTTGTACATTGTTTTCGTAATATTAAATTAAAAACTAGTGGACTGGAATGCATGTACTCTTCCAGAAACCAATGATGTACCTTCCCTTTATGATAATGTTTGTGGACTGGAATGAATGTACTCTTCCAAAAATCAATAATGTACCGTCCCTTGTTTCATTTTCAACACACATTTCTGTAAAATGTGAAAGGATGGGTTTCTTATGGGTCTAGTTTCCAGACTCACCTCATAGCGCGGCTGAGTTTCTCGTATGTCATGTGTGGGTTGTTCTTCTTCTGGCCCCACATCCTAGCAACGGCTTCTGAGTTCACAAATCGGAAGATGCCATCTTTCCTGTCCTCCCATCGAATGAACTTGGGGCAACAGTGGGTATCCTTCAGCAAATCTCGTATGAACTCCCACAAATGGTTGCCACGCATCGCTACAACGAGAAAAAAAGGAGAGTTCATTCAATCAATCATTCATGCTCACAGTTGTTTCTTTGCTTACAGAACATTTAGCAATCATGAAGGCAATATTCACGTAAACGCGAAGCTTATGGTGGGATGCCTTTAACATTGATTTACTGATTTACTGGTTTACATGGTTTACCAGTGACTAGCCAGTAGAACCAGTTTGGGTTGATATTTCACCAGTCTTCCACAGTTTGTCCACTAAATAGGGATGCTTATCAAGACTGCACTGGCCAGCTGGACCGTTTGGAGAGAATGTTGACTGGTCCTCAAAATACTATGCCATGTGTACTAATGTAACTGGTATCCTGCTTACCAGGTAATTGGTGAGCAATTTTGTTTTCTGCTTACACACTGCTCCATGAAATTTGGCCCATTTTATACAGGTGCAGCTCGTAACCAATTACATGTACAAATAAATGATGTAAATTCTTCCACCACACAAATCATTTTCATGACTACAAAATGAAAGTCAAAACTCACCATCTCGCCTTCCACGGCCACGCCTTGTGGTTACTTCTTCGTCACTGTCCTCCCCACTGGTGCTCGAGTGCATCTTACGTGGGCGGCCACGCCCCCTCTTGTGGCAACTCTTGTTGGTCACCCCACGGAGGACCGACAGCTGTTTATCGACTGTCCTCCTCTGGTAGTTGTGGGTGCGGTGTGGGTTGAAGGTGGGAGAGAGCGACAGGTAACCGTCGTCGGATGTCGCTGGGGAGTTGGGGAGGGTGAAGCTAGCCTCGCTCTCGCTCTCAAACTCTGTTTCTAGTCGAAAGGGGGAAGGACATAAGTAAGTTGCGAACAAGTGAATGTGAGGACCCTAGATGTTTAAAACTTTTCGTTGCTTGGCTTTTTCAAACAGTATAAATAGTAACACACTCAACTTTCTTTGTAAGTTTTTTTTTTATGAAAAAGAGCTTTGGTCAAAAGTTGACTGAACAGTCTCTCACCTTCTCCGGCCGAGTTGTGTCCCGTTGGACGCGTCGTTTCGGCAAGCGTCTTCAGGAAGTTTTCAACATTTGGCAATGTTTCAAAAGGTGCGTCGAAGGTTGATCGGTTAACTGGCGAAAAATCTAAAATAAGACCAAATACAATTTTGAATGGAAAGCAAATATTGAGTGTTTTCCTCACTATTAAAAAAAGGTAACTGATGCTCTTTAATGTAGTTTTTAAAAGTAGTAATAAATTTCGAAATACCTTTTTGAATATCGAACTTGTTCTCCAAAGTAATGTTTCAAAATACTTTATAACTGCGTTGTAAATGTGAACCGATTTGTAAAGATTGATGCATACTTACTTCTAAAGTTAAATACTCTACACCTAAATTGAATCTATATTTTAAATAGCAAATATAACAGATATAAAAAAGATCTAAACAAAAACATATAAACTAGATCTTAACCTACCTTCATAAGCACTGGGAGGGTATGACTGTTGATTCCAATGGGAAACTGAGTCAGTAAAGTCAGTAAAATCTTGTCCTGGAACGAAAGCAAAACATATATCTTTAGAACCCAAAGCTAGTTTCAAGTTCTTTGGAAATAAAAGTTCTTAATTGAGTCACTTGAAAACCTTTTTTTTCCTCGACGAAAGTAAGAGTGACTTTTGGTTTGTTTCACTATCTCGGTGTAAATAAATACTTTGTAATCTTTTCGATTCGAAAAAAACCCAACCCAAACCACGTTTGATATTTGAGAGAAAAGATGATGCAAACTTGTAGTGTATGTTGAAATAAAGACCGAGTGGTTTTAATCCAAAGTGTACTTTTTAGTTTCTGTTCGTGTGTATTTGAATTTACAAGTGGAGAATATTTTACTTTCATACGTGCCAGAACTGTTTCAGTTGACGCTGGACACGTTCGTAAGCTATCCGCATTGTAGTGAACGATTACCACCTGGTGATTTCTCGTTCGATTACTAATTTATTGACTGGTTTCGGCTTTTTAGGTCATTGATTATGCCGACTTGGCAGAGTAGTTACAGTGAGAGATATTGAGTGATCAATTCGGTTTATAGAGCATCTGATATCGATCGTTCATAATATATACAGTTAACCTCAAGACAAGTATATAGTTTAAATGTAGGTAGTCAATTGATAATTCTGATTATCGATTATCGATGATTGATTAGGCCTACCTTGCATAGCAGGTACATATGTCGACGTTCCAAATGGAGCATCACGAATAAGTCCTTCACAGAAGGGTTGGTCTGAAAAAGGCGAATACACTGCAAAAACAACAAACAGACAAACAAAAGTGTCAACAACAACAACAACAACAACAACAACAACCGTGGCCAATTGTCATACAGCTTCATTGGCACACAGGTAAACGTTTCTCATTATGAACGTTTGTTTAAAACTATGTAATGTATTCATGCTTAAATCTGCGGTTCGTGGTTTCTCAAAATTCGTGGCAATCGAAATAAGCAGTGATCTTAAATTATAAATCTCTCGACTTTGACAGGCACATCATAAGTTTTAACGAGTAAGCTTCGAGTGTGGAGTTAATTAACTTAACCTAACCCCCTGTGGCGCTCATTGGGCGTGGTTAGCTCTACAAACTCTAGAATGCCAGGCGGGGCATGATCAAATTTATTTGCCTTTGTTTTTGTTGTTTATATTTTTTACTTGACATTGTAGTGAAGCCTGTTGGAAATAACTTACCGGTATTCATATTAAAGTTGTCACATGGCAAATATTCCAAGTTGGGAACCACCCCATCCTGGTACCCCATCCCCTTATGGTGGCCGTTGGGCGTGGTCAGTTCTGCAAACACCGGACTGTCGGGTGGGGTCAGCATACTCCGTTGTCCGTCGTCGTCCCCACTCAGGGATACCCTCATCGCCTGGGGGAGGTCAGAGTTCAGATGGGTGTGGTCGCCACACAGATCGGGGAAGAGCTTTTGGAAGAAAGGGGGGTTGGAAACTTAGATTGGGTGGCCGAATATTTTCTTCCAAAAAGAGAAAAAAAACTTGATTTTGAAACTTAATGATTGCGTCCACTTTTTTTTCCAAAAAATGTAGGTGTGGCAATCTCTGCTGTTAAAGTGTTTAAACGTTGCCATTTTTAAAGTGCTTCTTCATCTGTTTGAGAATTCTTGAAATCTTTAACAAAGCAATGACTTCAAACTTGAACAGTTGGTCAAATATACAAACTTCAAAAGCTTTAGACCTGATTTTGACTTTCGGCAAAGTTGAGGGACAATGCTTTTGAATTTTGATGTTTGCTTTTACTGGGGGATATTGTGGTACGAGCTGCAAGGTACTGGGAAGGATTCAAAGGCCATATCGCGTGAAGGTAAACATTCTGAAAGTCTAGACATTAAAAGTGGTCTTTATAGTTGCGTTAACGGTGCAAAGGTTACACAGTTTCGGATAAATCCAGCTGTATTTACAAGGACCCCCCCCCCCGTCAAAATTATAGCTTTCCAGAAAAAAAAGTTTTCAGTGAATTGCGCTGTTGTTTTTGTCTGTTGGGGTGTTTGTTTGTTTTGTTTTGTTTTGTTTTGTTTGTTTGTTTGTTTGTTTGTTTTGGGGGTGTGGGCCACAGGCACCAGCAAGTCCACAGCACAGGGTTTCCGTTTCAGATCAACTGACGGAAACGCGGCACGGTTTTTCAGTCCAGGTGTATCCGGGGTTCAGGGGCTTTATCAACCATGAGTAACTAAAAATGTCACGTGGCAACGTCCTACGTGACTAAACACCGTCCTATAAGCCCCGCCCCTATGATGTAATAATGACCAATGATAGGCCGTAACGCGCCCGGCCGGAGTACGCAAGAGCACTCACGCAAGCGTACAGTGGGTGGGGTTAAATCAAACTTTTGTCGGTAAATTTTAGTTTCTTACCACCTTGCCCTCATGAATATGCATACCAGAGCGCTTGTATAGTTTGATTATGAATTCAGAGTAATTTATTTATTTTTTTTAATTTTTTTTTTACAAAAGTCTAAAAATCTGACACACGAAAACAAAAATCACAAATTAAAGAGAGAAAATTAATTACATGCAGGCCGGACAAAAGCTACGACAGTTCGCTTCATGTACGTCAGTTTTGACTGAAATCTGAGTAAATTAAGAAAAGAAAGTGAAATACATTTCTGGAGAACTTGACTTACCATATCGTTGGTGCACAAACTATCCATATTTCCTTCGTCTTCGTTCAAGTCCAAAGAATTCAAGAATTCAAGAAGTTGGTTATCTGAAGGTAAAATTATGGAATCTGGAAAAAACAAAAACACAAATCGTTCTTTACTTTCAAAGCCTTCACCAAAAAAAAAAAATCTATCGAGCTTATAATCACCAGATCAAAAGTGACGTTGTACACACACACACACACAACATCCACCGGTTCAGCTAAGCGTTGAAACGTGTTTGAGAAAATATCTCATTACTGAATTACTGACATAAGCAACAAGGTTCGTGTTTAGTGAAATACCAGAACAAGTACAGCTTGTACTGTGACACCAAAACACACACTAATGATGCGCCGCTTGGTGGTGTCAAACAGCGGTAGAACGTTTCCCGTTACCACAGATCACTGTAGATTCAAGCTGCCACGCACGCCCCACCCTAACTATCCCAAACTTAAACAAGACTTCAAGTCTTCTATTTCACATCGCTTGCTGATTTCGAAACATTGACGGTAAGATTTCCACCCAGAAGAAAGTTGATTTATTGGTAACATACGTGGCACGTCAAGGCTTTAGTGACAAGTCATGAATAACAACATAGTCATGTTATTGTTTTCGTGACAAGATTTTATTACTGATGACAACTCTCCACCCCCCCCCCATCCTCTCATGCTTTCATGACAAATGTCAGTCAAGTAAAATCGTTCATTTTGTTGCGTAAAACCAACCCAACTTGGATAAGGTCGATTTGAAAACGCTGTAGGGTTGGAATTACAAGTGAGTTTTGCGGTAACACCATGCCAATGAACTTTCTCTGTGGAGATGTGGTGGTTCTGAAAAGGAACCGGTGGTTCAACAACTCGACGTTTCGACCAGCGTGCTGTAATTGTCTTCAGGAGAACGCTTCATACACTGTTGTTGTTAACTCGAGTTATTAAATCATCAGTTCTTCTATGAACAACCACAGCTCAAAAAGAGTGTTCATTTACTTGATGTCTCCACGAACCTAGATGAACCAACATGGAATTTTTAAAGAAAGTACATAAAACTATACTGCCTTGTAACAATATGAAAAAAACAACCGCGGGCCCAACTTTATTTTCAATTTTTAAAAACGCTGTCAAACGGCGATCAGAGCGGAGTGTGAAATTTGTATACTTAAACTTCTTTTTTTTATCTGTGCGAATCGAGATAAGTTTGACAACTGGCAAGGTTTTTTTGTGGTGTTGTGGTTTCCTGGCGGGAAATGAGCGAAGGAAGTCCAACCAGGAGAAAGACACATGCGTTTAAAGGGTACCAGTCAAGACTGTTGTCTCATTAATGTATTTATTTGCGTTTCCATTGAATCATACATGATCAAGCGTTTAAGAATGATTTGATTTTTCCTCAAAGATTCCGCGGACAACCGACAATTGAGTCGCGCGGAAAAAGACGAAGATTCCAACTGACTTTTCCGCGAAATGCAACGCCCATCCCCAGTGGTAGCCTAAAATGCACATCATGGTGATTAATGGATTCGGTCGGTGCCATCTCGGAAACGATGTTTTGAACTACAAAGAGTAAGGTTACCAAAATATTAACTGGGGAATTTTTTTTTTCTTCTCTGAACCCCGGGGATTTCCATGAAAAATTTCGCTTGTCATTTTCCGACGGAAGTCCCCGTGCCCTACTTCCCTAAATCAGCAGTAAACATTTGAGGCAATTTGAAAACAAAACAAAACAAGTTTTTCGTTTGACCGTCCGGTGGTTTGTTTTCTGCATGCAAGTTTGTTTTCCCCCAAGAAAAGCCAACGTCGAGTTCTCAAACAGACAACGTGTCAGAAGTTCTCTTTCGCAAATGGCGTTGTGGCTCTAAAAAGAGCTGGTTAGTTTTAGATCCCCGACGTTTCGACTAGTGTGTTCATTGTAAAGTTTAGAAACATCAACTTACATTCACTTTTTTTCACAAGCTGTAAGAATTGAGTATCAATACACATGTATCTTCATAATATCAACTTAATCTTTCTTTATTTTATTTTTTTGTTTTTTGGTTTGACCAAATATAATTAACAAAACGTTCCAGTCGCATTACTTGGTTCCAAGAATGGCATTTTTCATGGTTTATGCAATAATTATTCCCAACTTCACAACTAAAACCTTACAAGAAATAGCTTTTCTTAAAACCTTCGCAGATTTTCATGCAAACAGGTTTTACCATGAAAAGGTCGACTTTCGTTTTCGTGGCTTCCCAAGAGAGCCGCGTACCAGTTTTCGACTGACAACGTTGCACCATACGAGCAGAGGGGTTACATGTACATATATACCATTTCGAAGAAACTGCACCCTGTAAATATCCAACCGATAGCCTGTGCCTTGCACGGAGTCCGCTTAAGTACCCCCAAATGCTACTCCCCAAGAACTTGCGGTTTTCATCTAAGAGCGAACTGAGGTTCACGAAATCGTCTTGTTGGTTCGTGAAAAAAAAATAGGAATGAAAACAGCGGGGGGGGGGGGGGGGGGTCGTGAATTGCCTAGTCTGATTTTTGAGGAGTAGGATGAAGTGACCGTATGTAGGGCATTGACTGCTGAGTTTAAAGAATTTAACCCATTACTTATTTGGGGAAAACAAAAAATTGCTTTTTTTAGACATTTTTGTTTAGTTGTGCACCAGTCTTCGCGAAAGATTGTACAATAAGACTACAGTTCTTGTTATTTAAGTCACGCATCACTTGAATAACATGAATAAACTAATCAATCAACCAATCAATCAATCAGTCGATCAATCAATAAACAAATAAATAACCTTTAAAATTACATTGGAATATCGATTAATAATTAATTTCTTTGAATTGCTTATTGTTTAAAAAAACTTCTTTACTGTGTTTATTCATAACTAGTAATATGAAAATGAAGCTATAGGCTTATAAATTCAACGCAATGAACACATAAATAAATAAATACATATAAACATAAATAAAATGTTACCTCTTATCATTATTATTAACTTGAATTATCCTACATTTCCAAACCAAAACAATACAAGATATTTATCCCCAAAACGATCCAAAGTTCCAGCGAACAGAACACGAGAATAGAATTGTCATTATTTGTTGCCACACTTAAAACAAAAAAAGATAAAAGGGGGGTTAATTTACCGACTATTTGCTCCCACTCGTCATTGTAAAGGCGACTTGAGTTCGATGGCTGTTGAAAAGCATTGTTGATTGCCGAACAACACCCGGGTACGCCGCAGTTTTGGTAGGCCATAATGCTTGAGGCAATTTTAGAGTATGCCCTTTCCCAGACGTTGATCACTGGTCAAATGAAGTGGTCAAGACTTCGGCCCGGGTGGACACCCCCAAGTGACCACGGGTTGGATTTAGGGGGATTAGCTTCTAGTTAATCCCACCTAGGAATCAAGTCTGGCAGACACCCCTACTAGACCACGGGGGTGACGCTAAAAGTTCTTAATTACGTGTCAGTCAAACTACGTCATTAAAACTTGCTCCCCAATCCACCCCTAACAACCCTAGCCATTCGTCCTTCACCGAATTACATCGCAACAAAGTAATTACATATAAGGACAAGTCAAATTTGTTGTTCGGACAATGAGCAGAAGAGGAATTTAAAGAGACCTCCACGCAGTCTCTTGCAGCTGTTATCATCAGTTGTAAATGTGGCATTGTTTATCACTGATGTGGTTTTGTTATTTACGTGAGTGCCCCAAAATGATCAGCAGCGCTAGCTGGATGGGGGTAACCTCGCTAACGTTGGTATGGACCCGAAAACAGTGCGGTATTTCTCCATTCAAAAGCCTCCTTGTTACAAATTAAAGATCGTAACGGTAGTAAGCATTGGTTTAAAATGGCCCCACTGGTGAGAAATCAATCAAAGTAGGCCTACATAGTACATGTCGAAAAATTGTGAATCTCCAAAACTCACTTCAAGGCGAGCTTTTAGAATGAGGCCAATAATCAATTGCTTCGATTAACAATCATGGACTTTATGTATGAGAGTATTATATTAGGTCTTTGCTTTTCTTTTTTCCCAATGCTCAAACTATGCACCTTTAAGGTTCTGACCGTACTCGACACTTAATCTCTGTGAGAACATCGCAATTTCGCGTGTGTCTGACCACGCTCTGACCGAGAGCGCATGCCTGAGTGTCCAACCTTTGACCTCAACAAAAATGTATTAAAATAGAAAAGAAACACATTTTCGCAAATCTCTCACACACACAAAACTTGTGTGTGAAAGAACTTCAGGGTGCATTAACGATATGCATTCGCAAAGGGGGCATTGACAGATTTTGACAAGGAAACTAAATAATGGCTTCACGTTGAGGGCGGGATTTGCTACTATGTGACAGAGTTGTAAAGCTCTGCCATCGTGCTATCAGTCACTGACGCAGAATCAAAATAATAGGGTTTTGGTGACTATAAGTCATGAATATCCATAACTTAGATTCCAAAATTGTGAACGGCCTTGAACACAGCTTGAGTCTTGCAATAGTAGGATACGTGACATCTAATCGATGAATAGTCATCGTTTGTATTTTAAACATGATGAATATTCACGTCACATGGTTTGAGAGTCTCCATTGAGTACGTGCAAAGGAACACCGAAACGAACATTAGTCATATAGATTTAATTATCATGAATATTCATCAAATTGTCGGGATGTTTGTATCAGTATACATGAATATTCATAACTAGACAAGGTGATACCGTTCAATAGGTAGAAACACAGGTCTACCTCCGTGGTATATTAATTATGAATGCATGATTGGATGTATTTGGAGTCCACAAAACCCTTCCCAGGGTTTACTTTGTTGGCAATGAAAACAAAAGTATCCATCGGAGACCAACCTTGTACCCATTGAGTTGCAACGTCCCAACTTCATAGATTACTAACACACTATTTGCAAAGGTTTAACTGAAATGTATTACACAGGATTGTATACGGATGAAAAACAACATCGTTGTTAATTTTCTGTCAAATATTTCTCTCTGAAGTGAAGTTATATTCGAGAAAAAATGTAACTGAAACCCCCAAAAAACAATAACAACAACAACAGCTGATTTCGTTTGGTACACTTTCTTCCTCCATGGCACACCCAATAAAAGGACGATGTGTTTTCGTGCCGAAAATTGTGAATGTTTTTTTTTTAAACTATTTTCTCCTGACTCACACAATTGCCCAAATATACACAGGTTTATTATTATGTCATTCATGGATCACACAAAACATGAACACTGCCAGCTCTACTGATCCTGACACTTCAAAATTATCTCGCAAGAGAATAGGGACTGCCCCGGATTGCACCGTGGGAGATTATGCAAAGCAACTATCGATTACGTAATGTGATAAGAGAGCGAGGGCTGGTCCAAGCTCTATGGTCTGATCATGGAGGTCTCCATGGTCTCTGATCAAGATTAAAACAGCAATCCTGGCCATGGATTTTCCAGTTCTGTTAGTAAGTTTTAAGCTCATCCATGGAGTATTCTGTACGAGTTATGGGAACCTTTCTTCAACAGCCACGCCCGGAACGTCTTGTAACAAGACTAAATCAGTGACATCGAGGTCATAATACCCCTAAACGCTTTGTTGGAAGCCTAGCATGTGTGTGTGTGTGTGTGTACATTGTACAGGTATACAAACAGTCTGGAATCGTACATTACAAGTTGGTTGCGTATAGTTGGGGTGCGGGAGACGTACACATTATTTTGTGTTTTGTTACGCACGGATGACTGCCGCCCACCAATCACACCAAATGCACGTTCCATTTTACATTGATAATCTATCCGACAGGGGACGTACCACGCTCGACGGGCTCATAAACCATGCATGTGGAAACAGAACCATACCATGGCGGTAGAATTGGTAAACCGTGGCGGTAAAAATCAAATTACTCTTTACACCCACAAGTTATAATTTATCACTTTTCCAGCCTAGTCAGTAGGTTTGATGTGTGTTTGCCAGGAAGATCATCGCACGCACGAGACATTTTAGAATAAATTTGTCGCTTAAATAACATGAATAAACTATTCAATCAACCAATCAATCAATCAATCGATCAATCAATCAATAAATGTGTAACCTTTTTTTCCAGCCTGGTCAGTAGGTTTGCCAGGAAGATCATCGTGTACGCACGAGACATTTCAGAATAAATTTGACACTTTATAGAGAATTGGAAAGAATGGTCCGGCCGTAGATGCTGTTGCAAGTTAAAAAAAAAACAACAAGATCAAAAGGGCATGAATTGAAAAATACTTACTTGAGCCTTTGCAGAAACTGGGAGTTACAGTGGAAGAAACTGGTTGAATCCTAGTCTGGTCTGCTTGGTGACGTCAGATAAATAGAGTTGGTAAACATTAATAATTTAATCGAGCTCCTTCTTCGGTGCGAGTATAAAGTTTGTCAGATGTTGACAGTTCAGACTCTAAAATCGCTATACTTGAATTTCGACTCGCTTCTCCGCTTTTGTTGAACTGTGAGCTGCTGTGAGCGTGCTTTTGTGTTGTGCAGAGGGTACCCGTTTGTGTTTGTGTTCATACCACCATTGAGAAACGCGGTGCTGCGAAGGGAATTTCCCGTTCGTAAACCCATCATGATGTCAGTGTAGTCAGATAGAGATAACCCGATGTGATTGGAGGACTGGTCGTTTAGTAGGCGTGGCTTATGGGTTTACAATAGCACGGTGTACACACTCCAGTGACGCTGAATGGCTGAATGACATTTTGGGAGTGTGATGTAAGTTTCTGTGAATAACTAGGGTTTTTTTTATTGCGCATAATGCCTCTACGCAACGCAGGGGCCCTTCGCAGTGTCAGCCACACCAATGCCAAATAAGGGATTTTCGCAACAAGTGGTAGGAGAGATAAGCGCACGAAACGTGTACATTTGATAAGAATGCACCCACAGGCCCAGACAACGATAGCAAATGTCTGTCACAGTGTTTCGTTGGTCTGCGTGGCATTCGATCCCATTCAAGTTGTCTTGACCTCATCGTGCAGCAGGCCAAACGTAACCGAAGGGGGTAGCCCACAGTTCCCCAAATATTAGTCCGCTGTTAAAGGTGCTATACAAGATTGGTACATCTGACAAAATAGTCGCTGACGGTGTTCGTGGCATGTTTTGTGCGAGCAACCATGTAAATAAAATAACAAACCTGTAAAAAAAAATATTGAACGTATCCGTTGTGTGAGTCAGGAGAAAATAGTGCAATTTTTAAACCATGCATAATTTTCAGCATGTAAACACGTTGACCTGAAGGAAAGGGTCACCTTTGGTAATTACTCCAACAATAAATTAATGACCATAACAACTTACTTGGTATAAGAGCACTGGAGAGATGTTGATATTATAAAACGTTGTTGGAAACGACACCATTTTGAACTTTAGTAGTGTATAGTTTTTAGAGAGAGGCCTCAGGCATCTGAAAGCATACAACTCATTGCAACAGTGGTGCTTTTCTTTCATTATTTTCTTACAACTTCGATGACCAATGGAGTCCAAATTTTCACAGTTTTTTTTATTGAGTTATGTAGGCCTATTTATGTTGGGTAACACCAAGTGAGGATACTGGTCTTTGACAATTATTGCCAAAAGTATAGGCATAAACCTGCCGTTATTTTTGGTTGCACCAACCTAAATCAGCCGGGGGGGGGTTCTCCTTCCCCCTTTATTTTCTTTTCTTGTTAGGTTTTCAGATCGTTTCTTGAAGAGATTACAGGGGGAGATATTTCACAGGAAAAACAAGTTCTAATGGGAACTTCATAAGCAGCAGTATTCCGATTACATTTGAACAATGATGTTTTTATCCCTACTAATCCTGTATAGGCCTAATACCTTTAATTCATCATTCATTTCTAATCTCTCTACTAACTAGCCTTGTTGGGACCCCAACCGGTCCTTTTCGCTCAGTCGGCATCAGCAGACTTGCTTTTTACTCCCTCAGTTGTTTTTTGGGTGGACGGTTTTCCTTTTGTAATACGCATAAGCATAACTCTTGTTTGTCTCTGTGTTGTTCTATATATATGTTTTCAATATAGGTGTATAATGTTTTTTTAGTGAGTTATTTGGTTATTTAGTTACCCTCCTCTCTGTTCAGCCCCCTGCTTTCTCTTTCATCTCTGTCATCTATTTCCACTTGGCTGCTTTTTGTTACACCAGTAGGCACCCTATACCTGAAAGACTCTGCTAGGGTCGAAACGTCAGGCCACTAACTATTTTTTGTAGCTATAATAATAACATATTTAGTTTAATAGATGTACAAAATAACTAAAAAAAATTGTTTAGTTGTTTGTTTTTGTCTTGATGTTTACGTTTCTTCAACGATAAAAATAGAAGAGTAGGGGTTAACCCCAGTGTTTCTGGTTCACATAGCAAGCATCCATATTTACAGGTTTCCTCAGGCTTGTGAGCTACAGTGATTAAGTTCACTTAATGAGACATTATTGGTTTCATTGACATAAATATATAATAATAGAAATAGTGATAACAAACTACCAACACTACTACCAATCCTATATTAGTACACCGCGGGACCAACGGCTCTATTTCCCACCCGAAGGACAAAGCACATTGTGG
Organism: Pisaster brevispinus; assembly: GCA_023634235.1. NCBI lineage: Eukaryota > Metazoa > Echinodermata > Asteroidea > Forcipulatida > Asteriidae > Pisaster > Pisaster brevispinus. Next base: position 7,227,099 of record JAMKCF010000018.1, read on the forward strand.
TAAAGTATCTTAATCAAGGACACAAGTGCCACGACCAGGATTCGAACCTACACTCTACTGATCAGAAACTCCAGAGCTTGAATTAGGTTCTCTTTAACTGCTCGGACATGGCAAGATTAAAGAGCTTCATGGATTTACCCATTTACGTATTTATTTTTCTTTTGAGCGGAGTTTTATACAACTCCATTTTCTGTCATACTTCAGAAATGTCACATACACCACTATTAAAGCCACAATGACCTCTTGAATAAACAATACTACTGGATCGATGCAATTAATGTACAATGTAGGGGACATTTACATTATGGCAAGCTTAATATATATTTAGACTGATGAAAAGAAAATAATCAGTCACCAGGACGACTTTAGTTTCAGTGAGTCTTTACTATAGATGAACAATCATGAAAAGTCGGCTTCTTTCAATATGTCGTTTGTTTTTGTTCTCTTTGTTTCATTGTTCATTCCTCGGCTTCGAAAGTAAAACAAAATGACCACTAGAGCTGCGGGCTTTTTTTTTTGTCTTTGGTTTTTTTGTTTTTGTTTTTTTTTGCTTGTCAGCCATGCTTTCGAGAGTCGTAAATAAATATACAAGTGAGCGAATTTATATTAGTGTTATATTCATTACACTATAAAAAAGGGAGTTTTGTTTTAAAGCTTTAATTGGATGGTCGTAAAATGCTATCATACATTTCAGTCTGTGAAGTATGCACTCAGCATTTCTCGTGTAGACAATCGCAACAGGGGATCGAACCGTCGAGGTCTTTTCAAAAGTATATCAAATCCATTATTAGAGATAAGCAAACCATGTACATGTGATCACAGAACTCACTTCAAATTCCCAGACTAGAGGAAACTAACCTCGCTCCATTTCAAGAAAATACGAACATAGAAATCCGGTCTTCTACGTTTTTATTAAATGGGTTTCCTATAAATAAAAAAAAGTAAACTAAAGTAGAACGGCTCATTTTCACAAAAATTGTTATCTTTGCTTTAACACATTCATCCACCAAATTTGGACAGTTAGTTTTGTTGCTGACAATTCCCAGAGTAAATAGTAGTTTAAATAAATATGAAACTCAATATTGCTGTTAGGATAATCAAACCAAACACTCACCATTCTGTCATTTATCAAAATACGTCGGAAAAGCCATGTTATGCCCGACATGATTTTTAGTTTCAAATGATAATATTTAACAAAACTCATGAAATGTTCTACCAAAAAAAAATGGTAGAAGTTTCGACCCCATTAGCATAGTCTATCTCGAATGCGTTTTGCCTCTCTCTATTTTTTATTTTTTTTTCCCCACTTGACGGCTTTTGTTACACCAATATACATGTTTATGAGTGTTGTGTTGTCATTTAGCCTAGAAAGCTTGGGTCGTAACGTCACGGCGTCACTTTTTTGTTCTTTCTTCATTTTATGTCATAGGTCTTGTTGGTTGGTAAGCAGTTTGCAACAACTAATTCTATTTACTGACTAAAATTTCATCAGGAATAATCTTTGCTTGAAAATGTTAATTTTTTCCAACTCATAACAAAATCTTTTCATACTTAAGTCAATGTGACCAATACATAAACAAATTCCCGATTACGTGATTGGATTCTAGTGTTAAATACAGAAATATTATGTTGGAAATTTGGGGAGATATCGCAGTTTGTGAACGCTATATTTGTTCTCGTTTGGCAACATTTTGACGCCGCCGTTTGTTTTCAAGAAGCAATATTTCAGCTGCCACCAAGCATACACAGTCCAGTCAAGTGTTGACTTTTTTTGAAAGTATAAGAATGTAAGTCACTGTTTTAATTGATCAGTGAATCCATCCACTAGCTTTCAAAAACAACAACCCACCCCACCCCCCAAAAAACAAAACAAAACAACAACAACAACAACAATAACAACTCCAAAACACCCTTGAAAGTATCATTCCAAAATATATAAATGAAGTGTAGCTATACTTTATTAATACTAATAATTATAAAGGATTGGTTAGAATAGAAATATATTTAAAAAAAAACACCATTGATTAACTTTAGTTTGAAAGCTTACAGAAAGATCATACTTAAGAATCATTTTTTCTGTGAAACATTTTCCCTCTGAAATGAAGTCAAATTTGAGAAAACTGCATCTTAAACCCCCCTAAAAACAAAAACAAAAACCACCCCAACAAACAAACACCCAACAAACAAACAAACAAACACCCCAACAAACAATCAAACAAACAGACAAACAAACAAACACCCAACAAACAAACAAACAAACACCCCAACAAACAAACAAACAAACAGACAAACAAACAAACACCCTAACAAACAAACACACACCCCAACACCCCAACAAACAAACAAACAAAACGCAACAGCTGGTTTCGTTTGTTTACACCCAAAATGAAGGAAAATGTTTACAAGTTGAACACTGTGCTTGGTTTTTCACGACTTTCTCCTGACTGACACAGCAGATTCAGCCCAAATATTCACAGGTTTGTTTTCCTTGTTCTATGGTTATTTCATGTACATGGTCGATCACACAAAACATGAACACTTTCTGCGACTATTTTGTCAGCTCATATCAATCCTGTAAAATTCAGATTTAAAAAACTTTTAAAATGTGCTTTCAGGGACTCCATAGATGTTTTTAAAAATTATTTACAGCCCTATTTCGTTTGCTGTAAACAGTGATGACGAGTGACATCATCATCGCAGGCCTAAATTTTGGTGCTACTATTTTGTTTACTTTGACAGTATTTGAGATAGAATTTGTTTTTTGTTTTTTTCTGAGGGCTGGTTTGAACTGTATATAGAGAGCGAGATTCAAGAACAACAACCCAAAAAGGTCGCGAGTATGGCACGCGCAAGGCAGATCTGCGGTTTCACCACCTTGCGACCTCAGCCCTCCAACACAGTCTCGTATTTCAAAAAAATAAACAGAGATGTCAGCGGCGCATGCTGTGTTTATTTTTGAGGACTCTTTCTCTTGAAACAAGAGGGGGTCTACAAAGCTCCAAGAAAACCGCTCTATTCTAGTCTTCCCAGGAATCCTTCATATTTGTATTTATTGTTTTTATTTATTTTTATTTGGGGGAGGGTGGGGTTTCGTGGTATAGTCACTTGCTCCTCCAAAGATACCTCTCCCCAGAATCCACAAATCTTCTTGAAATTGTAAGTAGATGTAAACAATCGTTTTGGGAACTTGCATGGGGGAGAGTGTTTTAAAGGCAAACTACAGAAGTGGTCACCATTAAAATATACATTGTTAGTTTCAATCCCAAATCTCATTGATCATAATGATTACATATTTCTGGTAATAAAACCAATGATGCAGTTAAGTGAGCTTAATCACTGTAGCTCGCAAGCCTGAGGAAACCTGTAAACAAGGGTGCTTGCTATGTGAAAGGGGGTAACCCCTACTCTTCCACGATAAGTGTTCTGGGTTCTTTTGTGCGCACCACCACTCCCAGTACACGTGACCTATGGCTTAATGACCCATCCGAAGGACAAAGCAATTATGATATAAAGTATCTTGCTCAAGGACACAAGTGCAACGACGGGGACTCGAACCCACACTCTGCTGAGCAGAAACCACCAGAGCTCGAGTCTGGTGCTCTTTAACTACTCGGCCATGACACGGTACAATATTGTTAAGTCTTTGTGAACTGTCCAGAAGATAGGGGCCTACCTGTAAATGGACGATGGTGAAGAAATGCTTAGATTTAGATGTGTGGGAAGAAAATCCAAAATAAAGAATAATCCTGTATAGGGAGAGGAACTCCGATTCGCATGCGAGGCTCGGCGTCCAATGTGGAATTTGAACCTGGGTCCGCAGAGGTGAAAGGCAGGGGGGAAAGGTACCATAGGGACCACCTGGAAATCGCTGGATGCCCGCTAGAATTAAGGTCATCAAATGCTATATTTGACAGGCACACAAAGTTCGCCACAGCATTTCGTCATAGTGAGAAAGCGACGAAATGGCCTCTAGAAAACAACCAGGGCATACTTGTCACATGTCTTGTCCACCCCCCCCCCCGTAACTCAGAATTATTTCCACTTTGAACTTATTTATCATATTTGTTGGACTGCAGCAGGGATACGATCAAACACACCCACACTCAGTTTTCTTGAAATGCAACTGTGTCACATAATTTTGCTCACGACCTTTTTGAAAGTTGGGGATAATATTTGTAAAACCTTTTTAGTAATAATAATAGTAATAATCTGTTGGATTTATATTAAGCTTTCTCAAGGACCAGCCTGTTCACGGGAGCAGAACTTTCATTATACCAGTAAGAAAGTAACACAAGAAACTTACACCAGTAATAAATAGACAAAATCGAAATCGAAAGCCCGAAGAAAATTAAAAAGAAAAACCAAATGTGTACGACCACAATACTGTCCTAAAAAGATACAAAGATACAAAGATACATGTATAATAATAGCATTTAAACAGTACGCAATAAATATAAACCCATGCTAAAACCGAAAGATTAAAAACCCACTGCGCGTCACCAAATGCTTTCCTAATAAAAAGGAAAGTTTTCAGATGGGATTTAAGATTGCGCGAGCATTTTACGAATATTAGCTGGCAAATTAATCCATATTATGTGCCGCTGAATAAAAAAGATATTTTAAATCTCTGTGTTTGTTTAAAACAAAATCGAACGTCTGGTGCACCTACCAGTTTAGTGTCTTGGGAAAGCTTTACTTTCGTTACAGCATGTGATGAAATACTACCTTAAACTGTAACACTGATATTTCAATCAACATGAATAATTCTGATGTTTCTTTTCGGCGAAAGTGAAACTTATTATTCAAACTAAGGGAAAGTGGAGGTAATTTACATACCGATTCGTCACATCCTTTGTTCACATCCTGTGTGTATTTCCCTTTGGCTGATTCTATGCACGTTTTCTATTTTTAGGTTTAGATGTAACAACTTGGCAGAAGGTTTTCTGTTCCCCATGAATCTTGGTTTGTCAAGTGTATTGTTATGATGTTCAGAGCTTTGAGTGTGCAGTCTTCTGATTTTACTTTTGTTTTTAATGTTTTGGTTAAAGTGGTTCTGCGCTTGGAATTGAATGTTGTTGTTTTGATTTCTGATGGAAAAAAAATCCCCAGTGACAACGGCCTGACGTATTCGACCCTGATGGCACAGTCTTCCTCGAAGGCTAAAAAGGACAACACGGCACCCACCTACAGATACACTAGTGTAACAGAAGCTGTCAAGTGGAAAAGAATGAAAACACAGTGCGGCAGAAAGCATACAGAAAAAAAGAAAAAAAACCAAGGGATGAACAATAAACATAATCTACCGTAACATAACATAACAATTAAATACAAGCGAGAGCTATCCATAGATATGATTAAGTCCAATAACAAAATTAAATATGGATAGAGGTGAGTTTTAAAGAGTTTTACGAAATAGAGATAAACTTACAGTTTCCCTAATGCAAGGAGGACGATTGCTCCAAATCATTGGTCCAGCTACACTGAATGCTTTTTGACCCAGAACTTTATTTACCTTGGGAACATCCAAGTGAGCAATGTCGAGTGTGGACCAAAGACAACATGGAGTGACAGTAAGTTGGAAAGATACCTCTATATGAGAAGTTTTGCTCGAGGATTTATGAACAACAAGAGAAAGTATCAAATGAATCCGTTCTCTATAGTCGTACATTGTATATAAATATTGTAATATTTATGATATAACGTTCGCGTTGTTGTTTGCAAGTAGACATGTATTTAAGTATCAGTGGTATAGACTTAATTTATTTAACTTTTCTGCTTTTAGACAGTTGTTTATTTTATTGCAAGTGTGCGTGTGTGCCTTCATATTCACTACCTTATGGAGACCGAGAACAAAACACAAAAGGGAAAACAAAGGGTCTCCATAGGGAAATTCTAAAGACTGGGTTTCTCCACAAGGAATTTTGTGTACAAAGTCTATGGGAGGTTCTTAACTACAGGAACAAAAGGAAAGAACAAAAGATGTCTCCACAGGGATGCAAAAAAAAAGAATGTGTGTGTGTGTGTTTGTATTGCCAACCCTCCGAGGACATTTTACAATAGGGACAATAGGTCCTCACTAGTCGGTTCTTTGTTTTCAGGTGTCCTCACTAGTCATTTGTGTACAAAACCAATGGGGATTGCTTCAATACAGGAACAACAGAAAGTACAATAGGTGTCCTCTAACGTATAGGAGTGCTGTACCTGTGTGTGCCCTTACACATGCCAACTTACGGGGTATTTTTTAACAATAGAACAATGCTACCCCACAAGGTTTTCTTTGTTCAATTGGTACCCCACAGAGGATTTCTTTAGAAAAGGGAATAATAGAACAACAATGGAAGTACCCCGTAACTGCCATTTGTAAGGTTTGAGTGTGTGTGTGTGTGTGTATAAATGATGAAAAACTAAATATATGTACATAAAATTTTTAGGGGAGATGGCCTTAGCTTTCGATCCAAACCGGACCTTCGTCAGAGGCATAAACAAGAACAAACACAAACATATTCATTTATAGCAAAAAGAGGGGAAAACGATTTAAGGGAGGGTTTCCAGAAAAAGCGGGAAAATATAGGCAATCAGAGTTGTAAATTTACAAACAATGGGGTAGCTAAGAACCAATCAGAGTAAAGTAGTGAGGACAAAGGATGGTCAGTGTGGAAGGGTGGATCACTGGACTATAAAGACAGTACCGCATTGTAGGCATTACGACCCCGTTTACACTAGATCCAGAAAGGTGGATCAGACCCGGGTCTGATCCGGCAATGTGGATTAACGGCTAGTGTAAACGCAAAAAAGCCGGATCAGACCCGGTTCAAGATCCGGCAATTTTAATCCACCTTTCGAGGAGGGTTGAATCCGGCAATTGGTGGATCAGATCCGGCAAAGTGGATTCCTAATACAAGTGTAAACGCAAAGGTGGATCAGACCCTGCAATTCGATGTGGTAATTTCCGGTTTCGCTACGAATGGCGCGCTTTTTGCTTGTGCTTTGGTTGGACATCCGTTGCTGTTTATAGTGCTGTGTGCACATGGACTGTGCGTGTGTGAAACGTTTTGTTGTTTTTATACATACATCGTTACGTCCGGAGCTTGCCTTGTTGCTGTATTTTGTTAATTCCCATCTACAAAATAATTCTACCTGCATGGTCGTTGTTATCCGTATCATTTGCTGTACTGTATTTTCTGCATTCTACCTTCGCATTGATAATAATTATTTCTAGAAGTGGCGCGCTGTAATCGTGACCTTTGAGCTCTTTGCGAGGAGCGGTGACGTCGTGACCAATATACATCCGGTTCAAAAGTGGGATCGGAGCCGGATCAAGCGCTGGTGTAAACGCGACACAGGATCTTGATCTGCGGTCGGTAAAAAAATGCCGGATCTCAATCCACCTTTCTGGATCTAGTGTAAACGCGGTGTACAATGCGGGAAGCAAGAAAGGGTAGGATTAGAGGGCAAGTTGCATAAGATAATGCAGCAAACAATAGGAGGAAAGATCAAAGTATTTATAGAGTAACAGAATCAGTGTAAGAAGTTACAAATAGGCAAGAGGAACCTGCAGAGAGTGCGGGTTATTAAATCTTCTGCAAAGGGAATTTCCTGGGGGTAATATAGGTAACATGGGGTGTTATATTCCCTCGAGGTTGCGGAACATATACCAAACGAGCTGCACTAATTTTTGTGATCGTTTGAACCCCAAATAAAAGAAGATTGGCATAGTCAAACCGAGAGAGGACCAAAGCTCTCCTGACAGCATGATGAAGGGTGTTCTTGTGTACCTTTTGTAGAGTGCTAAGCGGCTAGGTTGTCTACAAGTAACAGAGTAGGCCTATTGCATAACATTTTTAGTTTGTTAATAAGAAATAATAATACTTGGTTCTTATAAATTGCGTTAGCTCGATCAAGGCGCTTTATAACATTGTCATCCCCGTTCATCGGGCATGCTTAGACCGATTCCTCTAACTTTCTCAACTCTTTGCTTAATTTAGCGTGAATGGGTTAATCCAACACTGTCTCAGCCCTCCAAAAGGTTCTCGTTTATACACCTGGGTTAAGTGAAGCAGTTATGGTTAAGTGTCTTGCTCAAGGACTCGAGTGTCATGCCCGGGAATCGAACCCACACACCAATGCTTTGTTCACCCTAATTTTGAGTGTATAGACCACTAGTCCTCGACATGTCACTTTGATTGTCGTGTGTATGTATACATGCGTGCTATTGAAATGAAAGTGTTTTGCTTGTAATCGAATCAAAGAAAACAAAAACACAGGGAAAAGTAATCAACCAAATGAATTGATTGCATGTCAAAAGTACAAGACATATATTTAACTGTTTACAGTATCTTCGCCCAGAGTAAACAGTGATGAAAACTGGTTTGCAATGGCACCCTAAGATAAGGGCTTACGGAGACGCTAAGTACATTATTCTCTTGGGCATGGCTATATGGTTCTGATAAGAAAACAACTATTAACTTGACGTTTCATTCATTCATTCATCAGTTAAGGTTTATTTTAAAGTAACATTTACAAATCGCAGCATCAGCCGAGTTGCAAGTAAATTTACAACACAAGTATTTTTTTTTTTACTTATAAGAAAGACAATGGAAAAACAAAAATGAGCTTAAAACAAAACAAAATATAAGCAAAATTGCACAAGGAAATAAGTTTAAGTAAGTTTAAAAGTAATCCACTAAAAATGCGCAACAGTCAACTATTGTTAAAATTACAGACAAGAAACTGTATAAACCAATGGTGCGCCACCCCTTCATAATTGATAGTTTTGTTTCTTTGAAAACTAGAGGATTGGAATGAATGTACTCTTCCAATAACCAATGATGTTGTACCATCCCTTTATGATGTTTCTTGAAAACTAGAGGATTGGAATGAATGTACTCTTCCAAAAACCAATGATGTACCATTCCTTCATGATGTGTTTCTTAAAAACTAGAGGATTGGAATGAATGTACTCTTCCATAAACCAATGATGTACCATCCCTTTATGATATCTTTCTGGGAAAACTAGAGGATTGGAATGAATGTACTCTTCCAAAAACCAATGATGTACCATCCCTTTATGATATGTTTCTGAGAAACTAGAGGATTGAAATGAATGTACTCTTCCAAAAACCAATAATGTACCATCCCTTTATGATATGTTTTTTGAAAACTAGAGGATTGGAATGAATGTACTCTTCCAAAAAACAATGATGTACCATCCCTTTATGATATGTTTCTTGTAAACTAGAGGATTGGAATGAATGTACTCTTCCAAAAACCAATGATGTATCATCCATTTATGATGTTTCTTGAAAAGTAGAGGATTGAAATGAATGTACTCTTCCAAAAACCAATGATGTACCATCCCTTTATGATATGTTTCTTGTAAACTAGAGGATTGGAATGAATGTACTCTTCCAAAAACCAATGATGTATCATCCATTTATGATGTTTCTTGAAAAGTAGAGGATTGAAATGAATGTACTCTTCCAAAAACCAATGATGTACCATCCCTTTATGATATGTTTTTTGAAAACTAGAAGATTGGAATGAATGCACTCTCCCAAAAACAACGGATGTACCAAGTTGAATGCAAGTACAGTAAAAGTTTACACACTTTCAAATGAGTCAGATTGTCTTGGGTTTGGTTTCACGAATCACTATAAGATTCATCTTTAGATGAGTTGTCAATGTTGCCTCAGCAGTTTGTATCGTGACGTCACACTTTTCTTAGCAATTAGGATTGATACACAGTTAAGATCAGTCTTCTATCCTTGTGAAATCGGTTCAAGCTGGTTTGGGTGATTCATTTCTAGAATACGATATCACCTGTAATGCTTTGTTGGTAAAAGCAAATCTTCCTTAAAAAAGTTCCCCCAAAAAGTCTGAGTGATTATATTTCACAATTCACAACGCGAGTCAAATGGTATGGGTCATCGCTGTGTATATTTCCTTTTACATTCAAGTCTCCAATATAACCACAGTTTGTGAAAGTCATAGATTTGTACGTCCATTGATGGGTAACTACATGTTGTGGTACGGTGCTTGTGTAGGCTTTCGCTGCTTGTATGTTTACCATCTTTGAATCAAGATAAGGTACCATATTTGCACACCTGCAGATAGTTGTATACTTGCTCTCAGTTATAGTCAAAGGTGGTCCAGGGTTGATAATGTTGGAACAACCTGCTGCTACTGATATGCTTACTGTCTTTGAATCAATACAAGGTACAGCATTGGTAATGTTGGCACTAAACTGCTGCTACACTGGTATGCTTACTGTATTTGAATCAATACAAGGTACAGCAATGGTAATGTTGGCTAAACTGCTGCTTCTGGCATGCTGATTCCCTTTAAACCAAGATAAGGTAGAGCATTGGTAATGTTGGCTAAACTGCTGCTACTGACTCTCTTTGAATCAAGCTAACGTACGGCATTTGTAATGTTGGCTTAACCGCTGCTATTGATATGCCTATACTCTCTTCGAATCAAGTTGAGATACACCATTGATAATGTCGGGCAAAACTGATGTCACTGGTGTCTTACTTTTTTTTTTGGATCAAGATGAGGTACGACCGATTTGAAACTTCAAATGTGAATGCAATTACCTTGAAGATTGCCTATAACTGGTTGTCTGCAAATTGCCTGGTGTGCGACGCTACGGTTCTTACGGCCAGTGGCGTAACTAAGGGGGCAGGTGTGTGTGGGGGGGGGGGTACGTTCCCCAAATGATGTCCGCCCCCTCCCCTCCTCCTTCCCATGGGTGCCCTCTGGACTTTTTGATATGGAAAATTCCAGAGTTTAAATGAGATAATTTTAATGTTTTCAAAACTATTTTTCCATTTACACGCAAACTATGTATTTTTTCTTACTCTCACACCAGATCATCTAAAAAATAAGAAAAGTAAATTACATTAAAAATGCGCCGAGAATGGGAGTGTTTATAGAAAAGGGCAAACAACTTGGCCAGAAGTGCCCTGGAAAAAAGGTGCGCTACTTTTGTCCCCCCCCCCCCCCCCTCAATGTTTCCCAAGTTACGGTGCTGCTTGCGGCACCATTTGTTTTTACAAGAATTGGGCATTTTCAATTGGTTTTTTTTGTAACTCTGCCACCAGAAGATTCCGATCGACCGGGCAAAAGTTCCCGTTTTTGCTGGGTCATTAGAGTTGTCATGTACCAGGTCTGAACCTAGAAGCGAACTTAATAGTATTTACTCCATTCTACCCCGTTATTGTCCCCGACCCCATGTGACAAAGGAGATAAGAATTGCAACATTCCAGGGGTTTTAGTTTGAGCTCGTAAGGGAAAAACCCCATGGCCAAGTGTATAGAGGTGTGCTGTCAAGCGTGTAGCCCGCCCCTAAACCCGCGTACGTCACGGTGCCAGTACCAAAGAACACTCTTCCATACATGGGCTCTATTTATGGGCTCCCAGAGCAACTAATAAACTGATGACATCACCCAGTCTGGCTTGGTGACAAACTTTTTGTGGCCGTGTAGTCACTTTTTTTTTTTTTTTTTTTTTTTTGGGGGGGGGGGTCCAAAATTGATTATAACCCCTAGTTGTTTACAGAAGAGCGATAATGTGCATTCCAGTGCATATCGTGGCAGGCAAGATACCAATGAAGACTGTTTCACATTATTTCGATGCTGTAAAGCTTGCAGACAGCATCGATAAATGAATGTCAAAGACTCACTGTCGGCACTTTGCGGTGACGCAACAAGTACCTGTGAAAGTTGAAGCTCAATCGGATCACCGGAGTCACGAGGAGATGATGGTAAACCCCCCCACCCCCCACCCCACCCCCCCCCCCCCCGCCGGTGTTTTCATTGTTATCAAACATTGCGTTCTAGACTCGCAACCTCAAAACTAAATATTTTTTCCATATTTCTGAAAAACTGTAGAATTTGAAGCAAACCATATTTCGAGGGAAGTTGTCCACCGTGGCCCTCTTCATATCATGTAAGTTATGTGCAAATCTGTGAACTATTCATAGTATGTTCAACCAATGTGCACACCACTTTCATTTCAGCGTACGAATTACAATCGAGTATTGTAAACAATCGAGTATTGAAACAAAAACTTCCAATCAAATATTGGAAACAAAAATCAAACATTGTAAGCAATCAATCAAGTATTGTAAACAATTAATCAAGTCTTGTAAACAAGCAATCAAGTATTGTAAACAAACAACCAATCATTGTAAACAAACACCGTAGTGTTGTAAACAACAAGTATTGAGATGCTCCCCTTTTTATATCAAATTTTAACAACACTTGAATAAAATAGTCTCAATTTTTATTATTTTTTTAATCCTCAAAGTGTTCAACTTTTACAACAATATTTGGTCAATTGCAAGTGTTGGATTCCGTCGGAAAGCTCGTTCCTACTGAAACCACTGAAAAATATCAACGGCACTCAGCGGTGGATTTTGTGGTAGTTTAACAATAAATACAAATATTATACAATACTAAACAGACCTTTAAACAAAAAGTGTTTGCTATGGTTGGCCTTGTTTGATCCCTTGTTAAACACGGGAAAACAGCTAGACAACAAATACACAAGAGCTGAAGACCAACTGTGGATGTATCTAATGGTTATTCCATCATTTTTTTTTGTGGTGGTTTGGTGACCTTTGCTAATCGGAGTGACGTCGCCGGGCCACGCCTCGGCGTGTGTGAATATACCAAACAGATTAATATTGCGATCTGGAAGTGTGCAACTTGATCTTTCAGGGAAAAAAAGTTACACTTCATTCCAGAGAAACATTTTTTTGTTGAAACTTAGGGGGGGGGGGCTCTGAAAACACCACAAGCTAAACAATGTTAAAGCTTGAGATTGAGAACTCTGTTGAATTAACTGGAATTGCACACGTCTAGCTGCTTGGAACTCCGAATAGAGACTATGACGACCATGTAGTAGATTATTCAACATGACATTACGGAGAAATTATAACTTAATTAAAATAACATGGTTAATCACATAAAAACATATTGTGTTGGTTTTTGTGGGTAGGTTCTCCGTGACTATGATAACTGAAAGGACTAAAAAACAAATGAAGCATAAAAGTGAAGCTTACTTTGTTGTTGTTTGTGATATTGTTGTTGTTGTTGTTGTCTTTCCTGGTGTTTTGTTTTGTCATTGTTGTCGTTGTTGTTGATCTTAATGCTCTTGTTTTGTTTCGTTTTCTTCTGCTTCTTCTTTTTTCTTCTTCGTGTTCTTCTTCTTGTAGTCTTTGGGGGAGGAATTAAACAAGAATTGGGTGCACAAGACATAAAAAGAGAGCATTTTTTTAATTTCAACACTTTTAAGACATACGGGACTACCTTACAGGGGCACCACGGGCAGTGTATGAGGCAGAACCCTCGTCCTCAAGTTGTCTCGGGACTACAGACTAGATTGGGTTCAAGTCACGGAGCAGTCTTTGTATCAAAGAAAGAACTCCAAGCTCTTGTGAGCATTCTGAATTTAGCGCCGAATTCTGCAGTAAGCAGCGCCTCGAATGGGCCGAGAGAAGAAAACAAAACTTATGAAAATGCGCAGAGTTTGAAATATACTGTACATCGATTTCGGTTATGCAACTGTTACATCGTATTCGACGGCAACACCAAAATCAAAAACAGCTTTCGGAGAAATAAACCTGGAATCTTAATCTTCATTTTAAGATATCAACCGAAAGTGCAGCTGCGATTCCTTCGAGATAAAGACCCCCAAACCAGGGACCTCCTGCGTTCCTAGAAAAGCAAAGTCTGGAAATCCGCGTCATGTCCGAAGGCTTCGCGGTCAACGAACACGGGTAATAACTATCATACCATCCTCCATCCAGGAACCTGTTGGGTTGCCCCCCCCCCCCCACCCCGGTGTTGTCAGCTAATACTAACTTGCTTTTTCCATAGGTGAAGTGGGTTTATACTTTTTGAGGCTTTGCATGGTGAGGTATCAATGTATATTCGGTTTGAGGTAACACCATGTGTATATCTACCTAGTTATGTAGACTTTTTCTAGGTCTTGCTTTTTATTCTACTGCCGCGGAGTAGACCTAGTTCTCTAAGCAAGACCTAGTTCTCTAAGAACAAATCTACATAGCTAGTAGATATACACATGGTGTTACCGCAAACCGACTATACATTGAAGTGGGCTTGCTTTTTCCTTTTTTTCCCGCCAATTAAGTATGTTGTTTACATGTCCAGGTATAGCCTGGGTTAATTTAAGCTTAATTAATCAAGCTTTAGGACTTGGTTTCATCTAAACCATTGATAATTAACATACCTATTTTGTACACAAAGGAAATTGGCAGAGTTTTGGCCTGCCCCCTTCTAACCAAATCAGTGATCCCTGTTGATTGACACACCCCTCTAGGACGTGTGGTATGGTCCAGCTTAGGATATCATGGAATATGAGCTGACCAGTGTGTACGATGTGGTTAAGATAATGGAAATGTTAAAAATAATGTCAACGTGTGCTGACAACGGCCCTCATTGCTAAGCAGGGTTGTTAAGCAGTTTTGCTTAGCAGAACCGCTTTATAGAATAATATTGCCACCAGGGCCCAATTTCATAGAGCTGCTTAAGCAGAAAATAATGCTTAACAATTTCCTGCTAAGCAGAAATGAGCAGGATACCAGTCACAAATTGTACACGTGACATAGTAGTTTGGCTGGTAACCTTATTCTGGTAAGCAAAATTTTAATGTGCTTAGCAAATTTTTGTGCTTAAGCAGCTCTATGAAATTGGGCCCAGGACAAATAACGTTGTTTACCGGACAGCAATTGTATCTGCTTAGTGGGGGATAATGTGGATAAGCACAAGTTTACTTCATTATGCAGTGGAGCTCAAGGTTATACTATTATTTTTTTTAAGTATTGGTAATTACTCCAAAAGTTAATGACCATAAAAAACTAACTTGATCAGAAGCACTGCGATTCCCTTCTATAAGGAACGTGGTTTTAGAGAGGTTTTAAAAACGTGGTTTTAAAAACGTTTCAATCTTAGAAACGTTCCTGCGTGAACATAACCACTCGAGACACTCTGCGATATCTCAAAAATGCTACCACTTTTTGAAAATAAATATTTTTTTATAAGTTAGTTTTATTGTACGTGTATATATCTACATTTATATAAGATTAAAACAATTGTAAGGTTCCAAAAGTCACAGGTAATACTTCGCCGCTAGAGTATCAAGAAATAGTAACATTTGAGATTTGTGCCGTGGTTTGACATTGAAAAATACCGGGAACCGGAAGTTGAGGTCAACAAGGACCGGAAACAGCTCAAAGAGTTGCCTTGGGCGCACCACACTTTAGCCCCGTCACTGTGATTAATGCTACATACTAAAAAACAATACACAACAAATTGTTGGAAGTCACTCAGGCTCTTGGAATCAAATCAAGTCTAATCTGCAATCGCATCTCCGGCCGTTGAATTCACAAACGGACACCACGGAAATTTGAATCTCCCAAAGGAAGCCCTCGTTTGAGATCTTTGGAGCGACCCTCCGTTGTGAGACTGTCCAACTTGATCTAGCGTATTCAAACTGTGGCAGAATCCATATCCGTAGAGTTTCAAGAAGTCATTTTTGTTTCCAATCAGAGACTGGTGATGTCTGGAAAGTCCAGAGATTCGCCATAACCCGCCCCTCCCCATCCACCCCGACCAAAAATTACGTAAATAAATAACCCTTCTTTCACGTATTTGGGTTTTAGCACTGTCCCCATGGCCATATTATTATGTCACCTTCATTTGTGTCATCATCTAGTTCCCTTGAGTTTTTATTAGATGTGCAGGTTATTGTAGCCTTGGTTTGTTTATTGGAGTTGTAAGCCTAGATCTTGTTTCACTTTTTGCAGTGAGGCTCATTTGTTTACTATTTGCCTTTTCATGTTTGAACGGGAAACTAGGACTAGGCCTATGTGCAGTTTTTCATTTCTGAATCCTTGTCATGTAGTTTTGGTAACGTTTGTGAAGTTTAAATTATTTTCCTTGGGGTTTTTCGTATCACGTGATTATGTCACGCCAAATTTTATACACTTGTATCTGTATTGATATATTTTTTGTTTATCATCGATTTCTATGTAATAGCTAAAATATCTGTGGATTTTTATTATGTGGAATTGATGTATTATTGTTGTTGACGTTGTTGTTGCTGCTGTTGTTATTGTTGAATAAATGAAGCTGTACAGCTTAAAGCAAGAGGGAAAAAAATTAAACAAACGAAATTGATACAGTCTTTTCCTTTGCAAAAATTCACGAGAACTTTCTCTTCACAACTGTGATCAATGCAGTTGTTTAGGTTTGGCCAATCCTTACAGACGCAAACCACTGTTTCCACAACATTCTATGGTCAAAGAGCCGTCAGCTTCATTGCACCTTCCTTATGGAATGACTTGTACAAGTTTATATTCATCAAGCTGACTCTGTTGTGATTTTCAAGGGACTTTTTAAGACTCGCTTGTTTAAATCGACACTTTTGTGACAAATTAATTCACATAATATCATTGATTTATGTTTTGCGTGTCGCATAGAGGCTCCTGTACTATGTGCTAAATATATGTCTCGCATTATTTGTTATTATTAATATCGTTTATTTGATTTAAAGTTCCCTCCACCACCAAGCGACAGCCGAAAGAAAAAAACAATCACCCGTTGCTCCCATTTCCGTGGAAAAAAAAATCTAAAGTTTCAGAAAATAGTGTTCATCAAAAGGGAGAGGGTGGGTGATCAATGCACTTTGGAGGTCTTCTGATTTACTGTTTCTTGATCTGTCACTAGTCGGCTCCCTGCCCTATGTAAAAAAAAACGAAATTGTAAAAACATAGCGAGGCTTCTGGGTATCTGAAAACACCATCTGTTGGACGGTGTCTGACACCGGGCCGGCCACGACCGATAACGATCTGCGTTACCAAGAAAGGCTCTCGTTTACAGGTGTCCGGAAGACTAGATCCCATTTCCAAATTGCATCTTGAGAAATTTACTTGCCGTAAAGGTAAGGTCTGACTCCGTGAAGAAAAAAGTGACAACAGCAAGAGTGGAACCCGAGTTTCTTCTTTGCCGCCGAGTTTCTTCAGCACTTGGAAACACTTTAAGATGCTACAAAACTAATAAATAAATACAAACTAAATAAATAAATAAATAAATTTGAAAAAACTGTCTGAAAAGGAAACAATAATAGGCGCTTTTAGACGCACGTAGATAAAGCACAATATATATAAAAAAAAAACTAGTTAATATTATTGTCATGCTTAACGAGTGCTTATTTCGATTGCTGAAAATACAAAGGTGATATGAATTGTCTTCAAAAGCTATTTTCCCGCCGTTAAGTGGGGTTTTCTAAGACGGAACCTTCTTGGAAGGATCTGATACTTAAAGTCTAAATAAGTGAGCTCCAAAATTTAATCTAATCATATTTATTTCGTAATTGATAATCAATCATTTGATTCGTTTTAAACGTTATACAATGATTTGCCATGACTGCAATTGCTCGCATTTAAGAACAATAAATCAGGAGTGGGTAAATTCAAACGCAGACTATAGTTGGAAATTGTTTGAATGGCTGAATATGGTTAAAAAGCAATTCAGATATTTTTTTGGAAGCGTTTTAAAAAAGGTAATGAGGCTGATCATTCTCTTTATGTTTTTGCTGTCCGTTGTTGTTGTTGTTGCTGTTTGTTGTTATTGTTGTTGTTGTCGTTGTCGTTGTCATTGTTGTTGTTGTTGTTGTTGTTGCTGCTGCTGCTGCTGCTGCTGTTGTTGTGGCTGCTGCTGCTGTTGTTGTGTTGTTGTTGTTGTTGCTGCTGCTGCTGCTGCTGCTGCTGCTTTTGTTGTAGTTGTTGTCGCTGTTGTTGTTGTTGTTATTATTATTATTGTTGTTGTTGTTGTTGTTGTTGTTGTTGTTGTTGTTGTTGTTAAAATTTAACTACACGAAAAGAGGACGGCACAGCCACCACGGTTAAAAAGTTGCAGAAAAAAACACTCAAATTAGAGACAACTCTTTCTCATAAGGCGAGAGGATTAATTGATGAATATGTTCTTGAACATTAAGAGGAATTGAGTAGTATCGCTTTCTGAGCAAAAACCAGTCACTTTAAGTTATTCCAGATTTCAATATCGCGTCTCGGCACGTGGCGAGGGGTTGACCCCCCCATGGTGAACCGAGGGCAAATGCACCGCGCGTGGCCCGCTAGATAAGCACCTTGTTGGGGGTTGGATCCGGGGTGAGGTAACGTGACACCGGCTTGGTCGGGTCGCCCGGCGGAAGCAGGCGCGTGCCTAACACTTCAAATTTCGTTTTGTGCAGTTTTTTTTTTTTTTCAAGGACACTTTGTCACTCTGGGTGATGGCTAGGAAAAAAAAAACACGGATTTTTTCCAAATAACCATCGTATAATGAACAATACCCTGTCCCTAATTGTATGTTGTTTTGACTACTGTAATATGTCAAATGCCAACTCATTTAGAAGGAATAAAAAGTATCTTTTTTACACAAACATAAACGCACACTTAAACATAAACATTGGTTTTTGGAAGAGTACATACATTCTAATCCAAACGTTTTCAAGAAACATCACAAAGGGATGGCACATCATTGGTTATTGGAAGAGTACATTCATTCCAATCCTCTAGTTTCCAAGAAACATATCATAAAGGGATGGTGCATCATTGGTTTTTGGAAGAGTACACACATTCTAATCCAAACGTTTTCAAGAAACATATCATAAAAGGATGGTACATCATTGGTTTTTGGAAGAGTACATTCATTCCAATCCTCTAGTTTCCAAGAAACATATCATAAAGGGATGGTGCACCATTGGTTATTGTTAGAGTACAACGTTCTTGTTGTTCATTTTTCCCACCATCATTTGCATAAAAAAGGGAATGATTGTGGTGTTTTTTTATCCTGGGTTCCCATTCAACTCCGGACGTGGTGCCTGGAATCCAAACCGCATCCACCGGTGCAATTTCCTCCCGCGCCCTTATTCGCCTTGCTCGGGCTTTACGGTATACCTTGTTCAGAGTCCAAATAATCTGGGGCAACTTTGTTGCCCACAATATAAACTGGTTGAGACTTCTTATAAAATTTGGTCATAGTGGCTTGTTGTGGCCGAGCGGTCTAGTTCACTTTGTCAGCAGCAGAGTGTGCGTTTGAATCCCGGCCATGACACTTGTACCCTTGAGCAAGGCACTTAACTATAATTTACTTCGTATAACTAGTTGGGAAGGTAGTGCATTCTGCTCTACCAGCCAGGCTCCTAGTGAATGATACCCATGCCTACATCCTTTACGGACTGAGGAGGGGGGTAACCCTGTTTCAGCCCCAGGAGTAGGTGACAACGTGCCCCTGGTGACAGTTGACTTCTTGGGTCGACAGCCCAAATCAGTTTAGTGTATAACCCTCATCTTGGAGTGGCCATCCGGCCATGTGATGTTAGGCGATTGTGATGTTAGGTGATTTCTCGCAAAAAAAGTAAACAATGTTTGGTTAAAACAATATTCTTCTACAGATAGGGCCCCCATTGGGGAAAGCTAGACCCCCCCCCCCATCCACCGTTCTTCTTTCTTTTGTTTATTTCCCCATTAAATCCGCTGTGATGGTGTTTTATTGCTATTTTATGTGATCTCCCTCCCGCTCACCTGACAAAAATACACAGCTTGTTCTTCTCACAAGCACTCCATCCCTCGATCGTTGATAGATCTTGGATGGCTCCACATAATATGTTGATGACGCAAGGAGGACTATTTATAAAAATGAATTTGAGAATTTGAACTCAGTTTGACGGCGTACTTTCGTTGTCACTGGCTTTTTGAACCCTGACGTATTTTCAGAGTGTAATTTATGTGGATAGTCCTTTGTTTAAATCTCAGTGGAAAGTAGTGGTTGCCTGATTGGTTGAGTGATCGATTGATTGATTGCTTGATTGATTATAGTTAAATGTTATTCAAGTTACTTCATAAGAAAAAGCACACAATCCAACAAAACTGCAATTTAGATAACTTGGATGAAAACAAATGTGCGAGGGTTTCAGCGAGCTTATTTCGATTGTAGCTAAGAACTGAATAAGAACTGACATAAGAACTGAATATATATCAGTTCTTATAAGAACTGACACGAGAACTGACGTAAAAATTGAATATAAGAACTGATATAAGAACTGAATGTAAGAACTGACATAAGAACTGAATACAAGAACTGAATAAGATTTGAAGAAAAGAACTGATAAAAGAACTGAATTTAAGACCTGATTTAAAAGAACTGATAAAAGGACTGAATTTAAGACCTGATTTAAGAACTGAAAACAAGAGCTGTAGATAAGTGCTGACATAAAAACCGAACAGAACCAAAAGCTACCCACCGTTGAAACTTAAAGGCAGGGTATTCTTGGTAACTGTCATAGACCAGTATCCTCACTTTCATCTCAACATTATGCATCAAATAAAAACAAACCTGTGAAAATTTGGGCTTAACTTGTCATCGAAGTTGCAACAATTTTAATGAAAGAAAAAAAACCCAACCCTGTTGCACAGAATTGTGTGTTTTTTGTCTGATAAAGACTTCACGCGTGAAGCCTTTCTCAGATTCAACTTTTGGGGTAAACAAAATTACCTTTTTCTCTAAAACTATACATTACTTCAAAGGGGGTGATTAATTCTAACAACGTTTTCTAATATCAACGGTACTCTTTACCAAGTAAGTTTTGTTTTATGGTCATTAACTTTTGGAGTAATTACCGAAAGTACACTCTCTGCCTTCACGGGATGAGAATATCTTCTTTTTTTCAGTTGATCTATTAACCGCGACGGCGCGGCATCGAAAGCACTTCATTGGCGATTCCCGTGAATGGCTCAGTTAGAACTTGCAAAATGAAACTTGCCGAGTGGAGGGTTTCAGGTGATCGGGTTTCCGAGAATGACAGGGTGGTGGTGGAAAGCATGGCATTGTGGGGCAAGTTCGTGGAAGGTAGAGTGACCGTTTGGGCCTAGGGTCAGACATGAAAATCAAACCCAGGTGTTCAAAAAAAGGTAGTGTGTACCATTTTTAAGGACTGTCGTCATTGAAAACAAAATTTATAAGTTTAATTTCTAGAAAGTCACCAGTAAAAAAAAATAAAATAAATTGGAATTGATGTACCATCTCTCTATGTTATGTTTCTTGAAAACTAGAGGATTGGAGTAAATGTGCTCTTCCAAAAACCAATGATGTAGGCCTACCATCCCTTTATGATATGTTTCTTGAAAACTAGAGGATTGGAATGAAATGTACTTTTCCGAAAACCAATGCAGATGTACCATCCCTTTATGATATGTTTCTTGAAAACTCGAGGATTGGAATGAATGTACTCTTCCAATAACCAATGATGTACCATCCCTTTATGATATGTTTCTTGAAAACTAGAGGATTGGAATGAATGTACTCTTCCAATAACCAATGATGTACCATCCCTTTATGAAATGTTTCTTGAAAACTAGAGGATTGGAATGAATGTACTCTTCCAATAACCAATGATGTACCATCCCTTTATGATATATTTCTTGAAAACTAGAGGATTGGAATGAAATGTACTATTCCAAAAACCACCGATGTGCTATCCCTTTAAAATTCGTTTCTTGCAAACAAGAGGATTAGAATAAACTTATCGACAGAATCAATAAACTTGCTAGCCAGTACCAGGATGCGTGGGTGCTAAACGGTCGCGTGGCTGCCACGCGCATCCCGCATGGCATGAACTCGTCAACACTTTTTCGCGGTTTTAAAATAATTGTTTATTCGCATGCGTCTTGGGATTACAACACTTCGGTGGGGTTTTGCTGTGAAAGATAAGCCTAAGGAAGTCCCTGTCTCTATTTTGAAAAAACAACAACCTCAAGATTGTTGCCCCTTCCTCAATGGTTGCCCAAGCTGTTTTGATATCTCGTTGGATGTTCTACAAGAGTAAGAAATCTGAGAAACTCAAACATAACAAGAAAACCACAATGACCAAACTGGGACAACGAACTTTTGTTTTGTTTATTCTCCAATATTTTTGTAAAGAATGGTGCATCACTTATGTTTAGAAATTTAGAAACAGTTTTGCTCTTTGCTCAAAGAACAGGGGACGGAGATTTGTCTATCACGAATTACGTAGAACCAAGAAAGTCTTTCTTCGTCTCAAGTTGTAGTTCTTCACAACTTGATTATAACAAAAAGGGCAAATTTCGTAAAAGTCTGTACCAAAACCTGCAACTGGATCCAAGGGGGAACGCTCTCTGGTTCAACAATACAGCATTGTTTGGGAGAAAATGAACTTAATTGTTAGAAATTATGCTCAAGTGTCCAATATGCCACGCGACCGTTAAGCACCCACACATCCTGGTACTGGGTAGCAAGTTTATTGATGCTGTCGATTAAGTTTGTTAGAACCCTCATGTTTACAAGACACGAATCTATCAGTGATTTTTGGAAGAGAACATTCATTCCAAACCTCTTGTTCCCAAGGAACATAACTTACAGGGATGGTACATCATTTGTTATTGGAAGAGCACATTCATTCCAATCCTTGAGTTTAAAAAAATATATAACATAAAGAGATGGAACATTATTGGTGAAACTTTCATCAACCTTTCTACCGATATTTTACCTAAGAGAGAAGAATATTTTATAACTTTGTGAGATTAACTCTTGTTCGTCACAGCAACCATTGATGGATATAACAGAATGTTTTACATTTTGGGTGAGATTAATGGTCTCCGCATGTGACCCTTCGATCTCACCTGTTATTGAAATTTGCATTTCTACGAAAACACACCAGCCTGAGCTATTACCGGAACACGCTCGCCCCCCAAATGCTTCCGGAAGTTTTCGATGCCCAGAACCGAGTCGAGGTTGCTGGACAAAGGTTGTAAAGGTGTGTTGCAGATAAGATACACTTTTGTCTGTGGAAATTGGCAACTCGTATAACTGGTGCAACGTTTATTCTGGGGGGGGGGTGGGACTTTTGGCAAAGTTTCCGTTTGCCCTTTTCTAAAAACAAAAACAAAAACCAAACAAAACAAAAACAAAAACATAGGCCTAGGGCCTATCAGCGCATTTGTTATGTAAATTAATATGGCAAGATAATCTGGTGTTAGAGTAAAAACAGATACATTGTCCGCGTGTGTGAATGGAAAAATAGATTTAAAAACATCGAAACCATCACATTCAAACTCTGGAAATGTCAATCCAAAAAAATCAAGAATTAAAATGGGGCACGTGCCCCCGCCCCCACCCACCCCATCCCAGTCATGCCATTGCACGTTTAATAGTATCTTGACCAATCTCCCCTTTTATTTGAGAACGAAATCTTCTTGGAAAGTCAGTCTTCAAAGTAAGCAATACATGAGATTTTGAGAAAAGCACACGGCTATCTACCATTAGTCTCGACGTTTCATCATGAGCCAAATGTTGTCTTCAACAGAGAAACACATGTTACATTTACATGCCATTTCGCTGCTGTTTTATCGATTATGCACAACTTATACTGTGGTTTTTGTTATTTTTATCTCTTATTACTTTTTCAAGTGTGTATCGAGGGGAGTCTTTGATTCCATTCTTTTGAAAAACGCCCTCTATCGATTTTTTGTCACAGAGTTTTTTGTCATTATTATCTGGGCGAGGGCGGCAGAACAGATTAATGGTTTAAAACAAGAGTTTAACAACATTGGCTGAGGTTCAAGGGTGGCCTGTGAAAACAGAGGGCGCTTTATAAGACCAGCAGCCGATTTCACGAAACGCTAGGATTAATCCTATCTCGAGTTAGGACGAGTAACTAGTCCTAACTTAGGATTAATCTTAAGGTTTACATGTTACAGTGCAAGGCTGGGGACTCGTCCTAAGTCCTAAGATTAATCCTAAGTTAGGAAGAGTTTGGTGAAATCGACAACAGGGAGCGCTACACTAAAATATAAATAAATAAATAAACAAATAAATCATGCGCCAAGCCACATAATTTGTCCATCAATCAAAAGATTTAGAATGTCAAAAATAGCCCAATTTATTTCCCTCTGGGGTTGTTGACTTTTAAACTGGAGCATTTTGGATCCCCACCCCCCCCCCTTAGAAATTGCCTGACTTTTCTAAAAGTGTAGTTATTTTTTCCAAGATGGAGTCTGGCCTGTTTACTCGTTCCGGGGTAGTTTTGTTTTAGATGAGCTTAGCCTGACACAGAATACGGCTAACCTACTCAACATTCCAAATGAAAACGAATATCAGCTGTCAACAAAATTACTTGATTTGATTTGAAGAGGCTAACTTAATTAAATATTTGTTTGAGTGTTTTTGAATATTTAGCATGTGGTGAACTTTTACTATGGGGAGTCTAAGCTTGGCCTGGCCCAATGTCATAGCAAGAGCTGTTTAAATAAGCAGACAATTTGCTGAATAGTTTTCTTCTTAGCAAAAATGTGCAGGATACCAATCAAAAAGTGTACTTTTATGGTATTTTGGCTGGTAACCTCAATCTGGTAAGTATAATGTTGCTGTGCTGAGCCTTTTTTTTATTTAGCTGAATCATCTCGATGGAATTGGGCCTTGGGTCACTCCCGTCGTGACGCTGCCGTGCCACATAAATATGTGCTTACTGTGTGCCCCTTAAACTCTTAAGGGCGTGGCAGCCTCCCACTTTACGCTGGGACGGTAACAATATTTATATCCCATACCATTCAAGATAGCATCCACTTATTTGAAATGGAAATTTGCTTTACATGAGAAGAAATAGTTGTCTGCCCCTCAAAAATGTGTTTTTTTAAATCTCTGAGACCAGACTCCTTTTTTTGGAATGGTCTATTCTAGGATATCAAGGAATATGAGCCCCTCCCCCCCACCCACGTCATTACACTTTGGCGAAATCGCTTCATTAGTATTGGAGAATTGATTAAAACAAAATCACTGGCCTTGTCGGAATTAGCGGCGCGACTGTTGCTGTGGCTTGATCATCAGCTGAACAAGCTTAAATGGTGCTAACAGCAACGCCCTTAGCAACCGCCGTAGCCGTAGCCGTAGCCGTAGCCGCCAGTTCGGCCACGGCCTGTGGATCTATGGTAAGCACCGCTATTGAATTGCCCGAGCCTCTCACGCAAGCATAGCAAAATCGTGCTCAGGGTACCAACAGAAATAATGTGTAAAATTGTCATTTGTTCCGGCTGGGCATGGGGGACAAAAAGGATTAGTTGCAGGCTGTCAATGATTATAAAATCCATCGAAAAATTATCCTTCTGAAGAAGTCGATAAGATAGCTTTATGAACACCCCCAAAATCATCGTTGCTAATTTCGATTGCCGCCGCGCAATTAAAATAACCGCGAATAAGACGGTTAAAAACACACCTCAACAAGATGGTTATTCCCCGTAATTTTTTTTTACTAATAACGTGACCACAATGGACTTAAATTAATCCAGGCAAAACCTGGACATGTTAGCAACATACTTAAATTTAAAAACTACCGTAAAACAAAAACAAAAGCAAAACAAACCCTCTTAACCTATGGAAAAAAACTTGTCAGTATGTACAGACAGTGAACCCCAGGGGCGTTGTAACCATAGGTCCCTCGCTGCACGTTTTTTTTTTAAGACTCGCAATGTTTAAATTTAGTACAATTTGTTTGTGTTTAAAGGTACAGCGAACCGAATATGATATCTAAAGAAAATAAAGCCAGACAACTTTTTTTTCTTTTTCTTTCTTTTTAGAAAAACAAAACGGGGGGGGGGGTCCAACACAAACAATACAAAAAAAGGTGATTAGTTGTACAGTCACAAACAGACTAGACAAGTGCATCCGGTGGAGAGATAACAAGTGCCCCCCAAAATGTGACAAATAAAGATGCAAGAAATACAACCATGTTACCCCATAAACTTTTTATTGTTCGGCCTTTGTTTTTTCTCGAATTGAGCGCATAACCTCGGGATTTCCCCTTTCCCAGTCCAGCCCAATGTGGCTGTAAAGTTTTATTGCTCGCGATATTGTTTCCCTGGTTGATTGGACGGGTTGTCCTCGACCGTGGCGTTATCGCTTGTAATATCCCCGGTGTTATGGACGCCCCTGTAATTAACCTCGACCCCAGTTTACAAACATTCTTCTTCCAGAGTGGACCGATTCCTTTACTTTTGGCTTTTTTTTTCCGGGTGACCCACTAAATGAACTCACACCGAACACAGTGCAAATTGCTTAAACACTCGAAAATGGTTAAAAAAATACAGCTTTTTACTGTAAATAGAAAATTATCAATTATCAACTCCTAAAATTGTATCCTCTGCATTTTGACCTGGGGTTTCCCAAGGCTGGTCGGGTAGTCTCCCTACAAAAGGAAAAAAAACACCCTACACTTGTGTAAGTTTCCAAACTTCCAAACATCAATCTTGAAAAAAAATGTCCCTTCACCTCCTCGGCAACTAGAGCCTTTTTTCCCAGGGCCTATGTCATCCAAAATACCTTTAAAAAATGTCTATAGGTCACAACTGGGTAACATTAATTGTACGCTGTATACCCATATTATGTGGCTCTCAAATCTGTTTAGTGTAGAATATTTTGCTCTGTGTTTCTCAATTTGTAGTGGGGTGCACCCTTCCAAATCATTCAGCCCCCCCCCCCCAATATATATATGTATATAAAATTAGTAGGGGAGATGGCCTTAGCTTTCGATCCAAACTGGACCTTCGTCAGAGGCATAAACTAGAACAAACACAAACATATCCATTTATAGCAAAAAGAGGAGCAAAGGATTAAGGGAGAGTATCCAGAAAAAAGGCGGGAAAATATAGCCAATCAAAATTGTAAATTTACTGGCTAAGGACCAATCAGAGTGAAGAGGTGAGGATAAAGGATGGTCAGTGTGAAAGGCTGGATCGCTGGACCATAAATATACTCTGATTGGCTATATTTTCCCGCTTTTTTCTGGATACTCTCCCTTAATCCTTTGCTCCTCTTTTTGCTATAAATGGATATGTTTGTGTTTGTTCTTGTTTATGCCTCTGACGAAGGTCCGGTCTGGATCGAAAGCTAAGGCCATCTCCCCTACTAATTTTATAAAACAAATATATATATATATATATAAATATTTAAAAAAATAAGGCAACCCCCCCCCTCTTTTGGGAGTTTTCAGTGTGATTCTTGGGCAGTGCACGAAAGGTCAACGGTTTTTTTTATGTTTGTTATTTATTAATTATGTGTTCATGTGTGGAAACAAATACATCTCGAACAAACATAACGAGACGCCCTCAGGTGTGACAAAGTTTTTACAGAAAAAAAACTGCGCACAATTATTATTACTACAAACGATCAAGATAAAACACACCACCAACTGTTTTAAATCTAAAGGTTTCTTTATTTATGACACAAATTCTTGTACTCAAGGATAATATCACACCATTTAAGCAACGAAAATTCATGGTTTTAAATCTATCTATATTTTCTTCATTCTTTTGTAAAATAAATTGCAAACCGGTTTGCCTTACTCCTCTCCACATTCTAAACCCTGGGTAGCCAAAGATAAACCGTCGGGAGTCAAATGAAAATAAATAAAACGAAGTGCATTAAAAACTTCTTTTTTTTTTTAAACAAAACATCTTTAAACAGCTGCTTACGCATTAGATAAATTAGTTAAAATACTCATGTAGCGCAAAATAAAAAATATAATTCTAAACGCTATTAATTATTATCTAGGTGTCTGACTTAAGTAACCTGTGACGTCAAACCTTTGTGGAGGTCAGGGGTTAGTATTGCACAATGTATAAAGAGGGGGCTTTTAATGGTCTGACTAGATCGAAACTATGGCCTTAGCTTAAAAGGTATTGTACACGATTGGTAAGAATAAAAACAGCATTATTTGATTTTAGTCTGAAAGCTTACTGATTATGTTAAATATTTCTCTCTATAACAGTTTGTGGTGTTGTGACGTCATTGTATGGCGTCCCTTGCCCTAAATGATTGTATGGAGTAGTTTTATTCTACTGGGGTCATATTTTGTTTTTGGACGTACAGACCATGTCACCTTGTTACAAAAAAAAAACAGTGTTGTGTTTCTTTGGCGGGCAATGGAAATGTGGCCTCCAAATAAAAATATAAATCAAGCATCGTAAAAAATAACAGCTTAATTAAAAGTATTAAAGAGGATTGGTAGAGCTGACAATCAGGTCACAGACAGTGCTCATGTTTTGTGATCATGAAATTAAAAAAAATATTGTGAAAATTTGGGCTTAATCTCCTGTGTAAGTCAGTAGTGAAAAACCATGCACATATTACAGCCTGTAAACACAATGTCTCTAGTTTTGGTTGGAACAACCGAAATTAGCTGTTGCGTTTTTGAAGGTTCTTAGGTTTTCAAATACAGTAATCTCGAATATAACTTCATTTAGTGGGGGGGGGGGGGGGGACACAGAAAAAAATGGTTCTAGAATGAACTTAATAATTAGTCAGCTATCAGACGGAAATTAAACATTGGTGTTTTTCATCCTTACCAGTTCTGAATTATAGTACCTTAAAAGATGTGATCAGTTCATGATCCTTAAAACTTGATTTAAAACTTTTCACCGATACTTGGATGAAATGCAAGTTTTTACTTTGTCTTCCATTGAGTTGTGTACATTTTGTGCCTACAGAAAGACCAGGCTCTGTGGCTCCTTTTGAGCACGTGGTTTCCCTAGTCATATCGTCTGGTAAAATTTTGAATTTGTACCAAATTTTGTTTGAGGACAGGTATCTTTCACAATGTTACACTTCTCTGTTAATTGTTTTCAAATCTGGTTTTGTAAGAACTGCAGAAATGGACTTGTACAACTGTAATAATTTTTGCTTCTTTTGTACTCCTTTACGATGTTCTATGACACTAGATGTTGTGGGGGAAATTACTAAAAAATAATCTTGAAGACCCTACATTATATTTTTAAATTTTTACAGATTAATAATAAAAGTAGTAATTGATATTCATTTATAATATTTCCATTCCAACTGGCAATAGTATTTACCAAAAAAATTAAATGAAATTAATATTGTTTTAATATCCCCTTGTGTGGGATTGATCATCTAAACAAACAACTAAACAAACAACTAAACAAAACAAACAAACAAACACCCCAACAACCCAACCAACCAACCAACCAAACAAACAAACAAACAAACAGACAGACAGACAGACAAACAAACAAACAAACAAACAAACAAACAAACAAACAAACAACCCAACACCCCAACAAACACCCCCCAAAAAACACACCCCAACAAACAAACAAACAAACAAACAAACAAACAAACAAACAAACAAACAAACAAACAAACAAACAAACAAACACCCCAACAAACAAACAAACAAACAACCAAACAAACAAACACCCAAACACCCCAACATCCAAACAAACACCTCAACAAAAAATCAAGCAAGCAAACAAACAAGCAAACAAACAAACAAAAACAGACAAACAAATAAACAAACAAGCAAACACCCCACCCAACGAACAAACAAACAGAGTAAAAAATATGAAGAGACTAAACAATCTCTCGTAAACTTCAACCTTAACATACTACAAATTGATAGAAAATACTGTTAAAAAAATATGTACAAAACTTTAAATATATACCAATCAGAGAAAATGATGGAATATTTGTTCAAGGTTATATAATTATGATATGTAATATTTGGGCTGGTAACATTTTGATGATGAGTAGTGTTAGTTATTACTATTTAAGTGTTAGCTCTATGCGATAGACTGTGCTGCATCACTCTACAAAAACTCGAGTCAGAATTAACCCGAATTCCGGGTACCAGGGGGGGCTGACTCATTTACTGGCCAGGCTGACCCGGAATGTAGTTTTAAGAAGGAGATTTTAACTCTGATTCTGCGTATCTTTGACCCTTTTTCTGGATATTTTGACGATCCTGCAGGCTGCACGGGACCTGGATCTGGTTCATTTCCGACCCGGAAGTTTTTTTTAGAGTGAAGCCTCGCGCGTTCGAACATTTGGACACGTGGTTTTGCGCGGTTTTGTTTCCTTTGCGCAACACCTCATTTAAAAGGTTCAAAAAGGAATTTCACAGCCTAGTACATTGAGCAGCATAAAAAAAAGAATCATTCCCATGAAATAATGGTTCCAGTTGCGGACACAATAACGAGTTATATTCATCATTGTATTCAAATGCAAATTGGTCACGCGTGCCCACAAACACTGTTCGTGGGCTCGATTTCACAGATAATTAAGGTTGATCTTAACTGCGAATCAATCTGAATTGCTAAGCAACGTGTGGTGTCACAATATAAATCACTATGGTGATACTGACACCGCATCTTAAGATGAATCTCAGTGCTTTGTGAAAACCGAACCCTGGGTGTGGACAAAACGTAGGAACATTGCGCCTTGTTGTATGGGGCCGATGGTGGCGTGACGCAAACGCATTTGTGCGTCTGCCCAGTGCACAACTCTACGGCGTTTACCCACCAATAGTGTCTGTACGCATGCGTGAATGTAATTAGCATAATCCATGATAAGGGCCAGTTGAGTCTGCCGATCCTAAGTTTAATTTCCGTTTTTGAAACCAAAAGAAGAGGGTCTGGTTGCTGAGCTGAAATTTCTTTATGGTCCAAAACTTTAAATATTTACATGGCAAGAAGTTGTGGTGACACCTCGGCCCAATTTCACAGAGCTTCTATACAGCAGACAATTTTGCCTACAGATTTTGTGCTTAACAATAATTAGCAGGTTACCAGTCAGAAATGTTGCATGTGATATGGTATTTTTGGCTGGTAACCTTTATTCTGGTAAGCATAATTTTGGTTGTGCTTAGCTACTTTTTCGCGCTTAAGCAGCTCTATGAAATTGGGCTCAGCTGAGTTTCAAAACTGGGAGGGCTGACTGAGGGCCCTCGTTTGGGGTGGTGTGGGGGGCTTTGGGTTAGTCCTTAAAACAATAAAACAATGCTTCCCCAAAGTGTTCAAACAGCCGACAAAAAAAATTACACGCGTTATCAACAAAAGAGGCGTGACGCCATGACTTCTCAGTGGATATATTAAATAAAGTCTTAAATTAAAGTTAATTGTGACATATTAAATTAGACAAAGTTCGCAAAGTGATGATACTTGTATGCATACGTTCTTTGCATCAAGATAAGGTATAACATGTTGTATAAATAAAGTACCAGTTTGCTATAACGCTCGCACTCTCTTTGTAAAAGTTACATTTGTTTGATTCTCTTTGAATCAAAAATAAGGTACAGCATTGTTAGTGTTGGTAAAACTGCCATTGTAATCGTACTGTCTTTGAATCAAGATAAGGTACAACATTTGGTAATGTTGACGAACTGCTGGAGCTGGTTTGCTCACTTCCCATGAATCAATATCAGGTGCACATGGGTATTGTACTTTCCCCAGAGGTCATGCACTCTAAAAACTACCAGGTCAGAATTGATCCGAATTCCGGGCTCCGGGGTTCCTGACTGACCCGAAAAGTGGTTAAATATTGTCATTTTAACTCGGATTTTGCGTCATATTGACCCATTTCTGGATCGTTTTGATACAGATCCGGGTCACATTGATCCAAAATGGGTCAGGCCCCATGGGACCTGGATTCGGATCAGTTCTGACCCGGTAGTTTTTGGAGTGTGGGCTGATGACAGTATCAGCTACACCACTTGAGTCAAAAATCTTAGCCGTTCGCGATTACCTTTTTTTTTACAAGATAAAATCTTGACAAAACTTGTAATGCAACTTCCGCTTGACTCTCTCCATTACCTTTGTCTTACCCCTTGTGTAGTTCCGTAGAGCCCTCGCCATGTTTTGATAAGTCATCTGCTCCCTGTTGCCCTTATAGCGCCCCCACATCTCGGCAAAATCGTCCTTCCTCGCGGAATGGAAACGAAAGACGCCATTTTGTTTGTTGACCCACTCGAGGACGTGATGCATGCTGGGATTGTTCAGGTGGGCCAGAATGAACTTGTACAGGATTGGCTGGCTTCGTTCTGTCATTGAATAAGACGAGGAAATTCAACCAATAAAAAAAGGTTCGTCGAGGACGTAATTACAATCCGAAAAACTTATTGTAAATCTCTTTTTGGAAAGAGTGTTGACTTCTGAAGACAGCAGAGCAATGTTCGAAACGTCAAGTCCATACCAACGGTTCTTTTCAAAGCCAACACTCTTCCAAAAACAGATTTACACATGGCTGTATCTGCAGGTTTAAGTTACTTAGTATGGTGACAGGGTGAGCACTGAGCGTGTACGCTTTTGAATTGTTGAATTGGGAACACGACAAAATGCTTTCGAAATACACAATTTTTGGGCAGGTCAACACTTACTTTGTTTTGGTGTTTTTGGTTTTCTCGGCCGCCCTCTCTTTCTTTTCGGTCGTGACATGGATGTCACGCCCATCTCTACGTCGGGCTCAATGAGCAGTGACGAAGCCGTGACGTCACTCTCGTTCCTTGGATAACCTCTGACCGTAAGCGGCAGCCAATTGAACGTGGTTGACGTCACCTCGTTGGTGAGGCATCGTGGTTGGCTACTGTCGATGTCATGTGATGATGCAAAGTCGTCGCTCATTGGTGGAGATAGCGGGGCGGGGCTACTCATATTTGAACCCCAATCAGATTGCATTAAAGGCTGAAACGATTAACATAATTGTATACAATGTTAATGATTGACATATTAATTTGGTTTTGCGACATGTTCGATTTAAATTGTGACCTGCTGTACAAAAACGACCTTAAATCAAATTTCCGAAATCTTTTGGTTAACACCGTCATGGAATTGCCCCCAGAGTTTCTCTTTTTTTCCAGGCGCCAGATGTTCGTTCAACTGAACTATAAACGGCACCGATATATATATTAAACATACTAAAAACTGAAGTGATTAGAATAACTATAAGTGGTTTCTTGTTCTTAAAATAGTTTTATATTTGCTTTATTAATGGGATTGCTGCATATTGAGAACCAAGAAACGTACTCATTGTTCTCTACTTGACTAAAAAAGTTACACCACT
Source organism: Pisaster brevispinus (assembly GCA_023634235.1). Lineage (NCBI taxonomy): Eukaryota > Metazoa > Echinodermata > Asteroidea > Forcipulatida > Asteriidae > Pisaster > Pisaster brevispinus. The sequence goes on from JAMKCF010000018.1 coordinate 7,260,047, forward strand.
GTTACACTAATTTGTATCGTCAGGGGGCATGTCATAATATGCAAATTGCCCTATGCTTCCTAAAGTGAGTGGAGCACAATCATTCTAGATCGCCCCGTATATATGGATTCCACCCCAAAGGCCCGTTCTCTGCTGAAATGTGGATTTTAGATTCTTGGTGGGGGGGGGGGGAGTATGAATGCAGTGTTCGATTTTGATACTGTCTACTCTACTTCCATTTCAATCTAAGGACACAAATTCAATACCTTGATTCCTGGCAAAGTTATTACATTCAAATATCATTTCCATGTTCTGATTTCAATTGTTTGTACTAATTACATTTCCTTATGCGTGTGTTAATTGTTTCCAAATCGAGCACATATGAGGAATGTAGACTAAATATCGGTTGATGCTTTTAAATGGGTGAACATAAAGAGCAGAAACAAACTGTAACTGCATCTAAAGGCAAACAACACCAACGCTCCAAAGCATGCAAACAACACGAGCAAACAAACAACAACAACAACAAACAAACACTAACAACAACAACAGCAGCAGCAGTAGCAGCAACAACAAAAACAACAGCAACAACCCCACCACCACCACCACCACCACCACCACCAACAGCAGCAGCAGCTGCAGAAACAGCAACAACAGCAGCAGCAACAACAACAACAACAACACCACCACCACCACCACCAACAACAACAACAACAGAAACAACAGAAACAACAACAACGACAACAACATCAACACCATTAGCACCACCACAGAGCATTGAACTTTAATATTTGCTTCATTTCAGGCATTACTTTTTTTTCTACAGTGCACAAGGGTATCTTTAAATAGCCAGTCAATATTTTTTAATAAAATAGAAAATTCGAGTGGGTGGTTGGGTTAAAACCAATTCCGGAGAATCGTTTGATTTATTCTGCATTGTTCATAATAACAATTTCATATCTGCGCTGAACTCTCGGTGATTAAGTCAACTAATGTTCAGCAGACTTTTGCTTGGCATTTTGTCAGAAGTACACCAACCAAAGAAATGTCAACTACGGTATTTTCGTAACCACCGGTTGTGGCGTGATTACATCAACGAGGCCAACCATTCAATACAACTTGATCTCTTGGTTTTCAGTCCAAAAAGGGAACTTATTGTAGGAAAAATAATTGGATGTTTCCGGGGGTTTGACCATATTTGGTACTGATGCGTCTGATAGAGCACGAACGTGATATCGTTCTTAACCCTATACCTTGAATATCAGCCATAAGTCAACATTAGATAACGAAAACTAAACTTGATCTTGCAATTAAATAGTACAATGTGCCTTTTTTTCTTTTACTAAATAATTCGTTATTTATAGATTTCCTCGGCCAATTTCAGCAAAGTTTAATTGGGGAATAACAGAGTGATGTCCCGGTAATTCACTGCGTGGTAATGACCGGGTTGTTTGGCTGGCCGCTGATGGACCGAGCCGAAGGCGGAAGGCCACTAACCATAATGACTGACCCCCCCCCCCCTGTTGATTGACACCCCCTCTAGGATGTGTGGCATTGTCCAGCTTAGGATATTGTGGCATATTATAAGCTGACCAGTGTGTAAAATGTAAATTTTAATGTAATTACTCATGTAAATATTAAAGTGCTGACAGCTACAGGGTTTTAAAACCTTTGAGTGCTGGAGTAAGCCTAGACATTACACAAAATGTAGAAAGGTCACACTAGTTACTGGCTTCCTACTAAGCCATAACATTTGATTGGCAGGGTAAGGGGTGTTGGAAACCTCAGAACTTAGCACAGGCTGTCAGCAAAACATCTGGAAGCCAGCTACTAAGAACAGATGGCACCACTTTATCAGAGGGTTAGATCTGGGTAGGTCTGTATGTCTGTACAATTTTGTGCACAAAGTATATGAGTGAAAATATTTTTTCAGCCCCGAAAAAAACCATACTACACAACTTTAGGACCTGATCCCACTCCATATAAGTGGACTGGTCCAGTCTAGGATATCAAGGACTTCGACTCCCCCAGGGCATAATACTTTGGAGAAAACATTGAAATAAATCAAATGCGCCATGACTTAGTGTTACCAGCGCTCACTTAGAGGGTTTTAAAACAATACAAAGAGCAAACTATCTTGACTCTTACTTGTGTTCCCGCTAACGTGTTGATCAACTTGTGCTTGATGTCTTCCAGGCGGTATATATCCTTCTGTACCCCGTATAAATTATCCTGCATCTGTCGACTGTCTGGGGAGTCTTCAGAAGGAAACAAAATAAACAAAATAATAAGTTTGTTTTTATTGAAACCAGTATTTTTTTACTTCTGGGTAGTTGTTACTTGATAGGCGTCGAAATGGGTGAATTTAAAGGGAACTGCTACAGTGAGTTTAGAAGGGAAATGTGGTTTAACAAAAATGTAATTAGGAATTCAAAAACCTGGTTCATTTCATTTCGTTTGAAAATGAATGCTTTGTTGCATCGGCATTCAACAGTCAAAATGAGTAATTCGATTTATGCATGAATGTTTCTCAGATTTAAACGTTTTGGGGCGAAAAATTATCAAAACCATACTTCGAAGGAATCCTTTCTAAAAATAGTTCATACCATCAATAGCTGCAGAGCTTCTCACCTAGCAAGTTATTTATGGTCATCGATTTTTTTTTACCAATCTATTACCTTATCTTTATAAGTAAAAACATTGATGGGGGGTCATGCTTGAGTAAAATCACAAGCTTACAAAAAGAAGGATGTGGTCACGCTTGAGTGAACTCACAGGTTTACAGTTTGTCAGGGATGTTATTGAAGTGCACGTGCTTATTTCGATTGCTGGAACCGAAATAAGAAAATTTGATTTGGGGGTTTTCAAATGCCATTCTCAGCTCTGACCGTATTTCAGCCAGAAGTCTGGTGGAATTCCACCGGAATGAACTTGTTTTTTTGTTTTTTTAACTTCAACCAACCAATTGAAGTCTAAACTTTCGGCTTACCATTTAGCCATCTTCGAAAGTTTTCGTGTATCAGGTCGCCGTTCGGCCCGAACAGTCGACAGAAATCGTCGCTGGACCATTGGGTCAGCGTTCGGCCGTCTAGTGGACAGTCGTAAAGTTTGACGCGAAAGTCTCCGAAGATCGGTAGGTCAAAGGTTGTGGATAGCCATGTGACCCAAGAGTTCACGTGATCGACTGTCCAATCAAGGGGATCTGAAACGGTCAAGGTTAAAGAATGTAGGTTTTGGGGTTGAAACAGTTTTGTAAAAGGGTGTTTGTTTGTTTGTTTGTTTGTTTGTTTTTAAAAGTTTTTTTCAGATGATCTTTCCAATATTAGAGAACTCAGCCAAGCTTCAACAATGGGAAATAAACACCAAGCTGGCAACAGCCAGTCTCTCTGGCATTGGTTTAGCGTCTATGATTATGAATTGAACAAATCAATCAATTGTGATTCAGTAACTAGACGACAAAACGTATTCAAGTCATTGTGAAATCAGTGGTAAGCTTGGTAGGATTCGAACCCACAAGCTTTTGGGCGCAATTCCTTCAGTCTAACCACGCGACCACGTTGACGGTGTATAAAATAGCAGCAATGGTGTTTGTGGGTTAAGGGGTCATCACTAAATCCTTGGTATTTAGCAAAACCAGATTAGTTGAAGGTATAATACACATTGTGCCCCCCTCGGTGCAGATTGTTTGACTGAGTCCATGTTGAGCATCCACTTTTCACTTTTTTCACTTTTCACTTTTCTTTTAACCTTTCATACTCTAAAACAAAAACCGGGTCCGAATTCACCCAGATTCTGGTTCCCATGGGGCCTGAGCCATTTCTGGGTCGGTATTTGTCAAAATGGCCCAGAAATTGGTCAAACTGAAGTAAAATCCGAGTCAGTTAACCCAGTTTCTGGGTCAACCCGACCCAGAGACGGGCCAGGCACCCCTGGGATTCAATGTCAATTCTGACCTTAGAGTTTTTTTAGTGTGGTTATATAGCTAACTACAACCCCCAACAATCACAATCAATGTGAACGCCCTAACTTTATGTGAGATGTCTAAAAATAGCGAAGGGACCGTCCCAACTAAAGATGGGAAAATCCCATCAGCTGGAAAGGATCCAACTTGTAATTATTCAGAAAAGATTTAAGACAAAAGATTGGGGCATGACATTAGCACAGCCAGCTTGAAACAACAAAAGGGGACAAACCCACTGTAAACAGAAAATTGACTTGACGGTCTAGTATTAAACAGCATAGTGATTTTTTTTTTACTGGCAATTTGGAGTCTACTATTAACATCAAAGAAAGCTCGTATCAGTAAAAAAAAAAAATCAAATAGAAGTTTGCCCCAAACAAGGTTAAAAGCCACTCTTTGAAAGGGTCTATGAGAAGAAAACCCCAAAGATGAAAATAGCTCAGGGGAGCTGAAGGTAGGAATATATATTCCTGTTAAAACAGTCTAGATTGTAGGATGGAGGGAAACATACACCAGGCAAGGAGTTTTTAATGAGATGCAGTTCGTGGAATAAAGCTGTTGGGGTGGCTCTTTGTTCTACATCTCAGCAAAGTGAGGGTGTATGGGTGAGATCATGCTTGGAATTGGCAGCTACGGCTGTGACTGCGGCTTGACCATCACATGACCAGGCTCGGACGCATAATGACCACCATACCAACAGCCTTAGCAACAGCCAAAGCCGTTGCCAAAACTGTCAAATCGTGCTTTTCCTTGACATCACCCATGCAAAATACTCAAACTTAAAAAAATAGAAACTGTTATTTTGAACAAGATTTGCTCCATTTTGTGTAAGTAGTGTCTTTGTGATATGTGCAACCTTAAGTACTGGATACCGTTGGAAAGCTCTTTTCCCACTGAATCCAGAAATGCTGACCTCTATTTTGAATAATGAGTAAAAATGTCTCTAAGTTATTATAGGTGTTGTGTCTAGATGATAGTTGCAACCACTGGAAAAATCTTTATGCTATATTTATTTGGCGTTTGTTTTATTGTTCATTTTGTTTTTTTGTATGGGAATTTGTTTTTTCATACCTGGGGGAACACCCAGTCGACATCTTGCGTCCAGCTTGTCCTCTTGCGTCTTGCGTAACTTATCTGCGTCTAGAATAAAATTCAAGATGGACTCCGGGCATGCGCTCTCCTACAAAATAAAAGTAAACGCACATATTCTTTGAACTGTTCAATGAAATCATGTAGTTGTTGTTGTTGTTGTTGTTGTTGTTGACGATGTTGTTTGAATTCAGAACATGCATTCATACCATCTGTGCCAGGTGAAAAGTATGTTTTATATCATATAATAATTTTATTTTTAATAGCTATAGGTTTCCACCCCTACGGAGTCTTTATTTAATTACATTTTTTGGACAATAACATACAAATACATGTTTAAAATTGTCAAGACCTAGACAAACGTGTAACATAGATGTGTCAGATCCAATAAAAACTCTACTATCAAGATCCTACAAATCCTAAATGTAGTACACACCGGGAAACAAACTCCCCAAATCCTTTTATTATGAGTCATATTTGTTACAATTCGCAACAGTTTTTCTTTTTTTCATATATTTACTTTCCAAGCGTTTATGATATCATTTTAGACTAAACAATGGTTAATGCTAAGTAGATCAAATTACTATTCAAATTCATTTTCCATTTAGGTAAAGCAAAATTTACAATGACCAAAAGCATTAAAACATTCGAACAACGTAGTACTTAATTTGGGGGTCTTTTTCTAAAAGCGTAATAGATGTAATAATTTTGTATTAGTTTTTATTTTTCAAAAAAAAAAAAGGGTTAATAATTGTTTAATAATGAAAGGCCTGACAATTCGACTCTAGCGGAGTCTTTCTCGAATGCTAATAAATGACAACACAACACACAAACAAATATACTGGTCAAACAAAAGCAGTCAATTGAAAAGGAATGAAAAGAGAGGGGCAGAAAGCACACAGAAAAAGCAAGGGATGAACAAGTTATATACTTTTATGCAAAATAACTGCAATATTACTATTTCATACCATCTTTCTTATACTTACCCGTTTTTTGTTTGGAAAATGCTAAAAGCAAGTATTTTACCCTTAGTTTGAAGCTTAAAAGTATCCGATCTATCTCTCAGAAAATGAATTTACTTTTGACTCAATATTATAGTGTCACAGAAGTCAATGAATGGTCCGTTCAAAACCAGTCAGTTTTTCCAGTCCATTTATGGTTACCGATCCGTTTTGTGCAACTAACGTAACACCAACAAAAAACTGCTTCCGAAACACACATTCTAAGTAAAGCTTAAATGCATAGTTTTTAATCTTTTGATAAAATTTCTCCTTATATGGTTTTCAGAAGCGATGGGTATAGATTCGTTTTGTTTGCAAATCATTGTTTAGAAAGCCCGGCTTCGTGAGGAGGCGGGGATTTGACGCTGGGCTCCGGCGCGGCGGTCTTCCCTGGGCGGACGGAGTTGCTGCCGCCAAGTTTCGGTTTTGAGAAGGGAAAAAAAATGGTTGTGATCACACAACGGAAATCTGAGTATTCTTTGGGCAGAGTAGTTTAGAAAACACACCTGCAGTTTGCACTTTGAGAACAACGTGCTTTTTAAAGTTATGGTCATAGATTGGTAACTACACCCAAAATTAATGACCATAAAAACTGACTTGGTGAGGAGCACTGCAGCCGTTGGTAGTATAAACTATTTTGAGAAAGGATTCTCTTCTAAGTAATATGGTTTGGACAATTTTGCACTAACTTGTTCAAATTGGGTTTTTTTCTTTCTTAGAGGTAAGTGTGGGCGTGGCACTTCTGATTATTATGGTAGGGGTCCAATTTCTTACCTTTACAGGATCCATCTCACATTCCTGTTGACCGTCGTTGAATTCAGCTCCATACAGGGATCCCTCCGAGGCGCAGACGATTCCTGATTGGTAGAAATGGAGCGATGTCTCCATTGAGATTCTTGAACGCGCCACCAAAATATCAAGATCTGCCAGAATACGTAAATTTGAATGATTTCACGAACAACTCGTTGGCCATTCTTGACCAAATAAATTGTTCAGCTGTTGAATTTAAAGACCGGGGTCAACATGACCAAAGGCGAGTATTTGCTCTTTATGTGGCTCAAAATTGAAACAAGTTTTAGCTCCATCGGTCATCGGATTCACAAGAAAGTTGCAAAAAGCAGCAACAATAACAACAACAACAACAACAACAACAACAACAACAACAACAACAACAACAACAACAACAACAACAACAACAACAACAACAACAACAACAACAACAACAACAACAACAACAACAACAACAACAACAACAACAACAACAACAACAACAACAACAACAACAACAACAACAACAACAACAACAACAACAACAACAACAACAACAACAACAACAACAACAACAACAACAACAACAACAACAACAACAACATCGATGACAACAACAAACATTTGTCAAATACTGGGTTTCGGACTCGCGAGATCAAAACTAATATATTTTAAATATCGAGTAATAAACCACAAGGAAAACTGACTGGGTAAATTTAAAATAATTCTGGGCTGAAAAAAAGAAGAACAAAAATTTGACCAGAGCGGGATTTGAACCTGCGACTTCAGGCAAGTCAATTTTTCTTTGTTCGACCCAAAACATATTTGTTTTACTCAACTCACGAAAAAGTTACCTTTTTTATAGGCATTTCCAATGTTTTCCGCGTGCTTTGAATGAATATAATAATAATGTACATTTTGAATTAAATAGCCATGTTTTTTTAATGGGCCTTCACAAAATAAAACGCCATACAAAATTATAGAAAACTTACACAAATATATATATATATATTTTAATTACATACAAAATCACAGATATACTGATACAACTGCCAAGTTGAAACCTAATAGATACAATCCCAGATAAATAGGTTTTGCCAGTTTTTCAGAACTGCCACTACATAGAGGGAGTTTTGTGTGCACATCTCCTCAAACCTTTCGAGATTAACCTAGTCCATGAGTGGTCAATGTTGTGTTTTATATCATAAGCATTTTGTCATTTCCTTACCCCTTTCGAACCATATCCAACTTCAAATCGCGAAACAGATATTTTGGATGGCCCTTTTTAAAAAAAAAACATCTCTAGAGTAAGTTGATTACAAAGATACGAGAGCAGTTAATTGCTTAGGAAAATCGCGTCCACCACAGCCTCTAATCAGGAGGTTTTTAGTGTTTATCGAAACAGAGGTTGGTTTTGTAACGGAACACTCTGCGCCCCAAATCCGCCGGTAGTTTCTCTTTCAATGTTTTGGTAGAGCTTATGAAAGTTTCGATCTTTTCTGGATTGTGTGCAATTAAAGCCAACATGGTAGTTCAGGCAGCTGTGTTCCGCATGAACCGTCTGTGTACAGTGCACTTCATCGAACTGATACTGGGTACCCCAAAACAACTGGAACGATCAGTGATGTTTGAAGACTTTGCATGGTGTTGATCATAATAAAAACTTTGGCAGTAAACTTGCTGGTTACAACCAAAAACTCTTTTGGGCGAAGTGTTGTCTCTGAAAAGAACTGGTGTGGTCTTGACGTTCCGGGCAGTATACTCTGCTCGTCGTCTTCATGAAGACGAGCGGAGTATACTGTTTCGAAACGTCGAGACCACTCCTCAGAATTGACACGTCTTCCAATTCAAAAGTTTCATACATGGTTGTACCCGCAAGTTAATACTGGTTGTTTGTCCTTACGGGAACAATGCTACCGTGCTAACATCGTGTGTTTAGACCAATCAAATCAACGTAACCATATCGAGGCTGGACGGACAAATGGTAGTCTGGTCCAAATTTTGATAAATTATTATTATTACTCAGTGAAGACAGGGAACAAGACAACAAAGTTGACGGTTGTCTTAAAAATGAATCTATTGAGCTCAAGTGATGATTCAATATTTTAGAGCCTTTTTTAAGCATAATGTCTTGCTTAACAAAACTACTGTGGTAAGCATAAGTTTCCAGAAAGCAGGTTGCTAACTTTTATAATCCAATGGCATCTAGGTTAGTAACCTGTTTCACAATTAGTACAATTATATTGTGCTTAGCGAAATGCTTATGAGGTGTTTTTTTTAAAGTGAAATAATGTCCGCGGTTCTGCCTCGTTGGGCAGACGCATCCCTACCGTCCCGGACGTCGTGCGCCCGGCCGGGAGCTGGAGGACGGAGGGCATGTGTGCGCGGGAGAAAGGGGCAAGCAACATTGTATTTCAAGCGATACACCTCATTAATTTTCGCATTAGTGTAACTATTTAAAAAAAACTATAAAAAAAACCTGTTTTCGGATTAACTGTTTGCCGTTAGTAAATCTTTTTCGTAATTGATTGTTCCAACCCTTTGTTTTTTGTAAGAAACTTTCATGAAAAGATGGTATGTAATTGCTGTTCACTTGAAGAGTGGATAATTTTTTTCGGAAAAAGCATTAATTTTAATCCATAAAATGTCAACAAATTACGGGTTATATTCCGGATTTTCACCAAACATTTGTTTGTCTTTCTTTTTTCTTTGTTTTAGTATAGGTTTTTTTTTTCCTTCTCCTTTTCTGAACGACTGTTGACATAGGATGCTGTTTCAACACGAAGAGCATACAATACAAAAACTTTCGCAAAAATACCACGGACAATGCGCAAAATACATGTAACAAGCAACATTGTTTGTACGTCACTGACGGACGTGAGGTAATGTCGAGATCTCGACAATAAGTCATTTTTAGCTTTTAAATAATAACCGCTAATCATTGGCGGGTTTGGTTGTTTTGGGTTGTTTGTTTGTTTGGTTTTTTTTTCGCGCAATCCTTTAAATTTTAACCATGATCAGGCTGCCTGCCTGAATTACTCACAAAGCTTGATTTTACTAAATCTCACATCGCTTGAATCAAGGAGAGAGTTGTTGAGCTTATGTTTCTGCTATCAAATATTTTATAATCACACCGGCGTTGACAACTCTTTATTTCAAATCAACCAACGTCAAGATTTTCCTAATTTCAAAATTCCTTTTTTCTAGATGAAATCGTTTACAGTATTCTTGTCTTCTTCTTCATAAACTGCCTGCCTTGTGGAACTCATTGCCCATCTATCTCTTTATTTAACAACAGCTTTCTCCTTGGTTCAACCCATGCAACTCAAAGTGTTTAATTGTTTATATCTTTGTAATTTTAACCCTTTTTTTCTTGTGTATATTGCGTGTCTGTACCTTATAGAAATATTCTTATCGACAGAAAGAACTTTAAGGTTATAGGAAAAATTTATATTCTCCTCCTCAGTCTAGCTTTCTCCACATCTATTTCGTTTCGCTTTTGTGTGTAATTTTTATTGAACTTGTGGAGAGGAATAAAATAAAAATAATAATAATAAATTTAAGCTTGTAACTTTTTCGATCCTAAAAAAAGAAGAAGAAGAAGAAGAGGAAGAAGAAGAAGCTATTTTACATTTAAATATAAATTTGGGGATTCAAATCAACCGAAAATTTACTTTAAAAAGAGTCAATACTTTCAAATTGTCTTTTTTTTTTAATAATAATAATAATGTTCTAAAAACAACGCGTAAATGTCAATAGCGGCTGCGTTTGGCGGTGAGGTCTGGGACGAATTGTCTTTGTTTCGAAAGAACATTTCATCCGGAATTTGTATTTAGACTTGTTATTAATAAGCAAGCTCCCCTGAGAAAATGGCATTGTTTTTCTTTGCAGCTATTAATGGTTTCGATTTCGGTAGGTATTTATTATGAATATTATTATTGTGTATTTTCTGGTAATTAAAATGAAACCAAGGATGCCTCATAAAGGAACTTAATCACTGCAGCTCGCGAGCCTGATGAAACTTGTAGACAAGGGTGCTTGCTATGTGAACCAGAAACACCAGTGTTAACCCCTCCTCTGCCATGCCACGATAAGTGTTCTGGGTTCTTTTACTTGCACGATCAATCGTAGTACACGGGACCTATGTCTTAAAAGTCCAATGCGAAGGACAAATCACTATGATGGCTAGCTCAAGGACACAAGCGCCACGACCTGGACTCGAACCCGCACTCTGGTAATCAGAAACACCAGAGCTCGAGTCCGGTTCGGCCACGACACCCCACATTATAGTTTAGTCTCATCCATTTTCGGAATAAACTATTGTCGCCCATTTTGACGACAATATTTCATTGTCGATTGCAGGGAAATGAAATTAATGTTTTTTTGGAAGATTAAACCCACCCTCATTCTCTAGTTTTCAATGACCTCACCATACAATCTGCCTGTGAAAAACCTGCTATCAAATTTGTCGGGCACATTTCAGTGAAAGTAACGCTGACGGTTTGTATTTCGCCAGCGGGATTTCATGTCCGTTCACATCCGGTTTATTTCGCCTGCGGCGCGGGCAATCGAAATAAGCATTGGTTTGTTGGGGGCCTTTAATTGTTGTAAAACTTTGACAGTATTTTAGTTGAAGGGTAATTACACACAATGTTTTGCTGATGGCTGATATAATGTATACGACAGTTAGTGCTTTAATTTGCTTTGTTTTCTTAAGAATAACATTTAACCATAATTTGCTTCTCTCTACCTCGGTGTACAAGTGCCCATAGGCGTTTCGAATGTCAAAGCCAAGCAGCCACTAACCGAAATTATATTTTTACGGCGTAGTTTTTTCATTTTTTTTAAAAAGATTGTTGATTCAAATTCTATGTGTCGGTCCTTGTTAATGTATCGTTTGAAAAAAAAACCTATCATACCTTAGTTTGCTTATCTTCACCTAGGTGTATAAATTGGGGGGAAAACTAATAGTGGTATTATGTATTTTGTCTGAACGGTCATCAGCGTAATACTATTTTGATAGCCGAGTAAAAAAAAAAAAGTAAGTTGAAATCCTGTAAGTTTTGTGGTCATGGTTCACTGATTCGTTGGCAACGTACTTTACCATAATCTGCTTCCCTACGCCCCGGTGTATACTCAGGGAACTATCTTGATGTCGTGACCGAGCCGTCACGTACCGAAACGGTGGCTTGATGCTTGAAAGTGGGTTTATTGTTCCTGCGTGTGCGCGTGGACCTGACAACGATTTTGAACGTCGTCGCTACATTATTGGTGCTCAATTGGGGACATGGTGTACCCTGCCCCTATTGTGTCGCCATTGTGTGCTTGGAATATCAGGAATTCTTTAGAGAGTTTTAAGGGGGGGTACTACTGTTCAAGAGGGAAAATAGTGTGTTGTAGTATTGGAACATTGGGGGCACCTTCTGCCCTCATTGGGCATGGTATAAGCGCTCACGTGTGACCAAGCGGTGTATGACATTTTGGTCACGCACGAATGCTCAACTATACTACACTCAAAAATGTAATTTGGAAATAGTATATAGTTAAAGGCTTCCAGCACTGATTCGATCAAATCTGTCAACTACACTAATTGCTTATAATTTTTAGTTATTAATTTACTTGTTTGAAATTGATGCACTTCTAAAACAAGAGATGGAATCAATTGCGTCCGAATGTAACAAAAATACTATTTTGAGAATAATGTAGACATTTTCCAAATAACAATCAAATTATATGACACTTGTGTAAAAGCAGATTATGAAACAGTAAGTTTTCTAAATTTGATTAACATCTGGAAGACAATATTGCCCGCTTAAATTATTGACATTAGATGCGGAAATTTCTTGAGCAAGTAGGAAACAGGTATTAAACCGAACGCAGAAATACAAAAAACACAGCTACTAATGTAATGGGTTGTTTTACTTACTGGTTCAAGACGATTTGATGGGCCTGTGAAGATGCGAAACTATGAAGTCCGGCGTATCGAAAAAGTAAGGTGAGAGACACTGATTCTGCCCCCGTGTTCTGGTGTCTTTTCCCCCGTTGCAAGTGCTCCCTGCTCTCGGAGACTTCCGAACTATATCGGGGAGTGTTTTAACAAGATGGAATTAGATAAAGCAGAGGGTGGTGACGACCTAGCCTTGCTCTTTCCGTCGAATGCACTCCAACCACGTGCTGCACGAGCAGAAGAGGATAAGCGCGGCTGAGCAAGACCCGGAAATGGTTCGCAATTTTTCATTAAAACCAGATTTACATTTGCTTTTCACGTACCCCCAAAGTCAACAAAAGCTGCAAAGAAGATTATCACGTGCTCCAAGGCTGAGCTCGTGATTGGCTTCCTTTTGTGTGCGCGTAGGGAACGGAGACCTCGTGCAGGATGACTACTTCATCGTTACGTAGTGTTTAGAAATATCAACGGGAAATCCCCGTTTGCGTTTGGGGCATTTTTTTTATTTTCCTTTCTTCTTTTTTTTAGGCTTTTTTGTCCATAGTCATCTGAGCATGACCATAAGGTAGAGGATATTGCGCTTGAACCTGAAATCATCGGCTGTTTTTATTCCTCAACAAAGGAACGGCAAAAATCGGGAAATATGTTGATAGTTCCAGTCACAAACTTTGCCAACTGAAAACTTTTGATAGTAATGCACGGGATTTTTCTGGGCATGTTGAAGTCCTGTTCACACGACAGTTAAAAAAAAACAATCATTCGTTGTCATAACCTTCCAATTGTTTGCTATACCTACTTGAACTTACTATTTGGGATTCAGGACCTCGTGAAAGAGACATCCCCCATCCCTGACCCAGCTCTGGCTGTTGGGATTCCACGTCTAGACCACAGCTACCAAAAACCCGCACAAAATACAGCTTATTGTAGAAACAAAAATAGCCAAGTAAAAAATACAAATTTTGCTTAGCAGAAGAAAAGGTCACCAGCCAAACTACCATTTTCGTATGTACTGAGTGTGACTGGCTCCCCGCTCAGTCTTTCTAAGCAGAAGTGTATGGAGGTGTTTTCTTCTTTTAAGTCCCTAAGTTGAGTTTGTACTTTTTGAAATTCGAGGGGGGGGGGGCAAAACCAATAGCGAGATTTAAACCTGTACGTCTTGACACCGAGTCTAACTAACCGACAGTCTTTACTCCAGAATTACATCTCATAGGCCTAATAATTTTGAAAAAAACATTGCTATATCGACGGATTTTTTTTCTTCTGTCTTTGTCAAAAGTCACTGAGCAATGACATATATTCATAAGTATGATTGATATGTTTGTAACTAAGTTGGCAGTAACACTATTTAACGATCTCTCAAATGGTTTTTGCATTGGTTTTGAGAAATCCTAAGCTCTGCATCCTAAAGAATAAAGTTTATTAATATTATGCATCACTTGAAATTCAATGAAGTTTCATAGTATAAGTGTTGTTATTAATTATCTTCGGTAATGAAACCAAGGATGCCTCATAAGTGAACTTAATCACTGTAGCTCGCAAGGCTGAGGAAACCTGTAAACAAGGGTGCTTGCTATGTGAACCAGAAACACCAGGGTTAACCCCTATACTCTTCCATGATTAAAGAGTTTTGGGTTCTTTTTTTGTGCACTACCAATCCTAGTACACGGAACCATAGAGAGGGGACCTATGGCTTTATGGACTTGAACCCAAACTTTGCTGATCAGAAACACCAGAACTTGAGTCAGGTTCCCGGCCATGACACGCCACAAAGTCTTTTCCGTAAGGTCGTTCTGAAACGAAATGGGTTGAAAAGTTGACGTTTCGATCAAACTATTTGGGAGCGTCTGCAAGTGTTTCAAGTGTTATTGCCTGGGATATAGGCCGTGTCCATGTTAACGGCTTCGAGTGGCTATGGCTCAATTGCTGAAATGTCCAATTTTTCAACGTTGCCGTTGCGTTCAACAGCCACAGCCGTAGCCGAATTCGCTTCAACTATACGCGGCATGTTACCAGAAACACAGGATGGTACCGCAAACCGTACTCCTCAATTCTAGTTCAATAATTAGAGAGGGTCACCAAGACTAATTGTCACTCCCAGCCTCGATATGGTTTTTGCTGTAATGAATTGGAGAAAAAAAATGGCTGCGCACGTGAGGTTTAATCTTTTTACAGGCATTCTCTCTCTGTAGTTTACTCGATGCATATGCGTCAGTGACAACAACAAAAATAGTCCCCTTGCATTGGCCGCCATCTTTGATGTCAAACAATGAGAAACGTGCACGCTTGTAATACGCGCTGCACACGACTCTCAGCCAATGATAGCTCTTCGTTAACCTCAGTAAGGGGACTGTTTTGGGGGGTTGTGACGTAATATGGAAAGGGGGTGTCTACTCCGGGCCCCTATTTCATTAAGCCATTTACCGGTAAGCAAATAATGTGTCCTGAGTATAGCTGGAAAAATTGTATTTTCATAAACGTTCGCTTAGATTTGACAACGCGTGTGCGCCTTCATGCTTCACACTCAAGTCACACCCAGCTAGCTGAAGCCCAATTTCACAGATCTGCTTAAAGCAGAGAATTATGTTCAGCAACTTTCTGCTTAGCAAAAAAAAACAAGCAGGATACCAGTAATAGAGTGTACATATGACACAGTACTTTGGCTGGTAACCTTATTCTGGTTGGGATATGTTTTGTTTTGCTTATATTTGTGTGCTTAAGGAGCTATATGAAAGTGGGCATGGTAACACGAACCTCTGGCAAGTTTACAGCTTGCCTTACTTGCTGGGTCTACTGTCAGCAGCTGAACTATGCCAATGGGAGCTCCGTAAGCAGAAGACATATAATTGTTGTAGGCCTATGCTTATATGTTTTATTTATTTAAAAAAAAGTATTTGGTAGTTTAAAAGCAATGTTTCATTTCTGGCTTAGAATTGAAGAGCTGAATAGAGCTATGTCATTGCATTCGATAAAACCTATACTGACAAGAACAAAACTACAAAGGTGTTCGTGCAAGTATTGCAGGCGAATCTAAACAAACAGACACAAATAGTCTGGTTACTGTAGTAAGCATATACATGTATAGTGCATGTATACACAATTTGCACTCAGGGAAACGGACATAGATGGCCGACTGAACACAGCGAATAGATGCGCCGCCTCAACAATGCCCCCATTGTAGTTTGAAGGTCTCAGCGTCACATCGCGAACAAACTTTCCATTGCGTCATTTGTTCTTCTTCTTGATTGACCTTTTGGGATAGAGTAGACGTGGTGACTGTGCCACGCTTCGTTTGGTAGGGGGGGGGGGGTCAACAGGTAGGCGTGTAAACGCTACGTCACCTAAAATTCACACTACACTGCATAACACACATGGACATTGACTCCCAACATGGCACAACCAAGATTGTTGTGATGATGACGTCAGGTGAATTAGGTAAAATCCCAGGAGAAATTATTGCAAAATACCTCTGTGTTGTTTATTTCTGCAAAGTCATATCTCGTCAGCGTGTGAAAAAAACAATTTGTAGAAAATAATGCACCGACAACGATTTTGCGAAACATGTAAATTTCAAAACTGTCCTAGGGGACAATTTGCTTTAAACCATTATGTTGATTTCTTAAGCTAAGCAGAAGTTTTCTGCTAACAGAACTGCAGAAATGTTAGGTCTTAAACAATGGCTACCGCAAGCAGAGCAAAATACAAGTGTATACCCTACACTGTTATCTTACCCGTCGAGAACATCAAGGCTACCCTAGGTGATCGGGCATTTGTGTACGCTGCTCCTAAACTATGGAATAATCTCCCACCTTGTATCAGACAATCATCTTCACTTAATGTATTTAAATCCAAGTTAAAAACCCATTTGTTTACGATTAATTCCTTCTAGTACTGTTAGTGTTCTTTGTAATGCGCAGTAGAGTATATTCATTTAGGTATTGCGCAATGAAAATGTCCGTTGTTGTTATTATTATTGTTATTATTACTACAGGACTGTTTGATGTCAGCCAGGGGTCAAATTTTATACTGGACAGAGGCCCGAGGCCACTAGTTTAAGTGTCGAGCCAGTTAAGTTGTGGCCGGACGAGTCTGGCTGTTTTAATATTGAATATTAATAAATAGGCTAACAATACCTCACTGTGCAATATCTTGAACAAAAACAAATTATGAAAAATGATATTTGCTGTTGCACACTGCCCACCAACCAAAAGGACCCATGGTATAAATGCAAAAAAATAGTTAGTGGTCTGACGTTTCGACCCTAGCAGAGTCTTTCTCGAAGAGTTCTGACGTTTCGAGCCTAGCAGATTCTTTCTTGAAGAGTGACCTGACGTTTCGACCCTAGCAGAGTCTTTCTCGAAGAGTGGTCTGACGTTTCGAGCTAGCAGAGTCTTTCTCGAAGAGTTCTGACGTTTCGACCCTAGCAGAGTCTTTCTCGAAGAGTGGTCTGACGTTTCGAGCCTAGCAGAGTCTTTCTCGAAGAGTGGCCTGACGTTTCGAGCCTAGCAGGGTCTTTCTCGAAGAGTGGTCTGACGTTTCGAGCCTAGCAGAGTCTTTCTCGAGAAGTGGCCTGACGTTTCGACCCTAGCAGAGTCTTTCTCGAAGAGTGGTCTGACGTTTCGACCCTAGCAGAGTCTTTCTCGAAGAGTGGCCTGACGTTTCGAGCCTAGCAGAGTCTTTCTCGAGAAGTGGACTGACGTTTCGACCCTAGCAGAGTCTTTCTCGAAGAGTGGCCTGACGTTTCGACCCTAGCAGAGTCTTTCTCGAAGAGTGGACTGACGTTTCGAGCCTAGCAGAGTCTTTCTCGAAGAGTGGACTGACGTTTCGACCCTAGCAGAGTCTTTCTCGAGAAGTGGACTGACGTTTCGACCCTAGCAGAGTCTTTCTCGGACGCTTCGAGAAAGACTCTGCTAGGGTCGAAACGTCAGGACATTACTCTCTCTTTTTTCTCTTTTTTTGGCAGAAACAAATTATGTTCAAACATTGAGTCTGAAAAAAAAATACCTTTCAGTTTTATTGAGTAGTGAAGCATTACTTAAAACTCAAAAAGACAAAGGAGATGTGCTTTGTGCTTGTTCAAATAAAAAACGCTCAGATGTTATCTTGTTTTCTTCTTATATTGAAGTTGGTATTGTAAAAACAATCCTGGCCCAGTAAACATTTGGAAATACAAGTCCTTAGGGCTTGTGGATTCCCCCTCCCAAACAACAACAACAACAACAAACAAATTAACATAAATAAATAAATAAGTAATAATAATAATAATAATAATAAAAATTATAGTTTAAAAAAATTAAAATAATTCATTTTTTATTTTTTAAATTAAGCATTGTGGCCATTCTTGATCATTTATAACAATACACTTTTTCTAAGCCCTTATTTGTCTTTCCGAGCGAACGTACAACATTGCTTACCAGTAAACATTTTTTTTTTCAAAATCTGCAAGCAGAACCAAGTAGTGCCGAAAAGCAGTTTACACCAAAGCATTCCCGCGCACACCATCGTATTCTTTTTTAAAACACTCGCGCTTGGTTCCAGCTATAGGCAAAAGTAAACACAAACACATGTTTACCGGTAAACAAATTAACGGCAAATACTCTTGTAAGCCTGTGTGCGACTCTTCCACTTTGCACTACTTAAATTATGATTTTATGATTTTAAAACGGCAATACCTCGTTAAAGGATAACCCACTTTTAACCGGGTCTCGCTTGTCTTTCTTTTCCCCTGATAAGTCGAAAATGCTACACGTTATTTCATGCCATAGCACGGCAAGAATATACATTAATTTCAAGATATTATTGTTTGTTTTCTGCATGCTCGGGGCTTTCAGAGTCCGGGGAATCTGCACGAGCTACACGACCCCGTGATGTAGAGCAGAAGGATTTAAATAAACCCCGGCGCAAGACCGCACAGCTCTGTCCGTGGACATTCCTTTGTTCTGTACACTTAAAGGGAACGTGTACCTTTGGTTTTTGGAACCGTTCGATTGTTTTAATCCTACATAAATGAAGATGTATACCATAAAACTAACCTGTGAAAATTTCATTTCAAAAGGTGGTAGCGTTTTTAAGATATCTCCGAAAATTCGGAGCGAATATGCCTGCGCATGAAGAATAAT
This sequence comes from Pisaster brevispinus, assembly GCA_023634235.1. NCBI lineage: Eukaryota > Metazoa > Echinodermata > Asteroidea > Forcipulatida > Asteriidae > Pisaster > Pisaster brevispinus. The sequence goes on from JAMKCF010000018.1 coordinate 7,278,908, forward strand.
TCCTAATACGAGTTCACAATCTGAGAAATGTTTCTGACATTAACGTTTCTCAAATTCAAATTGTTGGGGATAAACACTCATATATTTTTTCATTAACCACATTGCTTTGAAGTGAAATAATTTTCAAGTTGCTTTATACTATTGAAAGCTGCCGTACTTCTAACCAAGTAAGTTTTTATTGCCATTTTCTTTTAAAGGAGTGATTACCACAAGCAGGAGTGCAGGTGGAGGAGGGGGGGGGGGGGGACCAGAGGATACAAAGTCAAATCCTGTACACGTAGCTGTAGACAGACTCAGAAAGCGCGGGGTATTGTATACAGTGCTTATCGATGGGGGTCGGGGGGAACCAACATATATTTTTTTTCAAGATATTTTCTGAGAATTTGAGTGCCTGAATAAATGGTGAAATCGAATAATACTCTACCGACCGTCGACATACTGATCACTTTGTGAATCGCTGACGGTAAGGCGGCAGTGAACAAATGCAATTCCACCACATTTCTCTGTGCTTTTTGTAAAACTAAAGAATAGGAATGAATGCATCCGTCCAATAACCAACGATGTACCATCCGCGGTATGATATGTTTCTTGAAAACTAGAGGATTGGACTGATTCCAGACCTAACTGTTTTGAGTCAGGATAATTTTGATACGGTCTTATCTGTTTATCTGTTTTGTTCACAAATCATTAACCTGTAATAAATGATAGTCCCATCTAATAAATGCAGTTTTGTATAAACAAACGGCCGTTATTCAACTCCATATCTTTATCGTGCAACTTCCATTCTAATCGGAACAAAGCGCTTAAAAATGCACGCGTAATTACCCGGGAGGCTATTTCCACTCGGTTCAGTGTGATTGGTGAATATTCATGAGTGACGTCATGGGCCAGTTCATTCACAGTGTCTCTGCAGTGTGCTCTTTTTAAACATGTGGTAAAATGTCGCGTGTGTCAGAAACTATATGAAAGTGATGATGTCAGTTTGGAATCCGCAACTTCTAATGCTTTTTGAAAAGAGGTGAAAATCGAAATCAGAGAAAATTGACGCAGAAACGTCGGTTTCAAAGATTGAAGCTGGTCATGTCTTTTTTTTTTTGCACATTGTTTTAAATGCTGATGGTATTCGGAGGGGGGGGGTGTCGTGATCCCATTAGATATTCCTGTCCAAAAAAGGGCGTGCTTGCGTAATAACACTCGACTTCTACATTCACCTTACAATAATGTTGTTGTTGCTGGTATTGCTGTTGTTGTTGTTGTTCTTCTTCTTCTTCTTCTTCTTGCTCTTGTTTTTGTTCTTGTTCCTGTTCTACTTGTTCTTGTTCTTATTATTTTGTCTTGTTCTTGCTGATGTTGTTCTTATTGCTCTTGTTCTTGTTCTTATTGTTGCTGCTGAATTCCTAAAAGACTTTTAGACCACACCTAACTGAGTGTATATAAGCCCGGTCCGTAAATAGATTCTTGCGTGACAGGTGGCCGTAGCCAGGGGTTTCCCCGTAACTTTATCGGTACTATTTACTTACCATAGATTGAAGTTTCACTTTACAAGTTTTTGTATTTCATTCATTTTCGACCGGAAGCTAGAAAATTTACACGGACTGACCTGTAAATTATTATTCTATTTTCTCTCGAAGACCATTAAGCATGCTGATCAAAACGTCTTGATTTTACTACATCTGTATTTATTTTTTTTTTTTTTCGAAACACCACAGCACAAAAACAGATTAATTTCTTCATACAGTGTCCCGACGTAAACATTGTTTTTCTAACCGTGCTCTATTTCATATTCTACTGCTTCCTTTTGCAATTATTAATTCAAATTCAACGTTTTGTATCGAGCAGAGACCTTGAAGATGGTACGGGCGTGGCATAAGACTCGTTCACGATGCCCATGTACAGATTCTCAATTTGACAAGGGAACCCAGCATTGTGATAACTTTATATTAAAATCCTGCCGACGTGACAGATTTCATGCCAAAAAAAATTAATTGATTTGTTGTACGGTGCAAATTTTCAGCCTATATGATTCAGTATACTTATCCAGTTGTACGCGTGACGTACGTGACATCAGCGTACCAGCAGCGGTGCGCGTTAAGCAAGGGGTCTATATATTCTGCCCAATTTCATAGAGTTGCTTAAGCACAAAAAAGTAGCTATAAGCACGACAAAATTATGCTTAGCAAAATAAGGTAAACCAAAAATGTTTAATGTACAATGTGTTACTGGTATCCTGCTCATTTCTGCTGAGCAGAAAATTGTTATGCAGTATTTTCTGCGTGCTTAAGCAGCTCTTTGGATCTGAGGGCTGTTTATTACAATTCGCTACATTGTGACGTCGTGCAAGGGTTCAAAATCACTGCGTCGTCTTCGTCGTGGCTTAGGCTTCGTCGGCCAGTTTGAAGCCCGTACAGAAAAAGCACACTTTTGTCAATAATGGACGGACCCTAGAAGCCGGAATCCAAGCCAGGGCCTTGGTTTCGGGAAAAAAAAACCTTCACTGAGATTGGTTTTCGGCCAGCGGCCACAGTCATCTCCCTTGACAGGAGTGTGGTCCGCTGGTCAAAATGCTCGTTCAAACACTTGGCTGCCCAAGTTATCTCCAAGTGGTCTGACTGGTTAGTCCCGGTGTTGAGAATCATTTCCATTTCAAGTGAAATATGGAGAAGTGCTGACGATAGAACTAAGTGAAATGACAAGATAACTGGGCAGGTCCTGCTGGATATTGGTCAATGAAAACGTCAAGGGCAAACCATCGGACATCTTTTATTTCCCTCAATGTAAAGTCGAAAGCGACAGTGGATGGAACGAATTATTTAAAAAAAAACAATCTGGTCTTTTAGCGTGATATGACATTAGGCCATGTCATTTTTTTATGGCTTCGGCAATCAATGGCTATGGCTGGCCTGCTGAAACGGCCCAATCCCCAACGCTATCGCTGCAGCCATATAGCCATAGTCGAAGTCTGACACGGACTAAAATAGAGAAATGGCTGCCATCACACTGATGTTGCTACAGTCATGTATAATTAGGAACGTGACTAATTGAATTCTACATTTTGATTGATCCGGTTACGATTTTGCACTTGACTTTTAACAATGTTGTTGTTTCCCCCCACGCAGTCGAAATCTACCACTCCTTTCCTTTTCCTTTTCCTTTGTCTTAAAAAAAACCAACAACAACAACTCCAAATACGACGATTTTTATGGGTTCACAACTGTGCTCACCAGTGGCGTAGCTCGACAATTTCAGTTGGGTGTGGGGTGCCTTCCATACATCTAGCCACTGGTTACTTTGAGTCTTATCTTTGATCTCACCATGGGGGGAGGGGGGGGGCAAGAGTTTTGAGATTGGTTCTGAGTGTGGCTTCCCCCTCCCTCCCACACTGTTGCTCGTCCTTCGATACTTGAAAGTGTTGAGCTCATCTTTGTAAATGTGCAATCTTTAAAAAAAAACCTTGAAGAGTTATCTTTCTTTATGTCACCCCCTCTATTTATAAAGCTCCAAAGCCCCGCCTCCTTTCTTTAGTCCACTTTTATTGATCCGGGGAATTTTGGAAGTTATTGCGTAAGGAGGACCCAGTTGTTGAAATTATAATCACAATGGTCCCCGAATTCCTGATCCCATAATAATGGGAAAGGTATTTTAAATGAAATAGCTTTCGATTTCAAAGGATCAGAATCTTGCTAGAATCCAAGTCCCTTCAGTGTAATTGTTTGCGTTTGTTTTAAGTCAGACATGAAAGGCTATATCCAGCTCATTGTCACAATTCGCTCTTGTGTGGCAAACGTAAAACATGTCGTTTCTTCATAGAGGTGTAAGAGTTATAGATCGGTTTTTGTCGACGTGATGCTGAAGTTTTAAGGCAAAATTTTCAATAAGCAGCGTTCTCCCTTAACAGTGGTCCAATGGCCAGTGGCCATTTAAACTGGTGACCGCTCGATATTCCGACACCCCAATGTTCAGACAACCCTATGTTCCGAAAACGCTGTGTTCCAAAAAATAAAACTCGTCTTTTATATGTTAATGCTTAGGGTTAGGGTTAGGGTTAGGGTTAGGGTTAGGGTTAGGGTTAGGGTTAGGGTTAGGGTTAGGGTTAGGGTTAGGGTTAGGGTTAGGGTTGGGGTTAGGGTTAGGGTTAGGGTTAGGGTTAGGGTTAGGATTAGGATTAGGGTTAGGGTTAGGGTTGGGGTTAGGGTTAGGGTTAGGAATAGGAAAATACACTAGGGGTACGGTGTTGGAACATGGGTGTTGGAAAATAGGAGTTTCGAAACAAAGGTGTGTAACCATATAAACCACCTGAGGATCAGTTCAAAATTATCTCCAAGTGATCCAGATAGTGCAATGTTGAAGAAGCATCCCAATTTAATTTAAAATAATGGACCAGTGTAAAAGCTCATGGACGTGATGTAAATGGCAAGTAATTACTGTGCCCACTGACCAGTCACTGAACAAGTTAAGTGAAAACTCTGATAATAATACAATAAAAGTCACCTGTGAAAGTTTCTGCTGACTACCAGTGTCTACTTTGTTGAAAACTGCTGAAACAATTTGCCACGTTTTTTTTCATCAAAAACGTTGACTCCATCCACGTTTAGCGAGGTGACAGCGGGTACCAACCGCATCTCTGCTCGCAGTTTTCGCGAAGTGGACACCGCATGTATTTGAATCTCTAAGAATGCCACCTTTAGACGATCTTTGGAGATTCAAGTTTGTTGACATACGTTTATTAATTGTTAATCAACCGGGGCATTTCAGATGATTGAAATAATTTTTGCACCATTATATTTTCCCGTCATTACCATCTTATAACAGGTAGTTGGTGTTTTGGGTTTGTTTTTAATACTCAAACACATTTCAGGGTAATTACCGATGGAAGTAATTATGTATACTAGTTTGATAAAGGGCCATTTAGAATAGTCAGTGTTAAAAAATTAAAAAATAAACAAATTCGAAATTGTGGGTGGGTGGGTCACAAGAAATAACTGAAAATCGAAATTTCGTTTTTATTATTTAAACAAGTATATAAATTAACAAACGAAAAAGAACCCAGCTGGCCAAGATTGTCAATTCAATTCCTGATTAAACTACAAAGTTGTTTGTTTATGCCTGAAAAAAACCACATTGAAAACTACTGATGGTGGTGACCTTTGGTCTAAAATATCTGGTTCATTTGAGGCATTACTTTGTTCTTCAGTGTATAGATTATATTATGAAGCCACTCAATATTTTAGAATCGAAATTGGGGTGGGTGGATGAGTCAAAACAATTTAAAATCTAAATTTTTTAACATTGACTATTCTGAACGGCCCCTGAAGTAGATTCTACTCAAAGTAGCGTGAAAGAAATCGAAAACTTATCCCTTTGCTAAGAAAATGCTTATTCTATTAGTCGACCCAGACCGAGATTGAACCTTTTACAGCTTGTATTCCTTATACATTTCTTATCATTCCCTATTTCATTATTTCTGTTCGAATCCCAGTCATGACACCTGTGCCCTTGAGCAAGGCAATTAACCCCAATAGACCCATTGCATTGGCCGCCATCGTTGATGAATCGTGCACGCGTGGAAGGCTATCATTGGCTGAGAGTCGCGCGTACTAAAACGCCTGCACTTTTCCATTGTTTGTCATCAAAAATGGCGGCCACACACCTCATGTGCATGCAATCCATCTATTGTTTCGTAAAAAGTTGGGAAGGCTCTATCAGCTAGGCTCCTAGTGGGTAATACCTATGGTGTGCATGCTATACATCCTTTGTACGGACTGTGAAGGGGGTTAACCCTGTTTCAGCCCCAGAGTACAGGAGGCAACAACCCCCCGGATGACAGGTGATGTTTGGGTCGGCAGCCCAAATCAGTTAAGTGTAGCCCTCACTTTGAAGCGGCCGTCCGGCCTTGTGATGTTAGACGATATCTCTCTTTTTTTTTAAATTAAAATAAATACAATATTATAAATATGTAATCATTGGTATATTACAAATTTTGAAATTCAAACGACGCAAACCCAACACAATTATTTCCTGACACAACAGACTTGCAGGAATCCGTGCCAAAAATTAAATCTTCCCACACACCCTGGATGACTGCGATAACGGCATGAGCCAGAGCAAAAAAAGAAAACCGCATACCACAGAGCCAGAGCGACTTGCCAAGTATTTTTCAATAAACCAAACATAACGAAAACCACAATTCGCGCGCGCAAAAAAAGATAATAATAATGCTATTCTTGTTCGTTGCCTACTCGTTGCACTATGCTTGTGGTAAAACACATGTAAAATAAACTATAAAGGAGTTTTGTGCGGGATGTGTAAGGGGGAAAAAACATGAATGTTTAATTCTAGTCTTATACTGATTATAAAGTTTGTCTACTTCTCTGAAATATTTCTCTCTGAAATAAAGTCATATTCGAGAAAGAAAAAAAACTGTATCTGAAAACCTTAAAAAAACGCAACAGCTGATTTCGGTTGACTACATTGTGTGTTTACTACATGCTGAAACTTGTGCATGGTTTTTTCACTATTTTCTCCTGACTCATACAAACGAGTAAGCCCATTTTCCACAAGTTTGTTATTTCATGTATGCCTGTATGGTTGAGCTCACAAAACGTGAACACTGTCTCTAGTTTGGATAGCTCTACCAATCTTGCATAATATACCTATAACAGAGCTATGGAATATAAGCGACAGATATTGTAAAATCATATTAATTGTTATTTTTGGTCCCAAGTCCACGCTACACCTGGGAAAGTAAGTGGCTATTACGCATGAGCAAATGACCAACAAAAGAAAGGCGTAAACTAAACCTCGATCAATAGAAGCGGGGAGATCGTTGGGGAATCCCCTTTTCAAAGTCAATCTTGCGCATTCAATAGAGTCCCTTTATGTACGCCAGGAAGTTTGAACTTTTGAATCTAGTACACTTCTGAAATCCGTATACGTATTGAATATCAAATCATATAACATAATTTCAAAAGATTATTCTTGTATTGGCAATGTCTGTGTGTTTTGTGTTGTTGTTTGTTTGTTTGGGGGGGGGTAACTTATGGATGTTAAATTTGCATCGGGGTTGAGGAATATTATTGAGTTTTACCCGTACACCGATGTGCAGGGCGCAGTTTACTCAGTACTTTCCCGGGTATACTGCAAACCAAATTAAAAACATGCACAACTTATGTGTACGGTGGGATTCTAACCGCCTCTAGCCACTGGGAAATCTCGGTGGTCTAGTGGCAGGGCAACTGCGCTAGAATGGCTAATGTCGTGGGTCTGAATCTCACCCGAGTAATCTTTTTTTTTTTACAGAACTTGGGAAAGTACTGGGTACACAGCGCTTTGCACGCATCGGTGTATGGGTAAAACCAAGTAATATTCCTTTTTGTTTCCCTTTGCATGCGTAACTCTTTTGCACTTCACAATAGCGTTTACACCTGTACCGGAATCTCTGGTCCTTTTGTGATTTCAAAAATTGTGAATTCCACGGCATTGATAATGAATGACCGATACCAATTTTACCAACAAAGAAAAAACTGTTTCCAATCGTGCAGAAATTCGGTTATACATTATCCCGAGTCTCTGATGGTGTAACACGGATGAAATCAACTGATATGTTAACCAATTTAATGAAGTTGTAGTTTAACTTCCCCTTCGCTGCACTCGCATCTCGGTGTATTTTACAATCATTTTTCTTTTAAAACTCTGTTTCTCGAAATATCCAAACTACCAGCGCCGAAACAAGGATAAGGTTTTCGAGGGGCACAACGGGGGGGGGGGGGGGGGGGGGCTAGTTGAATCTGTAGTGTCCTTGGACACTTTTCCTAAGCAAGCTCCTTGACAGTGCTCTTGTTATGCCATTTACTTTTTTTAATAAGATAATCTGACGCGAGTGTAAAACAAGAGTGTCTGTGTGTAAACGTTTAATAGTGTCAAACAATTTGAAATTGTCACATAATGTTACTTTTTGCTTTGATAATTTTTAACTTTTCAAAAATCCAGATTTCAAATTGGAGGGAGAACGCGACACGGACATAAATTAAGGGCACGTGCCCCCCCCCCCCCCCCATCTGTGCCTCACCTCCTTAATTACACCACTGCAAACAATGTAATTCGATGGAATCTAGTTTCTGTATTACATCATTAGTTCATGGCATGTTGCCGTGCCATTTTACTCAACGTTTGATGTCAGAAAAGAGCGCCACCACTTGCCCAAAATAAGTAAATCCTTGTCCTGACGAAGCGTCTACGACTACCTAGACTGGTCTTTATCCGAAAGGATAAAGACAGGCACTGGTCTTACAGGCCCAATGATATCAGTGGATAAACTTACTGTGACGCTTTCAATTTCTGCATTATGATTGGTTTGCTCCCGAAGTGACGTAGTTTGTCATCTACATACACTAGCAGTTAATTGTACTTTCGATCGTCTGCTGCGTCGTGTAAATAATGTTTGCATTTAATCAAGTATAATGTGTGTCCACATGTGAATGGGATGCGAGGTCAAAGGTACATCTGGCAGGATCCTGCCAGGTGCTTTAAAGGTGGTATCTGGCGTTATTCACGAGCCTCAAAAGTGTGACGTCAGATGTTCAGGCTCTAACGACTACCCAGCCATAGCTACTACCGGGGATTATCACTCCAGACACGGGCTTCGAACGAGGGTTATCTTTACTAGTGGGCCTACATGCATCGACTCAGTCTCTTCCCGTTGGAAGAAGAAAAAAGGGACAAAACTGTAAGATCTTTCCTTGATAAGAACAAAATAGGTTGACAAACATTTTTGCGTTTTCCCCTTTTCCACCCGAGTTTCTATTAAGGAACTTCAGTTTCCGTAAAGGTTAAAACAGTGACCCAGTTATTGTTTTCTTGTGACAGATGGAAGATGCGAGTGATTCTGGGTTGTAAATCGATAACATCTTATTTGACCCAATTCGGAGCATTTGGAACGCTAGGTGGCAGCAGACTTACCACATATATTTCCATTGTTTACGTAGTTATGAGCATGCGCACATTACCGAGAACAATGGATTTACCAGTTAAGTCTGCTGCCCCCTAGCGTCCAAAAAGTCTCCCAGGAATTATTCGTATAAAGTAATAAGCTACAAGGGAAACTGATTGGGTAACTTTTTAAAATAATTTGGGTTTGAACAAAGAAAAATTGACTGGAGCGGGACTTGAACCAACGACCTCCGGATTAACGTAACCAGCGCTCTACCAACTGAGCTATCCAGCCCTATGTTGGCGGTCTCCCTATTAGTCAATATCTTTGCTTGGGGGTGCCAGTCAGAAGCCATTCAACCGTTAGCTGCTGTGTAGACAGGGATCACACCCAAGTTTACGATACAACCTGGGAAGCGGCAGCCACGGGATCACCTTAAGGGGATGCAACATTTTAATAATAAATATCAAGTAATAAACCACAAGGGAAACTGACTGGGTAACTGTTTAAAATAAGTTGGGTTTGAACAAAGACAAATTAACTGGAGCGGGACTTGAACCAACGACCTCCGGATTAACGTACCGGCGCTCTACCAACTGAGCTATCCAGCCCTATGTTGGCGGTCTCCTTACTAAGTATTCCTGTAATGTTCGGCATGAAGTGAGCAGCAGGGAGCTATTCATATCAAAGACTGCTGGTCAAAAACTTGAACTTTCTGTTTCATATTGTTACTGTTATTTATTTATGCATTTACACATCCAACACTGCAAGCGTCAATAACAGGATGGGCGAATAGGAAACGAGGTACGTTCACAGTTTTAGATTGGGAGGAAAACCCCAGATAGGGAAAAACCCACGCAATCAGTAGGGACTGCAAAACCCAAACCCACATGCAAGGCTCCGGTCTGAGGTGGTCCAGGGGTCAACAGAGGTGAAAAAGGCAGGGAAACGATCACTCAGCCAGCCTGATGCCCATCAATTATTGTTAATTTGTTAGGCCAATATCAGACATAAGTACAAAACAAAACAGGTAACTAAAAATACAATGTTACAAAAAGGAGGAGGGAATCAGACGAAGAGGTCAGGTATTCTGTGAGTAATTTAACAGTATATTGCGCCTTGAGTACTGTTCTTGGGTCGCCGTCTCTCCGGATAAATTGCAGACTTCATCCCCGAGCTTGGAGATGCGAGCGTCTCGTGGCTGGATGGGAGCTCCATTTCCAGAGTTTTTTTTGTGTGTATGTCCTCGCTGATAATTTGCAATAGCCTCAGCCAGTACTGGAACCAGAACAACAATAAGGGGCTTTCGATGTAAGGGCATCGATTTAAGGGGCGCATCTGTTGAATAATTAAATAATTGAATAATACAGCAGGTAATGGAAATGTTGCGTAAAATTGGTACAAGTTTTAACACTAACGGTGTGGGTACATTTGTATGACCGTCCACTTCCAAGTGATAATGTTATAACCGTGGCTCGGAAACCCCCCCTTTTTTTTTGGGGGGGGCAATTTTTCTGAAATGAAAATGATTGTTTCGACCTCCTCCTGAGTGCCATGCCCTTTATTAAATACAATTTAATGCCATGGTTTTTAACCAGAAAGTACAACTTTTAAAATAGATAGAAATTACACCCAAAATAAAATAATGGAAGCATTTTGATTGAGCTCAAGGCCAGTTTACAAGTTCAAAGCTGTGTTCCCGAACTTTATTTTAGTCACAACTTGAACTTTCACAAAGGTCATTTAAAGGTAACGTGACGTGTAGTATCCAATATAAATGCGTGGAAAAAAATTAACCGACCCTTATCAATACAAAGACAGTCCGACAATTGGGCCGATTAGATCGGACCGGGATACTGCTAGAATTAAACAGCAAGGTAGGTGGGTGGGTGTATGTGTGGGGGATTTCGGTGACTCCCCAAAATTGCTGTCCTGTGACATTCCTTTATTCACTGTTGTACAGAGCCCAAAACGGAAAGTAATTATCGACCCCTTGCATTGGCCGCCATCTTTTTGATGAAACGTGCACGCGTGAAAGGCTATCATTGGCTGAGAGTCGCGCGCAGCGCGTACACGCCTGCACTTTTTCCATTGTTTGTCATCAAAGATGGTGGCCACTGACGTCATGTGCAATCCATCTATTGCAGTCCTTTTACACTAAAGATTGTAACCAGCACTTTATTTTGTTCGGTATAAACGTTCTGTTCAGTAAAAGTTGTCTACTGCCCTCTATCGGTAAACAAAATACTTCAACAAAAGAACGAAAGAAAATTGAGACAGATTGGTATAGCGCCCTCATAATAGTCTTCTGGCGCGTATATTTTTTGAATCATCGATACTTATTATTTCGATACACTCTGCACAGTCAGAGAAGAGCGTGCACAAACTCCCTAATATGGCATATCAATCATTTTTCACTCGCGTGGGCTTGTGGGATTGAGGGCGTGTTGACCCTTTGACACCGAGAACAAAATAAAAGGCATCCGGGAGTTTTGACGGGGTGAGGACATCCTCGATTCGCTTTCGTGTTACAAAACATTAAGGCGGACGCCAATTATTAAAAAACCCAAGTCAAACAATGGGAGTACAAAAACAAGTCCTTGATTTACCGGGTCAACAAACATTCACTATACTACATGGACCACTAAATTTTCACAAGTTGGTTTCATTCACACGCTGTGTTTTGTAGAAAACTAAAGGATGAGAATGAATTTATTCTTTCGGAAATTAATGTAAACCCCCTGTAAAAACGAAACTCGGGTCTTGGAACCTTACGATGTTCATTGGTTTGGCTCCAAATGGTGTACTATCCTAATCTAGCTAGTTTTTGGGAGGACCCCCTCAAGGGCGCCAGACTCAAGCTCTGGTGTATCTGATCAGCAGAGCATGGGTTCGAGTCCCAGTCGTGGAACTTAATGTGTTTTTGAGCAAGATACTTTACCACAATTGCTTTGTCCTTTGGGTGGGACATTAAGCCGTCGGTGCCGTGTACTAGGATTGGTAGAGCACGTATACGAACCCAGAACACTTTTCGTGGAAGAGTGGGGGTTAACTCCGGTGTTTCTGGTTTACATAACAAGCACCCTTGTCTATATACATGTTTCTCAGGCTGCGAACCACACTAACATAGTTCACTTATGAGGCAACCTTGGTTTCATTACCAGAAATTTCATATAACAACAATGATAATAATAATGGGACATTCGGGATATGTGCGCTGGCATTCCGGTATCTCCGCTTCAATAAACTGGAGCCATTGTCACGAGAACAATTTTTCAGCACAAACTTCCGCAATTTTGTCTGGCGTACGTCCAACATTTTTCCGGCTTTTTGTTCCGTATTCTTTGTGCTTGATTTTAGTGCACGACCAGGTGGCTCCTTTTTTCATGCCCTTTTATGGGGTGATAGACGAGTGATAGGGGTATGGGTTCATGCAAAGTAGTTCATGCAAAGTCGCATCGATGGAAAACAAACAAACAACCCCCCCCCCCCCAAAAAAAAAAAAATAAATAAATAAATAAAAATAAAAAATTAGCAAAATGAAATATTACACTTTATAAGCTTTTATGTAAATTTCAATGCTTTTTTAAAACCATTCTTTCTTTCTATTTACACGTGGACAATAAGTATTTGGTTTTTTCCTCCACGTCAGATTATCTAAACGGTTAACCAAGAGCACCGAAAAGAGGCTTGTTTAGGGAAAATGCAAACGGAAACTAGTGGTGGCCTTGGATAGGCACACAAGACCTCATTTTTGGACGTCAAATTTCGCGAAAGGTCGTGAATTTTTTCCCCCATAATGTAAGAAATGGTAACTCAAGCCTCGTCCACTCGTTGGGTTGTTGTCTTGACATCTCTCTTCCCCAGTCTACTTTTCCAGCCCTTATTCGTCACAGGGCCTTGACTGTGTCTGGCCAGATGAACGGGAGACAAGACCGCTCCACTTTGCTTTCCGTTCCTTAATAAACGACGGTCATGAGATCTTCATGTAGTCCAATGGCCTATCGGATCTTGACAAGGACCATATCGTTAGTGTACGAGACTTGTAATTATGATGAACGGCATGGTTGGCGCGTGCGTAAAGGGCTCGACTCTCACTACTGTGACCCTGGTTTGAGTCCCAGCTAAAGCCATCATGTTTGTTCTCTCCTATGCCCCTCCGGTTTTTCCTGCCTTCAGAAAAATCTAGCACTTTCGATCTCTGGCTGTACTATGGGGTCATGGGTTGATGTGGCTGGCTGTCAAAGGTGGCTTTACATGCATGTAGCTCGAACATGTTGTAGCCTCGTCTTTCGCAATTCAGCTTCTCAGCTGCCAGTATTGAAGGATGATTAGCCTTCTAAATTAGAAACATCATCGTCTCCGTGGCGAGGAATAGTCTCCGAAGATCTGCTGTGGGAGGGTCCGTGGTTCACAAGCACACAGCTGATGTCAGTCCCACTGACGGTACCTTTGGAACTGAAAGGGATATATGTGTATCGTTCCAGATTGGTTCCAGGGTTTGAACTCGTCAGAGACATCATAGTTGGAACCAACATCTTCAAGAAAACTGAATCGAAGAACTGACTCGAAAGTGTTCCTTCGCCAAGTTGAATGTGCTATGTGAGGACCTCGTCAATAGAGAAACTGTTTTCCAGACCACTTCGTCTGCACGCCAAATGAACTCTTCGGTAGCACAATAAACATCATGTTTGCTCCAAACCTCAAGCAAAAAAAACCCTGTTATTATTATTTTTGGTCACTGTAGTAAGCCTGAGGAAGCTCTGTAAACAAGGGTGTTTACTATGTGAACCAGAAACACCAGGTTTATCCCACTACTCTTCCACGATAAGTGTTCTGGGTTCTTTTACGTGCACTTACCACTCCGGGACCTACGGCTTAAATGTCCCACCCGCAGGACAAATCAATTATGGTGAAGTACCTTGCTCAAGGAGACAAGCGCCACAAACGGGACTCGAACTCACACTCTTCTGATCAGATCAGAAACACCAGAGCTTGAGTCCGGAGCTCACAACCGCTCACAACCAAGACGTAAATTGCTGGCCTGTTCTGTAATGTTTCAGGCCTGTGGTGGTATAGGCAGTCACATCCAAAACACACTAGAGGAGTACAGGCTACATATTGATTTTATGTGGTAATTATGTTAAATTTGTTTATTTCTCTTTTGACCAGTGTGGTCTTGCCTGCCCAGAAACACCGTAAAAAATTACAGGTCGACTGCTTTTGATAAACATCGCTCAAAAAGGTCAACAAGTCACAAACATTGCTAACCCTTGCGATGAAATTCTACGTGTTTTTTTCGCACGTGCTTGCTATCGTTTTAAACTATCAACTGGTTTAACTTTACAATAATAATTGTTGTCAGTTTTTGAATGGGGAAAAACCTACCTGGGATTTCCCGTATTCGAAGTCCACAAAGTCACATGCATTCATGGTATGCTGGTTTCACAACAAAAGAGTCGTCAAATTTGCATTTTTCCACAATGGTGTGGCTCCTCTACGCTGCCATATTTAGTAATGCTCACATGTCGACACTGACTGTGAAACTCTGACCATAAATGGTGTAGTTTGAGCAACTAGTGAGAAATTCTAAGTTCACCGAATTTTGTGTCCGTTTTTTAAAAATCTTTTCCAGAAGACCCGGACCCTGATAGGTCCCTGGATCCTCCGGGAATGTTACCGGGCAGGAGAGGGACTAGAGGCTGGGGATATTCCTGGGTTGAGGTTGTGGAAGAAAGGTGTGTTTTTGGAGATTCTCTCGAGGTTGGTTTGCCGACGGGCTCAACCCAGCTCAACGTGGATAGGAGGTAAGAGCATTGTTGCAAATAACATTTAGAGCTCTTGGCATTTGTATGATGCCGCTAATTTATTTGTTTCGGACATGCAATGAATTTATAACTTACTTTAATGTAAACCATGTTTGACACTTAAAAAAAAACATTAAATGGAGGTCATGCTGTCATCTCCATTTATGCGTACCAGGGCAACATTTCATAGAGCTGCTGGAGAGCACAAAAGTTAGCTCAGCACAACCAAATTATGCTTACGAGAATAAGGTTACCAGCCAAATTACCGGGTCAAACGTACCACCTGTGACTGGTATCCTGCTTATTTTTGCTCAGCATAAATTTGCTAGGCAATATTTTCTAGTTAAGCAGCCCATATGGATTTTGGCAGGCCCAAATGTTTATCAAACTAATAAATCAATCTCATTTAAAAAGTTGGTAAAACTTCACCTGCGATGATTTCAAATCGTCTCCAATTATTTTCAAAGAAATTTAGCATTTTTATTTACAAAAGCATCAAGACGTTTTTGTGGTTTAGTGAATCCTGGTGAAATAACGACCTGCACGAAGAAGACGAAACCAGCTGATTACATATTTATTTGCAAAGCATAAATAATTTTACGACAGATTTCTTTGTGCAACATTCGACACAACTCGAAACACACGAAGCATTGCAAATGCAGTGTAGATTTCGCTAAAAACTGGAGCTTTTTTCGTAATAGTATCCCTGCAAAGTTGTCGTGCAAACATTTTGTAATTTAATTTTAAAGCACTAAAGTACGGGTATTAAAAGACACATTGGGCTCAGCTCAACCACAGACTTAAATGTTTGTACTGTTTTATTGCAGTTGTGCCTATTTGGAACTTGAAGTTCTAGTTTTGCATCAAACATTTTGTTCAGAATACAGTTTTTATTTAGTAGGATTTAAAACTTTGCATGGTGGGAGTATGTAAGGTTTGCGGTAACACCATGTGGAAATCTTATTTGAGTAGTGTAGGTCCTGAATACGGTTCTTTTCAGAATCTACACTACTCAAAAGAGATTTGTGCCGAAGCCGCCACGAGTGTACATTATAGGTCTAGCACCTAGACGGGTTAGCTTGCATAAGCATTGCTCAGATCAGTCTCCCAGGGTAGTGTTTTTTGTTTTTGGTTATGTCTTGCGTGTTGGCTCACAGCAGATAGCAGTGTCCAAAAGACTATAGAGCGCCGAATACGCAAGGTGAGGGACTCAAGCTGTATATAATGTGACATGTTCACTGGACGCCATTTCAGCAAGCAACTGTTTTAATGCAACAATAGACCAGCGCAGACAATGACCATTGCCATCAATTATATTTAAAAAAACATATGCTTGCTGAAATGGCGCCCATGCGTACTTAACGTTCCAACAATCGATAGAGCTTCAGACTTGCACTTTCGGCGCTCTATAATCTTTGGCGGTTCCCGTCCAGGCATTTCGTGCATGACGTTTGACATGATTAAATCCATTGACTTCGGCTACGGTTAGCTGTTGGCTACGGCTACCGACATTAGACTCGAACACGGCCTCGCAGCGCCCCAATCAAGCAGCTTCGGCATCGGCTGAAGCCGTTGACTGCAACGACAGATCCAAGAATACTTACACACTGCCAAAGCAACGAATTCGAACACGGCTTGCAACTGTTTGGTGATGCCCATTTAAAAGATTCCTAGTTCGTCAAAGAGATTCGCAATCGGACGAGGTATAGTCGTCTTGCAATGTCAAACGGCTCTAATAGCCTCTTTGTAATTCTTTGGATTCTCTCTTTGATGTTTGACAACACCCATGGTGTCAATATTTGAACACCCCAGTGTGGCACTGTTTCGGAGAGAGGTTATTATTAGACTAGCAATTGAAGTAAGATCCGCAAAATGCGGTTTTGGGAAACCCCCCACACACTATACGCGGACACGAGCCGCACGTCTCAGGTTCTCGATCCCAGTCGAGATAAAAGTGCCTTCGGTCACCATTTTCTTCGTAAAACAAATCAGTTTATTTAAAGGTTGACTTTCACCTTTGCAATAAATTTAATGAACAAAACATCATACACACATATATTTTATTCTAAGACTTAAGTTTTCATAAAACTAATTTGTTGTTATAATGTACCAACTATAGGCCTACATACAGTATGTTTATTGTATTTTGTGTAATAGTAAGAAAACGTTCATATTTCGAGAAAACTGTTCTCCAGCTTTTTCATGAAGACATCAGAGCACTGCTGATCGAAACGTCGAATTGTTACGTCACTGTTTTTTTTTAGAAAGACCACAACTCATGAAGATATATTTCATACACATGGTATTGACGCAAAACTTATACTTGACGGCTCGTTGTGTCGGCGTGTATATTCGTGCACAAAATCCAAGAAATTTAAGGGGGGGGGGGGTCGCCGTTTTCCCGAAAACAAAATTAGTGTAAAACAATGTTGTTGTTTTTTAATTGCCCGCCTAATGTAATATAACAATACATACAGCTTGGTAGTACCTCTTTTTGAAAACTACGGGTTTATTTTTGTTTGTTTTTTAAATACTGATCGTTGACCTTTAAAGGTTTTTATACAGGATTGTATAGAACGAAATAGACGCAGTGGTAAAGTGATCAACCATACACATGAAATAACAAACCTGTTAATATTTGGGCTTTATCTGTTGTGTGAGTCTGAAGAAAATAGTGAAAAATCATGCAAAAATGTTCAGCATATAAACACACTGTCCTTAGTTTTGATTATGACAACCGAAATCAGCTGTTGCTTTTTAAAATATTTTATTCTTCTTATTCTGGTTTTGATACATTTTTCTCGAATAATGATTTCATCACAAAGGGAAATATTTCACAGAATTTGTTTTCTTCTAAATATGAATTTCCATAATCGGTGAAATTTCAGATAGATAATGATTTATATTATCCTTGTACCAGTCCTTTTGTATACATGTAGTGCCTTTAACGTAATTGTTGACAAGATCTTAGAAGATGCTTCGGTATGCGGAAGTGATTCAGGAAATATTGACGAAGGAAGATAAGTACGTTGACCTTTCGAAAACCAAGCAGCGGCTGCTTGCACGCCTGGACACCGCGACCTTGTTCCTATTACAAAATCAATCAACACGCTCTATTTTATAGGATGTTTGTTGTTCTCGTGTGGTCATCTTTAAATTTAAAAAAACCCATCCAGTTTGAAGAATTCTTTACTGCACTTACGATTGTAATTGCGTCTTCGAAGAAGGTTTATTTCCATCTTTAAATCAACCAGGGGTTTTTTTCTCCATCTTTTTTTTTAGAAACACGCCATCGATGTCACCTGGGATCACAGGTTTGTTTCGTCACACGAGGAACTTGAAGGGAATTTCTGAGAGCACTTTCGGCCAAACTACCGAAGACTTCTTGACGTCAACTCGCTACACAAAATGAGGTTTGTTCGTTGATTTTGAGCTCATAAGGGAATCAGAGGTCTAGATCAGTTTGTGATTCGATCACTTTCCGATAGGTAGAGTCCTTATGAAACTGGGAAGATACAATTCAAGTCTCTAAACTCATTTTTAAAAATGGTGTAAAACGCTCCTGTGTTTGATACCATGAAATGTAATTTTCGAGAAAAAAAATAATAAAAAAAAAAAATCGATGACGTCCAAACAGTGGTCAGTACAATTTTGTGCAGAGTATGTTTAATTCATTCTTCAAATCTGACGATATTCAAATCAGAACGGCATCGAATCTGTGCTTTATGCCCGGCGTAGAAATTCCTCTTTGAAAAGTACAGACCCTTTTATTTTCGCTGTCCGATGACGTCATGATTCAAATATCGCTCTGAAAAAGTATAACAAATAAAATGATGATTTTAACCATTTTAACGTGAGATAGAGACTTTGCCCCCACTTTTATGAGGACTAAATCTAAAGATACGACACAACCTCATCAGTTATGATAAAACAGATTCTCTTATAAGTTTTCCTTTTTTTCCTGTTCAACCTGTCTCCGAACCCTCAATCAGTAAGAAAACTGGCCTACCACCGAAGCCCGAAGTTGAGAACGGCAGGCATTCGGTTCTGCACGAGCATCCCCTGGGAAAAGTTCTGGATCTCAGTACGAACCAACAAAGTCATCAGCGTCAAGCGGCTTTGCATACTGGAGATGGACTACAGGGTCCCAGCACAGGTCAGTTTCTAAACCATGTATAATACTAACAGGTATAGGGTCCCGACCATAGATTGGTAAATGCCCCACAAATTAATTACCATCACAACTTACTTTGTGAGAAGCACTGCAGCTGTTCATTGAAAAGGAATCCCTTTGAAGAAAACTGGTTTGGAAATTTTTCTTTTTTTTTTTACAAAAAAATCTGAAAAACGATTCAAGCATGAACCATTTCGAAGACTTCCTAAACCACCGTCGCTTATTTCGATTGCAACAATCAATTTTAACTAGGTTTATTCAGCGTTTTTCATCACACATAATAACCGAATGTTTGTAGAGATTGAGTGTTGATTGGGTAAAAAACACGCTGTTTCCGCTCGATGAATAGTGGCAACATGGCTGCCCAATGGAATCAGTGCAACGGCACATTCGTTAACTATAGAGAATGATTTGGGTCAGTGTGGTGCTCTGAGAGCGTTGTGCCATTTTTAGGAGTCGGTGTGGTAGTATGGCTTCATTTTTGCTTCAACAAAATCTATTAGTATTGTACGCAATTAGCTTGGGTGTCTGTAACTTCTTCAATGCTCAAGTTTGAGTTTGACAGGGGTTTGAGAGCAGGAATGCATTTCTTACTCATTGATGTGATTGCTAATGACTTGGCTGCAAAAATGTATTCAATGCAAAGACGCATTACCTTCATCATGTCAATTGGGCCCAATTTTGTAAAGCCTGTAAGCACAGGAAAATCTTGCTTGGCAGAAACAGGTTACCAACCAACATTCCATAAACTGTACATCGTTGCCACTGGTACCCCGCTCATTTTTTGCTCAGTAAAGAAATTTGCTGAGCAGATTTTTCTGCTTTACAGCTTTATGAAATTGACCCCTGATGTCATTTTTTTTTTAAATCTGACTTCCCTCTAACTCTCGCGTATCCACGTTATTTTTTGCAGACCCACGTTTATGGAAACGGACTGACGTCAGCGACTGGTTGCTCTGGGCGGTCAGTTTTTATCAAGTGGACGATGTGGACACGTCAAAGTTCGCCATGAATGGCCGAGGTCTGTGCCTGCTGACCAGGAGTGGATTTATGAACAGGGCGCCCTCTTGCGGTGACATCCTACACAGTGACTTTCAGAGGCGATACGCGGTCGCAGTTGTGCGTACGGAGCGGGAAAGGATGAGCAATCGAAGACGTCTGCAAGTATGTGTTGATGTAGACTCCAACGGAGAAACAAAGAGACCAAAGCTTGCGGAAGATAAATAACATATAACTTTCAGAGATTAAAATAAAATGATACAACAAAATGAGTCTTTGGTGCGGATTAAACCAACGGTATTATGCAGGATTGATAAGAGAAAATAACATCATTGTTTCTATTATTAATTAGTCTGAAAAAGCTTACACTGACCTCAAAGTTCTAGAACAATATTTTCTGTGAAGTATTTCCCTCTGAAATGAAGTCATATTCGAGAAGACAATCTGAAAGCCTAATAAATCAAATGCAACAGCTGATTTCGATTGTTATAACCAAAGGACAATGTGGACAATGTGTGCATGGATTTTCATTAATTTCTCCTACAGCCTGTCTCACACGACGGATTAAGCCCAAATTTTCACAGGTTTGTCATTTCAAAACGTGGTTACTGTCAGTTTTATCAGCTTTACCAATCCTGTATACTTTTACGGTTCCTGAAACTACTTTGTTTAGGGAAGATTTTAATTTATTTAATTAATTTCTGGAAACCAATCACAAGGACTGTTTCATTATTTTATTTATTGATTCTGGTTGTGTAGCCAAGGACACTCAGAAAAGCGAACTAAAATCACTGTACTAGCCAAGAACCCCATGGAGAGAAGACAACGAACATGAAGTTTCAGTTTTAGACGTGGGAGGAAAACCCCAAAGAGTTATTTCAGGGGAAAACCCTCGCAGTCAGGCAAACCCCAATTAATCCACATTGAACCAGAGGTGGCGGCAGGCAAGGCAAGATAATACACTACGCCGACCTCCCCTGACTGTTCATCATAAATTGTATTTTCTTGGCTTGTAACCTAATGTCTGCACTTCAGCAAGATAATATTGCTTCTAGCATGCAGGGCCCAATTTCAAAAAGCTTATTTCCGGTAATAAGCACAATGTGCTTCAATTACTATATTATGAGAAACAAGGTCAAATTTGTACTTGGCCCATCCCAGTCCTTAATGTACAAACTTACGGTAATAAAGTAAAAGGGGACGTTCACCAAAATGGCCGGTGCCATTCGAATAATAATTGAGTACTCATTCGTTGAAATTATACATAATACAGTTGCACTGATTTGCTAATAATTATATTTCTTTTGTATAAAGTTGTATAAAAGTTATGTTTACACAAACAGGAAGCTCTGTTAATTTAAGATTCCGTTTAGGAATAATCAAAAATAATTGGACCAAAGTGATTACTGATTAAAAATTAAACAGACACTAAAAAAACAGTAAAATATAAAATGTAGGGTAAAAGTGATTGAAGTATTTAATGTTGTCATCTTGTGGCTATGTCTCGCACTTGGTACAGTGCCGGTGTTGCAGGAGATTCTGTCCCCATTACGGCGAACGGTGTGGGTGCATCACATTAAAAAAAAAAACTCCCATCCTATCAATGCCAAAAAAAAAAAAAAAAAAAAAAATCTCTTTCTTTTTTTTAAAGTCTCTGAACCTCTTGAAAACCAATCAAACACATTTTCGGACAATTACAATTCCTTTTCAATTTTCGGCAGGTCAGTCGGGCGTTTGTATTTTTTTTGCTAACTACCCCCAGAAAAACGCCCGAAAATTTAATGTGCTTTTTTCCCTAACCAATTTGCTGCCAGTTTTCATGAATCGCATCCACTAATTCCCAAGCCAAATAGGGGGGCCTAACCTTTATTTATCAAGTCTCCTCAAGAGTTGAAGCACAGAACACCCAGGTTGTGGTAACTTGTCATAATTACACAATTTATCAATTGCATGACACCCAAAACGTTCATTCAAAAGATTTTGG
This sequence comes from Pisaster brevispinus, assembly GCA_023634235.1. Classification (NCBI taxonomy): domain Eukaryota; kingdom Metazoa; phylum Echinodermata; class Asteroidea; order Forcipulatida; family Asteriidae; genus Pisaster; species Pisaster brevispinus. Next base: position 7,300,798 of record JAMKCF010000018.1, read on the forward strand.
CGGCTTACAAATTATGATAATCAGTTTGGCGCATACATTTTGGCATAATTAGTGTGGTGGACCCAACTGTGTGTGCAATTAATATTTCTTCTGATAGCGCCCTCTTTTGATGAATTAACCTCCTTCAACCAATGTTAATTATTTCCCATAAGGGGGGGGGGGGGACACCAGAATCTCAGGGTGACAGATTTCCCGAGGACACCGGTACCAGTTATGTTGCATTGGGAAAGATCGTTAACCATTGATATGGTGCGGTGTTTCAATGCAATTACGGCACGGTGTGTACAAGTATTCATGACAGTTTACAGTTAATTTCGACTGTGGTATTATTTTGTATTATGAGATCAGAATAAACAACTGTGCCAGTGGTATGTGGATAGATTGTTTCATGTTAGCATTTCTATGAATTTGTTGGCGTGTGTATAATGTGCACTCTAATACTAAATACAATTTGTTGTGCCATCGCATAGTGTGGCCCCATTTCTCACTGCAGACCTAATTAAATTCAAATGCCTGCTGGTGATGTATCATTATAGGCCCTACATCACAATATTATTAGCTGGCAAAAAAATCCTGGATCCTGGGTCAATGCGCTCTACAGCGCGCAGAATGTGATCTAATCTAATCTTATCCATCATTTGTTGTTTTAAGTGCACCACATACAATTATCTCAGGCAACACACTGATGTACAAGGTCTTGTAAAAAAAATATTAAAAACTGTATCATACCAGTAACAGACCATGACCATAAACGCTCAAGGGGGGGGGGGGCAGATTGTAGAGTTGCCGTCACGAACAACATCGCGCAATGATGAAACGTGATTACAAAAAGAAAAGAAAAGAAAAACACTTTCATTTACTGTATAATTTTTTTAAATTATTATTCTGGTTTATTAAACACTGCACTTGCAGCCAAAGGCTAAATTGAGACAATGCATACAGGATAAACAAAACAAAAAATAAATAGGCTTACTACACAGTAAACAAAATAACACATACAGGCACAACAACACAATTAGTTTAGAAAGCAGCACTATCCGCATTCAAAATAATTATTAACAAAATAGGGAATCAGACTATTTTGAAAACGGTTAGTCTTACACATAACTTGAGATATCCTGTTGGCCAGCCTGAGTTGATATTGCACATTGAAATTTCTTGGTTGTGGTAACCAGTCCCTAAATGAATGTCAGAGTTTTTTAAAGACGTGGCAAATTATAAGCATAATTATAATTAGATCACTGTATGCATTTATCTTAGGCCTAGTATGGAAGGTATACCGTTGGTAATTACACAAAATAACAATAACCATTATATAAAATCTTATTTGGTAAGAAGCACTGCAGTTGATAATTTATAAAATTTTTGAGAAACGATTCCCTTCAAAGGGATGTGGATTTAGAGAGAGAGAGATTCAAAAGCATTTCATTCTGAGAAACGTTTCATTTTGAGAAAAGTTTCTGCATGAACTCTCTTTGTTTGTTTTTTTGTGGCCTCCATCACGTTTCAACCTGCACTATTTCATTCAATTCAGAATTCATGACGATCCCTGCCACATGACTTATTCTTACGCAGCGTTTAAAAGGGACATAGTAAAAATAATTTGCATGCGGGGGGCCGGGGGAATCTGGAGAAGAAAAAATAATAAACTTTCGTTCGAATCTTCCCGATTTTTTTGTTCTTCACCCGTATGTCCCTAAGCTCGCACACTCTAAAACGATTGTCATCTTTATCAAAAGTTCATAGTAATGAGAATTAGTACAAAATACTACAATTATTTGAAGAAAAAAATTTATAGGGGCCATGACACCCAACAAATACGACATCGTCCCTAGAAAACATGTGCACAATGGCCGGATATGACGACGACAGCGCCTATGATCAGACATTTTTTACCAAAAAAAGTGCTGCGTGACTTATCGCCATAGTCTCCAATATAAATGTAAACAAATAAAATAAACGTTTGTTAAAAAAAGTTTCGCAATCAATGTTTAGCATTTTGCACTGTGTGCTATGTTTATTTAGTGGGGTGCACCGTCGTGTACCCATAGGACCGTAGGTTGATTGCTTTTTCTTTTCTTTTTTACTTTTTAAAAGGTTTTTTGTTACAATAGCTCCCTCCACTGTGCGCCCTCAATGTCCGGGAAATGTTCACACAAAGTAGACTTGCTCCAACTGTTTCAACTCTTTGAGCCTTAACAAAGAAAAATAAATAGTTTACGTTTAACCAAGTACAAAACAGAATGTACGTAGGACTAGGCGAGTTTATGTGTGGGCTTGGTCGCGTTCCCACAGTTGATTCAAAACACGTGATTTAGAATTTAACAATAAAAAGACGACCTGCCAAGTAAAGTGACAAAGTGCCAACCAAATCTCGTGACCAGTTCTTTCGTAAGTCTCAAGCGAACGGCAGCGTCTTTGCAAACATGGCCGAAGAATTTCTTCCAAAGTTGTTCAGGTGAGTACACGATGTTCTCATTTCCTTTATCTTCTGAAAGTTTTAATCATTGTCTCACTCTCTGTGTGTCCAGTCTGCAGCGCAGGTGGTTGTTTTAACTTCGTTAACTTAAAGTTTTGGAACCTCCATGTTTCAACTACTCCCCCCTCTAGGTCCTGGGGTTCGTTCCGCTATCGTCTAAAGCAGAACTAACCTCATATCTAGGGACTAAGGAGTACACATTTCCAACTTAAGCACATGATTCAACCGAAAATTTGTGGGTTGAATAGTGGAGGTGACTGAATGACCTTTGTTGTGTTTTGCACAACAAAGAGAAAGAGGTCGACATGTCTTGCATTTGGTGTGTGTATATCGTTTCAGGGCTAGGGCTCGTTTTTTGTGGATTAAAAGGGACCAAAATTTGTTTTACACAAGACCAGAATCTTCATGAGAAAGCATTTTCTACACAGTTTAACATGTAAATTATTTTTATTTGAACAAGCACTAAGAATAACATGAATAAGAAGAGAAGATTTACAATGTATTACTTAAAATAGTTAACTTTATTAAGTTAAACAGTTAGATCTTAAATAAACTTGTCTTTTTTATGGATTTTCTATTGGAATTGTGTAAATACCAGACTCAATGTCAATATTTGAACATAATTTCTTTCTGTTAAAATTAAAGGTGAGTGGCTATTTATTATTCAAAATGATAAACCCAAGACCACCTGACTTGTCAGGTCATGAGAATAGACGGGCCCGAGGCTAAAAATCACTGGCCTCGGGTCGGTGGTCCAAAAACTCAACCCCTGAGTATGGTAATGCAAACAATAGTTAATGGTTAATTAATGGCCTTGTTCTGCCCCAACTTGACAATCATCCCAACTATAGTTGGGAGTGGTGCCAACTATAGTTGGGGCTGGTCCCAACTTGAGTGTTAAAGTTGGGGCGTCCCAACTATAGTTGGGATCGCAGTGAAACATAAAGCACCCCCCATGAATGAACTAAAACATATTAATAGTAAGTATCATAGTATGAAGTTTCTAAGACCACTTTCCTCTGAGAATATTTGAGATTAATTAGAATTTTTGTTTTCCAAGAGAAGGGAAATAAAATGCGTAGGCTGCCTACTTTGAGACTGAAAGCGTCACTCAGATCAGAACCCTCTAAAAAACTCTATTTACGCCGAGTTAGCGGTCCATTATCGGCACCGGCTCGCGACCGGCTCTAGCTCCATCATGACAGTTTGTATACAGAGCTGAGACCCGGGTTTGAAATAAAGAATCTTGTTTTAAAATTAACACCGATTGCATCAGCTTGTGCGTCTGCAGTAGTGTTACACAGTCATGACAGTAATCCATGCAAGATCGATCACGGTTATCCTGTTGAGCTCTACGGGCGATCCCAACTATAGTTGGGACAGCCCCAACTTTAACTCTCAAGTTGTCAAGTTGGGACGGAACAGTATCGTGCCTCTCAAGTGCATGGTCCGTCAGAGCTGTTTGTTAAGCGTAAGGGACGTGATCAAGAAGAGCTACAATTATCACAGCTAGCATTTTCAGTGCTAGTGTACGTGTTCTTTAACAGCAAATCTGGTTGTGAAGCAAGCAATTGGTTCAGGCCTTGCACTTGTAAAGTAGCCCACCTTGCTACACATGTACATGTAGTTAACTGTGCGTTTTGCTTGTCCCCAGGACATTTTTAGTAGCCCAGATTCTAAAATGCATCTTCGTAAATACTATGTATGTATCTTTCATGTCATACACCATGTACACCCACTAACTTTTAAATAAAAGGGAAGAAATATGAGCATTTTATATGTAGGTTGCAGAGTTTTTAGTAGCCCAGAGGGCAAGTTGAGAAGTGGTGTTTGAAGCAGTTTTTACTATAAAACAATGTATGCCAGGCTAGTGTTGAAGAAAAGCCCTGGGCTTACTAACTCACCTCTTGGACCCCTGGGCTTACTAACTCACCTCTTGGGACCCCTGGGCTTACTAACTCACCTCTTGGACCCCTGGGCCTACTGACTCACCTCTTGGACCCCTGGGCTTACTAACTCACCTCTTGGACCCCTGGGCCTACTGACTCACCTCTTGGACCCCTTGGCTTACTGACACACCTCTTGGACCCCTGGGCTTACTAACTCACCTCTTGGACCCCTGGGCCTACTGACTCACCTCTTGGACCCCTGGGCTTACTAACTCACCTCTTGTACCCCTTGGCTTACTAACTCACCTCTTGTACCCCTGGGCTTACTAACTCACCTCTTGTACCCCTGGGCTTACTAACTCACCTCTTGGGACCCCTTGGCTTACTAACTCACCTCTTGGACCCCTGGGCTTACTAACTCACCTCTTGTACCCCTGGGCTTACTAACTCACCTCTTGGACCCCTTGGCTTACTAACTCACCTCTTGGGACCCCTTGGCTTACTAACTCACCTCTTGGACCCCTGGGCTTACTAACTCACCTCTTGTACCCCTGGGCTTACTAACTCACCTCTTGGACCCCTTGGCTTACTAACTCACCTCTTGGGACCCCTTGGCTTACTAACTCACCTCTTGGACCCCTGGGCTTACTAACTCACCTCTTGGACCCCTGGGCTTACTAACTCATTCGCTCGGCCCCAGCGGCCTATCCAGGACCGCTGGGATGGGCTAATCAGCTTGCACAGGTTCTTGTTCAGGAAGTACGTCATGCGTGCAGTGCTTGCAGTGTGAGTGTGATGCATGATGGGACTAAGCATAAACAAATGAGCGTGCTTGATACGTTTGCCCATCCCAGCGCCTTTGGTTTGAAGGCAAGGCGCTGGGGACGAGCGAAACTAACTCACCTCTTGGACCCCTGGGCTTACTTACTCACCTCCTGGACCCCCTGGGCTTACTAACTCACCTCTTTGACCCCTGGGCTTACTAACTCACCTCTTAGACCCCTGGGCTTACTAACTCACCTCTTTGACCCCTGCTGGGCTTACTAACTCACCTCTTGGGACCCCTGGGCTAAGGCACTTTATCAACTCTTCTGTTTAGACATTAATTTTGCATCGGGGATAATGAATATGTTTTATCCTTACACCAAATGTATTAAACACTGTATACTCAGTACTTTTCCAAGTTCTGTGGAAGAAAAAATCCACTACATGTAGGCAAGTCACTCAGGTGGGATTCGAACCCAAGACCTTTGCATCTTGGTAGAGCAGATGTCTTACCACTAAATCACTGGCTAGAGGCAGTTCAAATCCCATGTTTTAGCAGCGAGTACCGCAACGATTTAGTAGATGTTAATTTTGCATCAGGGAAAGGCATAAAGAATATGTATTTTTGTTATAAATGTTCTTCTGGTTTTTTTTTTATTATCTCCGTACATAGTTACATCGATGCACATCAAGATGAATACGTGGAACGACTTGCAACCGCCGTAGCCATTCAGAGTGTGTCTGCATGGCCAGAGAAGAGACCCGAGATCAAACGGATGCTTGAAGTTGTTGCTAAGGTACAGCTTGCTTCTCCCAATGCTAGCGCATCAGCCAATATGCGCGAATTAGGGCCAATACACAAAAAGAAAAAAGTCAAGTTCCTGGAAAACTTAGGTTTCATTCTAATTAAATGATAATAAGTATGATAATATTGACGAAAGCAAGATTATTTTACGGTTGTGATGTTCTTAAGATTTTTTTATACTTTTTTTTCCGTGGTTTGTATTTATAAAGAAAATAAACTTTCTGATCTACTCAGAACTGAAAATTCTGCTCCTAAAACAAAAGGCTTCTTAAAATCAGGGGTTACCAAAAGGTGGAAATGCCAACATTTCAACAAACTTCCCAAAGTTGTAATCCTAGTTTCAGACCCGGAGCTGCCATTTCTTCCTGATTCTGCAGAAAGTTCCCTGAAAACAAACCGACCTTTCCACTCTCCGATGAACAAATTTGAAAATCTCCCCAATTATGGGAATTTAAAATTTCCAAATATCTCCCCGCAAAATCTCCCTAATTGCAAGATGCAAGTGCAAGTAAACCCACACTCAGCAGAGTGTGGATTCGAGTCCCGGTCGTGACACTTGTGTCCTTTTTTAAAAAGCAAGACACTTTAAAACCATTATTGCTTCCTCCTTCGGATGGGACGTAAAGCCCTTGGCCCCCGTGTGTTGTGTAATGCACGTAAAAGAACCCAGTGCACTTACTGTGAAGAGAAGGGATTTGTCCTGATGTTCCTGGTTTGATTGGCTGCATATTTTACGCCACAGCACCTTGTAAACCATTACATGGTGCTATGTAAAGGAGTAGGTTTCAGAAACATTGCCCCAAATACCTTGCAGGAAAATACTGAATGTTGAAGCGCCTTGAGTGTCACTGCGTGACGGATATGTGCGCATTTTGAATGTATTATTATAATGCTATGTTAAGGGTTGGCAGCTCTGCAGACCTTTTTGTCATTAGTGAGACAGGTTGTTCCAATTGGCGGCTACAGCTGCGGCTAAATTTACATGTCATCATGCGTTGAAGTATAGTACGCCCCTAGCAACAGTCATAGCCGTAACTGCCACCATTTTGTCATGTTCCAAATGTCCAATAGTCCAATAGCAATCCTAAATGCTGATTTTCTTTGCAACAAAAACAGGATCAATTTCTATTTAACTCTTCCAGAAATGTTGAAGTATAGTACGCCCCTAGCAACATCCTTACCAACAGTCGTAGCCATAACTACCACCATTTTGTCTTGTTCTAAATGTCCAATAGCAATCCTAAATGCTGATTTTCTTTTGCAACAAAAACAGGATCACTGTCTTTAACCCTTCCAGAAATGATGTCGGCATAATTGTTTTCTTTCCCCATGTGAAGGACCTCCGTGAGCCGTCAGTCGGAGCAACGATTGAACTCATCGATGTGGGCACTCAAGAGATGGAGGACGGACAGGTCATCCCACTGCCACCAATCCTCTTGGGTCACCTCGGAAATGACCCCAAGAAGAAGACAGTCTGTATTTACGGTCATCTGGACGTTCAACCCGCTAAAAAGGTCTTGCTATATTGAGATTTTAATAGATGTAATATTTGCATCGGGATGAAGAATTTGAATTTGGTTTTTCCCTTACACCGATGTGTATTAAGCACTGTATGTTCAGTGCTTTCCCGAGCTCTGTGAAAAAATCCACAGGCAATCACTTGGGTGGGATTCGAACCAACGACCTTTGCATTGCTAGAGCAGATGTCTTACCACTAGACCACCGAGTTAGCCCGATGGCTAGAAGCGGGTTTGAATCCTAAGCAGCAGGTACTGCAACGATTTTAATAGATGTAATATTTGCATCGGGATGAAGAATTTTAATTTGGTTTTTCCCTTACACCACTGTATGCTCAGTGCTTTCCCGAGCTCTGTAAAATCAGTTATGGGAGTTTGTCTGTTTGTGTTTGACTGTGGTTGGTCATTGGATGGGAGACCATTCAATGTATTGCCATGGTTGGTGGCTTGTGTGGGACATGATAGGGTTCTTGAAGAAAGATGGATACAACAAAAGTCACATGTGAAAGTTTCAGCTGAATACATTGTCTACTTGCTGAAAAACAGCAAAAAAACTGCCTGGGTATTTTTTTCCAATAACACCTTATCCCTCGTTGTTTAGCGAGGTGACGGCAGGTTACCAACCGCATCTCTGTTCGGTTCGCAGCACTCGCGAACGGACACCAACCCTCAGAAATCAGATTCATGTATGAATCGTTTCTTGGATTCAAATGTTTTGGGGTGATAAATTATCCAATTGAACCATATTTGAAAGGAATCCTTTCTCACAGTATTTTATACCATCAACAGCTGCAGTGCTACTCACCAAGTGAAGTTTTTATGGTCACTAATTTTTTTTAATATTTGCCAATCTATGACAGTACCTTAAAGTATGCGTCTATCGGATGGGAAAAAAAGCTGTAGGTCCCATGCATTGTGGAATGCACAAAAAGCACCAAGGGCACTTGTCGTGAAAGAGAAGGGGCTTGCCCCAGTGTCTCTGGATCGGCTGCAAAAAGCGCCCTCTATTTGAGCGGAAGTTGTGGAAAATGGGGCCTAATTATAATTGTTTTTTAATTATTTATGGTTTAAACTCTAATACTTCCAACCTCGTTCTCAGGAGGATGGTTGGGACACCGATCCTTTCGTTTTGACCGAAGTCAAAGGGAAGATGTACGGACGAGGTTCGACTGACGACAAAGGACCAGTACTGGCGTGGCTGAACGTCATCGAAGCCTACCGGGCGTTAGGGCAGGACATTCCTATCAACATCAAGGTAGGAGGCGTTTGGTTGGCTGGGGACACTTGAGTATTTCTTATTGAAAAGGTTTTTACTGACAACAAAAGTCCCGTATTAACGTAACTTCAGGAATTTTTAGAAGCTTGGGGGAAAAAAAGTGGACCAGGAGACTGAGAGATAAATTTCAAAGAGATTTTGCATGGATGAAACGGGAAGCTTTAGTCTGATTGCCGATTTTTGTTCCCTTTGGAAAAATTTAAGAAAAACTGTGATTAAATGGCCTGAAAAGTTTTGTTAAAGAGGGCACAAAATGACCCAAAATAATTCCACCATTTTAAACATTATATATTTATTAGTACAAATAACAAAAAAGTAGTGGTGTCATAATTCTAATCTACCCCAAAAGAAATTATGAACAAATGCTTTGCGTCTGCCTTCACGTGACAGAAAGTGAAACAAAAGCCGTCGGGAACACTTTTCTAGAGGCTTTCAAGATGACGTAGCTGGACGTGTGAGACAACGAAACGACTGTTTACTGCTCGCCGTGTGACGCGCTGTTTACATAATATACTATATGACCTATGACATACATGCATACATACACACATTCCTGTTTTTGCATCCCTGTGGAGACATCTTTTGTTCTTTCCTTTTGTTCCTGTAGTTAAGAACCTCCCATAGACTTTGTACACAAAATTCCTTGTGGAGCAACCCAGTCTTTAGAATTTCCCTATGGAGACCCTTTGTTTTTCCCTTTTCTGTTTTGTTCTCGGTCTCCATAAGGTAGTGGATATGAAGACACACACACACACACAGCAGTACGGATCCGGTTTGTGAGGTACTGCTATTGTTGTTCTATTATTCCCTTTTCTAAAGAATTCCCTTGTGGGGCCCAATTGTTCCTATTGAAATTACCTTGTGGGGTTCATTGTTCCATTGTTGTCAGGACCCCACAAATGCCCTTCCGTGTGTCCACCCTCACACACACAGCTCGTGAGTAAAGTTCAAGCATGTCGTCGTCGTCCGAAAGTGAACTTGATTGTGAGGAAGTATCAAATGCAACTAGTGACCAATTATATTGTTCATCATCTTCATTTAATGACCGCAACCAGACCGGTGCTGTCTGTGTAACGTCGCGGGCACGAGAATATCACACATCCAGCTACGTTACTATTTCATGCAAAATGTTTGCTGCCACCATCGGTTACAGGCGCTCATGTTTCTGAACGGCTTGCTGCTGCGGAGTGTTTTTTGGCTGCGAATTTCCCCCTTTTTTTTAATACAAGAAAAGTGTAAAAATCCAACATTAAGGTAATGTACTAAAAAATATAATGTTTGAATTGGAGAGGGTTGGTTGGAGGTATTTTGTTTGGTCTTTAAAGCCTACATCATGGGTACATGAAAATCAGCCCTTGTACTTCAAAAGATTAAATGTCAGGCCTGATAAAATGGACATTTTTGCTCTAATCTATAATTGGATATTTATTATTTTTTTTGCAGTTCTGTTTTGAAGGAATGGAGGAGTCGGGGTCTGAAGGGCTGGATGAGTTGATAGAATCAAAGAAAGACACATTTTTCAAGGTAAGAACAGAAAAATATAGGGTTTCATTTGATTTCATTTCATTGATTATTTCTGGTTGTGAAGCCGAGGACTTCAGAAACAGCTGAGATTGGAATTGCTACTTATTATAGTGCTGGAAATCTAAAGTCCATTTCATTGCGCTGATCAACGCCAAAACGTCCTTTGTGTAAACAAATGTTTTGTTCTTCAGAGGGCAGGTTATCAGCCAAAAATGCTATATAGTTTACACTAATGTGGCTAGTGCCCTGCTAACTTTTGCTAAGTGAACAAATTAACTGAGCAGTAATGATTTTTCGGGACTCGAGCCGGCACTCTGCTGATCAAAAACACCAGAGCTAGAGTCCGGTGCTCTTAACCGCTCGGCCATGACATGTCACTTTTTTATCACAAACTTTGTTTGATCTCCTAGGACGTTGACTACGTGTGCATCTCTGACAACTACTGGCTCGGAAAGAACAAGCCTTGCATTACATACGGCCTAAGGTAGGCTCAAAGTCTATTCAATTTTTTGCGTGGGACCTTTTCTCTTACACATATTTAACTATTGAAAATTTAACTTCACCTTAAATAGAAATACTTCGTTTGAAGTTGGAGCTTCATGTCTCGCACTATGTTGGTTTCAATGGAGTACCAGCTACCTGAAATTGATATTGTCTGCATGGAATTACATTAAGATAACAGGTGTCAGTTGTCGGATGAAAAAGATGTTTTATTCGAGCCTCTTTCTTTAGAGGAGCTTTCTCGTAATGATATCAAATTGCATTGTCCAGATGTTGTGGTGTTTCTTTTGATGCGCATTTATTTTCTTCCACAGGGGCATTTGTTATTTCTTCATCGAGGTGGAGTGTGCGAGGAAAGATCTTCACTCTGGTGTTTATGGTGGATCTGTGTGAGTACTACAAACACAGGACAGGATTTATAAACAGCGAAAAACAAACTGACGAGTTTCAATCGGAGCGTTAATAACATTACAATATAATCCATAGGGTACTCGGTTGGGATTCGAACCTGCGACCCTGCATTTTAGTTTAGATGTCTAGTAACTGCTGAACCACCCATCATGGCTGCATCGTTTTTGGTCTTAGCAAAAATAAGCAGGCAACCAGTCAATGATGGTTAATCTCACATGGTATTTCAGCTGGTAACCTTATTCTGATAACCATGTGCTTAGCTGTGTTTTGTGCTTAAACTGCTCCATGAAATTGGTCCCAGTGCAAATCATGTGGTAAGATTTAGTCGTTAATATTTCTTAATACAGGCACGAAGCCATGACGGACCTTATAGCTTTGCTAGATAGCTTGGTTGATGTCAACGGTCGTATCAAAGTTACTGGAGTGTATGACAAAGTGGCTGCCCTGTCAGATGAAGAGGCCAAGCTGTACGACAACATCGACTTTGACTTGGTAAGTGATGGCCCAACTGATGATGTATGCCCAACTTCAGACGTCTCTAAGAGCATTCAAATGTGGGGAAACGCCTTGCTTTAATTGCAGACACAGATTACCAACCGAAGTAGCATGTAATGTGCCATAATTGTCACTGGTTCCCTGAGGATTATATCCTTAGTACATAATTTGTTTCTGTTGTACATGTTGTATGAAACTGTTTGCCATTTTTTGTAGACACTAGGTGGCGGCAGACTTGCAGGTTAATTGGTTGTTCTCGAAAATGACGTAAACAGTGGGAATTCAACTTGTTTCTCCACTGCCACCTTGCAGTCCAAAGTCTTGCATCTGATGATCTTTTGCTCATGGAATAACATGGAATTGGAATTACATGGCAACAGAGGTCACGACCTCTGTTGCCCCTGGTCTTGGCCTTGGTGCCCCTTCAAAAGTTTCCCATAGACTTTAAGATCTTCCAATGGAAGTGTCCTTTGCAAAAAGGAAAAATGGCATTGACCTCCCAAGGATGAAAAGTGCCAGGTCTGCTGAAGGTTACGTTGAATTATAAAAGTGTATTTTGATCACGTTTATTTACTGTTTGCTTTTCATTTCTTATTTGTGAATATCTTCTGTGTAATTTTAATATGATCATGATGAACTTGCTTTGATTTTTGATTGTTTGTACTTGTTGGCCATTGGGACTACTGATGTAGTCAATGTTTATAGATTTTGATCTTTTTTCAAATTTGTTTTTATGCGTACCATAACTTGTGTTTAACCCATGATACGCTAAATAATAGTCCCCAATGCAAATTTAACATATGTTCATAAACCATGTGACCCGTGACATCACATGTTTACAAAAGAGCCACAGAGCCTGGACTTCCTGCAGGCACGATTTGTACAAAGCCCAATGGTAGAAAACATAAAGTCGTATATTTGCATGGAGATTGCGCTGTCTGATTTGTATCAACTTTTTGGTATGAATAATGAGGGTATATCTCTTGCCTGCCAGTGATGCCCTGGAATGTACAAGGTCACTCTTTTTTGTGAGCGAAAGGTTACATGGTCGATACTGTTGAGTTATTCCTTGCTGTTCATTTCTTATTTGTGTGTGTCTTTGAGTATGTTTAATATGATGAAATTGCTTAAATGCTGATTGTAATGTGTTTTTTTCTATTTACTTGGGTTTGAACAAAGAAAATTTAGGGTTTTTTTCTGTGCTATTGTGGATATTGTATGGATTATGTGCAACTTAAATTAATTGTTTTATTGTGTATTGATAATTGTAAGTGTTTTAATCTTTTTCAATCACTCAGCTTGTATTGCTACCATAATGCAGAGTTCTCCCCCAAATTCTGCGGTGGGGTGGGGAGGGGGGGGGGGGTGGGCATTCTGGACCCAAATTTTAGAAGTTTGGCCTAAGCATGCTGAATTGAACAGAGATCCTTGGAATGTTTTCACTTCCTCATTATCTGGGTTGTAAAAGCCCTACTGTGCAATCTGGGGCATTCTGAATGGTTTTATCATGATGATTTTTGTGAATTTGATTTGAAGTAAAACAAATGTTTAATAATTGTGTGATATACCTGCCGCTATTTGCAGACCGGCCGCTACTGCAAGTTTCCCAGGTAAACATCCACTGTATAACGTTGTTGTTCACACATTTCCGTGAACTTACCTGGTAAGTCTGCTGCCACCTAGTGTCCAAAAAGGTCTCCCATCGAAGTTAGTCAAAAAACAATAATTGACCGAATTTGCTTTGATTCACAGGAGGAGTATCGTCAGGAGATTGGCACAACGCGGCTGTTACACGACACCAAGCAGAAGATACTGCAACATCGCTGGAGGAACCCTTGCTTGTCAATCCATGGTAAGGAAAGGTCATACAGAGGTGTACGCCGTGCTTGACGTCACAGCGCTGCAGTCTAATCAAGACATTGCATATAGTGAAGATAATTTTGAGAAGTTCCTGCGATCCACAAATCTACTCCGCTGCACCAGATAAGACTTATCAAGTTATAAGCCACAAAGGAAACTGACTGGGTTAAGTTTTCTTACAATTTGGGGTTGAACAAAGAAAAATTATTACTGGAGGGGGATTTGAACCAACGACCTCCGGTTTAATGTGCCAGCGCTCCACTAACTGAGCTATCTACATGATCTAGTCCTATGTTGGCGGTCTCCCTATTTTGTCAGTAAGCTTTGTTCGGGGTGCCAATCGGAAGCTGGTAACTGCCGTGAACTCTGGCTACACGACAGTTAGCGGTTAATTGTTATCAGTATTATCTTTACCTTTAAACTAACAAGAACAACTTGATTTGAAATTTCCAGGTATCCAGGGAGCCTTTGATGGTGCAGGTTCCAAGACGGTAATCCCTCGCAAAGTCATCGGCAAATTCTCCATCCGTCTGGTTCCCCACCAGTGCCCTGCGGAAATAGACCAGCTGGTCACCAAGTACCTGAATGAAATACATGCCAACCGCGGCTCACCGAACAAAGTGACGTAAGTAAGATTTGAAAACTTTTGGGGTGGGGGGAAACCGCCTGGAAGTTTGTGTGTTTATTTCTCTGAACTGTGTAGTATTGTTGTTACTATTCTTTAGGAGGCTGTTGGTTCAAATACCGTTCTAGTCAATTTGTCTTTGTTCGACCTCAAATTATTAACAAATTTGACCAGTCAGTTTCCCCTGTTGTTTATTACTTGATATTTGAAATCAAAAAAACTTGCATCCCCTTAAGGTGATCCCGTGGCTGCCGCTTCCCAGGTTGTATCGTAAACTTGGGTTGGATCCCTGACTACACTGCAGCTCATGGTTATACATGTATATGGCTTCTGACAAAATAAGGAGACCGCTAGCACAGGGCTAAATAGCTCCGGCGCGTTAAACTGTAGGTCGTTGGTTCAAATCCCGCTCCAATAAATTTGTCTTTGTTCAACCCCAAATTATTTTAAAATGATCCGCTCAGTTTCCCTTGTTTTTTATAAATTGATATTATTTATGCGCAGAGTTTCCTCCGGTCATTTGGGAGAAAGTTGGTTGAGTGACTTTGACCACCCTCACTACATGGCTGGACGCAGGGCCGTCAAGACAGGTAAGGCCCTCAAATCAATGATGGATTCTTATTTAACCTAGGTTTGCCTTAATAGGGTTTTAAGGTTTTTGTTTTTTTATGAAAATGTATTCAACTGTCATTATTGTCATATTATATTTATTAACAATTTTCTTACTGTTGCTTTTGATGACATTTCTGCCATTGTTATTACTTTTATTATATTATTTACATGTTTTATCAATGTTGAAACTTTTACTATTATTATTATTTCTGCAACTATTGTTACTGTTACTATATCTATATATATTATCGATGTAAAACCATTTCTGCTATTATTCCCAGTTACTATAGACCATGTGACCTGTGACATCAGAGCCAATAGAGGGAATAAAACATCAGATATTGGAGAATGCACCTTGTCTGATTTTTATTCCCTTTTGATACATTGTATGAAGAAAGAGGACGAATCTTAAACCTTGTTCAGCTGTTATTTTTTATAACTGTTGAATTTATGTGTTAATTATGACACAAATTGTAAATTCTCCCATATGAGCAGTGTAGTATCTTGCCTGCCAGTAAGGCCCTGGAATGTACAAGGTCACTCTTATTGTTACATAGTTTATTACTAGTACTATTACTAGTACATGTAGTACTAGTACTAGTACTAGTACTAGTACTATTACTAGTACTACTACTACTACTATTATTACTATTTCTATTACTGTTACTGTTACTATTACTATTATTATTACTCTTACTACTACTACTATTATTATTGTTACTATTACTATTACCTGTTACTATTACTACTACCATTATAACTACTATTGTTATAACTATACTTCTACAGCCTTGTTTGTTTTTGATCCAATCCAATGTGACTTACAATCATCTTTGTTGATGAATGTGTGAATGGTTTTAGGTTGTCTGCATTTCTATAGAAGCCACTCCCCCCCCCCATATTAGTTGGTTCTTTCGCTTCGTTTCTAGAATTAGATATTCCATTGATGTATTTATTGTCTTTGACTTTAAACTACAGTTATTTTGTGACTGTGTAATGTTTCCTCTACTTTTAAGGGGAAACAATGTTAGTGTTGGATTCTTGTGTAAATTGTTGTGCTTACTAGCTTTGTGAAATTAAGGCTACATCTGAATTAGCGGCTACAGCTACGAATGTGGCTAAGGGTGTTGCTAAGGATTTACTATACTTCAATGCATGATGACACGGAAATCTAGCTTTAGTCGTAGCTGTACACGCCAATTAGGACTTGACCTGAGATTCATTTTAAAATATGGCCATTTGTTGCTTTGCAGTTTTTGGCATGGAGCCTGACATGACCCGAGAAGGGGGCAGTATACCGGTTACGCTGACACTTCAAAACGCCACGCAGAAGAACGTGATGCTACTGCCGATGGGAGCCTGCGATGACAGCGCGCACTCCCAGAACGAGAAAATGGATCGGTCCAACTACATCAATGGGGTAAATGCAAGGGAGTCTAGCCCCAAGACTCCTTAATGTCCCACCTCTTTGTTTCCCAGCTACTCTGGGTTCATCAGGCCATTTATTTTATTTTTGTTTTCATTTGGGGATCAACATGTGGCATGGTGTACCCCCACTTCTATTGTGTCTTTCTTGTGTTCTGGGAATCTCAAGAATTCTTCAGAGGATTTTAAGGGGGGGGGTACTTCTGTACAAGAGGAAAAGAAAGTATGGGAACATTGGAGGGGGGGGTACACCCTCTGCCACATATCGGGTAGGGTATATGTATTTTTTTTTACTGTTTGATATTATTAACTCTACTTAGGTCAGGACCAGTTTTGAGGGAATACAAATTATTATCTGTTATCCATTATTCATTTCTCAATGTTATAGTGTAGATAGGTCAGCTGACTTGTACAAGTTTATGAGTCAAGAAAAACTGCAATGCATTATTTAATTCCTATAAATGTTTTTTTATATTTTTTATTTCTAGGCCAAGCTCATCGGAGCCTACTTTGAAGAAGTCGCTAAACTGGATTAAAGATCTCCATGAACGGTTTTAAAAGAACATCAACTTGGATTGAAAGCTAATTTCTTTGGGGACAACTTTGAAGATGCCACTGAACTGGATGCCAGTTTTCATTAATAAACGAAGCACATTAATAAAAGAAGCACATTAAAAACTTTGGAGAGAGAACCAACATCAACTCGGATCGACACTTACAATATAACCTCCAAGTACTTAACAATATCACTTATATTCTATATGTATGCTAAACTGGATTGATAAGTTTCAAGAGAACTAGCATGTTTAACCAAGTGATATAAATAATTTGGATTGCCTAATTATTACCAGATTTGTTGCCTCCTTGACTTTTAAACTGGTTCAGCCAGATTTAAAAAGATACCAAACTTGCTTTCTGAAAGTAATTCTATCAAGTAATACTAGGTTTGACACTTGCAATATAACCTGTATGTACTAATAACAACTATCACTTATAACCTATGCTAAACTGGATCGATAAGTTTCAAGAGAACTAGCATGTTTAACCAAGTGATATAAAGAATTTGGATTGCCTAATTATTACCAGATTTGTTGCCTCCTTGACTTTTAAACTGGTTCAGCCAGATTTAAAAAGATACCAAACTTGCTTTCTGAAAGTAATTCTATCAAGTAATACTAGGTTTGACACTTGCAATATAACCTGCATGTACTTAACAACTATCACTTATAACCTACATGTATGCTAAACTGGATTGATAAGTTTCAAGAGAACGAGCATGTTTAACTAAACCTAGTGATATAAAGAATTTGGATTGCCTAATTATTACCAGATTTGTTGCCCTCTTGACTTTTAAACTGGTTCAACTAGTTTTAAAAAGATAACTAACTTGCTTTCTGAAAGTAATTTTATCAATACTTGGTTTATAAACCGCTACAGTACTTTGTTTTTATATTCTTGCTTCCTTTCTTACAGTGCGACTGCAACAATTACAATTTCTATCAGTATTGTAATTCAAATTTATTTGAAAATATGCAAACTAATGGATTAAAAATAGTCTGCCTTTACATTTCCTTGCCACCCCACCATCAAATGGAAATAATTATTAAGATATATGCACAGTTTCATCGTTCATGAGTGTTTGAATGGACACTGCACAAATAAATGGTCAGTTGACGTCAGAGAGCTAATTTGCATATTGATCACATGCCCGCGTTGTACACTGGTAGAGAAATGGCATTGTAAACTTTCCATATTTCAAGCTGTGAGAATTCAGTTTTCAAGCTAGTGCGATGATTTCAACCTGGGTCTAATTTCATAAAGCAGTTTTGCATGAAAATATTGCTTAGCAAAAAATGAGTGGGGCACCATTCGCAACAATGCGAACTTTTTGGAATGTCGGCTGGTAACCAGTTTCTGCTGAGCATGATTTTTCTGTGTTTAGCAAGTTTTTGTGCTTACAGGCGTTATGAAATTGGGCTGCTGACGGATGACTTAAGTCTTGAAGTAGGGTCTCAGCTCTGCGGTCAATACTCTGTGGAAATACCATTCAAGTTTGTTGGCTTTTTGCAGCCAAAATTATTCCAAAATATCATAATTATGCAAGACTCATTTTACATTGCTCATCACAGTGTGGGTATTAATAGGAAGTAACTACATGTATACCTAGTACACTTGCAGAAATCTCTTTTGGGAGGAGTGTTGTATTCTCCCATTAATTTCTTTCTCAAAATGTGCCTTTTTTTCAAAGGATTTCTGTACATTCCAGATTTTAAAAATGTCAAGAAATGTACTTTCAAGAATAGTTGTGCCGTCTTTTAGTTCCTTTCAGTAGTTTTCTAACAGTTTCATTTGAATCGACTTTCTTCTGCGAAATGTCATCAGAATGTAAGGCAGTAGGAATTTTGCAGACCCAACAGTGTATCACTGGTACCTGATCTTACTATCCTCGACAAAAAAATAGAAAATGCATCATTTCTAAGCCTTATAGAATGTTGTTTGGGGGCTCATTATATTTTACCAATTAAGAAAATATAATCATGCATTAAAATTGAATTAAATTTTGATGACTCAATTAATAAGACAACGTTTTTAGTTTGAGCGTATATTTGTTGTGAGTCAACTCAAAGTGTATTACTTACGGATCGCGTAGTAACGCAACATGAATACAAAAATCGCAGCTCTTATCGTGACGGGTACATGTACATGATAGTTATCAGCGCTGGAGGACTCGAGACTGCTCCCCCTCGGACTCCCCCTCCCCCTCGGTCTCCCCCTCCCCCTCGGTCTCCCCCTTGGACTCGATGGGGAGGAATCGGGACAGCAGCGACCCCTTCCATGGCTTAGCAAAACACCCCAACTCTGAAATTTTGAGTTTTTATATACAAGATCATTTCTAGGTAAATTGAGGGCAGTATTTTTCCATTTCAAAGTTCTAAAGTCATACTAAGTATGGTTCTGGAATGTAACATGTCTTATCTCGGCCTTTTTTTACACTTTTGTCCCTGCCCAGTTTGATAGCAAAACAGCTTATCTCTGTACTTGCTTTTCTCAAAATGTCGTTTTTTTAACTCGGCTGTTTTGCCACAAAAGGGCACTGATAATTATGCTCATGAAGAGTGAAAAACAAAGAAGCTTTGTGGTTTGAGTTCAAGCCACAGTCTCCAACTACTGTCTTTATTCAGAACGCCCCGGCTACCGAAATTTTGGCAAACTGGTCACATGAAAAAAAAGAACAATTTAGTTGCCTGCGACCGAGTGAAAGTAGTTCCCACGTACTTGTGCGACTGACGCTAAACCAATATCACTGATTGGTCAAAAGTTTATAGTGCACACCGTACGCTGTATGAATATTATGACTCTATGATGTATGTACATGATGAATATGATATATGTATAGTTAGATAACTCACGTACGTACACGATAACTATTTTGTACGTACACAATAAGTTTAAATTTATTATGTACTTGCATGATAGTTACCATGTACATACATGATAAGATTGGTTAAGATATCTGTTTTAGAGAGACAGGGATCCTAGGTTCCAATATCCTACTTTAGTTATTACAAGTCTCTGAAAGCCCTGAGTATTTGCTACTTGCACGGAGATGCCATGTGCGTGTAGAGCCTCGACTTCATGCTTTATTTATATGTTTATGGATCTGTTTGGATGAATGTGTCATTACATTACCGTGACAATACAGTTATATACATGTAATGCTTCTATTTACTGCTGTCCCAAATTCAAGGCTCTGCACGCCAGTGGCGTAGCCAGGGGGAAGGCTGCCAGGCCCCCCCCCCCCCCACAAAACAAAATAATGATAGTGTTTAGAAAACGAAACAGAAGACAGAAAAAAGGAAAATGCGTGTTCGTATAATCAAAATGTAGTGAACGATCGCAATCTGAATAGCTACCGCGGCCACAAAATGGCATTAGAGGAAGGTGGCCCCCTGCGTCCTTCCAAAATACATGTAGAAGCATAACCTCCTTCCCCACAAACCCATTTCTCTGCCCTCTGCCCCACCCCCCACCCCACCAAAAAAAGTCCTGGCTACGCCGCTGCTACTCGCAAATGGCTGACCGTGCTCAGAGTGAATCATACATGGTGTTAGAGTGAAAACCAAGATATTAATAAATAATTAGTAAAGTACTCTTTGCATTTGGGATTTATCATGTACAAGCGATATTTGAAAACCATTGACCAGCTTTAACAGAAAATACTGCTTAAAAAAGGTTAGTCTGCTAAGCGAAAGTTAGGTGGGAACTGAGTGAAACACTCTGCATTATACAGCATTTTGGTAACCTATCAGTTGCACTTGATGATGACCCAATTTTCTCAGCAGTCATGGACTGACATACAGTAGCAAAACAAGGGTAAAATTGTAGGTGGGTTTGGGGGTACTACTGGCCAATTAAGACTGTGTTTTCCGTTTGCATTTCTCTTAAACAAGCCCCTTTCCAGCACTCTTTGCGACAAATTTAATATTTCAAAAGTTTAGATTTCAAATGTGGTGGGGGGGGGGCACAGACATCATTTTTGGTAGCCCTCTTAGTTACTCCACTGCTGATGAATGTAAACAGGTCGATGGAATGATATTTCAGTCCTACCCCACAATTCCACTTACCAATGATGTAATTTCCCTTCAAAACGCTCTGCGGTTCCCCAATCCCCCCCCCCTTTTGTTGGGGGAAAGTACAAAAAAAGTTATAAAAAATGTGTTTAAATATGATGCACAGGACATACAAAATAATCACATTTTTGTTCAATTTATTTTTTCCTTTGAGAAGTTTATTTTACATGTCAAACCTTTCCAATAACAATAAACATACATGTTACAAGAAAAAATGTACATTGTTATTTTGTTGTCATACATTGTAGTGTTAAATGGACCCCTTGTCTTTTTACATGTACTGTCACTTGGCTTCATGCCCATGGCAAGTTTACATTTTTATTTATTTTTCAAATGTGAAAGGAAAGAAGAAAACGAAATCACCCACTTTAATGTGGTGCAACTTTGGAATCGGACAAAATTTGTAGTCTATTCGTGGTTCACCTGGCATCATGCTGAGCAGGACTGAATCCATCAAACTCAGACTCAGATAAGATCAGTATGCCTGGCCTCATGCTAAGCATGGTGGGTTTGGCTGTGCAGTACTGAATCCATCAAACTTAGACTCTGATAAGATTGGTATGCCTGGCCTCATGCTAAGCATGGTTGGTTTGGTTGTGCAGTACTGAATCCATCAAACTCAGACTCTGATAAGATTGGTATGCCTGGCCTCATGCTAAGCATGGTTGGTTTGGCTGTGCAGTACTGAATCCATCAAACTCAGACTCTGATAAGATTGGTATGCCTGGCCTCATGCTAAGCATGGTTGATTTGACTGTGCAGTACTGAATCCATCAAACTCAGACTCTGATAAGATTGGTATGCCTGGCCTCATGCTAAGCATGGTTGGTTAGGCTGTGCAGGACTGAATCCATCAAACTCAGACTCTGATAAGATTGGTATGCCTGGCCTCATGCTAAGCATGGTTGGTTTGGCTGTGCAGTACTGAATCCATCAAACTCAGACTCTGATAAGATTGGTATGCCTGGCCTCATGCTAAGCATGGTGTGTTTGGCTGTGCAGCATTGGATCTATCAAATTCAAATGGTGTAAAACCAACCCCTTTTTTGGGGGGGGGGGGGGTGGGGGTTATATTCCAGGACTGAAGTTTACAAACCATGGCATGAACAAGTTTTGATTTAAAACAAACTATCACTACAAGTTTTATTTTAAAGTTATTAACGAAAATATATTTCTTAACATGCCTTCATTTAAAAACAAAACCAAAATTGTTTTGAACTTCAAACATGACTCCAGCAATACTCAAAAAAGTACAAACAAATTCTTCCACAATTTTCCGTCATCTTTTATAATTTTTTGACAACCTTCAAAGTTAACCATACAGCAAGTTCAATACAGACCCTGAATAAGATAAACGAATAAATTTAAATGAATTAACTTGAGATACCATACTGAGAATTACAATGTTAAAACAAATATTAAAATCACGAAGAAACATTTACAGAGACAAAATTAACCCACCATACCATCAATCGAATTTAGCATTACACCTGTAGACTCTGATAAGATTGGTATGCCTGGCCTCATGCTATTAGTATTAGCATGGTGGGTTTGGCTGTGCAGTACTAAATCCAGCAAACCCAGACTCTCATACTGTCATAAGATTGGCTGGCCTCATGCTAAGCATGGTTGGTTTGACTGTGCAGTACTGAATCCATCAAACTCGGGCAAAACCAGGGAAGTCTTCTATACTCTGATACGCCCTGCCCCACGCAAGCTTAGACGGTATTTGATGCAGCAAATCTATTGGGTTTCATGTTTTAACGTTTTCTGAGGTTTGCAAGATTTGATTTCAAGAAAAGAAAGGGGAAAAAAAAACACTAATTTTTTTTAATTTTAAGCAGCCTTTGATTTGTGCAGCACAATTGTAAGTAGATTACCGAAAACAAAATGTGTTTCTCCTACAAACCTTTGTTATGGTTGGAATCAATAACGGGTGAAAAATTACAACTTTAAGGCAGGGCCTTAGATTAGTTTTTGTCAACGTAAGGCTGAATTATAAGCCAAGTTATCAATAAAGATACAATAAAAGTCACCTTTTAAAGTTTCATTTGAATAGTGTTTACTTGTTGAAAAAAAAAACAGCAAATAAACTGCCGGGGTATTTTCACAAGAACGCTGAAACCATCCACGTCTAGTGAGGTGACAGCGGGTATCAACCTCATCTCTGGCTGCAGCATACGCGAACGGACACCAACCCTCAGAAATCTGAGAAACGATTCATGCATGAACCGTTTTGTCATGTTTTATCAAAACCATATTACTTTGAACAGAACCCTTCTTTCGAAATAGTTAATACTAACGACAGCTACAGTGTGTTTTACCCAGTAAGTTTGTATGATTATTCATTTTTGGAGTATCTACTACCAATCTACGACCATACCTCTAAGCAATTCCGAACCTTCTCCAAAAAGTTCACCAAACATAAAACAGAGATAAATATCCTAGGTCTTGTAGGAATATTTCTGGTCTAGTGAAAATTCTGAGTATGACTTGCTGTCTAGCTAAGATTTTCTTAAAACTCAAGCCCTGTTGTCACAATTGTATTTTTTATTTTCTACTCTAAAACGCTATCAGTTTTGAGATTGGCATAAAAATAAGTACCATTTTGGTTTTTTTTTACATTTGCCACATCTTCAAATACTTTACAAATCTGGAATACATGTGAAACTTTGAAAAGCTTCAATATCTTTACTGGTCTAAATGTTACCTGTTAACAAAACATGTAAACAACACGTAAACAACACAAAAACAAAATAAACCTGTGTATAATCAAGGTGTTTTAAACAAAGCCCCCCCCCCAAAAAAAAAAAAAAAACACTTAACAAACTGTTTGCAAGGGGTGCGTTTTGGACAACAACGACCCCAAATTTTGTAAAGCTTCTCACTTGTTACATAAACTGAATGATTTTGCTAACACATCAAACAATGGCGGCATACACCTTTGTGCAACTCTTCAGTCTAGCTTTGTGCATTAGAACATAAGTGATTGAAATGCCATTTCGGTAATCAATAATTGATTAAAAAGTTTAATTGATTGGGATGTTTCACAGCGTAATATTATCTGTTACCAGCTAAAATGACAAATAATGTCGGCTGTTCTTGGCAAAACTGTCCGCAGCAAATACAATTTTCTACAGAGCGGACTTCTGAATACGGGGCCTTGTAAACTATGTACATGGAGATGATGTTCAACTGCTAAGCATGGACAGGTTAGTTACCAGCCAAAAATATCAACTATGAATGAGATTTAAAATGTTTATGCCTGGTACACTGCAAATTACGTTTAGGATTCTTTGTCACTATAGGAACCCAAGCCCGGACCCCAATGTCATAAAACTGTTAAGCCTGATAACTATCGGTTACCAGCTAACTTGTGAAGCAGTACTTTTTGCTCAACAGCTTTACAAACTGGCGCCCAGTTCACCAACGATAAAACACACCCCCCAAGTTAAAAAAAAACTAAAACTGTAAGAACGAGTTGTTTACTCAACTCAGTCCGAATCCTCACTCCCTCTTGACCGCTGTCGTTTGTCGCCGTTCCGCTCGCCCCCGTTACTTCGGGGAGAGCTGTTTGAACGGCTTCGGGTGCGGCTACGCCGCGGAGTGCCACTACGGCTGCGTCGTGGTGTGCGGCTACGCCGCGGTGATTTGCTGTTACGCGGTGACCTGCTGCGGCGGGGGCTGCGACTGCGTTTCCGGCTGTTTGAGCGGCTGTGGCTCTTTCTGTAATTGAAAAAATTGGTCCAAAAATCAAGAACAATGGTTTGGAATAACAAGGTATAAGAAATAACTTGAACTTTGTTGCAATTGCAGGGCTCGAATTTAGGGAGAAAATCAACAGGACTGCGGGGCTTGTAAGCTCAACAATTTTACTGAACCTAATCTGTTTTTAAAAGACCAGAATCATAATGGGCAAAAAACCAAAAACACACAAACAGTTTAACAGATACATTATACTTCATCTTATTTTTAACAAGTACCAGACAATATTGATCTTATTCGTCTAAAGGGAATGTACATTTGTTCAGCATTTTGTCAAAGTTGAAAATATTACATTTGGGCGTTATTTTCAAATGAAAAACACAAGACCGTTTGACTTGTCCGGTCGTGAGTTTGTTGGCCTGCAACTTAACCACTGGCCTCAGGCCTGCCGTTCACTGTAAATTTCAACCCCTGGGTGGTTAGAAAAACTTTCTTTTTCTATCTTGCATAAGTGAGGCTCCATGCCAAAGTTACCAAAGTATTTGTTTTTGTTAGTGAGATCTAATGTTTTTCAACTTCAATCACAAATTTCTTGTGGCGGCCATATTTGTTGGGCCCTGCTTTTGAGCTTGTCAGGACGATGCGTACAGCAACAGATTTTTAAATGACTTGAATTTTTGTTGTAGCAGATCCTCTTCTTTAAGTGTGTTGTTTAATGCAAAATACAGAATTACTGCCTAATCAAGTGTTTTTACACTGACGCAACATTTTGATTTGATTTGAACAAAATTTCAAACCGAAATGCTCTGGGGCAGCCAACATAAGTCTATGGAATACTGGACTATCCAATACAAATTCCATCATTTACCGCTTTCCTTTGAAGCTACGATCACGGCTGCGGCTTCGTCGGCTCACAGGGCTGCGGCTACGCCTACGGGGTGGACTGCGGCTGCGTCTCCGTGGGGGGCTGCGACTCCGCCGCCTGACGGGACTACGACTTCTGGAGCGGTAGCCACGGCGCCTATGAAACACAGCAAATAACAGACATGAAATAGTTGTTGGTTCCCCCTTCTTATGTACAAAATGGTCCTGCAGCTGTTTGATGTGCTGAAAAAAGGAAGCATACCAGTCATGTATGGCTACACACTCCAGTTCGGATGTTCCTACATTATCAAGCATGGCGGCGATGTTTTTGTTTGC
The DNA here is from genome assembly GCA_023634235.1 of Pisaster brevispinus. Classification (NCBI taxonomy): domain Eukaryota; kingdom Metazoa; phylum Echinodermata; class Asteroidea; order Forcipulatida; family Asteriidae; genus Pisaster; species Pisaster brevispinus. Next base: position 7,326,518 of record JAMKCF010000018.1, read on the forward strand.
TTAAGTGGTCAGACTTCACAGCTTGCAGCCCGACATTTGTGGAATCGAACTAGGGTGCTGCCCAGAAACCGTAACGGTGTCTTTTTACTGGAATACATTTACTAGTTTAGTGGTTTCTGTGGGCGTTGAAGTTCGACCAATAATTGTTGGAGAGAGACTAGCCTTTGCGTGTTTGACGCAAATCCCTTGGCGGGATTCGAACCCCCATGCTGTCAGCTAGAATGGGGGTCAGGGTCTCCTCTGGGACATCCCATTATGACTTCACACACCCTTCTCTATATTTCTATTACGTGTAAAACTTTTCTTGTAAATAAGCAGTTTCAACAAGAGCTTTTTTTCGGCTACCGTCAAAACGTGTTGGCAAACATCTAAAAAAAAAAAAACTCATTACCTCCGATCTCTGGAACGAGAACGTGATCTCGAACGATATCTGTGGGAAAGAAAATTAAACCACCCATCATACAAAAATTCTCAAATAAAATCAATCTATCCTCTTCCACCCTTTGATAAATTACAAAAATACCATCTGTAAAACTTAATTTGTAGTTAGTTCAAAAGTGTGTACATCTAGACTATTTTTTGTAGGCTATTAAAACACAAAAATGAGCACATAAAAAGTCTGCTTATAAGAAGGTTACCAGCCAAAGTGCCATTGTATATGTACTGTATGAGACTGGATCCCTGTTTATTTTTGCTTAGCAGAAATTTGTTAAACTTAGCCCCAGCTTTTTTCAGTGGGAAGACAAACCCTAAACTAACCTAACCCTCCAAAAACCAACTAAATGTTTTGGTTGATTCTGTTGGACTGAGGACTGCAGTCACTGCACTAGTAAACTGATTATGCTTTGCATGGGATCAGGCATACCACCATAATCAGAGTCCAACAATTGGGTGTTGAGTTACTGAATGGTGTTCACTGGTGTTGGACTGAGTACTGCACCAGTAAACTGATCAGGTTTTACATGGGATCAGGCATCCCACCATAATCAGAGTCAAACTTCCTTTCACAGAGCAAAAGCCTGTATCTCAAGAAACAAATTCATAAGACTTTTTCTCAAGACATGACAAGTTTTAGAATGAAGTACTGTTTAGAGTTCTTTAATTACCTTGATCGACCATATCCCCCAAAACCGCCACCTGGTGGAAATAACAAGATAAAAAGTTTAAATTTGCTGAATTTGTTTGAGAAATCGGAATCAAAAGATTTGTTAGATATTTCACAAAATGCCAGATCACCCCTTCTACTGCCTGTCTGACAATTCAATATCCGTCTCTATACTGCAGGCTGGCACAGTGCATTTCGCCCAAAACCACAGTGGATGAATATTCAAGGGTCATACAGTAGGAGGGTTGACTGTGTACTGCGTAGAGGCATTCACCACATGTTATCATACAGCAGGCTGGCATAGTTTGTCTATGATTCTAAACCGCAGTGGATGATATTTAATGGTCAAAGAGTAGGAGGGTTGACTGTGCTGTAGGTGCATTCACCACGTGGTATCATATTGCAGGCTGGTACAGTTTATCATTCAAAGTCACAGTGGATGATATTAGATGGTCAGACAGTAGGAGGGTTAATCGTTGTTAAACTTTATTGATGCATTAACAAGAAGATGAACTTGACTTACGGTATCCTCTGGTGTCGCTGCGACAAGCTCGAGCAAAGTGGCCTATTCCACCACACTTGTAACACTCATCATCGCTCTGTGTGGTCCAAACAAACAAAAATCAACAATCCACCATTATTGACTTTGATATTAAGTTTTTTTTTGGTGATAAGCAGTCATTTGTAAAAGAACGCAAGACAGTGTTTGTTTGACGTTACATGTACATGTACTTACCACTCCGCGCTTTGGTCCCCGTGCCCATTCAACCACGATGCTCTGCCCACATATCTCCTGGCGATCTTCAAACTTCTGAGCATCCTATCACATATGTCATACACAAGAAATTGTTTTGAATACACACAAATATTCTTAAAAATGAAAGAAAACAGACTAAACATTTCATCCAGTCTCCTTCAACAAAGAAAGTTTTTTCAGTTTACATTACAGGAAGGTCTTAAAATAATTAATGGTTCATTTAGTTGTTGGTTTTTGTTTTTGTATTATCAATTTGTTTAGTGTTTTATTTCTTGGACATTCAAGCGGCAATAGACTGATCATTAAGCTCCGCCCATTACACATTGGCCAATCACAAGACAGAACACACACCCAAAAGCCTGCAAAAATTTGACACTTTAATATAACATAACAAAATACTAACAAGTTTCCACCATTTGGATTGCTGTGTCATGTCTTTTGTGTGTGTGGCAGGCAGGCAGAGCAAAACACACATGTCGTCGCCAACATGGGGACCTTTTGAAGTGGTTGTTACAATGGGCGGAGCTTAATATATCACGCCATCGTTAGTGATTGTTAGCAAAACTCACCTGAAAAAATACCTGGCAGAAAAAAGTCAGGGCAGAAACCAACCATCATTCATAGCTCCTCCCGTTTAAAACAAATCCTTCAACTTTCAGAATGTTTACGTCAAACCAGTTTAAATTTAGAGCTTTCTCTTTTAATTATATTTATGTCAAAATTACCGAAGACCCTAAACTGGTTTTTAGACATGTCAGAGCATTTACTGATTCAAATTTGAGGATGATTTTAGAGCCCATTGAAGCTCTGTCAATAATCAACTTAAATTTAGGAGTTTCTCTATTGGAATAAGTTTGACTATTTCTTTGCCATGGTTACTACCCAAGACAGACCTACATGTAGTCTCACTAGACAAAAATATTCCACCAACTTTCTTATTAGACCCCTTGAAACGGTCCAGAATCCTCCAAAATCCTACTCGGGAAGTTGTCTGACTTTTAGTATGAGTCAAGGCATACCAATCAGAGTCCAAACATTTGGGTGTTGGATTATCATAGAGTGGAGTGTTTTGTCGGATTTGGTGCTGTACCCCCAAACCACCCACTCTTAGCATGAGGCCAGGCATAGCAATCTGATCAGAATCAAAACAGTTGGGTGTTGATTCAAAGTGGAGTGGAGGATTTTGGAGGGTATGGGAACGTCTCTAGCCAAAGACACTAGGGGTGAAAGTTAACATTCTTAAAGACGACACTGATAAAAAAAATGTAAAAACAAAAAATCTACCTAAGAAGGAGTTATTCCTTCAAAATAAGAAAATATCACACACTTAGCTAACGCCAAACCAATAATAACCAAGATAAGTTCTAACTTAACTTGTGTCTGATGAAGGGGAGAGAGCCTTTAAAAGTTAGAACGGTGAAAACATCACTCAGAAATCTTCCTTTGTTTTAAACACTAGTGATTTTTTTGTCAGTTTTGCTTCTCGGGGGGGGGGGGGGGGGGGGGGTAGGATTGGATTGAGTGACCCCTACATTCACTTATCGGTTCTTTTGAACCAAAAGTAACATTGCAAATAATTGTAACCGACCATCCATCTTGACTCGCAAGTACACAGCTCAGCTTGCCAGTTTATGATAGAAGCTCAAACGTCTTGGGGTATGGAGATGGTCGGGGTGGGGAGGGGGGGGGGGGGGTTAGAAGTTATCTTGGCTATTTATGTATGGCATTTGCTTCTCATTACGTACTCTAAGGAACTATATGTGCCGTCAATCGCCCCTGGCCCTGTAAAGGAGGTGTCAGGTAGACATGAAAAGCTGCCCATTGTAGGCCCGGGTATCGTTAGGATCTGCAGCGGTCAGCGCTAGTGTTTCGGACACACTAGCAAGTCACACGGCTTTATGGTGGAGCTACTAATTTGGGTAGAGCGCCCTCTTGCAATCAGAAATGTGGGACTCAGGTTTGGTAGCTTGTCTTCGCCGCACGTCGGTTTTGGTAGTGATTTGAGACTTTAAGGGTAAAGCGCCCTCTTGTGGCCAGGAAATGGGGTATCTAGAGCCTCCGAGAACTCGTCTCTGAGTGGTCAGGAGGGGATAGTGGTTGATGGCTGAGGTGGGTTGGTAGCGACACCCCCGGCTTCAATCTCTGGCCGTAAAGGTAGCGTTTAAAGGCATTTAGGTAGTGACAACCAACGTCATTCAATCGGACTTGGTAGTGACCGAGAACTTTTTAGGTAGGCAAAGGAACTCTGTGCAAATGTAATCATTCAAGAAATAAGTGTCAATAAAATAAATCAACAAAAGCATCCAAAAGTAACATTGAAAATAAACTTATATAGCAGAAGTAAATTCGATTCAGGAAAGAAGGTGTTTGTTTTTTTTAACTACTCAATAATTTAATGCATTTTAATCAATATTACCTTTAATTTTTCTTGAAAAAAAAAAGAATACTTGTCTAACCCCACTATGTTAAAACCCAGATTACCATCTGTTGCTAATAATTAACTTTGAGCCAATTTGAAACTTCCAAGCATCCCTTCAATCAAATCAGTATTAATACTTGTTTTTATTAACATAATTACTATCACAACTTGACATGAAAAATGAGATCCAAAGGTCAAATACAGCATCAGGTGACACAACTAATTTTGGTACTTTTTTTCAGTATCTGATGTATCAAAATCCAAGAGCTTTGGAGAGTAGAACAACTTAATTTATTTCTCATAAATGATTAAAAGGTAGGGTCATAGATTGGTTAAGTACTCCAAAAATTAACGACCATGAAAACTAACTTGGTGAAGAAGCACTGCAGCTGTTGATAGTAAACTATTTTGAATAAACATTTGAATCTGAGAAACACTTCATGCATGAATTTCTTCTCAGATTTCTGAGGGTTGGAGTCTGTTTCGCGAATGCTGCCGCCAGAGGTTTGGTTCGTATCGGTGTTGACTCGCTAAACATGGATGGATTCACTGATTGTTCTCGTGAAAATACTGTGACAGCTTTTTGCTGTTTTTCTCAACGAGTAGACACTGTATTCAGCTGAAACTTTCACATGTGACCTTCATTGTATCTTGGTATGACCCTACATGTACATGTACCTTCAAGAAATGAGCAATTTTGATGACCGATTTTAAAAATAATGTTTTCAGGCAATTCAGATGCCTTACTTAGAAAACATGCTCAGAACAGATGCAAGGTTCACACTTGAATTGCAGAATGTAGAAATGAATGGATAGAAATGATAGGATTTCTAATGCGTGTGAACCAATGCTGTACTTGACCCTACCATTTTTTTAAATCATTCATAATTATAAAATTTAAGTTCTTGCTAAATTTCCGGCGTTACTCACCTCCGCATCTCTTGGGTCTTCATAATCAATGAAGGCATAGGCTGTTGACAAACATATGAATAAATTAATTATGGAGTATTTCACAAAAGATGAGTTGTTAAATTTGGTCAGAACTTGGAAGTCTCTGACCTTTCTGCAACTATACTTTAGGATAGCAAAGCACTGGACGGGTCAAAATGACGACTACATTTGAAGAAATTGAAGAAGACAGTTGTAACTGCACACATCAAAAAGGCAATTGTATGACTTTTTAAGACCCTTTTTATGCCACCTTGAACAAAATTTAAGACCAAAAATAAGTGAGCAAAGCAGGGGAAACAGCTATATACCCGCTCTCACTTTATGTGTTTTTTTTTTTTACATACAGCATAACTTGGTTCATTACACACTTCATTTTTTTTAAGACCTCAAATAACTTACTTTAACCCTAACCCCCATTAGGGTCTCTCTACACACCCTGCCAAATACAACAGAATGCAACACAGTTGAAATGAGAACCATGCCATATGCAACAAAATGCAACAAGGGATATTGTTGCAATGTGCAGGCATGCCGTTTGTAAAAGGACTGAGCAAGGGTTTTTGCCCTGCTAAATGCAACAGTATGCACATAAGATATGTTTAACTGTTTTTATACAGTCTTTTGAATATGATTTGAATTATGATTCTTACCTAATAATACATCATACTTCTCAATACTTTTCCCATAAAAAAATATTTTGAAATACCCATTATAAGTTGTTCAGATATAACAGAAGCACCCAAACCTATATGAAGTCACTTCCCCGCTGAATGCAACAAATTCAGTCAAAGAATGACATCTGCGTTGTTATACTTTTGAAGACTTTTTAAGACTGTGTTATACTTTTTAGGGATCCGCATAAACCCTGGTTATGTGACTGTAATCTTTTCTTACTCACCCATGCCAGTTCCTGAAGTGGAGACGTCAGGATCCAAATCATTATTTTATCCAAACCAAGAATCAATAGAAAAAAAAGAAAAGGAAAACACAGATCATATTAATATTATAAGACTATATAGAATCTTGTGCTCAAAATTTAACATTTAGTATGCAATAATATAAGTTTTGGTTTAAATTGAAAAGAAATATTGAACTTTTAATTAATTTACACCCCATCCAAAAGTAACACATTCCCTCCTTGCGAATTCTAACTAGGAAAATTGGAGTTTGGGGTTAATTGTAAACATAAACAGGGGGGGGGGATGTCCAAGTCTTTTGAGGCCAACCATCATCTATCATCATGCTAACTCAAATGTGTGCATAAAGTGAAGTTTCTGTTCTACATGAAACCCTGTTCACTTTGAACCATCAATCTCCGATTAAATAAGTAACGTTTGAAGGAATTTTGTCACTTACACTTTTCAACCAATTTTAAGCCTCCCCCCCCCCCCACAAATGAATGTACACATTTGACATGTCAAATTGTCATGTGTGTGTAGTGTGTACATGTACATGTATGTATCAATCATGGTGATTCATTGTATGGTGGTATGGTCAGATATCAGATTGGTGGTGTACATCAGTCACACTCACAGTAGGACTTCAATTCAGTCAGTGTTTAAATTAAAGTTTTTGTCACAAAAAAGGCCAAGGTTGAATGCAAGTCCAATCATTACAATATTTTTATTATTATTAATTCCACTAATCCACTATCTCCCCCTCTATGCCAACAACAAAGTGACAATGATAAACAAAATATATTAATTGTTATAATAAATTAATATTGTTGATATTTAATTATAAAATATTTTATTAATATTAATAATAAATATTATCTGATTATTTTTTAAATATTTATATTATAGTTACACTTACAATTTTTTTTTACATTATTGTAATATTAATATTATAAATATAATACAATTACAAATTAAGTAAATAACTAATAAGCCTTTGTAAATATACCCTGGTGTAATAAACAAACGTTTTTGGACCAACAGTAGAACTTTGTTTTCCTTTTTCTTACAAATTGTGTGAAGGTCGAGTAGTCTAAAAATAGAAAACCAGATACGTTTTAAAGGTCGACTCGTCTCCCTAAGTTAAACACGACGAACGAAGAAGAAAACGCTTACCGTATTTCAGCTCACATCTTTGCATCGGTCCGTACTTCATAAACACATCTTCGACATCTCTCTGTCGAGTCTGTTTGCTCAACCTTCCAATGAAGAGCTGGGCAGACATTTTGCCACTCTACTAAACAAGAAATTAATTTGGCAATTACTTTTCTCATACACTCGCAAAACTTCCTTGTACTCTGTAGTGTAATGGCAATCGTGCGTGACGTGTGAGCTAGCTACGCAATGTGCAATGTGCGCTACTTCGTGTTCAAATTGTAATTATTTGCTCATCCCCTTGTGATGTCTTAACGACTGATGATAACCCTGTTGAACGAGTGTGCTTAAAACTTAGTCAGTTTATATTATTTCCTTCCAAAATATGTGTTGGCGTCTGGGTACTAGATTTTTATTTTTCTCAATATTTTGTGCTGTCTTTTCCCCCTTAATATTTGAATAAAAAAGAAACTAAAAGGGTTGAATATCAACAAAAGTATCCATATTGGTTTGAAATTAAGTTATGATGTTCCATGTAAAAAATAGTGTTTACCCAATAGCAATATTTCAAGTTAATGAGTGAGACAAGTTTTGTTTTGCAAAGTTGATAATGATATAATAATACTTGGGATTGAAGCAGCTGCTGATGAAGCGTATGTATGATTGACTTGTAAACAAAAAATAAAATTAAATTTAATGTGTTTTGAAAGTTTATAAAAGCACAATAAAACCATAAATTCCTCAAAGGTGAACTGTTATTATGCATAGTTGTTCCAACTAGTTTTCTCACAGCCTCTGAGAAAGAATGGCCACGAATAATACTTTCGTCATGAAGTACACGTTGGCAAATAGTATATCCCGTGCATGACGTCATCGTTTAGCTGACACGTTGGATTTGAGCATACTGTATGTACATGTACATAGTAAGTATGAACATAGATAAGATGTACAGTGTACATGTAAAACTAAAGAGTGTACATTGCCCAAGAATGTTTCTGCAGCAACGAGAACAACTTTTTAACGTCAATGGCACGAAATTTACGCTAGAGTGCTGATATTTTGCAAATTTTTCTATTACATTGAAAAGGTGAATACCTGCTAGATCTGGTGTTTTCATTGAGACAGTATTGAATAAAAATGGGTAAGTTTTTCAGAGATTTTTCCAACTGTCCGTAAATTGGGCAAATCACTGAATCACCAGTTTTGCCGGTTGTCTGCTCTAAAATAAGACCATATCCCCAATGGGTTATCACAGCACTGCCACTGTAGACATGCAACTGTCCAACTGTCCAGCTGATTCCCTCGTTTTTAGTTTCTCAGCTAGGCATCATGGCTATTTAGTATTTGCTATTATATTTATAATTATATATGCCATTTGAAATTTGTAAAAAAAAAGAGAAATAATAATTTATAAATATAATAAAAACAAACATCATGATCTTGCTGTGCCTTTTTGAGTTTTGACTTTTCACTTTAATTTTAAATTATATTCATAATCTTCTTTTACTTTTTAGGCAGTGCACATTTTATTTAACCAGAAATAATGCTGTTTCGGCTTTCTCGCCGGCACTAGTGGCAGTTTCTAATAAAGCGCCCTCATTGACGGGTACACAAGAAATGAAAAATGAAATAGCTGACATTATTATTTTAGGAAATTAAGGTATACTAACTATATTTAATTGAAGAGGACTTCACAAATGACACATCCCACTACTATGTACTACTACGACTACCTAGGCACAATTGAATAATATGTATTGTTTGCTTTTCCCTTTAAGTTAATATTATCAATATATCAATATTGTTGGGGGGGGGGTTCATCACCTGAAATAAGAGTGATCTTTTTCTCTTTTTTTACAAAAAAATGACTCGTAAACATGATATATGTATATAAATGGATAAATTTGCTTAAAATTTTCAGATGTAGTCTGTCCTTAGATTTGTTTGTTGTTTTGTTTTTTTAAAGGGAAACAAAGTCTGGAACTGCAGTACTTACTATACTAGTCTGGCAAAACAACATTTCGGGATAACTAAATTATCACCTGTAAAATATCCACTGAATGATTTTTTTTTTTAAGGCAATGCACTGCATTTTTTTTTAATCCTTCATGTAAAATTGAAAATTGACATGCAAATTGTTTAGGCCTACATGTTGTGGGGTCCTTTCCAACAAACAAATGAGGTCAGAATATTAGTGGAAAAATATTTGAGGCGTTCTGATAAGGCAAATGTGCCAATGTGCATCATAGTATTTCTTGTACTTTTTGTGAAGGTCTGTTCCCCACCCCCCTATATTAATAATAACCCTTAACCCTAACCATGCTAAATGCAACAATATGCACCAAATGGTAATAGTTGTTGTCATTTGGTTGTGATCTGTTGCATTTGGCAGTCAACACAGATGTCATTTTTTGACTGAATTTGTTGCATTCAGCAGTGAAGTGACCTCATATAGGTTTGGGTGCTTCTATTGTATCTGAACAACTTATAGTGGGTATTTCAAAATATTTTTTATGGGAAAAGTATTGAGAAGTATGATGTACATGTGTAGTATTAGGTAAGAATCATAATTCAAATCATATTCAAAAGACTGTATAATAACAGTTAAACATTACACTTATGTGCATACTGTTGCATTTAGCAGGGCAACCACCATTGCTCAGTCCTAACACAAACAACATGCCTGCATAATGCAACAAAATCCCTTGTTGCATTTTGTTGCATATGGCATGTTTCTCATTTCAACTGTGTTGCATTCTGTTGTATTTGGCAGGCTTTGTGGAGAGACCCTAATGGGAGTTAGGGTTAAATAAAACAAATAGATCAATAAAATAATAATATTTATAGATGTTTACACAATGTATGTTCAAGTCAGATTTTTTCTTCAAGGTTCAGATTAAAATCAATTTGTTATTTATTCATTTCTTTTTATTTGTTTTATTTACTTATACAATCAATCCTTCTTTTTTTATTATTGTGTGTTTTTAAACTCTTCTTTTCCCAGGGGGATTTTTTACTAGAATGTTCTCAGGCCTGTTCGGCTCCAAAGAACTCAGAATTTTGATCCTCGGCCTGGATGGTGCTGGCAAAACAACTATACTATACCGCCTTCACGTTGGTGAGGTAGTTACCACAATACCAAGTAAGTAGATCAAACAACGAAGGACTAGTTAAAACTAGGGCTGTGCATAAGTTTATTTTCCTAAACAGTTTAACTCTTCATGACACCATAAAAAAAAATCACACCATTTCGCCATGCCTTACTTGTTGAGTAACAGTTTGATTTTAGTGTGTAATACATTTCTGTGAAGAACCAAATCACTTTTAAATCACCAAAATCATTAGATATAGACCCTTTTGACTAAATAAAATCAATTTAAGCAAAATTGTATTTTGAGATGAGCCCGCATGTCTCTTTCTGCTCAATCAACCATTTCTTTGAATAACACCCTTTGTTCGCACAACTTAGCAAGGCTAAGTAATTGCTGTACAATTCCTATGGGAATTCCTGGAGAGCGGGTCATTGTTGGATTGTGTTAGTGAAAAACAAACCCCGGATAGTGATAAGACATTTGGCATGCTGTTTGGCTAGGTGCAGTTGTGGAACTTGGAATTGTTTAGATTTTTTGAAAATAAAATGGCGGATTACCGACTTTTTAATTAAAAACTGTTACTCAATAAGTGAGCGATGGTGTCATTGAGTGTTAAACAGAACTTGTGATCTGGTTAACAGTTCAACCATTTCTACCAATTCCAATCCAAACTATGACAGAGTCATTATTATTCATGTTCATCTTAGTGTAATAATCCCTGTTAACCCGGGTCCTCATGCAACAAATAGATATAAAGAAAGTTAGCCGTGATTTCAAACTGAAAAATTGGTGGCCTGTTTGAATTGAAACACTTGGCGGCCATCTTGGAAACAAAATAAAAAAATAAAAAATAAAAAGGCCCTCATCCTCCTCTTTTTGGAAAAATCAGGACGATCAACTGTTTTTTTTTTTATTTGGCCTAAACTATGAATTGACCTGTAGTGTTAAAGGCAGGGTATACCTTTGGTAATTACTTTAAAAAAATTAATGACCATAAAAACTTATTGGCTAGAAGCTCTGCAGCTGTTCGGGCCTTCAATGGCAAAACAGCCTAACTAAAAAAAATGACATTTTGAGATAAGTAAGAACAGAGATTAGCTGTTTTGCCAAAACAATGAGATGAACGTGTAAAAAGAGGCTAAGATAGGACATGTTATATAATAGAAAACCATACGTATAGTATGCCTTTAAAACTTTGTAATGGAAAAAGCGCCCTCAAATTACCCATAAATTATCTTATTTTTTAGTTGGGCTGTTTTGCCATGGAAGGGCCGTGTTGGGAATGTATAGCATTTTTGATCAACGATTCCCTTCCAAGGAATGTGGTTTTAGAGAGAGAGATGCAAAAGATTCAATCTGAGAAACGTTTCTGCATGAAATGTTTCTGAGAATGTGTTTTCCAATAATGGGTTATTCTTCCTGCGTGGGGCATTACTGCTCCGGGTTTTTCGTTTGAGAGATATCTCTCTCAAAAACACCACTATATACCACCCTTTGACATTAAACTTTCACAGGTTAGTTTTATTGCATATCTACATTTATTAATATTATTTTTTCTTTTTCTTTCTTTTTTCCTCCTTTTTCTCACAGCTATTGGTTTTAATGTAGAAACTGTCAAATATGGCAATATCAAATTTCAAGTATGGGATCTTGGTGGACAGACCAGCATAAGGTAAGCATATCTTCCCCGCCCCACCCTTAATTGAAAGCCCATCAGAAAATTGTTGGCAAAGAAATAGAAACGTTATCCCAAAAACCTTCCCCAACCCATCAAAATCCAACTTTATGTTTTGTTTGATTTTGTTGGACTGAGGACTGCACTAGTAAACTGATTATGCTTTACATGAGATCAGGGATACCACCATAATCAAGAGTCCAACAGTTTGGGTGTTGAGTTTTACTGAATGGTGTTGGACTGAGGACTGCACTAGTAAACTGATCATGCTTTACATGGGGTCAGGTATCTCACCATAATCAGAGTCAAATTTCCTTTCACAGAGCAAAAGCCTGTATCTCAAGAAACAAATTCATAAGACTTTTCCTACTTTTCCAACAGTTTGGGTGTTGAGTTACGGTATGATGTTTTATGAGTCATCGTTTCCTATGTTCTACAGTGTAGTGCTTACTTAAGGTGACGCAGTGCATTGACTTTCAAAAGGGCGAATGTGAAAGACAGTTGCCCCTGGTGAAAGGGTCCAACAACTGATGTACATTTATTCAAATTTGTTTATTGTTTATTCATTCTTTCATTTACTGACAGACCGTATTGGAGGTGTTACTACTCCAACACTGATGCCATTATTTACGTCGTAGATAGCTCGGATAAAGAAAGGATGGGAATCTCTAAATCAGAACTTGTAGCAATGTTAGAAGTGAGTAAACTTTTTTCTTTTCAGCCCAAATTCTCAAATAAACTTCCCTGATTTAGCCTGATCTTGATAGAATCAGTACTGCGTAGGCAAACCAACTATGCTTTGCATGAGGCCAGGCATACCAATCTTATCAGAGTCCGAGTTTGATGGATTCGGTACTGCAGAGCCCAACCAACCATGCTTAGCATGAGGCTAGGCATACCAATCTTATCAGAGTCCGAGTTTGATGGATTCGGTACTGCAGAGCCCAACCAACCATGCTTAGCATGAGGCTAGGCATACCAATCTTATCAGAGTCTTGAGTTTGATGAATTCAGTACTGCACAGCCAAACCAACCATGCTTAGCATGAGGCCAGGCATACCAATCTTATCAGAGTCTGAGTTTGATGGATTCAGTACTGCACAGTCAAATCAACCATGCTTAGCATGAGGCCAGGCATACCAATCTTATCACAGTCTTGAGTTTGATGAATTCAGTACTGCACAGCCAAACCAACCATGCTTAGCATGAGGCCAGGCATACCAATCTTATCAGAGTCTTGAGTTTGATGGATTGCGTTTCTGGGATATTGCCAAAATACTGGAGCGATTGTGTCCAAGCTGGAAGAATAATCTGTAAATTGGAATAAACAATCTGAGAAAAATGTTATGCAAAACAAAATCTCAAATTGAAATTTGTTTTGAATACCTTTCTCTCAAACCACATTCCTTAGACATGTTAGATGGGAATCGTTTCTCAAAATGTATTTATTATCAACAGCTGCAGTGCTTCTTACCAAGTAAGTTTTTATGGTCAGGAACTTTTAGAGTAATTACCAAAGTTATACCCTACCTTTAATATTAAGCAAGGCACTTCACCTTTACGCTAAGCTGTAGGTCCCTTGTGTCTTGTTATGCATCCAAAATAACCTAATGTATTTGCTGTTATTGAGAAGGGGTTTGCTACAGCATTTCTGGCATGGTTGGCTGTAGCCTTTAGTCAAGGTGCACCGCGGCACCCCATCCCAGCCCAGATATCACGCACGAAAAAAGACTAGCGAAGTATACATGCATGCTCGTTTCCATTTACATGTTTTTAGTTGATGACGTGTTAAGTAAAAGTTCTAAAAATGCAAATAAAATTTAGTTTTGTCAAATTATCCTTATTTATGTTACCGATTGTCAAACTATTTGCCAGACAGCATTACCCATCTATATAATAGAGGAGTCCAACATCTAGTTGCCGGTGATTGGGTACAAGAAATTGCATATATAAATATTTCATGATCTTGAATATTTGATTAGCTGAACGAGTTGGTAAAGGCGCTTCGCGGCTTCGCTGCTCGCGCTAGTCTTTTTTCGTGCGTCTTGACCAAAGGCTAGGTTGGCTGCAGATACCGCAGCATGAAAACCCTTACACAGTGCTATACCAGGCCTCAAAATAACCCACGGCACCCACAGCAATTGCCAGGGTGCCCTGTGCTTTTGCTGTGGTGCCCTCTCCAACTGTCCAAGGTTCCAATACAAATTTACATTTTCTTCATAGAGGTGCCCCTTAGCAGAGGAAAAATTGCTGTGCCCCTTCAAGAGCGAAGTTCAAGGCCTGCTATATAAATTGGTGCTATACAATTCAAAAACTTAGCATTACTGGCTTACCCTTATTAAGCACTTTGAGAGGTTTGTAGGTAAACTCTGTATTAGAATTGAGTATTATCATTATTATTATAAATAATTATTAAGTTTAAGCTTAATCCTCTTCATGTACTTTCCAACTTAATGAGAATTTATTGAGAAAGTTCATTCATCTTTCTCTACTGATGATTTATGACCTTTGACCCTTTCAGGAAGAGGAATTAAAGAACGCCATGTTACTGGTAATGGCCAACAAGCAGGACATGGAAAACGCTCTCACAAAAGCGCAAGTAGCAACTGAACTCGGCCTGTCGGCCCTGAGGAATCGCAAGTACCAAATCTTCAAGACGTCCGCCATCAACGGGGAGGGACTGGAGGAGGCGATGCAATGGTAAGCAAGGCTAGACTGTCTTGTCCCCTGTGTGACATATCAGCCATGAACTTTGGTTCTTAGTAAAGCAAAGATGGAACCAGACTAAATGACCCTTCCAGCCTCTTTATGATAACCATGATCTGAGAGGGAGACGAACAAAATGGCAGCGCTGTAAAAAAAACAGAGTACTGCCAGCTGTCTCCTTTTAACAATGTTCCGCTGGCCAAATGCTAGTTAAAACAACATTCAAAGTTATTTCCGGCATCCGTATTTAATATGAAAAATGGCCCAGTGAAAAGCTGGCGGAGTTGCAAAACAGCAAGCTACCTGGTCTAACTGGCTAGTCGACGAAAAAGCTAGGAGCAAGCCCTGCTGCTGAACTGGTTTGAGGGTGTCCTGCAGTTTTGTCTTTCTGCATGTTCTGGGACCTTTTCATCTTTCTCTTGACGTCAAGTGTAAAGACTTGTGTAAGCCTTTGGTTGGAAGGGTTGATTTGTTCTTTGTTTCCAGAAGATGATTTGATCTAAAACAGACATGTGGAATTTCTGCATCCATAGATATCTACATTTGTAAAATCTAGTTTATCTTGTTTCATGCATTTTTCCTGTAGCTCCACTTTTTTTTCCCAACCTTATATGACCTAGTCGTGAATACTGTACTAGCCTCAGCTTTTTTTTTTTCGCCCAAACATTACACACTTCTTGCACACAGACAAAGCGGAACTGGGTAAATAAAGGTGCATCGAGAATGATCACTCCTTGGAACGAGTTTGCCCAAACCCAGATTCTGACAAAACCAGATCTTGAGTCCGAGGCACTAGAGCACTCGGCCCTGACGCTCCATGGATGCGTTCATTACTGCAAACAAAAACTAAATTATATTTTACGTTTCTTTCTTTCTCGTTAGGCTGGTGAGTGAACTCAAAACGTCGCAGTAACAAAGAGACTTTTGTAGATTCTTCCTTCGTATTTCTTATAAATTTAAACAGTATCATCAAACTGTTGGGGGCAGTTGATTTTCTGACAACAGAGGGCGCTGCGTACGCGCTGCTGCTTCGGGACTGCATGCATCATTGATTGTCATCGGGCTTGTTGGTAATTCCATTAGTTTTCCCGGCCCCGTAAAAACGATGAGAAATTGTGATTGCATTGAGGCCGTTAATTGTTGAGAAATACCAGTGGTTTTGAAGAGGTGTTCCACACTCTTGCAAAATGTCATGAATGTTGGAAGGGGCGGGGCATTGCAGGCTCCAAGGGAGTCTGCAGATACTAATCATTAAATGACCGATCCGTGAAACCCCACCTGCTTTTAGCAATGATACTTGCATTGGTTGACAAATGCATCTCCGTCCCTAATATGTGACACAGCATTTTGAAATGCATCAACTTGTTCCTGTAATTTTTATCCGTCAGATTTTTGTGCCTCCCATGGTTGGTCAATGCATTAAAACCCTAACCATCCCCAATTTGTCAAAAATCCATTCTCATGTTTTGTTTGATTCTGTTGGACTGAGGACTGAACTAGTAAATTGACCCTGCTTTACATGGGATCAGGCATACCACCATAATCAGAGTTCCAACAGTTTGGGTGTTGAGTACTGAATGGTGTTGGACTGAGCACTGCACTAGTAAACTGACCATGCTTTACATAGGATCAGGCTTGCCACTATAATCAGAGTCCAACAGTTTGGGTGTTGAGTTACTGAATGGTGTTGGACTGAGGACTGCACTAGTAAACTGATCATGCTTTACATGGGATCAGGCATACCACCATAATCAGAGTTCCAACAGTTTGGGTGTTGAGTTACTGAATGGTGTTGGACTGAGCACTGCACTAGTAAACTGATCATGCTTTACATGGGATCAGGCATACCACCATAATCAGAGTCCAACAGTTTGGGTGTTGAGTTACTGAATGGTGTTGGACTGAGGACTGCACTAGTAAACTGATCATGCTTTACATGGGATCAGGCATCCCACCATAATCAGAGTCCAACAGTTTGGGTGTTGAGTTACTGTATGGTGTTGGACTGAGCACTGCACTAGTAAACTGATCATGCTTTACATGGGATCAGGCATACCACCATAATCAGAGTTTAACAGTTTGGGTGTTGAGTTACTGTATGGTATCGGATTTTGTTAGCGTGAGGAAGGATTTTAATAAGTGACTTAAGGGAATTAGGGTTAATGGTCCGAGCTTAAGAGAATGGTCTGCCGCATGAATTTTAAATTAAGGGTGACAGTAAAACGTGGCCGTTGTATAACTATTATATCTGACTTCTGTGACATTCCATGTTATTTGAGACAGGAATCAATTTCATAAAGCTGTTAAGAAATCCAAATTTGCTTGCAAAATAATAATAATGGTGCCAGCCAAAATATATGAAAGGCATGGTTTTTGGCTGGTGACCTAGTTTTTTTAAAGCAAGAGTTTTTAGTGGTAAGCAAATTTTAGCCCTTACCGGCTTGATGAAGTTACTGTGTTGTCCACTGTTTTCCACAGGGAAGGTCAAACAGAACAAAATACTTCTTAAAATTTAACTTCCTTGTTCCCTTTCCTTGGTAGCCTGTCTGCTGTTCGGTTTTAATCCCAATTCTACAACTCACAGGGCTTGACTTCACAAAGAGCCAATATTTCTCTTCTGTGGCTAATGGCATAGCTTTTACCCTCAAATTCCTGGGTTTTTGGGGGGGTTTTTTGGAGTCCAACACCAATTGTTAAATTATTGTTTGTTGGTGCTTAGCGGTTGTGGGAGAAGTGTATATAAAATTAGGTGTTTTGGGATCTTACGAAAGAGTCATTTCAATTTTGTCTTGGCAACGTCGGCCATGAGGTTAGTTTGGGGTCAGCTACGTCCTATCAGCACCAATACGTTTGGTAACACAGTTTGATTAAGAGGGTCGTAAATTGTGAACTGAAAAACATAACTCGCTCTGTGTAAGATGGTATTATTCAAACTTATTTGGCTTTGTAATTACAAGATTTAACCGCACTTAACAAAGATACAGTTTTCAACCCTCCAACCAAATTTATGCAAGGCCAGCATACTGCCAAGATTTCAATAGAGGGCGGTTTAGATGTAAACAAGGGGGCACATGTTCTAAATTGCAGATAATTTAATATAGACCAATTTCAGGCCTGGAACTACACATGGCCTCTATTGTCCTGGTCTGCGTCTTGGTGCCCCTTCAGAATTCTCACATAGAATTTAAGATTTTCCATTAGACCTTATGCATGTGATGTCATTTGAGTAGGGCGCCCTCGCCTAGCGGTCAAAAAAGGAGGTTGTCCATTGGCCAATCCTGTGCGCTGCACGTACAAATCTGTGCATTTCCATTGTGTCATCATCGGTTCACCTCAAAGATGGCTGCTTGATGACGTCGATTCAGGTCTATGGAAGTGTCCTTTGCAAAATGTGACTAACGGTCTTGCCCTCTCAAAGATGAAATTCCTGGCCTGGCCTTAGTACCCCTTCAAAAGGTTTCTCATAGACTCTAAAAGTTTCTCATAGGTTTGGAAATGGCCTTGCAATCTCAAAGATGAAGTTCCCAGGCCCGTAATTTATTTAATATCGGTCCATTTTAGAATTAGCCTCCCAAAGTATGAGCTATGTTGTAGTGGTTTTTTTTTTTTTTTTTTTTTTTTTTTTGGGGGGGGGGGGGGTTTGTACGTTTAGCAGATTCTAAACTTACTTGCCCAACTGGTGAGCTTTTTAAAATGATACAAGCATTGTTTTTTGTTTGGTTTTTGTTATTGTTTTTAAGTAGCATACATGAAATTGCATAGTGGCTGATCGGTGCCCATTTTCATAACACTGTTAAGCAGTTAATAATATTGCTTAGCAGAAACAGGTTACCAGACAAACTACCATGTGATGCTTGTCGCTGGTTCCCTGCTGTAATTTGCTGAGCAGAAGAATTTGCTAACCACCATTTTCTGCTGAACAGCATCTTCAAACTTATCCCAGACCATGCTAATGAAGTGATAATACGCATAGTAGATTTGTAAAAGTATTCCATGCTTGCAATGAATCCATTGACCCGCCATCTTACCACTCTTTTATTTAATACATGTGATATGCCTTAACATGGAGATCTTAAATCACTGTTGAATGTACCTGTATGTATTCTTTTGTATTGGGAGTAGTAAAATGTCAGTGTGATGGCTTCACTGACTAAAATAAACCTAAACTTTAATTCCTTGAGATATTCTGATTAATGAACCCCCTTATTAATGTAAATTTATGACCACACTTCATCGAGAAGAATATGATTGTTTTAAATTGGAAAAATAATTTTGTTTAATTACTACATTGTATTTTGTTCGATTCATCTTTTTATTTATGTATTATAGGCTTACATTATAGAAATGGATGAAAAAAAAGTAAAGAAGTTTTGTAGTTTGAATTCAGAATCAATGTGTTAATTTATTGTTACAGTCATGTTTACGAGAGACGGAAAAACATCACCGTCATGAAAGTTGCACCCCACTAAATAAACTCCCATAACTTACAGTGCAAAATGCTAATTATTCAAAGAAACAAAATAATAACAGTATTTAGAATTCTCACAGCTTTTTACTGTGAAGGGTAAATTATCCGTTGACTTTATAAACTTTTATCCTCTGCTCAATTTAATATGGGGAGTCCCTGGGCCCGTCGAGTTATTCCCCTCCAGATAAAAACTCCTTCGTGAAAATTCAAATTTTTCTAATAGGTTTTAAAATAGGGCTGTCTCTTCGTGAAAACTCAAAACTCATAGTGTTCGTATTTGGCTCTGTGCCAACGCTGTGTACTCAAATGTAAAAACTAGCAAACCGAAAATTGTCTTCTGTGCGTGAAAACTAACAACTTTAAATGGGCCCATTTCATAGAGCTGATTTAGGCAAGAAAAGGTAATCTTTATTCTGGTAAGCTTATTTTGTTGTGCTTAGCATCTTTTTGTGCTTAAGCAGCTCTATGAAGTCGGGCCCTGGTGATGCTGTCCTTGTGCAAATTTTTGTGTAATTACGACACTATAACGTTTTGTGACTTCAAACAAGGGGTAAATGAATGACGTCATTGATAACATCCAAAATGTGTAAAAGTACAGATTTGCCAAATGATATCATTGTTTTAAAGAATTTGCTGTTCGTGAAAACGGTGACGATATATATATATATATTTATATAATATCAAGTCATGAACCACAAGGGAAACTGACTGGGAAATTTATATTTAAATAGTTTGGGTTTGAACAAAGAACAATTGACTGGAGCGGGACTTGAACCAACGACCTCCGGATTAACGTACCGGCGCTCTACCAACTGACCTATCCAGCCCTATGTTGGCGGTCTCCCTATTAGTCAATATCTTTGTTTGGGGTGCCAGTCAGAAGCCATACAACCGTTAACTGCCGTGTAGCCAGGGATCACACCCAGGTTTACGATTCAACCTGGGAAGCGGCAGCCACGGGATCACCTTAAGGGGATGCGACTTTTTATATTAAATATCAAGTCATGAACCACAAGGGAAACTGACTGGGAAATTTTTATTTAAATAGTTTGGGTTTGAACAAAGAACAATTGACTGGAGCGGGACTTGAACCAACGACCTCCGGATTAACGTACCGGCGCTCTACCAACTGAGCTATCCAGCCCTATGTTGGCGGTCTCCCTATTAGTCAATATCTTTGTTCGGGGTGCCAGTCAGAAGCCATACAACCGTTAACTGCCGTGTAGCCAGGGATCACACCCACGTTTACGATTCAACCTGGGAAGCAGCAGCCACGGGATCACCTTAAGGGGATGCGACTTTTTATATTAAATATCAAGTCATGAACCACAAGGGAAACTGACTGGGAAATTTTTATTTAAATAGTTTGGGTTTGAACAAAGAACAATTGACTGGAGCGGGACTTGAACCAACGACCTCCGGATTAACGTACCGGCGCTCTACCAACTGAGCTATCCAGCCCTATGTTGGCGGTCTCCCTATTAGTCAATATCTTTGTTCGGGGTGCCAGTCAGAAGCCATACAACCGTTAACTGCCATGTAGCCAGGGATCACACCCAGGTTTACGATTCAACCTGGGAATAAATATATAAATTTGGAAACAAATATTGGCCTAATGTAATTCTATAATTGACGTGATTTCTCGTTCCGATACGAGCGAGACTTGCACAGTCTGATGGCGTTTGCTGTTGCATTTTTATTGAATAAATTAATATTGTATTGCCATTGCTGGTTTCGCTAGGTCCTCAACACACACAAAACCGTTTGACTAAAATGAACTAATAATTAAGCGCAGTTGACATACAAAAGCCAAATATTTGTCTGGCCCCAACTGCCAATCCCAAAATACCTAATGGTGACGTTTCCAGGTGCTTCATAAAAGTCAAAGAACGCCCTCTCTCGGTAACGGCCAAGCAAGAAACGACCACGGTCGTACCGAAACCAAAAGCGACGCATCTCCGACTCACTGACGATGGAGACCGTTTGTACTGAAGCCATTTCTGCACAGTTAGAGCATCGACGTAATAATGTTTTGCTGTTACCGTTACCGCCAATCACTACGACAAAAGCACGCAAAAATATTCAATCAGTATGCGTATATAGCGATTCCCTTTTATTGAAAGCACATGGAAAACATTATTTTTTTATTTGATTTGATTTGAAATGTTTTATTCAAACAAAGACATCACACAGCCAAAGGTTGAATTGCAGTCTAGCAGCACCACAGCAAAAAACAACAACAACAACAAAAACAACAACAACAACAACAACAACGACAACGGCGACGATGATGGCGGCGACAACAACAACAACAACATTACCAAACAACAACACTAAATAACAGACGCAACAGCAACCAAAAAGCAATAACAAGGCCATGGAAAAGCAAAGGGCATCTAAAAACACAACATGTAAATTAATTTAAAAAACAAAAAATAACAAAAAAAAATTAACAAAAACGAAACTCTTTTATAAAAACAAGCATTAACATTACAATATTTTAAAATATTATAATATCAGTAGTGCTCCAAGACCGGAACCACCTCCAATTGAGACCACCACAATTAGTAATATTGTCAAAGACGGCACTTCATGTGACCCAACATACATGAACAAAAAACAAGCCTGTCAAAAATGTTAAGCTCAATCGGTCATTGGAGTTACGAGAAAATAGTGCAGATATACACCATAATCAAACTCTCTATCTGTGAGTTGCAGTGGTTCTGAAAAGTACCGATGGTTTAACAACCCGACGCCTTCGGGAGAATGTTGGACTCTTTTGCTGTAGCTTGTAAAAAAAATATAGGCTCAGCTGATTGGTTCGTGAAGGCGAGACTGGGAACAGGCTCAACTCGGGCTAGCCTCGTGGTGGTGGTGGTGTGATGGGGGGGGGGGGGGGTGTTCACTGAAACTTCGAATTGTTCTGAACCGATGGTTACTTTTAGAAACACTACAACTCACAGAGAAAGTTGTATGTACATGGTGTATCGGCAAACCTCACTATAGGTTGTATTCCAACCCACCATGCAAAAGTCTTAAATTTCACTTTTTAACCCATAATTGTGAGACTATAGGTGGAAACACCCAAAATGCATGGCACATGTTATTTATTTCACTGTTTTCTCCAAAAAGGTTCAGTGCCCTGGGGGAGTCAAAGTCCTTAACACTCTAGACTGGACTATTCCGCATACCTAATAACAGGTCTCATAGTTGTGTAGTGTTTTTCTCCTGGGCCGACTTTTTTCCCCACTTATATTCGTGCACAAAATTGTACAGACATACAGACCTACCGAGATCTGAACCCTCTGAATGGAGCATCTGCTTTTTGTAGCAGGCTTCCTGATGTGTTACAAGCCCCCCCCCCCCCCCCCGGCCGCCAGTCAAACTTTTTGGCTCGCTTGGGTGGCTGTATGTGCGCAGCTTCCCGCATGTGTGTAATTTCTTGGGTTACTTCCTTAAAATGTTAAATGTTTTGTAGTTTTCCATTTTAAGGAATAGGGGAGTCACATTGTCAAAGCCAGTCGAGTTCGTTCGTTTGAACATTGTTTTTAGGGGGGTTTTTTTTGGTTTTTTTTTCCTCTTGTGTTTCTTACCTATCTCATACTGCACATCATCGTAGTTATCTGTACTTCTGGACAGACTTAGTATAGCGTCCTGTGACGTTTTTACTCCGAAATCAGCCACAAACTCCCCTTCAAAATCATGGAATGGGTACTGGTAGCTTCTGTAGCCAAACGTGTGGAATAAGCGCGTACATACTATATTGAGAAAGATAAATGCAAAACATATTATTTTATTTTTTTTAATTTGTGGCGTGTAGCGGCAGGGCAGTCGAGCGCACTCAAGCTCTGGTGTTTCTGACCGGCTGAGTCCCGATGGCCATAAGGGAATCTGCGATCGCCCCACCCCCTCCCCCACCCCGGTGTGTGTGTCCCAATACGGTACAACATGGGTAAAACTAACGTAAAATTAAACGAAGGGGGTACAATCTACTGCCACTTTGAAGGACGACCTCGATCGGTACCACCTTCTCATCCTGCTCCTGCTGTTGCTGCTGCTGCTGTTGCTGCTGCTGCTGTTGCTGCTGCTGCTGATGCAGCTGTTCTGCTGTTGTTGCTGATGCTGCTGCTGCCGCTGCTGCATGCTGGTAGGGGTGCTGCAGCTGCTGTTGCTGCTGTTGTTGCTGCTGTTGCTGCTGTTGCTTAGTGTTGCTGCTGTTGTTGCTGCTGGAGTTGTTGCTGGTGCTGCTGTTGCTGTCGTTGCTGCCATTGCTGCTGTTGTTTTTGTTGCTGCTGCTGCTGCTGCTGCTGCTGATTCTGCTATAGACTGTGCAAGTCTCGCGCGCATTCGAACTTCCGTGACCGTTGTGGTCCCAACCACTATGAAGTTTTACGTGGGCGAGTATTTGTTTCGATAATTATTGTAGTTTAACGTGGTTTAGGACCATATTGAACATTATATTATGTTATTGGAAATGTAACACGTTTTATATTCTATACCCATGGTTTGACCACCGCGAATCCGCGTACGGGGTTTCTAATGATAGAATCAAAATAAGCATCATTGTCCCAGAGAGTTTTAATTTTAATTTATCAGTAATTAACGAACTATTTTTGTATTAAGAGCTAAAACTAATTTTATAAAAAAATGCAATGGGTATTTTTGTTGTTCAGACTTTGTCATGAGATATAATTTAAAACGATTTGATTTCAGGAATAAATGCTCTTCGTTTAACGTGTTTTCTCGTTCCGATACGCGCGAGACTTGCACAGTCTATTGTTGTTGTAATTTTTTTAAATAACGTTTTTATAAAGGATTACCTTCACGGTCGAAGTCCGAACACCCGTCGTCCACTATGTGGTTATACGGCGTGGTCATAATGGTTGCATCGCTTAAAACACAGTTCCCGGTGTCTTTGCAAAAGCGAAAATGCCTGTAATCCGAAACATAACTATGTTTATTGTTACAGACAGTCAAAATCATATAAAACTGTGGGAAAATAGGGGCGGGACACAAGGGATAATTAACAGACACGAGCCATTTCAAACAGGCCATTTTGTGGTGTCAAAAATTTGGTTCTACAAAATGGCTGACCGTGTTTGTTCACGAAGTCAATGGAAAACCACACAATTTCGGGGTTTATTTTTGTGTGTGGATCATTATATTCTACTTTTAAAACATCTTCCCAACCATATTTAATTTCATGATGAACGCTTTTAAACGCCTTTTATAGGCCAAATTGCCCAATCCAATCCAAGGCAACGTGTCCATTAGCTATGCTGAATCAGCATGAATTCAGCTGAGTATAGGAGTAACTCAGATCAGCGAATAGCTGCTGTAATGTGAATGCAATCCAAGTAGGTTATCTTTTTTAAATCGCATGACGTAAATTGCTTACACAATGAAGGCAGGTATCCTTACTTGGTGTATCCCGACATATGCACAAAATAATAAACCTGTAAATATTTGGACTCAATTGGTCATCGAAGTTGCAAGAAAATAATGAAAGGAGTAGAGAAAAAAACCTTGCTGCATAGAAGTGTGTGCTTTAAGATTCATGCGAAAGGCTTCACGCCCGCCTGGAGCCTTTAATTTCTCAAATTCAAATTATTTTGTCGGTGAAAAATTGCCTCTTTCTCTAAATCTGCATTACTTCAAAGGGTGTCGTTTCTACAAAAATGGTTTATAACATATTCAGCTCTCCATTAGTGGTCTTTTATACCCAGAGTGTTGTTTTTATGTTCATTCATTTTTGGAGTGGTAGCCAAAGGTATGCCCTCCCTGAAATGAAGTGTCTGTTATGAGGATGCAATTTCTCGCAAATAAAATTACACGACTTCTTAAAATGGCCGTTTTTGTTTGCTATAATAACAATGGAAACCAATAAAGAGGTAGCTAGAAATTCAACTGAAGAATGGTGAAAATTATAGTCTTGAGGCCCATACAAAAATGAATGAATCGACTAAAAACGAACCCTGCATGAGTGTCTACACGAAAATGAAACTGAGTGCACAAACTAAAAAGAAACCCTAGTTCGGTGGACTTAATCAGGGGGTGAATTTGATTGCGCTTAATATTGGAAAAGAGCTTTAAAAAAAGGCTATGCCGAAAATGACCAGGAAAACCTTTACTTAAAATAATAATAAGCTCAGTGTAAGAAAATGTTTGAATAATAATTCTTTACTTTACCTGCAAAAGTTTTGCGTCACACAGGCAGCTGAGCACCTCGTAAGAGACCGGGTCTGCAACGCCCGAATGACATTATACGTCACGGTGTCGTTATGATCGGGTCTTCTGGTGAAGTTGCTTGATCGTAGTTCTGCCGCTTGCGCTTCGCAGAATATAATAGCGATGGAAACCGCAATTAATAAGTGAGCTACATCCATTCCAGAAAGCATTTCCTACAAAATTATCTCAAAGGGGGTAGCTCAACCGGTTTACTTTAACGAAGAAAAAACAATTTTGCAAAGTTGTTCAACGTTTCTCTCGGCTAAAGTGTTGTGACGTATGCGTACCGCGGAATTCTGTGCTTGCAATCACCATTCTTCGCTTTTTATAGGGGCGGCAAACGTCGATTTTCCACGCAGCTGTCTATGCGAAGAGT
The DNA here is from genome assembly GCA_023634235.1 of Pisaster brevispinus. Lineage (NCBI taxonomy): Eukaryota > Metazoa > Echinodermata > Asteroidea > Forcipulatida > Asteriidae > Pisaster > Pisaster brevispinus. The sequence continues at coordinate 7,352,346 of JAMKCF010000018.1, forward strand.
GCCTATTTCTGTGTGAAGTACGCAAGCGCAAGAGCAAAGTTTTGTGTGCCTTTTTCCGAGGACGAACCTGCGATGACCCTATACGCCTTTCTTAATCTGTATGCAGTGACTGTCGTCGTTGTAATCCAAAACGAGGCTATAGGCGCATGGCGATCACAGATTTCGCGGCTGTGATTGGTTAATGAAAAATGGTGAGGTTTGGGTGGGGGGTATTTTGGGGGTTTTATTTTTCGTTTTTCGTTTTCAGTGGGTCATGTTGCATTTGGACCGGGCGCTTTAGACTATAAAAGCTTTTGTTTTGAAATGAAAAAGAATCAATATAGGTTATAGTTGGAAAGATAGTCTACAAGTACAAAATAATTCACAGAAAAACCTGAAATTGTGAGGTTTTTTAAATTTCATGACAGAACAACGTCCGCTGTTTTGGAGTACCAACTTGATTCACAAAGTGGCAAAATAGCGGGCCGTATGATGGTCCGCTGGTTGTGTTTCCTGAGGCAAATTTATGTTTTGTTTTGTTTTTTAATCACTGTACTACTCACTAACTTCAAAACAGTGTATGTGTTTAGTGCATAAACTGCTCTTTAAAAAGGATGAGTAACTCAACTCCAAACAGCAACATTTTGAGACTTTAGAGGCGCCGTGCTCCTTTAAAGTCACTTCACCAAACGACGCTCATACTGGTTGCTTAGAAACTAATTTCTGCGTGTCATTTTACGGTTTCTGAACAATTTAGATACAGCTTGTTAGTTGACAGGGTTGGTATCATTGAGAACAATGGCTATAACCACGTTCAATAGACCCCTTGCATAACGCGAAACGCGGTCACGTGCACATTTTTTTACGCACAAAAAAGAAGAGCTATCGTCCAATGATCTGCCTCCATTTGGCCTCAGTGGGGGCGCTTTTTGAGAATGTGACGTCATACTTTGCAAGGGGTCTATAATAGGACAGGGCCCAATTTCAGAGATGCTGCTTATGCACAAAAAGGAGCTAAGCACAAAAAGAACTATGCTTACCAGAATAAGGTAACCAGCCAAACTAGCATACCACAAGTACAATTTATGACTAGTATCCTGCTCAAGCGGAAGGGAAAAAAAAGTAATATTTTCTGCTTTTAAGCAGCTCTATAAAAAACAAGTCGTTGATGTTTGTCACGGCTGTTTGACGAAATTCTACACAATTCGACCGTATTAGCGAAGGGGAGACCACAGAAACTGCTGTCACACTGGCGGTTCTTGTAAGCGGAGTTTCTTTAGGTTATTGTCTTTCTCTTGACTCTGATTAATGTGCTAAGTTTGTATCGTCAAACAGGCACAATATTTTCCCCAATATTTCTCCCATCTGCCCCACTATGTGTCACGCTCGCTATTCACTTTTTTTAGCCAACACGTATAGCGTGCAAACGCCGCGTCGTCTAAAAATCGTACTACTACACTATTCGCAAGTACATCAACCCCAAAAATGGCGCAACCAAGAAGATTATTGGGATGCTAACGTAAGGTGATTTTGGAACAATGATCCTGAATAAACAAACAGACACCCCAACAACCCCACCAACAAACACCCCAACACCCCAACAAACATACAAACACCACAACAAACAAACAAACCAACAAACATCAAACAAACACCCCAACACCCCAACAAACAAAACAAACATACAAACAAATAAACATACACCCCAACAGACACACAAACAGACCAAACCACAAACAAACAAATACAAAACAAACACCCCTACACCCCAAGAAAAAACAACACCCCATCAAAAAAAATCAAAAAACAAACAAACAAACAAACACCCCCAACAAACACCCCAACAACCCCACTAATGAATGTCAATTGGAACAAGTTCAAGTCGATTGAGAAAAATTTGAACATCATGAAACTATGAAAACTCTCATTTGCGGGAGTAAATCATAGGAATTACACAAAGTGCGGGATGGTTCCACCGGTAGTTACTGGCTCCCCATACGAGCCAAAATGTTTGACCAGCAGGGGGGAGGAGTGTTAGAAACTTCAGCATAGGCTGCCAGCAAGACGTCTGAAAACCAGATACAAAGAACAGATCGCTCCACTTTATTAGAGGGTAAGATCTTGGCAGGTCTGTTTATGTTCGTACAATTTTTTTGCACGACGTATGAGTGAAAATATTGGAGGGGGTTCATATTTTGCAACTATTTTCTTTTATCTAAGTGTGTGCTTGTTTGATTTGTTATCTGTCTCTCTTTTATACAGTCAGTCACCTCACGTCTATGATTAGGTATAATGCTCTAATTCAACAGGATGCGCACACTGATAGTTGCTTAGCAACGTGAACTTGGGAGTAATTTCTGCGCATCATTTCACGGTTACTGAACAATTTAGTTACAACTTTGTAAAGCACATCGTGTAATAATAAAAACAATAATTATAATAGTAATAATGGGTTCACTAGGATCTGTGTAAAAAATGGTGTCCGAGTTGAATGCGAAATGTTCCGGAGAAAGTTGTGGAGACCGACCTGGTCAAGATCCTCTGGAACTTTAACACAGACTGATCATGTTATAGAACAAAGACGTCCGGATGTTGTAGTCTTAGATAAGACGAAGAAGATGTGTCATCTTATTGACATAGCTGTGCCGGTGATATAAGGGTCGCTACGAAGGAGACAGAAAAGATCCAAAAGTACCAAGACCTGGCCAGGGAACTTCGTAAGATTTGGCAGGTGAAGGTGAAAGTAGTCCCTGTGGTGGTTGGAGCACTTGGCACCATTCCGAAAGCACTGGGGAAACATCTAGACGAAATAGGGACAAAATGTGAGGGTAGATCTGTTACAGAACGCGGCGCTTTTGGGAACAGTGAGGATTCTGAGAAAGACCCTTGAGATCGAAGGCTACTGGACGTAGCCCGACTCGAGGAGTAACTCGAGGTCAGGCAGAACGGCAAAACGGGATCAAATGCCACTATAACATTGTGCTTATAATACATAATAATCATGTGGCGATAATTATGTAAAGCACAACAATATTGTTACGTAAAGCACAACAATATGGCGACAGTTATTACTAGTGTTATGAAGCACAACGATATGGCGACAGTTACTATTTATTATGTTTTTTTACCAAACCTAGTTTATAAACCTAGTTTATAGACCTATTTAAGTCCATGTGTTTTCAAAAATGTTTTCGTGTTTACAATCAAATATATCTTGAAATAATAATTTCTTTTTTTTGGTGTTTTCCCCAGAAAACAATCTGTCGCCATATTACAGCATTTTTTTAAAAATCCCATCATAATATAATAAAAGGGCAGCATTTTATGCATTCCCACGGCTATCCACTTGACGCATCAAAACCCAAAACCAAGTTTATTTTCCAGAAAGATGATGGCCCTCGATCTTTTGATGGGTCAGTTGTGCAAACTAAACAAGTAATTCTGATGGATTTGCCTCATCAATATTAGGGCGACAGTTAATCTGTATGCAGTGACTGTTGTCGTTGTGATCCAAAACGAGGCTGTAGGCGCAGCGCCAAATGGTGATCACAGATTTCGCGGCTGTGATTGGTCAATGAAAAATGGTTTTGTTTTTTCTTCTTCGTTTTTCGTTTTCAGTGGGTCATGTTGCCTTTGGACCGGGTGCTTTAGACTATAAAAGCGTTTGTTTTGAAATGAATTACAAATTAAGAAAACAAAATGGTGCGTCGAGATCGTACACTACTGGGAACGAGGTTGCCAGAAACTTCTTCTCTTCACACTCGCTGCGTTTTTACTGCGTGCGTACGCAGCGCGCAGACCATTGATGCGCAGACCCATTTCTCAAAGTCCGCAGTGCGTAAACGGGGGGGGGGGGGGCGGAAATTAGGTCGTACCGTTGACCTCAATTGGTTGTCAATATAATAGAGATCCATGGGTCGTGCCCACTAATCGGATGCGTAGTCGGACAAATATATATTAACATAGTGTCGGAAGCGTACGTATACGCAGCAGTGTCAGTGAATGATGGGAAGAACCTGGGCTCTATTTTACAAAGAGCTAAGATTGCTCTTAATTAACTGGGTGTCAATCTTAATCGCTAAGCAAAGTGTGGTGTCACAATATAAATCACTATGGTAATATTGACAAATCATCGTAAAGATGAATCTTTGTGCTTTGGAAATCTAGCCCTGATTATAGAGAAGATGAAACCTGTTATACGGCTGTTTCCAAATTTGCGAAACACAGTTAGTTTGAAAAAATAGATGCGCATTAAATTGTTTGCGTTCGCGTGCAGAAACGCATGCGTCAACTTGTGTTCATATAATTCGTGCAGTGCAAGGACCTTTTCATAAATTGATTGATTTATCCTTGCACTCCTTTTAATCTTTAACACAGAATTTCCAGATTTCCTTACATGCGAACGCAAACAATTTAATTCGCATCTATTTTGTTTTGTTTTGATGAACTCTGAACGTTTAATCAGAATTCCCATTGTCGGGTGCGTGCGCGCGCAGTCGCAGATGAATCGGCCTTATGGGTTCTTTTACGTGCATGGCACAACACACGGGCCGGACCAACGGCTTTATTACATCCCATCCGAAGGACGGAGCAATAATGGTCGTGCCTTGCTTAAAATTAAAGGACACAGTGTCAAGACTGGGACTCGAATAACTACTCTGCTGATCAGAAGCAACAGAGCTTGAGTCCGGTGCTCAGTGACCGCTCGCCCATGACACGCCAATTATGTCAATTGTCAGCGTGCAGGATTGGTATTTTCAAGAAAAAATATCTGACCCAAGTTCAAACTTCATTTAAATCTAATGATCTCACTGAAAGGTGAATCGTGCATCTAGTGTCCTTCAGAAATATTTTGTCAAACTGTCAAAAACGAGAATGGAATTAAAGGGGCTGTTTCGTCATGATCACAGCATGCCTCTGTGGCTGTATTTTTGGGCACTACTTCCATCCACAAGAAGAACGGCATGGGAGAGTGAGACAAAATTTACTATTTTTTGTCGCAATCTTTTCCTGTACAATCCAAAGCTGTTCTTGATTGTTCATAGCAACAAATAACAAATTAAGTACTTGGTCATTTACCCTTTTTGAACCACAATCTCCACTTTCACTAGCCCGTGTTCCCATCCCATGTCACCCACTTACCCAGTTACTGAACGTGCGCGCACGCCGTATCATGGCGCTCGCGGGCGCATGCATTAACTGAGTGATAGGCGCTACCATTTATATATAGAATATAATATAACGACGGGAGGGGATTCACGAAAACTTAAAAGACCGACAAAGATAATGTTTTGCATTATTAAAACACAAGTTTAAACGTCTACGCGATCAAGTGCGCGTTCAAAACTTTTACCTTGTTCACGTGACCAATGGCGGCGCCCGTGCCAGAACGTACGTATACGCGCGTCCGATCTAGGTATTGCTATGGGTGCTACAGGTACGCTGAGGTCACGCGCACGTTTTTACGCACAAAGAACAGCTATCGTCCAATGATCTGCCTCCTTTTGGCCTCAGTGAGGGCGCTTTTTGAGAGTGTGACGTCATATGCCAGGGGGTCTAAGTTAAACTGACCACAAAAAAACTAAGTTGTACAAGCACTAATCGGATACCCGGATGCGCAGCATTCGGACAAACTTAGATTTAACATTTGTCGCGCATGCGTATACGCAGTGTTATTACACCTTTTATTCTAGGGTGTAATAATTTATTTGGGGGTTGAACTCAACTTTTCTTCCTCCAAAATGGTCTGAACCATCTGAAGATAGGAGCCTGCAAACACATAGAAACTAATATTCCAACCCATCAAACCATTGCTGGAAGCAACCACCTGGAAGACATCGATTTCAGATAGGAGTGGCTATAACAGTGTGATGGGGAGCCGGTCTTCACTGCGTGGAAATGACTGGGTCGATGGCTGGCTGCTGTTAATGGACCGAGCCGAAATTAACAGCAGCCAGTCACCAACCAAGGTCATTATCCCCACACTGTTATTGCCATTAATAAAAAAAAACCTTTTAACAAAGAAAAACGGTAATAATCATCAGAAATTTTGATTTCTTTTTTCACCGTTAATTTTAGAAATGTTCCACTCATGTTCAAGGGCGATTACTTTAGGCTGTTCGACTTGTGCGTGGCACCTTGTCTCTTATACATAATAATATCTAGGCTATATGTGAATATTTTGAAGAACCAGACTATGCGCTTTAAAAGTAACATCACTATAAATAGAAACACTTTGGTTGGTGTTCGGCTTTATGCTTTGCATTGCCTTGGTTTCATACGCGTATCTTAAATTGGTATCCATCTATTTCTGAGATGCTCATGGCGCAGCGACACATCAATAGAGAGGATTGTTTATGCAGTCCTCATTAGGTGAGTCTTGAGCAAAGTTTTGAACAAAGCCAGTGATGGAGAAAGTTTATAAAAATGATCCAGGAAATTGTTCCATAATGGAAGGGGGCAGCAGAAGTAAACGATCTTTCACTCGGGCCCAATTGCGTTTTGGGCCATCAGAAGGGGTTTCCCAAGATGTTTATTATTTTGATCTCATCATTGACTCGCGGTAGGAAAGATACGCGGTTGGTTTCCTTCGGAGAGATAATATGGTAGTATATTGCCTTTTGATGAGCGACAGACATACACAAGGATGTTGAAGACGATTCCTGTCCTTAATGGGTAGCCAATGTAGATTTTTTTTTAAAGGAGTGATGTGATGTGCGCTCGGTGTTTGGACCAGTTACAATCCTAGCGACGGTATTTTGAAAGCGAGTCGAGTGGTCAATTTGATTATTAGGGAAACCATAGAGAAGAGAGTTGCCCAGGCTTATAAGATTTGTATTTTATTTGTTTTCTTCATGTTATGTAGTAATTCCTACAGGGGCATCATTGATGAATGGAACTTTGTTTTTTAGTCAAAGATCAACCCCAGAGTAGGGCCAACTGGAATTTGAAATTTTAGACCAAGTTTATGGGCGGAATGCACAAACAGACTGTTTTAACAGCAAAACTGACGGCTGGTAGACTAATTTTGAGATGTGCTTCGGCAATATCCAGCAACATGTATTTCATCGAGCTGTGTACATTAGACCGTGCAAGTCTCGCACGTATTCGAACACTGAGGCCCGTTAAACGCGTGAGAATTGCACGGTGGGGGGGGGGGGGCGCTCACACAATAGCCTCTTGGTGGCGCTCTGTGTTATTTTATTTATCTTTTTTTCATAAACACGAAACACGGCAAGATTATTTACTTTCTTCACATGTACTGCAGTGACTTTCTGTCGTCTTTGGTAGGAAATTTGTCAGCTTTATGGACATACGTCTCACAAAATGTCAACCCAAGGTAAATTTAAATGTTTGGTCCTTTGGAAATATTATTGTTGTACGTTTGAAAGCATCTCCATTGTAGATATATAGAGTTGTTTTGTTTTGTTTTTCTTGGGCCCAGTTTCCGGACATTGTATTATTGTTACATTCACTTCAGACTTTTTTTCAGTGTCGTACAAAAACCTTGATGCCTTGACAACAAGTTTTATTTTCACTACAAATTCCTGTAAAAATTTAGTAATTATTTATTAATAATAATAATTTATAAATGTACTTTTTTTTTACAACAACAAAAAGAGCCATAAACTGACTGAGCCATGGGGATGACCTGAGTTATCATGGTTATTGACACCATGATTGACAGCAGTATGACTATGAATGATGGATGAGTGACTGATAATGCCCAAATCAATTCAATATTCAATCACAATCTGTTCAGTGTTAATGTTGATTGATTGATTGAATTTATTCGGATTAAAAACAGCAAGAACATGACAAAAATACATACACAACAACATGAGATAAAAAACAATAAAATAAAATAAAACAAAATAGAACACAAGAAAGAAAAACTGAGTGCACAAAATAATCCAAGGATAGTCCCCCAAAACCCAATAACTTATTTCCATTTTGGGGTCCTTATTGACAACTTTATATTTTCAATCTAGAAAAAGGAATTCTCTGAATTATTAGTTAAGAATTAACTAGTACTGTCCACCCTCTTTGATCTTGAGACCAAACTTGGATGACACCATCAGTTACCCTACACAGGCATGACAGGGGTAGCAGAATTGGAAAACTTAACTCTGACTCTGTGCTGTGTGCAACATGAGATGAAATGACCATCCATGTATTGGTAGCATGCGGCTAGTCCACATGTTATGAAATCAGGTCACACCGGCAGATTGACATTTATTTAGAAAAAGTAGAGATCATTATTTTCATATAGAATATATTTAAAAAATATTATAATATAACAAAATATAAAATTTACTAAATAAATAGTTCGAAAAATTATGACAAAGAGTACTCCTAGTAATTTTGAGTCCTGCTGATGTGTATTCACTCGGACAATCCATTGTGTAGTGTGCACAGGCAACCACCTACCATTCTATGCTTTGTTTCCCCAGCACAGAGTGGGACAGATGGTACTGGAATTCATGCTCAAATTCTCCCTTTTTCTGAGGTCATTGGGTTATACCTGATTTCATACCTTTGTTCTTGTTTATAACTTCAAATGAGGATTTAGTATGGACAGGCTGCTACCAATGTTTACCATTGTTCGGCTCAATGGGAGGTAATTCCGAGTGGTTGGAGATTCTGGCACACCATGGCAGATTTTCAGCAACAATTTTAAATTGTTTTTTAAAACTTTAACAGTGTTTGTGTTAAGAGCAAACACACTTATTGGGCTTTTCTCTTTTGGTTCATAAAATGTGAGACCGGTTCATAAAATGTGAGACCGGTTCTGTAAGATTTATTCTTTCTGATGTTTCTTAGATACTATTAAAATTATATTGATAAAAAATGATCTTCAACAACAACAACAACAATCTATCAAGTTTCTTTTTAAAAAAGGTGTTTTTTATTACATTCCAATAGATCGTAATCCTTCGCCGCCAGCAGACGACCTCTTAGACATAGACGAAGAAGTCCTACATGCAGATAGCATCGGAGATACTCTTTTCAGCAAACGATGGGTGTTCTCAACACTCATGAAACTACTCAAGGTAATCTTGTCTAGTTCACTCATCCAGATATAAACCAGAATTGCTATTGCTGCGAAGAGCAGTATTCAATCTTAACCCTCCTACTATCTGACCATTCAATCATCCACTGTGGTTTTGAATGATTGATAAAATATGCCAGCCTGTAATATGATATCATTTGGATGCATCTCAGCACACAGTCAACCCTCCTACTGTCTAACCATTCAATCATCCACTGTGGTTTTGAATGATAGATAAACTATGCCAGCCTGTAATATGGTATCATTTGGATGCATCTCAGCACACAGTCAACCCTCCTACTGTCTAACCATTCAATCATCCAATGTGGTTTTGAGTGATTTGATAAACTTCGCAAGCCTGCATATGATTTTATGTGGTGAATGCATATGTTATGAAATAAATGGTGGGTTCGAATCCCACAAAGTTTGCCCCCTTCCCAGTCCCCAACCTTCTCCACCCCCAGTTATCAAACTCAAGAGATTGCTTTATCCAAACTAGCAAACTGAAATCATTTGGGTTTTTCCCAGTTATAAGAAGTGCATGTTGTTTTGTACATTTTTCATTTGTTTTATTTTTTGTCCATCAAGGAAGTTGAACAGGAGGCTGCTGGTAAAACTGCTGAGGAGCTAATAGCTACAAAGGCTCATGGGATTGATATCAACGAAGAGCTAGAAACTGATATTTGTAAACTGTGGGACATGACTGCAAACCAGGTAGGGCCTATTGGATCTAATTTAAGAGTGCCAGTCAAAAAACTTTCCTAGATAGTTGCTAAGATAATAAGTTGACACTTTAAAACAAATTACAAAATCTGAAATGTATGTTTTTTTAAATACAAGGTTATGGGTAATTTGTTTGTATGTATTTTAATTGGGCTGTGATTTTTTATTGTTATTTTTGGCTATTAAAAAGATGTACAGCTTAGCTTTAACAGAGAAACATTTGTTGGAGATCTTGCAAGGGTTCAAAGTTCGTGGGTCATGCTAATGGTCAAAAGTTGGCTGACACAAGCCTCAAAGCTGTTAGAGACTGTCTCAAAAGTCCAAATGGTAGGAATGTTCTGATTGGATCCGTTAAGTATTCCAGCAGCCATACATAAATCGGTCATTTTTAAATATCAAGTACTTAACAAACCACAAGAGAAACTGAGACTGGGTAAATTTGACAATAAAGAGACCGCCAACTTAGGGCTAGATAGCCCAGTTGGTAGAGCGCTGGTACGTTTATCTGGGGGTTGTTAGTTCAAGTCCTGCTTCTGTCAATTTTTCTTTGTTCAACCCTAAATTATTTCAAATTTACCCAGTCGATTTCGCTTGGGGTTTATTACTTGATATTTGAAATGAAAAAGTCGCATCCCCTTAAGGTGACCCCCTCGCTGCCGCTTCCCAGGTTGTGTCATAAACTCAGGCATGGTCACTGGCTTAGACACAGCAGTTTACGGTTACATGGCTTCTGACTGGCACCCTGAACAAAGATATTGACAAAAATAGGGAGACCGGCGGGGCTTTGTGTTTCAATGGATAAAGTGGCGTAATGTCACTTCGTGGAAACGTGTTAACCCTCCTACTGATACACCATTCAAAACCATTCAAAATTCACTAACGTTTACAACCCCATTGTTTTTGTACACACACAACCTGACACATGGCAGTACCATTTGAGCAGTGTTGATGATAAGCTGTTCTACCACTCAAAACCATTCAGATGGTTTTGAGCTGTGCATACACTGTACCTGTGTGCATTACCATAGCCAAATGGTTTCAGATGGTCAGCAAGCTGTTAAACAAATCCTGTAGTGTCTATGACATAGTGTATGGTAACCTCGTAGCCAGGGGCAGATCGATCAACCCCACACCGCCTGGTATCACTCAAAGCCATGACTTAGTGGGATCCTTGATGCACCACTTAAAACAATCCTCATAGGATTCTGTACCAGCTGCACCACCATTCAAAACCATTTGGGGAACCAACTGTGTGCACAGTTATCATACGATTCAAAACCAATCACTTGAATGGTTTCAAATGGTGTATCAACTTGTTTCAAAAAGGCACCGATTGTAGGAGGGTTAATAGGCAAATTAGTGATGTGCAGTCATGCTACATTTGTTTAAGTAGTGTACAAATCTATTACATGTATGCTAGGTCCCGTAACTTTCTGAAAATGTTAACGGTAATTAATTCGTTGACTGCCGCCTACGAGTATATTCGTAGTAACAGGTGTAACGGATTCTGCCACTACGAGTATACTCGTAGAGAATGAAAGGCTTTTGTATTGTGGATTGAATACACTGGCATCACTGAGAACGCAACAAATATGTTTCTGGCAGTGGTGAGGACACATCCTGAGAATTTGTATTACAACATGTAGACACCAACAATGTCTTACCTACTTGGTATGCACGCATGCGCACCACACTTGGCAAATGGGAACGCCCTACGAATCTATGACTGGCAGTCAACGTGTTAATGTCACTAGATTGTACAAGAAACGATTTGCCTAATCTTGTGATTTTCAACCCTCATGTCGCTTCAGGAAAACAGCGACGAATTGATGGGATGGATTAAGCTAAAGATGTAATACTCTCTTTGTGTATTTTTCTCTTCTTAAATTTACAGGATGTCTCACATTTTTTGCATGAGTGGAAGTCTCTCGACATACTCATCAGTGTCATTGAGCAAACAACTGCACCAAGATTAACCGTGAGTTTGGGATTTTGAAAGTCTGATTCAAAACAGGATCGGTAACATTGATAAAAAAAAAACATCATTGTTTAATTTTAGTCTAAAAGTTTACTTATTATGAAGTTCATACCAGAAACATTTTCTCTGTGTGATATTTCTCTCTGACATGAAGTCGTAATCGGGAAAGCTGTAACTGAAAACCAAAAAAAAAACCAACTCAACAGCTGATTTTGGTTGCTACACCCAATTTAAGGGCAATGTGTTTACGTGCTGAAAATTGTGCATGGTTTTTCACTACATGTATTTTCCCCTAACTCACACAACGGATAAAGCCCAAGTTTTCACAGGTTTGTTATTTCATGTATATGGTTGATCCCACAAAACATGAACACTGTCTGCGATAGCTTTGTCAGCTCTACCAATCCTGTGTTACACCTTCAAGGGTATTGTTATATGTTAGAATTGATTTCATAATATGACCATTCAAATCGTCATCGACACCGCCAACTGACACACAACTCCCATACTATTATAAATTACTGTGGCAATCAAAGAAAACGGCATGTAAAGTTGAACGCTTTTTAAAACACCACTATCCTTTAAACTTTCGGAGTGTTTTCAACTAGTTTAGTTATAGTGGACCTTTGATGCTTTGAACTTGATAAAAGTAAGGGATGAACAATGACGAAGGAGACAAAAGTGGTGGGGTAGACAGGCCTTGTGCTAAGATTTTTGAAATGGAGCCCACTAGGCTAGTAAACTGTCCGTTTCACTTGGCCCAAGTATGTTTTATCACCCAAAATTCTAAACATGTGTTGTCAAAACTTGATCTATTAACGGTAGAGGTCTCAACCAGTTTATTGATCAAATGAAAGTAAATGCCTTCACTCAAAAATGTATTTAATTTGGGTTTGAACAAAGAAAAATTGACTGCAGCGGGACTTGAACCAACGACCTCCGGATTAGCGTACCGGCGCTCTACTAACTGAGCTATCCAGCCCTATGTTGGCGGTCTCCCTTTTAGTCACTCTCTTTGTTCAGATAGCTCAGTTGGTAGAGCGCTGGTACGTTAATCCGGAGGTCATTGGTTCAAGTCCCGCTCCAGTCAATTTTTCTTTGTTCAAAACCAAATTATTTTAAAATTTACCCAGTCAGTTTTCCTTGTGGTTTATTACATGATATTTTAAAATTCATTTAAACAGTTTTTAAATTTTGTACTCACATTTTATAAAAAGGAAGAAATATGACCATTTTAAAGAAAGTTGGTTGCAGAGTTTTCAGTAGCCCACAGGGCAAGTTGAGAAGTGGTGTTTACTAGACCATAGCAGTTTTTACAAGACAACAAACGCCGGGCTAGTGTTAAGCGTAAGCCCTGGTGGAGGAAGTTACCGAATTGACTTCATTAATTGCCGTTGATATTTCCGCAGGAGATCTGTATGGGAATCTTAGCCAATATGGCGTGCAGTAAAGACATCACAGCTCACATCAGCAATAACCAGAGAATCAGGTAGGTCAGCATCAAGGAGTTTTCTAAGGATTCGTGGATTTTGTTTTTTGATTTTCCTTCACCTGTTTGAATTTCTTTGCAAGAGGTGAAGATTTGTTAACATGCAAGAAAGAACCGGTTGTGGCACTTGTGCCCTTGAGCGAGACACTTTAGCGCAATTGCTGTGGCCTTGGGGTGGGATGTAAAGCCGTAGCTCCTATGTTTTTCTCATGCCTGTAAAAGAACCAAACCTCCAGAACCAAACCTCTAAAAGAGGACCTCTGGAACAAACTCTTTAGAACCAAACCTCTGGAACAGACCTCTACAATCAAACCATTTGAACCAAACCTCTTGAACAAAATCTCTAGAAAAAATCTCCAGAAGCAAACCTCTTAGAGAAGACCTAGAACAAACTCTTAAGAACCAAACCACTTAAATCAAACCTCTAGAACCAAACCTCTAAAAGAAGACCTCCAGAGTAAACTCTTTAGGACCAAGCCTCTGGAACCAAACCTCTAGAACAAAACCTCTAAAAGAAGACCTCCAGAGTAAACTCTTTAGGACCAATCCTCTGAACCGAACCTCTAGAACAAAACCTCTGGAACCAAACCTCTAAACAAAAAGACCTCCGGAGTAAACTCTTTAAGACCAAGCCTCTAGAACCGAACCCCTCAAACCAGACCTCCAGAACAAAACATCTCGAACAAAACCTCTAAAACTTTGCTGCGACGTAACCTGCAGAGAAACACTCCAGGGGCAAACCCCTTCTCTTTAATGGTAAGTGTATAGTAGTGGGTTCTTTTACATGTGTTCATGCGTTAGACAACAAACAGGACCTATGGCTTACATGCCATCTGAAGGACGAAGTAACTACTTGAAAGTGTCTTGCTCACAGACACAAGTGCAGCAACGGGGAACCAAACCCGCGCCAGAACTTGAGTCCGATGCATTAGAATACTCGGTTAGGACGCTTCAACATGTCGGCTCTGACACAATGAACTTTATCTTCAAGAAAACTTAAATCCTCGACTCTGATTGATTGACCCAAAGCAACAAGAGGTGTGCATGCTATAGACCTATTTTGCACAGCCCGTATCACACTCTGCGTATTGTGTGATAGCTAATAAAATTATTCAGTGTCCTGGCACCAAAATGTGGATTTTTGTTCGTAAAATGATTTTACCTCTTTGAGATGCTTGGGCCTGGGGCCAGGAGGCGGAGAGAGTCCAGCATATTGGCACTATTTATGGGGCTATTCAGCCTCCTGCTTTCTCTGTGTGCTTTCATCTCTATCATCTATTTCCACTTGACTGCTTTTGTTACATCAGTATACCTGTTTATGTTTGTAGTATTGTCATTCAGCCTTCAAGAAAGACTCTGCTAGGGTCTAGGGTTTTTTGGGTGCAAAATTATTCATACTTACTTGGTTTTTCATTTAGATTGTTAACGTTAGAATTACTGGGTAGCAGTGATACGCAAACGCTAATCCAGACTACAAGGTTATTGTCAACCTGCCTGTCATCCAAGAAAGAAGAAGTCACAACGGCCTGGCTTCAACAAATCAACGCGGACTTCTGCCAGAGGGTTGCGTTCATCCTACAAAGCTCAACAAACCGTAAGTCTGTGTGCACCTGGGTTTGGCGTTGAGCGCTATGATCGTCCGATTTCTGAATAGGCATGACACTTTATGGAGGCAATGGAGGCATTTGCCTGAATTGGATGAGTAATCTAGTACAAGCTCATGGACCGCCAGACATTTCATTTTCAAATACTGTTATGCGCGTATTCACTCCGGTAGGATTGCTCTCGTTCTTCGGCACAATGATGCAGACCATCTGAACATTCTTTATCCGTTTGGGTCAAGATTTAAATCATCTCAACTTACAAAAATAATTTATGATTATTATTATTATCGCTCTAAAGAGAGCGCCTCGAATGTCAGGAAAGAACATATTTGTGTAAGTTGAGATGATTTCAATCTTGACCCGACCGGATAAAGCTTAGAGATGACAGAATTTAATAGCCACATGTCATTACTTTTACTTCAGATGAGCTGTTGTATAACATGGGATTCATCATGCGAGCTCTGCTAGGATTGGATGAAGCATTGGTTCAAGATTGGACGGACACGGAGCAGATAGTCAGCCTCATTGAGGCTCTCAAGCAAGTCAGGTTGGTGTCAAGGCTGTTTGATTACCATACAGTTACCATACCGATTGGGGGCTACAGCTACGGCTTTGACTGTTGCTAAGGGGGTTGCTATTGGTGTCCCATACTTCGGCGCATCATGACGCGACGATCCTGCCGAAGCTGTAGCTGTAGCTGCAAAATTCGGAAATGGCCTCAAGTTTGAGGGGAGGCTCCTGGTAAATCACTCACAGGAGTTAAGAGTTGACCCCCTCTGGGCATAAAGTTTACCCCCTCTGGGGCATAGAGTTGATCCCCTCCAGAGCATTGAGTTGACCTCCTCCGGGACAAGAGTTAACTCCCCCCGGGCATGGAGTTGACCCCCTTCCAGGGCATCGAGTTGACCCTCTCCGGGAGTTGACCACCTGTGGGCATAGAGTTGGCCTCCTTCGGGGTTAACCCCCTCTAGGACAAGAGTTGACCACCTCTGTGGCATAGATTGACCCTCTCTGGGGTATAGATTTGACTTTATCTGGGGCATAGAGTTGGCCCCTTTCGGGACATAGAGTTAACTCCCTCCTGGAATTAGAGTTGACCCCCTCGGGGCTTATATAGTTGACTCCCTCCGGGTCGTAGAGTTGACTCACTCCAGGGCATAGAGTTGACCCACCTCCTCAGTGATCTCAATGTTTCAACCTGCCTGCTGTAGTTATCGTCAGGAGACTCACTAGAGCAAGCTAGTCGAAACATTGAGACCGAATAAGAACTCACTCCCCAGCAGTGAAGTTAATAACGAGAATTCCCTTTGATCCACTAAGCGTAGTTAGTAGTCTCGACCAATTTCCTACCTTCCACCCAGGTAGTAGTTAAGAAGCAGGACAGTTCTCTTCAGAACTAAAGTAGTCTCCCGAACTCCGAAATCTACTCTGCAGCAGTGGAAAAATTATCATGACAAATTCTCAAAGCAAAGTAGATATATACACATGGTGTTACCGCTAACTAAATACACATTGGTACCTTAACACCATGCAATGCCTCAAATCCCATACAAGAGTCTGTTTTAATCTTTTCCATTGTTAGCTCTGGTGGTAAATCAACGAGGGAACAATCTCGGACCATCTCGCTGCTGTTGAGCTGTCTAGAGATCATCATTGCCGATGACGACGGAATGGAAAACCTTGGTAACTACACTCTAAACTGTTTTCAGACAAAGGACCTCCCCTAAGTAGGTACTCTAGCATTCTAGATAGCGCACTGCAGAACGAGAAACACCAAACTGCGAGTAGGCAAATTCGACGAATTCTAGGCCCGTCGAAATATGAAGTTCAATTTGTCATCTTTTCCCGAGTGCTTTGATCAACAAAAAAACCTCAATAACAACATCAACCCCACCTCTACCTAGCCCCTCTTGCCTTCACACCACACCAATTCTGGCTACATTCGTTTTTGAGCCGTTTTGCGGAGTGTAACAATGTAGATGTAACCAAGATGTGTTTTATTTCAATTGTATTTAGAGTTCTAAAGCCAACCCTATAAACTAAACATGTCTTTGTGTTTTAGTGTCGGCAAGTGATACCGTCTTGCCCCTGTTAGCCGATTTCCTCTGGAGTTTCTGCGAAGACGAGGTTGTGACAGTCTACGGCAGTGAGGGCAGTCTTGCATCTGCGATCTACATCATTGAGGTTGCCATGGCGAATATGGAAGGAGCCAATGACATTGTTGATACGCTTCTGAAATGTAAGGCTCTGTGTTAAGGCTGGATGGTTGAATGGCTTCTGACTGGTACCTCTGAACAAAAATATTAATAAAATAGGCAGACCGCCACCATAGGGCTAGATAGCTCAGTTGGTAGAGAGGATCATTTGCTATGTTCAACCCAAAATTATTTAAAATTTACCCAGTCAGTTCACCTTGTGGTTTGTTACTTGATATTTGAAATAAAAAGTCACATCTCTTTAAGGTGATCCCTGTGCTGCCACTCTACTGCCCTCCGTGCAGACCTAGTAGGCCTGGAGTTTCATCTGTGAGAGGGCAAGGCAATTTTTTGTTTTGTAAAGGGCACTCCCATTGTAGCGTGTCGTGGCCGAGCGGTTAGAGCATCCGACTCAAGTTCTGGTGGCCGAGTCAACAGGGTGTGGGTTCGAATCCCGGTCATGACACTTGTGTCCTTGAGCAAGACACTTAACTATAATTGCTTCTCATCACCCAGGGGTAAATGGGTACCTGTGAGGGCAGAGATGGTTCTTGTGATTGATTTAGCTTAGTGCGCTACATATTTGGCAGCACAGGCTGTATACTCCCAAGAGAGCTGAGATGGTTTAAGGAATGAAATAAATGACCCAGTGACCAGGGGTAATAATGTTGAAGCGCCATGAGCGTCACTGAGTGACGGATTCGAGCGCTATATAAGAAGCCACTATTATTATTATTATTGGTAAATCATGAAGTCCAAAGGAAGCTTTTGAAGGAACACCAAGGCCAAGACTAGGGCAACAGAGGACATGGCTTCCGAGGCCTCTGTGTAGTTCCAGGCCTGCTATTAGCAGTGCTGGACCATTACGCCAACATCTCATTATTTGTTCCCCGCTTTTTCTTGTTAAACCAGATCCTAAGCTCTTGAAAGGTGCCGTCGAAATATTCATCTCTCTGTACTCGGAGAAAACGTCTGCGAAGAACAAGGACAACGCCCCCAGTCCCCAAGATACTCCAAAGGAACACTGTACCTCTGCGAACAACCTACCATCCTCATCCTCTACATCATTATCCTCTAAAACGACAACTGAAGATGTCAAGTCAGTGTCGTCGGACGGTGATAACAAAACTCTCACGGAATCCAAGTCCGACAGCAAGATCAAAGACGTTGACAATGCCCCTTCGTCGTCATCGTCAAATTCCCATAGTGCATCTGATGAGAAGCAAGATACACGGGGCGGGGAGGAGGATGAGGATCGGGAGGAGGAGTGTAAAGAACTCTCCGAGAATCTCTCGTCGTTTTTTATTTTCTTACTGAGAGAGGCAGGGGTAAGTTTGATTAGTTAGTAACCCCCCCCCCCCCCCCCCCCCGTTAAGTTTCCCCAAAAGGTTTTTTTTACGACCGACAACATCAAAAGTGATGGATTTTGAACTTTTGCTTCAGGCTAAAGACTAATGTACAGTTTTGTTTCAGTGCCAGTCAAGTCCAGTGAGAAATTGATCCACCTTCTACTAGGTTGAGATCGAACCCATGAGACCAGTCAGGCCTAGTGAACAAGCTCATCAGCCCATCCCAGAGGGCTTGTATGAGACCGGTTGGGCTAGATGAACAAGCTCATCAGCCCATCCCAGAGGGGGTTGTATGAGACCGGTTGGGCTGGATGAACAAGCTCATCAGCCCATCCCAGAGGTCTTGTGTGAGACCGGTTGGGCTAGATGAACAAGCTCATCAGCCCATCCCAGAGGGCTTGTATGAGACCGGTTGGGCTAGATGAACAAGCTCATCAGCCCATCCCAGAGGGGGTTGTATGAGACCGGTTGGGCTGGATGAACAAGCTCATCAGCCCATCCCAGAGGGCTTGTATGAGACCGGTTGGGCTGGATGAACAAGCTCATCAGCCCATCCCAGAGGGGTTGTATGAGACCGGTTGGGCTAGATGAACAAGCTCATCAGCCCATCCCAGAGGGGGTTGTATGAGACTGGTTGGGCTAGATGAACAAGCTCATCAGCCCATCCCAGAGGGCTTGTATGAGACCGGTTGGGCTAGATGAACAAGCTCATCAACCCATTCCAGAGGGGTTGTATGAGACCGGTTGGGCTAGGTGAACAAGCTCATCAGCCCATCCCAGAGGGGTTGTATGAGACTGGTTGGGCTGGATGAACAAGCTCATCAGCCCATCCCAGAGGGGTTGTATGAGACCGGTTGGGCTAGATGAACAAGCTCATCAGCCCATCCCAGAGGGGGTTGTATGAGACCGGTTGGGCTAGATAAACAAGCTCATCAACCCATCCCAGAGGGCTTGTATGAGACCGGTTGGGCTAGATGAACAAGCTCATCAGCCCATCCCAGAGGGCTTGTTTGAGACCGGTTGGGCTAGATGAACAAGCTCATCAGCCCATCCCAGAGGGGGTTGTATGAGACCGGTTGGGCTGGATGAACAAGCTCATCAGCCCATCCCAGAGGTCTTGTGTGAGACCGGTTGGGCTAGATGAACAAGCTCATCAGCCCATCCCAGAGGGGTTGTATGAGACCGGTTGGGCTAGATGAACAAGCTCATCAGCCCATCCCAGAGGGGTTGTATGAGACCGGTTAGGCTAGATAAACAAGCTCATCAACCCATTCCAGAGGGCTTGTATGAGACTGGTTGGGCTAGATGAACAAGCTCATCAGCCCATCCCAGAGGGGGTTGTATGAGACCGGTTGGGCTGGATGAACAAGCTCATCAACCCATTCCAGAGGGGTTGTATGAGACCGGTTGGGCTAGATGAACAAGCTCATCAACCCATTCCAGAGGGGTTGTATGAGACCGGTTGGGCTAGGTGAACAAGCTCATCAGCCCATCCCAGAGGTCTTGTATGAGACCGGTTGGGCTAGATGAACAAGCTCA
This sequence comes from Pisaster brevispinus, assembly GCA_023634235.1. NCBI lineage: Eukaryota > Metazoa > Echinodermata > Asteroidea > Forcipulatida > Asteriidae > Pisaster > Pisaster brevispinus. The sequence continues at coordinate 7,372,254 of JAMKCF010000018.1, forward strand.
TCAGCCCATCCCAGAGGGCTTGTATGAGACCGGTTGGGCTAGATGAACAAGCTCATCAGCCCATCCCAGAGGGGGTTGTATGAGACTGGTTGGGCTAGATGAACAAGCTCATCAACCCATCCCAGAGGGCTTGTATGAGACCGGTTGGGCTAGATGAACAAGCTCATCAACCCATCCCAGAGGGCTTGTATGAGACTGGTTGGGCTAGATGAATAAGCTCATCAGCCCATCCCAGAGGGGTTGTATGAGACCGGTTGGGCTAGATAAACAAGCTCATCAACCCATTCCAGAGGGCTTGTATGAGACTGGTTGGGCTAGATGAACAAGCTCATCAGCCCATCCCAGAGGGGTTGTATGAGACCGGTTGGGCTAGATAAACAAGCTCATCAACCCATTCCAGAGGGGTTGTATGAGACCGGTTGGGCTAGGTGAACAAGCTCATCAGCCCATCCCAGAGGGGTTGTATGAGACTGGTTGGGCTAGATGAACAAGCTCATCAGCCCATCCCAGAGGGCTTGTATGAGACCGGTTGGGCTAGATGAACAAGCTCATCAGCCCATCCCAGAGGGCTTGTATGAGACCGGTTGGGCTAGATGAACAAGCTCATCAGCCCATCCCAGAGGGGTTGTATGAGACCGGTTGGGCTAGATGAACAAGCTCATCAACCCATTCCAGTGGCTTTGAATGGGATCGGTCGGGTTGAGCAAACTGTTAGGTGTCAAATCAATGATGCAATGGACACTAGGTGGCAGCAGACAAACTCTGTAATTAATTGTCACTGCATCTGAGCGAGAACACACCCACTTTTCCCAAGAACAATGGACTCAGACCTGACTAACTAGTGTCTCCGAAATTCTCATTGTTTTCTCAAGTGTTCCAGATACTAGAGTTTCAGCACTGATCAGATTTTTGTCCCCTTCTTGATACGCAGGGCAGTGAGTCACAGTCTCACGTCGCCAGCTTACTGATGACGGCATGTGGGGAGAAGAACCTAGCTATCCTCCGTGACGGGATGGCGAAAGCAAAAGCGAGTCCTGAAATACTGCAACTACTTCAACACGAGCTGATTGATAAATAACCGAGTAGAGAATCGAGTTTTAACACTCAGACTGCACTATAGATGATATGACTTGTGGCATCACATGTTTATAAAAGAGCTACAGAGCCTGGACTTTCTGCAAAGTGTACACAGATCAGTGGAAGAAAACATCAAATCTGACTCTTTTTAGAAGATTTGGGGTTGAACAAATACAAATTGACTAGAGCGGGATTTGAACCAACGACCTTCGAATTAACAAACAGGCGTTCTACCAACTGAGCTATCTAGCCCTATGTTGGCGGTCTCCCTATCTTGTCAATGTCTTTGTTCGGGATGCCAATCAAAAGCCATGCAACAATTAACTGCCATGTAGCCAGGGATCACACCCAAGTTTGTTTATTACTCTTTGGTTTATTCCTCTCTTTTTTTAAGATGGTAGAGAGAAAGTTGATAAAGAGAAGTCGGCACATGATACAACTTTTATATTCAGGTGTTATTTTTACAATATTTGTTTTTTAGTGAACATTAAAGTACAAAATAATACTTTCAATATAAACAATATAATATTTTACCTGCCAGATAATGCCCTGGAATGCTGAGGGTCACTCTGTTTTGGAAACAGGATGAACCATCTCTGCCTTTACAGGTACCCATTTATTCCAGGGTGAAGAGAAGCAATTATGGTCAAGTGTCTTGCTCAAGGAAAGAAGTATCTTGATCGGGATTCGAACCCATACTCTGTTTTTTGCAACCAGAACTTGAGTCTGGTGCACTACCCCGCTCGACCCTGACATTCCAAAGTCAGCTAAGAGTTGAAAAATTCCCAATTTTTCCATGCGAATAACACAAATAATAACATTTATACAAAGTTCTTATATAGCGCCCTCAAGGTGTCTCAGAATTTTCATTGTTTTTAGAACAGGTTGTTGCAGAGCATTCAATCATGTTAACAGCTGTTTTGGCAAACTTCAACATTTCTGCAAGCTTTCAATTTAAAAAAGTATATCCCATGATTGGTTGCTTTGTTTCCAACAAGTTCAATACTATTTTGGAATATTTGTGTAAAAAACAAAATCGTGGCTATCTGTTTTTGCTTTGCATTTATGGCTTCCCATAGTTTTTCAACTCTGGTCGGCAATAAATCATCGGGCTGTGACGTTGCAATGGAAAGGTCTAGAAGGGTTTCTAAGTTGATTTGAAACAATCTGCAGCCATCCATGCCAGAAACACACGGGCAAGCTGGTTTCTCAAGGACAAAATGCCACATCCAGGAACCAGTCTCACCCTCTGATAACGCCAGACCCAGCCTCTCGCTACCATGGGCAGCGCGCCGTATCGATACCTCTCGTCACTAACCCCTGGTAGGGATGTACTGAGAAACAGCGCTGATTGGCTCCCAATGGCGACTACTTTGCATGCACGCTTGTTAAAAACTTTCGAGCGCATGTATGGCGCTTGTAGGACGCTTAGTACGCGCGTGTGAAAATGCAAGTATTTTGACGCGATTCCATTTCAAATGAATCATTTTTTTACACGGTCACCCTTAACTGCATTCAGTTACACATATCGAAAATCAAAGAAGAATGACAGAGGACCAGTTGCTTTTGACTTGATGCCTCTTTTACGGGTTACCGTACTCGAGCGTGCGCGTAGAACGGATCGGCCCAGGCCTGATTAAAATGTGCTAGATTCTAGCACATTTTAATGAACCAATTCCAGGGGTTATGATCGAGCAAGGCATGCTGGGAAAAAATGGCGCGGCGAGATCGATCACCCCTGGGAACGAGGATGCGCCAGACCTTGAGTGTGGTGTACTACTTGTCATTATGTCACAGGTGGCTGATGTGCAAAGAGCTCGCCTCTCAACCACTGTGGCCCTGATATGATTCACAGCTAGGGCCAAATGTTACTTTTGGTTTTCTTTTTCATGCAACAAGGGTTTCAATCTCTGGCTGTGCTCCGAGGTCATGGGTCAATGTGGCAGGCTGCCAAAAGGTGCCTTTATGCTAGCCTTGTCCAAGGCTCTTTACGCAAGCACCCCGCTTTGAATTCACCAGGTAGCATAACAATACTGGCACGGTACTGCAGTACTTGATATACAGTATACCGTGGGGTCGAAGCATGGTTTTTCAACCTCGTACCCAAAAACGAGACAAGGCTACCTTTATGCCTGCAGCTCAAATGGGTAGCTGGTGCTTCGCTATTCAGCTTATCAGCTGCGAGTGAAGATGGTTAGCCTCAGCCTCAGCCACGACAATATCTGGCGCAATCAGTTTCTTAGTAAAGATAGAAGAGCTTTGCAGAGAAAGTGGTTGTCAAATTTTGCTGAGTGAAAACCAAGGAAAACCAGTTTTGAATTATTTAAGTATTCATTAAAATTTTGGCTGGTTACTTATTAATTTTGTACTCTGGGTATGCTTATTCAAGAAAATGTAGGGTTGTGATTTGTAATCATTGCTTCATTGATTTTGGAGGACTTGATCTTTTAGCTTCAATGAACTATTTTCTTTATTAAATGTATAATAAATTACAAACATGAATCATTTGATATTTTGGATGACAAGATTTGATAAAAAAACGTCAATATTTGTTTACTTTTCGCAGAGTAGGCGACTTTTTACTCCCCCCCCCATTTCCAATTTCAAGAAAGAAAAAAAAGAAAAAAGTTTATCACCACACCCTCAACTTTTATAATAAATTTGAATCTATGCAAGTTATTTGAAACATTACATCAGCAAGCGAATTAAGCCCCCCCCCCCAGTAAGAAATATGTGTACTCATGGTCTAGCTGTTTATATACACCAGAACAAGTATCGTTTTGTTTTAAGGGGAACTCTTTGGGTGTACTTTTAATTTTAATTCTTTGTAAACTCCAGCTCTGCGAGTGATCGTTTTCGTTAAAACAATCTACTGAAATTTATTTTTTGATCTTATTATTCTTGAAAACAAATTCAAAGTCCTAAAACTATGAAAAGATGAAATATTAAAAAGACAAGTTTTAAAAAGTTAGTAACAAATAAATTCGATATTTGCCAATTCAGCTATTAACTTTTTTCTACAAAGAGGGGCGCTGTCTTCAATCTATCTAATTATTTTTCTAACCATGAGGGCGCTGTCGTCACTAGTATAATTATTTTCTCCCTCAGAGGGCGCTGTCTTCAGATAATTTATTTTTCGACGAAGAGGGCGCTGTGTTTATCAACTGCGCAGGTATCCATAGACCATAGATAGTGTTTTCTTAGTGTCGTCTGCTCATGATGGCTACAAATCAACACTTTTGTCATAAAACATCGGTAAGTAAGGCTTTGTTTGTTTAGTTTGTTAATTAGTACTTCTGGAAAAAGGTTGTAGATCACTTGGTGTTTATCTAGATGTCGTGTGGCACAGTTTTAGTACTTCAATTCAGTGACAGAGTACAATTTTGTATTAAAACCTCCCGGATCCCTGTTTTGCTTGTGTGGCTGTTGATTGAACTTTGTTGTCTTGGATTTGGAGCCTTTTTGGACATTGTTTGGGCGGAGCTCTTCTTAACTTCTCCCTTTGAAGTTGAAGTGTAGACATTCCGAACACATATCAATTGGTATGGATGCAGCTCACCAGTCTTGAGATTCAAACCGAAGTTATAGAAAACCTCGCCAAGCGGTAACCTACATGAATGAAGTGGGTACAAGACAAAATTATAAACAGTCAACGTTACACTTAAACAGCATCTTACTTATCCTGGTAGTGTGTATACTTTACTTGATTTTAAGATCTGTGGACATATTCAGGACTTCTCTTATTTTAAAAGGGGCACCAGGTTGGTTTAGTGGTATCTTTAGTGGTTTAGTTCCAGGCTGCCTTTCACCTCTGCTCTGTGGACCCTGATTTGAATCCCGGACTGGTATCCTGTGTTGGGTTTTCAGTCCCTACCTGATTGTGTGAGCTTTCCCTCTTTGCTCAACTTTAGGGGTTTCCTCCCATTTTTGTTAAGGCTATATGAATAAAAACGATGTCTTCATGAAAATTATGTCTTCTTCTTTACAAGTTGGTGTGACTGTGAGTGATGTTTCCATTAGGATGCGTTGCTGACTTGTACAATGTAAGTCAATTTCAGATTCAGAACTCGTACATAAATTATATTTTTCCTGACACTGTCTTAATGTTATTGTTATAGTACAATCAGGCTGAGGTAATGTCCGGGAAATGGGTACCAAGTTGCTTCTTACTCTAGTCTTCTTACTTAGTCTTACCAAAAACTACCTTCATGACCATGTTCTTAATTGGTTGTAGGGCTCCCCATAAATAGGGCCAATCCACTTCGTATCCTTGCCAATCTACTTTGTATCTTTGCCAATCCACTTCAGTGGATTGGCCCTTTGATTTATATAAGGGCTAACTTGGTTGGGGGCAGTTATTTATCATTCAAACAAAACTTACCCCGAATGTGATTCCATGTGATTTCCGATTACTCGCAGACGACAAACTGCAAAAAGATTCTTGAAAAACACAAGACTGCAGTTATACGTACACTTTTATTTTGACTACACACACTATAAACACAGCTTTCATTCCGATAGAGAAGTGCAGAAGTCATGTTTACAAACAGCAGTCTGCTCCCCAATTCATGTCTGTTGTTTGGTGTACGTTTCTATGACTACATTTTATACGCAATGAAACTGGTTTGGTGACCATCACTGTCACTCGTGAACTGAGGGCGCAATTTATACACAGCAAATAATCTCCGAAATTCAAAAGTACTCAAAAATAATGTAATTGCGCCCAGCCTCTTGAAAACCAATCAAACATATTTTCAGACAACTAAACTTCGGATTTCTTTTTAATTTTTGGCAGGTCAGCCGTTTGAAATTTGTGCTAATTATCCCAGAAAAACACACCCCCCCCCAAAAAAAAATTTGTTTTTAAAATAAACAACAACAACAACAAACAAATTACTATTAGTCAAATTAAAGTCACTGTGGGTTTAAAAAAAGTGATATAAAGAGTTTGGCACATGAATTTTTGCCAATTAAAGTGTAATGCACCCGGCTCTGCTGCCCGGCAGACTGATCGGTTTTCGAGTTTGGAATGTTTTTTTAAACTGTAGTGTAGCCGTAGCACTAAGGGTTGAGTAGGGACTTGTGCAAAGACAGACACGGGTCAGGTACAGTTCAAGCAGGCTCAAGACTGTCTCACGGTTGGCTTGTTCACGCTGACTGGCCAACTAGCAGGGCCCTGTTTGAATAGCCATACTGGCTGTGAGAAGAGCTGGTTTGTTATTGAAAAGTACTCTTGAGTCAACTTCTGGAACAAAACTGATGTACATTTTCTTCTTCTCTTCTAACATTAAGAAACCGAGATGGGAGAGACAATTTGCCTGAGTGGATTTATCGGAATGGACGTCCCTAAACCCCTGTGCCCTCTTTGGATCCTTGGTAACATCATCATCGGCAAGTTTTACACCGAGTTTGATTGAGTGAACAATCATGTAGACTTCAGTGACGCTGTCAAGGATGTAGAAATTATGGCTGAGTACCAGATTCCTTGGTTTATAAGTGGAAGGGAATATGGCCTATAATTTTTTTTAAATTGTTTTTTCTTCTTTTTTTCTAGGGGGGGGCGGGACATGGGAAAATTTAGATGAATCTTAGTGACCATTATTTTCCGCCATTGTTTTTTTTAGATATCATGTGGTTTTACACTTTTGTGCATAATGTGAGGAGGGGTTTCGTAACAACAACAAAGTTGTGTACGTCAAATTAAAAATTCAAACGTACAGATTAGTAGATTGTAAGTGTTGAGTAGTAAAGTGTGCATAGGGATCACCACAACAGGTCTTTATGGGTAAAACATACAATACCCTGCTCTACTGTTGTCAATCATGTCATATCTGTGGTTATTAGCCATAACTGTAAACCTAACCTAACCCTAAACCTTACCCTAACCCTAACCCTGACCCAAACCCAAACCTAACCCAATCCGACTCTAACACTCACCCTAACCCTCACCATAACCCTAGCCTAACCCTAACCCTAAACCTAACCCCAACCCAACCCAACCCAACTCTAACCCTCACTCTAACCCAAACCCTCCCTCTAACCCTAACTCTCACCATAACCCTAACGCTAACCCTCACCCTAACCCCAACCCCAACCCCAACCCAACCCAAATCTAACCCTCACCCTAACCCTCGCCCTAACCCTAACCCTAACCTCAACCCCAACCCAATCCAACCAAACCCTAACCCTAACCCTACCCTAACCCTAACCCCAACCCAAACCTAACCCAACCCAACTCTAACGCTCACCCTAACCTTCACCCTAACCATCACCCTAACCCTAGCCCTTACCCTCACCCCAACCCCAAACCAACCCGACTCTAACCCTCACTCTAACCCGAATCCTCACTCTAACGCTAACCCTCACCCTAACCCTAACCAAAACCCTAACCCTAATCATCACCCCAACCCTCACCCTAATCCTCACACTAACCCTCGCCCTTACCCTAACCCTAACCCTAATCCTAACCATAGGCATTACTATTCTGTAGGCACGGGTTAGTAATCCAAACATACTGTTATGGTTAGGCTTAGGCTTAGGCTTAGGGTTAGGGCTAATAGCCACAGATATTGGAAATAGTATTTTTGAGAGTAATGCACTAATTAGTGGTTTTGCTAAGACAGCTACAGTGCATGTGCTTGGACTACAAAGGTTTTTTTTTTTTTTTTTTTTTCCATCTTGATTTTTTTATTTTCCCCATCAATGTTTTCTTTTCTATGCATGTCCCTTATATTTATTAATTTTTTAGCTTATGTTTTTTTTATGTATGTGTCCCAGGGTTAATGACGAAAGTCAGTTTTGTTGGGAAAAACTGAAAGTGCCCACCTACCTACCCATTTTTTGTATCTTTTTTTTTCCAGTTTAATAGGAAACATGTTTGGTGAAAAACACTCAAAATAACATGTTGGTCACCTACCTACCTTTTTAAAAACTTTTGTTGGTCAGACTTTTCAAAAAGAAAATGTTGGCAGTCTACCAACACATTTTTTGTAGTGCAACAAGAAACGGAACTTTTGCTTGGCCTGACTGTGAACAAAATATGTTGCCCACCATATAGCTTTAATCTATTATTTACTTTTGTATCAACTTTGTGTAGCATAACTAAATTTTTGTTTGCCCAACGCTTTACAAAATTGATGCAGACTTAACTACTTTTTTTATTTTCAGTATAACAAGAAACATACATTTTTATTTTGCCCGACTGTGAAAAAAACAAATATGGTTTACACAATGTTGCTGTCCCTTTTTTTCAGCATAACAGGAAACATGATTATCGTTTTGATTGGCCTAACTGAAACCACCATTTTTTTTTTGAAATTATCACTAGTTGGTTGTAGGGTGTTTTTACTGAAAGCAAATGAATGGGAAATTATTTACTGATGGCATTTATCCAAAAAAAAACCTATCCCATCCTGAAAAAAATATGAATAACAAACAATTGCAGAGCTCTCTGTATTTTTTTATTTTGTTTAAATACTTCTTCTGGTGTGCAGTTAGAAACATTTTCCCCATCGCCGGACCATCTTTTCTAGCAGGTTACAAGAAATTATTTATTTATTAGACCTGGTGTACTTTTCCTGATAACCCTATTGTAGAATCAGACAGTTTCCCTTGTTGTTAATTATTTGACATAGTAGATAAATACAAAGGCATGAGAAATAATTATTATTGTATCTAAATTGATGGTCTCTGAAACAAAATTGTGTTTAATAAAATTATTTGTATTCTGTTCTTTCACTATATTATTGTGAGCATTCATCACCTGAGTAGGTACAGGGTGTAGCATCTTGTTTTTCTGCTAACCAATGTCATGTAACCAAAACGAGGCTGGAAGGGAAAACCTCTCTGGCCTCTTTTTGGAATTATTACTGAACCATATTTTTCTCATAGCCTTGGTTTAACCCACGTCCCATTCTTGGTTTATTTTTTACGAGCTTCTTGTAAAGTGCGCCCTCACCTGCCAGAAAATGCCTATGTGGGGTTGCGGGTAAGGGTGCAGACCGGTCTAGCTAATGCTTTTCGATAGTTGAGTTGATTGGCACATTACTGGTGTGTGAGGGCGCACAATAACTGTAGCGTGGGCTCAAAATTTGGGCCCTTCATTCCTTAAAGTAAGCATGTTAGAGCATCGACGTCCTCATTAGTAATTTTAAATCCTATATAATGCAAGTAAAATTTTGTACATAAATTTGCTCTTAAATCTCAGGTAACTTGGAAAAAAACAAATTTATGCCCAAGTTTAAATCATTAGGCCCTATTTACATGGACTATCCCCAAGTAACTTGGGAGAATTTAACTTTTTTTTTTTAATTTGCTGTTGAGAGTGTCTTCAGTTAGTTGCCTTTCGATTACATATTCTTTAGTCCTTAGTTGTTTTTTTTTCTTTTCTTTTTTTCTTGTGATTTTACATTTGTTTGTATGTTCAACTGTATGACGCATACTTTGGGCCATTATCTCTTAATTTATTTGCAGCTTTTTAATCTTGAGTGTTAAAAGTAATTGTTTAGCATTATTTTTGTCAAATTTAAGGTTTAAAGATGTGCCTTTCTTGAAATGTTATTGTCTCAATAAAATATGAGAACATGTATTTAATTTTATTGTACTAGTATGTCTTCTTTCTTAAATGTTGTCTGAATTAATTTTGGAAGTAAGTTTGACAATGGTCAAGTTGGTCGTGGTTTAGGGTAAGGGACTTTGTAACGGTATTTTTATATAAATCAGATCCTTTTAAATAATTTGACCCCAAAAACATACCATATTACACATACTTTTTAAAACTTATCAAAAACGGCAAACAATTTTATTTTAAACAAACATTGTTCATCTCATCGAAAACAGCAAACACAATTTTATTTAAGACAGGTGTCACTGGACACATTCTATCACTTGAGGGCGCCCTTAGTGTCAACAGAGGGCGCCCTTCCCTATATATTTAATATTTATATATTTTACAGGTATTAACATGCACCAATATACAACACGTGGTTCTAATATTCATCAAGTTCACAAATCCGGATTTAGCACAGGCTACCGGTGGACGAGCGGACAAGGGCGCTGGAACGTGCAGTCGAGATGAGCGGTTCGATTCCCGGCAGAGACTAATAAATTAAATTGTACTAATGAAATAAATTGTGTGTTACAGGTGAACGGCAACAGGAGTGGACACGATCAAGGGAGAAGGAAAGACGGAGGCGACGAGGAGGGGACGACGCCGAGAGGACAGCCGGAGAGAGGGGGGACGACGCCGGGAGGACAGGTGGAGGGGGAGGCGGTGCAGGGTCGAGAGAGAAGAAAGGGGAAGACAATTTTTTTTCCAATTTAAAAAAAAAAAAAAAAAAAGTGAAAAATTTACGGTCTTTCGATTTTCTAAAATCGCTCGAAACGTACGCTCGTTAATTTGTGTAATTTTTGGTAATGAAAAAAAATTATTAGAAAAATTTAAAATTTACGGTCTTTCAATTTTTTTAAATCGCTTGAAACGTACGCTCGTTAATTTTTTTTCAAATCGGTGAATTTTTTTTTAAATTACCCCCAAAAAGTCAAGAAAATGTTGTTTTTTTTACAAAAATCAGAATCAAAATCACAATAGCGCCCCAAAACACTGCCTAGCGGCTTCTCACTCCATACAGCGATCCGTTACATTCAATAAAAATTCGCCTCCGTAAAAATTCAACTGGAGAGTACAATTTTAGTAAAAAACCCAGCTTTTAATGCGTTTTAATTTTGTTTACTGTTTACATACACACGTGTGCTTCATAATAACATAGTACACGTTATAGTACACGTTACGCATTTTGCTACACATTTTGGCGACTTCTTGACTTCAAATCCACCAATTCTAAGAGAAATCATTCGTCTTACAATGTTTTACAATGTTTAACTTTATATAGAACAAGTAGTATTCGACTTCAAAACTCATAAAACGAAAGATATTCCCGTCAATTTTCCAAACAAATCATAAAGTCAGGTGCCTTTCACCTGTTCACTGAGTCTGTAGTCGTATCAGCACTAAGAGGGGGTGAACTAGACAATGACGGCTGCCGGGTGACCCGTATTACTATTAGAGATAACATGTTCTGAGCGTTTTAGATTCAATAACAATAGTCTTTCAGCATCTAAAACTTCACCAATAGATGTCTATCTGCTTAATTGATAAAATAATAAGACTATCTCAATCATCACATTCACAACCAAACAAAAGAATAACCAAGTTGAACGGTGTTAATTTTAGTGTGACGTCACCAGACACGGGCAGATTTGGGGGGGGGGGGGGGTTAGTGGGGCAAAGACGTTATATTGTCTTCGGGGGAACATAATTTGGTACATTCATTTACGTACAATACTGTTTTAGGGACAGGGAGGGAGGGAGGCTGCCTCTGATCACGCCACTACTTTTAAACTACTAGACTTTTCCAAATTTAACTCAACATTCCCAGGCCTAAACGCAGATCTCCATACAACTACCAATAGCCAATGCTCCATTGGTATTTCTTACATGTAGTTATTTATAACAAAAACAATGCCTTTCAATACGAAAGTTCACTTTTAAAACAAGTTGATTGTAGGCCTACATGTACCAATCTTCGAGAGAAATAGTTCTCTGAAATATTGTCAAAGTCAAAAAATATCAACTACATGTAAACAATTCCAACAAATCACTCTTGCTTATATCGATTGCCGCAATCAAAATAAGCCCCATATGAGCCTTTCACTAAATGTAACAACAGTTTCAATGGTTGGTTGTTTGGTGTGTTTACTGAACTTTAAAACAACGTAACATTGATGATCAATCCATTTCTTAATTTAAATAAATATTACTAATTACATTCATAGTCTCTGCTGAAGTACAAAAAAGTAAATATTACCATGCGTAATAATAAGAAAAGGATGCTTACTGATGATGAGCAAAACGACTGACAATCTGGGCCTAAATTCATAGAGCTGATTTTGTGCTTACTGCGCAGGTTCCATTTCATAGCGCTGCTAACCCTAAGCACACGAAAAGGCATGTTTACCCTCCAGTGCTTACTGTATGAAAATCAATGACCTAACAATGCAAATCCATGGTGAGCGCGCAAGCTGGCGACCTGATTTTCTGGCTAACCTGTGAATTATGCTTATAAATATTTAAAGCAAATTTTCTGCTATAGATAACACGCAAATATGCTTACCGTTAAAAGTAAGGTTACCGTTAAGAAGCACTATGAAAGTGGCCCCTGGAAGCTGTTCATTCGTTAACTTGTTACCACAATACAACTGTCCACACACTCAACTTCTGTGAAAGTGCCGTTGAAATAAGCATAAGGGTACAAACCCGAGACTACTGAACAGGTTGTGAGTAGGGGCCTACTGATTTGACAGTTGAGCTTGGTTTGTGGGTTGTACAGCATAATTTATTTAAATTACAGGCACCACTCTTTCTAAAAAACAACCATGTGTCACATTGTCATACTGTACATGTGAGCTTTTTTGGTAGCATTCGTGACATTGTTTCATGATTGTACAACGCAGTAAATGTATGTCTACTTAATTTTCTTACATTATTATCATCAAGTGCTGGCAGAAGGATGTTAGAAAATTTGCCCAGCAGCAACGATGGGGGGGGGGGGGGGGTTCGGGATAAATAAACAACCTATAGTCACTTTGCTGGCATCAAATTGATTCATGATTGTAATTATCTTTCCATTATTTTTGTCAGATGCTAGCAGAAGGATAAAGGAAGGAAAGTGTGTCCGCCGGCAAAAACTTGTTTAAGCAACTAAAGCTTTGCCAGCTGATTGGCGTAAAGTCACTTTTAAGTACTCTTATTCCAGCACCAGACGAAATATAACTTAAGCTTACATCAACAGTCGCAATAACTTGACAGTAAGTAAAGGTCTGTTTACATAATGTAAGACTTCATCAAGTTTACTCCATTGCTTTCAGGCCTGATGCTTCATGGAGGCAACAGAGGCAATTGCCTCCATTCACCCTGGTAAATTCCTAAGAGTGTGTTCGATTCAAAGGGCCATGTCACAAGATCGAGGCAATTAACAGGCGAACAATTCCAGGCAATCTCCGAGTAGAAAAAAACATTCACATCTGAATTTTCATATCAAGTTCTTAGTAGTAGTACAACACTACCAGTGTTTTGGCTTGTACAATATCAAAGTGGTTCATTTGCATACATGTATGGCGATTGGTTGCCTCCAAGTAACCTGTAAAAATAGACTTGCTTGACTAGGCCTTGAGGGTCAAGATAATGAAGTCAAAGGGTACATGTAAACAGGCCTTTTTACAATTCATCAACAACACAACAAACCTACCTTAATATCCTAGTATTGAATCATTTACAAAGTTGAGTTAAATAAGAAGCTTGAAGTAGAGAGATGATGATGTGTTTGAAGTCATGATGAAGCTGCAAGCCAAGTGTACTCATCACAGCCCTGGTGCATCTCTTGTGAGGAAACTGCTGCATCATCTTAATGAACCTGTCAACAGAAATCAAAGAATAAAGAATTGTTTGAATCATAACATAAGAGTTGGCTCTTAATCAAACTTGACATTCTGTATCTCAATGTAACCTCAGTTTTTACAAAATATTGTAGGGCCTTTGGTGTACAGTCATGACAGTGTAAAAGTACCTTGAATAAAATTCCTATCATAAATTATTATTTTAAATCATGAACAAAATAGCAGGCCAGGTATTGATACATTGTTCTTATGAGGGTATGTCTTTGAGAGAATTTTAATATAATACTTGTACTTGAACATTTGAAAAGGTACCCAGGCAATGACCTGGGCATGAAGTATTAGGCCTGACATATTATTACGAACAATTTCCAGGCTCATTCATGTAACATGTGTGTAACAATGTCTATATTGTATTAGTCTGAATGATTTTAATTCTTCTGAGCTTTCTAATTGTTTTAAATGCAAGTTATGTTGTTAAAATTTTTGTTCAAACGGCAAAGTAATTTAATAAAACTAAATTTAAATGAAATGGAAAAAGAAATTAGTTGTTTCTAGTTTTCAATTAAGTGGTGTGCAGTAAGTAGAAGGAGTTGTTGGGGGTAGACCAAGATTGACAGCAAAGCCGGGTGCAAAAGGGATTATTGTAAGGGCTGGTAGTGGGGGGAGGGGTTACATCTAGGGGGTGGTTCAAGTTTGACAAAAAAGTGCGGGGCATGTTTGAGAGTGAAGTAGAGGCTGGTAGTAGAAGGGGTTACATTTTGGGGGCGGTTCCAGAATGACTAAAAGGTGGGGTGAATGTATAAAATTAAAGTACAGGCTGGTAGTAGAATGGGTGGTTACATCTTGGGGGTGGTTCAAGTTTGACCGAAAAGTGGGATGCAATTTTGAGATTAAAGTTCAGGTTGGTAGTAAAAGGGGTTACATCTTGGGGGCGGTTCCAGATTGACCGAAAAGTGGGATGCAATTTTGAGATTAAAGTTCAGGCTGGTAGTAGAAGGGGTTACATCTTGGGGGCGGTTCAAGATTGATTGAAAAGTGGGATGCAAGTTTGTGAGTAAACTACAGGTTGGTAGTAGAAGGGGTTACATCTTGGGGGCGGTTCCAGATTGATCGAAAAGTGGGATGGAAGTTTTGGAGTGAAGTACAGAATGGTAGTGAAAGGGGTTTCTTCTTGGGGGCTGTTCAAGATTGATTGAAAAGTGGGATGCAAGTTTGGGAGTAAACTACAGGTTGGTAGTGAAAGGGGTTACATCTTGGGGGCGGTTCCAGATTGACAGAAAAGTGGGGTGCGTGTTTGGGATTGAAGTACTGGCTGTTAGTAGAAGGGGTTAAATCTTTGGGGATGAATAAGATTGACTGAAAAGTGGGGTGCTGGTTGAGACAGGTTGGTAGAAGAGAAGGGAGGAGTAAGTTGTTGGAGACATTGAACGCAGGATGGCTGGACCTGCGGTAAGTACAGGGATGCAGCATGGCTGAAACACTGACAATAAAAGACAGCACTTGCAAACGAAAACCTCCAAAATATGTTTTAACTCACCATTCTTTACAGTAATTTCAAGAGTCTGAGTGACAGCTGAAACTGCAAAGGCTAAAACCGTGTCTGTTGAGTCCTTCACTACATGTAGATTGATGTTCACTCAGTGAAATACTTCCAGTATTCCTAGAGAAGAAAAACAAATTAGACACAAATTTAATTTTTTGTCAAAATGACTGTAAATATGGTCCTTTTCGGGATCTTATCCGCCCTTCTACTGACATCTAGCATTTTAAAACGACTTCTAATGATTTGAAAAACACTAGCCTCTTGAAGAAGCTACTGTAATACAGAGCTTTGAAAGAACATTTCTGTACTCTGTCTAGAGCTGGTTAACGGAATCCTGAACATGGGAGCAGGGAGCATTGTTCAAGTTGGGGAGATGTATTACAGGGTGTGGGTGGTGGTGGAAGTCTCGATTTAGTAATGATGTCACACAGAAATAACAAAACATTGGTGACATCATTTCCAAGTACAATGTTAGATGACGTAGTGGTCAACAGGTGGGGAGTAATGGTCAGTACTCGGGGACCTTGAGGTCATGGCCTAAGAATGTGTCTGGTGTGTTTACTGAGAAATGGGAGTCAGCCTTGAAATGCACAGAGGATATGGGCCACCTGTTGACAAGATTGGGGAAATACTAAAGTTAGTGGAAAATTTTCCTTAAACGCTAGACTTCTTCAGATTCTCGAACAGCTCTCACTCTTCATTCACCTGGCGCATCATAATAAGCTCAAACAGCACCCTCACGTAGGTCAAAGGAAGACCTATCAATCATTGGGTGAGACTGAGGAGAGTTGTGCGTGGAGTGTGAGCATGTTTAAATGCTTTATCTCAGCGATGGTAGCCTACGCAAGCAGTGTATTGCTAGGTGTCCATCAAGCAGTGTATTGCTAATGCTAGGTGTCCATCACAAATGATGATCAGTTCTTAAAAGTGATCACTTCACATTGAAACCAATCATGCCACCAAGTTGCAATGATCACTCCAGTCCCCAGGGAGGTTTGGGCTGAGGGTTACGATCATTCATCGCAACATTGCATCACCACAATAATGAAACCTTCCAAGTCCTTTATAAAAAGTCATCTACTTTATTGGTGGGGCGGGGTAAAATCCTAATTTTATTCTAGTTTAAATTCTGTTCTGACTATATGTGTGGAAGTAACAAGGCCCCCTTAATTTAAAGTAAAGGCCCTAGGCTATACACAGTACAAGACACAAGTTGTGGATTTACAAAAAAGTGAATTTAAATGGGAAATTAGTAAAAAGCAAGTAGAACTAGAACGTAGAAGTATTGTGCATACATCACACACAACACTTCTACTTGCTTCCCATTTAAATGTACATAGGGATGTTGAACATGTTGAATCAACATGTTCGTCATTACGTTGAATTTTGAATGAAAGTTTTACTTGTTTACCAATCTCACTAAACATGCTAAAAGAAAGCGAAACAAATGTGCCCAACGCTATCTATATACACAAAAAGGGATCTATAAACTACCTACATACGAAATAATCAACAAACTAGACAATCAAATGCTTACTTACCGGTGTTTTATGATGAAAACAATTTTAATTTCAACCCTTCGTGAGCAGACGACTTGTTGTTTACTTGATTGAATGAGCGCGCGGACACAGCGCCCTCTTGGTGGAAAAAGAAAATAATTGGACTGTTTGAAGACAGCGCCCTCTTGGTGAGCTGTCAATATTTCATCAACAACAATTTTAGTAAACAAGTCGTCTGCTCACGAAGGTTTGAAACCAAAATGGTTTTCATTATAAAACACCGGTAAGTAAGGATTTGATTGTTTAGTTCGGTAAATGATTTCTTAAGGAAGTAGTGCATAGACCCTTTGGTGTGTATCTTAGTGAGACCACTCTTAGAATATGCTGCATCTGCATGGGACCCCTCAACAAAGCAGAACATTAATTCACTTGAATTGAAAGAGTTCAACGTCAAGCAGCTAGATTTTGCACAGGAAACTACCAAAGGGATGCGGGAACTGTTACTAAACTTCTGGATGACTTGGGATGGGACACACTACAGAACAGAAGAAATCAAAAGAAATTATGTATGCTCTACAAGATGAAAAATGGGTTGGTCGACATTCCACTTCACAACTATGTTCAGCCTAATACCAGAGATACAAGGGGAAACAACCAAAAATTCATTCAAGTCAGTCACAAAGCTAGGGCCTTCAAAGATTCATTCTTTGTATCAACTGTTAAACACTGGAACTCACTCTCCTCGGCTGCTGTGAACAGCGCAACACTAGCAGAATTCAAGGGACATATCAGTAATTAATATCCACCAGTAGTCTATTTCCACACGCAGTGCGCAAGTTAGCGTTGATGTATCCGGCAGGATATTTTGCTGACTTAATCAATGGAGATGGAGATGGAGATAGGTATCGTGGGGCAAATTTTTGGCGCTCTCTAAAGTTAGATTGGAAAGTAAAACTCGATCGTTCGTTGGATTGTAATTTATTGTTTGAGTGACCTAAATTAAGGTAGGGATATAAATTGGTGGCTCCATGCGGAAAATTTGCCCTCCCCTTCCACATAGTCAGAAAAGTTAGGACTGTGACTCGGGAGGGTTGGTCATTGTTGGATGGTGAAATATTTTAAATCATGAGTACAAACTTTCTGATCCTCGTCCAAACTTAGTTAATAATAATTTAATATGGTGTTATTCACTCAAATGGCAATGGAGAGGCCTTTCCAGCTGGAGGTGACGTGGGATCATGTGTGGGGAAGGTAAACAAATCAAGAATATACATTTTTGTGTGGAGGTTTATCCACACTGAAATGCCTCAGAATGCGAATTGGGTTTTTTTGGATGAAGATCATCTATTTTAGACTTGTTGCATAGCTGCCATTGCTCACATCAAACATTGGAGTTGGACATGTACGTGTACGTGTGCACAACTCTCAGGTTGTATCCGATTGGTGGCTATGGCTACAGCTATGACATGTTGCTAAGGGCCTATACTTTAATGCATGATGCTACAGTTCGTAGCCCAACCAGTGTGGCCACCAATAGGCAATATTACTCTCGGACGTTGTTGATCTCAGTGAGGGTGCTGCTGCTTGAGCTGATGAAGTCACATGTATGCCAGGGTATGATGTATGAAGAAGAGATGTACATGAATCTGAAGACGGCACAAAGAAGTGAAAATATGTGGCAATGGAGGAAGTTTCTACAGCACACTTTCTTTAGGCTGTAACCAAATTAGCGGCTATCAGCTATGGCTACACGTGTTGCTAAGGGTGTTGAGGACATCCTATACTTCAACGCACGACGGTGCTATAATCCAACTGTAGCCGTAGCCAAAGCCAATTTGATGTAGATGCAAGATGATTAGATAGGGCATAAAAGATTCCATCGGAACCCGACTATCATTTTCACACATTTGACAAAAAAAAGTCTTCCTAATGTTTTGCCTGTTTTTTGTTTTGCCCTTCTTAGGAATCCTGAAAGTATAACTTTGCTGTGTACATCATTTTTGGTTTTGGACTCAACAGACAAAGTTTTAGCCATCACTAACCATTCATTACTCAAGAAGTCCTACAGATGACAGTTTAACTATGCCACCTTAAAAATACGGGTGAGTTTTAATTTTGACTGCTTTTTCTTGTGATGTTTTTTTATTACCCATCCTCCCTCCCTAGCCACCATGGCCTTATTGTTACCCCTCCTTTGTGCAAATCTGTCCTAAATTCCAAAACCCACTTTTCTGTCAATCTTGACCCACCCCCAAGATGTAACCCCTTTTACTACGAACCTGTACTTCAATCCCAAACATGCACCCCACTTTTCTGTCAATCTTGACCCACCCCCAAGATGTAACCCCTTTTACTACGAACCTATACCTCAATCCCAAACATGCACCCCACTTTTCTCTTAATCTTGAAACGCCCCCAAGATGTAACCCCTTCTACTACCAACCTGTACTTGTATCCCCAACATGCATCCCACTTTTCTGTCAATCTTGACCCACCCCCAAAGAGGTAACCCCTTCTACTACCAGCCTGTACTTCACTCCCAAACATGCATCCCACTTATAAATTTAGTCATTCTGGAACCGCCCCCAAAATGTAACCCCTTTTACTTCCAACCTGTACTTCAATCCCTATCATGCACCCCAATTTTTTGTTAATCTGGAACCGCCCCAAAATTGTAACCCCTTCTACTACCAGCCTGTAGTTTCAAACATAAACCCTACTTTTGAGTCATTTTGGAACCGCCCCCAAAATAAAACCCCTTTTACTAAGAACCTGTACTTCAATCCCAAACTTGCATCCCACTTTTCTGTCAATCTTGAACCGCCCCCAAGATGTAACCCCTTCTACTACCAACCTGTACTTCAATCCCAAACATGCATCCCACTTTTCAGTCAGTCTTGAACCGCCCCCAAGATGTAACCCCTTCTACTACCAACCTGTCCTTCAATCCCAAACATGCACCCCACTTTTCTGTCAATCTCGATCTACCCCCAACAACTCCTTAGAACTATTTACTGCACACCACTTAATTGAAAACTAGCAACGACTCATTTTATGTCCATTTCATTTAGTTTTAGTTTTATTAAATTACTTTGCCAAAACAAAACTTTTAACAGCATAGCTTGAAATTAAAACAATAAGAAAGCTCAGAAGAATTAGAATTCTTCTGACTAATACAATCTAGACATTGTTACACGCATGTTACATGGATAAGCTGGAAATTATTCACAGTAATAATAATATTATGTCAGGCCTAATACTTCATGCCCAGGTCATTGCCTGGGTACCTGTTGAAATGTTCAAGTACAAGTATATTAAAATTCTCTCAAAGACGTGCCCTCATAAGAACAATGTATCAATACCTGGCCTGCTATTTTGTTCATGATTTAAATTAATAATTTATGATAGGAATTTTATTCAAGGTACTTTTACACTGTACACCAAAGGCCCTACAATATTTTCTAAAAACTGAGGTTGCATTGAGATACAGAATGTCAAGTTTGATCAATGGCTCTTGTAATTCAAACAATTCTTTATTCTTTGATTTCTGTTGACAGGTTCATTAAGATGATGCAGCAGTTTCCTCACAAGAGATGCACTTGGCTTGCAGCTTCATCATGACTTCAAACACTTCATCATCTCTCTACTTCAAGCTTCTTATTTAACTCAACTTTGTAAATGATTCAATACTAGGATATTAAGGTAGGTTTGCTGTGTTGTTGATGAATTGTAAAAAGGCCTGTTTACATGTACCCTTTGACTTCATCATCATGATCCTTAGGCCTAGTCACACAAGTCTCGGAGATTGCCTGGAATTGTTCGCCTGTAAATTGCCTCTATCGTGTGACATGCCCCTTTGAATCGAACACACTCTTAGGAAATTACCAGGGTGAATGGAGGCAATTGCCTCTGTTGCCTCCATGAAGCATCAGGCCTGAAAGCAATGGAGTAAATTTGATGAAGTCTTACATTATGTAAAGAGACCTTTACTTACAGTCAAGTTATTGCGACTGTTGATGTAAGTTTAAGTTATATTTTGTCTGGTGCTGGAAGAAGAGTACTTAAAAGTGACTTTACGCCAATCAGCTGGCAAAGCTTTAATTGCTTAAACAAGTTTTTGCCGGCGGACACACTTTCCTTCCTTTATCCTTCTGCTAGCATCTGACAAAAACAATGGAAAGATAATTAATAGTTAGGGGTGCATTATAATACAATCATGAATCAGTTCGCAAAGCAAAGTGACTACAGGTTGTTTGATGATAATAATGTAAGAAAATTAATTAGACATACATTTACTGCATTGTACAATCATGAAACAATGTCACGAATGCTATCAGAAAAGCTCACATGTATGACAATGTGACACATAGTTGTTTTTAGAAAGAGCCTGTAATGGTGCCCGTAATTTAAACAAATTACGCTGTACAACCCACAAACCAAGCTCAACTGTAAAAATAGTAGGCCCCTACTGTACACACAGCTTGTTCAGTAGTCTCAAGTTTTGGTACCATTGTGCTTATTTCAACGGCACTTTCACAGAAGTTGAGTGTGTGGACAGTTGTATTGTGTTATCAAGTTAACGAATGAACAGCTTCTAGGGTCAATTTCATAGCGCTGCTTAACGGTAAGCATATTTGCGAGCTAGATATATAGCAGAAATTTTGCTTTAAAAGCATTTAAGCGTATTTTACAGGTTAGCAAGAAAATTAGGCAGCCAGCTTTCACCATGGATTTGCATTGTTATGGCATTGATTTTCATACAGTAAGCATCGTAGAGTTTAGCATGCCTTTTCGTGTGCTTAATGTTAGCGGCGCTATGAAATGGAACCTGCACAGTAAGCACAAAATCAGCTCTATGAATTTAGGCCCAGATTGTCAGTCGTTTTGCTCATCATCAGTAAGCATCCTTTTCTTATAATTATTAGGCATGGTAATATTTTCTATTTTGTACTTCAGCAGAGACTATGAATGTATTATTTTGTAATATTTATTTAAATTAAGAAATGGATTGATCATCAATGTTACGTTGTTTTAAAGTTCAGTCTCTGTCCTTTCTCTATGAGTAAACACACCAAACAATCAACCGTTGAAACTGTTGTTACTTTACGTGGTTGAGTATTAGTGAAAGGCTCATATCTGGCTCATTTTGATTGTGGCAATCGATATAAGCAAGAGTGATTTGTAGGAATTGTTTACATGTAGTTGATATTCTTTGACTTTGACAATATTTCAGAGAACTATTTCTCTCGAAAATTGGTACATGTAGGCCTACAATCACCTTGTTTTAAAAGTGAACTTTTGTTTTGAAAGGCATTGTTTCTGTTATAAATAACTACATGCACCAAATACCAATATTGTATGGAGATGCGTTTAGGCCTGCGGGGAATGTTGAGTTAACTGTTTAGAATTTGGAAAAGTCTTGTAGTTTAAAATTAGTGGCGTGACCAGAGGCAGCCCCCCCCCCCCCCCTTAAAAGAGTATTGTACGTAAATGAATGTACCAAACTATGTTCCCTCAAAAACAATATAACGTCGTTGCCCCCACTCACCTCCAGCCCCACCCCCAATCTGCCCGCGTCTGGTGACGTCACACTAAAATTAACACCATTCAACTTAGTTACTCTATTGTTTAGTTGTGAATGTGGTGATTGGGATAGTCGTATTATTTTATCAATTAAGCAGATAGACATCTATTGGTGAAGTTTTAGATGCTGGAAGAATTTTTTTACTGAATCTAAAACGCTCAGAAAATGTTATCTTTAAGTTTATGACGAGTCACCCAGCAGCCGTCATTGTCTAGTTTACCCTCTCGTAGTGCTGATACGACTATAGACTCAGTGAAAGGCACCTGGCTATTTGCCTTTATGACTTTGTTAGGAAAATTGACGGGAATATTTTTTGTTTTATGAGTTTTGAAGTTGAATACTAATTGTTCTTTAAGTAAAACATTGTAAAACGAATGATTTGTCATAGAATTGGTGGATTTGAAGTCAAGAAGTCGCCAAAATGTGTAGCAAAATGCGTAACGTGTACCATGTTATTGTTATGTAGCACACATGTGTGTATGTAAACAGTAAACACATACAAAATGCATTAAAAAGCTTGTTTTTTTACTAAAACTGTACTCTCCAGTTGAATTTTTACGGAGACGAATTTTTATTGAATGTAATGGATCGCTGTAAGGAGTGAGAAGTCGTGAGGCAGTGTTTTAGGGCGCTGTGGTGATTTTGATTAGTTGTTTTTGGTTTTTTGGTGCATTTTCTCGACTTTTTGTGGTAATATATATTTTTTTTACCGTTTTGAAAAAAAATTAACGAGCGTACGTTTCAAGCGATTTAAAAAAATTGAAAGACCGTAAATTTTAAATTTTTCAAACTTTTTTTTTTTCATTACCCAAAATTACACAAATTAACGAACGTACGTTTCGAGCGATTTTAGAAAATGGAAAGACCGTAAATTTTTCACTTTTTTTTTTTTTTTTTTTTCCCGGGTAAAAAAATGGAAAAAATGTGTCTTCCCCTTTCTTCTCTCTCGACCCTGCACCGCCTCCCCCTCCACCTGTCCTCCCGGCGTCGTCCCCCTCTCTCCGGCTGTCCTCTCATCGTCGTCCCCTCCTCGTGGCCTCGCCTCCGTCTTTCCGTCTCCCATGGTCGTGTCCACTCCTGTTGCCATTCACCTGTAACACACAATTTATTTCATTAGTACAATTTAATTTATTAGTCTCTGCAGGGAATCGAACCACTCATCTCGACTGCACGTTCCAGCGCCCTTGTCCGCTCGTCCACCGGTAGCCTGTGCTAAATCCGGATTTGTGAACTTGATGAATATTAGAACCACGTGTTGTATATTGGCGCATGTTTCCACCTGTAAAATATATAAATATATAAATATATAGGAAAGGGCGCCCTCTGTTGACACTAAGGGCGCCCTCAAGTGATAGAATGTGTCCAGTGACTGTCTTTATAAAATTGCTGTTTTCGATGAGATGAAAAATGTTTGTTTACAATTAAATTGTTTGCCGTTTTTGAAAAGTTTAAAAAAATATGTGTAATATGGTATGTGTTTTGGGGTCAAATTATTTAAAGGGATCTGATTTATATAAAAATACCCTTACAAAGTCCCTAACCCTAAACCACGCCCATTTTGACCATTGTCAAATTTACTTTCAAATTTAATTTTGACAACATTTAAGAAAGAAGACATAGTACAATAATATGAAATACATGTTCTCATATTTTATTGAGATAATAACATTTCAAGAAAGGCAATTCTTTAAACCTTAAATTTAACACTCGAGATTAAAAAGCTGCAAATAAATTAAGAGATAATGGCCCAAAGTATGCGTCATACAGTTGAACATACAAACAAATGTAAAATCACATGAAAAAAAGATAAGAAAAAAAACTAATTATTAAGGGCTATGGAATCGAAAGGCAATTAACTCAAGACACTCTCAACAGCAATTAAAAAAAAGAGTTAAATTCTCCCAAGTTACTTGGGGATAGTCCATGTAAATAGGGCCTAATGATATAAACTTGGGCATAAATTTGTTTTTTTCCAAGTTACCTGAGATTTAAGAGCAAATTTATGTACAAAATTTTACTTGAAATATATAGGACTTAATATTACTAACAAGGACGTCGATGCTCTAACATGATTACTTTAAGGAATAAAGGGCCCAATTTGTGAGCCCACGCTACAGTTATACAATAATGCAGTTGTATTGTGCGCCCTCACACACCAGTAATGTGCCAATCAACTCAACTATAGAAAAGCATTAGCTAGACCGGTCCGCACCATTACCCTTACCCCACACATGTAGGCACTTTCTGGCAGGTGAGGGCGCACTTTACAAGAAGCTTGTAGAAAATAAACCAAGAATGGGACGTGGGTTAAACCAAGGCTATGAGAAAAATATGGTTCATTAATAATTCCAAAAAGAGGCCAGAGAGGTTTTCCCTTCCAGCCTCGTTTTGGTTGCATGACATTGATTATTAGCACAAAAACAAGATGGCTACACCCATAGTAAAGGTGTGTACCTACTCAGGTGATCAATGCTCACAGTATAGTGAAAGAACAGATTACAAATAATTTTATTCAATACAATTTTAAGAGACCATAAATTTAGATACATTAATAGATATTTCTCATGCCTTCCAAGAAATTAAATCTTACGTTAAAAAATGTGTATTTATCTACGATGTCAAATAATAAACTACAAGGGAAACTTACTCTTTCGACAATATGGTTATCAGGAAAAGTACACCAGGTCTAAAAAATAAATAATTTCTTTTAACCTGCTAGAAAAGATGGTCCGGCGATGGGGAAAATATTTTCAACTACACACCAAGAAAAATATATAAAAAAATAAAAATAACAGTAAAGAGCCCTGCAATTGTTTTTTATTCATTTATTTTTAAGGACAGGATAGGATTTTTTTATTTGCATTTAGTAAATAATTTTCCATCCATTTGCTTTCATTAAAAACACTAAACAACCAACTAGTGACAATTTCAACAAAAAATGGTGGTAACAGTTGGGCCAATCAACAAGATAATCATGTTTCCTGTCATGCTGAAAAAAGTGGGTTGCAACATGGTGTGCACCATGGGTTTTTTTCACAGTCAGGCCAAATAAAAAGTTATGTTTCTTGTTTTACTGAAAATAAAAAAACTGTAGTTAAGTCAGCATCAATTTCTTAAACAGATGGGCCATCAAAAATTTAGTTATGCTACACAAAGTTAATAATAAAATAATAATAATAAAGCTTGTAGGTGGGCAACATATTTTTTTTAACAGTCAGGCAAACAAGAGTTAGTCCTATTTCTTGTTGCACGAGAAAAAATGTGTTGGTAGACCGGTAACATTTTCTTTTTGAAAAGTCTGATCAACAAAAGTGTTTTAAAAAGGTAGGTAGGTGAGCAACATATTATTTTGAGTGTATTTTTCACCAAACATGTTTCCTATAAAACTTTTTTGCCAACAAAATTGACTCTGGTCATTAGCCCTAACCCCAAACCTGTGACACATACCATAGAGTAAGCTTGCTCTATGCACATACATTCAAAAATATAAAAAACAAGAGCTAATTTTTTTTTTTTTAAACGGTGGTTTAGGACTAGACCCCTTCAGGGACATGCATTGGAAATAAAACATTGAGGGGGAAAATTGAAGAAAAAAAAAGATGGAAACAAAAATTAAAATTAAAACCCTCTGTGGAAGGACATGCACTAGAGCTGTCTTACCAAAACCACTAATTAGTGCATTACTCTCAAAAAATTCAAATTTACCCCATCCTTCAAGATAGACCTAGTGCATTGCATTTTGCAGAATCAACTTAAAATATACTGCTTCCAATATCTGTGACTATTAACCCTAGACCTAGCCGTAACCCTAACCCTAAGCCTAAGCCTAAGCCTAAGCCTAACCCTAACCCTTACCCTAACACTAACCCTACTCCTGACCCTAACAGTATGTTTGGATTACTAATCTGTGCCTACGGAGTAGTATTGGTTGGGCTAGGGTAAGGGTTAGGGTTTGGTTGGGCTAGGGTTAGGGTTAGGGTTTGGCGGGTTGGGCTAGGGTTAGGGTTAGGGTTGGGGTTGGGGTTGGGGTAAAGGTGAGGGTTAGGGTTAGGGTAAGCATTAGGGTTCGGGTTAGAGTTGGGTTGAGGTTTGGGTTAGGGTTTGCGAGAGGGTTAAATTTGGGTTGGGTTGAGTTGGGGTTGGGGTAAGGGTTAGGGTTAGGGTGAGGGTTAGCGTTAGAGTGAGGGTTAGAGTTGGGTTGGGTTGTGGTGGTTAGGTGAGGGTTAGGGTTAGGATTGGGGTTAGGGTGAGGGTGAGGGTGAGGGTGAGGGTTAGGGTTAGAGTAAGGGTTCGGGTTAGAGTTTGGTTGGGTTGGGTTGGGGTTGGGGTAAGGGTTAGGGGTTAAGGTTTAGACCCTTACCTAACCCTACTCCTGAACCTAACGTATGTGTGGATTACTAATCCTTGCCTACGGAATATTAACGCGTAGGGTTAGGATTAGGGTTTAGTTAAGCTAGGGTTAGGGTTAGGATTTGTTTGTTCTAGGATTAGGGTTAGGGTTGGGATTGGGGTTGGGGTGAGGTTTAGGGTTAGGGTTAGAGTGAGGGTTCAGGTTAGAGTTGGGTTGGGGTTGAGGTTGGGGTGAGGGTGAGGGTTAGGATTAGGGTTAGGGTGAGGGTTAGAGTTGGGTTGGGTTAGGTTGGGGTTGGGGTTAGGGTTAGGGTAAGGTTTAGGGTTACGTTAGGTTTACAGCTATGGCTAATAACTACAGATATGACATGATTGACAACAGCAGAGCAGGGTTTGTCAAACACAAAGACCTATGCACACTTTACTAACATGAATTACAATCTACTAATCAGTATGTTTGAATTTTTAATTTGACGACACAATTTTGTTGTTTGAGACTATAAAGTACAGGTTGGTAGTAAAGGGGTTACAATTTTGGGGCGGTTCCAGAATGACTAAAAAGTGGGATGCATGTTTCGGAGTGAAGTACAGGCTGGCAGTAGAAGGGTGTTACATCTTGGGGCGGTTCAAGATTGACTGAAAAGTGGGATGCATGTGTGGGAGTGAAGTACAGGCTGGTAGTAGAAGGGGTTATATTTTGGGGGCGGGTCAAGATTGACTGAAAAGTGGGATGCAAGTTTGGGATTGAAGTAGAGGTTCGTAGTAAAAGGGGTTACATTTTGGTGAAGACAAATTGTGAATTTATGTATGAAATAGTCAATTCCTACGTACAAAATAGTTCTTTTCTACCATATCCTAATTATGCACTTGCAAATCAAGGGACTTAAGGGGAAAACATTTGTAAAGTAAAATATCTAAAAATTGGGAGGTGAAAAAAAAATTATTAGAGACAAGAAACAAACATTTTTTGGAGTGAACAAAAATTTGGAAGTAAAAACTTTTTTTTTTACCTAATTCGGCCGATATCACCATCAAAACAATTTTAGTTTGAGTTTTAACTTTGAGTTTGTTTATGTTCACATTGGCTTATTTCAATGACAATCATAATGGGGGGGGGGGAGGGTCTTCACATATTAAGTATAAACCACTAAAATTCACATAACAACCCCCCCCAAAAAAAAATAATAATAATAATAAATAAATAAATAAAAAAATAAATAAATAAATAATAAAAAAATAAATAATAATAATAATAAATAAAATTAAATAAATAATAATAATAGTAATAATAATGTTTTTTATATTTTTTTTTATCAAACTATAGATGTATCCAAGTGACCATAGTATGCACCCCTCCCCTCACCCCTGTAACTTGGAATGTATCATTCCATCCATCACACATAGCGACCACTAGTCACTCATCACTGTCAACTTTAGTTTTGATATTCTAATTTTTGTTTTAACCAAAGCTTAAGAATGCATGCAATGCTGCAGGAAGTTTTGTCTGAGCAATGGCAGGCCAAAGTGGTCACCTTGATTCATCTACAATTTCCTACTGCCCCCACCCCACACATCATGACAGGAAAGTTCCATTAAAGAATTTCAGAGTTTGGGCTGCAAAACTCGGGAACTTGTCATCCTTTTCACCAATTAGATGTGTTTACATTGAATCACTTGGGTCATTAAAGTTTCGGGAACAATACTTTGAAACTTTTCATCCTTTTCATCAATTAGGTTTGTTTCTGTTGAATTACTTGGGTCATTTAAACTTAATGGATGAGCAGTTAATCTGCCTGGGGCAGTCAGCAGCCCTACTGGTTTGTGCATGATCCAATTATGTCCACTGTTTGGAAAAGGAATAACAGGGAGATGAGAGGTGTGAGCTGTCAGACCAAAAGGATGTTTCATTGGAGCCTCTTCCTTTAATGGAGCTTTTCCATAACATATTCCTTCCATTTATAAACCCAGGTTTCTTATACTCAGCCTTGATTTCTACACCCTTGAAGCGTCAAACTCGGAGTAGTATTTGCCAATGAAGATGTCACCTAGGATCCAAAGAGGGCCCATGGGTTTAGGGACGTCCATTCCGATGAATCCACTCAAGCAAAGAGTCTCTCCCATCTCGGTTTACTGAAATGTTAAAAGAGAAGATGATTATTGACATCAGTTATACTCCAGAAGTCGACCCAAGAGAACTGGTCGAAGTACAAAGAGGAAGGTAGTCAAACAGGAAGGTAGTCAAAAAGACTAAAATTGACGTGCTATGTGAAAGTCCCAAAGTATTGTTTCATACATAAATTATTCAAGAAAAAATAGACGGGTTTTCAGGCACTGCATGGTGAGGTATCAGTATTTCAGTTTGCGGTAACACCACATGTACATGTATGTATCTACTTTCCTGTGTTGGTTTTGTTCTTTGAGAACTTGTCTTGCTGTTTATTCTACTGCCGTGGAGTAGAAACTTGCTACATAGTTTCTGGCTGTCGTTGCATCCAGTGTGAAGTGAGCAGGGTTCCCACTTAAAATAAGTCAGGCTTACAATTCAACAAAACCCGAACCAAAGTTTGACTTGGATGGATTTTGGGTACATCTTTCTAACAATTACCTGTAGTTTGTATCTCATTTTGTGTTGAAGCGAAGTCTTTTTCTATTTAGGGTGAAGACAGTTTGAGCAAAACTTGTGATCTTATCACAGTTGACCAGATGCTGCAAACGAAAACAAAATTAAAGATTAGACAAGATATACATGTGTGAATGACAATGACAGTTTCATTACTATTTTATTATTTGTTCAAAAGAAAAGCACCCACTGCCTCCTGCCGCTGCAAATTACGATGGACGTTTATAAACGATGGACGTTTATAAACACGCGGAACAACTTCGGAGCATCCTTTTTTGGGGGCCGGTCAGTTGACCAGCTGACCTGTGTATTCACCCAAACAATGTATTGTGTAGCATGCACAGGCATGCACCTACTGTGCTAAACTTTGTTTCCCCCGTACAAAGAGGGACAGAAGGTGCTGGAATTCATGCTTGCAATCTCCCTTTTTTCTGGAGGTTATTGTGTAATCCCCTATGCCAGATTATAAGGATGGATGAGCTGCCACCATTAATTATCATTGTACTTGGCTCAATGAGAGGTATGTCCGAGTGGTCCTCGATACCAGCATACCATGGCAAAATATCGACTGTGGCTTACAGCGAGTGCATAATTACTCATATTTTATTGAAAGAGAATGATTAACCCCAGTCAGGGTTCCATTGTGACAATGTTATTATCCACGAATATAATATTGTGCAGAAGCACCGTAAAGATTTGTTAACACCAATATGAAGTAGTTCTAAGTGTACCTGCTAGAATGCAGGGATCATGGGTTGGAATCATTGGATGCCAATTTTTCCTCAGCACCTAAAAAGCACACTCTACTGGTATCCCAATGCAATTCTTTCATCTGTGAAAAGTGCATCTAGTGACAAACTATTATGGAAATTGGAAATTTTGTAAATAATTGAAATACCTCATAGCTTCAATATGAAAGCAAGATAGGGCTCTACTAAACAGCTTTGTCTGCTGCCACCTATTGTCCTGAAAGTCTCTGTTGAACTTACCTCTCCTTTTACGCGATTCACAGAATGCCTCGCAACCACCATTGCAAAACTTTCCTAGCAGGAAATTTCTCTGGCCAGTAATAACCCTGAAGTGACAAGTAACATAAAACCTTTGACTTCTACTTGGGTTAGGATTGCAAAATATCATCAGTAGGAAGACTCTTATATAAAATTAAAAGTACTATTCATTAACACCATGGACAATTCTGATTGGCCGAGAGGAGATCATGTGGCCATATTTAAATAAGGGACTAAAAGAGTGGCGAGGAGTTCTTAAACGGCCGTTTAAAACCGGCAGGGTCGTGGTCGTGCGATAAAGGCCCTCGCCTTCAGCTCGGGCCTTTATCGCACGACCATGACCCTGCAAGGTTTTAAACGGCTGTTTAAGAACGAGTCACTACTCTTTTATTCCCATTCATAAATGCCCTTTTGTTAAAAAGTGAATTTTTTTTATAGACAATCTGTGACATTCTGTACATTTTGTACATTTTCAAAAACTTTTTAAAAGTTATGTTTGGTGCGCGTTTGGTGCGCGCGCCTGTAAAAAATAGATTACGCGCTGGTACTAATAGCTATATATTGCGTTCCACGTAATTAAGTTGGCGTACCGTGAGCTTGCGCGCCCAACACGCGAAGCCAGCCGGTTATAAACACTCTTGGCCGTGCTTTATCATTTGTTTAAACACCCCCACGTGACATGCTCTCCACCAATAGGAATAGCGAAACTGTCTGGGGTATTTATGAATGTAAAATATAACTACAGTCGGAGTTTTAAACAAGGCCTGCAATTTTGTATCAGTAGAGGGCGCTATCCGATGATTGTGTGGAGCTTGCCCAATTTAAAGTTGGTATGTCACATAGTTTGTCTCGCACAAGTTTGAAACATACGAGCGATAGTTTGAAACTTAACCACACAAGATCAAAACTTGCACATGGAGCTGCTTATCGCTCATTGAGGAGCTGAGGCAAAACTTTTAGTATCAGATTTGTTCTAAACTTTTCAAGGGTTTCTGATGTTTATTACGGAAAGGTATTTAGCGCACAGCTAACGACCCTACAGGTTCCAAAACAAATGATTACACCTTGTCCAACTCTTTTCTTCCCTTACTTTAGAAACTTTAAGACATTTAGGAGTTGACAAAAATGGAAGGGAAATTTAAAAAGCTCTCTCAACCTTACAAGTTACATGGGTCATCTTGAGGTTTGGTGAGTCTTTATTGTACTCTCTCCAAAGTACATCGCCTACAGAATGTGATGAGCTTTGGATGTACATAGACGCTCTCAAAGGCCTTGGCAACCCCTACAAAGACAATAACATAAAACAGTAAAGATATTCTATAGATTTAGGCGAAGTTTGAGCCAGGGAGTAGGTGAGTCTATGTATCTGTGAAGCCTCATCATTCGTTTAAAACCGTTGTTGAACCAAGCCCCCACCAGTGTGGCTGGCATATTTTGACTTTTAAAGAGATTGTTTACATTATCCATGGTCAAGGAGCACCCTAGTCCTACTCAGGTTGGACTCCTCTGTTGGAATGTATACAAGCAGGAAAGCAGCGGAACAGAGTGCAGTCAGTGAAGCGCAACAGCGGCTGGCATCGTACCACTATTTAATTTAAACCAGCTGACCAGGGCTTGTCATCCATGCTTTAACAATTGTGGTGACAATTTAATCACAATGACTGTCTGTGATTGTGCCATTGCTCTGACCATGGAGCTTATTTCCTTCCTCCATGCTCTGACCAGCAGTACAATGGACCGTACTCATCAGCCCAACCCAGGCCCAGGCCCAGAGGTCTTGGATGAGACTGGTGGGGCTAAGGCCGAGCAAACTATCACCTTGTCTTTATCAAAATCCGCCAGCCACACACAGTGCAGCAGTATAGTAGGGTTTGGATGCAATGCGGGCGGTGCCGGACGGGCAATAGTCTTGCTTGAAATCAAGTTGGTAATTGTTGTGCGGTCGCACTGTGACTGTTGCATGAACGGCGGGATGTGTGTTTGTAATAGGCAGCCCTGGCAGACAAATAGACACTGACTAACGACTTGTCATCAAGTCTAGACGGGCAATGGCACAGACACACATGACAGACAGACCGTGTCTGTCCGTGACAGTCATAAAATGACAACAGAGAGCTTCATCAACAAAACACTTTACATTTCATGTTTGGGGTGGTTTCACAAAAAGATCGAATTCCACATGTTACCTCTAAAGATGAGAGTCAGCATTTGTTGCATTATTAAAAGGGGCAGTTTTGCGGTTTTACTTACTCACCATTCTGTTTCTGATGAACCTTTTCTCTGGTAAGGATGAACTATTCGCAGCGAAATATTCCACATTATTCCTAATGACATTTTTGATTGTTTGTGTGTGTTGCAGCCTTTGCCTCTTGGTGGCGCTCGCATGGCCCAGCTGGGTGCACCGCACTAAACTCCCTGAGCAATCAATGCTAATTGAGGAAATATTTTAAAATACTCAAAACATATTTGAAGTCTTCCAGCTTCTTGAAAACCAATCAAAAATATTTTCTGACATATAAACTTCAGGTTTCTTTGCTATTTTTGGCAGGTCAGCCGTTTGGAATTTTTGCTAATCGGGCCAGCAAACTGAAAACGTGCTTTTTCATATAATTCCCCTCTTCCCAAGCAAATAGGACCATCTTTAAATTTAAAATTTAGCAAGTCTCCTAAAAAGGTAAAGCCCGGAACCCCCAGGTTGTGATAACTTGTCATAATTACACAGTCTATTAATTGCATGACCCCCACAATAAAGATAATTAGTTTGGTGCACGAATGTTTGCCTATTTAGTGTAGTGCCACTCGGCTAGAATCTTCCATTCCGTGACAGTCACAGTCATGTACGGACATTACACGGTACAATCCGACCACTATAACGAGTCAGTAGGCTTATCAATTTATTATTTTATGAAGATGATTAAGTATTTGTAAGTACGGATATGTATTTACGACATGGTGAAGAAAAATTCCGTCGAGGCGAATTAGTCCGGGCTTATTTCATAACACTTGCCATGTCATGCAATTAATGTCAAATCCGCCTCTTGAACCCCCCCCCCCCTCCTCCAAGAAACATATTAAACACAATGAATTATTTTTGTTCTGAAATTGTCCTCAAACGGAAATCCAACCAATATTCTATGCTGAAGACCGGACATTTCGTGTTAAACAAATTACAAAGAAGAAAAGCGAAAGAAGAAAAAAGAAAAAAAAAATCTTCGAAACCCAAATTGCAGTTTCTAATCAAAAACATGAAGAAGGAAACAGAATAATTTAAGAAATATACACTGTACACATAAATAATATTATTACTTTTTTAAATATAAAATAAAACCACCAACAAAACACACGATTGAAAAAAAAAAATAATAATAATAATAAGTCTTATTCAACTCGCAATATTTTTCTAGTCCAATTATTATTCAATACACATTTTATTAAAAATTATTGCAAGTATATACAAAATGATCAGTTAAACTTAATTTAAGACTATTTATTTGAATTATTTACAACAATATTATAACATAATGAGTGACAAATTTACAACCAAAAAAACTCACTAACACTTTTGCATAAGACTTTTGTTATGAAGAAAGTGTCCCAGCTCTACTCAAATTATTTTTCAGTTGACTGTTATAATTCTAGATTTTATGTCACATCATGTATAATTTAATGTCATGTACTAATGCTGCACTATCTTGCCTGACGGGAATTGCCCTGTAGGCCTAATGTATCATTTTTTTTAATGCTTCAGTATAATTCATACGAAAATAAATAGTTGTATTTTTATGAATAATCTTTGCTGTACTTAATATACTACAGCACAATTAACCCATATCTGCCTAACTACGGAAGTTCCTGTAGAACACACAAACGCTGGTGGCGGCTAACGGGAAAACCTGTAGATGAACAAAACCTTTCCTTCTTTGTACTCTCATCTAGTGACATGAGATGGGAAACTCGGCAAAATATATATCACATTAAGTAGAATGAGGCGCTCTTTCCGAGAGTACATTTTGTTTGAATACTAACCCCTTGCAAGGCAGTAAATAATGAATGTTAACTGCAATTGCAGCAGTATGCGCTCATGGGCTTCGGCATGCAGGAACAGTGTTTTTGTGCTGTGACCAGTAAGGCAGATATGGGCTAAATCATTTACTGTTTCACGGTCACAATTCATTCAAATAATAATAATGACTATATAAATACTTACTAAAATATATAATGCACACTTATAATAATAACAACAATAACAATATTAACAGGTATTTATAAAGCGTTTTTACAGAGAGATCAAAGCGCTGAACAAGAATAAGAAAAAGAAAGAAGGAAAAAAAAAGGCAAAACAAAAGAAATAATGGTGGGCAAAATTGTTAACGATAGTAAAATTGTCACCAGATGGAAACTTACAACTGTGGACATACTGTTGTGTTTAAAAAATATTTTGTTTCAAAAATATTTGTGAAAAGCACATCAAATATTTAAGAAAACTTCTAAATTAGAACAGTTATCTAAACATACATTACTAAACTTTTGTCACATGTTTTACCTCTATTATTATTATTAAGAGCTTGCGACGGTACGATGTTTGTTAAACGAACTTTGCTCGGTTAGAAACGCAACGGACAGCAATATTATGATTTGATTCTCTGATATTGGAATCAACGTATTATTATTTCATTGATCGATCTATAAATGTCAACAACAATATGCTAATTAAATCCTCAGTGGTTCTTTCCATGTCGGAGAGACGAAGGAGGAAACAGAAACAATCGCAAGAACATACCAAGCGATATTATTACTTCATCAGCTATGAAGAATAATGAAATTCAACAAATCTATACCACTGTAAAAGATAATCACCATAAAAAATACATCAAATCAGTAAATACTTAAATTATAATCTAATGGTAAAGGTCTTAACTAGGTTTTCTGCACTTCTCGACTGGAGGTAGAAATCATCTCACAAAATCCGGGTCATAATTGACCCGGATTCGGGTCCCATTTGGTTTGACCCATTTCTGGGTCAGAATGAACCGGAATCTATGTCAAAATGACCAGAAGATGGACCAAAATGACCCAGAATCCTTTTTTTTAAAAAGTACTTTCCGGTCAGACCTGGAAATGGGTCAGGCCCCCTACGACCCGGTCATTTCAGACCCGTGATTTATCATCTTCTCGTCATACATAGGTATCGGCAATGCGATCAGAGTTTGGGACGTTCGCCATCCGGATCATGTTGCTAGTCCGTGTACTTCTTACATCCTCCTTATTGCGGTTGTGGCGAAACATCCAGTATAAAATCCCAACAATTATTATGAAAAGGAGACCAATCAAAGACGCAAAAACATACGTCTCAACGTTAACCGGTGCCTCCGAAGTGCCGGTGCCATCTGCTGTATCTTCGACGGCCCTATACTTCGTCGTTGGCTGTTCATTAAAAGACGAAGATTCGGTTGAAACTGAAATAAAGTTAAAACAGCACGGGTTATGGAAAATAATAGCTAGTATTTATGGTGAACCAAGGATGCCTCATAAGTGAACTCAATCACTGCAGCTCACAAGCCACAGGAAACCTGTATAACAGGTTGCTTGCTACGGATGTTAACCAGAAACGGTAGTATATTGCGATCTTTTATACATCCCAATCCTAGAACACGGGACCTACGGCTGATAATGGCCCATCTGAAGTACAAATCAGTTTATGGTCAAGTATCTTGCTCAAGGACACAAGTGCCACAGCCGGGACTCGAACACTCTGCTGATCAGAAACACCAGAGCTGGAGTCTGGTGCTCTTAAACGCTCAGAACTCGCATTTTGTGCAGGTTGCGTCTGGGCAACAAGCACAGTACATGCTCACCACCAGGGCCTAATTTCATAGATTTCTGCTTGAGCAGAAAGTAGTGCTTAAAATGTTTCTGCTATAGACAAAACAAAGCAGGATACCAGTCACATTTTGTACATATTAATGATATTTTCGCTGGTAACGGTAATCTGGTGAAAGGAACTATTTTTACAAGTGGTTTTAAGCAGCTCTATAAAATTGGGTCCATATCTTTACATTCAGTTTCCGCAAAATGGCAGACCGTGGGAAGACAATTAGCCACGTGTGACGTCAGTGTAAGGGGTCAATAGGTCAACGAGTTGAAACTCACCTTGGCTGACCAAGTTTGACGGACCAGCTACAGTAGTGGTGACATGTGTCACGGTTGGGTCACATGGGTCCATCATGGCTTCTACGTCGTCAAACTCGTTGGGGTCGCCAGGTAGTCTGCAACCTAGGAGACCATCCAACACGCAGCCAGCCACGGCACACTTCGTCGAACACTGGGTGTCATTCCGCACAGAACATGGTGCAGTCACGTCTATACCGGATAGACACTGTGTGCAGGGCTTGCACAGATAGAACCTAGACGCGAAAGAAAACAAGAACAATGACCACGTGCGATTAGAGACCGTGCAAGTCTCGCGCGTATCGAAAACGAGGAAACAACTCGAACGAAGAATAATGTTTGTTCATAGAGCAATGGTTTGTTAAACGAAATGCACATAAAAATTCTTTTCAAACTTTATTCATACATAATTCTTGAAAATAAAATACCCATAACAATTTGTTATAATCACGAATTCAATTTTGAGTGTATACAAAAGAATTTATTAAAATTAACACTAAAACAAAATTGAGCAATAGACCCTTCCAATAAAAAAATAAATAAATAAATAAAGAAATGAGCAATAGATCCTTCCAATTAAATATGCTAATTCCATTCACGCATGCGTACAGACACTAATGTCTGACAAACGCCATAGAGATGTGCACTAAGCAGACGCACAAACGCAAAAAAGGCGGGATGTTCCATCATTTTTGCCAACCGCGCGAGGTCATTTTACATTATTTCATGGAAGGGTCTATAGACCCTTGCATATGACGTCACACTCTTAAAAAGCGCCCTCACTGAGGTCAAAAGGAAGCAGATCGTCGGACGATAGCTGTTCTTTATGCCTAAAAACGTGCGCGTGACCACAGTGTACATGTACATGGTATTGTTTTACTTGTTTTCTCGTTTCGATATGCGCAATAATACTCACAGTCTATTGTGTAAGGAGAACGAAGGAATTTGAACCGGGTCCCATGGTGGTAAAAGGGTATACATTATGTCAACATTGTATAAAATACTCTATCACTGTGTGTGTATTACAGTAAATCACTGACTATTGCATGAATGATGAGCCTATACTAATGTTTGAAAAGGGGAACTTTTTATCAGTTCTCAAATGGTTTACAAGGACTCAGCAATGGACTCATTTGGGCACGATAGATTACACTTGAAGTCTACGATATGTCAAGTGTGCTTGTTTTTGTTCAGCCAAATTGTTTGTATGTTTTTTTTTTTTTTACGAAAACAGAGAGAAGTAGTTTAATTCTCGAAGCTTTGAGATTTACACTCACTTTACGGTGTTCCTGTTTGTTGGACGTTTATGGTATGTCGTCCCTTCCACCCGCTGAGACTTTGGTATGAGGGACACATACTCCGTGCCCATCTTACAAGCCGGCCAGTTGGGGTAAACTCTTGGCTTGTTGGCTTGCACTACAGCCACCCAGAAGCTAACTGCTGCCACGAAGACTAAAATTTGAGTCTGCATTTTAACAGTTATTTACCTCTGCAATGAAACATATTTTTAGACAATTAGTTGTGCCCGCTATAAAAAAATTCTCCGATTTTGGCAGTCATAGAGGGATAGTACATAATTAGGGGACGAACAAATGTTTTGTTTCTTTTAATTAAAAAATTATATATATAAAATAAAAATTACGAGCATTTCATTATTTTGGCCTCGTTTTACGAGAGAGAGAAAAAAAACTACAAGTTTTATTTATATTGTGTCAAGGATTCTGTGCACGTTCACAACATGTGCTTATTTGGGTTGCCGCAATCAAAATAAGCTATGTTGATTCTGAGGGTATTCTATAATACATAATAATCCTTTACACGGGTATACATGATCGGTTAAGCTGACACTTTAGTCAAAGACAGTGTTTATGTTTTTTTGTGACCAACCATATTATACATGAAATAACTAACCTGTGAAAACATTGGCTTAATCAGAAAATAGTGACAACACCTGAACAATTTTGGGGCAAAACAATGTTTTTACAAAACATTGTTCTTATTGGTTGTACCAACCATAATCAGCTGTCTCGCTGTTGTTGTGTGTGGTTTTTCAGGGTTTTTTTTCCTGTTTTTCTGTTTTTGTTTTTGCTTTTTGCTTTTTGCTTTTTTTGCTTTTTTTGCTTTTTGCTTTTTTGCTTTTTGCTTTTGTTTCAGAGGAGAAATTCTCGGATTATTTTGACTTCATTCAGAGTAATGTTTCACACACAAAATGGTTCTAGCATGAACTTCATAACCAGTGAGCTTTTAGACTGAAAAACAATAAATTTTTTTATCCTAGCCAATCCTATACCTGTGTAGAGATTCACGCGAGGGGCGAAACCCTTGAGTTAATGATCATAGGTAGCAGTCACTGGGTTGGCGCATTAACCACTCGGTAATGGGACAAACTCTGAAGATGTTCCGTCCCAACTTGACAACTGTCCCAACTATAGTTGGGACTGGTCCCAACTAATGGGATCGCCCATAGAGTTCAGCAAGGACACCGTGATCGATCATGCATGGATTACTACGTGACACTACTGCAGCTGATGCGATCGGCGTTAATTAACAAGATTCTTTTTTTCAAACCCGGGTCTCGGCTCTGTCTCGGCTCTGTACATCATGTCAAAACTGATGATGGAGCTAGAGCCGGTCTCGGGCCGTTGCTCAGGACGAGGTTTAGAATGATAGTATATCGCTCATATAATGGACCACTAAACCATGGAGGTAGAAGTCTACCTCCATGGCTAAACTAACTCGGTGTAAATATAGTGTTATTAGAGGGTTCTGACAGCGGCCTCATGCTTCCAGTCTCAAAGTAGGCCTACGCATTTAGTTTACCTCCTCTCGGAAAACCAAAACTTTAATGAATCTAAAATATTCTAAAAGGGAAAATGATCTTAAAAACTAATACATATGATAATTACATGTTTTTAGTTTATTCGTGGGGGTGCTTTGTGTTTACTGCGATCCCAACTATAGTTTGGACGTCCCAACTTTAACACTCAAGTTGGGACCAGTCCCAACTATAGTTGGGACAAATGTCAAGTTGGGACGGAACAAAGACACACACATTCAGTACGAGGAGCTGAATTCGTTTGATTCCTCCATTATAGTTATGTCTTGATATAAATCCCTAGTCAAAGAAAGGTTCACAACATAAACGTTGCTTTGTATAATCCCAATCGCATCACTTCGAAATGAACTCAGATACTTTTATGAATGAAACCAGATAATTTGAATTGGAAACTTAAAGCTATTATTGGAACTTAATGGAAAACTCACCCAACACCAAAGGTATAGTGAATGAAACAAAACTATACGGACTTCAGTAGCAGCATTGCCGCCCCTATAAGGCTAACACTGAAAGAAAGTACACACTACTGCAATTACCAAACTCCAACCATTCACTTATAGTTTCATTATACTCATATTACCTGTTCGTTGATAGTAAGTCTTAAGATAACCTAATCATTATTACTCACCGACACCGCGCTCGCCCACACATCAAAGAGATTCCCGGCACAATTCCCTATTGAGGAGGGAGATACAGCCCCGATCCAACACGCTAACAATAAACCGGCATCCTCGAGCTTCTACGTCCAAGTGCCCTTCAAGTTATAGGGGCCTATTAGGCCTATTATATAGGGGCCTATTAAACCCACAGGTGGACTGACCACTTTACATACATACCCCCGGAGTTATCAACGCGCCAGGCGCGATGATCGAATAAGAGGATCATTTTAGATCAATGAAACAAATCTTAACGTGGTTAATTATGTAAACCTACTATAGTTACAGAATAAACAATTACCCAATTACACAACAGTAAACCACAGTACTTATAAGGTTTTGATTACAACAGTGAGATACGCACTACGTTAATTAAGATGACGGAGTGAGTTCCATCAGCTGGACATGTAAATGAACTCCCGCAACTAAATTAAATGAGCACTCTGTATAGCTTAACTTCTGAGTCCCCACACCTGTAAATGCAATTCTGGTCTTCTTCTTTTTTATGGCAGTGCCTCACATCCATGCATTCACAATGTATTTTTAAACTCATCTTAACCCTTCACTGAGCTTCGTGTACTGCGTTGTCGTGTAGGTTTTTGATATTTTTTTAATAATTCGGCCCATGAATTTTCAAAAAATTCAGTCTCTTTGGTATTCCACCGTTATACCATGCAGAAACAGATGGCAGTACCTCCATGCACTGGGTGAGTTCATTCACCTTGAAAATCCCCTTACAACTCATGTGGTCTGGAGGGCTGCCATTGGTTTGTACACAGAAATCTTGGCAAAGTCTCAGAGGTGGATAGCCAGCCTTGTTTATAAACAATCATCAATCATCCTTATCTAGGGCAGCTTGTAGCTACCCTAGGAAGACTGTGTGAGACTTGTTTGACAGGTGAAGGTTTTTTTTAATCAGAAATAGCCAAGGCAAGGGGGATATCTTTATACCAAGCATGGGCTGTGTATTTTAGATGGGTGTGTGAGTTGGAGTGCAAAGGGGCGGGGCTTCATTGTAATCCTACCTGTCAACAACAAACTGAGGGGATATAGACCACTGTTTATGGGGAATAAACATCTGTAGCCCCTCTGAGGGGTATTAGGCTTGATAATGATATGAAAAAAGCTTCATACCCTGGGTGTAATACAATTTAACAGACTGCACGGAAATTTAGTAGGCGAGCCTAACGACGGGCTAGTGTTTTGTCGTAAGGACTGCAGGGTTAAGAACAACTTTGAACATACCCTTTTGGACAGTGACGACGATAAACTTCCGAACTCCCCCAAGCTGTTCAGCCCGCACGTTGCACCAGCCTCGGCACAGTGTTCGATTTCAAAAGGTAACACGCTGAGTCAAGTACAAATCAGTGTAGACGTGCTGAGTGATGTTATCGTATAGAAATGTTAGTCATAAACGGTAGAAACAATACAAATCCGTACCTTACAAAATAAAACTCCACAACAGTTTGATCAAACCCCACCATAGAGAAGTTTTAGTCACGATCTTCTTCAAAGTAATCTAACTTCACAGTAACTAGCCACCCCTGTAATAAAATGGAATATTCGCCTTATTATGCGGACTCGTAAACGACCTCCAATGTAATAAGTGTTGATTGTCAGAGAGCGAGGTAGGCCCTACGTGTTGAGTACGAGGTTGGATTGACCTATTCGGGGATTCCCCGGATATACCGTCCCAGTTGCAAAATGCGTTTTGTATTTCGCAACACTATTCCTCTTGGTTGGGCCACAAGGAAAAAAAGTTATGTATCCACCAGCTATGTAAGGGCTTGTTGTGCGGCTTTTTCACAAAATCATAGTGCCCAATTTCATAATAATTAGCAGAAAATATGTAACTGGCTCAACGACAATAGAATTAAATTGAATACTCCAAAGTCGAGTGGTATGCTGCGACACCCAGATGCTGGTATTTTGCAATCTTCACTCAGAATTAGGGGAACTCCTTTGCCGATTGCGAAATATAAGTAAGCTACTTTTGGCTCAAGAGACACAGGGTTATTTATGCGTTTGCGTTTTGAAAAAAAAATAGTGGAAAGTATATTGAAGAGGGACGGTGTCTGTACGACCAATAAGTGTTGAAACTTTGGATGGTCCCAAATTAAGTGAGTGAAAAAATACACCTTCATTTTGTTGCCACTGTCTTGTTATTGTTCCATAAATTATGAGCCATATCAAAAAGGACTACTGGTTTTCATTATGCCAAATGGGGCCGACTATTTTTCCCTCCAGCCTCGGTTTGGTGGCAATGAGATTGAAATGGGAGAGGGGGAAAAGATGGCATCACCACTAAGGGATCATAGCTACGCCACTGGTTTTACAGTCGGCCAAGCCGCCACCGAGCTCACAAACTGTTGAATTGCTCTATAATTTGAAAAAAATATTTGTGACTATTATTATTATTTTGTTTGTTTGTTTGTTGGGGTGTTTGTTTGTTGGGGTGTTTGTTTGTTTGTTTGTTGGGGGTGTTTGTTTGTTTGTTGGGGGTGTTGGGGGTGTTTGTTTGCTTGTTTGTTTTAATAAACCTTCAAGTGACAACTGTATAGAAAGATGCAGCTTTGTTAACCACTAATTTTGCCTCGCTTTAAACAAACCAAAATGCCCCCACCCCCACAGTATGATGGTATGGGATTTGTAGTTTGTATGCACTTCGCTACCGTTATCATAACTGCATAAATTTGGCGGGAAAAGCCGGGAACGCAGACTAGTACACGACGAACTCAATACGTCAACATATTGGAATCTTGCCAAAAAAAGCTTTAGGCGTACAATGCACCGGACAAATCACGAACTGCAACTTCTCTAAAACACATTATGAGCTAATGACTTCCTGGGAATATTATTATTGGGATGTCTGACACACACGTGTTGTGTGGTGACTTTACGGATATTTAAACACGTTGTGTGTATAATATTTCATTGAAGTTCCCAACAAAAATTGTGCAGCCAAACTTATAACGTTATTTATTTTGTCCTATTCTGACATCTTGTCAACTTGATTTTGTTTTCCCTTTATACACAATTTTAGGAGATGTGTCGTCATTAATTTATCGCATCTTAACAAAACAAAACCAAAACACAGCAACAACAACAACAAGAACAACAGCAAGCAAACCAACCAACAACCCAACCAACAAACAAACAAACAAACAAACAAACACCCCAACAAACACCCCAACAAACAAACAAACAAACAAACACCCCAACACCCCAACAAACAAACAAACAAACAAACAAACATCCCACCCAACACCCCAATAAAAAACAAACAAACAAACAAACAAACAAACAAACAAACAAACAAACAAACAAACAAATAAACAAACAAACACCCCAACACCCCAACAAACAAACAAACAAACAAACACCCCAACAAACACCCCAACAAACAAGCCAACACCCCAACAAAACAAGACAAAACAAAACAAAGACCAATCTAAACTGCGATATTTGTCTTTTGGCAGCCGTGTCGTTTTGTCTGTTGGTTGTTGAGTAGCGGACAGATTGGAGCTCTTAATTCTTTTTTGACTCACTCAAAATGATGCACCAAGAATTTCACTGACCGCAGTTTTTGAAGAGACACACTTCTTCCCAATCACAGATTATTTACGGTATTTCAATGATCCTTGTTAAAATGCAATTAAGCCCAAATGCCGAAACCCAACCCGAAAGCAAAACAATGTTTTGAAACCACAGCATAATAAAAAGTACAAATTGCGATGCTCACCTGCACTAAGTTTATTGACGAAAAGTCTGTCACATGCAACAGGTTTGATGTATCTCCAACAAGTTTACTTCCTTGGAAAATTCTTGGTGAGCGAACCACTGAAAAGTTTTGTCTTGTGTTGAACTTGAAAATAAATTACTGACAAACAAACAGAGTCTAATACTTTAGTGAATCGTTCAGATTGTAGTTCCGGTTTTGTCATTATTATACCAGCTCCGTGCTCGTACGTAGTAATTGTAGGTGTCATAATAAAAAAGAAAGAAATGGAAGTGTCTTTTATGAATGAACGTATACCGGCTTTTCCGGTCACGCGATAAATATTGTGTGTGCGTAATTTGATTGGCTCGTGCTGCGTGCTTGCTCAGTTTGTGTGTGCTGACTACAGGGGCGCGATATTTTTTTCCATACCACACGCTAGCTAGGGGGGCCACAAAAAAGGCGTT
This sequence comes from Pisaster brevispinus, assembly GCA_023634235.1. NCBI lineage: Eukaryota > Metazoa > Echinodermata > Asteroidea > Forcipulatida > Asteriidae > Pisaster > Pisaster brevispinus. The sequence goes on from JAMKCF010000018.1 coordinate 7,416,232, forward strand.
CTGATTGGTCCGTTTCTGTAGAGGTCATGCATTTTAAATAATGTACACTAAGGAAAGCGTTATTACACGTACTGGTGGTACGGGGCCCTGGCCTTGGAGAACAGCGTGCGGGGCGTGCGGCACTTGGTATGACCCATTTCTCTATGGTAAGACATGGTGTCCGAGTGTGTTTGTTGACGGTGTCACGCAGGGTTAATGGCCGAATAAACCAAAAAGTGGCTAAACCTAGTTCGTAGGTGTGTGAGAGTATCAGAGTGAAAAATTACATCATTTCCTGGAGCAAGGGTGGTCCCCCTGTTCTGGTCAGTACTGGGGGATTTGAAGAATGTTTGGTGTGTTTATGTTTTGGGGCAATACCTATTGACACGTAGGCCTATATAATTATTGGGGAAGTCTCTATGACTTGTGATTTGTAAAATTGTCCTTTCGACAGTGTTTTGCATTAAATTTTGTTCGTTTACACGACTCAGAAACAACAAATAGTTGATACATTAAAAGAAAGTAGATCAGTGGAGTAAGAAAAATGGGCAGGAGATAACATTTCAGTTTGTTTAGTTTTCTTGTGGGCCTACCTCTTGTCTCTATTTTTATTATCACCGATTAACATTAGCGACACCGATAGGGCCCACAGCGTAGTACCCAATGCCGCATGCTGTGCTCCAAGGCCAGGGCCCTGTACCACCGTACGTGTAATAACGCTTTCCTTAGTTTACCTAATATTTAAAATGCAGGATCTCTACAGAAACGGACCAATCAGAACGCTTTTTTGTGGCCCCGTAGCTAGCCTGTGGTACGGAAACAAAATCGCTACCGGGGCCAAAGATCAGAATGCTGTATACTGTAGCTGCAATAACATGACTTTTTGGGGGATAAAGACGCACGCTTATGGGCGGCCATTTTGGCAAAAAAGACAAAAATAAAAAGATTGCCAGAAAAATATCAGTCCCCAGAAACATGTAAATCCCAAGAAGTATATAAATCCCAGAAAAAATATCAATCCCCAGAAATAAATCAATCCCAGAAATATATCAAGCAACCCAGGATATGGGCGATTTCCTATGCAGGTATTTTTTACAGTATGTTTGCTTTGTTTTGTTCTGTCACGACATGTCGGTCTGTCGGTCTGTCGGTCTGTCAATCTGTCGGTCTAGCTGTCGGTCTGTCGGTCTATCGGTGTGTCAGTTCTGTCGGTCTGTCTGTCGTCAGTCTGTCGGTCAGTCGGTTCTGTCGGTCTGTCTGTCATCGGTCTGTCGATCTGTCGGTCTATCGGTCTGTCAGTCTGTCGACCGGTCTGTCGGTCTATCGGTCTGTCGGTTCTTTCGGTCTATCGGTCTGCCGGTCTGCCGGTCTGTCGGTCTGTCGGTCTGTCGGTCTGTCGATCTGTCGGTCTGTCGATCTGTCGGTCTGTCGGTCTACCTGTTGGTCTGTCGGTCTGTTAGTAGTCTGTCGATCTGTTGGTTTGTCAGTCAACCTGTTGGCCTGTCGGTCTGTCGGTCTACCTGTTGGTCTGTCGGTATGTCGGGCTGTCGTTCTGTCCGTCTGTCTGTCGGGCTGGCTGTCTGTCTGTCTGTCTGTCTGGGCGTACAAGAGATACATTGTGGGGTGAGTTTGAGGAGGAACTGTAGTTGTGGGTTTTTTTGACAACATTGTGGGCCTCACCCCACAATGTTTTAACAGGAAAGATTAAAGAAAAGGGATCATCGACAACACCTGGAGAAAGCCCACAATGTCACTCTCATGAAGATATGTCCGTCTGTCTATCTGTCTGTCTGTTGGGGTGTTTGTGGGGTTGTTTGTTTGTTTGTTACGGTGTGAGTTTGTTTGTTAGTTAGTTTGTTTGTTTAGATGATCTTCTCAACAAAGGAACTCGGCAAAACGAACACAGAGATATGTAAACAGCCATTCGCTCTCTTACAAACTTTGGTTCAACGTCTACGAGTATGAACTGCTATGCACAAATAAATAAACCGTGATTCAGTAACTAGACGACAAAACTAGTTATAGTCTAAATCTTGCTCTGTTATATATTTCTTGCGGTTATGAAACTTGTGAAAAAAAAATTGTTTTGTTTTATTGAGTTGGCAATTTTTGCCCTTAAGCCGCCCATACATGCCATGGATATGCATAATGTTGGCCCTGCACATGAGTTTTTTCCGTGAGAAGTATTTGTGTTTGTTTATTTTTATTTTTCGGCAGTATGCCAATTTGTGTTTTGCAGCTCTTTCAGACGGATGAGCTACCATATCAATGACAACTTTGGATTCAACGCCTGAGGTCAATCAATACAAATTATTAGCATAATTTCCAGACAGTACTTCTATGATTCTCAAAGTCACGAGTTGCACTAACTTAAGCCTACTTTAAAGGCACAGACAAACATTTTTATATGGTTGTTGTAAAAATATTTTTAAAAATAATAAAAAATCCGAAAGAGGTCAAAGGTCAGCGTATACGCTTTTCCAGCCGTTACAGCTGTCAAGTTTACGTGACATTGTTGCACTATGATGTATAAAGTAGACTGGTGCTCTGTTTCTTTAACTGTTTTACTATGGCGAGACATAGGATCCAGTCTACATCCATTCTGCTCAAAGGCGAGTATAAACAACTGATATAATACACGCGTCAGTCCAATCTATGTTCCGTCGACATCCAAATTTCGTCCGCCACAAAACACAAGGAAACAAAGTCCGAATATGGTAGAACAAGAACAAGTCAAAAAAGCATAATAGTTCAGATTTAAGGTGACTGATAAACGTCCTAGAACAAGTACTGTACACCACTGGTATACTAGGCCTACTATTCTACTTTTGCATTGACAGTAGTACTTCGAGTGCAATCGTAACCCTCCATCCTGGTTTTACTTTTACGGAGAGCCCTCATAATAATATTTTGTTACCACGAGTTAGAATTTCATTCCTTCGAACCACATTTTTTTTAGGAACCGTTCTTTTCCATTCATGGAAGACCTTTGAAGTCCTGTTTTAGTCTATTTTGTAGCCCAAGTAGCCCAACGTAGCCGGTGGGTCCCAACGTAGCCGGTGGGTCCCAACGTAGCCGGTGGGTCCCAACGTAGCCGGTGGGTCCCCTTGAAGGGGTCCCGTAACTGTCCGTCTCTCTTTTTCTCAACAGTGTAGTACTCATTTTCAACTGCATGGATGGCCTTTGTGATGTCAAGGGATTTATGTTTAAGGATGTGCATAAAGTTGCTAAGATTGAAAATACAAATGAAGGCTGGTATACAGATGATTAGGCATACATGGTGGTTAACTTCCCATTGAAGTAATTCTTTGTTTTGCCTGAAATGCTTAAAGCTTTTGAGATGTGAGTAAAACAATTAGGCCTATTTTTGATCTTGCGAGTCCGAAATCCCATGCTTTGGAGTCAGTGGTAGGTGGTCTATTTTCTCCGTGGACATCTGGTTACCTTATCTATTCATAGATTAGGGCTAAAATTCAACCATTAGCCTAAATATTGTTGAGAATGCACGATTATCACAATTTTTACTTAACTCTAAAAACTCACAGTCAGAAATGACCCAGATTCCGGAGTCCCAGGGGGTCTGACCCATTTCTTGAAAAAGCTGACCTTGAAAGTGGCCATAAAGTGGAATTTTAAGTCGGATTCTGCATCACTCTGCATGACCTCTCTCTGGGTCATACTGACCCAGAAAAGTTTCGGGGCTCCCACGGCTCCTAACCTTTTGTCAAGGCCTTCGTGGCCACTTGGACAGCTTTGTGAACAGCGGAGCAACTGGAACGGGAGACCATGCGCGCTAGCCGAGTGGTGAAGCCACGAGGGCCTTTTTCAACTTTTGTGCGTTTAAAAAAAATGAATATTCATTGTGAAACGAGCATTGTTCATGACTTGTATGCAAATAAGTATCTAACGATACACGCGACGAGACGTTCGTCATTTTGTATATTTGATGTTTGGGTAGCAAAAATCGAGATTATAAAAAAAACCATTATAAACGGTAAACCGCAAACACCTAAAATAGCCCCGTGGCCTCGCCACTCGCGTTTGTGATCTCTCCTTCCAGTCGCGCTTGGGATCGCGCTGTCCAAGCCACAAAGGCCTTGACAAAAGGCTACATGGCTCCCGGATCCGGGTCATTCTTAACCCAAGAATATTTAAATACTACGTTTCCATGTGAGCTTTATTACGAGGCTCTCCTGACCTCGGAATGTGACAGTGTTCTCCATGCGAACCTGTATACATACAGATCATAACTTGCGACGGGGAAAACGAGGTTGCTGCGACCTCGATGGCTTGTTGATGTTGTTTTATAAACGACGTACGGCCTATCACGAAAAGGGGGACTACAAAAAACTGCAAAAAGGGAGTTGTGTGTTTATTTTTAGTCATGTTTTGTTTTGTCGCCATCCCTTCTTGATACAAGTGCAGGATCGACAAAAAAATAAGGATGTGGAGACGAGGCTTGGTTAATATTACAAGAAATAATACAAGCATGTTTTTTTTCAGCAGGTCAACAGAGGGAGCTGGCCGATAATACGGGTGTCAGTGGAACAATAATATTGGTAGCGTAAATGTTACAAGGTCACGTTGGTTCTGTTCGTGTGCTATATTTAGCCTGGTGAGCTCCAGAGAGTGTGCCTCAAGGTGGCTGAATCTCGTCATTCTATACAATTCTGGGCCTAGGCGACAACCAATGGGATGGCTGGATTTCCTAACTTATTAATATGTATCTGTGTGTTAAATTAATGGCATGGTATTTGTTTGAATAACACTTAAACTCTGTGCAGATCCAAGGTCGGAGAATGTGACCTATGGAAGTTAGTGGTGGGGCTTTGCCTGACTCTGTTAACTGGGCTCGGTACTCAGTGAGCAGAAATACTCCGGTGATTTTCATGGGTCTATTGAGGGGTCCGGCGGTACCCAAAGAGCGAACACACTTTAGCCCTTTTCACACTACTCTATTTCCCGGGGGCAACCCCGGGGAACAACGGCCAGTCTTTTCACACTTGGATCGCTTTACCCCTGATCTACCCGGGAAAATTGGCTTACCCCGGGGAATAGCCACCCCTGCTCTGGAGTAGGGGTAAGCAGTAAAACCCTGGGGTATTCTTGAAGCGTGCAACCAGAACCCCGTGGAATAGGGACACAGTGTGAAAGTGCACCGGGGTAACCGTGGGGTAAAAAAAACTCCCGGGGCCTCCCCAGGGCTGTATTCCACGGGGATAAGAGATACAGTGTGAACAGGGCTTTAAGTAATAGTAGCTAAAGGGGTTCACCCGCACATGTTCCAGCAGTCACAGCTCGGTGTGTGGACGGGGAAGTAGGGTCAACAGTTGAGGGGCAATAACTTTCTCAATAGACGGATAGAGAGGACTTTAGGCCTAAGTTGCAACCTTTTAAACAACGAGGTAGCTACTTAAAAAAAACTATGAATAAGAAGATCATGTCGTTCAAAAAAAAACACACACACCTGATATATTAATTTATCGCATCTTGACAAAACAAAGCCAAAACACAACAGCAACTACTACACGAACAACAACAAGCAAACACCCTAACAAAACAGCCTTGTTTTGTCTGTTTGTTGAGTAGCGGACAGACAGGAGCTCTTAATTTGTTCGACTCACTCAGAAAGATGCACCAATAATTTCACTGACCGCGGTTTTTGAAGAGACACACTTCTTCCCAATCACAGATTATTTACCGTATTTCAATGATCCTAGTTAAAATGCGATTAAGCCCAAATGCCAAAACCCAACCCGAAAGCAAAACAATGTTTTGAACCACAACATAATAAAAGTACAAACTGCGATGCTTACCTGCACTATTTTTTTTTTTTTTTTTTTACGAAAAGTCTGTCACATGCAACCGGTTTGATGTGTCTCCAACAAGTTTACTTCCTCATTGGAAAATTCTTGGTGAGCGAACCACTGAAAAGTTTTTTCTTGAAAATAAATTACTGTCAAAAACAGAGTCTAATATGTTAGTAAATCGTTCAGATTGAAGTTGTGATTTTGTTCCGTGCTCGTAGTAGATGTAGGTGATAATGAAAACACAATTACGGAAGTGTTTTTTTATGAATGAACGTACCGGTTTTTCTGCCAAGCGATGTAATTCTGGGCCGTGCGTAATTTGTTCGGCTAGTGCTGCGTGCATGCGCAGTTTGTGCGTGCTAACTCTTCCCGGAATTGCTTGTGAAAGTTTTCTCCATGCGGGCGAACCTGTACATAATGTACAGCAAGGGCAAACATATGTAACTTGCAATTCTCAATGGCTCGCGCACCAGCCACAATCGCGAGTTGTTGACGTAGTTTCATATAATGACAGTACGGCCTATTGCACGGAAAGGGGAATTTACGCGGTAACTGCACGAAGGGAGTTGTGTTGTTGTGTACTCTTTCCTGTTTAGAATTAGTAGTGCATAGTCCATTCTACCAAAGCGAGTTCTACGAATAATTGTATGTGTTCACTAGCGGGATGCCGCGCTTCAGATGGGAGCGATTCTTGCGTTTAAAAAGTTGCAAATGTAATGTGGGGTGAGGTGGGTTAACTGGAGGGACGCTCAGAGGTAACCATTTTGTGAAGAATTGGCTTGATAACGGTAGGTAAAATCGGCACGCAATGTTGTTTTGTCTTATGATAAAAATTTTACCATGCAAAAGATGTTGAGTGGGGTCGAAACGTCGCCTGCCCTCCTCACCCTTCTCGGAGTTGAGTTTTAATATTGGGAAGGATTTGCTTGGCAATGATGCATGCTTGGCATGAACATTTGTAGGTATTTTGATTTTAAACTTGTGTTGAGCGACTAACATATGCCTAAGCACTCCACTTTTTTCTTTGTATGGAAATTATGTTTTTGTGTTCCTTTATTTATTTGTTATTTGATATCCTTTTTTCTTTAATTCTTTATTTTTTTGTTTCTCTTTTTCTTTTTTTGTCAAATGTGTCTTTGTTACTACACCTTTAATTTATCCGTGTTTTGCCGTTTGTTTCTTTGTATCATATGTACTTTTAATTTCTTTCTCAGTATATTTCGGTTTTTCTGTATGTCTTTCTTTCTGCATTTTTGTGTTTTCTGAGATGTTTTTTGTCTCGTTATTTCTTTGTTTGTTGAATTAGTTTTATTCACTGCACTTAGTATTTCCCCGCCAGTTGACTAAGTGTCCTTCCCGAGTCGTATTAAAACATCACACTGCTATTACAAACTTATTTAATTGTATTGAGCGCACTCGGGTAATCGCACACCCATGTTATCATAGAGCGGTCCAATGTCATTACATTGCCGACCATTCAGGAGGTCTTTGTGAAACAGCCAGTCAGACATTAATTTTTCATAACGCGGTGAGTTCGGCAGCAGCAGTGGTTTTGGGTACCCTCCTCATCAACAAACACATAATCACCGTCAATAGCCGCGGAGTTACCCGACTGAAAGAAGTCGAGAGCAGAAAAGACCCATTGTTGATTAACAGTTGATACAAACCGTGCTGGTTATAATGGAAGGCCGAATGTTAGCAAAACATTAAATCGTCAGATGTCTGTGACCGAATTCAACATTTCTGCAAACTTTCTTTTAAAATAAATAAATTCCATGCTTTGTTTCAAAAAATTGTCACACTATTTTTTAATAAATGGCCTACTTGTGTAACATTGTTACAAACTGTCGTTTTTTCTTTGTTTTTCTGTCAGTCTGTCTGTCTGTCAGTCTGTCGGTCTGTCGGTTCTTTCGGGCGGACGAGAGATACATTGTGGGGTGAGTTTTAGGTAGGATGTGTAGTTGTGGGCTTTTTTACATTGTGGGGCTGTGCCCACAATGTTTTTTACAGGAAAGATTAAAGAAAAGGGATCATAGACAACACCTGTGGAAAGCCCAAAATGTAGCTCTCCTAAGCATTGTCGGTCTATCAGTCTGTCAGTCAGTCGGTCTGTCGGTCTGTCGGTCTGTCGGTCTGTCGGTCTATCGGTCTGTCGGTCTGTTGGTCTGTCGGTTCTGTCGGTCTGTCTGTCGTCGGTCTATCGGTCTGTCGGTCTGTCGGTCTGTCAGTTCTGTCGGTCTGTCCGTCGTCGGTCTCTCGGTCAGTCGGTCTGTCGGTCTGTCGGTCGGTCTGTCGGTCTACCTGTTGGTCTGTCGGTCTGTCGGTCTGTCGGTCTGTCGGTCTGTCGGTCTGTTGGTTTGTCGGTCTGTCGGTCTATCGGTCTGTCGGTCTATCGGTCTATCGGTCTGTCGGTCTGTCAGTCTGTCAGTCTATCGGTCTGTCAGTCTATCGGACTGATATTCCATTCTATGTTCTTTCGACATCCAAATTTCGTCCAACGCAAAACACAAAGAAACAAAATCCAAGTATGGTAGAACAACATGAGAAAAAATCAAAAAAAAACAAAATAAAACAAATTAAAGGTGACTGATAAACGTCCTTGAACAAGTACACCACTAGTATACTAGGCCTACTACTTTTGCATTGCCACTAGTAGGCTACTTCGAGTGCAATCCACCCTCAATCCTCCCGACGGTCGGTGCGACGACCAGGTTTTACTTTTGTTACGGAGAGCCCTCATAATAATATTTTGTTACCACGAAGTGGAATTTCGTTCCTTCGAACCACATTTTTTTTTTAGGAACCGCTCTTTTTCCATTCATGGAATACCTTTGGAGTCCTGTTTTAGTCTATTTTGTAGCCCAATTAGGCCAACATAGCCGGTGGATCCCCTTGAAGGGGTCCCGTAACTGTCCGTCCCTCTTTTTGTCAACAGTGTAGTACTCATTTTCAACTGCATGGATGGCCTTTGTGATGTCAAGGGATTTATGTTTAAGGATGTGCATGAAGTTGCTTAGCTTGAAAATACAAATGAGGGCAGAGATTTGCACCTAGTATATAGTATACAGATGATTAGGCATACATTAGCTTCCCATTTGAAGTAATTCTTTGTTTTGCCTGAAATGCTAAAAGTTGCGTGTCCGACATCCCATGTTTTGGAGACAGTGGTATGTTTTCTATCTTCTCTGTGGACAACTGGTTACCATGTCAAGCTTTTCACAGATTAGGGCTAAAATTCAATCATTAGCCTAAATATTGTTGACAATGCACGATTATCACGAAATTTTACAGAACTCTAAAACTTCACACTCAGATTTGACTCCGGGGGTCCCAGGGGGTCTGATCCATTTCCGGATAAAGCTGACCTTGAAAGTGGCCATAAAGTGGAATTTTAAGTCGGATTCTGCGTCATTCTGCATGACCTCTCTCTGGGCCATACTGTACCTAAACAGTTTTTGGGGCCCCACGGCTCCTAACCTATTGTCAAGGGCCTTCGTGGCTAATTGGAAAGCTGTGTAAACAGCGGAGCGACTGGAACGGGAGACCATGCGCGCTAGCCGAGCGGTGGGCCACGAGGGCCTTCCCACTGTTTGCGGGTTTTTTTTCAATGAATTATTCATTAAGCATGAAACGAGCATTATTCATGACTTGTTTGCAAATAAGTATCTGACGATACACACGACGAGATGTTCGCCATTTTGTATATTTTTGTCAATTTGCATAATATTTTAATGTAGGCTGACCCGCTGACCCTCGTCGCTTTTGCTTGGTTTGGACTTTTGCTACCGTTTGGGTATAGCAAAAATCAAGATTATAAAGAAAAACATCAGAAACCGCAAACAACTAAAAATGCCCTCGTGGCTTCGCCACACGCGTGCGTGGTCTCCCCTTCCAGTCGCTTTGGATCGCGGCTCTACGAAGCTGTCCAAGCCACGAAGGCCTTGACAAAAGGCTACATGGCTCCTGGTTCGGGATCATTCTTAACCCGTTGGTTTTTAGAGTGCATGCTTCTCAAGAATATTTCCATGTGAGCTTTATAATACGAGGCTCTCCTGACCTCGGAATGTGACAGTGCTCTCCACGCGAACCTGTATACATACAGATCATAACTTGCAACGGGGAAAACGAGGTTGCTGCGACCATAGAGCTATGCTGCGACCTTGATGGCTCGCCCACCAGCACAAAACCGCGTTGTTGATGTTATTTTATAAACGACGTACGGCCTTTCACGAAAGGGGGACCACATGAAACTGCACAAAGGAAGTTGTGTTTTTACTTTTAGTCATGTTTTGTATTGTCGCCATCCCTTCTTGATACAAGTGCAGGATCGACAAATAATAGGAATGTGGAGACGAGGCTTGGTTAATACAAGAAATAATACAAGCATGTTTTTTTTCAGCAGGTCAACAGAGGGAGCTGGCCGATAATACGGGTGTACAGTGGAACAATAATATCGGTAGCGTAGATGTTACAAGGTCACGTTGGTTCTGTTCGTGTGCTATATTTAGCCTGGTGAGCTCTAGAGAGTGTGCTTACACTCAAGGTGGCTGAAGCTCGTCATTCTATACATTTCTGGGCCAAGGCGACAACCAATGGGATGGCTGGATTTCCTAACTTATGAATATGTATCTGTGTGTTAAATTAATGGCATGGTATTTGTTTGAATAACACTCGATGCAGATCCAAGGTCGGAGAATGTGACCTATGGAAGTTAGTGGTGGGGCTTTGCCTGACTCTGTTAACTGGGCTCGGTACTCAGGCCCCGTTCCCACTGGACCCCGCATTGATCGCGCAATTCGAGAAAAGGGCGATCAGACCCCGCAATTTCTCGAAAAGGGCGATCAAAGGGCGATCAAGCGTAAGTGGGAACGCGAGGGCGATCAGGATCAGACCCCGCAAATTTGATCCACCTCGGGAGTAGGATTAAAGCGGGATCTGATCGCCCTTGTGGATTAATGGGCGATCAAAAGTCTAGTGGGAACGCAAAGGGCGATCAGACCCCGCAATTTGAGGGCGAACATCCGGTACGGTAGGCCCGAATGGCGCGAAAATGGTGTTCTTTTTTCTTCTATTCCCAGCAAGCACCACGCATTTGGTGACATGAATTGCAAGTAAAGCATAAAGCAGTATTGACGTCACGTGACGGTACCAACTACACGTTCTGTACAACGCATCCACACTAAGCCCAAACCCACGCTTTAATTTTGGATGCATTGTATTCATATGTGCACGTTCTTTAAAGATGGCAGCGCCTAGCAATAAACGTCCCATAAATTCGTCAAAAAAAAACCTCCCAAAAAGATGAGAAGCGTGGCAAACTATGGTCGGACGAGGAGCTGGGCAATTTTAAGGACATCTGGGCCAGTCAAGAAATTCAAAACACACTGTGTGGTCGCCATAGATACGTTGCGCCTGCGCACTGCCCACTTGGTCGACCTGCGTTGGTGAACTTTGAATCCACTTCCGTTCCCAAAAGGGAGATCAATGCGCGATCATACTCTAGTGGGAACGCGACCGCGATTCACGTCTGCGACTAATCCTTTTGCGGGGTCAGGATCTCATAATTGTGGATCCAGTGGGAACGCGGTCTCAGTGAGCAGGAAAAGTATGATACACAATGGACTATATGCACTACTAGTAGTGCATATAGTCCAATGGACTATATGCACTACTAGTAGTGCATATAGTCCATTGTGTACTGTATCATACTGTAGCCAATTCTCTAGCGAGTTCTACGATTTATGTGTTCATGTTATTGCAAAAGCAGACTTCACAACTAAAAGACAACAGTGAACTAGTACTAAACATGATTGTTGTTTTGACATTATGCTAGACCACATATTGTGGTAATAGAAAAAGGTATCGGTTTTTATCACCCAAAATTGTTATCCGAGAAACGTTACTGTCATAAACTTTTCTCAGATCGTGAATTCCTATTGGGGATAATTCTTCTTCCTGCGTGGACATACTCGCTCCGGGATGTCGGCGTTATCTCAAACACGTGACCAAATGTTCACTTGTGTGTCTGTGTATATCTACGTATTGTAGGACTAAAACAATCGGATGGTTCCAAAATCCAAAGGTGTACTTTGTTTTTAACTCGCAACTTGGAAAACGAGGTTTCAGCTATGACCTCGATTTCCCTCCATCAGACGTAGATGTACATTGTTTTGCGTTTCTCTTTCACGTTGTTGCCCACGTGAAAGGGAAACGTGGCACTAATGGGCCTCCGTACTACTTCTTCTGCAGCTGTACTCCAGCGAATTGTTCGGTTTTATGATCGAATGACTCCTGTATTGCCAAAAAACCACGGAAATACCAGGGAACTGAACACAGTGAGCCACATTGTGTTTATCCTTAAGTGCATTGTTCGGTGTATACTGTATACTATGCAGTGAGATATGTATTTCCTTTGTATTCAGCATTTTGGGGCATAGAGGAAGGAAGAGAGTAAATCAATAAAATATGCAAACGTGGTAAGTCATGGGGAAAAACCCCATTGCGAAAGCCTACAAAACCGACAGAATGAAAGGCACGATCATGATGCATGTATACGACAAAACCGCGAATACCAAGCAAATTTAGAGAAGTAGCTTTTTGTCTATTTGTGTTGCTCTCCTTTCTTCATTGGCGTTTCACTCGAATTTATATCTTCGAGTTTTCAGATGGTTTTGTCTTAGTGTGACAACCTGTCTGTCCTCGTATAATGTTGTTCATGTCTGTCCATCTAGGTTGTTTCTCTTTTGGGGGTTTTCGCCAAAAGCCTCGGGTCAAGAAGATACTTCCATACTCACATCAGCCTTTATTTGATCAGTGATTTCCTTACTGTTTGTTTGTTTGTTTGTTTGAAATTGTGATTCACAGTATTAAACTAGACGACAATACGTATTCCAATGTTTTTAACTATATTCTCGCACGTTTCATTTGATATTAAAACCTATTTTTTAACGTTAACATTTTGCATTGATTTTCATACACACAGGCTTGAACACCCGCAGTATATTGCTGTCATATGAATTGTGTTTCTGTTTCGTTTGTGTTGTTTACATTTTTTTGTTGGCAGTATACCAAGTTATATTTTTTTGGCAGCTGATCCAGGTACGGAAAATGTTTTCACACAATGTTATCGATGACAACTTTGAATTCAATGCCGGCGGAGTTAATAATTATAGTAAACCATAATCACGAGTTGCACTTCCCTAGATAGGGGTTTTGTACCTCTCTTTCTGTCTGTTTCTCATCAGCAGCGTAATGCTCATTTTCAACTGCATGCATGGCCTTTGTGATGTTCAAGGGATATAATATGTTCAGGATAAAATGTTGATTAAGCTTTAAAATATAAATGATAGAAGATTTGCACATGGTATAAAGATGACCGTGTGGTGGATATAACTTCCTCTTGAAGTACTCCTTTGTCTTGCCTGAAATGCTAGGGCTAAAATTTTGCAGAGTTAAACAATTAGTTTTGAACTGGCCGAGTCCGAAATCCCATGTTTGGAGACAGAGTATGATGGGGAGGTTTCGTCACTTTTGCCCTATTGCGCTATTCTCAGATTATAGGGCTGAACATCAATCATTACATTTTTGACCCAAACTCCGGATCCCACAGGCAGCTTGGCCCATTTTGAGGGTAAAGCTGACCCTGAAGATGGTCACAAAGTGGAAACTCGGATTTGGCGTCATGTTGCATGACCTCTTTCTGGGTCATTTGACACAGCTTCCGGGTCATTCTGACCCCGCACGGTTCCTGGTTCCGGGTCAATTCTGACTCGTAGGCTTTTAGAGTAAATCATATTTCTTAAGAATCTTAAAAAACGGCGTTTCTTGTTAAATTTTCATCTAAAATGGGCTGAATTATGTTTACTATTAATTTTTTGTTTTGTTACGGGCTTGGCAACGATCGACTTTATCTTTTTGTGTCATTTTGCCCATCACTGAAGAAAGTGCAGGAACGTCTATATCTTTGAATGAAGTCAAGGAGACTTAGTTATGATTGAGCCATTACGAGAGACTTACAGAACATACAGAAATTTAACCGCAGTAGTACCGGCCGTAATGGAACAGTCCACTGAAATGCGCGTTAGTGCGAGTCTCTGACCCCGGGGTTGCAAGTGAACGTTTTCTCCATGCAGGCGAACCTGTAAATACAGCTAGGGCAAACAGAACTTGCAACGCGTGAAAACGAGGTTGCTGTGACCTCGATGGCTCGCACACCAGCCACAATCGCGAGTTGTTGACGTAGTTTCGTATAACGACAGTACAGCCTATTGCACGGAAAGGGGAATTTACGCGGTAACTGCACAAAGGGAGTTGTGTTGTTGAGTATTCGTTCCTGTTTGGAATTAGTAGTGCATAGTCCATTCTACCAAAGCGAGTTATATGATTTATATGTTCATGATATGAAGCCCGTATTGCGAAAAGTGACTAAAAGATAACAGTAAACAAAGACGATTGATGATTCAACACATACTAGACAACACGGTTCTTAAAATGAGTCAGCACATCCTGAGTTTACTTATTACTTATATGGGAGCAGTTCAGATCTCTCTTTCCAGCTTGAGCACAACATTTGTGGTGGATAGAAACAACAGCACATTTGAAATAGTGCTTCAGCCGCCCCGAGAATGTCCTGAGCAGTACTATCACCACAAGGCAAGGCATGGAGAGTTCTTTCTGAACGACGGCCGCGACGTCACGAAAGAGTCCCGCAAGCTATGTATCAAATGTAGCAAGTGTTTGGACGGAATAGAGGTAGGTTGTACATGACTATTGCTTGGACCGTGAAAGGTTGCAAGAGGTTTCAACCATTGTTTTTGAATCCACGCGATATGTTGACATGGAGCTCGAGAATTGAGTCAGGAAAATGTTTTAATGCGTAACCCTTCCTTGTGTAGCTCCGGGTGTGAATGTAGCCAGATCCCTAAAAAAAAAACTCCTGGGTCAAAATTGACCCAGATTCCGGATTAAAATTAACCCAGATTCCGGATCAAAATTGACCCAGATTCCGGATCAAAATTGACCCAGATTCCGGATCAAAATTGACCCAGAATCCAAGTCAAAATTGACCCAGATTCCAGGTCAAAATTGACCCAGATTCCAGGTCAAAATTGACCCAGATTCCGGATCAAAATTGACCCAGATTCCAGGTCAAAATTGACCCAGATTCCAGGACAAAATTGACCTAGATTCCGGATCAAAATTGACCCAGATTCCGGATCAAATTTGACCCAGATTCCAGGTCAAAATTGACCCAGATTCCGGATCAAAATTGACCCAGATTCCGGATCAAAATTGACCCTGATTCCAGGTCAAAATTGACCCAAATTCCGGATCCCAGGGGCCTGACCCGTTTCTGGGTGAGATCGACCCGGAAAGTGGTTCTAAAAGTGGATTTTAAGTCAGATTCAGCGTCAGTTTGACCCATTTCTGTGTCATTAGGACATGGATTCCGGGTTGGCCATGACTCGGAAATAGATCGGGTCCCCTGTTTCCGGGTCAATTCTGACCCGAAAGTTTTTCGATTGGTACTCGGGGAAAGGTTGAGGCTGTACATATTATGACAGAGATAGGGTCATGCAGATGAAGTTGTTATAGACCTTGCATTGGCCGCCATCGTTGATGAAACGTGCACGCGTGAAAGGCTATCATTGGCTGAAAGTCGCGCGCAGCGCGCACACGCCTGCACGTTTCCATTGCTTGTCATCAAAGTTGGCAGCCACTGACGTCATGTGCGATCCATCTATTGGCTGCGGCAGAGGACCTACCTCAGCACATTCCCAGGGCCCATTCACTCAAAAGATTCATACAAGTATTCAAATATACCCCCGAAAGTTCGAGGTTGACTGCAACGCACACAATGAGAATCCAAGGGACGTATTTTTTGCCTTTATTTAGGGAAGCCCCACTGCAGTTTTTGCGCCATCGATGTCTGCCCTCGATAAGCTTCCCCTGGTTGCCTCCATTTGGAATCTGGGCCGATTTTACAAAGCACTACAAGGACTCATCTTAAAATGAGCTGTCAGCATCACCATAGTGATCTGTATTGTGACATCACAGTTTTGCTTGGCAATTAGGAGTGGTCTGCAGTTAAGATCGATCTTACTAAAATGTTCCTTTAAGCTTTATTGTGATAGTTAGAATTTAAAACATGTCGGGCTGAGTCTTTTTTTGAGATTTGAAAAATTGGATCTCTTATAAAAAAATATATAAAAAAATAAAAATAAAAAAACTTCACAGAGTTCACACAGTCTGAACAGTGTGTAATAAAAACAACCACCACAAAAATTATATTAAAATGGTTTTAAAAAGTATAAACGCCACACGCCGTACGCCAAACATAATTTAATTTTTGGTAGGCCTTCGCAGTCACGTGCCGTGTTGGAAATAGCTTCTAACATCAGACGGAGGCCAAGTTAATGTTATACATTGTTCAAATCATTCGTGCTGCAAGAAAGTTTTATTTCTGGGTAAATTTGACCAAGACAAGTGTCAGGGCTCCTGTTACCCGCAATCTGAGTCAATTCTGACCCGAAAGATGTTTATACTCTGGGATAGGTTTGAGGCTGTACATGGCTGCAATGCGTCTAGTGGATGGATAATAATACTGTATACATGTACATTGTGTATGCGCGCTTAATACTAATAATAATAATAACTAGTTCTTATATAGCGCATTTCACAATAACGTCTCAATGCGCTTTACATTAGTGCCCTGGTCATTGGGCCAATAACATTCCTGTAATCTTTCTCAGCTCCCTGGGGAGTATACAGCCCGGGCTGCCGTGGCGCTCCGAAGGCTTTTTCAAACACAATATCAACCTCTACCCTCGCAGGTACCCATTTATACCCCTGGGTGAAGAGAAGCAATTATAGTAAAGTATCTTGCTCAAGGACACAAGTGTCATGACCGGGATTCGAACCCACACCCCGATGACTTAACCATCGAAACTTGAATTCGATGCTCTAAACCACTCGGCCACATGACACCCCAAGTACCATCATTGTTTTATCATGCAAGGTATGTGGTGCTATGTTTTGAAGTATGAGACCTTCTCCTTTACATAGCACCATGTAATGGTTTACGAGGTGCTGTGGTGCAATTATGCAGCCAATCAGACCAGGAACACCGGGGCGAACCCTTTCTCTTTACGATAAGTGCACTGCTGGGTCCTTTTACGTTCATTACTCAACACACGGGGACCTACTGCTTTACGTCCCATCCGAAGGACGCAACAAAATCGAATAACTTGCCAAAGGACGCAAGTGTCAAGACCGGGACTCGAACCCACTCTCTGCTGAGCAGAAACACCAGGGCTTCGAGTCCGGTGCTATTATTCACGCGGCCACGACATGCCATTGAAAATGTCATTGGTGGAGGGAGAGTCTCTACCTCGTTCACATTACTTCACATCCATCTGTTCCGTGCAATCAAATAACTCCATAAGTTTTCATGAATGATGAGACAACCCCCGCCCCCACCCCAATTATTTATTTATTATTCATTCATTCATTCCTGGGTAATAAAAAAAATAAAATAAAAATAAATAGTCGCGGCATCAGCAAAATTGCAAGCACAAAACTGAAGAAAGCACAGTGGATTGTCAGCAAAGAGTATAAACTAAAAATATAGACAACCAAAAAACATTAGAACTGCACAATGAAATTAGTTTCACTAAAGCTTCAAAGTTATGCAAGGAACTGTAAAAAAGAAAGAAAAAACATGACTAGAAAATAAAAGAGAAAAACAAATTAAAAAAGAAGCAAAAACCAACTATTGTGAAATTTACGAACATGGTAATCTTTTTTGTCACATAACAGTATTACAAACAGTATGGCGGAGGATGGGAAAATAATTAAAAGAGTGAAATAATAGTGGGTGTGGCGACTTTGAAAAGATAGGTGGCAGCAGATTATAGCCAACACTTTGCCATTGTTTACACGTAGTTCTGAGCATGCGTACGTTTCCGGAATATTTTTACCTGGTAAGTCTGCTGCCAGCTGGCGTCAACAAGCGTCCCCCCATGATTCCGACTTCGATTTGGGGGTCAGTTCCGTCTTCATATCGGATCCCGTTCCGGTAATATAGGTCAGGGGTCAGTTCCCCTGATACGCGTTTATAGGTCAAGGTTCAATGTGACCCATTCCTGTTCCATCTGACATTGGATCCCTTGATAGTGTCCAAGGTATAATCGATGTTGTCCCTTCATCAGTTCCATTTAGCTACAGCCCATGTTCCATTAAGGAGCGTGTAGCTTTACTCCAGAGTTTTCCGAGTTTGCAGAGTTCACTCTCTCCGTCCCATTCACAGTCTCACTCGCTGACTTTCAGGTCGTCAGACACTGTACGGCTCATCGTGACGTGTTGTGTGGGTCGAAGTGCGTACAGTCTGGCTTCCGTTTCGACGAAGGCACGCGTTCTTGCCAGCATGAAAAGGTCTTAGACGAAGGGTACAACCATGAAGAATTACGCAAATGGCTGGCAGAGTCGGAACAGGAAAAAAGTGTGGTGTCAGAAGTGGGATCCACTCCCAAGCCCACACACATTGACACCCAAACCACTGATGTTACTGAACATCGACATCAAGGTTTACGGAAGACGGTACTTGGTAGGTTTTCTTTAAAATGCATGAATCCATAGTATACTTTTGACACAATATGATGTGACATAGCGGCTTTAACAGAATCGTGAAATTCCCAGATTACTGTGGTTTGTTCTGTTAGTTACCTCGAAGACTCCATCGTATCTAAAATCACTTTGTGATACCTGGATTGAAATGTAATAAGTTATTAACTAATTCACTTGATGAATACACTCTTATCCGTACACAATCCACACATTCTCAAAATTGCATCATTGTGGAGAATCTAAATTTCTCTTTCCTTTGTCCCTGTACTTAACATCTTCCCTATGTACACAGCCTTGTGGAGCAGCCACGTTTTTTAGAATTTCCCTACTGAGACCTTCTCATTTCCTTTTTTTGTTTTTTGTTTGTTTTTTGATTTTGTCATCGGTCCCCATAAGGTACCGGAAAGTAACACAAAGACCCTCAATGGAACACACCCATTATGCGACGGCAAAATACGTCAGAATAATACAAGTTCCGTCATACTGCTTGTCATCGAGTGGATCATCACTCCATCCAAGTAATAAAGTACAGTTGTTTCCCTTCAACCTGATAAACAAATATTTTCTATAATTTAAGGAACGTCACAAACATCTACAACACCGCCAACGCGAACCTCAGATGAAAGTGGTCGTCTGTTCGACGAGATAAGCAGTGACGGAGAGGAGATTTCAGATGAGCAGCAGACTGGGGAAAACCTGCCACGTCCGGCCGCCGATGACTACCCGGCCACGCTGCAACAGTTACTCTTCATCGTCCTGTTGACCCTTCTTGTGTTCACTCTATTGCTCTACGCATTTGCTGCTGTCAGGAAATTCCGTCCGGGTCTGCTCTCCCGGATGTTTGGTAAGGTGATGGGGGACAAAAGGGAAACGTATGGAGCCTTAAAAGCACCATCCAACTTGTTGAGATCCCGAGACACTTTTATTACTGAAGGATGATGACATCATGAGATGACGACGTCCTGAGATGATTTATCTCGAGATAACAACATCTAAAAGTACGATGTTGTCTTTCCAATTTGTTTTTTTACGGAGCCCTAGAAGTGCCATCCGACGCATTGAGATCCTGAGATAATTTACTGCGAGATTGGTGACGTCGTTAGTGTACGATGACGACATCCTGAGAAGATTCACAAGGGATGAAGTCATCATCCTAGAGTAAGATGTTGTCTTCCCGAGATAAATTATCTTGGGATGATGAAATCCGGACCGTAGGTTGTCAACTTCCCGAGATAATTCATCCTTAGTAATTCTCAACAAGAGGGGTGGCATTTCCAGAGCTCCGTAGTTTACTTTGAATAAACACTTTCACTAAAATAATCCATGTTTGTTTGTTTTGAATTTAACAGTGAGGCAAAGGCAATTGCCAGCCCCTGTGACGATTGAGGTCTCGAGTGGGAGAGTGCCGAGGCCTGTTACGGTTCTCACCAGCCTACGGACCTCAGCCCATCGGGACGGTAGCAGAGATGAGCCTCAACCCCCAGGTGACGTTAGTTGCTCTGACGGTAGCTATGACGACACAGATGATTACGACGATGACACTAGCGACAGTGAGGAAAAAAGCCTGTTGGTAGATGGCAATCTTAATTTGCCATCAAGTCATGACTGCAGTGGCGATGACATTAGGTACAATGAGGAAAATTGTTTGTTAGGAGATGGCAATCCCAACTCGCCATTAAGTCATGTAGGTAATGACGATGACATCGGCAACAATGCGGAAAGTGTTGTATTGGATGAAGTTGAGAATGACAGCAGTAATCATGACAGTGTTGAAATGGTTGAGCCCAGCATACAGCTCCGCCACTCTTTATCTGATTACCATGTCGTTGTTCATGACAGTGACAACATTAAATGTGACGTTAAAGGCTCATCGGACGGTAACGGCAGTCCAAGATCAAGACAAATTGGTACAGAGCTGGGTCGAGAAGAGGACAAGACCATTGATGAAGTTTCTAAGAGAGAACCTTCGGGAAACGAAGATAATTGCAAAGGTGAAAACTGCCTGAGTGAAGAGGTTGAAGAGCAGCCTTGTTCTGAGAAAGAAACACCATTTATTGATACAGTGGTCCCAGGTGATGACCTAGACGAGGATGTTTTCGATACTGTCAGTAAAGAAAACAACATCGAAGTTGTTGATTGCGGTTTTGGAAGATCAAGTCGAGATAATTCTCCGCTAGATTCAAGCGAATGTTTAAATGCTACCGATGAATCCAACGAAGCCAATGGTGAGAAGAAGATCAAAGTGGTCTCTGACGTGTTATTTGTTGAAGATGCTGCTGTCATCAACCAAAGCCAATCTTTGTGGAATTTGGTGGGCGGACTGGGAAAAGCCTTCATAAATCTTTTTAAAAAGGCAGGAGGAGTCAAGCGTCAGTCTTGTGGGGTGGCAAATTCTCCCCACGAGGGTTACAGGAGAAGAAGCAGCAGTACACATGCAAATTGGATGAGTGAATTTAATAGGCCTCCAGTGTCACTGTGTACTGAACTTGGCAAAGTTAAGGTTTGTCAAAGCTGTGGACATGAAAAACGTGATCGTTATTTATCAGAACTGAAAGGAAAGTTAAGTGTTACTGAAAAATCTTATGAAATCAAGACAGAAGTTAAGATTGAAGACACAACGGTACCAATTGTGGAAAATACCTCCAGCACCAACGCACCGCAGTCTCCACGGACTTTGGAGGCTGGTGTTGACCTGGGTGTTGATGACCAGGTTGACGTGAAACACCTTGATTCTGATGCTGACAGAATATTAACTACTACTGAGTGTGAGATTTCGCATGAGGTAGGGAATCAACCCACCGACGCGACGAGAAGGCGGTCCAGCTCCACAAGCTCGATGGCTGTGGCAAACGGACGAACGCGGCTTAGATCTTACTCAACGTCTGGCGACCTTAACCCTAGTGAAAACAAGATGACGAGTGATACAAAGCATGGAGGTCGACAAGTGGAAATGAAAAACACCCGTTTCTACAGAGACCACACTCTATACACAATCCAACGGCTTGATTTGGATGGATTTAAGAAAAAAACGAAGAGAGAAAACGTCGCCAAAGCGTCCAAATTAGAATCCATCACTACAATGGAAAGACATCAGACGATGGGTGTTACCCATGAACAAGATGAACGATCAAAGAGTGCGTCTCGTGGACAATTAGAGTGTCGGTGTCTTTCCACGAAAGATAGTTTCTGGATGGACTGTCGGTTTTGTTATGACGAAGCCAGGAAACAGACGATGACCAGAGTGTCAATGTTAGAGGATGCTTTTGCCGTCAACGCACCCCAATCTCGAAGGTATTTCGGGCCTGGTTGTGACCAGGGTGCAGGCGTGAATCGCACAGGTTTCAACGCAGGAAAAAGGCTTGTTACTGAATTTGAGACGGGGGAAATTTCTCACGTCATGACGAGAATTAGAAGGAACAGTACCGGTACACGTGTAAACTCGATGAGTAGGGCAGGCAAAATGTACACACCGTCTTTAATGAGATCACTTGAAGAATCCGTACCTGTCGATAAAAGAAGGCCTCTTTCCTTGCCAATAATGGCATATTTTGATAAAACATCATCACCCGATACGAGTACAACTGAGGGAACGAAGTTGACACTAAGCCCCCTTTCAGCAAATCTTGCCAACTTTCACCAAGTGGAACGAAATCTGAATCATAGACTAGACCAACAGGCCTGTTGATCTAGCATATGATTTATATTTCGTTCCATTTGGTGAAAGTATTGAGGGGTGCTATATGGTATAGCCTCTCCTAATAAAAGATACACTATTCTGCAAACTTAAAAAGACCAACGGCGTGTCGTGGCGAGCGGATTAGAGCACCAGACTCAAGCTCTGGTGTTTCTGATCAGCAGAGTCAGAGTGTGGGTTTGAGTCCCGGTTGTGACACTTACACTGCAAAAACTGGGGTGTTAAATTGATTCTTTCTGGAAGAATATTTGGTAAATTAATATTAATATGATTTGTATGGGTTTCTAATGTACATGTATGTACACATTACTACACATTACTATACATTACTATACATTTTATGGTTTTGTCCTTGCTAGCCAATGTTCAAATAATCATAACTCAAAAACTGTAAGAGTGCCCATCCCAAATCTTTCTAATGATGTTGCTTACATCT
Source organism: Pisaster brevispinus (assembly GCA_023634235.1). Taxonomy (NCBI): domain Eukaryota; kingdom Metazoa; phylum Echinodermata; class Asteroidea; order Forcipulatida; family Asteriidae; genus Pisaster; species Pisaster brevispinus. The sequence goes on from JAMKCF010000018.1 coordinate 7,438,775, forward strand.
TAAGCTAACATTAAACAGAAACTTACGCATTTTGAAAAATACACATTTTCGCAAATCAAGGTCAAAGGTCAAATTTTCGCGTAATTTCTTGGTGGTATGTGGTTAAATTTTGATTTTATGTTATCAAATGTGGGCCATTTCAAGAGCTTTAAAATGATGTAAACTTTATCTTTGTAGGTTCTTTACTTTTGGTGATAATAATAATAATAATAATAATAATAATAATAATAATAATAATAATAATAATAATAATAATAATAATAATAATAATAATAATAATAGTAATAAACTGGCATTTATATAGCGCTCTTACAAGAGATCACAGCGCTGTACAAAACAATATAACAACAAACAGCTGCAATATTAAACAACAAGGAATACACAATGGAGAAAGAAGAATATGAATTAAGAATGAAATAAGAATGTCTTCAGCCGCTTCTTGGAAACTTGAACTGATGGTGAAGCCTTGACATTAGATGGAAGACTGTTCCAGATGACCGGTCCAGAGTGTGAAAAGGCCCTGTCACCAGCAGATGTGCGTGTACGAGGAATGTGAAGTAAGGTAGGGTCTTTGGATGAGCGGAGCCCATACGAACTGACAAAGTGACGCTCAAGAAGAGATTGTAAATAATATGGGGCAGAGTCATTCATGCATTTGAATATGATGAGACTGAGCTAGTTTGAAAGTGATGCGGTTTTGAACCGGTAACCAATGCAGTTCCATGAGAAGGGGAAGAGGATCGTCATACCTGGCACCGAGTATTATTCGTGCAGCATGATTCTGAAGACGTTGCAGTCTATAGATATCAGTGGAGTTAATGTTGACTAGTAATGAGTTGGCATAATCAAGTCTAGACAAGACAAGTGATCTGATTGCATGATGACAAGCTTCTTCTGTTATATACTTTTTTATGCGTGAAATGTTGCGCAAGTGAAAATTAACAGAGCGGCAAGTACAGTAGTAGTGATGTAGTGAGACATAGACATAGGAGAGTCAAAGTGAACACCCAAATTCTTAACTGTTTCTGAGAGATGAATAGAAGAGTCGCCTATTTTAATACTGATATCAGCTGGAAGATAGCGACGCAGTGGTGATGTTGCCAGAAACAGTTCCGTTTTGTCGTTGTTGAGTTTAAGTTTGTTGATCGACATCCACATTCTCAAGTCGGAGATGCATTTCTCAAGAATGTGCAAGGTCTTTTCCAGCTCACCAGGAATCGTGGGGTCAAAACTGACATAAAGTTGGGTGTCATCAGCATATATATATGATACTGGACACCCTGCTGCTGCTTGACGATAGTGCCAACTGGCTTAGTGTACATGGTGAACATCCTTGGACCCAAGACTGATCCTTGAGGAACACCAAACCGGACTGGATGAGCAACAGAGTAATGACTGCCAATGGAAATGCGATTGGAACGGCCACCTAAATATGATTGGAACCAGATGAGAGCTGTTTCACAAATACCAAAATCAGAGTGAAGCCTATTAAGCATTATGTCATGGTCTAAAGTGTCAAAGGCAGCGCTAAGATCTAACATCACCAAAATAACTGCCTCTTGATTATCAATAGATCTTTGAAAATCATTCTTGATTCGAAGTAAGGCTGTCTCTGTGCTCCGGTGAGATCTGTATGCTGATTGGAAAGGCTCGTTGAGACTATTTTCTTCCAGATGATGAGAGAGGCGAGCTGCAACAACACTTTCAATAACTTTGGACATAAAAGCAATGTTGGAAACCGGTCTGTAATGCTTTAGGATATTTGGGTCTAGGTTAGGCTTTTTTAGAATAGGAGTGACAATGGCATCACGTAACCTGGATGGAAAAACACCTGTCACTAGTGAACGGTTAACAATTTGAGTAATAATGGGTAAGACCACACTAATGTTGGCTTTCAGAAGCCAGGTAGGCAAAGGATCTAACGCACAAGATTTTGTAGCAGAACGATTTATGATTTCCCGAACCCCACTCTCATCTGTCTCTCTGAAAGAAATTAGTTTAGATTTAACTTGACCATTCAATTCACTGGGTGGCAGTGATAAAGATGACTGACTGTCAAGCTGTTTCCTGATGCCGGCTATTTTTTCATCAAAGAAATCAGCAAATTCATCACAAAGAGCAACCTTATTATCATTGGATGGGAGACTCTTTTTGTTAGTATTAAGCAACGAGTTCAGTGTACTGAACATACTCTTAGCATTAGCACATTCAAACTTATCAGTAAAAAAATTACGTTTGGCTTCTTGAATAAGCTCAGACACAGTATTTTGCTGAGTAATGTAAACTAAGCGGTCAGATTCAAGTCTACTTTTCCGCCATTTTCGTTCATATTTGCGCCTCAACCGTCTAGCAGAGTGAATAACATTATTATACCATGGTATGCATGGTCTTTGAGTACGAGTACGAACAGTAAGTGGGCAGTGGTTATCTAATACACCCTGAGTAACAGTACAGAAATTATCAAGGCATTCATTAACATTATCTGTAAGCGGCAACTGATTCAATTGGAGAGTAATATCTTGGCCACAAATCTCATTATCAATGGATCGAAAGTTCCTGGATATGATGTTAACTTTCTTAGGAGGAGGCTTATCAGCATTTATGACACAGCTAACAATAAAATGATCAGACATTTGACAGTCTTGTAAAACGTTCCCATCTGCCGTAGATAGTATCAAGTCCAGGGTGTGCCCAAGTTTATGTGTTGGGCCGGAGACATGTTGCTGGAAGCCAGCAGCGGATATGGTAGCTAAGAAAGGGCGACTTTCACTCCTTTGTGGTTGATCAACATGAATGTTGAAGTCCCCGAGGACTATAACTTTACCAGGCAAGATTGCGCAGCCAGACAAAAAGTCATCCATCTCTTTGAGGAACTTCTTCACAGTGAACTTATTTGTAGATGAAGGAGGGGGTCTGTACACAATAATAATGTGTAACTGTTTACTCTTATCACAGATGCATGCATGTTCAAAAGTGCTGGGATTTTGATTTGTAGATGAGAGTACAAAGTTAATTTGCCCCTGTGTGGACTAGCCTCGCGTGAGACATTTATGAAGGTATAAACCAGGAGGGGTAATTTCACCAATGATGACAGGATCTTCCTTTCGTAACCAAGTCTCTGTAACAACCATTACATCAACATCCTTTCCAAGTACATAGTCACAAAGTTGGATGGTTTTGTTGCATACCGAGTTTGCGTTCCAAAGATGAATGCTTAGGTTCGAAAATGAATGCTTGCGTACTGGTCGAATGTTTCGAATATTAATTCCTTTTTGAATATTAATTTTCTGAGGTCTAGCCTGCGAGATATGAACAGGAATATTTTGTTGCTCGGTGACAGAATTACGAGAGAAAAGCCATGGTTTTCGTCGACCGCCTCTCTTATGTGATATGTTTGTCCAAACATAGCAGGTCATGCTAATTAGTCAAAAGTTCGTCAACCCATATCTCAAATAATAATGAACCGAATTACATACAATTTGAGTTCTGGGGGTTTCTCAGGGAGCCCAATCAGCACACCGAATTTCATTTCAATCTGTGACGGTCAGGTCCAAAAGCGTGTTGAATTGACACAGAATGATCCTTTATGAAAGTGGGCCCTGATGTCCAGGCTCTGATTCGGTTAGACTTTACACTGCAGTGCTGTCCTGTCCGGTCGAAACATGACGTAGAGTGGTCGGACAAAAATCAACAACCCGGGCCGGATCCCTAGTGACACCAGTGTTAGAACTTAAAATTTGCATTAAGTAAAGAATCTTATATGGATTATCGTTTGTAGGTTTTAAAAGTTGTTTTTCTTCATGTTTTGACATGCATCGTGACTTATAATTGAGACCATCGGGTAGTTTGTCGTGGGTTTTTATGCGTGCTTGTTGATTTGACAGTAATATTTGTCTGTGGACTAGGTACTGTGGGCCCAATATCATGGCTCTGCTTACCGTAAGCAAAGAACCGGCGCTTACAGAAGCAGGGAATTCCGCGCTTACGTCAAGCGTATTTCACGGGTTAGCAGAGAACTTTTGCTTGTGCGCGTGCGTACTCCACGTTACTAAGCATTCTTCGCTTACCCAGCCCAGCTAGCGCAGAAATTCGGCGCTTGCAAAGTAAGCGTAGAATGGTAAACGCAAGCGCAGAATTCGGCGGTAAGCAGAGCCATGAAATTGGGCCCTGGTGCTGTGTTTGTATACTTTGTCATCTTTCAGTTGAAAATATAGTCATAGTATACTTTTGGCTTTTGGAACCGTTCGATTGTTTTAATCCTATATCAATGTAGATGTATACTTAAAACAGGCATGTGTAAATTTCATTTCAAAAGTTGGTTGCGTTGTTTGAGATATCGCCGAAAATCTGGAGCGATTATGTCCACGCAGGAAGAATAATCTCTGAAAGGAATACACGATCTGAGAAACGTTTCTGAAAGGAACGCTTCTCAAATTCAAATTTTAGGACATAAAAACTGGAGTTTTTTCTTTTTTCTTTTTTTACATCACCACATTTGTTTCGAAGTGAAACGTTTCTCAAAATGCTTTATACTATCGAAAGCTGCAGTAGGCTTCTGACCAATAAGGTTTTGTTATAATTAAATTTAAGAGAGATTACCAAGCGTATACCTATCCTAAACAAATTCAATCGTATACTTTTCTTCTCCGCTTTGAATAGGAAGTTCATCAAACAATTGTTGTTCGCATGATGTACATTATTTCCTGATAATGTCTATGGGTGTTCCTGGAACGGATTTCCGCTTCTGTATTGACACGGGGTCATGTCATATATACGAGGCTATTGGGCAGCCATTTCCAAGAAGGGGACACAGATGCAAAAGTTTTAAATTGTTCTTTTTAAAATCATCGGCAGTATTAATAAATACACAGTGGACATTTATAGAGTGTTAGTGGGAAAATAGCTCTCTTTGGGCTTTGTCACACGAGGCAACTTTTACAAGCAACTTTGGAGGCAGCTAAACTGCAGTGCATGCAAAAAAAACACTTTACAGGGGTAATTTTTTTCAAACAATGTCTGACGATCCCCAAGGGGAAAATGTGCGCCAATTGAAACGTACTCACCGCATCTGCTGCCACCTAGCGTCTCTAAAAGTCTTGCATAGAGTGACATTGTTCTCGACAAGCCTTGATTTGAAATGCATTTCACTGTATACAATCTATGTGCATGTGACTATACAACAAATATACTGTACTATTTGTGTTTTGCCTTTAATATCCAAGCCAAAAAATAAAAAATAAAAAATAAACAAACAAAATAGTGGTAAGTGTCCTTACTCTATTTTCCCCAATCTATGAGTAGACGTTTTCATAGGTCTGAGCAGTTGACGCCTGTAAATCAGGGTGTATGAGTCCGTCCCCAAGTCCCACCTATTTAACCCAATGAACCAAGACTATCGGTAACTGGGTAAAGGTTTATAAATCCATGTTCAGCCACCGGCCTGCATTGATCATTGAAACTAGCATGGCCCATACACGCATTTAGTACCATACTCATGAGATTGCAATACATTGTTGGATACCAGTCTGGTTACGCACCAGAGAAAACCATGGCTAGTACTCTAGGGCCCAATCTCTTACAGGGTTTTAGTAGAGGATTACATGTAGTTTGACCGGATTTGACCGAACGGTTCTTATGTTATTAAAAAAAAAAAAAAAAAAAAAAAAGGCTTCCCGCTACTGCCCCCTTGTCTGACGCAGTGTTAACCCTGGGTCACGCGGCTCCCCTCATCGGAAGGCACTTTTAATTATAGTGCAACTAAGTCCGTTTAGGGTGGATGGGTGGATGGGTGGTGGGGTGGGGGTGGGGGATGGTTGTTGGCGGGGGAGACAAAACATAGTCCCAAGGTAGCTCCTACCTAGAAAGACCTGTGTTTACAAGTGCAATAGGCAATCTGTAGTGTTCCAATAGGTGTGTACAAACGAATAGGGTTTTGGATGTACATGTAAATGGGGAGTGCCGTCGCCAAACTTCAAAGGGTCATGGTAACCTTTTAGGAAACTCAACCCCATGAATGACTACACTATCTCAAATGAGGGGTTTTAGTAGAGGATTACATGTAGTATGACCGGACTTGACCGAACAAAAGTGCCTACCGCTACTGGCCCCTTGTATGACGCAGGGTTGCAGAAAATACTGATAACAAATGTAGAAATGAGCAGGATACCAGTCACAAATTGTACATGCGACATGGTAGTTTGGCTGGTATTCTTATTATGGTAAGCATATATAATTTGGTGCCTATAGGCAGCTCTACGAAATTGGGCCCAGCTGCTCACAAAGCAATGCGCGCATAATTGGCCTATACTTACTCAGTCGTCACACATACAGGTGCACGTATTAAATTTAATTGTTAGCGAATAGTAAAGGCCATGACCCCAAAAGTAAATATCTCTGGGTTTTCCCCTCGAAGAACACGGTTTGCACGCAATACCAAGGATTAAAAGCGCCCGTTTGACACCTCATTGCTGCGTGTGGGCGGTATCATAATGGTATCATTGTGGGAATCAAACTGCATAGAGCATGCGCAATGGACCGCAATGGGATTTCTACGGAGCCCATAAAGGGACAGGTAAAAACATTGTAAAGGTTAAACGAATGATGAAATTATTTCATTCGAAATATTATTTCATTCCCTCAATCATTTTTTTGTTATTATTATTAATATTATTATTATTTATTTGTCATCAAACATGAGTATAAATACAAAACAGAAACATACAATACAAGACACAGTGACTAATAACAGGAACTAAAAACAATTTGTTAAATCACTGTTGCCCATAAAAACAAATATTAAAAAATATATAAAAAGATAAATAATATTTAATTGGGGAACAATAAACAAAATGAATATGCAATTTCAACATATACAAGTCAATTAAAAATATGAATTACTTTAAACAAGCAAAAACATGCTGCTATTCAATCTCAATGAGTACAGACAGGTCCCTAGAGGTAGGTCCCTAGAGACCTTCAGATCCATTTAGGTCTACCGGTGGTGAGTGGTAAACCCCTCCTGTAGTTATAACATTGTCATATTTCATATCCCCATAATTTTTTTACATCTTAGTGACTTCTTTGCATGCCCAGTTATTTACCCTTAATTTGTCTTTTTAATTGATTTTTAATTGATTTTGGTCTAAATTTTGTTTTATTACTTTTTTGTTGATTTTGGTCTAATTAGAGGGAATTAAATCGTAAATAGCATTTTGCGGTAACAACATAAAATTTCGAGAGATTAAAATAAAACATCTAGGGAACGAAATAATTGTAATATATGTTATACCTTTTCCTTTTTTTACCTGTCTCTTAAGGGGCTCCGTACTAGCATTAAAGCCCAACCCCCCTTTTTAATACGTCATTTTGTAGCATTCTGCACAGACATATTTTTCGTCCTCCATGAGCGAAAGTCCTCTACGTGAACGTTATATGTCTATTCTGGGCGATTACATTGTGCTGAAGACATCCCTGGTACTGAGAAGACAAAATTGAGTGCCTACGTTGCCGTCATTTCGCATATCCACAGGTAGGTTTTCTGCTGTACTTAACTTGATTAGAGCCAACATCCCCGTGTGTTTAGAGTGTGAATTTATAGGAGATGGCGGCGTTTAGGGCCTACCAAATGTTCACGTGCAATTTCCTCCCACAAGAGGGCGAGCGTGGTAGATAGTAATGGTCGAGTGTGATGTTGGTGCAAGTGGTTTGATACTCCATTAGTAGGATGCAGTCGGAGAAAGCTTCCCTGGGTCGACCAGGGAAGCGTCTTTTCGGTCGTAACCAATAACTGTTTCCGTTGAATTGGCCAGTACAAGTGGTCAATCTCGACCCATAACCAAAACAGTTGGCTACAGCAGGAAAACAAATGCGTTCAACTACCTTTGACTTCATTGTCGTGGCTCAGCCGGGTCAGACCAAAGTAACCTGCTTGTGGAACAGGGTTACTAATTGGGTCTGAATGAACCAGGTGCATGACATTACGACGAAAAACATCCTCATGGCCGCTGTTGTATAACGTTATTCAGCAGGACACTATGAGGAAGTTTAACTCACATTTTCACCCTGAAACATAACAACGAGTTTGTGAGCTGACTAGTGTTTTTGTTTTTCCAAAGACTTGTCGGCCTACTTTTGCATGTCTAACCTGGGCTTTAGAAATAATTTAATGGTGCAGTTTTATATGAGGAGAACTATTTTACGTTTGGGTTTTGTTGTTGTTGTTTTTTCCTTCAGTTGGTCCCCCGTTAGAACCAGCACGAAGAGTTTTAGGCATTATTAACACATAATGAAAATAGTTAATTTAACAAGTGCGCTCAATTTGTATTGCTCTCATATGCTTTTGAACATACCTAGAGTTTTGTCTACACAGTCTTGTTTACATAACCATGTGAGTAGAGATCATCCATTTCTGTATAACCAACAACATCCATCACGGACACTTGTTATTGTTGATGTTTTTAAACAATTCTCCACTGTAAAAGTGTCTGAAAAACATAACTTCGAAAAAGGGGTTTTAATTGTTTTAGAAACAAAGATACAATGTTAACATGGAAAATATCAAATCAGGTCCTGACCTTAACTTGACCTTTAGTGGCAGTTGGTCAGATCTTGCAGCCGTTTTGGACTGCTATAAAGTACCAATATACAAGTAGGCTATACTTCAGACGCAGTTTCTGCACAGTACACGGAGATGATGATGGTGGTGAACTTATTCTGAGGATAATTATTACTGTAAGGCTCATTTTATTCACCATTCTCCCTATCCCCTGTAATCGTAACATTGTCGACAGGTGGTCTATTTCACTTCAAAGCTCACTCCCTTATCTTGTAAAACACACCACACACATTCCTAGGCTATAACCCCAAGGTTCCCCAAGGCACTGACCATTACTCCCCTACTGACCATTACCTCATCCAAACTTATTATATTCAAATGATGTCACTGATCTTATGTATTTTCTCTGTGACATCATTGCTAAATCTAGATACACCCAACCTCCAGAAACCCTATATAACACCCCCAAATTCTCTTTTTAAAGTGTTCTTATTCGGACTCTCATTCTTGAGTGCTCCGACTGGCTCCATACATCAGAGACTCGCCTCTCATATATCTACCAGCTAGATTTGTTGTACCTGTGTATTTGCAATCGTTTTATCCGTCAAATAAATTATCATTAAAGTTTGGCCGAAACGTTTGTTTGTTGTACAACCATTTATTCATTGACGTCTACACTCGCCCTCTGCTCCGGCACACGTTCAGCCGAACAGTTAAATTTGTATAGTTAACCAGGAAAGCCCTGCTCACGTTAATTCCTGCGTTACATTACTTTCAAACATTGGCGGTGGAATTTAATTTTGTGGTAGCTTCATAACCCTGTCAGACTACGCCCGTTTTCTTCCACATTAGACCAAATACTCAAACATCCTTCAAAAGTAGAGACAAAACTCCCTCCTAACTCTCACAGCAGAGACCCACTACGGCCCAAATCCTTCTGGGTCCTTCTGGATCCTCGTTTACTACATGCTTGGAGAGTCCAAGTCCTCGTAATTCCTTCTCCTAATTCCTCCTTCGAATTGTGAAGGATCTGGATTTGCGCTTTTTAGGGTTAACACTTCTGTACACACCCATACAATTTGTGAAGGTAACTCGTTTTGTTCAACATTGTCATTTATCACAGGCATTAACCCTAATTCCACAACTTGAACCACCATGAGTGCCATACCAGAGAATGTCGATGTTTTAATGTTTTACGGCATGAAAAGTAAACGGGCAATCAACATTGTGAAGGAACTACGTGAATGTACTAAAGAGAACGGAAAGTGTTTAAATGTAGTGTCGAATAGTAACCTGCCACTTGGACGTCCCAAAGTGTCAACACGCATTTCGCTGACGCGAGCTGCGCATGTCATATGCCTAATCGTCACTCCTGACTTCGGCGAAGACAAGTGGAATAAGTTTGAAGCAGAAATATCTGTTCATGAACAGGTCGAGTCTGGAAAGCCAAAAGTGATATACGTACAGCTTTGTGAAACGAACGAAGTCAATGACGTTCTCCGGCATTTGACGTGCATTGACGGATTTACGGTATCCAACAAAGACATCGTCACAAAGATAAAGGAAGTCTATGATGATCAATTGATTATGGTAAGTTCAAATTCGCTTAATCTCAGGCATGGATATTTTTCTGACTAGTTGCACCCACAGTGGGGCAGCCAAAGGAAGTATTTGTGATAAAATGTGCCTTTGGTGATAAAAAATTGAAACTTGGCACACAGTCAGAGTACGAGGGAGATATCTGGCTATATAGGGTCATCAGCGCCGATTTCGTCCACTTGTTTTTATCAGTGTACGTTTGTATGAAGTTTTAAGAAAAGTCATCGTTTCGTTTTTGTCAACGTAATGCACATTTATAGGAAAAATTATAAGGAATGGTAATCAAAGTCATCTGTGAAAGTTTCAGCTGAATAAATCTTGCTGAGAAAACAGCAAAACAAATTGTTTTCGTGATTTTGTTCAAGTTCTTTAACAAAAGGAAAACTTTACGGCACACCGAGAACATAAGTTTGATGGTTACGAACACAAACACATTGGTCAGAGAGGGAATTCTCGGTTACCTTATGAACCTTATCGAGCATAACAGAATGACATGAAGAATGCGTTCAGAAGTGTTCAGTTGGGAAGTGGTGGGTTACTGCATCGTGTGCAGTTGTGTTTAATGGTGCGGAGTCCTAAGTGCCGTTTGAACTGTTATCATTATCAATTCCGCACTGCTATAGGACACTGCTGAACACAGTTCTGTTGTAAATATCCCGTTGCCCGAAAACCTTATAAAGGTTTTAACGATGATCATCAAATCAGTAGCTGTTCTGGCTGATCACTTCGAAGTTGATACCAAGATGAAGGAGTTGCACAGAACAATGGCAGAAGCAATCGGCTGCACTAGTGAGAATAGCACTTGCTACAAAGGTTTCTTACACCCTTATTTCTGTTTTCTCTTAATATAGCGATCATTTAGTCTGGAGCCGCCAGAACTGCTTCCATGTATTTACATGGGAGACTTTTTGGGGACGCTATAGACCATGTGACCCGTGACATCACATGTTTACAAAAGAGCCACAGAGTCTGGACTTCCTGCAGGCATGATTTGTACACAGCTCAATGGCAAAAAAAACATTTACTCTGAAATTTTATAGAGACTGCACCGTCTGATCTTTATCAACTTTTGATATGAAGATGGGGGTCCCCATCTCAAAAGTTGTACAGCTTTTGTAACTTTTGAGTTTGTGAGAAAATTATATGATGCAAAGTGTTAATATTCCCGTATGATCAGGGTAGTATCTTGCCCGCAAGGAAATGCTTGAAAATGTACAAGGTTCTATTTGTAAACAAAGGTAACATAGTCTATAGGTGGCAGCAGACTTACCAGGAACTTTGCGCATGCTCAGATATACAAAAACACTGGAAATTTACCTGGTAGGCCCATGCTACCACCTGTAACGTTCAAAAGTCTCCCATTGTAACATAACTATTCGCTTGAGCAGACATTAATTAAACATTCCGTGACACCATCAGAATAAACTTACACGCTCATCATACCACTGTAATCACTGTACTGTTTCCAACAGTACGTACCAGTATACCTTAGCACGTTATTTTTTTTATGTGAACACAACCCCTTACAATTGTTCTAAACCATCAGAAAAGAGCCTTTAGACCCAATCAAACAAATCAAGAAAACAACTCCTCACGCCATCTGGAAGCCGTCTGGCGAGCCACACGATTGATTTCAGCCAGAAATGGCTAATAGCCCAAAGCTGAGACACTAAACATTTCTAAAAGGGTGACCGGTGGTCATTGATGGAATTATTTGTGTCAAATAATCAAACTAGGGTAATTTTCATTTTCTATGCTAATTGGCTATGCGTCAAAAGGGAACTTGGAACGTTCGAAAAAGAAGATTTCTTTTTTTTTTTTTTGGGGGGGGACGGAGTAAACAAAATTTGTTTATAGACTATTCAGAACACTACACTGCAAAAACTGGGGTGTTAAATTGATTCTTTCTGGTATCTATTTATGTGACAACACCAACATGGTGTTATTTATCCCCATTACTATATCGTTGGTGAAATTAACACCGTGTCGGTGTTGTCACATAATAGATACCATGGTTTCATAGAGGGTTTTAAACTAATGCTTGGTCGCTGTTAATCAAATCAACTAACCCCCTTTCATTCAAAAGCGAGCCATTGCTTGCATTGCTAGACAATACTCTCACCCGTTTCTTATAATTAACAAATAACAATAATATTTTTACAAACATGTATTTATTTAACAAGTGACTCTATTGGGCAGTCTCCTTCTTTCTCACACCCTCCATCCTACCCCCCCCCCCCCCCCCCCGTCTTGGCGTTGCCCTGAGCCTCCCCCTTCTTTTTAAAGAGTCGCACATGACGCCTCATATACGTTTAAATGATTCTCCCTCGACACGGGGAGAATATTCATAAATGACAAAACCTTAAGCGTTTTGAACATGTTCAGTGCGTTCCTACTTTTTTCTTTGCATGTCCCATAAAAAAAAATTCTATATGATGCACATATCGAATGCCATCAAAATGTTTTTATGCTCATACTCAGTACTATCATGGTTTGCTTGCACACAGCTACATGCATGATTTCACTCTTCAATCTGCTTTTGTAATGTCTCTGCTTTGTAAATCATTTACTTACATTCGATAATTTGCAGTTTCATGTTAATTTGCACCATCTTTTATGGTCAATATTGTTTATTTCGATCGCCGGTCGAACTTCAACATACGGGTGTGTAAAAATCCAGTGGAAGAGAGCAACTAGAGTTCGAAGTAAACAAAGCTGCACTTATTAACAAGATGGCGAATATTTTTATGACATTTTTTATCATTTAAAAAAAAAATTGTATATTAAATTATTTGTTTTTATTAAATAATTGAAGAAAAGTGGATGGGTGAGATGAAAAAAAGAAACTATTGGACAGATGGCTCGACACCGAAACTACGCAACATAAATCTTGTGGACGTCGATCAGCTACTCAATGAAAAAACAGGCTACCTCATGCTTGCCTCGGGGTTTCTGTTCAAGAAACTGGGTGAACCATCCGATGAAAACAACATTATGGAGTACTTTGATAACGATGGAGTTCTTCAGCTTCTAAAAAGGTGCAGTGTGTTCCAGATAGAGACTGAAGATTTGAATAAGATTGACAAGGTAGGTAAACGCACTTTCATCCGGGTCATCCTTTACATAGGGAGTCCTAAAAATGTCATGAGGGCCGGTGTCGCATGCAATTATGTCCTCTATGCAATACTATCCGGCAGACATTATTACATATGCAATAATGTCCGCCGGACGGTTTTGCATATGCAATCGTGTCCGCCCCCGTGCAAAACCGTCCTTGCAGCAAATTAAACGCCCTCTATTGGTTGACGGAACACGAAGTACGTTCGCCATTTTTTTACAAGCTAAGTGTGACATGAACATGATGAATTAGCTCCATCGCCAGGGTTGCTTATAATGGAACCTGAAGCATATGACAATATTGTCCGGTTTTTAGTTGCTGGGAAAACAACTCGTGAACGTGTGTCAGCCAGACCACAACAAAAAATAGCGCCCTGTACTAGAGGAAAACTGGGAAAATATTCGGCCGTTGGGTATTCGCTGCAATCATAAAATACGTGAATATTCATGCTGCACAATGTGCATACGTACGTTCAGTGCATGCACGCTCGCTTACGCACATTCATGTACATGTACGTACATGTCCGCCGGACGGTTTTGCATAGCCCCGGACACGATTGCATAATTATGCAAAAGTGTCCGGAGCAGACAGTATTGCATGGCGGACACAATTGCATCTGACACCGGCAGAGGGGATGGAGGAGATCTTGGCGTGTCGTGGCCGAGCGGTCTAGTTCACCGGACCCAAGCTCTGTTGTTGCCGGCATCGTCAGAGAGTACAGTGTTTACAGGTATGATCCCGTTCATGACACTTGTGCCCTTGGGATGAGCAAGGCACGTGAAACATTATCGCTTCGTAAAAAGTTGGGAAGGTAGTGCATTCTGCAGCCAGGGTCCTAGTGGATGATACCTATGCCTACATCCTTACAGACTGTGAAGGGGGTAACCCTGTTTCAGCCCCAGGAGTAGGTGGCAACCTGCCCCATGGTGACTGTTGATTTGGGTCGACAGTTAAGTGCAGCCCTCACCTTGAAGTCGCCGCCCGGCCTTGTGATGCTAAGCGATATCTTATTTTTTTTATTTTTTTTATTTATAACAAATTAAAATAAAAACTCAAAACTCTTAATTGATTCGTAATAACGAATTAGTAATCTGTTATAACAAGTTAAGTATACTGAAGTATTAACTTGTTATTACGAATTACCTACTTCTTTGTGACGGATATCAAATAATAAACCACAAGGGACACTGACTGGGTAAGTTATAAATGAATTGGGGTTGAACAAAGACAAATTGACAAGAGTGGAATTTGAACCAACGACCTCCGGATTTTCATTCCGGCGCTCTACCAACGGAGCTATCTAATTTCAAACATCGTTAGCTAAACGGGGAAAAATGCAACCGTCTTATCAATTTCTGTTATTCCGACACTTTCACATAATTTCCATAGATACATCAGATTCGCCACGACCTAGCGCATCACGCGTGCGTAAGCGACGAAGAACAGGAGAAACGCTGGAAAAACGATGTCGCAGAGGAACTTAAAGATAACACGTATGGGATACTTGGACGAAAGACTTATGTCGACCTTATAAAGTTCTTAGACCAGGTAAATGCTTTTCACCCTAGCCAAAATAAGGACGTGAGACGTAGTTAGTTCTCTACCAGGCCTGTTCATCGTTGTGTTCACTTTTTTATTTCCGGACGAAAATAAACACAAGATTTAGAACGAACAAATCCTAGTTAAGATTTGCCTCCTCGTCTTTAAGATCCTGCATGGTCATGCTCCTCGATATCTCAGTGAGCTTATCTCCATCAAGCAAACCGGTCAAGCTCTAAGATCTTCAGGTTCTTTAATGTTGGTAGAACCGAGAGCAAGAACTGTTCGCTATGGTCAGCTTGCCTTTGTCAAAGCCGCACCTGCTATCTGGAACAAGCTCCCTGCAACACGCCGTCAAACCACATCTCTCGACACATTCAAAAAGGAACTAAAATCTCATTTGCTTCGCTAGTTATTTAATTCTCTTTTGCTTTTTTTCCTTCTGTGTAGGCGCCTTGATCGGGCTTTCCGGATAAGTGCGCCATATAAGTCTATATTATTATTATTATTATTATTAACCGAAAAGGTGTAATCTTGAGTGGGAACTTGTGCCCCATGTTCACCCTGAGCCCTTCACACGTGCCCTTGTTGCACCTTCCCCTTCCCCTTAACGAGGTTGAAGAAAACTGAATAAACTATGAACATCGCCATGCACGCAGTGGCGTATTCAGACATTTTCATTTGGAAATGGGACGGGGTAGCTGGGAGAATTAAAAATATATTTAAAAAACTTAAAAACAATTCTTCAACTATCTTTTTGACTGACTGATTGATTGATTCAGGGCTCAAATTTGGGGATACAATCCACAAGACTGCAGGGCTTGTAGCTCAAAACTTTTACTGGACCAGAAAATTTGTTACAAGACCGGAATCAAAATGAGAAGAACACTATCTAGGCCCTACACAGTTTCACATTTGAGCTGTTTTTGGAACAAGCACTAAGAAAAGATTTACTTCATTTTCTTTAGGGTAATACTTCAATACTCAACGGAATTGAAAGATACTTGTATTTATCAGTTTAAATAAAAAATGCGCCGGACTTGGTCGTAAGTTTACTGGCCCGATGCTAAAATCACTGGCCTCGTGCCAGTGGTCCAGTGTTAATTTCGAGCCCTGCTGATTGACTGATGCTTTACTTTTTGATCAATCTAATTGTATTTATTTAATTTGTGTATTTGTGTATTTATTTGTTTCCATATATATTTAATTCACTTAATTTATTTTATTTTTGTTATAAATAGGGTTGTGGGTTTTGTTTTTCTTTGGGGTAGGTTGCTATTTAATGTATCGTACCATTTGGACGTAATATTTTTAATGAAAATCTTTCAAGCAGTAGGATTTCTTTGAAATTACTGTTGACAGGTACGGGGCATGGACATTCAAGCTACCAGTGAGCAAGGAAAAGTGTTGACGAAAGAGCTCGATATTTTGAAGGACGAAATACGCAAGAACTCGACCCGGTGAAACTGACAAGAATAGGTCCTTGGCCGCACCATGTCTGAAATTTGACCAGGAGGTCACAATACACAATCCCCGTGATTCCATCCATTTAAAGGCAGTGGAAACTGTTGGTAATTGTCAAAGACCAGTATGCATGCTCACTTGGTGTTTCCCAATATATGCATAAAATAACAAACCTGTGAAAAATTGCAAAATGACAAAAAAATAATAATAAAGGAAAATACATCCACGTTGCATAGAAGCCTGTGGTTTTAGATGCCCGAGAAACTTTGGGGTGAAAATGACCTCTTTCTAAAACTACATTACTTCAAATGGTGTTGTTTCTACCAATATCTTATAACATCAACAGCTCTCCAGTGCTCTTTACCAAGTCAGTTTTTAAGTGCAATAACTTATGGAGTAGTTACCAAAAGTATACACTGCGTGGGTAAAGGCAAAAGCAAAACAAAAAACACCAAACACCAAGAAACATATAGGCCATAATACATGGGTCATTTTTCTGTTCGTTCGTGCAACACAGCTGGGGATTACTTTTTTTTTCACCATACAAAGAAAATGCCATACTTATGTCAAATTCACTTATCCCCAGTTGTATTTTGTGCACATGGTTGAGAAAATGACGAAAAAATGACCGTAGTTCAGTGAAAAAAAACAATGATTTTACCCAATCAACAATCTGTCCCAACTTAGAATCCAGTACGCACAATGTGTGTACACTAATTTCAAGTTGGGCCATATTCTGAGTTGGGCCACATTTCACATGTTGTCAACAACCAAGATGGCGGCACTCCCAACGTGTGACAATGTGGGGAGTAAAAGTCAACATTTTTCAGACTTTTTTTGTGTGATGCACATAATACCACCAACAAAAAGTAATTCATTGAATTTAGCAAGGATTCCTGGAGTATATTTGTAAGTTATGGTGCTAAATGGACAAAATTTGACCGCAGAGAAGGAGGAATTGCTCGGAGTTCTGCAGTCAATCTCGGTAATGAAAGTGGGCCCTTGTGTCCAGGCTCTTTACACTGCAGTGCTGTCCTGTCCGGTCGAAACATGAAGTAGAGTGGTCGGACAAAATTCAACAACCCGGGCCAGACCCCTAGTGACACCAGCGTTAGAACTTAACATTTGCTTGAAGTAAAGAGTCTAATATGGAGTATCGTTTGTAGGTTTTAAAAGCTTTTTTTCCCTGTGTTGACATGCACCCGACTTGACTAATTATCGTCACTTATACAAGTGAGACCATCGGATAGTTTGTCGGCATTGGTTTTTTCGCGTGCTTGTTGAACTTTGCAGCTTTCGAAACAAGCAGTGGCAGTTTTAGTTATCCTCAAATGCAACTAATTTGACAATAATATTTTTCTGTGGGGTAGGTACTGTTGGCCCAATTTCATGGCTCTGCTTACCGTAAGGAACAAAAAGAAGAGCAGGGAATTTTTGCTAACGTGTGCGCGTGCGTACTCCACGTTATACTAAGCATTCTTCGCTTACCCAGCTAGCGCAGAAATTCGGCGCTTGCAAAGTAAGCGTAGAATGGTAAACGCAAGCGCAGAATTCGGCGGTAAGCAGAGCCATGAAATTGGGCCCAGGTGCTGTGTTTGTATACTTTAGTCAACTTTCAGTTGAAAATAATATCATTTTAAAGTCATAGTATACATTTGGTTTTTGGAGCCGTTCGATTGTTTTAATCCTATATCAATGTAGATGTATACTTAAAACAGGGGTATGTGTAAATTTATTTCAAAAGTTGGTTGCGTTGTTTGAGATATCGCCGAAAATCTGGAGCGATTATGTTCACGCAGGAAGAATATGCCTAATCTCTAAATAGAATACACGATCTGAGAAACGTTTCTGAAAGGAACGCTTCTCAAATTCATTTTTTTCTTGTTTCCTTTTTTATATCACCCATTTTTTTTCGAACTGAAATGTTTCTCAAAATGCTTTATACTATCGAAAACTGCTGTAGGCTTCTGACCATTAAGGTTTTGTTATAATTAAATTTAAGATAGATTACCAAGCGTATACTTTCCCTAAACTAATTCAATCGTATACTTTTCTTCTCCGCTTTAAATAGGAAGTTCATCAAACAATTGTCACAAGAGGGCGATATTTTTTTATTTTGTCCGTTACGTCATCCAGCAGAGCTGGCACTCCCTAAGTTGGAATGTATATAGTTTGTTAGTAAGTTATGTTGAATATTTAAGAAGTGACGAACGTCATTCTCCACAATTGGTTGCGGTGGGAGTTGGTTTTATATTGGGTTCAGGAGAATAGTAAAGTTAATTTGGTTATCAATAGTTATAGAAAATAGAAAAGTTTTTTTTTTTTTTATAACAACGAAGTCGAAGGGGGCAGAAGAAGGAGAGCAATCAGAGAGAGAGGATGGCACCAAGTGAGTGGTAGCTCTGCATAATCTAGACCAGTTTGGTCTGAGAGTTTGGGGTGAAAATTCCCACAGTATAGGCGATAGCCTGCAACATAAATGATTTAATTGTCGTATAAAGACACGAACTTGTTTGGCGATAGCCAACGGGAAAACTCAGCGATAGCTGCAGTATTCAGCCGGGGAAGGTCCCGAGTGTGAAGACATATTGAAGAACTTAAAGAAGCCAGAGTAACTGTTAGTTATATACCTAATTATTATTGTTTAAGGAAGTAGTTAATTGTTGGCATTATTTCGAGACTGGGAGAGGATTCTGCCTTTATCCACAATTGAGAGGTTGGCAAAATAGTCGGCAATTATTTTATGATGTATCAGAAATGACGCTCACTGCAGACGATTTATTTGAGTATTTAGAAGCTGTCATTTGAATTTTGAGTTGACACTATATCCTGTAAATCTTGTAAAATTAAGCTGGAAGTAGGGTAACCCAAATGTAACTGTTGCCAATAAGATTTTAGTTATGGTTGTTTTAATATGATATTTCCACGGCTTCTTTTATGGACTTAAGTAGTCCCAGTGGCCGCCAGTGAGGCAACCGGTAGACCAAAAGATAGCCGTAGGACACCGTGCATGGGACACCGTCCTGATCATGACACCGGGTGACGTCAACCCGTGTGACGAGGTGCGCCCTACCCAGCCGGTACTGTACCGCCCGTAGACGACCCGTAATAATATGGTGGTGGGAAATCTTATAAGTACTTGATTATTATAATTAACTGATTATTATAGACTAGTATCGATTATTGTAGTTAGAAATTTTGGCTTGAAGTAGGGACGACACAATCAATTTACAAATCCCAAGTGTGATTCATACTCTTTGTAGCGGCGAGCTAGCTAAATTTTGCTTTAGCGCCCTCTTTTGGTATAATTGGGGGTCTCAATTGGGGGTTTGGCTATTGCTCAATTCCAGGGATATATGTTGTCAAGAAACTAGTGAGGTAAAAGAAAGTTCGAGTGCCTTTCCTACTTTTGTATAAGTTTGGGTTCCACAAGTGTCGGTAAGAACATTAATATATTTGTGTGATAAATCATTTCTTGTAATTTCATTCAGTAAATCCTGTGGGGGGTTTCAGTTTAAAATTGTGGCTTTCGGGGAAAGTTTGGGTTATTTAAGTTGCTTGGTTTCAAGGTAATATGGCATTAATATAATGTTCATGTATTGCATTTGTTATTGTTTATAGTGAACCAGTTACGGCAGTTGACAGTATAGACTATATAGTAAAGTGTATGCAGTAATGTTTGCAGTAGAGAACCATTGAGTAATTCAGCACTGATGAGTGCAGTTTAACTGATACCTGTGTAAGCAGAAGTTGGCTTCTACTGAGATTCTACTGTGTGAATAAATATTGGTCACTGCAGAACTGTGTTCCGGCGTGGTTATTTAACTCTATGTGGTTGAATACTACACTCTTTCTTTATTTGGATGTACATAGTGTAAATAAATTTAAGTTTATTGTTCTTGACTACAAAACATTGGTCATAGGTTCATTTTATTTGGTGCGTGTTGAGAAGCGAAGCGAGGACGCATTGCGCGTGAGCGTGCGGGGGACTCGGGGTTGTGACAACAATAATAATGTTGTTCTATGATGAACATTATTTCCTGATAATGTCTATGGGTGTTCCTGGAACGGATTTCCGCTTCTTTATCGACACGGGGTCATGTCAAATATACAAGGCTATTGGGCAGCCATTTCCAGACTCCAAGAAGGGGACACAAATGCAAAAGTTTAACTTTTTTCTTTTTAAACTCATCGGCAGTGTTAATAAATACACAGTGGAGATTTGTAGAGTGTTAGTGAGAAAATAGCTCTCTGTGGGCTTTGTCACACGAGGCAACTTTTACAAGCAACTTTGGAGGCAGCTAAACTGCAGTGCATGCAAAAGAAACACTTTACAGGAGTAATTTTTTCAAACAATATCTGACGATCCCCAAGGGGAAAATGTGCGACAATTGAAACGTACTCACCGCATCTGCTGCCACATATGCGTCTCTAAAAGTCTTGCATTGAGTGACATTGTTCTCGATAAGCCTTGATTTGAAATGCATTTCACTGTATACAATTATGTGCATGTGACTATAAAACAAATATACTGTACTATTTGTGTTTTGCCTTAATATCCAGGCAAAAAAAAATAAAGAAAAAAAAATAAACAAACAAAATAGTGGTAAGTGTCCTTACTCTATTTTCCCCAATGTATGAGTAGACGTTTTTATAGGTCTGAGCAGTTGACGCCTGTAAACCAGGGTGTATGAGTCCCTCCCCAAGTCCCACCTATTAAACCAATTGAACCAAGACTATTGGTAACTGGGTAAAGGTTTATAAATCCATGTACAGCCACCGGCCTGCATTGATCATTGAAACACGCATCGCCCATAAACGCATTTAGTACCATACTCATGAGATTGCAATACATTGTATACAGTCGGATACCAGTCTGGTTACGCACCAGAGAAAACCATGGCTAGCACTCTTGGGCCCAATCTCACAGGAGCTGCTTAAGCAGAAAATAGTAAAGGCCATGATCCCAAAAGTAAACATCTCTGGGTTTTCCCCCTAGAAGAACACGGTGTGCACGCAATACCAAGGATTGAAAGCGTCCGTTTGACACCTCATTGCTGCGTGTGGGCGGTATCATAATGGTATAATTGTGAGAATCAAACTACATAGAACACGCGCACTGGACCGCAATGGGGATGTCTACGGAGCCCATAAAGGGACAGGTAAAAAAAAGTGCAAAGGTAAAACAAATGATGAAATTATTTCATTCGAATAATGATTTCATTCCCTCAATCATTGTTTGTTATTATTATTATTGTTATTTTTTTAATTTTTTTATCAAACACAATTTAGCTCCCGATTAAAAAAAATAATAAAAAAAATATATAAAAAGATAAATATTATTTAATTGTGGAACAGTTTTAAAAATGCTAACAATCACGATGAGTACAGATATTGATTTTGAGTTTCCTCATCCAAGTATTTGACAGTAATAAAACAAGCTCACGAAGCTTGCAACCCAGGGCATTTCTATTCTAGGTCTTACCTATTTTGGAATACGGTTTGTCAGTTTGGAATTTGTGTACGAATAAATATTCTGATGACTTGGAGAGAATTTAAAGGAGAGCATCACAGATCGTATTAAAAAACAACGTAGAATGAAAATGCCCTACTCTGAAAGATTGCAACTTCTTAACTGGTCTACTCTTACAGCCCGTAGAAAGTATTTGTTGATATATTTTATTACTAAGTCATTATGTAAACAGATTATAAGTGATACTGTTATTCAAAACGTACTTGTTTACACCCGCCTTATTGACGATTTGAAGTCACATTAAAGCCCGTATACGAAGCTTACACCATACTCCCGTTCATGCTTTCCCTAGACTGTGGGATGAGTTATAATACCCAAACAGCTCCGTTCAGAGTTTGTTTTATTACCTACAAATACTTAGATGAGGAAACTCAAAGTCAATGTCTGTACTCATTGTGATTGGATAGCAGCATGTTTTTATTTGTTTAAAGTAATTAACATTTATAATTGACTTGTATGTGTTGAAATTTCCTATTCATTTTCTACGACTGTTTCCCAATGAAATGTTATTTACAAAAGAGAGCCTCAGAGGAAAGACCTGTCTCAATATTAAAAATCAATCCTAACATTCTGTTCGCTTGAGAAGTAATATCTTTAACAAGAGATACCTCGATATATTTAGTTCCCTCAAAGTATTGCTTCGTCCCCCGCCCGAAATTTATTCATTCCCTCGAAATATTGTTGCATCCCCTCTAAATTGAGTGGAACGAAACGATTTTGAGGGATCAAAGTAGTATTTTGAGGGGAGGAATTTTTTTTCTTCAAGGGAACTAGATAGTATTTCGGGGGGAAAGAAATGATATTTGATGAAATGAAATGATTTCGAGGGAACGGAATAGCATTTCGAGGGGATGAAATAACATTTCAAGGGGACGGAATAGCATTTTGAGGTAACAACATAAGATTTCGAGAGATTAAAATAAAGCATCAAGGGAACGAAATAATTATGATATATGTTTTACATTTTTTTTTTTTTTTACCTGTCCCTTAAGGGGCTCCGTACTAGTATTAAAGCCCAACCCCCCTTTTTAATACGTCATTTTGTAGCATTCTGCACAGTCACGTTTTTGTCCTCCATGACCAAAAGTCCTCAACATGAACGTTATATGTCTATTCTGGGCGATTACATTGTGCTGAAGACATCCATGGTACTGAGAAGACAAAATTGAGTGCCTACGTTGCCGTCATTTCTCATATCCACAGGTAGGTTTTCTGCTGTACTTAACTTGAACTAGAGGATTGCCGTCACTTATCGTGTCAATGTCCCCGTGTGTTTGTAGTGTGCATTTCAATGGAGATGGCGGCGTTTACATGTAGGGTCTTTACCCAAATGTTTACGTGCAGGGTTACTTGGGTCTGACTGACCCAGGTGCACGTTACGACGACAATCTTACTCAATGGCCGCCATAGTTAAAAGTTCTTCAGCGGGACACTTTCAGAAAGTTTGATGCTCACTTTTACCCTGAAATCGGCAGTTTGTGGCCGTTCAGTTTTTTTGATTTTCGAAAGACATGTACTGTTGCATTCCAACCTGGGGCTTTTAAATGAGTTCACGATGTAGCTTTACTATGAAAATAATTAAGGTCTATTTTGCGATTTATTTATATACCAATTTTTATTTTAAATTTTTTTACCAAGACGAAGAATTTCAGACACACAGAAATAGTTTAATTAAGAGCGCTCACACTGTATATCTATCATCTGCTTTTGTGTATATTATGTTGTTTAGGCCTTCAGTTCTGTCTGCACCTTCTTGTTTACATAATTAACCCTTCATTGATCATCCATTTCTATACACACTGTTCTACAGCCAGAATGCTTCCGAAATAAATGAAGTCAAATTTAACTAGTTCTGGGTCACTGAGAATGAAAATGATGCTTAAAATTTCTGATTGGCTCCAGTTTTCAAGATAAGGTACTGAGTCGGCATCCCCACATGTACAATGTGCACAACTATTATAGGCATTACGTATGATAAGTATAAGATCTCAAATAAAACACACGGCCATATTTCACATTGTATATGAATATATCTATGACAGGGTTTGGACAATTTACAGCATGTTCTTAGACAAAATAACTAATTATGCAATTTTAGATCTGATATTGCATCACCCATGCCATGGGTTGCATCATATATTTAAAGATGATGCGAATAAACCGATGAAGTTAAAATAATGGTACCATTGATATCACCAATGGTGCTTGAGGTAAACCATATAGTGTCAATGGTGTTGAATGATATACCGTTGACTGTTGAGGTGACATGAGCTCCTTTTCGAAAGTCCGTTTGTATAAAAAAGTTGTTAACTCGGCCATTTTTGGAAAACAAATCAAAGTCTACAAGTTCCCTATTTAAACCAAGCCAAACAACTTGGTGAAGTTTTTTTTTTTGGGGGGGGTGGACAGGCTGACTTATCAATTGACATCCAAACAGCAATTAGGCTCAAATAACTCCCCATCACAGAGCCATTTGTAGATTTTGCCACCATCATGACCAAGACCGTTGTGTTTAGCTGCCCTTTACAATCAAATTATCTTACCAGTATCACTGACTGTCTGCAGGCATTAATGTGTACAGCTGTTTATTGTGGGTGACCTTGTTGTTGTATGGCTATACGAATAGGGTGTGTTGGCTTCTCTGCAGAATGTTCAAGGGCTCTCATTATAGTGCCAAATATTGGGATGTTGGTAAAAAAAAAAAAAATTATGGGGATTGGGATCATGGGGGACTCTTGGCCATGCTATTGAAGAAGGTGTCAATACATCTGTTTGGACCATTTGAGAAGGGATTGGGTTCAGCAAAGCAAACATGTTGCATGATATCAAGAGGTGCTTGAAAAAATACTCACCAAATAACAAAGGTCATAGGTTCTCATGCTGCCCTAGGACGCATATATTACACTTATTGTCCCTTGGGCATAATAAAAAAATTCTTTTTGACTTGAATTATTTTTATGGGGTCTTGAGGGCCTCTATTCATCAGTATAGACTATTTGAGAAGGCATTGGTTTCAGTCAAACAAACATATTGCATGTTATCCAGGGGTACTTTGAAAAAAGGTACCACCAAGTAACAAAGGTCAAAGGTTACCATGATGCACTGCACGCATATATTACATTTATTGTCCCTCGGGCATAAAAAGAAATTAAAAGGGCTTGAAAAAAATTGCTGGAGTCTAGGGGACCACTATCCAGCTGTATAGACCATTTTGAGAAGGCATTGGGCTCAGTAAAACAAACATTTTGCATGTTATCCAGAGGTACTTTGAAAAAAGGTACCACTAGGTAACAAAGTTCATAGGTGACCATGCTGAACGGCAGGGTTAAACCAATAGTGTTCAACGGTATTGGCTGTGCAAATGTTACTGAATGATTAATTATTGACAGTACTATGTGGAACTGAATGGAATACTATTAGCTTTGCCAATTGGTACTGAATGGAATACCATTGGCTGTGCCAATTGGTACTGAGTGGAATACCATTGGCTGTGCCAATGTTTGCCAGTGTGGACTCTGCATGGTAACACAGTTTGAATTTCAATGAAACTATCCGCAATGAAATCTACAAACCTTTACAGACATTTTGATTTGTACCACCAGCCCAAAAAAGGAGAATCGGTACTCCTGATTTATATTTAAAAAAACATTTTATAGATGTAGGGGAACGGCATTTTACCTATTCCATTTTACCTTTAATACTCAGTTTTTCAGTTGCGTGCCCCTTTAATAAGTTTACGTCAGTGGGCTGGCGAGACCTGATTGGTTGATAAAACTTCCATGTATTAAATGCTGGTGTGTTATACTGCGTCCTCTTACGGCTCGAATCAATAGGCGTTATCCTCTGACTATCGGCGGTACACCAGGCTTTAAACTGAACTCCACTCCCTGTCCTGCGCCCTGAACTCTGACCTCTTCTCATAACTGCGGCGGGCGCCAAAAGAGTGGTTACATGTTAGCGGAGAAAGAATTTCCCTTTTTCTCAACGATATCAAGGAGAATCATGTCTTCCATGGAAGAGGAAAGGTATAGTAGTATTTCAGCTTCCTTTTCTGACAAAAATAAATCCTGTGAACTTGTTAGTGCAGGTAAGTGGAAGGAGAGTACCGATCATGGTTGTGAAGACATATCAAAGTCACATTCACAGTCACAGTAACGTTAATATTAGGTCTGATTCAAGCCTCCATTATTTGGGTCGTGATGAAGAAACAGACCACACTTTACGCCTTCATTCCTTGAGTCGTGAAAGTGAATGTGCAAGTATCCCATGCCTCCATTCTAAGGGTCGTGGGCAATCTTCAACAAGCCGGTCAAGAGAGAGTGGGGTGTTTTCTGAACAACAGTTGGCATGTTTAGAAAATATGCAACAGAAACAAATGGATGTTTTTAAGAATGTACTCCAAGACACCTTGCAAAATTTGCACGTACTCGATGTTTCTAATAATATTGTTGGATTGTTACAGCGTTGACATTTTGAGCTAAAAAGGGAGTGAATAAATCTCCAAATCGTTCTAATTATTGTATTCAAAGCCTACCATTAACGTAAGTACACATCCTAGATTGTTTTGGGGGTATAGTAGTGTTTGTTGGATAACAATCATTGTGTGAAGACAGTGGGAAAAGTTGGTAATTTTCATTAGGTTACAAAAGACTTTCAACGTTTCCAGTTGTTTAATGTTGTGTGCACGTTGTACACGTATCTAAGGATGTGGTGTAGCGATAATATGGTATCAATGGCGTTGGGTTCTATGGTGGTCCCATGCATGTGGGTACATGTACATGTTTATGAAGTACAGTATTCGTTTGTTACTTTCTTTGCAGGGAGACTACCAGTAGTCAGTACAGTATTGGGGATTTTCTGGACTCTTTTGTAGAGTCATTATCAAGTGTGTTTGGAGAGTAATTAAAGCATCTTGAAAGGAAGGAGTGTATTTATAAAAAGTGCTAAAGATACCTCTCCGGAGACTTTTATTTACTTGCGTCGTCGTGTTAACACCTCCCTGACATAGAGGACACACGCCCTCACCCCCGAAGAGAGGACAGCTCCCTTCACCCCGGGATCGCCCCCTGGCGTCTCCCGACATAGATAAAACATAAAGTGGTGGAAAATGAAAAACAACAAAACTGAATCTGAACTCAGATTAAAAAGAATAGTAATACGACTTTAGTGTAGCAGCCTAAAGGCAGGGTAAACTTTTGGTAACTGTCAAAGACCAGTATCCTCACTTGGTGTATCCCAATTTGTGCATAAAATACCAAAAGCTGTTAAAGTTTGAGGTGAATAGGTCAGTTGCAAGAAAATAATGGGGGGGGGGGGCCTAAAAAAACAATCACTTCCCTTTTTGCATAGAAGTGTGTGCTTTCTGGTGCCTGAAAAAGTTTCAAGCTGGTAACCTTTCTCAGATTCATATTTTGGGATGAAAATTATCCCCTGACTTGATCGAGGTGGGGAAAAAATCCTAAACGGCTCAGGAAGGCATTGAGGAATGAGGAGAGCCAAGGTAGAAACGACAGAGGTCATAACCCAAAGCTCTACAAACCAAATAAAGGGCTGAACTACAGGGAAAAAAAAAATTCGATCAGAGTTTTCCGAATGGAATAGGCCTAATCTTCGTTCACATGTGGTGATCGCGGCCTCAACCAACTTGTTGGTTTGAGAACCAAATTGATGCATACTGAAACAAATTTGTATGGGGTAATAATTAGGTTTAGCCTATTTATTCACAGAACCCTGGGTATATGTATTAATAAGACACCCATACACACACATGTAATTTCAAGATGATAACTCGTGTCGTTCAACATTGTCATAATCACAGGAATATCACTCCAAGAACACAGTTTGAATCATCATGATGAGTGACACGCAAAAGAACACTGGTGTAGCTATGTTCTACAACGACAATGATAAAGAATATGCAACCGGCCTTGAGGAGGAACTGCGACTACTTCCTAGAAAGGCTGGAAAGCCTTTAAGTGTAGCATCGTATGATGATCTGCCACTTGGCCATTCAAAAGTCAGGTCACGCATAGAGCTGGTGAAAGCTGCGCGTGTCATCTGTCTCATCGTGACCCCTAAATTCAGCAAAGACAATTGGAATGACTTCGAAGCGGACATATCTGTTCATGAGAAGGTCGAGTCCGGAAAACCTAAAGTAATGTATGTCCAGTTATGTGAGGCAAAAAAAGCCAACCCTGTTCTCCAGCATTTGACATGCATTTATGGAGTTGGAAAATCTCAAAAAGACATTGCCAGAAAGATCACGGAACTCCACGACCTGCTTGTAGAGGTAAGTTCAAATAAGTACCTTCATGGCTAGCCCTATACAGGACTCTTCATCTGTGCTGTACACAGTAGTATAATAATACGAGAGTGAAAGGCCGCCAGGGCTACTTCACGGCGTTATATAGGGTGCGTTCGATTAGCTTCCCCGTGTGTTTCGGGGGTTTACACTCGTGGTAGCCACGAAACGAGGCTAATCGAACGCTGCGGTGTTTTCGCTTGTCACTCTAGGAAATTAAGGTCAAAGGTTGATTTGTAGTGGCGTGTACACAGAAAGCTCCGTCGTCTGCTGAATTTTAGTGTACGTGTCCGTGACGACACAATTTAATTATTTTGCACAGAGTCACCAACTGTTTGTTTTTCAGGAAATGCATTTCCTTTTTATTTGCCATAATTGTTTCATAGACGATAAATCAGTGTATTAATTTGTAGTTTTTGTACTCGCGTAGCAATCAACTTGTCCCCGCCATCTTGGTACGATACGCCTGCAGCCAGAAGCTACGTCATTACACCCGGGCATCCACCAGAGACCCGCTCGCGAGCTGGGTCTGTGGTGGCTGACACCGGGGCAGACACGAGTATCACGTGATGGCTATAATCGAACGGCCTCGTGTAAGTTTTACTTACACGTGTTACGTGTAAGCTACTCGAACGCACCCATAATGTATAACATGCGCCATCTTGTTCAAGGGCAGATTTGTTTATTTCGTACATTGCCGGCTGCAAGTCGTCGCTTACACTTCCACGGACCTTCCATCAGACGCAGACGCGAAGTTCTAGTGCCGAGTCGCGATTTCAAATGTAGACTTGACGTGTGTCAACAAAAGTAGGACGTGCCCCGATTTGGAAAAGTTGTTTTCTTCTTCTTCTTCTTCTTATTTCACATCGATTACGTGAAATAAAAACCAATTTTTTCTCATTAGGAAAGTATAAGGACAACACAATTTTGATTAACCGAAATCCCCTTCAAAATCACTAAAATGCATCTCATTTTGTGTACGCACTGTTTGTATCAGACGGGCTTTTGTGTGTGTTTTGGTGGTGTTTTTTTTTTTTGGGGGGGGGCGAGTTTCAAAATGGCCGCCACTTAATATGTGCGATGACTTCACGGCCTTGTGCACACGCATTGAAGGCAGAACCCGCTATTAATAGCACGTTGATTTGTGGCAGAGGGAGTCCCCCCGATTCTATTTTCAAATGAATCATGTTTTTGCACGGTCACCCTAAACTGAATACAGTTAGACATATCACAAAATCAAAGAAGAATGACAGAGGACCAGTTGTTTTTTGACTGTATGCCTCTTTTGCGGGTTGCCATACTTAAGCGCGCGCATAGAATTGATCGGCCTCAGGCCTAATTAAGATGAGCTAGATTCTAGCACATTTTAATGAACCAATTCCAGGGGTAAAGATCGAGCAAAGCATGCTGGGGAAAAATGGCGCGGCGAGATCGATCACCCCTGGGAACGAGGTTGTGATTGAGAGGCCTGTAATGAAGGAGCCATGTATGTAACGCAATAAATAAATAAATACATTGCTAATTTTATTTCATTTCCGCAGAATGAAGCGACCGCTCAGATAATTTCCCTCAACAGCTATAAGCTTCATTTGATACTGACTGCCGTAACGGCTGCCCTTGTTGAGCACTTCCAAATTGACAAAATGATGAAGGATCTCTACGCAAAGATGAACACAATCATTACGGAGAAACTAGCGTCAATAAAAGGGCAAAGAAAAAATCAAATAAGTACGCCAACAACTGATAAAGTAGGGTGTGATTGTTCCGAAGGGGAACTCTGGAAAGAGGAAATCCAGAAGAAAGACTACTGGAGTACCGATGTGCATCCTTTTAGAAACATAACACAATTTAAAAACGACCAGAAGAAAAAACACACTGACGATATTCACAAACTCATTTGTGGAAACGGACATAATCATGTTGCACTTGCACCGGTATTCCTGACCAAGCGACAGATTGAGGCGAAGGATCAATCGCAATGCAGCAATGTCGTCGAGTTTCTCGACACCGACGGTATTTTGCAGCTGCTGAAAAACTGCGCCGAATTCACTTTCAGCGGAGGAAACACTGCCTTGCAAGAGGATGTACTAAAATCTTACTGCATTTTCACATATTGAAATTTGTTTACAGGGCACGTGTACTAGGTGGCAACCTGTGCATGCAAAAGAAAAACCTTATGCACAGGAAACTATTCTCGAAAAAAACACTTTCCCCACTAAATTATATGAAGTTTAAAACATGTGAATATTTTTTCTTCAAGGAGTTGTCAGACTTTGGTTGCTTGTTTAAAAATTACCGAATTAGTCGAAACGTTGAGACCAATCATAGAGAAAGTATGGACCAATTGAACTCCTCAGAAGTGAAGTTAATTACAAGAAGTTCCCTCGATCCACTAAGCAAAAGTAGTAGATCCCACCGATTTCCTTATCTCCCCAGGTAGAACTTAATAAGCAGGACAGTTGTTTTCAGAAATAAGAAGTCCCCCCCCCCCTAAAACCCCCCCAAAAAAAAAACAAAAAAAAAGAAAATCTACTCCGCGGCAGTAGAATATCGTCAAGACGGGTTCTCAAAGAACAATCTATACACAGTAAAGTAGATAAATACACGTTGTAGTACTGCAAACCGAATAGGCCTATTTATACATTACGTCACCATGCAGTGAGTGCCTCAAACCCCATATCAGGAATTGCTTTGTTCACGGTTTATTTTATACTTTTTTTCAAGAACCGGATAACCTTGACTTTCCCTTCACAAAATACTCGAGGTTTCACAATAAAAAGCGAGATCTCTAGGAATCTTGACTTCATTTGAAAAGTTAGCACGGTTGCAAAACAGAGGGTAAGTTCGTTTAGGATACTCTCGGCTAATTTACCTTTTAGCCTACTTAAATTAGGGCCTAACCACTTCAAATATTGCAAAAAAAAACTGTGCGCTATGTTATAACACTTTGTGAAGAGACTGGGTTAATTTTTAATTCGATGTGCTCACTTCACTACCAATCGTCTTCAAACAGATCCATAAAGCTCGCCACTTGGTGTCACACATACCTCACAAATTCGGACCCGCAGACCAACAGGAGGTGACAGAAATTGTTAAGAAAGCGGCAAGGTCCCTTTGCAGAGGAGTGTCTCCTGAAGTTATGAACAAATTGGAGGCAGAGATTAAAGAGGTAGGGCCTAAAATGCCTAATCCATCCGGGGACAGGTTCAAAAAGAATCATTCGCAATCAGCACATAGCCTATGCAGTATAGCTGCAGTATATAAATAATACAAAAATTACCGACAAATGCATTATATTGCCAACAAATAACTGGAATTCTCTTTATATTTAAATTGTTAGCCTTAGAATGAGATTTGTTTGTAAAATCTGGAGCATGTTTTTCACATTACAACCGGAAATCTAATCTTAACCCCTTTAAATGGATCATGAAAAAAACATTAAACCTTTGGGGTAAATTGTTTTACGATCAAAATTAGAAATCTGCAAAAAAATATATAATATATATATTTTGTTTTCTTTAAATTTGTAAGCTTCTTAATTCAACGATCATGTCTGTGAGATAGCGCTTTGGGTTAAACAATCTTACCAAACGGTATATTATACACAAGTTTTAACAACATGTTGAAATGACGACCAAAGTGTTGACATACGGTATTTAAAGTTGTTTTTCCCTTCTAAATATTTCCTTAAAAGTTCGTTAACAAGTTTGTTATTTATATTGTATTTTATAGATAGACACGATGATCATTGAAGCACGGGTTGAAAAAGTGAACGATGGAGCAGTGAGTTGTGCTGACGAGAATTGTAAAGAAAACTACAAAACCTTATCACAAAAGCTCAAACAAGAGTTGGAGACTGCCGTGGGGGAAAAAAACCCGGCAGAACCAGAAACAGTGACAACATCAACCGCAACATCGGGCAAAACATCCACTACGTCAGCAACGCCAAAGGTGTCAACAAGTCAAGAAGAATTAAGCACTGGGGAAACTTTAGGTTTGGGTTGGTAACTATGTTGTAACTATCATTGACCAGTGGTACTTGATTTGAAAGTACCCCTGAATTCCATGCAATATGTTTGTTTTACTGAACCCAATGCCTTCTCAAATGTAACTTTGACTGGTTAAGTTTTCTGCTTAGCAAAAATACAGGATACCAGTCAAAAATTGTACATGCTACATGGTACTTTGGCTGGCAACCTTAATTTGGTAAGCATATAATGGTGCTGTGCTAAGTTCCTTTTTGTGCCTAAGCAGTCCTATGAAATTGGGTCCAGCTACGTGTTTTCATGTGTGTGAGAAAATTTCCTTGACATTGTTTATCCTTTCACATTAATGCGAGATACAATGTGATTAATTGATATGTTCAGCCTGATCAATTTTTTTTTTCATATTTCATATGCATTTGTTACTTTAACTTTCACAGTTACTAACGATTTCCATTTTATAGTCTATGAGCCAGCCATACTTGCCGGTACCAAATCGAGGGACTTGGCACGTGCCAGGATTTTCAGATTTTGTTTTCAAATACTAAATTTCAACTTCTGGTTTGAACCGAAAGTAAAGGTCAAATTCCGTATATCGTTTCTCGAGTCAATACATACTTTCCCAATGATGTATAAATTGTAAAAATCAAATGTGTTGTTCAAAAGTTAAAATGTTTTTGAAAAATCAAATTTCAACTTCCAGTTTGCATCAAAAGTCAAGGTCATAAGGGGTCACACTATATATCGTTTTTATGACTTGGGAGCCCTTTCTGATGACGTAAAGATTTTAAAAAATCCAATGTGTGGTTCAGGAGTTAGCATTTTCCCCCATTTTTACTTGTGTACATGTACATGCATCCCTTTATTACTATGTTTTTGCCGAGTCACTTAGTTCGACTTTTAATCTTTTGTAAGTAAAGATTGTATATATTATTTTTGTATCCCCCTTTTTAGCCCAGGGTTAATATCATTGTTTGCTACAATTGTGGTATGTAAAAAATAATAATACAATGTAGGCTAATAATGATAACAAACAACAAAATTACAGTAAAACTAGCAATGTTGCGTAAAAGCCTAGAAATCTTTCCTTTATTATGTTTTTGTTCAAGGAAAGTATGGCAGCGTATCCATCACCATGCAATTTGACATTAATTCATGCTACTTCCAAATTCTTTGGAAGCCAATACAATTACCTATAATTTCTTCCATCATTTCTTAGAAGTGATATCAGAAAAATTAACATGCAAAAATAGATAAATTCAAATCAATCATAGCCGAGTACGACTCTTAAATAAAACTGTTATGAAAGCTACAAATCTGTTAAGTATTTAAAGTGACTGTGTGGTCATGACCTACGCAGGCCTGTTGCTAGCTAACTCTCACCCAGTTACAACACGCGCGCGCGCGCGCGCTCTCATTCGCCCCTTGCATGGTCAGCCATTTGCGTGTAGAGCCTCGATTTGGGGACAACAGTGACTAGAGGCACTACATATAATATCTCTGCATTGTCAAGGCAATGTAATGACACTTTCATCCGATCAGATACATAAATACAACACAAATGAAGCTTGAAGTTGAGGCTTTACACGCACATGGCGGATCCGTGCAAAGAGCGAACCAGAGGAGTAACTGGGTCGACAGTTCATAATTCCATGTGCAGCCACAGGCCTGCTTCGATCACGACGACAGAGCCCCTTTCAATAGATTTTCATTCACTACGCAACTAGAAATTACTCA
The DNA here is from genome assembly GCA_023634235.1 of Pisaster brevispinus. Lineage (NCBI taxonomy): Eukaryota > Metazoa > Echinodermata > Asteroidea > Forcipulatida > Asteriidae > Pisaster > Pisaster brevispinus. Next base: position 7,472,603 of record JAMKCF010000018.1, read on the forward strand.
ACTTGATTTTTCATAAGGATGTCGTTTTGTAATTAAACCCAACATGTAGCACTTTAATGCGTACTTTATTATCTGATAATTAAAGAATTAAATGACTTCTGACTTCCCACCTCCTATCTGGCAGAGGGTTGTAGAACTTCTGACTTCCCACCTCCTGCTAACAGCAAAGGGGCTAGAATGCTCAGTTGGGAGAGCACTTGTCTGTAAATCAGGAGGACACAAGTTCAAATCCCACTTCTTCTTTTTTTTTCTAAGTCCAACCAAATTTGACTAATTCAGTACTACTGATTTATTACCATCATTAAACAAGCAATACAACTGAAAGTGTCTAAAAACAGTATACAAACAAAAACAAAGACACCTTTGAAAGAAATATTAGTAGCAAGGAAAACTTATTTCAATTCTATGTTTTGAATCAGAACTCCCCATTGTCAACTGGATTGGTGTCAGGCCTACAACAAATGAGAGCTCCACCCCTTTGATAATCGTAGTTGACATTTCATAAACATGAACAAATCCTGCAAATTGGGCAACAATATCCTCTAGGTCTGGGAATGGAGCTCCCTGAAGAAATAGGATGTTATCTTTCAGATGTTTGTATATAGACTCTTTACATTACCGCTAATAGAATTCTACAGGTTTGATCATAACGAGAGCTGATTCTTTTTCTCTTTGATGCGGAAATCGCGACTCTAAAAGAAACTGTGATGGCAAGGGGATGGGAGGTGAATACAATGTATTTGTTATATCTTTGCCCTGAAGGCTGCTCATAGTTTTTACCAATCAACTCACTCAACGGTAGCCTGAACATCTGACGTCACACTTAGAAGCTTGTCAATAACGCCAGATACCAGCTTGACCGGATGTTGCGAGATATACCTTTGACCTGGCATTCATTTCACACGGAAAGGTGAGCATGCTCAGAACGAGGTAAACAATAGAAATTAACCTGGCAAGTCTGCTGCCACCAAGCATTCATAAGTCTCCCATTGCAGCAAAGGCTGACGGATACACACCCATGTTCTGACACTCGTAATGTATTTTCCTAAATCTTACCTTGGGCCTAACCCTAACCCTAACACTAACCGTAACCCCAGCCCTAGCGTGTATACATGTAGGTAGATCATGAGGAGTTATCGGAACACAAGGGTTTAAGAACATAGAGCAGTCAGCAGGCTGACGGGACATTTAAGTTAGCATGCCTCAACAAAAGTGGATAACTGTAGATGATATGAAATGGAAAAACTTGTAAGCTGAACGTGCCTGGGCTAAGATTAATAAAACTGTTTAAGCTTAACAAATTGTTTCGCTAAGCAAAATTCAACAAGGGAACCAGTTACAACCTGTGCACATTGCACAACACTTTGGCTGGTACCCTGTTTTGCTAAGCATATTTTTTTAAATGATAAGGCCGCACCCGAATTAGCTGAAGCTGCTCTCAGGTGGACCTTGGGATGATACGGAACAGTCGGCGACTGCCTTTTCATAATGACGCTTCACCTAAACTCAGACTGGGAACATATCAGTCGCCGATTGTTTCAACCTGAGAATAACTACTACAGATGATGATCTGCATCAGGGACCATTTAAAAAGCTGAACAGTTGCCAGAGTATAAACATTTTTAACTACTGTGAAAAGTTCCCAACAGACGGGAGCAATAGCAGTTGACCTGTATGTAGTTGCGACGTCATGCGCGCATATTTGCCGCTAGCCAATCGGCACGCGACTAAGCTAGCGATAAAATGGTGACCGAAAAAATTGACTAGTAAATACCACAATGCATTCACCGTTGTGTTTTAATTGATAATCCTTTAAAAAAAAATTAAGGGTTAAATACACAGTCTCGAAACCTTCCATGTGCGCCGCAATGTTGAAAAAAGGTCATGTGATTGCACTTGTGCCTACATCACAGAATCATTGCGACGATCAATCATGGGTGACACGAGCGTAGTTGCGCCGGGGTGATGTTTGTTCCACGACCTTCACACAATTTCTCAAAGACCTATATCGCAAGCAACTCAAAAGTCGACCACAGGACTGGGGGTCCAGCCACAGCTGCAGCTGTCAAGTTGGGTACAGCTTTAAGAGATGTTTGTACCCAACAGCTTTATGCGAGTAGCCATTTGCGAGTTTGGTTGCATCTGAATTGGCAGCAACAACTAGATTTCCGCATCATCATGCATTGAAGTATAGGAGGTCCTTGCAACACCCTAAAAAAAAGGTTGCAGCCGTAGCTGTAGCGCCAATTGGATTACAGCCGTAGATTTGAGTAATGTCTGGTACCATGACTTGCCGAGTCACACCCGACCGCTTAAATGTGAATTCCTCGGACTAAAGATAGTTGCAATGTCACATGGTTCGAGGCAAGCTTTTGCAAAGTTTTACAAACGCACATACATCAATATTGCTATCAATGTGAGGACTTTCCTTTGTCCTTCTAACTTAACACTCTCCATAGACTAAGCGTATGAAAAAATGTGAGAACACAAAAATACAAAGGATTCGAATGCGAGGACAGCATTGTTCCTTTTGTGTTCCTTTGTTAACTGTCCCCACTCTTCTGATAATACCATGCCACAATAAATGAATGTGTACGGCACAACAGTACCAGGATTTTCCCATCTGGAGGTCGCTGTACAAAAGCTTCCGCGAACTATGAGACAAAGCAAAACCACAATTAGTCGGGTCATCTATTTAACAAGTTTGAGGGTTCACTTGTGACCAATTAAGACATTGTTGCAGGCATTATTCAAAATCTGACTCGCTAAGGCCAGGCATAAGAGTTTGAGCTTGACTTATTAATAGGAAAACCGCATCTCGGGAGTGTAGCCCATTTTCTCCAGATTGGGTAGACAGGCAAAATTGATCATTGGCGGTGGACCACACATCAGGACCAGGGTGTCGGAGCTGGGAGGGGGCATGTGATCACGGAGCATCTCTTCATTGACAAACCCACTGCTGTACTCCCAACCTTTGGGAGGGGAGAGGGGGAAAACACACAAAAGTAATTAATCAAACAATTGAAATGATTATTAGAAATGATTAATAAAAATAAGTTTTTATAGGAGCGATTCAAATTTATCTATGGTTTGAAATTTCAAACTGGTTTTGGACCAACCCACCCACCAATTTTTGATTTTACAAATACATTTCTGTTGTTTAAATTTTTTAAAATCAAAATTAACTATAGATATTCAATTATTTCCTTTGACCCACCCACCCATATTTTCAACAACTAAATCAAATGTTTTTAAACATTGAAAATTTATACAAAGGCACTGAGTTTTGTAAAATTTAGTTTTACTACATACATGTAGGCCTAAGTGACCGGAAGGTCATATTCTATGAACATTACAACTTCAAAAGACTTAAGTAAAAGTGTGAACAAGATTTACAAGGCATCTGCTCAAGAATATGGGGGGGGGAGGTTCATTGGGTGCAAGAGTAAAACACTCCCCCCCCCCCTTGAAGAAAAAAAAAGTTACATGAAATTAGAAATGGAACATAATCTCTCAAACATTAGAAATTCAATTCATTTCAAGAAGACATTTTTTTCTCTTTGGGAAAGTACATCGATAATTACAGACATGAAAATCAGTACAGAAGAAAAAAAACAAATTAAATGTAAAAAGCGAATATGAACAAGTATACATTATTACATGCTTGACACTAACAATTAAATAAGTAGGAATGGATGAATTTTGTACAAGAGAGTTGGGAGAGCTTGAGGCTGTTTCAGGAAGCCTAGGCTTGGTGAAAACAGCTCGTTACTTTTCAGACAAGAAACGTGAAAGAGAGACAGCAAGGCGGATAAGACAGCATAATAGTACAAAGAATGAATGTAAGAGGTTCTTTTTTAAATGACTAAAAACAAAAGTAAATTATTAAGAAGAGTAAAATGTAAAATTATATTGTACAATGCATTCACACAAAAGCCACTGACAGAGCGGTACATTGAAAGATTTGCAACAACTTTCGATTAAAAGCCATTTTCAATATTAAAAAACCTGCATGTGCGCACACAGGGTGCCCGACTAGACTGCACATTGGGTTTTGCTACATTTAGACTGAAAATGGCATCCTATAACCACGTGACCAAAGAAATCTGGTCCCCCATGTTGCAACTCTTTCAATATATGGATCTGCTCCCTAGCTGTTGGGGAAAAAGATGGGAAATAATATCTCAAAATAGTTGACATTTACAAAATGTAATATTTTGCAATGCATTCATACACAAATTTCAACAGCAAGATTTAAAACCGGCTGTAAAAATGACATTGTTGGCAGCCACAGAAGTGGCTGACATAACCATGTTTACAATAGATTCAAACAATAGTTATTCACGAACAATATAAAAAGCAAATTACAGAAGAGGAGAAAAGAGAGAGAGATTAAATCATACAAACATTAGGTCAGGAATGAAAAAAATGGTCAAACAAATCAATACAAATTGGCACAAAGTCATAAGGAGAAATAATAAAATTGGCATAAAAGTTGCATCAAGTATAAACAAGAATAGAGCAATCCATAGAAATAGAAATCACAACATTAGTACTGGGTTCATTTCAAACATAAAGAGACAGACGACGGGAAAGACACTGTTACAAGACAATTAACAAAAGCAACCAACATACGCACAGAGGACAGAACAGAGGACAGAACAGAGGACAGAACAGAGGACAGAACAGAGGACAGAACAAACATCCACATTTTTACCTTCATCAGGCCTGTCCAGGGTGTACCAAAGCTTGAACCGATCCCCATGCTCCTTGCTGATCTCCTCCAGCTCAGGACGAAGTAGAATATCCTTCTCAGTCTGAAGCAAAACAAACGAGAAGAAGCATTTGTAGTAAATATTCATAAACACCCCAGGTAGTTTAAGCAATCACAAACGTCCATTTCAACGTAATACTTGCAATCAATAAGTCACAAATACCTCAAGCACTTTAAGTAATCCTATTGGCTGAGAGGCTGTCACATGACCATATCGCAAACGGCCATTTTGAAGACCTTTAAAGGAACAGCGGCATCAGGATGAAAGCAGGATTGTGGCTGTACATGGAATTATGAACTACATGCCCATGCCCTCCTTCCAGATCAATCTATCAAGAACATGTGCGCGCATGCAGACTGAGTGAGAGTTCATAATTCCATGTACAGCCACAGGCCTGCTTTGATCATGACAACACAGCCCCTTTAATAAATAATTCAATACTGGTTGAGAGGTTGTCAAATGATCACATTATCACAAACAGCCACTTTGAAGAGTTACTTTTAATCAATAGTTCATACCAAGACAATTATTAAGTAATCCTATTAGTTGCTAGGCTGTCACGTGATTATATCTCAATGTCCATTTTGAAGAATTCCCTTTAATCAATAATTCATAAACACTCGAAAAAGTTTTCGGCAATCTTATTGGTTCAGAGGCTGTCACATGATCAAATCACGATAAAGTCACTTTAAAGAAAAACTTTTAATCAGTAGTTCATACATACCACAGGCAGTTTAAGCAATCCTATTGTTCAGATACTGTCATGTGATTATATTACAAACTGCCATTTAACAAATTTATAACCCATTTATTTGCAATCACAGAAATGGAGAATCAAGAGAGTGCAGAATGAGTCACATCATTATTTACATAAGTTTTGACTTTGAGGCCTGATTAACCCCTCCCAACAGTTCTACATGTAGCTCCGCCTACCTGGTTTGCAAACAAAAGCCACATCTGACATTTGTCAGCCGGGTCCTTCAAGACTTGTCGTACCAGCTGGAGCATCGGAGTGATCCCTGCAACGGTAAAAGACAGAGTAAAGATTTGAAACATCAAAGGAAAAATCAAAAGCTTCAATCTGAACGCTCACTGATTACAAAGTTCATACCGGGAACAACTCTCCAGAGAAAAATTTTCGTCTCAAATACAGTCAGAGCCAAGTAACTAGCAATTGAAAAACACCCTTCAACATTGCTTATTTCAATTGCCGCAATCAAAATAAGCAATTATGAATGTACACCTCTTGTTGCAATGGGTCGACCTATCGGAATCGAGGAGTCAAGTTGGCTTGAGGGTAATAATTTATATTGGCAAACTCCATAATGCATATCACATTACATAAAATCGTTGGCCATATTTTTAGTGTCGGTCGCGGTGAAAAAAAAAAAATTTCTAGAAAACTTCTCTTTCTTCTTCCTCACCTGTACCGCCAGCAATCATTCCGATGTTTTTGGCACAAGCCTTCATAGCATCGGATTTCTTGTCCCCCTTGATGCTGAACTGGCCTGTACAAAAACACAGTAACGTTAAACAAATGAATGGTCTAAACCAAGCTAGTGGAGCTGTGTAGCTCAAATTGAGCGTCATGAATGTTTGGACTTTGGGATGGGGTACAGCTTTAGATACCAACCTGTCGTCCAATCAGAAGACAGGATTCTTCCTCTTTTTCATTTACTTACCCTACTACTAGGAGCGTGTTTCTCGAGAAAAACAACAACCCGTATCTCACAACAGTACACAGATACATCATAATGCATACATTTTGAGGAACACACTTGATGATGTAGACATGGTAGAGAGCAGAGCCGTTAGCCAAAGTACTCAATTGTAATGGAATTTGGGCCACCGTTGGAAGAGATAAGGTTCTCAATCTTGGTCAATTTCTACAGTTGGCAATCTGTGGCACACAATGACCATACATACAAATAAGTTGACAGGACCAGTGGATGCAATTTTAACATCTATTAAAATCGTTGCCGTACCTGCTGCTAAAATATAGAACTCAAAGTGCCTCTAGCCACCGGGCTACCTTGGTGGTCTAGTGGTAAGACATCTGCTCTAGAATGGCAAAGGTCACGTATTCCAATCCCACTCATATGTCTGTGGGTTGTTGGTTTTTTTTAGCAGGACTTGGAAAAGTACTGCTTTTATAATACATGTATAATGCTTATAATATACATCAGTGTGGTGTATGGGTAAAAACACATGGGAGATTTTTGCAATACATGAACAGAAAAAGGGTTAATTTCACAGGGGGAACAAAAATGCAAAAGTTCAATGATAAAAATGATACAGAAAACATATACACAGAAAAGCAGGTTAAAAGATAGCACCCCAGATAGATTTTAAAAAGTAAACTTAATTACAATCATAATGTATCAAGTTGGTCTCTTGATGCAACAATTCAAGAAACTGACATACATGTACATTAATGGATATCATGCACAATAACATGGCTTTGAGCAAAACACACAAATCTGTACAGTGAGTGTAAAATATTACACATTACAATGATAGAAACATTTCACCTTATGCACATTTCAAAAATACAATGCAACATGAAATACACTTGATGGCAGTTTTCAACAAACAAAATACAAGCAATGTGAAAATTGAAAAAAGTGTTTCATATTAAGAACAATAAAAACAACAGCAAAGTATTCAAAAGTGCCCTGCACTATAACCAATAAGCATAAAGGTAGACACCTGTAAAGGGAAGATGTTGAAGAAATGTCAGTTTTTGATGTGGGAGGAAAAACCCCGTGTAATCAATCAAGTAGGGACTGAAAACCAAATCCACATTCAAGGGGATGTTCCGAGGTGGGATTCGAACCGGAGTACACAGAGGCATGGAGGCAACCAATAGACCTTTATCAATCTCGATATTCCCCCATTCCAAACCACTGAAACCAAACCGAGGCTGGAAGAAAAAAAAGACTGGTTCCTTTTTTTTTGTGCAATGCATATCAGCATTCATTACTATTATTGGATACAGGGAGCATGACCAAGACGGTAGCAGAATGATAAAGGTCTTTTAGCTAGCCTGAATGCCGATAACGAAAATTGTACAAACAAAGCTCTTTCTTTACACTTACCACACCCATCATAGACTAGGAGCCCGCTTGGCCCACGGACGTCAATTGAGTCTCCGATCTCCATGTTTTCAAGGTACTGGGACATTTTCCCTCCCTCTGGGAACTTAGGGTGAACATCCTTGAAGTACACCTGAGTAGAATTTTAGAAATAAAAACACAGTTATCGTGTCACGTTCTCTGTGTTCAAAAGCAATCACCAATGCAAATTCTTGAAACACCATAAAGAAACCAGACTATCTGTCCTTCTAACTAACCTCAACTTGGTTACATTTATTTAATTTACAAAGAATACAAAAACCTGTAAACAAAAACACAAAAATAAGCGCAACACCCAATTTTACTAAAAGTCAAACCAGTAGGATTTGAAACTTTGCATGGTGGAAGTATAACTAAGTGAGGTTTGCGGTAACACTATGTGAAAATCTCTTTTGAGTAGTGTAGGTTCTGAAAAGAACCGGTGGTTAATGACTCAACGTTTCGATCAGTATGCTCTGATCGTCTTCTGATCATCTTCGTCTACTCATGAGGACGCGGATCAGAGCATACTGATCAAAACGTTAACCACCGGTTCTTTTCAGAACCTACTGTACACTACTCAAAAGAGATTTTCACATGGTGTTACCGCAAACCTCACTTAGTTAAAAGTCAAACCATGTGACCTCATTGCCCATGTACTCACCTTAATAACAAGGTCCATGAAACCCTTGTCATCGTCGCTTGACACCGGGGTGTAGGGGCGGATAACAAGCTTGCCATCAATACGGCATGTCAGGTAGATATGCTGACCTACAAAACAGAGTACAAGACACAGTATTACAAAATTGGTCATTACAAGTTTCAGATATAATAATTTAAAGTAGTAGGCAGGCCTGAAACTTCAAACAAAGACAATTGCCTCAATGCCCCCTGGGCCCAAATTCATAGCGCTGCTTAACAGTAAGCAACTTTTCGTGCTAACTATAGCAGAAAAATTTGCTTAAGCGTAAGCGTGTTTCACAGGTTAGCAAGAAAATTAGGCAGCCATCTTGCGCGTTCACCATGGATTTGCATTTTTATGTCATTCATTTTCATACAGTAAGCACCGGAAGGTTAGCAAGCCATTTTGTGTGCTTACGGTTAGCAGCGCTATGAAATGGAAATCGCACAGTAAGCACAGAATCGACCGTTACGCAGCTCTATGAAATTGGACCCTGGTGACTGCCTTGGAGCCCCTTAAAATGTTCCAGTATCAATTCTGATTTCTCCCATTAAGGTGCACTTTACTGAGGAAAAATTACCTCGCCCTTACAAGATCGAAGTATTAGGCATGAGTAGGATTTGAAACTCTACATGGAGGGAAAACAATATTGAGTTAAACGTTTGCTGTCACACAAAGTTTTAAAAGCATGTGAAGTTGTGCACCACTGCATGTACATTTTGATTTCGATTGCAACAACTGAAATAACTTATGGCGATTTGGTGGTCTTCAAATGCTTTCCTGTCAGGGAAATTTTGTAAATCGTTTGATCCCTCTGCTGCCGCTTCCTCGGTTGTATTGTAAACTTGGGTGTGATCCCTGGCTATATGGCAGTAACAGGTTGAGTGGCTTCTGACTGGCACCCCCAACAAAGATATTGACTATTAGGGCAGTAGGGAGACCGCCAACATAGGTGATAGATAGCTCAGTTGGCAGAGTGCCGGTACGTTAATCCAGAGAACCCAAGTTCAAGTCAAGTTCTTGTCAATTACTCTTTGTTCCCCCAAAAATTTGTTGAGAAAGACACAGAAAAATTAATGTCTTTTTACTTTTGATGAGAATTTCGCAATGGTTCAGAACCTTCTGAGAGAGTCAAAACATCACCCCTTGTTGAGCTTACCACACACTGAACCTTCCAAGCACCACGTCATATCAAATGCCCATACACACAGAAAACATGGAACAACATTAACTCAACCTCTGAGTCTGCGCCCGTGAGCTCTGTGAGGACTTACACGACCTTTGAAGTCAAGCGGTTAGACTTAGACATGTTAGAACGGCAAAGTGCATTTGACTTACCAACTGGAAGACCTAGGATGTGATCCTTGGAGGGCAAGGCAAAACGGAAGCGTCTTGTGTCATGACTCACAATCTGGAATGAAAGAAAACAAGTTCGCCGAGCATTAACCCATAATTTCCTTGAACGATTTACTTAGGTCCTTCCTCACTCTCACAAAATCAAACACCACTGTAATTCAATACCATGCCCTGGAGGCCTTTCACTTTTGTTCCAATAGTACAGCAATGTCCTGAATATATGAGGGTCTGTTTCTGGGGCGGAACATTTTCAGAGCTCTATAAATCAAATCTTATCGATAAGAAGCTACTAATCTCGCCGGATTAACATTCCACGGCTGCAGACATTTTGTGGAAGTGGGTTTTGGGCACCAGATATTCTTCATAAATCCAGCATTTTTGTAAAATAGTTCAGCTATTGATCTATGCAGCTCTGTTTGAAATTTCCGCCCCGGAAACAGACCTTGTCTTACTAGGGCTACTTTCATGACTTTACACCTAAACTGTCAGACTCTGATTATGGTGGTATGCCTGATCCCATGTCATGTAAAGCATAATCAGTTTACTAGTGCAGTCCTCAGTCCAACACCATTCAGTACTCAACACCCAAACTGTTGGACTCTGATTATGGTGGTATGCCTGATCCCATGTAAGGCATGATCAGTTTACTAGTGCAGTGCTCAGTCTAACACCATTCAGTAACTCAACACCCAAACTGTTGGACTCTGATTATGGTGGGATGCCTGATCCCATGTAAAGCATTATCAGTTTACTAGTGCAGTCCTCAGTCCAACACCATTCAGTACTCAACACCCAAACTGTTGGACTCTGATTATGGTGGTATGCCTGATCCCATGTAAAGCATGATCAGTTTACTAGTGCAGTCCTCAGTCCAACACCATTCAGTACTCAACACCCAAACTGTTGGACTCTGATTATGGTGGTATGCCTGATCCCATGTAAAGCATGATCAGTTTACTTGTGCAGTCCTCGGTCCAACACCTTTCAGTAACTCAACATCCAAACTGTTTGAACTGGTATGATCTCTTCAAGTTGAAACGTTTAAAGCTGTCTCTCTTATTTCTGTTTTCTTTTTATAATCACCAATTCTTACCTCTTTATCCACCAGCTCAAATGGAAATTTAGTTTCAGGATCTTTCAGGGCTTTTGGCGGCCCAGCAGGCTTTCGCTTCCCTCCTAGGAAGAACTTGCCAATGATGATGGTGACGGCGATCACGCCGACACCCAACAAAACGGGAACACCGAACTGTAGAGAAAAAAGAAAATCAATACGCCCTTCTAAACCAAGTGTTAAAGTGCAACCATACATGTATCAGTCATGTTTTTAATGTAGGGTGTCCTAGCCAAGTGGTCTCGTGCATCAGACTCAAGTTATGGTGGTTAAATCATCGGGGTGTGGGTTCGAATCCTGGTCATGACACTTCAGTGCCTTTTAGCAAGATGCTTTACTGTATAATTGCTTCTCTTCACCCAGGGGTATACATACTAAATGGAAACCTGTGAGGGTAGAGGTTGATACTGTGTTTGAAAATGCTTTTGGCACGCCATGAGAATCCGGGGTTGTATTCTCCCCAGGGAGCTGAGAAAGATTACAGGAATGTAATAAGGAACGGTAGGAACCTTCTAATTGGATCCGATTTAGTATTCCAGCACGTGCTCATGGACCATTGCGTTGGACCGCCAGAACGTTCTATTGGAATGTTCAAAATATAGTGATGCGTGTATTCACTCACGTAAGATTTCTCCCTTTCACATGTACTTCAACAAAATAATGTGGTCCAGTGGTATGTTCTGGCTGTTCAAGCATGGAGGTAGCGGGCATGTGCAAGGAAATGCTTTTTTGTGCCTAGAACGTGCCAACTTTCGACCTAACGACAAGGGTCCAATGTCATAGAGCTGCTAAAGCAGACACAATGCTTACAATTTTCTGCTAAGCAAAGATAAGCAGGATACCAGTCACAAATTGTACATTGTGAGTTGTGGCATGGTATTTTGGCTGGTATTGGTAACCTTATTCTGATAAGCATAATTTTGTCGTGCTTAGCTATTTTTTTAGCTTAAGTAGCTATATGAAATTGGACCCAAGGCACTAGTGTAAAAAGCATCGTTATGATCCATAATTGTAAAATGCGCTCATAAGAACTAGTCTGTAAGAACTACTGCATTTTACAAAAATGTATTATTACAAGGCAAACCATCAGGGTCCAATTTCATCAAGCATTATGGAGCCATCCTTAGCAATAACACATCTATTTTAAAAAACACCATTAACTATTTTTTGTAAGCAAAGCAAAAGGCGGCGTGCTACATGTACATGTAGCTCGCCGGCAGTTCTTGGAAGCAGATGAGTGATGCGAAAAAGCAACACCATTGTGAACATGCACACATACAATACATATGTACATTTTATGCATTGTACACACACTGTCAAATGTCTTATTGATTGTTCATGAAATAAGAACACTTTTCTGCTATGCACAAAAAGTTTCCTAACCCATAAACAGCTTGACAAAATTGGGGCATGTTGTAATTTTAAAAGATGTAAGCAAACAAAAAATAAAAAATGACAGTGTGCAATACTTACAAAAGATAAAATGTCCATAATTCTACAGATGTAAAGTGACTTAACCACAAAGAATTTGTGGAATCTCCATCAATATACTGATATGTATATCCACAAGCTTTAAACTCTCTGTACAAGCAGACTCTAACACTAACAGCGTGTGGTGCATAAGGACTGGCAAATGGCTACTACAAATGCAACTGGGTTTTAAAACAGAATTGTGCTTTCTGCATAATGCATGGTATCACTACATGTACACATGTACAGTACAGTGTACCAGCATCTCTACAGGTCATTATGCATGTTATGCGGGTACTGACTTTAGGTCCATATCCATGTGTACAGAGTGATGTCTGGATTATTTTTCAAACCGGAAATAAGTGACCCTCACAGTCTAAAATCCTTCCAACTGCCGAAGTAAAGGATTCAGAAGGACTGGGGAAAGTAGGCCAAAACAACAAGTGCTTAACAAAGGGTCAGGCATTCCAATCTTATCTAAGTCCAAACAATTTGGTGTGGAGTGACTTAGGAGAAGAGAGTATTGGAGGAAGTAGGAGAATTTTGTAATCACCCGCCCAAGTTCAATGACTTTTCATGCCATTTTACACGAATTTCATTCCTTAAACCATCTCAGCTTCCTTGGGGGAGTACGTAAATCACAAGAACCATCTCTACCTGAAGGTGGATTTTCCCACCACATTTGAGCCCTAAGTTATGATAAAGTCTACAGTCACCCCTACCGGATGGATTCAATTCACTTACCTTCTGTGTTAGGGTTTAGAACAGTGAGGGTACCAGGAGGTGCAATGAAATGACAGGCATCACCATGGAAACAGGAAGGTTAGAAGGTGGAAATTTGCCAGCAGCGATGATATGCAAATAGAGCGCCAGCAGATTGCATATATGTGGGAAAGGAAAATAACAATTTAAAAGTTTAAGGATTGATGGCGTTTATGAGCATGCTTATTGTGTCAAGGTTCGAAATTTACACTGGACCACGGCCCAGAGACCAGTAATTGTGATTGTACTGTAGCATCGAACTTATAAACTCATGACTGGAAAAGTCCAGCAATCTTGTGTGTGTTTTTTTCAATTTATTTATTTATTTAGATATTTATTTATTTATTAAACATCTAACAGCACAATTAGTGCCAATAACAAGATGAATAGGAAAGAAGAACATTCATTTTTAGATGTCGTAAGAAAACCCCAATGGCCAATAAGGAAAACTAACACAATCAGGTACATGTACATGTACATGTAGGGACTGAAAACCCAATGCACATGCAAGGCTCTGGTCTGAGGTGGGACTCGAACAAGGGTCCACAGAGGTGAAAGGCAGGGACAGAAACAACTAAGCCAACCTGATGCCCATTTTTGTTTGAACAAATGTTGACTTTCAGTTTGATAAATTTCCCTTTCTGTGGAGTATTCAATTGTTTTTCTGATTTGATTTGATTTTTTTTATTTGGAAAACAAAAGTCTGAAGTCTTACAAATTCGAACAGTTCCGATTAATTAGGAACAGCTGGCAGGTATTTTTTTAAATTAGATTAAATCTTAGAACTCTTAGTGCTGACCTTATCATGGTCTAGTTTCCTGCCTTCAAGCACCATTGAGCCAAGCCTAAACATTGAGTTGCTGAACCAAGGGTTCTTTTCACTATTCAGAACCACCAGAACTCAAAGAGTCGTTAGACAGCTTTATGTACATATTAAAATGCAAACCATACAAGATTGCCTAGAGTACATCAAATGTATGCATACACTGTACATGTACACTTGCATGTGAAGTGATTTTGTATTGCACTTCACTCATTCCGAACCAACAGTTGAGTTGAATATTTGTATAATGTACAGCAGATGTATTTCTCTAGGGCAGATAACAATTGGCCAATCAATAAAAAATCATTAGTGCAAATTTCTTTTTTATTTTCTATTTTGTAAATGATTGATTTTACCAGGATAAAAGATAATGAAACATTTCCAAATAAAGCCCAGGGTTTGAGAAACATTTTTTTCCACTGTAATTGTAAGTATTTGATTTGTTTAAGGCCAGAAATCCAATATGTGTCCGTCAAGCATGGTGCATAATGCATACAATGTACATGTAGTGTGCAATCCTTTGAAAAGAAAATACACGCCAAGCATTGCAAAGAGTAGGCAACATGGATACATGGATTGTGGTCTGTACTTTCATTTTGATGCAAATTTGCACTCTACACCCAACGCATGATGGACACAAGGATTTCGGGCCTTTTTTGTCAACTACATGTCTAGTACATGTAGCTATACTTGTAATGTTTGTTGATAGTCTGTACTGTACAGGGCATAAAGCCATTTTATCTGAGCTGATACAATGTACACAAACATGACAACATGTACAGTGGTGAGATTCAAAAAGGTCTGAATCTAGGATCAACGTTTTAGGACAATTGCATTTGATGTTGAAATGATGGTATTTTCACCTTTTAGAAACCTCTTTGAGTTAGATCTAAGAGAGCTTGGGCACATTATCCTCAGCACTACTTAGAGAAATATACAGAAAGTTAAAAGAGCACAACTTCTTTAAAATTATATCTGAAGAGAATAATTCACTAGGCAGTAGTCTGCCTACGAAATAAATTCTAAATTCAGATAAAAGTCTGCAATTTTTGAACTGTACAAAAGTAACAACCTGTGACAATATACACAGTGGGCCTACTGGTTCATCCCAACACAGTCCTGTGGTGGACATAAAAATCAGTAACAGGGAGAAACAATGTAATGATTTTGTCTACAGCTGTAAACTTGACACAGAACATGGTATTAGTTGTGCAGTCAGACAGTTGTGTTCAAATAATTATGATAATTATGGTAATCAAGGCAGTAAATATGCGTATACAGCCGACACCTTTATGTTGACTTGGAACAAATAATATGACCAAGGTTACACAGTCTGGCTGACATTACGTGATATACATGTACAGCATAAAACATCTAGCATTGGACACTCTCTGCTGATGGCTGACTATTCAGAGTGACTGGATTCAAATCCCACCTAGAGAGTCAGTCTAAACATTTTGGAAAATGGCTCATCTGACCCACACATTCCATGGGATTTTAAGGTTTTTTAAAACAAATGTTGACCTTTAATTTCCTTTTTTATTTTCCTCTGAGGGAAAATGTACATTCAGTGATACATTGGACCTTTAGACAAGAAACTTCAAGTAAGAAATTTCATCACACGGCCGGAATTTACACACACAAATCTCCACAGAAATTAAAGGCATTCAGTGAGTAGTGCTGTCAAGACCACTGTACATGTAGACTTTGTGGTTTGTGTTTTGATGATTTTGATACCTTGTAATAGTTGAAATAGCTAGATTAGATATTTATACATTCTTTAAATCTTTCTATTATTTAGAATGCAGGGGTCGATTTCACAAAGAGATACGATTGATCTTAACTCCAAATCACTCCTACATGTAATAATTGCTGAGCAAAGTGTGATGTCACAATACAAATCACTATGGTAAACAGACAACTCATCTTTTAAGATGAATCTTAGTGCTTTGTGAAATCGACCCCAGGAAGATTTAATAAGACTGAGTAACAAAAGAGTCACTGTAGCAGCCAGCCCACAGGACAGCAGGAGAGGCGTGACACAGGGCAACTTACTTGACTAAATGTATGCTGACTAAAAAATAAATGCAGCTTGTTAAATTGTTCTGAATTACATCATGTACTACTACACTAGTACTACACTCACTGTACATACCCACACCCAAAAATGCTTTTTCAACACTAACTGTTAGTATTACACTAAACAGTACACCACTCACTTATTAGTAGGTGAACTGAAAGTACTAAAAATAATGAGTATTCACACAGACTTTAAAAAACATTAAAAATCTTCATTTTAACAAAATTAATGAGATGTGGGCCAAACTATTGAAAACAATTGAAGGAGCACAAAAGTAACTGCATAACTTTAAAGTTGAATACACTAAAACCACTACAATTCATACCTCAGCTGCATCATTTGTCAAGACAACTTGTCGGACAAAAAAGAACAGGAGATTGAGAAAGAAAGAAGGCGTGTGCTTTAATAAAAAGAAGTTAACAATAAAGTAAATGTTTTACTTTTAAACTGAGCCGGCGAGCAAATATTTTTGTGAAAAAGCTGAAAGTAACGTCACAAGTGAGAGGAGTATGTTAAGTTAATTCATGCAAACTCATGCAAATGTTTGTATTTTTGTGAGAGAAGGTGATAAAAATGATCGGAATTTTGGCATACCAGAGTCTCTTCCAGCCCCATGTTGTCTGCAGCTTGCACTCTGCTAGTGCTAGTCTATACTTAGTCTTGAGCTAAAGTGTGGTCAAAGGTCGAATTGTTGGATGTTCAAATTTGCATAAAAAAGAGCGCCCCCAGCGTCAAGTTATTCCGTGTGAACTGAAAAAAAAATGTTAGTCGACGATGGACGATTTCAAGTTGAATGCCGCAAAAATGGTGAGCAAATAAGCAAATATTGTGACATTTTAACCCTCCGCTCCTGTGAGAATAAGTACTTTTAAGTGTTATTTATGTTCCCTTTTTTAGGACATGTTAATCTTAAAAAATCATGGTGCAATTTACGAAATTCAGAACGGTTTTTCTTTTTTCTACATCCTTTTTTCGTTTGGCATGTTGTTGGGTACCCAGACCAAATTTACGGGAAACTTATCACAGACTGATGCAGAGGACAGTCTTTATAATTTGTTGGCGTCCTTGGTTACAACTTTTAAAAATGAATATATTTTAAATAGTGTCGATCATTTTGTTGATTTCGGCATGAGTTTGCACTTGAGTATTACTGAAAATGGTCATAACCTTATTTGGGCAAATCCTTTGCTTCTAAATGATTTGATGCATATTGGCCATTGCATTTTTTGTCACAATCCCAACCAGTAACACACACACATGATGCAGATTGAACACGATCATGCCGATGAAACATGCTGAATCGAATGATCAATACATTTTTGATCTTGTGTTTTAATTATTGAATAATTAAAACACATTCACGGTTGGTTATGTTATGCACCATCTTGTTCACTAGTTGCGATGATCGTAACCCTCCATCGCAGACCGTCGGGAGGATGGAGGGTTACGATCATCGCAACTACTTGTTCACCTACTCCTAGAACTATGCGGTTCGCTCCACTATTGTCTCCACGTGGAATGAAATGCTAAACGAACGAACACTTTCGAGGGCTCACTGACCAATGAACGGTGGTCGTCTTTTCCCCATGTAATATGAAAAATTACTTGATCTTGACCGATTTCATACATTCAATTAGATTGCAGCTCAGAAGCAGCGCAATGGAGCCAGGTCACCAGAGTCCGATAGCAATTGGGACAGTTCTGAACCAGAGAATACCTTGCCGAACATCAGCTCAGAGGAAGAGGTTAGCATCGTGTCGACTCACAGCAGGAGACGAGAAAAGAATGTGACACCAAAAGGTACAGAATTACAGAATTACAGAATTGTTTATTTAGCCAATGATTAAAAACATTCACAGGAATTTGAAATATTGGTCTCACATCGTCATTACAACTATAATGAATACAAAGATTTAGTTCTCCATGGACAGAAAGAAAGCAGTCCTAAAAACAACTGGCTTTGACTTTTTTAGGACATTTTTTGGCGGAGCTGTCAAGCGACTGGATTCAAGCTCTGTTGCTCCTGATCAGGGCCCAATTTCATGGCTCTGCTTACCGCCGAATTCTGCGCTTGCGATCACCATTCTCCGCTTACTGTGTAAGCGCGAATTTCTGTACTAGCTGTGTAAGCGAAGAATGCCTGGTAACGTGGAGTACGCACGTGCACAAGCAAAAATTCCCTGATAATCCGTGAAATTCGCTTGATGTAAGCGCGGAATTCCCTGCTTCCGTAAGTGCAGATTCTTTGCTTACGGCATGTGTACGGTAAGCAGAGCCATGAAATCGGGCCCAGCAGAGTTTGGTTTCGAGTCTCGGTCGTGACACTCGTGTCCTTGAGCAAGACACTTAACCATTATTGCTCCGTCCTTCAGATCGGATGTAAAGCCATTGGTCCTGTGTGTTCTGTAACGCACATAAAAGAACCTAGTACATTTATCGTAAAGGGGCTCGAGTTTTTTGCATGGTTGGCTTAAGTGTCTTGTTTGTGCAGGAGAGACTGTCATTGCGTTTCAGTTTTTAGATATTGATTATTTTATACTAGCTGGTGAAATTTCAGTAATATTTGTATTCAAAGTGTCTGTTTATTTCCAGCACCTAAGCAACCCAGCAGTACTAAACACCAGTCACAAAGCCATCACCAGGGCCACAAACCTGTCACCTCCCACCATCTCACCATCAACGGAGATCGAACTCCAAAGAAATCTTCACCTGCATCCAGCATGAGAAGGTGATTGAATAGGTTTACCCAAACTACTGTTGGAAGTATGTGAATTCTGGAGGTCTGACACACTTTTTAAAAACTTGGGTAGACACCAGGGGTCAATTTCATAGAGCTGCTTAAGCAGAAACATTGCTGAAGATATTTCTGCTAAGCGCAAATGAGCAGGAAACCAGTCACAAGTTGTACACATTTGGCTGGTAACCCATTGCTGGTAACCAAGATTTTTTTGTGCTGAGCAACTGCTCGTGCTTAAGCAGCACTCTGAAATTAGGACTAGAACTGTTAATTATAACTATTGGTCGAATTCACCTGACGTCATCGTATAAGAATAATCTTTGTTGCGCAATCTGGGGAGTCAATGTCCTTGTGTGTTATACAGTAGAGTGCGCATTTTAGGCAGCACAGCGTTTACAAACTTACCATTATTTGTACGTGCAATTTGACTCCTAAAATACAAAGCAATGCAGACAGTAGTCCCATGTGACCTTAGCGCAAGGGGTTGTCAATAGATGAGTAATAAAGGTGCTTATTGCCGCATCTGATAAAACTGTGTTTTTTTTTGCTCATTGTCTTATGCCTCGGCTTAGTGGACATGGTGGAAAAGTGGCGAAGGCTGGTGTCAATGTATTTGTAGACCGTGGTAGTGTAGATTCCTCAGACGATGATTTCTCCGTCGCTAGCAAGAAATCAGCCCCGAGAAAGCCAGAGAGACCACCCTTTGATTTCAGAAATGCAATTACTGGTAAGTGAACTCGATGCGAAAGATACTAGGCTTTGCATGGGGATGGGTTGGGGGGGTTTCAATTAGCGGAACACCAAGTACATCTCACTGTGATTGATCATGGCATGTCTTGGCCGAACAGTTAAGAGCACTAGACTCAAGCTTTGGTATATCTGATCAGAAGAGTGTGGGTTCGAGTCCCAGTTGTGGCACTTGTGTCCCTGAGCAAAGTACTTAACCATTAGTTGTTTTGTCTCTGGATGGGACATTAAGCTGTAGGTCTCTTGTACAAGGATTGGTAGTGCATGTAAAAGATCCCACAAGAGTAGGGGTTATTCCCAGTGTTTCTGGCTCAAATAGCAAGCACCCTTGTTTACAGGTTTCCTCAGGCTTGGGAGCTAAGGTGATTAAGCTCACTTATCAGGCACCCTTGTTTTCATAATACCAGAAACACATAATGATAATAAAAATAACACTTAAAGTGGCACTTGCAGGGTTTAGTGAGAGGGGGGTATCGGGCATGGCTCACTGTCCATTGTCATGATTGTAGCAAAGCTGAATTCATACTCCCACCCAATTGTTGGATGTGACCTCAAACCTCCGACAAACTAAAACCTCTCTACACACTGAAGTTAACTGTGTGTAAGTGGATGAAACCATTGCTCTCGATCAACGAGTTTGTAAACTAACTTGACATCGACTTTAAGTATTAATTCAAACCTTAATACTTTTCCACCTTTTGTTGTAGAACCACAGAGGGAGGAAGTCGTCAAATCAGAGCGGCCAGGCAAAAGCCGGAAAGGAAAGGTTTACGACCCACCCCCGGACCAGATGAATCAAAGTATTAATTCGGGTAAATCAGGATTTCATATCAGTTTTACCTTTGGAGTGTAGACCATTATCATGCTGCCACCATCTTGGTCATGTTCCCTGCATCCATAAATAAATGCTAATACTCAGTGTACAAAAATGAACCAGACTATTTCTCCTTTTAGCCTCGGCTTGGCTAGATTAATTTATATGGGAGAATATAAAAATGGACGCACCATGATATTGGTCATGACACGTATAATTACAAATCATGTACTGTCAGACTGTGTAATTGAACAAGACTACTTTATAACTATAATTGCTTCTCTTCACACAGGAGTGTAAATGGGTACTATGAGGGCTGAGATGGTTCTTATGTTTGTTTTTAGCTTGTAAACCTGGCAGCACAGGATGTATACTCCCTAGGGAGCTGAAATAGTTTATAACAAAATAAAGACTATTTTGGGGGTCTAATTAACCTTACTTGCAGCTGAGAAGCTGAATTGCGATGGATGCAGCTACGTGTGTAAACTGCTGGCACGTTAAGGTGCCTTTGGCCGCCAGCCACATAATATATGACCACGGACCATGCCAGAGAAAAAACATTTTTTGTTTTTGTCCGAAGGGAGGAAATCAGGATTCTTTTAGGGAGAAAAACCAGAAGGGCCCAGAGAAAAACCTTCATGGCTCTAGAGAGAACCAACGCCCACTTCTACTCACATATGACCCTAGCCGGGAATCGAACCAGGGTCACAGAGGTGAGATGCGAGCACTTTACGCACTAGTCACCCGTGCCACCCGTTTAAGGAATGACATAAATGGCCCAGTGTCTGGGGTAATGTTCTTACGCCATGAGTGTCAAAATTAGCAGAGACCTTCATTATATAAATATCATTAGTCTTATTCTTATTTTTAATTATTGTTATTAATCAACTCTCTATCTTCAGACCAGAAACAGCTCATTGCGGACACACCGGACGGTAAACCGAAAAAGCAAAACTGGAAGGTAAATCTCGGGTTTCAGTCGACGGAGAACGCCCCCAAGACCGACGCAACGCCCAATGACAACAACAACTTAAGCTACTCACAGAGGGACATGGGGATGTTGACAATGGCCACGTCATCGGACGTCGAGCTGAAGAAGATGGAGGGAAGGATGAGTCGCATGAGCGAGAAGGATGCAGGGGAGGACGTGGGGAGATATGATGAGGCGAGGCTTGAGAACTCACACTTGCTCATTGAGGAAAATACTCAGAGGTGTGATTTACAAATTACTCATTTTTAATTCTTAAATTGAGTCACAACTCACAAGTTTATCACTTGCTGCAGCTGAGCATTCTAGAAGATGCAGTGATACAACTTCTGGAGTTTGGTTTATTCTATTACACATCCAACAGCACAATTTGTGCCAATAGGCAATCAAGAAGAAATGTTCAGTTTTAGATGTTGCAGGAAAACCCCAAGCACACGCAATCAGGTACAGACTGAAAAAACCCAATCCACATGCAAGGCTCCCGTCTGAGTTGGGATTCGAACCAGGGTCCACAGAGGTGAAAGGCAGGGAAAGAAACCGCTGAGGCAACCTGATCCCCTGTTGCGTAAAAGGATTAAACATGATTGGGTTTTTCCAAAAGAGCTAATGCTCAAGTGAAATACATTTTTTACGGTTTATAAAAGGGATAGCAACAGGTATATTTTAAGCTGTTTCATTATTTATTATTGAGGGAATCAAAGTGCGGTGAGGAGGTTTTAAACTAAGTGTTTAAATCCGTTGAAAAAGAAGCAGAAAGCCTAGTTTCACGCTCAAACATCCTGATAGGAGGAACCAGGTCGGACACACTGGTGGCACATTTACCATGAAAATACCTGTAGAAAAGACAGAAGCTGGCTACAGATTTACAGGATGGGAAGGAGGTTGTAACGTTGATCCCAACCCTTCTCCAACAATATTAACAATACGCTTCTGCACTCTATCTAATAAAGATAAATGACAGGCAGAAGCTCCGGCCCAAATGTGATAACAGTACTCAATTAGAGGAAGTATAGTTGTCTTATACAGGTAGAGGGTAGCATCAGGAGGTAAGAACTTCCAAGCTCAAAAAAGACAACCAACACACATATGGAGCCTGAGATATACCTCTCCCAACTGGATCAAGTGGAGACTTCAAGTCCAAGAGGGCGATAATTTGATACCTAGAGCAAAGTCAAAGAGCCAATATGAATGGATGGAAATGTATCGTCTCTAGAGCGAGACAGAGGCACTAGTTAAGATTTTTCGTTGCAATAAAGGTTACTCGCCAATCGTTCCCACACTTCAGCATGCTCTCTAAATCCAGCTGGCTCTAGTGAACGTGTCAAATCAAAGAAGGCAGTAATTGAGGCAGAGGTATTTCTGTAGAGGATTGGTTGATGTGACATGAACCTTTAAAGCGAAAATTATTCTGTGTTTTTTTTCAACCAGATACATCTACCGTTACAATCATGGGAGTACTAAGCACTACGACACACGGACTGGACGGGAGGACATCTACATGACGGCCATAGCTGACAAGTAAGTAATATGCAGTCTGGTTTTTTTTAGTGGACAAGTGGGGGATTTTCTAAATATTTTTGAGATGCAAGTTCCTTCTTGGAACTTGGGTGAAAATTCCAGAGGGTATCACACCTGGGAACTACCAAAGAACGCTCTGTAGTTCCCTGTAGGAATGGTTACCTGTTACTGTAAGCACTTAACAAACTCTGCACCTTGAAAACTTGGCACTTAACTCCCTTGGTAAACACTCGGCACCAAGAAAGTCGGCAATAGTAGTAATAACAATCATAATAGCTAGTTTTTATAAAGCGCTTTATCTATGGGTATCTCAAAGTGCTCATTATTATTTATCTCCAGAAAGGTTTTTTAATTATAAGACCCATTTATGTAACACCTTGTAAGGGTTTTCAAGGTGCTGTGGTGCACTCAGCAGCCACTCCAAGAAACACCAGGGCAAACCCCTTCTCTTAGCAGTAGGGGTAACTGGGTTCTTTTACATGCATTACACAACTCATGTGACCAACGGCTTCTCGTCCCATCCAAAAGGGCCAAGCAATAATGGTAAAGTGTCTTGCTTAAGGACACAAGTGTCAAGACTCGAACCCACACTCTGCTGATCAGAAACACATGTAACCGCTGTCCCCAGTTTAGAGACCCCCGCTTATCAGATATTTCACTACCGCTGATTTGAACATGCGATTTCAATTTTGATTTTCTTGAAGATCCGAGAAGATGGTGCGCCGTTGTGCGAGAGAGTTCTTCAGTGCGCTCCGCATCGTCGTGGACTTCTTCCTCATTTTCCTATTGGAGTTTCTCCGCTTCCTCGCATACAATATCATAGGACTGTTCCTCGTTGGGCTTCTTACAACTTTTGGCGACTACCTCTTCAAGCCGGTCTTGGCTGCCCTCTTTAACAGCATTCTTCAGCCTGTAGCGGTGTTCTTGTACAATGCGGGCGTTGCCCTGCGGACGGTATTCAATCCCTTGATTGACATTTTACGTGGAGTATTCAGGCAGATTGCGATGCTTCTGAGAGCATTGCGACTTGTAGAGATTAACTGGAAAACAGGGCCGGAGCAGAACGCCCTGAGGAGCGTGGAGGAAGTTTGATTTCTCCAGGGCAGGGAAGTCTGAGTGATAAGTTTTGTTTGGTTTAACATGTTGAACAAAGAAAAATTGACTAGAGTGGATTTGAACCTGCTACCTCCAAACCAATGTGCCGGCGACCTACCAACTGAGCTGATTACCTCTAATGTTGGCGGTCTCCCTAATTCGTAAATATTTTTGTTCAGGGATTTCGTTTTTTGTGTAACAGCTGAGGGAGCCCTTGATTAAGTCCCCCAAAACCAACGTTCTACTTTTGTCACCATATTCTTGTTATATACACAATAAAATATCCAGCATCTGATAAACCATTGTTCACGACTTGGATCTTGGGTGAAAATCCACAAGACTGCACAACTTGATTGTAGCTCAAAATGTTTACTGGACTAGAATTTGTTTTACGAGCCAATAGAGAAATGAGAAGAGACAAAATACTGAGCTTAACGTTTAAACTGTTAGGCCCTGTAGTTGGACAGGCTAAGAGAAGATTTATCTCTTTTGTATTATGGATGAGAATTCTTCAATACTCAACGGGATTGAAAGATATTTAACAGACTGAAAGTCAACATTTGAACAAAAACGCAAGATCGCTGGATTTGTCCAGTCCTCGGTACACTGGGTACACATAATACTAACAATAATAATAACGGCTTCTTATATAGCGCTCAAGGTTCTTTTACGTGCGTTACACAACACACGGGACCACAGCTTTACGTCCCATCCGAAGGTCGAAGCAATCATGGTTAAGTGTCTTGCTTAAGGACACAAGTGTCACGACCGAGACTCGAACCCACACTCTGCAGATCAGAAACACCAGAGCTTGAGTCCGGTGCTCTTATCCGCTTGGCCATGACACGCCATTGCCATAAAGCGTTATGTGAACTGTGGAGTGACCTGTGGTATATGATGTGTCAGTCTGCACTATAGCCCATATGCATGTCCCAATTCGCAAAGGATTCTTTCATTATGTTTCATTAATTCTGGCTGTGAAGCCAAGGACTCTCAGAAAAGCGAACTTAATCACTAAACTAGCCAAGAACCCCATGGATAAAAGACAAAAAAGGAAGTTTCAGTTTGGGAGAAAAACCCCAGAGAAATATATCAGGGAAAGCCCACACAATCAGGTACATGTAGGCACTGAAAACCCAATCCCATAGTGCCCTCAGTGACATTTGAACCAGAGTCCTAGAGGCGGAAGGCGAGGAAAGATACCACTACGCCAACCTGACAGCCCATATGCATATCCCAATGCGCATGATCTGTGCGCAAAGGATTCTGGGTGAAATTCGAGTCCAAGCAACACCGGCATCCATCTCGGCACGCTGACTTTGAAGCAATGTGGAACACAACTATAAAACCTTGCATAGTTACACATGTACATGTTAACTACAGCATGGGAACCATTTTGGCAGCTTGTTTTATTTTAAAACTGTACTCGGTTAACCAAGATGCATTGCGGTATATTTTTAAGATGGCGTAGAAGTTGCATATGGGCGATTTTCTCAATTGGCAGAAATGCTTCTAGTTGGGTCGTGTTACAATGCTTTTGTACACCTTTTAGTTGTTGTAATTCTCTGGAGAAAGGTTAATTCCAGTGCACTATGCAAAAACAACCTCATTACTAAATTATTAATTAACTTATGGGGTTTTTGCTTGACGGCTGTTAAACGTAAATGTTAGTTGTTGTTTTTGATTATCCTTGCTACAAAAGGGTTAGCAACAATGGAGAGTTATATTGAAACATAATGGAGAATGTCTTTCACCAATTGGGAATCCGTAAATGGGCATTGTGAAAGTCCAGTATTGATTGGCTAGTGATAGTTTTTGACCATTTTAAAATGACTCAAATGCTCTCAATTGTTTCAGTACAAAAAATAACAAATCTACATCAAAGGCACAAATAGAAAAATGAAACTTGTTCTTTGAGTTGTTTTAATTAATATATTTATTTCTTTTGGTTTTTTGTGTGGTTAATTTTATCACACTTCCTTTAGATATGAAGTTATGCAATGACTACTAAAGTTATTTTAGTATTTATGATTGTAAATACATTACGCTTTGAAATAAATTTGAAATATCCAAAACAAATTTGATTAATAAAGCAGAAGTAAAGTTATTGAACTGATAATTAGATCTGAAAAAGATGGGTTTTTTTCCCCGAGAAAAACAAAATGGAGCGCCGTGGCGTGCAGAGCACAGAACTCAAGATCTGTGCCCAATTTCATAAAGCTGTTTATTAAGCACAAAAAGTATGCGAAGCACAACAAAGTTGTGCTTATTTACCAGAATAAGGTAACCAGCCAACATACAATGTCACATGTTAATTAATTTGACTGGTATCCTGCTCATTTCTGCTAAGCAGGAAATTTTTAAGCATTATTTTCTGCTTTCGCAGCTCTACGAAATTGAACTGTGTGCTTACGAGAACCGTTGGCAAGCTAGCGTGCCTTCTGTTTTGTTTACGGTTCGCAGTGTAAGTGAAATCAACATTCTGCTAATGGCCGCTCAGTATGCAGAAAACGCCAGGGACAATTATTTCACAAAACTTTCTAGCCAAGGAGCTCCAGCCTGCCACCCTTCTTCTGGGCTCACGACGAAGAGTAGGTTTTCCCGTTAGTTTTCAGACTTTTTCCCCATGTATCGTATTATAGCCATTTTGCCTCTTCAGTTGAAATCGTCATCGTATTCAATACTAAGGTGCTCTTTTTAGCAATGCGAAATCGGCATTTAATTTAGCAGATTTCTGCGAAACGCTGCTACGATTTTTGAATGATGTTCGAGTGGATTGCTATATGCCAAAAATGGCGCGGGAAGCCTAGTGAAAAATCCTTGACCATTCAAAAGCTTTAGCTCGGTCGTTGGTAGAAACTTGTTGATGGCTCCCTGCATTGACCTACCTACAAAATTTCAGTGTAAACACACAACCGTCAAAATGATTGCGTGTCACCGCTCACTAAAAAAAGTATTTCAGATGAGTTTTCTTTAGTGTTTTGCAGATGAGCTTAAAAAGGGCATAATTTTTATACCGTATACCGTAACAGTTCGCTCATTCGAAACATAATGCAGCCATTGTCATGCCGCATCGAGGTGAGTGAGTGAGTGGCTGTCAGACATCGCCCAGGATTTTGTTTGCGTACTCAGATCGTTATTCTAAAAATAAGTAACCATTATATACCAATATTAAAGGCACACGTTGTCTTAGATTGTTTACAAAAAGAGTGACATTGTACATTCCAGGGTCTTTCTGGCAGGCAAGATACTACAATGGGCATGTGGGAAAGTGTATATTTTGTATCATTATTCCACTTCAAGTCAAGAGTTATGTTTGTAACAGCTCAACAAATTTTTGAGAAGGGTCCTTTGGAGAAAGAAAAGCCGATAAAAAACAGACAGTGCAAACTCCATAAAATAGTGCAGGAATTGATGCTTTCTTCCACTGTGAACAAATCGTGCCTGCAGAAAGTCCAGGCTCTTTGGTAAACATGTGATGTCACAGGTCACATGGTGTACGAATTGTCTCGAAGGTTACTCTTTGTATGGCCCAGTATAGTCTAGTCGTGTGGTGTATTGATCGAGGTAGCATCAAAACAGACACGTTTTCGAACATATTTATTTAGGACAAACCTATAGAAATGCAAAATGATAGATGGAAACGGACAGAGTACTGTTAAAGACAACATCGTATTTTGATGATGATACGAAATGTTTAAAATTTGTTGAAAACCAATTGTCATTCTAAAAGCTTACTGATTATAAATGCCAACGAGCTCGTCTGTTAAACTGTCTCAAACTCATTAAGTGTCATTTCACATAAGTACCTAACATATTATGTGTCCACGGTCAAAAAAATCATGTTTTTAAAAGCCAAGGATGATACTTTGTAGTGAAATAAAAGGTTTTATGAAATAATTTTGCATTTTGGTAGGATGGAGTTATAAATGTTACATAAAAACCAGTTTTCCATACCCCAAAATCGGCATATATTGCCCAAAACACAAAATGAGCTGTTACCATGGCAACGGGCTATATAATGAATTAAAAATTCGATTTTGTTTACTTACACCCCAAGGCCCTTCCACCAAGTATTTAAAAAAAAAATGATTTTGTGATCGTGGACACGTTTGTTAAGTATTTACGTGAAATTACACTTAAAATGCATTTTGGCATAGACCACGAGGGAAACTGACTGGCAGTTTTGTGATGCGCTCATTTTTTCAATGGATACATTCCTCATGAAAGTTGGGGAAAAATTACAAGTCTCCAACCTCACGTTAAAGCGGTGTCAAATGTCATTTTATCTGAAACTCTTTCATAGCGAAATTTTAAACGTGACGTCATCGCACTGGGTTCTTTAACGTACATTACAAAACACGCGGAACGTCTTTTTGAGATAGTCGACTTAAAGTTCGTAAGTATTATTTAGTGGTCTTGGACCTGGTGTGATACGGTTAGCAAAATATCACGAGAAAATATCGTCATTATGATAAGTTGTATGGCATTTCCGGAGCACCGTACATTTATGTACGAGGGGTTTTTTTTAGTAGGGGGTAAAGTTCACTTCATCGAATTTTAAGGTATGATCAAGACCTGTTAATTTAAGGCAATTAAGGTTGTTTTCATTTTGCAAAAGACATGAAGGGTTCCAGTATTTTATAAACTTACCCCCATCCTTTGTGTTCTGCCGCCTTACTGTGGATAGTGTAGCGGAGTCGGCGTGGGTGTGGGAGTGAGTGTGGGCAAGCGCTACATACGCAGTGTGGACCTGAGAACAAAAGAGGTCCACATAATGTAGGGATCTGAAGCACTATGTGGACTTACACACGTCCACACAACGTTATTTGCAGTGTTGAGGAATAGGATTTTCCTAAAGTGTACAGAATAAAGGAATATGTCCACGCAACGACTGCAACACAGATGGGTGTGTGCGTGTGTGGTACTACAACCAACACCTTGGTGAATCGAATACACACAGCTCGTGGCCATTCCTTTGTTCTGTACACTTTGTGAAATCCTATTCCTCACATTGTTTTAAAGATCACTATGAGGACGTGCGTAAGTCCACATAGTGTTTTCAAAACCTTGCCTTGTGTGAACTATTTTGTTCTCATCAGGTCCACACTTCGTGTGTAATGCTCACCAATTGCTCAAATTATTGTGAATACATACAGTGTTGACTGAAGTGTCCAGCTATCAAATAACCCGAGGCAATACCCAAGAGAGACACGCAAAATGCGGATGAAAGTCCTTCCTACATGTGTCCACTCTAGTAGTCGTGTAGTGAAGGGAGACTGTGTGTGGGCACACCCATCTACATTCTTCCAAGCCTCACTGCCCTGCCTAATCATGCATGACAGTAACAATAGGCTACCTGCGCTTTTAGATGCCCTGGGATACCCAGGTATAAATTTAAATAAAGGTTAATCAACACTGTGGACACTTGACTTTTGGGTTGACTTTTTATAAAAAGCGGTCACCACAGGTACTTCCGTTGGACACACTTATGAAGAAGGCACCAAGGCCAAGACCAAGACCAAGAGAGGCCATTGCCTTTTATTCATTAGATTAGGGGGGGGGGGCAGTGATTTAGGGCAGCATCTCAAGTGTGTGGTTTAGGCACCCTCGTTGTTAAAAGTATTATACGGGATTGGGCAGAGCTAAAAAAATAGTCGCAGACATTGTTCATGTTCTGTGTGATCAACCATACAAGAAGTAGCAAACCTGTGGAAATTTAGACCTAATCCATTGTGTGAGTCAGGAGAAAATTGTGAAAAACCATGCACAGTTTTAAGCATGTGTATTAAAAACAGATTGTCCTTGTTTATGGTTGTAACAACCGAGTTTAGCTGTTTTGGGCTTGTTTGCACTTTGGTAACAGTTTTCTCGAATATTTAGGGCTTCATTTCAGAGGAAAATATTTCACATAAAAAACGGTTCTAGTGGGACTTTGAACTTCATAGACTAAAATTAAGCAATGATGTTTTTTTTTACCCTTACCAATCCTGTATAACACCTTTAAGGCCGTTTCCATTTTGGAAAAGGGCACTTCCAGTGAAAAGTCTATGAAGGGGCACCAAGGCCAAGATCAGGGCATGAGAGAGGCTAAGGCCGCAATCAATATTATACATGGGGGTAAGTTATTTAGGGCAGCATTTTGAGTGAATGGGTAGCACCCTTGTTATTAATACCGGCAAACAATTCAGGAAAACGTAAATTGGCTGCTCGTGTGGTAAATTTTTTCAATGACCTTTACTTCGACACAAGAGCACCCGTTGCCTCCTACGCTAGCAAGTAATGTTGTTGTTTGTGTGTGTGTGTTTTTTTGTGTTTTGTTTTGTGTTTTTTACTGTCTATGTAGGCTTATCTTTGTGCAGTTTTAATTAATTTTCTCCATGCATCATCTTCTGGCTGCTGGCCCAGCCTTTATGACTTCATGTTTTAATAATCCTTTGAACAGTTTAACTGGGAAGTATTGATTTTATCAACCTTTCCTAACTGTAAATTATTGGGTTTTTTTAAAATAATCTCTGTAACATCTTCGCACATGAATTGCCTCGTTCTGTTTTACAGTAATGAAAGTTTATAATTAATTGAGGGCACCTTTGAAAGAGCCGTTCAGCTTATTGTGGGCGTGTATTCAACGTAAGTGTACGGTAACGATGGCAACCGTAGAGACTGCTGAGCCTATTCACCGAGGCCCAATTTCACGGCTCTACCGTAAGCAAAGAATCGGCGCTTACGGAAGCAGGGAATTCTTTGCTCACGTCAAGCGTATTTCACGGATTGTTTTTACTTGTGCGCATGCGTACTCTACATTACTAGGCATTATTCTCTTACACGGCTAGCGCAGAAGTTCGGCGCTTGCAGAGTAAGCGGAGAATGGTGTTCGCAAGCGCAGAATTCGGCGGTAAGCGGAGCCGTGAAATTGGGCGTTAGCCAAAGGGTTGTCTTGTGACGCGACGGAGGTTGCGGTCTCATTTGCAGGGAGAAGAACCAGATATAACTCGCACCAAAAATGTTTAGGCACCGGGTCGGTCCTCTGGTGTCTCGGACCCTTGCTGGTCCCGGGAAGGCCTTCTGGTTGTATTTGGTGGCAGTTACTTGGAGTTTTCAATATGTGGAAGGTGAACTTACAGGTAAGTTAACCAAAATAATTTGTAATATAAATCAGATCGAGGGAATGTGGAATTTGATTTGTGGTAAAGATGGGAGTTATTGTGATGGAAACATTTTGTATGAAGATTGGTCTAAACTTTATTACAGTAAGTAGTTTGAAAATTATTAATTTTAGCTAAAGCAATCTTCTGGCAGTTTTCCTTAAAAACCATCACAATAACTCCCATTTTTATACCGCAAACCAAATTTCACATTGACTCGATCATTCACTGACACTGCGTATACGCATCTGACAATAATTGTTAAAAATACTTCAATTTGTCGAAATACGCGTCCGACTAGGTGTGTACATAGATATAGAATATAATACCTATCTATGGGTGTGTATGACCCATAGATATAGAATATAATACCTAGACCGGCCGCGCGTGCGCGCGCTCCACTGCCTGTTTATAGAAAAATATTTGGTTCGCCATGGACGCAGTAAAATGTCACGTTTTTTATGTCAGCCCCCAAGCTGAACCAGCGTATTGTACGCGCCGCCGAGCTAGGTATTATATTCTATATCTATGGTATGACCATAGAGTTATATATTACTCTATGGGTGTGACCAAAAGTTATCTTCTTCCTTTTTTTAAATTCGGACGCAGAAGGGCATTATGCAACCTCGTTCCCAGTGGTGTACGATCTCGACGCGCCATTTTGTTTTCTTTCCCAGAATGCCTTGCTCGATAGTAACCCCTGGAAGTGTGACTTCAAAATATCCAAATATATTGGTTTTTTTTAATTAGTCCTGTGGTTGATCCATTCTGTGTTAGAGACTTTGCAGAGCGCGCTGTCAAAGGACGCATCAAGTCATGGAACAACCATCCTCGTTCCCAGGGGTGATCGATCTCGCCGCGCCATTTTTTCCCAGCATGCCTTGCTCGATCATAACCCCTGGAATTGGTTCATTAAAATGTGCTAGTATCTAGCACATTTTAATTAGGCCTGGGCCGATCCATTCTACGCGCGCCCTCAAGTACGGTAACCCGTAAAAGAGGCATCAAGTCAAAAAGCAACTGGTCCTCTGTCATTCTTCTTGATTTCTTCAAATTTTGCAGTTTAGGGTGACCGTGTAAAAACATGGGCCTTTCTCAAACCTCGGCTTGGGCTCCGTCTCCGGCTTGGGCTCCGTTATGAATTGTTGGTGCAGCGTGTATTTGTATCACATGGAGCCGGCGCGGCACGGAGCCCCGGCACGGAGCCGGAGCCCAAGCCGAGGTTTGAGAAAGGCCCCTTGATTCATTTGAGATGGAATCGCGTCAAAATACTTGCATTTTTACACGCGCGCACTAAGCGTCCTACAAGCGCCATACGTGCGCTCGAAAGTTTTTAACCAGCGTATACGCAATGTGGTCACCGTTGGGA
Organism: Pisaster brevispinus; assembly: GCA_023634235.1. Classification (NCBI taxonomy): domain Eukaryota; kingdom Metazoa; phylum Echinodermata; class Asteroidea; order Forcipulatida; family Asteriidae; genus Pisaster; species Pisaster brevispinus. The sequence continues at coordinate 7,505,188 of JAMKCF010000018.1, forward strand.
GCCAATAAGCATTGTTTTTCAGTGCATCCCTACCAGGGATGACCATCCCTACCCCTCTCATTCTTTTTCGATCTTGTGATACGTCTTTACTGTGTGCAGTTTAAGGTGACCATGTAAAAACATGATTCATTTGAAATGTATTGCGTCAAAATACGTGCATTTTTACACGCGCGTACTAAGCGCCCGACAAGCGTCCTACAGGCGTCCTACAAGCGCTCGAATGTTTTCAACAAGCGTGCACGCAAAGCAGTACATTTTGGTTAGCCAATCAGCATTGATTTTCAGTGTTTCCCTGTCAGGGGTTTAGTAGCCTTTAGTCAAGGCGCACCGCGGCACCCCAGCCCAGGTATCACGCACGAAAAAGACTAGCGCGAGCGGCGAAGCCGCGAAGCGCCTTTACCAACTCGTTCAGCTAATCAATTATTCATGATCATGAAATATTTATATATGCAATTTCTTGTACCCAATCACTGGCAACTAGATGTTGGCCTCCTCTATTATATAGATGGGTAATGCTGTCTGGCAAATATTTATTTTAGTTTGACAATCGGTAACATGAGAAAGGATAATTTGACAAAACTAAATTTTATTTGCATTTTTAGAACTTTTACTTAACACGTCATCAGCCTAAAACATGTAAATGGAAACGAGAATGCATGTATACTTCGTAGCACACCGTCTGCAAGTAATTGTGTCTTCTTATTGGCCAACAACTCATCACGCTAATGCATTATGCATTACATTTCTCCCACCAAAATTGGTAGCAAAAAGTAAAGAAAACATAAAGCCCCAAAACGAGTTGGTAAAGGCGCTTCGCGACTTCGCCGCTCGCGCTAGTCTTTTTTCGTGCGTGATATCTGGGCTGGGGTGCCGCGGTGCGCCTTGACTAAAGGCTAGGGGTTTAGCGACGAGAGGTATCGATACGGCGCGCTGCCCATGGTAGCGAGGCTGGGCATTATGACTACGCACTGCACTTCCGTTTTACATACTGCGTACTGTGACAAAAGGGTCCACGCGCTGCGTACGCAGTGAAGTACAAACAGGCATTCCGTATGCGCACCTTAAATGGCATCAGTGCACACAAGAGTCTATTTTTTTTACATCCCTGTGGAAACTATTTTTGTTTTTTTCCTGTGTCTCTGCACTTAACACCTTCCCAAATACTTCCTTGTGGAGCACCCCCGTCTTTAAACTACCCCTACTATGTACAGAGGTGGGACGATGCACGACAATTATGAAGAAATAGGGGGTATGGCCGACGACGATGACACCAATTGCAATTGTGACACCCCACCCCCAATCTATGCCACACCTTCTCCGATGCCCAGCCCTTAAGGAGCAGTGCTGCCTTGAAGACCTAATGGCAGCAAACGAGAAGGCCGTGAGGTGTGCCCAATTCTGGCCAAACAATTTGAAGAGTACGCTGCAAAAAACGGGGGTGTTTAAATTGACACCATAGGGGTCGTCACATATGGATACCCAAGAGAAAATCAAAATTAACAACATAGGGTGTTAAAACAACACCAATGTAATAAGTGTTATTTTAAGACCCGATGGCGTAAACTTTGATTCTTTTTTCAGTTTATATGTGACAACACAAATGATGTCAATTTTAACCCCACAGTTTTGCAGTGTAGATAATGGACTCGACAGAAGAAGTATTTACCTATGGAAACCTTTTAGCTTTCCCTTTTTTGTTTAATCATCGGTCTCCATAGCGTATATGAAAACACGCTTTGCTGCCATTTGGTTGAACCGGTATTTTTACTCCACAAAATGGTGGAGCGTGTCTTTGAAATGCCATGAGCTTCTCTATACTCCCATAGCATATTTGTCATTAGAAGAAGAAAACATAGGTAGATTATTACCGACAATTTTCAAAAGGTTCTACACGGTTGCCACTTTACGCGTTGCTTGCTATTCTACCAATTATTTTGTACAAAGTACAACATCGAGATGGCCCTACAGCCAAATATCTTTCTCATGACATACTCTGTCTGGCCAGATTCTATGATTATCATTAAAGGCATAATTCCCCATATTTCCCCTCCCCCTCTCTGCCCAGCTATCTTGTCACTCGGTGCTCTTTGATAACGCCGGGTTGCATTACGAGAACCCCCAGGTCAGAATCAACCCAGATTCCTGGGCCCAATTTATTAAAGCCTGTAAGCACAAAAACTTGCTTAGCAGAAACAGGTTACCAGCCAACATTCCATACAGTTTTACATTGCTGCCACCGGTCGCCCGCTCATTTCTTGCTAAGTAAAGACACTTTCCAAGCAGAATTTTCTGCATAACATCTTTATGAAATTGGGCCCTGGGGTGGATTTTACAAAGAGTTAAGTTTGGTCTTAAGTGCAAATCCATCTTAATTGCTAAGCAAAGTGTGATGTCACAATACAAATCACGATGGTAATACTGACAACTCATCTTAAGATGAATCTTAGTGCTTTGTGAAATCGACCCCTGGACCCATGGGGCCCGACCCTTTTCCGGGTCAGAGTGGTTAAAAGTTGAATTTTAATTCAAATTTTGCGTCATTTTTACCCTTTAATTGGTAGTTTTGACACACAGATTCTGGATCATTCTGACTAAATATTTGATGAGTGTGTTCGAAAAATAAAAGACCGCGGTGTGTTGGTTGTGTGACGTGTCTTTTTTTTAAAATCCAATCAGAACATTGCATGACGTCATGAACCAAAATGTTGACCCGGAAAGGGTCAAAATTATTTGACCCGGAAGAATGGTCAACAATTTTGACCCGGGAGTTTTATCATTGTTGTCCCATCTGTTATATATTTTAATATACACACAGAAAACATGAAAAGGAAGTTCATCAAATGGCCTCGTCTAAATAAGAAAAAAAACCAAAAAAAAACGGAAATCGGTTTAAGTTTTTGGCACGGATCGCGGCAATCGATGGCTATTTTTAATCTTCACAGAGTGACTCCAAGGCAATACGATTTGCGATGCATCCATTTTTCCAATAGAGAGTTCTTGTAAAAGTGTGGGGGAAATTACAAACCTCTAACATCACGTCAAAGTGGTAACAACAAATAGTTTATACTCTTTCCGAGCAAAATTCCGGCATCAAAAACAAACAGGTATCTTTATTCCCAAGAGGTTATTTTTGCGCTAGTCAAATTCGTCTTGATTGGAAATCATAAAAATTCAGGGATGAACTGAAAAATATCTGCAGAGAAATGAACAGACCGTAATATATTTAAAATGTGACGTCATCGAACGTTACTGGATTCTGACGAAACATTGCACTAGAAGGGTATTTATTTTATTATAATTTTTTTTTAACAGGATACAATCAGCTCAAAGGCTGTTTACCATAAAGGTCCTGATTTTGAGCAGCATTCAATATCTCGAGAAACAAAATGACACTCTTATAAAGTCTATCATTTTTAATTCACTGCACGAAGACACCCGAACAATAGACTGCAAATATCGATCAAATCGCGTTCAACGAACGCTGAGCCCCTTTACTTTGGTGGCCTTGGAGAGTCATCGAACATACATATCTACATAAATACCTGCGAGCTGGGGGCACAAATCGTGAACATCTTACGTAAACATTCGCACCACGGCCAAAATCGTGAATATTAACGTAAATATTTACGCAAATATTAGCGATTTGGGGGCACAAATCGCGAGTATTGCGTAAATATTTACCAAAATATTTTCAGTTTGATGCTCCTTCAGGGCCATCGTAGTTTAATTCTGTTCACTTTTCTATCACACGTAATAAAGCAATTTACCTGGGAACCCAAGATAATAAACATACAGACAAAAATGGAACAAGAATATAATTATTTTATACTATCTTAAAAATCCAATTTCCCCAACGAGCCATTTAGATTTAAACACTGAAAGAAAACCAATAACGATGAATGTCATATACACGCATAAAATTCCTTGTACGAATGCAATAAATAATCTTTTAATATTTTTTTTTACTTTTTTTACTTTTTTTATTTTTATGAGAAATTACACGCTCGGCTTATGCCTTTTAAAATTAGTGCAGTTTATAGAATTGAGTCAGTGACGCCAATTAGTACAAAATGAAAGGTGCATTCAATGGAAGAATTAGGTTTGTAACATAATGAACCACGATTGAATGAACTTGAACACTTTTTTTTTTTAAATAGGAAGATTTCTTTAGTTTTTACCATGGCAGCAGAAAACATCGATATTGGGTTAAAAAGAACATGTCACTGTAACTTTCGTACAAAAAGTAAAACAGCAAAGAAACAAAACAAGAACAATTATAGCTTGAAATTGAAAGGAGTTTGAAAATACCTTTTATGTCCCTGTTTTCCCCAAAACATCCTCCACCCTCCACAGCCCCACCTACGTTAGTCTTTGATCAAGTCACTCAAACTGTCCATAATTAATACATAGTCGCGAGAGGGCGAGATCACACACGAACTACTTTCCAACAAGAAAGCAACAGCAATAAAGAGGTCAAAGAAGGCAGCTCATTGGCCAATTCTGCGCGCTGCGCGTACATATTATATTCGTTTTTCATTGTTTCGTCATCTGTTTATCTCTAAGATGGCGGCGTGATGACGTCAATGCATCTATCTATCTATCTACATACTAATGCAAGTAATGTGTCTGTTTGTGTAAGAAAATCTCCCAGGTGCCTGTATAAATCGGGCTGCAAATTTTCGTACAGCCTTTTTTCGGTCCGGTGATCATACTAAGGGGGTACGATTTTTTTTCAAATTTGATTTATTTCACATATTATTTTTTGAAAGAGGATGAACAAACGCAAGGTATGAAAGCGCGGCTGATGATTTACGAAAACATGCCCAACGAAAAAAACGTTGACGTGCGGCACGAATCACGTGCGGCACCAAAACCCGGCCGCTCTCCCATTTGGATCAAGTTCGCACACGGACCATTCATTATGCATACATTATTACGCCGATTTTAAATGGTACAACATCTGGACCCAATTTCATTATTTCCTGCAAACACGTCTGTGTGTGTATCTCTCTGTGTATTATAGAAAATACAACATTTCCATTATTATTTTTATTTTCTGAATCGATCAAACAATTACCTCGACTAATCACCACAGGAAACTAACAGCCTCGCGAAAGGCCGCCGAAGGTGTTTCTCCAACAAAATTTACTGCTCGTAAAAAAAAGGGGCCATCCATCCTAGTGTAATTTTAATCAGTATCGAGGTTAACGTCTTAGATACAATCGGAAATCAGATAGTAGGTTGTTCCCAAATACTGATTCTTGGTGGTCCAAACTCCACGTACTTCTGATTATGGAAAATATTATTTTGTTTGCCCATTTCTTTCTCCATATTTTCTAGCACTTTCTGTTACGAGAAATTCAGCATCACAGAGCACCACTATACATTACGATGACTTTCGAGCATACAAGGCTGTGGATGGCGACACCCAAACTTACTTCAGATCGTGTAAGCTTAAAGATGTTCTTGGGAGTTTGGCCTGCATTTTGTTCACCCACTATAAATTGAAAACATATACTCGCACCACAAATTTTTAATGCAAAGCCAGCGTGAAGGGCGGTTAAATTAAGGCTTTTTTGCTTTACGGGAAGGATCAATGTTCGTATACAAAATTCGGAAATAGTTGAAAACATCTAGGCCCCTATTGAAAAGTTGTAATTATCAAAACACAAAACACCCGAATGTTCAGAAATAAAGACATATTACGAAATTAGATTCCATTTATAGAAAAAGATTCCAAGTGCGATTGTAGGGTGCTCAAAACAAAAGCAGAGGTACAGTAAATCTCTTCAAATCATGCCACCTCTAATTCCACTAACCTCGTACTCAATTTCCGCTCATTTCATAAAAATTGTAAGCTCCATTTTTGTTTTCAATGTTTTTCATTGATTGCCACAGAAGAGTTCATTTTTATGGCTCATTTCTAATAAATGTATCTTTGTCTCATATATTCTGATTCTGGAAATATCGTGAACCTTGAACCTTGAAAAAACCATCCTCCTGGGAGGCACCGGGTGTACCGCAGTTCACTGAGAACCTAAATGTTCATTACATTGTAACATTGCCCCCCCCCCCCCCTCCCGCATTGGCTCAGCGTGTGCATGGAGTCGCCTTATACCACTGTGTCAACCACTGTTGAAATGGAATACACGTTGGTGTGTTATGGTGTAACTTTTTATACTACAAGGTTGCCTAAATGTGGGATACCAAGTTAAACAAAACAATAAATAGTTCGTGAAACCACTTTTAATGTGTTCCGATACATCAGCTACTGGTTTAATGAAGTTTTGCCTGAAACCAATTTCAAGTATGTTCACAATTTATTTTCCACGATTTATACCGAAATATTGCCCTTTTTTTCGACACCAGCGATATCTGACCCGCATCCTTGGTGGGGGGTTGAATTGAAATCGACGGACAACGTGCGTAGCATCTCTGTTACATTAAGAGCAGACTGTTGTGGTAACTATAATGTCCGTTGTAATTGTAAATCAGAGACACTTGACGTAGGTAAGAAGTCATTGACCTTTTAAATGCATATTGCCATAGTGTTTGTATTAAGGGTTTTAAAAAAATTACTGTCAACAAACGGCAAACAAAGAAGTGCCCCCGTTGATTAGAAATCAATACAAGTTTGAATCTCCTAAGATCATCTTCAGGCCACTTTTGGAGATGCAAATTTCCATGATGTCCGTTTGTAAATGCTGCGGCCAGAGATGCGGTTTGTACCCGCTGTCACTCGCTAAACGTGTATTTATACATGGATGGTTTCGACGGGCTCGATGAAAATACCGTGACCGTTTTTGTAGTTTTCTCAACAAATCACACTGCATTCAGCTGAAACTTTCACTATAGTTACTTTTCAATCGTATCTTTTATTGATTACTGGAAATACAGTCAAGCTTACTATGCCCCCAAATTTAAAGCAATATTGTTGTACAAATACCATAAATTCGATTGTTCCCCAACGTCCACTGTGTACCAACCATTTACCTTTTCGATTATTTTAGGACTGTCATTCATTGGCGCAGTAGCACGAGCAGGGCTCAGTGCGACTGTCACTGACAACCAGCAGTGTGGCTTGCCGGCCACGAAGGAGCAATCCAAACCTGGTGCCGTGATTACATTCAACTGTAATCCACCAGTGACAGCCAAGTATGTAAGCTTGGATATCGATCCATCTCAACCGTTGGTTAAAAGGGGTGAGCTGAATGTTGCTGAGGTGACGGTAAACAACACGGCAGGTTCAGGTAGGACAACTTCCGTTCTTCTTCTAAAAAGTATGTTATGTCTTAAGTTTTAGAAGAAAAAAAAACATCAAACAAACAAACAGTATGCAGTTAGTCGGTATTAAAAGCAGAAAAATATGTTTTCAATGAATAAATAAATATATATAAATAAAAACATCCAACCTACAAGCGCTTTGAAAGTTTTGATCCAGCGCGCGCAAAGCAGTTATTTTTGGAAGCCAATCAATCAGCGCTGTTTTTCGCTTGGATGCGGCTTATTGCGCAATTTAGGCAACACGGCGATTACGCATTACGAGTTGACTCCCAAAATGGAGAGCGTTGCAGCAGCTGCGTGTGACGTCACAATGGTGAAAGGATCAATTTGCAATATTTTTGACCGCGTGTGGTACAAAGTATACAACGAACTGGTTTTTCCATCGTTGTCGTTATTACTGTTAATTATTTGACCATTAATAAAATTAAAAAAAAACACCATGAGGGCAGTCCAAATAATTGACAAGGAAGGAAATAAGCCTTTGAATGCACCCTTCACGCGGTATACGGTCAATTGGATCCAGGGAACGGTAACATGTAACAACAAAAGGCAAACTGAATAAATATTGTTGTTGTGGTCTGGTGTACTGTATATTTCATATGAAGACTCAGTCAGCATTTTCAAATTGAATCCCATTTCCCTTCCAGACGTACCTCTACTTGGAAACCTAACTTCACAAAGCACGACTCATGGTGATGATAAAAGGGCCTCTTCTGCAATTGACGGAAGAACAGACACTTGGAGTGCAACTAGTATGCCCTAATACAATTATTCTTATACTTATTTTTAATATAAAGAAGATTATTCCCTGTCATTTTGCCGCATGTTTAATGCCGCGACGCGTGATGCTAGAGCATCCTATTTATGTCCTATATGTACAGGTAATAATATAGGACGTATAGACCGTGCAAGTCTCGCGCGTATTCGAACATTTTTGGGACCACTGTGGTCCCACGTACATTGCTTTAACGCGTTAAAGAAACAAACTCACGCGCTTTAACGGATCCCAATGTTCAAATACGCGCGAGACTTGCACAGTCTATTGGACACTTCTCAGCGAAGTTTTGCAGCGTCGTTTCCAAAATATTCGTTCCCGCCCATTCGTCCCAGCGAAACAAGGTTGTGTCCACGGCGCACCGGACACGGTTGAAGTTTACGTGGAGTCGTCGATCCTCGTTGTTCAGAAGGGGTTTATAGATTTTCCAGAGTGTGAGGTGGGCGAGTTTCCGCGTCTATTTTGCGTTTGTTGTGGGGAAAAAATGACAAGGATGTATGTGAAAGTTATAAAGAGCAAATATTGAATTTCGTGAATTTCATTTCGTTCGTGAATTGTCGCAGAATATAATCACTCGGTATATTTGGATTTTTCCATTTCGCTAGGCTTTGCCTCATGATATGGAATTGCCCAGATATCACCTCGTGATTATGGCTGCGACAATTCACCTGCATGCATCCAATATTGGTACAACATTACTCTGTCAAATTAAAGGTATCGCATATTTATTAGGTAGCTTTAAAGATATATATGTTTTGGCTGATTTTAGTTTTGTCTTATCATATCCAAGAACGTTCATGCTATTTTGTTATGGTCAATTTATAACACGTCAATCATAAAAATGTCATGTGAGTTCCGAAATGTGAATGATTTTTCATGAGTGATTTTCATTTTCAAGGCTAATTTAGGTGTGATCGTTCTCATAAACGTAATGCTCGAATTAAAAACTTTTAACATTGTCCACTTCCCGTAACCCCTCCCCATCTAAATCACCCCCCCCCCCCGCCCCTGATTGGCCGAAAAACGTCCACACCATTGCTACCTACCCGTAGTATAATGGTGCAGTCCAATGTCTTTGCGCAAGCGCAACAGCAACACATCGCGCTATCCTACGGACAGAGAAAAACACTTCCCAGTATTTTCCAGATAAAGCTATTTTGAGCTCGTTTTCAAGGTTTCAATATCCGAACGTTTTATCTTTCAGAGAATCATCCTAATCCATGGTGGCGATTGGACTTGGGTGACGAACACTGCATTGGCAGAGTCATTGTTACGCCTAGAGTGGACTGTTGTGGTAAATGAAACTATTCATTAATGTTACATTAACCATCACATAAAACATTGTATTGTTGTAAAACTGAGTCTCCTTAAAGAATATAGCAGAGCTATGCCAAAAGTGTACATGCTCCTTATACATTTCATCTAAATGTATACGGTACCAGACCATTCAGTAAATGAGCATTGAGGCCAAAAACGCCATGCCATTTGACGGTGCCAATAACCTGAACTCAGACAACAACAAAATGGCGCGGCGAGATCACCACTGGGAACGAGGTTGATCTCAAAGGTAACGTTGACTGAACTTATTCCAAAATATCTTCAAACATAAGAACAGTAAAAACAAATATCTTTGATTTGTCAAAACAGGGGAACGTTTCGTTGGTGTAACCGTACGCGCTGGAGTCAATCTGAACCATATTGAGAATCAACAATGTGGCTCACCGGCAACCGAGGCCCAGTCTGTTCAAGGCGTCACGGTTGGATTTATGTGTGATCCACCAGTTAAAGCCAAGTATGTCAGCTTGGATATCAGTAATCGAGGAGCGTTGAATATCGCTGAGGTGACGGTAGAAGAGTTTAACGCCGACGAATGCTTGCCTGAAGTTGATAATTGTAAGATTTCAAAGTAATATAGTAATAACAATAATAATTATTATTAGCGCTTTATCACATCCAATGGGCATCTCAAAGCGCTCAGTATTTTTCCTACAAGGTCTAGATAGCTACGTCTTGAAGAAGAAGAAGAAGAAGACCTGTTCCTTTACATGACACCATGTAATGTTGCGCAATATGCAGCCAATCAAACCAGGAACACCGGGGCAAACCCCTTCTCTTTTACGAAAGTGCACTGGGTTTCTGTTACGTGCATATTACACAAAACACGGGACCTTAGGCTTTACGTCCCGTCCGAAGGACGAAGCAGTAATGGTCTTGCTTATTATTATAGACACGACCGGGACACACACTCTGCTGATCAGAAGCACCAGAGCTTGAGTCCGGTGTTCTTGTCCGCACGGCCACGACACGCCTACAAACATTATAATCAAGTATTTTATACCGATTTTCATTTCCAAAACGTGTTTGGAGAAAATCGCGATTGAAGTTGCACTTTTTTCAAACTGCTGTTTCGGAGTATGGTTACTTTTTTTGTTAAATTCTTTTAAAACAAAAATAAAGCTGAATACTTTATTCGTATATAACTGTTTTCATTCCTGCAACTATTTTAATTAGTAATTAATTCCTTAACACATACGTTGCTTCGTAAAAATGAAAATCGAATATTGCCTGCAGAGCGGTGTGTACAAAGACATTGCGTATTGAGACCTATCACGATAGGTCACTTCGTGAAAATACTACGCTTTTAATTCCAGATAGGTCACTTCGTGAAAATGCAAAATGTCACACACACGCGCCTGAACTGTGTCGTTGCGCTTCGTGTATCATTAATGAAGGGGTGCATCGAGATAGGTCACTTCGTGGAAATACAAAATGACAAATCTAGTGACACGTCGTTTTTACTAATTAGTGTAATTACGAAACTATTACGTATTAGGTATTCAAACTTGCTGAAAATTTTAACAGAAATGAGTGTATTCATAATCTGTATAAAACCCGATTTGCAAAAATGTATTGTTGTTCGATTATATTCAAAGGTTACTTGGTCACAAACCTGTTTACACTTCCGTATTTTTTACTAAACGTTTTTACTTTATTCCAGCCGTAACATCTGCCCTGCCAACTACAGCTGAAGTTACCGTAAAGGAGCAAAGTCCCACACAAGGTGAGAACAAGCTTGCACCACTCAGATTTCGCAACCACATCTCTTTCTGGATAAACATTGAACAACATGTTTTTTTGTGTGAACATGAAAGATCACTTTTATAAAAGCACACTTGAATCCAGGTTCAAATTGCCCCCAGGAACCGGGCCCATGGGGCCGACCCATTACTTGGTCAGTATGACCCGGAATCTATGTCATAATGACCCAGAAAAGAGTCCAAAATGCACAGAATCGGAGTTAAAATCTCATTTTAAAATCTTCGTCCAAGTCAGCCTGACCCATAACTAGGTCAGGTCCGCTGAAACAAAGAATCCGGGTCGATTATGAAAATTAAAATCCTGTGAAACATAAACGTCGAGCAAATAACAAGCGGAGGCCCCCATATCACTGTTGATTATTTCGATTGTTCCGAACAAGTTGGAATGAAATTTCTATCAGACATTTTCCAATAAGAATATTCTGTTTATTCCAGCCGTTACAGATGCTCCAGTAGTGACTGCAGAAGCTACTTCAGGGGAAGAACAAAGCTACCCAAAAGGTAAGAACAAGGTCAACGCAATCCACTTTGGGATTATAGAAAAGTCATCTCGACCTACTTGTATACATTGTACATAATCATTAGTAAAGAATGTACTGGCTCATGGCTTCCGCGAGGCACAGACCGGTTTAACCAACCTCGCTTCTACGGGCAGCGCGCCATACCGATATCTCACTTCACTCTAGCCCCCGGAAGGAAAGGACTGAAGAAACAACGCTGATTGGCTACCACAAGTGACTGCTCTGTTAAAAACTGTAGTGCATCTTGTACGCACCTGTCAAAATGCAAGACGCAATCCACCAATCAAATGAATCATGATTTTACACGGTCACCCTAAACTGCATACAGTTAGACATAAGGTCAAAGAAGAATCAGAGGGGACCTGTTGCTCTATGACTTGATGCCTCTTTTGTGGGTTACCATTTTGACTACGCGCGTAGAGTGGATCAACTGCATGCAGCAGCACTGCTTAAAATATCCTTGCTTAATGCTCAACGCCAACCTCGTTCCAAGTGGTGTACGATCTCGACGCGCCATTTTGTATTCTTTCCCAGAATGCCTTGCTCAATTGTAACCCCTGGAAGTGTGACTTTAAAATATCCAAATATATTGGATATTTTAATTAGTCCTGTGGTTGATCCATTCGGTGTAAGAGACTACGCCGAGCGCGCTGTCAAAAGACGCATCAAGTCATGGAGCAACTAGTCATGATTCATTTGAAATTAATGTACTGCGTCGAAATACGTGCATTTTTACACGCGCATACTAAGCGCCCGACAAGCGCCCTACAAGCGCTCGAATGTTTTTAACAAGCGTGCACACAAAGCAGTACATTTTGGTTAGCCAGTCAGCAACGATTTTCAGTGTTTCCCTCCCATCCCAGGGGTTTAGCGACGAGAGGTATCGATACGGTGCGCTGCCCATGGTAGCGAGGCTGGCTCAATGCTACTGGTACGCTGAGATCACGCGCACGCTTTCACACACCAAGAACTTTCTCCTTTTGCCTCAGTGAGGACGCTGTTTTGAGAATGTCACATCATAATAAGACCCTTGCATATTATGAAAGAGGTCTAGTTGAAAGTCACTCTTTGCAGATAAACGGATGAGCAAAATCACATTGAAACCTTGAACAAATTCAATACAAAGGTTGTCCACTGACTCGAACAATTTTCCTGCAAAAATAAAATGCAACAACACGGACGGACACCCGGACCACTTGTCAGATTTCTGTTGCTCTACCTAAACTCTGAAGTACCAAACGTTGCTTCAAAAGGTAATCGTGTGAGGGCGCCATTATAAAAACTCATTAATTAAACTAAAACCCATTATGATTAATTGATTACACTTTTCAAACAACTTTGCATGACAAGTCTTTAAAACTGTCACAATTTTCTTTCCTCTTTTTTACCCCAGTCGCCGATTACCCCGAGTTTAAGTCTGGCTACTACAACCGCCTATACAAAGGTAGCTACATTGGTAACCCCGACCCTTTGTCAACTGAGGTAGCTTGGAATCTCAGAAGGTGTGCCGCGCACTGCGTCGTACACGACCTGTGCTACATCTTCGACTATGCACCGAGAACAGGCAAATGTCATCTCTACAAACTGCTCGACAAAGTTATCCCGAAACCTGACAACGACTTCTACATCTTTGAATTGGCGAAATGTCTCTCCGAGCTGTCAATTTGTAAGATCAAGAATTAATGGAACGGTTTCACTGAATGCCTTATTCAAGGCTGATCTGTGTTCCCCGCGCGTCATAAACAGTTATTGTGAATAATTAATTGATGTGAATAGAAATTAAACCGCCTCGCGTACCACGAAGTGACCTATCTGTCAAAAATAATAAATCTTAAGTTTGCAAATCGTTTTTTTTTTGAAATTTTTAATATACTCATTATTGTTAACATTTTTTCAGCAAGTTTGAATACCTACTACGTAATAGTTTCGTAAATACACTAACTAGTAAAAACGACGTGTCACTAGATTTGTCGTTTTGTATTTCCACGAAGTGACCTATCTCGATGCGCCACTTCATTAATGACACACGAAGCGCTACGACACAGTTCAGGCTAGACTTGGTTCCAAGTCTGCGATCGTGGCTTTTAGTCTACCCGATAGCCAATACATTATTGCCTGAAATAGCGCCCTCTCCGTCATTAGCCTACGATCACAGACTTGGGACCATTGTTCAACGGTTTGTACATACACACCCTATAGCGAATTAGTCCAAAAGTGGACGGAACAATCTGATTGGCCGGAATCGCAAAAACCTTCGATAACATGAATATACAAACAAAACCATCTACGGGATAGGTTGAAGTACATGCGGTTGGAGGAGACATATTCAACGATTCCATTTAAACTGTAGGGTGCAACTGTTATCGCGGAGTAGGAATCATGTATTTGTTATGTGTTTTTTACTACATTAAGATCTCATTAAACTTATCTATGTTTTTTAAAAACTGTCTACGTACCAAGGACTATACAAATTTAATATCGAATGAACATAAAGCAACAATTTTAAGCGAGTTCAGCCTGTTAGTAATAGACGCTGCCAGTAAGGTTTTTGCCGTCTCCTGATTGGCCAGCTCCCTGGCGTACGCTTGATTATTTAAACTTATCTTTGAATACATGAATATACATAAACGCAAGGGGGTCAAGTCTGAGATTGCGAGTTGGGGCGCGTGATAGCTAATCTATGGAGGCGTTTTTCGTGGCTGATGCAGAGGAATAACCGCGATCTCAGACTTGAAATCAAGTCTAAGTTCAGGCGCGCGTGTATGACATTTTGCATTCTTCACGAAGTGACCTATCTGGAAGCGTATGTATTTCACGAAGTGACCTATCGCGATAGGTCTCAATGTGCAATGTGTTTGTACACACCGCTCTGCATGTGGGCAACACTCGTTTTTCATTTTCACGATGTGGCGTATGTTTTTAGGAATTAATTACTAATTAAAATAGTTGCAGGAATGAAAACACTCTGACAGTTATGTACGAATAAAGTATTCAGCTTTGTTTTTGTTTTAAAAAATAAAACAAAAATAGAACGCATACTCCGAAACAGCAGTTTGAAAAATAGAGCAACTTCAATCGCGAGTTTCTCCGAACACGTTTTGGGGAGCTGTGAACACGATAGGTCACTTCGTGGTACGCGTGACGAAACATTTCACAACTCATTAGAATTAAAGATCCCAGGGTTTGATTTCACAAAGCACCAAGACTCATCTTAAGATGAGTTGTCAATATCGCCATAGTGATTTGTATTATGGCATTACACTTTGCTTTACCAATTAAGAGTGACTTTCGGTTAAGATTAATCTTACCTCTTTGTGAAATCGAGCCAAGATGATCAGAGCATTCTATTATAGAGAAATAGAACGCTGTGGTGATCAACAGGGGAGTCGTTGTTTTAAACATAGCACGATTAAAAGCAGTCAATATTTGTTTTATAACACCAGGTACATTGTGCTTAGAGGTCTATACGTACTAAGAAGCTGCTGCTGCTGCTGCTACGGATAAAATACACTAGTTGATATGGTTATAGTACACTGGTTGCTATGGGTATAGCACATTGGTTTGTATGGGTATAGCGCCTTGGTTTGTACGAGTACATTGGTTACTATGGATATACTGGCTGTTATGGTTATAGTGCACTGGTTGCTTTGGGTGTAGTACAGTACAGTGGTTGATATGGGTGTAGCACATTGGTTCATACGGGTTTAGTATACGCTGGTTGCAATGGGTATAAGTAAGTTGATATATGTACGGTACACTTGTTGCTATGGGTATAGCACATTGGTTTGTATGGGTATAGCTCCTTGGTTTGTACGAGTACATTGGTTACTTGGATATGTACATGTTTCTACGGGTACAGTACACTGGCTGTTATGGTTATAGTGCACTGGTTGCTATGGGTGTAGTACACTTGTTGCTACGGGTATAGCACATTGGTTCCTACGGGTACACTAGTTACAATGGGTATTAGTTGATATGTGTACGGTACACTTGTTGCTATGGGTTTAGCACATCGGTTGCTACGTGTATGGTACACTAGTTGCTACGGATATAGCTTTCTAGTGAAAATAATGTCATATCATGTCAAGAGCCCTAAACCAATCACAGAGCAGAATCTTTGTAAGGGATGTTATAAAAATCTTTATAAAATAACACACACAAAAGCCGCTGGTGTTTTTTTAGTTATTTGTGTACAATATAATGGCATAACCAGCTTGTAGATATAAGTTAAATGTAAATGTGTATATAAATGTTTAGCTTCTCGTACTGGTGTAAAACAAAAATGTATTGCCGAGTTAGCTGGAAGGGCTGACGTGGGTGATTGGTATAGGTTCGTTTTAGTTTGTGTACAGCGCAACTAATATTGGCATTTCCAGCATCTTGTAGACTTATATAAAACAATGATTTCTTGAGCTATTATGAAGAAAATGTTGTAGGATATTATCTGATGCGCGAGTGGACTACAAAAGCAGCATTTCTACCCCATTATAAGTAAAAGCAAAGGCGACATTAAAAAAAAAAACATTTTAACCTTATTTTTTCTTTCTACGAAACAAAACATTTTATACAAGCAGGGTCATACTTTGGTTATAATCCCGAAAAGATCGTGTACTTTTAATTTTATCCTTTAGCCTATATAACAAAATATGGTCATGGTAGTAAGCATCCTGCAAAATAATTTCGTCTGGAGTTGAAAAGTGTGGCCACCGTTGAAAAGCTATAAAAACAAATATGTCGACAAATTGGAATCTCCAAAGACACTGGCCTCGTGCGAAATTTGGAGATTCAATTGTTCGTGTTGAATTGTGGATGCTGCGGCCAGAGATGCGGTTGGTATCCGTTGTCACCACGCTGAACCTGGAGTGATTCGACGTTCGTGACTTTTTTGTTTTACTGTTTTCTCAAGAAGTAGACGCCGTATTGAGGTGAAACTTTCACATGTGACTTTTATTGTACCTTTATTGACAATTTTGTCTATAAATCAGAAATTGCATCAACAAACAAAACCAACCGACAACCCTTCCTTTAAGATTTCGATCTTATTCCAGCGTTAGGGGGCCTAGATAAAAGTTTCTAAAGGTTTCTACAGATATGACTTTTTTAACATCTACAAAACTTATGAATTCCAGAATATGCCGATATGATTTAATTACTTGGGCCTAATGAACAAGAGTATAGCAACTAAGCTTATTTATTTTATTAAAGGACTCGTCTTAATGCTGTTGTTACTATAAATAAAGGTGTTATACAGGGTTGGTACAGCTGACAAAATAATCGCAATCGGTACTCATGGTCTGTGTGATCAACCATACATAAACTAACAAACCTGTGAACATTTGAGCTCAATCCATTGTGTTGCACGATTTTTAGTTGTCAATTTTCCATTTTCAGTTTTCAGTTTCTTAATAATTTTGGTTGTAACAACCAAATCCAGCTGTTGCATTTTAAAAAACGTTTTAAAAATAGTTTTTACACCTTTCTCGAATTTGACTTCAGAGGGAAATATATTAAAGAAAAATGGTTCTAGTATAAACTTCATAATCAGTCAGCTTTAACACTAACATTAAAGCAATGATGCTTGTTCATCCTTTCCGATCGTATATAATACATTGCCCTTAGTTGTTAATTATAAATACAAATGTATGTTCATAAAAACACTGCTTGCTTGCCCGTAGAATAAAACAGATATTTGTCAAGTTCTAGATTAAATTTTGCGTCTACGGGATTTCTGCTTTGTAAGCTTCGAGAGTTACCTCAACCCAATAATTGATTAAGTGAAAAATGGTCCACACAGCAGTGCGTCTACAGCGCGTCATATTATTGTTCATATAAACTGTTGGTTTTATTTACTTCACCGTTCAAACAAACAGACCTGAAAATTGTATGTATTATCATAATTTCATTTGCCGCCTTCTTAAAAAAAATTAATACTTTAGTCTCAATACATAATTGTTTAGGTTTTCCCTGTCATTTTTTCAAAAAAACAACCCGCCAATTTTAACGTCACGTTTTTCTATTTCGTGTGAGTTTGAAAGCTCCCCAAAACAGACATTCAATTTCACTGAATGTGTATTTAAGCCGATGTACTTTTCATGCGATTTCAAAAGATAACCATTGAATTTAACAATCCACCCAAGGCACCCAAAACAGCAAGCATTCAAATTTGCCGAAATCTGTAATAGCACCTACTTTGCTGATATGAATGCCAGTGATTTCGCTAAAACGGACACCTTATAAGCTTAAAGGGAAGGTATACGTTTGGTAATCACTCTCAAAATTAATGGCAATAAAAAAAAACTAATGGTTAGAAGTACAACAGCTTTTGATAGTATAAAGCATTTTGAGAAACATTTCACTTCGAAAAAATGTGGTTGCGTAAAACGTTATTAAGGCCCCAATATTTGAATCTGAGAAATGTTACTGTCCGATACGATTCTCAGATTGTTTATTTAATACTATTAGAGATTATTCTTCCTGCGTGGACATACTCGCTCCGGATTTTCGGCAATATCTCAAGAACGTGACCACCAATTAAAATGAAATTTTAACATTTTAGTTTTGTTTTACATATCTACATTTATATAGGATTAAAAGAATCGAACGGTTCCAAAAACTAAAAGTATACTTTGCCTTTAACTGAATATAATGCTGTATAGATTTGCATGCCTCAAAATAAAGTTGAATGACGGTTCGACTGAAGAGGCAAAATCGCTTTAATAACACAAAAGCATGAACATAAAATTCGGTTTTTTATTCAGAGCTAAATAATACCGTATAATTATACAGTATTTTTCAAGACTCGTTGCTTCGATCGTCACGGCACAATTCGAAATGCTTTAATCGTGGGAAATACATTTCTTATGACCGAAAAAAATCTATATTTTTTTCTTCAAATCATCAATATATTCTCAAGGGCTTTCGTCGTGGAGGCTGCAGTAGAACTAATTTTCAATCTTTACAGCCACTGCCACTGCAGTCTTAAAATAGAAAGCGTGTGTCCGTTTAGCGGTAACCACTCGATACACCGCAACAACTTTAGACGCTCGGTTATAAGCAATTTTAAGGAGGGCTGTCGTCATGGTCACAGCAGGGTCCAATTTTTATAGAGCTGCTTAAGCAGAACATTGTGCGAAAGTAAGCAGGACACCAGTCACAGATTGTACGTGAGACATACTATTTGGGCTGGTAACCTTATTCTGTCTGGTAAGCATAATTTATTTTGCTGAGCAACTTTTTGTGCTTAAGCAGCTCTATGAAATTGATCCAGGCCTTTGGCTGTTATTAGCTGTACGTGGAAATATAGTGAGTTCTAACCATTGATCTATCAATATAATAGAGATCAATGGTTCTAACCAACTACTGCGCGTATATTATATCGTCACCGTTTTCACGAAGGGACAATAACTTAAAAATTCGATAAAAAACTCATTTGGATTTTTTAGGTGGTTTCGATTTAGTTTAACGGTATCTAACAATTCACTAATTTATAGACCTAAAAGTCGTCTAGTTTCTTAATTATGCTAAGATGGTGAAAGACAAAAACCTCAAGAACCTGGAATTGCGTTTTCAAGAAGAGCCAAAATCCTTTTTGTGTGTTGAAGACACGGCTGGCAGAGCGCCAAATACGAGTGCTCCAGCTTTTTGCCAAAACCTTTGACCTACAATGTTTTAAGCGCGTGCCCCAAACGGCCAAAACTTGTTTTTTTGTTTTCACGAAGAGCCAATTTGTGTATTGCTCTAACGCGTGGTTTTTTACCCTGGCACAGCGTAAAAAGTAAGTGCTCCGGCTTTTGCGTTTTCACGAACAGCCAATTCGTTTTTAAATACGACGCGCTGCACACAGACCACGTTTTGCACCGTTTCACGAAGAGAACATTTAGTTAATTGAATAATTACTCATTAATTAAACCGTTATGGACAAAATTGGAAACAGATTTGTATGATTTAGGATCTCTAGTTTCCTGATACGTAAAAATTTCAAAGATTAAAATATAGCGAAAAGTCTACTAGCCAGTGATTTCAAAATCAGCATAACTTCAAACGCGGTTTTCTCCAAACATACATTTTTGGCTTCAGGGGACAAATTGTCCCTTCGTGAAAACGGTGACGATATGCACGCGCTGACCGTCACATCACTTATAATAGGCTGTGCAAATCTCGCGCGTATTCGAACATTGGGATCCGTTAAGGCGCGTGAGTTTGTTTCTATACCGCGTTAAATCAATGTACGTGGGACCACAGTGGTCCCAAAAATGTTCAAATACGTGCGAGACTTGCACGGTCTATAACGACGTCGCCCTATGGTGATATGACGGCAAGGGCGCGAGGTGGTGGGTTAGAGTTTATTGACCCATTGCGTTGATGAAACGCACAAACGTGAAAGGCTTTCAATCATAGATATAGAATATAATACCTAGATCGGACGCGCGTACATACGCACCATTAGCCGTACACACAAATTCCTGGTTCTTCATTCCTGGTTCTTCATATATTCTATATATTCTATATCTATGCTATCAATGGGTTAGAGTCGTGCGCAGCGCGTACACGCGTGCACTTTGTCATTGTTTGTCATCACAGATGGCTTTAAATGACGTCATGTGCAATCCATCTATCGAACCCTTGCATAATGTACCCATAGATTTAAATTATAATACCTAGATCGGACGCGAGTACATACGCTCCATTAGCCGTACACAAAAATTCCTGGTTTTTCATGGATGCACTAAACAGTCACGTGAACAGGGCAACGCACAGAAGATGAAAAGGGGAATAAGCCTAAATGATACGTTTAGTCAGAAAAGCGATTTAACTACAGTCATTCTGAATTAGAACAGTTAAATTATTCCCATAGCAATCTGATTACGTAAAGATAAAGTAGCCTTATTTATAGTTAAAGCAAAATCATAGAGTCTGGGTTGGTAAAAACACTCAACACCAAGTATCTGGCAAGTTCCTGGGCACCTGCCCAATGAAAAACATTCATTTTTTCGTATTCAGAGCATTCGTTTTCAGAACATTCAGGAACAAAACAGTGCCGTCGGCTGGAATTATTTGCCATCAATTCATTTTCCCTTAATTAATGCCCAAGTTACACAAAGCAATAAAATCCATCGTAACACAAATTGTCAGTATCACCATAGTGATTTACATTGTGACATCACACTTTACTAAGCAACTACGATTGATTTGCAGTTACGATCAATCTTAGCTCTTTGTGAAATCGGCCCCAGGGTCGTATAAACCAGCCACCACCACCACTAACCAATAACATTATCCTCGTGCATATTATTTCATTGTGTATACTTCATTTTCCATCATTTCGTCAATCTTCCTAATATCTTGTCGATATAGGCTAGTTCCCAGAGCTGAAATACACCAAAGCACCCAGTGCTCAGGGACTCGAGCCCGGTCTCGAGTCCATTTTTGGTGTACTCGGAATCAGACCGAAGAGGACTCAGACTCGGTAGAGAGGACTCGGACTCGGACAACAGGACTCGACTATAGCACTGAAAGCACCCCCTACTTTTAGCAAATACGTGTAGCATGTTTTATTTATTTATTTTTTTTTCACAATAAAAAATCATATTCGGCACTATAGTGTGCTCGAACGGCCAGCACTGTGATATGCCCTGTGTGTGTGTGCTTGGTCGGCCGGCTGGCCGGCCCTGACTGTATGTACATATTCTCCGTAAAAGACACGCGTACGGTGCAGGCTTGAACGGGGTGGCAGGGATTTTCGGTGTATAGTCCTATTTTTCAAAAGAGGCGGTTTTCTCTATAGCCTTTGTTTAAAAATAAATAAATACATACATAAATACAAAACAGACAGCACAAAACAAAAGCAAACAAGCAAGCAAACAAAAAACTTCAACATACATTAAATTACAAATATTTAAGGAACTTACACAAAAACAAAAATTTAAATCACACAACAGTGATATGCAACAAAAGAAAAAGAAGAAGAAGAATACAGCAAGAAATACTTTAATAGATACAAAAAAACACCTGTTTTTAAAGTTGAGGCCTACATCAAATAAAAAAATAAATAGCCTACAAGCCGAAAAAGGATGTAAATAATTCAACAAAATTCCCAATGTAAAAAGTAAATAAATTTAGATGCATATTGTTTTGAAGTAACTCAAAAATAAACACATATTTCACACACAAAAATATTAATACTGCGTACAGAAACTATTTAATTTTATTTTATTTTTTTTTTTTTCCCCTGGAGGAGGAATTTTATTCAATCTTCATTAATATACAAAACTATAAAAACTATTTGTAAAACCAACTTCTTTTAGAACAATATTTAAAGAAAAACAACACATGGCAAAAACACGAAATTGTATGAACGGCAGTTAGTTTGTACATAGCAATGAAAAAGGCTCCCATTTGGTATTGAACTTATCTAAGTTGTTATTCCTAGCAAAGATCATCCTTTCCATTACATAATAACAATTGATTTCTTTTTTAATAAGAATAAACGAGGGTTTTCGGTCATTCATCTTCATGCGATATATATGAAAACGGCAAAGAATGAGTATTAAGTTAAGAACAGACCAGTTTCTATTTAGGACTCCAAACAGCTTGGTCATGTTGTCAAAATTAATCTCAACGTTCAGTGAATTAGTCAACCAGTTTTTCATTTGACACCAAAAATTGTGTGTCACTTTACATGTACAAAACAAGTGGACTAGCGTTTCTTCTTCAGTTTTACAAAAAGTACACAGATTAGAATCCTTCCGGCCAATTTTAGAAAGAAATGAATTGACACCCAAAATTCTATGCACCAATCTAAACTGGAACCAACGTAGTTTGGTGTCACCCGTACAATTAAAGGGTAAACCACAGAAAATGTACCATTTAGGAGTCGGAAGCTTCACACTGAGTTTTTCTTCCCATTTGTAAATAAAATTATGCACAACTTTTTTGGTGGACGTGAAGATACTGTACAGACGAGTGGAGCCCTTTTTGTCCATCAACAGAGTCTCAAAATGAAATGGTAAAAAGGGGCGAGCAGTTTCTGAAGTTTTTCCAGTCAGTACCTTACGGAAAGAATGTTTGATTGCATTAACCACGCCCCCGTATTCTAAAAAATTAGTTCTGACCCCGAATTTCCTTTGAAAAGCCCCAAGAGAAAGAGCTACCCCTTGCGAGTCAAAAATGTCACACACGAAGTTTACACCATTTCTGGCCCAGTGGTTATAGTGAATGTATTTGTTACCGACCATAATATTCTGATTATGCCATAACACATTTTTCAAAGCGTCAATTTGACTGGCAGGTACATGGCACTTAACAAAGCTGCACCAAGCGTTAAGAGCATCAATCCAGAAGTGGTTTTGATTGGCAGCTCCCTTTAAGTAGATCAACATTGCCTGGTGGCCTCCCTCGAGTACTAAAGAGTCATAAATATTAGAAATCTTCGAAAATAGAGTAACCCAAACCAAGTTTTCTGCATTTAGATATCTGCGGATCCAGGTGACTTTTAGGGCTTTAACATACGAATGCATGTCAATCATTTTGACTCCTCCAAGACTATAGCCTTGAATCATCTGGTTC
Organism: Pisaster brevispinus; assembly: GCA_023634235.1. Taxonomy (NCBI): domain Eukaryota; kingdom Metazoa; phylum Echinodermata; class Asteroidea; order Forcipulatida; family Asteriidae; genus Pisaster; species Pisaster brevispinus. Next base: position 7,528,431 of record JAMKCF010000018.1, read on the forward strand.
CTAGACACTCGGTCTTTCCCTCTCCAAATAAAGTTATAAAATAAACAATCTAATTCTTTAATAACGTTGCTTGGCGGGTTGGGGAGGGTTAAAATAAGAAAAGTAAGCTTAGATAAAAGGAGCGACTTGGTTATAGTAACTCTCCCCAGCACCGTAAGATTACGTTTTGACCACTGCTCTATTAAACTCTTAATAGAAGAAATGACCTTATTGTAGTTAAAATTCACCATACTTGCAAGATTGGTGTTAAAATCAATACCAAGGGCTCTGAAGTAGTTATCAGCCCAAACCCAGTTAACCTTAATGTGCTCACATATCCCTTTTTACGCCCTTTGTTGCTTCCAATCCAAACCGCACTTGTTTTGTCAATGTTGACTCTTAAGCCAGACATTCTCTCAAAGGCCGCAAGTATTTCGAAGGACCTTTCAAAGGAGCCTTCAGAGCCGTCTAAAAAAAGAACTGTGTCATCGGCATATTGAGAAAGCCTGAATTCCCAACCGCTTGCCATTATTCCTTTGAGGACTTTGTCTTTGCGGATCATCATTCCGAACACTTCTGCACATAAAAGGAATAAGTATTTTTTAAAAATTTGTTCATCATCATGGTAATGTCAAAAACGTATGACTACGCAATTGATCAGTGAACATTTTATGCCAGGGATAATCCTTACAAAAAACAATCACCATAAAATTACCGGTAGCAATTAACGAGGGGCACTTATTGTTCCCTTTGGGTCTTATCACTTCTGAATCTGACCAAAAAAGAGATTTATGTGCCAAGTCGTGTCTCTGATTGGACGACGAAGCATTTAGGAACTTAAGCGGGCCCGGACCATACGCCGTAATGGCTTTGCGCTCTGCTCACGCCAATTGTCTTTGAAAAAACCAGCACCCCTTTGCACAAATTTGTTCTCGCAGGCCTGACTCCGCGGTTTTAATACTTAAAGTACATATTTCTAACAAGGAATTGACTCAAAATGTCACTTTTTGTTTTGACCATTAGTTTAATAAACAAAAGGAAAAACAATTACATGAGTTCAAGAAATAATTTAGGGTAATCAATCGGAGCAAGCCGTATGAGACTGAGTGTAAACCCTCACTATCGTACATACATAAAACAATCACCACTTTAAATTGTATTAGGCCTAAAGTTACGAGTTTTATACGGTATACGATGGAGAAAGGAAATGAATAAACCTAATAAATAATGACATAGCTCAGTCATAAACAACAATGGTAACTGGCTATTGCTAACATTAGCATTAGCCATTAATAGTTAATACTCACATGATTATTGTTAGGTCAACTACTTGCGATGGACTTTTCCAGGCCCCTTTCTCCTTTCTTGGCTGTAACTTACAGCTACAGCAACTATTTCCTTCCCTTTAATAATGTAGTCATACTATAAATTACACTGTACAGTGATTTTGTTGACTAATTCAATACGGCAGGAGGGGATTCACGAACTTAAAAGACCGACCAAAGGATGTTTTGCACTACTAAAGCACAAGTTTATACGTCTACGCGTTCGTCACGATTTAGTGCGCGTTCAAATATTTTACACTGTTCACGTGACCAATGGCCGAGCCCATGCCAGAACCTGCGTATACTATAATACGCGCGTCTGATATAGGTATAGACTGTGCAAGTCTCGCGCGTATTCGAACATTGGGATCCGTTAAAGCGCGTGAGTTTGTTTCTTTAACGCGTTAAAGCAATGAACGTGGGACCACAGTGGTCCCAAAAATGTTCGAATACGCGCGAGACTTGCACGGTCTATTATAATGCACCACGCTGCTGGGACGCTGAGGTCACGCACACTTTTTACGCACCAAGGACAGCTGCAGCAGCTGTCGTCCATGATCTGCCTCATTTGGCCTCAGTGAGGGCGCAGTTTGAGAGTGTGACGTCATAAGCACTGTTATGATCATGGTGTGATGGTCATGATGACAGTCCCCCTTTAAAGGGAAAGTAAAGCCTGTAGCATCAATTGATTTGTTTCAACTTTTCAATAAAAACGTTTATGGACACAACCTGAGCAAATTTCACCAAATAAAGTGGTCATGTTTTCAGTCAAAACAACAAAAACTTGTTTTATTTTGCTCATGTTCATGTTCATGTTCATACTGATTGGGGCAGTCAAAATAAGCAAAGGTGATTCGGGGTCTTCAATCGCCGTTTCAATGAATTTGACAGTACATCAGACGGACTAATTTCTCTTTAGAAATCTTACTGGTATGAAACTTATAATCAGTGAGCTTTCAGATAGAATCTTCTTAATTTTCGTTTTCGATCATCAACAATATACATTGTGTCTATAATAACCTTCGCTAAAGTCTCCATCTTCATCACACAAAAACAACCTCTACACAATATTTGCATACCTATAGATTTGTCCTCAATAACTGGGTTTGGTTTTGTTTTACTTTTTTTTTTTCTGTACAAAACGTGTGTCTACTTAGCTGTTACTCGATCAATCTACCACATGCATGGACTAAATGGGCCACAAACCTTGGAGCCATTCGTATAATGTACAACTGTAAGGGGCCAGTATTAATTGGCCACGTCACACGAAGCATTTTACAGGCAACCAGTGCCAGGCAATCTCCTAAAGGAAAATTCATTCACATTTCAGTTTTCTCGGTTTTTTCATGGGGATAGTGCGTTACAGCTCGAAGAATGTCTCTTGTGCTGGTTTTTATAAAGTGTTCCTTGTGCATACAGTGCAAGTGGTATCCTCCAAGTTGCCTGTAAATATTGCCCTGAGTAACATGAACAATTTAAGGTTTTTTAATTTGACAGTTTTTGTGGTAGGACGGTCTGTGGTCGGTTGCCTGTTCCTCCTTGCCACTCACTGGCTTGATAATTTATACAATTTTGTCAATCTGTTTCTATAATACATTTTATAATATTTTGCGTATTGTAACTTTTATTGACTTGTTTTGCCAGTGCAAAGTGCAATTAAATAAAAAAAACTAACCAATTTCATGCGATTTTAAACTGGAGCAACGGACGGATTTACATATTCACCCCAACGTCATTACAATGACGATTTTTTTTCTGGCCGATTTTACCCGAAATTTAAATGTAAATGCGCTATGGCATATCAGACGTCACAAATCTTTATTTAGAGTTGGTACTGAGTCAAAAAAATATATTTCTGCCACTGACTTAATACCAATCGTTACACCAGCTGATAATCACCCTTTACTCAGCAAGTGTTTCTTTTTGTTTTGGGTATTTAGATGTTTACATAGATCATGAGAGGCGGGCAGAAGAACAAGGAGACTCTGGGAAGACCGTATGGGCCAAACAGCAGTGTACAGCACTATAAGTAAAACTGTCTCGTGCAAAAAACTAACACACGAACTCAATTTGTCCAGGCATGGGCAACTATATCTTAACTCTGTGATCTTCACTCGAGCGACTGACTAGGAGAGTGTGCCAGATTCAAGGCAAACATAACTGAATAAAATTGCCTAAGGTTTTTCTCACCATCATACATGATGACACCAATGTTGGCCCAAATCACAACCGACAGAAAAATACTCGAACAGAAATAGAGTAAAAATAGGGCAGAAATAGAGTAAAAATTTCAATTTTGCAAGATCTCAAAACACGCTTTAATGTATGCTATAAAAATAGCACAAAGGGGACACTTTTAACCCTTGCTTCTTTCAAGTGAGGTCAAAGACATTAATTTGTAGACAAAAATGTTTTGTGGGAAAAAAATGCATTTTACCAAAGTGAACTTGAAAATATAATCTTTTCTTAAATTCCCAAAATGCCCACAACACAAAATGGTCTGTTAATATTGAGTTTAAAATCTATTTTGTTCACTGGTACCCCAAAGGTCTTGTCCTTATACAAAATATTAAAAACATAATAATTTTTTGACCGTGGACGTGAAATGACTCTGAAAAGCTTTATTAGAGCAACCCAAAGGTACCACTTACAGGCAAAGTATACCTTTGGTTTTTGCAACCGTTTGAATGTTTTAATCCTATATAATTGTAGATACACATAATAAAACTAACCTGTGAAAATTTCATTTCTAAAGGTGGTCGCGTTTTTGAGATTTCGCCGAAAATCCGGAGCGAATATCTCCACGCAGGAAGAGTAATCCCTATTATGAATACACAATCTGAGAAACGTTTATAACTGACAGTAAATTTTCTCAGATTCGAGTTTCCGGTGATAAAAAGTGATATTTTTTTCCATAACCGCAGTACTTCGAAGTGAAATGTTTCTCAAACTGCATTATATTATCCAAAGCTGCTGTACTTCATACCAAGTAAGTTTTTATTGCCACTAATTTTCAGAGTCATTACCAAACGTATACAGACCCTTTAAGTTTAGGGTGGAGATGTATTAAATGTTAGTGTACGGTAACGATGGCAACCGTTGGAAGAGACTGCTGCGCATGTTTCACCTAGTCAAAGGGTTGTCTTGTGACGCGACGGAGGTTGCGGTCTCATTTGCAGGGAGAAGAACCAGATAACTCGCACCAAAAATGTTTAGGCACCGGGTCGGTCCTCTGGTGTCTCGGACCCTTGCTGGTCCCGGGAAGGCCTTTTGGTTGTATTTGGTGGCAGTTACTTGGAGTTTTCAATATGTGGAAGGTGAACTTACAGGTAAGTTAACCAAAGTCATGGATGTGAAATTTGGTAAAGATGTGATTTATCGTCATGATTTCAAAGAAGTGCAAGATTGATCGTTAAAAGGAATCTCTGTATCAAACTGAAAGTTCTCAGATATAAGTCCGTACCAGTACAACGCGGAAAGAGTGTATTTTGAAAATCCCTACACCCCTAAAGAATAAATCAAGCAACAAAGCAACCAGTTTATCAATCAGTCAACCAGTCAACTCTATCGACCAAGTGATCATCGGTCTATCGATTGATCAATAGTTTGATTTTGATTGGATGGTTGTTTTTTTTGTTAATTCATCAATTGATCGGTCGATACATTGATCTGTCGATTGGTTGATTGACTGATTGGTTGATCAATGATCGATTGATAAACTTGGTAATTGGTAAACTTTACTTGGTTATTGATTGATTGATTGACAAATCAATCAGTCAATTAATCAACTTATCAATCCATCAATAAGTCAATCAATCAATCAATCAATCACCGATGCTCATTTCAATTGCCGCAAATGGTAATTTATATTCTAACTGCTTTGTAACAACTAGTATACGAGTATACACATTGTTTATTTTTAATTGGCATATATGTATGTTGTCGTCGTCGTCGTCGTCGTCGTCGTCGTCGTCGTCGTCGTCGTCGTCGTCGTCGTCGTCGTCGTCGTCGTCGTCGTCGTCGTCGTCGTCGTCGTCGTCGTCGTCGTCGTCGTCGTCGTCGTCGTCGTCGTCGTCGTCGTCGTCGTCGTCGTCGTCGTCGTCGTCGTCGTCGTCGTCGTCGTCGTCGTCGTCGTCGTCGTCGTCGTCGTCGTCGTCGTCGTCGTTTTGGGGTGTTTTTTTCAGTTCTTGTGTTTATGTCGACAGGTTGTTCCTTGAAAAGCCCTCCACTTTACTAAACCTCAATTTGTTTATTTTTTTATGTTATTGATAATGTAGAAATAATAGTTTTTATGGAAAATCGGTGAAAATACCACTCAGGGCGATTGGTATTTAAGCAAGGGAAATAAGGGTATATTGTAAGATGGTAGGAAACAAGATACAGGTAGGGAGTCTCAAAGTGCAGCAGTGTGCGGCATCGATTGTCAATTAAATTAAATAGCGCATTTTAACTTTGTTTTTACCGTGGTTTATATTTAGGTAAATTATAGAAAGTGCTCTCAAATTAATTTTTAGGGTTTACATACCAGTAAAGTGATGTTTTGTGGTGTGTTTTTTATAGCCTAACATTAGCTCTCCACTGTATATCACACACGGACACTGACTTCCAAAATGGCGCAACCAAGATAATGATGATGACGACGTCAGGAGAATTTGGTTCAATAAAGATATTTATTGTAACATAAATATCTTTATGTGGACCTTTAATGTACATGACGTCATTTGAGTAGGGCGCCCTCGGCTATAAAGTTCAAATGAAAGTTGCTCATTGGCCCATCTTGTGCGCTGTGCGTACATAGAATGTGCGTTTTCCCAGTGCGTCATCGTTTTACCTCTAAGAAGGCGTAATAGTGTATTGCTATACTCAAAGATATTTGTTTTAGTCTTTAAATCTCATGAGCGTACGTCATGTTCGACAATAATTTGTCCATTTACATCCTTGGGCTCAGTGCGTAAATTATTCTGTTGTACGAACTTCGGACAAAACTCACTCAACACTACTATTGAGCAAGTTCGGGTGGGTGACTGAGGCCGTGTCCGAAACGGCAACTTCGGCTACAGCTAGAGCTAGATCAGCGCGTCTGCCAGTGTTGAAGAATAGGCAGACGCGCGCGATCTAGCCGTAGCTAGCTGTAGCCGAAGTCGCCGTTTCGGACACGGCCTTAGAGTCGCCAGACTTAACCGGTTACCATAGTCGAGCTAGTGTCACTCGAATGCTGCATGGTTTGACTAGTTAGTCCAACTGGAGCAACCTAGCCCCGAATCTCTTTTTCTCGAGTCACCTACAAACATAATAACGTTGCTGTTTTAAGACGGCGGTTCAAGTAACGTGACGGAGTAGAAACAGTTTTTTGTAAACTGCTGTGGTTAATTTAAAGAATCTCCCATACTACGTAGTTTAACGGGGAAAATGGCAGGTAAAATTTTCCTTTCAATGTAAACAGCAGTGAGACTTGTTTTCGGGGGGTGTATAAGGGTGTTTTCTTTTTTGTATTTTTTTTAATATTGAGCATTTTGCACTGTATGCTATGGGAGTTTACTCATTGGGGTTTGCAGGAGCTTTTGACATCCAGAGATTGTGTCCCCGTACGGCGAACTGTGTGACTACTAACTTCTTCTGATGGCGCCCTCTTTTGAATCATCCTCCTTCAGCACATGTTAATTTCCCGTGGAGGACATAATCTCCGAGGGACAGATTTCCCTATAGACAACGGCTCAATAAATTCATATGTAGTGGCACTTCCGGTAAAAAAAATGCCGTGGACCTATATTTTTGCATGTATGTCATCAACTTCTGATGATGTTTTTGTTGCTGTAAGAAACATAATTTTGACGATCTTTTTTAATTTGTAGCACTTTCCGTCATTGGAAAGTCAGCCTCACAGAGCGTCACTTACAATTACGACACGTACAACGCAGACAAGGCCGTGGATGGCAGCATTTACAGATACTTCAGAACTGGTAAGAAGAATAAGGTGTTTCTTGAGAATATTGCATATACCCGTTAACTTTTTTTTTTTTTTTTTTACCTTTGGCTCTGCAATTATGCACTGCTTATGTGAAGGGACGTCGACATTGGGCAATTTAGCTGAGCTACGGGAAATTTCTTCTCCAGATCATTCTTTGAATAAAAAAAACAACGAAAGATAAGGACAGTGTGTCACCATGACTACCGTACAAAGTAACAAAATATACATGTACACCAAGCGAGGGCGACTTACGAAGCAGTACATTACGTCATATGTAAACACAAACAATTGGACGGGCTAGGTTTTTTTATACTCTCGCCAACGTTTGTAAATTTACACATGTATTTCTCCTCTAGAAGTTTTCGTTCAGCATTGTTTTTGCTCATAATATTTTATTTTTGTTTAATTTGTTTTTGATTGATTTTTTTAGTTTGTGCTTGTTCTTCTTTTTGTTTCATTGTTTTCCTACTGGCACATTAGAAATAAATGAACATTGAAATCGTGTTGCTTTTAATACAGGGATAAACGATCCGCATCCTTGGTGGAGGGTTGATTTGGAGGCGGAATACTCACTGAGCTGCATAATCGTTACACTAAGAACCGACTGTTGTGGTAATTATCTTTGTTCCGATTCATAACTTTACATGCATTTGTGTTTTTGTAATGCTGCACTGATCACGTGGAGCACTAGCCTCAAATGAGACGAAGCTTCGCCTTTTCCGTGTGGTCCGATCCTGAATGAGGCTAATAAAATAATCTCAACATAAAAATTGTTTTCATTTCTACTATTACACTCTTAATGAGTAAAAACAATTTGTTTACAACGGTACACTCACGGAGTGTACGATGTGGTTATTATGACAATATGTCCTAAAAACTTACGGTCCCAAAAACTACAGCAGACACATATAAAATCACCTTCTATAATAAAACGTGTTTTAACAGACATAACAGACATCAGAAAATGTCGGGTGACACCACGTAGTTTTGTTGTGTATTATCGGTTATGATTGTTCCACAATGCAATGTGTGCTCAACATACGATTTGTACTTGAACGTGAATGTTTATATTTACCTTTTTTTGGAATATTAGGATCGTCATTCATTGGTGCAGTAGCACGAGCAGGGCTCAATGCGACTGTCACTGACAACCAGCAGTGTGGCTTGCCGGCCACTGTGAAGCAATCCAAACCTGGTGCCGTGATTACATTCCATTGTGATCCATCAGTGACAGCCAAGTATGTGAGCTTGGATATCGATCCATCTCAATCAACTGTTCAAAATGCTGAGCTGAATATCGCTGAGGTGACGGTAAAAGACGCAACAAGGTCAGGTACTAGACCTACTTCAATTATAGTATTAGTATTTAGAAGAGTAGATTGATTTCCACTTTCCATAAACCCACCCACTATCCAGCCAACCAACCAGTGAGCATTTCATAAAGAAATTTGATCCTGTCTTTCCGAGATTTCGTGAATTGCTATGGTATTTCGATCGCGGCAATCGAAATAGGCACATGTGATTATCTTCTTTCTTTCTTTTCATGATTTATTTATTTGTTTTGTGGTCGTTTTTCTCTTTCCCTCCCCTCCCCCTGCCCCCTCTCCCCTACCCTCATCTGAGCTTTGAAAAGGATCAACTCGGTCTCAATCCACAAAAGGTTTGACCTACAGTTTACTGAGGTGACCACTTCACACGAGACAGATAATGTTAACTACTTAATTCGGGTGAATTAACTCTACTTATTTTACCCCAATCAGTAACAATCATTTTTGTCAGATACAGGAAGCCTGATGAGGCAAAATTATCAATTTCGTTGTTTAAGTGTCCACCTAATCAGTAACAATCATTTATGTCAGATACAGGAAGCCTGATGAGGCAAAATGATTAATCTTTTTATTTAAAGATCTACATGATCAGTAACTATTATTTCTGTCAGATACAGGAAGCCTGATGAGGCAAAATGATTAATCTCTCTGTTTAAAAGTCTATTGTTTATTGTAATCTGATGTGCGTTTCACATGAAGATTCGTTGAACATTTTCATAATGAATCCCATTTCCTTCAGTCATATCCTTACGGGGAAAGAACACTTCACAGAGTACAAATCTTGGTGATAAATACGTGGCATCTTTGGCCATTGACGGGAAAATGGAAACGTATAGCGAAACTGGTAAGCCCTTATTTTACTATTAATTTTTAACTTCTTCAAAATTATGTAGTGGACCAACTGCAACTAATGAAAACGACGACATAAAAAAGCGGGCAGGAAACAGTTAATGATTCTGAATGCACATGACAGTTTAACATTTGACAATTTGACCATTGGGTATGTGATAAGACAGAAACAAAACAAGCCAAACCAGGTTTGAATCACAAACTTAACGCGGTCATCCTTGCAAAAAAAAACACATTAACAATGTTAATTATCCACTTCCCGTAACGCCCCCCCCCCCTACACACACACACACCCTTACGTATGGCAGTTACGGGGTACTTCCATTGTTGTTCTATTATTCCCTTTTCCGAAAAAATCCTCTGTGGGGTACCACTTGAACAAAGAAAACCTTGTGGGGTAGCATTGTTCTATTGTTAAAAATACCCCGTAAGTTGGCGTGTGTAAGGGCACACCCACACCCACACCCAGCTCTGTGTTGCAGTCACTGTGTGGACATTACTTCGTTCTATCCTTTTTCCTCAACACTGTAAATAACACTGTGTGGACGTGTGTAAGTCCCTACATTATGTGGACCTCTTTTGTTTTCAGGTCCACACTTCGCATGTAGCGTTAAAACATGTTTGTAAATGATATAAAACCGAGGACATCCCATGGTTTGGACTTGGTTTTTTTAGCGACGTTCCCATTGGTTTTGTACTGGAAACAAACCGAGGACTGTCCCCGATATGTCATTTTCCAGGATCCCTATTGTTAAAGTCCCCGGTTGGAATGCGTAGACATGTTCACACACACACAATCTAAATCAATCCCGATTAGCCGAATAAATGTTGCTAACGTTTCACCGATTTAGTCACTATTTCCCAGTATTTCCCAGATAAAGTTATTTTGAGATCGTCTTCCTGATGGCAATATCCATACCTGTTTTGTTTTTTTCAGCGTGTCATACTAATCCATGGTGGCGATTGGACTTGGGTGACGAACACTGCATTGGCAGAGTCAATGTTACGCCTAGAGTGGACTGTTGTGGTAAATGAAACTATTCATTAATGTTACATTAACCAACACATAAAACATTGTATTATTCGAAAACTGAGTCATGGTTGAAGAATGATCATTGTCTGCAGAGCTATGACAACACAGTTTACTTGTTCCTTCTACCTTATTCTTGATTTAAGGTACCAAACCATTCAGTAATAAGAGCATTGAAGCAAAACACCTTGCCATTTGATAATAACATGAACACTAAACAAATATCTTTGATTTGTCAAAACAGAAGACCGTTTCGTTGGTGTAACCGTACGCGCTGGAGTCAATCTGAACCATATTGAGAATCAACAATGTGGCTCACCGGCAACCGAGGCCCAGTCTGTTCAAGGCGTCACGGTTGGATTTATGTGTGATCCACCAGTGAAAGCCAAGTATGTCAGCTTGGATATCAGTAATCGAGGAGCGCTGAATATCGCTGAGGTGACGGTAGAAGAGTACAACGCCGACGAAGGCTTGCCTGAAGTTAATAACTGTAAGATTTCCAACTTGTATAAAATAATACATGACAAGTATTTTTTACATCAAGGTTCATTTAAATCGTATACATAAAAAATTTCCCACGATGTCGAATTTTGTGTTGCACCTCCCTGCTCGGATTGTCCCGTTCAAAGCACTACACGTACTATTCAAGAACAACTCATGGCAAGCTATCAATCGGAAAGTCGTTCATAATATATATATATCCTCACAAATCCTCAATAAAAGTAAATCCATCTACAACACTGTCAAAGTCGAGCAAATAGCATTTGGTTATTATGATTGCTCCGATCAAAATAACCACGATTTGGAGTGAATTACCAGCAGTAATTCAACGACTCACTTTGGTTTATTTCAGCCGTTACAACAGTTACTGTAGAAGCTACCACAGTGGAAGAACAAAGTCCCACAAAAGGTGAGAATAAGCTCATTACGAGATGCACTTATCACTACAGTTTGAAGAAAACTTCACACGGTGATTGGATAGAGTGATAATTGAGAAATATAGACCATGTGACCTGTGACATCACATGTTTACAAAAAAGCCACATAGAGCTTGGACTTCCTGCAGTCAAGATGGAAGAAAACAATACAATTTGTGAAGAAAAGAGGAAAGACGGCACATCTCAAAACTTGTTCAGGAGTTTCTTTTTACAACTCTTGAACTTCTGTGGAAAATGTGACACAAAATGTAAATTTTCCCATTTTCACATTCTTGCCTGCCAAGAAAGGCCCTGGATTGTAAAAGGTCACTAGAATTGTGTAACAAAAGTTACATAGTCTATAGGGTGGGAACCGATTTACTCTTTCGAAAACCAATGCGATCAAAAGATATCTTTAGTTTGATCGAATCATTAGACTGATCAAATAGTGAGGCAATTTCCAAACATTGTTGGAAACGAAATAACCAGGTTTGGATAAAAACTCCATCACATTTGACATTACGGTTTTTTTTTATTTCAGTCGTAACATCTGCCCAGCCAACTACTGCAGAAGTTACCGTAAACAACCTAAGTACCACACGAGGTGAGAATAACTGCTTAAAAAACGCCATCCAATGATTTGACGATATTTTCACAGGTTGATTGCATGGTGTGTCAAGTTCAAAGCTAGAGTTTAGAAATCAAGGAATTTATTCTTTAAAAAACATTACCGAATTTACCACAATCAATAACCAATCATTAGTTTGGATTTGCCTGATGTTATTTTGATAACCAAAGCTTTTTGATGTAGATGTCTAATTAGGCAATGATATTACTCCAATCGAAATATTATCAAGTTGCGTTCTAAAATATTCCGGGTCAGAAATGACCCGGATCCGGAGCCTGACCACTTTGTGGTTCAGTGTGACCAGAAACCTGTGTCAAAGTGACCCAGAAATAGGTCAAAATAACGCAGAATCCGACTTAAAATCCAATGTTTTAACCCTTTTCCCGGGTCAGCCTGACCCGGAAATGGGTCAGTCGCCCTGGGACCTGGAGTGCGAAGGAAATCTCCATTCCATTCTGACAATAAGATTTCGGTTTATTTCAGAAGTGCCAGATGCCTCAACAACTACTGGAAAAGCTACTGTAGAGGAAGAGCAAAGCCCAACAAAAGGTGAGAACAAACTTCAACCCAATCCACTTACTGTGACAGTGTGTAGGTACCTTTGGTCATCTACAGTAATTGTATAAGAAAAGTCATCTCGACCTACATTGTACATGAACTGCACAATGGCTTGACGATGTGCACCTGCAAGGTTAAAACCAGTGTCATGGGGAAATATGTCCCCCGGAGATTCTGTCCCATTTGTGGGAAAGTAACATGGGCAGAAGGAGGAGGATTCAAAAGAGGGCGCTATCAGAAGAAGTTTGTAAACAGTTTGCCGTAAGGGGGACAAAATCCCCGGGGGAACAGAATCTCCTGCCACACCGGCTTCTCGGACTATAAAACAACATGGAAAGCACCGACTCAAATTCAAAACTCTAATATATACTGACGTTGCAGAACTTACACTGTTCTACTTCAATGCATTAACAACCACAAGGACCCGTGGATAAGTAGCTTACTGTCAAATCAAACTGACAACCAAGTCCTCTGTCCTGCTAACTTCTGCAGGACCAATTGGTGCGGTCTCGAAAATAGAAATGTTACTTTAAAACGTCGCCATGAGAGGGCGCCATAACACTCTAAAAACCTCCTGGATAAGAACTGATCTGGATTCCTGTTCCTATGGGGCAAGACACATTCTTGGTTTAGGTTGAACAGGACACTGGTTAATAAATGGGATTTGAATTCGGATTCTGCGTCAGTTTGAGCAATTTCTGGGTCATTTTGACACAGAGTCCGGGTCATACTGACCCAGAAATGGGTCAGGCCCCACGGGACCCCGGAATCCGGGTCAATCCGACCAGGGCGTTGTTTAAAGTGAAGGAAAGCATACAAGGCTGAAACCCAGCACGGTTCAACTAATTTTCAGCCAACCTTGCAGGGACATTGTTTTTAAAGTGTAAGGATTTTTTTTGTTTCCCCAGTCATCGATTACCCCGAGTTCAAGTCAGGCTACTACAACCGCCTATACAAAGGTAGCTACATTGGTAACCCCGACCCTTTGTCAACTGAGGTAGCTTGGAATCTCAGAAGGTGTGCCGCGCACTGCGTCGTACATGACCTGTGCTACATCTTCGACTTCGCACCGAGAACAGGCAAATGTCATCTCTACAAACTGCTCGACAAAGTTATCCCGAAACCTGACAAAGACTTCTACATCTATGAATTGGCGAAATGTCTCTCCGAGCTGTCGATTTGTAAGATCAAGAATTAATGGGACGGTTTCACTGAATGCCTTCAAGGCTGGTCCATGTTCCCCTCGCGTCATAAACAGTAATCGTGACTAATTAACCAATGTGAATAGAAATCAAACCGTCACGCGTACCTCGAAGTGACCTACTTGTCAAAAATAATAAATCTTTGCAAATCAACGGGCGATTTCATTCTTTGGACAAAGCTCAATCAGCATCGAATAGGTTGCTGACACGATTTAATTCTTGCTCTTGTTGTTTGTGGGATAAGGGGAAAACAGTGCTTAACACTTTTTAGCATTCGGTGAAGCCATCGGATATATTTAGTGTCAACAGGCCGTTTGTAAACAAACTTTCTCCACCAAAAAGAAAACAATCTCAAAAACTCTAGGGTTCTTATTGAGACCTTGCCAATCACCATGGGAAAAATAATGTCAAAACCATAAGTTGATTATTCGACTTAATTCCATCAATGACTGTCCTATAAGAATTCCCACAGGAATTGCGAACAAATCTTCATAGCCTTGAGTAAAAAGCCACTCCTGGCTGAAATCAATCATAATCTTGGTCAGATGGCTTCGAGGTGGCTTGTTTGACGGGTTGAAGTTTGTTTTATTGGGACTAATAGTATCCTATCTGATGGTTCAGACAATTTTTAAGAGATTCGATCCACACCAAAAATAAGTACATAAGATTGTAAAAAGGACTACTGGAAACTGCACAGCGGCATAAGAGTAGGCGTAAATTCTGGCCAGTTTCATTTGTGTATGTTCTCGACACGAAACGTTGGTCACAATGTGGAATACGTTTCAAGCGGGCCGCTGCTTATTCCCCTCGCATTATACAAAGTCAATATGAATATTCGATATGGAGAGGAATTGAGTAATAGAACTAACTTATTAGAATAAAAAGTGACTGAAATACAAGTATGCTACACCTAACCAATCATCTTGTAAACCTAAATACGATTAGACAAAGTCTTAGGAGCACTTGTTTATTTTACTCCCCGGCCGTCAATACAAAACTAAAGAACTAAACACTCCTAGGAGGGAGTGGGTGTACTCAAGTTTATAGATTATGCTTTTTATTGATGTTTATTTATTTTATTTTATTTTTTTTTATACTGGGTAAAACCAGCTCAGCTTGAAAGCTGTTTTCCACTGATACCCAGTCGAACCACAAAAACATAAAATACTTTACAATATTACAAGTGTACAACCAAACAATAAAAACAACGAGGGGAAAAGAAATGTGGACTTGAGGGTTGCACATAATTAAAAATAAAAGGACTTTAAAAAGATTAATTGAGATCTGAGTAAGTTTATGCAAGGTTTGTTTCTAACAGTAGCTGGAAGCTCATTCCGTATAGTTTTGTGGCTCTGTAACTAAACATTATTTGGGTAAAGTAAATATTGATGTTGGTAAGTCATTGCATCACACGCGCGCGTACCTGCAGCACGCCCCTATGTGACGCCCGTAGATACTTCGGGGGTCATAGGGGATTTTGTCTCCCAGTGTGTATCCCCCAAACGGCAAATTAACATGGGCTGAAAGAAGTTGATCCAAAAGAGGGCGCTATCAGATGAAATTTCTACACAATTCACAGTTTGGGGGGCAGAATCTCTTGGGGGACATGATCTCCTGCCACACCAGCTAAAGGCTGGCTTACGTTTTGAGTAATTTTATCAAGCTATTTTAGTCGTAGAAATAATATAAATGTTTAATATATTAATTGACATTTAAAACCCTTAAGAGACCACTGGTAATAATACGTCATGGCACAATTTAATTTGTTCACTGTTTTCTCCAAAGATGCTTTGGGGAGTCAAAGTCCTCGATATCCTACACTGGACCATTCCACATAACTAACAAGGGGGATCAGATCCCAGAGTATATTTATTTATCTTTATTTATTCATTATTTTAACTTACATACTTCGTGGTGTTTTTTACAGACATTCAGATCTAACCCTCTGATTAATTGGAGTAATCTGTTCTTTGTAGCAGGTTACCAGATGTCTTGCTCACAGTCTGTGCTATGTTCGGAGGTTTCAACGCTCCTCCCCTGCCAATCAAACTTTTTGGGGGCTTACTGGGTAGCCGACCAATAATATTAATAATAATAATACATTTATTTTGCTCACAACAATATTTAAATAAACAACAGCAACAAGAAAGGACAATGATTAAAAAGCTAAAATCAGGAAAATCACAGTAAGGACACAAATAAATTGGTAAAAAGTAACCAGTGAAACCTTCATGAATTTGTGTAATTCCTGGGGTTACTCGCGCACTTAAGGTTTTGAAATTAATATTAATTGTGGGTGGTTTTCAATAATTTGTTTTTAGCTTGCTTTGTAAAACATATCCTCAATAGGAATCGCTTATGCTCAATTATGTGCGAGTTTGATTAGATTTAAAACTTTGTATGGATGTGTTAAATGTTTTGATTAGAAAAGGGTTTGCAGTGGCACAACCTCGTGATTATTTTGTTGTAATGTTACATCATACTGAGAAAAGCCGGTTCGACCAGTGGGTTGTGCTCGTCTTCTTCGCAATATTTGCAAAATGATGAACACAGTTTATGGATTATGCAACTCCTTTGCTGCTGAAATCGTTGGGAAATGTTGAACTGACAAAAAAGGATAATTTAGTATCATAAGTGTTAACAAATTGTGAAACTTTATTTAGATTTAGCTGCAATCAGATCATAGGCGTACGACACAGGGGTAGGGGGAATACTGCCCTTCCCAAATTTGGGCAAAACGGTGGGGAAAATTTGCGCACTGCAGGAGAGATTTGAGTTGAGAAAGCCAAAATAATTTAATTGGATTTCACCCTTACACCGATGTGTATTAAGCACAGTGAACTCATTGGTATACAGTGCTTAGTAAAACCAAATAATAGTATTTATCCCGATGCAAAAATTAACATCTATTAAAAATAAAATACTTTTTACCCGATATTAAAAATTGATACTTAAGTTTTTTAATTTCGGGCAAATCAATCCCTCTGCCCCCCCCCCTCACTCCAAAGTCTACATACGCCAATGATTGATAAAAGTGTCTTGTTCACATTGTATCCTATTGTAACTTTCTGTGTTATGCATACTCTTAAATCTATTCTAATAGCCAATATGCATGTCCTAATGCGCATGATGGGCGCGCAAAGGACTCTGGGTGAAATCCAAGTCCGAGCAACAACGGCAACCATTATGGCGTGCTGGTTTTGAAACAATGCGGTAAACCATTATAAAACCTGGTATAGTTTACATTGTAAACTACAGCATTGCGTCCATCTTGGCAGCTTGATTTATTTTCTGACTATAGACCTTTCCATTGTTGATAAACAAACCGCCCTGGTTGGCATGGACGGCCGAATGTTGGCAAAACATTCAGTCGTGTTAACAGATAATATGACCCAATTCAACACTTCTGCAAACTTTCATTTTAAAACATATGTACATCCCATGAATGGTTGCTTTGTGTCAAACAAAATCAACACTATGTTTTAATCATTGTGTAAAATTGTTACAAGCTGTGGCTTTCTTTATTTTATATTATTTTATTTTATTATATTTTTTTACATTTATGGCTTCTCATAGTTTTGCAACCTTGATTGACAAAAAGCTCGGGCTGTGACGTTGCAATAGAAAGATCTATACTCGGTTTCCCAAGATGCATTGCGGTATATTTTTAAGATCTCCTCTTAATTGTGTATTTTGTCATTAAATAAATATTTATCTAAATTGTATGTATTATAATTAATTAGTTACTTACTTAATGTTGGTTTTCCTGGCCAATTTCGACAAAATTGAATTCTTTTTCATTAATGCACATTGAAATTCAGGCATGGTTTCCTAGTCCATTCCAAAACGCGTTTCTTTTAAAAATATTATTGCATTTCATTTCGTTTTCGAGCACACATGATTTCACTTTTCTCAATCAGGTTCGTTTTCAGTCATTCTTTTTTATTTATACAGACATTCAAGACTACATTTATACCTTTTTTCAGTTGAATTTCTACGACCTTTTTACAATTGATGATATTGAATGTTTGTTCAGACTCCTGCTTTTGGCTTTTACGAAACTGAACAATCTTTGCGACCTAATGAATTTGAATGATGTATTTGACCTGTGAACGCTTACAAGTCTGCTGAAACTGAATTACTTTTTTTTTAGCGTTGAATGCTAATAATAATACGACGGAGTATTCATTTCCACACCAACGTGAATAAGTCAGGTTTTGAATTGAATTAGGTTTATTGTTAATTGGGCGGGAAAACCTACGCTTTAGTTGAAGAATTTATGTATAATTTTGTTATTGTAGTTGTTTGATTGCCTTAAAGCTTTGAGAGTAGGGGAGTATCTAATTTGGGTTAAGATTATTGGTTAGAATTTTTTGAAGTTGACTTGATATATATACAATCCAGAAACTTCCGGGTCAAAATTGACCTGATTTAAGGTTACAGGGAGATCCCAACCATATCTGGTTCAATCTGACCCGGGTCAGCCTGACCCAGAAATGGGTCAGGCTCCCTGAAACCCGGAACGCTGTTCAATTCCCGGGAGTTTTTAGAGTGTATCAGTATAGCCAAGATAGGTTAGTAACATTGAGAAATCAAAAGTCCCACTAGGACAAATTTACAGTCAGTCTACCTATTTGATTCAGTGAGACGTCTAGGTGTAATACACTGTGAAAGATCCGGGCCAGAATTGACCCGGATTCCTGATCACAGGGACCTGACCCATTTATAGGTCAGGGTAACCCGGAAACCGGTCAAGAATAAGAATTTCATTCGGATTCTGCGTCAATTTGGCCCACTTCTGGGTCACTTTGACACAGATACCGAGTCAAACTGACCCAGAAAAGGATCAGGCCCACACTGGACCCGGAATCCGGGTCAGTTTTGACCCAGGAGTTTTTAAGAGTGTAAACTAGCAATGTCAACTTGTTAGGCCGTGTCAGAATTGGTGGGTACCGCAAGGGCTACAGCTGGATCGAAGCGTCATGACGCGTTAAAGACGTCCTTTGAAACACCCTTAGCAACAGTCGTAGCCGTAGCCGTAGCCGCCAATTCGGACACGGCCTGAGAGCCAGTATGTCATCTTGGCAAGATATGACGACTTACACCACGAAATATTGCTATGTGATGACATGAACCATCTCGTTGTCACGATCAATGGCATCATGTCACTCCGGGAACGTACACTTTCATGAGAAAAATTGCTTTATTTGCACACGCTCAGATTGTTTTAAATTGTGCGCACTCCAAACTGTAATAGATATAGATATTGCAAAATAACCGTCTACCTGAGTATATTATTGGTTTTTGTGGTGTCCCCCTCCCCCTTCCCCAATGTCTTGTCTGTTGTTCGTAATGCCCAGAAAAAAATACTGCCCAATTGCCACATGTGGCTCTTCACTATGAATATGAAGGTCGCTTAAACAAAAGTTACTCCGAAGCTTCACGTCATCTTTACGTAAACACCCAGTTTCTATGGCAATGTGTGTACCGAGCGTGCGTTACCAAAGAGCGAGTGTTGGCAGTTTTCATTTGTGTTTGACGGCATTTACGTTGCGGTCTCTCTGAAAATGGCAACAGTTGAAAACCAGTTTGTTCGTCTTCTTTTGAGTGCAGGGAAGGCTTTTGCGTTATTCTTCGTGTTTGAGTTGTACAGCTTTCAACATGTGAACGCCGAACTAACTGGTAAGTCATCAATCCAAATCTACTACCAAATGATATGACAAGATATCAAATTGAAAACAAAGCAAGCAATTGTAATTCAAGGGAGTGTACAACGTTGGTAAAAATAAAACTAATGCTCACAAATTTGCACATAACTTACGCAGCATAAAGATGGTCACGTTTGGTAATGGCAATACAAACTTAATTGGTGAGAAGTACAGCAGCTTAGAAAAGTATAATGCGGTTCCAGAAACAACTCACTTCGAAGTACTGCGGTTATGGAAAAAAGATATCGCGATTTATCCTACAAAAATTGAATCTGAGAAACGTTATCTGACCACCTTTTGAAATGAAATTTTCACAGGTTAGTTTTATTGTATACATTTATATAGGATTAAAACAATCAACCGGTCGCCAAAACCAAAGGTAGACTTTAAGTACGGTTGAAGATTCTGCGGAGACCTGGTACAATAACGGACGTTTTGAGGTTCACTCTAGTGTACGTCACTGTAAGTCAATCACCCGAGAACGACAGATCAGTTTAGCAATAACAACAGGTCAATTTAATAATGATTGATTTTAAATTCCTTTACATTCCTTTTTCCGGTATGTATGAGCAAGTTCGGTAATGTACTATTCTATTCAGAGTTGTGAAACACGCAGCCTTAAAAGGATCAAGTAATAAACCACAAAGGAAACTAACTGGGTAAATTTTTTATAATTTGGGTTTGAACAAAGAAAAATTTACTGAAGCGGGACTTGAACCAAATAGCCTTAAAAGTAATTACGAATTTAATACAATCGTATATAGACTCAAATTTAAATCATCTATCAATAACAACTAAAACGCTTAACTCAATCTGTTTTGACTCATTATATTGGTCTGTTAATGGCAGTTTGAAAATCTTTTCAAACAGTTTCGTATATAAAAAAACTTTTGACAGAAGGTATTTGTGTTTCTTTTCTTTAACACTGTAATATTTTGTGCTCACTAACATCGTACAAAAGTCTAAGTAACAAAGCACTTAGGCCCGTCCCGATTCAAAATATTACTAATTTCGGTTCGTTAGTGCAGTCGACACGAACACAGTAGGGATAAATTGGCAATTTGACAGTCTGCTCTCTACCAAAAAAGTACACTTGCTCAAGGCTAGGCCATAGATATAGAATATAATACCTAGATCGGCCGCGCGTGCGCGCGCTCCACTGCCTGTGTAGAAAAAGATTTGGTTCGCCATGGACGCAGTAAAATGTCACGTGCTTGAGGCGACGCACAGAATAATATTGACAATGCCAATTTCATGTTATAGAACTTATGCACATGATGTCATATCAGTAGGACGCCCTAGAGGCCAAAAAGCGGCCGTTCATTGGCCAAACCTGTGCGCCGCGCGTACAAATCTGCGAGTTGCCTCAAGCATTGTGACTAATGTCAGCCCTCAGGCTGAACCAGCGTATTGTACGCGCGGCCGATCTAGGTATTATATTCTATATCTATCTATGCCGTTTAATAAACAGACTATCTATATTTATAACACCCCTTACAAAAATTCTGCCTTTTCATTGGTTTAGAGCGCGTCACATGATATGTCTTAGTTTTACTAGAAACCCGGCGGCCGTGTAATAATCGTTTGCCATGTAATAGTCGACTATTACATGGCGCGCGCAGTACCCAGACGTTTTTTTTACCCCCCTCGAACCCAATCAGTTGTGCATCTGTGTACCTGAAATGCGCGTACGAACGTTACGTGTACGAGGATGATAAATAGTCTGTTGGGGTGTTATAAAACAAATATTGACTGCTTTTACTCGTGCTATGGTTAAAACTCCGACTCCCTCGGTGATCCCCGGACCGTTCCATTTTCCCTCGGCTGCGCCTCGGGAAAATAGAACGCTCAGGGGATCACCTCGAGAGTCGTAGTTTTAACCATAGCACTCGAAGCAGTCAATATTTGTATACTATATCTATGGGCTAGGCAGAGGCACAAACGCGTGCGCATCACGCCACTATCAGTCCAATACAAAAAGGCGCGATGTCAACCTCGTTCCCAGTGGTGTACAATCTCGCCGCGCCATGTTGTTTTCTTTCCCAGAATGCCTTGCTCGATTGTAGCCCCTGGAAGTGTGACTATAAAATATCCAAATATATTGAATATTTTAATTAGTCCTGTGGTTGATCCATTCTTCTATGTTAAAGACTAGGCAGAGCGCGCTGTCAAAAGACGCATCAAGTCAAGGAACAACTCAGCCTCGCTACCATGGGCAGCGCGCCGTATCGATACCTCTCGTCGCTAACCTTAACCCCTGGTAGGGAAACACTGAAAATCAATGCTGATTGGCTAACCAAAATGTACTGCTTTGCGTGCACGCTTGTTAATAACATTCGAGCGCTTGTAGGGCGCTTGTCTGGCGCTTAGTACGCGCGTGTAAAAATGCACGTATTTTGACGCAATGCATTTCAAATGAATCATGTTTTTACATGGTTACCCTAAACTGCATACATATTGATCTCCATTATATAAACCCCTTGCACATGACGTAATCACGCTCTGATTCGCAAGGGCGCCCTCACTGAGGTCAACTAAACTTTTATAAGTTGTAAACAAGCTGTCGAAACACTCTGCCTTGGTAACTTTGCCGTAAACAAATGTGAGTCTTTAGCATTGAAAATGGTTGAGTAGTTGGATGTCACAACCGGAGCGATGGAAAGGAGAGAGTTTCCTTTCACAGTATCCTCATGCATGTCACAATTCAGGGCAAACAAGTTGATAAAAACCTTGTTATCCAACAACAAAGGATAAACAATTTATTGCATCGGGTAATACAACAATGGCCACTAAAGAGAAAGCGGCTCGGAAGCCGAACTTTTCTGAGAAGTTGCTTCTCATAAATGATTGGCAAATGCCCTAGGCTTACGTCCAAAGTTTTCTTCCAAGATAGGCCCTAACATCACAGTCAAGCGTTGGGGTGAAGTCCAAAAAGTAGCAGAAATAAGCAGCAAAACGAAACAATTAAACCCCAAAGCATAGAAAGGAATCGGTTCGAAAAACTGGTATGAAATACTGAATATTGAAATTGAAAACATTTGACTACACAGCATTGTTTAATTACTTCAGTCAATCATAAATAAATAAATAAATTATTGAACAGAGAACAACTTTTCGATAATTACAGTAATTTAGTAACATAGGCCTACACTTTGTTGAATTGAAAAGATATTCATAATTTTAATTTTTTCTTAAATGTGTGAAAAGTCAATCAACAACTTCATTTAATTGAGGCATGGCTCATGCCCTTTACTCGCGTGGACGTGACACGCTGCGTGCGCACTGCTCGCCATCTCTGGACAAATTTCAATTCAGCTGCCCACCTCTAAAAATGCCCTATGCTACAACGCTGATTCAAATTGTTACAATTAGAATAGGACTAGAGTAGGTTTTGTTTTATTGCTCATCAAAACTTCTGAAAACGGCGGGGTTAGGCCCCCTTAAATGACGGAGTTTGAAACATTATTTCTATTTACTTTCCCAACCCTGGTGCACATGCGCAGCTAGCTGTCTGTAACTAGGATAGTCAATTGTATCAAAATTTAATTGTATCAACATTTCTCAAATAATTTCATAAACTTGGTCTACTTGTTGTTTCGGTAGCTAGGCTAGGTAGTAGAAAAACAAAGTGTAGTTTGCATTCAGTTTTGTGTCGCATCATTGGTAATTTGGGAACGGTAATTTGGGTGTGTGACGAATGCCGAGGTTGCTTTCTTTTTGTGAGTGGACAAACGGAAATTCAGATTTGGTGGATTACAACTCGAACTCACTGCATGGAAACACGTGTGAACAACATGATTCCTGACATGGTTGCCATCATGGAGTGCATGCTAGTGAGCCATTTCCGAAGAAACCAATGTCCAAACATTGAACAGTCATGACAGTCATGACAGTGTACATGTACAGTACACATACCAGGTAACTGTCTTCGTTTGCCCCTGCCGCTGTCTCTCAAACATAATCAGCTCTCTCTGAGCATCCTTGAGTTTGCGTAAATGCGCATTTATTTAATGATTTGTGTGAAAATACATATCAATGATTATCCCGAAAACAACGTGTCACTTACAGAGTGGTAATGTTTCCTATTTACATTATTGTTCTTCGGATCCTGTTCTGCTGGCGCTAAGATTTGGGTTGTGCTGTCGATAGAATTTACGCAGCGAAATCTGCGATGTTAAATCCCTCATTTTAGTATTCTGCGTCTCGCGACTGCTGGCCACTTCACAAAATCAAAAGGTTTTCTTGAAAAACTCAATGAAACAATACCATTGTCCCTAAGTTGGTTATTACTATCCCCGTCTATTATAACATTTTTATTGTAACAATACTAATATTACTTTTACAAAAGTAGTTTCGTGATGAGGCCTCAGAAAAACCTCCTTGCACTTACTTGCACTTACTTGTGAAATGAGTCTCCAATTTTCTGAACATATAGGCCAAGAGCATTAGACCATATATGCCAAAACCTGGA
This sequence comes from Pisaster brevispinus, assembly GCA_023634235.1. NCBI lineage: Eukaryota > Metazoa > Echinodermata > Asteroidea > Forcipulatida > Asteriidae > Pisaster > Pisaster brevispinus. The sequence continues at coordinate 7,552,394 of JAMKCF010000018.1, forward strand.
TATAGCTCATAACAAGCTGATTTTTTTCAGGATAGATCCAGGAATATGTCTAGAATAACATACTAAAAGTCCCCGAAAATCCCACTGGAGCTCTTTCCGAAATCCAAGATGGCGTCCAAAATGGCCACCATTTTATAATTTTGTCATAACTTTGCAACCAGACATGTTGTAAATACAATCAAAGAGTCTAAATATATGTTTTGAGGCACAAGGAATCCAATAGAATCATTATTTTGAGATGTTAAAATTCATAAGTATCTGAAACTAAGATGGCGTCCAAAAAGGCGTCCAAAATGGCCACCATTTTCGAATCTATCAAAACTTTGGAACCAGACAAGTTGTGAATACAAAGAAAGTGTCAGAATATAATATATTCTTTATACATACTATGTTTTGAGGCATAAGGAATCTAATAGAATCATTATTTTGAGATTTTAAAAAACTTATATGTATCTAAAACCAAGATGGCGTCCAAAACAGCGTCCAAAATATCAGCTCTAGCACAGTTGAAAAGCAACAACAAAATAGTGATCAAACCATATGACAAAGGCAGAGGAATCTGCATTTTGAACTTAACTGACTACCTGGCCGTAGGCTACCGCCATCTTAGTTCCCAGCACTATGAAGAGCTAGAACAAGATATCACACAAGAAACAAGTCAGTTGGCCCAAAATGCTCTCACAAAAATGGTTAACTAAAACATTATAAACCGAAAAACATATGAGTACCTCGACCTCCTTGCACAGAAAGTGACGTGCCCGACTATGTACTTCCTACCAAAAATACACAAAACTCCACCACCAGGAGAACATTTCCTTACCAATCATCAGCGGATGCACAAGCCCCACAGCAAAGATTTCTGAATTTGAGGATTACTTCCTCCTTCCTTTAGTTGCCTCGCAACCCATGTCCGCGACACCGCAGACATCTTGCGAAAACTGGAAGAAACCTCATTCCCACAAGATCTCATTACTAGTATTGATGTTGTTTCAATGTACACAAATGTCCGCCAAACAGAGGCTATCAATTGTGTCTGCAATGCACTCGACCGATCCAACCACTGATGTACCATTAACGAACCACACTCCTCTCAAATCCGAACTCTTCTGAAACTCATCATTGGAAGAAACTGCTTCCAGTTTGGAAATAATTTTTCCTACAGAAAGTCGGTTGTGCAATGGGCTCCACAGCCAGTCCAGAAATCTGTGACATAACCCTCCATGATCTCGAAAATCAAATCCTGCAACAAGATGAACACATCCTCACTTGTTGGAGCTATAGAGATGACATTCTCATAATCTATGGCGGAAATATTGACAAGTCTATACAATTGGTAACTACCATGAATCAGATGCACCCAACCCTTAAACTCACTTTTGAGGCCTCAAACTCCTCAATCAACTATCTTGACCTGATCATTTTCAAAGGTAATAGGTTCCGGGAAACTGGTATACTAGACACCAAAGTCTTTACCAAACCCACTGAGACCTACCAATACCTACACAAATCCTCGTCTCATCCCCCACATGTGTTCAATGCATTCATTTACGGAGAGACCCTCCGGTTTGCAAGAAACACAAACAACAAAAAGAATTTTAAAGAAAAACTCGAGATATTCAAAAATATACTCATAAAAAGGGGCTACACCCATGATGAAGTGAACACATAGATACTAAAGCATCACATCATGAACGGACCAACATGAATCATAAGAAACCGGAAGCGCAACAAAACTAAAAAACACCTCTCGTCTTCACGACAACCTACAACCCGGCACTATTCCACAAGGATATTTCGCGGGCAATCAACAAATTCTGGCCTCAAATTCAGGCGATTACACACTTTCGGAAATATTTCCGAACCCTCCCTTCATCGCTTTCCAAAAAGACAAAAATATACGAGAAACTATCGTCAGAGCAAAATTACCACCAGATACCACGAATCTGAAAGTAAACTCGACCATCACTCTCCCTCAAACGATTCGTATGAATTACAATAGACACTTGAGGATTGGATTGCCTTATTATAACCATCCAACAACGGATTAACGCCTTATCACTCCTGCTCACAAAAATATCCACGGCTATGTTTTCCCTTTCCATACCTTTGTTGCAACCCCACATCTTTCTAAGATGTTCAAAGAGATTTACCCGACTCTCTGAATCGACCCACATGCAACTGATGAGGAATCGAACATGACTTCCGAAAGCTAGCTATTGCTACCCAAAGGATCTGCAAAAGTCCTTTATCTCAAAAAATCCGTTCACTACCGACCCACCTGATCAAAAGGTCAGTTTACGTTTTGGTTGAACTATTTCCCCACCACTTCCCCGTTAAAATAACACAAGTGGAAATAGTCCAGCACAGTTACCATACATTTGGAATTGTATTGTCACAAAAACATTTTTCAAATAACAAAAAGTCAACAGATGCAGCGTCACTGGACGGGGTAGCACCAACACTTATTATCCTTATTATCCTAAAATACTTGTTAATCGGCTTTTTTGCTTTTCTGGTTTGTCTGTTTGCAAATTTCAGCTGTAATTAAAAATGGCGGCCGTTTAGGACGCCATCTTGGTTTAAGATACTAATAGACCTTTCCATTGTTGATAAACAAACAGATGTTTCAACCAAATTCAACATTTTCGGCAAACTTCTAATAAAATAAAATACCTCCCATGATTCGGTTACTTTGTTTCCAATAAATTCAACACTATTTTTGAATATTTGTGTAACATTGTTACAAACTGTAGCTATCTGTTTTTGTTTTGCATTTATGGCTTTCCATAGTTTTCCAGCCTGGGTTGGCAAAATCTTGGGCTGTGACATTGCAAAAGAAAGGTCTATAAGTTTTAAAATCTCAAAATAATGATTCTATTAGGTTCCTTGTGCCTCAAAACATATATTTCAACCCTTTATTTGTATTTACAATATGTCTGGTTGCAAAGTTATAATAAAATTAGAAATTGTGGCAATTTTGGACGCCATTTTGGACGCCATCTTGGTTTTAGATACTTATGAGTTTAAAAACTCAAAATAATGATTCTATCAGATTCATTGTGCCTCAAAACATATTCTGACACTTTATTTGTATTCACAACTTGTCTGGTTCCAAAGTTTTGATAGATTCGAAAATGGTGGCCCTTTTGGACGCCGTTTTGGACGCCGTCTTAGTTTCAGATACTTATGAATTTTTAAATCTCAAAATAATGATTCTATTAGATTCATTGTGCCTCAAAACATATACTAAGTCCCTTTATTTGTATTAACAACATGTCTGGTTGCAAAGTTATGACAAAATAAAAAAATGGCGGCCATTTTGGACGCCATCTTGGTTTTCGGAAAGAGCTCCAGGGGGATTTACGGGGACTTTTAGTATGTTATTCTAGACATATTCCTGGACCTATCCTGAAAAAATCAGCTTGTTATGAGCTATATCCAGGTTAAAGCTAATGCTCTTGGCCTAATAGTTCTTGCGTTCTGGCAACCGACAGCTGCGCAACACTTCACTCCATGGGGTTTAAATTAATTTTTCGTCACATCTAATTTAAAAAAATGTGGAGAAACGAGTACATTTGGGTGCAAGAAACTTTGCTCCAGCAACTAATATGTTTGCGTTGCTTACAGAATGGTGTGACGACTCCGCGTTTGCATTTTTTAAACCCCTTTAAAAAACGCGTGCGTTGATGCATATGGGGTAATGTGTCCTAACCAGTCAATATAATGGAGATCAATGTTCTAACTGTATGCAGTTTAGGGTGACCACGTCAAAACGCCTTGTCACACGAGGCAACTTTTACAGGCAACTTGGAGGCAACCAACAGTGCATGCTACATGACCACTTCGGTGTAGCACATGAGTAATTTTTTTAACAATGTCTAACGATCCCTAAGAACAATGTGTGAACATTCAAATGTGAATGCCTTTTCTTCATGGAGATTGCCTGGATCTGGTTGCCTGTAAATTGTCTCGTGTGACATGGGCGTCGAAAAACGTGCATTTTTACATGCGCGTACTAAGCGCCCCACACAAGAGCCCTAAAAGCGCTCGAATATTTACAACAAGCGTGCGTATGGTGTTCTATAATGGACACTCAAACGCCGTGGTTTTTTGTTTACGCGGCGCCTTTTTTCTTTTACGAGGCGACTTTTTTTTTACGCGTCGACTTTTTGTTTACCGCGTCGCCTTCCGGGTTGTGATTGTGTGTGTGGGGGGGGGGGGGGATTCCCGTAAAGGTCAGGCACCAAAAAAAAAAAGTCGCCGCCAAAAAAAAAGGCATTGCCAAATAAAAAAGGCGCTGCGTAAAAAAAAAAGTCGCTGCCCCAAAAAAAAGTCGCCGCCAAAAAAAAAAAGGCGCCGCCATAAAAAAAAGGCGCCGCCAAAAAAAAAGAAGCGCCGCCCAAAAAAAAAAAGGCGCCGCCAAAAAAAAAAGCGCCGCGTAAAAAACAAAAGGCGCCGTTTGAGTGTCCATTATAGAACACCATACGTGCGCGCAAAGCAGTACATTTGGGTTAGCCAATCAGCATCCATTTTCAGTGTTTACCTACCAGGAGTTAGCGACGAGAGGTACCGATACGGCGCGCTGCCCGTGGTAGCGAGGCTGGCGCGAATGTGTCCTCATTTTGCCAACCAAAGTGTTCGTGCGCATGCACGAAGTACAATTTACATATTTCCCATAAAATATGTAAATCGCAAATCGTCTATCAACCCCACTCCTGGCTTGTAACAAATCAAGTCTTGCGCAATTTGGAATTTTGTTTTGTGGAGTCCAAAGGCTCTTCCTTGATGTTTCAGAACATGTGAATGGACTGTGTCCACCCAAAACAAATAAATGTGCCAATTCACATAGTACTGCTGAAAACGATACCACGTATAGGCGCGAGAAGTTTTTCGAATGGTTTCATCACGCAGGATTAAAAAATATCTTTGTAATACAAAATGTTGGATTTTTTAAGCATGTCAAGTCATTTTATGTAGTACCTTGTGATACTACTGACCATGTTTTGTGTTTTAAAACCGAAATAAATAAATAAATAAATAAATAAAATAATACGAATTTCAACAATATTAAAATTGTATTATTCGTATAATTATTAAGAATAAAAGTCCCTTATTATCAAGTACGTACCAGAGTCAATTTCCGTGTAAAATGCTTGTGTCAAAGCAAGGGCGGTGCCAGGGTATTTGTATGGGGGGGGGGGGGTCGAGTAAGCGTAGTCTTAGCACTAACACCGCGTGGGTGGAGGTCCAGGAGCCTGCCTATTAAGGGGCCCTGGTGGGGTCTACGGGCGAAACTCTTTGCGGGGGTTGAGGGGGCGGATCCCGCTGAAGGTAATTTTAGCAATGTCTGATATTTACATAACTTTGTTATAAAACTTAGACTTAGTTCAGTTCCCGGAACAGGAGTGTATTAATGGTTAATCACCCTCTGCCAACTATAGACTGAGACGTTGTGCATTTTTCATGTTTATTCCATGCTTTAAGAACACCAGTCAAAGTGGCATGATAGTTAAAACGGTACAGTCAATAGTAAAGATACCCATACATGCCGAGATCTCACATTTTTTATCTACATGACATCGTTCATGGCATCATTTTTAACGTTGAGCCCATCAAAAAAATAGTCTCTTCATCAAACTGGCCCGCAGTTTTTAGGTACGCACGTGAAATTGTGTATACAAAAAAATGTATGAAAATTTTCCAAATGGTGCGTATAATCTGATGGTCAACAGTTTCCGGTTTTCAGGGTTGAAAATAATTGAATTACCTTCAGCCTGTTGTGGAACAGGCTACGAGGTATATTCATATCAAATGCGCAGTTGTACAGCAATTGTTTTTGTTTTATTGCGTAATGTTGCTTTACCCACCCCTCCCGCTTCCGCTCCCCCTCCCCCTCCCCCTCCCCTCCCCCTCTTTTGGGGGGTCAAATTTACCTAGGGGCACTTGCCCCCGCGGCTCCCCCCTGGATCTGCTTATGAATTTGGGCCCAGAACGAACGATCACGGTATGATCTTTCTGTTGTTTATTAATACCTTTTTTTCTAGTGAAAAAAGGGCAGCAAATACAAGATGCATGGCGAGTCCTAAAATGAGCTGGCAGTCGATTTATTCCATTCTGGCTTCGCGTTGTTAGCTTAACCTTGACGGCTGATTTAAACGCTGAGAATCAATCGCGTTGGATCTTCTTGAATATGTTTATTATTTAAATGTTTGAAAAACATATTCTTGAGGATCTAATTAAAACGCAAGTGGTTCTCATAGTTAGGCCGTCGAGGTAAAAGCAAACAGCGCGAAACTAGAGTTGAATAGATCGACTGCCAGCTCATAACATTGTGAAGGACTCGCCATGCAACTTGTATCTGCTGCATTTTATTTCACTAAGAAAGAGGTAAAAAAACAAAACCATAAAGATCAGACCGTGAGCCTTTGTTCTTGACCCAAACTAAGAATAAATTAGATATGATATTTCTAACTAAATGGTGGACTGCAAATAATAAACAAAACAAAAAATTACAGGCAAACAAACTAATAATTTAAAAGAAGCAATCATTATTCTTTGTACAATCTTTCAATAACGTTTTTCTAATGGGATCATCACGCAGGATTTAAAAATGTCTCTGTAATACAATTAATGTTTTATTTTTTAAGCATGTCAATTCATTTTAAGTATTACCTTGTGATTATACTGACCATATTTTGTGTTTTTAAACCGACGTAAATAAAAATAAATATTATGAATTTCAACAATATTGAAATTCGTATTATTCGTATAATGTTAGTATGAAAGTCCCCTTATCATAAAGTAAGAATCAGAGCCAATTTCCGTGTCAAATGCTAGTGTCAAAGTCAGGGCGGTACCAGGGTATTTGTATGGGGCGAGTAAGCGTAGTCTTAACACTTACGGCGTGAGGTCGAGGAGCCTGCCCAAGGGCCCCTGGTGGGGTCTAGGGACGAAGTTCTTGGTGGGGTTGAGGGGTGGAAATTTTAGCAGGTCTGAATGGCACTGAAAAGCTTCCCTTGCTATATTTACATAACTCTGTTCCCGGAAGCTGTTGGTTTTTGCCATATCGTAAGACCAGGGAGGACTCTCCATCTAAATTAAATATGTCGAAAATATATGGGTTTTTATATCATAATTGTACACTTTAAACTAACTCTTAAAACTCAAAAAATACTAAACTACATGTAGTCTACGCTAGATACTTAATATAACGCATCGCCGTCAGTGGGAGTATTTTAGCTCTGGGTGTGGGGTAATTTAAATAGTCTCGTGTCCTTAGTACAGTGCTACAACCGGCGCGGATCCATGGGGGGGGGGGTTAGCGGGGGGGCACATCTCAATTTAACTTCATGCAGTGACACCGATTTATAGATCATTGTATGAATGGAGAGGGTGGTGGTCACAACGTGACCGTGCTTCACACCCCTTTACCGTGTATCTGGGGATTTCTACGAGAAGAACGAGCGAGCGAAGCGCAAAGTCTTACGGCGAGGGGTCCTGGGCCCACTTTAGGGCCCCTGGAATTTTGTTAAACATTCGGTGCTCTCTAGGACACTTCAGAGGCGTTTCACACATTGTTTTTACACAGTTAAACTTTGCCTTTAACAATTGATTTCTTTAATTCCTAGGGGGGAATGGGTCGGTTATTGATATAAACAGCATTCTAGCCAGGTTGTAATTGCTAGAACGACGAGCAAATGCGAAGCCTTGTGGCTCGGGGTCCGGGGTCCGGGGCCCGCGGTAGGGCCCAAGGAACAATTTTGAACACAGATACTTTCTGCATGGTGCAATCTGAAACTGTTAACAGGAAATTAACACATCATTTAAATGTGCTTTATTTGCCTCTTAGCAATTATTGCTTTGCTATATATTTTTTAGGGGGGATAGGTTGGCTTAAGGGGGACACATGCTCCGTTAATGAGAAACAGCGTACTAGCTAGGATGTAATTACAATGTATAGCGTACAATAAGATGCTCTCTAGAATATTCCAGAGGCGTTTTACTTACTACTTTTTGCCACGTTTATTGAGAATTTGCTTCTTTGCCATTTATTTATTCGCTTTTTCCTGCCGAAAATAAGGGCGTGCGTGCCCGATGGACCATTCCTTCAACTCACCTTTGTTTATTAAAACAAATACCTAATGCAGGAGTGTATGGTTAATCGCCCTCAGTCAACTCAGACTGAGACGTTGTGCATTTTTCATTTTTATTCCATGTTTTAAGAACACCGGTCAAAGTGGCATATGGTTAAAACGGTACAGTCAATAGTAAAATTTCCCACACAAGCCGAGATCTCACATTTGTCGTCGACATGACATCATTCAAGGCATCACTTTTGACGTTGAGCCCATCTAAAAAATAGTCTCTTTATCAAACTGGCCCGCAGTTTTTAGGTACGCACGTGAAATTATGTATACAAAATAATGTATCAAAGTGTCCAAAGGGTAAGTGTAATCTACGGAAGTGTAAAAAGGACATGGTAAAAAAAAGCCATTCACCCGGGCGGATTACTATTTCGCCAGGGCTAAATAGTAATCCGCCCGGGCAAAATAGTAATCCGCCCGGGCGAAATAGATATCCGCCCGGGCGAAATAGTAAGTCCGCCCGGGCGAAATAATTATCCGCCCGGGCGAAATAGTAGTCCGCCTGGGTGAATTAGAAATCCGCCGGGGGAAATCAGTAATCCGAATAGCTTCTCTCTTTTTTCCCCGTGTCCTTTATACACTTCACGCGATAATCTGATGGTCAACAGTTTCCATTTTCAGGGGTGAAAATATCTATTGAATACCTTCGGCCTGTTGTGAAACAGGCTTCGAGGTATATTCATATCAAATGCGCAGTTGTACAGCAAATATTAATTTTTATTGCGTAATGTTGCTTTAACTCAGTGTCCCTCCCGCTTCCGCTCCCCCCCCCCCTCTTTTGGGGGTCAAATTTACCCAGGGGCACGTGCCCCCGCGGCTCCCCTGCCCTGGATCTGCTTATGTTTGTTAATAACAACAGGCCAGTCTGGTATAATCATTGATACTCAGTCAACACTTGAACTCTTTACCGTCCACGTGGGGATTGAAAATCGACATGTGACAAAAGGCCGATCCTCCTGCAACCGGGGTCGCTATAACGATTTGATAAACCTATTATAACCCTATATTAGGCAAAATTTACAGACCATCCTATTTAGAATGTGACGTCATCAAAGGTTTTGGATTTTGACAAAAATTGCACTTTTGAAGGGCATTCAAGACAATGTCATTTTAAACTGAGTTGGAGACTTGAAACTCTATCTATTGGAAGTCGAGTGGATCCCCAACCTCATAAATTGTGGGGGTTTGTTTAACCCCTCTTTAGTGAACATACGCGTCCGATGTAATGAAAGGTCCAGGGCCCTATTGTTTGGAGCTGGTTAGGCAGAAAAATACTTTATCATTTTCTGCTGCACAAAAGTAAGCAGGATACCATTATATTTTGGCTGGGAACCTTAATCTGGTTAGCAAAATGTTGTTGTGCTTAATATTATAGTTATGATTCTTTAAGCAGCTCTATGAAATTGGGCCCAGAACGAACACTCATGGTCTGATCTTTCTGTTGTTTATTTACCTTTTTCTAGTGAAAAAAAGGCAGCAGAAACAAGATGCATGGCGAGTCCTAAAATGAGCTGGCAGTCGATCTATTTCATTCTGGCTTCGCGTTGTTAGCTTTACCTTGACGGCTGATGTAACTCTGAGAATCAATCGCGTTGGATCTTCTTGAATATGTTTATTATTTAAATGCTTGAAAAACATATTCGTGAGGATCTAATTAAAACGCAACTGGTTCTCAGAGTTAGATAAGCCGTCGAGGTAAAAGCAAACAGCGCGAAGCTAGAGTTGGATAGATCGACTGCCAGCTCATAATGTTGTGAAGGACTCGCCATGCAACCTGTATCTGCTGCATGTTCTTTGACTAGAAAAATGTAAATAAACAACCAGAAAGATGAGACCGTGAGCGTTCGTTTTTGACCCAATTTCATAGAGCTGTCTATAAGTAAAAATAAAGATATATGATTTTTCTAACTAGTGTAATAAATGGTGGATCGACTGCAAATATACAAAACAAAAAAATAAAAAGCAAACAAACTAATAATTTAAAAGAAGCAATCAGTATTCTTTGTACAGTATCTTTCAATAAAGTTTTTCTAATCGAATGATAGGGAGGATAGGTTGGCTAATATAGGGGGACACATGCTCCGTTTATGTAGAAACAGCTTTCTAGCTGTGATGTAATTACAATGTATAGCATAATAAGGCATTTTACTTTACGAGAAGAATGAGCGAACGCAAAGCCTTTACGGCGTGGGGTCTGAGCCCGCTTGATGGCCCTGAAAAGAAACATTACAATTAGATGCTCTCTGGTGCAATTTAGAATATTTCAGAGGCGTTTTACTTACTACTTTTTGCCCAGTTTATTGAGAATTGGCTTCTGTGCCATTTATTTATTCGCTTTTTTCCTGCCAAAAATAAGGGGGAGTGCGTGCCCGATGGATCCTTCCTTCAACTCACCTTTGTTTATTAAAACAAATACCTAATGCAGGAGTGTATGGTTAATCGCCCTCAGTCAACTCAGACTGAGACGTTGTGCATTTTTCATTTTTATTCCATGATAGTTAAAACGGTACAGTCAATAGTAAAATTTCCCACACAAGCCGAGATCTCACATTTATCGTCGACATGACATCGTTCATGGCATCACTTTTAACGTTGAGCCCATCTAAAAAATTGTCTCTTCATCAAACTGGCCCGCAGTTTTTAGGTACGCACGTGAAATTATGTATACAAAATAATGTATGAAAATTTTCCAAAGGGTACGTATAATCTGATGGTCAACAGTTTCCATTTTCAGGGGGTGAGAACACCTATTGAATACCTTCGGCCTGTTGTGGAACAGGCTTCGAGGTATATTCATATCAAATGCGCAGTTGTACAGCAAATATTAATTGTTATTGTGTAATGTTGCTTTAACTGTCCCTCCCACTTCCGCTCCCCCCTCCCACCCCCCTCTTTTTGTGGGCCAAATTACCCAGAGGCACGTGCCCCCGCGGCTCCGCTGGATCTGCTTATGTTTGTTAATAACAACAGGCCAGTCTGGTATAATCATTGATACTCAACACTTGAACTCTTTACCGTCCACGTGGGGATTGAAAATCGAAATGTGACTAAGGGCCGATCCTCCTGCAACCGGGGTCACTATAACGATTTGATAAACCTATACCCTATTTTTAAATATTAATAGGGTTACGCAGGTAACATAATTCCCTTAATTAATTTCCCTTCTCCCTTGCTTTAGTCCCTCTTCTTTTTCAATTTTTCTTCTTCTTTCTTTCTTTCTTTCTTTCTTTCTTTCCTCGTTCCTTTCTACTGGTATCATCACGCAGGATTAAAAAATGTCTTTGTCAAAGTGGTAAAAACAAATATTTTATACTTTTTCCGAGCAAAATTTTAACCGTGCCTTCATCAGACATCAAAAACAAACAGGTATCTTTATTCCAAAGAGAATATTTTTGTGCCAGTCAAAATCGTCTTGATTGAAAATCATCAAAATTCAGTAATGAACTGAAAAATATCTGCAGAGAAATGAACAGACCGTAATATATTTAAAATGTGACGTCATCGAACGTTACTGAATTCTGACAAAACATTGCACTAGAAGGGTATTTATTTTATTATAACTTTTTTTTTTTAACAGGATACAATCAGCTCAGAGGCTGTTTACCATAAAGGCCCTGATTTTGAGCAGCATTCAATATCTCGAGAAACAAAATGACACCGTATAAAACCTATAGTTTGTAATTCACTGCACGACGACATCCTGAACAATAGACTTCAAAATATCGATCACTCACGTTCAACGAACGCTGAATCCCTTTACTATGGTGGCCTTGAAGGGTCATCGAACATACATATCTACGTAAATACCTGCGAGTTAGGGGCACAAATCGTGAATATCTATTTGCGTAAATATTCGCACCACGGCCGAAATCGTGAATATTTACGTAAATATTTACGCAAATATTAGCGATTTGGGGCACAAATCGCGAGTATTGCGTAAATATTTACCAACATATTTTCTGTTTAATGCTCCTTCAGGGCCATCGTATTTTAAGTTTAATCCTGTTCACTTTTCTATCACACATAATAAAGCAATTTACCTTGGAACCCAAGATAATAAACATACACACAAAAATGGAACAAGAATATAAATATTTTATTTTATATTATCTCAAAAATCCAATTTCCCCAACGAGCCATTTACATTTAAAGGTGGGAAATTTACTTTTCACCTTGAAAAGATTTCCTCGAAATAAAAATGTGGTTTTCTCGAAATCATATAGTTCTCTTGAAATATTTCTAGGGATGGAAGTGATTTTTCGATTGAGAGTGATATTTGCTCAACATGTTAAACTGTTTACCTGTCCCTTCAGAGGCTCCATCAATGTACGTGTTAAGAATACTTATAGGCTGCTGCCTGTTTACACTGTTGGCCCATTACAGACTCCTGGGTCAGAACTGATTCCAGGTCCCAGACCCAGTTCTGGATTTAGGCTGACCCGGAAGGTTTTTTTAATGGAATTTGAACTTGGATTCGGCGTAAATTTAACCTTTTTTCTGTGTCATACTGACTCAGAAATAGGTCAGGCCCCACGGGACCGTGCACCGGGTCAATGCGAAAAAAAACGAAAAAAACTTCTGAGTGATTTCAACATCTTCCAAAGAAGAATGAGAATTGCTTTCCTAATACACAACAAATCTGCCAAGGCTCAACCATTCAAACCACCCTCAAAATGGCTTCCAAATTCTACACAATGTGCGACCCTCGAAAATTATTTAGAAGCCACCAAATACCAACTTGCTCATATTCGATTGCGCAACCAGCTCAGAAATATGACCAAACAGGAAATGTCAGCCATTACCAAACTTAAACACAACCCAGACATCGTAATCAAACCTTACGACAAAGGAAGAGGCATCTGCATAATGAACCGAACCGATTACCTAGAAGTAGGTTACAGACATCTTGAATCCGAGCACTACGAACAGCTTGATCAAGACATCACACAACAGACCACCACAATGGTCCACAACCTCTTCATAAATATGCATAGAGACCAACACATCAATAAACACACCCTGGCATACCTTGATCCACTCCCGCAACCAGGCAACTGCCCTACCATGTATTTTCTCCCGAAGATACATAAAACACCACCCGCGGGCACGCCTTTTGTTGGGAGACCTATAATAAGTGGATGTTCAAGCCCTACGGCCAAAATATCCGAATTTGTGGATTATTTCCTCCTTCCGATAGTTACCGCCCAACCAACATAAAATGTCCGCGATACCGCAGACATATTGCGAAAACTTGAGGAAGCCACATTCCCACAAAATGTTCTAATAACAAGTATTGATGTTGTCTCAATGTACACAAACGTCCGTCAGACGGAAGCAATAAACAGTGTTTGCAATGCCCTCGACCGAACCAACCACCCGTACTCCATCACAAAACCACCCTCCAACTACATCCGAGAGTTATTGGAACTGATATTAGGAAGAACTTGCTTCCAATTCGGTGACAACCACTACCTCCAAAAAATTGGATGCGCCATGGGCTCAACAGCAAGCCCCGAAATCTGTGATATCACACTACATGATCTGGAAAAACAAATCCTAGAAAAAGCTGATCACATCCTCACTTGGTGGCGTTATAGAGACGACATACTTGTCATCTATGACAGCATTCTTGACAATTTCAAGAGCCTGATCCACGACATGAATCAAATACACCCAACCCTCAAATTCACTTTTGAGGCCTCGGATACTTCAATCAACTACCTTGACTTAACAATCTTCAAAGGTAATAGATTCAGTGACACTGGTATTTTAGACACAAAAGTATATACCAAACCCACTGAAACCTACCAATACCTCCACAAAACATCATCACACCCCCCACATGTGTTCAAAGCTTTCATATACGGAGAAACACTCCGTTATGCCAGAAACACAAACAATGAAGATGATTTTCTACTCAAAGTCAACGATTTCTCTAAAAAGCTAACTGCAAGAGGCTACAGCCTTACAGAGATAAACAAAACCACAACTAAGGTATAACACGAAGACCGATCTAATTTGATTCACAAACAGTAGAGAAATGCAGAAAGCAAAACTCCACTGGTTTTCAGTACGACATACAACCCGTACATCAACCAAAGTGACCTAAACAAATCCATCAAACAACACTGGTCTCTAATACGCAATCATGAACCACTGTCGGAGATCTTTCCAGATCCCCCTTCATTGCGTACAGAAAAGATCAAAACATAAGGGAAAAATTGATCAGAGCAAAACTAAACCGGAGTCAAACTGACCCCACCCCTAAACAGCTCGCTCCTCCCCCTGATGATTCGGGTTTTGTAGACCCGGACGAAACACTAAACATCCTTATCTCCTTACTGGAGGAACAAGTCACTGATACTGAAAACTTAACTCAGATTTAAAAATCCGCATTCGGATTTATCACATACTATCTGAACCTAAGCGGAAAACAAAAACTAATGTCTCTCACGAGACATGAGACCCACAGATTCTACTATAGAATCACCCACACGCAACTGATGAGTGCCAAGAAGGCATGAAAACATGTTATTGCTAGAACAAAGAGGATCTGAAAAAATATCCTCGCGGTCTCCCCCCAACAAAATATCCTGACACATCTGTCAACCGGTTCTTCGGGTCCCCCTTTTTTTGTTCACCAATCACCACAGTCAACTTGACAAAACACGAACAAAAAAACCCCAGACGCTGACCATACCCATAAAACATGTAAAAACATATTTACGGTTTTATGCTTATCTCAAGTCAACAGTGTGGAGTGTCACTGAATTGGACAGCACCATCATTTTTCAATCATTTTAGCAGGTCTGAATGGCACTGAAAAGATTTCCTTGCTATATTTACATAACTCTGTTCCCGGAAGCTGTTGGTTTTTGCCATATCGTAAGACCAGGGAGGACTCTCCATCTAAAATCCATGTCGAAAATATATGGGTTTTTATATCATAATTGTACTCTTTAAACCAACTCTTGAAACTCAAAGAATACTAAACTACATGTAGTCTACGCTAGGTACTTAATATAACGCATCGCCGTCAGTGGGAGTATTTTAGCTCTGGGTGCGGGGTAATTTAAATAGTCTCGTGTCCTTAGTACAGTGCTACAACCGGCGCGGATCCATGGAGGGGTGTAAGCGGGGGGGGGGGCACACCTCAATTTAACTTCATGCAGTGAAACCGATTTTATAGATCATTGTATGACTGGAGAGGGTGGTGGTCACAACGTGACCGTGCTTCACACCCCTTTACCGTGTATCTGGGGATTTCTACGGGAAGAACGAGCGAGCGAAGCGCAAAGTCTTACGGCGAGGGGTCCTGGGCCCACTTTAGGGCCCCTGGAATTTTGTTAAACATTCGGTGCTCTCTAGGACACTTCAGAGGCGTTTTACACATTGTTTTTAAACAGTTAAACTTTGCCTTTAACAATTGATTTCTTAAATTCCTAGGGAGAAATGGGTCGGTTATTGATATAAACAGCATTCTAGCCAGAATGTAATTGCTAGAACGACGAGCAAATGCAAAGCTTTGTGGCTCGGGGTCCGGGGTCCGGGGCCCGCGGTAGGGCCCAAGGAACAATTTTGAACACAGATACTTTCTGCATGGTGCAATCTGAAACTGTTAACAGGAAATTAACACATCATTTAAATGTGCTTTATTTGCCTCTTAGCAATTATTGCTTTGCTATATATTTTTTAGGGGGGATAGGTTGGCTTAAGGGGGACACATGCTCCGTTTATGAGAAACAGCGTACTAGCTAGGATGTAATTACAATGTATAGCGTACATAAGGCATTTTACTTTACGAGAAGAATGAGAAAACGCAAAGCCTTTACGGCGTAGGGTCCATGGCCCCCTTTTGGGCCCTGGTGAAAAGAAACATTACAATAAGATGCTCTCTAGAATATTTCAGAGGCGTTTTACTTACTACTTTTTGACCAGTTTATTGAGAATTTGCTTCTTTGCCATTTATTTATTCGCTTTTTCCTGCCGAAAATAAGGGCGTGCGTGCCCGATGGACCATTCCTTCAACTCACCTTTGTTTATTAAAACAAATACCTAATGCAGGAGTGTATGGTTAATCGCCCTCAGTCAACTCAGACTGAGACGTTGTGCATTTTTCATTTTTATTCCATGTTTTAAGAACACCGGTCAAAGTGGCATATGGTTAAAACGGTACATTCAATAGTAAAATTTCCCACACAAGCCGAGATCTCACATTTGTCGTCGACATGACATCATTCAAGGCATCACTTTTGACGTTGAGCCCTTCTAAAAAATAGTCTCTTTATCAAACTGGCCCGCAGTTTTTAGGTACGCACGTGAAATTATGTATACAAAATAATGTATCAAAGTGTCCAAAGGGTAAGTGTAATCTACGGAAGTGTAAAAAGGACATGGTAAAAAAAAGCCATTCACCCGGGCGGATTACTATTTCGCCAGGGCTAAATAGTAATCCGCCCGGGCAAAATAGTAATCCGCCCGGGCGAAATAGATATCCGCCCGGGCGAAATAGTAAGTCCGCCCGGGCGAAATAATTATCCGCCCGGGCGAAATAGTAGTCCGCCTGGGTGAATTAGAAATCCGCCGGGGGAAATCAGTAATCCGAATAGCTTCTCTCTTTCTTCCCCGTGTCCTTTATACACTTGGTCAACAGTTTCCATTTTCAGGGGTGAAAATATCTATTGAATACCTTCGGCCTGTTGTGAAACAGGCTTCGAGGTATATTCATATCAAATGCGCAGTTGTACAGCAAATATTAATTTTTATTGCGTAATGTTGCTTTAACTCAGTGTCCCTCCCGCTTCCGCTCCCCCCCCCCCTCTTGGGGGTCAAATTTACCCAGGGGCACGTGCCCCCGCGGCTCCCCTGCCCTGGATCTGCTTATGTTTGTTAATAACAACAGGCCAGTCTGGTATAATCATTGATACTCAGTCAACACTTGAACTCTTTACCGTCCACGTGGGGATTGAAAATCGACATGTGACAAAAGGCCGATCCTCCTGCAACCGGGGTCGCTATAACGATTTGATAAACCTATTATAACCCTATATTAGGCAAAATTTACAGACCATCCTATTTAGAATGTGACGTCATCAAAGGTTTTGGATTTTGACAAAAATTGCACTTTTGAAGGGCATTCAAGACAATGTCATTTTAAACTGAGTTGGAGACTTGAAACTCTATCTATTGGAAGTCGAGTGGATCCCCAACCTCATAAATTGTGGGGGTTTGTTTAACCCCTCTTTAGTGAACATACGCGTCCGATGTAATGAAAGGTCCAGGGCCCTATTGTTTGGAGCTGGTTAGGCAGAAAAATACTTTATCATTTTCTGCTGCACAAAAGTAAGCAGGATACCATTATATTTTGGCTGGGAACCTTAATCTGGTTAGCAAAATGTTGTTGTGCTTAATATTATAGTTATGATTCTTTAAGCAGCTCTATGAAATTGGGCCCAGAACGAACACTCATGGTCTGATCTTTCTGTTGTTTATTTACCTTTTTCTAGTGAAAAAAGGCAGCAGATACAAGATGCATGGCGAGTCATAAAATGAGCTGGCAGTTGATCTATTCCATTCTGGCTTCGCGTTGTTAGCTTTACCTTGACGGCTGATGTAACTCTGAGAATCAATCGCGTTGGATCCTCATGAATATGTTTATTATTTAAATGCTTCAAAAACATATTCGTGAAGATCTAATTAAAACGCAAGTGGTTCTCAGAGTTAGAGAAGCCGTCAAGGTAAAAGTAAACAGCGCGAAACTAGAGTTGAATAGATCGACTGCCAGCTCATAATATTGTGAAGGACTCGCCATGCAACTTGTATCTGCTGCATGTTCTTTGACAAGAAAAAGGTAAATAAACAACCACAAAGATAAGACCATGAGCGTTCGTTCTTGACCCAATTTCATAGAGCTGCCTATAAGTAAAAATAAAGATATATGATTTTTCTAACTAGTGTAATAAATGGTGGACTGCAAACACAAAACAAAAAAAATAAAAGGCGAACTAACTAATAATTTAAAAGAAGCAATCACTATTCTTTGTACAGTATCTTTCAATAAAGTTTTTCTAATAGAATCATCACGCAGGATTGCAAATGTCTTTGTAATACAATTAATGTTTGATTTTGTAAGCATGTCAGTTCATTTTTAGTATTACCTTGTGATAATACTGACCGTATTTTGTGTTTTTAAACCCGTCGCCGACGCCACGAACTGACACACTGTGTACAAAACCATTTTTTTCAGTTTTGTGCATGTTTAGACCATGTTAACCGAGTCCTACAATTTCATGAAATTTCAACGCTTCAGGAGCACTTGACTTTTTTTAATTACGATGATGATGCTAAAGCAACTTCGCACCAGAACTGGAAATTTTCGCCACCACGAACTGACACAGAGGTTCAATTTACCATTGCAACACACGGCGCGCACAAACCTCAAAAGTGGAAAAAACGTTTCCACGAACTGACACAAACCCTTGGTGTGTAGCGCGCGCTGACCTACATTTTCACGAACTGACACAAACGCATTGTAATACATTGGATGGTGTCAGTTCGTGGCGATGGAAAATGCCTGGTTGCGTAAATTTTCGTCGCCACGAACTGACACAAACCTTTCTTACTTAATCGCTTATTAATTTAGGACAAAAAGCAACAAAAAGCACCGTTTATATGAAGTTCAAAGCATCAAGTTCCCACTGTAGGAAAACTAGTTGAAAATACCTCGGTTTTTTGCAGGAAAACTTCATTTTAAAAAACGTTCAACTTCAAACGCTGTTTTCTCAGATTGCTTTACTGGTATCTACGTGTGTGTCAGTTCGTGGTGTCGGCGACCCGACGTAAATAAATAAAATAATACGAGTTTCAAAAATATTGAAATTCGTGTTAGGCCTATTCGTTTAATATTATTATGAAAGTCCCCTTATTATAAAGTGCGTACCAGAGCCAATTTCCGTGTCAAATGCTAGTGTCAAAGCAAAGGCGGTACCAAGGTATTTGTATGGGGGCGAGTAAGCGTAGTCTTAACACTTACGGCGTGGGGTCCAGGAGCCTGCCTAAGGGCCCCTGGTGGGGTCTAGAGGCGAAGCTCTTGGCGGGGGTTGAGGGGCGGATCCCCTTGAAGTTGGTTTTAACATGTCTGAATGGCCTAGAAAAGCTTTCCTTGCTGTATTTACATAATTAAATTATTCAAGTTTTGATATCATGATCTACCTTTTAAAAAAAACTCTTGAAACTAAAAAAAATTACTGAACCATGTAGTCTACGCTTAGTACTTGATATACCGGCAGTTATGCATAATCGTCAGTGAGAGTACGTATAGCTAGAGGTGCGGGGTAATTTATATGGCCTGCTGTCCTTAGTACAGTGCTACAACCGGCAAGGATCCATGGGGGGGGGGGTTAAGCGGGAGGGGGCACACTTCAATTTAACTGCATGCAGTGACACCGATATTATAGATCACTGTATGACTGGGGAGGGTGGTGGTTCCATCGTGTTCGTGCTTCACACCACTTTTCTGTGTGTGTGTGTGTGTGGCATTTCTACGAGAAGAACGAGCGAGCGAAGCGCAAAGTCTTACGGCGAGGGGTCCTGGGCCCACTTTAGGGCCCCTGGAAAAAAATACATTCGGTGCTCTCTGGGACACTTCAGAGGCGTTTCACACATTGTTTTTACATAGTTTAACTTTGCCTTTAACAATTGATTTCTTTAATTCCTAGGGAGAAATGGGTCGGTTATTGATATAAACAGCATTCTAGCCAGAATGTAATTGCTAGAACGACGAGCAAATGCAAAGCTTTGTGGCTCGGGGTCCGGGGTCCGGGGCCCGCGGTAGGGCCCAAGGAACAATTTTGAACACAGATACTTTCTGCATGGTGCAATCTGAAACTGTTAACAGGAAATTAACACATCATTTAAATGTGCTTTATTTGCATCTTAGCAATTATTGTTTTGCTATATATTTTTTAGGGGGGGGATAGGTTGGCTTAAGGGGGACACATGCTCCGTTTATGAGAAACACCATACTAGCTAGGATGTAATTACAATGTATAGCGTACATAAGGCATTTTACTTTACGAGAAGAATGAGAAAACGCAAAGCCTTTACGGCGTAGGGTCCATGGCCCCCTTTTGAGCCCTGGAGAAAAGAAACATTACAATAAGGTGCTCTCTAGAATATTTCAGAGGCGTTTTACTTACTACTTTTTGCCCAGTTTATTGAGAATTTGCTTCTTTGCCATTTATTTATTCGCTTTTTCCTGCCGAAAGTAAGGGGGAGTGTGTGCCCGATGGACCCTTCCTTCAACTCACCTTTGTTTATTAAAACAAATACCTAATGCAGGAGTGTATGGTTAATCGCCCTCAGTCAACTCAGACTGAGACGTTGTGCATTTTTCATTTTTATTCCATGTTTTAAGAACGCCGGTCAAAGTGACATGATAGTTAAAACGGTACAGTCAGTAGTAAAATTGCCCACACAAGCCGAGATCTCACATTTTGTCGTCGACATGACATCGTTCACGGCATCACTTTTGACGTTGAGCCCATCTAAAAAATGGTCTCTTTATCAAACTGGCCCGCAGTTTTTAGGTACGCACGTGAAAATTGGTATACAAAATAATTTATCAAAGTGTCCAAAGGGTTAGTATAATCTACGGAAGTGTAAAAAGGACATGGTAAAAAAAAAGCTATTCAGCCCGGGCGGATTACTATTTCGCCAGGGCAAAATAGTAATCCGCCCGGGCAAATAGTAATCCGCCCGGGCGAAATAGTAATCCGCCCGGGCGAAACAGTAATCTACCCGGGCAAAATAGTAATCCGCCCGGGTGAATTAGATATCCGCCGGGGGAAATTAGTATTCCGAATAGCTTCTCTCTTTTTTCCCCGTGTCTTTTATACACTTCACGCAATAATCTGATGGTCAACAGTTTCCATTTTCAGGGGTGAAAATATCTATTGAATACCTTCGGCCTGTTGTGAAACAGGCTTCGAGGTATATTCATATCAAATGCGCAGTTGTACAGCAAATATTAATTGTTATTGCGTAATGTTGCTTTAACTCAGTGTCCCTCCCGCTTCCGCTCCCCCCCCCTCTTTTGGGGGTCAAATTTACCCAGGGGCACGTGCCCACGCGGCTCCCCTGCCCTGGATCTGCTTATGTTTGTTAATAACAACAGGCCAGTCTGGTATAATCATTGATACTCAGTCAACGCTTGAACTCTTTACCGTCCACGTGGGGATTGAAAATCGACATGTGACAAAGGGCCGATCCTCCTGCAACCGGGGTCGCAATAACGATTTGATAAACCTATTATAACCCTATATTAGGCAAAACTTACAGACCATCCTATTTAGAATGTGACGTCATCAAAGGTTTTGGATTTTGACAAAAATTGCACTTTTGAAGGGCATTCAAGACAATGTCATTTTAAACTGAGTTGGAGACTTGAAACTCTATCTATTGGAAGTCGAGTGGATCCCCAACCTCATAAATTGTGGGGTTTTTTTAACCCCTCTTTAGTGAACAATACGCGTCCGATGTAATGAAAGGTCCAGGGCCCTATTGTTTGGAGCTGGTTAGGCAGAAAAATACTTTATCATTTTCTGCTGCACAAAAGTAAGCAGGATACCATTATATTTTGGCTGGGAACCTTATTCTGGTTAGCAAAATGTTGTTGTGCTTAACATTATAGTTATGATTCTTTAAGCAGCTCTATGAAATTGGGCCCAGAACGAACACTCATGGTCTGATCTTTCTGTTGTTTATTTACCTTTTTCTAGTGAAAAAAGGCAGCAGAAACAAGATGCATGGCGAGTCCTAAAATGAGCTGGCAGTCGATCTATTCCATTGTGGCTTCGCGTTGTTAGCTTTACCTTGACGGCTGATGTAACTCTGAGAATCAATCGCGTTGGATCCTCATGAATGTGTTTATTATTTAAATGCTTGAAAAGCATATTCGTGAAGGTCTAATTAAAACGCAAGTGGTTCTCAGAGTTAGAGAAGCCGTCAAGGTAAAAGTAAACAGCGCGAAACTAGAGTTGAATAGATCGACTGCCAGCTCATAATATTGTGAAGGACTCGCCATGCAACTTGTATCTGCTGCATGTTCTTTGACAAGAAAAAGGTAAATAAACAACCACAAAGATAAGACCGTGAGCGTTCGTTCTTGACCCAATTTCATAGAGCTGCCTATAAGTAAAAATAAAGATATATGATTTTTCTAACTAGTGTAATAAATGGTGGACTGCAAATATACAAAACAAAAAAATAAAAGGCGAACAAACTAATAATTTAAAAGAAGCAATTACTATTCTTTGTACAGTATCTTTCAATAAAGTTTTTCTAATAGAATCATCACGCAGGATTACAAATGTCTTTGAAATACAATTAATGTTTGATTTTGTAAGCATGTCAGTTCATTTTTAGTATTACCTTGTGATAATACTGACCGTATTTTGTGTTTTTAAACCCGTCGCCGACGCCACGAACTGACACACTGTGTACAAAACCATTTTTTCAGTTTTGTGCATGTTTAGACCATGTTAACCGAGTCCTACAATTTCATGAAATTTCAACGCTTCAGGAGCACTTGACTTTTTTTTAATTACGATGATGATGCTAAAGCAACTTTGCACCAGAACTGGAAATTTTCGCCACCACGAACTGACACAGAGGTTCAATTTACCATTGCAACACACGGCGCGCACAAACCTCAAAAGTGGAAAAAACGTTTCCACGAACTGACACAAACCCTTGGTGTGTAGCGCGCGCTGACCTACATTTTCACGAACTGACACAAACGCATTGTAATACATTGGATGGTGTCAGTTCGTGGCGATGGAAAATGCCTGGTTGCGTAAATTTTCGTCGCCACGAACTGACACAAACCTTTCTTACTTAATCGCTTATTAATTTAGGACAAAAAGCAACAAAAAGCACCGTTTATATGAAGTTCAAAGCATCAAGTTCCCACTGTAGGAAAACTAGTTGAAAATACCTCGGTTTTTTGCAGGAAAACTTCATTTTAAAAAACGTTCAACTTCAAACGCTGTTTTCTCAGATTGCTTTACTGGTATCTACGTGTGTCAGTTCGTGGTGTCGGTGACGACCCGACGTAAATAAATAAAATAATACGAGTTTCAAAAATATTGAAATTCGTGTTAGGCCTATTCGTTTAATATTATTATGAAAGTCCCCTTATTATAAAGTGCGTACCAGAGCCAATTTCCGTGTCAAATGCTAGTGTCAAAGCAAAGGCGGTACCAAGGTATTTGTATGGGGGCGAGTAAGCGTAGTCTTAACACTTACGGCGTGGGGTCCAGGAGCCTGCCTAAGGGCCCCTGGTGGGGTCTAGAGGCGAAGCTCTTGGCGGGGGTTGAGGGGCGGATCCCCTTGAAGTTGGTTTTAACATGTCTGAATGGCCTAGAAAAGCTTTCCTTGCTGTATTTACATAATTAAATTATTCAAGTTTTGATATCATGATCCATGTGGGGGAGGGTTAAGCGGGAGGGGGGCACACCTCATTTTAACTTCATGCAGTGACACCGATATTATAGATCACTGTATGACTGGGGAGGGTGGTGGTTCCATTGTGACCGTGCTTCACACCCCTTTACTGTGTATGTGTGGCATTTCTACGAGAAGACCGAGCGAGAGAAGCGCAAAGTCTTACGGCGAGGGGTCCTGGGCCCACTTTAGGGCCCCTGGAAAAAAAATACATTCGGTGCTCTCTGGGACACTTCAGAGGCGTTTCACACATTGTTTTTACACAGTTAAACTTTGCCTTTAACAATTGATTTCTTAAATTCCTAGGGGGAAATGGGTCGGCTATTAATATAAACAGCATTCTAGCCAGGTTGTAATTGCTAGAACGACGAGCAAATGCAAAGCCTTGTGGCTCGGGGTACGGGGCCCGCGGTAGGGCCCAAGGAACAATTTTGAACACAGATACTTTCTGGTGCAATCTGAAACTGTTCACGGGAAATTAACACATCATTTAAATGTGCTTTATTTGCCTCTTAGCAATTATTGCTTTGCTATATATTTTTTAGGGGGGGGATTGGTTGGCTTAAGCATACTAGCTAGGATGTAATTACAATGTATAGCGTACATAAGGCATTTTACTTTACGAGAAGAATGATAAAACGCAAAGCCTTTACGGGGTAGGGTCCATGGCCCCCTTTTGGGCCCTGGTGAAAAGAAACATTACAATCAGATGCTCTCTAGAATATTTCAGAGGCGTTTTACTTACTACTTTTTGCCCAGTTTATTGAGAATTTGCTTCTTTGCTATTTATTTATTCGCTTTTTTCCTGCCGAAAATAAGGGCGTGCGTGCCCGATGGACCCTTCCTTCAACTCACCTTTGTTACAAATACGTAATGCAGGAGTGTATGGTTAATCGCCCTCAGTCAACTCAGACTGAGACGTTGTGCATTTTTCATTTTTATTCCATGTTTTAAGAACACCGGTCAAAGTGGCATGATGGTTAAAACGGTACAGTCAATAGTAAAATTTCCCACACAAGCCGAGATCTCACGTTTGTTGTCGATATGACATCATTCAAGGCATCACTTTTGACGTTGAGCCCATCTAAAAAATAGTCTCTTTATCAAACTGGCCCGCAGTTTTTAGGTACGCACGTGAAATTATGTATACAAAATAATGTATCAAAGTGTCCAAAGGGTAAGTGTTATCTACGGAAGTGTAAAAAGGACATGGTAAAAAAAAAAGCCATTCAGCCCGGGCGGATTACTATTTCGCCAGGGCTAAATAGTAATCCGCCCGGGCGAAATAGTAATCCGCCCGGGCGAAATAGAAACCCGCCCGGGCGAAATAGTAATCTGCCCGGGCGAAATAGTAGTCCGCCTGGGTGAATTAGAAATCCGCCGGGGGAAATCAGTAATCCGAATAGCTTCTCTCTTTTTTCCCCGTGTCCTTTATACACTTCACGCGATAATCTGATGGTCAACAGTTTCCATTTTCAGGGGTGAAAATATCTATTGAATACCTTCGGCCTGTTGTGAAACATGCTTCGAGGTATATATATATCAAATGCGCAGTTGTACAGCAAATATTAATTTTTATTGCGTAATATTGCTTTAACTCAGTGTCCGTCCCGCTTCCGCTCCCCACCCCCCCCCTCTTTTGGGGTCAAATTTACAGCTTTCTAGCTGTGATGTAATTACAATGTATAGCATAATAAGGCATTTTACTTTACGAGAAGAGTAAGCGAAGGCAAAGCCTTTACGGCGTGGGGTCTGAGCCCGCTTGATGGCCCTGATGAAAAGAAACATTACAATTAGATGCTCTCTGGTGCAATCTAGAATACTTCAGAGGCGTTTTACTCACTACCTTTTTGCCCAGTTTATTGAGAATTGGCTTCTGTGCCATTTATTTATTCGCTTTTTTCCTGCCGAAAATAAGGGGGGTGCGTGCCCGATGGATCCTTTCCTTCAACCCACCTTTGTTTATTAAAACAAATACCTAATGCAGGAGTGAATGGTTAATCGCCCTCTGCCAGCTATAGACTGAGACGTTGTGCATTTTTCATTTTTATTCCATGATAGTTAAAACGGTACAGTCAATAGTAAAATTGCCCACACAAGCCGAGATCTCACATTTATCGTCGACATGACATCGTTCATGGCATCACTTTTTTTTTTTAGGTATATTCATATCAAATGCGCAGTTGTACAGCAAATATTAATTTTTATTGTGTAATGTTGCTTTAACTGTCCCTCCCGCTTCCGCTCCCCCCTCCCACTCCCCCCCCCCCTCTTTTTGTGGGCCAAATTACCCAGAGGCACGTGCCCCCGCGGCTCCGCTGGATCTGCTTGGGTTTGTTAATAACAACAGGCCAGTCTGGTATAATCATTGATACTCAACACTTTAACTCTTTACCGTCCACGTGGGGATTGAAAATCGACATGTGACAAAGGGCCGATCCTCTTGCAACCGGGGTCGCTATACCGATTTGATAAACAAATACCCTATGTTTAAATATTAGGCTATGCAGGTAACATAATTCCCTTAATTACTTCCCCCTTCTCCCTTCTTTAGTCCCTCTTCTATTTTTTTTTTCTATATTGCTTCACATAAGCGAATATTATTATAATCAACCTACATACCTTTTATTTCAAAATGGTTAATCGCGAAAACAACAGAAGAAAGTCAGTGTCACAAAACCAAAGAAAGGTAAAACAATTTTCACGCCACTGCTCTGTTTTATCTCATGACAGACAACTTAATCTGTTAACCGATTTGGCAACAAAAAGCGAACAATTCATAACAAACCTCTCCAATGTTGAACTTTCTACATACCAGAAAATCGCATTAGGAAAAGGTTTAAACTTCGTTCCAACCCCCGCCAAACCTAAACGCCGCTCTCTTTTGAGTGACATAAACACTTTCACACGAAGGATGAGAGTTGCTTACATTATGCATAATAAGACTTCCAAATCACAACCCTTCAAACCACCCTCCACTTGGCTTCCCAAATCAACATTTAATCTCAAACTTGAGAACTATTTGGAAGCCACCAAATCTGAACTTGCTCATTTTTCGTTTAAGACAACAAACAAACAATATGACAAAGAACCAAAGATCAGCTCTAAATCAGTTGAAAACCAACAAACAAATCGTGATCAAACCATATGACAAAGGCAGAGGAATCTGTATTGTGAATTCCACTGACTATTTGGCCGTAGGCTTCCGCCATCTTAGTTCTCAGCACTATGAAGAGCTAGAACAAGATTTGACACAATAAACTAGTCAGTTGGTACACAATGATCTCACAAAGATGGTTAACCAAAACATCATCAACCGCAAAACCTAAGAGTACCTCGACCCCCTCACACAGAAACTGGCATGCCCGACTATGTACTTCCTACCAAAAATACATAAAACTCCACCACCAGGAGAACATTTCATTGGTAGACCCATCATTAGCGGTTGCACAAGCCCTGAAGCAAAAATTTCTGAATTCGTGGATTACTTCCTCCTTCCGATAGTTACCTCGCAACCCACATATGTCCGCGATACAGTAGATATTTTGCGAAAACTAGAAGAAACTGCATTTCCACAAGATGTACTTATTACTAGCATTGATGTTGTCTCCATGTACACAAAATGTCCGCCAAACAGAGGCAATCAATTGTGTATGCGATGCGCTCGACCGAACCAACCACAAATATACCATCAACAAACCGCACTCATCTCACATCCGTACCCTTCTACAACTCATAATTGGAAGAAATTGCTTCCAATTTGGAAATAAATATTTCCTACAGAAGGTCGGTTGTGCCATGGGCTCCACAGCCAGTCCAGAAATCTGTGACATAACCCTCCATGATCTCGAAAATCAAATCCTCAAACAAGCTGAACACATTCACACGTGGTGGAGATAGAGATGATATTCTCATAATCTATGGCGGCAATTTTGAAGAATTCACAAAACTGGTACACACCATGAATCAAATGCATCCTACCCTCAAATTCACTTCTGAGGCCTCAAACAGCTCAATCAACTACCTTGACTTAACCATATTCAAAGGCAATAGGTTCAGAGAAACAGGTCTATTAGACACCAAAGTCTATACCAAACCAACTGAAACCTACCAATACCTACATAAAACATCATCACATCCTCCACACGTGTTCAACGCATTTGTTTACGGGGAAACCCTACGCTTTGCGAGAAACACAAACAACCTAGAGGATTACGAGAAAGTTGAGATATTCAAAAACAAACTGAGCGCAAGAGGTTATACTCACGATGAAGTGAACTCACAGATACAAAAAGTATCACATCATGAACGGGCAAACCTGATTCATAATAAACCGGAAGCAAAACAAAACACAAAAGCACCTCTCGTCTTCACGACAACTTACAACCCGGCACTATTCCACAAGGATATTACACGGGCAATCAACAAATTCTGGCCTCAAATTCAGAGCGATGACACACTCTCGGAAATATTTCCGAATCCACCATTCATTGCTTTCAAAAAAGACAAAAACATACGGGAAATGATCATCAGAGCAAAATTGCCAGCAGACTCAACCGAGTTTGAAAGCAACCCGAATCACAATTCTCCCGCAAATAATTCACATGAATTACAAGAAACACTTGACGACCTGATTGCTTATTTGTAATTGTTTCTTTCACTCTTTGTATATTTTATTGTTCTCTTTATGCGCTTAGAGGCTTATGCATTAGGCGCTTTACAAATGTCTTTATTATTATTATTATTATTTATTATGACAATCCAACAACGAATACGTGCCATGTCACTCC
Organism: Pisaster brevispinus; assembly: GCA_023634235.1. NCBI lineage: Eukaryota > Metazoa > Echinodermata > Asteroidea > Forcipulatida > Asteriidae > Pisaster > Pisaster brevispinus. Next base: position 7,580,832 of record JAMKCF010000018.1, read on the forward strand.
TACTCACAAACATACCCACGGCTATGCCTTTCCCCTCCCATGCCACAATTGCAACCTCACATCTTTCTAAGATGTTCAAAGAGATTTACCTGATTCCTAGAATCAACCCACATTCAACTGACGAGGAAGCGAAATTGACTTCCGAAAGCTAGCTATTGCTACCCAAAAGGATCTGAAAAAATATCCTTGATCTCGAAAACCCCTGTTCACTACCGACCCACAAGGTCAAAAAGGTCATACTTCGGTTTATCTTTTTCCCCACCACTTCTCCGTTAAAATAACGCAAGTGGAAATAGTCCAGCGCAGTTACCACACTTGAATCTATATTACCACAAATATAGCTTTCATTTTAACGAAAAGTCAACAGATACAGCGTCACTGGATGGGATAGCACCAACATTTATCTTACCAAGTCCAAGAAATGGCATCTGACGGTCCAGCAAATCAGCGCTGCTTATTTCGATCGCCCGATATGAATGTGCACAAAATTCCTACCAAAATAAATAATTTTGTTGCTGTTTTCACTAAAAACATGATCGTCGAACTCGACAGAATTTTCACAGCGGGTGAATATTGTGTTTAATGAAACTAGGGGTATGGTGTAAATTTAATTTAAAGTTTTCCCCAAAACATTGATACAATTTCCCTTTAGAATTAAGTCGGCAGTGCTTTGCCACAATCCATTCCTATACGTTTTAATGAGAGGATCCAAAGTCAATGTCATTAAATTTGACACTCTTTCAGAGTAAATTGAAACATGACGTCATCAGACATCAAAAACAAGTGGGTCTGTACATTCCGGAGAGGAAATTTTGCATCAATCAAAAGCTCAGGTCAAATTCAATGGCGTTTTGATTGAATATCATCAAATTTCACGAATGAACTGAAAAGTCTTTTTACACAAAACTTACAGACCATCCTATTTAGAATGTGACGTCATCAAAGGTTTTGGATTTTGACCAAAATTGCAATTTTGAAGGGTGTCAAAGACAATGTCATTTTAAACTGAGTTGGAGACTTGAAACTCTATCTATTGGAAGTCGAGTGGATCCCAAACCTCATAAACTTGGAGGTTTTTTTAACCCCTCTTTAGTGAACATACGCGTCCGATGTAATGAAGGTCCAGGGCCCTATTGCGTGGAGTGGTTAGGCAGAAACATACTTTATCATTTTCTGCGTACAAAAGTAAGCAGGATACCATTATATTTTGGCTGGGAACTTTATTCTGGTTAGCAAAATGTTGTTGTGCTTAATATTATAATTATGATTCTTTAAGCAGCTCTATGAAATTGGGCCCATTCTGGCTTCGCGTTGTTAGCTTTACCTTGACGGCTGATTTAAACGCTGAGAATCAATCGCGAGGATCTAATTAAAACGCAAGTGGTTCTCAGAGTTAGAAAAGCCGTCAAGGTAAAAGCAAACAGCGCGAAGCTAGAGTTGGATAGATCGACTGCCAGCTCATAATGTTGTGAAGGACTCGCCATGCAACCTGTATCTGCTGCATGTTCTTTGACTAGAAAAAGGTAAATAAACAACCAGAAAGATCAGACCGTAAGCGTTCGTTCTTGACCCAATTTCATAGAGCTGTCTATAATTAAGAATTAAGAGAAGATATTCCTAACTAGTGTAGTCAAGACTCGTTGCTTCGATGGTCACGGCACAATTCGAAATGCTTTAATCGTGGGAAATACATTTCTTATGGCCGAAAAAAATCTATATTTTTTTCTTCAAATCATCAATATATTCTCAAGGGCTTTCGTCGTGGAGGCTGCAGTAGAACTAATTTTCAATCTTTACAGCCACTGCCACTGCAGTCTTAAAATAGAAAGCGTGTGTCCGTTCAGCGGTAACCACTCGATACACCGCAACAACTTTAGACGCTCGGTTATAAGCAATTTTAAGGAGGGCTGTCGTCATGGTCACAGCAGGGTCCAATTTTTATAGAGCTGCTTAAGCAGAACATTGTGCGAAAGTAAGCAGGACACCAGTCACAGATTGTACGTGAGACATGCTATTTGGGCTGGTAACCTTATTCTGTCTGGTAAGCATAATTTATTTTGCTGAGCAACTTTTTGTGCTTAAGCAGCTCTATGAAATTGATCCAGGCCTTTGGCTGTTATTAGCTGTACGTGGAAATATAGTGAGTTCTAACCATTGATCTATCAATATAATTGAGATCAATGGTTCTAACCAACTACTGCGCGTATATTATATCGTCACCGTTTTCACGAAGGGACAATAACTTAAAAATTCGATAAAAAACTCATTTGGATTTTTTAGGTGGTTTCGATTTAGTTTAACGGTATCTAACAATTCACTAATTTATAGACCTAAAAGTCGTCTAGTTTCTTAATTATGCTAAGATGGTGAAAGACAAAAACCTCAAGAACCTGGAATTGCGTTTTCAAGAAGAGCCAAAATCCTTTTTGTGTGTTGAAGACACGGCTGGCAGAGCGCCAAATACGAGTGCTCCAGCTTTTTGCCAAAACCTTTGACCTACAATGTTTAACGCGCGCGCCCCAAACGGCCAAAACTTGTTTTTTTGTTTTCACGAAGAGCCAATTTGTGTATTGCTCTAACGCGTGGTTTTTTCCCTGGCACAGCGTAAAAAGTAAGTGCTCCGGCTTTTGCGTTTTCACGAACAGCCAATTCGTTTTTAAATACGACGCGCTGCACACAGACCACGTTTTGCACCGTTTCACGAAGAGAACATTTAGTTAATTGAATAATTACTCATTAATTAAACCGTTATGGACAAAATTGGAAACAGATTTGTATGATTTAGGATCTCTAGTTTCCTGATATGTAAAAATTTCAAAGATTAAAATATAGCGAAAAGTCTACTAGCCAGTGATTTCAAAATCAGCATTACTTCAAACGCGGTTTTCTCCAAACATACATTTTTGGCTTCAGGGGACAAATTGTCCCTTCGTGAAAACGGTGAAGATATGCACGCGCTGACCGTCACATCACTTATAATAGGCTGTGCAAATCTCGCGCGTATTCGAACATTGGGATCCGTTAAAGCGCGTGAGTTTGTTTCTATACCGCGTTAAAGCAATGTACGTGGGACCACAGTGGTCCCAAAAATGTTCGAATACGCGCGAGACTTGCACGGTCTATAACGACGTCGCCCTATTGTGATATGACGGCAAGGGCGCGAGGGGGTGGGTTAGAGTTTATTGACCCATTGCGTTGATGAAACGCACAAACGTGAAAGGCTTTCAATCATAGATATAGAATATAATACCTAGATCGGACGCGCGTACATACACACCATTAGCCGTACACACAAATTCCTGGTTCTTCATGGACGCGCTATATTCTATATATTCTATATCTATGCTATCAATGGGTTAGAGTCGTGCGCAGCGCGTACACGCGTGCACTTTGTCATTGTTTGTCATCACAGATGGCTTTAAATGACGTCATGTGCAATCCATCTATCGAACCCTTGCATAATGTACCCATAGATATAAATTATAATACCTAGATCGGACGCGAGTACATACGCTTCATTAGCCGTACACAAAAATTCCTGGTTTTTCATGGATGCACTAAACAGTCACGTGAACAGGGCAACGCACAGAAGATGAAAAGGGGAATAAGCCTAAATGATACGTTTAGTCAGAAAAGCGATTTAACTACAGTCATTCTGAATTAGAACAGTTAAATTATTCCCATAGCAATCTGGTTACGTAAGATAAAGTAGCCTTATTTATAGTTAAAGCAAAATCATAGAGTCTGGGTTGGTAAAAACACTCAACACCAAGTATCTGGCAAGTTCCTGGGCACCTGCCCAATGAAAAACATTCATTTTTCGTATTCAGAGCATTCGTTTTCAGAACATTCAGGAACAAAACAGTGCCGTCGGCTGGAATTATTTGCCATCAATTCAAATTCCCTTAATTAATGCCCAAGTTAATTATAGTTATTGCAATAAAATCCATCGTAACACAAATTGTCAGTATCACCATAGTGATTTACATTGTGACATCACACTTTACTAAGCAACTACGATTGATTTGCAGTTACGATCAGTCTTAGCTCTTTGTGAAATCGGCCCCAGGGTCGTATAAACCGGCTTGCAATAGGGAGGAGTGTTAATTATACCACGACAGCCACCACCACCACTAACCAATAACATTATCCTCGTGCATATTATTTCATTGTGTATACTTCATTTTCCATCATTTCGTCAATCTTCCTAATATCTTGTCGATATAGGCTAGTTCCCAGAGCTGAAATACACCAAAGCACCCAGTGCTCAGGGACTCGAGCCCGGTCTCGAGTCCATTTTTGGTGTACTCGGAATCAGACCGAAGAGGACTCAGACTCGGTAGAGAGGACTCGGACTCGGACAACAGGACTCGACTATAGCATTGAAAGCACCCCTACTTTTAGCAAATACGTGCAACATGTTTTATTTATTTTATTTTTTTTCACATTAAAAAATCATATTCGGCACTATAGTGTGCTCGAACGGCCAGCACTGTGATATGCCCTGTGTGTGTGTGCTTGGTCGGCCGGCTGGCCGGCCCTGACTGTGTGTACATATTCTCCGTAAAAGACACGCGTATGGTGCAGGCTTGAACTGGGTGGCAGTGATTTTCGGTGTATAGTCCTATTTTTCAAAAGAGGCGGTTTTCTCTATAGCCTTTGTTTAAAAATAAATAAATACATACATAAATACAAAACAGACAGCACAAAACAAAAGCAAACAAGCAAGCAAACAAACAACTTCAACATACATTAAATCACAAATATTTAAGGAACTTACACAAAAACAAAAATTTAAATCACACAACAGTGATATGCAACAAAAGAAAAAGAAGAAAAAGAAGAATACAGCAAGAAATACTTTAATAGATACAAAAAACACCTGTTTTTAAAGTTGAGGCCTACATCAAATAAAAAAATAAATAGCCTACAAGCCGAAAAAGGATGTAAATAATTCAACAAAATTCCCAATGTAAAAAGTAAATAAATTTAGATGCATATTGTTTTGAAGTAACTCAAAAATAAACACATATTTCACACACAAAAATATTAATACTGCGTACAGAAACTATTTTTAAAAAATGTGTTCATCATCATGGTAATGTCAAAAACGTATGACTACGCAATTGATCAGTGAACATTTTATGCCAGGGATGATCCTTACAAAAAACAATCACCATAAAATTACCGGTAGCAATTAACGAGGGGCACTTATTGTTCCCTTTGGGTCTTATCACTTCTGAATCTGACCAAAAAAAGAGATTTATGTGCCAAGTCGTGTCTCTGATTGGACGACGAAGCATTTAGGAACTTAAGCGGGCCCGGACCATACGCCGTAAGGGCTTTGCGCTCTGCTCACGCCAATTGTCTTTGAAAAAACCAGCACCCCTTTGCAAAAATTTGTTCTCGCAGGCCTGACTCCGCGGTTTTAATACTTAAAGTACATAACAAGGAATTACGTAACAAGGAATTGACTCAAAATGTCACTTTTTGTTTTGACCATTAGTTTAATAAACAAAAGGAAAAACAATTACATGAGTTCAAGAAATAATTTAGGGTAATCAATCGGAGCAAGCCGCATGAGACTGAGTGTAAACCCTCACTATCGTACATACATAAAACAATCACCACTTTAAATTGTATTAGGCCTAAAGTTACAACGAGTTTTATACGGTATACGATGGAGAAAGGAAATGAATAAACCTAATAAATAATAACATAGCTCAGTCATAAACAACAATGGTAACTGGCTATTGCTAACATTAGCATTAGCCAACCGGCCCATTAATAGTTACTACTCACATGATTATTGTTAGGTCAACTTGCGATGGACTTTTCCAGGCCCCTTTCTCCTTTCTTGGCTGTAACTTACAGCTACAGCAACTATTTCCTTCCCTTTAATAATGTAGTCATACTATAAATTACACTGTACAGTGATTTTGTTGACTAATTCAATACGGCAGGAGGGGATTCACGAACTTAAAAGACCGACCAAAGGATGTTTTGCACTACTAAAGCACAAGTTTAAACGTCTACGCGTTCGTCACGATTTAGTGCGCGTTCAAATATTTTACACTGTTCACGTGACCAATGGCCGAGCCCATGCCAGAACCTGCGTATACTATAATACGCGCGTCTGATATAGGTATTATAATGCACCACGCTGCTGGGACGCTGAGGTCACGCACACTTTTTTACGCACCAAGGACAGCTGCAGCAGCTGTCGTCCATGATCTGCCTCATTTGGCCTCAGTGAGGGCGCAGTTTGAGAGTGTGACGTCATAAGCACTGTTATGATCATGGTGTGATGGTCATGATGACAGTCCCCCTTTAAAGGGAAAGTAAAGCCTGTAGCATCAATTGATTTGTTTCAACTTTTCAATAAAAACGTTTATGGACACAACCTGAGCAAATTTCACCAAATAAAGTGGTCATGTTTTCAGTCAAAACAACAAAAACTTGTTTTATTTTGCTCATGTTCATGTTCATGTTCATACTGATTGGGGCAGTCAAAATAAGCAAAGGTGATTCGGGGTCTTCAATCGCCGTTTCAATGAATTTGACAGTACATCAGACGGACTAATTTCTCTTTAGAAATCTTACTGGTATGAAACTTATAATCAGTGAGCTTTCAGATTGAATCTATAATTATCTGTCTATAAATAACCTTCGCTAAAGTCTCCATCTTCATCACACAAAAACAACCTCTACACATTATTTGCATACCTATAGATTTGTCCTCAATAACTGGGGGGGGGTTTTACTATTTTTTTTTTACAAAATGTGTGTCTACTTAGCTGTTACTCGATCAATTTACCACATGCATGGACTAAATGTGCCAAAAACCTTGGAGCCATTCGTATAATGTGCAACTATAAGCTGCCAGTATTAATTGGCCACGTCACACAAAGCATTTTACAGGCAACCAGTGCCAGGCAATCTCCTAAAGGAAAATTCATTCACATTTCAGTTTTCTCGGTTTTTTCTTGTGGATAGTGAGTTACAGCTCGAAGAATGTCTCTTGTGCTGTTTTTATATAGTGTTCCTTGTGCATACAGTGCAAGTGGTTGCCTCCAAGTTGCCTGTAAATATTGCCCTGAGTAACATGAACAATTTAAGGTTTTTTAATTTGACAGTTTTTGTGGTAGGACGGTCTGTGGTCGGTCGCCTGTTCCTCCTTGCCACTCACTGGCTTGATAATTTATACAATTTTGTCAATCTGTTTCTATAATACATTTTATAATATTTTGCGTATTGTAACTTTTATTGACTTGTTTTGCCAGTGCAAAGTGCAATTTTAAAAAAAAAACTAACCAATTTCATGCGATTTTAAACTAGAGCAACGGACGGATTGACATATTCACCCCAACGTCATTATAACGATGACAATTTTTTTCTGGCCGATTTTACCCGAAATTTAAATGTAAATGCGCTATGGCATATCAGACGTCACAAATCTTTATTTAGAATTGGTACTGAGTCAAAAAAATCTATTTCTGCCACTGGCTTAATACCAATCGTTACACCAGCTGATAATCACCCTTTACTCAGCAAGTGTTTCTTTTTGTTTTGGGTATTTAGATGTTTACATAGATCATGAGAGGCAGGCAGAAGAACAAGGAGACTCTGGGAAGACCGTATGGGCCAAACTCACAATGTACAGCAGTATAAGTAAAACTGTCTCGTGCAAAAAACTAACACATGAACTCAATTTGGCCAGGCATGGGCAACTATATATTAACTCTGTGATCTTCACTCGAGTGACTGACTAGGAGAGTGTGCCAGATTCAAGGCAAACATTTATCACAACTGAATAAAATTGCCTAAGGTTTTTCTCACCATCATACATGATGACACCAATGTTGGCCCAAATCACAACCGACAGAAAAATACTCGAACAGAAATAGAGTAAAAATAGGGCAGAAATAGAGTAAAAATTTCAATTTTGCAAGATCTAAAAACACGCTTTAATGTATGCTATAAAATAGCACAAAGGGGACACTTTTAACCCTTGCTTCTTTCAAGTGAGGTCAAAGACATTAATTTGTAGACAAAAATGTTTTGTGGAAAAAATGCATTTTACCAAAGTGAACTTGAACATATAAGGTTTTTTTTTAATGGCCAAAATGCCCACAACACAAAAAGGTCTGTTAATATTGATTTTAAAATATATTTTGTTCACTGGTACCCCAAAGGTTTTGTCCTTATACGAAATATTAAAAACATAATAGTTTTATTGACCGTGGACGTGAAATGACTCTTAAAAGCTTTATTCGAGCAACCCAAAGGTACCACTTAAAGGCAGAGTGTACCTTTTGGTTTTTGCAACCGTTTGAATGTTTTAATCCTATATAATTGTAGATACACATAATAAAACTAACCTGTGAAAATTTCATTTCTAAAGGTGGTCGCGTTTTTTAGATATCGCCGAAAATCCGGAGCGAATATCTCCACGCAGGAAGAGTAATCCCTAATATGAATACACAATCTGAGAAACGTTTAACTGACAGTAAAGTTTCTCAGATTCGAGTTTTCGGTGATGAAAAGTGATATCTTTTTCCATAACCGCAGTACTTCGAAGTGAAATGTTTCTCAAACTGCATATTAATATCCAAAGCTGTTGTACTTCATACCAAGTAAGTTTTTATTGCCATTAATTTTCAGAGTCATTACCAAACGTATACAGACCCTTTAAGCTTAGGGTGGATATGTTTTCAATGTTATTGTATGGTAACGATGGCAACCGTTGGAAGAGACTGCTGCGCATGTTTCACCTAGTCAAAGGGTTGTCATGTGACGCGACGGAGGTAGCAGTCTCATTTGCAGGGAGGGAGGAGTACCTGATAACTCGCACCAAAAATGTTTAGGCACCGGGTCGGTCCTCTGGTGTCTCGGACCCTTGCTGGTCCCGGGAAGGCCTTTTGGTTGTATTTGGTGGCAGTTACTTGGAGTTTTCAATATGTGGAGGGTGAACTTACAGGTAAGTTAACCAAAGTCATGTTCTATATAAATCAGATCAAGGATGTGAAATTTGGTAAAGATGTGATTTATCGTCATGATTTCAATAAAGTGCAAGATTGATCGTTAAAAGGAATCTCTGTATCAAACTGAAAGTTCTCAGATATAAGTCCGTAAACAGTACAACGCGGAAAGAGTGTATTTTGTAAACCCCTCGTCACCGTTTTCACGAAGGGACAATATCGTAAAAAATCGATAAAAAACTCATTTTGATTTTTTTTTTGTGGTTTCGATTTAGTTTAACGGTATCTAACAATTCACTAATTTATAGACCTAAAAGTCGTCTAGTTTTTTAATTATGCTAAGATGGTGAAAGACAAAAACCTCAAGAACCTGGATCTGCGTTTTCACGAAGAGCCAAAATCCTTTTTGTGCGTTTAAGACACGGCTGGCACAGCGCCAAATACGAGTGCTCCGGCTTTTTGCGGTTTCACGAAGTGCCAAAACCTTTGACCTACAATGTTTAACGCGCGCGCCCCAAACGGCCAAAACTTGTTTTTTGCGGTTTCACGAAGAGCCAATTTGTGTATTGCTCTAACGCGTGGAATTTTTCCCTGGCACAGCGTAAAAAGTAAGCGCTCCGGCTTTTGCGTTTTCAGGAACAGCCAATTCGTTTAAACACGACGCGCTGCACACAGACCACGTTTTGCACAGTTTTCACGAAGAGCACATTTTGTTAATTGAATAATTACTCGTTAATTAAACCGTTATGGACAAAATTGGAAACAGATTTGTATGATTTAGGATCTGTACTTTCCTGATATGTAAAAATTTCAAAGATTAAATAGCGAAAAGTCTACCAACCAGTGATTTCAAAATCAGCATAACTTCAAACGCGGTTTTCTCCAAACATACATTTTTGGCTGCAGGGGACAGATTGTCCCTTCGTGAAAACGGTGACGCCCTACACCCCTAAAGAATAAATCAAGCAACAACGCAACCTTTTAATCAATCAGTCAACCACTCTATCGACCAATTGATCATCGGTCGATCGACTGATCGATAGTTTGATTGATTGATTTTGTTGTTGATTCATCAATTGATCAAACGATCGGTCGATTGGTTGTTTGAGTGATTGCTCAATCGATGACCGATCGATAAACTTGGTAATTGGTTGGTTGATCAATCAATCAATCAACCAACCAACCAACCAACCAACCAACCAACCAACCAACCAACCAACCAACCAACCAACCAACCAACCAACCAACCAACCAACCAACCAACCAACCAACCAACCAACCAACCAACCAACCAACCAACCAACCAACCAACCAACCAACCAACCAACCAACCAACCAACCAACCAACCAACCAACCAACCAACCAACCAACCAACCAACCAACCAACCAACCAACCAACCAACCAACCAACCAACCAACCAACCAACCAACCAACCAACCAACCAACCAACCAACCAACCAACCAACCAACCAACCAACCAACCAACCAACCAACCAACCAACCAACCAACCAACCAACCAACCAACCAACCAACCAACCAACCAACCAACCAACCAACCAACCAACCAACCAACCAACCAACCAACCAACCAACCAACCAACCAACCAACCAACCAACCAACCAACCAACCAACCAACCAACCAACCAACCAACCAACCAACCAACCAACCAACCAACCAACCAACCAACCAACCAACCAACCAACCAACCAACCAACCAACCAACCAACCAACCAACCAACCAACCAACCAACCAACCAACCAACCAACCAACCAACCAACCAACCAACCAACCAACCAACCAACCAACCAACCAACCAACCAACCAACCAACCAACCAACCAACCAACCAACCAACCAACCAACCAACCAACCAACCAACCAACCAACCAACCAACCAACCAACCAACCAACCAACCAACCAACCAACCAACCAACCAACCAACCAACCAACCAACCAACCAACCAACCAACCAACCAACCAACCAACCAACCAACCAACCAACCAACCAACCAACCAACCAACCAACCAACCAACCAACCAACCAACCAACCAACCAACCAACCAACCAACCAACCAACCAACCAACCAACCAACCAACCAACCAACCAACCAACCAACCAACCAACCAACCAACCAACCAACCAACCAACCAACCAACCAACCAACCAACCAACCAACCAACCAACCAACCAACCAACCAACCAACCAACCAACCAACCAACCAACCAACCAACCAACCAACCAACCAACCAACCAACCAACCAACCAACCAACCAACCAACCAACCAACCAACCAACCAACCAACCAACCAACCAACCAACCAACCAACCAACCAACCAACCAACCAACCAACCAACCAACCAACCAACCAACCAACCAACCAACCAACCAACCAACCAACCAACCAACCAACCAACCAACCAACCAACCAACCAACCAACCAACCAACCAACCAACCAACCAACCAACCAACCAACCAACCAACCAACCAACCAACCAACCAACCAACCAACCAACCAACCAACCAACCAACCAACCAACCAACCAACCAACCAACCAACCAACCAACCAACCAACCAACCAACCAACCAACCAACCAACCAACCAACCAACCAACCAACCAACCAACCAACCAACCAACCAACCAACCAACCAACCAACCAACCAACCAACCAACCAACCAACCAACCAACCAACCAACCAACCAACCAACCAACCAACCAACCAACCAACCAACCAACCAACCAACCAACCAACCAACCAACCAACCAACCAACCAACCAACCAACCAACCAACCAACCAACCAACCAACCAACCAACCAACCAACCAACCAACCAACCAACCAACCAACCAACCAACCAACCAACCAACCAACCAACCAACCAACCAACCAACCAACCAACCAACCAACCAACCAACCAACCAACCAACCAACCAACCAACCAACCAACCAACCAACCAACCAACCAACCAACCAACCAACCAACCAACCAACCAACCAACCAACCAACCAACCAACCAACCAACCAACCAACCAACCAACCAACCAACCAACCAACCAACCAACCAACCAACCAACCAACCAACCAACCAACCAACCAACCAACCAACCAACCAACCAACCAACCAACCAACCAACCAACCAACCAACCAACCAACCAACCAACCAACCAACCAACCAACCAACCAACCAACCAACCAACCAACCAACCAACCAACCAACCAACCAACCAACCAACCAACCAACCAACCAACCAACCAACCAACCAACCAACCAACCAACCAACCAACCAACCAACCAACCAACCAACCAACCAACCAACCAACCAACCAACCAACCAACCAACCAACCAACCAACCAACCAACCAACCAACCAACCAACCAACCAACCAACCAACCAACCAACCAACCAACCAACCAACCAACCAACCAACCAACCAACCAACCAACCAACCAACCAACCAACCAACCAACCAACCAACCAACCAACCAACCAACCAACCAACCAACCAACCAACCAACCAACCAACCAACCAACCAACCAACCAACCAACCAACCAACCAACCAACCAACCAACCAACCAACCAACCAACCAACCAACCAACCAACCAACCAACCAACCAACCAACCAACCAACCAACCAACCAACCAACCAACCAACCAACCAACCAACCAACCAACCAACCAACCAACCAACCAACCAACCGATCAATCGATCGATCGATCGATCAATCAATCAATCGATCGATCGATCATCGATGCTCATTTCAATTGCCGCAAATGGTAATTTATTCTAATTGCTTTGTAAAACTTATTATACGAGTGTACACATTGTTTATTTTCAATTGGTCTATCTGTATGTTGTTGTTGATATTTTGTTGTTGTTTTTGGTTTTTTCTTTCAGTTCTTGTGTTTATGTTGACAGGTTGTTCCTTGAGACGCCCTGCTTTTCGGAACATGCCTCCACATTACTAACCTCAATTTGTTTTTTCTTCATGTTAATGATAATGTAGAAATATTTTTTGGGGCAAATCGGTGAAAATAACACTCAGTGCGAGGGGTATAAGCAAGGGAAATAAGGGTATATTGTAAGATGGTTGGAAACAAGATACAGGTAGGGAGTTCCAAAGTGCAGCAGTGTGGGGCGTCGATGGTCAATTAATTAATTAGCGCATTTTAACTTTATTTTTACCGTGATTTATATTTATGTAAACTATAGAAAGTGTCCCTAAATTAATGTTTAGGGTTTACATACCAGTAAAGTGATGTTTTGTGGGTTTTTTTTATATTGTTTGTAAACCTGAAAAAGACAATCATCATTCATCATGGTTGATATACCATGAAAATTGAATCCGAATAAAACATGATATATAAACCACGGTTTAATTGATTCGTCGCAAAACATGGGTCATAAACTATGAACTTAAGCATCTTAAAACATGGTTTACAAATTTTACAAATTTTAACAATATGATTTAAAAACCAAGATTCATAATGCTTTAATGTTTATGGTTCAAAAACATGTTTTTTGATGGTTACATTTTCATGGTTTATAAACCATTGGCAAACACCAACACACACTTCTGAGTGAATGTGTTTGGCCCACTGGTACCGTGGTTTGGAGGGTGGTTAACAATAGCGTAGCCCCGAACAATTTGATATAACTATTGTCCCTATATTTTTAAGTGACATTGGAAGGTGACGTCATCAATGACGTCATAACATTTACTCATTAATCACCATAATTGCAACGTTCACTATATTAAAGCTCTTCATGCATTTTACAATAGCTTAGCCCCGAACCGTTTGGTATAACTATTGTCCATTTTTAAATGACATTGGAATATGACGTCATCGATGACGTCATAATATTGAAATCAACATTTTAATATTAAAACGCATCATATCTGGAGAACCATAATTGCCACGTCCACTATATAAAAGCTCTTGATGTATTTTACAAGTCTTTCGAAACCGAAAGCTCATTTTGTGTTGTTTTCACTTGAACTTTTCTTGAGAGCTGTGTGCAGACTTGAAACTTACCATGTATATGTTGTATAGATGAAATCTCAAGTCTTTGATGATGACCTCATTGATGATGTCATAACATTTTTTAAGCAACGTTTTAAAAATTCATATCTGGGGAATCATAAATAGGCCTACAAGATTGTTATACCATATCTAAGTTATTTATGCACTGTACAAATCTGCAAAATTGTTTTGTCTGAAATGCCCAGGTTGATTAAAGTAAACCAATAAAAACATTTCAATCAGAGAAATGGTTCATACGAAACGTTTCTCAGATTTCTGAGGGTTGGTGTCCGCTCGCGAATTTTGCGGTTGGACATGACAATTTCTTGTGAAAATACCAGGTCACACAGGTTTTTTGTGCTGTTTTCTCAACAAGTAGACACTGTATTCAGCTGAAACTTTCACATGTGACTTAATTTCTTGATAGCTTTGCCAATAAATCCGCATTACGTTGACAAAAACCCTAAAAAACTATGACCCAACCCTTCTGTAGTAAAAGAAGATTTAAAAAAAAATTAAAATAAAACATACCCCGTGACGCCCCCAAAATTATATTTAATAAGTTTTTTCGAAATCTGTCCAAGTGATACGTGTTTTTCCGTACTCCAAAATGAGAGGAGTAGACTGTAATTTTTAGGGTCAAATAAAAAACCAGTTTGTGCTTTGAGATTTAATTAATACATCTCGAGTTTAAGAGAATGCGGGGAGGGAGAACATAAAATATGGGGTGTTGGGGTTTTGGTGTGGGAGATTCGAAAAACTTGCCAAAGTATATACTTTGTGTTAGGCCTGACACATAAAACTCTATGATTGCGAAACAAAATCTGACACGCATCTAAAGTGCACGGATACGGTTATCGTACCTGTACCTGTATTCATATTAGCCTTTAGTCAAGGCGCACTGCGGAACCCCAGCCCAGATATCACGCACGAAAAAAGACCAGCACGAGCGGCTAAGCCGCTAAGCGCCTTACCAACTCGTTTTGGGGCTTTATGTTTTTCTTTACTTTTTGCTACCGATTTTGGTAGGAGAAATGTATGCATAATGCATTAGCTCGCTTTGATGTTGGCCAATAAGAAGACACAATTACTTGCATGACAGATGCATGAACAATGCAGGGCGAATTGATACAAATGGCACATACGAGTGACGTAGAATAGCTAGTCTGGCTTTACTGTGTTTGTATGTAGACCGCGCGGATTTGTACACATGTCCACAGCACGCATGAGAAAACCAGACTACGAATACTGCCATTGATAATGGCTGCTGTGTGTGCTGAGCCGTGAATGTTTATCTCAGATAAACAGTGTCCGATTTCCTTCAATATTTTGTGGTTATATACTTGGTTGTACCGTTCCAAACCCAAGTAATTATGAAGGTTAAATAAATACTCTTCAGTTAAACATTGTGTTGGGTGAAAAATATTGCTAAAATCAAAACATGCACGGGAAAATTGCCAGTGGAAACTTTTCGAGCCTCCAGAGTCAATTCTACGGTGGCTAATATTCGCCAATTCCTAGCCCATGTTTTATTTTACGGCGTTATATCGCCGTACAATTGCGTTTATCGCCGTACTATTGCATTTATCGCCGTACTATTGCGTTTTACCGCCGTACTATTGCGTTCTCTAGGAATGGCGAGTATGAGCCACCGTACAATTCAAATACCGCGCGGTGTATTTACATGGACGCAGGTGGTCTAGTGCACTTTCCCCGAGGGACTTCTTTCGATTTGGCAACAGGCTGTCTCGTACTTTGACGGAACGAAACACACATTTCTAGTTAGAAATAACGACAAAAATTACTTGGAAATTTAAGGAAACAAAAGTCAAATCGAGCTATTTGTGAAACAGTATTATCCATCTCAATATAGAAGAGTCCAATATTTAGCTGACAGTGATTGATAACAAGAAATAGCATCAATAAATATTTCATGGTCATGAATAACTGATTAGCAAAACGAGTTGGTAAAGGCGCTTCGCGGCTTCGCCGCTCGCGCTGGTCTTTTTTTTCGTGCGTGGATATCTGGGCTGAGGGTGCCGCGGTGCGCCTTGACTAAAGGCTATATCCGTATCCGTACGCTTGCGAAACCTCTCTAATGTCGTTCATTTTTCGCCTACTTAGTTGCTACAAAGGTGTGCGACTAAGTAAAAATTTAAAACGCGACATTGAAAAACATAATTTCGCATATGTATGTGCACATATTCGCTTAAAAAAAAAGCGAAAACAAAGTTACATCATGCGTTGTTGTATACGGTTGTCTTGGCAGTTTTTCTCCGACAACCCCGACCTCCACAGCCCCAAACTATGTTAGTCTTTGTTCGAGTCTCTCATAAAGTCCCTATCTAATACATCGTCGCGAGAGGGCGAACACACACACGAACCAACAAGAAAGCAACAGAAATCAGTTTAGTCCGAACACTGGAACCAATGTTACAGACTGAGACACTTCGGAACAATCATAATAGTAGCTAAGCAACAACACAATTCTTCTTACCAGAAGAAGATCACCAGCTAAAGTACCCTTCGCATGCACTATGTACCCTGGTAATTTTTTTCTAAGCAGAACTTAGCACCCTTCTTTTACAATAAAATTGATGAACATCAATGCTGTGGCATGCTTGCCTTTTGGGGAGTCAACAGATAGGCGTAAAATTGGCTCTCCACCGTATATCACACACGGACACTGACTTCCAAAATGGCGCAACCAACATTATGATGATGATGACGTCAGAAGAAATTGGTTCAACAAAGATATTTATTTTAACATAAATATATCTTTATGTGGACCTTTAATGTACATGACGTCATTTGAGTAGGGTACCCTCGGCTAGAGGTCAAAAGAAGGTTGTTCATTGGCCCATCTTGTGCGCTGCGGGTACACAGAATGTGCGCTTTCCCAGTGCATCATCGTTTTACCTCTAAGATGGCGGCGTAATGACGTCAGTGTATAAGTATATTTGATACATCGCTATTCTCAATGGTATCTGTTTTAGTCTTATCTTCAGATTAAATCTCATGGCGTACGTCATGTTCGACAATAATTTGTTCATTTACATCCTTGGGCTCAATGCATAAATTCTTCGTTTGTACATAACGAACTTCGGACAAAACTCACTCCGCACTACTATTGAGCAAGATCGGGTGGGTGACTTAGAGTCGCCAGACTTAATCATAGTCGAGCTAGTGTCACACGAATTCTGCGTGGTTTGACTAGTTAGTCCAACTGGATCAACCTAGCCCGAATCTCTTTTTCTCGAGTCACCTAAAAACATAATAACGTCGCTGTTTCAAGATGGTGGTTTAAGTTACGTGACGGAGTCGAAAAGGTTTTTCGCAAACGTTTTGGTTAATTTAAAGAATCTCCCATACTACGTAGTTTAACGATAAAAAGTGTAAGTTTTTTGCCAAAATGCCAATCAGTAAGAGAATAATTAATTATTGCAAGAAGAGAAATCTACGAAAATGAACAGATGGGCCAACACATTTTTATCTGCCCATCAGTCGTTCTGTCTCATTGTTAACTAGACTTGACCAGTCAATTGACTAAACGCGTTCGAGTGAAACACCGACCACGCATGCGTGATTTAAACAACTAATTGACTAAAAGGTTACCACCCGAACTTCCGAACTTATGACACTTTTATCAGTCTTGTGGCTAACTTCTTGATAAATTTGATCATCAGATATTCGATTGCCCCAAATCCCCCTCCACATACATTTATATTGTGAATGGGGGTCTACTAACGATACTTACACTTGGAGCCACTGCATGGTGCATATTTTACTAAGGGTGCACACCATTAAATAGGGGGAAACAGAGCGACGGCCTCATTAATATTTTGCAAGCCCTCAAAATATTCTATTCTAGACAGATTTGAGAGCCCAATAATGAGGTTACAGTGTAAAACTTGTGCCCGACATGGTGACCTGGGGTTGTTAACTTCCAACTTGAGGTATTTTGGATAACATAGGCCACGAAATAAATGGTCCTATTTGCTGAGAGGTGTAGGGACATTTTTCAAGATTGATGCTCGGACGTTTGGCAATATACACTGGTGTAGGGCTGTTTTTTTATTTGGAGGGGAAAAAAACTCGACGGGCCTTGATTGGGACTCCCCATATCGAATTGAGCGGAGAATGAAAGCTCAATAGATAATGGACAATTTTCCCTTCACTGTAAAACAGCTGTGATACTTTTTTTCGGGGGGGGGGTGTAAAAGGGTGTTTTCTTTTTTGTATTTGTTTTAATATTGAGCATTTTGCACTGTATGCTATGGGAGTTTATTCATTGGGGTTGGCAGGAGCTTTTGACATCCAGAGATTGTGTCCCCGTACGGCGAACTGTGTACTAACTTCTTCTGATGGCGCCCTCTTTTGAATCAAGCTCCTTCAGCACATGTTAATTTCCCGTGGAGGACATAATTATCTCCGGGGGACAGATTTCCCAATAGACACCGGGTGAGTAAATTCATAAGTAGTGGTACTTCCGGTAAGTAGAATGCCGTAGACCTATCTTTTTGATATATGTCATATAGTTCTGATGGTATTTGAAAAAAAAAATCTTTATGACGATCTTTACTCAATTTGTAGCACTTTCCGTCATTGGAATGTCAACATCACAGAGCGTCACTTACAATTACGACAAGCACAACGCAGACAAGGCTGTGGATGGCAGCATTGACAGATACTTCAGGACTGGTAAGAAGAATATTTCTTGAGATTACCGCGTATACCCGTTAACCTTTTAAAAAAAAACATTTGGCTCTGCATTTACGCAATGCTTTTAGGTGAAGGGACGTCGACATTGGGCAACTTAACTGAGCTACGGGAAATTTCTTCTCCAAATCATTCTGTGAATAAAAGATAAGGACAGTGTGTCACCATGACTCCCGTACAAACAAAATATACACCATGCGAGGGCGACTTACGAAGCAGTACATTACGTCATAAGTATAAAACACAAACAATTGGATGCGCTGGCTTTTTATGCTCTCGCCAACGTTTGTAAATTAACATGTATTTTTATCTTCATGGACCAACTTATTACTATTAAGTTTTCGTTCAGTTTTTGTTTTGTTTTTTTGGCTTAAATTATTTTGTTTTTCTTTCTTTTTTTCAGTTTTTGCTTCTTCTTTTTCTTCTTTCATCGCCGACACAGTGGAAAATAAATGAACATTGAAACTTGATCATCCTAGATACGCCCTTTTCGGAACCACGGTTTGGGCTTGGGCTTCAACTTCGGCTCCGTCCACCTGATTGAAGCCCCTTTAAGGAAAGCTCTGTTTTTTCTAAAACACTGACGGAGCCTAAGCCCAAGCCCGAATCCGAGCCTTGGTTTCGAAAAGGGACCGATTTTAAGTCGAGTATTCAGTGATTGCCTATTACAATCTATAGCGAAATCGTGTTGTTTTTAATACAGGGATAAACGATCCGCATCCTTGGTGGAGGGTTGATTTGGAGGCGGAATACTCACTGAGCTGCATAATCGTTACACTAAGAACCGACTGTTGTGGTAATTAGCTGTTCCGACTTACTGTCTGAACAGGTTTTGTTTTTGTCGAGATTTTTATTATTTTTATTATTATTATTATTATTCTTTGTTTCCACCTAAAATCCCATAGCATTTGTACACGTTTTATGTATACACCCAATATCCTAATGTTTAAATATGAAGGAGTTACGTCCTGTATCAAATTGAAGCTTAGTACATAAACTTAACATTTATTGTGATAATTGTTAAAATTCTTAATTAATTAGCCACTTTACAGCGAGGTGAATATTTAATTAGCCAACCTTGTTAAGACCATATCTCAAAAAGTGTACCGCCGATCGTCAAACTTGTTTTAGTTTTAGACTTATGAGATGCTGTAGATGTACTTTCCGGCCTAAAATCACGAACGACGTCACAATGACGTCATTTATTGCGCATTTTCGCCCGTGTACAAAACACATAGAGCTAGGGAAATCAAATCCGACTTCTAGAAACATCATTTTTCAATTAAGCTCAAATTTAACGTCCTAGATTACACAAACTTCTCTTAAAACAAGTAAGATTTTATTGACCTTCAGTTTAAAGCATTAAAACTTATCAAAACATTGTCAGTAAAAAAAAACCCAAATTCTCAGGCAAATTTAACGCCACGGGTACTTTGCCTATAATCTGTGAGTTTATAAATAAAAACGGACTCAAGCTCTAACAATTTTTAACCATTGAGGGCGCTATACGAGTTTAACGGTGCTCTTGCTTGCTTTTTTTCAACTCGATCAAGTCTTAAACCCATATGATCTGTGTTTTTGCGATTTTTGTATGTAGAGTATATTATAAAGAGTCATTCCTGCGGCGACTGACACAAGTCTACGTTCATTCACAAGAATCGAGAAGAATTTTCTTGCTCTCAGCGCAGAGCGACGTGTCCGCTCAGATCTTGTTATTCAGCGTGAACGTTGAAAATAGAACGCCGTGTATTGGGACGATGTTGCCCGCGTGTCTGACTTGTCTGCGCTTAGGTCCCGTTCACCGGAAAACGATATTTTAGGTTTCTTATGCAAAGGCATTACTTGAAGCTCAATCGTGAAGGAAACAAGGCTACCCATTCGCCTGAAACCACGTTTTTAAGGTTTATGTACGAATGCATTACTTCGGGAAATCACTATGAAGCAAACAACAAACCTGTTGGAGGTTGCAATGAGGCTCGAATTGTAGCTGAATGGGGAAAGGTGTAGAAAAGAAAAATTATATTTTTCATGGGTGTGCATGAAGAGCCAAAATAAACAATAAAGTCATATCCACTATTTACTATTTTAGCCCAACAAAAACATTCAGTATTAAAAAGACACAACAAATAGTAGTGCAATAGCATAGACCAAAATTTAAATCGTCTACCAAAAATTATTATGTGCTACTAAAGCGCAATTGTAGCAAGCACTGAGATGTTATCAGCGGAAAGCAGGCGTAGTAACAGATTAATGATTCGTTTTGAAATAATAATTCGTTTCGAATTCATAATTCTTTGATAAGAGTGGCAGTTCGTGTTACGTACTAACTTATTAACTTATACCGCATTTAATATTTTATCGCAACAAAAATAACAAACACGATATTAAAAAGGTTTTTTTTTTTTTACACTTATGATTTTAATACAACAGCATAGACCAATCTTTAGTTACTAAATTGTGAGACCTGTGGTGTGATTGCTTTACTTAGTAAATTGTGAAACCTATTCCATGATATACAGTCTTGTGTGGTTTGCGTACTAACTTTTGAGACCTGGACCCAATTTCATGACTCTGCTTACCGTAAGCAAAAAACAATGCTTACGGAAGCAGAGAATTCCGTGCTTACGTCAAGCGTATTTCAGGGGTTAGCAGAGAATTACGGCTTTGTACTTCACGTAACTAGGCATTCTTCGCTTACACAGCTAGCGCAGAAATTTGACGCTTGCAAAATAAGCGGAGAATGGTGACCGTAAGCATGGATTTCAGCAGTAACCAGAGCCATGTAATTGGGCTCATTTGTTTAAATGAGGGGTAGTTCACTTTATACACTAAGTTGTGAGACCCAGGCCCATATACATGGCTCTGCTTACCAAAAGCAAAGAGTAAATTTTACGGAAGCAGAGAATTCCGTGCTTACGTCAAGCGTATTTCAGGGGTTAGCAGAGAATTTTGGCTTGTGCGCGTGTGTACTTCACATAACTAGGCATTCTTCGCTTACACAAATAGCGCAAAAATTGTGAGACCCAGGCCCAAATACATGGCTCTGCTTACCAAAAGCAAATAATCAACGCTTACGGCAGCAAGTTCCGCGCTTACGTCAAGTGTATTTCAGGGGTTAGCAGAGAATTTTGGCTTGTGCGCGTGTGTACTTGACGTAACCAGGCAATTATTATAGTCAATGTTTCGCGGCACTTTTTGATTTACTTGTTTTACGCTTATCCGAACTGTTAAAATGTAAACGTTTAACCGGTTGATCGGTTGGTTAACCGTGTAACCGTCACAGGCTTAGTATACATGCAGTATACATGCTTACTTGTGAGACATGTTCCTCGATAACAAAATTTCGAGTAAAAAAAATGTTAACACATCTGCAGTTGTGATCAAAAACATTGCCTCTTCAGTGCAACATTATTTGGCTCTGCTCAATCATCCTGCAAAATAAATGAGCATGTGCAATCGAATTGTTGTGGAACGCCCTCTAGCGTTCAATGTTTCTTGCATTTAATACCTCAAGCACAGTTTATATAACAAAGACTATGAGCCAGATTGGAAACGATAATCATGTGCATTTCAAAGTCTTTTCAGTTATAGACTCATTGAGCATTGAAGATTGAACTAGGGTTACCGTGACCCCATGTTAACCTTTACTTCCAGGTCAACCAGAAGTGGGACCATATCTCAAGAACTACACAATCCAATTCCATTTCTTTTCAGTTATTAGATCCTTTGAACATTGAAGATTGAACTTGGGTTACCGTGACCCCATGTTGACCTTTACTTACGGGTCAACCGGAAGTTGGACCATATCTGAAGAACTAAACACCCGATTTTCAATTTCTTTTCAATTATAGACCCCTTGTGCATTGAAGATTGAACTTGGGTTTAATCAAAGCACAACTAAACGGAACAGCTTTGTGTTTGTGCACAAACACCTAATGTCTAGTTATCTTTGTTCTTATTCATAGATACTTGACATGGGTTTGTGTTTTTGTAATGCAGCACTGACTTTTTGAAACGACCGCCTTTTCTGTTTGGTCCGATCCTCAGTTTTAAAAAAAATTCATTACTGTTTTCTACATAAGATCATAAACGATAGAATGAGGCTAATAAAATAGTCTCAACATAAAAATTGTTTTCATTTCTAGTGTTACATTCTCAAGAATTTAGTTATATTAACGACAATATGTCCTAAGAATTTACGGTCTCAAAAACTACAGCAGACATAAAATCACCTTCTATAATAAAAGTGTTTTAATAGACATAATAGACATTAGAAAATTTGCCGTGACACCACGCAGTTTTGTTGTGCATTCGGTTATGATTGTTCCACAATGCAATGCGTGCTCATACATTTTGTACTTGAACGTGAATGTTTATATTTACCTTTTTGGAATATTAGGATCGTCATTCATTGGTGCAGTAGCACGAGCAGGGCTCAATGCGACTGTCACTGACAACCAGCAGTGTGGCTTGTCGGCCACTGTGGAGCAATCCCAACCTGGTGCCGTGATTACATTCCATTGTAATCCATCAGTGACAGCCAAGTATGTGAGCTTGGATATCGATCGATCTCAACCATTGGCTCAAAAGGGTGAGCTGAATGTTGCTGAGGTTACGGTAAACAACACGGCAGGTTCAGGTACTAGAAGTACTTCAACTTAAGTATTAAGTATTTAAAAGAGTAGATTGATTTCCACCATCCATCCAATAAACCTGTGAACATTTCATAAAGTAAGACGATCCTGTCATGGTTATTTCGATTGCGGCAATCGATATAGGTACAAGTGATTATTATTATAATAACAAAGTTCATTATTGTATTTGTTGTGGTTATTTTTTTTTTTGGGGGGGGGGGTTCTCTCTCTCTCTCTACATAAAACATTATTTTATTTGTATTTATTTATTTTGGGGTTTTTTGGGGTAGGGGAGGGGGGTCGTGAACTGAAGTTTTAGATGTTAAACTTCCTTGAAGAATTGTAACCTTTACACGATAAAGTAATGTACGTGGCTATGAAACGCCAATCAATCTATCGATGAAAAAGACCAATCGATGCAACATACCGATCGATTGATGGAAAAGACCGATGGACGTGTTGATCGAAAGGTATCCCTCTTTGGCGTTCCATATGTGGCTCTCCAAAAACGAATACGAGCACAATTTGTTAGGCCTACTCAGTTACAACGTTAAAGTAACTGATGTTGTTTCGTTTAATATGCTGTTCTTTTGTCTTGATTTAAAAGAACAAAAAAGTATCTGAGCTTTGAAAGGGATCAACTCGGTCTCAATTCACAAAAGGTTTGACCTACCTACAGTTTACTGAGGTGACCACTGCACACGAGACAGATAATGTTAACTACTTAATTCGGGTGAATTAACTCTACGTATTTTACCCCAATCAGTAACAATCATTTTTGTCAGATACAGGAAGCCTGATGAGGCAAAATTATCAATTTCGTTGTTTAAGTGTCCACCTAATCAGTAACAATCATTTATGTCAGATACAGGAAGCCTGATGAGGCAAAATGATTAATCTTTTTATTTAAAGATCTACATGATCAGTAACTATTATTTCTGTCAGATACAGGAAGCCTGATGAGGCAAAATGATTAATCTCTCTGTTTAAAAGTCTATTGTTTATTGTAATCTGATGTGCGTTTCACATGAAGATTCGTTGAACATTTTCATAATGAATCCCATTTCCTTCAGTCATATCCTTACGGGGAAAGAACACTTCACAGAGTACAAATCTTGGTGATAAATACGTGGCATCTTTGGCCATTGACGGGAAAATGGAAACGTACAGCGAAACTGGTAAGCCCTTATTTTACTATTAATTTTTAACTTCTTCAAAATTATGTAGTGGACCAACTGCAACTAATGAAAACTACGACATAAAAAAGCGGGCAGGAAACAGTTAATGATTCTGGAAGCACATGACAGTTTTACATTTGACAATTTGACCATTAGGCATGTGATAAGACAGAAACAAAACAAGCCAAACCAGTTTTGAATCACAAACTTAACGCGGTCATCCTTGCAAAAAAATACATTAACAATGTATCCACTTCCCGTAACAATAGGGCCCCACAAGGGAATTCTTTAGAAAAGGGAACACACATACACACACAACCTTACGGATCCGGTTTGTGGGGTACTGCTATTGTTGTTCTTTTGTTCCCTTTTCTAAAGAATTCCCTTGTGGGGCCCTATTGTTCCTATTGAAATTGCCTAGTGGGGTCCATTGTTCCATTGTTAAAAGTACCCCGTAAGTTGGCATGTGTAAGGGCACACATGTTTGTAAATCCCACTTACCGAGGACTTCTCTTTGTTCTCCCATTGTTTGGACATAGTTGTTTTAGCGACGTCCCCATTGGGTTTGTACACGAAAACGAAGCGAGGACGTCCTCGCTCTGTCAAACACCCGGATCCCTTTTGTTAAAGTCCTCGGTTTGAATGGACGGACACGCTCACACACACACACACCCAGCTCAGTGTTGCAGTCACTGTGTGGAAATTCCTTTGTTCTATACTGTAAATAACACTGTGTGGACGTGTTTAAGTCCCTACATTATGTGCACCTCTTTTGTTTTCAGGTCCACACTTCGCATGTAGCGTTAAAACATGTTTGTAAATGATATAAAACCGAGGACATCCCATGGTTTGGACTTGGTTTTTTTAGCGACGTTCCCATTGGTTTTGTACTGGAAACAAACCGAGGGCTGTCCCCGATATGTCATTTTCCAGGATCCCTATTGTTAAAGTCCCCGGATGGAATGCGTAGACATGTTCACACACACACAATCTAAATCAATCCCGATTAGCCGAATAAATGTTGCTAACGTTTCACCGATTTAGTCACTATTTCCCAGTATTTCCCAGATAAAGTTATTTTGAGATCGTCTTCCTGATGGCAATATCCATACCTGTTTTGTTTTTTTCAGCGCGTCATACTAATCCATGGTGGCGATTGGACTTGGGTGACGAACACTGCATTGGCAGAGTCAATGTTACGCCTAGAGTGGACTGTTGTGGTAAATGAAACTATTCATTAATGTTACATTAACCAACACATAAAACATTGTATTATTCGAAAACTGAGTCATGGTTGAAGAATGATCATTGTCTGCAGAGCTATGACAAGACAGTTTACTTGTTCCTTCTACCTTATTCTTGATTTAAGGTACCAAACCATTCAGTAATAAGAGCATTGAAGCAAAACACCTTGCCATTTGATAATAACATGAACACTAAACAAATATCTTTGATTTGTCAAAACAGAAGACCGTTTCGTTGGTGTAACCGTACGCGCTGGAGTCAATCTGAACCATATTGAGAATCAACAATGTGGCTCACCGGCAACCGAGGCCCAGTCTGTTCAAGGCGTCACGGTTGGATTTATGTGTGATCCACCAGTGAAAGCCAAATATGTCAGCTTGGATATCAGTAATCGAGGAGCGCTGAATATCGCTGAGGTGACGGTAGAAGAGTACAACGCCGACGGATGCTTGCCTGAAGTTGATAAGTGTAAGATTTCCAACTTGTATAAAATAATACATTACAAGTATTTTTTACATCAAGGTTCATTTAAATCATATACATAAAAAATGTCCCACGATGTCGAATTTTGTGTTGCACCTCCCTGCTCGGATTGTCCCGTTCAAAGCACTACACGTACTATTCAAGAACAACTCATGGCAAGGTATCAATCGGAAAGTCGTTCATAATATATATATATCCTCACAAATCCTCAATAAAAGTAAATCCATCTACAACACTGTCAAAGTCGAGCAAATAGCATTTGGTTATTATGATTGCTCCGATCAAAATAACCACGATTTGGAGTGAATTACCAGCAGTAATTCAACGACTCACTTTGGTTTATTTCAGCCGTTACAACAGTTACTGTAGAAGCTACCACAGTGGAAGAACAAAGTCCCACAAAAGGTGAGAATAAGCTCATTACGAGATGCACTTATCACTACAGTTTGAAGAAAACTTCACACGGTGATTGGATAGAGTGATAATTGAGAAATATAGACCATGTGACCTGTGACATCACATGTTTACAAAAAAGCCACATAGAGCTTGGACTTCCTGCAGTCAAGATGGAAGAAAACAATACAATTTGTGAAGAAAAGAGGAAAGACGGCACATCTCAAAACTTGTTCAGCAGTTTCTTTTTACAACTCTTGAACTTCTGTGGAAAATGTGACACAAAATGTAAATTTTCCCATTTTCACATTCTTGCCTGCCAAGAAAGGCCCTGGATTGTAAAAGGTCACCAGAATTGTGTAACAAAAGTTACATAGTCTATAGGGTGGGAACCGATTTACTCTTTCGAAAACCAATGCGATCAAAAGATATCTTTAGTTTGATCGAATCATTAGACTGATCAAATAGTGAGGCAATTTCCAAACATTGTTGGAAACGAAATAACCAGGTTTGGATAAAAACTCCATCACATTTGACATTAAGTTTTTATTTTATTTCAGTCGTAACATCTGCCCAGCCAACTACTGCAGAAGTTACCGTAAACAACCTAAGTACCACACGAGGTGAGAATAACTGCTTAAAAAACGCCATCCAATGATTTGACGATATTTTTACAGGTTGATTGCATGGTGTGTCAAGTTCAAAGCTAGAGTTTAGAAATCAAGGAATTTATTCTTTAAAAAACATTACCGAATTTACCACAATCAATAACCAATCATTAGTTTGGATTTGCCTGATGTTATTTTGATAACCAAAGCTTTTTGATGTAGATGTCTAATTAGGCAATGATATTACTCCAATCGAAATATTATCAAGTTGCGTTCTAAAATATTCCGGGTCAGAAATGACCCGGATCCGGAGCCTGACCACTTTGTGGTTCAGTGTGACCAGAAACCTGTGTCAAAGTGACCCAGAAATAGGTCAAGATAACGCCGAATCCGACTTAAGATCCTATGTGTTAACCCTTTCCCGGGTCAGCCTGACCCGTAAATGGGTCAGGCGCCCTGGGACCTGGAGTGCGAAGGAAATCTCCATTCCATTCTGACAATAAGATTTCGGTTTATTTCAGAAGTGCCAGATGCCTCAACAACTACTGAAAAAGCTACTGTAGAGGAAGAGCAAAGCCCAACCAAAGGTGAGAATAAACTTCAACCCAATCTACTTACTGTGACAGTGTGTAGGTACCTTTGGTCATCTACAGTAATTGTATAAGAAAAGTCATCTCGACCTACATTGTACATGAACTGCACAATGGCTTGACGATGTGCACCCGCAAGGTTAAAACCAGTGTCATGGGGAAATATGTCCCCCGGAGATTCTGTCCCATTTGTGGGAAAGTAACATGGGAAGAAGGAGGAGGATTCAAAAGAGGGCGCTATCAGAAGAAGTTTGTAAACAGTTTGCCGTAAGGGGGACAAAATCCCCGGGGGAACAGAATCTCCTGCCACACCGGCTTCTCGGACTATAAAACAACATGGAAAGCACCGACTCAAATTCAAAACTCTAATATATACTGACGTTGCAGAACTTACACTGTTCTACTTCAATGCATTAACAACCACAAGGACCCGTGGATAAGTAGCTTACTGTCAAATCAAACTGACAACCAAGTCCTCTGTCCTGCTAACTTCTGCAGGACCAATCGGTGCGGTCTCGAAAATAGAAATGTTACTTTAAAACGTCGCCATGAGAGGGCGCCATAACACTCCAAAAACCTCCTGGATAAGAACTGATCTGGATTCATGTTCCTATGGGGCAAGACACATTCTTGGTTTAGGTTGAACAGGACACTGGCTAATAAATGGGATTTGAATTCGGATTCTACGTCAGTTTGAGCAATTTCTGGGTCATTTTGACACAGAGTCCGGGTCATACTGACCCGGAAATGGGTCAGGCCCCACGGGACCCCGGAATCCAGGTCAATTCTGACCTGGGCGTTGTTTAAAGTGAAGGAAAGCATACAAGGCTGAAACCCAGCACGGTTCAACTAATTTTCAGCCAACCTTGCAGGGACATTGTTTTTAAAGTGTAAGGATTTTTTTGTTCCCCCAGTCATCGATTACCCCGAGTTCAAGTCAGGTTACTACAACCGCATATACAAAGGTAGCTACATTGGTAACCCCGACCCTTTGTCAACTGAGGTAGCTTGGAATCTCAGAAGGTGTGCCGCGCACTGCGTCGTACATGACCTGTGCTACATCTTCGACTATGCACCGAGAACAGGCAAATGTCATCTCTACAAACTGCTCGACAAAGTTATCCCGAAACCTGACAAAGACTTCTACATCTTTGAATTGGCGAAATGTCTCTCCGAGCTGTCGATTTGTAAGATCAAGAATTAATGGAACGGTTTCACTGAATGCCTTATTCAAGGCTGGTCTATGTTCCCCTCGCATCATAAACAGTTATTGTGAATAATTAACCAATGTGAATGGAAATTAAACCGTCACGCGTACCTCGAAGTGACCTACTTGTCAAAAATAATAAATCTTTGCAAATCAACGGGCGATTTCATTCTTTGGACAAAGCTCAATCAGCATCGAATAGGTTGCTGACAAGATTTAATTATTGCTCTTGTTGTTGATAAGGGGAAAACAGTGCTTAACACTTTTTAGCATTCGGTGAAGCCATCGGATTTATTTAGTGTCAACAGGCCGTTTGTAAACAAACTTTCTCCACCAAAAAGAAAAAAATCTCAAAAACTCTAGGTTTCTTATTGAGACCTTGCCAAGCACCATGGAAAGTGTCAAAACCATAGGTTGATTATTCGACTTAATTCCACCAATGACTGTCCTATAAGAATTCCCACAGGAATTGAGAACAAATCTTCATAGCCTTGAGTAAAAAGCCACTCCTGGCTGAAATCAATCAAAATCTTGGTCAGATGGCTTCGAGGTGGCTTGATTGACGGGTTGAAATTTGTTTTATTGGGACTAATAGTATCCTATCTGATGGTTCAGACAATTTGTAAGAGATTCGATCCACACCAAAAATAAGTACATAAGATTGTAAAAAGGACTGCTGGAAACTGCACAGCAGTATAAGAGTAGGCGTAAATTCTGGTGGAGACATAAGACACTTTTTCGGCCAGTTTCATTTGTGTATGTTCTCTACACGAAACGTTGGTCACAATTTGGAATACGCTTCAAGCGGGCCGTTGCTTATTATTCCCCTCGCATTATACAAAGTCAATATGAATATTCGATATGGCGAGGAATTGAGTAATAAACTAACTCATTAGAATAGAAAGTGACTGAAATACAAGTATGCTACACCTAACCAAACATCTTGTAAACCTAATTACGATTATACAAAGTCTTAGGAGCACTTGTTTGTTTTACTCTCCGGCCGTCAATACAAAACTAAATTTCTGCATGTTCTTTTTTGAAGAACTAAACACTCCTGGGAGGGAGTGGGTGTACTCAAGTTTATAAATTATGCTTTTTATTGCGCCTTTGATGCTTATTTATTTATTTACTTTTTATTTATTTATACTGGGTAAAACCAGCTCAGCTTGAAAGCTGTTTTCCACTGATACCCAGTCGAACCACAAAAACATAAAATTATGGTGGCCCTCAAGGGACATCGCATATCGCAAACGTGTGCGCATACGTATGCGATGTCGCGAAATTTATCGCGAATGTGTGCGCACACGTATGCAATGTCGTGAAACAATTCGCGAATATGTGCGCACACGTGTGCAATGTCGTGAAACAATTCGCGAATGTGTGCGCACACGTGTGCGATGTCGTGAAACAATTCGCGAATAATGTGCGCACACGTGTGCAATGTCGTGAAACAATTCGCGAATATGTGCGCACACGTGTGCAATGTCATGAAACAATTCGCGAATAATGTGCGCACACGTGTGCAATGTCGTGAAACAATTCGCGAATATGTGCGCACACGTTTGCGAATTCATTTGCAATGTCGTGAATTTTATTGCATACCTCTGTCGCATACCTTTGGGGTGGTGATTTTGCGGGCAATTTGTTAGTAACATAGGGAGTACGCAAGTGGCCCGGTCCCATTTTGTATACCAAAGATACTTCAAGGCAGGAGCTTGGGTACCAGGCAGGTACATTTTAGTAGTGCGGCCATGTCTAGCCGGTCAGCCACATGGTGATGGTACAACATCATATCACAAAACAAAAGGTCCATGCGAACAATCGTTGGACTATTCTCACTAAAATGAGCACCGGTACAATGGTTAGTATAATAGTTATTCACTTATTAGGAAAGCGTGAGGAACAGCGGGCGCGCGAAGGTAAATTAGTCAGACCCTATTTATATCTATTTGTACGTCTCGGTTCCAGAGTAGCTGCTACAACTCCCCAGTTTATTAGGAATTTTATTGAATGGTATGCGACAAAGGTATGCAATAAAATTCACGACATTGCAAATAAAGTCGCATACGTGTGCGCACATATTCGCGAATTGTTTCGCGACATTGCATACGTGTGCGCACATATTCACGAATTGTTTCACGACATTGCATACGTGTGCGCACATATTCGCGATAAATTTCGCTACATCGCATACGTGTGCGCACACGTTTGCGATATGCGATGTCCCTTCAGGGCCACCATATAAAATACTTTACAATATTACAATTGTACAACCAAACAATAAAAACAACGAGGGGAAAAAAAGTGGAATTGAGGGTTGCTTATAATTAAAAAGAAAAAGACTTTAAAAAAATTAATTGAGATCTGAGTAAGTTCATGCTAGGTTTGTTTCTAACAGTAGCTGAAAGCTAATTCCGTATAGTTTTGTGCCTCTGTAACTAAACATTATTTGGGTAGAGTAAATATTGATGTTGGTAAGTCATTGCATCACACGCGCGCGTATCTGCAGCACGCCCCTATGTGACGCCCGTAGATACTTCGGGGGTCATAGGGGATTTTGTCTCCCAGTGTGTTTCCCCAAACGGCAAATTAACATGGGCTGAAAGAAGTTGATCCAAAAGAGGGCGCTATCAGATGAAATTTCTACACAATTCGCAGTTTGGGAGGCAGAATCTCCTTGGGGACATGATCTCCTGCCACACCAGCTGAAAAGCTGGCTTACGTTTTTGAGTAATTTTATCAAGCTTTTTTTGTCGTAGAAATAATATAAATGTTTCATATATTAATTGGCATTTAAAACCCTTAAGAGAGCACTGGTAATACATTACGTCATGGCACAATTTAATTTGTTCACTGTTTTCTCCAAAGGTAAGCTTTGGGGAGTCAAAGTCCTTGATATCCTACACTGGACCATTCCACAAATCTAAGAGGGGGATCAGATCCCAGAGTATATTTATTTATCTTTATTTATTCATTATTTTAACTTACATACTTCGTGGTGTTTTTTACAGACATTCAGATCTAACCCTCTGATAAATTGGAGTGATCTGTACTTTGTAGCAGGTTACCAGATGTCTTGCTCACAGTCTGTGCTTTGTACGGAGGTTTCCACGCTCCTCCCCTGCCAATCAAACTTTTTGGGGCTTACTGGGTAGACGGCCAATATTATCAATAATAATAATTAATTTATTTTGCTCACAACAATATATAAATAAACAACAGCAACAAGGAAGGACAATGATTACAAAGCTAAAATCAGGAAAATCACAGTAAGGACACAATAAAATTGGTCAAAAGTAACCAGTGGAACCTACATGAATCTGGGGTTACTCGCGCACTTAAGGTTTTCAAATTAATATTAATTGTGGGTGGTTTTCAATAATTTGTTTTTAGCTTGCTTTGTAAAACATATCCTCAATAGGAATCGCTTATGCTCAATTATGTGCGAGTTTGATTAGATTTAAAACTTTGTATGGATGTGTTAAATGTTTTGATTAGAAAAGGGTTTGCAGTGGCACAACCTCGTGATTATTTTGTTGTAATGTTACATCATACTGAGAAAAGCCGGTTCGACCAGTGGGTTGTGCTCGTCTTCTTCGCAATATTTGCAAAATGATGAACACAGTTTATGGAATATGCAACTCCTTTGCTGCTGAAATCGTTGGGAAATGTTGAACTGACAAAAAAGGATAATTTAGTATCATAAGTGTTAACAAATTGTGAAACTTTATTTAGATTTAGCTGCAATCAGATCATAGGCGTACGACACAGGGGGCAGGGGGATACTGCCCTTCCCAAATTCGGGCAAAACGGTGGGGAAAATTTGCTCACAGCAGGAGAGATTTGAGTTGAGAAAGCCAAAATAATTTAATTGGATTTCACCCTTACACCGATGTGTACTAAGCACAGTGTACTCATTGGTATACAGTGCTTAGTAAAACCAAATAATAGTATTTATCCTGATGCAAAAATGAGCATATATTAAAAATAAAATACTTTTTACCCGATATTAAAAATTGATACTTAAGTTTTTTAATTTCGGGCAAATCAATCCCTCTGCCCCCCCCCCCTCACTCCAAAGTCTACATACGCCAATGATTAATAAAAGTGTCTTGTTCACATTGTATCCTATTGTAACTTGCTGTGTTATGCATACCCTTTAATCTATTCTAATAGCCAAATGCATGTCCTAAAGCGCATAAGGACTCTGGGTGAAATCCCAGTCCGAGCAACAACGGCAACCATTATGGCGCGCTAATTTTGAAGCAATGCGGTAAACCATTATAAAACCTGGCAAAGTTTACATTGTAAACTACAGCATTGCGTCCCTCTTGGCAGCTTGATTTATTTTCTGACTATAGACCTTTCCATTGTTGATAAACAAACAGCCCTGGTTGGCATGGACGGCCGAATGTTGGCAAAACATTCAGTCGTGTTAACAGATAATTTGACCCAATCCAACACTTCTGCAAACTTTCATTTTTAAACATATGTACATCCCATGAATGGTTGCTTTGTGTCAAACAAAATCAACACTATTTTTTAATCATTGTGTAAAATTGTTACAAGCTGTGGCTTTCTTTATTTTATTTTATTTTATTTTATTTATTTTTTTATTTATTTTTTTTTTTTACACTTATGGCTTCTCATAGTTTTGCAACCTTGGTTGACAAAAAGCTCGGGCTGTGAATTGCAATAGAAAGATCTATACTCGGTTTCCCAAGATGCATTGCGGTATATTTTTAAGATCTCCTCTTAATTGTGTATTTTGTCATTAAATAAATATTTATCTAAATTGTATGTATTATAATTAATTAGTTACTTACTTAATGTTGGTTTTCCCGGCCAATTTCGACAAAATTGAATTCTTTTTCATTAATGCACATTGAAATTCAGGCATGGTTTCCTAGTCCATTAAAAACGCGTTTCTTTGTAAAATATTATTGCATTTTATTTCGTTTTCGAGCACACATGATTTCACTTTTCTCAATCAGGTTCGTTTTCAGTCATTCTTTTTTATTTATACAGACATTCAAGACTACATTTATACCTTTTTTCAGTTGAATTTCTACGACCTTTTTACAATTGATGATATTGAATGTTTGTTCAGACTCCTGCTTTTGGCTTTTACGAAACTGAACAATCTTTACGACCTAATGAATTTGAATGATGTATTTGACCTGTGAACGCTTACAAGTCTGCTGAAACTGAATTACTTTTTTGAGCGTTGAATGCTAATAATAATGCGACGGAGTATTCATTTCCACACCAACGTGAATAAGTCAGGTTTTGAATTGAATTAGGTTTATTATTAATTGGGCGGGAAAACCTACGCTTTAATTGAAGAATTTATGTATAATTTTGTTATTGTAGTTGTTTGATTGCCTTAAAGCTTTGAGAGTAGGGGAGTATCTAATTTGGGTTAAGATTGTGGGTTAGAATTTTTGAAGTTGACTTGATATATATACAATCCAGAAACTTCCGGGTCAAAATTGACCTGATTTAAGGTTACAGGGAGATCCCAACCATATCTGGTTCAATCTGACCCGGGTCAGCCTGACCCAGAAATGGGTCAGGCTCCTGAAACCCGGAACGCTGTTCAGTTCCCGGGAGTTTTTAGAGTGTAGCAGTATAGCCAAGATAGGTTAGTAACATTGAGAAATCAAAAGTCCCACTAGGACAAATTTACAGTCAGTCTACCTATTTGATTCAGCGAGACGTCTAGGTGTAATACACTGTAAAAGATCCGGGGCCAGAATTGACCCGGATTCCTGATCACAGGGACCTGACCCATTTATAGGTCAGGGTAACCCGGAAACCGGTCAAGAATAAGAATTTCATTCGGATTCTGCGTCAATTTGGCCCACTTCTGGGTCACTTTGACACAGATACCGGGTCAAACTGACCCAGAAAAGGATCAGGATCCACAGGACCCGGAATCCGGGTCAGTTCTGACCCAGGAGTTTTCAGAGTGTAAACTAGCAATGTCAACTTGTTAGGCCGTGTCAGAATTGGTGGGTACCACAAGGGCTACTACTGGATCGAAGCGTCATCACGCGTTAAAGACGTCCTTTGAAACACCCTTAGCAACAGTCGTAGCCGTAGCCGTAGCCGCCATTTCGGACACGGCCTGAGAGCCAGTACGTCATCATGGCAAGATATGACGACTTACACCACGAAATATTGCTATGTGATGACATGAACCATCTCGTTGTCACGATCAATGGCATCATGTCACTCCGGGAACGTACACTTTCATGAGAAAAATTGCTTTATTTGCACACGCTCAGATTGTTTTAAATTGTGCGCACTCCAAACTGTAATAGATATAGATATTGCAAAATAACCGTCTACCTAAGTATATTATTGGTTTTTGTGGTGTCCCCCCCCCTTCCCCAATGTCTTGTCTGTTTTTCGTAATGCCCAGAAAAAAATACTGCCCAATTGCCACATGTGGCTCTTCACTATGAATATGAAGGTCGCTTAAACAAAAGTTACTCCGAAGCTTCACGTCATGTTTACGTAAACACCCAGTTTCTATGGCAATATGTGTACTGAGCGTGCGTTACCAAAGAGCGAGTGTTGGCAGTTTTCATTTGTGTTTGACGGCATTTTCGTTGCGGTCTCTCTGAAAATGGCAACATTTGAAAACCAGTTTGTTCGTCTTCTTTTGAGTGCAGGGAAGGCTTTTGCGTTATTCTTCGTGTTTGAGTTGTACAGCTTTCAACATGTGAACGCCGAACTAACTGGTAAGTCATCAATCCAAATCTACTACCAAATGATATGACAAGATATCAAATTGAAAACAAAGCAAGCAATTGTAATTCAAGGGAGTGTACAACGTTGGTAAAAATAAAACTAATGCTCACAAATTTGCACATAACTTACGCAGCATAAAGATGGTCACGTTTGGTAATGGCAATACAAACTTAATTGGCGAGAAGTACAGCAGCTTAGAAAAGTATAATGCGGTTCCAGAAACAACTCACTTCGAAGTACTGCGGTTATGGAAAAAAGATATCGCGTTCTATCCTAAAAAAAAATTGAATCTGAGAAACTTTACTGACCACCTTTTGAAATGAAATTTTCACAGGTTAGTTTTATTGTATACATTAATATAGGATTAAAACAATCAAACGGTCGCAAAAACCAAAGGTAGACTTTAAGTACGGTTGAAGATTCTGCGGAGACCTGGTACAATAACGGACGTTTTGAGGTTCACTCTAGTGTACGTCACTGTAAGTCAATCACCCGAGAACGACAGATCAGTTTAGCAATAACAACGGGTCAATTTTATAATGAATGATTTTAAATTTCCAACATTCCTTTTTCCGGTATGTATGACCAAGTTCGGTAATGTACTATTCTATTCAGAGTTGTGAAGCACGCAGCCTTAAAAGTATCAAGTATTTTCTTTTTCCTTTCTCTTATGTTTTTTTACCACTCCTTAATGATCAAAGGCACTGCCCAGCCTCCATTTGGGAAAGAAATTGTGTAAATAATTAATGTACGGGAATGTGGTGTGTTCTTTCGCTCCTCACTCCATACTGCGTGGTACAATAACTTCAGTTATAATTTAATTTAATTAAAGTGTTGTTGAATTTGTATTGGAGATGGAGAGTGTTGTTTGCTTTTACCCATGCGCAAATGTGTGTGTGTGTAATGCAGAAAAAAAGGTGTGCTTTTTTTTCGAGAATGGTACTGTAATATCTTTAATGTTTAGTTTTCATTCGACTTCATACGGAACCCCACGGCCACGATTAGTCGTCTTTACTTTGTTAATTCTATCTCGCCAGCACGGTGTTCACGACTGATTTATTCGCTGGTTTAGGGGGTTTTCTTGGGGAGGGATTTTGTTACGGGGTTCGGGATTTCGGGGTGGGTTTTGGGTGGCATAAAACACCCGGGGACTACCATTTATTATAGCTTTTATTTACACTGGTTGGTAGGCACTACAGAGTGGACTCAAAAGTTTGCTTTCTACATTACTTATGCTTCACTTTTAAGGGACTGCTTCTCACCATTCTCCTTCCTTATTTTCAATGGTTTCTAGTCATATTCCCATTGCCTCCGTGAATTGCCGAGGCTTGGCCAGTTTTGAGAAACGCAGGGATGTTTTACAATATCTCTCAGATCCACAAATTATTCTATCTATTGTTTACAAGATGTCCATTTCGATGCAAAATTAGAAGGGCTCGTCCGTACTGACTGGGGACTTCAATGTTTCTTTAGTTCCTTCAAAAGTAAATCCAGTAATTCCAATAATTTTGAGTTTAAAATATCCAACATGAAGACCGACAAGATGGGTAACATGTTGGCTTTAGACATTGTGACCGGTGATTATACATTGACTATTATTAATTTGTACGGGCCTAATTCAGATGAACCTGACCCTGTTTTTGAAATTATGTGTGATATGGAAAATACCCATAGGCCTACTTAGTAGAGTCATATCTTTGGATTCCGTGACCATTTTTTCCCTCCCTTTTGTCTTGATGGATTTGACAACAGGAACCATTAAAAAGGAAAATTAAGCCGTGTTCGCACTGGACTTAATTTGGGCAAACTAACCGAGCCAATGGGTAACTTACCCATTTCAAGTCCAGTGCGAACAGCCCGGGTAACTTTCCTCACAGGTAACTTACCCACGCCGCGTGGGTAGTTTTACCGAGCCAAAGGTGCCCAGGAAGATTGACCAGGTCAGTTTAACCGAGCCAGAAAATCCAGTGCGGACGCGACGTCTCGCTTAAATCTTCGGATAATAAATGTTGGTGCTATCCCATCCAGTGACGCTGTATCTGTTCACTTGTTGTTGAGAAGAGTATTTGTGATAATACAATTCCAAATATGATATCTGTGCTAGACTATTTCCACTTTTGTTATGTTAACTGGGAAGTGGTGGGGAAATAGTTCAACCGAAAGAGTATGACCTTTTTTGACCATGTTGGTCGGTGGTGAACGGTTTTTTTTTTTCGAGATCAAGGATATTTTTGCAGATCTTTTTGGTAGCGGTCATAGGTCACGCAGGGCTCCCTCTTTATTGTTTTGGAGACAGCTCGGTTAGTTTACCCATGGTCTCGGCAATTCTACCCGCGTCAATTAAATCCAAGTGCGGACGGTGGGAAGATTAACCCATCGGAATGTTACCCGGCGTCATGGTAAAGTTACCCAAAATGTTTATCCAGTGCGAACACGGCTTTAGCTTCTATGTACCTCTGGAATGTGACGGGAACTTTTTTAAAGGGCAATAATCAAAATGGCCGCCGACGCCATCTTGAAAAACCTAATTTGTAATAGGTCTGGCACCAGATGGACTAGATGGACAAAAGAGATGTCAATTTCTACTATTTCTGGCATGACAAATCCACTGGGATGGTCATTGTAAGGTTTAGGGATCATCTTGACCTCTAAATCCAAGATGGCCGCCGCCGCCATCTTAAACATGTTACTTTCAATAACTCTGGCACTAGATGAACTAGACAGACAAAAGAGATGCCATTTTCCACTGTATCTGGCATAACGAAACCACTGGAATGGTACTTGTGAAGTTTGGGGATCACCCTAATCTCTAACTTCAAGATGGCCGTCGTCGCCATCTTGAAAATTATGAAATGTGAAAGCTCTGGCACCAAAATAGCTATAAGAACAAATGGAGCATCATTTCCCACTATTTCTTGCCTTACAAATTCACTGGAATGGCAGTTGTAAAGTTTGGGGATCATCTTGATTACATAATCCAGGATGGCAGCCATCCCCATCTTGGAAATTATGAATGGTGATAGCCTAAAATAACCAGTAAGAACACATAATGATGGTCATTCCATGTCAAATCAACCGAATTTCAAAAAAATTCCAAAATGACCCCATCATATTTCATGAAACTTTGTCAAACCTTTCCACTATGGCCAAAATGAACACACATCAAGTATTAATTTCATACTCCATATTGTTTCCGAGATATGGCCTCATGAAATTTGCTCAAACCTCCCCTTTTCGGAGCTCCGCCCCCGCCGCGTCGCGAAAACGTGTCGTCGTGCTTTTTTCCAAACTTTCAGAGACCATAATTTGATATCCATACCAGCTATAGAGCTGAAAATCTATGAGCTGACTAAGTTTTAGCTCTAGATTCATATTCTGGCCTCAAATAATAGATATTTAATCTCACTTCTAAGACAGTTGACCCCAAAGTAGGCACTTTATTCAACAAAGAGTGATTTTTGATGCTGTTCGGGGTCACGCTGTGACCACATCAGGGGTCACATGGATCACAAATCTAAGATATATCACCTAAAGGTACACGATCTCTATTACACAACATCAAAATATGAGCTAAAAAACTATTGCTAAAGGATTGGCACTCCTCCAAAGTTGGGTTCAGGGGAGAATAAAAATCAAAAAACACCCCTTCCGTCATGCGCGTGGACATTGACATTTTGCATTTGTTCAACTTAAGTGGGTAAACATGTACTTTAGGTCTCCTTATATTCAACATTTCAGCTTTGGTACTCGTGACCTTCATGGTGCGGTTACATTTTGAAAATTAAACCATTTATAATTATTTTAAACTTGATTTGGCATTTCTTACGCGCATTAATGACACATTTCAAAGACTTGTCCTGCCATACCCATAATTTAGATCCATCCCAAAGTTACAAAAATATCACATGAGTTGTAAATATAATTGTTTACTCTGTGTCCCCCCCCCCTCCTCTTTTTTCTTTAAAGAACTAAACTTGACACCTCAAATGTTTTCTAAAGCTTGCCTTTCATTGTATGTTTCCCACTCGTCATCACATAGAGAGAAACTTCAAAACTGACAAAATTGTGAGCTTTTTAACATTATGGGTGCCTTCCGGTCTTATTATTTCTCCGCATATCCTTTACAAAATCTCGCTATATGATGTTTTATATATCGAATACCATCAACATGTTTTCCTAGGTCACGTGGTCTCTTTATTTTATGACTTGCTTGCACACGGCTACAAGTATGATTTCACACTTTAATCTATAAACAATCATGTTTACAACTCATGTGATTATTTGGTATCTTTGAGATGGATCTAAATATTATGGGCATCTTTACCATTACCTTGGATCTTAGTAAAGTAGAACACGGCTATGGCTACTGGAAGTTTAATAACTTTTTGCTGAAAGATCCACAATATGCAACCCTTGTTAAAAACACTATCAGTGAGGTGCTGGGAGATTATGGTGCCTCTCTTTATTTACAATCTAACCTCAGCAATATTCACCCTAAAGATATTCAGCTTACAATCAACGATCAGATTTTCTTCGAAATTTTGCTTATGAAAATTAGTGGTAAGACAATTTCTTATTCCGCTTGGAAGAAGAAAGAATGTAATAAGATTGAGTCTACATTGGAAAAAGAAATTAATTTCTTGTCAGATAAAATATCCAGAGGCGACGCTACCTCTAAAAATCGTTTGATTGCTAAGCAGGCGGAATTGGTGGACCTACGCAAATCAAAAATGGAGGGGATTATTATTAGGTGTAAAGCTAGATGGCTTGATTGTGGCGAAAAGCCATCTAAACTGTTCTTGAATATGGAAAAATGCAACTTGTCAATAAGTCAATTACGGGTATTGTCAATGAGGCTAACCCTGCTTTAACCAGCTCGAAGGACATTCTTAACGAAGCTAGAAGTTTTTACAAATCATTGTATTCCTTTAGGAATGTTCAAGATGGAGTCAAACTAAATTCCATGTTCGCTAAAGCTTCCAAACCTATTCTTCCCGATTCAATTAGGGATCAGCAGCGAGAGACCTCTGTCCTTCGATGAGCTTTTGCTAGCCCTGAAGAAAAGTCAGAAAATGCCTTCTCCATATCATTCATGAGAGACAGAAAGGTTTTATGGCGGGTCGTTTTATTGATGAGAACATTCGTCTCATGTATGATTTACTTAATATGACTGATTCGGATAATATTCCAGGTATTTTCAATTCTAAACTGGGTTAAACTGTTTTATAATCAAGCTTCCTCTTTTGTACTTGTAAATGGGTTTTTGTCTGAATCATTTAACATCGAAAGAGGCTGTAGAGAAGGAGATGGTTTAAGTCTTTATCTTTTTCTCCTTTGTGCAGAAGTACTGTCAATGATGTTATGCAATGAAAAAAGATGTCAAAGGTATTGAAATAGACGGGAATGAATATTGCCTTTCGCAGTACGCTGACGACACTGTTCTAATTTTGAACGGATCTGAATCCTCTATGCGTTCCGCTTTCAAAAATTTGGAAACATTTGCCAACATTTCAGGTTTAGAGGTTAATGTTGATAAAACAGTGTCGATAAGCTTTGCAGTGAGATAAAAGTGATTGTTCGACCAAACGATCGAACGACCAGTTGTCCAAACAATCAAACGACCAAACGACCAAACGATCGAACGTCCAGTTGACCAAACAATCAAACGACCAAACGACCAAATGATCGAACGACTAGTTGACCAAACAATCAAACGACCAAACGACCAAACGATCGAACGGTCTAACAATAAACAACGACCAAACGATCGAACGACTAGTTGACCAATCGATCAAATGACCAAACGACCAAACGATCGAACGACCAGTTTACCAAACAATCAACTGGGTTGATAACAAGGGGTCTTCCAAAGTACTGGGCGTTGCTCTTTCCTCCGAGATTCAATAGTTTCGTTAAACTACTATAAGGTGATTACGTAAGCAGATTGCTATGTGGTCTAAGCGTAATCTTACTGGAAGAGTGACAGTGGTTAAATCTCTGCTTTTATCCAAACTTACATTTTTTATTTTGTCTATTCCTAATCCTCCTATCAATACCATCAAAGACCTTAACACCATGTTTGTTAATTTCATTTGGAAATGTAAAGATCGTGTGTCAAGAAATCAAATGGTTCAGGGTTATAGCCTGGGTGGTGTGAGAATGGTAGACGTAGCACTTTACATGGAAACTTTATAAATTCACTTGGATCCGGAGACTCTTAGTCACAAAATGCTCGGGTTGGGCCTCACTCGCCCATGTCATTTTAAATATCTCCAATTTGGGCCTAGTAGAGGGCGGACTTTTAAGCACAGGTGGTGTTCACAAGAACAATCTTTACGCGAGGCAATACATTTTGGACAGACGTTTTGAACGCTTGGTATCCTTTAC
The DNA here is from genome assembly GCA_023634235.1 of Pisaster brevispinus. Taxonomy (NCBI): domain Eukaryota; kingdom Metazoa; phylum Echinodermata; class Asteroidea; order Forcipulatida; family Asteriidae; genus Pisaster; species Pisaster brevispinus. The sequence goes on from JAMKCF010000018.1 coordinate 7,623,061, forward strand.
TCAGATGCATTTTCCTACTACAGAAGAATAATAATAATAATAATAATAATAATAATAATAATTAAACATTTATAAAGCGCACATATCTGCCTATAATGGCACCCAAGGCGCACAAGAAAAAACTAGAAACAGTATTTAAACGAAATAATGACAAGTATGGAAAAGACAGTTAATCGCTGGATTCCTTCATGAGGTATGTTTTCAGATTCTTGTGGAACAGTTCTGTAGTTTTGCTAGATTTGACGTATGCAGGAAGTGCATTCCACAAACGCGGGGCAGCTGCAGAGAAAGACCTGTCACCCCAAGACCTCCTCGTTCGAGCTTCCTGGAGCTGGTGGACATTTCCTGAACGCAGACCAAGTCTAGAAGATCTCTTTTCCACCAGTAGATCCGACAAGTACACTGGTGTCTGGTTGGTTCTGGTTTTAAAAACCAGGGAAAGTACCTTGTACTTGAGTCTTTGCTTCACAGGCAGCCAGTGTAGATACTCGAGAACGGGGGTGATATGATCAGATAGCTTTGATCGGGTGACAAGCCGAGCCGCAGAATTTTGGACCTTCTGCAGTCGTTTGATGAGAGTGTCGGGCAGTCCATTCAGGGTACTATTGTACATATCAAATCGTGAAGTGACGAGTGCATGGACTGCCTGTTTCGTGGCATGAGGAGTCAGGTAATCCCGGATCCGACGAATGTTCCTAATGTGATAAGATGATGATCGGATGCTACTAGAGATTTGGGGTTCCGTTGACATGTTGGAATCCAGTGTCAGACCGAGAGAACGTACTTTGGAAACCGGACGGACACGCGCCTCACCAACTGTGAGATGGGGAATGATGACCTTCTTTATCTGTTGAGAAGAACCGAAGAAGATAAATTCGGTCTTCGCCTGATTAATTTTTAAGTAGTTCTGTCCCATCCATTTGGAGATCTCTGTTATACAGGACTCAAATCTGGCAAGGGTGTTGTCCACATCAGTTTGCTTAGGCAGGCACGACGAATACAGCTGAATATCATCAGCGTATATGTGATACATTAAATTATGCGTGTTGATAATCTCACAAATCGGTAAAATATACAAAGAAAACAGTTGCGGACCGAGCACTGAACTCTGAGGCACAGAACAGTTGAGAGAGACTAGGTCTGAAACCTCACCAATGCGAACAGCCTGAGTGCGATCATCAAGGTATGACTGACACCAACTCAAAGCCGAACCTCCGATACCAACTTCTTGTAGTCTCTGTAGTAGGACACGATGATCTACCGTGTCGAATGCTGAGCTCAAATCCAGTAGAACTAGTCCTGTCAGCATGCCCCTATCCATGGCCCGTAAGATGTCATTACTCACTCGCAAGACGGCTGTCTCAACTGAATGGTTCTTTCTGTAGGCTGATTGGAAAGGATCCTGAAGTGACTGGTCAGCTACACATTTAAGAATGCGTGCAGCAGCTGCTCTCTCGACCACTTTTCCTAAGAATTTCAAGTTAGCTACTGGTCTGTAGCTTTCCAGTTTCTCCTTATCCAGGTTAGGCTTCTTCAGTAAGGGCCTGATGATGGCATGCTTCAAGTTCTTCGGAAAAACAGCCATAGTGAAAGACCTATTGACCAACTTCGTAACGAAAGGCACAAAAGCATGAACATGTTCCTTGATCAGCCATGTTGGGATAGGGTCTTGTTGACAAGAGCTTGACGGCGATCGTTTGATGATTTTCTCGACTTCATCCTCGGATTCTACATCAAAGCTGGCCATATATGGTACTCTAGGTGTAGGCTTTTCACCGATCTCTAGAAATTGCACCAACGAATCACGAATCGCGTTAGTCTTGCTCATGAAATGCTCTAAGAAACTGTTGGCCAATAACCCCTCAGATGGACTTTGAGGTAATATAGGATCCCTTTTCTTCTGAAGGAGCTCATCAATGATGGTGAACAAAGCTTTCTGATCTAAAGAACAGCTGTCAACAGCCGATGAATAGAACTGGGGGTTTTTTGCATTCTTTATGAGCTTAACAACACTCCGTGAAGTTTTCTTTCTTCGATGGATCTACACCTTCTCCACTTTCTTTCCAATCTTCGTCTCACTTTCTTTGCAGCCCGAATTTCTTCATTGTACCATGGAGACTTCTCTCTTTGTTTCAAGCTCCTTGTCTTCAGAGGTGCTAAGGCATCAAGAATACCACACAGAGAACGTTCGTACTCTTCAACCGATCTAGAAAGATCAATGTTCTCGACATCAATCGAAGACAGAGCCTCAGAAACGCGTTGCTGAAAGAGGTCACGGTCCATTCCCTTGAAATTACGCGTGGTACCTGTCTTCTTTTGATACATTGGTTTCTGCAATGACAGCCTGCAGGTGACAGCAAAATGGTCAGACAAACCTGGATGGACTGATATGTCAGAGATAACATTGTCACCATCGCGAGTTATCAGCAGGTCCAGTGTATGGCCAAGACGATGTGTCGGGGTGGATACATACTGAGTCATACCATACGAAGATAGCAACTCCTTGAACAGCACAGTCTTAACAGCCGTTAAATCATCCATCCAGATATTGAAATCGCCCATGATCAAAAGTTTGGAAGGGTGGAGAAGGTAATAGTCAATCAATTTACTGAAATCATCAAGAAACGATGTGAAAGGCACATGTTGACCAGTCTCACTGCTACTCTCTGAGCGATATATGATGACCAATCGCAATGAACTGTGATCATCTGTTACTTGTGCGTGTAAAGCCTCGAAAGAACCAAACTTATGAGGCTCTTCTGTCTTCACTCGAAGATCGGACCTATACAGCAATCCGACACCTCCACCAGGTCTTTTATCTCGAGGAACATGGACAATTGAGTAGCCCCTAGGTGTGGCTTCCCAAGCAATGAGATCATCATCTGGTTTGAGCCAAGTCTCTGTCAGAGCTACAATGTCAAAACCTCGCTCAGTTACAAAGTCTACAAACTGAATAGCTTTATACCGAATAGACTGTAAATTTACAGTGCAGAGTTTGGCGAGCTCAGTGACAGGTTGAATGTGAATCAAGTTGTTGCTATCACAAGTCCGGACTTTTTTCCTAACTTGTCTCACAGTATCTTGTATGACTGGAATAGAATGCTGGTTCTTTGCGAAAGCTCGATATCCTCTCTTTGTTGGCTTGATACTGCTAATACCACAATCCACAATTGTCCGGTACACATTCCATGGTAAGTAAGTTCAGGGGCATTGTTGTTGAATGTCAAAGAGCTCCTTTCTGGAGTAGGAGTACAAAGTCATTGTTCCGATGATTAAAAGGTTTACAGTTTGCCAGTGATTATCCATGTATTCCATTAATGTTCACTCAAGAAGAAAACACACAATAGCCATGTAGTTGGGTGTAGCAAAGTGAATCTAATTGCCAATGAACAGAATCCAGAAATCAAGATACATTTATACATTAATTGTCAAAAAATGAGCGAGTGACAGTAATGAAGAGATGTCCTCCAGATTCACCGAGACTTCCTCTTCAAACTCGTATAAAATACTTGGAAAGTGAGTCTGAAATTCTCCAATAATTCTCCAATTATCTAACGAAACGTGGAGAGCTGAAAAAGGGGTGCAACCATAGCGCTACCCGTTTATTTATCGAAGACATTTTTAAGAGTTCCTTGTGGTTCAACAGTCATGTCAAAGTGGGAAAGAAATGTTTTTATTATAAGCACTGGGAATCAACAAAGGTTTCTTTTATTGATGACTTGTTTTGTGATCGTGGTAATTTTCTCTCTTTTAACAACTTTAAAATTAGTTTTAGGTCCGTACTAATTTCATAGAATATGGAGCTGTTGTCAAAGCTATCAAATCGTCTTTTCAAGAAATACTTATATAACGATGTCAATGTCATTCCTCGCCCCTTCATACTATTTGACTTTAATGCTATTTTAAGAGACAAAAAGGGGTTCAAGAAGATTCTATGACACATTAACACCTTACAGGAAAGTTGTACGTAAATGTATTAATAAATGGGAAGATCAACTCCATATTAACTGCGACTTGCACACCTGGACCAAGGTCTTCGAAACTCCTTTCAAATGTACTGTTGACACGAAGTTGCGGCGGTTCCAATTCAGAATTATTCATAGAATTTTAAGTTCTAATTCATTTCTTTATAAAATCAGCAGATCTAACTTAGATTTGTAACATACATTTTGTAAATTAATCTGTTATTTCGTCATTATAACTACTGTTACAAAGATATTGAGTAATAGGGAGACCGCCAACATAGGGCTGGACAGCTCAGTTGGTAGAGCACAGGTACGTTAATCCGGAGGTCGTTGGTTCAAGTCCCGCTCCAGTCAATTTTTCTTTGTTCAAACCCAAATTATAATTTACCCAGTCAGTTTCCTTTGTGGTTTATTACTTGATATTTAATATTAAAAAGTCGCATCCCCTTAAAAGGTGATCCCTTGGCTGACGCTTCCCAGGTTGTATCGCAAAACTTGGGTGCATGGGTACATGGGTACAATCCCTGGGTACATGGCAGCTTACGGTTGATTCAAACCCAAATAGCCTTAAAACTAATTAAGAATTTAATACAATCGTATATAGACCCAAATTTAAATCATCTACCAATTACAACTAAAACGCTTAACTCAGTCTGTTTTGACTCATTATATTGGTAAGTTTATGGCAGTTTGAAAACCTTTTAAAACAGTTTCGTATAAAAAACCTTTTGACAGAAGGTAGCTGTGTTTCTTTTGTTTAACAATGTTAAACAAAAACGCTTGTTTAACACTGTTACAACTAAAACGCTTTAGTCAGTCTGTTTTGACTCATTATATTGGTCAGTTTATGGCAGTTTGAAAACCTTTTAAAACAGTTTCGTATAAAAAACCTTTTGACAGAAGGTAGCTGTGTTTCTTTTGTTTAACACTGTAAGATTTTTCGATCACTAACATCGTACAAAAGGTCTTTTTTCGCGCTAAGTAACAAAGCACTTAGGCTTATCCTGATTCAAAATATTACTTATGTCGGTTCGCTAGTGCTGGCGACACGAACACAATCGTATGGTGGCCCTGAAGGGACATCGCATATCGCAAACGTGTGCGCATACGTATGCGATGTCGCGAAATAAATCGCGAATATGTGCGCACACGTATGCAATGTCGTGAAACAATTCGCGAATATGTGCGCACACGTATGCAATGTCGTGAAACAATTCGCGAATATTATGTGCGCACACTTGTGCAATGTCGTGAAACAATTCGCAAATGTGTGCGCACACGTGTGCAATGTCGTGAAACAATTCGCGAATATGTGCGCACACGTTTGCGAATTCATTTGCGATGTCGTGAATTTTATTGCATACCTTGTCGCCTACCGTTCAATAAAATTCCCAATGAACTGGGGAGTTGTAGCAGCTAGTCTGGAATCGAGACGTACAAATATATATAAATAGGGTCTGACTAATTTACCTTCGAGCGCACGCTGTTCCTCACGCTTTCCTAATAAGTGAATAACTATTATACTAACCATTGTACCGGTGCTCATTTTAGTGAGAATAGTCCGACGATTGTTTGCATGGACCTTTTGTTTTGTGATATGATGCTGTACCATCACCATGTGGCTGGCCGGCTAGACATGGCCACACTAAAACGAACCTGCCTGGTACCCAAGCTCCTGCCTTGAAGTATCTTTGGTATACAAAATGGGACCGGGCCACTTGCGTACTCCCTAGGTTACTAACAAATTGCCCGCAAAATGACACCACCCCAAAGGTATGCGACAAGGTATGCAATAAAATTCACGACATTGCAAATGAATTCGCAAACGTGTGCGCACATATTCGCGAATTGTTTCACGACATTGCACACGTGTGCGCACATATTCGCGAATTGTTTCACGACATTGCACAAGTGTGCGCACATATTCGCGAATTGTTTCACGACATTGCACACGTGTGCGCACATATTCGCGAATTGTTTCACGACATTGCACACGTGTGCGCACATATTCGCGAATTGTTTCACGACATTGCATACGTGTGCGCACACATTCGCGAATTGTTTCACGACATTGCACACGTTTGCGCACATATTCGCGAATTGTTTCACGACATTGCACACGTGTGCGCACATATTCGCGAATTGTTTCACGACATTGCATACGTGTGCGCACACATTCGCGATAAATTTCGCGACATCGCATACGTATGCGCACACGTTTGCGATATGCGATGTCCCTTCAGGGCCACCATACAATCGGCATAAATTCGCAATTTGACACTTCGTGCCGGACATCCGCGGATGTTGAAGGTCGAGCAATATTTTCTTCATTTTCTCATAAGTTTCCAGGTTCTATTTTAAATTACAATTCTAGATTTGACTTTCACTTTGATGCACACAATTCTCGCCTCAATTATTTGTAGATCTGTTATCAATATGATTTTTAATCAACACTTGGAAACCTTGTAAGTTTCGGTGAGATTGCTCGAGTGATACTAACTGACACATAACCACTTGTTATTGATGTCAGCCTGCTCTCTACCAACAAGGTACACTTGCTCAAGGACCAAATAGTCAATACAACTTGTATTGAATTCAACGCCATAGAGTTGTGCACTATGCATAAAGCACAAAAAGGCGCGCTGTGTCCTCATTTTGCCAACCAAAGTGTTCGTGCGCATGCACGAAGTGCAAGTTACATATTTCCCATGAAATAATATGTGAATTGCACATCGTCTATTAAAAATAATAATAATACTTGGTTCTTATACATTTTAAAGTATGAGACCTATTACTTTATAGCACCACGTAACTGTTTACGGGGTGCTGTGACGCAATATGCTGCCACTCCTGGCTAGTAGTAAATCATGTCTCGCGCAGATCGCTGCAGATGGCTTGACAATTTGGAATTTGTTTTGTGGAGTCCAAAGGCTCTTCCTTGATGTTTCAGAACATTTGAATGGACTGTGTCCACCCAAAACAAAATGAACGTGCCGATCTACAAAGGTACTGCTGAAAACGATACCACGTATAGGCGCGAGCAGTTTTTTCTAATGGTTTCATCACGCAACATTAAAAAATGTCTTTGTATTACAAATAATATTTTATTTGTTAAGCTTGTTAAGTCATTTTATGTAATACCTTGTGATACTACCGACCATCTTTTGTGTTTTTGAACCGAAATGAATAAATAAATTAATTAATTAATAAATATATAAAATAATACGAGTTTCAACAATATTGAAACTTTATTATTCGTATAATAGTATTATGATAGTCCCTTTATTATAAAGTATGTACCAGAGCCAATTTCCGTGTAAAATGCTAGTGTCAAGCCAGGGCGGCACCAGGGTATTTGTATGAGGGGGGGGCGAGTAAGCGTAGTCTTAGCACTTAACGGCGTGAGGTCGAGAAGCCTGCCTAAGGGCAACTAGTGGGTCTAAGGGCGAAGCTCTTGGCGGGGGTTGAGGGGGTGGATCCCCTCGAAGTTGGTTTTAACTTGTCTGAATGGCCTAGAAAGGCTTTAAAAATAGGGTATAGGTTTATCAAATCGTTATAGTGACCCCTCCTGCAACCGGGGTCACTATAACGATTTGATAAACCTATACCCTATTTTTAAATATTAGGCTATACAGGTAACATAATTCCCTCAATTACTTCCCCCTTCTCCCTTTCTTTAGTTCCTCTTCTATTTTTTTATTTTTCTTCGTCTTTCTTTCTTTCTTTCTTTCCTCGTTCCTTTCTTTTCCTTTTCAGCTTTTTCTAATTGTTTTTCTTCAAACAATAGGGGCAGCCGCCACGCCCCCCCCCTTCAACGAGGCCGGGGCGCCGCCCCTGTGTCAAAGTCCAGGAAATGGCATCTGACGGTCCAGCAAATCAGCGCTGCTTATTTCGATCGCCCGATATGAATGTGCACACAATTCCTACCAAAATAAATAATTTTGTTGCTGTTTTCACTAAAAACATGATCGTCGAACTCGACAGAATTTTCACAGCGGGTGAATATTGTGTTAAATGAAACTAGGGGTATGGTGTAAATTTAATTTAAAGTTTTCCCCAAAACATTGATACAATTTCCCTTTAGAATTAAGTCGGCAGTGCTTTGCCACGATCCATTCTTATACGTTTTAACATGGAGCTATAAACTAGTTTATAGCTCCATGGTTTTAATGAGAGGATCCAAAGTCAGTGTCATTAAATTTGACACTCTTTCAGAGTAAATTGAAACATGACGTCATCAGACATCAAAAACAAGTGGGTCTGTACATTCCGGAGAGGAAATTTTGCATCAATCAAAAGCTCAGGTCAAATTCAATGGCGTTTTGATTGAATATCATCAAATTTCACGAATGAACTGAAAAGTCTTTTTACACAAAACTTACAGACCATCCTATTTAGAATGTGACGTCATCAAAGGTTTTGGATTTTGACCAAAATTGCAATTTTGAAGGGTGTCAAAGACAATGTCATTTTAAACTGAGTTGGAGACTTGAAACTCTATCTATTGGAAGTCGAGTGGATCCCAAACCTCATAAACTTGGAGGTTTTTTTAACCCCTCTTTAGTGAACATACGCGTCCGATGTAATGAAGGTCCAGGGCCCTATTGCGTGGAGTGGTTAGGCAGAAACATACTTTATCATTTTCTGCTGCACAAAAGTAAGCAGGATACCATTATATTTTGGCTGGGAACTTTATTCTGGTTAGCAAAATGTTGTTGTGCTTAATATTATAGTTATGATTCTTTAAGCAGCTCTATGAAATTGGGCCCATTCTGGCTTCGCGTTGTTAGCTTTACCTTGACGGCTGATTTAAACGCTGAGAATCAATCGCGAGGATCTAATTAAAACGCAAGTGGTTCTCAGAGTTAGAAAAGCCGTCAAGGTAAAAGCAAACAGCGCGAAGCTAGAGTTGGATAGATCGACTGCCAGCTCATAATGTTGTGAAGGACTCGCCATGCAACCTGTTTCTGCTGCATGTTCTTTGACTAGAAAAAGGTAAATAAACAACCAGAAAGATCAGACCGTAAGCGTTCGTTTTTGACCCAATTTCATAGAGCTGTCTATAATTAAGAATTAAGAGAAGATATTCCTAGTGTAGTCAAGACTCGTTGCTTCGATAGTCACGGCACAATTCGAAATGCTTTAATCGTGGGAAATACATTTCTTATGGCCGAAAAAAAATTTTTTTTTTTCTTCAAATCATCAATATATTCTCAAGGGCTTTCGTCGTGGAGGCTGCAGTAGAACTAATTTTCAATCTTTACAGCCACTGCCACTGCAGTCTTAAAATAGAAAGCGTGTGTCCGTTCAGCGGTAACCACTCGATACACCGCAACAACTTTAGACGCTCGGTTATAAGCAATTTTAAGGAGGGCTGTCGTCATGGTCACAGCAGGGTCCAATTTTTATAGAGCTGCTTAAGCAGAACATTGTGCGAAAGTAAGCAGGACACCAGTCACAGATTGTACGTGAGACATGCTATTTGGGCTGGTAACCTTATTCTGTCTGGTAAGCATAATTTATTTTGCTGAGCAACTTTTTGTGCTTAAGCAGCTCTATGAAATTGATCCAGGCCTTTGGCTGTTATTAGCTGTACGTGGAAATATAGTGAGTTCTAACCATTGATCTATCAATATAATTGAGATCAATGGTTCTAACCAACTACTGCGCGTATATTATATCGTCACCGTTTTCACGAAGGGACAATAACTTAAAAATTCGATAAAAAACTCATTTGGATTTTTTAGGTGGTTTCGATTTAGTTTAACGGTATCTAACAATTCACTAATTTATAGACCTAAAAGTCGTCTAGTTTCTTAATTATGCTAAGATGGTGAAAGACAAAAACCTCAAGAACCTGGAATTGCGTTTTCAAGAAGAGCCAAAATCCTTTTTGTGTGTTGAAGACACGGCTGGCAGAGCGCCAAATACGAGTGCTCCAGCTTTTTGCCAAAACCTTTGACCTACAATGTTTTACGCGCGCGCCCCAAACGGCCAAAACTTGTTTTTTTGTTTTCACGAAGAGCCAATTTGTGTATTGCTCTAACGCGTGGTTTTTTCCCTGGCACAGCGTAAAAAGTAAGTGCTCCGGCTTTTGCGTTTTCACGAACAGCCAATTCGTTTTTAAATACGACGCGCTGCACACAGACCACGTTTTGCACCGTTTCACGAAGAGAACATTTAGTTAATTGAATAATTACTCATTAATTAAACCGTTATGGACAAAATTGGAAACAGATTTGTATGATTTAGGATCTCTAGTTTCCTGATATGTAAAAATTTCAAAGATTAAAATATAGCGAAAAGTCTACTAGCCAGTGATTTCAAAATCAGCATTACTTCAAACGCGGTTTTCTCCAAACATACATTTTTGGCTTCAGGGGACAAATTGTCCCTTCGTGAAAACGGTGAAGATATGCACGCGCTGACCGTCACATCACTTATAATAGGCTGTGCAAATCTCGCGCGTATTCGAACATTGGGATCCGTTAAAGCGCGTGAGTTTGTTTCTATACCGCGTTAAAGCAATGTACGTGGGACCACAGTGGTCCCAAAAATGTTCGAATACGCGCGAGACTTGCACGGTCTATAACGACGTCGCCCTATGGCGATATGACGGCAAGGGCGCGAGGGGGTGGGTTAGAGTTTATTGACCCATTGCGTTGATGAAACGCACAAACGTGAAAGGCTTTCAATCATAGATATAGAATATAATACCTAGATCGGACGCGCGTACATACGCACCATTAGCCGTACACACAAATTCCTGGTTCTTCATGGACGCGCTATATTGTATATATATTCTATATCTATGCTATCAATGGGTTAGAGTCGTGCGCAGCGCGTACACGCGTGCACTTTGTCATTGTTTGTCATCACAGATGGCTTTAAATGACGTCATGTGCAATCCATCTATCGAACCCTTGCATAATGTACCCATAGATATAAATTATAATACCTAGATCGGACGCGAGTACATACGCTCCATTAGCCGTACACAAAAATTCCTGGTTTTTCATGAATGCACTAAACAGTCACGTGAACAGGGCAACGCACAGAAGATGAAAAGGGGAATAAGCCTAAATGATACGTTTAGTCAGAAAAGCGATTTAACTACAGTCATTCTGAATTAGAACAGTTAAATTATTCCCATAGCAATCTGGTTACGTAAGATAAAGTAGCCTTATTTATAGTTAAAGCAAAATCATAGAGTCTGGGTTGGTAAAAAACACTCAACACCAAGTATCTGGCAAGTTCCTGGGCACCCGCCCAATGAAAAACATTCATTTTTCGTATTCAGAGCATTCGTTTTCAGAACATTCAGGAACAAAACAGTGCCGTCGGCTGGAATTATTTGCCATCAATTCAAATTCCCTTAATTAATGCCCAAGTTAATTATAGTTATTGCAATAAAATCCATCGTAACACAAATTGTCAGTATCACCATAGTGATTTACATTGTGACATCACACTTTACTAAGCAACTACGATTGATTTGCAGTTACGATCAGTCTTAGCTCTTTGTGAAATCGGCCCCAGGGTCGTATAAACCGGCTTGCAATAGGGAGGAGTGTTAATTATACCACGACAGCCACCACCACCACTAACCAATAACATTATCCTCGTGCATATTATTTCATTGTGTATACTTCATTTTCCATCATTTCGTCAATCTTCCTAATATCTTGTCGATATAGGCTAGTTCCCAGAGCTGAAATACACCAAAGCACCCAGGGCTCAGGGACTCGAGCCCGGTCTCGAGTCCATTTTTGGTGTACTCGGAATCAGACCGAAGAGGACTCAGACTCGGTGAGAGGACTCGGACTCGGACAACAGGACTCGACTATAGCACTGAAAGCACCCCTACTTTTAGCAAATACGTGCAACATGTTTTATTTATTTATTTTTTTTTTTCACATTAAAAAATCATATTCGGCACTATAGTGTGCTCGAACGGCTAGCACTGTGATATGCCCTGTGTGTGTGTGCTTGGTCGGCCGGCTGGCCGGCCCTGACTGTATGTACATATTCTCCGTAAAAGACACGCGTATGGTGCAGGCTTGAACGGGGTGGCAGTGATTTTCGGTGTATAGTCCTATTTTTCAAAAGAGGCGGTTTTCTCTATAGCCTTTGTTTAAAAATAAATAAATACATACATAAATACAAAACAGACAGCACAAAACAAAAGCAAACAAGCAAGCAAACAAAAAACTTCAACATACATTAAATCACAAATATTTAAGGAACTTACACAAAAACAAAAATTTAAATCACACAACAGTGATATGCAACAAAAGAAAAAGAAGAAAAAGAAGAATACAGCAAGAAATACTTTAATAGATACAAAAAACACCTGTTTTTAAAGTTGAGGCCTACATCAAATAAAAAAATAAATAGCCTACAAGCCGAAAAAGGATGTAAATAATTCAACAAAATTCCCAATGTAAAAGTAAATAAATTTAGATGCATATTGTTTTGAAGTAACTCAAAAATAAACACATATTTCACACACAAAAATATTAATACTGCGTACAGAAACTATTTTTAAAAAATGTGTTCATCATCATGGTAATGTCAAAAACGTATGACTACGCAATTGATCAGTGAACATTTTATGCCAGGGATGATCCTTACAAAAAACAATCACCATAAAATTACCGGTAGCAATTAACGAGGGGCACTTATTGTTCCCTTTGGGTCTTATCACTTCTGAATCTGACCAAAAAAAGAGATTTATGTGCCAAGTCGTGTCTCTGATTGGACGACGAAGCATTTAGGAACTTTAAAGCGGGCCCGGACCATACGCCGTAAGGGCTTTGCGCTCTGCTCACGCCAATTGTCTTTGAAAAAACCAGCACCCCTTTGCAAAAATTTGTTCTCGCCGCAGGCCTGACTCCGCGGTTTTAATACTTAAAGTACATAACAAGGAATTACGTAACAAGGAATTGACTCAAAATTTCACTTTTTGTTTTGACCATTAGTTTAATAAACAAAAGGAAAAACAATTACATGAGTTCAAGAAATAATTTAGGGTAATCAATCGGAGCAAGCCGCATGAGACTGAGTGTAAACCCTCACTATCGTACATACATAAAACAATCACCACTTTAAATTGTATTAGGCCTAAAGTTACAACGAGTTTTATACGGTATACGATGGAGAAAGGAAATGAATAAACCTAATAAATAATAACATAGCCCAGTCATAAACAACAATGGTAACTGGCTATTGCTAACATTAGCATTAGCCAACCGGCCCATTAATAGTTACTACTCACATGATTATTGTTAGGTCAACTTGCGATGGACTTTTCCAGGCCCCTTTCTCCTTTCTTGGCTGTAACTTACAGCTACAGCAACTATTTCCTTCCCTTTAATAATGTAGTCATACTATAAATTACACTGTACAGTGATTTTGTTGACTAATTCAATACGGCAGGAGGGGATTCACGAACTTAAAAGACCGACCAAAGGATGTTTTGCACTACTAAAGCACAAGTTTAAACGTCTACGCGTTCGTCACGATTTAGTGCGCGTTCAAATATTTTACACTGTTCACGTGACCAATGGCCGAGCCCATGCCAGAACCTGCGTATACTATAATACGCGCGTCTGATATAGGTATTATAATGCACCACGCTGCTGGGACGCTGAGGTCACGCACACTTTTTTACGCACCAAGGACAGCTGCAGCAGCTGTCGTCCACGATCTGCCTCATTTGGCCTCAGTGAGGGCGCAGTTTGAGAGTGTGACGTCATAAGCACTGTTATGATCATGGTGTGATGGTCATGATGACAGTCCCCCTTTAAAGGGAAAGTAAAGCCTGTAGCATCAATTGATTTGTTTCAACTTTTCAATAAAAACGTTTATGGACACAACCTGAGCAAATTTCACCAAATAAAGTGGTCATGTTTTCAGTCAAAACAACAAAAACTTGTTTTATTTTGCTTATGTTCATGTTCATGTTCATACTGATTGGGGCAGTCAAAATAAGCAAAGGTGATTTGGGGTCTTCAATCGCAGTTTCAATGAATTTGACAGTACATCAGACGGACTAATTTCTCTTTAGAAATCTTACTGTATGAAACTTATAATCAGTGAGCTTTCAGATTGAATCTATAATTATCTGTCTATAATAACCTTCGCTAAAGTCTCCATCTTCATCACACAAAAACAACCTCTACACATTATTTGCATACCTATAGATTTGTCCTCAATAACTGGGTTTTTTTTTTTTTTTACTATTTTTTTTTTACAAAATGTGTGTCTACTTAGCTGTTACTCGATCAATTTACCACATGCATGGACTAAATGTGCCAAAAACCTTGGAGCCATTCGTATAATGTGCAACTATAAGCTGCCAGTATTAATTGGCCACGTCACACAAAGCATTTTACAGGCAACCAGTGCCAGGCAATCTCCTAAAGGAAAATTCATTCACATTTCAGTTTTCTCGGTTTTTTCTTGTGGATAGTGAGTTACAGCTCGAAGAATGTCTCTTGTGCTGTTTTTATATAGTGTTCCTTGTGCATACAGTGCAAGTGGTTGCCTCCAAGTTGCCTGTAAATATTGCCCTGAGTAACATGAACAATTTAAGGTTTTTTAATTTGACAGTTTTTGTGGTAGGACGGTCTGTGGTCGGTCGCCTGTTCCTCCTTGCCACTCACTGGCTTGATAATTTATACAATTTTGTCAATCTGTTTCTATAATACATTTTATAATATTTTGCGTATTGTAACTTTTACTGACTTGTTTTGCCAGTGCAAAGTGCAATTTAAAAAAAAAACTAACCAATTTCATGCGATTTTAAACTAGAGCAACGGACGGATTGACATATTCACCCCAACGTCATTATAACGATGACAATTTTTTTCTGGCCGATTTTACCCGAAATTTAAATGTAAATGCGCTATGGCATATCAGACGTCACAAATCTTTATTTAGAATTGGTACTGAGTCAAAAAAATCTATTTCTGCCACTGGCTTAATACCAATCGTTACACCAGCTGATAATCACCCTTTACTCAGCAAGTGTTTCTTTTTGTTTTGGGTATTTAGATGTTTACATAGATCATGAGAGGCAGGCAGAAGAACAAGGAGACTCTGGGAAGACCGTATGGGCCAAACTCACAATGTACAGCAGTATAAGTAAAACTGTCTCGTGCAAAAAACTAACACATGAACTCAATTTGGCCAGGCATGGGCAACTATATATTAACTCTGTGATCTTCACTCGAGTGACTGACTAGGAGAGTGTGCCAGATTCAAGGCAAACATTTATCACAACTGAATACAATTGCCTAAGGTTTTTCTCACCATCATACATGATGACACCAATGTTGGCCCAAATCACAACCGACAGAAAAATACTCGAACAGAAATAGAGTAAAAATAGGGCAGAAATAGAGTAAAAGTTTCAATTTTGCAAGATCTAAAAACACGCTTTAATGCATGCTATAAAAATAGCACAAAGGGGACACTTTTAACCATTGCTTCTTTCAAGTGAGGTCAAAGACATTAATTTGTAAAAAAAAAATTTTTGTGGAAAAAATGCATTTTACCAAAGTGAACTTGAACATATAAGGTTTTTTTTAAATGGCCAAAATGCCCACAACACAAAAAGGTCTGTTAATATTGATTTTAAAATCTATTTTGTTCACTGGTACCCCAAAGGTTTTGTCCTTATACGAAATATTAAAAACATAATAGTTTTATTGACCGTGGACGTGAAATGACTCTTAAAAGCTTTATTCGAGCAACCCAAAGGTACCACTTAAAGGCAGAGTGTACCTTTGGTTTTTGCAACCGTTTGAATGTTTTAATCCTATATAATTGTAGATACACATAATAAAACTAACCTGTGAAAATTTCATTTCGAAAGGTGGTCGCGTTTTTTAGATATCGCCGAAAATCCGGAGCGAATATTTCCACGCAGGAAGAGTAATCCCTAATCCTTACACTCTGAGAAACGTTTAACTGACAGTAAAGTTTCTCAGATTCGAGTTTCCGGTGATAAAAAGTGATATCTTTTTCCATAACCGCAGTACTTCGAAGTAAAATGTTTCTCAAACTGTATTATAATATCCAAAGCTGCTGTACTTCATACCAAGTAAGTTTTTATTGCCATTAATTTTCAGAGTCATTACCAAACGAATGCAGACCCTTTAAGTTTAGGGTGGAGATGTATTCAATGTTAGTGTACGGTAACGATGGCAACCGTTGGAAGAGACTGCTGCGCATGTTTCACCTAGTCAAAGGGTTGTCATGTGACGCGACGGAGGTTACAGTCTCATTTGCAGGGAGGGAGGAGTACCAGATAACTCGCACCAAAAATGTTTAGGCACCGGGTCGGTCCTCTGGTGTCTCGGACCCTTGCTGGTCCCGGGAAGGCCTTCTGGTTGTATTTGGTGGCAGTTACTTGGAGTTTTCAATATGTGGAAGGTGAACTTACAGGTAAGTTAACCAAAGTCATGTTCAATATAAATCAGATCAAGGATGTGAAATTTGGTAAAGATGTGATTTATCGTCATGATTTCAAAGAAGTGCAAGATTGATCGTTAAAAGGAATCTCTGTATCAAACTGAAAGTTCTCAGATATAAGTCCGTACCAGTACAACGCGGAAAGAGTGTATTTTGTAAACCCCTACACCCCTAAAGAATAATTCAAGCAACAAAGCAACCAGTTAATCAATCAGTCAACCACTCTATCGACCAATTGATCATCGGTCGATCGACCGATCGATAGTTTGATTGATTGATTTTGTTGTTGATTGATCAATTGATCAAACGATCGGTCGATTGGTTGTTTGACTGATTGCTCTATCGATGACCGATCGATAAACTTGGTAATTGATTGGTTGATAAATCAATCAATCAATCAATCAATCAATCAATCAATCATCCAGTCAATCAATCACCGATGCTCATTTCAATTGCCGCAAATGGTAATTTGTTCTAATTGCTTTGTAAAACTTATTATACGAGTGTACACATTGTTTATTTTCAATTGGTCTATCTGTATGTTGTTGTTGATATTTTGTTGTTGTTTTTGGTTTTTTCTTTCTGTTCTTGTGTTTATGTTTACAGGATGTTCCTTGAGAAGCCCTGCTTTTCGGAACATGCCTCCACATTACTAACCTCAATTTGTTTTTTCTTGATGTTAATGTTAATGAAGAAATAATTGTTTTTATGGCAAATCGGTAAAAATACCACTCAGGGCGAGGGGTATAAGCAAGGGAAAAATGGGTATATTGTAAGATGGTTGGAAACAAGATACAGGTAGGGAGTTCCAAAGTGCAGCAGTGTGGGGCGTCGATGGTCAATTAATTAATTAGCGCATTTTAACTTTATTTTTACCGTGATTTATATTTATGTAAACTATAGAAAGTGTCCCTAAAATAATGTTTAGGGTTTACATACCAGTAAAGTGATGTTTTGTGGGGGGTTTTTTTATATTGTTTGTAAACCTGAAAAAGACATTCATCATTCATCATGGTTGATATACCATGAAAATTGAATCCGAATAAAACATGATATATAAACCACGGTTTAATTGATTCGTCGCAAAACATGGTTCATAAACTATGAACTTAAGCACCTAAAAACATGGTTTACAAACCACAAATTTTAACAACATGATTTAAAAACCAAGATTCATAATGCTTCAATGTTCATGGTTTAAAAATATGTTTTATGATGGTTACATTTTCATGGTTTATAAACCATTGGCGAACACCAACACACACTTCTGAGTGAATGTGTTTGGCCCACTGGTACCGTGGTTGGCTAATCTGGAGGGTGGTTTACAACAGCTCAGCCCCGAACCATTTGATATAACTATTGTCCCTATATTTTTAAGTGACATTGGAAGGTGACGTCATCGATGACGTCATAACATTTAATCATTAATCACCATAATTGCCACGTTCACTATATTACAGCTCTTCATGCATTTTACAATAGCTTAGCCCCGAACCGTTTGGTATAACTATTGTCCATTTTTAAATGACATTGGAATATGACGTCATCGATGACGTCATAATATTGAAATCAACATTTTAATATTAAAACGCATCATATCTGGAGAACCATAATTGCCACGTCCACTATATAAAAGCTCTTGATGTATTTTACAAGTCTTTCGAAACCGAAAGCTCATATTGCGTTGTTTTCACTTGAACTTTTCTTGAGAGCTGTGTGCAGACTTGAAACTTACCATGTATATGTTGTATAGATAAAATCTCAAGTCTTTGATGATGACCTCATTAATGATGTCATAACATTTTTTAAGGAACGTTTTAAAAATTCATATCTGGGGAATCATAAATAGGCCTACAAGATTGTTATACCATATCTAAGTTATTTATGCACTGTACAAATCTGCAAAATTGTTTTGTCTGAAATGCCCAGGTTGATTAAAGTAAACCAATAAAAACATTTCAATCAGAGAAATGGTTCATACGAAACGTTTCTCAGATTTCTGAGGATTGGTGTCCGCTCGCGAATTTTGCGGTCGGACATGACAATTTCTTGTGAAAATACCAGGTCACACAGGGTTTTTTGTGCTGTTTTCTCAACAAGTAGACACTGTATTCAGCTGAAAATTTCACATGTGACTTTCATTCTATCTTAATTTCTTGATAGCTTTGCCAATAAATCCGCATTACGTTGACAAAAACCCTAACAAAACTATGACCCTACCCTTCTGTAGTTAAAGAAGATTTTTTTTAAAAATTAAATAAAACATACCCCGTGACGCCCCCAAAATTATATTTAATAAGTTTTTTCGAAATCTGTCCAAGTGATACGTGTTTTTCCGTACTCCAAAATGAGAGGAGTAGACAGTAATTTTTAGGGTCAAATATAAAACCAGTTTGTGCTTTGAGATTTAATTAATACATCTCGAGTTTAAGAGAATGCGGGGAGGGAGAACATAAAATATGGGGTGTTGGGGTTTTGGTGTGGGAGATTCGAAAAACTTGCCAAATTTATACTTTAGCTAATTAGGCCTGACACATAAAACTCTATAAGATTGCGAAACAAAATCTGACACGCATCTAAAGTGCACGGATACGGTTATCGTACCTGTACCTGTATCCGTATTAGCCTTTAGTCAAGGCGCACTGCGGAACCCCAGCCCAGATATCACGCACGAAAAAAGACCAGCGCGAGCTGCTAAGCCGCTAAGCGCCTTACCAACTCGTTTTGGGGCTTTATGTTTTTCTTTACTTTTTGCTACCGATTTTGGTAGGAGAAATGTATGCATAATGCATTAGCTCGCTTTGATGTTGGCCAATAAGAAGACACAATTACTTGCATGACAGATGCATGAACAATGCAGGGCGAATTGATACAAATGACACGTACGAGTGACGTAGAATAGCTAGTCTGGCTTTACTGCCCTTACACATGCCAACTTACGGGGTACTTTTAACAATGGAACAATGGACCCCACAAGGCAATTTCAATAGGAACAATAGGGCCCCACAAGGGAATTCTTTAGAAAAGGGAACAATAGAACAACAATAGCAGTACCCCACAAACCGGATCCGTAAGGTTGGGTGTGTTTGTATGTAGACCGCGCGGATTTGTACACACGTCCACAGCACGCATGAGAAAACCAGACTACGAATACTGCCATGGATAATGGCTGCTGGTGTGCTGAGCCGTGAATGTTTATCTCAGATAAACAGTGTCCGATTTCCTTCAACATTTTGTGGTTATACTTGGTTGTACCGTTCCAAACCCAAGTAATTATGAAGGTTAAATAAATACTCTTTAGTTAAACATTGTGTTGGGTGAAAAATATTGCTAAAATCAAAACATGCACGGGAAAATTGCCAGTGGAAACTTTTCGAGCCTCCAGAGTCAATTCTACGGTGGCTCATATTCGCCAATTCCTAGCCAATGTTTTATTTTACGGCGTTATATCGCCGTACTATTGCGTTTATCGCCGTACTATTGCGTTTATCGCCGTACTATTGCGTTTTATCGCCGTACTATTGCGTTTTATCGCCGTACTATTGCGTTCTCTATGAATTGGCGAATATGAGCCACCGTACAATTCAAATACCGCGCGCTGTTTTTACATGGACGCGGGTGGTCTAGTGCACTTTCCCCGAGGGACTTCTTTCGATTTGGCAACAGGCTGTCTCGTACTTTGACGGAACGAAACTCACATTTCTAGTTAGAAATTACGACAAAAATTGCTTGGAAATTTAAGGAAACAAAAGTCAAATCGTGCTATTTGCGAAACAGTATTATCCATCTCAATATAGAAGAGTCCAATATTTAGCTGACGGTGATTGATAACAAGAAATAGCATCAATAAATATTTCATGGTCATGAATAACTGATTAGCAAAACGAGTTGGTAAAGGCGCTTCGCGGCTTCGCCGCTCGCGCTGGTCTTTTTTTTCGTGCGTGATATCCGGGCTGGGGGTGCCGCGGTGCGCCTTGACCAAAGGCTATATCCGTATCCGTACGCTTGCGAAACCTCTCTAATGTCGTTCATTTTTTCGCCTACTTAGTTGCTACAAAGGTGTGCGACTAAGTAAAAATTTAAATCGCGACATTGAAAAACATAATTTCGCTTATGTATGTGCACATATTCGCTTAAAAAAAAAAGCGAAAACAAAGTTACATCATGCGTTGTTGTATACGGTTGTCTTGGCAGTTTTTCTCCGACAACCCCGACCTCCACAACCCCAAACTATGTTAGTCTTTGTTCGAGTCTCTCATAAAGTCCGTTTCTAATACATCGTCGCGAGAGGGCGAACACACACACGAACCAACAAGAAAGCAACAGAAATCAGTTTAGTCCGAACACTGGAACCAATGTTACAGACTGAGACACTTCAGACCAATCATTATAGTAGCTAAGCAACAACACAATTATGCTTACCAGAAGAAGATCTCCAGCTAAAGTACCATTCGAATGCACCATGTACCCTGGTAATTTTTTACTAAGCAGTACTTAGCACCCTTCTTCTACAATAAAATTGATGAACATCAATGCTGTGGCATGCTTGCCTTTTTGGGAGTCAACAAATAGGCGTAAACGCCGAGCGGCCTAAAATTGGCTCTCCACTGTATAACACACACGGACAGTGACTTCCAAAATGGCGCAACCAAGATTATGACGATGATGATGACGTCAGGAGAATTTGGTTCAATAAAGATATTTATTTTAACATAAATATATCTTTATGTGGACCTTTAATGTACATGACGTCATTTGAGTAGGGTACCCTCGGCTATAGAGTTCAAAAGAAGGTTGTTCATTGGCCCATCTTGTGCGCTACGCGTACACAGAATGTGCGTTTTCCAGTGCTTCATCGTTTTACCTCTAAGATGGCGAGGTAAATGACGTCAGTGTATTATGTATATTTGATACATCGCTTTCCTCAATGGTATCTGTTTTAGTCTTTTCTTCAGATTAAATCTCATGGCGTACGTCATGTTCGACAATAATTTGTCTATTTACATCATTGGGCTCAATGCATAATTTATTTGTTTGTACATAACGAACTTCGGACAAAACTCACTCCACACTAATATTGAGCAAGTTCGGGTGGGTGACTTAGAGTCGCCAAACTTAATCATAGTCGAGCTAGTGTCACTCGAATTCTGCGTGGTTTGACTAGTTAGTCCAACTGGATCAACCTAGCCCCGAAGCTCTTTTTTACGAGTCACCTAAAACTAGCATAATAAAGTCGATGTTTCAAGATGGCGGGTTATTAAGCTACGTGACGGAGTAGAGAATTTTTTTTGTAAACTATTGTGGTTAATTTAAAGAATCTCCAATGTACTACGTAGTTTAACGATAACATGTTCTAGGTTTTTTTTTTTGCCAAAATGCCAATCAGTATGATAGTAATTAATTATTGCATTGCATTATGCAAGTTATGAAGAGAAATCTACGAAAATGAACAAATGGGCCAACACATTTGTATCCCCCCATCAGTCGTTTTCTCTCATCGTTGCCGCCATGGGTTAACTAGACTTGACCAGTCAATTTACTAAACGTGTTCGATTGAAACATCGACCATCACGCATGCGTGATTTCAACAGCTAATTGACTAAATGTTACCACCCGACCTTCCTCACTTATGATATTTTTATCAGTCTTGTGGCTAACTTCTTGATAAATTTGATCATCAGATATTCGATTGCCCCAAATCCCCCCTCCACACTTATAGTGTGAATGGGGGTCTATACGATGCTTACCCTTAGAGCCACTACATGATGTATATTGTACCAAGGGTGCACCCCATTCAATAGGGTGTGTGGACAAAGCGACGGCTTCATTAATATTTTGCAAGCCCTCAAAGTATTCTACTCTAGACAGATTTGAGAGCCCAATAAAAAGGGTACAGTGTAAAACTTGTGCCCGATATGGTGACCTGGGGGCTTGTTGACTTCCAACTTGAGGTATTTTGGATAGCATGCCCGCAAATAAATGGTCCTATTTGGGACTCCCCATATCAAACTGAGCGGAGAATGAAACTTCAATGTACAATGGAAAATTTTCCATTCACTTTAAACAGCTGTTAGACTTCGAGATTTTTATTTTTATTTTATTTTTTAAATTTTTTTTTTTTTTTGGGGGGGGGTTGTCTTTTTTTTTAGTATTTTGAATTATTTAGCATTTTGCACTGTATGCTATGGGAGTTTATTCATTGGGGTTGGCAGGAGCTTTTGACCTCCAGAGATTGTGTCCCCGTACGGCGAACTGTGTACTAACTTCTTCTGATGGCGCCCTCTTTTGAATCAACCTCCTTCAGCACATGTTAATTTCCCATGGAGGACATAATCTCCGAGGGACAGATTTCCCTATAGACACCGGCTCAGTAAATGCATATGTAGTGGCACTGCAGGTAGTTAGGCCTATCTTTTTGCCTGAATGTCATATAAATCTGATGATATTTGAAAAAAATCTTTATAGCGATCTTTACTCAATTTGTAGTACTTTCCGTCATTGGAATGTTAACATCACAGAGCAGCACTTACAATTACGACAATTTCAACGCAGACAAGGCCGTGGATGGCAGCATTGCCAGTTACTTCAGAACTGGTAAGATATCGCGTATACCCGTTAACTTTTTATTTTTTAAACCTTTGGCTCTGCAATATTTATGCACTGCTTATGTGAAGGGACGTTGACATTGAGCAACTTAGCTGAGCTACGGGAAAATTTCTTCTCTAGGGGTCGATTTCACAAACAGATAAGACTAGTCTTATCTGAAGTTAGGACCAGTAACTGGTCTTAACTTAGGACTAGTCTTATCTCCTAGCATCGCCTAGGACTAGTCCTAAGTTAGGATGGGTTTTGTGAAATCGACCCCAGATCATTCTTTAAATAAATAAAAGACAACGAAAGACAAGGACAGTGTGTCACCATGACTACCGTACAAACAAAAATATACACCATGCGAGGGCGACTTACGAAGAAGTACATTACGTCATAAGTAAACACAAACAATTGGATGCGCTAGTTTTTTGTTATGCTCTCGCCAACGTTTGTAAACTTACACATGTATTTCTCTTTTAGTACTAACTTATTACTTCTAAGTTTTCGTTCAGCATTGTTTTTTCTTATCATATTTTGTTTTAGTTTTGTTTTTGATTGACTTTGTTTCTTCTTCTTTTTCTTCTTTCATTGTTTTCCTGCCGACACAGTGGAAAATAAATGAACATTAAAACTTGATCATCCTAGATAGGCCCTTTTCGGAACCTCGGCTTGGGCTTGTACCGACTTTTTAATTAAACATTTTTACTCAAAAAGTGAGCGATAGTGTCATTGAGTGTTAAGAAAAGTGTTGTTTTTTCTAAAACACTGACGGAGCCTAAGCCCAAGACGGATTCCGAGCTTTTGTTTCGAAAAGGGACCGATTTTAGGTCAAGTATTCAGTGTACCTTTTTGCAATCTATAGCGAAGTCGTGTTGTTTTTAATACAGGGATAAACGATCCGCATCCTTGGTGGAGGGTTGATTTGGAGGCGGAATACTCACTGGGCTGCATAATCGTTACACTAAGAACCAATGACTGTTGTGGTAATTATCTTTGTTCCGATTCATAGATACTTTACTTGCGTTTGTGTTTTTGTAATGCTGCACCGACCACGGGGAGCACCAGCCTTGTATGAAACGAACGCCTTTTCTGCGTTTTCCGATCCTAAGGACCATAATATGTCCTTAGAACTTACAGTCTCAAAAACTAGGGGGGCCTACAGCAGACACATATAAAATCACCTTATTTAATAAAACGTGTTTTCATAGACATAATAGACATACAAAAAATTGCGGTGACACCACGTAGTTTTGTTGTGTTTTATCTGTAATAATTTTTCCACAATGTAATGTGTGCTCAACATACATTTTGTACCGTTGAACGTGAATGTTTATATTTACCTTTTTGGAATATTAGGATCGTCATTCATTGGCGCAGTAGCACGAGCAGGGCTCAGTGCGACTGTCACTGACAACCAGCAGTGTGGCTTGCCGGCCACTGTGAAGCAATCCCAACCTGGTGCCGTGATTACATTCAACTGTGATCCATCAGTGTCAGCCAAGTATGTGAGCTTGGATATCGATCGATCTCAACCATTGGCTCAAAACGGTGAGCTGCATATTGCTGAGGTGACGGTAAACAACACGGCAGGTTCAGGTACTAGACCTACTTCAATTATATAGTATTTGAAAGAGTAGATTGATTTCCATCATCCATCCAATAAACCTGTGAACATTTCATAAAGTAAGATGATCCTGTCATGGTTATTTCGATTGCGGCAATCGATATATAGGTACAAGTGATTATTATTATAATAAAAAAGTTCATTATTGTATTTGTTGTGGTTATTATTTTTTTTTTTGGGGGGGGGTTCTCTCTCTCTCTACATAAAACATTATTTTATTTGTATTTATTTATTTTAATTTTTGGGGGTAGGGGAGGGGGGTCGTGAACTGAAGTTTTAGATGTTAAAAACTTCCTTGAAGAATTGTAACCTTTACACGATAAAGTAATGTACATGGCTATGAAACGCCAATCAATCTATCGATGAAAAAGACCGATCGATGCAACATACTGATAAATCGATGGAAAAGACCGATGGACGCGGTGATCGAAAGGTATGCCTCTTTGGCGTTCCATATGTGGCTCTCCAAAAACGAATACGAGCACAATTTGTTAGGCCTACTCAGTTACAACGTTAAAGTAACTGATGTTGTTTCGTTTAATATGCTGTTCTTTTGTCTTGATTTAAAAGAAAAAAAGTATCTGAGCTTTGAAAGGGATCAACTCGGTCTCAATTCACAAAAGGTTTGACCTACAGTTTACTGAGGTGACCGCTACACACGAGACAGATAATGTTAACTACTTAATTCGGGTGAATTAACTCTACTTATTTTACCCCAATCAGTAACAATCATTTTTGTCAGATACAGGAAGCCTGATGAGGCAAAATTATCAATTTCGTTGTTTAAATGTCCACCTAATCAGTAACAATCATTTATGTCAGATACAGGAAGCCTGATGAGGCAAAATGATTAATCTTTTTATTTAAAGATCTACATGATCAGTAACTATTATTTCTGTCAGATACAGGAAGCCTGATGAGGCAAAATGATTAATCTCTCTGTTTAAAAGTCTATTGTTTATTGTAATCTGATGTGCGTTTCACATGAAGATTCGTTGAACATTTTCATATTGACTCCCATTTCCTTCAGTCATATCCTTACGGGGAAAGAACACTTCACAGAGTACAAATCTTGGTGATAAATACGTGGCATCTTTGGCCATTGACGGGAAAATGGAAACGTATAGCGAAACTGGTAAGCCCTTATTTTACTATTAATTTTTAACTTCTTCAAAATTATGTAGTGGACCAACTGCAACTAATGAAAACTACGACATAAAAAAGCGGGCAGGAAACAGTTAATGATTCTGGAAGCACATGACAGTTTTACATTTGACAATTTGACCATTAGGCATGTGATAAGACAGAAACAAAACAAGCCAAACCAGTTTTGAATCACAAACTTAACGCGGTCATCCTTGCAAAAAAATACATTAACAATGTATCCACTTCCCGTAACCCCCCCCCCCCCCCCCCCCTACACACACACATACACACACAACCTTACGGATCCGGTTTGTGGGGTACTGCTATTGTTGTTCTTTTGTTCCCTTTTCTAAAGAATTCCCTTGTGGGGCCCTATTGTTCCTATTGAAATTGCCTAGTGGGGTCCATTGTTCCATTGTTAAAAGTACCCCGTAAGTTGGCATGTGTAAGGGCACACATGTTTGTAAATCCCACTTACCGAGGACTTCTCTTTGTTCTCCCATTGTTTGGACATAGTTGTTTTAGCGACGTCCCCATTGGGTTTGTACACGAAAACGAAGTGAGGACGTCCTCGCTCTGTCAAACACCCGGATCCCTTTTGTTAAAGTCCTCGGTTTGAATGGACGGACACGCTCACACACACACACACCCAGCTCAGTGTTGCAGTCACTGTGTGGAAATTCCTTTGTTCTATACTGTAAATAACACTGTGTGGACGTGTGTAAGTCCCTACATTATGTGCACCTCTTTTGTTTTCAGGTCCACACTTCGCATGTAGCGTTAAAACATGTTTGTAAATGATATAAAACCGAGGACATCCCATGGTTTGGACGGTTTTTTTTAGGGACGTTCCCATTGATTTTGGGCACGAAACAAACCGAGGACTGTCCCCGATTTGTCATTTTCCAGGATCCCTATTGTTAAAGTCCTCGGTTGGAATGCGTAGACATGTTCACACACACACAATCTAAATCAATCCCGATTGGCCGAATAAATGTTGCTAACGTTTCACCGATTTAGTCACTATTTCCCAGTATTTCCCAGACAAAGTTATTTTGAGATCGTCTTCCTGATGGCAATATCCATACCTGTTATTTTTTTCAGAGCCGAATCATCTTAACCCATGGTGGCGATTGGACTTGGGTGACGAACACTGCATTGGCAGAGTTAATGTCACGCCTAGAGTGCAATGTTGTGGTAAGTGAAACTATTCAATAATGTTACATTAACCATCACATAAAACATTGTATTATTGTAAAACTGAGTCATGGTTGAAGAATGTTCATTGACAGAGCTATGACAAGACAGTTCACTTGCTCCTTCTTCCTTAATCTTGATTTAAGGTACCGAACCATTCGGTCATATTGGAGCAAAACGCCATGCTATTTGATAATAACATGAACACAGCAAGTGCCTCTCATATCGTCACAATTTCACAATTTTCACAATTTCACGAAGAGCAACTTATGTCCAAACGCCTGATTGAGGTTTACATTTTACACTTGATTGGCTTAAAACTGAAAAATCTGCAAAACTAAAAAGCAGCGGTTTGCAGTTTTAGATCTGTCATGAAATTCTGTATAAGTTTAACCTCTCCATTAGCTAACTTATTTCTTTAAATATATTGGCTAATTACCTTGGTAATTTGTCAAAGATACGTGTCTCTTCGAGAAACCTAAAAAGTGAAATGTCCTACTTAAAGGAAAGCTATACGTTTGGTAATGAGTCTGAAAATTAATGGCAATAAATAAATTAATAAATTAATGCCAATAAAAACGTACTTGTTAAAAAGTACAGCAGCTTTGGATAGTATACTATCATGCATTTTGAGAAACTTTTCACTTCGAAGTACTGCGTTTATGGAAAAATATATCACTTTTTATGCCCAAAAATTTGAATCTGAGAAGCGTTACGGTGGTAACGCTTTTCAGATCGTGTATTCCTAAAGGGAATATTCTTCCTGCGTGGAAATATTTGCTCCGGTTTTTCGGTGATATCTCAAAAACGCAACCACCTCTTGAAGTGAAATTTTCACAGGTTAGTTTTATTGTATATACCTACATTTATATAGGATTAAATCAATCAAACGGTTTCAAAAACCAAAGGTATACTTTGCCTTTAAACACCCTAAAGTTATGGTGTTTTACATTGGAAAGGGGCGTATGTCACATGATCACGCGCACACTGACCTACGTGGCTCTTTGTGAAACCCGAAAAACGATTTGAACTACATTACGCTCTTCTATTGCAATGTATTACAATGCATTTTGGGGGCCTGTGGCTCTTCGTGAAAACGCAAAATACAGTTATTTGGATAAAGCCCCTACTTGTATAGTAATCAATAAAATTTGACATTTTAAGATAATATGTGGCTCTTAGTGAGAACGGTGACGATATAGGGAATTACTGTAAATTATCTTTATAACAAAGAACACTAAACAAATATCTTCGATTTGTCAAAACAGGAGACCGTTTCATTGGTGTAACCGTACGCGCAGGAGTCAATCTGAACCATATCGAGAATCAACAATGTGGCTCACCGGCAACCGAGGCCCAGTCTGTTCAAGGCGTCACGGTTGGATTTATGTGTGATCCACCAGTGAAAGCCAAGTATGTCAGCTTGGATATCAGTAATCAAGGAATGTTGAATATCGCTGAGGTGACGGTAGAAGAGTTTAACGCCGACGGATGCTTGCCTGAAGTTGATAACTGTAAGATTTTAAACTTGTATAAAATAATACATTACAAGTATTTTTTTACAACAAGGTTCATTTAAATCGTATACATAACAAATGTCCCCCGATGTCTAATTTTGTGTTGCACCTCCCTGCTGGGATTGTCCAGTTCAAATCACTACATGTACTATTCAAGAACAAATCATGGCAAGGTATCAATCAGAAAGGTCACTTATTATATATATCCTCACGAATCCTCAATAAAATTAATTCCATCTACAACACTGTCAAAGTCGAGCAAATAGCATTTGGTTATTATGATTGCTCCGATCAAAATAACCACGATTTGGAGTGAATTACCAGCAGTAATTCAACGACTCACTTTGGTTTATTTCAGCCGTAACAACAGTTACTGTAGAAGCTACCACAGTGGAAGAACAAAGTCCCACAAAAGGTGAGAATAAGCTCATCACGAGATGCACTTATCACTATAGTTTGAAGAAAATTTCACATGGTGATTGGATGAAGGAATAATTGAGAAATATAGACCATGTGACCTATGACATCACATGTTTACAAATAGAGCCCCATAGAGCTTGGTCTTCCTGCAGGCAAGATGGAAGAAAACAATACAGAAAAGAGGAAAGACGGCACATCTCAAAACTTGTTCAGCTGTAATTTTTATAACTCTTGAACTTATGTGGAAAATGTGACACAAAATGTAAAATTTCCCATTTTTTCCATTCTTGCCTGCCAAGAAAGGCCCTGGATTGTAAAATTTACATGGTGTATAGGTGTGGGAACCGATTTACTCTCTCGAAAACCAATACTGCAATTAACCCTAATCAATGACGTGAAATGAGATCGGGTTTGATGGACAGATTTATTAGTCAATAGATATATCTTTAATTTGATTTTACAATAAGATTTCGGTTTATTTCAGGAGTGCCAGATGCCTCAACAACTACTGAAGAAGCTACTGTAGAGGAAGAGCAAAGCCCAACCAAAGGTGAGAATAAACTTCAACCCAATCTACTTACTTTGACAGTGTGTAGGTACCTTTGGTCATCTACAGCTGTAATAGAAAAGTCATCTCGACCTACATTGTACATGAACTGCACAATGGCTTGACAATGTGCACCCGCAAGGCTAAAACCAGTTTCATGGGGAAATCTCTCCCCCGGAGTATCTGTCCCCCTTATGGGAAATTAACATGGGCAGAAAGAAGGAGGAGGATTTAAAAGAGGGCGCTATCAGAAGAAGTTTGTAAACAGTTTGCCGTATGGGGGACAGAATCTCCGGGGTACAGAATCTCCTGCCACACCGGCTTCTCGGATTATAAACAACATCACATGGAAAGCACCGAGTCAAATTCAAAACTCTAATATAAACTGACGTTGAAGAACTTACAATGTTCTACTTGAATGCATTGACAACTACAAGGACCCGTGGATAAGTAGCTAATACTGTCAAATCAAACTGACAACCAAATCCTCTGTCCTGCTAACTTCTGCAGGAGCAATCGGTGCGGTCTCGAAAATAGAAATGTTACTTTAAAACGTCGCCATGAGAGGGCGCCATAACACTCCAAAAACCTCCTGGATAAGAACTGATCTGGATTCCTGTTCCTATGGGGCAAGACACATTCTTGGTTCAGGCTGAACAGGACACTGGTTAATAAATGGGATTTGAACTCGGATTCTACGTCAGTTTGAGCAATTTCTGGGTCATTTTGACACAGAGTCCGGGTCATACTGACCCAGAAATGGGTCAGGCCCCACGGGACCCCGGAATCCGGGTCAATTCTGACCAGGGCGTTTTTTAAAGTGAAGGAAAGCATACAAGGCTGAAACCCAGCACGGTTCAACTAATTTTCAGCCAACCTTGCAAGGACATTGTTTTTAAAGTGTAAGTATTTTTTTGTTTCCCCAGTCATCGATTACCCCGAGTTCAAGTCAGGCTACTACAACCGCCTATACAAAGGTAGCTACATTGGTAACCCCGACCCTTTGTCAACTGAGGTAGCTTGGAATCTCAGAAGGTGTGCCGCGCACTGCGTTGTACATGACCTGTGCTACATCTTCGACTATGCACCGAGAACAGGCAAATGTCATCTCTACAAACTGCTCGACAAAGTTATCCCGAAACCTGACAAAGACTTCTACATCTATGAATTGGCGAAATGTCTCTCCGAGCTGTCGATTTGTAAGAATTAAAGGCGGGAAAGATTAACAAATCATTTTGTTTTCGAACAAGCAGATTGCGATCCTTAAATTTTCAACACTAACACCTTGCAAACAAAAACTACAAGAAATACTTTGGTTTTGTCAGGAATTTTGTACTGTTCATAAATCTCGCTTATTCGTTTGCAATACAATAGCAAAAAACAACAACATGAAAGCACTTCTGACGGAAACATTTGAAAGATTGCTAAATGTACTTGGTATAAGAATTGTTTAATCCGTGAGATTTTAGTTAAAACTGTTTTTTCCGCCGATTTGTTTTCTCTTAAAAATAACAAGCAAGTAGGCCAATACTTTGAAAACGAACCTAAAGATTTTATTTTTTGGGGGGGGGTTCAATTTTGAGCCCTTATCAACATTTAAGTTAGCTAACTACACCACAATGTACACCTTAGCAAGACTTTTTATCTCTGCCTGTGCTCCGTGTTTTATGGTGTAGCTGGTAGCCGCAGGCGCTCTTGTACGGAGTCCCTAAAGGGACAGGTAAAATATATACAAATTGAAGAAAAAAAATTAAATTATTTTGTTCCAACGAAAAATATTATTACACGAAAAATGTTTTTGTTCCCTCGAACACGTTGCAGCCGCGCCCTTCGCAATTCAGCTTCTCATCAGCATTAAGGATGATTCGCCGGATTCATTACCCTAAGCAAGAGTCGTAGCCGTAGCCGTAGCCGTAGCCGTAGCTGTAGCCGTAGCCGTAGCCGTAGCCACTAATTAGGATAAGGAGCCTACAGTCTTTCCAGGTGGAGAGAGGATCTTGATGATTATTACCCAAAATACAGCTAGCATGTTTCGATTAAGTATCTAATGTTAATGTACGAACGTTTAAACTTCACTCGCTAGTTAAGGTAAAAAATAAGCCGGAATTTGAATATTTACACTACAAAGAACCGACTAGTTTATTTTGATTTCCCCTTCGTAACGAAAACTATCAGTTGCAGGTTGTTCAAATCAAAACAAACTTAAAAACCATCGAACCAAGAAACCTCACGTAAAGACTCTTTTTCTATCGGTTCCAAAAGCGCACTGTCTGGTAAGCTATAACGTAATGATAATAAGCCAGCACTCTATAAAAAAAGAATTCGGGTCAAAATTGACACGAATCACGGTCCCGTGGGGTCTGACCTATTTCTGGGTCAGTATGACCCGGACTCTGTGTCAAAATGACCCAGAAATGCGTCAAACTGACGTATATTTCGAGTTGGGAAAAAACACGTTCCGGGTCAGCTTGACCCGGAACTGGGTCAGTCCACTTGGATCCGGAATCCGGGTCAATTCCGATCCGGGAGTTTTTAGAATTTGCAACTTGGCGCTTCTTTGTCTGATCTGCACAATCCGCAAGCACAAAGCAAACATTTAAGTAAAATTTGTGCAAAAACCTATTATATTGTGTTGAACTCGTATGTAATGGCTAGTAAAGTGGTAATTGGTAATTTTCTTAGCAACTGATTGTATAGTTAGAATTTAAACGGCCATATCAACTTATTATGAGCAGCACTTTTAACACTATAGTTCAAGGGTCACTTTTGCAGCCCCAACATTTTATGGTTGTAACTTTTAGACAATTGTTGTGATACTTTTAACATTGTTTACATTGACTAAATTTCATTAAAATGTTTTGCCTTTTACTATCCTGTCCAAAAAAGGCCAACTCGGAGACCTTGTTTAGCAGAAACTCCATATTCTAAAACGGGGAAAACATAAAAAAAGGTTTTCGCGTGACTCCAATGGCCGACTGAGCCATGATTTTCACATGTCATTTTGTGCGTTATAGTATGTTGAGTCACTTAGAGTGTGGATACTGATCTTAATAATTACCAATTAAAAGATATGTAGATAATAGGCCTAAAGAAACTGTTGTCAAAAGAACCAAAATTCACTGCATTTAAACCTGTCATTGTAAAGGCTATATCACATTTCGGGCAATATTTTCATGCAACTTGGAGGCAACCAACTGCGCTGCGCACAAAAGGAAGATCTCGGCAGCACAAGAGACATTCTTCTAGCTGTACTCGCTATCCCCAAGAAAATAGTGAGAAAACTGAAATGCGAATGAATTCCCTACTGGGATTGCCAGGAACTGGATGCCGATAAATTGCCTCGAGTGACATGAGCTTCATACGTGTCAGAAAATTGATGACAAAGAAAACTACTTAGTTTGGAAAATTCCTCTTTACCTCCTTTTGCCCCAACCCCTACCACTTGCAATGAAGCAACCGTAGTAATTAGCCGTCATAAAAAGGTGATACGTATTATACCTTTAAGGGCTTGAAATTTACACTGGACCCCGAATCTGTGTCAAAATGACCCAGAAATGCGTCGAACTGACGCATAATTCGAGTTGGAAAAACCACGTTCCGGGTCAGCCTGACCCAGGAATGGGTTAGGCCACTTGGATCCGGAATCCGGGTCAATTCTGATCCGGGAGTTTTTAGAATTTGTAACTTGGCGCTTCTTTTTCTGATCTGCACAATCCGCAAGCACAAAGCAAAAATTTAAGTAAATTTTGTGCAAAAACCTATTCTATTCTTGTGTTGAACTCGTATGTAATGGCAAGTAAAGTGGTAATTGGTAATTTTATTAGCAACTGATTGTAAAATTAGAATTTAAACGGCCATATCACTTATTGTGAGCAGCACTTTTAACATTCTACTTCTAGGGTCACTTTTGCAGCCCCAACATTTTATTGTTGTAACTTTTAGACAAGTTGTGATGCGTTTAACATTGTTTACATTGACTTAATGTCATTATAATTTTTCGTCTTTTACTGTAACCAGTGCAAAAAAGCCAACTCGGATACCTTGCTTAGCAGAAACTCCATTTTCGAATCAGGGAAAACATAAAAACAGGTTTTCTCGTGACTCCAATGGCCGACTGAGCCATGATTTTCACATGTCATTTCATGCATTATAGTATGTTGAGTCACTTAGAGTGTGGATACTGATCTTGATAATTACCAATTAAAAGATGTGTGGATAATAGGCCTAAAGAAAATGTTGTCAAAAGAACCAAAATTCACTGCATTTAAACCTGTCATTGTAAAGGCTATGTCACATGGGGCAATATTTTCAGGCAACTTGGAGGCAACCAACTGCACTGCGCACAAAAGGAAGATCTCGGCAGCACAAGAGACATTCTTCTAGCTGTACTCGCTATCCCCAAGAAAATAGTGAGAAAACTGAAATGCGAATGAATTCCCTACTGGGGATTGCCAGGAACTGGTTGCCTGTAAATTGCCTCGAGTGACATGAGCTTTATATGTGTCGGAAAACTGATGACAAAGAAAACTACTTAGTTTGGCAAATTCCTCTTTACCTCCTTTTGCCCCACCCCTACCACTTGCAATGAAGCAACCGTAGTAATTTGCCGTCATAAAAAGGTGATGCGTATTCTACCTTTAAGGGCTTGAAATTTACACTGGACCCCGAATCTGTGTCAAAATGACCCAGTAATGCGTCAAACTGACGCATAATTCGAGTTGGAAAAACCACTTTCCGGGTCAGCCTGACCCAGGAATGGGTTTGGCCACTTGGATCCGGAATCCGGGTCAGTTCCGATCCGGGAGTTTTTAGAATTCGTAACTACGCGCTTCTTTTTCTGATCTGCACAATCCGCAAGCACAAAGCAAAAATTTAAGTAAATTTTGTGCAAAAACCTATTCTATTGTGTTGAACTCGTATGTAATGGCTAGTGGAGTGGTAATTGGTAATTTTATTAGCAATTGATTGTAAAATTAGAATTTAAACGGCCATATCACTTATTGTGAGCAGCACTTTTAACATTCTTGTTCTAGGGTCACGTTTGCAGCCCCAACATTTTATTGTTGTAACTTTTAGACAAGTTGTGATGCGTTTAACATTGTTTACATTGACTTAATGTCATTATAATTTTTCGTCTTTTACTGTAACCAGTGCAAAAAAGCCAACTCGGATACCTTGCTTAGCATAAACTCCATTTTCTAAAACAGGGAAAACATAAAAACAGGTTTTCTCGTGACTCCAATGGCCGACTGAGCCATGATTTTCACATGTCATTTCATGCATTATAGTATGTTGGGTTACTTAGAGTGTGGATACTGATCTTGACAATTACCAATTAAAAGATGTGTAGATAATAGGCCTAAAGAAAATGTTGTCAAAAGAACAAAAATTCACTGCATTTAAACCTGTCATTGTAAAGGCTATGTCACACGAGACAATATTTTCAGGCAACTTGGAGGCAACCAACTGCACTGCGCACAAAAGGAAGATCTCGGCAGCACAAGAGACATTCTTCTAGCTGAACTCGCTATCCCCAAGAAAATGGTGAGAAAACTGAAATGCGAATGAATTCCCTACTGGGGTTGCCAGGAACTGGTTGCCTGCGAATTGCCTCGAGTGACATGAGCTTTATATGTGTCGGAAAACTGATGGCAAAGAAAACTACTTAGTTTGGCAAATTCCTCTTTACCTCCTTTTGCCCCAACCCCTACCACTTGCAATGAAGCAACCGTCGTAATTTGCCGTCATAAAAAGGTGATACGTATTATACCCTTAAGGGCTTGAAATTTACACTGGACCCCGAATCTGTGTCAAAATGACCCAGAAATGCGTCAAACTGACGCATATTTCGAGTTGGAAAAAAACACGTTCCGGGTCAGCCTGACCCAGGAATGGGTTAGGCCACTTGGATCCGGAATCCGGGTCAGTTCCGATCCGGGAGTTTTTAGAATTTGTAACTTGGCACTTCTTTTTCTGATCTGTACAACCCACAAGCACAAAGCAAAAATTTAAATAAAATTTGTGCAAAAACTTTATTCTATTCTTGTGTTGAACTCGTATGTAATGGCAAGTAAAGTGGTAATTGGTAATTTTATTAGCAACTGATTGTAAAATTAGAATTTAAACGGCCATATCACTTATTGTGAGCAGCACTTTTAACATTCTAGTTCTAGGGTCACTTTTGCAGCCCCAACATTTTATTGTTGTAACTTTTAGACAAGTTGTGATGCGTTTAACATTGTTTACATTGACTTGATGTCATTATAATTTTTCGTCTTTTACTGTAACCAGTGCAAAAAAGCCAACTCGGATACCTTGCTTAGCAGAAACTCCATTTTCGAATCAGGGAAAACATAAAAACAGGTTTTCTCGTGACTCCAATGGCCGACTGAGCCATGATTTTCACATGTCATTTCATGCATTATAGTATGTTGAGTCCCTTAGAGTGTGGATACTGATCTTGACAATAACCAATTAAAAGATATGTAAATAATAGGCCTAAAGAAAATGTTGTCAAAAGAACCAAAATTCACTGCAAACCTGTCATTGTAAAGGCTATGTCACATGGGGCAATATTTTCAGGCAACTTGGAGGCAACCAACTGCACTGCGCACAAAAGGAAGATCTCGGCAGCACAACAGACATTCTTCTAGCTGTACTCGCTATCCCCAAGAAAATAGTGAGAAAACTGAAATGCGAATGAATTCCCTACTGGGGATTGCCAGGAACTGGTTGCCTGTAAATTGCCTCGAGTGACATGAGCTTTATATGTGTCGGAAAACTGATGACAAAGAAAACTACTTAGTTTGGCAAATTCCTCTTTACCTCCTTTTGCCCCACCCCTACCACTTGCAATGAAGCAACCGTAGTAATTTGCCGTCATAAAAAGGTGATGCGTATTCTACCTTTAAGGGATTGAAATTTACACTGGACCCCGAATCTGTGTCAAAATGACCCAGAAATGCGTCAAACTGACGCATAATTCGAGTTGGAAAAACCACTTTCCGGGTCAGCCTGACCCAGGAATGGGTTTGGCCACTTGGATCCGGAATCCGGGTCAGTTCCGATCCGGGAGTTTTTAGAATTCGTAACTACGCGCTTCTTTTTCTGATCTGCACAATCCGCAAGCACAAAGCAAAAATTTAAGTACAATTTGTGCAAAAACCTATTATATTGTGTTGAACTCGTATGTAATGGCTAGTGGAGTGGTAATTGGTAATTTTATTAGCAATTGATTGTATAATTAGAATTTAAACGACCATATCAACTTATTATGAGCAGCACTTTTAACATTCTAGTTCTAGGGTCACTTTTGCAACCCCAACATTTTATTGTTGTAACTTTTAGACAATTGTTGTGATGCGTTTAACATTGTTTACATTGACTTAATGTCATTATAATTTTTCGTCTTTTACTGTAACCAGTGCAAAAAAGCCAACTCGGATACCTTGCTTAGCAGAAACTCCATTTTCGAATCAGGGAAAACATAAAAACAGGTTTTCTCGTGACTCCAATGGCCGACTGAGCCATGATTTTCACATGTCATTTCATGCATTATAGTATGTTGAGTCACTTAGAGTGTGGATACTGATCTTGACAATAACCAATTAAAAGATATGTAAATAATAGGCCTAAAGAAAATGTTGTCAAAAGAACCAAAATTCACTGCAAACCTGTCATTGTAAAGGCTATGTCACATGGGGCAATATTTTCAGGCAACTTGGAGGCAACCAACTGCACTGCGCACAAAAGGAAGATCTCGGCAGCACAAGAGACATTCTTCTAGCTGTACTCGCTATCCCCAAGAAAATAGTGAGAAAACTGAAATGCGAATGAATTCCCTACTGGGGATTGCCAGGAACTGGTTGCCTGTAAATTGCCTCGAGTGACATGAGCTTTATATGTGTCGGAAAACTGATGACAAAGAAAACTACTTAGTTTGGCAAATTCCTCTTTACCTCCTTTTGCCCCACCCCTACCACTTGCAATGAAGCAACCGTAGTAATTTGCCGTCATAAAAAGGTGATGCGTATTCTACCTTTAAGGGATTGAAATTTACACTGGACCCCGAATCTGTGTCAAAATGACCCAGAAATGCGTCAAACTGACGCATAATTCGAGTTGGAAAAACCACTTTCCGGGTCAGCCTGACCCAGGAATGGGTTTGGCCACTTGGATCCTGAATCCGGGTCAGTTCCGATCCGGGAGTTTTTAGAATTCGTAACTACGCGCTTCTTTTTCTGATCTGCACAATCCGCAAGCACAAAGCAAAAATTTAAGTACAATTTGTGCAAAAACCTATTATATTGTGTTGAACTCGTATGTAATGTTTAGTGGAGTGGTAATTGGTAATTTTATTAGCAATTGATTGTATAATTAGAATTTAAACGGCCATATCAACTTATTATAAGCAGCACTTTTAACATTATAGTTCAAGGGTCACTTTTGCAACCCCAACATTTTATTGTTGTAACTTTTAGACAATTGTTGTGATGCGTTTAACATTGTTTACATTGACTAAATGTCATTATAATTTTTCGCCTTTTACTATATAGCCTGTGCAAAAAAGGCAACTCGGAGACCTTGCTTAGCAGAAACTCCATGTTCTAAAACAGGGAAAACATAAAAACAGGTTTTCTCGTGACTCCAATGGCCGACTGAGCCATGATTTTCACATGTCATTTCATGCATTATAGTATGTTGGGTCACTTAAAGTGTGGATACTGATCTTGACAATTACCAATTAAAAGATGTGTAGATAATAGGCCTAAAGAAAATGTTGTCAAAAGAACCAAAATTCACTGCATATAAACCTGTCATTGTAAAGGCTATGTCACACGAGACAATATTTTCAGGCAACTTGGAGGCAACCAACTGCACTGCGCACAAAAGGAAGATCTCGGCAGCACAAGAGACATTCTTCTAGCTGAACTCGCTATCCCCAAGAAAATAGTGAGAAAACTGAAATGCGAATGAATTCCCTACTGGGGATTGCCAGGAACTGGTTGCCTGTAAATTGCCTCGAGTGACATGAGCTTTATATGTGCTCGAAAATTGATGACAAAGAAAACTGCTTAGTTTGGCAAATTCCTCTTTACCTCCTTTTGCCCCAACCCCTACCACTTGCAATGAAGCAACCGTAGTAATTTGCCGTCATAAAAAGGTGATGCGTATTATACCTTTAAGGGCTTGAAATTTACACTGGACCCCGAATCTGTGTCAAAATTACCCAGAAATGCGTCAAACTGACGCATAATTCGAGTTGAAAAAAACCACGTTCCGGGTCAGCCTGACCCAGGATTGGGTCAGACCACTTGGATCCGGAATCCGGGTCAATTCCGATCCGGGAGTTTTTAGAATCTGTAACTACGCGCTTCTTTTTCTGATCTGCACAATCCGCAAGCACAAAGCAAACATTTAAGTAAAATTTGTGCAAAAACCTATTCTATTCTTGTGTTGAACTCGTATGTCATGGCTAGTAAAGTGGTAATTGGTAATTTTCTTAGCAACTGATTGTATAGTTAGAATTTAAACGGTCATATCAACTTATTATGAGCAGCACTTTTAACATTATAGTTCAAGGGTCACTTTTGCAGCCCCAAAATGTTCTTGTTGTAACTTTTAGACAAGTTGTGATGCGTTTAATATTGTTTACATTGACTAAATGTCATTATAATTTTTTGCCTTTTACTATATAGCCTGTGCAAAATAGGCAACTCGGAGACCTTGCTTAGCAGAAACTCCATGTTCTAAAACAGGGAAAACATAAAAACAGGTTTTCTCGTGACTCCAATGGCCGACTGAGCCATGATTTTCACATGTCATTTCATGCATTATAGTATGTTGGGTCACTTAGAGTGTGGATACTGATCTTGACAATTACCAATTAAAAGATGTGTAGATAATAGGCCTAAAGAAAATGTTGTCAAAAAACCAAAATTCACTGCATTTAAACCTGTCATTGTAAAGGCTATGTCACACGAGACAATATTTTCAGGCAACTTGGAGGCAACCAACTGCACTGCGCACAAAAGGAAGATCTCGGCAGCACAAGAGACATTCTTCTAGCTGAACTCGCTATCCCCAAGAAAATAGTGAGAAACTGAAATGCGAATGAATTCCCTACTGGGGATTGCCAGGAACTGGTTGCCTGTAAATTGCCTCGAGTGACATGAGCTTAGTATGTGTCGGAAAATTGATGACAAAGAAAACTGCTTAGTTTGGCAAATTCCTCTTTACCTCCTTTTGCCCCACCCCTACCACTTGCAATGAAGCAACCGTAGTAATTTGCCGTCATAAAAAGGTGATACGTATTATACCCTTAAGGGCTTGA
Source organism: Pisaster brevispinus (assembly GCA_023634235.1). Lineage (NCBI taxonomy): Eukaryota > Metazoa > Echinodermata > Asteroidea > Forcipulatida > Asteriidae > Pisaster > Pisaster brevispinus. The sequence goes on from JAMKCF010000018.1 coordinate 7,662,881, forward strand.
AATTTACACTGGACCCCGAATCTGTGTCAAAATGACCCAGTAATGCGTCAAACTGACGCATAATTCGAGTTGGAAAAAACACTTTCCGGGTCAGCCTGACCCAGGAATGGGTCAGACCACTTGGATCCGGAATCCGGGTCAGTTCCGATCCGGGAGTTTTTAGAATCTTTAACTACGCGCTTCTTTTTCTGATCTGCACAATCCGCAAGCACAAAGCAAAAATTTAAGTAAATTTTGTGCAAAAACCTATTCTATTCTTGTGTTGAACTCGTATGTCATGGCTAGTAAAGTGGTAATTGGTAATTTTCTTAGCAACTGATTGTATAATTAGAATTTAAACGGTCATATCAACTTATTGTGAGCAGCACTTTTAACATTCTAGTTCTAGGGTCACTTTTGCAGCCCCAACATTTTATTGTTGTAACTTTTAGACAATTGTTGTGATGCGTTTAACATTGTTAAAACAGGGAAAACATAAAAACAGGTTTTCTCGTGGCTCCAATGGCCGACTGAGCCATGATTTTCACATGTCATTTCATGCATTATAGTATGTTGAGTCACTTAGAGTGTGGATACTGATCTTGACAATAACCAATTACAAGATGTGTAGATAATAGGCCAAAAGAAAATGTTGTCAAAAGAACCAAAATTCACTGCAAACCTGTCATTGTAAAGGCTACGTAACATGGGGCAATATTTTCAGGCAACTTGGAGGCAACCAACTGCGCTGCGCACAAAAGGAAGATCTCGGCAGCACAAGAGACATTCTTCTAGCTGTACTCGCTATCCCCAAGAAAATAGTGAGAAAACTGAAATGCGAATGAATTCCCTACTGGGATTGCCAGGAACTGGTTGCCTGTAAATTGCCTTGAGTGACATGAGCTTTATATGTGTCAGAAAATTGATGACAAAGAAAACTACTTAGTTTGGCAAGTTCCTCTTTACCCCCTTTTGCCCCAACCCCTTCCACTTGCAATGAAGCAACCGTCGTAATTTGCCGCCGTAAAAAGGTGATAACTATTATACCTCATTTGGGTATGAACAAAGAAAAATTGACTGGAGCGGGACTTGAACCAACAACCTTCGGATTAACGTACCGGTGCTCTACGAACTGAGCTGTGCCGATACGTTAATCCGGAGGTCGTTGGTTCAAGTCCCGCTCCAGTCAATGTTTCTTTTATTTTTAACTATTAAACAATTTACCCAGTCAGTTTCCCTTGTGGTTTATTACTTGATAACTATTATACCTGTCAGGGCTTAAAATTCACACTGGACCACAGGCCTGAGGCCAGTGATTTTAGCATCGGGCCAGTAAACCCATGACTGAACAAGTCCGGCGGTGTTTCCGTTAAAATATTGACTTTTAGTCTAATAAATATAATTTTGCTGAGTATTGAAGAATACTTATTCATAATACAAATGATATCAATATTCTCTTATAGTGCTTGTTAAAATTAAAAACAGTTTAAATGTTAAGCTGTGTAGGTACATGTTATTTCTTTCGCATTTCAGTTCTGGTCTTATAAAAAAGATTCTGGTCCAGTACACATTTGGAGCTACAAGCCGTTCGGTCGTATGGCTTTTCACCCCAAATCGGAGCCCTGCCTTTATTTTTATTGTGAAAGTACAACATTAACCTGTTCGATTCTAGCTTAGTATTATGAAATATGGCTACAAGCACAAAGTCAGGCGGCCACTTCAAGGTGACGGCTATACTTAACTGATTTGGGCTGTTGACCCAAATCAACTGTCACCAGGCTAGGGGCACGTTGCCACCTACTCATGGGGCTAAAACAGTGTTACCCCCCCCCCCCCCCCCCTTCCCCCTTCACAGTACGTAAGGATGTAGGCATGGGTATCATCCACTACGAACCTGGCTGGTAGAGCAGAATGCGCTACCATACCGACCAAAGCAATCATGGTTAACTGCCTTGCTAAATACTGTCATGACCAGGATTCGAACCCACCGTCTGCTGTTGACAACAGCAGAGCTTGGGTCCGTTGAACTAGACTGCTTGGTCACGCGTGCCATGGTAATGACAAGTCTCTTTAATGTTACAAGAAAAATGTATCACAAAATGCAAGTGCATATTCCTATCTAAGAGTATGTTCACCATCTGTGGTTGAAAAACGGTCAACAAAAATAACAACGCCTACACAAGCTTCCGTTCTCTCTTCAAAAACAAGTTTCCCACAGTCTTACATGAAGGTTGCCATATGTCAAAACTCATTTTATCAAATGTAAACATATTAATCAACCATTAGATCCGGTGATCATAGTTTTATATTTTACACCGGTGAGGCAATGCAATGCAAATACAGACGTACAAACTAAAAGCGAAACGTTAGAAGTTGGGATGAAAATAATTGACAAGCACGGGCAGATCTGAATGTAATTCTTTTCCCTATCTTATAGGGCAACGGAGAAGGGTTTCGAGTCGATGGGCAAGATTCTACGTACAGACTGTATTGGTTGGCAAACGCCATAGAGTTGTGCACTAGACAGACGCACAAACGCGTACGCGTCACGCCACTATCGGCCCCATATAAACGGGCGAGATGTTTCTTCATATTTGCCAACCAGTGTTTAGTGCACACGCGCGACGTACAATTTACATATTTCATGGGAAAGTTTTACAGAAGTAATTATGCACATGCTCCTGTGCGATGCGCCGTGCGTACATAGCTTTGCGTTTTCTATTGTTTCATCATCGTTTCACCTCTAATATGGCAGCGTGGTGACGTCAATCCATAAGGTCCATTGTCTGCAAGAACCATGAAGACTATCCCCCCAAAAATTAATAATAATAATAATAATAGCCGCAAGTAGCAAAACAATTAGGCGTGAAGCACTACGCGCACGACCCGTGTGTGACGCAATGATTTTTGACAGGATACGCCTATGTTTAGGTGTAAATTCGCAGTGTGTGCGGTGCTGCCGCGTAAGGCCCGGTCCATACTTAATTCCTGCGAATGCTAGTGCAAAGCGAATTTTATTGTGTCACAATTGGGAAAGAAGCGCGTACCGATTATTGCGTCACCACAATTCGCTTCGCAATTGTATTCGCAGGAAGTGGCTTAAATCCACTAAGTGCAATATTTATTGTGTTTTAGTGGTGCATGCACAATGAATACGCAGGGGAGGGGAACAAGTTGGAGCACAACAATGTGGACCCGTTCAAATAATTGGTATGGCAAAGCATCATACAAAGCAGTTTAGCACGCTGGGGAAAAAACACAATTGAGCGTCAAATTTCTCACTTTTAGCTCAGAGATATTGAAATGACTAATTAGTGACTGACATAATTATCATAATCCCTGATCGAAATGTCAATGTGATACCTTCAGGAATGATGTGTTTGTTTCAAAGGTCTGAAGGGTGGAAATGATGATATCGCCTATCATAAGATTATACAGAAGTTCAAGCACTGTATGTATGGTGGTTATTTGTTATACTCCTCAACAATATTTGTTACTAACAACCCTCATCAAGAACAAAATTATGAGCGTTGTTAAAATATTAACATAACCAGAGACACTGGTTAATAGTGCATGCATCGTTTAAACAGTTCCCATGCGGGGTTTTTTTTCTTTTTTTCTAGAATTTGATTGAAAAAGTAATGGTCAGGTACAGAAACAACAGCACAGGTAAAGAAAAAATCATTTCGTTCCCAAGAAATATTGTTTCGAGGGAAAAATCTTGCTGTTTCAAAACAGTTTACAATTCATTTAATACAATCTATATTGTTCAACACATGAACTAGTTTTTAGCGTTCCTGCGATCTCGCAATATACTCTGATTTTAATATACGAGGCCTTGATAGGACCCCTCAGATATCCTAATCCAGGACCTAATTTCATAGAGCCGTTTGCTGTTGTTTTGTTTTTGTTTTTAAACCATAAACTTGTTCAGAAATTTGGGGAGGATTGCTTAAAAAGAAGCTCTATGAAATTGGGCACAGGTCTGGGTTTTGGACTCCGAGGTTTCGACATGATCTACAACACCAGTCCCTCACAAAAATAAAGTGACAGAGTTACCCAATCACTTATAAACCTCTCCTTAAAAATTACATTTACAAACGCTATAGCCTTTATCGTCTCAAGAGCAATGACTTATTAAATCTACGCTAATATCTTCAGAAGCTTAACATATAAACTTTTGAAATCTTTAGAAACTTTTGACATCTTTAGCAATTTACATTGTAAAAACAGCAGCTGCCTACGTCACATACATATTTCATGTGGCAAGTTATCTGCACCAAAACCATAATCAATTTCAGACGTGAACATTTTCCACTCTTATCTTTTTAATAGTGTGTGGCCGCCAATAAATTAATGACTAGATTATCGCCTATGTAACAGATGTCAATTGATTTGATTCCCAACGGTTTCGCGATTAGAATTCAAGTGACAGCACTGAATTTTATCATTTTTCTAGGCCTAAACATTGGAGTTAGTTCCTTTTTTTCCCCATTTTCCTTTATATATAGCGAGACCTAGCATGTGGCAAGTCAGTCTGTCTGCCGCTTGCTCGACTACTCAAGCATTTTGTCATCTGGTGAGTACTGTTTTTACACATTTTGGTACAATCGTTATACACATACAAAAATAGCTGAGTTTGGATAGTTAAAGGGACACGATGACTTCAGATTAGGCGCTTTGTGCTATAAAAGCGTGTGTTATGAAATGAATATGGTTGGATTGATTTTTTAAAGGAAGAAAATAAAGATCCACAAATAAATCCCTCGAAATTGTGTGGTTTTCCTATTACTTTGTGAACTAACACGGTCCGCCATTTTGTGGAGTCAAAATTTGGTTCTACTTACTGGTGGGCCGTGCTAGTTCACAAAGTAAAAGGGAAAACCTCACAATTTCGAATAATATTCGTGTGGTTATTAGGCAGATCGGGGGTGGGGAGGGGAAATTTAGATTGTTGTTTTTAATGTAACTTCCGGAGTTGCGTCGGGAGCATGGCAGTCTTCTGTAAGTCCAATATGTTAATCCTATGAAGGGTGTCATACTTTTGAAATGTTTTTTGATGTATATTTTTGATTTGGATTTGAACAAAACCCACTTCATTTGAAATTTACCCAGTCAGTTTCCCCTGTGGTTTATTACTTGGTGTTAATTTATGTAAGTTCGCCTTGTAGTTGTGTACCAGTGGTTTTTAGTGCGCAAAGTGTGAATGTACATTTCCCTGTTTAAAACATGCAAAACCAAAACGCATTTCCCTGATGTGTGTGTGACAATAAAACAAACTAACACAATAAATTCTCATTGAAACTTTCTTTGTGTAAAGATAAAACTCAAATTGCATTAAACAGTGTTGTAGTACTTGCACTCTGGGCAATTATGACGGTAAGGCCTACTCGTACTCGATACTCGAGAAGCAAAGTTCTCGTACCCGAGTATAAGACCTTCTACTCGATACTCAACTGAAAAATACTCTGTACTCTAATGCATGTACTCGATACTCAACTGAATAATACTCTGTTCTCGAAATCATGTAGTCGATACTGGGCTGGAATCGGACTCCGATTTTAAGTACTCGTTGTTTAAATAGCACTTTCCTTTCCGCTTCCCTGTACGTGCGTTAATCAAAAGACCAGAGGAAAGAGCCATTTTTGAGTTATGGTGGACACAATACTATGACGAAACTTGGTTTGGGTAAATCTGTCTGTTTACACCCAAACCGAACAGTGCACTCGGTATAGCATCCACTATATCTAAAAAGGCTATAATAAAGCTCTGGAAAAAGTTAAGTTATTTATGACATAAGTAGTTATGTTTGAAAGACAGCTAGGCCTACCATATAAACAAACATTGTCGTCTAGAAACAAAATTACACCTCTTTTTTCAGTATGTTTTCTTATAAAGTAATCGCACTTGTACAAGTACTTGGAGATCCAAATACTTGGTATGGTACTAACTCGGTTGTCAGACTCGGTACGCAGACATCAGAATACTCGGTCCTTGATGTCCCATAAGTACTGGTCATTATTTTATTAAGTTATTCTCCAAAGCGGGCAATAAAAAAGTAGTTGACTACAACACTGGCCTTAAAACTCAATAACTGGCACTTGCGCAAAACCGAGCAAGTTTTTACTGTAGTTTGCAAATTGCCATCACTGTTGTTGTAGGGATGCCTTGATCAAAAATGTGACGACAGGATTCGAATCAATGCTCAGACACCACCACAGCTTGTCAACCTTCTCACTTGTACTCCAACTCTTTTAATTATAGATCTGTCCCTGGTGCACCCTAACATGGATCAGCAAGGAGCCGTAAAGCTACTGTTTTTGTGCAGCATCGTCTACATTGCACCACTGGTGCTCTGCAATGACGGTGCATTTAAGCTCCTTGGTGGTTACGTCGATGTGTACAGCGTTGATTCCTCCGTATACCGGAAGACAAAGTACCAGTGGGGTACATACGACACTGCTGGGTTTCCGGACAGGAAGGCCATAGCTGTTATTTCGAACTTCTGCTGGGATAATGGCAGGTCGTACTGCTACATGACCATCGTGGTATCGACATCGTCTGATGAGACTGAGAAGCACTACCAACTCATGGGTAGCAAGATGGTGGTCTACGACAGCACGTCATCGTACGTCGTTGGTAGTTATGGTTGGGGAGTGCAAGACACGTTTGATAAGATTGAAGACAAAGTGGTGGCTTCGGGAGAGATATGGGCAAACGCTTTGAACGATTGGGGCTACGGTTATCTCCATCTGTTCGTTAGAAAAGAAGCACGTCCCTCTTACACCGATGCCTTCTTTCGAGAGAAAAGGAATGCCGGGAGCGAGCAGTTCACGTCAGATACAACTTTCATCGGGCAGAAAGACCCTTCTAGCGCTGTAGAGATCTTATCGAACTTCAGAGCCTGGACCAGTCATTGGGGAGACGATTCCATACACTACTCAAAAGTCTATACAATGCCCACAAAACTGGTTGATTCCACTACCCTCTACGACGAAAAGGTTTCGAAACTCCTTGATTTACCGGTCCTGAAGTCTTTGACGATGGAAAACTACGGTTCCGGAGCCACAGGTGATGACTTCGCATTGATTGGTACAGAGGAGACCTTCGCCCTCAGCACCGAGTCCACTATCTCGACAACGTTCGACTTCGCAATCGACGTTGGAGCTGGTATGACGATCGACGCTTTGGGGATCGGCATCAGCATGGACGTCAACTTGCACTCCTCATACTCCTCGTCCTCTGACCAGACGGAGACCAAAACCGATACGAGGACTCAGACCATACAGTGGCCATCGACCTGCCTAGCCGGGACGAGGATCAAGCACATCATAACTACCTCAACGGAGGAGGTAAAGATCCCAATCTTGTTCACCTTTGAGCGCGGTGATCTTCGTTGGACTGAGAGGAAGATCATGGAAGCCACGATGTCAAACCTCAAGCAAGAGAAGTACGACTGTTGCCTGTGGGCTGATGCTCATCAGCTGTGCGGTACAACCGGCCTCCCAATATGCAGCCAATAGACCTTTATCACGGTGCGACCATCTTGATTTTATCCCTTTCAAATCAGTGTAAGGAGAAAAAGTTTGGTTCTTTTTGTACAATGAATGTTATTATTATTTCATTCTTGGTACTGGATACATGTACATCGAACATGACCAAGACGGTAGCAGCATGATAGAAGAGTTTTGATGTTATTAGGCCCTATATGCCAGACAGTGTTTTAAATGTAACCATGATGTCGTTGAGACATTGTCCTTAATTTGGGGTTCATCAAAAACAAAATATTAGGCGGGAACTGAAACTGCGAGCTCCAGATTAAATTTCCGACGCTCCACCAACTGAGCTATGCCCAAAAGTTGGCGGTCTCTTTATTTTTTAAATATCTGGGTGCCAGTCAGAAGCATTCAACCTGTAACTGCCGTGTAGCCAGGGAAAACACCGAAGTTTACGATACAATGGGAAGCGGCAGGAGAGGGTCGCCTTATTGGATCAAATATCAACTCATAAACTACCTTACAAGGGAAACGGACTGGGTAATTCTAAACTAACTTAAGGTTGAACAATAATAAATAAAATTCTGACATAAAAGTGCAACACATAAGAATTGTCATGCCAAACTTGTGTGACCAACAGGCAACTTTTGAGACGATCGGGCGTCCTTTTCATTTTGTTTCCAATGACGGAAACAATAGACAAGGACCAGTGATTGTGACGCCCACTATTGTCTTACGAGTCTCACTAGGCAGTTTCCTCTATTCTTTTAACATTCAGAGTCTGATTATTGGTTACCTACATTGGCGGGCATGAGCCCTTAATTAATTTGCTGTTTGCAGCCACGCGATCAATCGCATTATGATCGCATGTTGATCACTTTTTATTATGTACTTCACATACTTCACACAGCCATAATACTGAATAAGCGAGGGGAAAAAGTAATGTTTAGAAATTCTACGAGTCATCTTCCCCCTGCAGGTATTTAACAGGATTATTAATAGTAAGCAAACTACAATCTTGGTGCAATTTCAAAGAACCTCGGCCCCATGCATTGACTCATCAAGACGCCAACTTTGAAGTACAACGACGATGACACAATGACAACGCACATCTATGTACGCACTGCACGCAGGGGAGGAATAGCCAATGAGCAACTTTCATTCAACATCTAGCCGAGGGTGCCCTACTCAAATGACGTCACGTGCATAAGGTTTTCACCATAAACTTCTGCATTCCAAGCTTATAACCAAAGATTATAGAGCGCCGAAGGCGCAAGATGCGGAACTCTGGCTGAAATGTGAAATCCCACTGGACGCCATTTCGGCAAGTAACTCTTTTGATACAACAGTAGATCAGTGCAGATCAGTGCAGACAATGACCATTCCTATCAATGGGAAACAAAACATTCACTTGCTGAAATGGCGCCCATGCGTATTTCATGTTCCAACAATAGATAAAGCTTCAGTTCCGCATCTTGCGCCTTCGGCGCTCTATAATCTTTGTTATAACCGAATATGAAATGCTCAAATAAGTCTTCATTAAAGAGGAAGGAAAATGTCAAATTCGGATTTGTGATGCACTCATTTTCCAAGAGAAAGAGTCCTCATCTGAATTTGACATTTCCCTTCCTCTTTAAAATTACGTCAAAATAGTGGAGACAAACATCATGTGCCCAAAACAAACATAACATGAATGGGAGTTAAGCTACACCTTCCCCCATCATAATGGATCATACATGCAACATTCATGTTGCGATTGCAGCAACACGTTATTTTGCGTGCTTTGGTTGTAACCATTGCACCAATCAGCAGTACTGCCAGTCCCATCATGCATTACTTGGAGCAAGTCCGAGCAAGGACCAATGGTTTATTACTAATGGTTTGTTCCTGACTAATACCTGGCGCATGCGCACTGATGTTGAGTTGCGAACGACTCTAGTCACGTCAACGCTACCATGAGAAAATGGGGGTGGCCAGATTTGTTGAAGGTTTTGAACGTTGTCTTTTTCGTAGATAAAAGCGACATGCATAATGTTTACTCAGTATATCAGCACTAATAAGCAAGTGTCTCAGCCAGAAGATGTTGAAAGAAACCCCCTAAATATATGACAATTTCTTTATATTAAAACAAATAAACTACCCGAGTTACGTTGTTGTCAAAGTTGGTAAAGGCATGTCTGTGTGATTGTTATTGTTATTATTATTATTTATTTGTAAAAAAAAAACACGCAAAATGTACAATAAATAAATAAATGCACATTATAATAAAGAAAAAATGAGCAAGAAGGCAAGTAAAATAAACAAAAGGAAATACAAAATGAACAGAAACACAAATAATCTAAACATCTTAAACCAACTGTGGACGAACAAATATACAACCAAAGAACAGCAACGGCTATGGGGGTCAGGGGCCGCAAAAGTAAAATAAACTTATATTACCAGCAGGTGTGCAGTCCCGCACATAACCAAAGACAGAGATAGGACGCGACTATAAAGCACACCAATAAGTCTGAAGTAATAAGTTGGGTTAAACGGTCAATAATATTTCACTGGTCCTGATCCTCTCTGCACCGTGCTTTTAAAACGGGTATTGATAACCAGCGAAGCGACCACCCCCACACCCAGTAGGTTGGTTTCAAGTAGTCCACTAGCATAGTCCAACCATCGTCGACGTGTGACAAGAGTTCGAGCCAACTTAGACAAACTATTGTCGTCAACGATAGTTCTTGACCGAACTTGGCCCTTCCTGCAGATGCAAGCAGGATGCCCTTCCATAACAAAAACCTGAACAAGCTTATCGGTCACTCCGATAGGTCTTTGATGAACAGTTGGGACCGAGCGAAACAGTGGGGCATTTGCTCCACTCCCGAACCAATACCCAACAATACAACGGACTGTTTTTATATGAATTTACTTTTATTTTACTCCCACTGAACATTTCAAAACAGAGGCGTGGCCTAGTTAATTATGGAACAGGAGAACTATGATAAGCCTGATAAGATAAATGAAATAACAGTTGGATGAAAAGTGGACGGGCGGGAAGGGCGATCATTTTAAAAGTTGTATAAATTATCAATTTGAAATAAATCCTACGCCACATCAACTTTACCTATTGTTAAAGGCGGATTTAGAATTGTTGTGATGGAGCAAATACTCATAACATTGCAGCATGAAGCTTTAACAGCATAAGAAGCGGTCCAGCTCAAGGGTCTTGCAAGATTTTGAAGATGGGGATGACTGCATTTCTGAACAGTACATTCTGAAGTCTCGGATCTCATCTCTGATTTATGTTTCTTTGTTTTGCTGGCCTCTTATATCAACGTTTCCGTTATAAGAGGCTACTCTGAGTGATCTTACAACGAGAGTCGACTGTGCCTAGAAACAATGGCAAGGAAGGAAGGGGTTTGCTCCGGTGTCTCTGGCAGTGGCTGCCGATTTGGCCGCAGTAAACTCTTAAAGGTGCTACACAAATGGGTCTCATAGTTCATATATGTACTTCAAAACATGTCTTAAATAGTTTTTCTCTTTGCTCCAGAGCCTTGAGCACCTCGTTGGTTAAAACATGTGCTATGAGACGCCAATAATATATTAGTTTCTGTGCCTCTCCATCTTATCATTTGAGCAAAGACACGAGAATTAATTTGCTTTTTCTCCCTCATTCTGTCGTTTTACTTTCAAACGAAAAAAAGTTATTCATCTGGCCTCCATGGCGCAATATAAATGCTTTATTATATTATTTAAAGGTGATCACGTGAGTGTGCATTATAAAGCCTACCGGGCATGAGGTCATGGGGCCCTAGAGCGAGCCCCAGTAAAACAAGTTATTCATCTGGCCTCCATGGCGCATTATAAATGCTTTATTATATTATTTATAGGTGATCACGTGAGTGTGCATTAAAAAGCCTAACAGGCGTGAGGTCCAGGGGCCCACTCAATGGCCCCAGTAATTATGTGCTAAATGTGGATGCTATCTGGTGCATTTGAAGCCTTTCTGGAGTCATCTCTTGAACAGATGTTTGAATCTTGTGTGTGTTTTCTCCTCTTCACTTTTGCACTCTTCTTTGAAAAATCAAAGAAAAAGGCACATCACCCAGCTCACATTGCATTGGGTGTGCGACACAAATGCCTGGTAAAAATGTATGCTTGCAGCATCTCTCTCTCTCTCTATGTATATATAAGATAAATGTAAGCAACACAGTCTAGTTGCATATGGGACACAAAAGTACAAACACAAATTTGTACTAAATCTACACTTGAGGGATAAAAACATTGCACGTAATGCTGATATTAAAAGAAATTCATATCATATGATGTCAGTGGTCTCTAACCCGTCACACACAATGAATATTACACTTGAATAAAAAGCTTTCATAAAATTGTACAGAATCGATTACTTCCAACATGGTTCATTTTTAAGCTGAAAGACAAATGGGACCAATACATTGTGCTGACACAATGTACCTTTGGAAGGAGATATCCAAAACAGCCAACATTTCAACAGCAGGATTGCGAAAAGTGCTATGGAGGATTGGAAACTCCCATCCACTGGACTTTGGATCAACCCCAGCAAGCATGGTGCTAGATTACTTGGGTTGTACCACTGTTTGTAGGAAGGATACCATTTCCTTGACGACCTCGTCAGGGTAGACGTAGTGCACCATATGTGTTCCTTTTTCAAACTGTACTGATCTCTTGGTTGCCCCATCTATTGAGGAAGAAAATAATTATCATTATAATACGTCAGTTTCAAAAGTAAAAGAAAAGACCCACAAGTAAAAGGACCAAGTCTAGTCTTGGTGCAAGTCATTCTTACTGGGTTAGTAAGTCAAGGGCAGTCAATCACTGCTGTAAATACACTCCCAAGATTGTTTGCTGAAAGCAGTTGTGGGCAAGTCTGTGTTTTCGGATCAGTGTTCGATCGTGATAGTTCAGTAACTAGTTACCAAACATTAGGCAAGTCAGATTTTTGAAAGAGCGCCCTCTGGTGTTCATTTGCAATAGCTCAGTCAATAGCAATAATACATCTTGAACTAAGATTAGCCAAAAGGATTTCAGGATTGGAGAATTTGGCACTCAAAGGCACTGGAGAAAAGTAAAAGGGCGATTACATGTAGAGCAAAGTGTTAGTGCAATGTTGTATCCTGATTTTGCAATAATCTCTCAAGAGAGACACTCCGTGCAAAACACTTTATCTCGGTGCCTATAGGCTTTGTGTGAACATCTGGGATATTTAAGACGATATATTTACTTTCTGAACTTTCAAGCTTGTGTCTAAGGTAAAAATTATCCATAGGAGATGTCATTGTTGCACTAACATGACTAGTTGCGCGGGCAGACCAACATATATTTCAGAAGACGGCATGTATGTGATCAAAGGTATGACCATCAATATTTAATACTACAGGGCAAAGCTTGACTACTGAAGTTACTGGCATAGGAAGATTATAAAGATCCTTTGTTTTGCATACTGTGATATCTTGAAACATTATTTATAAATACCTGGGACATTCTGATTGGTCGAGAGGAGACCACAGGGCCATGTTTAAATGTGTGATATAAACACGGCAAGGAGTGTTAGGACATCTGCATGGCACGCAAGCTTACACAATACGCCTGTGCTCATTTACCCGGAATGCAATCAAATCATACTAGATCTCAGTGTAAAATATATTAGTACATGTGCGTACACACAACCGTTGAGCATCACATGCAATTTTACTCTTTTGTGAAACAGAGCTGAGGATGTGACAGGAATTGAGAATTTACAAAAACATTTTACAGATTTTCCAATTCTCTTACGCTTTTAACAAAAAAGGTGATTATAAATGGGAATAAAACAGCAGTGACTCGGTCTTAAACGGCTGTTTAAAACCTTGCAATGAAGGAACTTGCCTCTTTTATCGCACGGCCACGACCATGCCGGTTTTCAACAGCCGCTTATGCCCTCGCCACCACTCCTTCAGTCCCCAAATCAAAGAGTTGCTGCTCTTGCCTAAAAATCTGGAACCATCATCTCCTTCAAAGGAGGTACGAATGTCATTACCCATCAATTTGAATCAAACTAGACAAACATCATCTCTTAAAAGCCATTTATTTGACATTTCAAAAGAAGAGTGAAGAGCCAAGGCTGGACACCACCTACATTTTGTTGCTTTGGTCCCCACAAGATTTTATCAGTTCTGCTTTTTTTTTCTTCAGAAATGTACCTTCGGACTTTTCCATTTTGATGCCTTCTTTATCGTAATGGAGGGTGTCATTAAGATTTATCCCTAGCCTCTGAATGGTATCTTCCAAGACAGGTCGCTCGACAAAGTTATCATTACGACTGTAAATGCAGATTGCGGGTAAGTTGATCTCTGCAAGTCTGGCCACATTCGAAATAAACTGTAGATGGAAAAATACAGATGGAGTTGTCAAATTACAAAGTGATTGGATTTTGTGGGGAATAGACTAGCCCAAACATCTGACGTCACACTTCGAGGCTCATGAATAACGCCAGATACCAGCCAGACCGGATGTTGCCAAACGTACCTTTGACCTAGCATTCATTTCACACGGACGCTTGCAGAACAAAACAACGCTACCTAAGATAAAGACAGGGGACCAGTCTAGGAACTCCTAATTGCTAAGCAAAGTGTGATGTCACAATACAAATCACTATACTGAAAACTCATCTTAAGATGAATCTTAGTGCTTTGTGAATTCGACCCCTGATCCATTCCCAGTATGCATCTGGGGATGTGCACATACTATTACTTCATTAACTAGTAAACTTCCACCTTGGTTGAATAACTCCCTACCGACTCCCTGGCTGAGCCAAAGTGTTAGAGTCTGGGGAATCAGGTTGGCTTGGTGTTTTCATTCCATGCCTTACACCTCAGTGGGCCCTGGTTTGAACCACACCTTTAATTGAGTTTTGCACGGGGGATGTGGATTGGGTTTTCAGTCCCTATCTCATTGCATGGAATTTTCCCCAGTAGCGGTTTTCCTCCCACATCTAAAACTGATAATTCTTCATCAACTTTTGTTCACTGGTATTACAGGTTACAACCAGAAACAACACCCAAAATTGAACTAAAATTTGCTCAGTCAGTTTCCCCTGATACTTGAAATAAAAGTCGCATCCCCTTAAGGTGATCCCTCTGCTGCTGCTTCCCAGGTTGTATCGTAAACTTGGGTGTGATCCCTGGCTATATGGCAGTTACAGGTTGAATGGCTTCTAACTGGCACCCCCATAGTCAGATATTGGCAAAAAAGGGAGATTGCCAATATAAGGGCTAGATAGCTCAGTTGGTAAAGTGCCAGCACATTAAACCAGAGGTCACAGACTCTCAGTTTCAAATCCCATGCTAGTCCATTTCTTCTTTGCTCATCCCAAAATTGAAATAAAAATGTAGTCAGTTTCCCTTGAGATTTTACAAATAATAACAATAATATCTTCTCTACCTCTTTGAAGTTAAGCTGGGAACCTTCATAGAAAGAGAATACTTCTGAATCTCGTGTCAGCCCTCTTAGACCTGCTGAAGACACAATGCTTGATCCCAGTCTCCTGATTACTGAACCAATGAGCGGAATCTGGATGCCAAAGTACAGCACTATACCCAGAATATAAAAAAGCCAGTACGGACTGAATAGCCTGAAATAAAAAGGACGTGATCATCTTAAATCTAAGAAGTACCTATAAATAGTCAACTTGCAGGTACAACCATGTGTAAAAACTCTTTTGGGAGGAGTGTTTGTTCTGAAAAGAGCCAGTGCTGTCTCGAAGAGCCAACACTCCTCCCAAAAGGGATTTTACACATAGCTGTATCTGCAAGTTTACTATTTCGCATTTCTTCCACACCATGCAAAGCTTCAAACATCACTTATCTTAAAACTAGCAAAATTCAATCAGAAATCTTGGCCCAATATTATAGAGCTGCTTCAGTAGAGAATACAACAAATTTCTCCAGTCAAATTGGTACATATGAAATGGCATTTTGGCTGGTGACCTTTTTTTTAAAAAGCACATTGTTTGCTTAGCTTATTTTCATGTTCAAGCAGCTCTATGAAATTGGGCCCAGCTTACGGGTGACAACCAGGGCAATATTTCATGAAAATATTCAGCAGAAAAATGGAGCTTAGCAAAATGTTATACCTAGAAGGTATTAGCAGGGAGTCACATAATATTTGTTACATGACATTTTGGCTGGTAATCTGTTTTTGCTAAGCAGGACTTTTCTCTGCTGAGCTACATTTTGTGCTTAACAGCTTGAAGAAATTGGTCCCATGTTCTATTTGAGAAGTGGTAGTTCTGAGATGAACCAGAACAGACCCTTCCCATGAAGGTAAATTGCACACCGCTTGTGCACACTAACACAACTGGTGTGCAACATGAGGGAACAGTGTGCCCGTTTGTATGGTGGTGTGAATGGCACGTGGCCATTTTCAGTTTGCAAAAAGCACTTCCATTTGATAATCTTAAAGTCTATGGGAAAGTTTTGAAGGGTCACCAATGGCCCCCGTAGCCTCCATTAACTGGCCTGCTCAAGGACACCTGATTCAAGACAGGGACTCAAACCCAGTATCTGCCAATTTAGACACTCATGGTGCATGAACATTATTACCAAAGTCACTAGGACATTTGGTTTATTCTTTTTAAATATCTCAGCTCCCTCGTATGCCTGGGGAGTACAGCCTCCCAAGAATGTAGCCAGCAATATATACTAATCTCAAGAACCATCTCTGCCCTCACAGGTACCCATTTACCCCTGGGTGAAGCAAAGCAACTCCAGTTCAGTGTCTTGCTCAAAGACGCAAGAGTCATGACCAGGATTCGAACCCGCACTCTGATAACTTAGCCACCAGAACTTGAATCCAGTGAACAAGACCACTGCCCTGCAGTCTTGTGGATTTTCCCCAAAAATTTCAGCCCTGAGGAAGGAAGGTAGCCTTTAAAAAAATTCAAAAGTTTCCTTACTTGTGAGGCCTAGCACCAGCAGATGAAAGCAGACATATTGATTTAATACTGCCCTTGTGTGCTGGGTCAGCAGCTAACTGACATGTCACATGACCTCCCATGGAATGACCTGCCACCATGGCAACACTGTTAAAGAAAGGATGACAAATGTAACCAGGTTTAAAAGACATTTCAAAGTGCAGTGAGCCAACCTGGACTTAAAAGTAAATAGTCCCAGTTCTTTGAAATCTCATAAAATTCAAAGTACATCTGTAATTGTTTGCCGTAAAGAAAACAATATTTTATCAGCAACTATTCTTATTTTCTTATTCAATATCAAAGCACACAAACCGTAGTGAGGCTTGAAGAAAAATAGTTTGGGGCCTCTCAATGTATATTAATCATAGGTTGTAATTACTAGTTTGTGCACAGGGTACCAGAGAAAGATGGCACCTAAGCCATTAACACAGATTTTAACCAATATCCACCTGACTAGTCACAGTACATAAAAATTGTTCCTGCCTAAGCCCAATGTAATGCTTTACAAAATACTATTTACTGCCTTGCACGTACACACACCCAAACAAACTGTATACTGTTGGAAAGAGTAGGCCTACACGATTTTCTTTAATGTGATGTACTTTTTGCCACGTTCCCCCCACTCTTATCACTAGTAATGAGTATAAAGAAAGACACTAACGTCTTGTCCATCTACAGGTTTTCCCGTAATTAGGTGGTAAAAGCATTTGTGTGTTGAATGGGAAACCCCGTAGTTAGGCAGATATGGGTTAAGCAGAAAGTACTTGTATGTGCAAACTTTAGCATGGAGTCAGAGAAAAGTATTGTGCATTACAAATTATATAGGCTGGACAACCATTGCTATTAATAATAATTAGGCCTATAAGTTGATTGATTTACATGTATATAGCCCAATTTCCACAAAAACATGTTCAAATGTGGTTTACATTGCAGCATTCCTTCAAAAATACACCATTAACCAACACGATAAACAAAGATAAACACCCAGAACTAAGATAGATTAAAACATTCCAGATTTTAAAAAGCATCAATACAAAATTATACTTTAGATGGCATACAGCGTTATTATATAACACAGATAAAAGGGAACAAGGGAAACTAAGCAAAACATTTCTTCTCATATAAAATTTGTCAGCTCAACGGCCCGTTTAAAAATGAGTCCTAGTGTACATGATGAAGAGGCAGTGTTGCGCTTTGATGTGAATCACACAATATTTACACTAGCAACAACAACAAAAAGCAAGGGAAAGACATTTACCTTTTGATGCCTAGCTTTGAGAGAAGTTCCTTGATGACTATAGCTTTGTGCTCAGTTGTGTGATTATAGGCACCATCTGGGTCTAATTCTGTTAACCCCATACCTACAGGTACGGCACATCAGAAGCAAAGAAACTGATGAATTTTTAGTCAAGCAGGGCTGAAGATAATCTGAGGTAATGGCAGCTATGACCTTTAGTACCCCTGATCTAGGCCTAGCTAACCCTTAAAAGTAAGATTTGGAACATTAACTTTGCGCAGTGGATATACAATCTAGTTAATTTCGCAGTCACACATGGTACATAAACATGAATAATCTGGGGGCCATTAGGAAATGCACTTGCAAGGTTTTTCTTTCAAGGTTTATGCAAACTATTAATCCAAAACTATTTTTAATGCTATCTAAAAATAAAATAATATATTTGCCATAAGTAAAGTAGTATTGAAATGTAAAAGTCAAAGTATAAGGATGTTAAAAGCAAATGTCTTTATTAGATATACAAAATAATGTCATAATAAAGTTATGATTCCATGAAAAGACAAACATAGAAAAATAAGTTAATGAAAAGTAAAAAACAAATATAGTATGGTTATAATACTCAGTGTCGATTCTCTGAATTATTTGTGTACAATTTTCACTATAAAGGCACCATAAATAGTAGGTACATGTAAGTGCACACAAATGCAAAAAAATAGATAATTGCAAGACATTTCGACCCTATCAGAGTATTTTCCAAGGCTAAATGACAATGCAAAACACCAAGTACAACTGGTGTAACGGACTGTTTCTGTTACACCAGTATATACTTATATGTGTTCTGTTGTGTTGTGTCGTTCAGCCTTTGAGCATTTTACATTATACCAGGGGTATACCATTGGTTGGTAAGCAATTTGCAACAGTCAATTTCTCATTCATACAAAAATATGAAAAAATGGACAGTTATTCAACTGTTCAAGTAAAAAATGAGAAAGCAGTAAACACACACAAATGTTATAACAAAGATTTGATTATGTCAGAAATCTGTGGATAAAAAACATGCGAAAATTCAGGGAAATTAATAATGCAGAATGAGAATTACAATGAGAGTTTACATTGATAAATTGCATTCGAGATAATTTTTACAACATAATATGAATGCACGATATTAACATTTCATTCAAGTGAAGGATAAGAAAGCAGTGTATAACAAGATACAGGTTACATGTATATGTCAGAAATCTGTGGAGAAAAGACTTTGAAAGCAAGAACATCAACAAGAAAATTCACAAAAGTTATTATTGCAAAATTACATTGTAGTTCATCAGTGCTACATGTAAATTGCAATTTAGATGTGTATAGCCCAATTGAATGTAGGCTATGAATATTTCATTCAAATACAACACAAGAAAGTAGTAGGCACATAGAAAAATATTGTCACAAAGTATCAGTTATGTTAGAAATCTGTGGAGACAAGATTTTAAGAACAAGAAAATCAAAAATTACAAGAAAATTCAGAAAAAAATATAATGCAGAGTCACAATGTACAAACTGTAGTTCAACAGCAATAAATTGCACTTTAGATTTGACATACAAGTAAAAATATGAAATTGACTGTACAATATCAATCATTGAAATTGCAAAGTAACAACACAAATGGAGAGATAGAAGGGGTGAAAATAGTTCGGGAATAAATAGGCAATGGGAACAGTGGGAAAAGAGCAATAGTATGTTATAATATTAACAGTGAAAGCAGTTATCATCAATGTCATGTTTCAGTTAAAGAATTGGAGACTTTGGAACTCGAGGTGGCAGCAGACTTACCAGGTAAATATCTATTGTTTACGTAGTTCTGAGCATGCTCACATTTCACGAGAACAATACATGGTAAGTCTGCTGCCACCTAGTGTCCCCGAAAATCTCCCGATATACAAACCCAATTCGCAACATCTTCACCTGTGATAAATCTTGGTTTGAATATTTTGCAGAGATGCCAGCAAAGAAGCTCTGTGCTCCCGAGCCGTAAAATATTTTGCTGTACAAACCTGACAAAGGAAGAGCTAAATAAATTTCTTTCATGCACACGCTGATTAACACATATTACATTTGCATGATATTGACGCAAAAACCTGTTATTACAATAAATTCAATCTACATGTATGGTCTACACACCTATTCTTTATACTAGCATAGATTTTGTTTCAAATCCACAGAATGTAGCTGTGTGGGTTGTCAGTGTAAGGGGTCTATTGACCCCCTTGCTTCAATGTCACTTGCAGCTACTGTTTGCCATGCACACCATTTCTGGAGTCAACTAGCAAGCTTGTAAACTCCGCATTGCAAAAACACAGGGACATTGATTGTCAACTCAAAATGGCACAACCAAGATCACTATGATGAACTGGGTAAAATAACATATACATTTTTCTGTGAGCTTCTACACCTTAAAGACTAAGCAGTTTGCACAGTTTGTCACTTCACACTGTGGAGTGACATAGAAGAAGAGGACAGTGGAGGAAGTGTCCACACCAATTTGTTTGGACTTGGATAAAATTGGAATGCCGGACCATTTGGGCTTCTGACCCCAGTCCAACTGAATCACTTTGGCAATTGGAAATTGACCCCTTACACAATGTCAGCGCACTTACATGCGCCTATCCTGTCTGCCATTTGGGAGTCAAAATGTACACAAAGCAGGGCTCGAATTTGACACTGGACCGCTGGCCCGAGGCCAGTGATTTGAGCCTCGGGCCAGTAAACTCATGACCTGACAAGTCCGGCGGTCTTGTGTTTTTTAATTGAATAATAGCCACTATGTAATATCTTTTAAAATAGAAAGAAATGGTATTCAGATGTTGACCTCGAGTCTAGTACAATTCTCTTCAGTATCAAGACAAAATAATGAGATACATTGTAAATCTTCTCTTAATAGTGCATATTGCATATTAAA
Organism: Pisaster brevispinus; assembly: GCA_023634235.1. Classification (NCBI taxonomy): domain Eukaryota; kingdom Metazoa; phylum Echinodermata; class Asteroidea; order Forcipulatida; family Asteriidae; genus Pisaster; species Pisaster brevispinus. The sequence continues at coordinate 7,683,517 of JAMKCF010000018.1, forward strand.
CTGTGTAGAAAGCTCTTTCTCATGAAGATTCTGGTCTTGTGAAATAAATTCTGGTCCAGTAAACATTTTTAGCAACAAGCCCTGCGGCCTTGTGGAATTTTACCCCGAATTCGAGCCCTGCAAAGGAATCGACCCCCAAAATAGTGGCAATGGTAGATGCGCATTGTGTGGAGGTGCATTCCGCGTTGTGCAAGGGGCAATTGAGAGACTTGGTACTTTAAGGGTTCGACGTTGTCGAAAATAATATCATACCTGGCAAGTTGGGTAAAATGACCCTGTACCCATGTGAAGTGAGACCGTGTATTAGATGCCTGTAAGATTTATGGGTGGCTGGTGCACCATGTACACATAGGATAACCGGCCCAGTCTTGTCACCTTCATCTGCGTACACTACCTGTTCAAAATGAAAACAGTTTATAATTTTGATGCTATTTCTCCTTTTTCAACTTGCCCTGTGGGCTACTACAAACTGCGCAACCTACTTGTTTAATTGCTCATATCTCTCACTTTTCAGATATGAATAATACATTTTTTTTATGTGTTAATTTATTTTTGACTGTGTGAATGTAACTTCATTTTACCATTAAACTAATTGTGATCACTACCACTAACAAATCAGAAATATACATTTATGACAAAACATGTTTTTAAAAAGTGCTACTAAAACTTCCCGCGGGCAAGTAAAATGTTGAGTTAAATTTCATAACCAATTGGCAATCATGTCAATATTATATCAAAAGTGCACTCGCAAATGGCTTATTTTACAGATGTACCTTAAATCTCGTTCCCAGCGCTTGTACTTCCTCAGTGTGCATTGTAAATGTGTAAGCAGGCTTCTTGGTGTGGCCACCTCTTTTATTCTCGCTGTTTGAATCACCCATGTCTGAAAGTGATAAACACAACTCACAAACTTTTTAAAATGCTAACAAATGTTGTCTTCGTACATAAAAATACTTTCAATTCTAAATTTTCAAATAAGTAGACCGCTTTGATCAGACTTAGAGCTGTTTAAAGTGAAGACTTTTGGGGTGGTTTTAAAACAACAGTGACTAGTGACTAGGTGTGATCCATACCAACCGAAGCAAGTCAATTCCTCCTACCCAAGTTGTTTCGCACGCAAAATATTTAGCCCCGTCATTTTGTACCACAATCCTTTCACACCCTAGTCATTTCGTACCCAAGCCGATTTTATGAAAGGCAGTTGCCTTCCTATCCTTTGATGAAGCCCAAGACTTCACGCTGTCAGTCACAGAAGTCAGCATCATCATATTCTTAGAGATCCTATCCAGTTACAAGTACACTGAAAGGAGATTTTAAAAACCACATGCTACACTAAGTCTAATGAGACTGTCAGTGTCAATCACATTACAATTTGCTGCCAAAGCTGTTACGTCAGCCCTCGGTCACCAAATGTACCAACTGGTCCAAAAAGTCTTGTGTAGGTTAGTCCAGTGTCATAAGGGAAGTCTGTCCCCCGCAGATTCTTTCCCCCATATAGAAAATTAACATGGGCTGAAGGAAGATGATGCAAAAGAGGGCGCTATCAGAAGAAGTTTGCTCACAGTTCACCGTGTTGGGGGACAGAATCTCCGGCGGGAAATAATCTCCTGTCACACCGGTACACACAAACAGCAATAAACCATGGGTGTGACTTCAATTTCTGCTGGCATAGTGCTATATAGGCCAACTTTTCATGCTGCCATGAAAGCCATGTTTTTGTAATTTGCATCTTTCTCCTTTGGCTTTGGTGAACGAAAATAACTGCACTTTAACATGTACACACAGTATGACTTTTGTTGGTCAGGTTCATGGATTGGTTGATTCAGGCTGGTTAGCACTATTAATGTTTGTTTATTTTCAGTTTATTAATAATAGAACTTGGAACAGAAGAAGTTACTCAAATATCATTATTCTACTAAAAAAAAGTGGTTCCAAGTACTACTTAATATCTATCTATGTAGGTATTTTTTTTTCCAAAACAAAATAATAATAGTATACAGACTAGGCCTACCCCTACCCCTACCCCTACCCCTACCAATACCATGCCTACCCTACCTACTTAGTTACATACAAGTTACAACTCAGAAGTTACTTGGATTTTGGAATAGATAAGCCATTTTTTATTTTTATAACCATGTATAATAATATACTATTATAGTATCGTTTTGAACAATGCAAATGACGACAAGTGACATTATCATTATACAATTTACAACTTCGTCTTGTTTATATTACATCATGCATTATTATTTAGTGACCGAGTGGGTCAGTGAGCACAGTATACAAATAGTAATAGTGATACAATTATGAATTACAGTCATTTGACCAGTTCGGGATCACTTTTTGAATTCACATTGTTTTTGGTTGCAATCTCTTTGACATTTTAAACCAAAAAGTTTATCAGTTTACCTAAACATGTTATAAAACTCACCAAGTATCCACCGACAAAAAAAGATTAGTACTTTTGAAGAGGCTTTGAGAAAAGTATTGTCACCTGTTTGACCAGTTCAGGATCAGTTGATTTTATTCTGAATCAGTAGCTTGCCCTCTATTGCAAACCAATACTCCCATTCATAAAACTGTCTCTCAAGGACACAAACTTCACAAGTGTGTTGGCATGGACATGGACTTCCTTTCTCCAGAGAATTTCATGCAAGTGTATTCAACAGCAGCGCAAAAATCCAGCAACAAAAACACAAAACAACAGCAAAGGCAAATGAAAAGGTGAAGCACGCCTAAAATAAAAGCAACATTGACCCAAATATCTATACTTACAGTCGCAATTTCCTCCTCCAAGTTTCATTTTCTCACAAAAAAACAATATTTCTACAAGAATTTGTTGAAGAAATGTATCTTAAAAGCAACAAATAAACTTTCGACTGCAGCAGTAAGATTTTACCTCACTGAGTGCGGCACCATTTGACGCAATGAGAGATGCTGAGTAGTGAGTGTCCCGAACTGGTCAAGGGTACGATGCCCCCCAAAAGACGATTTTGGTAATTTCGTCTCCTCAAAAAAACAAGACGACTGCTCAGTATTTGCCTGAAATATTTTTTACACATTCTAAGCATTTAACATAAATGTTATTCGCCCTGGCGTTCAAATTTTAAAGGTGAGAAGTTTTAACAGCGTTTTTCAACCAACATTTTTTTTTTTAATAATGATCAAAATCGCAGACAAACTTCAAGAAAATGGCCATAATTTATTTGTTGATGAAGTTTGGAACCTTATTTTGGGTTTGTTGGTTTATTGCATGTCATTCTTCACATGTATCAACAGAAATTGGTAATGTGAGAAGTAACTTAATTATGGGGTTGTTGAAGTTGAAGTGATCCCGAACTGGTCAATGATCCCGAACTGGTCAAATGACTGTATAACAATTCCAATCAACATGATCAATGACTTGAGTGATTGATTTGACTTGAGGTAGAAAATACAATACAAATACAAAGAGACACAACTTTTTTGAACTACTGCTACTGACTGGTGAGCTATGTATTAATATATGTCAGCCTCTAAGGAAATACTTACCTTGGAAATGTGTAATTTTGTGTAAAAACGAAATGTTAAAAAAGATTCTTGCTTCTGCCGTCGACGACAACCCTGACAAAATGTGTACTGCGCCCTCAAGTGTTGATCTAACATCACTACTAATATTCACCAAGTTCAAAAGGCCACTAGCGCGGTGTATCATTGGGCAGACGCATGGGCACATGTGAAAATACCATGAACGCCTGATTTTCATTTAAGTCGTTTTTACTTGTTAACCGAAGTTTGTTTTAGTAAATTTACAGCAATTTTGATTTGAGTCACATAAAAGAAGCTTTCAAAACTACAATGGTGTCAATTCTGCGTAGGCCCTGACCGACTTTTTCGATTTGTCTAATTTTGCAGACGACATGACGTCATCGACTCTGATTTTGGCGCTAAACTTTTGTGACTCGCGCGACCTTCATAACTTTTTTTGTACAGAACATTAACACATCACGTGCACAACAACATACAACACACGCGCAGCACAAAAACGCACGGCATATTATGATTTTTTTTTCTGAAGCACCGTTGTTTCGTCAAGTTTTCGTTTCAAGTAAACGGAGTATTTACTGGATATTCCTCAACGTTCAACATTTTGAATTAAAGGCATCTCGTTTCCTCCAGCAGGCTTTCAGGATTTTTGCAGAGAATTTGTCACGACACACTTTTCTTTCGCGTTTCACAACCTTGTTTATTCCTCTATTATTTTCCCTCCTTCGACCACAAAAGCAAGGTAGCAATGACTGCGACGGCACAGCGGGTAAGGGAAAAGCAAAAAACTGGCGAGGTAAGTTGAGTGCTAACTGTTATTCTATAATTCGAAATTATTTTGCTATGGCCTGGTATTCATGTAACACAAAGGCCTACTTCTTACTGGTTTTTAGTTTACATTTAATGCCAATCCAGGTAAATAAACATGTTTAAAAAATTGAGCGAAGTTAAAGAATAATTTATTCATATTCATAATCATATAAATTATAATCTATCATGTCTATACACTACTAAAAAAAACTAGTAAACTACTAAATAGTCATTGGTCATGCATGGGTTTACTATGCCAATATGGCTATTCAATCTACAGTACATGTCTGCATCAGTGCATTGTGTGAGGATGCCGAAGCAAAACAAAGTGAACAAATGCAAGGCAAACTATTTATTCCAAGAGCAAGACAAAAGAGCCTTTTCGCTAAGCTTAACCAGCCTTTTAATTTCAAGTAAGGAGGCTATGTAATAAAAGTTGTGCACTGATCATTAATGTTACTATTCATTTATTTTATTTATTTATTTATTTATTTTATTTTATTTTTCTCGGCCATATTAAAAAGGTCATTCATTGTAAGGTTTAATAATAAAGGTACCATTGCAGCTTCCCTGAATTAGACGCACACATCTATCGAGTATCTCTAATTAATACTCTAACATTAACATGTCCAATACAGCCTTTTAATCATTCAATGAACTTTCACTTTAAGTTATAGTAGTCAAGTCAGACTGCAATGCACAACTGTCCTTGTCCAGTTGTTATCGGTGGCTGGTTGATGACATTTTGCAAGGGGGGTTTCAATTTGTTTAGCTTAACTCAGGCATGTAAGGCATTTTATAAGGTGAGAGTTTTGATTGGTGAATGCATAATAAAGCAGAGCTTTCGGACAGGGCCAAAAGTTCTCCGCTCAGGCCTGGAATTTCATCTTTGAAAGGGCAAGGCCATTTTTATTTTGCAAAGGGCACTTCCATTGGAAAAACTTGAAAAAGTCCATTGGGAAACATTTGAAGAGGCACCAAGGCCAAGACCAGGGCAACAGAGGCTGTAAGTAGCCTCCGTGGCCTCCATGTAATTCCAGGCCTGCATTATTTAATAGGCAACATAAACAAATTTATTCCAGTTGATTTTATTCAGAAGCCATGGATTGTTGAGTCTTAACATGTGGGTATTCTTAAATTTAACCATGTATCCCAGTTATTTAGAATTAAATGGACTTATTAATTTATGGCGTTTTTGTTTTTCTATTTAGTGGTCGTCTATCTTCCCAACAGAGCAGCTTTCAGAGACACAGTCTGCGCTGTTTGTCAAAAAGCTTCTAGCTGTTGCTGTATCCAATGTGATGTACTTGAGAACCATCTTTCCTGAGCATGCTTTTGGGGACAGATGTTTAGAAGGTGAGTTAAAGAAAAACGGGGATGTGATTTGTCAAAATTTCTCCTGATTTTGTGATCTTTCACTGATCTCCCTGTACCATCAGATTTGTTTGAAAGGTTCAAACTTGCCATAGATGAAAAGACTTGGCTTTTCTAACAACCAAACCTTCAGGTGTCTATTTGAAATTAGGAACCTATCTGGAACCTTTCTAAATGGTATTCCCACTGTGCAAGTTTCACTTTCAATTTCAAACCCTACTAAATTTTATTTTAAGAAAATTGCTCACCTCATTACAGACTTGCATCTGAAGATTTTAAAAGATGACAGTGCTTGCCCAGGTGCCTGTCAGGTGATCAAGTGGGTCAAAGGATGCTTTGATGCATTGGACAAAAAATATGTAAGTGACAAAAATTTGCTTTTTTAGTTAAGTAGAGGTGGTTCAACATTTTAATAGAAGGGTATACTCTTTTTCATTGTTCATAGGAACAATTTGGAAAAGGTTCAAGGCCAAGCATAAGTCAGTCAAGGCAATCGGCCTCTGAAATTCTAGGCCTGTGTGCTGAGAAAAATTAGTATAGAACCCGGAACACCAGCATTCTCCTAGTGGCCCACCGGTCAAATGCCAAATACAAAATCTAAGAACCTGTAGTGCAACTGGCTAGTTCATTGCTTTCAGAAACCTTCATCCACTCTATGCACAGATTTTTCTCACATGTATATCAAACTTCAGTTCCATATAATTTACACTGAAAGACAACTCTAAGATATGGTCCTGGGAAAAAACTAGCAGCCTAGTGAATAGATCGATCCATTAGGCTCCGCCCACGGCGCACGTGTGTGCGAGAACACGTGAACCTCTCCAATGCCATTCTGCACAACTCTGTCGCGCGCGCCAAGCATACGAGCGCACACGTCAGACTTTTGTCGGACTTTTGGTTGTGCAATCAGGGCTGTGATTGGTCAATACGCAACGGGGCGGAGCTTAATGGATCGGTCTATTGACGAAACTAACTGGTCCAGCTGGCTAGTAGTCACTGAAATAAGGACAAACTCTGTACACTATTTGGCTGTTTGCCTGTTCTCGTTATTACATGCATACATGGCTAGAGCAAATTTTGTTTGAGTACAAATATCATAAGCTGCATGGAATTGGGGTACGGCCATGTTTGATCCTAGCTTTAAGAAAGTTAATCAAATTGTCTAATTGAGTTCATTGTCAGTAGCTATGTTTCTCAAAATATTTGACATAATTTTGTTTTATTTTCATTCTTATTTCTAAATAAACTTTAGCTCCGAACCTTGACGATTGGGGTGAGTAATAATAATTTATTAGGTCTAATTTCTTCAACCATTAAGGACTAGTTTACCACCAATAACAACAGGATAGCATCTTCAAAAGTTTGAATGAAAACAGTTCAATATCTCATGCTAAAATGATGTTTGAAAGTCTCTATGCTTATTAGAAGCTCTTTATAAAGTGTTAAATTTACTAAACTCTGCAACCCTTACCCGATACTTCATGGAGGCAACAGAGCCAGCTGCCTCCATGCCCCTGGTCATTGCCTTGGTGCCCCTTGCAATGTTCCAGTCAAACTTATTTTCCCTTGTATTTCCCCTTACCAAGGAAAAACCTCTTTTCTTACAGGACTGAAGTATCAGGCTAGGTAACCATCCATACCTATGTTTGACTACAAAAAATGAAAGATGATATACACTTAGACGTGTTTAACACTTTTTCATTCTTTGTTTTTATAAACAGATTTATGTGGATCCAAATGAGCCTGATGTAAGTGTAGGGTAACCTTCAGCTTTTCTCTCACAATCATTTTGAGATAATCGTACATTATTTTCTAGAGAATTTGTCCACTTGCCAAATAATTTCAGGTTAATCAAAGACAATTTCACAGGGCTGGACCTGAACCTGCGACCTCAGATTAATGTACCGACGCTCTACCAACTGAGCTACATGTATATCTAGCCCTAATGTTGGCGGTCTCCCTATTTTGTCAATATCATTGTTCAACCCAAAACTATTCAAAATTTACCAAGTCAGTTTCCCTTGTGGTTTATTACTTCATATGCCAAATCAGGCCTGTAATTACTTGGGGGCCACGGAAGCCAAGGTTTCTGTTGCCCCTGGTCTTGGCCTTGGTGCCGTTTCAAAAGCTTCCCCTAGACTTTAAGATTTTCAGATGGAAGTGCCCTTTGCAAAATGAAAATGGCCTTGCCGTCTCAAAGATGAAACTCAAGGCCCGTTCATTACAAGTAAACAGTGTGGTCACAACGTGACTTATAGAGTAAAGTGTTTGTTATTTTGTACTGTAACACAATATTATGGATATTAAACTTCACAATGATTTGACATTATTATCTTTCAGAAAATCATTGAGTCTTACACATTTAAATTCTCATATGAGGGCTGTGGAATCACCATATACAGGTATGTCAGGGTTTGGTTTTGGGTTTTTTGCATTCAGTATGGGGGGGTGGTCTACAAAGGGGGATATTTGTGTGTGCCCCCCCCCAACACAATCACAAGCAAACTGAGTTTTAAGTAGCATGAACTATTGGTATTTGCCTACAGTTGGCCCATTTGCTGCATCAGTATTTTCCTTAATAACAAACATCGCTAGCAATCTGTCAACACTTCTATTGTTGTTTATTATTCAGTCTTACATTGTTTTAATGCATTTTTTCTTTTTATATTTTATTTCCCCACAACTATTTCTTTGTCCCTCACTTGCCAATCACCACCCACCCCACCCCCCCCAAAAAAAAAAAAAACAAACAAAGAATTGTAGAGTATGGTGGTGCCACTGTATACTGATACAAGGCAATGTTCATTGTTATTAGGAGTACATGGTGTATGAATGAGGAATCTGTTTTGGTTGAGCTCGCAGAATATTTTACAATACTTGCAGTCTTCCATTCAGGGTAATTAACTTTTGTTCCATCAAATCTCTGATGCGCAACTCTTTGTTTCATAGAAATGACAAGAAGCTTGCCTCGGCCACTACTGAGGCAGAGACTAAGAAGGCGACCACTCGTCTTCTCCGTACCATTGTGGTCCTGACGCAGAGTCTGAAATCACTTCCTGATGATGTCATCCTGACCATGAAGCTACTGTATTACGATGACGGTAATTTCATTTTTATTACTCGCTCTCACACTGAGCTCTTTTGTAGCATAGCAAGTTGCTACACAAATTTATCAGTTGCTACTCAAAACTCATCATAATTTGCTGTAGTGAGTGCATAAAACATGTTAAGTATGAACATTTTGCTATACAACATTTGCTGGAGGAAATCATTGCGGTAACACCATGTGGAAATCTCTTTTGAGTAGTGTAGGTTCTGAAAAGAACCGATGGTTAATGACTCAACGTTTCAATCAGTATGCTCTGATCGTCTTCAGGAGAATGCTGGACTCTGTTGCTAGATGCTGCTTAAGTACTGCCTAGAAGGGCATTCCCTGTCTATAAGGTTTTAGGGAAAAGAGGTTCGACGACTCTGCACCCTTTGAAGGAGATTCTGCAAAAGCAGATGAATGAAAGTAACAGAAAACTTATTGAGATTATTTTTTGTTTTCAGTGACTCCAGCTGACTATGAACCTCCTGGTTTCCAAGCTTCAGAGTCTGATTCATTTTATTTTGACGAGGAGCCCATGAATGTCAAGATTGGAGATGTGTCAACTGTGAGTACTTTTAATACTACTCTCATGTAAAGAATTGAATGTGTACACTATTTGATAAAGGACTTTGGAAGAGCGTCAATAAAAACAGGGATCTTGTAATCAATAAGAACACAGCTGCCAACTCTTTCTGAATCTGTAGAAAGTTCCCTGAAAATAAACCAATCACTCCATGTTCTGATGAACAATTTTGAAAGTCTCATTACTTTTGTGTTAAATGTAACTCTAAATATTTCCCTGATTGCAAGATACAAATGTTGGCAGCTCTGTTAGTAGGCTCTCTTATAGCACCAATTCCATTTAAGTAATCATTCATATTAGATTAAGTCTATTAATTGTTTTACCTTTAGGTCAAACCCTTATATCACGAGCTCTTCAAGTGGAACGGGGCAACTTTTCAACTGATCAGCTATTTCCTCATTTGGGGTTTCTTGGCTGTACCATTGAAAATTGAAAACACAGTACAAAGTTTGCTGTGCCTGGGATTTCACTAGCCCCGGCATGCCATAACTAGTCAAGAGTGATGTGGACATGTCAAACCAACAAATACTCAAGAATTGGCTATTAAAGTTGTCTGTTCACACTCTAAATTTGAAAAAAAATAAGCTTCACATCTGGCAATTACTAATAACTATTACAAATTCATCCCATTATTTGAAATTATTTGTGTAAAGAATACTGTGATGTGAAATATATCGGGGTATATTTGTGGTAGTTCTCATCACTTCCAAATTAAGTTACATTTCATATTTCTGTTGCACCTCACTTTAAAAATAGTCTTTCATGTTCATGTTTATTACTTTCTTCCAATTTATTTCCATGGCTGCTCATCAACACTCCTACAGTCATTCCACACGTGAGTAATTTATTACTATTCTTATTTATCAATTTATCCACTCTACCTCGTCTTAAACTTACTGGACATTTTAAGATAATATTAATTGTTAACAATATTGTCCTCATTAGACCCACCTTTTTAGAAGTGACAAGCAGGCCTGCTACTTAAGTCTTGCAAGGGAAACTAGTAAAGGGCACCTCAAAGAAGACAATTTAAATTTTGACTGGAACATTTTAAGGGGCATCAAGGCAATGATCAAGGGCATCGAGGCAGCTGCTTCCATTGTCTTTGTGATGTATCAGGCCTGGACTCAAATTCACAAAACACTTAGAATCATCTTAAGATGAGTTGTCAATGGCGCCATAGTGATTTGTATTGTGACATCACACTTTGCTTAGCAATTGAGATTGATATACCATAGGTCCTTGATTGGTAAGTAGTTTGCAACAGCTAATACCATTTTCCAATTGAGATTGATACACATCTTAAGATCGTTCTTAGCTCTTTGTGAAATCGAGCCCTACTGGATATATAAATCCTTTGTGAAGGGCATTTCATAAAATATTGCTTTAACAAATTTGATCAAAGGGCACCAAAGCAAAAAAATAAGGGACCAATTGCTAATCTTTGTTAATTTTATTGCCTGATCAATCTGATGTCCTTCTGAGACTATCTTTGGTTACAATTTTATGTGCCCAACAGTCGGCTGGGTTTTTTTGTGTTTTTTTTCCCATATTTATTATATAATTATCTCTTTGTTTGATTCGCTTTTGTGTCCTGGTTTTGAACTCTATCTTGAGCTTCTTTGCTGAGATAATTATTGTATCACTAGTTTATACCAGCATCTGTACTGCTAATATTTAAAGTTTTGTTATTTTTCTCAATAACTTTCCTTTACAGCAGGGAAAATAAACAATACTTTTGATAACAAAGTCATTGCATTTTCTATCTTGTCAAAGTGTGAAGCTCCGAATCAAGACCGACCGCAAACAGTTTGAACTGAAAGACAATGAGAAAGAAGAGGAAAATGACTTTGTGATGGAAACTGACAAACAGGATGTGGTCAGTAACAATGCATTGGATGAGGACGGTGAAGAGGACGACTGTAAAAAGTCAGAGGAAAGTCAAAGAGATTTTCAAAATGTAACATTCATAACTATCTTGACTTTGTAAGAAAATACTGAGATCAGTATTTTTTCCTGTTTCCCTGGTGTTTGCCCCAAATGCTAAAAATCTTAATATTTGGGGTCCAATTTCATGTTGTGGAATTCTGCACTTACAGCACCAGGCCTTGAATAACAAGGAGGCCATCGCCTCTTCTGCCCATGGTCTTAGCCGTTCAAAAAATTTCCCATATACCTTAAGATTTTCCAGGGGATGTTCCCTGTGCAAAATGAAAATGGCCTTGCCCTCTCAAAATGAAATTACAGGCCTGAGAGGAGAATTTTTTTTGCCATGTGCAATAGCTCCATTCTACACATGTACCGATCAAACTCTCACCTTAAAGTCCTAGTTAAGCTCAATGAGCTCAATCAGCGACCAGCCCTGACAAGGACAGCTGCATTGTGCAAAATTTTAAGGCCTGAAAAGTCTAATTAGAGCCTACACCATGTGTGCATGTAGGTCAGCCCTTGTTTCGAAAAAAAATTCCCACCTTTACCAAGGAAATATAAAAATGCAATTAATATTTCAGGTCTGGTACAAAACATTTAGGGTCCATGAAAAGACCTGTGATCTTGCGGATTTTTCGTTGAAATTCAAGCCCCGTGGTGGATGGAGTATAGTGAAGTAGTCTATTCCATTTACACAAATTAAAACTCCCAAACTCTCTCAAACAAAATGCACTGCAGACTACTGAAGAAAATCCACCTGTCCAGGAAAAAGATTGTAGTTCAGGGAGAAGACAGCAGACAGGGGAGCCAGAAGACTGCAGTGATGTTCCCATGAACAGTCCCCACCGACCTGGTAAGGATTATTATTTAGGCTTTTCGAGTTATGTTGCTCTGCTCAGGTTTCAGGTTTTTTTTACTCACAGGATTAAACCCAAGAAAGTAAATCACAAAAAGTTACATAATAAAATGTAAATGAAATTATATGGGTCAGTTATTACCCAGTAAGTTTCCCTGGTGGTTTATTACTTGAGATTAAAATGTATTTATAGAGATGAGAATAAAATACTTGATATTAAATTATTTATAGAGATGAGAATAAAGTAAATGTGATACTGCAAATGGATCCATTGAGAAGCAAAACTTGCTGTAGACAATGGTCTCTATAATAAACCCTAGTACCGGTCGTGCACTTTATTAAACATGTGTGATGAGCGCCAGCACCTTAATCCGGAGGTCCTTGGTTCAAATCCCGATCTAGTCAATTTTTCATTGTTCAACCACAAATGTTTCACATTTACCAAGTCAGTTTCCCTTGTGGTTAATTACTTGATATTTGTTTAAATCACGGCAGCTTATGGTTGAATGGCTTCGGTTTTGGCACCCCCGAACAAAGAGAGTGACTAATAGGGAGACCGCCAACATAGGGCTGGATAGCTCAGTTGGTAGAGCGCCGGTACGTTAATCCTGAGGTCGTTGGTTCGAGTCCCGCTCCAGTAAATTTTTCTTTGTTCAAAACCCAACGTTAATTGTTTCAATCTTGTTACACTAATAGCAAAAGAGGACGGGGCATCGACCCCTGCCTCATCAATCAACATGCCACTCATGAATGAAGAGGAAGAGGCAAATACTGTAAGGTGCCCTTGTGAATGTAATGAGGTAAGATCAAACACGATCTTGGTTTTCAAGAACCAAGGAAATATTTCTGATTCGTGGGACTCTGTAATTTTAAGCAAATAATATATAAACAAATTGTAAAGACTGTGTGGACACTACTGTTGCAATGAGTACAGATGCAAATGTCTGTGTTGATAAGCAACAGGCTTGCAGCTTTTCAGCAGTTTCTTTTTCTTCTTTTTTTCAAAATGTTTTAAAAGGAGCTAAGCCAAACCTAATCCTCAAAAAATGAAAGTGAGAACTTGATCAAAGAAAGAATGTTTTGCAAGAATTTGGCAAAAATAAAATTAGCTGTTGTAAACTGCTTACCAACCAAAAGGACCAATGGTCTTTCTCGAAGGCTAATAAATGACAACACAACACACAAACAGGTATACTGGTCAAACAAAAGCAGTCAATTGAAAAGGAATGAAAAGAGAGGGGCAGAAAGCACACAGAAAAAGCAAGGGATGAACAAGAATTTACTGAGACACGCTGTTTCTCTATTCAGGATGATGGGTTGATGATTTGCTGTGAGGAGTGCAGGCTGTGGCAGCATGCTGTGTGTTTTGCTATCATATCCGAGGAAGATGCACCAAAGAAGCACATATGTGACCAGTGCAGCAAGGTATTTCTAAACTTGTTATCCATTTATAATTTGATGGGAACTTTAACGCTCTTTTGGTCAGTCTTATTGCAGTCATGGTAGTGTTTTCTTGACACAGCTTCTGGATCTCCACTGTATGGTCATATAATTAGTACTCTCTGGCATCTGTCTGTCTCGAAAGACAATAGAATATTGCGCAATGCAAGTTAGTTTTTAGAGGTGCAGCGCCTCCTATGGCTGAACAATCCAATCCTGGATAGGCATGTCTTGTTACAGTTGCTGCAGATAAGTGTCACGTCTGGCTGAGTGGTTGGCTGTGTGATTGACTGTTGTCGACGCTCTCTTTTCGCCTCCCACTGTTCAACTCTCCTTTGGTCGCTCCTCTGTATGCCCGTCCTCACAACATGTCGCCATTTTGTACGGTTCAATGCTGAGGCTTCCCAGCTTGAAGGAGCAATGTCACAAGCCTTCATGTCCCGTTTGCAGGTATCCTTGAAGCGAAGGGCAGGTCTTCCAACAGCCCTAGCCCCACTGACTAACTCTCCATACAAGATGTCTTTCGGGATGCGGCCGTCCTCCATTCGATTGACATGGCCAAGCCATCTCAGGCGTCGTTGTGTCAGTAGAGCAAAGATGGTCATCATTCCTGCTCTACTGAGGACGTCCTTGTTTGGAATGCGGTCTTGCCATTTGATGCAGAGGATTCGTCTCAGGCAGCGGAGATGAAAAGCATTCAAGCGACGCTCCTGGCAGGCGTAGGAAGTCCATGACTCACTGCCATACAGAAGGGTGCTGAGCACACAGGCCTGGTAGATCTTCATTTTTGTGTTGGTGGTAAGCAAAGAGTTCTCCCAGGCCCGCTTTACGAGTCTAGCCATCATTGATGCTGCCTTGCCAATGCGTATGTTGAGCTCAGCATCAAGGGAAAGGTTGCTGGATATCGTGGAGCCGAGATAAGTGAAGTTCTCCACCACTTGTAGGGTGTAGTTTCCAATGGAGATACTTGGAATGCTGTGCACATCCTGACCCATTATGTTGGTCTTCTTGAGACTGATGGTGAGGCCAAAGTCACGGCAAGCTTCTGCGAAGCAGTCGATCAACCTCTGAAGAGCTTCCTCGGAATGGGATGACAGAGCAGCATCGTCTGCAAATAGCATCTCTCTGATCAGGACTCTTCTTATTTTGGTCTTTGCCCGAAGACGTGCGATGTTAAACAACTTCCCGTCACTTCTCGTGTGCAGGAAAACACCATCTTCTGATGACCTGAAGGCGTGTGAAAACAGCAGGGAAAAGAAGATGCCGAAGAGCGTGGGAGCTAGCACGCAGCCCTGCTTCACTCCGTTCTTGATTGGGAAGGGGGCTGATGTTGAGCCGTCAAATTGGATGGTGCCCTGCATATCATCATGGAAGGATGTAATCAGCATTAGCAGCTTGGGTGGGCATCCTATCTTCTGTAGGAGAGAGAAGAGAGCCTTTCTGCTGACAAGGTCAAAAGCTTTAGTCAGATCAATAAAGGCGATGTACAACGGTTGTCTCTGCTCTCTGCATTTCTCCTGCAGTTGCCGAATAGAGAATATCATGTCTATGGTTGATCTTCCAGCCCTAAATCCACATTGTGACTCTGGGTATACACGAGCCGCAAGCATTTGCAGCCTGTTGAGAACCACACGGGCGAAGGCCTTCCCGACAGTGCTTAGGAGGGATATTCCGCGATAGTTGTTACAGTCACTGCGGTCACCTTTGTTTTTGTAGAGGGTGATGATGTTCGCATCTCGCATATCATGGGGAACTGTTCCCTCTTCCCAGCACTGGCATAGGAGCTCATAAAGATGGCGGAGTAGGACAGTATTCTTGCCAGCCTTGATGATTTCAGAGGGGATGCCATCCTTTCCTGGAGCTTTACCACAGGTAAGGGAGTTGATAGCCTTGTTGAGCTCTTCTAAGGTTGGTAGAATGTCAAGGTCTTTCATTACAGGCAGGCTCTTTATGCTCTCAATAGTGATGTCATTGACTGTGCTCTCCCGTGAGTATAGTTCCTGGTAGTGCTCGGCCCATCTGTCCATCTGAGACTTCCGGTCTGTGATGACCTCCCCGGTTGGTGGCTTTAGTTGCATTACGTTGTTGATGGTTGGCCTGAATGCCTTTTTTATGCCCATATACATGCCACCGGTGTTGCCAGTATCGGCAGCCAGTTGGATACTCTGACAAAGGTTCAGCCAATAGTTGTTTGCGCATTGTCTAGCAATCCGTTTGGCATTGTTCCTTGCCTTTCTTAGAGCTGAAAGCGTCTTCACAGATGGATCACTCCTGTACCTGGCAAGAGCTGCTCGCTTTGTTTCAATGACAGGCTCCATCACTGCAATCCCAGAGGCAAACCAGTCTGGGTTCTGCTTTTCTCTCTTGCCATAAGTGTCCATGGCTGAAATGTGGATAGCATCGCGAATGTAGTTCCATCTCTCTTCAACAGTAGTTGAAGGGCAGTCCTGGAGGGCCTGTTTGATGGACTCTGCAAAGCGTTCACACAAGGCAGGGTCAGAAATTTTGGCAGTGTTTATGCGTGGGGGGCCTTTCTGCTTCGAGCGGTGAGTTCGTCTAGGCTGAAGTCGGACTCTGCTGGCAATCAATGAATGGTCTGTGTCACAGTCAGCGCTGTGGTAGCTTCGGGTGATCTGAACGCTGTTCAGGGATGTTTTTCTTGTGACAACTAGGTCAAGCTGGTGCCAGCGTAAAGACCTGGGATGCCTCCAGGATACCTTGTGGGATGGTTTGGTGAAGAAGAATGTGTTGGTGATGCAGAGGTTGTGGTAAGAACAGAGTTCTAGCAGCCTTTGACCATTCTCGTTCAGTTTTCCTATGCCAAAGTGTCCGATGCAATTGGGCCAGGAATCATGGTCTGATCCCACTCGTGCATTAAAGTCTCCCAGTATGTATAGGTGTTCAGTGGCAGGGATGTTTGTGATGACAGAGTCCAGATGTTCATAGAATTGATCCTTGGACTCTGCAGAGCTACAGAGAGTTGGAGCATAAATGCTCAGGATGTTCACTGGACCTGAAGCACTTGACAGGCGAAGAGAAAGGATGCGTTCTGTGCCTCTGTTTGGTGGTTCTATTGAGGAAAGCAAGGAGTTTCTCACTGCAAATCCAACACCGTGCTGTCGTCGTTCTTGTGGTTCTCTACCCTGCCAAAAGATGGTGTAGTCTTGTTCCCTGATGCTGCCATCTGAGGAAAGTCTAGTCTCCTGCAGTGCAGCAATGTCGATGTTGAGCCTATTGAGCTCACGGCTTATGATGGCCGTCTTTCGGGAGTCGTCAACCTCGGGTAGGTTGTCCGAGATGCCAGGACACATAGTCCTGACGTTCCAGCTTGCTAAACGCAAGACTGGTAGTTTTTTATTTCTTTGTAGTTTGCCTGGTGCAATATTTTCAGTCCGCTTGTTGAGTCAATCCTCTAAGCTCCATACACCCATTGAAGCAGGCGGCCTGTGGCGGGTCAGCACCTTACTAGCTGGGGGCTGCCCAGCTTGAGGTGGGCGGTAGCTGCCAAATGGTAGCAGACATACCAGGTAAAATTTCTTGCGCACATGTTCAAAAACAATGTATTGACCTCGTAAGTATGCTGCTACCTAGAGCCCCAAAAGGCTGCCCTTAGGCATATGAAATCTGATTTGTTTTCCATGGAGCTTCTACCTGCCTCTTTCCTATCTGCTAGGCTAGCCATCAATACTTGCCCACAAGTAGCTGTAATGCAAGTAAAAGGTGTAAATATCAAGCCCTGTTACTGTATGGGCAGCAAACATTACGTACATGTGGATCTAGTGAGGTTTTTACTTATTTGCATTATGCAAATCTCTTTCATTGATGATATGCCTTCGTGGAATCTATCGCAGATTGTACCTCACCCTGTCAAGCCCACAGACCCCTACCTGATGAACCTGACACCTGTCATGCTGCAAGCAACCTGTCTCTGGCGCCGAACTCTGCTCGCTGCACTGGAGGTAACCCGCATACAGATCCCAACGTTTTCCCGCCGCCTTGGGGTTGAAATAACTGTGGCTCATGGTCTCATCAATCGTCTTGAGAAGGAAGGATATTGCCATAGTGCTAACAAAGGGAAGAGGTCAGTATAGAAAATGCCTTTGTCATATTGCCACCAACTTTGTTTATCATTCGCCATAGACTTGGGTCTGTGGCTGTCTCGTCCTCAGACTGGATGAGGGCACATTCCTGGGGTTGACGCCACCACCTGATGGAGGACAGTGGTGCTGCTGTGACTGATAAAATCAAGACTCTAACAGGCTTGGAATTAAAGAAGTTTTCCATAGACTTTAAGATTTTTCAATGGAAGTGCCCTTTGTAAAATGGAAATGGCCTTGCATACCCTTTCAAAGATGATATTTGAGGCCTGCGCAATGATGTAACAGGACATGGGGCACATCTAGTATTGTGCAAGTTGTAGTCAATGGATGATGATGATGAACACAATGCGGTTGTACCAATGTGTCAAACTTAAAGATAATTACAAAAGGTGCTATGACCAGCTGCGCTGGCGCCAAAAGCTGCCGCAGTCTGCCCAAGGTCTGCCATTTGGGGAATTAAAGTGCAAGTAAAGATAATACGGTGCATGTCTCACCATTCACTCATCACGTCAACACATTCTTGTTGCCCAAAATGCACAGTAACACAGGGAATCTGACACTCAAAATGGTGCAACCAGATTCATTGTGGGTGATGATGCCAGGTGAATGGGTCTATTTCAAACAAATTATTTCAGCATGAATGCCATGGAGTTTAAGTAAATGTTACTTTTTCAAAAAAAACTAAATGTTGCACTGTCCTAAAAATGCAGACTTGGCAAAGTTGTGAACAAGGAGAAACTTCAGTCCGAGGGTCTCAAGAAATACTTTGAGAAGAAGACCAAAGGAGACGACATTTCATCCAAGAAACCTGAGCAACGGAAACCAAATCCAAGCACCATGAGAGAGGAAAAGTCAGACAAGCAGAAGCTGAAGCTGTCACAGGTAAGACAAAGAACATAGGACCTTAGCTAGATTTCACACAGCTAAGATTGATCTTAACTAGGAATGAAAACACCCAGCCTCACTTTTGTTTGGCACTTACGCAATAGGACATATCGTTGTCAGTGTGAAAATATTGTATCTCCTTTTTCACTTACTCTGCGCGTGAGTTTGAAATTGTCAAGCAAAAATTCTCACAAATAGCGCGGCTGTACACACAAAAACAAATATGCACCCAGAGGTGTTTGCATGGAGCATTCTTGTGCGAGATACAAAATGTATGCAAACTTAAGATACAATGTATTTGCAGTGATGCGACAGTATGTGTCTTTTACTGAAATCTCCATTATAACGTGACTTAACATAAGCTTCTGTGGGGGTTTAAGCATTAGTTTTGGGGGGTGTTTTTTTACTAACACATGTACGTGTATTTTTCGCTACATTATTTTCACAGTTTTTCATTAGCCTATGGTTCACATCACAGCTTTCCACAGTATTCGCTTAACTTAAACTGCTATACGCCTCACTTTTTATTAATTAGTGGCTGGTTTTAATATTAGTAGTATTCATATTATAGCTATTACTATTATTATTTCACTGAGGATTTTCAGTCATACATCTCTTTCATTCATTATTAGACTTTGGCATTTGTTTGGCCTCCTAAAATTGTACTCCACAGGAACCACTGGCATCGCTCCCACCACAGCCCGTATTTCCAGTGCCACTGCTTTCAGTAATTTTTATCATTTTTGTTCAAGAGATTATGAGGTACAATTTTCCTAAGCCACAACTTTCAATGTCTTTATTTGTTAGGTTGACAAGCTTGCCGAGCAGACTGCCGATTTGAATGTCAGCGGCCGCAAGCTCAGATCACAGCAGCATTCTTCCAATGAATCCTCTTCATCTCTGAAAACATCCAAACCCAGTGAACCAACCAAGGAAGGAAAGAAAACCCAGAAGAGAGCAGTGCCTGTTAACGATGATGTAAGATTACGAACAGAGCTTTTCAAAGTTGTTTGTCAGTTTAGCAGGCATGTGGTTTCTTGAGCTTTCAGATTTTCTTGAAAGGAGTGAAGTAGTTACCAAAGGGAGAAAGAAATAGTCCGCAATGCATCCAGACCTGTAGATTTTGTGTTTCTGGTGATGCAGAGAGTCTGTAAACCTCCTGAAATGTAACAAGTGGGAGGTTTTGGGTCTAGAATAAGGCAAGGCCTGCAAGCCACATTTCAGGATTTTTCACTTTCGCCAAATCTTTTCTATGGTTTAAGTATTTCTATGTTGAGCTGTTGTATTTTCAGAATAGTACATCATTAAATTAATTATCTTCCTCTGGTCTTCAATTCATTGTAATCAACTTGTAACAATTTCATCAAAATCTTCTTTTTTTTTTACTTGGGACAATTCAAATTAACAATTTGAATTTGGGGTCGTCAACAGCTATAACAGAATTTCAGACACGATAAATCTACAGTCAGTGAGTGACTAGAAACTGTTTTTTTCTTTCTGCCTTTTTCACTCTCTTGTTTTATTTTTGTTGTTTTGTTGTTTTGTTTTTTGGTTTAATTTTTATTGTGGGGTTTGGGTTTTTTTTTTTTTTTTTTTGCTTGTTTTTTAGGCATAAAACAAAAAGTCACAACTCAAAAAGATCAGTTAAGTAATTTTGTTTTCACTTCTCACATTGTAGAAAATTAACACTACTGTTTATGTTGCTAATGTGTACTTTGTGTTTATTCTCTTTCAAGTGTGGGTGTAGGAGGGGGGTGAGATTCGGTAGTATGTCAATTTCCTATTTTTCTAACGAAGAAAAACAGACAAAATCATGCTACTTTTCTCACATTATTTGAACTCGTTTTCTCTCCCACAGAAGTATGAGTTTGAGTTGTCCAGCAGCCAAGACCCAGAGTATCATCAGCATGCTGTGCGTAGCAGCAAACGACACAAGTCTAGCATTGTTACACGAACTGTGTTGGTTTGAGTACAGCAGGTAAATAAAAAACATGAAAACGTTGCAGGGTTTTATTTAAGGTTTCATTTCATTTACACTAGCAGCGGATAAAATGCCGTTTTCTACCATCTTTACCAAATTAGTGCTCCTATCATGTAACTTTTGTGACAGCTATTTGTGACAAGCTGGAATTATCTTCGGTCCTTATAGACCCCTTGCATATAATAATAAGAAGAAGAATGACTTGTTTTTAAATAGCACATTTTACAATTTATAAAGCATCAATGTGCTTTTTATTAGTGCCTTGGTCATAGGGCCAATAAAATTCCTTTAATCTGTCTCAACTTCCTGGGGAGTATACAGCAACGGGCTGCCATGGCTGCTCCAAAGGCTTTTTCGAACACAATATCACAGGTACCCATTTATACCACTGGGTGAAGAGAAGCGTTTATAGTAAAGCATCGTGCTCAAAGACACAAGTGTCATGACCAGGATTCGAACCCACACCCCGATGACTTCACCACCAGAACTTGAGTTCGATGCTCTAAACCGCTCGGCCATGACACACTACCAAATGATGTCACAATCCCATAACAGTGCCCTCACTGAGATCAATGAAGACCTATAATTGGCTGAGAAATGCATTTGACGCGTACGCGCTTCCATTGTTTAACCTCAGCGATGGCGGCCAATGCAAGGGGTCTACTAAGAAAGGGACTCTCACTGAAACAAACCCTGTTATTGTTGCGCAGACGAGCAGTTAGGCTTTTTTAATTAATTTGGTGACACATAGACGAGTAATAATCAGTTATCAGAACAACAGTGTGTGACTTTACTCGAGAGTGAAGATCAACCAGTCACTATACTACATAAACACATCCTCAGAATCAACAAAACTTAAGAACAAACCTGGTCCCTAGAGGGCGCTATTCTACTCAACAGTTATAGTGTGTGAAATTATTAAATCAGTTGTTTTTATCCCCTTTCTGATTTACAACACACTATTTTTAATGAAATGCATTATCTACAAACACCATGCTCCTTAACATCCCTCGTTCTAAACACACTTGGGGATACCGATCTTTCTCACATGCTGGACCATCTCTTTGGAATGCTCTTCCACTGAACCTCAGACTAGTAGACCCTCTCTCCAGCTTTAAAACTAACCTGAAAACTCATCTGTTCAGTCTTAGCTTTAAGTACCGTCATTAGCGGAGTTCTTTTCTATGTGCAAGGAGTGTCATTCAGACATATATGGTGCACTACAAATGTCCATTATTATTATTATTATTTCAATTTTGCTCTGAAATTATTTTTTGTTCCGATAGATATCAAGGTGCTACATACCCAACAATGTGTATAAAGCAAAGTCGCTGACAACACATCAAATTGCAGCCTCGCAAGGTAGATCAAAATTTACTATGTTTTCAGTCAAATTAGTAAAAGTATTAGAATGTAGTAACAATAAACGAACACACTCAAAATAAGAGTGCAGGTTGGAAGAAATTAAAACAACTCTACTGAGCTCCTGCAACAAAAGATATTTCATGAAGTGTGTAATAAGAAGCAGAAAAACTTTTAAAATAACTATGAAAACTTGCAAGATGCTGCCTTCTCATTTCAGTTTTCTCATCTTTTTAAGTATCGAAGAATTGTTTATTTCAATCTGTGGTTGCTCTTGCTTTTGATTCTGTTTAATTATGTGAAATTATTTTTGTTTTAAAAGGTGTTTAATGTGCCAAAAACATAATTGGTTACTTGGTTTTTTCAACAGTTTTTATCAGTTGGTTTAAATTTTATAAAAGTAAATTTACCAGTTATTTAGAGCCCTGTTAAAACTTGATAGAATGGGAGACTTTTGGGGACACTAGGTGGCAGCAGACTTACCAGGTAAATCCATTGTTCTCAGAATCGTGGGAATGCTTAGACCTATCAATGGAAATTTACCACATAAGTCTGCTGCCACCTAGCGTTCCAAATATTAAATAAAATATGAACAAATAGTAAGTTACATTTGATTAACTGTGCTGTGAGTACAGGTAATGTCCTTGCAGTAGTTTGAATTATTTATGAGTATAATTTAAATTTATGCTGTACAGATGTTTTGATCGCATTAAGATTTATTATGATATAAAGTATTTATTAGAAAAATATCCAAAGCATTATTTATTGTTGTCTGGGGAACCTGATAATTAAAAATGTTTAAATTAACAAAATGATAAGAAGTATAATAATGTAAAACTATTGTTAATCTTTGCAGTTCTCTTCTTTGATGTGCATAGATTTTTGCCTGAGAAATTTGTGTTGTACATAAAAACTTAGGGTAGAATTTTATTCTGGACAGGTTTTGATGGAAGTTTTTTTAAAAGGTTGGTATTGATCTTAAATCGGTTTAATGTTGTTTTCTGCCACAAATTAATTGGCCTTTGTTTTCTGTAAGCATATAAAGGAGCCACACAGAGTAATTGTGTGTGTGAATTTTAGTTCAAAGACAGAATAAAAAGTTTTAGTTGAAGGCCTTGGCTCAATTTCACAAAGAGCCAAGATGGATCTTAACTGTGAATCAATCTTAGTGGCTAAGCAAAATGTGATGTCACAATACAAATCACTATGGTAATACTGACAACGCATCTTACAGATGAATCTTAGTGCGTTGTGAAATCGAGCCCTGGAATGGTTGCCCATGTCTTGGTCTTGATGCCCCTGCAATGTTTCCAATGGAAGTGCCCTTTGCAAAATGGAAATTATGGCCTTGCCCTCTTACAGCTGAAAATCCAGGCCTGGGCTCATGATTTATCAGGATTTTTCCAGATTTCATGACCTTTCATTGACCTCCATGTGCCCTTTGATTTTCTTCAAGGAGACAAAATCACCATCGCATCAATGACTAGAGAGGCGACCCTTGTTAAGATGAGACCTTTAGATATCTATTTGAAATGGTGTAGACACAGTCTCAACCTGTAAACCTCTAAAAAATTTAACATCCTGTAAATTCAGGAAGCTTCATCTTCACACACCAAGAGGGAATTGTTATCAAATTTTCAGGATTTTTTTCTTTTCCTATACTATCTCACCCAAAGTTATCGTTCGGCCAGTTGCTTAAAGTAACAAGAAATACAGGAATTTCACTGAAGTTCTTTTTTACTGAGGATAAAAAAGTATAGAGTTCAGTTTTTGGTAAAATGGTATGGCAAATCACTCTAATGTAAGGGACAAGGCAGTTGCCACTTATTACCTGCGTTGAAATTAATATTTTTATTTAATATTTATGGGTCATTTGTTTATACTTGTGAGGCTGTCTGAATATACCACTTGAACAATATTTCATTATGTTTCTCTCCCATTTAAAAAGAAATCCCTCTTGATTTGAAATTGTGTGAATAAAAAAAAAACCTTGTTCTTGTTTTTAATTCATTTAGAAAAGCTTGAATTATTAAACTACGTACACTGGTGCCAGTAAAAGTGTTGTTGTTTGGGCTTATATATATATATAGATATATGTTTTTAATCGGGGTGGTTTGGGTTTTGTGTACATGGTGAAGCTTCAATTCTTTAGCAAACACAGTAGTATTTTCTTCATTAAAGCACGTGGCTGGCATTGGTCATTATTAAAGACCTGCAGTTCGCACTCTGTGTTACCCAACATTACATGCGAATATTACAATTTACAGCAAAAAGTTACGTTCTACGGAACTCACCGAGATATTCTTCTGTACATCAGGTGGATGGTAAGTGTATATCGCCAACAATCATAAAAATGGAAGGAAAATTAATGTGGCTGAACTTAGGAAACGGAGGAAAACCAAGAATTAACAGCGCTCTACAGTGAGACCCTTCTCCCCGATGGCAAGTGCAGGAAAATGACTTCTTTGCAAAACTCGCTGTAACGCTTGGATGAATAATGGAATTTTACTTATTTGCCAAGTCTCTCTAATTCACAAATAAAGGAATGCCCGGGGCGGGGCACTGGACATTTTGCATTCCAATTGGTATTGTCTCTACTAAGTCAGTAATCAAATGAATTTGCAGAATGTAAAGTCGGTTGATTACATTATTATACATAAAATAAACCGTGAAAGTTTACGCTCAATCGTTCAGCGGAGTCACGAGAAATATAGTGAAAACACAATTATTATGCTTTCCCAATTTTCAAACATTTTGGACTCCTGGGATCAAAATTTAATTGTTTTACTCATTTCTCAAAGACTATAGCATTTCAAGGGAAGTTTTCCACACTGATCATCTTTGCACCACGTACATGTAAATCTGTACACATTTATATTTTTCAATTTTAATATTGTCATTCTTTCGGTGCATTTTTATGCACGATTTTCACTTGTCAGTAAATGTAATCTGAGAAGCAGTTCCGAAGGTGCATACTGCTGCTGGGGATCGTGCATTTCACACGCAGATGCCCCGCGTCTTTGCAACTGTCTCCCTCATTAAATTCGTTCCGCAGATCGAGTCACTTGAAGTTTTCAAGAAATATCTTCAGCCTGTTCAAGGGATTGCCATGGCCCAACTGTCTGTCATTATTAGTGCCTATTATGTATTCGCTTGTTGTATATTTTTCTTGTAAAGCGCTGTGGTACCCAAAATAAGAGCGCTCTTTAAAATGCCAATTATTATTAGTAGTAGTATTAATTATTGTTATTGCTGGAATTTAGTATTTTAGCTTTTGAATTACGGACCCATTCATCAGTTAACTGGATGCTGTTAAAATGTAACGAGTCTCGCACACCAACGAAGGCCCGATCAATTAATGCATCCAATTGTTGGTCCCGTTTCTATAGTAACCGAATCGATTGAAGACGTATTTTTGAACAAACGCACGACGTCGGTCAACTTTTTTTTTTATCAAATCGATGACGACAATTACTCGGCAATGCAAACGGTGGATATGTCCTTCAAGTTGGTTTTTATAAATCCGCAACCATCCAAGTCGTTCAGAATATTGTATTTAATCGACCTTCAGATCACCGTTAGAGGGAAAGTTGGTCTCTTTTTATTAGAGCAAAATATTCACATCTCTAGTACTCAATAAACACTTTAATTCCGTCCTGCAAATTGTTGGTGGGTTTTTGTTTTTGTTTTGGTTTTTTTTTTGGGGGGGGTTAAAGGTAGATAGGGCCTAGGTTTAAGCGCATAAAAAACTGTTTTTAAATGACTGTATGCACATTTTTGCACCGAGCTTATTTTGATTGCGGTTATCAAAATAAGCAACGATGATGTGTGTGGTCTTCGGATGCTAGTTCCTCAACCTTGGTTGTATTTTAGACGGACATATTCCCGTGGAGAATTGGTATAGGCTACTGGTGTGAACTTTAAATCAAAGAGCGTTCAGATTGAAACTAAGCAATTTCCCTGATATTTACAAAATCTGTGCTTTTTCTTTAACTATTGGGGCGTGGCAAGAGTATTAATGATATTGCCTGAAAAACCATTACGGTGGCATTAATAGCAACCACATCAGGCAACAGCAGTACGCCTACTACACTTGGTGTGTAACTATTATCAACACTGGGCTTTACACTCACCTTGTGTAATTTCTAAGCCATAAGACTGTGCGAGTGAGAGCAACAAGAATTTCAAGAACCAAGTGCCGGTTGTCTCGAAAGGGGACATTGTAACGCCAGCATACCTATTTGAATACCGGCTACATACACAAACAAGGTTACAAGCCATTAAGAATCTTAACAGTTGGGACCTTTTCGTTTGTGTTGTACATTCACCTTGTACTTTTATTGAAGCAGCAAGTAACACGAAGAACTGAAGCAGAATTTCGACAACTTACATGACAATAATGACGGCCTTCTCTGGTTCCACACATCCACGAAAAACTGTTTTTATTTCCGCTCTTTCGATTGTTCTTGGCATTAATGCGATGTGTCCACCACCAGATAACAACTGGCTCGAATTTGGTTCGTCTTGTTACAACTTCGCTTTAAGCAACCAGAAATGGGTGGAGGCAAAAGCTTTCTGCCAAGATCGTGGTGCGAAACTGTTGGTGATCGAGTCGCGGGAAGAAAATGATTTCATCACTGAAGAAATGGCAAAGCAATCCAAGTCGAGGGTTTGGATTGGCTGCAGATATGACACTACTAGTGGTAAGTGGCTGTGTCACTCTGATAATGTAAAGGAAATGACCTTTACCAATTGGGCACAGGGAGAACCACGTGTAGCCAACGGATGTGCCGTTAAATATAGCGGTGCGGAATGGTATGGCGTTGGGTGCGATGTTGCCACCATAAGCCTGTTCACGGTGTGCGAGACCGCAAGCATTGTTCCGTATACAGCTCCCCGTTTGGCTACCTGCCTCGCTATGGGTGTTGATGGCCGACCTACACTTAACCCAAACATTTGAATTTCAAAAACAGAACCTGATGGACACTACTATAAAGCGCAAGCCGGTTCCTGATCCGGTATCGAAGTAAGTGGAAGAATGAAATCTGAAGTATGTTTCTTGCAAGGAAGAACCGAGTATTTGTTATGCTTTAGATGGAAGCTCGTAGGTTTTCAAAAAGATGGCTGAACTAATTGCTTTAAATTACAATAACGGACAAATCGAATTTTCATTTGCTTGTCGTCAATGGACTTAATTCAACACTTTCACACGGTGTATGGTAATACAAGAAAAAAATGTATGATTTAATATTCAAATGGATATTTTGTACAAACATTTTGTTTTATGTATGATGCGGGCAGACAATAAGATATCTAATTGAATCTATTTAAACTTAGACAGGGAAATTGAAGGAGAAAAACACCATGACTGTAATTTCTGCCAACACGATTACATTGTTATCTCAACGCCTTATGGTGTTAGTGTTGATTCTGTCTTGGGTATGTATAATTTGTGACAACAGCCATGGTGTCAATTTTAACACCACGTTTTTTGCTGATGTGTACACCATCTTCTCTTCACATAGGCTAACGTCAATGTTTTCACGAAGGGACGATGGTTTATATATTTTTATACTTTTATTTTGGGGGGTCATGGTTTTAAACTAATTATGATTAAAACATAATATTTTAAAATCCTGAACCATTCCCAATGATAACAACAAGTTGCTAATTTGTTAACACGTTAGTTATGAAAAGGGCGGGCTTCCCAATGTTGTTTATGCTTTCACGAAGGGACGGGCATCCCAAACATGTGCAAAATATTTTTTTAATTTATTAACGGGTATGTAGGTCAAGTCGGATTTGAGTTTTCACTGGGCATTTTGAGTTATTGTGTTAGTTAATCAATATGGTTGTCATTTTTTGTATATGTGATAAGGTTCAAATCTTAGAAAAACACGTTAGGGCATTTAAACTGCAGAAGACAGTTTTTGACACTGCAGAGCTTTCAGTTTCAAATTTAGTACCTTTTCAAATGCACAATCTCGAAATTATCTTTTAACGCATTTAGAACACCATTCCCTTCGTAAAAACATCGACGGTAATATTGAGGCCTACGGGTCATAGTGCAAGGCACTCTGTTTCTTTACCAAAAAAGATGTAATAATTAGAATCTAGCCCTGTAATAATATTTACGAATTACGTCATCGTTGCAACCCAAACAAGACTACAAGCACGTTTTGCAAACAATCAACTTGCAACTTGTGTACCACCGCCTACAGTGACACATTGCCTTCAAATGTCTTTAAAAATTGCTCCTTAGAATTTCTCCTTAAATTTTTTAAGGGTTGTTCATGCACTAAAACAGTATACAGTGTGTTGTGATTTATAGTGAGTATAGTGATTAGAAGCTTAAATTTTGCCTCTGTAAATACAAAAGCCAGCGCAACATACGGTCAGCCATTTTGTGTAGTCAAAAATTGGCAATAGAGCGGACCGTGTTCTGTCAGGTCGACTCAGAATGGGGTCAGGTCCCTCTGGGAACTCGGGATCCGGGTCAATCCTGAACTGGGGTGTGTTTTTTTAGCGTGTGGATAAATTCGTCTGCTCAGAGCTATAAGGTCATCAGTTGCAATTTCATATTCGTAATGATAGGTCATAACATGAAAAATGCGTGTAAATTTGAAATCAATAAATGAATATCAATAAATGAATGTTTTACTTAGGAAATGAATGTTTCTTTTAGCCAAAGAAATACTCTGAAGACCACTCTTGAGAAATAAACCCTATTTACCAGGAGCTCCAAAATATGCAAAAGTAATTTTATGAAACCCGTACAAATTGCACTAATGACCTTATAGTTCTGAGCAGACAAATTATGCCTGCATGAGCTTTATTGTGTTTGATGTGTTTTCTGTGGTTTGATTAGCTTAATATTAACTTAACATTATTTTTTTGCAAGATTTCTGCTTGAAATAAGTGTTAAATAAAACTTCAAACTTATAATTTGCATGTAAGGGAGTGGAGTGTAATGGTGACGTCACAGTCAGAACACTTCGCCTCAGCCACGCAGAACAACTGAGTACGACTCAGTACGACTGGGACCAACTTGGCCCCCGGAAGTTGGAATACGCGCGAGACTTGTATTAGCGCAAAACACTGACAAGCACTGAAACATAAAATAATATTAAAACATTATTTAATTTGCGTTTTCATGTATATCTACATCTCAACTTTATATTTACATCAACAAGTAGAACAAAGAATGTGTACACTTTAAAATCACAGAAATTACGGCACAAACAACTTGGTTTTTTCTCTCTTAAATATTACTTTATAAATCAATAATGGCATACATGGATGACCAACACTATGGTGGGAAAGTCTCTGAAATTTTATCACATTTTACCGAATAAAATGCGCGCGGGAAAAAGAGGAGACCCAAGGAGAGTCTGTTCACAGGTTTCAAGTTCCTATTTCTACCCCGTTGCTTGTCGCTGTCGTACATTTGGTACTGGATATGTGTGGCACGGCGTACCCCCTCCTATTGTGTCTTTATTGTGTTCTGGGAATCTCCGGAATTCTTCAGAGGATTGGGGGGGGGGTACTTCTGTCCAAGAGGAAAAGTGTGCGTTAAAGTATGGGAACATTGGGGGGTACACTCTGCCCCATACTAGGCATGATAGCCATGCTTGCCGCTCAGTCGTTATATACTAACACAACAATGATCAAAAAGGAGGAGCCATGTGAACGTACAAAATGACCCGCAAAATTCAATAATAACAAAACCAGTGAAGCTGTAATGCTACTCGGTGGAATTGCTTGTACTCATCAGTGGGCGTAACCAGATATTTTTCATGTGGAGGGGACAAGCAGAGGCGGCACTAGACTGGGGGCATTTAACGTACCGAACCAAGCTGTTATGGGATTTTGGGTTTGTTTGTTATTAGTTTCCCCCCCCCCCCTTTTTTTCGATGTCAATTGGGGGCAAGAGGAAGAGGGTTCTGCGCGGGGGAATCCCACCCCTTCCCCTGCCCCTTACCAGCCTTTCTAGTTACGTCACCGCTGTGCATGATTTTACGTTTTGAAAACGATAGGAATTAACCTTCAGACGTCAACCATTTCCTAACACTTTGGTCCATGATGGTTTACATCAGTATTAAACACATTATAAAAACAATAGCCACTTACTACTTTTTAACTTGATTGGAACACAACGGAGATGCCAGGGGCCTTTTGAATATCCTGACAAACATCACACATAATTTCGCTTGATTCATGGCGAGTTTAGCAGAACTCTTCACGCCAGTAATGAATGGTTTCAGTATAGAAAGTAGTCTGGCAGCTAGGATTGGACTCTGTACACAAAGGTCTTAATATCGGCAGTGATCAACTGATGGATTTGCATAGCATTGCCCCAAATGCAAATGAGTCTAATGGGTGGTGGTCTTTCAACTTGTCTCCTTGTATTTCTACCTCCATGGTTTACCTAACCTACAGCACTGAAATTGGACTGTCATCCCTGTGATGGGATTCAAATTAAATTCCACGGTGACCCCTGACCACAATACTGCATATATGCTTTATACTAGAGAATGCCAGAAACTAAAAGCTTTGGACATTCTGATACAAAATACAGTGACACAACAATATCTTGACTAGTAGTAAGCCATCTGCTCTAGAATTGCAACGGTCATGGGTTCGAGTCCCACCCGAGTAATGCCTGCGAATTTTTTTCACAGGACTCTGGAAAGTACCGAGTTCTGCACACTCGCGTATGAAGTGCTTTACAATGGTGTATGGGCAAAACCAAATAGCCTTTATCCCCGATGCAAATTTAACATCCATCCCAACAATATCAATAAACATTTCATTTTCAGTTGTAGTAAAAGTGTTACACAAATACTGCTTAGCAAGTTGATACAAAGTTTACAGTGTACCAGTTAAAAGCATTGTACATTACACATCATCTTGATTCCGCAAAGCAAAACTAAACCGTGGTAAGCATCTTCAATAAATTGGTTCCTCATCCAAAACTAAATGTTTTACACAAGGAAAACTGACTGGGTACATTTTTAATAAGTTGTTGATTGGGCAATGAAAAGTTGACCAGAGCGAGTTTGAACCTTGGACCTCTGCATTAACATGTCGGCGCTCAACCACTTGACCTTATTTAGCCATATGGTTGCAGTCTCTCAATTTTGTCAATATATTTATTTGGGGTGCCAGGTCAGAAGCCATTCAACCTGTAACTGCCGTACAGCCAGGGATCACACCAAAACGTGCGATACGGTCTGGGAAGTGGCAGGAAGGGAATGCCTTAATGTGATCCAGCTTTTTATTTCAAATTTCAAGCAAACACAAAGGAAACTGACTGGGTAAGTTTTAACTAATTTTGAGTTGAACAAAGAAGACATTTTGTTATAATTATCGCTACCTAATAGAGACCGAAGGAAATAGGAACAAATGGTCTCCACAGGGGAATTCTAAAGAGAGGGATGTTCAACAAGAATTCTGTACAAAGAATATGGGAGGATGTTGAGTACAGAGACAAAGAAAAGAACTGAAGGGGTTCTCCACAGGGATAACAAAAAATGATTGTGGGATCCCAACTATTTCAACTTCCTAAAAAGTTGAACCGAATTATTTAGAGAAACAAATTCCTCAAATGTATTTTTGGCTTTCCAAGAAAAACATTTCATGTAAATTTAGGGGTGGGAAGCATTGCTAGTCTGAAACTAGGATCCAAATTTAAGGAGTCATGTTGAAATTGCGGTATGTCCACCAATCAATGACCCCGAATAAAAATTGTGTTGGTTTTATCCGAAAGCTTACTCGTTATAAAGATAAAGATAAAGATGGTAATAGTTGTAAGCATCCCGTGAAAGTATTTTTTTCTGAAGTACCCCCCCCCCCCCCATTGATTAGAAATCAAGAAAAGTATGTGGAAAGTTTGAATCTCTGAAGACTGCCTTTAGGCGACTTGTCAAATTCAAATTTCTGTGGCAGTGTTGATTAGAAATCATTAAAAGTATGTGGAAAATTGGAATCTCTGAAAATCGCCTTCAGGCAACTTTTGGAGACTCAAGTTTTCGTGGAAACCGTTTGTGAAGCCTATGGCCAGAAATGTGGTTGGCTTTCACCTCGCTTAGCATTCGCTTAACGTGGAAGGATTTGACATTCTTTATGAAAACACTGTGACAGTTTTTTGCTTTTTCTCAACAAGTAGACACTGTAATCAGCTGAAACTTTCACTTTCATGATAATTTGGCCTAGAAATCAAGCGTTGTGTTGACAAAACCAATCTATGACCTACCATTAAGTAACCCCTGGGGTCTCTACCAGTATTTCAAGTAACTTCTTCAGCCAATTACTCTAATTAAAATCTTTTTTTTTAAGGTTTGCAGTGTCACCATGTAAAAATAAATCTCTCGTTGAGGTATGGTGGTTCTAAAAAGAACTGGGCCCAATTTCATGGCTCTACTTACCGTCAGCAAAGAATCAGCGCTTACAAAAACAGAGAATTCCGCACTTACATCAAGCGCATTTCACAGGCTAGCAGGGAAGTTTTGCCTGTGCCCGTGCGCACTCAACTGTAAAGCCAATCTTCGATTACACAGCTAGCGCAGAAATTCGGCGCTTGCCCTGTAAGCGAAGAATGGTGATCACAAGCGCAGAATTTGGCGGTAAGCAGAGCCATGTAATTGGGCTCAGGTGGTCTAACAACTCACGATTTTCATTTTATTAACTGTCGATCGGTATGACATCGGCCTTTTTAGAACCACCACAGCTCATAGAGAGAGATTTTTCATGTATATGGTGTCACTGCAACCTTTACTTCCTTCATTTGAAATCCTACTTTTTTTTCTTTTTTTTTTAACTATCGTTTTACAAGGTTTATATCTTCCAATATTTAAACAACATATTGCCACAAGCCGAAGCATCAAAACAAGTATTTACATTCAGCCTTTCAAATAAAATGGACACAAAGCATAGCATTATTAGATCAAATCTGTGTCTAAACCCAGGAACACGTCTCAGGGTCCTGGGTCAAAACAGAAACTTAGCAAGAGAAACAGTCTGTTCCCCTGGTAGAGGACTCATCCCTTTCATTCTCATCATGAAGTCAGGGTATATGTCCAAGATGGCCGCAGCATAATAGACCTTTCTATTGCCGAACGTCACAGCCCGAGTTGTTGCAAACCAAGGCTGGAAAACTATGGGAAGCCATGAATGCAAAGAAAAAACAGATAGCTAAAGTTTGTAAAAATGTTACACAAATATTCTTAAAATAGTGTTGAATTTGTTGAAAACAAAGCAACCAATCATGGGATGTATTTTTTGTTAATTGAAAGTTTGTAGAAATGTTGAATTTGGTCACAACATCTGTTAACACAATTGAATATTTTGCTAACCAGCGCGGTTTGTTTATCAACAATAGAAAGGTCAATACACTCAGTAGTCTGGTTCCTGACTCATCCCTTCCATTTTTATCATGAAGTCAGGGTGTATGTCCAAGATGGCCACAGCATAAAAAACACTCAATGGTCTGGTTTCTCTGATTCTGTTCCTGGGGCAGTCAACGCCAACGCGGGGGGACCAAATGGATCAACCTGACAAGAAGAAAAAAACAATAAGTGAATTTTGATGACAACAAAACATAATTCCAAGCAGTAAACAATCTCCTCAGGTGTCTGGCAAAAAGGGCACATGGCCGGAAATCCATATGCACGTCATGCGCTGTGCATAATGCATAGTGCACAACCTTTTAAACACATCCAGCAAGGCCCATGATTTTTACGGACAACACAGTACGCAATACGGATACATGGAACGATGTGCATTGCT
Organism: Pisaster brevispinus; assembly: GCA_023634235.1. Lineage (NCBI taxonomy): Eukaryota > Metazoa > Echinodermata > Asteroidea > Forcipulatida > Asteriidae > Pisaster > Pisaster brevispinus. Next base: position 7,717,240 of record JAMKCF010000018.1, read on the forward strand.
TGGCGTGTATTTTCATTGTTACGCAAACTACCATGTCACATGTACAATTTGTGACAGGTATCCTGCTCATTTCTGCTAAGCAGACAATCGTTAAGCAATAATTTCTGCTTAAGCAGCTCTATGAAATTGGGCCCTGCTATGAAGGCTTACCGTGACTGCTGGGTGTTTGTTTGGTGTCACCGTGATCTCAGTGGCTTGGGGTCCGTCCTTCTTTCTCGCTCGGGACCAGTTTGCCTTGACTTCAACTTGGGAACGACTCCCTGGGAACAACACAAATGTGGTACATTCAGTAATTCAAAAATAGCCGAGGAAACTTGTTTGTCAACAACCAATAACGAGGGAAGTTAACATCGACTGTCCACCCGAAACAAATGTTGTATTTGTTTTACTGCACCACATACATATTCTTCATTTACCCACAGTACACTCTAGCTCAGCATCATTGAGCTACAGTGTCGCAAATACTCATACACATGCTTGGTAAAGAGCAAAAACAGCTTCTGGCAAGTGATGCAGAGCTGCCAACATTTGTATCTTTTGCAATCAGGGAAATTTTGTACAACAGTCAGGGAAATATTTACAAAATTAATTGGGATAACGTTTGGGAGATTTTCCAGAATTTTCCAGAATCAGGGAGAGTTGGCAGCTCTGGTGTTAGTGTTAAGACCAGTGAGAATTTGTCTCTCAATCGTGAATATGTATGAGGTATAGTAATATGAAAGTTTTTTTCTTTTTTTTAAGGGGGGGGGGGGGTAAAGTTACAGCAACTCAAAACAACTAGGTAAAGCTCTCACCTTTTGATCCCTTGAAATGATCTCCGTACGACACACACACCAGCTGATCTCGTTTGATCTCGTCAAACGCCGTCAGTTTCCGTCCGTCCGCGGTGAAGAGTTGCACGGCCATTTTGCGAAGGTCTAATCTGTTTGTACCATCCTGCATGATCTCTGATAACGACGATCCCCAAACGTAGGTCCACTTATCCGCTGGGTCTCCATTCTTGTAGGCCTTCACGCGTTTCTGAATGAATGATAAAAATATTAATATTCATAAGGCGAGGTCCTTTATCCTATGGCCACGACCCTGCAAGGTTTTAAACAAACGTAAGGGAGGATTTGAAACTTTGCATAGTGGAAGAATAACTAAGTGAGGTTTGCGGTAACACCATGTGAAAATCTCTTTGAGTAGTGTTGGTTCTGAAAAGAACCGGTGGTTCATGACTCACATGGTGTTACCGCAAACCTCTCTTAGTTAAACGTAAGGGATCGAGTCGAAGGTGAGGTCCTTCATCGCATGGCCACAAGCGACCCTCCAAGGTTTTACACGAATGCTCAAGCCTGAGTCACCACCCTTTTACTCCCATTCATAACTACCTTTTCCATTATAAACATCGAAAAACCTCTAATGCTTCAGAACAAATTTGACAGTGTAGCTTCAGCTCACCTCAACTCTTCTGCGTTTGTTTATCCATGTTTGAGCGCTTAAAAGGTCCTCCCACAAGTTTCTAACTTGCGTGGTTGAAATTCACTCTATCGCACGCAAGTTTCAAACTTGCGTATGACAAACTACGCGAACTACCAACCTATATTGAGCAGTGAAGTTTGCTCACTCCGCGCAATCATCTGATAGCGCCCTCTTTTGGCACAAGTCTGTCCGGCTATGTTTAACCCTTTCGTTACCGAATTGTTTGGACATAAACAACCGCTGGTGACCGCATTGTTTGACCACTCAAGCGTGAAGCACACATTCTTGCACAACAGAAAGCTTTCGTTCAAAGGCTACTTTTACAAACTCCATTATCTCCTTGAAGATATTGTTTTACAGCAAAATAAGTAATAAAAAAGTTCTTCCTTTTTGAATTCCCTTTCATATAATCTAAAACTCATTGAGATTGGTCCAATAAATGTCAAAGTTCTTGGTCTTTCTTTCCTCAGTGCAATCTGTAATCCCAAACACTTTTTTGTACACAACCATATGGCGCTCCGTAGGTGTTTGGCATTTCGGATCTTCCAACTCCAATTTGAAGAGATTGCATAATAGCAACCTTATTTTATTTTACCACCATTGGAAAGATCCGATCTCTCTCTTTCCAATGATGGTAAGCTTGGGTATGGAGGGTGAACATGGACAAAACTACAACTTTATTACAAATGGCCTTTGTGCTCAGGCTTGAGTGCCTTTTTGTGTGCAAGCTTGGTCAACTAAAGTCGCCAATGGTAAGGAAGAGGGGGCATGAGTGCAGTCGACTAAAGTCGCCTATGGTAAGGAAAGGGTTAAACACTCTGACCACGTTTATATCACACGTTTAAACATGACCATGTGATCTTCTCTCGGCCAATCCGAATGAATAAACTAGGTATTTTATGAATAGATGTTCAACACCTCTTACCATGTTAGGCTGACTGTAGAGTTTCTTGCTGCCATCCACCACAGGCTTTGTGTTGTGATGGGCCTGCTGCTTCTGCTGACCTTTGACCTCCTGGAGGTGATTCTCAAGCTGGTGCACGCTTAGGGATTTCCGGACTTCCCCGATGCTTGGCTGGGTCCAGCCACCCTCCACCATGACTGGTGCGTCCGGGCTTAGGGTGCTAATGTATTGGGGACCTTCCATTCCATTGGTCCTCCGCCCTAAATAAACAATAAAATGCAGGCGTTACACTAAAGCTTTTTGTAAAGTAGCCCAACGGGATGGTAAACCGTTTAATCAACCTGGGGCAAGTTCGGGTGGGCGACTAGAGTGCCTAGACTGTGTGACGTAGCTCTTGAATTGACTAGATCGACCATGCTCCAGTGCATGGTCGATCTAATCAATCTCCCTGTGCTCTATGGTTTCTGGAACAAATCAGCTTTCCAACAGAAATATGACCAACTGAGTCATTAATCTTCGCAAATTTTTAAATGAGAAACTTCTTTGAATGGGTGTCCAAAATGAGTTTCATGCCATCAACAGCTGCAGTGCTTTTTCACCAAGTAAGTTTATTTTTGAAGTATTTACCCACTATATTATAAAAATTTACTTGGTGAAAAGCACTGCAGCTGTTGATAGTATGAAATATTTTGAGAAAGGATTCCCTTCAAAGTATTATGGTTTGGATAAATTTTTCATCAAAAAAGTTTGAATGCGAGTATTAATGTCTAGAAAAAAAGTTGCTTATCGAGTGCAAAATAACTTTGCACAGGCAAATGTGATGCGATGAAGCTAAATGAGTTGTTTGTCGGAAATACCATTTTGGAGAAACAAGCCAAAACAGGCCAACAGGGGTGAAATTTTCAAAAATATTTATATTTTTTGTACATAAATGTCAAAACAAACTTATTTTATAATGGCAACTTACTTCCTGATAAATAACATCAAAATGGGGTTAAAATTAGCATTGAAAGAAAATGTGCTGATGTATTTTTAAATAAACAACTCAACTTTAAACCCCTTTTTCTCAGTTTAATTCTCTGGCATCCCTTGGTGTTTCTACTTTCACAACTTTTGAACCTAAGGTGATATCAATATGAGATTTTGAAAACATTAAAGCATGGATTATGCTCTTTTCAAATGAATCAAAAAGTAGAAAATTACATGGGTTGACAACTGACTCATTTTGCTTGATCGCATCACAAATGGGAAAAGGCTTCTTACTCCTGAAACAATCTGGTTTGAGAAGTCTAAAGCAATCTGAAAGTGTTATACCTTGCATTTGTCTTAAGATGTGTTTTTCTTTCTCAAGTTCAAGAACGACTCCTGCTCGCTCCTCTCTCTGCTGCAGCAAAAGTTTCCGTCTGTAATCGACATCTGAAATAGAGTATTAGAGGTACGGTTATAGATTGGTAAATACTCCAAAAATGAATGACCATAAAAAAACTTATTTTGCGAGAGGCACTGCAGCTGTTGCTAATATGAAATATTTTGAGAAAGGATTCCCTTCAAAGAATTATAGTTTGGATAATTTTTCACTCAAACACATTTAAATCCGAGAAACAATTCATGCACGAATCAATTCTCAGATTTCTAAAGGGTTGGTATTCGTTCGTGAATGCTGTAGCTGGAGATGCAGTTGGTACCTGCTGTCACCTTACAAGAACGTGGATTTGAGCTTCATATGGGTGTCTGTGTTAGTGGTTAATCGTTGGAGAGAAGAATAAGAAGAAATAATAAAAACATAAACTAGACATAAGTTTTTGTTGAAACAAAAACAAGGTGTTCTGAGTGTTGCTCTTAACACCTTAAAAATTTGGTTTTATTTAATTGAGGTGTTCTGTTGCCCATACATCTAGAAAATAAAAAACAAAGACTTACGTTCTGGTCGTGCAAACTGCTCCCCGCATGATACCCATACCTCGACTGGGATTCGAAGCACAGATGATGTCTTCAAGTCCAAGCTCTCCTTTCGCTTGTCCCCATTTTTTTCCTTCTTTTCACCATCTACAGAAAAAAAGGTAAAACATTGACAGCGTTTGGATTCTGGTAGTAGTGTTTTTGAGCAAGACATTCAACCAAAATTGCTGTCATTCAGCCGTAGGTCCTACAAGTTGTGTTAATGCATGTAAAAGAAACAGGGACACTTGTAGTGACAGAGAAGGGGCTTGCCGATGTGTTTCTGGCAGTGGCAGCAAAACTGCCTCTTAACGCTTACAATGTAGGCTCTATAAATTAGAGATTCAAGATGTCCACTCTAACAAATAAATCAACCGATGTGTAAAAATAAGTGTAGCTTACTGAGAAGCAATGTGATATGATTGAGTAAAACTGTTAAATACAAATGCCACTTTCATGTCATTTAGTTAGGACAAGTTATCAACTATTACTACTCATCCACTCACCACTACTCATCTATTCACCACTACTCATTTACTCACCATCACTCATCCACTCACCACTACTCATCTATTCACTACTACTCATTTACTCACCATCACTCATCCACTCACCACTACTAATCTACTCATCACTACTCATCTACTCATTACTACTACTGTTCTCATCACTACTAATCTACTCATCACTACTCATCTACTCATCAATAATAATCTACTCATCACTACTCATCTACTCATCAATACTTATCTACTTATCACTACTACTCATCACTATTTATCTACTCATCACCACTAATCTACTCATCACCACTAATCTACTCATCACTACTAATCTACTCATCACTACTTATCTACTCATCACTTCTAATCTACTCATTACTACTTATCAACTCATCTACTCATCACTACTAATCTACTCATCACTAGTAATCTACTCATCACTACTAATCTACTCATCACTACTAATCTACTCATCACTACTTATCAACTCATCACTACTTATCAACTCATCTACTCATCACTACTAATCTACTCATCACTACTAATCTACTCATCACTACTTATCAACTCATCTACTCATCACTACTAATCTACTCATCACTTCTAATCTACTCATCACTACTTATCAACTCATCTACTCATCACTACTAATCTACTCATCACTAGTAATCTACTCATCACTACTCTTCTACTCATCACTACTAATCTACTCATCACTACTAATCTACTCATCACTACTAATCTACTCATCACTACTTATCAACTCATCTACTCATCACTACTAATCTACTCATCACTACTAATCAACTCATCACTACTCATCTACTCATCACTACTAATCTACTCATCACTACTCATCTACTCGCCAATACTCATCTACTCACCAATACTCATCTGCTTACCTTGCTGATCATTTATATCCATACCAGAGAGTCCATAGCAAGCGAGATTCCAGTGTATCAGATCAGACACTGTTAGGATCAATGTTCCATCCTGGGTGTAGATCCGTCTCCCTGCTGTCGACAGCTGAAGGTGATACGTACACTGATCTAAAAACTGAAACAAAAACCAAGAGTCCATTACCAGGCTGAATATCATCAGACGGGCTGAGCAATCACAAATGTTGTACTCAAATTATCACCTATATCTACAAAAAACTATGAGCAATAGACTGTGCAATTCTTGTGCGTATTAAAAATGAGGAAAAAACATTGAACAAAGACTATATTTTTCTATGAAACTAAATCCTCTTGTGTTTGTACAAAAATCTTGCATTAAAATACACGGCATAGTAATTTGTTATGAATACAACTTCAACTTTCATATAATACAAATAATATGTTAAAGTTAACCTTGAAACAAAATAATAACTTGGGACAAGAAAGCTCATGTTTTAGAAACCCCATCTGCCAATATCACCCGAGTTTGTGCGACCATTACATAGGTTTAATGATAACATGAACATCAGTTGGGCACAATTCTGAATTGTTTACAGGTAACAGGAACCAGATGTCAAGTCTTCTTATTCTCATGTTTTCTTTGTTCATTTACTCATTCATTTATTTATTGGTCACATTGATATAAAACATGAAATTCTTCATCACGCAGCGTGCGAGCGCATAAGCGTCACACAAAACTCTCAGCTAATGCTTATGGGGCGCCGTTTGTCAATTAATTGTTAAGCGTTTTTGGGACATATTTTTACCATGGTTTGTAACAATTAGATGTAAACCATAGAAATGGTGCTTAAATTTTCATGGTTTACAAACCATGTTTTATGATTCCTCAAATTTCATGGTTTGTAAACCATGATGCTAAAATGTTCATGGTTTATAAACCATGTTTTGAAGGTGCTTAGTTTTCATGGTTGACAAATCATGGTTTATAAACCATGTTTTAGGATGAACTAAATTTTCATGGTTTACAAACCATGTTTTATGATTCCCTCAAATTTCTTGGTTTATAAACCATGGTTTGTAAACCATGATGCTAGAATGTTCATGGTTTATAAACCATGTTTTGAAGGTGCTTAAATTTTCATGGTTGACAAATCATGGTTTATAAACCATGTTTTATGATGAATTCAATTTTCATGGTTTATAAACCATAACTTCTAAGCTTTGATTGTATATTCATGGTATGTAAACCACCCCCAAAAATGGCAGCAATTTCTATGGTTTACATCTAATTGTTACAAACCATGGTAAAAACATGTCAAAAAAACGCTAAACAATTAATTGACAAACGGCGCCCCATGTGATACGTCTTCCTTTGACCTCAGTGAGGACGCTGTTTAAGCTTGTGACGTCCTAGGCGAGGGGGTTGATTGGGTCAGTACGAAATTGATCAGAGATATTTGGGTTACACCTTACCCCTCTAACAGTGGATCCAACCATGAGGATACCCTCCGTAGTTCTCCCATCACCGTTCCGATGCGCCAGGATCCTGACCGTCTGGACAGGCTGGTAGGCGGATATCTCCCTAGCTATGACCCGAGCGCTGGACATCTGGCGAAGGCGTCTCAGCTCTTTGTCATATTGATTGAGGCTATTCGAAGCTTCAAATGTGGACAGGTCAACCTGGAGAGTGTTGCAGGGGGGTGTAAACTTTAAGACATGCTTTTGCAAAAGTAGAAAATAGATTATGAAAAATGATTTGCAAACTTGAATGCTTACACTCTTTGAATCAAGATAGAGTACAGTTTTAGCGATGCTGGCCAAACTAATGTAACTAACTGTTTTAAATGATGTACTTTTTAAAAAGGTGTTACCTTTCCACTCAAGCACTGGAAACAGCCGATCATTTTAACTCCTCGCTGGGGTGCCAGTCCAACGGCGCAGATAAACTCTGTGTTCTTCTCCAGTTTGCGTAGTCTGGTATTCGCCCTCATGGATCGAGCGCAGGCCACACAAACCATTACAGGCTCGGATGACTTGACACCCATCACAACAAAACCCTGACCAAACGAAAGAGTTACAAATAATCTTTACATTCTTTACATAATCTTGAATAAACACAAACACAGAGGCGTTTTTACACCGCATTAACCTAATGTTTGAGACTTGTAACTTGTTTTTACATTTTCATAAGGAATCTATCTATAGGCAAATGAATGGATCACAAGACTTAATTTGACGTTGGTGCCCCTCTATCACAAATTACAATAAAACTAACCTAGCCAATCAGAATACACAAAACTCTTCAAATATTATTAACTATTATACAACTTGCACATAGAATCTTGTCATTTGATTTGTGGAAAATGTGTCACATGTTATCCTTTATTTTGCTGTGTATTTATTGCTGTGACATTGGACTGTTGTAACCGTTGTATATGGAAAAAACATATAGGATGGGTATTTTGAATTTAGATGCTTTAGTCTCAACTTTGTTCCCAAAACAATCGATCCCACTTGTTCGTCCAAACCGGACAAGGTTGGACTCTCCATGGAGTCATCTACGTTATTAGAAGAGTTTTTTCTAGCTTTCAAATTTCCTCCTCTATTTCATGTTAAACAATTTCAAATGACAAGGGTCTGTGTGACTTACATAACACCAATATTACATGCATTTCGTTTGTGCATTGTCACAGAATACACTCACTCGGTGAGATCTGGCTTTTCCATTTCACTTGGCTTCGCCTCGTAAAATGGAGTAGTCCAAATTTTATCTGATTATACTCTACGACATTGCACCCATATGCATTCAATATTTGCATAAAACAGAATATTTGTACATACCGCCTGATCCACTGGTGTTTCTCCACACACAGCAAATGTGCAGACGTTGGCCTTGTTGGCAGCTGTTATCTCTGAAACACACACAAAAACACGGGGATATAATTCTTTACAGGCAAGCCATAAAAGAAGAACCAATTTGTTTTACTATCAAGAATTTCACCGTCCCAACCCTATCATTGTTATTATTATTTTGAGATATCATTTTATGCAGGTGTGGGGTGGGGTGTCGTGGCCGAGCAGTCTAGGGCGGTGGACTCAAGTTCTGTAATTTACAGAATGTGGGTTCGAATCCTGGCCTGGTCAGTGGAGACACTTGTGTCCTTGAGCAAGGCACTTAATCATAATTGCTTCTCTCCACCCAGGAGTAAAAATGGGAACTGGCAAAAGCTGAGGAGTAACCTGCAAAGGACTGGTATCCAGTCCAGGGAGAATAGAAATATTCTCAGAAGTTTAATGCAAATGAATATATGCAAATTTAATAATTTTATAGCATGCAGAAGACAGATCTTTTCCTTTGTGCCAGTAACTTCCTTTCTCGTATCAACCAACCTTTGTCTCTAATGTCGGCTGAAAAAGCATCCATAAATCCAGTCTCCTTCTCAAAGGACCACTTCTGGTTTGCCGTGCCGTATTTCTCCATCCGCTGGTGCTGCAGCGACACCGGCTGGCTGTAAAAGCTGCTGCAGGTGGTACCATCATCGTCCGGCTTGATGTTAGGCATCTGCACTCCAAGGACGAGGTCCGGATTGGCCTTGGAGCGAATAAACCTGTGGTGGGTTGGGAGACAAGGAAAGGTCATTCTAAAATGCATACCTGAATTTGGAATTTCAAATGCTTTGAATTACTTCTACTTAAGGAAGGGCTCAAAGGTCAAATTCAGTTTTGTGATGCACTCATTTTTCAATAGCTAGAGTTCTTATGAAAATGGAAGAACGTGTCTAACCTCACGTTAAAATGATGTAAAATGCCGCTGTGTTTGATACCCTTCAAGTGCAGTTTTTGTCGAAACCCAAACATGTCTGACAACGTCACATTTCAAGTTATATGCTCTGTACATTTTTGTACAGAGAGTTTTTCAGTTCATTCCTGAATTCTGATCATATTCAATCAAAACGGCATTTGATGGCGTTAGGACTGGCGCAAAAAATTCCTCTTTGGAATGTAAAGACCCATTTATTTTTGCTGTCCGGTGATGTCATGCTTCAAACTCTGACAGAGTATAAAAAAAAAAGGTATTTTACACCATTTTAACGTGAGGTAGAGACTTGTACCTTTTTCCCCACTTTCTTGAGTACTTTATCTATTGGGAAAACGAGTGCATCACAAAACTCAATTTGACCTTGAAAGCCCTTCTTTTAGTAAATTGTCTCAACCAATGATGAGATTTGCCAAATGTGAACATTTCTAAACATGGCCCTTATTCTATACCCAGAACCTCCCAGAAGTAACAATTCAGGGGTGGATTTCACAAAGAGTTAAGACTAGTCTTATCCCGAGTGAAGACGAGTTACTCATCCTAACTTAGGACTAGCCTTAAGTTTTTAATAACCCCTAGGACTAGTCCAAAGTTAGGACTATCTTTGTGAAATCGACCCCAGGAAGTTTACAGGCTCTGTGCATCACCAGAAATACAAAGCTACAGGTTTGGACACAATGTGGACTATTTCTTTCTGAGTTTGGTGATTGCTTTACAGTTTTACTTTTATGAAGAACTGCGACCTTGGTACATTCCCACCTCCCTGAGATTAGGAATGTTGCGCTGCCACTACACAAAGGAGCTTCCCTAATACAACCAGAGATAAATTTATATACTGCAGACTTACCCCTGAGTGTCGGCTTCCCACCTCATCGTCGGATCTTCAGGATTCTTCTTACACAAGACAACCCTGGACAGTTCAATCTCTGGTTGCTCTAAGCCGACCACGAGATACGGTGCTGATTTGACTGCTAAGAAGCCATCTTCAAACACAAAGCGCTGGTGGGCTAGGTGGTTGCTACGTGGGCTTTTAGGGTGCTTGGGCCTAGCAACAAAAAATGTAAAACTAGACATCATTTGGAAATTAATGATTGATATTTAAGTTTTGTGCCAACTGTGAAGTATTGATTTAAAATCAAAAGTCAATTACAGGAAATTAGTCAGTTACTCACTATTACATTCAGGTTTAGGGAGCATGGCAAAGGTTTGGACGTTACGAAAGTTCTGATTGGATCATAGAAGTATCCCAGCGGGTTAAACATGGATTGGTTCATTAGATGCCGGAACGGTCCATTGGATCATCCGAAATGCTAACGCGCAAATTCACTTGTGTTGGAATGGTGCGGTGGTTAGGCACAAAGTCGCAGTCCAGCGGAATGTTCAGGCAGTCCACCGAATGGCAGGGGTCGTTCGTTAGGCTTAGAATGTAGCCAACTTCTCAGACACTCTCTTTTGACTCGACGGTTTCTTCCCTCGGTGGACCCTGATATGAATCCTGGAGCTGACTGACATGTGAATTGGGTTTCCAAGCCCACTTGATTTTATACTTGGGTTTTCCATATTTGGGTTTTACTCCCACATCTAAAACAGGTATTTCTTCATCAGCTTCTCTACAGAGGTATCGTCAGCCCTGCAGGTCACAGCTGTAAGTGCTTTTGAGGGTCTCTTGGTTTTGTTTCAAAAAGGTTAAACATTTAAGAATAACAAAGTTGCGATCAAACTGATTTTGTAACTTCTTTAAATTCTCAAGGTCAACTTACCGGAACTTCTTGTAGAGATCTTGGTTTGTGAAGGCCGGCTCTTCCTTCGGTGACCCCTGATTGACCTCTATGACCTCATCCAGACCGACATTCAGGACCCGTTCCCAGGGCCATTTCAGGCCCTCTGATCGCTGCTCAGACATCATGTGGGCACGCTCATGTGCACTGAAGTGCGATAAATAAATCATACGCAATTAAAAGGTATAGACCTTTCCATTGTTGATAAACAACTAGCGCTGGTTGGCATGGCCCGCCGAATGTTAGTAAAACATTCAATCGTGGTAACAGATGTTTCAACCAAATGCAACATTTTCGGCAAACTTCTAATTAAATAAAATACCTCCTATGATCGGTTGCTTTGTTTCCAATAAATTCAACACTATTTTTGAATATTTGTGTAACATTGTTACAAACTATAGCTATCTGTTTTTGTTTTGCATCTATGGCTTTCCATAGTTTTCCAGCCAGGGTTGGCAAAATCTTGGGCTGTGACGTTGCAAAAGAAAGGTCTATTCTACAGGATCGGTAAAGAAATAAAACATAATTTTTAAATTTTAGTCTGAGAGCTCTACTGGTAATGAAGTTCATACTAGAACCATTTTTTTTTTCTGTGAAATAATTCCCTCCGAAATGAAGTCATATTCGAGAAAACTGCATCTGAAAATCTTTCCAAAATGCAACAGCTGATTTCGTTCATTACAACCAAAATTATGGACAATGTGTTTACATGTTACAAATTCTACATGGTTTTTCACTATTTTCTCCTGACTCATACAATGGATTAAGCCCACATTTTTACAGGTTTGTTATTTCATGTGGTTGAACACACAAAACAAGAACACTGTCTGCGACAATTTTGTCAGCTCTACCAAGTATTCTGCTCCTGTATAATATCATTAAGTAGCCAAAAAATTATTTGGGTGAATATTTGACACTGTAGAATTTTGATCTTCTGGGATGGAAACTGACGAACCTTAGATTTGCATATGGGTCGCCCTCAGTCTCGTTTTCCTCATCTTCAGGTTCAGGGGTCGGACCCCTTATGATGTGTTGTCTCTCTTCAGGCGTCACTGCAATTGGGTTCACCACTAGAGGGCTTCCTGCAGCTAGCTGGCCGTCAACATCTAGGACAATGTCTATAGAAAACACAAACCATTGTCAATAAGAAAAAAAAAACTGTCCCTTAACAAAGTGGATGTCAATCATTCTTCCTGGATAGTGTCTGGGGCTAACATTTTAAACTTAGCTAAGCACAAGAACATTAGTATCTTGATTTTGTTAAAACATTTTAGCTCTGACAAAAGTGTTGTACCACAGCACGATTGGGTTTGTGCATAAATCCAGGATAGTTCTAAGTGGCATGACAAAGTGGCAGTTTCAAAAAGGAAATACAGCATTTGTTCACTCATGTGAAAACTTTTTGAGAAATCTGAGCCACAAAAATCTGAGAAAAACTCACTCATGGGGTTCCGTAATGCACAAAACTCTTTCATTGCGTTGACGTCTGCCGCCAGTGTGGCCAGAATCATACGTCGCTGTTGCTCCTGGCTGGACAGGTTGGGGTCGCTCCACGCCTCACCGCAGGACACGAAGGCAAGCTGATCTCGCTGCAGGTTATCCAGATTGGGGTGTTCCTTACCGTCTTGGTCGAAGAGACGACGGGCGGCGAATGGAAGATTGAGAAGTGCGGTGCACCGATCCAAAAACTGAGATGGAAAAATGTAAAGTTGCATTTCAACTTTCAAATAAATTGTGCAATTTATATCAGTTCGTTTACATTTATTTTCGACTGTTCACCAATTAGAGAACTTTCATACGATCCATACCAGGGCCCAATTTCATAGAGCTGCTTAAGCAGAGAATATTGCTTTACAAATTTCTGCTAAGCATCAATAAGCAGGCTACCAGTCACAAATGCTACATGTGAAATGGTATTTTAGCTGGTAACCTTTTTCTGGTAAGCATAATTTTGTTGTGTTTAGCTAGTTTTTGTGCTTGAGCAGCTCTATGAAATTGGGCCCAGTTTTCTGCCATTGCCCTTGCTGACACTTCGTATATCTACCTCAAAATTATTGGTTGGTAAATTTAACCATTATATCAAAGTGCCTTATACTATTACTACCAATGTTTATTGGGCCTAAGCATTCCTAAAACCAAGTAAACTCCTAAGGAGTATGCAGCACCGCCAGCCAATGATGAGCACACAGATTGCCAATCATTCACATCAACAATCTCTACCCTCGCAGGTACCATTTTAATCCTGGGTGATGAGAAGAAATTTTAGTTATAAAGCGTCTTGCCAAAGAAGAGAAATGTCCCCAACCTGACACCACTAGGTAAATGTGACTGTAACCAGAGGACCCATACAAGATTTGTGTGATTTTCAGTAGACGGCTCTCAGTGCAGGGTTTTTAACTGTCGTTCTTACCAGCTGGAATTCCAGAGCTTTGAGGTCGTCTTTCTTGGCTTGCTTCCTCTTGGTCATCTCCTCTTCCTGTCTGTCCAGACTCTTTTCTCGAGAGAGACTCCGACGATGTGGCCGCTTTCCGTTCATCGCCGTCTTATTTAAATCCCTCATCATCTGTCGTCAAATGAATTTATTCAAAATAATAATAACAATAAACCATACTTATACAGCGTCTAACACTAAATGTCAAAAAGCACTTTACAAGTGAAATGAGTAATAAATTAATTAAAGAGGTACATTTTTAGCAAAGGTTTGTTCTCATTTGGAGCAGTTTTAATGAAGTTTGGCAAATTGTTCCATAATGTTGGTGAAGACTGTGAGACTGAGCGATGGCCGCATGATGTAGTATGAGTGGTGTATGGGATGAGTTGAGAAGTAGAGCTGGAACGAGGGTACGATGAGGTTGGTGTGGATGAAGGACTTCTTGGAGATACCGGGGTGCAGATTGGTCAAGAAATTAGTATGTCAGTTTGAGGAGCTGCGGAGTGCTAGACCGCTCGATGACAATACTCACTGGAATAGTCAGACCACAATACTCGCTGGTATGTCAAACTTACATTGGTAAGGTCCGGGCCTATGACATGGGCCATCCGCTGAACATCCCTCTCACCGTTCTTCAAGACCCTCAGTCTCAGTGGCACCGCTACAAGTAGGAACCAAAGAAAAGAGTTTTCAAAATCAACTGGAAATCTCCCAAGGGAAAATCTCTAGCGAAGTCTAGAGTTCCGCCCAATGACACGGTTGAAATAATTTGCTCAGTAGAAACTGTAGGAAAACTAACAACAGTTTACCAGTCAAAATGCCATGCATTGTACATATTTTGTGGCTTGTTCCCTTCTAGTCTTTGTCAGGAATGAGTTTGTGGCGGAAAAAAAAAAAATCAATAATCTCTGCACTTCGATACTCAACAGAATTAGAAGTTATTTATTAGACTAAAAGCAAACAGTTGAGCATCTTTTATTATTGACACAGTGAGGTGTTACTACTCAAATGAAAAACACAAGACCGCCGGACTTGTCCTGTCATGAGTTTACTGGCCCGATGCTAACATCACTGGCCTTAGGCCTGCGGTCCGGTGTTAACTTTGAGCCTTGGTTATTGCAACAGGGTAAATCCAATCATTGTTCTTTATCCCAGATGCAATTATTAAAAATTCTTTAAAAATAAAAACATACTTCTCATGGTAGACACTTTCTGGTCTCCCCCATCGGTGAGGTCCACCTCTGAGCTGGCCTTTCTCGTCATCCTCTTGATGGGCGGAGCATAAGGGATGAGATACCCCTCCATCGGCCAATCACAGTCCTCGTTCCATTCCCCTTTGGCGTTTACCGGCCAGGAGTAGGCCAGCTTGTTCCATAGTGGGTTCTGGGCTTTGGTGTGTTTCCACTGGCCGAGATTTTCCAGTTTCTCTTGCTTAAGTGCCCACCTGTGAAGAGGCAAGAGAATGGACTTCATGAACTGTCAAGTCAAATCAATGATTCAATATATCTATCCAAGTTAATAAATCAATACATCTAGCAAAATAAATGAAGCAATAAATCTATCCAAATCAATGATTCAATTTATCCATCCAAACAATGAACCATTGTATCCATCCAAACCAATATTCAAATCAATATATCCATCCAAATCAATGAATCAATATATATATATCCATCCAAATCAATCAATCAATATATCAATCCAAATCAATCAATCAATATATCCATCCAAATCAATCAATCAATATATCCCTTCACAGCTTGAATTAGTAAATTATTCCTTTTCAAATCAATGAACCAATGTATCAATAAAAATCAATGAATCAATTGATCAATCAAAGTCAATGAATCAATAAATTAGCCTAAATCACTGAATTAATGTATCCCAACAGTAGCTTGAATAAATACATTATATCCCTACAAATCAATAAATCGTTCAATGCAATGAATCAATTAAAATCAACAAATCAATTTATCAATTCAATTTAATAAATCTTCAATATTCATACCAATCAATGAATCAACTTAACTATTCAGAAAAGTGAATCAATCAAATTGAAACCAATCAATCACAACATCCATTCAAATCCATGAAATGACTTCAATTGATCGAGCATGGGTACCAACCTCTGTGCTTTGGCCCATGGATGTCTAGCTGGTAATCTTGGGATGACGGCGACTGAGTAAACCTGACCAGGGAACGGATCCTTCTCCGTCTTGGCCGCATCAGTTTTTTCCTCCTTTCCTTCCTCCTGGCGATCGTCCTCATAAGAATCAAAATCTGGCTCGTAAGCGTCTGGGAGGGTCTCCTTGGGCTGCTCGGTGGGGGCCGTCTGCTCTTGCCCAAATCCCATCATCATCTCCATGGCAAGCGCATCATCATCTTGCATCTTGGTCTCGATGTAGGTCAGTACTAGCTCTGGTTCGGCCTGTTGAAGACATGGTACAAGAATGATTTGTTATCAACTGTTTGAATAAATGACTTTGGCGAAACGGTAGCCACAAGTGATGATAGACCTTGCATTGACGTTATCCAGCTGCCATCTTAGAGGTAAAACTGTGACGAAACAACCGAAATGCACAGATTTGTACGCACAGCACATAGGATGGGCCAATGAACAACCTCCTTTTGACCTCTAGGCGAGGGCGCCCTACTGAAATGACGTCATGTGCATAAGGTCTATTGCAAGGGGTCAAAGACATAATGAATACCACTATGAGAAATTACACATTATGCAAGTCCATTCAAACATATGAAACATCTGTCACATTTCTGCAATGTTTGTTCAAGAGCTCTTTCCATCATATCAAATTTTGACAAACGACCATCATCTTTAAATAAACCACTCACCGATTCATGACTTATCCTATTAAAGATATTTTTGAATTCAATTAATTGATTGGGCAATTCATTAATTAACAAATAGTCATTGTTCGATGTGGAACTGTTTGATAAATGACCATACAATTTGTCACCAGTATTCACAATCAAGTCCATGCCATTACTTGACCATTGAGTAGAAGCATTTAGAAAATGATCATGAAATGACCAATGCTGACTGATAGGTGACCACTGGCCAACATCTGTAAACACCCTAAATGTAGCTGGAGCTTCATGTAGTGAAGCATTGTTCCAGGTTAGGCGGCAATCGGCTAAAGAATGCTGAGAAAAGAAGCATTTTGTAAGTATTCATTAAATGAGCACTACTGACCAACCAGATGACCACTGGCAACAATTTATGAGCATCCCTTGATAGGGCATGTGTCAAGGTTTAATTTGACCAAGTTTGGTTAAAATCGGCCAAATGGTTTCACTATCGAATCCATGCCATTACTTGTCCATTGTTTCAGATCTTTAATAGTAATAACAAATCAAGAATAATTTATTTCTATTATTATTATTACAATTTGAAAAGAAAAACACAGCGTTTGTTTGAAAGAGAAAACTCTTTAACATCCTCTTGTGCCCAATAAACACACAATCCAATGTTAAAAATTCATCCAATTTGTTGAATTTAAGTAAAATACTTACCGAAGAATAAATAAACCCATCGTCACTGAATTCCCATTGCTGGAAGGGGTTCCCAGGCTGTCTGTTTCAAAAAAATAACAAATAAATACAAAAAATACATTAATAAGTTGTATTCATAAATACCTGGGACAGTTTATCCGTTCTGATTGGTCAAGAGGAGATCACGTGACCATGTTTAAACATGCAAAATATCCATGGTGAGGAGTGTTTAAACATGGCCTGAGGAAATTGAGTCAAAAGAGGGCGCTATCAGATGTTAAGATGATAAGTTGATAAGTCGCATTTTTGGTAGTTTGAATTGTTTTATATAACTTTCTAGCTTACTATGACTGCCGCAATCAAAATAAACCTGATAAGAGTGTGAACAAAACCCTGACAGTTCATAAATAATAATAACTTTTATCATTCAACAAAAGAAAACTTACCTTTTTTCCATTCCCACTGCGAGACCTTCAGCAGCTGTTTCTTCATCAGCGAACTGTTTATGCACCTTCCATTTCTCTATGACAGCCAGAGCCAGCTGCGGCATGGTGCGACAATACACTTGACCCCGCTGTAATTGGAATTAAACGAAACTCCATGTAAAATTTCTTGAAAATTTAAGCACTTTTCCAACGAAACAAGTATGAAACTGGAGTTTGTCGATCTATTAAATCATTACTGAACCCCCTGCTAAATTATATGATTCGAACTGCCTACAGCCACCATGCTAGCTCGGTGGTTTTTGACCTTACACTTCTGCTCTAGCATAGCAAAGGTCATGGGCCTGAACAATTGTGTTCCATTTTATGTTACGCAACTATTTGGATTAAGACTAGTAAAAAAGTCAAGTTGCAGCCGAAAGTGTTAAATATATATTGGTTTTTTTTAATGTAAGTTCATCAGAAACAATTAATGCAAGTTTGCCCCGAACAAGGCTTCGAAGCCACTCTTGGTAAAGGGTTATAAGAAGAAGGAAACAGTGAAGAAGGAAATAACTCAGGGGAGTTGAAGGTTGGAATTGATATTCCTCTTAAAACAGTCTAGACTGTAGGATGGAGGGGAAACATGCACCAGACAAAAAAATATATCATTACTGTTACAATTTTGTTGCAAGAATTACCTAAAAAGCATGTTTTCCAATTCCCCCGCAGCATCTACCCTTCCTATTATGATTTATGAATGGCAGAAAACCGATCAAACCTTCACGCACAGTTTTTCTTGAAACACAATTTTGCACATTAATTGCTTTACTCCAGTAAAACTCTTATTACACCCTTCTTCCAAGCACACAATGAAAGACTCAGTTTGAAATCAAGCCCATGAAAGCATTGTTTTTAACATTTTCTTTAAAAAATTATAAATGAAAGAAATAATTAATGGTTAAAACAAGAAAATGGCAGTATGGTTTCCTTATATTTACCTTGTTGATGACCCATGTCTGGGACCTAGGAGGCCAGACGTCTCTACTCCCTTGCTTTTTCTTGGGTTGAAGAGCCAGCTCGGCATAAAGCACCATACTGGGATCCTCCTGTGGGTGTAATTATTGATAAGTTGAAATTCCTGATGTAACTAGAAAGCACTCGATAGAGCACATAAGCCTGCCATGCCAAGTGGTCAGGTGGTAGGGGACGACATTATGGCCCTTTTCCAAACAATAGCTTTGGTTTGTGCTCCTGTTTGAGCTCTGGCTTGGGCTATGGCTTGGGCTCCGGCTTGGGCTCCGGATTGGGCTACAGCTTGAGTTCCGTCTGCCTGTTTGGAGGCCCGTAATGAAAGCACCTGTTTTCCAATTAACAAGTAGTCTCAATTTGGTCGCAGTAGTTAATTGTAAAACAAGTGGTTTTATTACCGGCCTTTAAACAGGCAGACGGAACCCAAGCCAGAGCCCAAGCCAGGGCCCAAACCAGGGCCCAAGCCAGAGCCCAAGCCAGAGCCCAAGCCAGAACCCAAGCAAGAGCCCAAGCCAGAGCCCAAGCCAGAGACCAAGCCAGAGCCCAAGCCAGGGCCCAAGCCCAAGCCGTAGTTTTAAAAAGGGCCTATGACAGACTTGACTAATCCAGAATTCATGAAGATCACATTTTTGGTCTACAATAAAAGACATGTCTAAATCTACACACTGGCAGATTTTTGAAAGTGAAAAATAACAAATGTAGTGCTAAAAAAATTAAGCGCCAAATCCTTTTAGCTAGATCAAGGCACTTTACAACATTATTATCCCCATTCATCGGGCAAACTTAGAACATTCCTCAAACTTTCTCAACTCCCTGCGGAGCATGAAGCTGCCTGAATTAATGTTACAGGGGTTGTTAATCCAGCACAATACCATCTCAGCCCTCTCAGGTTCCCATTTATACACCTGGTTTAAGAGAAGCATTTATGGTGGTCCTCACCTTGTGTTGCAGGAAGTGACCAGTGATGTCCAGCTCATGTTTATCCACAGCAAGTTGTTTGTTCTCCAGTATGTCCTTGTTAAGGTCATAGGTCACCTCTTCATAGTCGTAGAGGATTGGGAATCCGATTGTCGCCTCCCAGGTGCTTGGTCTGGCAAGGGTATTGAATGGTCAGACAGTAATGAATGGTCAGAGAGTAAGAGGGTTGGCTGTGTACTGGTCAAGTGCATTCACCACATGATATCACACTGCAGGCTGGCATAGCTTATTTTTCATGCAAAGCCACAGAGTGCATGATAATGAATGAACAGCCAGTAAGAGGGTTGACTGTGTACTACATGTATGTATCTACGCATTCACCACATGATATCACATTGCAGGCTGGCATAGTTTATCTATCATTCAAATTACAATGGATAATATTAAAAGGTCAAACAGTATGAGGGTTAATTCTTACTTTTCCTCTCCCTTCGGTATATCCTCAGAGGTGAGTGGCTCCCTCACTGCTACATTCCTCTCTTGAAACAGAGACATCCCCTGGGCCTTGTCTAGCGTCAGTTGAAGGCAGAAAACTGTCAAGACCCCAAAAAAAACATCTATATGAGAGAACTTTTATTTTTATGACAATATCAGACCTTAAATTAATTTAAAGGGGACGTTGCCTTCAAATTGGGCACTTTGGGCTATAAAAGCATTTGTTATGAAATATATATGGTTGGAAAGACGTTTTACAAGTAGAATATACTGATTCACACAAACATTCCTCAAAATTGTGTAGTTTTCCTTTTACTTCATGAACTAACACGGTCTGCCATTTTGTAGAAAACATTTTTTGACTTAACAAGAGCAATAAACTAACCATTTGGATCAATGAAGGGTTCCCCAAAAGACGACCAGACCTCTTGGTCATTCTTCAGGGCCAGTACGTTGGTTAGTTCCTTGCCATCTCGGTCAAATATCTTCGTGACGACTTTACTGAGCGCTGTTGTTGTCTTCTTCACTGGGGCGCAGCGGGTGATCACATCGAGTAACTTTAATAAAAGAACAAACAAATATTAATTTTCTGGCAGTGGCTGCTGAATGCCCCACAGCAACTTGTAAACCATTACAAGGTGCTACATAGATGGGTCGCATAACTCAAAACATAACTCTGCTTATCCTGTTGAAAAATAAATAATGAGCGCTTTGATATGCCCGAAGGGATGTGAGAAAAGCGCTATGTAAGAACCCAGTATTATTATTATTATCATTGTGTTGAGCATTAAGTTTAATGCTATTTCATTACTTCTGAGAAGTGTTTGATTTAGGCGTTGGGCATCACAGGTATTTACCTAAAGAACTTACCCTTTGCAGGAGCAGCACCTGACTATTGCCGATGCCTTTAGATGCCTCCCTGAGATTGAAGAACACTGTCTCAGCATCTTCATCTTGTCCATTTTCATACACCTAATGAGACAACAACAACAATGCAACATTGTCATGCGATCAAAACAAAGATGTAGAACAAAGAGCCATTCCAACAGCTTTATTCCATGTACTGCATCTCTTTGGAACTCCTTGCCTGGTGTATGTCTCCCTCCATCCTACAATCTAGACTGTTTTACGAGGAATATTAATTCCTACCTTCAGCTCCCCAGAGTTATTTTCATCTTGATTTCTTTTTTCTCGTAGCCACCAAGAGTGGCTTTTAGCCTTGTTCATGGCGAACTTGCATAACAATTCATTTTTTTGTAAACAAACGTCATAACACATGTTACATTTTTATTGACTTAAAAAAATGATTCAAACTTCATACATAAGAACACGAAGCGCATTTTGTGTCATGATGCCTTCGCAATTTTGCCAGAGTTGAGCAATCCATTGCAAATCTACATCCAATCAAATCAAAGTAATGTCTGATCTACAACTTGAAAACACTTTGGGTAGTTCTGCGTGTCGTGTGGTATGCGAAAATTCGCAAAGCAACAACCAATTAAAATCACAATAGTGTTTTATCTACCACTTGAGCGTACACTATGGGTAGTTACGCGTGTCATGTGGTGCGCTACAACCAATCAAAACGCAGTCGTGTATTAACCCCTTGAGGGCATACTTTGGGTAGTTACACTTGTCACGTAGTATGTGAATCTTTGTGAACCTACAACCAATTAAATCGCACAAGTGGTTCATCTACCACTTTAGTGCACACTATGGGTAGTTTCACGTGTCACATTGCACCAACACACTGGATAAAGACTGCAGTCAAGCTCAGCATTCCTCAGGGACAAACTGGTGCACTGGATATAAAATTCACAGAAGCGCTTTAAAATAGCAATGTGAAGGGGGAACCAGACAGGCAGCGAGAAGCAAGCTATTACACGATGAACCGGCATGATAGATTTCACAAAAGTGAAAACCTTATTTTCGTGACGAATGAATTTGTTTTCTATTGTTGTGAAATATCTCCACCCGTGGGGCAAATTCATAAGACAAAATTCGCTTTAAATTTGCACTTAGGTCAAAACAAGCTGAACACCTAAAACCAGGGCCCAGTTTCACAGAGCTGCTCAAGAATAAAAAGTAGCTAAGCACACCAAAATTATGCTTACCAGAATAAGGTTACCAGCCAAACTACCTTGTCACATGTACAATTTGTGACTAGCATCCTGCTCATTTCTGCTTACCAGACAAATGTTATTTTCTGCTTAGGCAACTCTATCAAATCGGGTCCTGCAGTCCACATCAAAATGCACCCCCTCAACCCAGCACATCCCTTCAACACCCCTCAACTCAGCACATCCCTTCAACACCCCTCAACCCAGCACACCCTTAAACACTTTAAACTCACCTTAAGTCTGATCCCCTGTTGCCCAACAAGCCTGTGTGAGGAGTCAAACTCCTTGATGTGTGTCATGGTGTAGTTAGCGCCAGCACCCTGAGGGAAAGACAAACCAGAATCTCTCAAGACTTTGAAATTTGACTGGTACTAGACTGTATACAGAGTATCTGCACACTTCAAAAAGTCAAATGTGTAACTTTTTAAGACCCTCTTAATGCTACCCTTAACAAAATTTAAGACCAAAAACAAGTGACTAAAGCAGGGGAGATACAGCTAAAACTGCTCATATTTTGTAATTTTTTTTACACGCAATGATATTTGGTTCTCTTCGAGCTAATAAGAAATTCAACTACACACTTCATCCCATTTTTTGAAGACCTGAATTAACTGAATTTAATACTTTTTAATGCTCTCTTAGGGCCTTGTCACACGAGGCAACTTTTCCAGGCAACTTGGAGGCAACCAACTGTAGTGCATGCTACAGGACCACTTTGGTAGCACAGGAGTAATTTGTCAAACAATGTCTTATGATCCCCAAGAAAAATGTATGAACATTCAAATGTGAATTTCTTTTCTTCATGGAGATTGCCTGGAATTGGTTGCCTGTAAATTGCCTCGTGTGACATGGCCCTAAGGCCTTAAATTTGGACAGTTCCATTTAAGACTTTTTAAATACTTTTTAGGGATCCACAGAAACCCTGGTATAAGATACACAAAATATCTCACAGAAAAAATAGATCTTTACACAAAGCCAGAGCTGCCAAGATTTGCATCTTGCAATCGGGGAGATTTGTTACAACAATCAGGGAGATATTTAGAATTACATTCAACATTATAGGGAAAAAAAAGTTTCCATAATCAGGGAGGGTTTCAAATTTGTTCATCAGAACTTGGAAAGATTAGTTTATTTTCAAGGAACTTTCTGAAGAATCAGGGAGAGTTGGCAGCTATGCAAAGCGCTGGGCAAGGAAGCGTCTAAAAAAAACGGGCATGTTCTTGGCACGGAAGAACGTTCCCGTAGGCAAGTTCACCCACAATCCAGTGGACTGCCAGAACATTCCTCTGGACATTGTGCCTGTCTATGGCAACAGTTCCACATGAGAGAGCAGGCCAGATGCCTTGTTTTTGAAAGGGCATTTGCACCAATGTGTTATCTCCTTATTAAAGAGCACTTCTATGCGGTAATTGTAAATTTCTATTGGAACATTTCAAGGGGCACCAAGACAATTGCCTCTGTTGCCTCCATGAAGTATCAGGACTGAGAGAGTTGGCAATTTGAACAGTCAAAGGAACCTTCCGGCGGTCCATTGGATCATTCAATGTACACCTGCTGCAATAATTCACCAATCCAATTAGAACATTCCTACCATTCAGACTTTTGAGATGGCCCCTGAACAACTGAGACCTCACTTGCATATTGATCAAATGCCTAATCAAACTGTGCCATACATTTATAACTTAATTTAGTCAACTTCATGTGTTCTGACTAAGCAAAGCATGCTGGAAAAAAAATGGCGAGGCAAGATTGATACACCTATCAAAATGAGATTATAACTGTACCTCTTCCTGCATTGCTGAATCCTGAATTTCATCCAAGATATCTTGAAGCTTCCTCTTGGCCTCGCTGAACTCCTCAAATCCTTCCTCAGTCTGTTTTAAAGAGAAATAAATATTTTAAATAATACAACAACAATCATAAGATGCTAGATTTGCATCTGGGATAAAGAATACCATTTGTGTTTTACCCAAGGCTAGTTTTACCCATTCATACATCAATTTATTGCTATCTATGTGAGGACTTTCCTTTGTCCCTCTAACTTAACACTCTCCATAGACTTAGCGCATGAAAACATGTGAGGACACAAAAATACAAAGGATTCCAATGTGAGGACAGCATTGTCCCTTTTGTATTCCTTTGTTCTACTGTCCCCACTCTGATGGTATTACCATTACAATAATGTGTGTTAAGCACAGTACACTCAGTACTTTACCGAGTCCTGTGAACAAAATTACTTGGATGGGATTCAAACCCAGAACCTTTGCCATTCTAGAACAGATGTCTTACCACTAGACCAGCGAGCTTGCCTGGTAGCTAGAGGCAGTTTGAATCTTATATTTTAGCAGCGGGTACCACAACCGTTTTCATAGATGTTAAATTTACATTGGGAATAAAGAATATCATTTGTCTTAGCGATAATAAGTGTAACTGGGTTCTTTTACATGCTCTACACAACACTTGGGACCTACAGCTTTACGTCCCATCAAAAGGACGAAGCAATAATGGTCAAGTGTCTTGCTTAAGAACACAAGTGTCAAGACTGGGGACTCAAACCCACACTCTGCTGACTAGAAACACCAAAGCTTGAGTCCAGTGCACTTGACCACTGGGCCATGACACGCCGTGCAAAGGGCTTTAAAAAAAATTCTACTTCATATGCACAATTGTGGTCCTAAATAAAGCCAATGCTCAAAAGCTGCATTTTTTCCTAATTATTTATTTATTACTTTGGGGGGTAAAGAGCTAGTTATTGAGCTGACCTCTTGAAGTTCTTTCTGCAGTTCTTGCTCAGTCTTTGAGAGGATCTCGATGACTTTGACTTGTTGTGTCTCACCAGCCAGGCCGTACTGAAGCTGCTTCTTGTAAGAGTGGGCCGCGTGGAGTTTCTGTTTGCAAAACTTAATGGTGGTGTCCAAGAAGGCTGAGAGAAAAGAAATAACAGGTGTTTAGTTTGTTCCAAAACAATGATAAGTGCAATACACTCAATGCTTCATGAGTCCAGGACCAAATTTCATAGAGCTGCTTTTAGCTAAGCACAACAACATTGTGCTTACCAGAATAAGATTACCTGCCAAAGTAACATTTCAAATGTACCATCTGTGAATGGTATTCTTCTCATTTTTGCTAAGCGGACAATTGCTAAGCAATACTTTCTGCTTGAGCAGCTCTATGAAACTGGGTTTTTTTTTTCCTTTTTAAAAATTATAATTTGGGTTTGGACCAAGGAAAAAAGAAACAAGCACTGCTGCCGAAACTCAAACCCACACTCTGCTGATTAGAAACGCCAGCCGTCGATTTCACCAAACTCTTCCTAACTTAGGATTAATCTTAGGACTTAGGACGAGTCCCAGCCTTGCACCGTAACATGTAAACCTTCAGATTAATCCTAAGTTAGGACTAGTTACTCGTCCTAACTTGAGATAGGATTAATCCTAGCGTTTCGTGAAATCGGCTGCTGAGCTTGAGTCTGGTGCCTTTAACCACTCGGCCATGACACGCCACTTGTTTTGCTTCATGTATAAATAAAACAATACAAATTTTTACTCCCAGAATGTGTGCCATACAGGTTCTGCACAACTGAAAATAAAATAAGCCTACACATTTGATCAAATATGTTCGTTAAGTATTAAATTCAGTCTGTCTGGACAAAAATATTCTATCTTTTCAAATTACCGATACAAAATGTGTATGCTGGCGGTTAGGGTAAAAAATTCCAAGATCCCATATTACCTTTGACTCCTTTGGGGCTAAACCTTTCCCCCTTGGAGATCCACACAGGGCCATAGAGTGGGGTCGTACTTGTCTGCAGACAGCGATCCAACAGAGGAACTGGAAGAATAAACAACAATTAACCCTCTCGATTACCAAAGTTTTTAGAAATCAACAATGAACTATGACTGGTCACACTTTATCGACACATTTCCTGCCCAAGCCCATGTAGCGCTCATCGCAAAACACTGAGTTGTTACACCACCAGGGCTCAATTTCATGGCTTTACCGTAGTAAGCAAAGAATCAGCGCTTACGGAAGCAAAGAATTCCGCACTTACGTCAAGCGTTTTTCACAGGTTAGCAAGGAATTTCTGCTTGTGCGTGTGCATACTCCACTTTACCAGGCATTCTTCGCTCACAGCTAGTGAAGAAATTCAGAGCTTGCCCTGTTAAGCGCAGAATGGTAATTGCAAGCGCAGAATTCAGCAGTAAGCAGAGGCATGAAACTGGGCCCTGCTCTTGCCAGAATCACCACAACTCATAGAGATATTTCTTTGTACATGGCAATGTCACAAACCTGACTAGATTTACAGACTCTTTTCCTCACAACAACATACACTTTGAGGTTTGTAGACGATAAGAATAAAGTCTTTCTTCCATGGATGGTTTGTTGGCGTCTTCCAAGACATTTTGAAGACAAAGGAAATTCTGCGAAAATATCCTGAAATCAGGAAAAATCCTGACAAATCACCGGCCTTAAAATCTGACTTGTGTTCTTGAGCAAGATGCTTTACTATAATTGATTCTCTTCACCCAGGTGTATAAATGGGTACCTGCGAGGGTAGAGGTTGATATTGTGTTTGAAAAAGCCTTCAGAGCACCACGGCAGCCCAAGGCTGTATACTCCCCAGGGAGCTGAGAAAGATTACATGAATGTTATTGGCCCAATGACCAGGGCACGAATGTAAAGTGCATTGATACATTATTGTAAAAATGCGCTATATAAGAACTAGTTATTATTATTATTATAAATTTACCTTCATTAATGTCTGTGATTTCAGAGCCAGTCCAAGAGTAGATCATCCGAGATGGTGCTGTCAAACCAAGCCTTACAGTGCAGTCATCTAGAAACTAAGAACAAAATTTCACCTAGTTACATGTAGTTAGTTACTTAGGCAAGCTTTGATTATAAGGACACAGCCCCCACAACAGAATTTTACACATGAACAATGTTAAACATATGAAACATCATAGCAATCAAAGATTCCAATTTTACATTTCTGTAGGATTCTGAAAGTGTCCCAGAATGTCTCCCATATAAACAAATCCACATACCCGACCGAAATTCTCAGCAGAAGCCGTAGTTTCAACCATCTCCGTGCCGTCACCGTTTCGGAAAATCATGACACGCCGCATCTTGGTCTCCAACATTTTCCTGTTGAAATTAAAATCAAATTTGTTCATTTACCTTGCGCGAATTTCAAATGAATATGTTCAAATGCGCAACGCATAAACTACACTCCAAACGTGCCAACAACAGGCAGTCGATTCAGAAACACCAGGCAAAGCCCATTCTCTTTCCTGATATGTGACTTTAGTGTTTTATTACACATGCATGGAAATGTTAAGTTCCATAATAATAATAATAATAACGGACATTTATATTGTGCAAAATCTATACGAATGTACTCTAGTGTGCATTCCAAAAAAATACACAAATTGCAGAAAAAACAATACAAATAACACTAGAAGAAATCAATTGTAAACAAATGAGTTTTTAACTCGGATTTAAATACATTAGTTTCATGCCGAGAAAAGCATTTCCCAAGTCTTGTACTTAAATTTGCCTGTTCTTTGTATTAAAAGGCTTCTTTCCTTTGTTTGACTTATTACTGATTGTGAGTTTACTTGCCTGACACTATAAATCACTGGCCTCGGGCCAGCAGTTCACTGTAAAAAAACAAGCCCTGTTCAGGGCCCAATTTCATAGAGCTGCTTTTAAAGCAGAAAATTATAATCAACAATTTTCTGCTAAGCAGAAATGAGCAGGATACCAGTCACAAGTTGTACACGTGACGTGGTAGTTTGGCTGGTAACATTATTCTGGTAAGCAAAATTTTATTGTGCTTAGCAAATTTGTGTGCTTAAGCAGCTCTATGAAATTGGGCCCTGTTCATGAGACATTCATGTTAAATGAGACATTTTTTTGTTACCTCATTCTCTTTGAGAGGGTGGATTTAGTTTTCTTTTTCGCCTCCGCCGGTAGAACCACACCGTTCATCGTCCAAGCTGCATACAACTTCTTATGGGCATCCCCTAAAAACACAAACAAATATCTTGCTAAGATTGTTCTATAATAACAATAATAATAATTCACAGTTCTTATATAGCACTTTATCACACCCAAGGGCATCTAGGAGCTAGGTTTAAAAAATAAGACCCATTTATTTACAAGGCACCATGTAACGGTTTACAAGGTGCTGTGGCGCAATCTGCAGCAACACATACCAGAAATACAGAGGCAGCGTATTTGCAGCGTTTTGCGTTACGCAAGGGGGTCTATTTGTATGATCATGAACTTAGGGAATCATGTGCCACAGTATTTCTTTACCTTTGACATTTGAGAAGGGATCCTTATAGGGCTCTCCGCATGAGATGAAGACCTCTGAATCTTTTGGGATCTCTTCTGGGAATTTCACCTCGGTGCCATCGATCAGGAAGATGCGTCTCGCTGCAAACTGGAGTCCCAACTTCAGTGTGCAGGCCTCAAGAAACTAACATGGAAAGCAGAAAGCAATTTCATAGAGCTGCTTAAAAAAAGAGATCTCAATATACAAATATTGACTGCTTCGAGTGCTATGGTTAAAACTACGACTCCCGAGGTGATCCCCGGAGCATTCTATTTTCCCGAGGCGCAGCCGAGGGAAAATAGATCGCTCCGGGGATCACCCGAACAGACTATTTATCATCCTCGTACACGTAACGTTCGTACGCACATTTCAGGTACACAGATGCACAACTGATTGGGTTCGAGGTGGGTAAAAAAGACGTCTGGGTAACTGCGTGCACCATGTAATAGTCGACTATTACATGGCAAACGACTATCACACGGCAGCCGGGTTTCTAGTAAAACTAAGACATATCATGTGACGCGCTCTAAACCAATGAAAAGGCAGAACTTTTGTAAAGGGTGTTATAAAAAGAACTATGCTTATAAGAATAAGGTTACCTGCCAAACTAGCATACCACAAGTACAATTTATGACTGGTATCCTGCTCATTTCTGCTTAGCAGAAAATTTGTAAGCAAAATTTATGCTTAAGCAGCTCTATGACATTGGGCCCAGATACACATTTAAAAAAAACAAAAAACAAAATTTGAGATTGAGCACAAGATTTTGAAGCATTTAACAAATCTGTCTTTCTGTGGACTCTGGGATGTAGAGACTTGGGCCCAATTTCATAGAGCTGCTTAAGCAGAAAATATTGCTTAACAATTTCCTGCTAAGCAGAAATGAGCAGGATACCAGTCACAAATTGTACTTGTGGTATGCTAGTTTGGCTGGTAACCTTATTCTGGTAAGCATAATTTTGTTGTGCTTAGCTACTTTTTGTGCTTAAGCAGCTCTATGAAATTGGGTCCAGGGGTCAAGTTCACAAAGAGCTATGAATGATCTTAAGTTGCGTATCAATTTTAACTGCTACGCAAAGTGTGATGTCACAACACTAATCACTACAGTGATATTAACAACTCATCTTAAGATGATTCTTATAATGCTTTGTGAAATCGTGCTAACCAGAAATCAGAGGTTCCGTTTAACCGTTTTGGAAAACAAACGTAGATGACAACCCTACTAGTAACCAGAGTATAAAGAAAGATGCCAACTTATTTTTCATATACAGGTTTTCCTTTCAATCAGTTTGCATTTAAAGTGTTTGTGCGTGTTCCCCCATAAATCCAGTAGTAAGGTAGTTCAGTATGAGACCAGGAACTTACTGTTTTCATTGAGTGAGCTGTGACTCTTGTAGCATCACTTTGGCCCCCGTTCTTGTAGACAGTGGCCCTAATGACCTGTGGTTGGGCTTTATACAGTGCTTTGGCCCCTCGTCTGGATCTCATAGAGGTGGTGGTAGAAGTAACGGATTTGGCACTCCATGGCCTGTTTAACAATAAAAACAAATTATTAACCCTCCTACTTTCCATAAAATTGAATAAGTATGAGAACTCTGTTGTTCTTTTGTGTCTTTTTAGTCTTTTGTTTGTTTTTCTTCTTTGGTCGCCTTGCCAGTTAGTTGAGATTTGATAAATAGGTTAGGTTAGAGGCGTCTGTCTCCTGAAAAGATCAAAGTATTACTGATGCCAGCAGGGTTAGGCTTATGTAATAAGTAACTATTAGTTCCCTGTTGGTGGGACAGACGTATCCCCATACTGTGGTTTGGGCACTGGCCTGGTGACCAGTCTTGTTTCTTTATCTTTTTCTCCCATTCTGTGCATTTTGAAATGGGTCATGCACTTTTGATAATTTTGTATGTCAGGGGTGCAATATAAGTATTACATTATTATTACTAATACCAGCTGCAGATTTTTACTTGAGTTTTTTTATTTTTGCGGTGAACCTACCGCTTGGTCTTGTACACCGGAGCGCTCATTGGTCGTAACTTGGCCCTCCTCTGACCCTTCTCTTCATCTCCCGCCTCCTGCTCATCCCCTGGGGCTGCACCTCCATCCACCATGAACTTGACGTCAATCCTCTTGCGTTCCCGTGCTGAGCTGCGGCCTGCCGGGACAGCCGAGATGGGCCGTCGTGTCTTTGGTAGGGATTGGGTCACACTGGTGACCATGTGGTCACTCTGAGCGAGCCTCTGCATGTACGGGGAGGCATGCTTAGTGGGCCTGTTTAGTCTGTAGAATCAAACAAAGATTCCTTTACATAAAAACAGGCAAGAACATTTGAGGCGCATTTTCTTGTTTTTTGGGGGGGTTCGTTAAACGCTAACTCCCTTGAGTGGTTTACTAAGTTCCTTCCTTACTCATAACAAAATCTAACACCATTTGGTGACTCAACATCCATACTCTTGAATTCTGATTATGATAGGCAGGGCTCGAATCTCACACATGTGCAGTCCAACAGAAACAGGTGGGTTTTGAGCAGTTTAAATTTTTATTTGGCAGATAATGGTGCTGCAAAACAATTTCCCATGTAAAGCACAGCAAAATGCTGCACAAATTGTCGCAGTTGCTACTCAAAAATCATCAATGTTTAGCATTCAGTGTGTACAAAACATGTTTAGTCCAATGTTTTGCAACGCAAAATCGCTGGAGGAAAGTGTTCCCTGATAATGTGTATCAAATGAAAGTTTTGTTGTCTGCGACTCTGTTGGACTGCACTTCAGGCACTAGGTAACAAGAGAGACTGTTTGTCTACGTAGAGAGAAACTGTGGATAAGGCACTTCCAGATCATTCATTCCTCACAGTGCATGCACTCACTGTGATGAAGAGGGATGAAGAGTACTGGAATTCATGATCTAAATCTCCCTTTCTCCGAGGCCTTTCCCAATTTCAGACTTTCGTCCTTTTGTTGGACAAACAGAGATTACAAGAGATCGATAGGCTGTCACCATTTTATTCTGCATTGGAGGCCATTTTCATTTTGCTAGAGCACTTCCTGTAGAAAATCTCATGGTCTATTGATTCATGTGAAGGGGCATCAAGGCCAAGACAAGGGCAACAGTGAGGCCTCTGGGTAAATCCAGGCCTGTAAAAATATTATGAACATTCTGAAAAACTTATCCTGCGCATGAGCACAGACAAATTGAGGAATACCTGGCCATAGGCCTAAGTGGTTGAACTTGTTAAAGAATCTCATACATTTAAATGAAATGACACTTATAATATAACTATTCACACTTTACTTTTTTCGTGGGCCTGTAGTCTCTGCCTTCTTGAGTCCTTCAAGGTACTGTGCAACTAGCAGGTCCTCGTAGCTGATTGCGTCGCTGGAGGAGCGGTTATATTTCAAACGTTCTGGATAGTGCGGGTGGTGGGCTGAGAAGGAATCTGATAACCTGGGGTCACCGTGAGCCCCTGTAGGTGCCATCTTAATCTTGTCAACACCGGACTGTGAACAAAGACCGTGCAATGTTACCGATGAAATTATTGTAATACCAAGTAATATTACAAGGGAAAACTGGGTAAATTTGAAACAGAATTTTTTTTTACTAGAACAGGACTTGAACCTGCAACCTCCGGATAAGCGTGCCGGCCCTCTACCAACAGTGCTATCTATAATCTAGCGCTAATGTTGACGGTCTTCCTATTTTGTCCATGTCTTTGTTCGTGGTGTGGCTCAGAAGCCATTCGGGAGGACACAGTTCAAGTCCTGCCCTAGATGTAACAAGCTTGGCAATTCAAACGTAACTCAAGTCATACCTTTTTTCATCTTAAGGTTCCTGGTTAATTACATTGCTCTCAAAATTATTGCCCTCAGCGCATTGTAACCATTGGAAAAATGCGCTTTATAAATGCTTGTAATATTTATTATTAATTATAATTTATATTAATATCTCGACAACTTGATATTTCCTTTTATATAGGTGAATAGTACTAGTAGTAGGATGGTTCGCCGACATTGGCCATGTTTGGCCGACTACATAATTCAGATTCAGATGCCAAATTGAAAAAGCAATCAAAGATGACAGTGACAGACGACAGTGACAGACACTGTCACTGAACTGACACTCAGTCAGACCATGGAGGTAGTATGGTCAGACTGTGTCAGGCAGGGTACCATATTGCACTTGCACTTGCAGACTTCTCTCGCTCAGTCAGTTGTCAGGGGGCAGTACTGGGGTACTCACTACACTGTGTAAGTGTAACAAGTCTGATCGTTTTTTCGTGACTCCAAAACAACTGTATTTTTATCAAGTTGATTTACACAATACAATACAGTAAACTTGCTATAGAAGACCCTGAATCCAAGAATTACTTCTTACCTTAACCTTGAGCTAATTTATCGCCTTATATTCATGTTACAATAAAAACTGAAGTTCACTGTGAAGTTGATGATCGATTATTTCGTGTCGAGCTCACCGCCATATTTACGGAATGTCGCCTAGGAGATGACGTCATGCAATCATGAAGTACTTGTGGGAATACAAATACTCACCTATAGAATTAACGACGTGTAGTTCGACTAAATTCACTTTATTGTCGAAAGAGGGCGCTAAACTTGAACCCCGTAGAAAATAAAGTGTCCACTTTTTTCTAGAGAAAACATCACGGTCTTCCAATTGTTTGGGGCAATAACCACGTCGTCCAACATTCAGCAAATGAGGTGATCCTGTTGTATTACCAAAAATAAACCTTGCAAGCGGTGTATGTTTTGTCAGGGTTTTTTAGTTTTTGCCTGATTCTATCCGTGCTTTTTGTCATTAGAAGTATGCCTACTATATTCAGACGGATTTTTGTGGAGAAGTACGTGGAACTCAGTGTAGGCCCTGAGCGCTTTGAATCTGTTCCTTGCTCTATGATTCTGCCCCACCCCAAAATTTAGGCCAAATATGGAGGGGTTCCTTCCTCCAATCTCTTTATATTTTGTATAGGTCTAAATAGAAACGATCATCCCAAAAGAATTTCCCTAACAATAACTAGCAATTTTTTTATCTAATTTAATTTTGAAAATGTAATTTCTGCCAGTGAAAATATTGTGTGAAGAACCAAGAATGGCAGCAGGTTGTAAATGTGAATCTTTTATCCAGCGGTGAATTTAAGAATACTGTTTGGTTTTGGAAAAACCAAGTAATTAATTTCCTTCCTTTTTTTTGCCAATTTCAGGCCATACAACAATAGAGCAAGCTGTCCTTGCTCTATGATACAACCAACCTCATGTATGAAAAATTAACGTCCATCACACCAGGTGATCCTGTTTTGAGGAAACAACGATGTTTTTTTTACAGATTCTGTGAACAATCCGCAGTGTTTCGATTCTGGTAACCAGTGTACGTGATCGGAGGCTTCAAAATGCTATTTCCTCAACTACAGTCAAAGGCAAAGTGGTTTTTGGAACCGTTCGATTCTTTTAATCCGGCCATTTAAGTGTTAAATACAATAAAACTAGCCTGTGAAAATTTCATTTCAAAAGTTGGTAGCGTAGCGTTGGTATATCGCCATTAATCTGGAGTGGCTATGACTACACAGAAAGAATCTAGAATTGGAATACACAATCTGAGAAACGTTTCATGCATGAAACGTTTCTACGATTGAAATTATTTTTTTTAAATATAAAATCACATTCCCTGGAAGGGAATCGTTTAAACAAAATAAATGAAATAAATAAATAAATAAAATAAAATGATAAAAATAGGCCTAAATTAATAATAAATTGTTTGAGGTAATAAGCTTTGAGATATGTTTTACACACTGAAACTAATGGTAATTGTTTCTTTAAAATATCACCAAACACTACTAATTCTTTTGCAAACTTGGTTAAACGTAACCATAGGCTATTGCAATTTTTATTAATATTTTTTTTTTTTTTTTTATAAAGTTGGATGTAGTGTGCTAAATACAGTGCCGCGCCCTCTCTCCACGCGCCTAATGGCACACAGCTTGTGTGTGTTGGACGAAGGATGTGCAGAAAACATGCGTACATAAGCCATCTTCGGAATCCAATATGGCGTCTGGTTATGTATGAAAATGACAGCAGACGGAGTAGGACATTTAAAAGTCTCTAAAGTGGATTTGTAAGGATCCTGAGATGTCTCGACTTGCTGATTATTTCGTCGTGGTCGGTTACGACCATGAAAAAGAACGTGAGTGCTGATATTTTGTGTTGTTTTGTTGTAAAACTGCCTCAAACAGGCGGATGTTTACGGGATAGGAGGGGGGTCAAAATTTTGTCTTCCTGCTGCTGTAGTTGTACTGTTTTACCGACATACTTTTTTGCAGGTGACAGGTCAAAGAAAATTGCACACGCCCAATTTCCGGACACTTAAAATAATCGTCTCTTTCTTCAATTTCTGTATCGTTTATGCATATATTGAGTATTTTTCGAGAAGTATATAAGGTTGCTTGAACACTGATTTTATTATTTTGGGATAAATTAAGAATCAAGGCAGTTATGAGTTAAATAAAGACAAATTAATAACTTCAAAATGAAATTTCAAATTGTATTTATTTTTTAATGAGACATAAATACTTTCTATAATTATAATAGTTATTTGTACATTTTTAAAATTTCTTGTAGTCATGCAAGCAAAAATATTAATTGGGCAGATGAACTTGTAGAATCAGAATGATGCCACACCCCTTGCCCTATACACAAACAATCGGGAAATATCAAATAAGAAATCCACCAGGACCCAATTTCATGGCTCAAGCGTATTTCACAGTTTAGCAGGGAATTTCAGCTTTTGTGCGTGTGTAGTCCATGTTACTAGGCATTTTTCGCTTACTTAGTCAGCGCAGAAACTTGGCGCTCTGGAGGGTTATATTTGTGTTATCAACTGCTTCAGAAACGGTTACACGTTTACAAGAATAACTAAGCGCACACGCACACAATTGCATTTTATTTCGACCCCTGCGCTTGCCCTCTGAAGCGAAGAATGGTGATCGCAAAGTGCAGAATTCAGCGGTAAGCAGAGCCATGAAATTGGGCCCAGGTTTCAGTTTTCATGCATGTTTTTAAATTAATTCCTGCAATCAAAATCAGCAATGATTTTGAAGCAATAGGGCCTATATCTTTCATTGAAATCATTGATAAATTTTATTTTGTTTAAATGGAAAAATTGCTGGATCCAACCTCCTTTTATCAAGGTTGCTTGTGTGGTTCACCTCTTTGTTTCCCTTTTAAAGAAATCCTCTGATGACCTGGTATGTCTATGAACTGTTCGTGTGAATAATGGTAATTAGTGCACGCCTCATACAAGCAGAGCATTGTACCTAGGTTTGACTGTGTTTTTACAAGTTTTGTTTCAATTTAACTTACAATTGTGTATAGTTTAATTAATACCAAACAGTTCTAACTGGAGTGACATTGCTGGACAATGTGGACATGTCATTTTGTAATATACATACATGTGTGTAGTATGAATATGATTCTCTCCTGAATTAAATTTATGCAAAATAAGATATTATGTTGGGTTGAACACAGAAAAATTGGCTAGAGCGGGATTTGAACCAACAACCTCCTAATGAACGTGCTGGTGCTCTACCAACTAAGCTATCTAGCCCTATGTTGGGGGTCTCCCTATTTTGTCAATCTTTATTTCGGGTGCCAGTCGGAAGCCATACAACCCTTCCAAGTTTACATGTATGATACAACCTGGGAAGCGGCAGCCAGCTGCAATTTTGTTATTTCAAATATCAAGTACATGTAATAACCACAAGGGAAACTTTGTGGTTGATTACACGATGTATTTAAAATAGGATAAATGCTTGTATTGCCATGGAAAACTTGACTGTCCAACAACTGTAAATAAATGACACATATATACATGTGTAACGTGATTTTTAAAAGATAGGCTAACTTTAAAGAGACTATAAATGTTAATGGTAGCAAATTACTATTAGCATTTTACAAACATCATGTATGAAGGAGCAAATTATTTGCTACCTTGGAACTGTTTTGAGATATTTGAAGTTTATTTGCTATGGACGTATTGTACAGGCCTGATGCTTCACTGGGGCAATACTCTCTATGCCCCAGTTCATTGCCTCGTGCTTCCAAGAACATTCCAGTAGAAACTTAAATTTCCCACCCAGAGGTGCCCTTTTTTTTCATGGGAAAAACTGTCTTGCCCTTAGAAGCATAAAGTATCAGGCCTGTGTATGTCAGGCATGCGGTACATGTACAGTTAGTCAATTGTCATTGTAGGGCACCAAGGCGTTTTCTCCTTGATAAAGGATGAGGAAATTGTAGATTTATATTGGAACATTTCAAGGGGCACCAAGGCATTGACCAGGAGCAAAGGAGGCAAATTGCTTCCATTAAGTATCAAGCCTATATTATGCATTTGCCCTCAGTCTTCTAAAATCATCCAATGGTAAATACACAAATGTGCCTCAATCCTCCAAAATACTCAAAATCCTTACAGACTGGGGAAGGTTAGGATTTACGGATCTTGAGGAGTTGGATGGCATTTCAAGAACTCCGTAAGCTGCAATTTGCAATAGTTCATGTACTTCATTTTAGTCATTGAGCGTGTACACATGACGTACATTGCCTTGCTGTGTTGTTGTGCCTCATTCAAGAATCGAATTGAATGCACCCAAAGCTGATCCAGACTGGGGTTCACCATCTACATGTAGGTTCACTAGACGGTGTGTCAACCGACGCAGAACCAATCTCATCAGACTCAGGGAGGATGCCAAGCATACGTGCTGATCTTGCACGCACAACGTCGGACGGATGCATAAAATATTGTACATTATGCACACACAAACCCTAGATGGATCATGCTGGGTGTATAAATTTAATACAGCCTTGATACACACAACTTACATGTATGTACAAAAATACATTGTACATGTTTAATGAATGCAGTACACTGTGATCGATTACATTCCTTTGCTACATGTGTAACTAGTAACTGTATTTCCTGTGTGGAAATAACATTAATATTACATAATTAACATTAAATTTCAAACTAAATTTCTACAGCAGTAAATGTGTACATTGGCTGTGTTAAGTAAGTGGACAGTTACATAAAATTATGCTTCTTTCTGGCGCTGCATTGCATTATGTAATTCCTGACAGTCATGAATGTACATGTACATGTACATGTATGTACATGAAGCTGAGTCTTCTATGTTCCTTGAACAGTTTGTACTTTAAAAACACACATACATGTAGGCCTAATAGTCAAACTCATATTTTTTTATGTGGTGTGTGTTTACACATTATGTACTGTACACAAATACCAGATGGCTTCTGTAAGGATTACTGTACATCTTGTGCACAGCACTGGCCTGGGCCCAATAAAGCATGTAAGCACAAAAGTCAACAATTTGCTGAGCACAGAAAAATATTGCTTCGCAGAAACTGGTTACCAGCCAAAATTCCATAATGTTTATACTGTTTTGACTGGTGCCCCACTCATTTTTTGTTTAGCATAGAAATTTGCCAAGCGGTGTTTTCCGCTTTAACAGCTTTGTGGCCCAGATCAGTGAATGATTTCCCATGTAAACATGTGCAGCATAGCAAAACGCTGCACAAAATGTATCAGTTGCTAGTACTTAAAAATCATCATTTGCTACTCAAGCATGTCAATAGTTAGCATGTCGTTTCATTGTGAAGCCAAGGATTCTCAGAAAAGCGAACTTAATCACTATACTAGTCAAGAATCCCATGGAGAGAAGACAAGGAAGTTTCAGTTTTAGATGTGGGTGGGAAACCCCACAGAATTATTCCAATGGAAACCCATGCAATCAGGTAGGGACTGAAAACCCAATCCACGTAGTGCCCCCAGCGGGATTCGAACGGGGGTCCTAGAGGTGGAAGGCGAGGAAAGAAAGCACTACGCCAACCCGACCACCCACGACGCATCTCAGTGTGCACAAAACTTGTTTTCAGTCTAAATATTTCGCTAATTATGCAAAATTGTTGGATGAAATCATTCCCTGCTGATAATTTTTTCTTATAAGGGCACTTGGGCAGTTTTTCTTTGATTATACATGTATGTGAAGGGTACCTCGATGAGGAAAACTATAACTTCTATCGGACCATTTGAAGGGGCACCAGGGCAATAACCAGTGGTCGTTTAAGTCATTTTTCCTTTATAACATGTATAAAGTATTGGGCCTTCTGTACATGTATCAAATGCACAAGGAAACATGGTTGAATAAAATGGTAATTTGGTGTGTGGCTTTTTTCAACTCATCTGTTGAAATTTGATTTGCTGGAATTATTGGGTCATCTGTCTTCTGTTTCATTTGTCAGAGACGTTGAATGCAATTTGCAGAGTCCCTGGCAATTGTTAATGACCGACTTTCATCATAAAAGATTTGCTACAAATAAAAAACATTGTTTATGCCTGATGTATTTAGTACAGAGTCATTGGGT
Source organism: Pisaster brevispinus (assembly GCA_023634235.1). Classification (NCBI taxonomy): domain Eukaryota; kingdom Metazoa; phylum Echinodermata; class Asteroidea; order Forcipulatida; family Asteriidae; genus Pisaster; species Pisaster brevispinus. The sequence continues at coordinate 7,756,244 of JAMKCF010000018.1, forward strand.
TGTTTGTGAATATTTTACTTTTATTTGGTTGTCAATCATCATCAATGGTGGCATGGGTGGCTAGTGTGTTAAAGTGCTCGCCTGTCGCCACTGTGGCTGTGGTTCGATTCCAAGGGAGTGCCATTATGAGTTGAGCTGTGCGTTGGTTTTCTCCTGTGCTAGGAGGGTATTTGTCTGTTTGTCCATGCCCTCTGGTTTTCATCAAGGTCATTTTGGGTCGATGTGACTGGCTGCCAAGAGGAACCTACATGTAGGCCCCTATGTATGCCTGTGGCTCGATCACATTGTAGCCATGCCCTTCGCAATTCAGCTTCTCAGCTGCAAGTAAGGATGATTAGCTTCCCAAATTATTATAATTATTATTAACATTACACACGTGATACTATTTTTCAAAAGCATTTATGGTGCTCATCAGGTAGACTAGTGCAAAAAAAAACACCCACCAAAACCTGATCAGGTGACTCGGATCCTGAAGAGTTTGCAATGGATACCAGTAGAATCACAAATTCAATTTAAGATCTTGCTACTTGTATTCCGGTGACTTAATGCATTAGCATTATTATCTCACAGACAGGTAGTCTGTGCAAGAAAAACTAGTCATGCATACATGTACATGCATGGTATACCATACATTACATTGTAATCAGGTAATGATCATCTTTCCTGAAGAGCCTACAGTAGTAGATTTTCTGCCAGTATGGACATCGGGTAGTTTTAAAACTCAAAGAATGTTAGTACCAGTACCAATCCTCCAGAAAAAATAATCCCATCTGAAATTCATGTACATTCAGTGTCAAAGAAATTTCATTTGAAGACCCTGAAAATCACCGTTCAGGCCTGGAACTACACAGAGGCCATGGTGGCCATGGCCTCTGTTGCCCCTGGTCTTGGCCTTGGTGCCCCTTCAAAAGTTTCCCATAGACCTTAAGATTTTCCAATGAGAGTGCCCTTTGCAAAATGAAAATGGCCTTGCACTGTCAAAGATGAAATTCCAGGCCTGACTGTTGCTTATTTTGATTGTCGCAATCAAAATAAGCCCTATATGAGTGTACACAAACTCCTTGACAATAGCATAAACTTTTTTTTTTTTTTTTACAGTTTAAACATTTGAACGTGACCGCCGAAGTTGGTGCAATGTTTACATTTTGGTTGGATTCTGTTTTTGCGAACAGGATTGCATTAATTTACTCTTCCTAAAAAACAATGGCCTACTCTGCCTTTAGCAACATCCAATCAATAATTCATTGAAGTAGTCAAGGGGCATGAAAGCATCAAGTAACGTGCGTATTGAATATTCATTAAGCTACATCATATGACCCGAGCATCTAACGAAGAGCTGTATCAATTTTATACCTACCTGTACAATGTGGAATAATTATCGTAATTTGTGCGTTGATAAATAATCGCTGGCACTGCGGGATTCCGTATAAAAAAAATAAACGGAGGTCGTGTGACGGCCGACGATGGTTTAATGGTCACATTTCAGCGATAGTGTCAGGCAGTTATTGATTTAACTGGCTGTGGAGAATGCTTGGAATTCGCGACTGTGTCACTGGAAGGGGGACTTAGGGGCAGGGATGAAGAAGTTCGCACGTAAGAGACGTGCTCTTGAAGGGTCTCCTGGTTTTCAATCTCTCTCTTTATGAAAACAAATTAACGTATAGTATTTACAATGGATGACGCTGAGGATTCTGCAGCCCTGGAGTGTGCTTGAGTGCCATTAAAAAGAAGGCGGCAGTAGTTTGGTTCACAATCTAAATGATGTACTGTAGTGTCTTGAGCCTGGGTAGGATCTATCCTGGGACCTTTCTTCCGTGCAGAATGGATGATAATGGGCGACCACTAATGAAATGACTTGACGCAACAAATTGATGATGATATCTCTTTTAATAAGTTTTTATTAGGAGCTCTGCTCCTTTCCAGTCATGCCAGTATCTCTCCCAAACTGACCTCTTAATTTTATTACAATCTTTGGTATTCATCATTTTTTAAATCAAAATATTATTAAAGAAACCAACCACGCACACACACACTCACGGTTGATTAATTTACAGGGCTTATTCAAGTTGTAGCTCAAAATGTTTACTGGACCAGAATTCTGTTTACAAGACCAGAATCAAAGTGAAAACAAACTTCATGACACAGTTTAACATAACTGTTTTTATTTGATCAAGCATTAAGAAATCATGCGAGTGAGGTTTTATATCTTCTTTTTTTTGTCTTTACGGGTACAGTATTAAGTATACTTTGTTACTCAAATAGAATTGAAAGATATTTTATCAGACTCAAAGTCAGTATTGGAATGTAATTTGTTTTTGTTCAAGGCATTTAGTGTACACAGTGAGGTAATTACATGTACTGTTCCATTGAAAAACACAAGACTGCTGGAAATGTCCAGCATGCGATTAATGGCCCCTGGCCTGTGTTTCAGTGTAAAATTTGAGCCCTGAGGACTGGTCCTTAGTTTTTTTAACTAGCATTTGGTCAGAGCTTGCTGCAGAAAACCGTATGTACTTGTACATTGTATTTGATTTTTACCATTACAGTGATCTTCCCTTACACAAGCTACATGTACATGCAGTGCATCAGGTCGATTTGCACCAATTGTCGGCCAAAATCCAATAAAAAAATCATAAATAGACAGAAATCATAAAGAAACCATTTAGAATGCCCCAGATTGCAGGGCTTTTAGTAATACACAAGTGAAAAACATTCTGAGAACCTCGTTTAGTTCAGCATGCTTCAGCCAAACTTCCAAAATGTGGTTCAAGAATGGGCAGCAGTTTTGAAAAACCCTGGGGAGAACCAGCTGCATTGAATTGACCATAATTATCAGTTACATAAAGTATGTTACATGTAGGCCTATGTACAGCACACTTGCATGTTCACAGGTGACTCTAGTACAGGCATGTCCGGTAAGCACTGTATGCAGTCTGAATCTAAATTGTTCAAAATGTAGGTCAAGTAAATATACATGTAGGGTGCAACCCCAGGGACATTTGATCTCATCTCATGTTACATGGATGCCTACACTCTAAACTCAATGTTTGTTGGTGTGTGTGGATGACTGTGGATAGTGTTGTCCATACCCAGGGTGTCGTGGCCTAGCACATAAGAGCACCGAACTCAAGCTCTGGTGCTTCTGTTCAGCAGAGTGTGGGTTCGAATCCCGGTCGTGACACTTGTGTCCCTGAGCAAGACACTTAACTATAATTACTTCTCTCCACCCAGGGGTGAATATGGGTACCTGTGAGGGCAGAGATGGTTTCTTGTGATTGATTTAGCCGAGTAGCGCATTATTTGTTGCACAGGCTGTATACTCCCCAGGGAGCTGAGATGGTTTAAGGAATGAATTAAGGCCCAGTGACCAGGGGTAAAATGTTGGAAGCGCTTTGAGACGCCCTTGGGGTGTGAAAAGCGCTATATACAAACTGGTTCTTATTATTATTATTACCCACTGCCACTCCATGCCCATTCAAACATGTCATGACCACTTTGTTTATATGTACTTTCAGTGCGCAAGTGCAGTAGTTTGTCTTCATTTGCAAATAGTAAGTACATTGTATTTAGCATGTTTCTGAACATTGTACACAATGTAGATTTCAGTTTGACTAACCATCGTGACCATCCTCATGGCATGCCTAGAATTACACAGAGGCCACAATGGCCTCTGTTGCCCTGGTCTTGGCCTTGGTGCCCTGGCAAAAGTTTTTAGATACATGCAAGGCTCACTCTCTGAAGGGGGATTCGAACCAGGTGCATGGAGGTGAAAGGCAGGGGAAAAACACAAAACACATGTATGTCAAGCTGAATCCTTTGATGCTCAGATCTTATTATCCCCCATGGAGCATTGCGGACTTTTCCACTACAACTCTACCCTCTTTATTTAAATTTACATAGTCTCGCGCGTATCGAAATGAGAAATCAGCTTGAACAAAGACTACATGTATATTTCTTCTGTGAAATCAAATCTGCTTCTTCAATAGGAGTATATAATTCATGAAAATAAAAATACCCATAGCAATTTATTATTTAACTAAAACCTTGGTTTGTAATCATACGAATAATTTGTTAACATTAACATTCAAACAAAATTAAAACTTGGAGTGAGGATGCTTATTCATTTATAAACCCCATTTGCCAATCAAGCATGAGTTTGTGCGACCATAACATAGGTTTAATGATAACATGGCCATCAGTTGGGCAAAATTCATAACTGTTTACAAGTAACCGGAAACAAAGGTCAAGTCAAGTCATATTCTTTGGGTTTATTTGTTTGTTTGTTGAATTTATGTTCCTTTCTTTCATTTCATGGCAAATGTTTACTTTCCCAACAATAACTATAATAGCCATAAGCTGTGTTAAGGTAAATTATTTGAAGAACTGGAATTGCGCACACATAATAAGTAACTCAATATAGTTTGGACCAATTCGGTCCTGAAAGTGAAAATTTGAATCAAGCAAGACCTGCACAGTCTATTGCCAACTCCTAACCCACTGGTCCCAAATTAGTAACAACCCGCTAATGATTCCTGCCCTGCCTCTGTGTGTATTCAACCTCCTTGGGGGCCAGTCAACCTTGAAATTGTGGCTAACACTTGACAATAGTGTAACGACCTTGTCAAGTGTCTGCCATCGCTGTACACTGCACCCACCCACTGTCTGGGTACACATTGCACAATAGAGGGGGACTTCAAACTCTAATGCAATCCTAATAGTGTGTGTAGTCAGATTAGACTGGCGACCTCAGGATGGTGACAATAGAGGGTGGTGACCATGGGGGTAAACACACTGGAAAAAGGACCCACCTTAGCCTGACTGTACCGTTGACTAAATTAGGCGGAAATTCAGCTTTCAGTTTCAGTCCATGTGGCATTAAGGCACGGTATTGGGTGGCAATGAAGTGGCTGTAGCAACAAGTTTTCCGTGTATTATTGTAGTGGTGTGTTGTGTTTAGTGTTTGTTTTGGCTCTATAATTTTTTTGAGGTACACATGTACACCTACAATCATAGAGAAAGGATGTAATAAAACCCATTAATGCCACATAAATCTTTACACCATTGTGTATAAAATAAACATGTAATGTACAATGTAGTTTCACTGTATTAAATCATCGGCTCAGTGCAGAAAGACCCAATGGGTTCAGAGCAGAAAGGACTTACCTAGAAAGACCCAACATTGGTGCCCAATGGGCTCAGAGCAGAAGGGACTATACCTAGAAAGACCCAGTTGGCTCAGAGCAGAAGGGACTACACCTAGAAAGACCCAATGGGCTCAGAGCAGAAGGGACTACATGTACCTAGAAAAATAGAAAGACCCAGTCGGCTCAGATCAGAAGGGACTATACCTAGAAAGACCCAGTTGGCTCAGAGCAGAAGGGACTATACCTAGAAAGACCCAGTCGGCTCAGTGCAGAAGGGACTATACCTAGAAAGACCCAGTCAGCTCAGAGCAGAAGGGACTATACCTAGAAAGACCCAGTTGGCTCAGAGCAGAAGGGACTATACCTAGAAAGACCCAATCGGCTCAGAGCAGAAGGGACTATACCTACTAGGTATAGTCCCTTCTGCTAGGTATAGTCCCTTCTGCTCTGAGCCGACTGGGTCTTTCTAGGTATTACCTAGAAAGACCCAGTCGGCTCAGAGCAGAAGGGACTCTCTAGAAAGACCCAGTTGGCTCAGAGCAGAAGGGACTACCTAGAAAGACCCAGTTGGCTCAGAGCAGAAGGGACTATACCTAGAAAGACCCAGTTGGCTCAGAGCAGAAGGGACTATCTAGAAAGACCCAGTCGGCTCAGAGCAGAAGGGACTATACCTAGAAAGACCCAGTAGGCTCAGAGCAAAAAGGACTTTAAAAACCACTGCAAACGAGTCACATATTCTACACATTAGATTCTTTGTAAAACGAGTCACCTCTACACATTAGAGTCTCTGTAAAACGAGTCACATCTTCTACACATTGGTATCACTGCAAATGAGTCACATATTCTACACATTAGTGTCACTACAAACGTGTCACTTCTTTTAACATTAGTGTCACTACAAAAACGAGTCACATCTACACATTAGTGTCTCTGTAGAATGAGTCACATCTTCTACTCGTTTGTGTCACTATAATTGAGTCACATATTTAACACATTAGTGTCAAGCGCTACAAACGAGTCACATCTTCTTTCACATTAGTGACACTGCAAAACGAGTCACATCTTCTACACATTACATGTACAGTGTACATGTACATATGTACATGTATGTAGTGTCACTTCAGAATGAGTCACATCTTTTACACATTAGTGTTAACTGCAAAACGAGTCACATCTTCTTCACCTAAGTCTCACTAATGAATCACATCTTCTACACATTAGTGTCACTACAAAACCATGAGGTGTACATCATCTCTATGTCAAATACCTGATTGCAGTACTTACCATAGTGTACACATGGACAAGATATTGTAGGTCTGACGCTTGTGTTTACTAGCTGAATAACATCTGTAAACACAAAATGTATTAGTCATTGGTATTGCCTGCTGTAAAAGTACAATCAACCCATAACTATGGCATTGAAGGGTTAATAGTGCAGTCAATTGTTTGTTTCCTAGAATGCAACAAACTAGTCAATTAAACGCACAATTTTTCATAGTGGACTGTAATGTCAACTTTACCTGTGTTCTGACTTTTGCAAAAAACACAATAAATTGTGCTCTAAATTTTAACGATTGCATATTTTTTTACACCTGTTTACTGTGTGCAGACAATCCACATAATGTACAGGTCTAGATTTTAATTTCTTTTCTTTTAGGGACGAGGCAGTAAAACGGCTCCTCCATTCAAAGATTCATTTAATCTCGGGCCTGCGGTCCAGTGTTAATTTCAAGCCCTGTGTTGGGTAAAGACAAATAATTTAACTCCAATATTATTTTCTTCCTTTGACCACTCTCAGTTACCCTTAAGACTATTTGAGCTCAGTATGAATGTCAGACTTGATTAATGACGATGCCAGTTGGACGTCACTGTTGCAGTCGTGAAGTATTTATCAATTTACAACCGGAAAGGTCCTACATGTACATGTCCTAACTCAAAAATTAATTTACTTTGTACACATGAACATGTACCCCTTCAGTGCACTGAGGGTATTGTGTATGAGGTATTCTTAATTTCTATCAGGTCTGAATCCCCACCCCCCCCCCCTGTAATGGGAGACTTACATGTACATGTACATGTAGGAATGCTTCATGAGGTGGCAGCAGACTTACCTGGTAAATTTCCATCGTTTACGCAGTTTTAGCATGCGCACATTACTGAGAACTCTGAATTTACCTGGTAAGTCTGCTGCCACCTAGCGTCCCAAAAGTCTCCCATTGCCAATCCTGATGTTTTTTAAGGAATAAAAGACTGGCGATAAGGTCTTAAATGGTCAATTAAGACCAGCAGAACCCTGGCTGTGTGATAGAAGACCCATCTGAAGGGCCTTTAATTACACTACATGTATACACACTCTGCAGATCTTAAAAGGCCATTATTAAAGACTAAGTCACCCTGTTATTGAGCTGCATACTCCTGAGGAGTTGTGATGGTTTTAGGAATGCTTAGGGCCACATGAACAGGGGGAATAATGTAAGGCACTTTGAGGGTCCCTACTTGGCTTGAAAAAGTGGATAATGTGTTGTAATTCTTATTTGTCCATGTGTACACAATGTCTGTATTTATTTATTTGTCTACTTTTTTAGTGTACGCTTTTGTTTTAATAAATTAAGGCTTATTAGCCCATGTCTGTCATGGTGCTCGAGGCTCTCAAACAGTGATCAAGGAAAGCAAAAAAATAAATAAATAAATAAAATAAATGAAAAATAAATAAATAAATAAATAAATAAACAACTAGGGCAATTCCACCGTGACTGACATTACGTTTTTTACTAATTTTGAATATCAAATCAGCTGTAGTGTCTAAACAATTACAGCCATCTGAACCATGTATGGCATGAGGGATACTTGGACCTGAATACACAATCCAGTATTGAAACTTTGAAATTTTAAGTTCAGCTTTTCCGACTAGGGGGGTTGTTAACTGCCGTGACTGACATTACAAAAAGCGACGCAACCAAAAAATGTAGTACATGTTTTTAAAATTTCTCTTCAAGTTAAAAGTGCTACAGATTTAAATCCATATGAACATTATATCTAATAGGGTAACTAACACATGTAGTAAGATGGAAAAAACTCTTCATTAATTTTTTAACATATATGCAAATTAACCTCCGTGACTGACATTACCGTGACTGACATTACGCATTCATAACATCTGCTGTAATAGCAATAACAACAATTTAACACTGAAACAATACATTTTCTGTCAACAAGAGAAACATCAGTTAACTGTTTATGCTATATTTAAAGGAATAACTACAACTTTAAGATGTTTAATGGTTGAAAAATGCATTAAATGTTATAAAAGGTGTAAAATATATAAAAAGCTAAACATAAGCTGACTTTTTCAGTGTTTGCAAGTCGGGAGAAAGTTTTTATTGAAGAAAATTCATACAAAGAGATGGGTGCTCCCCTTTTTAGTAAAATAATCTTTGTCAGTAGAATAACAATTGTGTTGCTTTTCACATGGATAAAATAATTGAGAGAAGAAGAGACATTTTATAAAACTGCTATTTCAAAATTGTCAAGCATTGTTGTACATGTACATGACTTGTATTGGGATATTTCACATGACTGCTAAAAACACATGCCTACCAGATTGTGATCAAAACCTGTACTCTCCCATCCTAGCCGAAGAGCAACATTCAACATGGTCAGGTATAAGATTCTCTTCCTTTTTGTCTCTCTTTTTTTCTAATTTGCAATACACCATGTGGTCATTTATCGCTATTAAGAAAATGATGTAGTTCAGGAACTGATCTACAAAATGTACTTAGCGACGGTCAAAATAGATACCACAAAAAGCACATGAAGTACAGCGAACTGAACACCTCCTTGCTCTATGTGAACACTAACATTGTCAGATTGTTGTCAGGATCCAAGAAGTTTGTTATCACATTGTTATTAAATCTAGATGTAATTTAAGGTTGAACCACCCCCAACCCCCCCCCCCCCCCCGAAAACCATGAACACCACTTTGTAAATCTACAGCTTGGTGGAGTAGCAGTTCAGTTAACATTACTTTACATTACAATCACAATACTCCACAAAATAGTCTTGTCCTAATGTCCTTCCCATCAAAACAGCACTATCCCCAATTTTGAAGGAGATGGATCAGATGATTGAGCTGCTCTCTGCTTCTTCAGAGTGCGACACCTTGAAACCCTCTCTCTGTTTTGATGACATCTCTCTGTTCAGAGTTTCTTCTGATCAGTTTTAGATACATGTAGAATACTCCTCTTTTTGTCTTTTTTTTTCTTCTCTTTTGTTCCTCTGTATGCCTCATACAATTCCGTTTTTGTTATTTTTTCCTGCGCTCAGCCGGTCTCTCTGCTGTTGTCTAGTAAAACTTGTGTAGTGTGAGAGAGACTCTTGCAATAGTTATGCCTCTATTTAGGAAGAAATAATTGTTTAGAATTACTTTTACTTCAATCAATGACAATATTCATGATGAACAATGTGCCTTAACTGGGGTACATTTCACACAAAAATCCATATGTTATTCACTTACCTGTAAATGATGGACGATGGTGGATTAATACAAATTAATGGATCAAAGAGCATTGTTTCAAGATAAGATGAGCTTCATTAAGTTGCATTGTGAGTAATAGACAAGTTATCAGTCCATCCACTGTTCAAAATTTCTTCCATTGACTCATGTAATAACGTGACTGACATTACAATATCGTGACTGACATTACATGTGACTGACATTACACTTTTGTTTAATTAACCAAATCTCTAAATAACAATTATTTGCCAACTTGATAACATTATTGCTCTACCCAGACCCCAAACTAAGAAAATAATGAAGGGCAAATTTTAATTGCTATCATGTATGCTTTTATGAGAAAAATCAGTGTTTTTTGTGACTGACATTACATTAAGCCTAAGCGTTATTTTGACAGCACATCCTGGGTAGCAAACTTTAATTCATATAAATAAAACTTATTTTCCTAAAAATAGCCACTGAGAGCTGTTATTTTAACACAAAAATAAATTAAATACCATGAGATTAATGAAAAATACAAAAAGAAATAAGTTTTGTGTTCTTACCTACGATTGGTGGCATAAACGTAGTGTCAACTTCGGAGTGCTGTAACTTACAAAATAATTGGTCTGGAACATTTTTTTTTTCATTTCTAGAAACTTCAAAATATACCCTATCAATTTTGCAAAAGATATTTGAGAAAAAAGCATTTTAAAATTTTGACCCTCGTGTCGCACTTGCGTGGAATTGCCCACTAAATGAAAAAAATATATATGAAAAATAAATACATTATGATATTAAAATTACATGTGTACATGTTGGCATTTTACATCTTTTATCCTATCTTTTTTGAACACTCCCAAAGTTACTGTCCCACCCTCATCTTGTCAAGTTTGTACATTTGTTGTTGGGTTTTTTTACTATTATTTTAAATCTAACCTTTTTAACTTAGCATTGCTTTTATTATTTATTGTTATCACTCTTCAATCTTGCTGCATGTAATGAAACAATTTTCCTTTTTAAGGACCAATAACAATATGAAGATATGAAACATACACATGTATTATTAAGTACATGTACTTGTGTAGTGCAACTGCAAACACATTACTTTGTCTGTTATTAAAACAACTTTCATGATGGGATGGTTTTTGAGGTGTATGCCATGACAAAGCTGCAATTCTTGAAAACCTGGCATTTCCGATCATCTTCTTGTCTAGGCTTGGTCATGTAGTACACACCCTCTATACTTGACATACATCTAATGTACTATATTTGTCATGAAATAAAATAATGTGTTTGCAGAATCGCTGTATGGATGCACTTGTTCATCCATGGGGCTACAATGCAGGATTCTTGGGTCACCTTCATGGATCAAGTGAGATCTTATGTACAGTGTTGCCTTGGATCCTCTTAAAGATGATTGATTTTCAGGTAGTGACGAACGGTTACACACCTACAGTACCGACATGCCTACTTGTACAATGTTCCTACCCCAATGTATTTTCCTAACTTTAATCCTAACCCAACCATAAACCTGACCACAACCCTAACCTTGACCTGAATTCTTACCCTACATGTACATTATTTACCTTAATCCTGACCCTAATCCTGACCCTAATCCTGACCCTAATCCTGACCCTAATCCTGACCCTAATCCTGACCCTAATCCTGACCCTAATCCTGACCCTGACCCTAATCCTATTGTGTAGATCATGAGAGGTTATTGGAACATACATACATGTAGAAATATATTAACATACATTGTCGGAACATAGAGCAGTGACCTACATGTGTAATCTAACCCAACCCTAACCCTGACCTGAATTCTAACCCTACCTTTATCCTAACCCTACTTTAATCCCAACCCTAACCCTACAATGTACTTTAATCCCAACCCTAAATCCTGATCCTCACCCCAATCCTAATGTGTACAATGTAGATCAAGAGGGGTTATTGGAACATACATTGTGTAGGGTTGTCTTAATAGAGTTGTGGAACATCTAGATCAGTCACTGTGACGAACATGTCTACACCCATGTAATAGTATACACTGTACATTATGGTCTTGCAGTAACCATGTACGCACATGTGCACAAATTTCTAATGCTTTATGAATCCTGTCATGCGTGAGCCAGACTAGGAAGACATGATTCATAATGCATTGTTCATGCAGGTGGTGTGTGTGTGCAGTTAGACCTTGGTGTGAGCATGGTGTGACTCACTCAAATGATTATCATGCACACATTCATTCACCTACATATGTAATGTTCAGTACACTAAGTGATGGTCATACAATGGTGTACATGTACGTGATGTTATTACAGATGTTAGAGTATGTAATGTACATTACATTACACTGCAGGTAGTGGCATAGTCAGGGGGCTTCAGTCCCACCTCCCGCTCAGAACCCTCCAACCCCCCTCCCAGAACCCTCCACCCCCAGAACCCTCCACACCCCCCTCCCAGAACCCTCCACCCCACAGAACCCTCCACACCCCCCTCAGAACCCTTGCTTCCTTCTTGCCCCCCATCAAATGAGTTTTTTTTTTAATGCACTATGGTGTGATACATTAAATAGCGCCCCACAAATTATATCTTTGCCCTCGCTTGCCCCCCCCCCTCAATGAAAATGTCTGGTTAGGCCACTGACTGCAGGATTGATGTACATGTACATTACATAATCATGGAGGGCCCTCAGGGAGAACAGTTCGTTGAAAACTGATGGGGCTACCCTGGTTATTTAAATAAAACAATAAATAAATAAATAAACAAATAAATAATCGGAGGAAGTCCTTTCTCCATGGTACATTGTAGCCATTTGTAGGCCTACATGTTACCACAATTCTTTGAAGGTATTTTTTTAGTCATTTCATCTTATTTTCATATTTTAAAAGCATGAATGTGCAGTCTAAAAATATTGTACACAAATCCTGACCCTACCCCATGGGAAAGTTATTGGTTTGGTTAAGTTACCGGAAACATGACATTTCTTTTTTAAAGCCTGAACTCTGTTTAAACTGGGACAGATGACAAATCGTTCAAGATGGCAGCTGATTGTCCATCAAAATGTAAACAGTGGAGTCTGCGATGATTTCCTTCCTCAAATTGTGCATGATTCTACACACAGCTGTTCCTTATTTCTATTGCGACAATCAAAATAAGCAATATTTGTGAAAACTCAAGTGTTAGTAAACAAGAAACACAACTAAAGGGGAGCACTTTGCACCTGTCATGTTCAGAGTTTTTCCAACTTGTCTTGGTGTTGATGTTTTGATTATTTATTGTATTAGTTTAATTTTTAACACTACATGTATGTATAGGGCCTATGTACATCATTTAGCATCCTCCATGGTAGCATGTATTCATGGTATTAAGCATTTTGCTAGATTCAGACATTTATGATGCATAATAAGGGAGAGAAGACTTTTTGAGTCACGGTGTAACAAAGACACCAGTGTCTCGGTTACGCGTGAAACTGTCAGCTTTTACTTCTTGGCCTACATACATACGTTTGAAGGTTTTCATTGAAAATAGCTGAATTACAGTATACCAATGATGTTTACATACAGGTATTACCCTTTGAAATTTAAATTTTCAATGAAAACCTACTACTTTATGGCAAAACAAGTCACAAGTTTCCCACTGTAACAGGAAACTGAGATTCCGGTGTCTCAGTTACAGTGTGATGGATAGTTTTGGATCGTATATGAAAACAACAAATCTGATTCGAGGAATTGAAGTTATACATTAAACGTATGAGCTATCCCCACCACTTTATAACATGCAAGGAATATAGAAAGTACATTATCTTTTGAGAGATATAACACCATGTCACGCTTTGGCCGCCCTTATTTATGGAAAGACCCATGTTGGCATGAGGAAATGAGGGCATGAGGAAAAAAAGAAGAACAAAATTGAATGGAATTGAATTGAAGAGTTCTACTCGCCCAGGTTTTTCCAAAACTGGGGGGCATTCTGGACCCCAAGGTTGTGGCGTGTTGTGGCCAGGAGGTCAAGGGCATTGGACTCGAGCTCTGAAGTTTCTGATCAGCTGAGTGTGGGTTCGAGTCCCGGTCAAAGTGTGTCCTTTTAAAGCAAGACACTTAACCCATGCTTCATCCTTGACGGATGGGACATAAAAGCTGATATGGCTGTGTGTTGTGTAATCCATTATAACGAACCCCGAGTTACACTTATTACTAAAAGAGAAGGGGTTTGCCCCTGTGTTTCTGGCAGTTGAGATGCTTTGAGATGCTTTGAGATGCTTGTACATAAAGCACTTAAACAAAAATAGCATTACTCAGTTATTAGGCCTGATGCATCTTTCTTGAAAGAGCAAGGGGCACCAAGGCATTTTCTCCTTGGTAAAGGGCACCTCTATAAGGAAATTTTAAATTTTAAATATTTCAAGGGGCACCAAGGCAATGGGGCATTGAGGCAATTGCCCCCAGTGCCTCCGTGATTTAGGATTGAGCTTGTATTATTGTTATGTTACCAGTACATTCAGCATCAGCCAAGATCTCAGCATCTGGCTTTAACAGCAAAACAAAACAAAATACATTAGCGAGCTTTCTCTGTGAAACTAATCAATTATTTTTTTAATTACCAATCATGTACATGTAGTTTCTCTTTAACAAGATGAATCTGATACCTGGATAGACTGTACACGTACATCACAACAAGGATTAGGCCTAATGTATGCACTATGCAGAGGACATGTCTAACACATGTGTTAATCAGATGATAACAGTATACTGGGAAGTGGGGTATCGGATTGTCAGGTCGTAGAAAGTAAGCCAGCCGGAGTGTCAGTCAGTACGGGGATGTTGGGACATGCTTAAGCAATCATGGAGTTGAACTGGAATGAAGAAGGAAATCAAAGGCGCTGCTGTCACTGATTCATTACATGTGAAATCCTACAGTAACCCAGAGATATTAAAACAGGGTTTGAAATTTACGCTGGACTGCAGGCCCCGAGGCCAGTGATTTTAGTGTCGGGATAGTAAACTCAGAACTAGACAAGTCTGACAGTCTTGTGTTTTTACAATTCAATATCTTTATTTAAAAAAAAAAGATGTTCAAAAGTGGACTTGAGTCTGATAAATGTCAGGCCTTGAACTTCGCTCTTGAAGGGGCACAGCAATTTTCTCTGGTAAGGGGCACTTCTACGTGGAAAATGTAAGTTTTTTATTGGAACTTTGCAAAGGGCACCACAGCAAAAGCACAGGGCACTGCGGCAATTGCTGTGGGTGCCGTGGGTTATTTCGAGGCCTGAAATAAACCTTCAATTTTGTTGATTATCAAGGTGTACACAGTACTTACCCATTAGAGAAATGAGATCAGTCTTCCCTTCTCATAAAAATATATCATTGACATTATGAATCTGGTCATTACGAAAACAATTTCTGGTCCAGTTAAAATTATGAGCAACAAGCCCTGCGGTCTTCTGGATTTTCTCTCCGAATTCGAGCTCTGATTAAAAGAATGCTGGTTTAAAATCGTTGCCCAATTTTATAGGGCTGGTTAAATATTAACCCTAGTCCCCAACCCATCAAAATCCAACCGCATGTTTTGTTTGATGCTATTCTTCCTAGAAGGTTAGGACCGCACCTTTGAACTGATGCTTTGTAAATGGATCAGGCATTACCAGAGTCCAACAGTTTGGGTTTTGAGTTACTGCTCGTTTTTACATGGTGTCAGGCTTACCACCATAATCAGAATCCAACAGTTTGGGTGTTGAGTTTTACTGAATGGTGTTGGACTGAAGACTGCACTAGTAAACTGATTATGTTTACATGGGATCAGGCATACATGTACCACTATGATCAGAATCCAACAGTTTGGGTGTTCAGTTACTGTATGGTGTTGGACTTACATTGTGGGTGTTTTAACTAGCATTTGGCCAGCGGACCACTGTTAAGGGAGAACGCTGAGTCACTTTCACTGGCACACCAGAGTAATTCAATACATATTTTACATTGTCGACCTGAGAAGTTGTACGACATGTACATGTAGGTCTGTACATGGGTAATGTAATATAAAATTGAATTGAGAACACAATTTCAATTTGATGAGATTTCAGTACGGTCTTTAGTAAAGGGATAGTCATCGGTTTGTGGACGGTTTAAATTTATTTTCATCCTCAAAGTTTCAAATAAACACACCATACAACCAACCTGGGAAAACATTTGGTGCTTGATATGTATGTAAGCACAACAAAATTATGCTCATCAGAATAAGGTTACCAGCCAAAATACCATGCACGTGTAGTAACTGTGACTGGTATCCTGCTTATTTTTGCTTAGCAGGGGTGTATAAGAAGCAATTGTTGCTGCTTTTAAAAGTAGTCTATGAAATAGAGGCCCAGGGGCATGGAGGCCCAATAGGAGACTTTGGAATGCAAGGTGGCAGCAGACTGACCAAGTAAATTTCTATTGTTTATATACAATGTACAGTAGTTCTGAGCATGCGCACATTACCAAGAACAATGGATTTACCTGGTAAGTCTGCTGCCACCTAGCATTCCAAAAGTTACCCATTGCCTGTGTGACGTGTCAGTACTGGGTTATTCCTGGTATCTGTCCAAAGCCCGGTTCATACTTCACATAAAAGTGAAAGCGAAGAGAATTTTCTTGCAAGTATTGCGTCACCGAAATTCATTTCACATTCGCTTTCGTGTAAAGTACGAGCCGGGCTTAACAGCCTTTTTTAGCTTGGTCTCCAGCTTGGGCTCCATTCGCCTGTTTGGAGCCCTAGTGTTATGAATTAGAAATGCGCACGTTTTCCAATTCACTGACAGAGCCTCAGCCCAAGCCCAAGCCCAAGTCGTGGTTTCGAAAAGGGCCTATAACAGGGATGTGATTTCTGTTTTTTCCGGGAAATGAAAATAAACCTTCAGTTTTAGATGGCAGGGCTCGAATTTCGGGGGAAAATCCACAAGACTGCAGGGCTGGTAGCTCAAAACTTTTACTGGACCAGAAAATTTATTACAAGACCGAAATCAAAATGAGAAGAACACTATCTACACAGTTGCACATTTGAGCTGTTTTTGGAACAAACATTAAGAGAAAATTTATCTAGGAATTGAAAGATATAATGTACTTATCAGTTTAATTAAATTTGTACTTATCAGTTTAATTTAAAAAATACAGTGAGGTGTTATTATTCAAAAACACAAGAACGCCGGACTTGTATGGTCATAAGTTTACTGGCCCAATGCTAAAATCACTGGCCTCAGGCCTGTGGTCCAGTGTAAAACGAGCCCTGACGATGTGGGAGGAAACCCCTTACATGTAAACATGGTAAATGGGGAAAACCCACGGAATCAGGTAGGGACTGCAACCCCAATCCACATACGAACTCTAGTATGAGGTGGGATTCCAACCACGGCCTACAGAGGAGAAATACAGGGAAAGAAACAACTTAGCCAACCTGATCCCCATGTTACCAGTCCTATAACGTTGTCTTTGAATGTCCGTACTGTCAGACTGTAGGCTCTCAAACACTAGATACGAGACGACCTTCATATTCTCCCATCTGTGTACAAGCCACAACAGTATGTAACAGCAGTCACCTTTGCCAATGTAAAAGGCCATGTCAAAAAGAAAAATAGTGGCTTGACATTTCCGCTTACATGTAACCCATATCCGCATGACTGGAAAAAGTATGTGAAACACTGTTCCTGTAAGGCTTATTGAGTGCATAACAAGGAAAATTCATTATTTACTGCCTAGCAAATAAACATACTCCAACAAACTGTGTACTGTTGGGAAGAGCACATAATTCTCTTCAAAATATGATATATTTTGCCATGTTCCCCACTCTTATCACTAGTAATGAGAGTATAAAGGAAGGCAAACTTATTGTTTACATTCAGGTTTTTCCCATAGTTAGGCACTGAACAGCGTATTGTGTTCTACGGGAAATCCTGTACATGTAGGTAGGAAGATATGAGTTAATCATATAATGACTGGAAAATACTGCCACCAACCTATTATAATAATTTTTTTTTTTTAAGTGTTTACAATTATTGGTCTTGTGCCTGGAAAAGCATAAGGCTATTTGCCCTTCTTCTAGAGACGCAAATTACTTTTTGTTCCAGTAGCTGAAGGTCGTAATCGAATGGCTCCTGACAAAAAAAAAATTGCATATTTCCTAATTCTGCTTAATGGTGCCCCTTCCCCATCTCCACCATCATCAGACAGCGTCGTCTTGGGCTAGCTGGTCACGTTTTCTGCCGTAATGAGCAAGCTAATCATGTCCTTCTCCGGAAGCCTGATGCCCCTCGTTGTAGAGGTCGCCCCAGCATGACCTTAAAAGTCTTCCATGGAGGATGGCACTGGTCTTGAAGCGGTCCATCTTTTTCTAACATGCTTGATAGAGTCAGATAGACACAACTCGTCAAGTCACCACGGTAGTGAATGAACGAATGAAATGAATGATCTTAGAAGGGGAAACAAGCAAAAAACTATTTCCGAACTTCAGAAATGGAACAGGAAGGATGCTATTTAATCCATGTTTTTTTTTCCCTTACACCGATGTGTATTGCCTGTGGGGTTTTTTTTTCACAGAGCTCGGGAAAGCACTAGGCATACAGTGCTTTAATACTTACATGTATCGGTGTAAGGGGGAAAAAAAACAAATTAAAAAGGAAGGATGCTAAACAATTTTTCTTTTTTACATGGCCTCATGTATGGTTCAGCCAGACTTGACTGACTGTCATGGTAGCATTGACAAGGTCTCTCTGCTTTTGTTACGTGCGCAAGTTGAACCCATCACAGTTTGTGTATTATAAATACATTTTGTACAACACATGAATGCAATAACCGCGAATGCAGGATTATGAATACATGGGCTGGGCGTAATGTGTGTTGGATTAGCAATTCTCAAGGTTAGGCTCAACATTTTTAACACATCGGTACAAAGAAATGGTGCAAATGGTGTACAGTGTACATGTAATTGTTAAAACCAGCTGATGGAGACCGCACTTTTACGTTCTGTACATGTAAATATTTGGCGCATGTACGACACTTGCATAAACATTTTCACACAGTTTACAGTAGTTTTTGAGGCATTGCATCGGTGAGGTTACACATACTTTCACCTCTCAAAGAGCACGTTATAAAGAGGTTCTGCCTGATTCTGAAGTCCTGAATCTGAGTTCTGCTTTGTGTTTCTTTGTTTTGCTGTCCTGTTATACATGTAATAACAACGTTCCTGTAATATAAAGATCTAATTCGGCAAGTCCCAGCAACCTTGTTATAACTGTATTTGGTTTGCAGTGATACTGATAGTACCGTACATGTCTACAAGTACATGTACATATACTTCGCTGTGTAGATAGATTGTTCTTGTATTAGAACTATCCAGCTACATTTGTCTACTGCTGCGGAGTACAAAATATGGGTGACTACAAAGTACACCTCTAGCCATTGGGCTAGCTTGATGGTCTAGTGGTAAGACATCTACAAAGGTCGTGGGTTCGAATCCCACGCGAGTGACTGCCTGTGGATTTTTTCACAGAGCTCGGGAAAGCACTGAGCATACAGTGCTTAATACACATCGCTGTAAGGGAAAAACCCAATCTAATTCTTCATCCTCGATGCAAATATTACATCTATTACAATATGTACAGTACACATACTTTGTTTTGATTTAGAGCTTGTCCAGTTTTATATGCAGACCTGATATTTTGTGCTTGTAAGGGCGAGCAAAGATTTCAGAGCAAATGGCAACTCTAGGAGGGGAAATGAGTTATATATACATGTACCTTGCAGGGCTCGAATTTGACACTGGACCGCCGGCCCGAGGCCAGTGATTTTAGCCTCGGGCCAGTAAACTCATGACTTGACAAGTCCGGCGTTCTTGTGTTTTTTAATTGAATAATAGTCACTATGTAATATCTTTAACAGAAAGAAATGGTGTTCAGATGTGGACCTCGAGTCTAGTACAATTCTGTTCAGTATCAAGACAAAATAATGAGATACATTGTAAATCTTCTCTTAATAGTGCAATTTGCATATTAAACTGTGTAGAAAGCTCTTTCTCATGAAGATTCTGGTCTTGTGAAATAAATTTTGGTCCAGTAAACACTTTTAGCAACAAGCCCTGTGGTCTTGTGGAATTTTACCCCAAATTCGAGCCCTGCCTTGGAAGCTGAAAATTTCAAAGGGCACCAAGGCAATGATCAAGGGCATGTTTCCCTCTGTTGCTGCAGGGACTGAACCCCAATCCACATACGAACTCTGGTCTGAGGTGGGATTTGAATTGGGGTCCATAGACAAAGAGGTGAAAAGCAGGGAAAAAAAACACTAAGCCAACTTGATTCCCAGTCTGCCAGTACTTTGTAATTATTTGTTTCGTAACCATTTCAATTTATTTGTTTCGTAACCAAAATTTTTTTTTCCAGAACTTTTCCACCTGATGGGATTCAATGTTCCCAGGTTGGTGGTACACTGTACAAAAGTACACGACATGTACATGTACAGTGTGTTTAATACAGGATGAGAAAACTTGGTTGATACATGGCGTACATCCTCAACAAAATGCATGGCCTGGCCTTCACCCTAATCCAATCAAATGAAACACGGGCCTCGGCCCAACAGCATCCATGCATAACATTCATTATACATTAGCATTCTATTCATTAGACTATGCACATTATTTATCATTTTTCATTGAGAAACACTTGCAATTCCCCCGCTTAGTAAGTATTCTGGTGATGCATACATGTAGAGTCTGTAATTCTCTCGAATAAGGTCTATAGAATAAGGGGGAACTGGGACCTGCATGCCATTCTTTCGGGAATTTCCACATTTGTCAGATGTAAGATACACAAAGAGATATACGTACAGCAGTATAATATGCCCATCCTACATTGTACATACATGTACTAAACGTGTACATGTGAGGAACACAATCAAGCATGAAATTATGTCAGAACACCACAGAGATGGCTCTTTCAGTTTGGATTCGAACAATTTCACTGAACAGATGTGACTGCAATCGCAATTTGTGTATTTTATGAGATTATAGGGGGGAGCAGAGCCTGGGAATTTAACCCTTGGCTGCCCATCATGCCACGGCAGATATTTCCAAGTTATTCCAAAAATGTCCCAAGTGTACAGTGACTTATCATAATGACCACTAACAAGAACTAAGGTAGTTTCCACTCTGTGTTCTGAGGAAAAATTAAAGGTACATGGCTCGATTTCACAAAGGATTGATCTTAAAGGTGCACACTATGTTATTACAGGGCTCGAAAATTACACTGTGTGCTGGGCCACAGGCCAGTGTTTTTAGCATCAAGGACCTGACAAGTCCAGCAGTCTTGTGTTTTTTTAATGATAATACACTGTACCTCACCTCATCTTAAATTTTACAAATTACGCTCAAATGTTGACTTTGAATCGTAAAATATCTTTAATTTCTGTTCAGTATGAAAGTACATTGTAGTACCCACAACACAAACTACTTTCTTTAGTGCTTTTCCAAATTCAAGCCCTCTATTATACATGTACAGGGTTGGCAGAGCTGACAAAATAGTCACAGACAGTGTTCATGATTTGTGTGATCAACCATATGAAATAACAAACCTGTGAACATTTTGGCTTTTAAATCTGTTGTGTGAGTCTGGAGAAAACAGTAAACAAAACATGCACAATTTTCAGCATGTAAACCCATTGTCCTTAATAATCCTGGTTGTAACAACCAAAATCAGCTCTTGCGTTTTATAAGGTTTTTAGATACAGTTTTCTCAAATGAGACTTCATTTCAGAGAGAAATATTTCACAGAAAAAAATGGTCATGAACTTAATAATCAGTAAGCTTTCAGACAAAAATTAAACAATTATGTTTTAAAATTCTTATTAATCCTGTGCAATACAGTATGCACCTTTAAGATGTGTGCCAATCTTAATTGCTTCGCTAAGTGTGATGTCACAATACAAATCACTACGGCAATGATGATAACTCATCTCAAGATTAATCTTAGCGCGTTGTGAAATCGAAAGTTTATAATTGCCAAGAAAACATATATTTGATTGTCCGTCTGAAAGCTAAAGTTCATACCAGTACTAATCCTCCAGAGATGTATTTCTACCAGAAATGTACATGTGTACAATAGGCCTACTGTCAGTCAAGAAAATAGCATTTGAAAACCTTGTGAAAATCAATATTGCTTTTTGCAACAGTTGCCCAACATGCCAAAGGAAAGGATTCAGAAGGACTGGGGCTGTAGGCCCAAATAACTATTGCTCGTATCACAGGGTCAGGCACTCTTATCTTATGAAAGTCCAAACAATTTGATGTGGAGTGACATGGCAGGTCTAAAGCTTTTTGTAAAGTAGCCCATTGGGCTAGCAATGCATGTTACTTGCCCCCAGGAAGTTTTAGTAGCCCAGTTTAAAAAAAATGTATTGTAAATTTACATTTCTGATGTACATGTACATGTATTAACACATTTTAAAATGTGTTATTCACATCCGAAAAGGAGGTTCACTGAGCATTATTTAAGTACGTACTAAGGTTGCACAGTTTGTAGTAGCCCACAGGGCAAGTTGAGAAGTGGTGTTTACCAGCCCATACGTAGCAGTTTTTACTATTTAGTACACCGAGCTAGTGGTAAGGGTGAGCCCTGCATGCCACAACAGGATATGGGACGATTGAGGCCACACGCTAGCCAAACTGCCTTGTCTGTCAGGGTGTTAAGTACGGCAAATGAATATTTCACAACATTCCTGACAAAACACGTCAATCATGTATCAATTCTTTCATCAAATTGTGACCGCCGTATTTGATTAAATTTTCACATGTTGGTTGTATGGCCTGTTAGGATTGAAAACTACATGTACGTAGAGGATGGGAATGAATTTACAAATGTGCGTACGTGTACTCTTCTGCAAACCACTTATCTCTCAATCGCAGGGTACAGAACTGGGCCCAATTTCATCGCTCTGCTTACCGCCGAATTCTGTGCTTACGATCACCATTCTCTGCTTACTCTGCTAGTGCTGAATTTTGTGCTAGCTGTGTACGCGAAGAATACCTAGTAATGTACATATGTAGAGTATGCACGCGTGCACACAGGTAAAAATTCTGTGCTAACCTGTGAAATACGCTTGACGTAAGCGCGGAATTTCCTGCTTGGGTAAGCGCTGATTCTTTGCTTACGGTAAGCAGAGCCATGAAATTGGCCCTGAATGGTTTAGTACAATGTACACATGTATGTGTGTATCTACTGTTACGTTAGCAGTTTTTCCTATGTTTATTTGTTTGTATTTAAATACCTGAAACCACCCAAGTGTTTCAACATTTGAAAGGACATGCAGGCTCAGCGTTCTCCCTTAACAGTGGTCCGCTGGCCAAATGCCGGTTAAAGCACCTGAAGACCAGTCAAAAGTCTCTCCAAGTGGTCCCGCTGACTAGTTCAGCGTGGTGAAAAGCATCCCTACATGTACATGTATTTCATTTTAGGTATGGACCAGTGAAAGAGCTTTTGGACTAATGAAATGACAAGCTACACTGGTCCTGCTGGCCTGTCACTAAAAATGTCAAGGGCAAACCCTGTTAAATAATTTGAGTTGGTTATTTTTTGATGGTGATTTAAGCATCAAATGAATCAACTCAATTATTTCCAGTATGTAAGCCTGCTCGTCGATTCACACGTTGAAACACTTTCTGGGTGGTTTCAGGTACTGAAAAACAAGTTACAACTATTGGGAAAAACTGTTAACATGATGACCGATGCAGAGCGGTACCCTCTATTGTGTTTCCTGGCGTACATATCAGGCTTAGAATTTCGTCTTTGGGTATCTAGGCCATTTTCATTTTGAAAAGGGCACTTCCATTATGAAACCTTTTGAAGGGGCAACAAGGCAAGGACCAGGGCAACAGAAGCCCTCGCTCCGTGGCCTCCGTGTAATTCCAGGCCTGGTACTGACCCTTCTCGCTAACATCATATTTTTGTAGCACTAGCAATGGGCAAGGTTGGCTCCTAAAATGACTCTCATTACTCCCAAAATGACTCTAATTGACTCCCAAAAGGACTCTCAATGACTCCCAAAATGACTCTCATTGACTTCCAAAATGGCACCACCAAGATTATTGTGATGGTGATGCCAATTGAATTGGGTCAGTACATTGTAGCAACTAACTTACATTATACATGTACACTCGTACATGTGTGTACAAGTTTATATAAAGGTCAACAAAGTACTATAACCTTGCACTAGTAGACCTCAGTGACATCACAACTAATTTAATTGTAGTATATGTTATGCACATTGACACAGTAATATACTTTATTGACAAATTGTGAATAGTAAATACATACTGTGTTCAGAGTACTGTACATATGTAATAATGCGTCCCACAGTACCTGTAAATGTATTCTACAGTGTGGAATAATTTTTATTGGTGTCAACGCAAGGTTACTACAGTATTACATGTACCACGTCAAACGGTTGAAGAGGTACAAGTACAGTTACCCTTTCATGTGAAGTATAAAATTAGTAATGAAAGGGTACTTCACTGTTTTTTGGCCTTGATCTTTTAGCAGTTGTAATTTGTCAGGTAGCATTTTTGTTTCAAAACTTTGTGTGTATAATTTGTTTTTACTTTGTATTTTGTCTTCCCGCCACGTTTTAAAGATCAAGTAACAAACCATTACCCAGTTACAACTGAATGGGTTGGGGCCTAAATCTTTCAAGATAACAAAGAAAAATTGACTAGAGCGAGATTTGAACTTGTGACCTCCGTATTAACGTTTTAAAGATGTGTATTAACTGTGTAAGTCTTGAGTGTATTAAAAGTTAAGAAAAAAACTCGAACATTTTTCTATGAAATCAAATCTTCTTTTAACATTCTTTTTACTTGATTCACAACATTTTTGAATGCAAAAATACCCATTGAAGTTTTGTTATAAATACAATTTAAATTTTTATATAATACATATAATTTGTTTAAATTAGCATTGAAACTAAATTAAAACTCTGAACGAGGATGCTGTTTTTTTAGAAACCCCGTTTTGCCAATCAAGCCTGAATTTGTGCAACCATTACATGGTTTAATGATAACATGAACGCGATTGGATAGAATTCGTAATTGGTCACAAGTTACTTTCATACATTTCATGGCTAAATTTTACTTTCCCTACAATAGGCCTACAGGGTGTATGATATTTTTTTTAAAGCCATAAACTACATGTATGTTAAGCTAAAGTATTTGAAGATACATTTGTAATTTAAGTAATTTTGGTGGGACTAACTTAATCTTGGAAGTTTGAATACAGGTGAGACTCGCAAAGTCTATTAAACAAATTTATTATAAGGAACAAGGGATGCCGTCAAATGCAGTACTATTGTCGTAAGTTTGACTGTATTAATATGGAAATATTTTTCAGCAGGATTGATACATGAACTGATGTATGAACTTTTTACATTAATTAAAGTTTCAATTTTTCCTTTTCAATAATTTCTGATTCTGTACTTATGACCTCAGACATATATATATGTACATACATGTATGTCATACATTTCATGAAACTGACAAATAACCACACTTGAAATTGTTTCTCTGTCAGTTCATCTAAATATTTCTCTTTCCTTTTCAAAAACTATTTTACAGAGAGCGGATCGTCTCATGGCTGCGGGAAAATACTCCAGCGATTCCCCGAGAAAGATTGGGAGGATGTTCCCTTCATTCAAGGGATTGATCTGGTAAGAGGAGGAGGGACTGGTTTTCAGTCTAGTTTTTTTAAAGAACGTTTAATTTTGAATTTTACCCTCAAACGAGTGGCTGACATGCACTGTACCCTCAGTGCCCCCAGAGTCATGTCAGGAAAAAGAAAATCCACATTCCACTTGGGTGGGATTCGAACCCACTACCCTCGCATCCTAGAGCAGACGTTTCAACGGCCAGCCCACCGAGTTCAAACATTAAAAACACACTCGTGTGTACATACCACGCACAACTATCAACGAGTGAGGGGGTCTTCATTTGACCTAAGTGAGGGCGCTGTTTGAGCTTGTTGCATCATAAGCAAGGGATGCGTAATGTCTGGTAAATGTACTGTACAGCATGTACAGTGGAAGGTCAGAACGTGATGCATTGGCCTACATTATACAATTGTTGCATGCTGTGATGGGACCTACACATGACTTCTGATGGGCCTGTGTGGCAAGAGAGTACATGGCATTGATAACCTGGAGGGCACTATTAACAAGTATTCATCGTGTAGAAACACTGTTTATAAAGAGGACATTATTAATGTTTTGAAATTGTGGTTCTCTAAGGGGATAAGTGTAACTGGGTTCTTTTACATGCAACGCACATCACATGGGACCTATGGCTTTACGTTCCACCCGAAGGACAAAGCAGTAACAATGGTCAAGTGTCTTGCTCAAGGACACAAGTGTCAAGACCAGGACTCGAACCTACACTCTGCTGATCAGAAACACCAGAGCTTGAGTCCGGTGCGCTAGACTGCTCGGCCATGACATGCCACAAGCTAAATAAATGGGTCTTACAATTCAAAGTTAGCTTGACAAACCTGTCATTGTATAATAAGTGCTTTAAGACACTCCGGTGTAGATAAATCGCTTCATAAAAATTGAGTATTACATGTACTGTTGTTATTAAATTTCTGCTTGATTTAGTTTTGCCAGCCTGGAGGCTGGAAGCTCCTGTCCAAGGCCCTGGAGCCGACTTTTTTCATCTCCGTCCTAACGGACATCGAGGCGGAACGTCACTACTGCGCCGTCCTCACGTTCTCCGAGGCTGTCAAGATGACGCCGACTAGACCGGACGATGTGGAGGAGGAAATGGAGGGCGCCCTCGTACATCACACGATGATGTTTGCGCCGAAGAGTCTAGTGATTATCTCCAGATTGAGCTACTTTGAAACTTTGAAGGTAAACAAAGTAGAACTGTATGGAATAAAAACAAGTTTTATTATCGAAAATCGCCGAACACAAGGCCAGAGGGCCATTCCAGCCGAGGCTACAAGGAAAATAAAACAATTTAAGTCAGTTTCATGTTTTACGTAATAGTGAGTGCATTTATAGAAGCATGTATAGTTAATGTAAGTGACTTGCTCAAGGAAACAAGTGTCATGACAGGGATTCGAACCAACACCCTGATGACTTAACCACCAGAACTTGAGTCCGATGCCCTAACGACTAAACCTGTAAACCGCTCAGCCAAGACATGCCACGAGGTCTGTATTTACATTACTGTATTAATGACGTCATTAATGTCAATTGTTCTCCATTCAGAATTGTCTTGGTCTGATCTACACGGCGTACATAGACTCGCTAGAAGTCCCTCTGGAAACGTTGGTGGGAAACATCCTGGGTCATATACAAGTTCCACCAGCCAACGGACCACAGGTAAACAAACAAATTAAACTTTGTAGAGACATTACTCTCTTTTTTTTTAAGTAAGTTTTTATTATGCGGACAGCTTTGTTTCCTGAAGTCAGTCCTGGGCCCAATTTCATGGCTCTGCTTACCACAGAATTTTAGCTTACAGTGCCCTGTAAAGCGCCCGAGTTTATTGGCCAAGATTAAGCAGCGCAAAGAAATTGGTTCATGGTGGTTCGATAACGCGGTAAATCATGGCTTCCTCTTTGGTCTCCCCAAAACTCCAAACAAAACAAAAACAAAACAACAACTAAGGAATCAACTCAAATAATTTTCAGTATAAGCCTGCATGTCCATTCACCTGTTGAAACACTTTTCAGGTACAACCATTGGACAAAACTGGTCATGTGACGGATGCAAAGTGGTACCCGTCATTGTGTTTCTTGTCTTAAGTATAACATCCTGGAAGTTGAGTTGATTTCATCTCTAGAGACCCCAGAGGGAGACTGCTATCCACTTTCAGGATTTTCATTTTCATTCGACCACATCCCTGGTGTTGGACCAGGATGGGTCGCCTCAATTTCACTCTTGATCAAGGATCTGAAATTTGATTCGTAGACACAGTTTTGGTTTTCAGTGGGTTTGTTTCGTTATCGGTTTCAGTGGTGATGCAGTAGTTGATATACAAAACTTGAAACTTGTGAAAAGGAAGTACATGTACATCAATGTCATGTCAATGGGTCATGATATTTGCAGTATGTCCATTTGTACTAGTTATCAAAACAGAAAAGCAATTGACAAGTTGTATTGCCTTGAAATGGTTTTCCTAGCGACTTATTTCAAATTCATTGAGATTTATCATTGATCCTTGTACAAAGCCTTTAAAAGGACAAGAAAAAAAGAAAAAAAAGTTGTTGTTGTATTTTGTACAATTTCTTTCCCTCAAAATATTATTTCTTGCCCTCGAAATATAAACTAATCCCCTGAATTTTAATTCATTCCTTTGAAATGTTCATTCGTTCCCTCAAAATAGTATTTCAGTCCTTAAAAATGTTTTGATTGAAACGTTAATGTTTTGTGGAAAAAAAGTATTATTTAGAGGGAATGAAATCTTGTCTGGAGGGAGCAAAATATTCTTTTGATGGAGCAAAATGCTATTTTGAAGGAACGAAATAATATTTTGAGGGAATGCAAGAAAAACAACTTTTTGTCAGTTAACAGTCTCCATATAATTGCGAATTAATGTATAACATTGTATCACCCTGAGAAAGTTTTTCAGTTGCGTCGCTCTCTAGCAAAATTATGATTTTACATGATACTTAATCAAAACAAACTATTGGCTGATCATTTTTGTTCTGCCCATTTAAACAGAAAATGAAACTTGGCTCATCAATATTTTTGTTTATAAAAAACACTAACTGGGAAGAAATGAATGCAGTTTTGTTGCATTTGTATATTTTTCATGAGAACTTTGTGCATTGATTGAACCTTGACTGTACTATCCTTTACACCAATCATAGTCAGCCATTTTGTTCAACTTAAGGTTTTGTTTTTTGTTTTTTTGTTTTTTAAAACCACGACTTTGGTTTTGCCTTAGGTTCTCTCAGTAAAATTGAAAATGTGCACTATCAGTAAGGGGCTTCAAACAGGTGCAACAGAGCCTAAGTCAGAGTCGGAGAAAAAATTGTGAAAAAAAAAAAAAATGCAGAAGGCTTCAATATGCTTGGGCTTTATGAAAAGGTCTAGTTTGGGCATTCAACTTGACCCCCTCCCCTAACCCCTGCACAGAGCTGCCAACTCTCCCCTGGTTCTGCAGAAAAATCCCTGAAAAAAACCCCCAATTGTTCCATGTTCTTATAAACAAATTTGAAATCTCCCTGTGCTATGTTGAATATGACGCTCTAAATATCACCCTGGTTGTTGTACAAAATCTCTCTGACTACAAGATGAAAATGTTTCAGCCCTGCATTTACCTTTTAATCTAGGTTTTACATTGCCATTTCTCCAGCCCCCCCCCCCCCGAATGATGCAGATTTCTAAATTTTTATTTGTAAATGTGTTGGAATAATACCAACCAATTTCATGATGCAGCCATGTTCCTTTTTTCACCCATTAATTGTTATTTGGGGCCTTTCTCAAACCTCGTCTTGGGCTCCGTCTCCGGCTTAGGCTCCGTTATAAATTGTTGGTGCAGCGTGTATTTGTATCACACGGAGCCGGCGCGGTACGGAGCCCCGGCACGGAGCCGGAGCCCAAGCTGAGGTTTGAGAAAGGCCCTTGATGAGAATGAGGCGGGAATGAAAAATAGCCAGGTGCCATTTTATAGATGAGAATGAGTAATGTTATTGTCATTGGGTACACTGGGGATATGACAAAGATGGCTGCATTGTGATAACAGTTACGATGCAGCCATAGTGGTTTTCTTTCATCCACTATAAGTTTACCGGAACGAGGCTGGGAGAAAATAGTCTGGTGCTGTTTTACATGATGAGAATTAGTTGTGTCATTGTCTTTGGGTACACTGGGGATATGACAAAGATGTCCGCATTGTGATAAAAGTTTCTATGTAGTGCAGACACAAGCTGCACAGCGGGTAGCCTTTAGTCAAGGCGCACCGCGGCACCCCAGCCCAGATATCACGCACGAAAAAAGACTAGCGCGAGCGGCGAAGCCGCGAAGCGCCTTTACCAACTCGTTTTGGGGCTTTATGTTTTTCTTTACTTTTTGCTACCAATTTTGGTGGGAGAAATGTAATGCATAATGCATTAGCGTGATGAGTTGTTGGCCAATAAGAAGACACAATTACTTGCATGACGGTGTGCTACGAAGTATACATGCATTCTCGTTTCCATATACATGTTTTAGGCTGATGACGTGTTAAGTAAAAGTTCTAAAAATGCAAATAAAATTTAGTTTTGTCAAATTATCCTTATTCATGGTACCGATTGTCAAACTAAAATAAATATTTGCCAGACAGCATTACCCATCTATATAATAGAGGAGGCCAACATCTAGTTGCCAGTGATTGGGTACAGGAAATTGCATATATAAATATTTCATGATCGTGAATAATTGATTAGCTGAACGAGTTGGTAAAGGCGCTTCGCGGCTTCGCCGCTCGCGCTAGTCTTTTTTGTGTGTGATACCTGGGCTGGGGTGCCGCGTGCGCCTTGACTAAAGGCTACACAGCGGGCTGCTATGAACACTGATTTTCCATAAAAGACACCAAAGAAAAAGACCATTTGTGCCACACTGTTCAATGCACGCAATAAAACATGTAATCACAGTTTTTATTAATAGTCTGAGCTGCACTACATGTATCTTGCACCCTTTTCTATGCCAGATAAAATAAGAGTTGATTTATAGTGGCACTTATTTGTATTTCTATCTGGGGAAAGGATTGTATTTTTAAATAGCTCAAAGTGAGATTGTCCCTTAAAGAGGGGGTGTAAGGTCAAATTCAATTTGGTGATGCAATCATTTTCTGATACCATGTAGATAGAATCCTAATGAGGGAGACAAAATGGTATCAGTCTCTAACCCCATGTATGTAAAATGTTATTGTATTTGATACCATTCCAGTGCAAAAGTTGTTAGCATCTGTCCCAATGCACATGCTAGCATATTGGTCCAATTATGCATGAATTGCAGCCGATGAGCCCCCCCCCCCCCCCCCAAAAAAAAAAAAAAAAAACCCAAAACAGAACAAAACCAAACAAAACCAAACAAACCAGAAAATAAAAAAACAAATAGTTAATTAAACAAAAATCTCTTTATGGCTTCAGATCAAATTCACAAAAAGCATAAGACAAAACAATTTAGAACGCCCCAGAATGCACAGCAGTGATCAAATATTCAGAGGGCCTTCAGTCGATTTCATGAAACGCTAGGATTAATCCTCTCTCGAGTTAGGACGAGTAACTAGTCCTAACTTAGGATTAATCTTAAGGTTTACATGTTACAGTGCAAGGCTGGGACTCGTCCTACATGTATGTAAGTCCTAAGATTAATCCTAAGTTAGGAAGAGTTTGGTGAAATCGACGGCTTGTTTCAATCCAGAATGTGTGTCCCCCCCCCCCCCCTCCACTTTTGAAAGATCTTGGGGCGAACCCTGCACATAAATACAATGACATTACACTTCAGTCTTGTGGGTCTGTAGGTTTGTGTACAGGAATTTTTTTTAGTTCATTCCTAAATTCCACGATAATCAATCAAAACGATGTTTATGTTTACCTTTACACAAATGAACAGCTCCTGTATGGAATGTACAGACCCACGTGTTGTTGACATCCAGTGCCAACAGGTTATAAATTTCGCTCTGAAAGAGTACCAAATAAATTGTCAGTTTACACCATTTTAACATGAGGTTAGAGGCGTGTAATTTTTTCTCCCACTTTCATAAAGACTCTATCTATACTGGAAAACAAGTGCATCACGAAACTGAT
Source organism: Pisaster brevispinus (assembly GCA_023634235.1). Lineage (NCBI taxonomy): Eukaryota > Metazoa > Echinodermata > Asteroidea > Forcipulatida > Asteriidae > Pisaster > Pisaster brevispinus. The sequence goes on from JAMKCF010000018.1 coordinate 7,787,685, forward strand.
TTTGACCTTAGAGCACCTTAACTTTTAAAAATTACAAGTGAAACAAACTCCTGAAGTCAATGATTTGTGTACATAGTGTTTTTATATGTACGAAAGTTTATGACCTTAAAACTGAGTTTCATTCCATGCCTGTGTTAAAGATTCCTCTGCAGGATTCTCCCCATGAACAAGCTTGCGTATCGGGCCAATGTGCACGAATTGCTTGCTGATGTGCGCAGAGTACATGTAAGGCCGATACGCAAACATGTAAAGTAGAAAACATTCCGAAGACGTGGTTTCAATTCAGCGTGCTTTGGCAAAACTTACAAAATTTTTGGGTTCAGATTGTCGCACAGTCTTGAAAAATCCTGGGGAGAATTCTGCTAATGTTTTTTTCAATAAATTTGATTCGTATAAATCAACTAAATTATCCAGTTCCTTAGCAAAAAGAGAGAGAGAGAGATAACAAACATTCAAAAAGTGCAAGACTATATCCCCCAAACCCCCATGCCAAGCCCCCAAACCCTTGACCCAGACACTAACAGATTCCAACGAAGAGGGAAGAATAACATGTGTATTAAGTCTTTGCTACTCTTCTTTCCACACCTGGGGGAAATCCCTTTCCCCGTCCAATTGAATGGGTTTTTTTTGCCGCTGCAAAATCTTCTGCTTGTTTTCTCAAAACATCCCCAACCCCCAACCAGCCAAATTTTTCGTTCTGCATCAAGCTGTAACTATAACTGCCTGATCTTTTGAACGTGTTTTTTTTTGTTTGTTTATTTCAAAGTGCAGACTGTTGGAATGTCTGTTGCATTCAGTGTGTACAACAGCATTGTGTGCTTGTGAAATCTGTTGGTATGAAGCATGTATTGTAACGTGTGGTGAAATGTTCTCCTTTTTGTGTAGTGTCAAGTCTAGCTTGTACAATATATACCCTTTTTAAAAACTAGGTCAGTCGAGGTATTCTATACATAAGTTTGTTTCCAGTTTATTTTTCGTAAGTGCTTCAAAAACCAACAATTTTATCTGTGTTTCCGAAGGTTTTTTGAAAAAAAAGTCACTTTAAAGTGTCAAATTATGAAACAAAATACTATTAATTTTAAAGTGGGTCTGATAAGCAGGTGCCCTGAAAACTTGTATTGACTCGTATTATCCAAAATAAATTCTGCAAATGTGATCACAGAGCGTAACACTACAGCATTTACCAAACTCAAAAATTTGTTTTCCTTGAAAATAATAAAATGATTTTACATGTTGAAACAGTGACATAGTCTAAGCAACCCAAATCCTCAGAAATCCCTATTCTGGCTTTGACGGATCTGTTGTGTACTAATTGTTGTTGAGTTACGCTCCCATAGCATCATTGAATTTTGATTGATACCATGTATAGAGCAGACAGACAGAATTTCGTAGACAGAATTTCAAGGGCCAAGGGTGGGGGGGGGGGGGGGACACGACTTTCTACCAAGGTTTCTTCCCTGGGGATGAGGTTGTCTTTGTGATATCTTGCCCTGTCTTTCACCAGCTGTAGACCCCCGTTTCAAATACCGCCTCAGCTTTTTAGTCCACACCTGATTTTTACTTTTTAATAGCTTGTCCCTTTTGTGGGTTTTCCTGCAACATCTTTATGATGGCATGGGTGGCTAGTGTGTGAAGTGCTCGCCTCTTACCACTGTGGTCATGGTTCAATTTCCGGCCAAGGCCATGCATTTTTTTCCTCCAGGACCTCTGGTTTTCCTTCCTTCGGAAAATTCAAACACTTTTGATTGCTGGCTGTGCTCCAAGGTCGAATATGGGTCGATGTGGCTAGCTGCCAAAAGGCACTTTCAAATGCCTATGGCTTGACCTTTTCAATTCAGCTTCTCAGCTGCGAGTAAGGACGATTAGCCTCCCAAATGACTATTATTACTAATACTGAAATCTGAGCATTTCTCCATCGTCTTCTCTACACAGGTATCTCCAGGCCTACGGGTCACAGTTCTAGTCAGTTTATGGGGGGACCCCTGGTTTCATTACCAAAAATATTGAGATAGATTTAAAGCATGCGCCAAGGTCAGATTGAGTTTTGCGATGCACTCATTTTCCAATAGATAGAGTCCTCTTGAAAGTGGGGAAAAAAGTCTCGAACCTCACATTAAAATGGTGTAAAATGCCATAATATTTGATACTCTGTCAGAGTCAAATTTGAAACATGGCGTCATCAGACATGAAAAAACAAATGGGTCTGTAAATTCCAAAGAGGAATTTTTGTGCCAGTCAATTAACCAAATTCAATGTTGTTTTGATTAAATATCATCAAAATTCAGGACTGAACTCAAAATCCTCACAAAAAATGTACAGACCATATATTTGAAATGTGACGTCATAGAGCATTTTTGGATTTCGACCAAAAAATGCACTTGAAGGGTACCAAGCACATTGGCATTTTACATCATTTTAACCTGGGGGTAGAGACTTGTATCTGTTTGAAAATGAGTGGATGGCAAAAGTGATTATTTTTTTCTTGGAGCCCCTCTTAAAAAACACTCATGAAGTAGAAAGTGTAGTTATCCACATTGGAAGTAAATACATGCATGGAGATTGGTTTACATCATGATCAGTTAATTGTTGGATTGGAAAGAAAGATGAATCTGGCATTTTGCATTTTTTTTTGGACAAGAATCTTGCACCTACATGTACTGCACAGCACCACAGAACACAGGTTGAGAACAAACTATAGAATGAACAAGTGGTTGCCCGTGAACATTGTAGAAGTTAGTGCATTTAAAAACTTACATTCTACAAACCTGACTGCATGAGAGTTTTTAAGTGCTGTGCACAGTAGGGTCGCGGGATCCCAACAACCCGCACCGGTGCACACCTCAAAGGTCTGACAAGATGTGTTGGTTTCCACACAGAACTTGCTGAACGACACGCAAGAAAGTGTAGAGCATGAATGGGTAGGTGAACGTCATAATTCTATCCAGCTTCGGGGGCCCACTCATACATTGATACGCATTTCATCCATAGTACAGGGCCATCCTGCTTTCCTTTTAGTTTTAGTTGACTTTCAGAGATATGCTTGTTCAATGTTTCATGCATGTGATTGGTTTGTTTTTTGTGTTGCTGTCTGTCAATTTACACGTAGGTGTCTGCAGAATGTACATGTAAGATCTCTGCAGAATGTAAGCTCTGCAGTTGTTGTAGGATTTGATTGGTTTGTGTTTGTGTTGCTGTCAGTCAAATTATACGTAGATCTCTGCAGAATGTAAGATCTCTGCAGAATGTAAGCTCTGCAGTTGCTGTAGTTTAAAGCTGCTGTCGTCTGTCTGTACATTCTGCGCCTAACAGCATTCGGCACCTAATGCCTCCATATGAAGCAAACTCAGGCAGGCAGTTCTGTTCTGTTATTTATTTTCATTGTTGAGAAGGCTTTATACATGTAGTTGCTGTTGTGAACACTTTTATTTCTGAGCTGCAGAGTTGCTACAGATTTTGCTGCTAATCTGGTGTAATACATAGCATCCTGCTACCTAAGTGTGCAGACAGTCTGCTCTGTCTGGCATACAGCCTGCACTATCTGCACAGTCTGCTCTGTCTGCAGTCTGCTCTGTAGTCTGCTCTGCCTGCAAACAGCTGCTCTGTCTGCATACAGCCTGCACTATCTGCATACAGCCTGCTCTGTCTGCAGTCTGCTCTGTAGTCTGCTCTGTCTGCAAACAGCTGCTCTGTCTGCAAACAGCTGCTCTGTCTGGCATACAGCCTGCACTATCTGCACAGTCTGCTCTGTCTGCAGTCTGCTCTGTAGTCTGCTCTGCCTGCAAACAGCTGCTCTGTCTGCATACAGCCTGCTCTGTTTGTAGACAGTCTACACTGTCTGCGTAGTCTGCTCTGTAGTCGGCTCTGTCTGCAGCCAGTCTGCTCTGTCTGCTGACAGTCTGCTGACAGTCTGCTCAGTCTGCTGACAGTCTGCTCTACATGTACGGCATACAGTCTGCTTTGTCTACAGAGAGCCTGCCCTGTCTGCAGACAGTCTAGGTGTGGCCTGCAGAGTTTGTCCACATGCGCACGTATTGCATAGAGTGCTCCAGCATATCAGACAGTTACATGCTATCAGACAGAAACATACTTGTGTGTAACCACAACTATCAACCAATGACAGATCTTCTTTTTACCTCAGGGAGGGCGCTGTTTGAGTTTGTGACATCATTTGCAAGAGGTCCGTTACAGAAAAATTTGTGAATATGAAAAATAAAGAAAAGGAAAGAATAGAGGGTTTTTTTTTCTCGGTGTTGATTCACTAGAACCTTTCATTTACACTTTATTCTGTACAATGTAGACACCATGCCAAGCCTTTCACACTGTCTGCAGAGTGTGCAAATCAAATTCCGCAAATCACATTCAACAGAGGGACGGACTCTCCAGAACCTGCAAGTTCATATCAAATAAAATATTAGTTTGCAGAATGTCTGCTTAGACGGTAGCATTCAGAGTCTGCAATAGAGCTTTGTATTTGAACGGTGGGCTCCATTTATTAAAGTGTGCGAAACCTTATTAACACGTTGACTGCCACCTACGAGTATAAATTCGTAGTAACAGGTGTAACGGATTCTGCCACTACGAGTATACTCGTAGAGAATGAAAGGCTTTTGTATTGTTAATTGAATACACTGGCATCACTGAGAACGCAACAAATACGCTTCTGGCAGTGGTGAGGACATACATCCTTAGAATTTGTATTACAACATGTAGACACTAAAAAAGTACCTATTTGGTATGCACGCATGCGTACCACACTTGGCAAATGGGAACGCCCTACGAAACTATGACTGACAGTCAACGTGTTAAAAGCAATGTACAGGTATATGGAAACACACTGTGCACATGAATTGCATGGTCTGTAGAGTGCAGTCATTCTGCAGACCATTAATGGATAAGCTGTGGAGAACATATCTGCAGAATGATACTGTACTATGAAGTGAAATTACAGAATGTCTGCATAGATGTGTAGACTGTGGAAATGAAATGAAGCTACATGTAGAGAATGTCTATATACATATATGTAGACTGCAGACATTCTGCAGAGTGTGTACATGTATGTCTTCAGAATCGCATTGTAGTGCCTTTGAACAATTTTGGTTGATTTTGGTGCTAGATAAACGTCTTCTGATTGATTGATTGTACAGTGTACATGTAATAGAGTCTGCAGAGTGGCCTGCACAGAGCGCAGTTTTATACACTCTGCAAACCAGATCCATCTGCAGCTGATTTGCCAAGTCATTCTGCACCCTACATTATTTGTTCATGTTTTTTTTTTTCAGCGTAACCCTTCTCTTATCTTTCTTGCACAGAACTTGACGACAAAGTCATCTCATTTGCAATATTTTGCCATGTTTTATAAGCACCTCTAGCTGCTCTCAAATAATCAATTCAGTGCTTTATACTAACTGTCTTTTAAAATTCTGCAAACTCCATTTATTGGATTGGCTTTCCATCTAACCAAGCTTTTAAAACAGACCTTGTCTGAATTGGCGGCTACGGCTACGGCTGGATCGCCACGTCAACAGGCATTGAAGTATAGGATGCCCTTAGCAACAGTCGTAGCCATACATGTAGCTGTAGCCACCAATTTAGATGTGGCCATAATATTTGTTGTCTTTAGATGGTTTTAAGTCTTCCTAGTGCCTGGAAGTACATTAGCAAGAATAATTTTAAAAAACACTTTTAAAATATCTTTTCGTTTTTTAATTTTCATTGCTCAATTCTCCTAACAGTTTGCTGTATTAACGCTGCAAAAAAAAGCTACATTATGTTTTGATGTGTATTGTCGTCAAAGATCAATATGGCTTGTCATTTTTAAAGATGATAGATGACAGATGTACATTATATGTAAATAACTTTTCATTTAAAATTAGTAGTTAACAATTTTCATTTTGAAATGGGGAATTGTGTTTGAACAGTAGAGGAATCTTCCAAATAATAATTGTATTCATGGATTCCAAGGCCGTCTTTCAATTGGTTGGGTTTGGAAGTGGCTACGACAGGAACTTTGGAAAAGTCCTATTCTCCAATGTTTCCGTTGTAGCCAACGGGCATAGCCGCAGCCGAAAACGCTTACTGCGGACACGACCTTAGGGCACATATTAGCGATATCAAGGCGCTGTTCAGCATGTTCAGCATCATTATCCCTGTTCATCAGGCATACTTAGACCATTCCTTAAACTTTATACTTTAACTCCCTGAGGAGCCTTCAACCTTAAGCTGCTTATTAGCACAAAGGGGGATAATCCTACATAATACCATCTCAGCCCTTGATACCTCTAATCCCCTTTATACACCTGGATTCAAGAGAAATTCTTTATTTTGTTAGTACTTTTCCTGAGTCCTGTAATAAAAATCGAAAGAGGGGTGTAACTGTAAGCTATCTGCTCTGGAATGGCAAAGGTTGTGTGTTCAAATCCCACCCGAGCATTATGCCTTTGGGTTTTTTTTTCACAAGATTTGGGAAAAGTACTGAATAAACAGTGATTCTAACACACATGGAAGCATGGGTAAAAACACAATAATATTCTTTATCCCTGATGCAAATTTAACATCTATTGAAATAATGTGGCACCCCTCTGTGAGGATTTGAACTGCCTCTCAGCTAGCTACCGGGCAAGCTCGATGGTCTGTTGTGGCAGGACGTCCACCCTAGAGTGGCAAAGGGCTCGGGTTTGAATGCCACCTGAGTAATATACCTGTGGTTTTTGTTGTACACCTACATTTATTTTTCTGGATGCAGTATCCCTTAGCTATTGAAGGATTAATAAAGGCAAAATAAACACAAGGTCGTACTTGATAATTTTCGTTCATGAAGTTGGTGGTGCTTTCTCCTCTTAGTAAGATGCGTTAAGCTTATACCTTTCCTAGTCTTTGGAAATTCGGGGGCCAGATCAAACAGCAATCCAAGCCAAAAAGTTACGATCTAAAATTATACAAAAACAAAATTTCTCCATGGCCATTGCCTGCAGTGTTTTTTTGTTCATCCGAGATGACCCTTGATGATGCAAGGCTTGTCTAGTGTTATTTTAAATTTACTGTCTACATTTTGTTGTTATAAAGCTGCATCGCCCAATTTTTGAACCATTTTTACAGAACAAATTTGACGTAGAGATAGGATTTTCATTTGGTTTTTGTCAATGCAATGCTGTTTAATAGACCAAATTATCAATAAAGATGCAATAAAAGTCACCTGCGAATGTTTCAGCTGAATCCAGTGTCCACTTGTTGAGAAAACAGCAAAATACTGTCACTATACTTTCATGAGAACTGCCTGTTTAGCGAGGTGACAGCAGGTGCCAACCGCATCTCTGCATTCGCGAACGGACACCAGCCCTCGGAGATCTGAGAAATGATTCATACATGAATTGTTGTTTCTCAGATTCAAATTTTTCAACATGCTTTTGTTGATTTATAACCAACACTTGATTTATAATCAATTGGGGGGAACTTCAGACCGACAAATGTTGCAGTATGCTTACTGCCACTACCATCTTTATAACAAGTAGGCTTTCGGATAAAAATTTTTTAACTTTTTTTTCCGGGGGTCATTACCAAAGTAATGTATGACTTTACCTTTCATGACTAATGATCTCTAATAAGTCCAGTTTCAGCAGTTTCTTGAACTTGGTAATTGAGTTGACGGACAAATTGGGATGAGGAGCTTGTTCCACAGGGAAGGGTAACTTTAACCAAATGCTGACCGACCTTGACAAGATAGTTAGTGCCCTCAAGGTGCAGGATAGGCAACTGGAGCTTTATCTGTTAGAATGAGTATGGATACCATTTCAGCAAGCAAATATTTTGTTATAGCATTGATAGCAATGGTCATTGTCTGCACTATTATCCATAGTCCATACAAGTCTCCCGCGTATTCAAACATTTTTGGGACCACTTTGGTCCCACGTACATTGCTTTAACGCGTGAAGAAAATAAACGCGCGCACTTTAACGGGTCCCAATGTTCGAATACGCACGAGACTTGCGCAGTCTATGGTTGCATCAAAAGAGTTGCTTACTGAAATGGCGTCCATAGCATCTTCACATTCCAGCCTGAGTTGCCTATCTTGTGCCTGCTGCACTGTAGGATCTTTGAGTGAGACAACTGATCCATGTAGTTTGGGGAGGGGGCTGTCGCGTTGGTATACAGTGAGAAGATTTCTCTTTTTTTTAAGATCATTTTTTGACTTTAAATTTGGGCGATGGAACTTTAACTTGAATTCTTTGTGGTTTTCCTCAGGTGAGATTCTCTATTGGTGCTGGAGATAGACAGGCACTGCAGCCACCACTCAGCGACACGCTACCGATCACCGGCTGCAAAGTGGCAGTCCTTACACAGCAATTGGGTAAAAATTTATGGCCCCCCCAGAAATGTGTTGTTGTAGTTTTGTATTGTGTTCTCTTTGACTACGTTATGACAGTGCATCCGACTACAGTTTACTCTGGCCATCTTGGCAGAATGCTTCATTTTACTCTTGGAATTTCGAAATTAAATGCCTACAAAAATAAATATGACTCACAAGATTTGACTGACAGGATTTGACTGACAAGATGTGACTGACAAGATTTGACTGACAAGATTTGGCTGACAAGATTTAACTGACAAGATTTGACTACCTTTCTTTGTGCATGTGGCGACACGCCACACAATCACTTGCGAAAAAATTATATCTGAAATCTGAATGACGAGAGCTCTGTCATAGCACACTGAGTGGAGCATTGAGTTGTAACACCATGGAAGTTTGGGTTGACCAAAGAAATGTGACTAGAGCGGGACTTGAACTTGCGACCTCTGGATGAAGATGCCGGCATTCTACCAACTGAGCTATCCAGATTTAATTTTGGTTGTCTCGCTATTTTGTCAAAATCTTTGCCCGGGGGGTGCCAGTCAGAAGCCATTCGACCTGTAACTGCTGTATAGCCAGGGATCACACCTAAGTTTAGGATTCAACCTGGGAAGCAGCAGGAGAGGGATCATCATTAAATTTCCTTCCGCCATGGTTACACCACTGTCTCTTTTCAGAGCCACCAGAGCTCCTTAGAGACACTGATGGAAATTTTGAGTTGTTCCACCACAGCTTGTGGGCCCAATTTCATAGAGCTGCTTAAGCAGAACAAGTTGCCAAGCGCAACAAAATTTTGCTTACCAGAATAAGGTTACTATGAAACTGGGCCCGGTTCAGAGCCATGACAGCTCCTTAGAAATACACACTAGAAATACACACTAGACCACTCGACAATGACACACCACATGATATTATTACGTGGTTCTACCAAAAACCTTCATTTTTAAAGACTTGTTTTCAGTCCATGCAAAGTTTGGAAGTAAACTCACATGTGTTTGTTATTATCCATTGGTGTTTGCAGGCATTCGCAATGTACTGTGTCTCTACAGTGCCGCCATCACAGACAACAAGATTCTCTTTCACTCCAATAGCTACACACGGTTGACAGAAGCCTGCACTGCGTTGTTATCACTGCTGTTTCCTCTGAAATATAGGTAAGAATGCTTGAAGAAACAACTTTTCAAAAAAAGGGGAGGGTCACCACCCTGAATCTTAAAGAATCGTACAAGATAGAAGACTCCTTATGTATGATATCAGGAGCACCCGCACTAAGCGCCCTGGGACTCGAACAGCGCCCTCAATGAGGTCAAAGAAAGACCTCATTGGCTGATAGTTTTTCATGGTGCGCCATACCATTGTTTGACCCCATTGTTCGACGCCATCGATGGCGTTGTAAGCAGTGAGAAATTTCAAACTTCAATCTGAATTCAGACTTTTTAAAGTCTGCTCGGAAAAAAACTGAAGATTTTCTTCAGATAGAGACAAAAACATGCTCTTTGATCTACTTCTCTACTTCTCACATTGCAGAGCTAATTCCCTTGGGAAAACTGTCACAAGTGCCTTGATTATTTCAGTAAAACCCTAGTTAATTACAGTGTATTTCATAGTATGGAAAAATAATATTTTTTGTTGCTTTATTTAACATGTGAAAGTTTGCCTCTTTAATTTAGCTCTTTTAAGTTTGCTAGAAGTTTTGTGGCAGACTAGAGTGTCCCAAGAGGGCGCCAAATATATTTAAATTAAGACTCCAACGAGGGCAGTAGTTAGGGTGGGGCTATAAGGAATGTTGGTATTTACTTTTATTGTCCTTTGGAATGGGTTCTTTTTTAGTCCTATATTGTTCTGGTTGGGTGTATAGTGGGTGTTTAGTATGTACTAGTCAGTCTTGGGTTGAGGTTGGAGGAGAGAAGTCCATCCTAATATTTTGATTCAAGGCTCGCCAAAATCTAAGTCCTGATTATTTTAGAAGTTTCTATCCTGTGTGGATTGAGAAGAAAACTTCCCAGAGCTTGTCCTGTGTGGACTTTGTCCGTTGTGGACCCATCAGAATTGTCCTGTGTGGACCCTCATCGGACACCAAATCCTGAGTGGATTTAGGCTAAGGTGCATTATTGTAGACGAGATGAGTTAGACTGGACCAACCATCCCTAACCCAAAGTTGCCAGAGGCTGTAACTACATGTAAGACTACATGGTGTACAACAGCACACCAGACATCCATCTCCGGGAGGCTGGCGTAAAGAGAGCCATAAAGAGGGCCAGATCTGGCCAAGTGAAAGGAGAGCAGAGGGAAGCGGCCGCAGAGTTGACACCCAAAGCTGCGCAAAAAGGAGACTGGCAAGTTACACCCCCCTCCAAGTCATAGCCAGAGGGAGGAGGAAGAGAACAGTTGAACAGTGGCCTGCAATGGACGATCATGAACAGCGAAAAGACTGTTTGGGGTCGGGCTTAACTAATGAGAATAGGTATTTAGTGTTCTTGACTTAGATAAATTGGGATGGATTAATTAATGGTTAAAATTGTGAGGACAGAAATGTACCTCAATCTAAGTCTTGAGAAAAACGTGTGGAAACAGTCCATTTAGTCCCTCGCTGAAACTCGCTCATTAATTGTAGGTAGCCGTATTGTAGTTTTCAATGTATTTTTGTTGTTGTTGCTGTTTTGTTATTAAATAAGATCAAATTTTGGATGTATATAACATGTTTCTCTAAAAATAATTTATCTTGTGTTCCTGTCTTGGTCTTGCTGTTTAACTGTATAGTCAGCCATGGTGTGACAGAAGCATTTCTGGCGAGTTTAAACCCCATTGCCACTCCATGTTCGTTTTCACACTCGATGCAATTTACCTGGAAAGAATGAACACTCAGTACGATCAACAATCAAACTTCTTCTAACTGTCCCTAAAGCAACCGCATCCTATGGCGGTCGTGCCTTTTCAGTATCCACTCCCAAACTCTGAAACTCTTCATCATTGAATATCAGAGTTACAGAATCTCTGGACATTTTCAAAAGCATGCTTAAAACACATCTGTTTGGCATTGCTTAGGACTACCTCTATATCTATGTTTATCCACTTGTTTTTTGTTATGATGCTAGTGTGAAAAATCTCTTTAATGTGCTCTTATTTACATCCCCTGTACACTTTGATAAACCAAGTATCTTGTAATGTTTACTTTTCTTAAAATTGTGTTTTTTCCAGCACCTCGGGATATGGTCATAGATAGATGGCGCTTTAAAAATATAGAATTATCATTGTTATTAATATTATTATTACTACTATTATTATGCAAAGTACATTGTATGTTCAAGAATATGCTTTCATCCCTCAAATTGCCCAAGGTTGACAAGCAGCACCTCAAATACAGTCCAAGTAAAATTACCCAGATCTGTTGCAGACATAGTTACTTTATATTGTGCCACAGGGGACAAGATTGGTTAATGTTAGAGGGTTCAGGAAACTTGTTTGTGAGACTACACTCACTGCCAGACTTCCGTCTGTGGGGTGTTTTCCTTTCTGTAGTTTTCTGTAGGTTCTGTAGTTTTCTTTAAATTTGCTTAGTGTTTTGTCTTTTGATTTTGCCTGCTTACAATATTATTATAAACCTAGGGATTATCTCGCTTAATCCTTCTCCTGAAGACGAGCAGAGTATACTGTTCGAAACGTCGAGACCAAACCGGCTCTTTTCAGAGCCAACACTCCCTCAAAGAGTTTTACACATGGTTGTACCCGCAAGTTTACTATTTATATTTATATTTATAGTTACTCTTATCCTCCACACCATGCAAAGCTTCAAACACCATTTACCTTCTCCCAGTATTGACTCCCATCCCTATGTATGCAAGTAGTCTATGTATGCAAGTAGTCTGTTAACGTTGACACAAACTGAAATTCTTATCTATATCAAAACTAACCTTGTTATCTGTTTGCCCCTCTCCTCTAGTTATGTGTATATACCCATCCTACCGGCTGCTCTTACTGAGGTTCTTAGTACACCCACTCCCTTCATCATGGGTGTTCACTCATCAATGAAGAACGAAATGGCTGAATTGGTAAGAGAAACACACTTTAGTTTAGGTCGTTCCAAGTTTGCTAACTCTTGTCATCTGTGGATGTGGGTACACTTGTCACGAAAAAGATGGGTTTTCAGTCATCTATGAAGAACAAAATGGCTGAATTGGTAAGAGAAACATAATTTAGTTTAGGTCGTTCCACTGCTTTCATCATTGAATTGTGGTACACTTGTCACTAAAAAAAGGAAGTGGCCAAAGTAGTAAGAGAAACATATTTAGTTTAGGTTGTTCCTAGAAAAATGACACAACAGAAAATTCCTCAACCTTGTTGCCTTATACCTCACAAAAAGTTGCATCTTATATATTGTTTTACCACGGTGGTAAATAAAGGTTAAAGCTACATTACAAAAGGTTTTTCCGATTTGATTTGGAAGTTAATTGGCCGTTTCTCTGGCGAAGAATAAATAATTGTAATTTGTACACCATTTTTTATGTCCTTGCTAAAAGTTGGATGTGATCATAGCGGATCTAGACGGAGGGTGCATCAGTATCCCAGAATGCATCAATCTCTTCTTGCCAAGAGAGGACATCCTGCAAAGGTCGCAAGATCATCTCACATTAGTAAGTTAAATGTAATCCTAGGGCATGTTCTCCAACTCCCTTCTAGATACTGGCATGTCATGGTTGAGTGATCAAGTGCACTGGACTCAAGCTCTGGTGTTTCTCATCAGCAGAATGTGGGTTCAAGTCCCGGTCTTGACCCTTGTGTCTTTGAGCAAGACACCTAGCCATTATTGCTTCGTCCTTTGGATTGGGTGTAAAGCCGTAGGTCAGATTCACCTGCAAAAGTTATCAAAAGTAGTGTAAAATACTGCCATGCCACTGTTGACATCAAAAACACTGGGTTGTTTTCAATGTTGGAAGCAAAATTAGAAAATTTACTACTATATTTTTGGGGTTGTCCAACTGTTGAAAACTTTAACAAAAGGGATCAGGTGTTTGGACAGTGAAGAAGTCCTCACTTCGCCTTTGTGTACAAAACCTGAAAAGAAAAAAAAGTCCATACAGCGAGAGAGCAAAGAGAAAGTCATGATTTACCAAGTTGACAAACATGTGTGTGCACTTGTGTGTAAATGTTTTACTGTGCCCTTTTGTAGGTACTCAATCCAGAGTTGAAGCGGGCGGATCTAGCGTTCCCTTCCCCAGTGGATTCCAACACCAAGTCTGAGATTACTGATAAGGAGATCAGGGCAATCTTCTTGAGGCTGCAGGCGGAGCTGCTGATGGGGTACAGGTCTTGTCTGACATTGATCAGGATACACCCGGAACCTGTCATCACATTCAATAAGGTGAGCGTGTCTACCCGTTGAAACCGAGGACTTTAACAAAAGGGATCTGGGTGTTTGACAGAGCGAGGACGTACTCGCTTCGCTTTCGTGTATAAAACCATTGGGGACGTCGCTAAAAAACCAAACAATGGGAGAACAAAGAGAAGTCCTTGATTTACGGGATTCACAAACCTTTGTGTAGTGGGTGTTGGTTTGTTTTAATAAATCTTAATGCACATGACGTCATTTGAGTAGGGCGCCCTCGCCTAGAGGTCAAAAGGAGGCTACTCATTGGCTAACCCGTTGCGCCACGCATACACAACTGTGTGGGTTTCCGTTGCTTCATCACAGTTCAAAAGAAGTTGTGCTCTATCATTCAAAATGGGGTGTATTCTATTGTTCAAAAGATTGTATTCTATCTTGTCTAGGATAGGTATTTTCTTCGGTTATACCTGAGTTGACAACAAAGCTGTTTGCATTAAAGATTGTTGAAATAATTTTCAGTTATTTGTATCAAGAATTCTTGTATTTTTTATTTTGTTTCTTTCTCCATAACAGGGTTTGTTCATGTTCCAACGGGTGTTGGTCGGTGAGGAATTCTTAAGCAAAGTTCTGGATAGCATGAGTTTCGCCACGTACGTCAATGAGAAAGGTCCACCGTACAGGGTATGCAATATATTTGACAAGGTAAGAATACTCTTCTTGAAAGTTACAATTATTGGGGTCTAATCTCTAGCTCCAAAGAATTTTATTGAACGGTATTGTACATGATTGGTAGAGCTGACAAAATAGATGTAGACAGTGTCCATGGTTGGTGTGATCAACCATATACATGAAATAACAACTTTGTAAAAGTTTGGGCTTAATCCGTTCTGTAAGTCAGGAGAAAATAGGGAAAAACCTTGCACAATTTTCAGCATGTAAACACATTGTCCTTAAAATCTGCTGTTGCTGAAATCTGCTGTTGCATGATTTTTTTTAGGTTTTCAGAGACATTTTTCTTGAATGTGACTTCATTTCAGAGGGAAATATTTCACAGGAAAAATAAATCTTTCTAGTATGGTGTTCACAATCAGTAAGCTTGGTTGTCAAGCTCAAAACAACTCAACGTTGTTTCTAATGGCTCAATATCTCTCTGTGTTTGTTAGTTGGTGGCCAACATTGCGGACACTGTGTCACAGGAGGAAGGCCACCCAGAGAGGGCGCTCAAGAACATCCGCGACGTCGGCGACTATCTGTTCATTAATGTGAGTATCATCATTATTATTATTTTTATTATTTTTCATTTCTAAATCAATGTGACCAAGAAATAAATGAATAAAAACGTTCCACCATTTTGTGGAGTCATAACATTTGATTTTACAAAATGGCCTGTCGTGTCGTGGCCGAGCGGATAAGAGCACTGGACTCAAGCTGCGGTGTTTTTGATCAGCAGAGTGTGGGTTTGAGTCCTGGTTGTGACACTTGTGTCCTTAAGCAAGACACTTACCATTATTGCTTCGTCCTTTGGATGGGACGTAAAGCCATAGGTCCCGTGTGTTGTGTAGTGTATGTTAAAGAATCCAGTGCACTTATTGAAAAGAGAAGGGGTTCCTGGTTTTATTGGCTGCATATTGCACCACAGCACCTTGTAAACCATTATTACATGGTGCTATGTAAAGGAAAAAGTCTCATACTTCAAAACATATCTCCATGTACCTTGTCAGAAAAATACTGAGAGCTTTGAGATGCCCATCAGGAGTAGAATAAGCACTATATAAGAACTGCGTATTATTATTAATATTACTATTATTATTATTATTATTATTATTATTATTTGAGGTCTCAAACCCGTACCGGCAGCAGCCATGTACAAACAGTTTACTTGCATGTATTACAAGTATTTCATGCATTGTGTGTCCTTTATGCAAAAGTAATTTTATGTTTCTTTCAATTTGAAACATCATCTATCCAATTCGTTGTATGGAGAAATGTTTTAAAAACTAATTGTTCGGTGTTTGGATGAAAAAACAAACGATGTGACTTCTTCCGATTGGTAAATTTTTAGTGGGTGTTCAAGGTGACCTGCTTCTTTTTACCCTGACAGGAAAATCCAACCAAGTCGACGTACCTGGAGAAGATTCCACGGCCAACAGAGGGCGCTCACACACGCATCAACCAGATGCCCTTTCCGCATCTTGACGAGACGCTGGTGGGGGAGGTCATTGAAGACGGGCTCAATAAAGCGGTTAGTATCTGCATACACCACGTCTGCTCAATAAGAACATCAATACCACCTCTACTTAGACCCTCGACACCCCCCCCCCCCCCCCACCCATCAAAATAAAAACTCTAGCAGCTTTCAGTTATAATCATTTTGCTTGAGGAAAAGAATGTAGATGTAGGTTCTTCTAAGCAGGATTTGAAACTTTGCATGGTGGAAGTATAACTAAGTGAGGTTTGCGGTAACCCCATATGAAAATCTCTTTTGAGTAGTGTAGGTTCTGAAAAGAACCGGTGGTTAACAACTCAACGTTTCAATCAGTATGCTCTGATCGTCTTCTAGGTTCTTCTAGTCATATTTTCTAGTCATGTGATATCCCTTTTGACCCCCAGATCTTGCAGAGCTTGAACCAGAAGGCAAGCAAAGTAAGACACCAGAAGGCCCAGAATGTGCCACTTGGAACCAAGATCAGCCGGTATGAGGATCGTATGAACGCCATTAATAATAGCGCCAGGAGGTTAGAGGTCCTCAAGACTTGCATTGGGCACATATTCGACAATAGGATCTTAGATGCCAAGAAGGTAAGACAGTTGATTGATCCATTAAGCTCATAGAGTTGTGTGTTTTACAGGGCACCGTAAATGCAGAATCCCGCGTTAGGCAGAGCCAGGAAATTGGGCCCAGGGCAACCGTGACCATCCGTCGATTTCACCAAACTCTTCCTAACTTAGGATTAATCTTAGGACTTAGGACGAGTCCCAGCCTTGCACTGTAACATGTAAAGCTTAAGATTAATCCTAAGTTAGGACTAGTTACTCGTCCTAACTCGAGATAGGATTAATCTTAGCGTTTTGTGAAATCGGCTGCACAGCCTCTGTCGTCTCTGTGTAATTGCAGGCCTGGGTCTCATTTCATGGATCTGCTTACCGCCAAATTCTGCGCTTGGGATCACCATTTTCCGCTTACTGTGCAAGCACCAAATTTCTGCGTAAGCTGTGTAAGCTAAGACTGCCTAGTAATATGGAGTACACACGCGCACAAGTGAAAATTCCCTGCTAACCTGTGGAGTACGCTTGATGTAAGCTTAGAATTCCCTGCTTGCGTAAGCGTAGATTGTTTGCTTACGATAAGCAGAGCCATGAAATTGTGCCCAGAAGTATCATTCTTTTAAACATGTTAAATGATTACAGTCAATGTGTGGTCGTGTCCGCATTAATATCTTTGTTAGTGGCTATGGCTTATTCTTCGACTTTATAGCCATAGCCAGAGTCGCTTGATTGGGACATATCCTGAGGTTGTATCCGAATTGGCGGCTACGGCTACAGCTTTGACTGTTGCTAAGGGTGTTGCTCAGGACATCCTGTATACTTCAAGGCATGATGACGCAGCGATCCAGCCGTAGCCGTAGATGTAGCCGCCAATTCGGTAGGCCTTAGTCTGAGTAATTATTTCTGTCTTTCAGCTGTTCCCTGCAGTACTACGCTCCTTGAAGAGCCGTGTTACCAGACTAGCCTTGGTCAGGCAGCTGGCGCTGCACGTGCAGGAAAACCGAGCTGTTCTGGAACAGCAGCAATTCGACATGGTTGTCAGACTCATCAATTGTGCATTACAGGTAAAGGTATTGGGGCATTTTTCAATAGATAGGTTGCAATATGACGTAAATCGGCCATCTTTACGGGCAGTTTTGAACACACAGTCATGTGTTCGGCGTGAGAAGTGCGTGCAGCATGCGCACATTTCACAAAACTTGTTGCATGATTTGTAATAATTTGGTGTTGAACAAAGAAAAATTTAGTTCAGCTGGGCTTAAATATGAGACTTCTGGATTAACATGCTGGTGCTCAACCAGCTGAGCTATCTAGCCCTAATGTTGGCAGTCTCCAAATTTTGTCATCTTTGGGGGTGCCAGGAAACTGACTGGGTAAATTTGGGGTTCACCAAACGTTCTGGGTAGTGTGGGTGGTGGGCGGAGAAGGAATCTGATAACCTGGGGTCACCATGAGCGCCTGTAGGGGCCACCTTAATCTTGTCAACACCGACTGTGTGCAAAGACAATGCAATGTAACTGATGAAATTACTGTAATATCAAGTAATATTACAAGGGAAACTGACTGGGTAAATTTGAATAAAGAAAGATTTACTAGCGCAGGACCTCTGGATTAACATGCCAGCGCTCTACCAACTGAGCTATCTAGCCCTAATATTGACGGTCTCCTATTTTCAATATCTTTGTTTGGGGGTGCCAGTCAGAAGCCATTCAACCATGTAACTGTCATATAGCCAGGGATCACACCCAAGTTTACGATACAACCTAGGAAGCAGCAGCAGAGGGATCACCTTAAGGGGATGCGACTTTTTATTTCAAATATCAACGATATCATGATGTCATATTGCAGGCTGGCATAATCTATCATTCAAAACCACAGTGAATGAAATTGAATGGTCAGACAGTAGAAAGGTTTTGTATTGAAATATGATTTACCTATGATTGTTAATAATTTTGAAAGGTATACTGGGGTGATTCAGTTTGCCTATAGCTGTACCCTTGACTACCCAGTGTGGGCTAGCCTTTGATTCTGGGAGACAGCTTTTCATCAAGATTTGGAGACCAAAGTAACAAAGTATTATATGTTATGTTTTGTCCAGGAGGATTCATCGAGTGAAGAGTACAGCCTCAGTATGGCCATGCTACCACTGATAACTGCTTTCTGCAGAGTAAGTTTCTACTTGTCCCTAAATTAGTCAAATTAAATTAAACCAGCGGATAAGTTCTGTCCAGGTCAAGGTTTTTAACACGCCGTTAATTCACCTTGTTTGAAATTGGGTGGCGGAGAAAACATGGGAGAAGTTCACAATGCCTGGGGCTTCATTTGTTTACAAACCGCAGAGACTTGGATCAATACTACTGGAAAACAAGCAGAGGGTCTCTAATGTACATGTCTCAATAAAAAGCCACACTACACATCTTAGTTAAATATAATGACCTCCAAATGTTACTGATCGCTCCAAAACCGCAAGTTTGGTTAAACTTCACTTAATCAACCAGTCAAACCGCAGAGTGCTCAGTGGGGTGCATTGGCACAGGGCTTGTCTTTAGTGCATCAGAGAACTTGCCTTTCAGCGGGTAAAACCATGTCTCTCATAGAAATACAGTCCGATGGAAATCCATTCGACAACAAATTGACATCGGGAGAATTGTTACCCAACTACCTGTCCTGGACTAATTTTGACAAGACCCCTACATTTTAAAAAATTACTCATTTGCCAATAAGCCATTAGTGAGTAAGGTTTGAACTATGTCTGGTTTGCCTGTAGCTGTACCCAAAATCACCTAGAACATGGTAGGAGAACCTGCTTTGTTATCCAGAAGTACCCAATGTAAACATTTCCCACCTTTGTGTATTTCATTTTTTCGTGACAGAGACTTATGCTCTGGGGTGATTCAGTTCGCCTACAGCTGTACCTAGAGTTGCCCTAAACAGGCTAACAGAGCCTGCTTTGGTACCCAGAAGTACCCATTCTAAACTTCTCCTGTGTTCCATTTTTCCTTGACAGAAACTATGCACTGGGGTGATTCAGTTCGCCTATAGCTGTACCCAGGACCACCCAGTATGGGCTAGCCTTCGGTTCTGGGAGACGGCGTTTTATCAAGATGTGGAGACCAACATCAGGCAGCTGTACATTTCTGAGTATGACACCAAGTGTGACGTAAGTCTTGAAATTGTCTTTCGTTCCATGTAGTTTTTTCTTGTATTGTTTATCAGAAATATTTGATGACTGGCATGCAACTTTTCAGCAGATTTCCTCATCGTTGGCTTTTCTGCAGTGCCGTTGAAATTTGAAAAACATATCCATAAATACCTGGGACAGTTTATCCGTTCTAATTGGTCAAGAGGAGACCACGTGACCATGTGTTAATGGGCAATATAAACATGACGGGGAGTGATTAAACATGGCCTGAGGAAATTGAGTCAAAAGAGGGCGCTATGTATCAGTGCGCACAAATTTCACGGCCTAAGTTAAGTTGGTAGGTTGCATATTTTGCTCTCGCAAGTTTTTTGCTTGCGATAGTTTGCAACTTAGGCATGCAAGTTTTAAATTTGCTCGAGGAGCTACATAGCGTTCAACATGGATAGAAACTCAATGCAGAGTCGAGTCGATCTGAGGCTAAACTGTCAGATTTGTTCTCAACTTTTAAAGGTGTTTGATATTTTTAATGGAAAGGCACTTACGAATATGAATCAGAGAGTGGTTACTCAGTCTTAAATGCTATTTAAAACCTTGCAGGGTCTTTTTTCGTGCGATAAAGGACCTCTCCTTTGGCTCGGTCCTTCACCGCACAGCCACAGCCTTGCCGGTTTTAAACAGCCTTTTGAGACCTCGTCGCCACTCTTATAATCCCGTTGTACAAAGCTCTAAATAATATTTGTTTTGCTATTTCAGTCAAATGACACCTTCACAGAATCACCCAGCAACTCGGCCAACGGATTCATCACGTCCAGTGAGCGGTCACCGCTCGAGATCGCCGCCGAGCAACTCAGACTATGGGGGCAGCGTGACCGGGAGGAGCAGGACAAACTGGTGCAGAATGAGGAGAGCATCGTCTACAGTCAAGCAATACATTACGCTAATCGCATGGTGTGCATGAGAGTGCCACTTGATATACAGAGGGGCCTGAAGAATTCTATCTTCATGGATGGGGAGAGTGGCAGTAGCAATTTAACCAGCAGGTGAGTAGGGTGTTGAATATCTTCGAAATTCCTTTTATTTTTATTACAATTGGGTGTTTTCAAAGTGTTTTCAGTGTGTTATCTAAGGTGTTTTTGTAATGTCTTCAAGTTGTCTTTTAAGTGTTTTATAAATGTTTTGAAGAGTCTTCTGAGGTGTAGCCTATGTGTTTGTTTCAGTGTTTTATTTGTGTATTTTTTGTTTTATAATTGTTTTTTAAAGAGTTTTAAGTCTTGTCTAGGGTGTTTTGTAAGTGTCTATCAAGTTTTGTCTAAGTGTTTTAAAAAGTTTTCTGAGGTTCTTTTTGAGGTGTTGCCTAAAATGTTTTAAAGTGTTTTTAAGTGTTATTTGATTGTTTTCTAAATGTTTTTTGGAGATGTTACTTGTAGGTGTTTTGTGAGTGGTTTTTTTGTGTTTTCTTAATTTTAAAGTGTTCTATAAATGCATAAAAACCTCGGTTAAACATGCACGATTTCTTTTTATGGCAGTAGCGTCAGTGGCAGTGACAGTTACAACGCGGAGAACACATTCGAAAGCGACAGCCATGACGTGTCGCACCAAGTGATCAAGTTCATCAGCCGGTTTGTGGACAAGGTTTGCACTGAGGCTGGAGTTGCCTCGGAGCACCTGAAGAACCTGCACGCCATGATCCCAGGTCAGTCGAACATCATCGTGTCTCGATTTTCCAACAATGTCGTATCTCGCATGAGAGAGGCTCAGTGTAAAAATGTTGCTTAAGTTTTTGTGTGTAACCCACCGGACTCAAACTCTGGTGTTTCTGAACAGCAGAGTGTGGGTTCGAGTCCTGGTCTTGGCATCTGATTAGAGACTTAGGAAAGCTAGGTGCTAGCCAGGGCCCAATTTCACATAGCTGCTCGAGCAGAAAATATTGCCTAACAATCTTCTGCTGAGCAAATATGAGCAGGATACCAGTCTGGTAAGCATAATATTTTTGTGCTTAAACAGCTCTATGACATTGGTCCCAAGTTTACCAGGTAATTTTCAAGTATGTCCATCGTTCTAAGCATGTGCACATTAGCAACAACAATTTATTTACCTGGTAAGTTTGCTGCCACCTAGTGTCCCAAATAGTATAGGGATGTTGTGGAGTTTGTGTGAGGTGAGTGGGCTTACAGTGGTTTTATGTCACAAGGCGTTAACAGGGATTTCATATCACCCATGTCTTTGTCTTATCAGGTATGGTAGCAATGCACATAGAGACACTAGATGCTGTCAACAGAGAAAGCAAAAGGCTGCCTCCAATCAAGAAGGTAAACTATTGCTTCTTCCTCCTCCATTCCAATCCCATAACTCACCTAATCCCCAACCCGCCATGTCTTCTAATTCCCAATCCCCATCTCCCTTAATCCTCTATTTTTGAAATCATTCATCTCCTCTCATCCACCAATATCCGTCTCCCTTGATTCCTCAATCCCCCATCTTATTTAATCCCCGATCCCTTATCTCTTCTAATCCTTCAATCTCCCATCTCCCCTAATCTGACAATCCAAAAATTATCCACCCCCTAATCCAACAATCTCCTCTCTTCCCTAATCCCATAATCTCTCATCTAGCCCAATTCAGTAATATTTTATCTCCAAATTAATTCACCTGATTATTTAACCGTTTCTCTCACCAGCCCAAGATACTCAAACCCTCATTTCTACCAGGTGAAGAGAAAATCATGGACGGTTTACGAGGGTACCTGCTACCAGACGGGCGTGAGGACGGCATCGGAGGGGTAATGGGCGGACCAGCTTACCTCCCAGCTGAAGGTGCAATCTTCCTAACCTCATACAGGGTTATATTCAAGGGTACTCCCATTGATATTCAAGGTAGGTTTGGACTACTGAGGGGATACTTAATGATATTTTTGTACTAACATTTTCAGTTTTGGGGTTTTCGTTCCCTACACTGATAATTTACTGTTTGCTTTTTCCGGTCACAGCTAGGAATTAAGAATTGTGTCGATGTTACTCATCCAGAGAGATATATATTTCAGTTTTTTTGGGGAGGTATTTAAACAAAAAAAACAACAAACAATTAATAAGGGGGGGGGGGCTTCCCCAAAAAGTGTGCGCAGGGAAGCAAGAGTTAGCACTGTAGTCAATATTGACCTGACTCACCGGATTCAAGCTGTGGTGTTTCTGATCAGCAGAGTGTGGGTTCAAGTCCTGGTCGTGGCACTTGTGTCCTTGGGCGTGTTACTTAACAAAAATTGCTTTGTCCTTCGGATGGGACATTAAGCCGTAGGTCCCATGTACTAGGATTGGTAGTGCTCGTAAAAGAACCCAGAACACTTATCATGGAAGAGTCGGGGTTATCCCCTGTGTTTCTGGTTCACATAGCAAGCACCCTTCTTTACAGGTTTCCTCAGCCTTGCGAGTTACAGTGATTCAGTTCACTTATGAGGCATCCTGGGTTTGATTACCAGAAATATATAATAGTAATAGCTCAATACCAAATACAGATGGTTGGCCCTCTGCCGGATTCATTACCACATCACCTGACACCTACTAATTGTTGTTTTATTTGTTGTTTCATGCAGCATGTGAGCAAGTGGTGACAAGGAGTTTTCCCGTCTCAGCATTGTTCAAGGAGAAGAAAATCCCAGTAGGCGGCCTCGCTAACTCTTTACACCTGGAACAGTTCATGCAAGAGGGACTGCAGCTCAGATCGGTCACCTTCCAAGTGAGTTGTAAACAACAACTTGTAAACAAACTAGTAAACCAAACGGTTCAACTCCACGGTCTGAACACCCAAGAAGGAAATGACTTGTGACTTTTTGTGTTTGTCGTCTGTTTTTCCCACAGATACTCCCCTTGTTATTTCGTCGCATTCACTGAATAATTATCTTTTTACCTTCTTACCACCTTTGATTTTGTTTTGGGGCGTTTTCAACCTGTTGTGGTTAAACCAGCCCCTTCGTTCTACCCCCCTTTTGTCTCCGTCTTCAATGTTCATCCCATGCTTTTTCTGTGTGCTTTCTGTCTCTCTTTCTCTTTTCATTTCTTTACACTTTTGACTGCTTTTGTCACACCAGTTTACCTGTTTCTGTGTGTTGTTTTGTCATTTAGCCTTCGAGAAAGATGGTCAAAACATCGGGCCATTAACTATTTTTTGCATTTACACCTTAGGTCCTTTCGTGTGATATGTTTCTCAAATGAGTAAACAAAACAAATAGGGTTGTGGGTGGTGCTGTTTAACACTAGCAGTGTCCCTGGCCGACAATTAGGGGGCACTTGTTTCTTACAGGGAAGTATTTGAGAAGGTACTAACTCACAGTACATCCAAAGGCCACAGAGAAGCGACTTGACTACAGCGAAGGCCCTAGGCTGCAATGACAACATTGACAATCGGGGCTTTTTCAGCATTCTGGCCATAGCCACTGTTGAAGTCGTCAATTCGAACATGTCCCAATATCAGAGCTGCCAACTCTCCCTGATTCTGCAGAAAGATCCCTGAAAATAAATCAATCTTCCCATGTTCTGATGGAAAAGTTTAAAACCCTCCCTGATTATGGAAACTTGTTCCCTATTATGTTGAATGTAATTCTAAATTTCTCCCTGATTGTCGTACAAAATCTCGCTGACTGCAAGATGCAAATGTTGGCTGATCTCCAATATCCAGTTTTTTTCAAAAGGAATGTTTCAGGTTATATATGTTGATTGGATTTTGTATTAGCCTTTCATGAGTGGGTAGTGTGTAAAGACTTGGCCTCTCACCACTGTGGCCCTGGTTTGATTCCCAGCTTGGTCCATACGTAAGTGCAGTTGTGCATTCATTCTCTCCTATGCCTTGAGGGGTTTTCTCCGGGCCCTCTGGTTTTCCTTCCTCCGGAAAGATCAGACATTTTCGATCTCTGGCTGTGCTCTGTGGTCATTTATGGGTTGATGGGACTGGCTGCTGAAGGCACCTTTACATGCCTTCTGCTCGGCTGCATTTTACTCCGCAATTCAGCTTCTCAGCTGTGTGTAAGGATGATTAGCTTCCCAAATAATATTACACTGTATTAATGTGTTAATTGATCCTCTTTGTTTTAGCTCCTTAAGATAGCCTTTGATGAGGAAGTAGGCGCGGAGAGAGTAGAGTTGTTCCGTAAGATGTGTGGTCGGATCCGCTACCCACAAAGCCTCTACCAAACCTTTGCATTCCATGGCTCCACCGTCTCACCCTTGCTCTCCGTTCAGATGAAGCAGAAGGAGAAGACTGCCACCTTGAGGTGAGATTCAGCCAGCTGTTTCTCAGAAGCATGCTTAGGCCGTATCTGAATTGGTGGCTACAGCTTTGGCTATGACTGTTGCTAAGGGTGTTGCTTAGGTCGTCCTATACTTAACGCATGTTGACGTGGAAGTCTAGCCGTAGCTGTGGCCGCCAATTTGGACACGGCCTCAGACTAATAGCTTAAAATGAGGGAAGCTCATGAAAGATGCCAGAAATCGGCCTTGAATTTATCACGCGACTGCTATCACTGTCTGACATGTACCTTTGAACTTTAAACTTGGTGTCTTCAATAGGCAGTGTGGTTTAGCACGCTCTCCAAAATGATACCTTTCCAAGCATGTGTGTGTAGCAAATAACACACTCGAGGAATAAGATGCTCAACGTGCTATGCACCACATGTATGTACACTTGTGCGCAAGCAGTATTGGCTCCTTGCACCAGAGTCGTGACTACCGTCTGCTATGCTCGCCATTTTGGCAGCTAAATTGCACGCAAACATTTTGGTGAACGTGTAAATGTCGCTTTGCCTAAAATGTGCACTTTACCGTAACGCGCACAGAAACATTGACCTTCAAAATGATGCAGGCAAGATGATGAAAACCGGTGTAATGGGTCAGTAGGAGGCTCAATGAAACTACTGACTAATAATATCAGTGACTGTTGAAAGACAAGGGACCAGACTAGCTTAGATTTAGCGTGAACATTACAACTCTCCTAGTGAAATCATTGAATATGCTGCACCTTATCAGCTGCATCTAGGATTGTTGCTAAGGGTGTTGCTAAGAATGCCCTATACTTCAAGCCATGATGACAAGACGATCTAGCCGTAGCCACCAATTTGGACACGGCTATACACCCTAGTCTGTTATACAGGGCACCAGTCTAGCTGTAGCTTTTACAAATCAAATATATCAACTATAAATACCACGAAAATTCCCTTCTCTTTTCCATTTTTGAGAAGTGTGAACCAGGTCCCAATTTCATAAAGCTGCTTAAGCAGTCAATAGTATTTAACAGTTTTCAGCTAAGCAAAAATAAGCAGGAAACCAGTTGCAAATAATACATGATACAGCATGGTTTTTTGGCTGGTAGCCTTTTTCTGGTAAAACACAATTCTGCTTGAGAGCAGATGTATAGCATATATAGTGTCCACTGTTATAGAGCTGCTTTACTGCTGTTTTTGTGCTTACTGCTTACTGTACGATTTCCGTTTCATAGCGCTGCAAACCGTAAGCACTTGAAAAGGCATGTCGACCTTCCGGCGGTTACTGTAAGCAAAGGACTGGCTGTCGGCCTAAATTTTTGCTAACATGTGATTATATTTAAACTTAAGCAAACTTCCTGGTATAGTAAGCGGAAAATTTGCTTACCTGTAAGCAGCTCTATGAAATTGGCTGCTGGTTCAACTGTGTAATTTGTTATCGTTTGCCCTGCCACAGGAAACTTGCCACAAAGACGCTGGCGAGAGGGAAGAAGGTAGTCACTGGGAGCAGCCATCACAAGTCCAAGCTGGCCCCACGGAAGGACCGCTATGTCTTGCCAGTCGAGCCCCTCGTTCCACAGCGACCACCGTCAGTGGCAACGCTGCAGCGCCAGATGAATGCAGCGAGTTTGGACAGCATCGTGGTGGACAGTCGACCAAATAGCGTACTCTATGAGGAAGAGGACCTTTCTAGTAAGTCCAACCAAATTAATACTCTTTGATTTTACATCATTTGATGCCTGATTTTAATCAGTCTAGTCCTGACAGACCCCATCATCATGTGTTGATTCATGTTTCAGTTAGTTTATTTTTCCTGAACACAAAAAAGACCACTTTGGGAGGAACAAAGTTCACGGACGACTGTGGATGGACGTTTTGTCAAGACGTTTGTGCACAGTTTTATCATAGTTTGATATGATCTTACAGTGGACATCTCAAATTTTTGTCAGCTGTTCGTACAATGTTTTGTTGAAGCATGCTTACAACATTGGTAATTGTCAAAGATCTGTATCCACGCTTTACGTGACCAAACCGGAACATGAAATAACAAACCTGTGAAAGTTTAAGCTCAATCATTCATCAGAGTCATGAGAAAATAGTGGGGGGAAAAAAGCTCCATACATTTTCAAGCGTCAGTTTTTGGCCTTGCAACATCAAAAGTAAATAAATTATTTTTAAAATGTAGCATTTTAATCGTACCAATTTCAACAATCTTTATACCATTTGAGGTTTGTGCAATTTATATTTTCAATCTTACCATTGTTGGGCACAAACTGAAAAACAATCTTGTATTTACATTTAACAAAAAGTAAATTGAAAAAGGACAATTTTTAATTAACAAAAAATAGAAAGCAACTAAAATGAAAGGAATATATTTTAAAGATGTCCATGTTTTCACTACAGATGATGAGTCTCAGATGAGAGTTCGAAGTCGAGCCGGGTCGTACTCATCAGGTTATTTACAAAACCGGATTGATTAACCCGGTTTATCGGTTAATCCGTTTTTAACTAATCTCTTTGCTCTGCTCATGAGTAGTAGTTATTCATTACATGGCTGAAATGCGCTGAGGTTTTTTGTCGCCTGTGAAACATCATCGCTAGATTGTACTGGATTAAACCAGTAACTCATAGATTGTCTTTTTGAGCTGTTAGAAGATTGATTGGAACACTTGAATCTAGTATGTGATCTGCTCATTGAAAATTGTGAAATATGCTGTAACTCGTGGAATGGTACAGGCAGGCTTCTTCCTCGGAAGGGGGTATAAAGGACATTGTTCCCTAAGTATGGAACATTTTTTAAGGGGCACCAAAGCCACATTTAGGAGGCCCAGTTTCATTGAGATGGTAAGCATTTAAATTTGCAGAACTTGGTTACCAGCCAATACACCCTGTGATGCTCATTGCTTGTGGCTGGTTCCCTGCAAATAAGAGTGGTACTCAGTTATAAAGATCACTCTTACCTCTTTGTGAAATTGACCCCTGGGCCTGTATGCCCTCTGTAATTCCAGGGAGGCTCTCAGAAGAACAAAACAACCAAACTTACAACTTATTAGGTTGAAAGTTTGTACTGGTGCTAAACATCCTCGGAAATGGCCATCTGAAAGCCTCATCAAGTTTCACTGTACCAGAATTTGATAAATAGGTGCATCCTAAATTGTCTGACCATTTGAAAGCTAATTTTCCACCGAATTACAAACAAGTGGAGTCCCAGTTTTGAGAAAAATCACTATATTCCATGAGCAGGTCACATTTGGTTTGAAAATTTGCTGATGATCACGTAGAATGTAAGCCAAGAAGCTATTAAAGTCTATATTAACCCGAAGGCCCCTCTCCCCTACCGCCATCCCCCGGACGGGCATTCACAGTTGGCTTTGACTGACTGACATGTTGCAAGAAAAGTATAGTCAAGTACCAAATATAGCTGCATATCTAACCTTGACTCATCAAGTTACAAATCATCGTACAGATAACTAGACTTCTGATTCCTTTGGCCATGAAAAACTACATTCTTCCACAAGAAAAAAATGATCTTTTTACAAGAAACTGGGATGTTCTTACTTGTGAAAACCTTGTCTAGACTCGAGTAAATCCACAGAACATCCTTGCATTTTACTTCAAGGTCCACATATTGGATGTCATTGGTGTACGATTAGTTCTTACACCATAAGTACATGTCGCTAGTGTAGCAACCTGATATTGTAAAGCGTAAGATTTGTGCTTAGCATGAAGCAAAATGATCTATTGTGTAGGATTAACGCCATGTAGATTCTGTCTTCAATCAAACCCAGTAACAGACCAATGTATTAAGCCCTGCCTGGTGTAGCGACTGCGTAGCTACTGAGCCACGTGGGCGACACATACAACATGGTGGGTTACGCTGTGCGAAGCAATGCACCTTGCCATATACAAAATACACATCACTATAACCCAAGTAGACCTTATGCGTTGACGTCATCACGCCGCCATCTTAACTGAGCTACCTTCTTCGGAATCTCTGAGAGAGGGCGCTCTATTCATATGACATCATATTCATAAGGTCTGTTGTGATGTGTCGGATCTTTGAGCGCAGCATGAAGCGGTGGAGCTTAGTGGATTGGTCAATTAACACACTATTTTGACATTTTGAGTAGTGAAATTTACATCTGGCTGTTTGCAGATTTTGGCTTTGATGCCTCGCCAAGATGGGGACGTAGATCTAGAAGTCAAGGCGGGTCGTTTCTCTCAGGTTAACTTAATCAAGTCCAGTCTAATTCCATTAGTTATTTTAGCTAATTACAAATCTGAAACAGGGTAAATCCAGTCAGTGCTAACATGCCACAGTGATAAGGAACTCAGGAATTCGAGAATTTTTCGGTACATAACTTGTATGATCAAATGTTTTACAGGGCTTTGTAAACGCAGAAATCTGCAAGAAACAGTGAGATGAAATTGAGCCAATTTTGTACATGTTGGAAATATGAGTACATGTACTTTGCCACATACATGCTTTGAACAATCAGACAGAACAGACTGGGAGAAGTCACACATGTGAGTCGTCAGTTGAATTGAAAACAAAGTGATAAAATATTTTTACGATGTGGTTTATTTTATTGTAATTGTACGTTTCATCATGAGATGCAGAATCTCAAAGTTAGGATTTTGTGTTGATGTGAAACAAAAATGATAACTTGAAAACTGCATTTATCTCAATAATTATCTAAGCCTAGTTCTGTCTGATTTTGCTGAGAATATGTCAAATTTGCAAAAGTCTAGATGAACATTGGGGATTACTGGAATACTGAAAAACCCTGGCTGTGCTAGAATTGGCAAACTGGTTGTGACTGGATTGGCAAACTGGTTGTGACTAGATTGGCAAACTGGTTTTGACTGGTTTGGCAAACTGGTTTTGACTGGTTTGGCAAACTGGTTGTGACTAGATTGGCAAACTGGTTGTGACTGGATGGCAAACTGGTTGTGACTGGATTGGCAAACTGGTTGTGACTAGATTGGCAAACTGTTTGTGACTGGTTTGGCAAACTGGTTGTGACTAGATTGGCAAAGTGGTTGTGACTAGATTGGCAAAGTGGTTGTGACTGGATTGGCAAACTGGTTGTGACTGGATTAGCAAACTGGTTGTGGCTGGATTAGCAAACTGGTTGTGGCTGGATTAGCAAACTGGTTGTGGCTGTATTGGCAAACTGGTTGTGACTGGATGGCAAACTGGTTATGACTGGATGGCAAACTGGATGTGACTGGATTGGCAAACTGGTTGTGACTGGATGGCAAACTGGTTATGACTGGATGGCAAACTGGATGTGACTGGATTTGCAAACTGGTTGTGACTGGATGGCAAACTAGTTGTGACTGGATGGCAAACTGGTTATGACTGGATTGGCAAATGGGCATGACTGGATTTGCCCTGTTTTCATTCCTTTCTTTCTATTCCTCTAAACAAAAACTCTCAAATCTGGTCATTTTCTTAAAGGCATATAACTTGAATGATAACTTGCTTTATAGTTTCAACTACTCATTCTACAAGCATTTTAGAAGTTCTAGAAATTCCAATGTAGACAACTTCTGCAAGATGTTTAACTTGGATGATAATTGGCTTTAAAGTATCAACTATTCATTTTTTAAACATCATGGATGCTCTCTAAAATCCCTCTCCTCTGGGAAACTTTATGCAAGTCATTTTATTTGATTGCTTTATAGTAATGAACTACTCTTTTTAAGGCTTCATGGGTTTCTTATATTCTATTATTATTATTGGGGTTTTTTGTTTTATTTATTTATTTATTTTTATTTTTTTGCTGTCACTACAAATTTGTGATATTTTCTTTTTACAAAAGTTACAAGTTCAAAGCTGGTCCAAAAACACCTGTGAAGATCAAAATTTTACTTTCTCCCGAGAACCTGTGTTGAGTACATTTCTGGCAACTCCAACCAGAAACATGTGACCTCCGGATTTACGTGCTGGTGCTCTACCAACTGAACTATCAAGCACTGTGTTTTTGGTCCCCTTATTATGTCAATAAGTTCAAGTACTTGAAAATAAAATAGCTACCGTATATTTTAAAAACACAAAATCAGCAGAAAAACCAGTACCATAAAAATTCCTTGTTGTGGAAGTGTTTTACGAGTAGCTCTCGGAAATTGTTCCAGTCATTTAGTGAAGTTCACAACGGGAACTTGTTTTTGGTCACAGTTGCCAGAACGCGCTCCCTAGTCTCTAAAGCTTAGTTATGGCTCCTTTAGAAGCATCTGCATGATCAGTTTGAAATAGATACTTAAAATACAGGGTTTTCAAGTAGGATAGATATTTCATCTTGAAGGAGTTGTACACCGTTTAAAAAAAATTTTTGAAATGAAAATCTACTTGGGAAAAGCCCTTATTTAGAATCCAATATGTGAACAATAGACCTTATGCACATGACGTCATTTCAGTAAGGCGCCCTCACCTAGAGGTCAAAAGGAGGTTGTTCATTGGCCGATCCTGTGGGCCGCGCGTACAAATCTGTGCGATTCGATTGTTTCGTCACCGTTTGACCTCTAAGATGGCGGTTGGATGACGTCCATGCATAAGGTCTATTCTTCTCACTGAAACTTTTGGAAGAGGTGCTTCAGTGGCTGTTTTCTTGCTGACCGTTTTCCATTTTTAATACATTTTGATGAGATTTGAGATGGCAGTTTGTCAAAAATACATGTAACTATTAATGGTGTACAGCCCCTTCAATACTTCTGAAAGCATTTTTATTTGAAATTTTTTTTTTTTTGCGTTTTGGGGTAGGTTTTTTTTAGAGGGGAGGTTGGTTTTTGTTTAGTTTTTTTGTTGGAAGGAAAACAAAGTAATATATGTAGTTCATTTTCATTTGTTTTTTATGGTGCATGAATTGAACCTGCTCTATTAATCTTTCAAATGCTACTGGACTTACTGGAGTCCCATCCCCTGCCTGATTTTAGTTTCAGATTATGAGGTTGCATCTAATGTGAGATCATTCAGAGGCCGAGCCATGTCTCAACCTGCAGGTTACAAAATCATTCTTGGTCTGGTTTACGGGGGCAACTAAAATCATTGGCGGAATCATTAATTTGGAGTTGCTGGTTGCATTTAGTGTGCATGGTCCCAAGAATGGAGCCTTGAGGGACACTGCATAAAAGTGAACATTTAATGGAAGTTTGGCGTTGCTTTGGCATTTGCTCAAACAGCAAATCATTATTTGGGTTCATGTGTGGCTGAGAGTGCATTTTGAATGCATGTGAAAAGAGTGGACTAAGTATGGAACCTTGAGGGAGGCTGTTCATAATGTAAACATTTAAAAAGCTGCTTTAATATAACTATTGCCCAATAGTCAACATTGAAAGTTACTCATAGCTATTTCTCATTGCTTTGAAATATCACAATTCTCATACAAGACAAATGTCGGTGAAAGTTTGAAGTTTGAAGTTGATGTCATGCTATTGCTGTCCTTGTGACTAGTCAACCCTATAAAAAACCTGAATGAAAATGCTGACAAACTCCTCATTTTGACGTGAAAATTAATGCTATAGTTACCACTGCTAATCTGTTAGGGGAAATTAGGTCTTCTATATGATCTATATTTTATGACTTGATTAGGTGAAAATGTGGACAAAATTCAACATACCACATCATGAAAATCAGTCAGTAAACTAGATTTCGGAAATGTGGTTAACCTAACGATTAATCATGAGTAACAAGTTACCATGAGTTATGAGTAATTGTGAGTAACGAGTAACAAGTAACAGCAAGTAATGAATAATCGTGAGTAATGAGTAACCGTGAGTAACCATAAAATAACAGCCTATATGTATAGATAGTTTTTATATTTTTTTATAGCAAACTTGTTCCAAACTCAAGCTTTCAAAAAAATACATTATGTAACCAGCCTGTGAAAATTTCACAAAATCACAGGGATGAGAAATTTCAGACTTAATTGTCGACTTTTTTTCTCTGCGTAATAAGTCAAGCTGAAGCCGTTTTATCATACAAAATGGCCGATCAGGATCGTGTGCAAAACATTATGGTTACATACAGTATCCATCAAAAACCTGCAGTTTAGATGGATTGGGAGGGTTCAGACTTTTCTCGGCGAGAAACTAACTAAAACCCTTTTGCTCCCAAAGGACTAGCTCAATAGCAACCAGTGGACTGGCCTGGAATTACACGCAGGCCTGTGTTGCCCCTGGTTTTGGCCTTGGTGCCCTTTCAGAAGTACCCTTTGCAAAATGAAAAATGACCTTGCCCTCTCAGAGATGAAATTTCAGGCCTGCTGCCTAAAACTTAAAGCTTTGTACGTAGTAAATGTAAGTCAGGTTTGCTGTAGCACCATGTGATAAACTCCGTTGAGTAGTGTGTTGGCTCTGAGAACTGGTACCCGCAGCTAATATATAGAATTCAAACTAGCCTCCCAAGTACCGGGCAAGCTTTGTGTAGTAGTAGTACTGAGTATACAGTTGCTTAACCTTTTACAGACCATAACCATTCATTTCTGTATAGACCTCACCATATGACCAGACATGGCTAATATTGTTGAGTTTTTCCCAAACGAGTTTTTTTTCTTGTAAAGTGTCTGAAAAAAAATAATATAAAACAGAAATTTGGTTTTGTTTCAGAAACATAGATACTATGTCAACATGGGAAACATTGGAATATGTCTATTCAGGACTTGACCTTTGCTATGACCATTTGGTTTGAATGGAAGTAGGTCAGATCTTGCGGCCATTTGCGGTCGCTGCGGGCATTTTGGTACAAGCCTTTTCTGGCTGCTATGGTCTCTGAAAGGTTAACACATATTGGTGTATGGGTAAAAAATTATATGCTGTGAGAAGAGCTGCTTTGTTAGTTTTGACCAATATGCTCTGGTCACCTGGAGAAATCACCTTCCCCGAAAAAAAAAGGATCAGAGCACACTGGTCAAAATGTTGATTCAAAACAACCTTCTTCTCAGAGCCAACACCAGCCAACAACTTATCTCTGCAAACCCCTGGAATAGCTCATAAGAATGCTCATCTGCATGATATGGATACAATAAAGCTCAGGGATTAGAGCTATCCAGGGATCACCTCAAGAGGCTAGAGTTACTGTTCCCATTTTTAGTATTCAATGCTTTGTATGTTAGAGAGGGGCCTCCAAGGTCCAATTGAGTTTTGTGATGCACTTGTTTTTCAGTGGATAGATTCCTCTTGAAAGTCTGGAACAAAGACTCTAACCTCACGTAAAGTGGTGTAAAATTTTATTTAATGCTTATTCAGAGCGAAATTTTTGAACAGCAAAAACAAATGGCTCTGTACATTCCAAAGAGAAATTTCTTTGCCAGTCTTAAGCTCAAATTCAATGTCGTTTTTTATTTAATACTATCAGAATTCAGGAATGAACTGAAAATTTCCTGCAAAAAAATGTACAGAGCATATGATAAAAACATGTGACATCCTCAAGTATTTTTGGATTTGGACCAAAATTGCACTTGAAGGGTGTCAAACGCCACTTGGCATTTTACAGGTTAGAGACTGGTACATTTTGTCAAATTTTTGTAAGGGCTCCTTCTGTTTGAAAATGGGTCCATCACATGCCTGGAATTACACAGAGGCCACGGTGGCCATGGCCTCTGTTGCTCCTTGGTGCCTCTTCAAAAGTTTCCCACAGACTTTAAAAATTTCCAAGGGATGTGCCCTTTGCAAAATGAAAATGGCCTTGCCCTCTCAAAGATGAACTTCCAAGCCTGCATCACAAACGTGAATTTGACCTTGGAGCTCCCTCTAGTGCTCTATTTAATACTGTGTTGTTTTTCAGGTAAAATACTAACAAGCCTTAACTCGTCAGGCTTTTTGTAAAAAAAAACCATACTAAATCGTCACGATCCTTCATATACATGCATCCACATCCAAACCATTGGATCCTTTATTAACAATGCCCTCATCAGAAATTGTAATGTTTAACTTTTGTCATAAATAAAGATATCACAGGGCCTCACAAGAACATGGGAGATAAAGGCATGGTTTGTCTTGCATTGTAGAACCTAATTCATTCACATCATGCATAAGATTTTGTAAAAATTGTTCATAGGTGATCTATGGTCACTCTCTGAAGACTGTTGTGCACAGTAGATGCTGGTGAAAATTCACCTTTGACGTACTTTCCGTTGTATGAGCGATTCATATTATAGTGCGCCCTCTAAAGTTTACCTGGGAGAGGCCAGCAGTTTTTTCCAAAAAAAGTGGATGTCTTGAAGAAAAATCACATGTGTGACATAGAGTTGCTTAAGCAGAAAATAATGCTTAACAATTTCCGCTAAGCAGAAATGAGCCGGATACCAGTCACAAATTGTACACGTGTCATGGTAGTTTGGCTGGTAACCTTATTCTGGTAAGCACAATTTTATTGTGCTGAGCAAATTTGTGTGCTGAAGCAGCTCTATGAAATTGGGCCGTGGTCAAACACGTTTCTGGTTGGGCTGGCAAAAATGCACTCCAGGTATCTGTTTCACAGAGTTCATGGTGCTCTCCATGATACACTGGAAATTTCCTCTCCAGGCAGATGGTAGCGATCACGTTGCTATGTGAATCGGCCATTTTGTAATGACATCTACGCAGTTGAGGATCGATAGAGTTTGTCAGAATTGGCGTTTACAAGTTAACCGTGACTTTTTCACTGCAGCTTTCTGTACACAGCAGTCTCTAGATAGAGAGGGTGTTTTGCTTGATCTCTGCCATGCTGTAGTTTTTCATGTATTTGCCTGACATTGAGTTTATAAATTTGCATATTTTTTTTCTTTTATTCCTCCTTCATCTCGGCCTTGATTATCCCCTTGTTTATTTTGCTGTGTTTCATTTCAGACCCCACCCCCTCTTATTTATTTCATTATTTTAGGCTATTTTATGCTATCAAATTATTGCAAGGTTATATTTTAAGGAAAGGTATATCATTGATCTAAGTTTCAATAGAAATCAGTTAATAAAATAAATTATTGATTTTATTATTTGCCAATTATTTACCTCTCCTTTAACCACTTCACATCGGTATTTTAAAAAAAATTATGTACCCAACCGTAAAATTATTTTTGGAGCTTAAAATTAATTGTTTTCCTTTGAAAATATCGTTGCCACAATGAAACCCCGACTTGACAAAGGAAAGACAACAAAGGTTCTCATAATTAGCTCCGGGGTTTGATGAATTTAACAAATTGTGTCGACACTCACCGTGATTCGTAGAACCTCTACCAAGAGCCATGGCTGAAAATCTGCCATTGTATGCAGGAATCTCGGAACGCTCAGACTTACCTCCCGTTGAGCCGACTATAATCATAAACAGTTGTGGCAGTGTTTCCGTTCTTGTTTGCCACATTTGTACAACAACAGGACAAAAGGTCTGGAATGGGAGGTTACACAATAACCCCCCTCCCCCTCCCAAAGGGATTTTACAAGGCTTGTTGTCTAGAACCTGTTGTCACTCTTTGTACCAGTGTGTCACAGTAGTTGCCTGCCTGTTCAAACTACACACTGAAAAGTCCGGGTGGATATAAGCGTCAGCCGTCCGGCTGCCAGCAAAAACTTGCAGAAAATTTGAAGTTGTTTCAGTCATTAAAAAACATTCGCCCTAAGTCTGTCCCCCAAAAAATTGGCATGCTCAGACATCATCCGTTGTGAAGTGGTTATGAAATTTACCAGTGTACATCTAAAGCATTTCAGTTCCAGATATCCTTCAAAAATGAAGCAAATACTTAACAAAGAAAAATGTCAGGCTGTGTAGGAATTTTTCTGGCCCAGTTCTAAAACTTGTGAGTTTTAATAGACCTGTGGCCTACTGGAGATTCTCTTGAAATTTGAGCCCCGCCAGTCGCGAAAACTAAGAAGTTTTGTGAAATGGATAGACGTGCATTTTGTTCCATTCATGCAATGATTTTTGCCCCATATAAAAGGTGTAGACCCTCGGGTACAATATCATAAAGCATAATTAAATGCCCGCATGGTATAAAAATGTAGCATAGCAACACTGGAACCAGTTACAAACATCACGCAACACATGGCATTTTGCCTGGTAACCTAGGTCCATAGAGCTGCTTAATAGGCAGAAAATATTGCTTGAACATTTTCTGCTCAGCAAAAATAAGCAGGATACCAGTCACTGATGGTATGTGTGGCATAGTACTTTGGCTGGTAACCTTGTTCTGGTAAGCATAACTTTGTTGTGCTTAGCTACTTTTTGTGCTTTAAGCAGCTCTATGAAATTGGGCCCTGTTTCTGTCACACAAAATTTACGCACAATTTTGTGCGCTTAAACATAAGGTATGATTTGTGGTGTTGAACCTCACCCACTGTCAAAAGATTTCAAAGTTAGTAATTTGTTTTAACAATTTCTTGTAGTTATTGACGAGAATGACGTAGCAGCCACGCTGAAACCAATTGATGTTTTGACGACGGATAAGCTTCAGAAGAAGCTCTACGTCCAGGATTATCAACGTCTTGGCTTCAATATCTCGACAGGGGTGATGAGGCCGAAGATGGGGGAAGCCTTCCGCATCTCGGAAGTCAACATACACTTTGAGGTCTCCAGAAGGTTAGTGGATTCTCGTGCCCTCATTCTCCTAGTTGAACTTCTTGCTGTCTTCTTTTTCTGAGGCTTGCATGCTTTGGAATTTCTTTCTGTTTCTCTCTGTTTTTTTAGTTTTTTTAAGGAATTTCATTTTTATATAGGGTGTTGTGGCCTAGCGGATAAGAGCACCGAACTCAAGCTCTGGTGCTTCTGTTCAGCAGAGTGTGGGTTCGAATCCCGGTCGTGACACTTGTGTCCCTGAGCAAGACACTTAACTAAAATTACTTCTCTCCACCCAGGGGTAAATATGGGTACCTGCGAGGGCAGAGATGGTTCTTGTGATTGATTTAGCCGAGTAGCGCATTATTTGTTGCACAGGCTGTATACTCCCCAGGGAGCTGAGATGGTTTAAGGAATGAATTAAGGCCCAGTGACCAGGGGTAATAATTATGTAAAGCGCATTGAGAGTTCTCTCAGTACTGAAATGCGCTCTATAAGAACATAATATTATTATTATAATTATGCTGGAGTGTTGGTATAATCGGTTTGCAGTAACAATATGTAATAGTATCTACTTTGCTGTGTAGATTGTTTTTAGGGCTCAAAATTTACACTGGACCGCTGGCCTCAAGGCCAGTGGTTTTAGCATCAGGCCAGTAAGCTCTTGTGTTTTAAGCCGGCTTAATTCTGATTCAGTAAAACATTTTGAGCTACGAGCCCTTTTGTCATGCGGACGAATTCACCAAATTTGAGCCTAGCCCTTCCATCTCTACTCCATTCACTCGTGAATCAACCAAATTAAAGAAATCTGATTTTGTTTTTTTATTTTTATTTTTGATTTTTTCCCCCACCCACAGCTACCCGTCTCTTGTAGTCGTACCATCAGCGTTATCTGACGACAGCATCCGCCGGCTAGCCAAGTGTCACCGCCAGTACCGGTTCCCGGCCATCACATGGCGTCATCCAGGCACCAAAGCGCTGCTCTTGAGATCAAGCGGGTTTCACGGCAAGGGCATGATGGGAAGGATCAAGTCGGCTCCAAATCCAAGCACAAGTATGTTCAATTTTGCCCCCTGAAGCGCTTGACGCCCCCCCCCCCCCAACCCCACCCCTTTTCACAAAGTAAAAAAAAAATAAAAAATGAAATAGACAACTTTTTATCAAAAAGTGTCCAATCGATTTACTTTTTGCCTGAAACAAGCTTTTCATTGTGTTTTTGTTCAACTCAACGTTTTAAAATCATATATAAGTATCTTAGTGTTGTCCAGTGTATTGTCTGATCATTCAATATGGTTTGGAATGATTGATAAACTGTGCCATCCTGCAACGATATTATGTGGTGAAAGAATCTACACAGTACACAGTCAACCCTTCTACTGTTTGACCATTTAATATCATCCACTGTGGTTTGGAATGATGGATAAACTACACCAGTCTGCAAAATAATCCTGTGGTGGATGCAGTCTACAAAGTACACAGTCAACCCTCCTACTGTCTGACCATTCAATATCATTCAGTGAATGCATCTACTCAGTACACAGTCAACCCTTTTACTGTCTGACCATTCAATATCATCCACTGTGGTTTGGCATGATAGATAAACTACACCAGTCTGCAATATGATATCATTTAGTGAATGCATCTACACAGTACATACATGTACACAGTTAGTACTGTTGTTCCACCCTACACAATCCATGGAGTTGAATGGTTCCTAGTGATTAGTCAACTGACTGGATAATGTTACGAAGAGTAAAATGGCTTATGATATTAACCATGTAGGCTTTTTAAACTTTTGTTTGCTTGTTTTTTTTAACCTGTTTGTAATTTTCAACTGTTTAGGGCCCAGTGATTGTATTTAACCTTGCAGTGAGGTTAAACACTGGTCAGCTCATGTCATGATATCCTATGCTGGACCATTTCCACACGTCCTGGAGGGGGTGTCAATCAACATGGGACAGGGATTTGGTTAGAAGGGGGCAGGACAAAAAATCTGCCAGTGTTCTTTGCGTACAAAATCAGTATGTCGGTTGTCAATGATGGATGAAACCAACTCATAAAATTTAAGTAATTAAGCAAACGAATAAGCTACAATGTAAACCCAGGAAATATGTGGACATGTAAACAAAACGCTAACATAAACAAAAATTGTTGACAAAATGCAAAATAAACCCTATGGAAGCATGAGCTGACAATGAACCACAGGGGCGTTGCAATGAAACAGGTTCCTCGCTGCAGGGTTTTAAAGATATTGATGTGATCATCCACAATGAATCTTAGTAATGTCATTTTGGCATTCATATTCCATGTGTCTTAACTGTGTTGGGCCTACTCTTATTTTAGGCGACGGGCACGTGGTTAATTGTACACATATCCATACATGCAATTTGACTACCGAATTGGCAGACTGTTCGCTACTTGCACGGATCCGCCATGTGCGTGTAGAGCCTCGACTTCATGCTTCATTTGTGTTGTATTTATGCATCTGTTTAGATTATATTACCATGACAATACAGTTATATAATGCCTCTAGTCACTGCTGCCCGCAATTCGAGGCTCTACACGCAAACGGCTAATCGTGCAAGAGGCATGGCTGACCGTGCACGGGGCGAACTGGTAGACAGTAGCTTTGTGTGACGTCAGTGTAAGGGGTTGATACCCTCAACAGCAAACCACTGTTAAACTTCATTCGTAGATAGATACCCCAGACAGTTTAAGAAATCCTATTGGTTGTGAGGTGGTCACATGAGCAATTCTATTGGTTGAGAGATGGTCAGGTGAGCATGTTTAAGCAATCCTATTGGTTGAGAGATGGTCAGGTGAGCATGTTAAAGCAATCCTGTTGGTTGAGAGATGGTCAGGTGAGCATGTTAAAGCAATCCTATTGGTCGAGAGATGGTCAGGTGAGCATGTTTAAGCAATCCTATTGGTCGAGACGTGGTCACGTGAGCATGTTTACCTAGTCTAAAACAGCTGTTTTATGAAATGGTCACCAATTGCACAGCACCACTTTGATTTTGGCTGTGAGTTTATTTTTAATGCATGTAATTTGCACCCACCACACGCCACACCATTTCATCATGATCAGGCCGCTAAAGCTTGGCTGCAAATTCCTCTACATGTCCCAAGACCTTACACGCACTCTGCTCAACATTGCATTCATCCATAGGGTTACCCAAGACTTTCAGAGGTGTTAGTAGGGCCAGATTATCCCATAGGCACAGTGGGTGCTGTATTGGCACACACGTAATAATAATAATAAATAATAATAAGAACACTTATAAAGCACAGGTGTCCGTCAAAGTCTTGACACTCATGGCGCGGAACTGTACACAGTTTTATCATAGGGAGATCGCCAACTTAGGGCTGGCATGTTAATCCGGAGGTCGCAGGTTCAAATCCCGCTCTAGTCTCTTTGTTCAACCCCCAAAATAGTTTCACTATAGGTACACATGTAACACAAGGCTGTTTCCATTTTGCTGGTGGGTTGGTAGTG
This sequence comes from Pisaster brevispinus, assembly GCA_023634235.1. Taxonomy (NCBI): domain Eukaryota; kingdom Metazoa; phylum Echinodermata; class Asteroidea; order Forcipulatida; family Asteriidae; genus Pisaster; species Pisaster brevispinus. Next base: position 7,828,527 of record JAMKCF010000018.1, read on the forward strand.
GTATGTCTATCTTGGCTGAGTGGTTTAGGGCCTCAAACTCAAGTTCTCATGGCCTAGTCATCAGAGAGTGGGGGCACATCCCGGTCATGTCCCCTGTACCCTTGACCGAGACACTTGATCATGAATTGCTTATCTTAAGCCTGGTGTTTAACCGGGAACCTGCTAGTGCTGAGGTGGTAGTATGTTGGATTAATCCCCTTAGCGATAAAAGGGCTGTATGGGGTGGTCGGACTTTAGGGCGGCCTGGTTGGCGTCGAGGGCGGTTGGGTTGGCATAGAGGGTGGTCGGGTTGGCGTAGTGGTATTTTTCCTTGCCTGCCACCTGTAGGACCCCGGTTCGAATCTCGCCAGGAGGACCCCGGCTCTAAACCCGCCAGGGACACTGTGTGGATTAGGTTTTCAGTCCCTTCTTGATTGCATGGCTTATTGCCTGGAATAATTCTTTCAGGTTTTTCCTTCCACATCTAAACTGAAACTTCTGTATCTTCTCGCCATGGGATAGCTGGCTGCCTAGCCCTATGTCGGCGGTCTCATTACTTTGTCAAAGCGCTGGCACTTTAATGTGGAGGGCGTTGGTTCAAATCCCGCTCTGGTCCATTTGTGTTTGTTCAACCTCAAATTAGAAGTTTTTAATCAGTAAGCTCTCCGACTGAAAATAGTAATCCGTTGTTTTGGATGATTATTAATCCTTGATGTGACATCATGGCTTTGGTGCGCTCTGCATTCACCCATGTTACCATTTACAGGTGGGTCGTCCGAAACCAGCAGCAGTAAAAGCATTGAGCAGGATAAGTTCTTCACCGCCGTGGTGTTCAACACCCCATGTGGCAGCTCCTACAAGTCCGACTCCCTCGTTAGCCTCAATGCCATCTTGCCTCCCTCCATGACCCTGGAGCCTGACTCTACCCCTAATATGGGGTCAAGGAAAGGTCACTCGGGGACGCTGTTGCAGAGGGGTTTTCATCGGTCGAGTGGTGGGAAGTCGGGTCCAAAGCCAGGTAAGCACAGAGGAGCATTCAAACAAACTTGTTTAAAGGGACAACTACATTGTGTAGCGTAGTCGCCACCAACGATAATAGGCAATCTATTATTACAGTGAGGGGAATCTAGGGACCAGTGAACCAATCCATCAAGCTCCGCCCCTTCATGCATAATTAGCCAATCACAACCACACATGTGCCCAATGTCATAAATTTGCCGAGCACAGAAAAACTGTTGCATCGCTGAAACAGGCTACCAGCCAAAATACCATGTAATGCGTATTGTTTGTGACTGGTTCCCTGCAATTTTCTTTTGCTCAGCAAAAAAATTTGCCAAGCACAATTTTCTGCTCATTTGGCTGTAAGAAATTTTACCTAGACCCCAAGAGTTAAGAAAAAGACTTGCATTTGAAAATGTAAGTGAGCTGTGGCGATTTGAATTATTACAGTGTGCATATTTTCTATGTGGCGTGGTGTATTGCAGTGCTGAGGAGCTATGTTGAATGGATTAGTCCATATAGGTTAATCAATCGGAAACATTTGCTATCTCCATATTTTTTAAGTGTTAGCTGAAAACAGAAAAGAAGAATAAGAATTTTTAGGCCGTTTTCGAGTAGGCTGCCTCGACTATGGCTACAACTGTTGCCAAGGCTGTTGCTAAAGACATCCTATACTTCAGTGCATGATGATGTGACTACCCAGCCATAGCTATAGCCATAGCCATAACCACCAATTTGGACACGGCCATAAAGCAGAAGTGTCATTTCAATGACCATGGATTGATAGAGCTTAAAAACTACATGCCTTTTCCAAACCTGGGCTTAGGCTCCTTCTCTGGCCGAAGTTTGGAAAAGGCTAGAGATTCTTGTATTCATTTATGGTTACCCCTTTTACAATACCAAGGCCTTTTCCAAACCTATGCTTGTGCTCTGGCACCATCTCCAGCTCTGGCTCCAGCCCCATCATCAATTTTGGAGCAATGTACATTTTGCATGATGCTTCACAATTGGAGCCTGGAGTCGGAGCCAGGGTTTAGAAAAAGCACATAATAAAGATATTTATTACATTTTTTTCCTGTATGTGCCCAAACATGTATTACGCGCAGGCTTGTCGGGTCTAAAGCCACTGGCACAAATGATGCACAACAGTTGTATTTCGCTGTGAAATATTTTGTTGTTTTGTTTTATCATATTTTTCCGTTGATGTTATTTCATCATTTTCAAAAAAAATTAATTTTGTTTATAGTTCTGTGTCGTTATATTATTGTTATTTGTTTTGCATCATGCACCACCTTTTCTCTCTCGCTTCACATTGGGTCCATACGAGTGAAAATTTGCTGTTCGAATGACTCATTTTCACACAAATTTTCACACCTTTTGGTATAACATTTTCAGGTTATGTCACTGTGGGTGTTGGGAGACTGAAATGTATCACCAATGTATACTAATTGATACCGAATGATATCGTGTGACGTAACACTAACTTTATGCATCATGGATGAAAAGTCAGTTAAAACAAATGTGTTCTTGTCATGTCTTTTCCTTTTGAAAGGAACTGCATTGCAGCTGACATGTTCACCCCCCTCCCCAACCCCTCTCCACCTCTAATCCATGCAAAGACATGCCCCATTAACTGAGTCTGTTTGCAATATAGGCTGGTACTGTTTACATCCAGCATTGAGGATATGCTTAGGAATGCAGGAGATCATGCACAATTACGATATTTGTCGGACTTCTCAAGTCCCATTTCTTATAATACTACAAACTCTTTTGCATTTTAAAATTATGTTCACATCAGTTAGAGTGCTTATGTAGAATACGTCCCTCAGGGGTTCGTTCTTGGGCCACTTTTTGTTGCACTTAAGCATGTACATGTACATAGAAATACATGAAGTGTGGCATGCATTTCATTTGATGTGTTATCTATTAGTAACCACCTTGCTTGCAAGGACTCCCGGTTTGTCTCAAATCTTTGTGTATACTCAACCTAAAGTTCCCCAGGGATCACTTCTTGGACCGTTTTCCCCCCTGTGCACTTTCATAGCATGTGGTTCATTCACATGCAGTTTTTTACCATTAACAACTGTATTTTCACCCATCAGGGCTGTTTGACAAGTCTTTATCTACACTGAAGAGAGGTAAAAAATACTTCAGCACACGTTTAACCGTAACACTTGCCTGCGCCCTCTATCTATTTAGTTTGTTCAGTTCTGTCCTATAGGGCCGGTCACAGAGTACCAACATTTATGCAAGCATACACCCTCAAAGGTCTTACTCTCGGCAATAATAGTCAAAATGAAACAAATCTAATTCGCATGGATTTTCGACAAATGTTGCTGGGAAGTCAGTTTTTGTACAGCTCCAATTACAGACTTTCAGGACACCAGGGATCCTTTTTGAGACCCCTGGCATTGGCTTCCAGTCTGGCTTGGGCCCAGGGTTAGGCTCTGTCCACCTCTTTGAAGTACTGTATCAAAAGTTTTTTAAATTACCGACGTAGCCTAAGCCACATCTGAAGCCATAGCCTAAGCCACATCTGAAGCCAATGGCAGCAGACTGTAGCAGGTAAATCCCTTGTTTTCAGAGGTTTGCTCATTCCCAGAAACTAAGGCCTTTAAAAAAAAAAACACGACGCAGGATTAGGTTCTGGCTTGGGCTCCATCAGTGATGTTGAAAGTGTACACTTTCCATACCGTTATTCAAACAGGCAGATGGTCCCAAAGCCAGAGCCCAAACCTAAGCTGTGGATTCAAAAATGGCCTACATGTATGTAACACATTGAAAAATATCCTGGACTCCATTTCCTAAAGCTGTTTACCAGAAAATACTGCTTAGCAATTTTCCTTGCTGAGCAAAAAATGATTGGGGCTCTAGTCCCGAAAATGTAGACTTTTTGGAATGTCCGCTGGTAAGCTTTTTCTGCTAAGCAAATTTTGTTGTGCTTAGCAAGTTTTGTGCTTACAGGCTTTATAAAATTGGACCCTGGTATGTCTGCTGCCATCTTGAGTCCTGAAGTCCCCAGTTATTCTATTGTATAGGAACACATGTTTGAACAACATTGGATGCTAGTTGACCAAATCGGACCCTGTGCACAAACCACAGTTTGTTTACATGCTTACATTCTATTGTCATGACAACACGGTAATTTCCAGGCAATTATGTATTGCTTCATGCAAAGCTACAAATTGCACATATCACGCTTGTCAACTTATCAAGTTCATGTCATTTTGAAAGCAAATTTAACCACTGTAAATACAATTTGAAAAATGGTGGCATGGCGTGGCAGAGCGGATAAGAACACCGGTCACAAACTCTGATGTTTCTGATCAGCAGAGTGCGGGTTGGAGTCCCGGTCTTGACACGTGTGTCCTTAAGCAAGACACTTGACCATGATTGCTGCGTCCTTTGAATGGGATGTTAAGCCACAGGTGCCATGTGTTGTGTAATGCACGTAAAAGAACCCAGTGCACTTATCATAAAGAGAAGGGGTTCGCCCCGGTGTTCTTGGTTTGGTTGGCAGCATATTGCGCCACAGCACCATGTAAACCATTACATGGTGCTATAAAGGAATAGGTCTCAATATCAATCATTCAATCAATCAATCAATCAATCAATCATTCAATCATTCAATCAATCAATCAATCAATCAATCAATCAATCAATCAATCAATCAATCAATCAATCAATCAATCAATCAATCAATCAATCAATCAATCAATCAATCAATCAATCAATCAATCAATCAATCAATCAATCAATCAATCAATCAATCAATCAATCAATCAATCAATCAATCAATCAATCAATCAATCAATCAATCAATCAATCAATCAGTTAGTCAATCAATCAATCGAGTGACAAATAGTTTTCCAAGAGTCTTTTTGGACTTTTTGGCCTAACACAATACAACAGGATAATACCAAATTTATTGTGCACATTTCACCACCTTGATGGTGGTGAAATGTACATACTTGATGTATGTGCCTAAATTACGGCCGGTGAAAAGTATCTTTGGATCCAAACAGGTTTGGAGATTGAAGATAGAAGTGCCAGAAAAATTAAGATAAACAGAAATGTAAATATTTACACATTATACATTGAAAACGTAGCCCTCGTTTTTCAATGAAATTGTCACAAATAACAACACTAGTATGCTTGCGTAAATGTTAAGAACAGGAGACGTTCTGGCCGCTTGGTGGCAGCAGACTACCAGGCAAATCCATTGTTCTCAGAAATGTGCGCATGCTTAGAACTATGTAGACAATGGAAATTTCCCTGTGATTTCTACTGCCACCTAGTGTTGGGGATGCTAGATGGGGTGACACTCATCGGGTGGAAATATGCGCATGCTCAGAACTACTCAAACGGTGGAAATTTACCCGGTATGTCTGCTGCCACCTAGTGTTCCGGAGTCTCCCATTGTGTAAGGCCATTAGCATATCTTGTATATCCAAGGTAATTGTCCAACCCATACACAAAGAGAGGTTTTTGCACAGAAAGGATAGATTCTTCCAGTAAATCTTGCCCCTCACCTGAAAAGGTCTTAGAAGCTTTGGTTAACTTCTCTACTTGAGCTCTATATCCTCAACCCCAGCTTTTTATGTTTATTCTTTTTCTCTTTTTTTTCTGTTTCTTTTTGGCAGAAGATTATTGCAGACTTTTTATGGTTTTAACAAAGACTATCAAAGCTATATACTCACCCAAACTTGCATGCCTTTTGATTTATAAAATTCCCCCTGAATGAATCTCCCTTTATGTTGGTTTGTTTGTAAAATTTCAACCGATTCGTCGAGCTACAAACTACATTATATGAGGGTTGGTGGGAGTTTGGGTAGCTCAACATTCCTTCTTTTTAATTTTATTTGACATGCATTTTTTTTCATTCAGAGTGTAAATTTTGTCACAAATACAGATTTTAAAAGTGTAATCTTTTTTTGATGGTAGTGCTGGTGCCTCTGACAATCATGGTACTCATCCTACTTTAATCTGATTTCAATTTTTTATTTTTTTTTTTTTTTGGCCCTCAGAAGAATTAGCAAAATTGTTATTAAAATAGCCTGATTAGGCCTGTCAAAACCTACACCATATGTAAATGTATCTAGGTCAGCTCTTGTACGTTTTTCCAAGTGCCAATTAGCATGGTTACTCTGAATATTTAGCAAACATTTTCTTGGTTATCATAGGGTTAGTTTGAGAGTCAGAAAAAGCTCTACATTTTTAATAATATAAGAATTTGCTGTGACACCATTTGAGTTAAGTCTCTCGTTTGAGTACCGGTATTTGTGGTTCCGAAAGGAAGGTTTCGGAGAGTATAAACTCTGTCTGTCCCTCGTCAGGAACTGACTGATTTCCAACTGGGCCTGTGGTTCTACATTCTTGTCTTTCCATTTGAGTTATCGAATATTTTGTAAGGCTAGTGTAGAGTGACATGAATGCAGGCTTGCATGTTTTGAGATGCATGAAAAATGCCCTGCAATGCCGCCCTCTTGTGTTGCCATTTATGCAGTTAGTCCCCTTCACTTCGGAAAATCATTAACGATAAAATGATCTTTCGTGCTCTATTGAGAACTTCTCGTCAACAAAATTGCCCACAGAACTTCAAGAGATTGTCAGCGTTATTGACGATTCCATTCTAGAATCTGAGCCGGAATGGTCAGTTTATGACTCGGACGATTCCTCAGATGAAGAGACTGCTAGCAAGTCTATGGATATGAATGATGGCCCTCACTCGGATGATGATGAACAATGTCCAAGTATTTGCTCTCATGATGATGTCTTTGAATGTGGGATGGAAAAGTAGACTTGCTGCATAGTCCTCTGCATGTTGTATGAGGCATCTTGTTTTTTGATAAGTTCCATCTTTGCTAGATGATCAAATTCTCCAAGGTGAATCACAACAAATTCCTGATGATTTTTTCCTAAATCACTTCATAATGGGATTTTTTTTTTTTAATGTCCATGCCTCTCACCAGATTGTTTTTTGTTTTTTTTTAATCCGGAACACCCGGAGCAAAATATTGTTTTTGAGAATATCGTCAAACTTCAATGCATAGGCGTACAACCTGGAAGGCAGGGGGCCGCAACTGACCTCCCAAATTCGGGCAAAACGTTGGGAAAATTTTGACACAGCAAGAAGAAAAAAGAAATGGACAGAAAGCAAAGCGGACTTTTAACTTGGTATTGGAAATTGGTTGTTATGTTTTTACCTGTTTACAACTTCGGCCAAATTAAGCCCTCTGCTCCCCTTAACCAAAGAGTCCCCATACGCCCATGTTTCCTTGTACTGCATTTCTTTGGAACTCCTTGCCTTGGTACATGTTTCCCTCCATCCTACTCTCTAGACTGTTTTAAAAGGATGATCCTTACCTAACTTAATAGCTCCTCTGAGTTATTTTCGTCTTAAATGTTTTCTTCTTGTAGCCCTGTACCAAGAGTGGCTTTAGCCCTGTTTTCGTGAACTTGCCCCCAAAATAGAATCTCTGATGATCCCAAATCCCCAAATCAACTGCTGAAATCTCAGATCTGATTTTGTTTTTACAGTTGCTAAGCAGAAGTTATTTGCTAAGCAATGGAAAGAAAACTGGTCAGCAGAGTACCAGTCCAAATCATGTGTATGACATGGCATTTTGGCTGGTAGCCTGTTATTGCTGAGCAAATGTGGCTTTCTCCTTGTGAATCTCGCATTTGTAATTTGAAAGGTTTAATGTTTGTTTTGTTTGTTGTTGGTCGTACTGGTTCACAATCTTGTTGATGGGTACTCTGCCAGCTTTAAACTGAGGGTTGATGGGAAAGAGGCTAGTTCCTTTTTTGTAATAAACATCTGTAGTTATGACTGCTATGACATACGGGGAACGTGACCAAAATGGTAACAGCATGAACAAGGGTCTGGAGTCCCGTACCATCTGCATTACCACTATACCACTAACAATCCTTGCTACTAACTTTTTATGTCTTTCCTTGCATGGTTCATTTTGTATCCTCTAATTCTTTTCTTTTAGGATTTGGTTTGAAAGTTGTTTTCCTTCTGATGGAAATAAATTGTTATCAAGTATATTTTATGTTTTCTATATAAACCGAAATGTTGAACTTGTGTACGATACTTTAGCAAGTGTCAAGATTGTTTGCACTAAGCCTGATTCATAGTAAAGTAAAAGTAAAGGTGGTCCTGAGCAAATATGGCTCATCGGGATGGTGTATTTCTATTCCCCCTGGACAGGATGCCAGTCCATCGCAGGTTACTCCTCAGCTCTTGGCTGGTAACCATTTGTACTCCTGGGTGGAGAGAAGCAATTATGATAAAGTGCCTTGCTCAAGGACACAGGTGTGGCTACTGACCAGGATTCGAACCCACATTCTGTTAATTACACAACTTGAGTCCACTGTCCTAGACTGCTCGGCCACAACAAACTCTAGTGTTTCTGATCAGCAGAGTGTGGGTTTGAGCTCTGGTCAGGCCCCTTGTGTCCTAGATCAAGATACTTTGCCATAATTGCTCTGTCCTTTAGATGGGACATTAAGCCGTAGGTCCCAGGTACGACTACTAGGATTGATATATAGTGCGCAGAAAAAGTACCCAGAACACTTATCGTGGCAGAGTAGGGGTCCACATAGCAAGCACCCTTGTTTACAGGTTTCCTCAGGCTTGCGAGCTACAGTGATTAAGTTCACCTATAGATGAGGCATCCTTGGTTTCATTACTAGTAAGTAATGACAGGGTTAGGAGGCAGACAGCTTAGGCTGTGTCAAATCTAAACATTTGATCCCAATTTCATGGACCTGCTTGCTACATCATTTTGCATTTACAGTCATCATTCTCTACTTACACTGTACAGCATGTACAGGAATAGAGCCAATTTCTGCACTGGTTAAGAAAAGTGCACAGGGAGAGTACAATGTATTCTTTACCGGTGAAATATGCAGAATTTCCTGCCACTGTAAACGTTGAGTTTTCATTTACAGCGAACAATAAAATTGGGCCCCCGTTGTTTTGTTACTTCTGAATGATGCACGAAAGCATTGTTTAACTTTCTGCATTTATAAGCATGTTGTGTGACTTACAGAGCATTTTGATTTGAGATGAATACATGTAGGTTCTTTTTACATGTTAAAAAAGATCAAAGATCAAATCATTTATTGTAAACCCTTGAGCAAAAATAAACAAAAAATCTAAACATTTGGGGTGGGGCATAAGTTGCAGTGGGGGGGGGGAAGATTCTTCATGCAGAGCTCCATCACAAACCTGATACTGTCCAGTATGTACCCGGTACCCACTTTCCAACCATAATGAACCTGTACTATGGTATTTCATCTTGGAAACCAGCTAAGTGTACAACATGTTGATTGGTTACCCCAAAAAATTTGAGTGATCCACATATGGGTTTTTAATATCACTGGCAGACTGTACGTGTTTGCTCTCATTATGTTTAATTTTGCATTTAAATCCTAAATGAAATTGACCTAGACTACATGGACTAGTGCATTTTTTATAGAAGGTTTATTCAATTTGGATCAAAGGAGAGAAAAAAAGTACCCTTTTGAAGAATGGACTGTTCCATATTAATTGCACAGATGTCTCTCAGCAGTAACCAAGCTGAATTCAACAGACCCCTTGTATACGTTGTCACGAGGTCAAATAGCGCCCTCACTGAGGTCAAAGAGAGACCTACCCTTGGCTGAAAGTTGTGTGTGGCGCGTACACCAAGCATGTTTCCGTTGTTTGACCTTGATGGTGGCTCAATTGCATGGGGTCAATTCAAGGTCTGAAAGGCTTTTGTCATGGTGTTCTTTCTCCCCATCAAATCACTGTAAACCCAAACTGAGGCTTGAAGGTAAAATGGTCGGGTTCCATTTGGTAGGATGGGAAACAGCATTCATGAAAGTTGAATGTTGTTGGATAAAGATAACTTGACAAAAATGGTGGCAGTATCAGGTGTGCAACACGTCAGCCGATCATCAAATAATATGCAAATTAAGTCTTTAAAGTTTTTCAAGCATTGTGTGCACCACTAATGTTCTATTGAAATCAAACAAGCTGAATCTTTGCCGCTTAATCATATCAAAGAATAATTCATATCAAGAATTATTATTTTTGTGAGGTTTCCTGATGATGGAACAATCACTGAGATGACATGTTGGTGATTTCCATAGTCGTTCCAAATAAACAAAGCCTCGTTACTATTGTTAGATTTCTGTGTCTACTATTACTAATATGCATCGTTCACCATTAACAAAACTACCATTTGACCAGCAGCTGCTCAATTTACCCATCATGCTCCTTCATGGCAGATCATTTCCATATTCTAAAAATAACCATGTGCAGATTTATTTTAAAAAATAAAAAATCAAAAACAGAGTGCTTTCTATAATACTCATCACAATAATATTGGTTATGGATTAAAACATATTTGCAGGACACTGTTTAAAAAAAACCAATTTAATGACGGCATGTGTTTACATTGTAACCAACAGTCTTTCTCAAAGGCATGGACTATAAACAGAACCTCCTAAACACTACTGCATCTTTAAAATGACTAATCATCGGAAATAATTGCACCTAAATTTTCCAAACTTACCTTTAAAACAACCAACTCACCCAAACATTAAAATACTAAAAAGCTCAGAGTTTCTACCTGTCGTTTCATGTTTGTCAAACCTTTCTCTGTCTGTGTTATGTTTGTTCATTTCAATTCTCTTGAAGCTTTTTTTTTCAGAAAAATTGCTGAAAGGGACACGTTGCCTTCAGATTGGGAGCTTTGGGCCGTAAAAGCGTTTGAAATAAATCTTGGTGTGCGTGGAAGAAGGACCTTACGAAAAGTTACTCGAGAAAGGGCGTAAGCAGTTAATGCGCAAAATTGTGTTTCAAGAAAACTGAGGGTGAAAGTTTGATTGGTTTTCTGCCATTCATAGGTCATTATTAGAAGGGTATATTCTGCATGGGAATGGGAAATACATCTCTTGGGGGTAATTCTAGCATCAAAATTGTAACTGTAATGCCAAATGTTTTTGTCAGGATTCATTTTACTGCTTACTGCCTTTTGTTACTTGGAAAAAAGTACTTTGTGTGCTTGGAAGAAGGGCATGGAGCCTTGTGCTCTTCTTCTGGGCACACAACGAAATATGGTTGGAAAAATGTTTTAGAAGTAGAATATAATAATTCACACAAATATCCTTTGAAACTATGTGGTTTTCCTTTTACTTCAGGAACTAACACGGTCCGTATTTTTTTGTGAGGCAAGAATTCTGTTCTACAAAATGGCGGACCGTGCTAGTTCACGAAAAAAAAGTAAAACCACACAATTTTGAGGGATGTTGCTGTGAATACTTATGTTCTACTTTCAAATAATCTTCCCAACCATTCATTTCATAGCAAACGCTTTTTATAGCCCAAAGCACCCAATCTGAATGCAGTGTTTCACATCAAAGGCATACTGCATCAGTGGATGTAAAGAAGAATAATTTAATAAGCATCCTCTAGTTTTCTTCACATGTACAATCAATCTGGGACAATTTTATCAAATTTTGTCATGTTTCTCCATGAAATTTTTGGTGAAAGGAAAATTGGTTACAAATTTGTTTTTTGATTGCAGCAACTAAAATAAGCAACAGCCTTCAAGTGCTATTTTCTACTTTTTCAGTATTTCAGACAGAAATATTTTTCTGGAGGATTGGTCATTTATAAGCACATAGCTTTCACAGCAAAACTAAAATAATTTATGCAGGGAACCAGTCGCAGGTAATTTGCATTTTTGGCTGGTAACCAAAGCAAAGCAAAATTTTTAATGTGAGCTCCGCAGCCCTAAAATAAGATCCCTGTGTGAATGTTGTTCATTTATGTTTCCGTCCTTTACATTTGCTTACTAACATTTTCATTTCTTACCCTTACTGACTCAATTGTATAAAGTTTGTCTAGCATGCATATTTGCTTTACACACACACAAAAATCTCTTAGCAGATATATATTATTACCAGCCAAAACCCTGAGTAATGTACATAACTGGTTCTCACTTTTGGCATAGCAAAATAAAGTGTTCACAACATTGGGACCAGCTCGCCCAATTTCAGAGAAGATGTGTAAGCTAAAATAAGCAGGAAACCAGTCGTGAGCAATGTACATTGCATGGTATCTTGCCTGGTAACCCAATTCTGTTCAGCAATATTTTTCTGTGCTTAGCAAATTTGTATGCTACGGTTCTATGAACTGGGCCATCGTGTCTTGTCTATGTGAAAGACACTGTTAATTATGCTTAGCTCAGTTGAATGTCTAAGTGCTGAAAAATCCTCTACTGTAAAATTCAAAAATCAAAAATTTGAATGAGAAAAATTTGCTTGCTATCAGGTGTTTGGAAGCAATCGGTCAAATTCCTCTTTGCCTTTTTTTGGTTGGTTTGTTCTTTTGTGTGTGTGTTTTTGTCACTGTTGGTTATTGTGTTGTGTGCAAAATATTGTTTTAGATATACATAAATGACTGGGGACAAAACTTGTATCAGATCTACATATATGAAATAAAAAGTATATATTTGTTTATGTTTATCAATATGTTAGTTTTTCAAATGTGAACTGTTTTGGATCACACCGAGTTTTAAACCTGGACTGTTTTGGAACACCCAGTTTTAAACCTGGTTTGTTTTGGGACACACAGTTTCAAATTTAGACTGTTTTGTGACATCCAGATTTAAAAACAGACTTTATTGTATTGAATATTCAAAATCATTCACACATTTACATGAGCATCACTTCAACTGTTTAAATCAACATATCATCTACCTTGCACTAAAATACATACAATAATGCATCTACAAAAACCTATGCACTTTGAATTTGAAAAAAATTTAAAAAAATTTGCTGCCATGTTGGATACAATGACCTTTGACCTCGATCCCTCTCGGATCCAGGAGCCACGCTGGGTAAAATGAGCAGTTTCCGGTCCGGCGGTTCGGGTTTCAACTCGAGCTCCATGGCTAAGACCCTTACCCTTGCTCCGCAATCAGTGAGCCGGAACGGATCAGTGACGGACTACGACCTGGCGAGCAAGAAGGACCAGGACCCAAGGAAGGCGGCGCTTTACATCTTTGGCGAGAAATCGCAGTCAAGGGTGAGTTTACGTGGTCTACTTCAAAAACAAAATTTTATGCACAGAAGCTTACCAGGTGGTGTGTCATGGCTGAGTGGTCAAGCACACTGATCAAGCACAGATTGAGTACTGGTCTTGTTGAGCAAGACACTCAACCATTATTACTTCATTCTTCCGATGGGACGTAAAGCCTGTAAAGTTGTTTGTTGTGTAACCCACATAAAAGAACCCAGTACACTTATATATAAGAGAAGGGATTCACCATAGTGTTTCTGGCATGGCAGGCTGTTTTTGTGCCACAGCATCTTGTAAACCATTAGAGGTGCTACCTGTATACATGTTAAATTGGTTTTATATTTCAAAACATCTGTATTACTATTTCCAGCAATGTTCGTCACCTCATTCCTTTGTCAAATAAAGTAGGTCCCTTTCTGAGCTCTTGCTCATGTTTTTCTGCGAAGTTAAAATCCGTGTGAGCCATTTTGATGCCTTCTGTCCCAAGCAAACTACTTCCAAAAATCCACTGCTGCGATTTGATTAAAATGCCCTTCACCAGAACTTACTGTTCTGCGCATTGTTTTTTCTGCAGGCCTTCAAAATGGAGCAGTTCAACAAATGTGACTTCATTCCTTACGACTTCTATGAGACGCGGCACGTCAAAAACAGCTTGAAGAAGCTGATGAAGGCATGTGTGCCCAGCAACCTGCTGACTGACCCTGAGTGTGGCTTCCACAAACTGGTAGAAGACTCAGAATGGATGGCGCAGGTAGGATAGGCAAATCATCTTTGATCAATCTCTTCTTTTTTTTTTTACAAATTCTTGGCATACTCATTGCCGTTAACATTTTCAGCAGGTTTCAGGACCTAACACATAATGGTTTTGTAATAACGCTAATTAGCATGATGGACAAATCGATACATTTGCCATTTTGCATTTTCACGAAGTGGTGACTCGAGGTTGGCCACTTTATCCATTGAAATACATAGTGTAACACTTAAGATGGGTGTCTTAGACCTGTAGGCTGGCCGGTAAAGCATATAAATGAAACTCCGATAAACTCTTATCTTTGGGCTTGAATACAGAAGATAATTTATTTAGATCTGTATGGCTATACAAAGATGTCCAGTGAGGTTCAGAGGTGAGCAAGCACGGATAGAGAATTAACAGGAAAAGATAGAAGAATACTGGATCGGGCCACAGTTCAAGATTTTGCACTGGGCTAACCAGGAGGGTCTGTCGATAAGAGCAGAACAGAGAAGAAAAAAACTAAAGATGGGACATAAGGGCATATTATACTAAAGTTGTGGGGACAGACTAGGTGGGCATTAGGGTCATACATTTGTCAAGTCTCAGACAGCCAGTCTGGACACTGGTGTCTGGGTGAGCATTGGATTAATTAGAATGGGGTGCTTGTGAGATTGGGGGAAGTACCTAGGGTAAAACAAAATAACCAGCTTACAATAGCACTGGCAGGGTGCCAAAATACGCGAGGTATGACTTTCGCATTTTCATGAACTCAGGAATCTGTTGACCTATGTATTGAAGTTTAACGTTTTCACATACTTTTGAATCTCAATATGCATTGGTTTGTAAACAGCGCGGTGCGTGCACATTTATTTTGTTCATTTTCACAAAGTGGCAAATGTATTCAGGTATAAATAACTCATTAAAAAAGTTGCAAGACTGAGAACATACGGACAGTTCTGTGTGTCAGAAGAAGTCAGCTGTATTTTGGTAGACAAATATAAAAGACAAACCAATTTAGTAGTCTCCAAAACAGCAGTTTGACAAATAGTTCAACTTCAAACGCAATTTTCACAAAAGGCAGAATTTTTGCTGTGGTGTAGAATTGCCACTTTGTGAAAAAGTTGACGATGTGATTGTTCAAATTCGTGACAGCGGTGAGTGTGTGACTACTCATCTTGTGATGAAGCACAGATGGAATTCCTGGCCTGCAGACATATCATTACAGATGTACATGTACAAAGTTATTTTTATTGTTAAATTTTGTTTAGATTCAAAGCATTATGCAGCTGGCTGGAGCAGCGGTTGACCTCATGGACCTACAGGGGTCATCTGTTATGTTCAGCTTCGAGGATGGATGGGACTTTACCACTCAGGTATGACAAACACTGACAAACAACTAAAAACCAGAGAGCTGCTTAAACAGCAAGTAGTGCTAAGCAAAAATGAGCAGGATACCAGTCACATTATGGAATAGATGGTGTTTTGGCTGGTACCCTTATTCTGGTAGGCAGAATTTGTTGTGCTTTAAGCAGCTTTGGTTAAGCAGCATCATGATGTTGGACCTTGGGCCCATTTTCATAAGAGTGACCTCAGCAGAAAATTTTGCTAAGCTAAAATGAGCATGATGCCAGTCACATTATGGAACATATGGAATGGTATTTTGGCTGGTAACCTTATTCTGGTAAGCAAAATTAGTTTGTGTTGAAGTACTTTTTGTGCTTAGAAGCTCTTTGAAATTTGGCCCTCTGAAAGTATTACTTTGTATATTTTTTCTTAATGAAAAAGTTGCTGGGAATTTTTTTTTTTTGTGAACAGTATGGCATTTTGACTGGTAATCTATTTCTGGTATGTGAAACCCTGAATATCAATGTTGGATGGGCCTCAAATACCTGCCGGACCACTCCATGCTACGGGTTGGTCGACAGCCTCAAGACTGGCCTTTGTCCGCTGGTTCACACTCATCCAAAACAGCACTCTGCTCAGCACCCACAACGCAAATCTCAACCCAACCCCCCCCCAAAAAAAAAAAAAAAAACAACAACAACAACAACAACAACAACTCTTTGGTTTTTTACGGTACTATACAAATTCAACTAGATTCGCTACCCATTAGCCCAAATACCTGTGACATTACTATTGGTCCCCTCCCATATATAAAAAAAGTACACACACACAAAAAGCTGTGCAATTTTTCCCAACCTTGTTACAACAGAACTTTCCGACCAAGTCGACATGCTAGCCGCTGTTGAGCTAAACACACAGAAGTTTTGATTGAGTTGCTAATTCAACTGCTCACAAGTGGTGAAATGAAATGATATCTAAGTGGTGTTGCTTATTTGTTATTGTTATTATTATTGTTTTGTCCCTGAAGGTTGTATCGTTAGCCCAGATTCTGATGGATCCTTACTACCGGACACTAGAGGGCTTTCAGAGCTTGATCGAGAAGGAGTGGCTCGCATTCGGTCACCGGTTCACCCACCGTAGCAACCAAACCGGTGCCCACCAAGCCAGTGGCTTTGCGCCGGTTTTCTTGCAGTTTTTGGACTCTGTGCATCAGGTGAAATTGCTAATTTTCTCTTCACAGTTCTGTCACATAAATTCTTAATTAAAAGACACAAAGACTTGTGAAGTAATACTGGGCAGGCCTTGATTTACACGCAGGCCACAGAGGCCATGACTTCTGTTGCCCTGGTCTTGGCCTTGGCCCCCCCATAGAATTTAAGATTTTCAAATTAAAGTGCCCTTTGCACATTAAAAATGGCCAGGGGTGGATTTCACAGAGAGTTAAGACTAGTCTTATTTCGAGTTAGGACGAGTTACTTGTCCTAACTTAGGACTAGCCCTAAGTTTTTAATAACTCCTAGGGCTAGTCCTAAGTTAGGACTATCTTTGTGAAATTGACCCCTTGACTCTCAAAGATGAATCTCTGGGCCTAAATACTTGAGGGGGGGGGGGGTGACCAACCACATTTTTGAACAGAGCAGATTGTTTGGCACATCTCTGCTTGAGGTTTTTTTTACAATCTACGAATAAAGAGGGATGAGCCATAGGAAGAGAAAAGGGCTTTGTCACCACAAACTCGGTTAGCGGACTTTTTTTTTCATCACTTATTATCATGATATCTTACTGGTAATGAAAACAAGGTGTTCTTGCACTGTAACCCATAGGCCTGAAGATACCTGTGAAGACGTTAAAGAAATCTCAGTTTGTACAAGTGGGAGGCAAACCCCAATAGGGAAACCCACGCAATCATGTAGGAACTGAAAACCCAAATCCAAATGCAAGGTTCCGTTCCGAGCAGGATTGGAACCGGGGTCCACAGAGGTGGTAGCCGGGGAAGAAACCACGAATCCAACCTGAATGCCTCTGTGCCAAGTTAATGTTGCTCTCCGTAGGACATTTTTAAGCTGTTCCAGTTAGTTCAAGTCGATTTGGACAGGACGATAGATGGTTCATAGTCTTGGTTCCAGACATTTTTCATTATCCCTACAGTGGTGTACAGTCCACGACACACTACAAACACAAACTTTATTGCTGGAATTGTCACTTTGTGTATAAAGGAATTGTCACACAAATCAAAATTTTCAGGCAACTTGGAGCCAACCAACTGTACTGTATGCATAAGGAACACTTCGGCAACACAAGATACATTCTTCTAGCTGTAACTCACTATTCCTGGGGAAATAATGAGAAAACTTAAATGTGAATGAATTTTCTTATTGGAGATTGCCTGGAACTGGTTGCCTGTATACTGCCTTACATGATGGATGCATTGAATGACAAACAATGATGTAAGAACATCTTGAATCAAGACTACATTGAACCAAGCACCTACACAGCAAACCAGAGTTCAATGGCTGCTAGACTCTGTCTCTACTGTGCAAAATGTTTAATTATCCATACTCTGTATTCAATCATAGGTACACTCCCAGTTCCCACTGTCTTTTGAGTTCAACCAGTATTTCTTGAAGATGATTGCATACCACCACGTGTCCAATCGCTTCCAGACCTTCATGCTTGACTCGGAATACGAGCGCTTTGAAGCAGGTAAAGATATAGACCATGTGACCTCTGATGTCACGTCAAAACCAATACATTAAGTTTCTGCCGGCTAGGGGTGTGCGTTGACGTTTATTTTTCTTAAAATTTTAACAGAACTTGTGCCTTAAAGTTAGGGTCATAGATTGGAAAATACTCAAAAAATTCATTACTGTAAAACTTGCTTGTTGAGTACTGCAGCTGTTGATAGTATGAACTATTTTGAGAAAGAATTCCCTTGGAAGTAATATGGTTTGAATAATTTGTCACCCCAAAAGATTGAATCTGTGAAACGTTTCATGCATGAATTGCTGTCACCTCCCAAAATGTGCATGGATTTGACATTCTTGATGGAAATATTGTGATAGTTTTTTGCTGTTTTCGCAGCAAGTAGACACTGTAAACAGCTGAAACTTTCACATGTTACTTTTAATGTATCTTTATTTAAAAGCTTGCCTGTAAATTTCATTTCATTTCATTTATTGATTCTGGTTGTGAAGCCAAGGACTCTCAGAAAAGCGAACTAAATCACTGTACTAACCAAGAACCCAATGGGGAGAAGACAAGGAAGGAAGTTTCAGTTTTAGACGTGGGAGGAAAACCCCCGAGAATTATTCCAGGGAAAACCCACGCAATCAGGCAGGGACTGAAAACCCAATCCACAAAGTGCCCCCGGTGGGATTTGAACCGGGGTCCCAGAGGTGAAAGGCAAGGCAAGATACCACTACACCAACCTGACTGCCTTAATCAGCATTATGTTGACAAAAACCAATCCATACAAACAGTTTAAACCCTCTGAAATATGTGTATTTGAAATTGTAGTGTCAACACTAACAATGTATTTTTCTTCCTGATGCCAGCTACCCATGTCTTTGAGGACAAACTTGCCTCACATCCTGAGGATCAAGAGTCCAAGGCACCCATGAGGTCATTCTGGGAGTACATCAATAAGATCAACAACAAGCAGCCTCTGTTTTACAATCTTGCCTTCGCCCCTCACACCTCGGTAAGACCTGTGGGTATGAGAGTTCAAACTTAGAATGATACAGATTGGCCATTAATAATAAAGAACAATCTTTTAAAAAGTTGTCTCTTGGGGGCGCTCTACCATAGTATCACACAGAGCCGTGTATAGACCTTTCTTTTGCAACGTCGCAGCCCAAGATTTTGCCAACCCAGGCTGGAAAACTATGGAAAGCCATAAATGCAAAACGAAAACAGATAGCTACAGTTTGTAACAATGTTACACAAATATTTAAAAGTAGTGTTGAATTTATTGGAAACAAAGTAACCGATCATGGGAGGTATTTTATTTTATTAGAAGTTTGCCGAAAATGTTGAATTTGGTTGAAACATCTGTTAACACGATTGAATGTTTTAGTAACATTCGGCGGTCCATGCCAACCAGCGCTGTTTGTTTATCAACAATGGAAAGGTCTATTGGGAGAGAGGTGACAGCTTATGATTAGAAGCAATTTTGTGTCAAAAAATGCATAGGCGAATACAGGGTGCCAGACTAGTCTGCCTATTGGGTTGTGCTGCATTTGGACAGAAAATGGCGTCCAGCAACCACGTAACCAAAGAAAACTGGTCCCTCTATATCAAAACTCTCCCAATGTGAGGCTCTGGTGTCACAAAACTTTAGGGAAGCTAAAATAATTTGTACACATAGTTGAGAGGTGTTGGTATTGAACGAAGAATTATTGAATGACATCTAAGTTATATGGCTCCTTTTTAGCATTAAGAGGCACTGCAGTACAACTTGCTGCCACTGCCAGGAACACTGAGGCAAACCCCCTTCTCTTAACTCTTTCAGTGCCTGCTTTGTTTTGCGTTTTGAACCTAAAATGCCTAGCTTTTTGAGCTTTTTAGAAATGGATCTTGCTGGGTTGTGTTGGCTTGGTACATCCCAAAGTCAATAGTATTTTTGGGGTGATATTGCCCTTTCGTGATAACATGCATTTTATTGGTCGTACAGGTACGATTGACGACACTTTTTGAGTACATAAAAAAGATTGTACCTGTGCAATAATGGCGCTTTTGGAATACCTAAAATAGATCATACGTGTACGACCTTGGCACTGAAAGAGTTAACAATCAGTGTAGTGTTTTTTTTTATGTGCATCACACAACACACAGGACCAACTGCTGTACGTCCCATTCGAAGGACAGAGTTATTGTTGTTGAGTGTCTTGGCTCAAGGACATGTGCCACGACCGGGACCTGAACCCACACTCTAGCAGCACCAGAACTTGAGTCTGGTGTGCAAGACTGGCAGTGCTTATACACTTGCTTATTTTGATTTCAGCAATCAAAATAAGCAATGCAGGGTTAAGGGGTCTTCAAATGCTATTTTCTCAACTGTTTGAACTTCACTGGAGGATTGGTACTGGTATAAACTTGGTAATCAGTGAGCTTTCAGATTGAGACTAGTATATAAACAAATTGATGATTACCAGTGATATATTTTTACCTTTCCATACAGGTTCTCAGACCGTATACCAACTTCTCCAGCTTAAGAATCTGGGAGTATTTCACGCAAGAAGACTTGGCAGGAGGACCGTCGTTCGATCGGGAGCTTTTTGAGTTGGCCACTGCGGAAGACAAAGAGATGCCTCTCTTGCCGTCGGATAGAAGGGTGATCAATAATTGCTATGACAACGCTACTCAAGCTGAGCCAGATATGCACATGTGGCTGCTAGAGGTAAGAGGGGTTACAAATCCTGTCACATGAGGGCGCTATTTACAGGGTTCGTACGGTCCTTGAAAATCCTTGAAAGTCCTGGAATTTGACAATCTGTTTTTCAAGGCCTTGAAAGTCCTTTGATTTATCTTAGGTCCTTGTAAGTCCATGAAAATTCACTTTTTGTAATTAAAGTATTTAATCATGCAGAGTAATGTGTTTTTTCATCAAGTTTAAGTTTAAGTGACCAGCCAACCTTCAAACTTTAACTAATTGTACAGAATCAAATCACCCAACACCAAGCGTTTTATATACAAGTCTCAAATAAACCATCAATATTTGCTGGATTTTGGTCCTTGATAATGGGATTTCTGGACCTTGAAAGTCCTTGAAAAGTCCTTGAATTTATAGCTATTATAAGTGTATGAACCCTGTATTTAATAAGCCAGAGCAGAGCCATATATTGAGAGAGTTCAAACAACTTGTGCAACAACTTGTGAAAAAAAAAAAAAAGGAATTTGCTGAGCAGAATTTTCAGCTACACTGCTGTCTGAAATTTGGCCTTGACCATTAACTTTTTCTAGCATTTATATATCATGACCTAATTTCATAGAGCTTCTTAAGCATAAAATATTGGTTTAAAAATTCTGCTTAGCACAAACGAGCTGGGAACCAGTCGCAAACTGTGCACATAACATTGTATTTTGGCTGGTAACCCTTTTCCAGTAAGCAAAATTGTTTTGTGCTGAGCAAATATTTGTGATTAATCAAATCTATGAAATTGAGCCAAGGGAGGATTCGTAAGCAGTTTGCAAACAGCTAATTCTGTTTTCTCATTCACAGGAAATGGCGCAGCTTGAGGGAGATCTTGGTCGGACGCCTCAGCACTGGAAGTCGAGGCTAGACCGAGCGCAGAAAAGCTTCCCCAGCAGGGTCAGGATGAAGTCTCTCTCCGTCAAGATCAAAGAGGCACAGATGCAGAGCATCACGGCTCACAAGAAGACAACCATTGATATACTTGTCAAGGTAAGTCACTCTTGTGGCATGTAGTGGCCAAGAGATTAAGAGCACGGGACTCAAGCTGTGGTGTTTCTGATCAGAGTGCGGGTTTGGGTCGGGTTTGGGTCCCGTTTGTGGCACTTGTGTCCTTGAGGAAGATATCATAATTGCTTTGTCCTTTGGATGGGGCTTACTATTAAGCTGTAGGTCCCAGGATTGGAAGAGCATCTGAAAAAAACAGAACACTTATCGTGTAAGAGTACGTGTTAACCCCAGTGTTTCTGGTTCACATAGCAAGCACCCTTGTTTACAGGTTTCCTTAGGTTTGCAAGCTACAGTGATTTTTTCTTGGTGTTTAACTTGGTTTTAAAAGCCCTACTGTACAATCTGGGGCATTCTAAATGGTTTTATCTTGATGAGTTTTGTGAAATTAGTAAAAACAAAATAATATCAAAAAATGTTTTTTATTACTTTTTTTGTGTATCGGCCGGAATTTGCGCGTATTGGCTCAATACACCATCTTGTGCATTTTTTTGGTAGAACCCTGCTTTTCATATATACAGTGTAGTATCTTGCCTGCCATGAAATGCTATGGAATGTATAGGTTCGCTCTCTTTGTAAGCAAGGTGACATGTTCTGTAGATAGTTGCAACTCATTTTCAGCAGCTTAATCAGGTGCCCCCGATCTCGACCTCCATCCCCGGGAGGTGCCAATTTCACCTTCATTTTTTTTTTCTTATTTAGGGCAAGAATATAATCGAGCCTCAGCCCAAAGGTTTTGCAGCTCATCATCGTTTTGAAGCTCACAGCTACATGACGCCAACAGACTGTGACTACTGCTCACAGCTTCTGTTTGGGGCAGTCAAGCAGGGATGCAAAGGTAAGACCAAAAACAATCTACATTGAAGAAATTAAAGGCAGGGTATACTTTTGGTAAATACTTTCTGTGTTAATGACCATAACAATTTTTCTTGGTAAGGAGCACTGAAGACCTGTTGATACTATAAAACATTGTTAGAAACCACTCCCTTTGAAGTAGCGTAGTTTTAGAGAAAGAGGTAATTTTCACTCAATAAATTTGAGTCTGAGAAAGGCTTCTGGCATGAAGCCTTTCTCGGTTATCTGAAAGCACATAATTTTATGCAATAAGGGTGTTTTTTCTTTCATTATTTTCTTGCAACTTCGATGACCAATTTAGCCAAATTCTCACAGGTTTAATATTTTATGCATATGTTGGGATACACCAAGTGACTGGTCTTTGACAATTACCAAAAGTATACCCTACCTTTAACATACATAGAACTAGAGTCCGATGCACTAGAAGCTCTGCCCTAACAGGCCAGTATACAGTGCTTGGTGTACACCAGTACGGGGCAGATACAAAATTAACAATGTTTGTGATGGGTTGGATGCATTTTGGTGGTGTTTCTGCAGGTATGAAGTGTTCAGATTGTGGTTTCAACGCCCATGAGGACTGCGTGCCCAAGATACCTAAGCAATGTGTACGAAAGGGATCAACCAAGGAGCCGAGCACAGGACCATCACGGCCAACATCAGACGAGGTTGTCACAGCCGGAACACCGGTTACACCCGCTGGAGTTTCAGGTACTGTACCTTACCAATAACACTAAACCATACCAAATGAAGCACAAACTATTCTTAAGGAATGGGAAGGTTCCACTAGTTACTGGCTCCCCATTAAGCCCAAAAGATTGATTTGCAGGGGGGAGGGGTGTTGGAAACCACAGAGCCTAGCACAGGCTATTAACAAGACATCTTGAAGCCTGCTACAAAGAACAACTGGTTCCACTTGTCAGAGGGTTCAGATCTTGGTAGGTCTGTATGTTTGTACAATTTTGTGCACAAAGGATATGAGTAAAAGAAAATTCAGCCCCTCTATGAAAAAAACTCTGGGACCTGACCTTCTCTTAGATATGTGGAATTGTCCAGTCTAGGATATCAAGGACTTCCTGACTTCCCAAGGTGTATTACTTCAATTTTGCGTGCATTGTTATTACTGCACATTTACTGTCTTCTTTAGAAACAACCTTTACAGTGCAAAGTCTCTCTATTGCACTTAATTGAACTCCCTGTATTTAACTGCATCCCACTCATAAATTTGTGTTGCATAAAACACTTATTACTAGTTTTTATTATTATTCTTACACTTTGAGCTCTGAGGCACATGTATCTCATCTTTTTAAAAGGTTGTACCTGTTTGTTTTTGCAGTTTTAGTAACATAAATTAGTGGATACATTGAGGAATATTTTACATTGTGTGGTTGGAAGGGTGTTTTACATTTGTTTTTGTTTCTTAATTTTGTTAATCCTGTTAAACCTGTTAATCTTGTTAAGCTTGTTAATCTTGTTAATCTTGTTGTTTAGGTTACGATGAGTTCCATGCTAAGATTGGGGAAACAAGGTCACATGAAGGCTATCTGAACAAACGTGGAGCCAGACTGAAAGGATGGAAGCAGCGGTGGTTTGTGCTGGACGCTCAGAAACATCAGGTAGAGAGAGTGCCTCAGGGTTCTACACTTGGGCCTTTATTCTCATTCAATATATATATATATAGGCGTGAGCAGGCATCACATACAAAGTGTGTACCTGATAATAAAAGATGTCTGCACACAACCTTGAGGTATTCTATGGACTTACAGATGTCCACACAAGGTTTTCACAAACTAGAACTCTATCTTTTTTTGAGGGAGCATTTTCTTAAGCACGGTTATAAATCTCGATGATCATACGGAAATACTGCAACCCAATCCCTTAAAAGTTAATTCTGAATTCGAGTTCAAGTTATCTCTGTTGTGATTGTCTCCTAGTTGCGGTATTATGAAACAAGAAACGACCCTCACTGTAAAGGTATCATCGACCTCAAGGAAGTGGAGTCAGTCCAGCCTGCATTCCCCACTGCCGGAGCACCAAAGAAGTGCGACGAGAGTGCATTCTTTGATGTAAGTATCAATGCACTTTGAAAGTTGTAGTCCTTCACTTTTGTTCATTTCCACATTTGAGTGGAAGGAAGGATAGTAAATACCTCTGAGAATATCTGAACTAAATGTGGAAAGCCTAGGGCTGTTTCACCATATATTCCAGTAATTAGACCAAGGCGCTGTTCAACTTAGTTACCCCTGGTCATCAGACATACTTCAACCATTCCTCAAAACTTCTCAAAATAAAATTTAGTTGGTGCATCTAGCCACGAGGGACTGTGTGTTTACATTTCATTTGAGGAGATTATACAGTAACGTACCAGAATCTTTCTCCCTGGGGAGCGTACAACCTCAAGACGAGTGTAAAGACGTAATTCCAGTCTATATACCTGGGTGAAGGGAAGCAAGTTATGGTTAAGTGCCTTTTTAATTGACACAAAGCCTCATGGCCCACCAGGGGCCTGTTCCACACCTAGGTTTAGCCTTCGGCTGTAGCTTAGGTTCTTTTTAATCACTTTTGGAGCAGTGTGCATTGTTGTTATTACTATTATTATTTGTTTATTAGCATCTGCCTATAGCAGCCTAACAGGCTGAATTACAATACAGCAAGCAGTGAAAATACAAGCAGTAAAAATAAAGTCAAGATAAAACTAGTAAAAAGACTTTAAAATAGGTGTTCCGGGCTGAATGCCCGAACACCTAATAACAAAGGCCTATACTAGAAAGAACAATTAAAGCAAAGAAGAAAACTGCGGACAATGCCCAACAAAGAGTCATGGACTCACAGAAGGTTAATAACAAGGACTTGTGTCCAGTGTTTTAACATAAAACGGAGCCTGGCGCCCGGGCCCAATTTCATAGAGCTGCTTAAGCACACAAAGTAGCTAAGTACAACAAAATCATGCTTACCAGAATAAGGTTACCAGCCAAACTACCATGTCACATGTACAATTTGTGACTGGTATCCTGCTCATTTCTGCTTAGCAGACAATTGTTCAGCAACATTTTCTGCTTAAGCAGCTCTATGAAATTGGGCCCCGGAGCCTAAGTTGTGGTTTGTCATGATGACCGCCCTCTAGTGTCCTTTCTTAACTTGATTCAAAGTCTTCCACTAGGGGCCTACTTCATAGAGCTGTTAAAAAATGTATATTGATGGTAGTAGAAGACCAACCAGCTTTAAATTTACAGATTTCAGGGTGTTTCCAAAAACACAATAAAAATGTTCTCCACTTTTGTCCTGTTTTGATGCAGTTGAAAACAACACGGAGAGCCTATAACTTTGTTGCAGACACAAAGACAGCTGCAGAAGAGTGGATAAGCCGAATACAAGACTGTCTGTCATGATGACCGCCCTCTAGTGTCCTTTCTTAACTAGAGCACTAGAGGGCAGTGTCATAGTTGCCCTCTGGATTTGTATATTCTTAGTCATTATCTTTTTTTATCTTTTTACGTGTTAAAAATCTACTTCCCTTGTAATTGATGTGTATGTTGAGTTTCCATTCATATCAAGGCGAGGTCTTTTGAATGGTAAAAAAAACTGCATTAATCTGCAAGATTGGGCTTGTTGGAAACGTCCTTTGAAAATAAGAGTAGTTTTAATGGCTGTTAGTTTCCACATATAACTTATGTGACGATAACGCATTGGGATTAATAGCAATTTGACTTGGTTTTGACCCGATACAGATGTACAATGACACATGTGGACGCTTTCTGAGTTCAAAGTTTTTTAAAAACCACAGACGCTGGGGCTGGATTTGAGAATCAAAATCATCCAACTTCTAGACAAGCTGATGATTGTAGAATGTGAACCAGCAACTCATCACCAAGCAAAGCTCAGTAGTCTGGTAGTCGAGACATCAGGGCCTAAGTTCATGGCATTGCTTACCACAGAATTTGATGTTTAGCGCGCAATGTTAAACAAGTGATTTTATGAACCGTCAGCACAGAATACCATGGGAGTGCCGCCATTACACTTGGCCCTGCTCTAAAATACAGAATGTCATTGGTTCGAATCCCACCCAAGTTGCCAGTAGAAACAGTGCACATACATAGCGAGTGCACATACATAGGTATGCAATGATTTCCTCGTTTTCGACTTCTTAGCTGTGCCATTGAAAATCGCAAAACACAGTTCAAAATCTTGCTGTACCAGGTACTTTCCTCATCTTGCATGCCTGTATGGATGCTTATCATACATTTGTGTTCGGCAAAAAGCAAAACCCACATGAGGGGCAGTCAGTAAGCAGCCAAGAAAATTCTCCTAAATGGTCCGTAAAGAGGGCAATAACTGAGATTTAAAGGACAATTTCCTCATACGGCGGCAATATTTCAGACGGAATTAGTTCTCTGGACAGGTGATTATGTTTATAAACAAAAAAAGCTTGCAGCTAATAAATTGTTCATTTGATTTTCGGACCAGCTATGTACCTTATCGTGGAGAAGGGATGCAACTTGTTTTCATGACCACGAGGGGTTGTTTTCTTTCTGCTAAGTTTAAATTTAGGCCGAGAATTGATTTGTTCCCAACGGTGTCTGATGGTGTTTGTTTAAAACACTTTTGTCTCGAGTTGTTTCCACAGCATTCTTTTTTTTGCGGGGGGGAGGGGGGGGGGGTGTGCGCACAATTTGAAAAAAACAAAACGCAATAATGTTTCTTGAGTTGTCTTTGAATGTGTGTGTGTTTTAAGGTGAATCATATTGACTAAAAGACAATAAGGAAATTTTGCCAAAATGATAAAATCATGACTTGATTGGTTCACAAGTTAGTCTACTACGTTAATGCATTGATCTTCCGTAATTCGGAGCCAGTAGATTATTTTTTTTTTGTTTCCTGTTTTTGCCATTTGCCGTATTTTTTAATTGCTTTTATTTGGTTTTTCTGAAGGAAAAACAATTGTTAAATTTCATGCTGCAGTTGATAATGTAAATTCATTTTATTGGAGTATGCTCGTTGAAAGAATGACCAAATCATGTGTTTGGGTGAAGTTGTACAAATTCACCACCCTAAAAGGGATTGCCGTGGAATTTGTGACACGATTGCATAGATTTTAGGGAAAAAATATATATATGATAAAAACAAGAAACATGTGCAGAAATGTTTAAGTACATCATTAGTTGTTACTGACTTTCGGAATGGTATGTGGTTTTCCCGATTTGTAGTGTTCCAAAATGTCTCATTGCTAGGGCCTTATTTCACTTTGTGAATTTTTCTGCTTAGCAAAAACTAGCAGGGAACCAGTCAAAAACAATATAGGTTATGTGATGTTTTAGCTGGTAACCTGTTTCTGTGAAGCAAAGTTTTTGTACTCATCAAATTCACGTGCTTAAGCAACTCTTTGAAAATGTCCTCTGGGCCCTATTTTAACGTACAAAAGTAGCTAAGCACAACAAACTATGCTTACCAGAATAAGGTTACCAGCCAAAATGACATGTCGCATGTACCATTTGTGACTGGTATCCTGCTCGTTTTTGCTAAGCAAGGAATGCTTCCTGCCGAATGGAGCAGCCCCTTCTATATCCTTTCACAAACTGAAACATACCAATGAGGTCAAAAGAAGGAGCTTCGTTGCCCGACAGTTTTGCCTAATACAAACTGCACATTTCCAGTGCTGGCTACCGGCTACGCAATAGGCCTCCAGGGAACCAGGGAATGACAAATGCTCCACTTTAGTTTCACCAGACGTCATAGTTTTTAAATTAACATTCGAGGACACTGGACCTGGCCATGTGCTTTAATTAATCTGCAGTGGAAATAAGGTCAGATTTTCAAACCAATTTCACTCAATAGTGTGTATATAATTGTTAATAATTTTTTGCCATCAATATTAATACCATACTTTTTGGACGAGTTTAGTGTCGGGTATAATATAATGAAATCTTTGGAGTAATTCGTAGGAATGAGGAGACTGTTTTATTTAATGATGACCCCGGAATTTAGGGTCTTTTACAGTAAAGTATTTCCAAGACTGATCGCTTTGGAGAATAGGTTGTTGTTTTTGTCTCTGTCAAATTTGTGTACAAAGAGTGGGTGGTACTTGTAAATAATACACCAAGGTCATGAATCTAGATTGTAATCATTGACAGATATTTTATTTAATTGATTTTTAAAAGAATCACAGTTACAGTAACATTTTTAAAAATAGATTTGTGATCTCTTTACTTGCAGCTTGCTTCTTATTTCAAATTGGAAAAATACTGACGCACTTGCAATGTTAATGTGCATTTTCATTGGAATGAAGAAAAGGACAGACAAAAATTGAATCTTTCAATTAGAATCCTATCAGGCAGAGGTTGTGGATTTTCAGGTTGGTGTTTTTTTTTAAAGCCTATTTTTACAGTATTAAAACGTAGCAAGTATGCCAGTCACTGAAGCAACATTTTATGAAATCAATTATTGGGGGGGGGGGGTAAAACTAGTCTTACACTCAAAAGCCAGCAACAGTTTTAAAACATTGGTACATGTATGTAGGTGACTAGATGCAAATTTTGGAATCAAGTAGATTTATTTCATGATTAGAGGGGAATAAGAAAGTTCATGAGAAAAACAATTGATCGAGAGCTCAGTTTTACAAAACACTACGATTCATCTTGAGATGAGTTGGTAATATTGCTACGGTGATTTGTATTGTGACATCACAGACAGTGCTTAGCAATTAAGATTGATACAAAACTTACCATCAATCTTATCTCTTAGTGAAATCAAGCCCAGAATTGACCAACCTTTGCCGAATAGGTTCAAATACACTTCTTCTTTTGCCAGAGCCGACATAATATTTGATATGCTGTTTACATTTAATATATAATTCTTAATACCATTTCATACTTGAGTAGAATTGTATTACAAGTCCTGTAGTGTAGAATCCAGCAGTGTCTGAAGGAATAGTTTTGACAACAGCTATTTGCATCTGCCAGCGGCCATTTTCATCAAGCTGTTTACTGGTAAGCTAGCGGACAAATATGTGTAAGCAGAAGTGTGTAACACAATCAAGATAATTTCACAACGCATGTGCATCTTTGCGATAGACGTGGAATTGTTGTCACTCATCTGGGTCCAGTATCATGGTTCTGTTTACCACGGAATTCTCCGCTTACTGCGCCCTAAAAAGCACATAGTTCTATGGGTCGTAAGTGCAGAATTCTGCGGTAAGCAGAACCATGTACTTGGGTCCTGCTTACAAGAACTGTCGGTAAGTTTGTGTGCCCTTTGTCGTAAGCAGTGATTGAGAAGAGGAAATTCTGCTATGGACTGCAGGGCCAAATTTTTTTAAGCTGTTAGGCAAAAAAAAAACTGCTTTGCAAATTTCTTTGCTAAGCCGAAATGAGTGGGGTACCAGTCACAACAATGTAAACTTGATGGCATTTTGCCTGGTGATCTGTGCTCAGTGCCTAGCAAGTTTGGGGTTTAGGCTTTATGAAATTGGGCCCTTCTCATCTGCATAATTTGTTGTGCGCGGAATATTTCTACTTTCTGGCTTTATGAAGTTGGCTCCTGGACTGAAACGTGATGTTATTTTCAAAACCAGAGCTTAGGCTTTTGGCTCTGGCTGAGGCAGCTTAGGCTTTTGGCTCTAGCTGATGCATCATCAGCCTCTTTGAAGTCCCACACCGAATACGCACATTTTTTAAAATCACTGCAGAGTCCAAGCCAGAGCCTAAGCCAGAGCCTAAGCCAAAGCCGTGGTTTAGAAAAAAGGCCATAGCGGCCGCTGTCATTTTATCAAATAGCGTAGACAAAACAACTCACTTCAGATCTGCCCTAATTTAATCAAATTTTCCCCATTTTAGAATGGCGCATAATATACCCCCAGGGTGCTTTTTCACTGGGGCTTGTAAAAAATTGATTTGTACATCTTGTCTATGGTGTTAACTATTTACAAAGTGTGATTATGTATTTATTGTGACCTTAAGGAATTCTCTACCCTCGTATGCCAATAATGTGTAATGTATTTATTTGAACCGAGGTTTGTGTTGGCTCAGCTTCATTCTTGAGGTGATTTTTTTCCCCCACTTTTGGGGCATTTTTATTGCTTAAAATGTGTTTACTAGAACACAACAAAAAAGGGCGAGGTTAACACTGAATTTATGATATTTTTTAGGAACTTCCCAATTGACTGGTTCTATCATTGTTGCTGCCATATATTCTCAAAGAGCCTGCAGTCTAACGCTCTTTTTTATGTGGTCCAATAATTTCACAGTTACCCTTTATTAGAGACAAGACTCAAGCAACTTGTACCAAAACACCAATAGCCGCCTCAAATTGCTGCAAGATTTGACGTACTTCCAAAAAATAGGACACTAGTAGAGGTCATTTCCCCATTGGTTTGTTTCCCACTTGGTGTCACATAGTGCCATCCACAGTGCTAAATCGGCCATCTTTACGGGGCACAAGGTGTCATGCTAGCAGGAGTTCTATCAAATTCCTTGCATGATTAGTCGGTGAAACACTTGGCTGCACAGACAAATTAGAACGCTTGACTACGCAGCTCCAGGCTAGAACCCAAGGTGCTTGTAACGATGGCATCCATTAGGAATCATCTGTTGTTACCCTCCAATGTTTCCCATATTCATGTGCTATTTCTGTTTCTTTTAATTATAGACTAGTAAAAAATTGGCAAAATCAGACATGTCTGGGTGTGTGGTAATGATTCTACACAAAATGCATGGTCTTCAGAGGGTCAAATTGTATGTGAATTTTGAATCTGCAGTGGGCCTTACTATGCACATAAAATGCCATTGGTGTATGATTATGTACAGTCGACTCTCATTATAACAAGCTCGCTGGGACTGGCCGACTCTAAACAGGAACTTGTTATAACTGGACAGCAAAGCAAAGAAACACAAAGCAGTCAAGAGTTTTGGGACTTCAGAATTTGCTCTTTGTAAACAGAACCTCTTTATAACTACTGTAACATGCCATATGACCATTGCAGGTAATTTGCGCTGTAATTGATACAAGTACACAAGACAGTGGTTAACAGTGAAATAGGAGCAAAGTTGTGGTCACCAGTTTTGGGTTTTTTTTTCCGGTTGTTTTCGTTTTCTTTTTTCACAAATTAATTCTGCATGGTGCAGTAATGATCCTGGCACTGGGTTACCGTTTGTTTACACAGAAATGAATTTGAAACTGTATGACTTGCTACAGTAGTTTGAGATACATGTTAAACCAAGTGGAGAGAATTTTTTCTTTCTCTTAATTTTAAAGGTTGAGCGCCATTTTGTATTTGCTGCAATTCTTGTAAAGCAAACATGTTGCCTGGGTCTGCGACAGGTTGCATTTTTTAAGTTAATTTTTTTTGTATCGATTGTTGATTTGTTGGTGTTGTTTAATAAGTCCCCCTGTATGTGTATGATCTTTTACATGCACAAAAGGCCAGTAAACTGTGCCATTAAATTTTGTGGACCCGATTTCATGAGCTGCTTAAGCGCCAAACAACTGTGCTTACTGGGAAAATGGTTACCAAACAAAATACCATGTCATGAGTTCTGTTTGTGACTGGTTGCCTGCTGATTTGTGCTTAGCAGAAATTTGTTTAGCACTACTTTCTGCTTATATGAAATTTGAGCTGTAGTGTAGCAAAGGAAGGGAACAACTTTTATAAATGGATTGGTCTACTGAACATATTTGCATATATTCACCCCCTGCTGTCTGAATGGAATGACCTTTTCTGGTGATGGATGTCTGACAACAGAGGGCGTCTCAGCAAATGGGTGTTTTTTCACTTAACAAATTAACTCCAAAGGGTTGAAATTACTTAAGGAGTTATTGGAAGCACTTGCCCCCTTGTGGTAGTAGTAATAGATTGTTCAATCACCTTATACACCTGTACAGCGTATTAAGTGCAATTTAATAACTTGGAAGAACTTTTGTTTTTATAAAGGAATAATATTGTGATATTAAAAAGCATCATTTGGTTTAAAGCGTCATATAATTTTGTTGTTTGAGTCCAAATCAGTTTTCTTTTATAACTTGTATAAAAATTAGTATATAATAATACAAGATTCATAAAGTGCCAGGCCTTCAGCTTATTGTAAAGAAGCCTACCAGGCTAGTCTTCATCATCATCATCATCATCATCATCATCATCATCATCATCATCATCATCATCATCATCATCATCATCATCATCATCATCATCATCATCATCATCATCATCATCATCATCAGCCCATGTTATCCCACTGCTGGGCGAAAGCCTCTCCCAAACTGCCAAGTATTTCTGTTCTGTGTATGTCTTTGCCAGGCTGTTGATCCCATGTGGCTGACTATCTCGTCTCTCCATCTTGCTCGAGGTCTGCCACATTGTCTTCTCCCAGAAAGAGGTTGCCATTCTATTTTGATTTTTCTGATTTTGTGATCTGTCATTTTTTACCCTGCCTTGGTGTCCAGCCCATCTCCACTTTATCCTTTTTGCTGCGACTAATGCATCACTGACTTAAGTTTGATCCCTGATCCAAGCTTTTGCAGCTTTTGCAGTCGCTTCTTCTGTATCTAAGCATCACGTGTTCCATGCCTCTTTGGCCTGGCCACCAGGCTAGTACACTCTGCATTTTACCTGCCCACAGGAAATTTTAGTCACCCAGATTTAAACTAGACATGTATTGTCGAAAATGTGTCTTTCAGATGTATTCGTGGCAGCAGTCACAACCGGTTTAATGGTCAAATCAAGTTACATTTACACTCTTAGAAACAAATTAACACATTTTTAAAATGTATTATTCACATTTGTAAAGGAAGACATGTTGTACACAAGTAGGTTGCACAGTTTTTAGCAGCCCACAGGGCAAGTAGAGAAGTGGCATTTACTAACTAGCCCATAAAACAGTTTTTACTGGACAATGTATGCAGGGCATAGTAAAGAGTGAGCCCAAAATCATGAAACAAAAAGCTCATAGGCACTTACCAAGGAAGGAAATAATTACAATAATAAAAGTACCATCACAAATCTAGCTGTACGATTTCAAATGTAAAACTGGAAGTAATTTAATAAAATTTACGTGTAAATATATATTTTAACACACCAAAAATAAAACGCTGACATAAAATAGGTAAAAATTAAAAGTGCACATAAAATCTTACAATCCAAACTTAACTTTAATTTACTTAACTTAACCTTATTTTCAAGTCCAAACAAGAATGTGAATAAATATACCGACAGTATGGAAAAGTAGACCAGAATAAGTATTTTGAAAAAAGAGTAATAATACTGGAGTCTATAGTATCAGACACGCACGTGCCTACCAATACCATACTGTTAATTTGGGGGACTTAATTTAAATATATTTTAGACTATACATTTCCCCTTTAAAATCTTGATTTTAATAACCCTGGATGGACGAAGCAAAACGCACATAAGAAATAAATAGAAAGTCTGTATGGCTCTAACAATAATAATGAACAAAAAAAACAAAGGGGAATTTTTTTTAAATGATCTGCAGCAGTCTGCTTGTTAGTTAGTAATCACAGTTAAAATAGATAATCATAGCCACGTATCTTTAAGTTTTTTTGACCCGGAACGATCACATCAAGTGCCTGCTGTCGAATTTTGTCAATAATTTATTCGTGGACGTATTTATTACGTTTATTTTATAAACTTTTTAAATTCGGTACAAAAATGGATTAAAATGAAGTTTTTGTCAAACGTATTTCAGATTTAATTTTTCCTCATTGGTGTAAAGAAAAATTTTGAAATTTTATTACAATTCGGTTTTTCTATTCTCTCTTTTTAATGCCTTTTAAAATATGTCATGAAAACTAAATAACCCTCTTTTTTCTTTTCTTTTTTACTTCGCAATCAGCTCTCCCTTCTTTGGTTCCAGTTGGGAATCTTGCCATATCGGTCTGTGTAAAAAAGGTACTGCGTGAGTTTCTGACCTACATAAACAGACTACTGAGTTTACTGAGTAATTGAGTTATCAAGTTACTGAGTTATTGAGTAACTGCGTTACTTAGTCACTAGGTCACTTAGTTACTTACGACGGTTACTGAGTGGCTGAGGCTACTGAATTACTGAGTTACTGAGGTTATTGAGTCACCGAGTTACTTAGTTATCTTGGTTGCTGAGAGATTACAATGAACAGAAAGTTGCTTTTAAAATTTGTTTATTTTCAAAAGTAGATACTTTTTTAACATGGTAAACATGTGATTATGTAAATTAAAGACGTGACCATCATTTTTGGGATGAGAGGAAGTAGGTCAAATAATACCTTACGGCTGCTGCGGGCGTTTTTGTACAAAAGGCGCTGCGTCTACTATAGTCTCATCCACTCTCCAAAGGGTTTTAATTTGCCTGAAGTGTATGCAGTAATCTTGGCACATGTATTTTGTGCTTTGTACGTGTCATTCACATGCAAAGGTTTTTGTTTTTCGTTTTGAAAAAGTGCATCTGTCAACATTTGTTTCTGTTTGAGCCTCCCCCTATAGGGAACTCATTACACACTTTATCGATTTTAAGACCTGATCAATAACTGAATTTTAAACTTTGTAATGCCCTCTAAGGCTTTAATTTTGGATAGTTAAGACTTTTTAATACTTTTTAAGGATCCGCAGAAACCCTGTTATAAAGAAAAATCCTTCCCGCTGAAGAGTCAACTGTTTCATGATTTTTATGACTAAATAAATGTAGTATTGATTACAATCTAAAGACTATTATTTTAATTGGACGGCCTATTCACAGTGAAAAAAAGTTATCCAGGATCGCCAATAGGCCATTACATTCTAATTCAATTAGATGATGAAGTCATAGGCTTTATCATTTCGAAAACCTGGATAGTAGGCTAAACCCAATACTTCTTTTTAAATTCATTAGAATGGTGGGTCCTGTCAGATACCAGCAGATAGGCCGGACGAACAAAGTCGACGACAACGGATAATGGATGGCCAGCTGCCGCGCTCTGCATGCCAGTCAAGGGTAAATAGCGCCCTCAACTGACAAGTTACAGAGTTAGTATGGTCCGTAAAGTAATTTTACTACAGGGAAATTAGTATGAAGGAACGTGTACGAAACAGTAAAACGAATGGGGACTAGACTGTTGCTTGAAAACTTGACTTCTGCAACGAAATTGTTTGTGTTGATGTTTGGAAGATAAGAATGTTTTATCAAGAATCCGTTTGCCGTCCGTTACTGCAAGTCGCCGAGTGTCACCATCGGAATTCACATCAACTCAAAGCAAACAGCCGGCCAGAGAATGAGTGCAAGTTCCAGGCAGACCGCTGGTATTTTGAGTAAGTTTTCAACGAACGTAACGCCAAGACTTCACACGATAAGTCGTGTGCCTAAATTGCCGGTAAATTGTGCCGAGTGACACGAGGTTTGTTCCCCTGGCCCTACCGTCATGATCGTCTCCATGTGAAGTCGATAGCAGAACAAACCTCGTATGGACCGGGGGGCTGGCAGGAGAAGGGGGCAAATGCCACCAAATGCCACAAAAACTCGATGAAAATAATCTCATTCGACTCTCGCGATGTCAGATGTGGATGTGGACAGTTCATGAGTTTGGAGGTCCACATACACATACAATACAATTTACCAGTCATCATTTTGTGGAAAATATTTGTACGCATTTAAATATATAAAACTAACCACTTTCTTCAGGCTTAACAATTGAAAATGCTCTTCTTAAAATATATACTGTAATGTTGTCAGTGCTGTTGTCAAAGAGTATTTTAATGGTATGCATGATTTTTTTTTCTTTTTAAATGGTCATCACCTCTTTTTAAAATAGAATGTACCCAAACTGTGAATGCAAATGATTGCACAATAACCCTTCTACGGTATGAACGTAGTTCCAGGAGTAGAGTTAGTACCCGTGTAGCAGGAGATTCTGTCCCGCTTAGTTTTAAATCAACTTCTTTCACTTTCACTGTTCAGCCCATGATTGTTAAATTAGAGGATGTCAGACAACTCGTCCGTCGGACAACTCGTCCGTTCGGACAACTCGACGGTTCAGACAACTCGACCGTTCGGACAACTCGACGGTTCAGACAACTCGACTTTGAGACAACTCGACGAATGGCCAAGACAAGTCGACGGTTGAGCGGCTGACCTCCGTTTCCCAATGTTTACACGAATTTCCTGTATAAATCCTGCGATTCTATAATTTTTGCGCGAACCTCAAGTAAGTATTCTGTTCTCTTTGGCTGGATGCACGGCCGGGAGAGTGACAATCGGGTGTTTAGAGCTCTTTTCGTAGCCCTCTGTTCTCTAGAGGCGTGCATCGCACGCAGCGGACGGATCTCCGCCGTGTGCGGCTTGGTGTGCGCGGCCGTCGGCGGCAGGTCTGTACTCTGTAGTGCTGTAAAGCGAGAACATGGAGCCCATTTCTACACTTGCTAAAAGACAAATTAAGTCCTGTGAAATTAATTATTTTGAAAAGTTCCCGTATCCTGCCAGCACTTTTTCATTCCTTACGAAATAAAGTAGTAATTGTATTTAATGTAATGTTTATATTGTGGGAAGCATAATTAGTGGCTTTTCTTCTTTTTTTGCTCAGTTTGTTATGGAACTTATGCTCTGGTCTGTGATTATTTCTGCCTCTTGTTTTGTGCTATTTTAATTTGTACAATGCCTTGGGGTCCAGTCATGGATTTAAGATGCTTTATCATAAGCATTGTTTATTATTATCATTATTTATTACCCAAAATCATATGATATATTATTTTTGTATACAAATTAGTGAATAAATAAGTGGTGTCAGGATACGGAAATTTCACCCAAAAAATATTTAGAGGCTAATTTGATATAAAAGGAGTTCCTAGGAAGTTAAACGAGTATTGCAGCTAACAATTACCAGTTAACTCCGTCAACCTCAAAGGACTGCCGTGGGTGTTAACTCTTTTGAGTGCCCACGGCTGCCGCAGACAAAAGGATGCCAAACTAAATCAGAGTCCAACCAACTCCACCCTCTCAACAGTCCAAATCAAATTTTACAATATTCTGGGTTCATTGATGATACAGATGACACACTAAAATTATTATCTTAAATTCCTTTACTAAAGGAACAACTTACCTAAGGGTCAGGATTTCACTCATACAAATCCTGAACTTGAACCATAGGGGGAAAAATGAATTTGAAGATTGTCCGACTGAAGATTGTCCGAAATTAATACATGAAAACATGTTCTTGCTAAGAACAATTTACAAATCAATTCAATTAAATGTTTGTTGTCCTTAGAATAGTAATTTGATTTGCCGAACATGCTCATAACCGTAAAAAACATTTGTAAAAATACGTTAATATAAATAATGCTGTATAGATATTTAAAACTGTATTTACACAAGGGCATATCCAAACATGTACTTCATTAAAGACAACAAAAAGAAAGAACATCAGGGAATTTTACTGGCTGCCGTTAAAATACGAATAGAATGTGGTAGAAAAGAGTTAGGATATATATTGGTACATTTAGACTTCCTCGCGGCCTCACTCTGCCAAACACTTCCACTGATGCAATCGTCAAATGAGTGGCTCACCCTTGATATATTCAGCAAAAACATACAGGTCTGTCACAACGAAAACCATTGCGAATATAATAATAAGCCGACACGAACCCTGACCCTGAACATATTGTTCAAATCAATCATAAATGTGTAGCTGAGCTGAATTGGAATTGAATATGGTTGTATGGATGTTAACAAAAGAATGTGATTATGTGAATGTTGCATCGGGAATGGAGCATTATTGATTAAATATTGCCCTATACAATTACTTTGTTAGTTATAAGCAGATAACCTCTGGCTTTCAGGTTCTGTTTAAAAAATGTATACCCTTCCAATTTTTACATAATCAGAAACAGGTTAAAAAACATTGAAAAAACATTACTTTTATAAGTAACAACAATAACAACCCACCCACCACACCCCACCCCCAACATTGAAAAAACATTACTTTTATAAGTAACAACAATAACAACCCACCCACCACACCCCACCCCCGGGGACGCCCGTGCATGCGCCAAGTCATTACATCACGGCCTTTTCGCCGAGGCCCGCTCTTCACCCCTCCCGCCCCGTGCTGAGCCAAGACTTCACGCTGAGGATGTTGCATCTTTACTTTAATTTATTACTACCAACAACAACAACTCATAAATAAACAAGTATCCATCCGTCGACTACCCACCATACCCCACCCCCGGGGGACGCTCGTGCACCCCCCACCCACCAGGCCGCTCTTCACCCAACCTGCCCCGTGCTGAGCCCCCGTCACGGCCATCCGTCGACTTGTCTTGACCCCAAGTCGAGTTGTCTGACGGTTGAATAAATCATCCGTCGAGTTGTCCGAACCGTCGAGTTGTCTGAACCGTCGAGTTGTCCGAACGGACGAGTTGTCCGACGGACGAGTTGTCTGGTCTCCAAATTAGACACACACCGGGAGAACATAATCCCAAACGACACCGGCACAAAACATGCACATTGACTGTTAGTTTGGGGGACTTGGAATATTATTTTAATAATTTTCAGACTGTATGTATTTTCCCTATAAAAGAATCCTCAAAGCCACAAATCCTGATGTAGGAGGAACCAGGTCGGACGTGGCACATTTATATTTATTGTCTTGATCAAATCTAAAATGTTATTGTGTTTGTAGGGGTTGCTAAGGCCTTCAAGTTCAAGGAGACCATCTATGCACATCCAGAGCCTATCTGATCATGTACAGTGTAAGCAATACTTCAGAGAGAGAGAGTAAAGATATGGACTCATCAAGCCTAAACTTTCGAAAGATGGACCAGGTAAGCTTGAGAGAGTTTTTAGAGTTCTAGAATTACATACACCCCCGGTCTTGGCCTTGGTGCCCCTTTATACGTATCCCATAGACTTTAAGATTTTCCAATGGAAGTGCCCTTTGCAAAAACGTCCTCTCAAAGGTGAACTTCCAGGCATTATTTCCCCTTCATTCTTCAACTCTGAGAAAAGTTTTAATTGTAAATTTATTTGAACATTTTAGTTTGCACACTGCTTATATTTTGCAACCCCTGACAAAATGTGGAGT
Organism: Pisaster brevispinus; assembly: GCA_023634235.1. Taxonomy (NCBI): domain Eukaryota; kingdom Metazoa; phylum Echinodermata; class Asteroidea; order Forcipulatida; family Asteriidae; genus Pisaster; species Pisaster brevispinus. The sequence goes on from JAMKCF010000018.1 coordinate 7,867,967, forward strand.
CAAAATTTTTATGTTACTTGACACTTCAGGGTTCCAGCTGGACTTTGGCAATGGTGGTTGCGAGGAAATCTTTGACACTGCGATCTCTGTTTTTGCCCCGGCCGACAGCAGCTGAGGTGGAAAAGATTAAAACCTTGATCGTAGCTGCACCTCTTGTCAATCTCGTCAAAGTAGCGGTACATGATGTAAGTTCATTGGAGACATATAATAAATTTGTTCAATAAGTGAATGCTGTGGCAAGAGTTGCGACTGGTACTGGCTTTAACCTTGCTAAAAACCAGATCGGTTCAACATTCTTGATGAACACTGTATTCAGCTGAAACTTTCACAGGTCACTTTTATGGTATTGTTCTTGATAATTTGGCCTTTAAAACAGCATTTCGCTGACAAAACTACATGTATGAACCTACCTTTAGTTTTAAATAATTTTAGCTGATTACCTCTTGCATTCTTGCACAGACGTGTTACTTACTAAACTATCAAATTCGGTGAGAGACCCAAATTTTGTTTGAGTAGCCATGGTGGTTCTGAGAAGATCTGGTTTGTACTTCAACCAGGGCCCAATTTCATAGAGCTGCTTAAGCAGAAAATATTGCTTAAACATTTTCTGCTAAACAGAAATGAGCAGGACACCAGTCATAAATTGTACTTGTGGTATGCTAGTTTGGCTGGTAACCTTATTCTGGTGAGCATAATTCTTTTTGTGCTTAGCTACTTTTTGTGCTTAAACGGCTCTATAAAATTGGCCCCTGTACTTTTGGGTGGTCTTCTGGAGTATAACTGAAGTAAATATTCTTCTCTTCTTGCATTTTAGGAAACTGAGATGGGAGAGACACATCGCCTGAGTGAATTCATCGGAATGGACATCCCTAAGCCCCTGGGCCCTCTTTGGATCTTTGGTGACATCTTCATTGGCAAATACTACTCCGAGTTTGATTGAGTGAACAACCGTGTAGGTTTCGCTGATGCTGTCAAGGGTGTAGAAATCAAGGCTGAGTATTGGAAACCTACTTTGTAAATTGGAAGGATTTTTTCGGGGGGGGGGGCTGGGGTAAAGAAAGAAAAAAAAAGATGATTCAAGGTGAACACTTCTTCTGCCTTTACTCAGACAAAACTCATGTTAAAAAAAAACCCATAATTGGTTGAAGATGCCAGTGACGAGAGAATAGTCGTCGCTGAGTGCAATGAATGGAAGGGTAGCTTTTGAGTTATGGGCGGGGGGAGGGTCACTTGAATACATGAGTGGATTCCACTGACATATCCAAAAAAAAATTTTGGTTTAAAAACATTTGTTTAGGTTTATGTGAACTAACATGTTTTACAATCTACAAATAATGTGAAGACCCCCCCCCCTAAAAAGAATTGTTAAAAATACATGAACAGGTTTCACCTGCACCAGACAAAAAGTTATTTATGTTTCCAACCCAACCTCTCCCACTAGAAAATCAAGCGGAACCTAATATTTATCTTTTTATTCAGAAAATAAATTTATAACAATTTTTATTATTTATTATTATCATTTTTTTGCGGACTAAATTTTCTGTACACTGTACTGTTTGTTATTATTTTTAGTTGTTTGATGCTGCAGTCTTAAGCCATTCAACCAGTGAATATTCAGTGCTGACTGGCAATTTTGTCATGCACGGAAATTTGGTTTGTCACTGATACCAATTGAGTGCAAAAAAATATAAATCATTGGCCAACTCTTAAATTTTGAAGAAAAACAATTTACGGCGAACATTTTTATTATTTTTTTTTTGCCCACCTACCCACTTTTGTTTTCAATGTAATAGGAAATATGACATCCTTTTTTTTGGGACCAACTGTGAAAAAAAAGGATGTTGCCCAACTGTTGTACTTTCCCATTCTCTTAGTGTAATAGGAAAAATGTTTTGTTTGGCCCAGCTGTGAAAAAAAAAAAAATGTTGCCCACAAAAATATAGCACCAACCCATTTTTGTCATTGTACTCAGAAACAATATCCCAGTGAAACGGGAAACATGACTATTTTTGTTTGGCCTAGCTGTGAAAAAATTATGTTGCCCACACCTACAGTACCTACCCATTTATTATTACCATTTTTCAGTTTAACAGGAATCATGCATATCTTTTTGTTTTGCCCAACTGTAAAAAACAACATATTACATGTTGCTGCTTCCTTTCCATTTTGTCCAATGTGTTATAGGAATCATAACTATATTTTTGTTTGGCTCAACTGTAAAAAAACAAAAAACAAAAAAACATGTTGGCCAGCTGCAAACTTTTAGTGTAAAAGGAAACATGAATATCTTTTTGCTTGACCCAACTGTTTAAAAGAATTGTTGCCCAACTTCCTACCCATTTTTTTTAATGTAATGAGAAACATTACTTTATTATTGTTTGGCCAAACGTGTTCTCAACCCAGAGTGCCTTACCATTTTTTCTGTGAACATGTTATGGGTAACATTACTATCTTTTTGTTTGGCCCAACTGTTAAAACAAAAAAGCGGGGATTTTGCCCGCACAAACAGCAGTGAGCCAGTTACCCATTTTTTCTCTTCATTGTACTCAGAAACAATATCATTTTGTTTTTCCCACCTGTATTTAAAAATAAAACTTGTTGCCCACCTACCTACTAAGTTTGCCCCCCCCCCTGTGAAATGGAAAACATAACCTTTTTTTTACCAACTGTAAAAAAACAAAAAACATGTTGACCACTACCTACCCACCTAATTCTCTTTTCAGTGTATTTTTGTTTGGCTCAGCTGTGAAAAAGATGTGTTGCCCACACCTTACAGTACCTACCCATTTTGTTGGTCTATTTTTTTTAAAGATTTTGTTTCCACTTTAACAGGAAACATGCATATCTTTTTGTTTGACCCAACTGTAAAAAAATAAAACTTGTTGCTCGCCTACCTTCACATTTTTGTTCAAATGTGTACTAGGAATCATGACTATCTTTGTATTTGGCCATGTAAACTGTTAAAAGAAACACACAAAAACAAAACATGTTGCCCAGCTGCATACTCTTTTAGTGTAACAGGGAACATGAATATAGTTTGGTTAAGCCTAACTGTGTAAAAACATGTTGCCCACCATCCCCCTTTTTTTTTACTGTAATGGGAAACATAATTAAAATTATTGTTTGGCCCAACTGTATTAAAACAAGACAAAAACTATGTTGATTATTACCTTCCCATTTATTCAATTTTCAGTGTATTTTTGTTTGGCCCAGCTAGAGTACCTACCCATTTAAAAAAAATTGTTTCTTCAGTTTTACAGGAAACATGAATATCTTTCTGTTTGGCCCAACTGTAAAAAACATTATGCCCACCTTCCTACCCCTTTGTCGGTGTAATGAGAAACATTACTTTATTATTGTTTGGCCCAATGTGTTCCAAACCCAAAGTGCCTACCCATTTGTTCTGTGTACGTGTGATGGGAAACATTACTATCTTTTTGTTTGGCCAAACTGTAAAAATAATAAACATGTGAAAATACAGGATTGATAGGGATTTATCATACTAGAACCATTTTGTCTGGAAAATATAAACCTCAGAAATAAAGCCACAGAAAGACTTATGAAGTCGTATGATGTCGAGAAGCCTTAAAAACCGCAACAGTTGTTTCAACCAAAATTATGGTCAATGTGTTTACATGCTCAAAATTATGTATGGTTTTCACTTTTTTCTCGTGACTCAAACTACGGATTAAGCCCAAATTTTCACAGGTTTGTTATTTCATGAGTGATCACACAATACATAAGCACCCTCTGCTAATATTTTGTCAGCTCTATCAATCCTGTATCATACTTAAATACAAATTGTATTTTTAGAATAAAAAGTCTGGTGACTCTTAAGTTCTTGTAAGGCATGACACTCAAGAAAAAGAGACAAAAATGTATCTAAAATGTTGATGGTGTTTTATTTTGTTCACTTGTATTAATCTTCTGAGTTTGTACAGACCTTGCTTTTCTGCTAATCAACATCATGTAACCAAAACGAGGCTGGAAGGACAAAATCTCTTTGGCCTCTTTTTGGTAATATGATACATCTTTCTTACATATGGCGTGTCGTGGCCAAGTGAATAAGAGCGCGGGACTCAAGCTCTGGTGATTCTGGGTTCAAACTTGTGTTCACTTATTGTAAAGTTCACTTGCTGTAAAGAGAAGGGGTTTGGCCCGGTGTTCCTGGTTTGATTGGCTGCATATTGCGCCACAGCACCTTTTAAAGGAGTAGGTCTCATACTTCAAATACGTAGCTCAACATACCTTGCAGGAAAATATTGAATGATGAAGCACCTTGAGTGTCACTGAGTGTCAGATATGAGCGCTATATAAGAAGCCATTATAATAAATAGTCTCACTGTATTACTTTATTTTTTGGAGTTTTATCTCTTACTTTTATTTCAGCTTTTGAAGTAGTTTGTCTCGGAGTATTAAAATTGTCGCATAGAATTTGCCCATACCATAAGAAATATAAGTATTATTTATTTTTCAATAAAAAATGTGAGAGTATGAATTGAATATACTTGTGCCATTTGTTCTTGTTTAAATGTTGTCTTTGTCTTTAAAAGTAAATTTTACATCGGTCAATCAAAAGATTTGGCTTCATTAGGGTCTGTGTTAGAGTAATTTATTTTAAATTTTATTAAGCAATCTGACTCTTTCAATAATTATGGCAAAAACTCTTTTTCTCATAAAAAAAGCAAACACTATTTATTTAATTTAAAAAACACATTTTTCATCTCATCAAAAACAGCAAACACAATTTTGTTTAAATATGGCCACTGGACAATTTTTAACAGCAGAGGGCGCCCTTCAACGTCAACAGAGGGCGCCCTCCCCATATATATATTTTACGTGTGTTAACGTACATTTCTATGCAACACGTGGTTCTAATATTCATCGGGTTCACAAATTTAGATTAAGCACAGGCTAGCGGTGGACGAGCGGACAAGGGCGCTGGAACATGAAGTCGAGGATGAGCAGTTCGAGACCCGGCAGAGCCAGGAAATAATAAAATATTATGTTTCTTTCTTACAGGCGACCGGCGCACGGACAGGAGACGCAACAAGGGAGAATCGGAGGCGAGAGACCACGTGGAGAGGAGGACGACTCCGAGAGGACAGGCGGAGAGGGGGACGACGTCGAGAGGACAGGTGGAGGGGTGGTGGTGCAGGGGAGGGGAGTAGAAAGGGGGGGAGACAAAAATTTTTAATATTTATTTAAAAAAATTTTTTTTTTTTAATTTATGGTCTTTCAATTTTTTTTAATCGCTTGAAACGTACGCTCGTTAATTTTGGTGAAAAAAGGTCGACCAAAATTTTTTCACCGCAAAAAATTTTTTTTTTGAAAATTTATGGTCTTTCAAAATTTTAAAATCGCTTGAAACGTACGCTCGTTAATTTTGGTGTAAAAAGGTGAAAAAAATCTTAATAACACAAAAAATCATGAAATTTCAATTTTTTTTTCAAAAATAAAACCACTAACACGCCTCAAAACAATTCAAAATGCCTTTATACTGCTTATACCGATCCATTACATTAAATTATAACCACTCTCAAAAAAGTTTAACTGAAAAATACCATTTTAGTCCCAAAACGGCGTTAAAATGCGTTTTAATTGTGTACACTGTTTACATACGTTTAGCTACATGTACATAACAATAATCAAAGTGTAAGTTACGCATTTGGGTGTACATTTTGGCGACTTCTTGACTGCAAAACCACCAATTCTAAGACAAATAATTAATGTTAAATTTGTTCACTTATAAAACACGTCATTTTCAGCTTTAACTCTTAAAACAAACACTTAATCACATCAGTTTTTCAAACAATGACAAAGGCAAATAGTCAGACACCTATAACAAAGACTACAGCTGTATCAGTACTTAAATACAGGGAGCTAGACAATGACGGCTGCCGTTTGCCGTTTGACTCGTCTTAAAGATAACCTTTCCAGAGCATTTTACTTTCAGGTAAAACGATCTTTCACCAATAGATTTGTATAAGTAATCAGTGGCATAACCTGACATTCTATTGTGGAGGTGGGGTAAGCAGAGGTGGGGGTAAGCAGGGGTGGGCAAGACATTTCATTAATGCATTTTTTCGACCAACTGTGGGGAGGGGCCCCCTTTGGTTTTGCCACTATTTTTAAACTACAAGAACTTAGCAAATTCTAAACTGTTAACTCAACATTTCCAGGCCTAACGCTTCTCAATACATCAATAAAACTACATTATTATTATTAAGAACAACAAATGCCCCAAGTGCACTAAGACTGTATAATGGTAATTATAATCAACAACAAAACCTGATACATTTCAATCTGAAAGTTCACTGATTATTAAGTTCCACTGTTGTACCATTCTTCTAGAGAATCTGTCTGAAATATTGTCAAAGTCGAGGAACCACCTGAACAATTCTACAAAAGGTTCATGCTTATATTGATTGTCGCAATCAAAATGAGCCTAATATGAAAGCGTTTTCATTGAAATTCAACCACCTAATCCGATGACAACTTCACAGGTTGGTTATAATGCACGTTTACCAAAACGGGAAGATGGGAATGAATTTACAGTTTCGAAAAACAATGAAGTCGTACAGTGTAATTCCCCCAAAAACATGTCACAAGTAAAACAAATTTCTGATCAAAACAAGGTTTGCACTGAAAAGAGCCGATGCCAGGCAACAACTTGATATTGGTGATCAATGATACATTGACAGTCGAAGATACAAAATAAAATTAACATGCATTTAAAATGAAACACAAGCTTAACCGGTTACGCAAATGTTTCCCGGAACCCCTACATGTACACTGTACATATTTCCAGCTGTTCTTTCGTTACCCACACCCTGATGTGTGTAAAGCACTTCATACTCAGTACATTCGTGGGTTCGAATCCCACCCGAGTAATATGCCTGTAGATTCCTTTCACAAGATTGGTAAAGTACTGAGAAATAAATGCCATGGAAGTACATGCCATAGAAATAAGCATGAATTTCTTTAAGTCCACGACTATTTTCTATGATTTTGTTGTTTACTGATTTGCTGACAACTTTACATTTAAATAGATGTTAAATTTGCATCAGGGATAAAGAATAAATTGTTTGGTTTTTACTAAGTCTTAGATTTTACCCACACCCCGATGTGTGTAAAGCACTTCATACTCGGTACATTCGTGGGTTCGAACCTCATCCCAGTATTGTCTGTAGATTCCTTTCACAAGACTCAGTAAAGTACTCAGTATACAATGCATTACACACAGTGTGGCTAGCTCGGTTGTCTTATGGTAAGACATCTGCTCTAACAACGCAAAGGTCATGGGTTTGAATCCCATCTGAGTGATTGCCTGTGGATTTTTTACACAGAACTCGGAAAAGTACTGAGTAAACTTGCTTAATACACATCGGTGTTAGGGTAAAAACCAAATTATATTGTACAGTGTGTATATTTAAATTAAAGTAATCCTGGAAAGCACTAAATGCCACACTGTCATACCTGTAGCCACTCTCTTAGCATCACAATGATTCATGATAGGTACAATGCACCCCTAATTATTAACTATCTTTCCATTATTGTCAGATGCTGGCAGAAGGAAAGTGCGCCTGGCAGAACCTTGTCAGCAATTAATGGCGATGGCTTTGTAATAAGCTGAGTTGGAGAGTTTGATCATTTCTCAAACATTTACTTATAGCCTAGTCATTGTAGGACAAATTACATTCAGCAAGTTCATGAAAACGCATGAATAAGTTAGAGTAATTCCAGCAACACACAAATTAGTGTTTACACTTAGCATTGTTATAAAAACAAGTTGTCATTTGATTGCTCAGGACGTTTCTGCTAAGCTGAATGGTGTACCAAGCACTGCCATCAGATACTTTAAATACAATCCTCTGCCAGCACCAAACCATATGTACCTCACATCAACAGTCACAATAACTGGACTGTACAGAAAGGTCTGTTTACATTTAAGACTGCATCAAATAAAATTACCTTTTTTGCACAACTTGTTTGGTTATTGAAAGTTTTTTCAGAGGAGAGAGTGTACGAGTCTAAGGGCCATGTCACATGAAATATTTTAAAGAATACCAGTTCCAGGCAATGTCACAAAAGAAAAAAAAACCATTCACGTCTGAATTATATAAATTTCTTAGAGGTGGTGAGACCTTGTTTAAAATGTACTGTGTTTACTTTTATCAAAGTGTTTTGTTTGTGTGGACTGCTAATAACAGATGCCTAAAAGTTGCCGACAAATTGACTTGTGTGACAAGGCCCTAAGTAGCATGATGATGAGGTCAAAGTGCATGTAAACAGGCCCTTTTACAATTCATAAACAAAACAGCAAACCTACCTTAATATCCTAGTATTGAATCATTTACAAAGTTGAGTTAAATAAGAAGCTTGACGTAGAGAGATGATGAAGTGTTTGAAGTCATGATGAAGCTGCAAGCCAAGTGTTCTCATCACAGCCCTGGTGCATCTCTTGTGTGGAAACTGAGCTGATCCTCATCATCTTAATGAACCTGTAAACAGAAATCAAAGAATAAAGAATTGTTTGAATTATAAGAGCCGTTGAGCAAACATGACATTCTGCAAATTTAACAGGCTGGTGGTTAAAGGGGTTACATCTTGGGGGTGGTTCAAGATTGACAGAAAAGTGGGGTGCATGTTTGGGATTAAAGTACAGGGGGTTACATCCTGGGGGTGGTTCAAGATTGACAGAAAGTGGGGTGCATGTTTGGAATTGAAGTACAGGATGGTATAAAAGGGGTTGCATCTTGGGGGCGGTTCAAATTTGACAGAAAGTGGGGTGCATGTATTGAACTGAAATACAGGCTGGTAGTAAAAGGGATTAATTACATCTTGGGGCGGGTCAATATTGACAAAAAAGTGGGGTGCATGTTTGGGATTGAAGTACAGGCTGGTAGTATAAGGGTTACATCTTGGGGGCGGATCAAGTTGACAGAAAAGTGGGGTGCATGTTTGGGGTTGAAACACAAGCTGGTAGTAGAAGGGTTACATCTGAGGGGCGGAGCAAGTTGACAGAAAAGTGGCGTGCATGTTTGGGATTGAAACAGGCTGATAGTAAAAGGGGTGCATCTTGGGGGCGGGTCAAAATTGACAGAAAAGTGGGGTGCTTGTTTGGGATTAAAGTAGGCTGGTAGTAGAAGGGGTGACATCTTGGGGGCGGATCAAAATAGACAGAAAAGTGGGGTGCATGTTTTGGGTTGAAGTACAGGGGGTTACATCCTGGGGGTGGTTCAAGATTGACAGAAAAGTGGGGTGCACATTTGGAATTGAAGTCCGGATGGTAGTAAAAGGGGTTGCATCTTGGGGGCGGATCAAAATTGACAGAAAAGTGGGGTGCATGTTTGGGATTGAAAAAAAGGCTGGAAGGGTTACATCTTGGGGGCGGGTCAAGATTGACAGAAAAGCGGGGTGCATGTGTTAGATTGGTACAGGCTGATAGAAGAAGGGGCCTTTCAACTTGAAGAATGATAGAAAAGTGGGGTACACGTTTGGGATTGATGTTTGGGCTGGTAGTAGAAGGGGTGACATCTTGGGGGCGGATCAAGTTGACAGAAAAGTGGGGTGCATGTTTAAGATTTAAGTACAGGCTGATAGAAGAAGGGTTACATTTTGGGGGCGGGTCAAGATTGACAGAAAAGTGGGGTGCATGTTTGGGATTGAAAAATAGGCTGGTAGGATTACATCATGGGGCGGGTCAGAAAAGCGGGGTGCATGTGTTAGATTGGTACAGGCTGATAGAAGAAGGGTTTACATCTTGGGGCGGTTCAACTTGAAGAATGATAGAAAAGTGGGGTGGATGTTTGGGATTGAAAAATAGGCTGGTAGGGTTACATCTTGGAGGTGGGTCAAGATTGACAGAAAAGTGGGGTGCATGTGTTAGATTGGTACAGGCTGATAGAAGATGGGGTTACATCTTGGGGGCGGGTCAAGATTGACAGAAAGTGGGGTGCATGTGTTAGATTGGTACAGGCTGATAGAAGATGGGGTTACATCTTGGGGGCGGGTCAAGATTGACAGAAAAGTGGGGTGCATGTTTGAGATTGGAAAAATAGGCTGGTAGGGTTACATCTTTGGGCGGGTCAAGATTGACAGAAAAGCGAGTTGCATGTGTTAGATTGGTACAGGCTGATAGAAGATGGGGTTACATCTTGGGGGGCGGGTCAAGATTGACAGAAAAGTGGGGTGCATGTTTTGGATTTAAGTACAGGCTGGTAGTAGAAGGGGTGACATCTTGGGGGCGGGTCAAAACTGACAGAAAAGTGGGGTGCATGTTTGGGATTGAAAAATAGGCTGGTAGGGTTACATCTTAGGGGCGGGTCAAGATTGACAGAAAAGCGGGGTGCATGTGTTAGATTGGTACAGGCTGATAGAAGATGGGGTTACATCTTGGGGGCGGGTCAAGATTGACAGAAAGTGGGGTGCATGTGTTAGATTGGTACAGGCTGATAGAAGATGGGGTTACATCTTGGGGGCGGGTCAAGATTGACAGAAAAGTGGGGTGCATGTTTGAGATTGGAAAAATAGGCTGGTAGGGTTACATCTTTGGGCGGGTCAAGATTGACAGAAAAGCGAGTTGCATGTGTTAGATTGGTACAGGCTGATAGAAGATGGGGTTACATCTTGGGGGCGGGTCAAGATTGACAGAAAGTGGGGTGCATGTGTTAGATTGGTACAGGCTGATAGAAGATGGGGTTACATCTTGGGGGCGGGTCAAGATTGACAGAAAAGTGGGGTGCATGTTTGAGATTGGAAAAATAGGCTGGTAGGGTTACATCTTTGGGCGGGTCAAGATTGACAGAAAAGCGAGTTGCATGTGTTAGATTGGTACAGGCTGATAGAAGATGGGGTTACATCTTGGGGGGCGGGTCAAGATTGACAGAAAAGTGGGGTGCATGTTTTGGATTTAAGTACAGGCTGGTAGTAGAAGGGGTGACATCTTGGGGGCGGGTCAAAACTGACAGAAAAGTGGGGTGCATGTTTGGGATTGAAAAATAGGCTGGTAGGGTTACATCTTAGGGGCGGGTCAAGATTGACAGAAAAGCGGGGTGCATGTGTTAGATTGGTACAGGCTGATAGAAGAAGGGGTTACATCTTGGGGGCGGGTCAAGATTGACAGAAAGTGGGGTGCATGTGTTAGATTGGTACAGGCTGATAGAAGATGGGGTTACATCTTGGGGGCGGGTCAAGATTGACAGAAAGTGGGGTGCATGTGTTAGATTGGTACAGGCTGATAGAAGATGGGGTTACATCTTGGGGCGGATCAAGATTGACAGAAAAGTGGGGTGCATGTTTGGGTTCGAAGTACAGGCTGGTAGTAGAAGGGGTTACATCTTGGGGAATGATCAAGATTGAGAAAAGTGGGGTGAATGTGTGGAAATGAAGTACAGGCTGGAAGTAGAAGGGGTGACATCTTGGGGGCAGTTCAAGAATGACAGGAAAATGGGGGCATCTTTGTGATTTAGACAGGGTGGAAATAGAAGGTAGGAGCATAGAGCATGCTCTATGGTAGGAAGTAACATGTTGGGGCAGAGTGGCGGGGAAAGAACATGGATTCAGCCCAGTCCCCACACTGACAATAATATTTATCACAAGAAAACAAATCAAAATAATATGTAACTCACCAGTATTTGCAGTAATTTTGAGACGTGGAGTGTACAGTTGGAACTGTCATCCAGGTACAGGACTTTGGTGATGGTTGGTGATGGCTAAAACCGTGTCTGTTGAGTCTTTTACCAATATACGCAAACCAAAAGTTACTTCAAGGATTCCTAGAGAGGGTGAAAAAATGTAACAACAATTTGAGTGAAAAGTTATTTATTTTTGGATCTTAACTTTTACTAACATGCATTTTTTTAACTAAGACTTAACTATAACTTTTCCTTCCTCCGTGATTGAACTGAGACACAGTAGCCCGTTGAAGGTAGTTAGGTAGTACGATGCAGATGTCAAAATTTGTTTTAAAGGATTACAGCGCCCCAGTTACTGGGTCTACCCTCCTCAAACAGCTGCTCACTGATGAGTAAAAGGAAGACTTTTGGCTGAGAGCAGTCATGTTGGTTGTTTGCAGTGCGTACACAAACTGACAAAAGTGCACACTTTCAATGTCTAATGTCAGGAAGGAGCCTTTGTAGTACTAGTACTATAGAAGCAGTTACTGTGTAACTGTACTGAGTACCCATCGGCATTTCACTCAGTCAAAGTCAACAATAGACCCTTCCCATGACATTGCACATCACACGTGCACACTTACACTAGTATTTGGTTGGCAAAATGATGGAACATAGCACCTTTTTGTATAGGCTGATGGTTATGCGACGCATACGACTTACGTGTTTGTGGGTCTGCTTATATAGTGCATATCTCTATGGCGTTTGCCGACCAATTGTGTCTGTACGCATGCCTGAATGTCATTAGCATATTTTATGGGAAGGGCTTGTTCAAGTTGTCATCAGGTTTACTTTCTTATTATGTGATCAGGTATGACTAAAGCTAACTCTACTGGCAAGTGACTGGAGTGGAGTGAACATTGAATTGAATAGATAAATAGATTAGTTCACAATTAATTAGTAGAATTAAGCTCATCCCACCAAGTTGCTACGATCCTCCAGGTTCCTGGGCATGGGGCTTCATGTGAGTATAATCACATTGCAACTGTCCGTACACGTAGCTCAAAAATGGAAGGTTTTATTCATCATAACAATGTAACTTTGTAAGTTCTAGTTGTACACAAACTGATAAGATATCGCATGATGAACAACAACAACGTTTTAGTTCTAATCTCACTACAAGAATGTGCTATAACTGTGCCCCACTGCATCTAAAAGATCTATCAGCTATTTCCATTCCAACGAATCAATAAACTAAACAAACAAGTCCTTACTTACCGATGTTTTGTGATGAAAACATTCTGATTTAAAACCTTCGTGAGCAGACGACATGTTGTTTGTGCGGCAACTGAATGCACACATGCGCAGGAACACAGCGCCCTCTTGGGATGAACAAAAAATAATTATCAGGCCCTTTTCGAAACCAATGGCTTATGGCTTTGAGCTCCGTTCACAGTTGAAGCTTCGTACCGAAAGCACGTTTTCCAAATAATTGACTAAGCCTGAGCCTTAAACGCAGTGTTTTCGAAATGGCCCTTGTACTAGGCGGGGCCGGCGGGGTGGGGCATGACCAATTAACTTTGCTTATGACTTGTTTCAAATAACTTTCATAGTTTCTGACTCATTATAAATTTAAAGTGGAAAATGGAAAACAAATTTCACCCGAAAAGTTTGTTAAAATTTGATAAAATGAAATTTGATCATGACACAGGAAGAAAAATAATATTTAACTTGTATTTGGGGGGGGGGGGGGTTCCTTTGATTTGTTATAATACAAATTTTAAAACAAACAAAAATGTATGAAAGGACTGTTGAGAGGATAGGAAAATGTTAAATTAATTAAGTAACTCGGCATTAAAAAAAAAGCCCTACTGCACATCCAGCCTGAATGTTGTTATTGCATGCATCCAGAAAAATTGATGGAAAATTGGAAAAGAAATAAAGTGAAAGTTAGCATATTTAAGGAATTTTGATTAAAAAAAGGAAAAAGGTAAACATATGCAAGGTTTGTGCTTGTAAATGTTTCCCTCACCGAAAGTAACATACTTTTTACTTTGCGTACATTGACTGCTTATTTTGCACTTTATTAAAAACCAACACAGTTGTTCTTTATGTGCAGGGCACTCCAATAAATAACTGTTTGGGAAAAACAAGGTGGAGAAATGGAGTAAATAAACAAACTCTCACATTCAAATAATTATTTGTGTGAAATTAAAATAAACTAGAAACACACTAAGACAAATTAAAAAAACAAAATGTCAAACATTTCATGTTTCATCAATTTATTACAAATTTTATTTTCATAATACCTTCATTTTACATGGTTATATCTTCTGCAATAAAACAACACTTTTTTGTAAGAAAATTAATTAAAGTATATACCATTATTAATGTTCCAATATCCCAATAACAATAAAGTTATCTGCTGATTCATAACATTTTAATTTTAATCCATTTTCTACAGCTGAACTAAACATGCTGAGATTTTCACTGATTGTAAAAACAACATCTGGACCCTATTTCATAGAGCTGCTTAAGCAGAAAATAATGCTTAATAATTTCCTGCTAAGCAGAAATGAGCAGGATACCAGTCACAAATTGTAAACGTGACATGGTAGTTTGGCTGGTAACCTTATTTTGGTAAGCAAAATTTTATTGTGCTAACCCAATTTCGTGGCTCTGCTTACAGCGAATTCTGCGCTTGAGATCACCATTCTTCGCTTACAGGGCAAGTGCGGAATTTCTGCGTTAGCTGTGTAAAAGAAGAATGCCTAGTAACGTGGAGTACACACGCACAAAAGCAAAACTTCCCTGCCAACCTGTGAAATACGCTTGAGGTAAGCGTGGAATTCTCTGCCAATTCTTTGCTTCTAGTAAGCAGAGCCATAAAATGTTGCCCTTTTTTGGATTGTGAATGGTTCTTGGTTCGATTACCACCTAAATCCTGGATAATATTTTCCATAGGACGCATGATGCGCATAAAGTAAACCATGTCCTTGTTGGCAAAAAAAGACTGTGCTTGTGAATTCCGGGGTATTTCTTAGCAGGCAAGATACTACACTGTTAACATTGGAAGTTTAACATTTTGCATAACACAACATAGAATCACATTTTTAAAAGCAATAGATAGACTGGAATGCATTCCCTCTCTTCATATCGTAAGTTGATAAAAAATCCAACGCAGCAATCTCCATAAAATGTAAAATCAAATGTTTTCTTCTACTGAGCTCAGGGCTCAAGTTTTACACTGGACTGCAGTCCCGAGCCAGTTGTTTTGGCATCGGGCTACTAAACTCATGACCAGAAAAGTCTGACAGTCTTGCGTTTGTGTGCAAATCAATGGCTTTCAGGCTGATAAATATAATTCTGTTGAGTACTGAAGAATACTGACCCATAATACAAATGAGATAAATCTTCTCTTAGTCCTTTTTCAAATTCAAAGAGCAATTGTTAAACTGTGTCTAGACTTGTTCTTCTCATTTCAATTCTGGTTTCGTAAACAAAATTCTGGTCCCGAAAATATTTTGCTACAAACGGTCTTATGGGTTCCCCCCCCCAATTTTGAGGTGTGACTTGTGCCTGCAGGAAGTTTAAACTCTGTAATTGTAATCATGTGGTGTCATCAGTCACATGATTTCTACTGTCGTTATTATGTGGGTTTTACCCCTAAATTCATGCTGTGTACAATTTGTGCCTGCAGGAAGTTTCAACTCTTTCCTTGAAAACTTGTGATGTCATCAGTCACATGATATCTAAAGTGCTTACTGCTTATTATTCTTTGGCTTAGGATAAAGCCAAATCATATGTTCATTCAGATTGTTCGACTAACAGATCGATTCTGCCCTGTCCTTTCATCCGTTCCATTTTGAGGCACGTAGACTGGACGGTAACACGACTCTTATCTGTGGTTTATATAGCGGAGAGTTGGGTTAGGGTCGGTATCCTCTTTGCTCCTCATGAAGGTATAACTGTGGTGTACAAAAGAAATTTAAAACCAGGATTATATAGACAATAACAATCCCCAAAACCAGTCTCATTTCTCTTGGTCTGGAGATGAAAGTTACAGAATTTACAGGATGTTGATATTGTAACAAAATGGTCACTCGAGGGCGCCATTTGGCATGCAAATTGAACTTGTTTACTGACGACATGAGATTAAACTGATGATATGAGATTAGATCTCATGCACAGTATGTGTGTGTGCTGAAGGACCAAAGAGTCAAGAACGGGACTCTAACCCACACTCTGCTGATCAGAAGCACCAGAGCCTCAAGACCAGTGCGCTTCACTGTTAGGCCACGGCACACCATAGGAAGACGGGACTAAAATCCACACTTTGCTGATCAGAAACACCAGAGATCGAGTCCAGTGTGCTTGGCCCACTCAGTCACAAAACCCCATGTTACATTTCAGAGGATTGTTGCGCCCAATTAACCTCATTTGGGAAATGTTCCCAACCAGCAAAGAAGCAAACTCCAATTGGGGTAGTTTGGTTGTTTTTCTTCACAAGAGTCTTCTGATTAAGAACCACTCATATCCCCAGGGGTGAAGAGGGCTTCAATTGGGGTAAAGGCACCTTCTCAAAACTATTCAAGGATAACTTGCGAATAAACTTCTCTGCAGCCGTGTTTTTCCGACCCGCAGGAAGTAGTCTAATGGTGGATATTAGTTTGAGTGGAAAGTATTACAACACCAGGCAATTTGTTTACAAGATGACTATTCTTATCTACTGGAGACCAGCAGGTGGTCCAGGTTAGGCAGTTTCAATGACTTCCCAGAAGTACAAAGGGTATGTTCAGACAGCGTACTAAGTTAGACCCGAACCGGTTTAACTTTACGAGCAGCAGGGGCGCTGTCGTAAAAATTAGTTCCCCCTGCGTTCAGACAGCACCGAGTTAAACCCAAAACGGTTTATCTTCGGTTTTAAGAGGTCAAAGCAGACGCGACCCCATTACTCAACATCCGGTTTATTCACGGAAACTGTGTGCCGAGATACTGCTGCCGAGTGCCTGCTGACCGTATACCAGCAGTGTAAATAAACCCGAAGCGGTCTAAAGATAAACCCCCCAGCTCGACGGTCTAACTTTTCCGGGTTAAACCCGATTCGGTCTAACTTTAGAACCGTTCAGACACACAGAGTTGAACTCGATCGCGTTGAACCATGAGTAGTTTAGTACTGTGTCTGAACGACCTCTATGACTAAGTGTCCTTGAGCACAAACTCAGGCAGAGCACAAACTCAGGCATGTCACAAGATGTAAACATTACCAAGGGCAGTGGGGAGTTTGTCAACATACTTGCGGATAAGAATGAGCTTTGTACTGGGCAAAATCTAACTATGAAAAAAATCCTCAATGCTTTAATACCCTTTAGTGGATAAACTTCTCTGCAACTTATCCTGGAATAGTTTTGAGAAGGCGCCTACCTTGGGCTGACTGACTTACCCTTTATCATAGTCTGCAGTAAGGCACATACATCGACCTGATAAACACCCAAACATCATGGTATGTCCAATGCAACATGGGGTTAATGCTCATTGTGGCCAGTCACTGTCCATCTTCGCAAATGCACTAAGATTATCTGTAAACAGACATATTGACAAGTTGCAAGTGACACTTTTTATGGTGAGAAAATAAAAATACCGGGTTGGTGGTGACAATAATAACAATAATACCATATAGTCTTATTATAGTGCATGTATCTGCAAATAAGGTACTTATGGCGCTAGAACAAACAACAACATTTTAAGACAAATTTTAAGACAAGTTTTTAAATTTGTTTCATAATGAGACCAATTTGTGTAGCACTAAAAACATTCACATTTTAAAAAGTCAATTGGAATGAATTTTTAGGAGGAATTTTAATCACACAATCAAAAACTGTTTAAATGCACAAAGAGAGAAATCTGATAGCGGATGTACAATTTTTAAATAGTTTAAACTTTTCTTCGGCACTAAAAATGATAGTAATTATTATTATATAAATATATAAAATTAGTAGAGGCGATGGCCTTAGCTTTCGATTCAAACCGGACCTTCGTCAGAGGCATAGACAAGAACAAACACAACCATATCCATTTATATCAAAAAGAGGAGTAAAAACGGGAAAATATAGCCAATCAGAGTTATATATATTTACAAACAATGGGGTGGCTAAGAACCAATCAGAGTAAAGTAGTGAGGACAAAGGATGGTCAGTGTGAAAGGGTGGATCACTGGACCATAAAGGTGGTACCACATTGTAGGCATGCGGGAAGCATGAAGGGGTAGGATTAGAGGGCAAGCCGCCTAAGATAATGCAACTAACAATAGGAGGCAAGATAAAAGTAATTATAGAATAAAAGAATCAGTGTAAGAAGTTAAAACTAGGCAAGAGCGTGGAGGTAGTACTTCTATGGCAAGAGGAACCTGCAGAGAGTGGGTTATTAAATCCTCTGCAAAGGGAATAGGTTGTTGACGGGTTGATTTGTAAAACTTCTTGAGAGAAAAAAACATAAAAATGGACCAGTGGAGAGAACATGTAAATTACAGTAACTGTATTTATTTTACAACAAAGAAATAAGCGAGAGAAAGAAGCGTAAAAATAGACCAGTGGAGAGAACATGTTATTTACAGTAATTATATTTATTTTACATCAAAGAAAAAAAGCAAGCAAAAGTGAAAGGAGGGTGATGGGAAGTTATTTAACACCAGTGTTTACGTTGAGTCCAAAGGGTCGGACTGTCTTGAGTTGGTGAATCCAGTGTGATTCTCTGAGTTTGCGGTGTGTGTCATCACCATTGCAAGCCTCAATCACAATGAGTTCAACATCTTTGACGCTGTGATTAAGGCTGTTGAAGTGGATGTCTCCTAGGTTTTTAGGGCGACGGAATGCAACCATGGGTTTCTCAGGGATTGCTGAGCGCAACCTCTTAGAGGAATGGAGAATATTCATTCTGCCATTGAGGATTGAGGAGAGTTTGGGTAGTTTAGGGTGGTATATGGTGACCAGGGCAACTCTCTTGGTCGGGACTTTTTTAGATCCCGTGTTGGCCAAAAGAGTATGGCTGTAGGGTGGTATGCTGAGGGCCTTGTTGATGGCAAGTTGGACCCTGCGTTTGCTGTGACCCCTAGAAACAAGGTGTTTCCTGAGGTCCGATGAGCGCCTTTTGTATAGGGTATCTGTGGAGCAGATATGTCTTATGCGCAAGGCCCGACTGTAAGCAATTGCCTTCTTACAGTGACTGGGGTGGCAACTGTTGGAGAGAAGGTACTGGTGGGTGTCAGTGGGTTTGCTGTATACATCCGTAACAACGCCGCTAGGGGATTTAGTTATGGTTACATCTAGAAAGTTAACACTTGTTAGAGGGTAAACTTTATGGTGGGGTGGAATGAGTTTATATGGTCGATAAACTCATCCAAGCTGTCTTGACTACCACACCAGATAGAAAAAATGTCATCAATAAAACTCCACCAAACTAGTGGGCAGCTGGGGGCAGAGGACAGAAGTTTTTCCTCTAAATCAGACATAAAATGTTGGCATATGAGGGTGCCATTTTAGTACCTATGGCAGTACCCTACGGTTAAATTGGGCCATGTCTTGTTGAAAAGACAATTGGTCAGGTTCTCTGGGTGTGGGGCAAAACTTAAGACCCCTTGAGAGGAGTTTAACCTGTGGGTCGGTTAGTACTTTGTCAGACAGGTTAACTACTGTACGTGGTGCAACTAGAGACCTATCAGTATCAGGAACAATAGTTGGCCTCTTACTGTGGAAACGCCTATGAATGTATTTCTTATGGTTAGCTTGGACATTCATGCGTTTCTTGTTCTGTTTGTCCAATAGGGTGGACCGTAGGTGATTGACGTTAGACAGTAGGATGTCTTGTAAATGTTCATACTCTTGATTAGAGCATGACTCTTTGAGTTGAGATTCAGTGTCTATTATCTCAAGTGACTGGTTATCAATGTATTGTTGACATTGATTTTCTAACAGTGTAAGCAAATGGAAAGACGTGTTAGTGAGTGTCTTATTCCATTTCTTAAGAAAGAAGGGATCAAGGTCCCCAAAGGAAGGGGCACACTTGATCTGTAGTCCTTTAGAGAGAATACGAGACAAACGATAAAAGTGGTAGTTGTCAAGATATGACAAGGAGCGAATGTTCTTTTCTTTAAGCTTACGTACCTTACGGAAAATGCACTTTGTGTCACTAGGGAGTGCCATGAGTTATGTCAAAGTGAGCTAAAAAGGTTGAGAGAAAAATTGTAAAAACAATCCTGTGGAAAGTATGGGTTACAAAAAGGGACAAGTAAAGAAACCTGTGGGAAAAAAAAGGTTATTTAAAAACCTGAAAAGATAAAAAGTTATGAAACCTGTGGAGAAAAGAACGGGTTATTTAGAAACCTGTACAAATAAAAGCTAAGAAACCTGTGGAAAAACGGGTTATTTCAAAACCTGAAAAGAGAAAAAGTTATGAAACCTGTGGAAAAAAGAATGAGTTACTTAAAAACCTGCAGAGAGACCAAGTGGAAAAAACGGGTAATTTAGAAACCTGTAAAGAGAAACAGTTAAAATTTTGTTGGGGAAAAAGGGTTATTTCAAAACCTGAAAAGAGAAAAAGTTATGAAACCTGTGGAAAAAAGAACGGGTTACTTAAAAACCTGTAGAAAGAACAAGTGCAAAAAACGGGTTATTTAGAAACCTGTAAAGAGAGATAGTTAAAAAATCTGTCAGGAAAAAAAAAGGGTTATTTCAAAACCTGAAAAGAGAAAAAGTTATGAAACCTGTATGTGGAAAAAAGAACGGGTTACTTAGAAACCTGTACAAATAAAAAGTTAAGAATTCTGTGGAAAAAGAACGGGTTATTTAGGAATTTGTGAAAAGAGGGATAGCTAAAAAACCTGTGGAAAAAGGGTTATTTCAAAACCTGAAAAGAGAAAAAATTATGAAACCTTTGGAAAAAAGAACGGGTTACTTATAAACCTGCAGAGAGAACAAGTGGAAAAATGGGTTATTTAGAAACCTGTAAAGAGAGATAGTAAAGAAATCTTTGGGGAAAAAGAGTTATTTTCAAAATCTGAAAAGAGAAAAAGTTATGAAACCTGTGAAAAAAAAGAACAGGTTACTTAAAAACCTGTAGAGAGAACAAGTGGAAAAATGGGTTATTTAGAAACCTGTAAAGAGAGATAGTTAAGAAATCTGTGGGGAAAAAAAAGTAATTTCAAAACCTGAAAAGAGAAAAAGTAATGAAACCTGTGGAAAAAAAGAATGGGTTATTTAGAAACCTGAAAAGAAAACATGTGGAAAAATGGGTTATTTAGAAACCTGTAAAGAGAGATAGTAAAGAAATCTTTGGGGAAAAAGAGTTATTTTCAAAATCTGAAAAGAGAAAAAGTTATGAAACCTGTGAAAAAAAGGACGGGTTAATTAAAAACCTGTAGAGAAAACATGTGGAAAAAATGAGTTATTTAGAAACCTGTAAAAAGAGATAGTAAAGAAATCTGTGGGGAAAAAAAGGGTTATTTCAAAACCTGAAAAGAGAAAAGTTATGAAACCTGTGGAAAAAAGAACAGGTTACTTAAAAACCGGTACAGAGAACAAGTGGAAAAAATGGGTTATTTAGAAACCTGTAAAGAGAGATAGTTAAGAAATCTTTGGGGAAAAAGAGTTATTTCAAAATCTGAAAAGAGAAAAAGTTATGAAACCTGTGAAAAAAAAGAACAGGTTACTTAAAAACCTGTAGAGAGAACAAGTGGAAAAATGGGTTATTTAGAAACCTGTAAAGAGAGAAAGTTAAGAAATCTGTGGGGAAAAAAAAAAGTAATTTCAAAACCTGAAAAGAGAAAAAGTAATGAAACCTGTGGAAAAAAAGAATGGGTTATTTAGAAACCTGAAAAGAAAACATGTGGAAAAATGGGTTATTTAGAAACCTGTAAAGAGAGATAGTAAAGAAATCTGTGGGGAAAAAAAGTAATTTCAAAACCTGAAAAGAGAAAAAGTAATGAAACCTGTGGAAAAAAAGGACGGGTTAATTAAAAACCTGTAGAGAAAACATGTGGAAAAAATGGGTTATTTAGAAACCTGTAAAGAGAGATAGTAAAGAAATCTGTGGGGAAAAAAGGGTTATTTCAAAACCTGAAAAGAGAAAAAGTAATGAAACCTGTGGAAAAAAAGGACGGGTTAATTAAAAACCTGTAGAGAAAACATGTGGAAAAATGGGTTATTTAGAAACCTGTAAAGAGAGATAGTAAAGAAATCTGTGGGGAAAAAAGGGTTATTTCAAAACCTGAAAAGAGAAAAAGTTATGAAACCTGTGGAAAAAAGAACGGGTTACTTAAAAACCTGTAGAAAGAACAAGTGCAAAAAACGGGTTATTTAGAAACCTGTAAAGAGAGATAGTTAAAAAATCTGTCAGGAAAAAAAAAGGGTTATTTCAAAACCTGAAAAGAGAAAAAGTTATGAAACCTGTATGTGGAAAAAAGAACGGGTTACTTAGAAACCTGTACAAATAAAAAGTTAAGAATTCTGTGGAAAAAGAACGGGTTATTTAGGAATTTGTGAAAAGAGGGATAGCTAAAAAACCTGTGGAAAAAGGGTTATTTCAAAACCTGAAAAGAGAAAAAATTATGAAACCTTTGGAAAAAAGAACGGGTTACTTAAAAACCTGCAGAGAGAACAAGTGGAAAAATGGGTTATTTAGAAACCTGTAAAGAGAGATAGTAAAGAAATCTTTGGGGAAAAAGAGTTATTTCAAAATCTGAAAAGAGAAAAAGTTATGAAACCTGTGAAAAAAAGAACAGGTTACTTAAAAACCTGTAAAGAGAACAAGTGTAAAACGGGTTATATCTAGAAACCTATAAAGAGAGATAGTTAAAAAATCTGTAGGGAAAAAAAGGGTTATTTCAAAACCTGAAAAGAGAAAAAGTTAAGAAACCTGTGGAAAAAAGAACGGGTTATTTAGAAACCTGTAAAAAAAAAAAGAAGTAGGAAACCTGTGGAATAAACGGGTTATTTAGAGACCTGTAAAGAGAGAGAGTTAAGAAATCTGTGGGAAAAAAAGAGTTATTTCAAAACCTGAAAAGAGAAAAATATATGAAACCTGTGGAAAAAAGAACGGGTTACTTAAAAACCTGTAGAGAGAACAAGTGGAAAAAATGGGTTATTTAGAAACCTGTAAAGAGAGATAGTTAAGAAATCTGTGGGAAAGAGTTATTTCAAAAACTGAAAAGAGAAAAATATATGAAACCTGTGGAAAAAAGAACAGGTTACTTAAAAACCTGTAGAGAGAACAAGTGGAAAAAATGGGTTATTTAGAAACCTGAAAATAGAGAAAGTAAAGAAACATGGCCAGGTGGTCTAGGGCAGTGGACTCAACTTATGTAATTTACAAAATGTGGGTTCAAATCCTGGCCTGGTTAGTCGAGACACTTGTGTCCTTGAGCAAGGCACTTTATCAAATTGCTTCTATCTACACAGGAGTACAAATGGGTACCGGCGAGAGCTGGGGGGGGGGGCTAACATCCAATGGACTGACATCCTGTCCAGGGGGAATAGAAAACTTCTCAATCGTAAAATGCCAATGAAGAAACCAGATATGTCTAAATGTCTAAAGAACAGGTATGGACCCTGCTCACCAGTTTTGAGATTCAAACCGTATAAAAGCCTCGCTGATTGTGAACCTGAACCTGATTGTGAACCTGATTGTGGTAGCCACAAAATGTCAAGGTTGCATCGTAAACTTGAGTGTGATCCCTGGTTATACAGCAGTTACAAGTTGAATTGGTTCTGACTGCTAAAAATCAATAAAAACGTTTGAATCTGCGAACTGATAACATAGTCGGATCAACTCTAGATGTGCATAGCTACTCTCGTTCAAGGTCTTAGCAACCCCAACAATAATATCGAAGTCTTATATAGCGCACGTATCTACCAAACAAGGTACTCAAGGCGCTGAGTATATACAAACTTTCAGAAAGATAGGTTATTGCAGTGGTGGATTCTGAGACCCATTTATTTAGCACCGTATAAGGGTTTTTACAAGGTGCTACGGCGCATTAAGCAACAAACACAATGACATAATTAGTGTCAGCTTGTAATCTTGTTGGACCCCACACTACCCTCAGTTTCACAAGCCAAAAGGTGCCGCCCCACCATATACATCATCATTCCAATGCCCAACCCTATGACAAGTGTCTAGACTGGCTGTGTAGGATCTT
This sequence comes from Pisaster brevispinus, assembly GCA_023634235.1. Classification (NCBI taxonomy): domain Eukaryota; kingdom Metazoa; phylum Echinodermata; class Asteroidea; order Forcipulatida; family Asteriidae; genus Pisaster; species Pisaster brevispinus. Next base: position 7,891,775 of record JAMKCF010000018.1, read on the forward strand.
GAATAGGATCTCTCCTTAATTTGGGTTTTTTACTCTGTGCGGAACGATTCATAATGGGTGATCACACATGATACAACTTGACTACATACACTGATGAATTGATAATATCTGAATACGTTTATTCGGAGCTCCACTCCCCAAACTGTCTTCTTTTAAATCCAATCTTTGTTGTTAATCCTTTTCCAAATCAGAATATTATTATTTAAAAAATGACATCAATCGCACATGCGCCCACACTTTGCAATTAACTCGTGCATGCAACAAATTAATTTACATGTCACTACAGCCGTCTGGGACTTTAAGAATTTATGTGATTTTTTATGACCTATGGACCACCCCCACTGACTATGTCATAGTACTGTAGTACTGACCTTTCCTCCATGCACTAACTATGTCAGTGGCCAAAAAATATATAGGCCTATTAATGGCATTTGTTTCTATTCTTATTCATTCTATTCTTGCCTTTCGCACACTATGCTACGACTCGACTATTATGAATTTTACTCTTTGTTTGGCCATACAGTTGTGATGTACAATCCTCTGTCTTAGCCAAAAGAGAGCCAATCTACATAATATGAGTTTTTTGGTTATCTTCATCGCCCAGCTCTACATGTATGTGACAACCCTTGTCTAGAACTTATGCTTTGGCGTCATCCAGCTGCCATCTTAGAGGTTAACTGATGATGAAACAATGGGAGCGCGCAGATTTGTATGCACAACGCACAGGATTGGCCAAGAACCTCACTTTGACCTCCAGGCGAGGGCGCCCTACTCAGATGACGTCATATGCATAGGTCTATTCTCAAAGTGTTACATTAGTAAAGATACTGTTCTAGATTTGAACAAGTCATATCACAACGAGGCAACACTCCCAAATCCTCAAGATTCCCATTCAAGATGCTGTCCGACTCTGTACATGCTGTAGGGTACCACAGGCCCCTAATCATGACAAGGCCCAATTTCATAAAGCTTTAGCGAATTTCTTTACTTAGCAAGAAATGAGCGGGGTACCAGTGGTACCAATGTAAACTTTATGGAATGTTGGTTGGTAACCTGTTTCTGCTAAGCAAGATTATCCTGTGCTTAGCAAAATTTTGTGCTTACGGGCTTTATGAAATTTGGCCCAGACATGTTATAGGCCTAAATAAACATACGCGAGGAGTCTTACACAATAGCGCATGTACCAATAAGGTACTCAAGGACAAGGCACTTGAACAAATAGAAAAGTTTAACACAGATTTGTAATTTATTTCTTTATTTTGTGACATTTGTGGCAAAGCATTTTTTGTGCATTAAACATTGCATAGGCCAAAACCTTTATGCCCCATCCAAAGGACGAAGCAATAATGGTAAAGTGTCTTGCTTAATGACACAAGTGTCAAGGTTGGAAATCACTTTGAATGTTGCCACTCATTAAAAAAAACGTTACACACATTTTGTAAGTGAAAAATGTTTCTCTCCGGTGTGGGTACACTGATGGTCCGTCAAGGTGTGTTTGTGTGTAAAGGTTTTTCTACAAATGTCACAAAACTATTTTGTAAATGGTTTCCATCCAGTGTGGTGCAGTGATGGGCAGACAAGTAACTTTTTCTTGAGAATGCTTTCCCACAAAAGGCACAGACAAATGGTTTCTCTCCAGTGTGCACTCTCTGGTGACTACTTAGACTGACTTTTTGAGCAAATGCTTTGCCACAAATGTCACAAACAAATGGTTTTTCTCCAGTGTGAAGACGTTGGTGGACATTCAGGCTGTGTTTCTTTGAGAAGGCTTTTCCACAAGCGTCACAAACGAATGATTTCTCTCCAGTGTGGACACGCTGATGGATGGTCAGGTGATGTTTTTGTGAAAAGGCACTTTCACAAATATCACAATTGAATGGTTTCTCTCCAGTGTGGACACGCCGGTGGACAGTCAGGCCTTGTCTGTGTGAGAAGGCTTTTCCACAAATGTCACACGCAAGCGGTTTCTCTCCAGTGTGGACATGCTGATGGGATTTCAGGGAGTTTTTATGTGAAAAAGCTTTTCCACAAATATCACACGCATATGGTTTTTCTCCAGTGTGGACATGCTGATGGAATGTAAGGTGTTGTTTCTGAGAGAAGGCTTTGCCACAGGTGTCACAAATAAATGGTTTCTCTCCAGTGTGGATACGTTGATGCTTTGTCAATGTACTTTTTTGTGAGAAGGCTTTTCCACAAGCATCACAAACAAATGGTTTCTCTCCAGTGTGGACACGCTGATGATATGTCAGGCAATGTCTCTGTGAAAAAGTTTTTTCACAAATGCCACAAAAAAATAGTTTCTCTCCAGTGCCAGTGTGCATTTGCTGATGTTTGTTAAAACTTTTTTTACATTTTAAGGCTTTCCCACAAATATCACAAACAAATGGTTTTTCTTCACTGTGAACACTCTGATGGACTATCACGTCATATTTTTGTGAGAAGGCTTTTCCACAAATATCACAAACAAATGGTTTCTCTCCAGTGTGGACACGCTGATGGTCTGTCAGTGAAGCTTTTTTTGAAAAGGTTTTCTCACATATGTCACAAACAAATGGTTTTTCTCCAGTGTGGACACGCTGATGGACTGTCAAGTCGCTTTTTTGTGAGAAGGCTCTTCCACAAATGTCACAAGCAAATGGTTTCTCTCCAGTGTGGACACGGTAATGGCCAGTCAGGCTGTGCTTATGTGAGAAGGCTTTTCCACAAGTGTGACAACCAAATGGTTTCTCTCCAGTGTGGACACGCTGATGTCTGTTGTAACTTTTTTTACATTTTAAGGCTTTTCCACAAATTTCACAAACAAAAAGTTTCTCTTCAGTGTGAACTATTTGGTGCTCTCTCAGTCTGAGTTCATCAGAGAAAGATTGATTACAAACGTCACAGACAAATTCTTCAAAAGGCTTCCAAGTGTGGACAATTCGATGTTTTTCAAGCTCGCCTATTTCTACAAAGGTTGCTCCACACAGGTCGCATATAAACGTCTCCTTTTGAGAATTCATTTTATGTTTGATAAAAATAATAGTAATACAATTATTCTACTGTTTACTTTCCAATTTGTTTTCAGTTAAAAATAATAAATACATGTTTCATAAACACATTGATGCTCTGAAGCATGGACTTGTGCGCATATGTTGTTACTGAAAGAGTTTCACAAACCGCACAAAATTGTTCCAGAATTTCAAAAGTGAACACACGACCATTTAGACAGCCGAATAGTTTTTCTCCAGTGTGAGCTGTGTGAGTGATGGTCAGTACGAATGTTGATAACTTAAAATGTTTTTGACGTATGTCACAAACAAATGGATTCTTCCACGTGGACTTTCTAGTAGCTGGCAAGGCTGTTTTTAAGACGAGATGTTTTTTTGAGGCGGCTTGTCCACAATAGTCACAAAGAAATGTTTCTACCTAGAGTGGACACGCTGATAGTCCGTCAGGTCGTGTTTATATGAGAAGGCTTTTCCACAAATGTCACACCAATGGTTTCTGTCCAGTGTGGACTCTCTGGTAACAATGATTTTGGACAAATGATACAAACACACTGCTTCTGTTCATTTCGCATACGTTGCACATGTATGCTAGTGCCGTTTTTAAAAATCAAATGCCTCTTCTCTAGAGTGAATGTGCTGATTGTTTGTCCAAGTGTTTTCTGTCGGAGAAATATCCTTAACAATTTCGCAAACAACGGTTTCTCTCCAGTATGGGCACCCTGATGGTACATACATATGTGCATGTATGTCAGGTGATGTTTTCGTGTGAAGGTTTTTCCACTAATGTCACATTTTCTCTTCAGTGTGGACTCTCTGGTGCTTTGTCAGTCTGTCATGTCTGTGTTTATGAGAAAAAGATTGTTACAAAAGTCAGACAAATTCAAACTATATTCTCCCCGAAATTCACAAAAACTAACACATGTATACAATTTCAACATTTACCTACCAATTTGCTTACATATGACAATAATTAACACACCTTAATAAATTAATCTTAAGCCTGGTTCATACTTCATGTAAAAGTGAATGCAAAGTAAATTTCAGTGACGCAATTATCAGTACGTGCTGTTTTTCTAATTGTGACGCAAGAAAATTTGCTTCGCTTGTTGTTTTCACATAAAGTATGAACCAGGCTTTACTCTTATTCTTTAAGCAAGGATGTACATTCGTACATGTTTGTGTTGCTAAAAGAAGTTTTATCACAAATGCCACAAAAAATGTGTTTCCAGAATTTCAAATGTGGACATGCTCATGTCCATTTAGACAGCCTCTAGTGGACTTTGCTGCCCCGAAACAGCACAAACAGTTTCTCCTCGGTGTGAGTTCTGTGTATGACTTGACAGTCATTAAAAAATGTTTTCTCTCTAGCGCAGATTCTCTGGTGGTTGGTAGACCCAGTATCTGGGGCGCTGTGCTCCATTAAAAATTTGTACATCTTCGGTCGTACTAGTAGGCCTAGTACTACTAGCTAGCGCTGAATCCTTTTTGTTAAATCCTGACATCTGTGGTCGTACTAGCTACAATCCCGGCCAAAATGATTGAGCTACGTGACAATAAACATACACGCTCCCCCATTCCCCGCTCAATGTAGTTAACCCCAGCTTGAGCTCAGACTGAGCAATGAGAGCCAACATTCAACAGGGTTACAGGGGTTGGGGGCCCAACGTGATATGGCCGGGACTGTAGCTTGCCTAGCTAGAATTGTAGCCTAGGATACAAATGTAGCTAGCTTGTACCATGGAGATTTTACCACTGGCGTGAAGTTGGTTACTTATTTGACATTTGACGTTCAATATCAAACAAGTACTAGTTACTGGTTTGACATTCGTCTTAATTGCATATCCTACACAAAAATTTAAGTCGTTCATTTTTCTAGTGGTCAGACGTTTGACGTTCAATATCAAACAAGTACTAGTTACTGGTTTGACATTCGTCTTAATTGCATATCCTATACGAAAATTTAAGTCGTTCATTTTTCTAGTGGTCAGACCCTTTTGGCCGGGCACTTTTTGGTACTGATGAATACCTCCATGCTTGTACAACTAATCCAAAGATGTCAACATTTTATAAAAAGTCAATTTGTTAACAAGGGAAACTGACTGACATTTCCCCAGTCAGTTTCCCTGGCCTTGTGGTTTACAACTTGATATTTGAAATAAAAAAAGTCACATCCCCTTATAAAGGTGATTCCCTGGCTTCCCAGGTTGTAGTGTAAACTTGGGCTTGATCCCATTCCCTGTCTACACAGCATGGTATGGTTGGAATTGTATGGCTTCCGACTCATGGACTGACACCGTACCCCCAAACGTCCTACACTGTACTTGTACTGTAGGCTACACATAACACTAAACAGGCTATCCGGTATCCCCACCAGTACTTGTGTGCTACCCCAAACCCAAACAAAGATTTGACAAAATAGGGAGACCGTCAAAATAGAGCTTCTAGTACTAGTATTATCTACTACTTTACTACAACATTTGAACGGAAATTTAATTTAAGAACTTGCCTTTTAGTTTTAATGGGAGGAAAATCTTTTCCCTACCATTGACGCGGTACTTGCTACTGTAGTGCTAGATCGTCGATGAATAACATAGATTTCGCGCTTTACGAAGATTGCGCTTCAGCTTTGGAGCGCAAATTTATTTATGACATTAGTTTTTACTAGGGGCCTTTCTCAAACCTCGGCTTGGGCTCCGGCTCCGTGCCGGGGCTCCGTGCCGCGCCGGCTCTGTGTGATACAAATACACGCTGCACCAACAGTTTATAACGGAGCCCAAGCCGGAGACGGAGCCCAAGCCGAGGTTTGAGAAAGGCCCCTAGGTATCGTTTTCAATCATTCTTGGGCGGTTCGTGTCGTGCACATACTAATACTATAGTAATACCGTAGTGAGAGTGGTTCGTAGATGATAGCGCCCTCTCGTGGGGGGAAATTGTGACAAATCAACACGAGAACGTCTATCGCCGGATCTACCCTAGACCGTTTCCCTGTCCTTTATCCGCAACAGGCACCGGTCTATTAATCCGGTGCTTTTATTGGATAGACATCAGTAGCTTTCCATATGCGTGTATGTAATGTTGTTCTGCCGTCCGTGTGAATTGATGGGAGGTCAAAGGTACGTTTGTCAGGATCCCTCCAAACGCTCAAAGCCGGTCTCTGGCGTTATTCACGAGCCTCGAACGAAGTGTGACGTCAGATGCTCGGGCTAGATCTACCCCTCCGCCAAGACCAAAAGTACCTCAACGAATAATAATCAACCAAGGATGAAAAACTATGGGCAGCCATAAGTGCTAAGCAAAAAACAGATAGCCACAGCCACAGTTCGAAACAATATGTTAAACACAGATTCGAAAATTGTGTTGAATTTGTTGGAATTAAAGCAACCAATCATGGGATAAATTGTAAAGTTTGCAGAACAATCGTGTTCATCTGTACTATTGCTCCCATCGTTTGGGGAACCGAAAACTTGTTTGATACCTAGAATTGTGACATTAGTTCAACATCATCCATTTGTGCTGATTTTGAACACACAAGAAGAGCCAGAGATTACTCGATTACAACTGCAGGTCAATAAAAAACAAAATGTAAGCAAAGGTTCTGTTTAAAAATTCTCACCAAAACTTTATTTTCACATTATTAATCTGATCTGATTGCTACAGTAATTATCTTAATCTAATCTAAACAGTTTGCATTTAATGGTGGGTATACTGTACCTTTGGTAATTAATACTCCAAAAATCTAATGACTATAAAAACTTACTTCGGAAAAGAGCACTTGAGAGCTGTGTGTACTACAAAACATTATAAACGTCAGCCTTTGAAGTAATGTAGTTTAAGAGAAAGATGCAATTTCTCACCCCCCCCCCCCTCCGAAAAAAAAAATGAATCTGAGAAAGGCTTTAGGCATGAAGCATTTCTTGGGCATCTGAAAGCACACAATTCTAAGAAACAATGGTGATTTCCCCCCATTATTTTTGCAACTTTGATGACCAATTGAGCCCATTTCACAGGTTTGTTATCTTATTTACATTATTATGTTGGGACACAACAGATGTGGATACTGGTCTGTGACAATTATCAAAAGCATACCCTGCCCCCTAAATACAAGAGATTTGCTAAACCCAGTACATATCATAGTTGGTGTTTACTACATCAAAACTTTACATGTACAACCATGTACTTGTGTGCAGACAAGCAACTTTCAGCTGAAAGATAAGGAGATGCAACCATGACTCGGTTATCTCCAGGTTTGATGGCTCATTGAGGCAATAAGGCAATTGCCTCAATGGCCCTGGTCATTGCCTTGGTGCCCCTTAAAAAGTTTGACAAATGTCCTTTACTGAAATGCCCTTTACTAAACACAAACTACATTGCCTTTAATGCCCTTCAAAATCAAAGTATCAGGCCTGGTTGTCCAAATGGCACCCTTAAGTTAAATGCATCTACTCTGAAACCAACTATAAACATTATGTACACAATTATTTTCACTCAAGTAAAACAAAGTTTTTTAGTAACAGTTACAAACAAAATGGTGATATAACTCAGATATCAAAGATGTGCAAAGGCTCCAATTTGAGAGTGTACATGTACAAACGACTTAAAATTTTGTGCCAGATTATTATTTATCATATTTGGAAAAGCTAAAGAGAGAGAAATATACAGTTGCAAGTAAAAGACCTGATACTTCGCAGATGGAAGAACAAGGCAGTTTTTTTCTCCAGACTAAAAGAGCACCTCTGCTCTATGCATGAATTTAAAAGAGGCACTAAGCCAATATCAGGCTAAGGACATGGGTATGAGCAGGCTAAAGACATGGAGGGTGGAGGCAATGACCAGACTACGGACACATAATGTAATGACCAGACTGGGGACATCGAGGAAATGGCCATGCTGTCGACATAACTCAACTTACGTTTATTCAATGTTGCATAAATCACAATAATTCAAAATAAATAATACAAAATGTTATATTATCAAATTGACAATACAAGTACAGTGTACATTTTACAAAAGTGATATAAAAGTGAACTTTAAACAAATGGCAACATCTAGGTACGGGGTGAAGCAACAGCTTTTGTTCCCCAGCCTATGGACGGACAGACAATGACAGACATACATGAAAAGACAGGACATGGGGTTTATAACCCTGACAGGCTAGGGGCAATGTCGAAATAAACCGGCAAGCAACATGGAGGTAATGACCAGGCCAAGAACGTGGGCGTGATGACCAGACTAGGAACAATGAGGTAATGACCAAGCTTGGGACATAAAAGTAATGACCTGGCTAAGTCCAGGGACACAGTAGAAATGACCAAACTAGGGCCACGGAACAAATGCCTCTATTGCCCTTGTGATGTATTAGGTCTGCATTTGTCAAAAACATTATACAAACAATTTGTTTTCTTTTTCTTACCAGTTCGGACATGCTTGATGTATGTCAGGGTGTATTGTCTGGAAGGGTTTTCCACAAGCATCGCACGCAAATGGTCTTTTGCTAGTTTGGACTCTCTGATGACAATTTAGACTGACTTTTTGAGAAAATGCTTTTCCACAAATACCACAAACAGACGGTTTCTCTTAAGTGTGGACACGCTGATGGGTGGTCCGGCACCTTTCATGTCCGAAGGCTGTTTCTACACACAACATAAACAGCTGGTTTCTCTCTCCTGTGGACAAGCTGATGGGTGGTCAGGGAGAGACTGTTTGGGGAGAATGCTTTTTCCAAAAAGGTCATTACACATAGCCATCCCCCTATGTATTTTTTCCTCCCAGAATCATAATTTTATGTTTAGTTTTCCCCTGTGGAAATCCTATTGGTTGTTCAGACATTTTCTTCTAAAGAATGCATTCTGATTTCTGATCAGTGCAGCAAACAAACAGATGGAGTTTGGTTACAGTCAGAAAGATGACCTGGTTTATGTGTACAAGTTTATCCATAAACATCACATTTTGTCTACGGTGTGAACCTGCCCAGGATTGTTAACATGGCTTTTACGACTTGAAGCTTTAAAAACAAACACCCATTTGGACAAGCCATCTTGGTTTATAAGTAGGTCGGTCAAATATCACGTTAATTGTGATCATTTAGGTCTAAATAACCTGTTATATATCTGCCTGTTTAAGAATCGATGCTCTACCATGCCACCATGGTACAGGAGGCTCAAGTGAAGTGGTTATGTTTGGGAGTTTTTTACAAACTACACCGGCTAGTCAAATCACTTGAGGTCACATTATAAAGTCACAACATGGTTTGGCTTCAGAGTGCTCAGATGACTTGCTCAGAGGCCTGCCTGTAGGCCTAGTTGTCTAGTGAAATTCATAAACCCACAAGTCGCGCTTCAATTAGTTGCAACTTCAACACTGGTTGGGACTAGTTCCAAAGCCAAAGATTGTGGAACACCGCATGCCCTAGATGGTAAAAATTCAGGCGAAAATTTGAATGTTGCTTTGCAATGGACGCCATTGCAGTTGGCAACTCTTTTGATGCATTAATACAGAGAAGCCAATGACAATCTAGGCCTGGGCGATGAGTGAAACCTGACTACCCCACTAGTTGTGCAGGCATACGTGTCTGCTTTTAAGAGCTACCACAAACATCAAAAACAAATTAATTCTCGCCAGTGTGGACAAGCCAAAAGCCTGTTAGGCTCCTTGTACAATGTATGCATGTGAGATGGCCTTTTGAAGGCTCTTCCACAAATGTCACAAACAAACTGTTTATCTTCAGTGTGGACACGCTGATGGGTGGTCAGGCTACATGTAGGCTTACTTGGGAAAGCCTTTTCACAAATGTCACAAACGAATGATTTCTCTCCAGTGTGGGCACATTGACGAATGGTCAGATTGAGTTTTTGTGTTAAGGCTTTTCCACAAATGTCACAAAAAAATTGTTTCTTCTCAATGTGAGTTTGGTGGTGGTTAGAGACAGAGCCTTTTAAGTAAAACATTCTCCACAAATGTCACAAAAGAAGGGTTTCTCTCCAGTGTGGACTTTTTGGTGACTTTTTAGACTGGCTTTCAGAGCACATGCTTTTCCACAACCGTTACCAACTGGTTTCTCTCCAGAGCAGTCAAGTTGATGGATGGTCAGGTTGAGTTTTTTCGGGAAGGCTTTTTCACAAATACCACAAACAAATGCTTTCTCTCCAGAGTGGACAAGTTGGTGTTTGTCAAATTTCTTTTTAGATTTGAAGGCTTTTCCACAAATATTACAAACAAATGGTTTCTCCTCAATGTGAGATTGATGATGGTAAGAGAGAGCGTACTTATGAGAGAAACACTTTCCGCAAATGTCACAACTGAATGGTTTCTCTCCAGTGTGGACTCTTTGGTGACTTCTTAAACTGGCTTTAAGAGCACATGCTTTTCCGCAAATGTCACAAACAAATGGTTTCTCTCCAGTGTGCACTTTCTGGTGACGGGTTAGACTACGTATTAGAGAAAATGCTTTTCCACAAATGTCACAAGCAAATGGTTTCTCTCCACTGTGAGCTAGCCGATGCTTTGTCATTGAAGCTTTTACTGAGAAGGTTTTTCCACAAATGTCACAACAAAATTGTTTTTCTCCAGTGTGAACATGCTGATGGGTTGTCAGGTGGTAATTTTGGGCAAATGCTTTTCCACAAATGGCACAAACAAATGGCTTCTCTCCAGTGTGGACACGCTGATGGATGGTCATGCCTTGTTTTTGTGAAAAGGCTCTTCCACAAATGTCACAAACAAACAGTTTCTCTCCAGTGTGGACTTGCTGATGGATTTTCAGGCTTTGTTTTCGTGAAAAGGCTTTTCTACAAATGTCACAACCGAACGGTTTCTCTCCAGTGTGGACACGCAGATGGGTGGTCAAGCTAGACTTACTTATGAAAACTTTTTCACAAATGTCACAGAAGAAAGGCTGTTCAGGGTGAGTTTGGTAATGGGCAGTAAGAGTGTACTTATCAGTGAAACATGCTCCACAAATGTCACAAGTAAATGGTTTCACTCCAGTGTGGACAAGTTGGTGTTCGTCAAATTTCTTTTTAGATTTGAAGACTTTTCCACAAATATTACAAACAAATGGTTTCTCCTCAATGTGAGATTGATGATGGTAAGAGAGAGCGTACTTATAAGAGAAACATTTTCCACAAATGTCACAACTGAATGGTTTCTCTCCAGTGTGGACTCTTTGGTGACTTCTTAAACTGGTTTTAAGAGCACATGCTTTTCCACAAATGTCACAAACAAATGGTTTCTCTCCAGTGTGTACTTTCTGGTGACGAGTTAGACTACGTATTAGAGAAAATGCTTTTCCACAAATGTCACAAGCAAATGGTTTCTCTCCAGTGTGAGCGAGCTGATGATTTGTCATTGAAGCTTTTACTGAGAAGGTTTTTCCACAAATGTCACAACAAAATTGTTTTTCTCCAGTGTGAACATGCTGATGGGTTGTAAGGTGGTAATTTTGGGCAAATGCTTTTCCACAAATGTCACAAACAAATGGTTTCTCTCCAGTGTGGACACGCTGATGGATTTTTAGGCTTTGTTTTCGTGAAAAGACTTTTCCACAAATGTCACAAACAAACAATTTCTCTCCAGTGTGGACACGCTGATGGATTTTCAGGCTTTGTTTTTGTGAAAAAGCTTTTCTACAAATGTCACAACCGAACGGTTTCTCTCCAGTGTGGACACGCAGATGGGTGGTCAAGCTAGACTTACTTATGAAAACTTTTTCACAAATGTCACAGAAGAAAGGCTGTTCAGGGTGAGTTTGGTAATGGGCAGTAAGAGTGTACTTATCAGTAAAACATTTTCCACAAATGTCACAAGTAAAAGGTTTCTCTCCAGTGTGGACAAGTTGGTGGTTGTCAAATCTCTTTTTAGATTTGAAGGCTTTTCCACAAATATTACAAACAAATGGTTTCTCCTCAATGTGAGATTGATGATGGTAAGAGAGAGCATACTTATGAGAGAAACACTTTCCGCAAATGTCACAACTGAATGGTCTCTCTCCAGTGTGGACTCTTTGGTGACTTCTTAAACTGGTTTTAAGAGCACATGCTTTTCCACAAATGTCACAAACAAATGGTTTCTCTCCAGTGTGCACTTTCTGGTGACGAGTTAGACCACGTATTAGAGAAAATGCTTTTCCACAAATGTCACAACCAAATGGTTTCTCTCCACTGTGAGCTAGCTGATGATTTGTCATTGAAGCTTTTACTGAGAAGGTTTTTCCACAAATGTCACAACAAAATTGTTTTTCTCCAGTGTGAACATGCTGATGGGTTGTCAGGTGGTAATTTTGGGCAAATGCTTTTCCACAAATGTCACACATAAATGGTTTCTCTCCAGTGTGGACACGCTGATGGATGGTCAGGCTTTGTTTTCGTGAAAAGGGTTTTCTACAAATGTCACAAACAAACAGTTTCTCTCCAGTGTGGACACGCTGATGGATTTTCAGGCTTTGTTTTCGTGAAAAGGCTTTTCTACAAATGTCACAACCGAACGGTTTCTCTCCAGTGTGGACACGCAGATGGGTGGTCAAGCTAGACTTACTTATGAAAACTTTTTCACAAATATCACAGAAGAAAGGCTGTTCGGGGTGAGTTTGGTAATGGGCATTACGAGTGTACTTATCAGTAAAACATGCTCCACAAGTGTCACAAGTAAATGGTTGCTCTTCAGTGTGGACATGCTCATGGTTGGTCAGGTGGCATTTTTGTGCAAAAGCTTTTCCACAAGTATCACAAAGAAATGGTTTCGTTTCAGTGTTGGCCTTTTGGCGAGTCAAATCACACTCAAGTTCAACTTTGATCTTTCCAGAGTTCATATTGGTAAACACAAATAAAAAATTTGAGCATTTTCTTGCAAGAATGTTTGTGAATTTTTCTTTTAAACCTGGACTAGTTAGTGTTGCTCGGAGGAAAATTGTTATTTATTGATCTTTAAAGAATTCTCCAATGATGTGACACAAAAGATTTGTTCCCCTGTGTACGCTGATGTTCTGTAAGGAATGTTTTCTGCGTAAAAGCTTTTCCACAAAGATTACAAACACATTTGTTTCTCTCCAGTATGGATGATCTGATGGGTGGCCAGGTAATGATTTTGTGATGCTTTTTCACAAACATCACAAACGAACAGTTTCTTTCCGGTGTAGACACGCTGATGTTTGTTTAAACCACTTAATTTGAAGACTTTTCCATAAATATCAGACACATGATATTGTCGAATCATTGATGCGCTCCCAACCAAAGTACATATTTGTCCGGTCAAAACTTATTACAAACAGCACACACAATGCCATCCAATGAATTCCAAGATTGGGTTACTTGATGTTTTTCCTTTTTCTGAGTACACACATGTAGGTTGCTCCATGTTCATTCTTTGGAGAATTCCTGTAATAATCAAAAGCTCCTTGAAAATTTGCTCCTAATTTAGAATGACAAATAATGTATGCTCGATAAACACAAAGGTTTTTCCACAAAATGTCACAAACAATGGCTTTCTCTCCAGTGTGGACACTAACGGGGGGTAAAGCTAGGCTTACATGTGTACTTGGGAAAGCCTTTTCAAAAATGAAACAGAAAACAGTTTCTCCACAGTGCCAATTTGATAATGGCCATTAGGAGCCCATTTATAAGTAAAACGCTCTCCACAAATGTCACAAGTAAATGGTTCCTTTTCCAGAGTGGACTCACTGATTGGTGATTAGGTTTAGGCTTATTCATAAAAACGTCACAAAGGTTCAAAAATGTCACAAACAATCAATGGACATGAAGAATATACAAACAGAATTTCAGCTTTTTAAATCAGGTAAAAATATGAAGTAATAATAGTTAAAGTTGTGTTCGCTATGTGTAGAGAAGCTTTAGCCTTTATATACCCAGGCCAGACCTCAGTGCAGACACTGACTGACATCCCGTCTGTACTAATACCTATCAGGGCTATGGGTCTGCTAAGACCCAGTTACTGAGAGCGCTGTACTCAGTTTTTTCGAAATTTTGACACCTGCATATGTCAAAATTTCAGGAAAAAAACCCAGAGTACATTTACTGGGTCTAGGGGTGGAGCTGACAACTTGCAACAGCCGACAACTTTATTTTAATGCACCTCAAACAAAGTTTGAACATAAACAAAATGCTAAATCTATGTAAAAAAGTCATAATATATCAAATGTGTCCAAATCACCTTCAATCTGTTGAAAACATTGTATTTTTAACTGTAAAAAAGGGTTGTTTTCACCACAAATTAGTAAAACTACAAGTACAACTACTACTGCCCCTGGTAGTAGTAGTGTCTGCCATGTTGTCTTTGGGTCGTACTTGGACGATACCATTATACTGCAGGGGTACATAAAATGGCAAGTGTAGTCTTTATTTTAATGGTATCATTTGAAAAAACATATTACTTATTAGTATAATGACAGCCAGTAAATATTTATATTCCTTAATAAAGGAAAAAAAAATTGAAAGAACAAATAAAAAGCAGCAGTTAAGAAAAAACCCAAAACCCACTTTTTCCAGTTAAAAATACAACTTTTTCAACAGATTGAAGGTGATTTGGATTTAGATTTAGTGGTTTATTTATGTTCACTTCGATTTAAAGTACATTTAAAATTTGTTGTCAACAGTTGTCGGCTTTTTAGTGCAACAGGGGTTAGACAGTAGTCTTTTTCTACTTGCTTGACTCTGTGTCCTTTTTGGGGGTCAAATTGGTCCAAGTCAACTCAGTCAGAAGTCAACTCCGTCCGAAGTCATCTCGGTCGAGAGTCAACTCGGTCCAAAGTCATCTCGGTCCGCAAATTTAAATAAAATGTCACTGACGGGGAAGTGGCGGGAAGTAATTGGCTGTATTGCGAGGATGTATCTCATTGTGCGCTTAAACACAATCTCGGAAATTAATAATAAATAATAGTCACCGATTCTAAAGCATAAAATTTAGGTAAACTAAAATAAAACACTACAATATGGTAGACAATTAACTTTCCTACTTGCACTTGCAGTTTGTGCAGGTCATTTTTTCTTATTCTGAAAATAAGAAAAGCACAAAATAAATAATATCAAAATAGTACTAATTAAATAATGAAAATTAATGTTGTACAATTGAGGAAAATGTTTGGTTGAAAATAATATAAACAATACTTTCAAGTAAACTTACATGTATATAAAAAAACAATTTTTTTAAAGAATACAATATCTTTTTAGGGAAGGCAATTCAGAAAAATCTACATAACATAGAGGAAAAATTTCCGTATCCAGCCACCACTTTTTCATTCGTTATGAAATAAAATAGTATCTAATTTACTCAAATGAGATATTCCTTTGGTTGGGTAAAAATGGGTGTAAAACCAAGTGGTGGCAGGATACGGAAATTTTTCCAACATAGGCTTTGGAAATTTTGTAATTTCAATTTGTAGTGCCTGTCATGCCTGTTTTATCAATATCTGATCATGGTCGTGGATGTAGAATTATTTTTAATAAGGAACATCTCTATCTATTGTTTTTTCATCGCCAAAAGGGGGGCCTACTGCGTTCAGACCGAGTTGACTTCGGACCGAGATGAGTTCGGACCGAGTTGACTACAGGCCGAGTTGACCTCAGACCGGCCGAGTTGACCGGTATCACTTTTGGCCTGGGCCTCTCATCCCATAAAAGGCAAGAAAGACGCTCGGTTACTGACCATAAAACTTACCAAATGGAAAGATTACTACTTATTCATGTATTTGTAGATCACCCCACTGCCATGACTGCTGGAATTTGCTGAGAAAACCTCACAACTCTTGCGTAAATATAAAATGGTTTTTTTAGTCTAAATATCGCCAACAAACACAGACCCCAGCCCCAGGCAACAACTGAACCATATCATCAATGAACCAATGAACTGAACCTCCACACTCACTCCAACTTCTTCAGCGTAGAAACGACTCATGGGTTCAACAACGCATTTGCTTTTCAACGTTACACTCTCACGGGATCGAGCGCTAGTTCCAAAATATTGTGTTCGACGTGACAACCACACTTTGTCGGGTTCCCTGAACATCTTCCTGTGATCGAGTGCCACGATATGTTTATTGGGGGACCAGGCTAGTTTGTCCATCGCGCCAGTTGTTTACGGCTGTTTTGTGAAACCATTTACAATGTACATGTAGTACTAGTAATTTGCCTAGAGGATCAGCCAGTAAAACCATGGAGGAAGAAAATTAGATTCTTCCTCGATGGTAAAACCATGGGACTGGGGGTATGATTCGCGATGCCTTAGTAACTACCCCCAGTACTACGACCACAATCTTGGTTACATCATAGAGAAAGGTTCTTTCTCTTGGTTAGAATGCTCTAAAACTATTCAACAACTTGGTCACATATATCATGTATAATATTGTAATCGGCGATTGAAGCTTGATGGCAATTTATTTGTCGACTTGATCTTTCAACCTCCACACTTTAATATCCTCTAGATGATAGAGATTTCCTTTGCAAACCATAAGAATGGGATGGGCGGGTTACTTTTTTTTTTGGGGGGGGGGAAGGGGGAGTGGGTAATTATCATGTGTCACATGACCGACGTGAAGAAATAAAAGGATGTTGTCAACTGAAACTTATTTTATGCCTAGAATTGTGACATTTCTTCATTTTCGACCATTAGTACTTATTTTGATAACAAGGTCCCGGGAAGAAAACAACTCGCCTTGCAGCCTCATTTCCGCCATGGTCTCTCATAGCAAGGCGCTGGGGCAGGACAAACATTAAAAGTAGGTCAGTAAAAACCCAAATCCAAGCAACGATTCTTCTTTTTTGATTCTCAATAAAACTTTATTTTCACATTCCCTAATGTTTATCTGATCTGATTCTCACAGTAATGTCTTAATCTACTCTAAACATTTTGTAATTTATGAAGCAATAAACCACGATTTGCTAAATGTTATCACCATGGCGTCATAAATACATAGTATTTACATGTACATGTACAAAAATTATTCAGTAAAATGCACTTTGATTTTGCCTGCAAAAAAGATGCAGCTGTCTAAAATCTGAATACAAGTGCTTTGTATCAACTGTTTTCTATGGAACTGGAATTAATATTAAATCAGCTGAACAGCTAAGGAGTTGCATAGCATGTATGATGAATAAGTGTTATCAAGGCCCGGGCCCAGTTTCATAGCGCTGCTTAACGGTAAGCAAATTTACGTGCTAACTATAGCAGACAAATTTGCTTAAGCGTAAGCGTATTTCACAGATTAGCAAGAACCTTACACGTTCACCATCAATTTGCATTGTTACGTCACTCATTTTCACACAGTACATGTTTTTGTAAGTACCGGAAGGTAAGCATGCCTTTTTGTGAGCTTACAGTTAGCATTCCTATAATGTATGAAATGGAAACTCACACAGTAAGCACAAAATCAGCCGTTGAGCAGCTCTATGAGATTGGGCCCTGATCACTCAGGCGAAAAGTAAGCACTCGCCCCAATGGCCAGTTTCATTTCTTTGGTGCCCCTTGAAATGTACCATTACAAATGGTTGTTTTACAACACCGAAATGCCCTTTACTGAGGACAATCTACCTTGTCTTTAATACCATTCCCAAGGCCAAAATATCAGGCCTGGTTGTCCAAACTAGTCGTGCTAGTTAAAACACCTAAGTGGTCCAACTGGCAAGTTTAAGACATAAAATGAAACTCTGTGTGGACCCTTTGATGAGTACTTAAATTGCTCTTTTGAGAAAATGCTATTCCACAAACAAATGCTTTCTCTCCAGTGTGGACAAGTTGGTGTTTGTCCAATTTCTGTTTAGATTTTAAGACTTTTCCACAAATATCACAAACAAATGGTTTCTCTCCAGTGTGGACAAGTTGGTGTTTGTCCAATTTCTTTTGAGATTTTAAGACTTTTCCACAAATAACACAAACAAATGGTTTCTCTCCAGTGTGGACAAGTTGGTGTTTGTCCAATTTCTTTTTAGATTTCAAGACTTTTCCACAAATATCACAAAAAATGGGTTCTCTCCAGTGTGGACAAGTTGGTGTTTGTCCAATTTCTTTTGAGATTTTAAGACTTTTCCACAAATAACACAAACAAATGGTTTCTCTCCAGTATGGACAAGTTGGTGTTTGTCCAATTTCTTTTTAGATTTCAAGACTTTTCCACAAATATCACAAAAAATGGGTTCTCTCCAGTGTGGACAAGGTGGTGTTTGTCCAATTTCTTTTGAGATTTTAAGACTTTTCTACAAATAACACAAACAAATGGTTTCTCTCCAGTGTGGACAAGTTGGTGTTTGTCCAATTTCTTTTGAGATTTCAAGACTTTTCCACAAATATCACAAAAAATGGGTTCTCTTCAGTGTGGACAAGGTGGTGTTTGTCCAATTTCTTTATAGATTTTAAGACTTTTCCCACAAATATCACAAACAAATGGTTTCTCTCAAGTGTGGACAAGTTGGTGTTTGTCAAATTTCTTTTTAGATTTTAAGACTTTTCCACAAATATTACAAACAAATGGTTTCTCCTCAATGTGAGATTGATGATGGTAAGAGAGAGCATACTTATGAGAGAAACACTTTCCGCAAATGTCACAACTGAATGGTTTCTCTTCAGTGTGGACAAGTTGGTGTTTGTCCAATTTCTTTTTAGATTTCAAGACTTTTCCACAAATATCACAAAGAAATGTTTTTTCTCCAGTGTGGACAAGTTGGTGTTTGTCCAATTTCTTTTTAGATTCCAAGGCTTTTCCACAACAATCACAAACAAAAGGCTTCTCCTTAATGTGAGATTGGTGATGTTTAGAGAGAGCATACTTATTGGTAAAACGTTTTCCACAAATGTCACAAATGAATGATTTCTCTCCAGTGTGGACTCTTTGGTGACGATTTAGACTGTCTTTATGAGCGCATGCTGTTCCACAAATATCACAAACAAATGTTTTTTCTCCAGTGTGTACTCCTTGGTGACGACTTAGACTGCCTAGTTGAGAAAATGCTCTTCCACAAATGTCACAAGCAAAAGGTTTTTCTCCAGTGTGGACTCTTTGATGACATTTTAGACTACCTTTAAGAGCACATTCTTTTCCACAAATGTCACAAACAAATGGTTTCTCTCCAGTGTGGACACGCTGATGGATGGTCAGGCTTTGTTTTCGTGAAAAGGGTTTTCTACAAATGTCACAAACAAACAGTTTCTCTCCAGTGTGGACACGCTGATGGATTTTCAGGCTTCGTTTTCGTAAAAAAGCTTTTCTACAAATGTCACAACCGAACAGTTTCTCTACAGTGTGGACACGCAGATGGGTGGTCAAGCTAGACTTACTTATGAAAACTTTGTCACAAATGTCACAGAAGAAAGGCTGTTCAGGGTGAGTTTGGTTATGGGCAGTAAGAGTGTACTTATCAGTAAAACATGCTCCACAAATGTCACAAGTAAATGGTTGCTCTTCAGTGTGGACATGCTCATGGTCGGTCAGGTGGCGTTTTTGTGCAAAAGTTTTTCCACAAGTATCACAAAGAAATGGTTTCATTTCAGTGTTGGCCCTTTGGCTATTCATATCACACTCAAGTTCAACTTTGATCTTTCCAGAGTTCATATTGGTAATAACAAATAAACAATTTGAGCATTTTCTTGCAATATTGTTTATGATTTTTACTTTTAAGCATGGACTAGTTACTGTTGCTCGGAGGAAACTTGCTATTTATTGATCTTTAAAGAATTCTCCAATGATGTGACACACAAAAGATTTGTTCCCCTGTGTACGCTGATGTTCTGTTAGGAATGTTTTCTGCGTAAAATGTTTTCCACAAAGATCACAAACACATTTGTTTCTCTCCAGTATGGATGATCTGATGGGTGGCCAGGTGATGATTTTGTGATGCTTTTTCACAGAATAATTTGGGTTTGAACAAACAAAAATTGACTGGAGCGGGAATCGAACGACCTCCGGATTAACGTACCGGCGCTCTACCAACTGAGCTATCCAGCCCGATGTTGGCGGTCCCCCTTTGAGTCAATATCTTTGTTCGGGGGTGCCAGTCAGAAGCCATACATCACAAACGAACAGTTTCTTTCTGGTGTAGACCTGCTGATGTTTGTTTAAACCACTTAATTTGAAGACTTTTCCATTAATATCAGACAGTCACATATTGTCGAGTCTTTGATGCCCTCCAAGCCAAAGTACATATTTGTCCGGTCAAAACTTATTACAAACACACTCAATGTCATCCAATGAATTCCAAGAGTGGGTTACTTGATGTTTTTCCTTTTTCTGAGTAGGTTGCTCCATGTTCATTCTTTGGAGAATTCCTGTAATAATCAAAAGCTTCTTGAAAATTTGGTCTAATTTAGAATGACAAATACATGTATATGCTTGATAAACACAGAAGTTCTACCCCAAAATGTCACAAGGGTTTCTCTCCAGTGTGGACGCTGATGGGTGGTCAAGCTAGGCTTACATGTGTACATTTTGTACTTGGGAAAGCCTTTTCAAAAATGAAACAGAAAAAGGTTTCTCCACAGTGCGAGTTTGGAGATGGCCAGTAGGAGCCCATTTATAAGTAAAACGCTCTCCACAAATGTCACAAGTACATGTAAATGGTTTCTTTTCCAGAGTGGACTCACTGATTAGGTGATTAGGTTTAGGTTTATTTATAAAAACTTGTTCAAAAATGTCACAAACAATCAATGAACATGAAGAATATACGAACAGAATTTCAGCTTTTTAATTCAGGTAAAAATATGAAGAAATATTAGTTAAAATTGCGTTCGCACTGTGTAGAGAAGCTTTAGCCTTTATATACCCAGGCCAGACCTCAGTGCAGACACTGACTGACATCCCGTCTGTACTAATACCTATCAGGGCTATGGGTCTGCTAAGACCGGTAACTGGAGCGCTGTACTCTGTAGCTTTTTCAAAATTTTGACAAGTCTGCATTATGTAAAAATTTCGAAAAAACCCAGAGTACAGCGCACCAGTTACTGGGTCTAGGGGTCGAGCTGACAACTGGCGGCAACAGCCGACAACTTTATTTCAATGCACCTCAAAACAAAGTTTGAACATAAAAAAAATGCTAAATCTATGTAAAAAAGTAATAATATATCAAATGTGTCCAAATCACCTTCAATCTGTTGAAAACATTGTATTTTTAACTGTAAAAAAGGGTTGTTTTTACCACAAATTAGTAAAACTACTAGTACAACTACTAGTACTACTGCCCCTGGTAGTAGTAGTGTCTGACTGTCTGCCATGTTGTCTTTGGGTCGTACTTGGACGATACCGTTATACTGCAGGGAACTGTAAAATGGCAAGTGTAGTCTTTATTTTAATGGTATCATTTGAAAAAAACAACATATTACTTATTAGTATAATGACAGCCAGTAAATATTTATATTCCTTAACAAAGGAAAGAAAAAATAAAATTGAACAAAAAAAGCAGTCAGTAAAATAACCCCCCCAAAACCCACTTTTTTCAGTTAAAAATACAGCTTTTTCAACAGATTGAAGGTGATTTGGATTTAGACTTAGTGTTTTTTTTATGTTCAAACTTTGATTTAAAGTACATTTAAAATTTGCCGGCGGCAGTTGTCGGCTTTTTAGTGCGACAGGGGTTAGTCAGTAGTCTTTTTCTACTTGCTTGACTCCGTGTCCTTTTTGGGGGTCAACTCCGTCCGAGTTAACTCAGTCAGAAGTCAACTTGGTCCCGGGTCAACTCGGTCGGAAGTCACCTCTGTCCAAAGTCACCTCAGTCCACAAATTTAAATAAAGTGTCGCTGATGGGGAAGTGGCGGGAAGTAATTGGCTGTATTGCGAGGATGTATCATTGAGCGCTTAAGCACAATCTCAGAAATTAATAATAAATAATAGTCACCGATTCTAAAGCATAATTTAGGTAAAGTAAAACACTACTGGTGGACAATTAACTTTCCTAGTTGCACTTGCAGTTTGTGCAGGTCATTTGTTCTTATTCTGAAAAGAAAAGCATAAAATAAATAATATCAAAATAGTACTAAATAATAATTAAATAATGAAAAACTTAATGTTGGAACTTGGACAATTGAGGAGAATGTTCGGTTGAAAATAATATAATCAAAACTTTCAAGTAAACTTACAGTTACATTTGTATAAAAAAAATATTTTTTTTAAGAATACAAAATCTTTTTAGGGAAAGCAATTCAGAAAAGTCGACATACATCCATGTAACATAGCCTAGGCTTTGGAAATTCGGTAATTTGTAGTGCCTGTTTTATCATATGGAGGTAGAATTAATGATTATATTTAATATATAACTTTTTAATCTTTTTAAAGGAATACTATAGTCTCTAAATCTAGTATATTATTATGTTTTTTACATCGCCAATAGGGGAGCCTACTCCGTTCAGACCGAGTTGACTTCGGACCGAGTTGACTTCGGACCGAGTTGATTTGGACCGAGTTGACTACAGACATGACAGACCGAGTTGACCTCAGACCGGCCGAGTTGACCGGTCCTTTTTGCGATGATCGTAACCCTCCATCCTCCCGACGGTCGGGAGGATGGAGGGTGGTTACGATCATCGTAGCCCCACTTGTGTGGCCAAGGGACAGGAAACCTGAATCCTTGGCCACACGTCGTCACCCATATTTTCGTCAGCCCACCGATTAAAAAATAGAGGCGCATTCCCTACGGGTGGGTCGGCGGTTTAAACCACCTCAATGTGTTCACCTACCTCTTAGCTAGACCTGGGTGTTTTGGGTGATTACATAAATAACAATTTCAAAAGATATTTCAATTCAAAATTTTCAACTTTATCCGAATTAGATTTTCGCGACATGTACTGAGCGCGGCCATTTTGGATTGATTCTAATCGTGCCAATCAGTTCATGACGTCACCGGCCGGCCGGGTTGTGGGCGGAGCGAAGATGCGCACATTGCAATGGTTGCTTTATGTATCCGCTCCGCCCACAACCCGGCCGGCCGGTGACGTCATGAATTGATTGGCACGATTAGAATCAATCCAAAATGGCCGCGCTCAGTACATGTTGCGAAAATCTAATTCGGATAAAGTTGAAAATTTTGAATTGAAATATCTTTTGAAATTGTTATTTATGTAATCACCCAAAACACCCAGGTCAAGCTAAGAGGTAGGTGAACACATTGAGGTGGTTTAAACCGCCGACCCGCCCGTAGGGAATGCGCCTCTATTTTTTAATCGGTGGGCTGACGAAAATATGGGTGACGACGTGTGGCCAAGGATTCAGGTTTCCTGTCCCTTGGCCACACAAGTGGGGCTACGATCATCGCAACTATGGAAAGACGCTCGGTTACTGACCAAAACTCACCAACAATGGAAAGATAACTACTTGTTTATGTATTTGTAGATCACCCCACTGCCATTACTGCTGGAATTTGCTGAGAAAACCTCACAACTCTTGCGTAAATATTATATTTAAAAAATAGTCTAAATAACCAACAAACACTCACGGACTCCAGACAAGAGGGAGACAACAACAACTGAACTGAACTCACTCCAACTTCTTCTTCAGCAGCGTAGAAACGACTCATGGGTTCAACAACGCAATTTGCTTTTCAACGTTATACCCTCACGGGATCGAGCACTATTTCCAACATATTGTGTTCGACGTGACAACCACACTTTGTCGGGTTCCCTGAACATCTTCCTGTGATCGAGTGCCACGATATGTTTATTGGGGGACCAGGCTAGTTTAGCCATCGCGCCAGTTGTTTACGGCTGTTTTGTGAAACCATTTACAATATATGTATAGTAGTACTCTAGTAGTAGTGGTTTGCCTAGAGGATCAGCCACTGATCTCTATAGTATTATACTGACGAGATCAGTGGGATCAGCCAGTAAAACCATGGAACTGGGGTATGATTCGCGATGCGTTAGTAACAACTACAACCACAATCTTGGTTACATCATGGTTACATACAGCGGACTGTCACAGATTTTGACACTGAAAGAACGCTCTAAAACTCAGCAACATATAAATCGGCGATTGAAGCTTGATGATGGCAATTTATTTGTTGACTTGATCTTTCAACCTCCACACTTTAATATCCTCTAAATGATAGAGATTTCCTTTGCAAACCA
This sequence comes from Pisaster brevispinus, assembly GCA_023634235.1. Classification (NCBI taxonomy): domain Eukaryota; kingdom Metazoa; phylum Echinodermata; class Asteroidea; order Forcipulatida; family Asteriidae; genus Pisaster; species Pisaster brevispinus. The sequence continues at coordinate 7,915,810 of JAMKCF010000018.1, forward strand.
TAAGATGCGCGGGTTACTTTTTTTTGGGGGGGGGGGGGCAAAGGGGGAGGGGGTAATCATCACTGCCTGTCACGTGATTGACATGAAGAAAGGAAATTATGCCTAGAATTGTGACATTAGTTCATTTTCGACCATTAGTACTGATTTTGATAACATAAGGTCCCGGGAAGAAAACAACTCGCCTTCCAGCCTCATTTCCGCCATGGTCTCTCATAGCAAGGCACTGGGGCAGGACAAACATTAAAAGTAGGTCAGTAAAAACCAAAATCCAAGCAACAATTCTTCTTTTTTGATTCTCAATAAAACTTTATTTTCACATTCCCTAATGTTTATCTGATCTGATTCTCACAGTAATGTCTTAATCTACTCTAAACATTTTGTAATTTATGAAGCAATAAACCACGATTTGCTAAATGTTATCACCATGGCGTCATAAATACATAGTATTTACATGTACATGTACAAAAATTATTCAGTAAAATGCACTTTGATTTTGCCTGCAAAAAAGATGCAGCTGTCTAAAATCTGAATACAAGTGCTTTGTATCAACTGTTTTCTATGGAACTGGAATTAATATTAAATCAGCTGAACAGCTAAGGAGTTGCATAGCATGTATGATGAATAAGTGTTATCAAGGCCGGGCCCAGTTTCATAGCGCTGCTTAACGGTAAGCAAATTTATGTGCTAACTATAGCAGAAAAATTTGCTTGAGCGTAAGCGTATTTCACAGATTAGCACGAACATTAGGCAGTCACCTTGCGCGTTCACCATGGATTTGCATTGTTACGTCACTCATTTTCACACAGTACATGTTTTTGTAAGTACCGGAAGGTAAGCATGCCTTTTTGTGAGCTTACAGTTAGCATTCCTATTAAATGGAAACTCACACAGTAAGCACAAAATCAGCCGTTAAGCAGCTCTATGAGATTGGGCCCTGATCGCTCAGGCAAAAAATACGCTTTTGCCCCAATGGCCGGTTGTCATTGCTTTGGAGCCCCTTGAAATGTACCATTAGAAATGGTTGTTTTACCACACTAAAAAATGCCCTTTACCATGTTTACCGAGGACAATCTACCTTGTCATAAATGCCCTTCCAAGGCCAAAATATCAGGCCTGGTTGTCCAAACTAGTTGTCCATATGCTAGTTAAAACACCTAAGTGGTCCAACTGGCAAGTTTAAGACATAAAATGAAACTCTGTGTGGACCCTTTGATGAGTACTTAAATTGCTCTTTTGAGAAAATGCTATTCCACAAACAAATGCTTTCTCTCCAGTGTGGAAAAGTTGGTGTTTGTCCAATTTCTTTTGAGAATTTAAGATTTTTCCACAAATATCACAAACACATGGGTTATCTCCAGTGTGGACAAGTTGGTGTTTGTCCAATTTCTTTTTAGATTTTAAGACTTTTCCACAAATATCACAAACAAATGGTTTCTCTCCAGTGTGGACAAGTTGGTGTTTGTCCAATTTCTTTTTAGATTTTAAGACTTTTCCACAAATATCACAAACAAATGGTTTCTCTCCAGTGTGGACAAGTTGGTGTTTGTCCAATTTCTTTTGAGAATTTAAGACTTTTCCACAAATATCACAAACACATGGGTTATCTCCAGTGTGGACAAGTTGGTGTTTGTCCAATTTCTTTTTAGATTTTAAAACTTTTCCACAAATATCACAAACAAATGGTTTCTCTCCAGTGTGGACAAGTTGGTGTTTGTCCAATTTCTTTTTAGATTTCAAGGCTTTTCCACAAAAATCACAAACAAATGGCTTCTCTCCAGTGTGGACAAGTTGGTGTTTGTCCAATTTCTTTTTAGATCTCAAGGCTTTTCCACAAAAATCACAAACAAATGGTTTCTCCTCAATGTGAGTTTGATAATGGTTAGAGAGAGCGTACTTATAAGTAAAACATTTTCCACAAATATCACAAATGAATGGTTTCTCTCCAGTGTGGACTCTTTGGTGACTTTCTAGACTGGCTTTAAGAGCACATGCTTTTCCACAAATATCACAAACAAATGATTTTTCTCCAGTGTGTACTCTTTGGTGACGATTTAGACTGCTTATTTGAGAAAATGCTCTTCCACAAGTGTCACAAACAAATGGTTTTTCTCCAGTGTGGACTCTTTGATGACATTTTAGACTGCCTTTAAGAGCATATTCTTTTCCACAGATGTCACAAACAAATGGTTTCTCTCCAGTGTGGACTCTTTGGTGATTTATTAGACTGCCCTCAAAAGCACATGCTTTTCCACAAATGTCACAAACAAATACTTTCTCTCCAGTGTGGACACGTTGATGAATGGTAAGGGAAAGTCTGCTTGAGAAAGCTTTTCCACAAAAATCACACACAAGTGCTTTTTGTTCAATGTGAACTCTTTGGTGAATACTTAAATTGCATTTTTGTGCAAAAGCTTTTCCACAAATTTCACAAACAAATTGTTTTTCTCCAGTGTGAACATACTGATGTGTGGTCAGGTGATGTTTTCGCGTAAATGCTGTTCCGCAAATGTCACAAACAAATGGTTTCTCTCCAGTGTGGATGCGTTGATGCAGATTGACATGACTTTTTGTGCTGAAAGTAGCTCCACAAATGCCACAAGCAAAAGGTTTGCCTCCAGTGTGGACACGTTGATGGGCGGTGAAGCTTTGTTTTCGTGAGAAGGCTTTTCCACAAATGTCACAAACAAATGGTTTCTCTCCTGTGTGGATACGATGATGAACGGTCAGACAATGTGTTTGCGAGAAGCTTTTTCCACAAATGTCACAAACGAACGGCTTCTCTCCAGTGTGGACACGCAGATGAAGGGTCAGGTGGAGTTTTTGTGGGAAGGCTTTTCCACAAATGTCACAAACAAATGGTCTCTCTCCAGTGTGGATACGCATATGGACAGTCATGTCATATTTACGTGAGAAAGCTTTTCCACAAACCTCACAAACATACGGTTTCTCTCCAGTGTGGACACACTGAAACTGATGGGTGGTCAGGCTAAGTTTACTTGTGAAAACTTGTTCACAAATGTCACAGAAAAACTGTTTCTCCTGAGCGTGATTTTGGTGATGGCCTGTAAGAGCGTACTTCTCAGTAAAACATTCTCCAAAAATGTCACAAGTTAATGATTTCTCTCCAGTGTGGACATGCTGATGGTTGGTCAGTTGGAGTTTTTGTGAGAAGGCTTTTCCACAAATATCACAAAGAAATGGTTTTGTGTCAGTGTGAACTCTTTGGTGGTTCATGTCACAGACAAATTCAAACAAAGTGGTTCTTTCCAGAATTCATACTTGAAAGATCACCCAACCTTTGGATTTTACTTGGAAACCCTCAAAACTCTTGCGGGGAAAAAAATCAAGTCCTCCTTTAGTTTAGAAACTTGTTTGGGAGGCAGAAAGTTTTTGTGTAAGCTTTTTACTTTTGTCAACAATCTCATTCTCACGTACGTCATTTCAACTTCAGAGGTTGTAAAACGACATCCTTCAACGTTATAGATTCAAGGGATCGAGCACCGGGTCCCAAAATTTTGCATTCGACGTGACAGACCATAGTTTGTCGGGTTCCCTTTCCAACTTGGTGTGATCAAATGCCATGATCTAGTTATTGAGGCACCAGGCTGGTTTACCCACTGATCTCCGTGTCCCAGTGTTTACGGCTGTTTTGTGAAATTATTTTCATAGTCGCACGCAGCGGACTTTCCAGATAATGACACTAACAATGTGCTTGAAGCTTGACAGGAATTAATTTGTTAACTCGATCTTTCACCCCCCCCCCCCCCACCACACACCCACCACTCACCTCAAACCATGGAGGTAGTTAGCGATAGAGATTACCTTTGCAACGCCCTCAACAGTTCACGCTTATTAGAAATGGGATGGGCAAGTTACTTTTTTTGGGGGGGGGGGGGAGAATTATCGTGTGTCACTTTTCTTTCTAGAAGAAGGAAAACTTCCGGATTTTGGCAACTGAAACTTGTTTTACGCCTAAAATTGCGACATGGAATGAAAACAACTCGCTGGTCTCTCATGGCAAGGCGCTGGGGGCAGCAAAGTCCCACTTGTGTGGCCAAGGCGGACAAGTGGGGCTATAGGCGCAGCACGAACATACAAGCAGGTCAGAAAAACCAAAGTCCAAGCAAAGATTCTTTCTTTGGTTCTCAATAAAACTTTATTTTCACATCCTTCATAAAGATGTAACTGTCTGAAGTCTGAAATACAAACCCGTAGTACATTAAGTGTTTTCTCCTGAATTAATTATACAAGTCAGCTGAACAGCTAATAAATTGCATGCATGAATATTTTGTCAGTGTTTTGCATGCCTCGGAGACAGAAAATACGCAAATCAAAGGACATGGTCATTTGCCTTGGTTCCCCTTGAAATGTGCCACAAGTACTGGCTAGTACATTTGTTTGTTTTACTTTACTGAGTGCCCTTTACAGAGGACAGACTAATGTACCTTGCCCTTATGCCCTTCCAAGGTCAGTCAAAGTATCAGTCCTGGTTTCCCCTTACTTAGTCGTCCGCACGCTAGTTAAAACACACATGGACCAGTGAAATGTGTTTCCAAGTGATCCAGCTGGCTGTAGTTCAGACATAAAAGGTAACTCTGCTTAACATGAAGAAATCTTGACTAGTGGAGAAGCTGCAACAAACCAGGCATTCACAATGGCTCAAAGTAGAGGGCACCCCGTGAATTGAATGCATTCCATTCTGAAACCAATAATTTCAAAAAACTAACATACTGTTCATAATTACAGGCTAGGGACATAAAGGCATTGACAACGCTAGGGACATGGAGGCAATGACCACGCTAGGGCCATGGAGGCAATGACCAGGCTAGGGACATGGAGGCAATGACCAGGCTAGGGACATGGAGGCAATGACCAGGCTAGGGACATGGAGGCAATGACCAGGCTAGGGACATGGAGACAATGACCAGGCTAGGGACATGGATGCAATGACCAGGCTAGGGCCGTGGAGATAATATCCAGGCTAGGGACATGGAGACAATGAACAGACTTGGGACATGGAGGCAATTACCAAGCTAGGGACATGGAGGCAATGATAAGGCTAAGAACATGGAGGCAATGACCAGGCTAGGGACAAGGACTAGGCGCACAATTTTATTCGAACTGACACAATGAAAATTATTTCTGTCCACAGTAACATCTTCAAAGAAAACTACTTGTTTAAAAGTTGTCCTAATGTGACAGACAAATAAATAACCATACCTGTTTATTAGGCGGACTTCGTGAAAGTCAACTGTCCTACATTTTATTGTGATTACTGCAAATCTCATTCAATTTCATTCAATCATTCAATTTGGCTTTTCTCTGGTGTGAACATACTGATAAAATAAAATGTCTAGTAATTTTTTGCGAGAGAAAGCTTTTTCCTTAAAAGTCAATAACTAGTGTTACCCACTGTCTTCTTTCAGGTGAGAATGACTCACACACAAATTTATCTGCGAGTAAAATAAAAATGTACACTTAATAATAAAAGTATTATTATTATTAAACAGGGCTCGAAATTAACACTGGACCGCAGGCCCGAGGCCAGTGATTTTAGCATCGGGCCAGTAAACTCACAACCAGACAAGCCCGGTGGTCTTGTGTTTTACAATTGAATAGGCTACCTCATTGTGTAATATTTTTGTGAAAAAATGTTGACTAGGAATCTGATAAATATCTGTCAATTCTCTTCAGTATATCGAAGTACACTAAACATTTAAGACAAATGAGAGTAGACTTTCTCTTTGTGCTGGTTCAACTTATTTGGATTCCGGTCTTGGAAAATAAATTCTGGTCCAGTAAACATTTTTGAGCTACAAGCCCTTTGGTCTTGTGGATATTTCCACCAAATTCGAGCCCTGTATTATTATTATTAATTGTTTCTTCATTTGAATAAAAAAAACAACCAAAAGGCTGACACTTTTCAAATTTAAAAAGTTAATCTATAAATTTACAAAAAAGAGTAAAAGAATACATCAATACAGGTACATATGAAGCAAACTTACATGTTAAAAAGTGTTTAAAACATGTTGAAAAGAGTATACACTTTATATAGTACCAAGCATCAAAAGTGCCAAAACCATGTTGCTGAAAAGGTTTTCTCACAAATGCCACCAAAAGTTGTGTTTATCTAGAATCAAGAAAACTGAATGCTTCGCTATCTAGTGTGTTCACACTCTTTGGGCCGATTTCACAAAGAGCTAATATCTTGATCTTTAACTGTCAATCTTAGTTGGGTGCTAGGTGGCAGCAGACTCACCAGGTAAATCCATCATTCGTGGTAATCTGTGGGTATACTCAGATCTTTGTAAATAACAACATTTTACCTTGTAAGCCTGCTGCCAGCTGGCATTTCAAAGTCTCCCACTGCCAAGCAAAGTGTCTTACTCTTGTCAAAATGCAAATCACTATAGAAATATTGACAACTCATGAAGTTTTTAGTGCTTTGTAAAACCAAGCCGTGGTCATTTAGACCACCTCTTCTAGATTTTCCATCTCTAAAAGTGATTTCATCACTTTTTTCTAAAAAAGACCCTGAAGTAGGCTGCTCCACATAGGTCACAAAGAAATTTCTACCTTGGAGAATTCATATCAGTAATAATCAAAATTGATTTTCTTTTCAACTTTCCATTTTGTTCAGGACACACTGATGGTTTTTCAAAGTAATTTCCAATGGGAAGCCTTTTTTTTTTTTTTAAAGCCAGGATACAATGGTTTCTCTTCAGCATGGACTTGACAGCTTTACCACAAACACAAACAAATGGTTTTTCTTCAGTATGGACAAGCTGAAGGTACATGTACATGTATGTCTGGGAAGATTTTCTGTGAAACAATTTCCACAAACAACACAAGCAGGTTGTTTCTCTCCAGTCCAGTGTGAATATGCTGATGATTTTTTAATCATAGATTTCCGTGAGACGGCTGTTCCACAAATGTCATAAGAAAATGGTTTCTCCCCAGTGTGGACCGACTGGTGATGGACTCTCAAGTGTGTTTTTCTGTGAGCAGGCTTTTCCACAAATGTCACAATCATATGGTTCCAACCTATCAGTGTGTTTTTAAGCAAGAGGGCATCTCCCACAATAGCCACAAACATAGATTCTCTCCAGTGTGGACTTGCTAATGGGTGGTCAGGCACCTTTTATGTGCGAAGGCTGTTCCGCAAACATCACAAACAAATGGTTTCTCTCCAGTGTGGACATGATGATTAGTCAGGGAGAGCCTGATTTTTTGTGATTTCACACCAATTTCACGAATAAAGATTCTCCAAGTGTGGCCTTCCCACATTTTCTTGAATAATTAGCCCCAATAACAGGATGAATAGGAGACACACAAAAAGTGTGCAGCTGTGGATCTGGGAGGAAAACCCTAATGGGAGCACCCATGTTACCAGGCATGAAGGGACTGAAAATTCCAATCCACATAACGAGCTCCGATCTGAGGTGAGATTCTAACCGGGGTCCACAGAGAAAAGCTGAGCCATCCCTGATCTCCATTTATGATGTTTGTCAGTGAACGTTTTTTCTGAGAAGTCTTTCCCACAGATGTTGAACATGCGTGAACATGCCGATTCAGCTGCTGTTTTTGTGGAAATGCTTTTCCACAAATGTCACAAACAAATAGCTTCTCTCCAGTGTGAGTTTGGTGATGTCTATTCAATGCACCTTTCCCAAAAAAAATGCACTTCCACAAAGTTGACAAACAAACGGTCTCTCTCCAGTGTGGACTCTACGGTGACTACTCAGATTGCTCTGTTTAGTAAATGCTTCTCCACAAATGTCACAAAAGAATTCTTTCTCTCCAGTGTGGACCCGCTGGTGGATGGTCAGGTAAACTTTGTGTGAAAAAACTTGTCCACAAATGTCACAGATAAATGTTTCTTTTTTAAAGTGGAACAGTTGGTGAACACATAAACTGCTCTCTTGAGAAAACACTTTTCCACAAATATCACAAACTAATGCTTTCTCTTAAAAGTGGACATGTTGGTGTTTGTCAAACTTCTGTTTAGATTTTAAGATTTTTCCACAAATATCACAAAGAAATGGCTTCTCTCCAGAGTGGACAAATTTGTGTTTCTCCAAATTCTGTTTAGATTTTAAGGTTTTTCCACAAATATCACAAACAAATGGCTGCTCTCCTGAGTGGACAAGTTTGTGTTTGTGAAATGTCTGTTTAGATTTGAAGGTTTTTCCACAAATATCACAAACGAATGGCTTCTTTCCAGTGTGGACAAGTTGGTGTTTGTCAAAATTCTGTTTAGATTTGAAGGTTTTCCCACAAATATCACAAACGAATGGCTTTTCTCCAGAGTGGACAAGTTTGTGTTTGTCAAATTTCTGTTTAGATTTTAAGGTTTTTCCACAAATAACACAAACAAATGGCTTCTTTCCAGAGTGGACAAGTTTGTGTTTGTCAAATTTCTGTTTAGATTTTAAGGCTTTTCCACAAATATCACAAACAAATGGTTTCTCCTTAATGTGAGTTCGACGATGGTGAGAGAGACCAGACCTATAAGTAAAACATTTTCCACAAATATCACAAATGAATGGTTTCTCTCCAGTGTGGACTCTTTGGTGACATTCTAGACTGGCTTTAAGACCACACGCTTTTCCACAAATATCACAAACAAATGATTTTTCTCCAGTGTGTACTCTTTTGTGACTTTTTAAACTGCCTTTGAGAGCAAAAGCTTTCCCACAAATGTCACAAACAAATGGTTTCTCTCCAGTGTGTACGCTCTGGTGACGATTTAGAATGCTTATTTGAGAAAATGATTTTCCACAAATATCACAAACAAATGGTTTCTCTCCAGTGTGCACTCTGTGGTGACAACTTAGATTGACTTTTCGAGAAAACGCTTTTCCACAAATGTCACAAACAAATGGTTTCTCTCCAGTGTGGACACATTGATGGGTGGTCAGGCTTAGCTGACTTGTGAAAACTTGTTCACAATTGTAACAGAAAAACTGTTTCTCCTGAGCATGAGTTTGGTGATGGCTAGTAAGAGCGTACTTCTCAGTGAAACATTCTCCACAAGTGTCACAAGTAAATAGTTTTTTTCCAGTGTGGACAATATGCTCATGGTAGGTCAGGTGGAGTTTTCGTGAGAAGGCTTTTCCACAAAAGTCACAAGGAAATGGTTTTGTGTCAGTATGGACGCTTTGGTGATTCATGTCTTAGACAAAATCAAAATGGTCCTTTCCAGAATTCATATTGGTAATTAATAAATAAAGAACTTTAACATTTCCTCGGAAGATTGTTTATAATTGGCAGTGTTTTTGACCACATTGGCAAATATCTTTGCATTGCAACTGATTGCCTGTGTGTTGTTTCTTGCATCAATAGCTAAATTAATATTGTAATAACACCAACATCAGTGACAAAAACACAAGTTCGTTTTACTTGCTTTGCATGACGTAAATGTAGTTCAAACACGCCCTCACAGTCAAAAATACTGCCGATAAATAAACGTTGATAAATGCATATTGCTTTTAAACATGGACTAGTTAGTGTTGCTCCAAGGAAAGTTTCACAAGTTCAAAATCATCTGCATGTATTTGTACATCACTTTCCTGCCAACTATCTCAAAGGTGGACACACTCATAGTTGTTTAAGAGACAGTTTTCTCTTTCCCAAACCACCACAAACAAATGGTTTCTCTTGAATGGGAGTTCCGTACTGGTCAGTATGAACATGCTTTAAAATATTTCTGCACATGTCACAAACGAGTGCTTCCTCTTCAGCGAAGACACAGTGTTGTTGTTTAAACTACTCTTGATTTTGAAGGCTTTCCCATAAGCATCACAAAACTGTTGTTGTTTTTTTTCAATGTGGAGTCTTTGATGCTCTTTCAGTCTGAGCCTGTATTTATTTAGTAAACATGTATTACAAATGTCACACAAATTCATCCAATGACTTCCAAGAGTGGGCTACATGATGTTTTCCCAGCTCGCCCTTTTCGGAGTAGGTTGCTCCAGATATAATGAGTCTTCTTTGAAAACTTCTTCTTCTGTTGTTCTGGTTTCTGCCAACTTCAAAATAAAAATACCGAAGACTGGGGCATTTCGTACCTGTAATAATCAAAATCAATTTAAAAAGATACTTGAAACTTTGTTCTAACTGAGAATGATAATTTATGCATATTCAATAAACACATTGCTACTCTTAGCCATGGACACCCTGTGTGATGCCCGAAATGGTAATGTAACAAATGCCACAAAACTTTCATTCCAGATTCATCAGAATTTCTAAAGGCTTTGTTCTAGAAAGGTGGACACGCTCATGCTCATTTCAACGGCCTCTTTTAGGGTATGCTTTACCACAAACGTCATAGAAATTGTTTGTATCCGCTGTGTGTTTTCTGATGAAGAATTAAATTTAACTATCACTGAACGCCTTGAGGGAAATCTTGCACCAATGTAAAATCACTTGGTGCTTTGATAAGCTGCCACTCATTAAAAACACCTTCAACACTCAGTAAAAACATCTTTGATACAGTTTTTGCAAGTAAAACAGTTTCTTTCCAGTGTAGGTATGCTGATGGTCTGGCAGCAGAGAACAAGTTTGGGAAGAAAATCCACATGACCTTTGTTTTCATATATTCACTTGAGAAACACAAGATCATTATACTTGTCTGGGTATGAGTTTACTGGCCAGATGCTAAAATCACTTGCCATATGCACATTTTAAGTCCCTGTCATGATATATTTGTGTGAAAAGACTTCATCAATAAATATTGCAAATACAATATATAAAAGGTTTCTCCCCAATTTTAGCAAGAAGACCTTCCACAAATGGCATTAAAGAAAAGTTTCTCTCCAGTGTGGACACCATACTTAAGATTACCGCTGCAAATGCTTTTCCACGAATGTCACAAACAAATTATGTCTGTCCAATATTGATTCCCTGATATTTGCTCAAACTACTCTTTAATTTAAAGGTTTTTCCATAAATGTCAGAATGAAAAATTTCTCTCAGGTGTAAAAAAGATGAGGTGATGCAAGTGTCATAACGATTTTTCCAAAAGCCTTATTCTCGAAAATGTAGTATGTTTTCACTACTGAAAGCAACTTAACATACACTGAATGGTTTCCCCTTGATATGGACAAGCTTATTGTTTTAGGTGTTGTCTTTGTGAGAAGGCTTTTCGACAAATAATTTCACAAATGATTTCTCTCCATTGTTGACACTATGGTGACTTCTTAGACTTGAGAAAATGCTTTTCCACAAATGTCACAAATGAATGGTCTCTCTCCAGTGTGGATACGCATTGGGACAGCCATGTCATATTTACGGGAGAAGGCTTTTTCACAAACCTCACAAACAAACGGTTTCTCTCCAGTGTGGACACGCTGATGGGTGGTCAAGCTAGGCTTACTTGGGAAAGCCTTTTCACAAATGTCACAGGAAAAGGGTTTCTCCTCAGTGTGAGTTTGGTAATGGCGAGTAAAAGCCCGCTTTTTAAGTGAAACGTTTTCCACAATTGTCACAAGTAAATGGTTTCTCTCCAGTATGGACCCTCTGGTGTGTATTTAGACTGCCTTTTTGAGAAAATGCTTTTCCACAAATATCACAAACAAATGGTTTCTTTTCACAGTGGACTCTTTCGTGCTCTAATAAATTCAATTTCTTCTTTCCAGAATTCATATTGATTTTATTCAATTGCTTGTTATTATACATGCCAAGTAGTTTATAATAGGCACATTTAAATACATGTCTTTGCAGGGTAGTTTTCTACCTGAAGCTTATCCACAAAGATCACATACACGCTAATGTTTGCTTAAACTACTGTTAAATTTGAAGACCTTTCCAGTTTCCACCAATGTCAAAACCAAATGGTTTTTCTTCAGTGTGGAGTCTTTGGTGCTCTCTCAGCCAGAGGCTACAATCATGTGGTAAAAATTAATACAAACGTCACACACTTATTCATCCAATGACTTCCAAAGTTCCAAGCCTTTAAGAAAGGCTTGATTACACTTACATGTTCATACGTTGTAGATCATATCACATCAGAGTAAAAAGTTCACGGTGGTTGTAGAATTTAAAGGTCACAGTGCTACATCGCTTCTATCTGCAGAAAAAAACACCAAAAACGTCATTAGTACATGACAATTTTTTAAAACTAATTATATGCCATGTAATCACACGTCAGTAAGCACAAACATTACTACCATTCTCAAAATCTTCCTTTTGGGTCATTCTGTGTCAAATCAACCAATGGGGGTAGCAGTCACCTTTCAGATTTGGCTGAAATTCATTTCTAATCATTCATCTATGGCTATTATGCAAACAAATCCAACTCCAAGTCATTTCTAAAGGCCCGTCAAAATGGGCGTGGCGTGGACTTTTTACCATTTTGCAATTCATTCTAAAGCCAGGGATATGATAGGCTGTTGAAAAAAAAACCTGAACTGTGAAAACTTACTTACATACATTTATCTTTTGTTTTAAAAGCCCCAATCTGCATTCTGGGGCATTCTATTTGGTTTTAAAAAATTAAATGATAATAATAATAATATATATATATATATATTTTTTTTTTTGGGGGGGGGGGGTTAAAAAACAACCGGATTTCCAGAAAAAAAGAGAGAAATCATATCACTGAAAGTGCATACTAGAAGAAAATACAAAGCTGTACATTAGTACCTTGAGTGGCAGTCAACCAATAATTCAAATCTGGCCTCGAAATAAGTGTATTTCATTCCTTTTTTCTCTATAGGCTGCTGACAAAACTAATTTCATCTGCCAAAAAATGCAACATCTATTTTCTCACCCCCCCCCCCCCAAATGATCTATTCTAGGCACATGTGGTTACCCCCAAACAAGGACAGAGCCTTTACTCATTTAAAAAATGTTTGCAAGGCTCCGAAGTTGGTTCCAGACAGAAAATATTGAAGGCTACTTTCAACCTTGGCAACACTTACCCTCCCAACAATAACATTAAACTTACATTTGTATTTTAATTGTATTTGTATGTATTCTATCTACATCATCAGTTAGGTCCATTCTAATGAGTATGATGTTTATTCTACAGTACAGAGGCAGATTTACTAATTGAATGTGCATTTTTTCTCTTTTTAAAGGCTGTGAACTCATCGTAGGCTAACTTTATAACTTTGTTCATGAATAATTAATAGTAAATAGAGGTGCAGCGTATCAAAAAAAATCAAATAGGCCTACAATACTTTTTGTTGTTGCTCGTTATAAATTATTTTTCGCACAGGACCTTAATACCCTGGACTCCGTCTCCAGTCATGCCAGTGATCTCTATTATTATACTGACAGTATAATCAGTAAAATACTAGAGATCAGTGACTCCGTCACATTGTACGCCACGGAGGCGTCCAACCTCGTTCCCAGTGGTGTACGATCTTGACGCGCCATTTTGTTTTCTTTCCTAGAATGCCTTGCTCGATTGTAACCCCTGGAAGTGTGACTTCAAAATATCCAAATATATTGGATATTTTAATTAGTCCTGTGGTTGATCAATTCTGTGTTAGAGACTACGCAGACTGGCAGAGTGCGCTGTCAAAGGACGCATCAAGTCATGGAGCAACTGGCCCCTCTCATTCTTTTTCGATCTTGTGATTCGTCTAACTAGTAACTGTATGCAGTTTATAGGATGACCATGTAAAAAACATGATTCATTTTAAACGTATTGCGTCGAAAACGCGCGTACTATTTATCACTAAGCGCCCTACAACTTAAGCGTTCGAATGTTTTTAACAAGCGTGCACGCAAAGCAGTACACTTTGGTTAGCCAATCAGCATTGATTTTCAGTGTTTCCCTCCCAGGGGTTTAGCGACGAGAGGTATCGATACGGCGCACTGCCCATGGTAGCGAGGCTGTCCAACCTCCACGGTCTACCAGGGGTCTACATTAGCCCAGGTTGGACTCCTCCGTTGCATACAACGCGACAGAGTCCAGGGTATAAAGCTCTCGTACCAATGCGAAAAATTTTATACCAACATTTTTTCATATTTTTACCTTATTGGTGAAGCTGAAGCTTTACCCACATATTCCTGGTGTCCTGAACTATCAGCCTGCTGGGTTCAGAATTGTTGATTTTATCCTTGGATGACATTATTTGTGAAAATAAAATGGAAATTGACGTCTCCTCTGTAACTTTCTGTTCAGACTCCGTTTATGAATACTCACACGCAAGTGCGCCCATAGCAAGCAATTTCATCACCTTGTTCTAGTCTGGTGCAAGATTCCTCTCGCTTTAATTTGTCATGATTTTTCCCGCGAGAGGGCGCTATCATCCACGAACCCGCCTGCAAATGATAGTGCCATCTCGCTGGGAATAATCATAACAAAGTCTTGCACCTAGACTACATTCGTTCGCGCTACAAGGCGCGTTGACCCGGAAGTCGATGGAGCCGCTATGCATTTCGGCAAACTTTCCGCTGCTCGCCACCAATTTATCTCCCTAAGTTCTGGGTTTTTTTCACTAAATTATATTCTTACCTATCAAGGAGGGTTTACCGAACATGTACAGCCAGAAAACAGGCAGAATTTAACAATTCTAAAGGCTTAAAAAGGTGTCCCAAAATCGCAAGGCTTCGTCTTGCAGTGAGATGAAAACAAACGCCATGTTGTTTCGTTTTCCTGCTGTGTGTGTGTCTGTGTAAGTTGTGCAATACTCCAATCAGTCGGTCATCGTTCATGCGCATTGGACAATTCGCTAGGACTTTTTGATTTGTGGAATGGGTAATAATCGAAGATGATATTTAGGAGGGAAATTAGAACAACCCACAAAGCACGCGTTGAACTTACCTAGGGCTTGTACTAATGGAATAATCCAAAACAAAGTTCAGTTTATGCAAGCCATTGGACAAACCCAGCTTATTTTAATATTCATAAAAATTACATATTCATTATGACCTTTGGTGAACCAGGTATTGGGAGAAACATGTACGACAAACAAACCGTTCTGGTGTCAATGCCTCATAGCCGTGTGGTACAGGCTATGCTTTCTTAATAATTTGTTCTCTCTCTTGTTACAGGTTCGAATCTCCGTAAGTACATTGCATTATCTGATTAAACGTTCATTCCTTCCAGTAGATAAGATACAGGTAGAAACATGTAGGGACAACATGGAGACTGGGTGAGTGAAGAGACAGGAGAGAAGAAGACAGTGTGGGAAAAAGCGGGTTTTTTTTTCCGCCAAAATTTGAGGATTTAACCAAATATCCCTAGTTTTGAAACCGATCCCCTATGAAAACTATTTTTTTTACGTTTTCAAGATTCACCGAATCGATAGAACACATCCTCAGGTATGAACTGGAGAAAAAAAAATTGAAAAAAACTTTTTTAAAACGCCAAAAAGCTGGTGGCTGAATGCGGAAATTTTTCCTGCATTTCGCACATGCGCACACGTGCTTACTCGTCAATCGTACACGATGTTTGAAACGTTAGCGTGGATGTGCGATTCATTTTCTGGAATAATATCATTCATGAACATATTTGTTATTTTTTGATGCCTCAAGTAAAAAAAAAAGTGTAGTTATGGCCATGAAGAATATAACAACAGAATTTCAGCTTCTTAAATCAGGTAAAAATATGAAAAAACATAAGTCAAAAATTGGTTCGCATTGTAGAGAAGCTTTATACCCAGGACGTCAGTGCAGTGTGGCACTGACGTCCTACCAGGGCTAGGGTCTACATGTATGGTCTAGACAAATAGCGTAATGAACCTCTCACTTCTCAGTCTCACGTACAAGCTCACCAATATTTTGTATCGTCTTTTGGTCCCCAGACGCTTGGTACCCATCATCATAAAAACTTACCTGTGGAAAGCAACTACTTTGTACTAGTAATTGTAGGTCAACCTACCGCTGAAATTTGCTGAAAAACCTCACAACTTCATTTGCAGAGAATTACATTATTTTCGAGAGAAAGCTTTCTTAAACAACATGACTTCAGAATCAGATGTCGTACTCGTACAAACGACTTCATGGGTTCAAAGCTGTTGCTTTGCTTATCAACGTTATACGCACAAGGGATCGAGCACCATTCGCAACGTTTTGCAATCGACGTGACAACCACACTTTGTCGGGTTCCCTTCACAACTATGATCGAATGCAACCACGAACTATTTATCGGGGACCAGGCTGGTTTTACACAGCCTGCCAAGTGTTTACGGCTGTTTTGTGAAATCATTTACACGGTAGTAGTGGCAAGATGCCGTACGCGCTTTACACCGCAAGGTTGCTTTTGATATGAATTGAAATGGGGAGTAAATGAAGGGGGGGGGGGGGAGCAGTGTAATTGTCCATGCAGCTTTAAAAAGGACCCCCTGAGCTGTCGAGATATAGCAAAAAATATAACATTCACATGCACGTGCAATTAATACATTATAGTTAAATTTATTGGGTAACCTTTTGATGTTGGTTCTTTTGTCGTGGTGTAATTTTTAGTAATTACGCCACAAGTTAATTGATCATAAAAACTTACTCGGTAAAGAGCACTGGAGAGTTGTTTGTTTTGTAAATATTGTTAGAAACCTGCAATCCCTCTGAAGTAATGTCATTTAAAAGAAATATGTAATTCACTCAACCAGAAATTTGAATCTGGGAAAGGTTCGGGCACAAGCCTCAGCCATGCATCTGAAAGCACACAAATTCTAGGCAACAAGGGCGATATTTCCTTCCATTATTTTTGTGCAACTTCGATGACCATCTGAGCTCAAACTTTCACAGGTTTGTCTTTTCAAGCATAGTTTGAGAAACAACAAGTGAGGATACTGGTCTTTGGCAATTACCACAAGTATACCTTGCCTTTAGGGCCTACAGATTGACAACTCACAGTGAAATAATCTAATTTTCGTATTTCTGATTTGTAACTGATGTGGAGGTGTTGTTTTTTTCTTTCAAAAACGGAAGTCTCATCATTAAATGAATACACATTTATTAAGAAAATGTTGGCGAAGAACCAGACCCTTGAGATTAATAATGTGCAAAAAAAGAAGGAAAATTACTGTTCATTTAAAATGTTATGCTGACCCTTTTTACAGAACTTGAAAGTGAGATGTTTGTCGCTCTTCAAAATTAATTCTTTATTCAAAGTATGCCTTTTACTGGTCAACGATTAGTTCGCCAATCATGGAGAAGGGACAAAACAATGACAATCATGTAAGTACTAACAGCAAGCATAACCTGCCCACAGCCCAAACCATAAGAGCAAAAATGAGCAGGATACAGTCACATTATGATACGTGTATTGATTGTATTTTGGCTGGTAAACTTATTCTAGGTAAAGCATGTTGTTGCTGTGCTTAACTAATTTTTGTTTTGAAAAGAATATGGTT
This sequence comes from Pisaster brevispinus, assembly GCA_023634235.1. Classification (NCBI taxonomy): domain Eukaryota; kingdom Metazoa; phylum Echinodermata; class Asteroidea; order Forcipulatida; family Asteriidae; genus Pisaster; species Pisaster brevispinus. Next base: position 7,933,122 of record JAMKCF010000018.1, read on the forward strand.
GCACAGACGTTTAAAAAGGGGAATACAAATGTAGGTCTTGAAGTTGTTTGGCTTTTGTGTGAGTTCATTACAGAACGCGGCCCGCTTTTGTAGAATCAAATCGTCGTTGTTTTTACGAATTGACAACATGTGCCAGAAATCATAACATTTAGCAAATCGGGGTTCTTTTTTGTGTTGTAAATTAATTGATGTATGCAATGCTGTTGACATTTCCACAAAGTTTCAGGACCTAACACTTAAAAATTTCCCTAGTTACACTAATTAGAATAATGGACGCATAATGTATTTTTCTTTGTTGTTTTTACGAAATGACAAATCAGAAATCGCCACAAGTTAGTTCCATTGAACTACATTGCGCGGTCACGGTGCCGAAATATGCGTGCATGCTTTAAGGCTAAGGTTTTACGAAGTGAAACAACTTTCATTTACGGTTTTAACGAAGTGGCAAATGTGTTTAGAAACTAATTACGCATCAAAACAGTCGTCGCAGAATTGAAAAATGCTGACATTGACTGAAGAAGCTAATAGTGAACTTTAAAAGAAAAAAAGTAAGTCGGCCTAGTGTCCTAAACAATAGTTTGAAATGTTCAACTTAAAAATTGCTTTAAAAAAGCACGTGGGCCTATTTTGGGCTGCGGGGCAAATATCACAAAGAAATGGTTTGTCTTGTCTCCATTGTAGACACACTGATGTGTGATCAGGCAATGTTTATGTGAAGATACTTGTCCACAAATATCCCAAACAATTGTTTTTTCTCCCGTGTGAACACGCTTATGGGTGGTCAGGCAATGTCTATGTGAAAGGGCTTTTCCAGAGGTTGTTCAAGTCACTATTTTTGTGAGGTGGGTTTTTTGTACAAAAGTCACAAACAAATGGTTTCTCTCCAGTGTGAACATGGCTGTAATAATAATCAAATACAATTTTAAAACATACTTTGCAAAATTGTTTATACATGTAAATTGAGAAAGATCATCACATCTTCAATAAATACATTGTTACCCTAAGGCACAGAGCAATAGGTATGTGTTGCCCAAAATGGTAGTTTTACAAACTCAATGACACAAATCTTTCATTACAGTATCATCAGAATTTATTAAGGCTTTGTGGCTTTGCTCAAATGGTGGGCACGCTACAATGCTTTCTGAAGACGACCTCTTTAAGAACAAATGTAACAGATTTCTTAATTTGTAAACATGGTTTCTCTCCAGTGTGGCATGGTGATGGGCATTCAGGTTTTTTTCAGGAGGAGGCTTCTCCAGGAAACAAATGTTTCTCTTCATTGTGAACTAGCTGGTGACAAAGAAGACTATCACTTTGACAAAATGCTCTTCCACAAATGTCACAAACATATGGTTTTTCTCCGGTGTGGACTCTGTGGTGACTCCTTAAACCCCCTTTGAAGGAAAAAGCTTTTCCACAAATGTCACAAACATAAGGTTTCTCTCCAGTGTGGACTATCAGATGCGTTTTCAGTGTGGATTTTTGCGATTTCACGAATAAAGATTCTCCAAGTGTGGCCTTTCCACATTTTCTTGCATAATTAGCCCCAATAACAGGATGAATAGGAGACACACAAAAAGTGTGCAGTTGTGGATCTGGGAGGAAAACCCCAACGGGAGCACCCATGTTACCAGGCATGAAGGGACTGAAAATTCCAATCCACATAACGAGCTCCGATCTGAGGTGAGATTCGAACCGGGGTCCACAGAGAAAAGGCAAGGAAGCTGAGCCATCCCTGATCTCCATTTATGATGTTTGTCAGCAAGGGCGTCGATGGGTGGGGGACGGGGGGGGGGGGGGGGGACATGCCCCCCTCACTTTTTAGACTGGAGGGGACAGCATATCAGATGTCCCCTACTTTTTGATTGACTGTGTGTTCATTAGAAATATGCAACAAAATATAAAAATATACACCATTTTCTTGATTTAATATTTAATTACAATTTTTGTTCAAATAAAAGAATAGCGAACAAACGGTGAAATGTTTTTTCATTTTCATCTTTTTTTCTGATGAACCACGTGCAGAATGGTATTTTGGGCCTATTTTGAAGCTGTATTTTTTCAAGACATGCTCGCCTGTCCCCCCCACTTTTCAATAGCGATCGACGCCCTTGTTTGTCAGTGAACTTTTTTTTTCTGAGAAACCTTTCCCACAAATGTCAATCAGATGTTGAACATGCGTGAACATGCCGATTTAGCTGATGTTTTTTGGAAACGCTTTTCCACAAATGTCACAAACAAATGGCTTCTCTCCAGTGTGAGTTCGGTGATTGCCAGTAAGACCATGCTTATAACGAAAGCATTTTCCACAAATACCACAAGAAAATAGTTTCTCTCCAGTGTGGACTCTATGATGTCTATTCAATGCACCTTTCCCAAAAAATGCACTTCCACAAAGTTGACAAACAAACGGTCTCTCTCCAGTGTGGACTCTATGGTGACTACTTAGATTGCTCTATTTAGAAAATGCTTTTCCACAAATGTCACAAAAGAATTCTTTCTCTCCAGTGTGGACCCGCTGGTCAGGTAAACTTCGTGTGAAAAAACTTGTCCACAAATGTCACAGACAAATGTTTCTTTTTCAGTGTGGAACAGTTGGTGATTACTTAAACTGCTCTCTTAAAACACTTTTCCACAAGCAAATGCTTTCTCTTGAGAGTGGACATGTTGGTGTTTGTCAAATGTCTTTTTAGATTTTAAGGTTTTTCCACAAATATCACAAACAAATGACTTCTCTCCAGAGTGGACACGTTTGTGTTTGTCAAGTTTCTGTTTAGATTTTAAGACTTTTCCACAAATATCACAGACAAATGGCTTCTCTCCAGAGTGGACAAGTTTGTGTTTGTCAAATTTCTGTTTAGATTTTAAGGCTTTTCCACAAATATCACAAACAAATGGTTTCTCCTCAATGTGAGTTTGATGATGGTTAGAGAGAGCGTACTTATAAGTAAAACATTCTCCACAAATATCACAAATGAATGGTTTCTCTCCAGTGTGGACTCTTCGGTGACTTTTTAAACTGCCTTTGAGAGCACAAGCTTTCCCACAAATGTCGCAAACAAATGGTTTATCTCCAGTGTGTACTCTCTGGTGACGATTTAGAATGCCCATTTGAGAAAATGATTTTCCACAAATATCACAAACAAATGGTTTTTCTCCAGTGTGCACTCTCTGGTGACAACTTAGATTGACTTTTTGAGAAAATGCTTTTCCACAAATGTCACAAACAAATGGTTTCTCTCCAGTATGGATACGTTGGTGCCCAGTTAAAGTATTTTTACTAGTGAAAGAAACTCCACAAATGTTACAAAGAAATGGTTTGTATCCAGTGTGGACACACTGATGAATTGTCAGGCAAGTTTTTTGTGAAAAAGCTTTTCCACAAATTCCACAAACAAATTGTTTTTCTCCAGTGTGAACATACTGATGTGTGGTCAGGTGATGTTTTCGCGTAAATGCTGTGCCGCAAATGTCGCAAACAAATGGTTTCTCTCCAGTGTGGATGCGTTGATGCAGATTGACATGACTTTTTCTGCTGAAGGTGACTCCACAAAAGTCACAAGCAAAAGGTTTGTCTCCAGAGTGTACATGTTCATGGTTGGTCAAGTGGAGTTTTTGTGAGAAGGATTTTCCACAAATTTCACAAAGAAATGGTTTCTCTCCAGTGTGGATACGGTCATGGATGGTCAGGCAATGTTTTTGTGAGAAGGCTTTCCCACAAATGTCACAAACAAATGGTTTCTTTCTAGTGTGGACACACTGATGGGTGGTCAGGCTTAGCTGTTTTGTGAAAACTTGTTCACAAATGTCACAGAAAAATTGTTTCTCCTGAGCGTGAGTTTGGTGATGGCTAGTAAGAGCGTACTTCTCAGTGAAACATTCTCCACAAGTGTCACAAGTAAATGGTTCCTCTCCAGTGTGGACATGCTGATGGTTGGTCAGGTGGAGTTTTTGTGAGAAGGCTTTTCCACAAATGTCACAAAGAAATGGTTTTGTGTCAGTATGGACGATTTGGTGATTTATGTCATAGACAAAATCAAAATGGTTCTTTCCAGAATCCATATTGGTAATTAATAAATAAAGAACTTTAACATTTCCTTGGAAGATTGTTTATAATTGGCCGAATTTTTTACCACATTGGGGGCACTTTCAATGGCAAATATCTTTGCATTACAACTGACTGCCTGTGTGTTGTTTCGTGCATCAATGGCTAAATTAATATTGTAATAACACCAACATCAGTGACAAAGTTCGTTTCACTTGTTTTGCATGACGTAAATTTAGTTCAAACACGCCCTCACACGGTCAAAAATACTGCCGATAAATACACATTGATAAACATCTCAAAGGTGGACACACTCATGGTTATTTAAGAGACAGTTTTCTCTTCCCCAAAACAGTTTTCTCTTCCCCAAAACACCACAAACAAATGGTTTCTCTCGAATGTGAGTTCCGTACTGGTCAGTATGAACATGCTTTAAAATATTTCTGCACATGTCACAAACGAGTGCTTCCTCTCCAGCGAGGACAAAGTGTTGTTTGTTTAAACTACTCTTGATTTTGAAGGCTTTCCCATAAGCATCACAAAACTGTTGTTCATCCAATGACTTCCAAGAGTGGGCTACATGATGTTTTCCCAGCTCGCTCTTTTCTGAGTAGGTTGCTCCAGATATAATGCGTCTTCTTTGGAAACTTCTTCTTCTCTTGTTCCGGTTTCTGCGCCAACTTCAAAATAAAACTTCCTGAAGACTGGGGCACTTCGTACCTGTAATAATCAAAATCACGAATGTCACAAACAAATTATCTCTGTCCAATATTGATTCCCTGATATTTGCTCAAACTACTCTTTAATTTAAAGGTTTTTCTATAAATGTCAAAATTAAATAAGTTCTCTTATGTGTAAAAAAGATGAAGTGATGTAAGTGTCATAATGATTTTTCCAAAAGCCTTTTCTCAAAAATGTTTTAAAACAAATGGTTTTACTCCAGTGTGAACAAGCGATGGGTAGTCAGGAAATTTTGTTGCGAAGAGACTTTTCCACAAATGTCGCAGAAAATTTGTTTTTCTTGAATGGAAAAAAAGTTGAAATTATAATTCTAGATTTTAAGGCTCTTCCAAAAATACCACAGACAAATGGTTTCTTCTCAATGTGAGCTGGACAATGGTCAGTATTGAACAAGTTGCTACTTCAAAGAATCTCCACAAATGTCACAATGGTTTATTTCCAGTGTGGATACATTTATACTCTTGTAGTATGTTTTCACTACTGAAAGCAACTTAACATACATGCACAGTGAATGGTTTCTCTCCGATGTGGACAAGCTTATTGTTTTACCCTCGAGGATGCGAATTACGTAATATATGCTAGTATGACAAGAGTGACTACAGTTTGTAGTAGGTTTGGTGAAATTTTACCATACCCAGGGATAAAGCTATAAACCCATTATTATTAACCCCCAAGACCTTTCAGAGGGTTTGTAGATGTTGTCAGTCATAATATTTGTTTTAAAAAAATCATTTCCAATGTTATTTTGCTAAATACAGGCCTAATGCATACTTCCGAATGCATACTGTATTGCATGACACTAACTATAGTTTATAGAAGGTTTTTGGGAAATCTACTACCCCTCCCCCCCCCCCCCCCAGACACACATGTGGATGTTTGGGTTAGCATGGTGTCTGTTACCTTCCTCTGATAGCTACAATACAGAATGATTGATGGTTGTATCAAGTACCCTATCCCTTGAGACATTGCCAAGATTTATGTGTACAAACAGATGGCAGCCCTCCCAACCACCGACCACCGCAGGATTTGTAATGAGATTTTCAAGGTGAATGAACTCTACCCTGTGCAAATAACACCTGCCATATGTTTCTGCATGGTTTGATGGTGGACTGCCCAAAAGTTGAATTTTTTTAAAATTTCCTGGGCGGAATTATGGGGAAAAAGGCAAAAACCTACTGTAGACTGTAGTATTGCCCATTTCCTGGAGGGTTTAGGTGTTGTCTTTGTGAGAAGGCTTTTCGACAAAGGATTTCAGAAATGATTTCTCTCCAGTGTGGACACTATGGTGCCTGCTTAGACTGCTTTTTTGAGAAAAAGCTTTTCCACAAATGTCACAAACGAATGGTCTCTCTCCAGTGTGGATATGCATATTGACAGTCATGACATATTTACGTGACAAGGCTTTTCCACAAACATTACAAACACACTGTTTCTCTCCAGTGTGGACACGCTGATGGGTGGTCAAGCTAGGCTTACTTGGGAAAGCCTTTTCACAAATGTCACAAAAAAACGGTTTCTCCTCAGTGTGGGTTTGGTTATGGCCAGTAAGAGCCCACTTATAAGTGAAACGATCTCCACAAATGTCACAAGTAAATGGTTTCTCTCCAGTATGGACCCTCTGGTGTGTATTTAGACTGCCTTTTTGAGAAAATGCTTTTCCACAAGTGTCACAAACGAATGGTTTCTCTCCAGTGTGGACATGCTGATGGGTTGTCAGGCTACGTTTTTGTGAGAAGACTCTTCCACAAATATCACAAACGAATGGTTTCTCTCCAGTGTGGACACTATGGTGACTGCTTAGACTGCCTTTTTGAAAAAAAGCTTATCCACAAATGTCACAAACGAATGGTCTCTCTCCAGTGTGGCTATGCATATGGACAGTCATGACATATTTACGTGACAAGGCTTTTCCACAAACATTACAAATACACTGTTTCTCTCCAGTGTGGACATGCTGATGGGTGGTCAAGCTAGGCTTACTTGGGAAAGCCTTTTCACAAATGTCACAAAAAAACGGTTTCTCCTCAGTGTGGGTTTGGTTATGGCCAGTAAGAGCCCACTTATAAGTGAAACGATCTCCACAAATGTCACAAGTAAATGGTTTCTCTCCAGTATGGACTCGTTGGTGTGTATTTAGACTGCATTTTTGAGAAAATGCTTTTCCACAAGTGTCACAAATGAATGGTTTCTCTCCAGTGTGGACACGCTGATGGGTTGTCAGGCTAAGTTGTCGTGAGAAGACTCTTCCACAAATATCACAAACAAATGGATTCTTTTCACAGTGGACTCTTTGGTGCTCTAAGTCTTGAATAAATTCAAGTGTCTTCTTTCAAGATTTCATATTGATATCATCAATTGCTTTTTTTAACTTATACATGCCAAGTAGTTTATAATTGGCACGGATAAATACATGTCTTTGTAGGGTTGTTTTCTACCTGAAGCTTATCAACAAATATCACATACAAAATTGTTTCTCGCCAGTGTGGAAAAGCTTATGGTTGAACACGCTGTTGTTTAAACTACTAAATTTGAAGACCTTTCCTGTTTCCACCAATGTCAAAACCAAATGGTTTTTCTTCAGTGTGGAGTCTTTGGTGCTCTCTCAGTCAGAGGCTACAATCATTTGGTAAAATTAATACAAACGCCACACACTTATTCATCCAATGACTTCCAAAGTTCCAAGCCTTTAAGAAAGGCTTTGTTACACTTACATGTTCATACGTTGTAGATCATATCACATCAGAGTAAAAAGTTCACGGTGGTTGTAGAATTTAAAGGTCACAGTGCTACATCGCTTCTATCTGCAGAAAAAAACACCAAAAACGTCATTAGTACATGACAATTTTTTAAAACTAATTATATGCCATGTAATCACACGTCAGTAAGCACAAACATTACAACCATTCTCAAAATCTTCCTTGTGGGGGTAGCAGTCACCTTTCAGATTTGGCTGAAATTCATTTCTAATCATTCATCTATGGCTATTATGCAAACAAATCCAACTCCAAGTCATTTCTAAAGGCCTGTCAAAATGGGCGTGGCGTGGACTTTTTACCATTTTGCAATTCATTCTAAAGCCAGGGATATCGAATAGGCTGTTGAACAAAAAACCTGAACTGTGAGCACAAAGCACGAAAGCTTGCGAGGGCAAAAACTTGCGAGCTTGAAGCCTACTGACATACATTTATCTCTTTTTGTTAAGCCCCAATTTGCACTCTGGGGCATTCTATTTGGTTTAAAAAATTTGTAAAAATAATAATAATAACAATATTTTTTTTTGTTGGAGGGGGAGGTTTAAAAAAAACCCGGATTTCCGGAAAAAACAGAGAAATCACATCACTGAACGCATAATTAGAAGAAAATACAAAGCTGTACATTAGTTCCTTGAATGGCAGTCAACCAATAATTAAAATCTGGCCTCGAAACAAGTGTATCTCATCCCCTTTTTTCTCTATATGTAGGCTGCTGACAAAACTAATTTAATCTGCCGAAAAATGCAACATCCATTTTCTCAACCCCCCCCCCCCCAATATACTCATAATTGAATTGTTAATTCAAAAAGCTTAATATTGCTCTGTGTAGTGCTATTTATAAAATGATCTATTCTAGGCAAATGTGGTTACCCCTATGGCGTGTCGTGGCCGAGTGGATAAGATCACTGGACTCAAGCTCTGGTGTTTCTGATCAGCAGAGTGTGGGTTCGAGCCCCGGTCGTGACACCTGTGTCCTTAAGCAAGACACTTAACCATGATTGCCTCGTCCTTCGGATGGGACGTAAAGCCGTTGGTCCCGTGTGTTGTGTAACGCACGAAAAAGAACCCAGTGCACTTATCGAAAAGAGAAGGGGTCCGCCCCGGTGTTCCTGGTTTGATCGGCTGCATATTGCGCCACAGCACCTTGTAAACCATTACAAGGTGCTATGTAAAGGAGTAGGTCTCATACTTCAAACGTAGCCCCAAATACCTTGCAGGAAATACTGAATGTTAAGCGCTTAGAGGCTGGCCTGCAGTAGGCGCTATACAAATACAATATATTATTATATTATTATTATAATGGATAGAGCCTTTTACTCGTTTAAAAAATGTTTGCAAGGCTCCGAAGTTGGTTCCAGACAGAAAATATTGATGGCGACTTTCAACCTTGGTAACACTTACCCTCCACCATTAACCCTAACCATGCTATATGCAACAATATGCACCAAATGGTAATAGTTGTTGTGATCTGTTGCATTTGGCAGTCAACTCAGATGTCAGTTTGGGTGCTTCTATTGTATCTGAACAACTTATAATGGGTATTTCAAAATATTTTTTATGGGAAAAGTATTGAGAAGTATGATGTAATATTAGGTAAGAATCATAATTCAAATCATATTCAAAAGACTGTATAATAACAGTTGAACATTACACTTATGTGCATACTGTTGCATTTAGCAGGACAAACACCATTGCTCAGTCCTAACACAAACAACATGCCTGCACAATGCAACAAAATCCCTTGTTGCATTTTGTTGCATATGGCATGGTTCTCATTTCAACTGTGTTGCATTCTGTTGTATTTGGCAGGCTTTGTGGAGAGACCCTAATGGGGGTTAGGGTTAAACTTACAACATTTGTATTAATTGTATGTATTCTATTTACAGGTCTAATCTACAGCATCAGTTAGTCCATTCTAATGAGTATGAATCTATGATGTTTATTCTACAGTTACAGACAGAGGCAGATTAACTAATTGAATATGTATTCATTGTTTTCACAGTGAGCTCGGGGTGGGTCCAGAAAATCCACTCCGCAAAAAAAAGGTGCAAAAAATGATAAATTCCCATCGTTTATTCAGAATCGTCGCCTTCCGATAACAAAAATGGCCGCCGTCGCTTGTATCACTGGTATGCTGCGTGCAACGCTGGTCCACGACATGCCTTAACCCTTTCGTTACCGAATTGTTTGGACATAAACAACCGCTGGTGACCGCATTGTTTGACCACTCAAGCGTGAAGCACACATTCTTGCACATCAGAAAGCTTTCGGTCAAAGGCCACTTTTACAAACTCCATTATCTCCTTGAAGATATTGTTTTACAGCAAAATAAGTAATAAAAAAGTTCTTCCTTATTGAATTCCCTTTCATATAATCTAAAACTCATTGAGATTGGTCCAATAAATGTCAAAGTTCTTGGTCTTTCTTTCCTTAGTGCAATCTGTAATCCCAGACACTTTTTTGTACACAACCATATGGCACTCCGTAGGTGTTTGGCATTTCGGATCTTCCAACTCCAATTTGAAGAGATTGCATAATAGCAACCTTATTTTATTTTACCACCATTGGAAAGATCCGATCTCTCTCTTTCTAATGATGGTAAGCTTGGGTATGGAGGGTGAACATGGACAAAACTACAACTTTATTACAAATGGCCTTTGTGCTCAGGCTTGAAAGCTTTTTTGTGTGCAAGCTTGGTCGACTAAAGTCGCCAATGGTAAGGAAGAGGGGGTATGAGTGCAGTCGACTAAAGTCGCCTATGGTAAGGAAAGGGTTAAGCTGGTATTCAATAGTATTCTGTGCGCAACACTGGTCCACAATAATCAATGGCTTATCTTTTATACGTAAACCGTTGGTTATTGTGAACCAGTGTTGCGCGCAGCATACCATTGATAAAAGCGACGGCGGCCATTTTTGTTGTCGGAAGGCGACGATTACGAATAACGATGGGTATTTATCATTTTTTGCACCTTTTTTTTGCGGAGTGGATTTTCTGGACCCACCCCGAGCTCACTGTGAAAACAATGAATACATAGAGCCTAATTTTGGCGAGCTCCGTTTTCAAAAGAGAAGTCCAGGTGCATAAACGTGAAGGGGAAAAAGTTTCGAATAGGATTTTGTACATGATGACCTATGAGGGTCGGGGAGACGATAGCGGAACGAACCGAATAGTTCTAGGAGTAATCAGAGTGTATCTGGAAACACGTTTAAAACTGACTGGAACCATCGTGCATACATATTTTTCACGGGAAATTTTTTTTTTTTTCGTAAAAATAGTCCGTCAACTTTCTCCGTCCTAAATTGGCCGACGTGATGCTCAATGACATTGGACCGCACCATTACATTACAGGTAAGTCCAATTTGACTATTTTTGTATTTTTACGAAAACAACATTTTTTTCCCTTGAAAAATATGTATGCACGATGGTTCCAGTCAGTTTTTAACGTGTTTCCAGATACACTCCGATTACAACCATTGTATTTGATGGTATTTTAAACTTGTTGTCTTGAGTTGTCGTGAAATGGGCCTGTTGACGCTAATTAGTACGACCCGAAATAAACACTGTTTGATTTCTTTTTCAATCCTCTTTCCAATGGCACTAAACTTGTTTGGTTTTTGTGACAAAATCCAAAAAGTGCCGGACTCCCTAGTCTAGGCAAATAGCGTAACGAACCTCTCACACAGTCTCACCACTAGTGTCGGGTCGTACTAATTAGCGTCAACAGGCCCATTTCACGACAACTCAAGACAACTCAAGACAACTCAAGACAATAAGTTTAAAATAACACCCAAGACAACTCAAGACAACAAGTTTAAAATAACATCAAATACAATGGTTGTAATCAGAGTGTATCTGGAAACACATTTAAAACTGACTGGAACCATCGTGCATACATATTTTTCTCGGGAAAAAATGTTTTTTCGTAAAAAATAGTCAACTTTCTCCGTCCGTAAAATTGGCCGACGTGACTGCTATTCATGCCCTAGTGCAATGACTTTGGACCGCACCATTACACTACAGGTAAGTGCAATTTTTAATTCGAGAATGGTGCCCACACACTCATGTCAATGTAAGAAACTTTTCATATTATAGTTGTATTTACATGTATTACTTTGTTTTTTTGTTTCTTTCTTTTTTCTTTCTTTATTTCTTTTGTTCTTTAACTCTTTTTTCTGTCTCAATTTCTTTTTGTCCTTACCCACCCATATCATAATGGTGCGGTCCAAAGTCATTGCACTATTAGCGCATGAATAGCAGTCACGTCCGACGTGACTGCTATTCATGCGCTATTAAAGGACAAAAAGAAATTGAGACAGAAAAAAGAGTTAAAGAACAAAAGAAATAAAGAAAGAAAAAAGAAAGAAACAAAGAAACAAAGTAATACATGTAAATACAACTATAATATGAAAAGTTTCTCACATTGACATGAGTGTGTGGGCACCATTCTCGAATTAAAAATTGCACTTACCTGTAGTGTAATGGTGCGGTCCAAAGTCATTGCACTAGGGCATGAATAGCAGTCACGTCGGGCAATTTTACGGACGGAGAAAGTTGACTATTTTTTACGAAAAAAAATTTTTTTTCCCCAAAAAAAATATGCATGCACGATGGTTCCAGTCAGTTTTAAACGTGTTTCCAGATACACTCTGATTACAACCATTGTATTTGATGTTATTTTAAACTTGTTGTCTTGAGTTGTCTTGAGTTGTCGTGAAATGGGCCTGTTGACGCTAATTAGTATGACCACTAGTGTCACTGTGTCAGGAGCTCACTATTTAATATTTTGTACCGTCTTTTGGTCCCCAGATGCTTGGTACCCATCATCATAAAAACTTACCTGTGGAAAGTAACTACTTTGTACTAGTAATTGTAGGTCAACCTACCGCTGAAATTTGCTGAAAAACCTCACAACTTTTGCGGAGAACTACATTATTTTCGAGAGAAAGCTTTTGTAAACAGCGCAACTTCAGAATCCGATGTCGTACTCGTACAAACGACCTCATGAGTTCAACGCTGATGCTTTGCTTATCAACGTTATACGCTCAAGGGATCGAGCACCATTCGCAACGTTTTGCAATCGACGTGACAACCACACTTTGTCGGGTTCCCTTCACAACTAAGATCGAATGCAACCACGAACTATTTATCGGGGACCAGGCTGGTTTTACACAGCCTAAAGTGTTTACGGCAAGATGCTGTACGCGCTTTTCACCGCAAGGTTGTTTTTGATATGAATTGAAATGGGGAGTAAATGAAGGGGGGGGGGGGAGCAGTGTAATTGTCCATGCAGCTATAAAAAGGACTCCCTGAGCCGTCGAGATAAAGCACAAAATATAAAATTTAAATGCACGTGCAATTAATACATTGTAGTTAAATTTATTGGGTAACCTTTTGATGTTGGTTCTTTTGTCAAGGTGTAATTTTTAGTAATTACGCCACAAGTTAATTGATCATAAAAACTTACTCGGTGAAGAGCACTGGGGAGTTGTTTGTTTTGTAAATATTGTTAGAAACCTGCAATCCCTCTGAAGTAATGTCATTTAAGAGAAATATGTAATACACTCACCCAGAAATTTGAATCTGGGAAAGGTTCGGGTACAAGCCTCAGCCATGCATCTGAAAGCACACAGATTCTATGCAACAAGGGCGATATTTTCTTTCATTATTTTTGTGCAACTTCGATGACCAGTTGAGCTCAAATTTTCACAGGTTTGTCTTTTTAAGCATAGTTTGAGAAACAACAAGTGGGGGGTCTTTGGCAATTACCACAAGTATGCATTGCCTTTATAGGGCCTACAGATTGACAACTCACAGTGAAATAATCTAATTTTCGTATTTCTGATTTGTAACTGATGCGGAGGTGTGGTTTTTTTTCTTTCAAAAACGGAAGTCTCATCATAAAAGAATACACATTTATTAAGAAAATGTTGGCGAAGAACCAGACCCTTGAGATTAATAACGTGCAAAAAAAGAAGGAAACTTACTGTTCATTTAAAGCATTAAGCTGACCTTTTTACAGAACTTGAATGTGAGATGTTTGTCGCTCTTCAAAATTAATTGTTTATTCAAAGTATGACTTCTTGAATAAGGGACAAAACACTGACAATCATGTAAGTACTAACAACAAGCATAACCTGCCCATAGTCCAAACCACAAGAGCAAAAATGAGCAGGATACAGTCACATTATGATACGTGTATTGATTTTATTTTTTAACTGATAAACTTATTCTAGTAAGCATTTTGTTGCTGTGCTTAACAAATTTTTGTCTTGAAAAGAATATGGTTGCATACAGATGTTTAAAAAGGAGAATATAACTATTAGGTCTTGAAATTGTTTGGCTTGTGTGCGAGTTCATTACAGAACGCGGCCCGCTTTTGTAGAATCAAATCGTCGTTTTAACGAAGTGGCAAAATGTGTCAGAAATCATAACATTTAGCAAATCGGTTTTTTTTTTCGTTGTAAATTAATTGATGTATGCAATGCAGTTGACATTTCCACAAAGTTTCAGGCCCTAACACTTAAAATTTCCTTAGTTACACTTATTAAAATAACGGACGCATAATGTATTTTTCTTTGTTGCTTTTACGAAACGACAAATCAGAAATCGCCACACAAATGAACTACATTGCGTGGTCACGGTGCCGAAATATGTGTGCATGCTTTAACGCTGAGGTTTTACGAAGTGACAAAACCTTTTATTTACGGTTTTTACGAAGAAATTAATTACTCAACAAAACAGTCGTCGCAGAATTGAAAAATGCTGACAGTGACTGAAGAATCTTTCTTTTGATAGTGAACTTTAAAAGAAAAAAGTAATTCGGCCTAGTGTCCTCAAATCACTGAATTTTCTCAGATGCACCAAGAAATCAAACAAGATGACACTGATATTTAGAACAAAGAGACAAAATATTTAATAAAAACTATCAAACACTTCAAATATCTGTGGTTTAAGACAAACAGGGCGATCACACTGAAGACAGCAGCGACGTCGCCATACATGTACCAAAAAACAGATAGCACAAATCCAATCCAAGAAGTGGTTCAGCTGACTTGTTCAGACATAAAAAGTAACTCTGCTTAACATAACATTTTGACCAGTGAAAAAAATAAGTGGACTGCTGAAACAACACCCCAAGTAGCCCTGCTAGCTGCACTTAAAGGCGCCCCCTGAACTGAATGCAGCCACTCTACTGATACTAGTTTCAGTAAAATAATATAGGCCTATTGTCACACAAGTGAAAGTAATTTTCTAGTAATAATTAATAACAAAATAATAATACAACTAAAACGCTGTAAAAGCTCCATTTGAAACAGTACACATGTACAACAAATTTGAACAACAAATTTGAACTTTGTGCTATACAATTATAGGATGTATTTCATTGTATTTGGGAAAATTAAGGAGAGCAAATAAACAGGAGCAGTAAGATGTAAGGGTTGGCATTTTTTAGAAGTAAAAGAGCATCTCAACGTGTAAATTTTAAAGAGGCACCAAGGCAATGGCCAGGCTAGGGACGTGGAGGTAATGACCAGGCTAGATACATGAAGGCAATGACCAGGCTGGGAACGTGGAGGTAAATAACCAGCCTAGGGACATACCGCTCCTGAAGACGAGAAGAATATACTGTTTGAAACGTTGAGACCACACCGGCTATTTTCAGCACTAAGTATATACACTTCTCCCACAAGAGTTTTTTTTAAATGGTTGTACCCGCAATTTTATCCCAAATTTTTCATTCAATATCATTTTGAACTGACACAGAAAACGGGAAAGCATACCCAACAAGAGGCAGTCTAAATGACCAGGGCTCGATTTCACAAAGTATACAAATTTAGAACACGTCTTCTAGAGTATGCTTTTCCACAAATGCCACAAACTATTTCTTACGTAAAGTGAATTCAGAAATGATAATCAATATTGGCTTTTGCGCATGTTATTGTTTTGTTTTTCTTTCTACAATGTGGAAAAACTGACAGACTGTTAATTTTGTTTCACAACAGTTGGGTTTTCCAAGAATGTATTTTCATTTGGTCTCATTTGAGCAGGCTGTTCCACCAACGCATATAATTACTTCTAATTAGTGTGGACTCTTTGGTGCTCTCTCATCAGTCCATGTTCACAACAGAAAGCTTTTAGTACAAACACCACAGACAAGTTAACAATGATTTCAAAGTGTGGGTTAATATTTATTTTTGATAGGTTGCTCCACATACATGTAGGTTACAAATAAATGCATTCTTTCGAGAATTCATAGCAGTAATTAAATCGACTTTCATATTTGTTTTCTACTATTTTGTTCTTGAATGACAATGATTTTTCTTCTGTGTGGACTTTCTTACATTTACATTTACATTAGCCGGGTTTCTCTCCAGTGTGGACACGCTGATGGGTTTTCAGTGTAAATTTACGTGAGAATGTTTTTCCACAAATGATGCAAACAAATGGTTTCTCTCCAGTGTGGACACGCTGGTGGTCCGTCAGGGTAGAATTGTATACGAAGGCTTTTCCACAAAAATCACAAACAAATGGATTATTTGCAGTGTGGACTCTCTTGTGACAATTTAGATTTACTTTTAGAGGAAATGCTTTTCCACAAATGTCACAAACAAACGGTTTCTTTCCAGTGTGGACTATATGGTGACGACTAAGAATGCCATTTCGAGAAAATGCTTTTCCACAAACATTACAAGTAAATGGTTTCTCCGCAGTGTGGACTCTGTCATGCGCAATTAGAGCACCTCTTTGAGTAAATGCTTTTCCACAAATGTCACAAAGAAACCGTTTCTCTCCAGTGTGGACCCTCTGATGTGTATTTACATTGCTTTTATGAGAAAATGCTTTCATGTGACAAACAAGCGGTTTATCATCAGTGTCGACTCTCTCATGTGCATTCAGAACGCTTTTTTGGATAAATGCTTTTCCACAAATGCCACGAACAAAGGATTTCTGTTCAGTGTGGACAAATTGGTGTTTATTAAATGTCTTTTTAGATTTAAAGACTTTTCCACAAGTATCACAAACAAATGATTTCTTTCCATTGTGGACACGTTGATGCGCATTTAAAATAATTTTGCTACTGAAGGCAGCTCCACAAATACCACAAACAAATGGTTTCTCTGTAATGTGAACAAGCTGATGGGTGGTCAAGTTATCTTTTCGCGAATATGCCTTTCCACAAAAGTCACAAACAAATGGTTTCTCTCCAGTGTGGATACGCTGATGGTGGGTCATGCAAGTTTTTTGTGTAAAGGCTTTTCCACAAATGTCACAAATATATGGTTTCTCTGCAGTGTGAACACGCTGATGAGTGGTCAAGTGATCTCTTCGTGACCAAGCTTTTCCACAAAAACCACAAACATATGGTTTTTCTCTAGTGTGGTCACGCTGATGGTTTGTCCTGGTAGATTGCCGTGAGAAAGTTTTTCCACAAATGTCACAGGCAAATAGTTTCTCTCCAGTGTGGACAAGCTGATGGTGCGTCAGGGAAGTTTTGTTTGAGAAGGCTTTTCCACAAACATCACAATTAAATGGTTTCTCTCCAGTGTGGACTCTCTTGTGACAATTAAGATTTACTTTTCGAGGAAATGCTTTTCCACAAACATCACAAGTAAATGGTTTCTCTCCAGTGTGAACTATCTGGTGACAACTCAGGCTGCTATTTCGAGAAAATGCTTTTCCACAAATTTCACAAACAAATGGTTTCTCCCCGGTGTGAACAAGCTGATGGGTGGTCAAGTGATCTTTTCGCGACCATGTTTTACCACAAATGACACAAGCAAAGGGTTTCTCTCCAGTGTGAATACGCTGATGGATGGTCAAGTGATGTTTTAGTGAAAAGCCGTTTCCACAAACGTCACAATGAAACGGTTTATCTCCATTTAAATACATTTTTCAACTGAAAGCAGTTCCACAAATGTCACAAAGAAATGGTTTGTCTCCAGTGTAGACACACTGATGTGTGATCAGGCAATGTTTATGTGAAGATACTTGTCCACAAATATCCCAAACAATTGTTTTTTCTCCCGTGTGAACAGGCTTATGGGTGGTCAGGCAATGTCTATGTGAAAGGGCTTTTCCACAAATGTCAAAGAACAAGTTGTTTCTTTTTAGTGTGGACACGTTGATGGATGGTCAGAAAGAGTTTTTGTAAAAATGATGTCACAAACAAATGGTTTCTCTCCAGTGTGAAAACGCGATGGAGTGGCCAGGTGATATTTCTGTGAAAAGACTTCTCCACAAATATCACAAACAAATGGTTCTTTGGTGATTCACGTCTTGGACAAGTATTACACCGAAATAGATTTCCCCTACAATGGACTCCTTCAAGATTTCTCAGTCACGATTGGCAAGTGAGAATCCAAAGAAATCCTAAAGGGTATTTGATACAGTGTGGATACGATGATCGTATGTCAGTGTACCATTGTGTATGAAGACTTTTCCACAAATCTCACAAACTGGTTTCTCCAGTGTGGGTACGCTAAGGGAAGCAATGTTTGTTTATTTTCAAAGGATTTTTTTAAAAGGTTTCACACACATTGGATTGTCTAATGTATGAGTATGCTGATTTCAATCTCAGGGACGTTTTCCATGTGAAAGCTTTTCCAAAAATGTTACAAACAAATTTCTCTCCAGTGTGGACAAGCTTAGGGTTGTTAAGGTGATGTTTTAGTGAGAAGGCTTCTTCACAAATGTCACAACCAATGGTTTCTCTCCAGCATGGACACGCTGATGTTTGTTTGAACTCATTTCCACAAATGTCACAATCACATGGTAAAAAAATATTACCACAACACACAAATTCATCCAATGATTTCCAAGAGAAGGTTAATTGATGTTTTTCCAGCTCGCCTATTTCTCAGTAGGTTGCTCCAGATACAAGTCTTCTTTGCAGAATTTATATCTGTAATAATCATAAACAATTTAAAAAGCTAATTCTAAATTTGTTTTTGCATTGAAAATGATACATCCTCAGTGTGGATCTGTTCATGCTGATCTAAAATTCTTTACTAGTGAAAGCAACTCCACAAATAGTCGGATACTGGTCTATCTGCACTCTGCAGTGTGGACTTTCTGGTGCAGTTATAAAGGTAATTACCTCTCTTATGCTTTCTAGCAAATGTCACAAAAAATTTTTTTTATCCCGTGTGTGTTTTGTGATGTTGACTTCGACCTCAAATGAAACTACCTCTGAACACCTTGAGGAAAAATCTCTCAATCAGGTGACTTTTCCATGAGAAAAAGTCTCCACAAATGGCACAAACAAATGTTTCTCTCCAGTGTGGACTCTCTGGTACTTACACACAAAGTAGACTCCCTTTTTGCAGAAATGCTCTTCTATAAACATCACAAACAAACAGTTTTGTTCCAGAGTGTGGAGTTTGTGGTGATTTACATCACAGACAAATTGAAATGTCTGTTTTTCCAGAAGTCATTTTGGTGATGATCAATAAATAACTTTAATATTAACTTGCAAATTTGTGTGGGTATGCTAATGCTCTCTCTGTGACAATTTCTGCGTGAAGCTTTTTCACACAGATCACAAGAAAACGGTTTCTCTCCAATGTGGAAGATCTGATGAGTGGTAAAATTTTTGTTTTCATGGAAAGGCATTTCCACAAATACCTCAAACAAAATGGTTTCTCTTCATTGTGTACAACTTCTGGTTGTTCAGGTCACTATTTTGTGAGGGTTTTTTTTGTGTACAAAAGTCACAAACAAATGGTTTCTCTCCAGTGTGAACATGGCTGTAATAATAATCAAATACAATTTTAAAAGATACATTGCAAAATTGTTTATACATGTAAACTGAGAAAGATCATCACATCTTCAATAAATACATTGTTACCCTAAGGCACAGAGCAATATGTATGTGTTGCCCAAAATGGTAGTTTTACAAACTCAATGACACAAATCTTTCATTACAGTATCATCAGAATTTATAAAGGCTTTGTGGCTTTGCTCAAATGGTGGACACGTTCATGCTTTTTGAAGACGACCTCTTTTAGAAAAAATGTAACAGATTTCTTAATTTGTAAACATGGTTTCTCTCCAGTGTGGCATGGTGATGGGCATTCAGGTTTTTTTCAGGAGGTGGCTTCTCCAGGAAACAAATGTTTCTCTCCATTGTGAACTAGCTGGTGACAAAGAAGACTATCACTTTGACAAAATGCTCTTCCACAAATGTCACAAACATATGGTTTTTCTCCGGTGTGGACTCTGTGGTGACTCCTTAAACCCCCTTTGAAGGAAAAAGCTTTTCCACAAATGTCACAAACATAAGGTTTCTCTCCAGTGTGGACTATCTGATGCGCTGTCAGTGTGGATTTCTGTGAGAAGGCTTTTTCACAAATGTCACAAACAAATGGTTTCTCTCCCGTGTGGATGCGCTGATGGTTTGTCAGGAAATGTCTTTGTGCGAAGGCTTTTCCACAAACGTCACAAACAAATGGTTTATTTCCTGTGTGGACACGCCGATGGACAGTCAGGCTGTTGTTATATGAGAAGGCTTTTCCACAAAAATCACAAACATATGGTTTCTCTCCAGTGTGGACACGCAGATGGACAGTCAGGTTATAATTTTGCGAAAATGCTTTTCCACAAACGTCACAAACAAATGATTTCTCTTGAGTGTGGACTAGCTGATGCGTTGTTAGTGTAGACTTTTGTGAGAAGGATTTTTCACAAAAATCACAAACAAATGGTTTCTCTCCTGTGTGGACACGCCGATGTTCTGCCAGGTTATAATTTTGCGAAAAGGCTTTTCCACAAATGTCACAAACAAATGATTTCTTTCGAGTGTGGTATCGGTGATGCGTTGTTAGTGTAGACTTTTGTGAGAAGGATTTTTCACAAAAATCACAAACAAATGGTTTCTCTCCTGTGTGGACACGCCGATGTTCTGCCAGGCAATGCCTTTGTGAGAAGGCTTTTTTACAAATGTCACAAACAAATGGTTTCTTTCTTGTGTGGACTAGCTGATGCTCCGTCAGCGTACGTTTTTGTGAGAAGGCTGTTCCACAAACGTCACAAGCAAATTGTTTTTCTTCAGTTTTGACATGATGATGTGTATTTATGCTGCCTTTTCTAGACAATTCTTTTCCACAGATGTCATGAACAAATGATTTCTCTCTAGTAAGGACACAGCGATGGGTGGTTAGGCATAGGTTTGTTAAAAAGGCTTTTCCACAAACACCACAAACAACTGGTTTTGTTTCAGTCAGGTTGTTCACATTACTGACAAATTCAAATATCTTGTTTCCAGAATTCATACTGTGATAGTCAATATATGATTTTAACATTTACTTGCAAATTGAAGGTTTTTTTTACAAATGTTACATACAATGGTTTCTTTCTCTCCAGCAGGCACGCAGTGAGGTTTTTAAAAATTCCTCTTTATTTTTGAGGGCCTTTCCGGAGAATATCAAAACCAAATGTTTTTTCTTTAGTGTGAAATCTGTGTTCATGTTATCAAAATTTATTACAAACGCTACACACAAATCCATCCAATAACTTCTAAGACTGGAATATTTGATGTTTTTCCAACTCGCCTTTTTCTGAGTAGGTTGCTCTACATACACGCCTTCTTTGAAGAATTCATATCTGTAATAGTACAAAAAAAATTTGAAAGCTAATTGTTATAGGAATGATAAATACATGTTCAATAAACACATTGCTACTCTTGGACACCAGGGCTTGAATGTGACACTGGACCGCAGGCCCGAGGCCAGTGATTTTAGTGTCGGGCCAGTAAACTTACGACCATACAAGTCCGGCGGTCTTGTGTTTTTTAGTAATAACAAGTCACTGTATTTTTTTATTAAACTGATCAATTGAGTATTGAAGTATTACCCGAAAGAAAAACTTGATAAATCTTCTCTTAGTGCTTGGTACAAAAACAGCTCAAATAAGAAACTGTGTAGAGTGTTCTTTTCATTTTGATTCCGGTCTTGTAACAAATTTTCTGGTCCAGTAAAAGTTTTGAGCTACAAGCCCTGCAGTCTTGTGGATTTTTTCCCCAAATTCGAGCCCTGGACACCCTTGCTACTCTGTGTTGCCCGAAATGGTAATGCAACAAATGCCACAAAACTTTCATTCCAGATTCATCGGAATTTATTTCGGCTTTGTTCTGGATATGCTCATGCTCATTTCCACGGCCTGCTCTACAGTATACTTTCCCACAAATGCTTCGTCCCTAGTCTGGATCCATTCATTCTGATTTAATTATCACTGAACGCATCAGGCAAACCTCCAATCTCATCGCCCCATTTTTTCAAAAAAAATGCCTTTCTCGCTCATAATCCCTGGAATTGGTTCATTAAAATGTGCCAGAATCTGGCACACTGTAATCAGGCCTGTGGCTAATCCACTCTACGCACCTTAAGTATGGTAACCCGCAAAAGAGACATCAAGTCAAAGTGCAACTGGTCCCCTCTCATTCTTCTTTGATATTGTGTGATATGTCTAACTGTATAAAAACATAATTTGAAATGGAATCACATCAAAATACACACGTGTTTAAAGTTTCCTACAAGCACCATACTGTACAAGCGCTCAAACATTTTTAACAAGTGTGCACGCAAAGAAGTAACTTTTGGGAGCCAATCAAAGTTATTTGTCTATACACCCCTACCAGGGGTTAGTGATGAGAGGTATCGATACGGCGCGCTGCCCATGGTAGCGAGGCTGGCCAACCTCACACCCATGTGCACTCACTTGATAAGTTGCCACTCATAAAAGAAACTTTTCCACAAGTTTTGCAAATGACTAGTTTCTCTGCAGTATGGGTAAGCTGATTGATGGTCTGTCGAGATATGTTTGTGTGAAAAGGCTTTCCCACACGATGGTTCACAAATAAATGGTCTCTGTCCAATTTCGATTGGCTGATAACTGTTTAAAAAATTTCAAAAATAAATTCAAATGTCTCTTTCTATTGTAGCAGACACTTATGGGCGGTCAGGTTATTTTTAACAAAGAATTCTTTCCCACAATTATTACAGTGAAATGGTGTATTAAATGTGGAGGTTTTGATGACTTATAAGAGTGCTTTTAAGCAACAACGTTTTTCCACAAATGTCACAAACAAAAATGGGTTTCTCTGTGTGTATTTTCCGATGTTGACTTAAATTGAATCTATCGCTGAAAGTCTTTCTGCAAAAGTAGAATACAATTTAGGTTTTTCTAGTGCATGAACAGTCTTTGATGCCTTGATAAAATGCCATTTCTTAAAAACACTTTACCATAGGTTGTAGGTTTTGCAAGTGATTGGTTTCTCTCCAGTGCAATGTATTTTCGTGGGGTCAAGCCTGAGCGCGTTAATTGAATAGGTATGAAAGCAGCTATGAGCAGCATGCAGTGCATGGAAGGAGGGCGAATTCACTGCAAGAATTCACTGCAAGCGACACAGACGTCTTATTTAATTTAAAAAAAACAACAAACAAACAAACCAGACTGATGTTAATAACGCATAACTTGAGGAATAGTTTCTCCTTAGATACAAACATGGTCTACATGGTCGTGGCCGAGTGGATAAGATCACTGGACTTAAGCTCTGGTGTTTCTGATCAGCAGAGTGTGGGTTCGAGCCCCGGTCCTGACATTTGTGTCCTTAAGCAAGACACTTAACCATGATTGCTTCGTCCTTCGGATGGGACGTAAAGCCGTTGGCCCCTTGTGTTGTGTAACGCACGAAAAAGAACCCAGTACACTTATCGAAAAGAGAAGGGGTCCGCCCCGGTGTTCCTGGTTTGATCGGCTGCATATTGCGCCACAGCACCTTGTAAACCATTACAAGGTGCTATGTAAAGGAGTAGGTCTCATACTTCAAAACGTAGCCCCAAATACCTTGCAGGAAATACTGAATGTTAAGCGCTTAGAGGCTGGCCTGCAGTAGGCGCTATACAAATACAATATATTATTATTATTATTATTAAATAATCCGATGGAGACAAGTGAAAGAAAGCCCAACCGAACAGTTCCAGAAAAACAAAAGGCGCCTGCATGGAACTACAAGGATAAGCAAGTATCCAGCTGATGACCAGTCTCACATGAGACAACAAGTTATATCCTTTTCCAATCTCCTGAAACTGAACAGTTCCAGAAAAACAAAAGGCATCCGCATGGAACTACAAGGACAAGCAAGTATCCAGCTGATGACCAGTCTCACATGAGACAACAAGTTATATCCTTTTCCAATCCACAACGTCTGTCCAACGCTTGCATCGAAGCTCGGTGTTCCCCAAACGTAATGCCATTTATAAAATGTATTCTCTTCCAGGTCAAATAATTAGGAAGGCGGCAATGAAAATAATTTATTATCGTTTGAGCCGCCGAATTAGATAATAAGACAAACTGATGATACGTCAACGTGTGTTTGGAAAGAAAGGCTTTACCACAAAAAGTCACTCAAACAAATGATATCTCTCCAGTGTGGACAGTCCAGGGGTCGAAATTAACTACATTTTCAAGGTAGCCCACAGGGCTAGTAACCCTGAATTTTTACTAGCCCTGAATAAATTTCAGTAGCCCTGGCCGGATTATATGATTTAAATTCTTCTGCAGGGGTTTCCCTTAACTTTTTTTTCACTCGCCTGCCGGACGAGTCAACCAAAATTGTGGGTCGCCCGCAAGTTTTTTCATTCGCCCGGGGGCCGTACGTATGCATTGATGCACACAATTTTCGAAGCATCCAAAAAAAAGCAAGAAAAAAAAACAAAACACACACACACACACACACAGAAATTTCTTCCCTTAATAATCCTTTTTTCATCAACAACCATTTTCATGGATTTGTGATTTGAGAATCGGTTTTATAGAACTTCTTTTGCAATGAAATCTTTGTGTTAACGATCGATCGACGACGCACGATGGAGAAAAAACTCAATGAACTTTGCCCTGCAACGCCCTCTATCGGCAAAAGTTGTCGATGCTTGAATAGCCTTAACCCAACGCTGTGTATAGTACAGAATCCGCGGGCGTCCGCCACATTGTGCAGCAACTCTTTACTCGACTCGTGGACGTGTACAGAGTTGGAGGCTAGCCAAGCTTTCTTATGAATATGGTATTTTTTTACGGGCCAATCACAGCGTGCGGAATGTTGGTTAGGATGGACTTTGGTCCTGCTGTTGTACTGTACAATACACCATGTGCTGTGTGCGTGCGTGGACTACAGGCAGGCGAGCAAACGTTGTGGGGCCTGTGGATACTCACTACCATTACCATGTGGTTATGTGCGTGCGTGTTTTACTTATGAACGTGATCGCGATCGCGGCCACATTAAATCTAGCAAATGTAAAGACTTGCCAAACCATTTTACGAACTTTAAAAAAAATCTATCTTTGGGATTTTACCACTGTACCCCTCATTTATTGTGAAAAGGAACAATTTTTCCACTAGCCCGCCGGGCTACTAAAACTGGGGGAAACGGTAGCCCGGCTGTCAATCTGGTAGTCCCGGGCTAGCGGGCTACCGGCAATTTCGACCCCTGGGACATGCTGACGATCTTTATGATTCTGTTTGCTAAGGTTATTCCACAAGTGTCACACATTAATGGCTTGCCATGATTATAAAAACTTATCGGACTCATACAAATATTTTCAATAAAAATATTTAAAAACTAGACATTAGGTGTTTGTGAACAAACACAAAGCTGTTCCGTTTTGTTGTGATTTGATTAAACCCGAGTTCAATCTTCAATGCACAAGGGGTCTAAAATAACTGAAAATAAATTGAAAATCGGTTGTGTAGTCCTTGAGATATGGTTCCAGTTTCGGTTGACCCGGAAGTAAAGGTCAACCTGGGGTCACGGTAAACCCAAGTTCAATCTTCAATGCTCAAAGGGTCTAATAACTGAAAACAATTCAAATCGGCTGTGTAGTTCTTGAGATATAGTCCCACTTCTGGTTGACCCGGAATTAGAGGTAAACATGGGGTCACGGTATCCAAAGTTCAGTCTTCAATGCTCAAAGGGTCTATAACTGAAAAGAAATTGAACATGGGTTGTGTAGTTATTGACTGAGATGTTGCACTAAAGAGGCAATGTTTTTTATCACAAGCGCAGTTGTGTTAACGTTTCTTTTACTCGAAATTTTGTTATCGAGGAACAGGTCTCACAAGTTAGAATGTATACCAATCCTGTGACGGTTACACGGTTAACCAACTGATCAACCGGTTGAGCGTTTACATTTTTACGGTTCGGATAAGCATAAAACAATTCAATCGAAAATTGCCGCTAAACATTGACTATAATAATTGCAATCACGATTTACACAGCACACGATCAGATGCATATCGTTTCCAATCAGGCTCGTAGTCTTTGTTATTTAAAAACTGTACTTGAGGTAATAAATGCAAGAAACATTGAACGCTAGAGGGCGTTCCACAACAATTTGATTGCGCATGCTCGTTTATTTTGCAGGGTGATTGTGCAGAGGCAAAAAATGTTGCACTGAAGATGCAATGTTTTTGATCACATGCGCAGTTGTATTAACGTTTTTATTTTACTCAAAATTTTGTTCATGATGGGGACGGTTGCACTTGTGACCGATCATTTCAGAAATGGTTACACCTTTACAATTATTCGTAAGGATTTCGCTTGTTGATAAAGATTGTGAAGTTTCTTTAATATTACACTTAACACTACATCATTCAGCGATTCACCACGAGACGCATACATGATAGTACCATTTTGATGTTCATTCATTTGTATGCCGTGTAAACTTCCAAATCTCGGGCAGGTGTATTCATCCGTGCACGGTTGCTTTTACGAAAGGGCTAATTCGGAATGAATTTGCTTATTCAAAATCAAATCGCTTATTCGGAATCATTTTGCTTATTCAAAATCAATTCGCTTATTTGGTTTCATTTCGCTTATTCGGAATCAAATTGCTTATTCAGAATCAAAATGCTTATTCAGAATCAATTCGCTTACTCGGAATAATTTCGCTCATTCGAAATCAATTTGCTTATTCAAAATCAATTCGCTTATTTGGTATCAATTCGCTTATTCGGAATCAATTCGCTTATTCAGAATCAAAACGCTTATTCAGAATCAATTCGCTTATTCGGAATAATTTGGCTCTTTCGAAATCATTTTGCTTATTCAAAATCAAATCGCTTATTCGGAATCAATTCGCTTATTCAAAATCAATTCACTTATTTGGTGACAACTCGCTTATTCGGAATCAATTCGCTTATTCAGAATCAAAACGCTCATTCAGAATCAATTCGCTTACTCGGAACAATTTCACTTATTCAAAATAAATTTGCTTATTCAGAATCATTGCTCATTCATAACCATTTTGCTTATTCGTAACGATTTCGCTAAGTCATAAGCATTATGCTTGTTGATAAAGAGAGTGAAGTTTCTATAAATACACTTAGCACTACATCATTCAATGATTCATCACAAGACGCATGAATGATAGTACCATTCCGATGTTCATTCATAAAATGTGTATGCCGTGTAAACTTCCAAATCTCAGGCAGGTGTATTCATCCGTGCACGGTCGTTTTTTGTTATTTTTATGCACAAAAGACGCTTAATTCAAAGCTAAATGCTGTTGTATCAAAATCGTAATTGTAAAACTTTGTGTGCCCTTTAATATCGATTAAGTATGTTATTTTCGTATGGCATGAATAGTAAATAATTTATGGGATATGAGATATTGTTAATTTAGGCTTTTGACCCCAAATCCAACACTGACCCTATAGTCATGGAAAAGGTAATTTAACTTTTTTATACTTTATTTCCCCACTCAGCTCTAATTCTTGCCCTATTGCATCCCCACCAAGTGTTTTGTCTGCTAGACGGTGATTTCTCAAAGTAATGCGTTCGCACAATAACCTTAAAAACGTGGTTTCAGGCGAATGGGTAGCCTTGTTTCCTTCACGATTCAGCTTCAAGTAATGTGTTTGCATAAGAAACCTTAAAAGACCGGTGAACGGGATCCAAGCGCAGACAAGTCTGCTGATACCTGAGTAATGATAAGATCTGAGCAGACACGACGCTCTGCGCTGAGAGCAGGAAAAATTCTTCTTGATTCTTGTGAATGAACGTAGACTTGTGTCAGTCGGCGCAGGAATGACTCTTTATAATATACTCTGCATACAAAAAACGCAAAACACCGGTCACAAATTTGGTAGGACTTGATCGAGTTGCAAAAAAAGCAAGAAAGAGCACCGTTTAACTCGTATAGCGCCCTCAATCGTTTAAAAAGTCTAGAATTTTACTCATTTTTTTTTTATAAACTCACAGATTATAGGCAAAGTACCCGTGGCGTTAAATTTGCCTGAGAATTTGGGTTTTTTTTTACTGACAATGTTTTGATAAGTTTTAATGCTTTTAAACTGAACGTCAATAAAATCTTACTTGTTTTAAGAAACATTTGTGTAATCTAGGACGTTAAATGTGAGCTTAATTGAAAATTATGTTTCTAGAAGTCGGATTTGATTTCACTATCTTTATGTGTTTTGTACACAGGCGAAAATGTGTAAACGCGAAAATGCAAAAATGTGCAAAAAATGACGTCATTGTGACGTCGTTCGTTATTTTCGGCCGGAAACCACATCTGCAGCATCTCATAAGTCTAAAACTAAAAAAAGTTTGACGATCGGCGGTATACTTTTTGAGATATGGTCTCAAAAAGGGTGGCTAATTAAATACTCACCTCGCTGTAAAGTGGCTAATTAGTTAAGAATTTTAACAATTATCACAATAAATGTTAAGTTTATGTACTAAGCTTCAATTTAATATAGGATCTAACTCTTTCACATTTAAACATTAAGATATTAGGTGTATACATAAAACGTGTACAAATGCTATGGGATTTAGGTGGAAACAAAGAACAATAATAACTAGACATTAGGTGTTTGTGAACAAACACGAAGCTGTTCCGTGTTGTTTTGCTTGGATTATGTGCTTCATTGCCCGAGAAATCTATAACTGAAAAAAAGGTTTGAAAATCGGTTGTGTAGATTTTGAGATATGGTCCCACTTCCGGTTGACCCGGAAGAAGAGGTCCACATGGGGTCACGGTTTAAAAAAAATTTAATGCCTAAGGAGTCTATAACTGAAAAAGTTTGAAAATCGGTTGTCTAATTCTTGAGATATGGTCCCACTTCCAGTTGACCCGGAAGTAGAGGTCAACATGGGGTCACGGTTTTTCAAATTAATATTTACTGCCTAAGGAGTCTACAAATGAAAAAGTTTGAAAATCGGTTGAGTACTTCTCGAGAAATGGTCCCACTTCCGGTTGACCCAGAAGAAGAGGTCCACATGGGGTCACGGTTTAAAAAAAATTTAATGCCTAAGGAGTCTATAACTGAAGAAAAAATTAAAATCGGTTGTGTAACTCTTGAGATATGGTCCAATACCATGAAAGTGACTGCATCCAGTTTAAGAAGTACTACGTTGTACCCATTACGCCAAGATTTTAATTATGGTATGCAACTTAACCCAATCCAATGCCTTCAAACGAAATAAGGATTCCAATTTCAAGGCAGTCTTACATGTAGCCATAATTGCGCAATCACAGCAAAATTTGCCAGCTAGCCATTGGATCCAATTTCTCATTTAGTCGTTAAGTATCTTGTTAAAGTTGTACCTTGACTAGTTTTGATGGACTGGAATAACAAAAACAAATTGTATTTACAACTCTCATAATTTTGTAATTGTACATACCTTTCCTACTCCTGACGATAGGGGGCGCTCTTAGGAGACATTTCAATTCAATATGCAAGATTTATACATAATGTCAAGCTATAACTTCCCCTCATATAGGCCCCCTATCAACAAGGAATTTACCAAATTAGTGAAGCAAACTAAACCCACTTTAGAACATGGGCCATCAGTTTTACTATGGCTCTGCTTTCTACCAAACTCTGCGCATACAATCACCATTCTCCGCTTACTGTGCAAGCGCTGAAATATCTGCGCAGGCTTCAAAGCAAAGAATATATATGATGAGTTTCCCCGCGCACAAGCAAAAATATCCCTGCTAAGCTGTGAAATATGCTTTATGTAAGCGCACAATTTACGCGCTTCTGAAGTGTCAATTCTTTGCTTACGGTGAAACAGAGTCATGAAATTGGGCCAGTTTCACAAGATTAATTTGTACACAACAAGAAATTTCACAAGTTTGAAGTGTAGGTCTAACCAAACCAACTTACACAGAACAGGGCCAAATTTCATGGCTCTGATTACCACCAAACTCTGCGCTTACGGTCACCATTCTCCGCTTACTGTGCAAGCGCGGAATATAATGTGCTAGCTTAGAAGCACACAAGCAAAAGAAATCCCTGCTAAGCTTTGTAATACGCTTTACGTAAGCGCAGAATTCCTGCGAATGCGAATCAAATTTTCAAGTCAAGGTGCTGTTTTCGCAGCGAAAGTTTTGAGGAGTTGAGCACAAGTCAACTGAAGCAAATTATTTGTTGCGAATTTGTGACGTCAAAATTCATCGCATTCGCATTAGCAGGAAGTATGAAGCGAGCTGACGTATTTATAAGGCAAAGTCCCAACGTATATGGGGCCCAGTTTATCCGCAAAATTTTGCGCTGACGATCACCTTTCTCCGCTTACTGTGCTAGCGCCAAATATCTGCGCTAGCTTTAAAGCTATAAGAATGCAAATTAGCGTTGAGGATATGCACAAGCTCAAGCAAACATTCCCTGCTAAGCTGTAAAATACACTTAACCTAAGCGCAGAATTCCCTGCTTCCGTAAGCGCCGATTCTTCCCTTATGGTAAGCAGAGCCATGTATATCAATAGAATCACTTCCCTCATTCTGAATACTTTTGCAGATTCGTAACCATTTCGCTTATTCGTTACAGTTTCGCTCATTCATAACCAGATGCTTGTTGATGTAGATTTGTAAAGTTAATTACACTCAACAGTACATCATTCAATGTTTCACCACAAGACACATGAATGATAGTACCATTTCAATTTTTCATTAATAAAATGTGAATGAATCAGTTCGCTTAATCTTAATTATGTCGCTTGTTCGGAAATCATTCTCTTATTCTAAAACATGTTTGGTCATTTGTAACCATTAATTCGCCTTAGTAACGATTTCTCTCATTCGTAACCATTACGCTTGTTGATAAAGATTGTGAAGTTTCTTAATTACACTTAACACTACATCATCATGATTCACCACAAGACACTTACATGTACATTGATAGTAGGCCTACCATTTCGATGGTCATTTATAAAATGTGTATGCCGTGTAAACTTCCAAATCTCAGGCAGGTGTATTCGTCCATGCACGGTCCACTTTTACTCATACGGAGTAATGATGCCTAGATCGAAGCCAAATCAAGGGCGTCGATCGCTACTGAAAAGTAGGGGGGACGGGCGAGCAAGTATGAAAAAATGTATGTTACATTATAGGCCCAAAATACCATTCTGCGCGTGGTCCATCAGAAAAAAAAATGAAAATGTAAAAAATATTTCACCGTTTGTTCGCTTTTCTTTTATTTGAACAAAAATTTTAATGAAATATTAAACCAAGAAAATGGTGTATATTTTTACATTTTGTTGCATATTCTATGAACAGTCAATCAAAAAGTGGGGGGGGGACATCTGATATGCTGTCCCCTCCAGTCTAAAAAGTGAGGGGGACATGTCCTTGAGCCAAATTAATAAGTAAAGAAACAAGTTTTTATGTTCCAAATGGGTTTGTCTTCAGTGATAAGTTGTAGAAAGAAAAGGCTGGGACTTTGTGGTGATTGACAACATACATAGAGCGAAAACCTGCAAAAGTAGCGCTACTCGCGAACAAGTTGTTGTCGCCTATGCTATATTATACAAATAATGAATGTTTATTGAGTCCAATGGTGCGAATACTTTCATGAGTTGAAAGATGGAATGTTCTATTCAACGAGGCGAAGCCGAGTTGAATGGAACATTCCATCTTTCAATGAATGCAAATGGAGGTAGTGCTATAACCTGGTGCTTCGTAATCGTAGAACCATGTAGAACTTCCTCCCATAGTAGAACGTACACCATCAAAGATCGTGCTTCTGAGCGAGGACAAAATCAGGATCGTTTTATTTTCCAGGAAAGAAGCTTCTCATGAGCCAAAAATTGGAAAAAAAGAATATGTAGTACTGTTCGTTTTAATGTAGGTACATATTTCTTATTGTAAAAAAAAAGTAAAATGTACGCTTCATTATATTGATTTCGTCAAGATTCCAGGGGGATTTGAACCTCAGATCACTGGCTTGGTAAGAAACACGGTAAACCGCGGTGCCATCGGATCTTCAACACGGTTGGAGTGATTTTATTTATTATATTATAACTGTATATATTTAATAAAAATAATTTCAAGATGACGTGACATATAAAATTACTTCATTGTGCACAACTTCAATACCCAAAGAGTCAACATCTGAAGAAAATTTGAAAATCGGACGTTTATTTTGGGAGATATGGTGGTAACAAGATTGCCTAATTAAATATTCATGTCATTATAACTCAGCTAATTGATTAAATAATTAAACAGTATAACATTTAGCCAATAACTCATGTACTAAGGTTCGATTCAATATAGGACTCAGGTCTGTCATTTCTACCGTTTCTAAGATTACGGCGTAACAAAAATCGTGCGTTAAACCTATGGCATTTAGGGAGAAACAAAGAAAACACGTTTCTAAAACGTTTTGAAAAACTCAGCGATTTCAATAGCTGTTCCGACCGCTACGTCGGAACAGCTAATAACTAGACATTAGGTGTTTATGAACAAACATAAAGCTGTTCTGAGTAGTTTTGTTTTGATTAGCACTCAAGAACTTTAAAGTAGGTCTGACTAAGAGGTAGAAAACCTTTCACCTTTTCCATGCACTTATTTTGACTTGAAATGTACCTATCAAAACCTAAACCTAAAAGTAACCTTCAATCTGGTGCTGAGTCTAAAACTGAACAGGTCTCTCAAGTTAGTACGTAAAGTGAACAACCCATATCATGTATCAAGGAACTGATCTCACAAATTAGTACGCAGAGCGATATAACCCTGTATTTTATCATATACAAGAAACAGGTCCCATAAGTTAGTTTGCATTGTGTACGCAAAGTGAACTACCTGTCATATCAAGGAACAGCTTTCAAAAGTTAGTACGTAAAATGAAATAAGCCTCATATCAAATAACAGGTCTCACAAGTTAGTACGTAAAGAGAACAACCTCTCACATCAAGGATTAGAACTCACAAACTAGTACATAAAGCGAAATAACCCTGCCATATAAAGGAGCAGGTCTCATAAGTTAGTACTGAAGTGTACGTAAAGTGAACTACTGCTATGCACTGCGCCGCATTTTGAATAAACTACATCATCAAACGGGAAGACAGTAACAACGGTTCGCCTGACGTAAAGTAAATGGATTTTATCTTAGCTTAATTTAGGCTGTGTGTTTAATCTACACCAAAAGATGGACTTTTTGAATTTTCAGGGTCTTCGTTCAAAGACATTGTATTGGGACAACTTTGATCCCATACTCGTAACTTATGTATAAAAGTGCCGTGTTGCATGACTGCTTTCTATGGTTTATTGTGTTACACAATGAAGCACACTAAAAATACAACTTCGGAGTCTAGACTTTATGATGTACATTTAACCATTGCGCTCATGGTTTCACCATTGGTATTGTCATTAAATTCGGTTGCAATATGCCGTCTGATACCTTCAATCCATACATTTTGTTTTGATCAGGTTAATTGTGCCCGGATATATGCTTTGCTGAATGTACGGGGGTGGTTGTGGGGACAACCCACTATTATCCTTTAGATTTGAAAACGTGAGTTATTATTTCATCTTCGACGAAGGTACTATTCTCATCTAGCTAAATGTAATAGGGTTAAAAAGTGATGCCATTGACACTATATTGCATTTACATGTATATTGTACATGTAGTTTTGGTTTAGAAGCAGTTTGAAACAGAATTCTTCTTTTTTTCCTTCGAAATGAAGTCAGATTGATTTAGCTTGCTTGTTAAAAGAAAACCACTCGAAAATGTTGGGGGGGGGGGTCCCGCTACCAATACGCCAATTAGTTAAAATTAATCTCATTTGACTCTCGCAAATTAGACAGTTGGCAGCTCAAAGTTCAAAAATTTGAGCGGGTTTTCAAGCGCATGTACATGCACTATTATGTACAGTCGACTCTCGTTAATACGAGGTCCGCCGGACTGGCCCGTTTTCCTCGTATCATCCGAACCTCGTCTTAAACACAGCGCACTATTTACACGTACATGTACTGTATACACAGAACGTCATAGTGCATGCACTACACACGTGTCTAGGCTAGAACGGAGCGGTTGGCTTCCTAGTACAGTTCTTACGAGCATCCTGTACACAAAAATATCAATGATAAATGCAATTTTGTTGACTATGATCATAGAAATTTAATATTTTGTATAACTGAAAATAAAAATCATAGCAAAGTCATGTCAAACTTGCTGTTCATGTGACCATGATGTGACAGATTCGGTACTGCGTAGCGCCTATGCTGAACGTTGTTTTCGCTGGTAGCCGCTAGACGTGTAGGCGAAGTAGTAATTCAAGCATAAGTTACCAGCGTAATGTTTTGATTTTCGGATCGGACGTAACCGTGTAGCCGGTCCGATCCGAAAAATAGTTTGGCAAAACGCATGTAATTTCAGAAACTTGGCTGACTGAACGGTAAGCTTTTATTTACGTAACAATATTTTTCCGATCGCGCTATAAAAGTATGAAAAACAATACATTTTGTCATCACGGGGCCGCAAAAATACCTCGTAATATCCGTGTTCTCGTTACGACCGTGCTCGTATCTTCCGTTTTTTAAGACATAGAAACACGCATGGGACAGTTCGGGACCGATGAAATACCTCGTATTAACCGGCGTCTCGTATCTTCCGAGCTCGTATTAACGAGAGTCGACTGTACATACACATGTCGGTATCCGATGCGTGTTTGCATGGCCAGCCATTAAAGACTGTCTGGACGAGTTTGTTTTAACTTATTGTTTTCACTATAGAACATTCGTAAATGATGTTTTGCGTTGCTACCTGCTTCGGTATTAATAATTTCATGAACAAACATATCTTTAGCGTAAACGACATTTTTTTTTCCTGTTTTGGATGCGTATGTTGCCTTAGAATTAACATTACCTTCGGCAAATGTTCATCCGTCGACCTACACAAAATATTGTGACCGTGGCAATAGGCAAAAACCATCTTCTCAAAAAACCTTTATAAATAGATAACTAACATTTCTAGAGGAACGATAGGTACATCCTTAAAAAAAATGTTCAGTGAAAAAAAACACGGGATGAACGATATATGTAATGTCTGCGTGGAATTAGGGTCATGTCTACTGTCTCAAACTCATGGACAGGTTCAGGAACTGGATCATGTTAACCTATGGCAAAATGTTACTACCCCCTGCTAAGTTCCGCTGATAACATCTTAGTGCATGACACAACAGGGCTTTAGTAACAGATTATAATTTTGATTTGATTTTGATTTAAATTCCGGTCTATGCTATTGTACTAAAATCATAACTGTAACTTGAATATGTTCTTGTTGGGCTAAAACAGTAAATATGGGATATGACTTTATTGTTAATTTTGTCTCTTCACCCCTATGAACAATGTAAATTCCCCCCTTTTTCAACTCAGCTCTAATTCCTGCCCTATTGTAACCCCCTGCCAATTTGTTTGGGGTTTTACATTCACGCTGTCGCATTCACACTCCATTCGTTGATACACACGACGCTAAGAGCTATAGACAATTCTTCTCAAATAGTCTGAACGAACTTAGACTCGTGTAAGTCGGCGTACGTAAAGACTTTTTGTACAATATACAAAAGACGCAACAACACTAGTCATAAGTATGACTAAGGCCGTGTCCGAAACGGCGACTTCGGCTACAGCTACAGCTAGATCAGCGCGTCTGCCAGTGTTGAAGAATAGGCAGACGCGGGCAATCTAGCCGTAGCTCTAGCCGAAGTCGCCGTTTCGGACATGGCCTCAGACTTGACACTTTTTAGATACAGTATGCACATTTTTTCGACAATACAAATCTTATTTTACGCTGTACTCGATCCGTGAATTTTGCCCGGGAATCCAAAATTGTTCTACTGACAATGTTTTAATAAGTTTTAATGTCAGAAGGTCTTACCGTGGATGTTCCTACCTCCATGGTCTTACTAAGAGGTAGAACCGTTCACCTTTGGCATGCACTTATTTTGACTTGAAATGTGCCTATCAAAACTAAGCCTACATATAACCTTTATTCTGATACTGAGTCTACAACTGAGCATGTCTCACAAGTTAGTACGAAAAGCGAACAACCCCTTGTGTACATAAAGTGAACTACTGCTCATGCACTGCGTCGCATTTTGAATAAATTACATCATCAAACGGGAAGACAGTAAACACAGTTTGCCCGACGTAAAGTAAATGGATTTCATCTTGGCTTAATTTATGTCGTGTGTTTAATCTACACCATCAGATGAACTTTTTGAACTTTCAGGGTTTTCGTTCAAAGACATTGTATTGGGACAACTTTGATCCCATACTTGTAACTTATGTAAAAAAGTGCCGTGTTGCATGACTGCTTTCTATGGTTTATTGTGTGACACAATGACGCACACTAAAAATACAACTTCGTAGTCTAGACTTTATGATGTACATTTAGGCATTATGGTTTCACCATTGGTATTGTCATTAAATTTGGTTTCGATATGGGGAGGGTGGGGAGGTAGAAGGGAACAATGGGTGGAGAAGGGGTTGGGGAGGGGAGGATTGGGTTGGAAGGGGGTGGGGAAGAGGGTGGGGAGGTGCAAGAAGGGGAGGATGGGTGGGGAGGGGTGGGGGAATGGGTGGGGGAGGAGGGGGCAAGGGGTGGGGGAAGGAGGGGGCAAGGGGTGGGGGAAGGAGGGGAAAAGGGTGGGGAGGGTTGGGTTGGAAGGGGAGGGGTGGGGGAAGAGGGAGGGGAGGTGCAAGAAGGGGGAGGATGGGTGGGAAAAGGAGGGGGCAAGGGGTGGGGGAAGGAGTGGGGGAAGGGGTGGGGAGAGTTGGGTTGGAAGAGGAGGAGGGGTAGGAGAAGATGCTGGGTGGGGAGGAGGGATGGGGAAGAGGTTTCATGGGGTGGGATGGGATGAAGTGGTGGGGACGGTGGGGGTCCCCATACATGAAAGTGGCAACACACCAAGTTTAGAGATAATATGCCATGTCCTTCAAACAAAGTTTGGAGTTGATATGACAAGTCCTAGTCGAGGTATTGCTCAGACAGCATTTCTTTTGTTTTAGCCATAATGACCTTGACATTTGACTGGGGGGAGGGTCCACAAACAATAGACTTTTGAGGGACCCAAAGACCAATCCACAAACCAAGTTTGCAGTTAATATGCAAAGTCCATCTCAAGTTATCAAGTGTTTTAGCCATAATGACCTCGACATTTGACCTAAGGGGTATCAATAGTGACAGGCTTCTGGGGAGAATCCCATGACCAATCCAAACACCAAGTTTTGAGTTGACATTTGAGTCCTCCTTGAGTTACAATTTGCATGCAAGCACACACACACACACACACCCAGCACCCCAACACGCACGCACACACGCACGCACAACCACACACACTCGGAAGGACATGTCGGAAACAGTATGCCCCTTCGGTGGCTTCGCCAACCGCGGGGCATAATAATTAAAGCTAAATGCTGTTGTATCTAAATTGTAATTGTAAAACTTTGTGTGCCCTTTAATACCGATCGAGTATCAATACGCTTATTCAGAATTAATTCGCTTATTCTGAATCATTTCGCTCATTCGAAATCAATTTGCTTATTCAGAATCATTTTGCTCATTCGTAACCATTTCGTTTAGTTATTCGTAAGGATTTCGCCTGTTGATAAAGATTGTGAAGTTTCTTTAATTACACTTAACACTACATCATTCAGTGATTAACCACAACATGCATACATGTCAGTACCATTTTAATGTTCATTCATGTGTATGCCGTGTAAACTTCCAAATCTCGGACAGGTGTATTCATCCGTGCAGTTGCTTTTAAGGAATGGCTTATTCGGAATGAATTTGCTTATTCAAAATCAAATCGCTTATTTTTTGTTAAAGTTTTGAGCTTCCTGTGTGGACCGGAAGTAAAGGTCAAAGTGAGGTCATCTTTAAAATAAAATTTTTGCATTTGTTGTAAGCTACAAAACAACAGTAACTATACGACTTTATGACATGTGGTGTAGGGGATATGATTTTTTAAAGGAATAAGCGTCGAATTGCCGTACTTCGACACCTGATGACGTCACAGTAAAAAAAATTGTGTTATTGCTTTTTCTAATAAATTTCATAAAGAACACGATGGTAAAAAAAAATTCCATTCAATGTATTTTCAGGAAAACCCTAAACCTACGTAGGAATTACAGTACATGTTGCTCATGTACAAATCGAATGGGCTGTGCACAAAGCAATGGGCCCTCTACCGGTTAGGAATCGAATATCAAGGATCAGAAGTGCATTGCATATGCATTAACCCATCCTGTTAATAGATTCCTTTGTGTTGCAAATACATGTTTAAACAAAAGCGAAAAAATGTCTCTTTAAGGTGAACATTTATCATTAATTGTCACACTAAGAACGAACAGGTTTCATAAACGCATTTAAAAGTTCCAAGAAATTTTGCTTTTTAATGCAACCGATGGAGATGCACCATTGTGTCCCATTTCATCGTTATTTCTAACTTTCATGTTGCCATTTTTAAGGGTATTTTACAATTAGTTTATTCACAAAAAGTGGACAGAATTTAAAATGTTATACTCTGCCATAAACATTCTTTTCTTTAATGATTTTTAATATTATGTCAAGCCAAAGTGCTATCTTCTCACAAATTCTTTTAACAAGCAAATTTGGGGATTCACAATTCATTGTTTTAAACAAAAATAAAACAAGTAGCTCCCTGAGATGACATCACTGCAACAGCACCCTCGGTAGTCAAGATAAGAGGGGATTTTTTTTTTTTATTTACCCAAATTCAGGTCCTTTAACAAAAACAAAAACAAAAACAAGGAACGTTTCGCTGCACTTTGTTTCACTGTTATTGAGTACTGCAAAACTCTGCGGAAAGAAAAGATGTTAAGAAATTCTAAAATGATAGTCTTTATCAACTGAAATTGATTCTAAAGCCAAAACAAACTTGAAACAAACCAAATTATACTGTGCTTGCTAACTACAGACTGGTACAAAAGATGCTTAGTAGTTCTACACCATTTACACTTTCATAACTTAGAGTTAGATTTTGAACTGCCACAAAAAAAGTGATCATGCCAAAATACTCCAAACTGTTTAATAGATTAATTTTTTCCTTGCTTTACTCATCAGAGTGAAATTCCATAAATCCATAGTACATGTAGGGGTGTAACAATACATTTAAGATAAACATGATAAAGAATGCTATTATACAGCATTGCGATAACTGCATTTTGACAGTAATGGGTAGGCATACCCAGAGTTGTGGGGACTTTTACACAGTGGAACAATGAAATGAACCGTTGTGCATTGTGATATAGGTGATCATATCATACTGGGTATGAAACTTATTGACATATATTTCCAAAGGTTGAAATTGACTAAATTTTATGATGGCCCACAGAGGTGGTCATGCCAAAATGTTACTATTCCTCATTAAATATGGGACTTTTTACATGTACTTGTACACTTTTCAAACCTATGGCAAACTGATTCCAGAGTGTTGCTTGTAAAAGTGTTGTGATCCACATTTAATTTGTGAAATGTTTATTAGACCATCAACTCATGATAAATTGAAAGAGTAAATAAACATTAGTATTGGGTAACCAAATATCTTTGTTTCATAATTAATGTACATATTCCTTTAGCTTGTCTTTTTAGCCTTCGGTATCATACAATTTTCTAAACCCCATGAGTTGGGAAGCTGTTGATGTTTTTAAATCCTAAAATGAAATCCTAAACACTGATTCAGACTCAAAGAACAACCAATACATGTTTCCGATAAACAATCCGTTTGTGCATTTGATGTTGAGGGTTCAGTCACCGAGAGTCCAG
This sequence comes from Pisaster brevispinus, assembly GCA_023634235.1. Taxonomy (NCBI): domain Eukaryota; kingdom Metazoa; phylum Echinodermata; class Asteroidea; order Forcipulatida; family Asteriidae; genus Pisaster; species Pisaster brevispinus. The sequence continues at coordinate 7,972,735 of JAMKCF010000018.1, forward strand.
CACTTGATGGTCCAGCTGTTGATGGATCAATCCTTCATCCAGTCTTCCAGATTTCCTTATGGAAAAAAAGCAAAATGTTACAATCTATTGAAAACAAATTAAAAAGTTACCAAAAAATTCATAAACCCGCATTGTTTTTCCCTTGGGGGGGGGGGGGCATTGGAAAGGATGATCAATCACCTAACTACGTGGTGTTCTATAGCTGTATCTCGCAACTCGCGTTATTGAATCTTAAGTTAGGTTTTAATCTTGCACTCACGTTATCAAATCTCACAGATTTCAAACCCTTCCCTTTTTTATTGATTAACTCTGATGTCGAAACAAAGAAATGACCATGAAGGGATGGAAGAAGCTCGCCACTCTATTTTACAGAGGGATTGATTAACATTGCCATTGTTCAATGACATGAGGGCGAACATTGACACCTCAGATGCTCAGTGTCTGGTAAAATGTACCCATAAGTTAATAAAAAAAAACTAATTTTGTTGTTATGGGGGGGGGGGTGTTGGAAAGGTGATTCATCCACTAACCTCTATTTCACTGTGACTAGGACCAATACTTAAATAGGAAATTTAAAATATTTCTTATGGGCAAGAAACAAAGATGGGAAAGATTTCCGTAGCCAAAGGGGATTTATTCAATTTTTTAATTGATGTTGAACTTCCTTTCTCTTGTACCTGATTAAATATTCCTGGTGAGGAATTGGTAGCTGAAACCATAGAGCAAGGTCCTTGCTCTATGCTGAAACGCTAAACTTGGATGGAAAAACAAGTTGCAAGTGGATTTGTCACTCACTCAGGACATTTTTTTTTCTGGGGGGGGGGGGGTCTTCTAATAATTCCCATGTATTGTATTTTGTAACAAAGAAAGGATCAATGAAGGGGTGGAACAAGCTCGCCACTCTATCTTAAACAAAGGGATTTATAGCATTGTCCTTGTTTAGTGACATGACGGTGAACACCATCATTGACACAGGCTCACGGTGTGTAAGGATCATTCCGTACTGCCCAATCGAGTTTGCCTAGTATCCGGACAAGGAGTTTCTGATCATTCATAAGTCACTTACCCGTGGAATTTTCCTTCTTGTCGTCCGTTTGGCCATTTCACTTTCTAGCTTTTCAGCTTGAATCCCTGACTACGTTCTGGCAATTTTGGAGGCCTTCAGTGTTGACTAAATTAACTCAAACCACACCCTTTTCGGGGTGATTCGCTGGCCCGAGTTCGTTGCTCAAACTTCAAAGACGCTTGCAAGGATAAGTCCTCCATGCAAGGACGTGTCCCATGATGCGTTAAAAAATAAACTTCCCTAAGTCTTCCACCGTGAAGAGTCTGTGTATTATGTACAAAATACGCAACAACATCCCTCGTATACGGGACTGGGACTTGATCAAATTTAGAATCTTACAGCCATGGGTTTTGTACACAGTTACAAAACGCGCATTAAATGACGTCATGGTGACGTCGTCCGGCATTTTAGGCCAGCAAACAGTTTTACAGTATCCAACAAGTATATAATCGAAAAAAGTTTGACGATCAGACGTATACTTTTTGAGATATGTTGGTCTCAAGAGATTGGCTAATTAAATATTCATGTCATTAAACTGAGTAAATTAATTAATTAAGTTTTAAAAAGTTAATTACATTTTACTATAGCTTCATGACCTAAGCTTTAATATGATGTATGATCTGACTATTTTTTACTAAGCCTAGTATGACTTTAGGAGGTAACAAAATGCATGTACAAAACCTATGGCATTTTGGTGGAAATAAAGAATAATAATAAGAAAAACAAATAAAAATCCTGACGAAAACAATAGCTGTTCCGACTCCTACGTCGGAACAGCTAATAATAATAATAAAAATAATAAAAATCTCGATGAAAACAAAACCTGTTCCGACAGTAAGTCGGAACAGCTAATAAAAAAATAAAGCTCCTTTTAAATGTTAGTGACAAGGTGCACTTTACAAATATGTATTGAGGTCAATAAGTAATTGCACATTTGCCAAGTCTTTGTTCAAGACCAGGGCCCAATCTTATGAGCTGCTGAAAACATTTTTTGCCTAGCAAAAATAAATAGGATAGCAATCACAGATTGTTCATTAAACATGGGCCCAATTTCATAGAGCTGCTTAAGCAGAAAATATTGCTTAACAATTTTCTGCTAAGCAGAAATGAGCAGGATACCAGTCATAAATTGTACTTGTGGTATGCTGGTTTGGCTGGTAAATTCTGGTAAACATAATTTTGTTGTGCTTAGCTACTTTTTGTGCTTAAGCAGCTTTATGAAATTGGACCCAGGGCCCAATTTTATGAGCTGCTTAAGCAGGAAACATTTTTTGCCTAGTAAAAATAAATAGGATAGCAATCACAGATTGTTCACTAAACATGGTATTTTGGCTGGTAACCTTATTCTGGTAAGCATCATTTTGTTGTGCTTAGCTAAGTACTTTTTGTGCAAAGCAGTATGAAATTGGGCCCTGTTCTCAACGTTAATGGCTTCCTTTAAAGGCTTAGTTAAACTCACGTAGATCACATCAGTGTAAACAGTTCACGGTGGTTGTAGAACTCAACAGGCCACAGTGCCATATTGCTTCTTTCTGCAGATATTAAAGAAGAAAACAGAAAAAAACATCATTACATTAGTTCATGACAATAGTACTAGAACCCACGCAGTCAGGTAGGGACTGAAAACCCAATCCACATAACATAGTGCCCCCAGCATGATTATTCGAACAGGGGTCCCAGAGGTGGAAGGCGAGAGTAAAGATACAACTTCGCCCACCCAACACGCCGATGATCATGGGAGTGGTAAGCATACGCAGTGTATTCGCTCCAACCGGGTGACTGAAACTGAAAAAGTGAAATTGAAACACACATAGCCACAGACTACTCCTAGAACTATGGTTTGTTACGCTATCGTCTCCACGAACCTCATAAAATAGAGTGACATGTACAAAATCCTATACGAAATTTTTGCCCTTCACATTTACATGCCTACAGCTTTTTTTAAAATCTGTTTTTTTTTTGTGTGCCAGAATTAGGCTGTATTTGTTCTTTGTACTCTCATTGAGCGAGTGGAATTTCTGGACCAGTGCAACGCTCAATTTGAATTGGAGTACAAAGAACAAATACAGCCTAATTTTGGCAAGATCAGATTTTAAAAAAAAGCTGTAGTGTAGGCATGTAAACGTGAAGAGCAAAAAGTTCCAAATAGGATCTTTTAGTTTTACATGCCACTCTATGACTCATGAATATGAATATGATGTATGATGAGGTTCGTGGATACAATAGGCTATATTTTATAGCGGAACGAGCCTCACAGTCACACTCACAGTTCTTGGAGTACTGTAGCCACAGACCAAGACTGAGGGAGCGATAGACTTTCTTTTCTTTGCTCACTAGACACTAGCATAGGATCTACATACTGTACATACAGACAGACTAAGTGAATGGAGAGATCAATGGATAATCAATTGCAATGCTCACCCATCCGCACCGCATCTATCCGCATAATTTCAGTTCCTGCTGGGCATTTTGGGGGTTTTTCAAGAAGAATAGATTTAAGATTGCACTGCTCAACAACCGATCCTTTCAACTTCGTCTCCTTTTTGACGATTGATTCCTGATCATAAAACTTTCCCCTAGAAAGCTACTGGCTTGTAGATCACCCTACCGCAGAAATCTGCAAGGAAAACCTCACTACCTTTGCTTAAAAATCGAATCTTTTTTGAGAGTAAACATTATCAACTTCTCTACCAACTTCTTCACAGGTCGTACAAACCATACCTCCATGTACAAACGAACTCAAACCTACAACGTTGCTGCTTTGCTGTTCAACGTTATACGCTCGAGGGATCGAGCACCATTTTGCATACGACGTGACAACTACACTTTGTCGGGTTCCTTTTACAACTGTAGTGTGATCGAATGCCACGATCTATTTATAGTTGTTCCGTCCCAACTTGATGATCGTCCCAACTATAGTTGGGACTGGTCCCAACTTGAGTGTTAAAGTTGGGACGTCCCAACTATAGTTGGGATCGCAGTGCACACAAAGCACCCCCATGAATAAACTAAAAACATAATAGTAAGTATCAATCATAGTATGAAGTTTTTAAGACCACTTTCCCTTGAGAATATTTAAGATTAATTAGAATTTTGTTTTTCGGAGAGAAGGGAAACTAAAATGCGTAGGCCTACTGAGAGACCATAGAGGTAGAAAAGAAAGGGGTCGTACTAATTAGCGTCAACAGGCCCATTTCACGACAACTCAAAGACAACTCAAGACAACTCAAGACAACAAGTTTAAAATACCATCAAATACAATGGTTGTAATCAGAGTGTATCTGGAAACACGTTTAAAACTGACTGGAACCAACGTGCATACATATTTTTCACGGGAAAAATGTTTTTTTTTCGTAAAAATAGTCAACTTTCTCCGTCTGTAGAATTGGCCGACGTGATGCTCAATGACATTGGACCGCACTATTACACTACAGGTAAGTCCAATTTGACTATTTTTACGAAAAAAAAAAAAATTTCCCATGAAAAATATGTATGCACGATGGTTCCAGTCAGTTTTAAACGTGTTTCCAGATACACTCTGATTACAACCATTGTATTTGATGGTATTTTAAACTTGTTGTCTTGAGTTGTCTTGAGTTGTCTTTGAGTTGTCGTGAAATGGGCCTGTTGACGCTAATTAGTATGACCGAAAGAAAGCGTCACCCCCGGCATGGCAGCACTCAGCATAATTAATGAGGCTGCTGGTAGCCTGTGCTGTCCGCTGTCAGAACCCTCTAAAACACTATTTACACTGAATTAGCGGTCCATTGTGAGCGATATACTATCATTCCAAACCAGTTTGGACATGAGTTTGTACAGAGCTGAGACCCGGGTTTGAAATAAAGAATCTTGTTAATTATTCGCCGATCGCATCACGACCCATGATCGATCACGGTGTCCTGTTGAAGTCTATGGGCGATCCTAACTATAGTTGGGACGTCCCAACTTTAACACTCAAGTTGGGACCAGTCCCAACTATAGTTGGGACAATTGTCAAGTTGGGACGGAACATAGTTATTGGGGGACAGGCTGGTTTATTATTACGTGCCAAGTGTTTACGGCTGTTTTGTGAAATCAATTAACCCAGCTCGTGCAAGTTGCGCGGAACTTTGACTAAACCCAGGGGGAGGGCGCTGTTGGCCTACTTGATCATCTTCTTGAAATTTTGACTTCGATTGGGGAAACCCCCGTGTTTACGTTGCTATGATTTTCTGCACACCCATTCCAAAAATTGCCCAGAAGATGAACGAAAATGACAAAATAGCTGGAAAACTGCGTACTGGCTACTCAAATTGTTGATGAGAATTCTGCAAAATTCACTGTGTAGGCCTATATAAAAAAATGTTATTAATTTATTCAGTTTCTTTCATTGAAGAGTTTAACATGATGATGTAATTGAGAAGACATCACCGTAATTCTTTTTAATAAAAAGGGGGTTTCTGCAGATGTTACAAAATATGTCATTTTTGTGAAAAGTGTGGCCAGGTTAAATTTCCTCTGTATATAATTATACATGTATTGCTTTCTCACAAGTTATAAATATGATGTTGGTATCCTGTGTATGTGTTCCCTGAATTGACCATATTTTTGACCGCATGAGGGCGCTGTCATCAGGGAGGGTTCAATTTAAGACTTAATACTTTTTAAGGATCCGCAGACACCCTGTTTAAACACACAGTTTTGCAACAGTTTCTCTCCATGTTGGTATCCTAATAGTCTGTCGGCTGTCACTGTACGGAGACAATCCACAAGACTGCAAGGCTTGTACAGTAGTAGCACTACCAGCTTTTCTGTTTTTGCAAGACTAGAATCAAAATAGAGAGAGAGAGAGCAAAGGAAACAACATAGTTTATATAACTGTTTTATTTGAACACGCGAAAAGTCCACTGCTCTTAACCCCTCAGCCTTGGTGACACACTACAGTGATATTTAATTTGGTTCAAAACAAAAAACAAAAAATTTAACAAATTTAATGCCACAAAACTTTCATTCAAGAATCAGCGGAATTTATACATGCTTTGTTCTACAAAGTTAGACATACTCATGCTTTTCCAGACCTCTTCTGGAGTGCGGATTTTCTCATGCAGTCATGAAGCTAATTTTCTTCTACGTATTTTTCAAAAAAAATGTCACAATTTGTTTTATTCCATGTGTATTCTGATGTTACCCTTAAGTTTGAAGTCTTTCAAAAAATAACACAAACAAATGTTTTCACTTCAGTGTGAAGTCTTTGGTGCTCTAAAAACATTATTACAAACGTCATATACACAAATTCATTCGATGACTTCCAAGTGTGGGTTACTTCATGTTTTTCCAGCTTGCCCTTTTCTGAGTAGGTTGCTCCACATAAATAAATGTCTTCTTTACAGAAATCTGGTCTGTAAAAGGTTATAATGACTCTTTTTTACACCTCGGTAATACAGAGTGTTATTGTTCGTGATTGTGTTGTCTGGTATAATAGGGCCAGGAAAACAGACAAAGACACACTCAAAAGGGTAGTTAAACAAGCTTCTAAGATTCTGGGAGTAGATATAAACTTGGACGAAATCTGCCAGGAGAGGGCACTAGCCAAAGCTCAGGGTATAGACCTTTATCATGGTGCGGCCATCGTGATTTTCTCCTATTCAGCTCGATGTAACCAAACCGAGGCTGGAAGGAAAAATAATCTGGTACCTTTTTTGTACAGTGAATATTAGCATCCAATACTGTTACTGGATACAGGGAACATGACCAAGATGGCGGCAGCATGATAAAGGTCTATACTAGGAAATGATGATCATCCCCTCAATAAATACTATAATATGCTTGGCAGTGGTAGAAGATGGCAATCAGTAAGGACCAGAACAAGCAGATACTCTAATTCATTTGTCCCCTATTCCGTCCGTCTTCTTAATGATCAGCATACAAGTTAATGTGTGTCTATTGTATGTCTTTGGTAGTTGTTTTAATCAGATTTTCAGATATTTTTATTGTACCTACAATGCCTGCTTGTTTGTTTTTATTGTTTATTGTTTATCAATCTTTTTATCTTGTTGCATGTAACGAAACAATTTTCCTTTTTGGACTAATAATAATAATAAAGAATAAATAATAATAAAGAATAAAAATAAATTAATTTTAAAGCTACCTGCAAATTTGTTCTTATTGATTTGAGTATGGTAAAAAACATGTCAACTACATGGTTAATCCTAGCCAATAGCCATGGACACTATGTAGGCGTTGCCTGAAATGGTAATTTAATTAAGATTAATGCGCCAGTGTGAGGAGGCTGATGGTCTGGGTATGTTTGTGTGAAAAGGCTTATCCACAAATGTAACAGATTCTCTCCAGCAGTGTGTCAGGGTGATGGGCAATCAGGTGAATTTTCCGTGAGAATGCCTCTCCACAAATGGCACAAACAAATGTTTGTCTCCAGTATGGAATCTCTGGTGAAATTTAGACTCCCATCTTAAGAGAAGGCTTTTCCACAAATGTCACAAACAAATGACTTCTCGCCGGTATGGACATGCAGGTGGAGGGTGGTCAGGTTATGTTTATTCAAGCATGCTAGTCCAAAAATGTGACAAATAAATTATCTCCAGAGTGGACTCTCTGGTGACCACTAAGAGTCTCTTTTTGAGAAAATGCTTTTTCACAAATGTCAAAAACAAATGTTTTTTCTCCCATGTTGACTGGCTAATGATCTGTGAGCCATTGTCTTTGTGAGAAGGATTTTCCACAAGTGTCATATCATAAACAAATGGTTTGCTCCAGTGTGGACTCTCTGGTGACAACTTAGACTCCCTTTTTGCAGATTGAAAGGCATGAAAACGGTTTCTCTCCAATGTGGAAGATCTGATGAGTGGTAAAAATTGTTTTTTCACGGAAAGGCATTTCCACAAATACCTCAAACAAAATGGCTTCTCTTCATTGTGAACATGGCTGTAATAAAAAATCAAATACAATTTTAAAAGATACTTTGCAAAATTGTTTATACATGTAAATTGAGAAAGATCATCACATCTTCAATAAATACATTGTTACCCTAAGGCACAGAGCAATAGGTATGTGTTGCCCAAAATGGTAGTTTTACAAACTCAATGACACAAATCTTTCCTTACAGTATCATCAGAATTGATAACGGCTTTGTGGCTTTGCTCAAATGGTGGACACGCTACAATGCTTTCTGAAGACGACCTCTTTTAGAAAAAATGTAACAGATTTCTTAATTTGTAAACATGGTTTCTCTCCAGTGTGGCACGGTGATGGGCATTCAGGTTTTTTTCAGGAGGTGGCTTCTCCAGGAAACAAATGTTTCTCACCATTGTGAACTCGCTGGTGACAAATAAGACTCCCCTTTTGAAAAAATGCTCTTCCACAAATGTCACAAACAAATGATTTTTCTCCGGTGTGGACTCTGTGGTGATTACTTAAAACCCATTTGAAGGAAAAAGCTTTTCCACAAATGTCACAAACATAAGGTTTCTCTCCAGTGTGGACTATCTGATGCGCTGTCAGTGTGGATTTTTGTGAGAAGGCTTTTTCACAAATGTCACAAACAAATGGTTTCTCTCCCGTGTGGATGCGCTGATGTTTTGTTAGGTAATGTCTTTGTGCGAAGGCTTTTCCACAAATGTCACAAACAAATGGTTTATTTCCTGTGTGGACAGGCCGATGGACAGTCAGGCTGTTTTTATGTGAGAAGGCTTTTCCACAAATGTTACAAACATAAGGTTTCTCTCCAGTGTGGACTATCTGATGCGCTGTCAGTGTGGATTTTTGTGAGAAGGCTTTTTCACAAACATCACAAACAAATGGTTTCTCTCCAGTGTGGACACGCAGATGGACAGTCAGGTAATGTTTTTGCGAAAAGGCTTTTCCACAAATGTTACAAACATTTGCTTTTTCTCCAGTGTGGACACGCTTATGAACAGTCACATCGTGTTTACGTGAGAAGGCTTTTCCACAAATATCACCAATGAATTCTTTCTCTCCAGAGTGGACACACTGATGGCCAGTCTGACTGTGTTGGTGTAAGAAGGCTTTTCCACAAATGTTGCACAAAAAAGGTTTATCCCTTGTGTGAACAAGCTGATGGGTGGTCAGGCAATGTTTTTGTGAAAAGGCTTTTCCACAAATGTCACAAACAAATGGTTTCTCTGCAGTGTGAACACGTTGATGGGTGGTCAGGCCCTGTTTTTGTGAAAATGCTTTTCCGCAAAACTCACAGACAAAAGGCTTCTCTCCAGTGTGAACAAGCTGATGGGTGGTCAGGAAAAGTTTTTGTGAAAAAGCTTTTCCACAAATGTCACAAGCAAATGGTTTCTCTCCAGTGTGGACACGCTGGTGTATGACCATGTATCGTTTATGAGAGTAGGCTTTTCCACAAATGTCACAAACAAATGGTTTGTTTCCTGTGTGGACACACAGATGGACAGTCAGGCTGTTTTTATGTGAGAAGGCTTTTCCACAAACGTCACAAACAAATGGTTTCTCTCCAGTGTGGACACGCTTATGAACAGTCACATCGTGTTTACGTGAGAAGGCTTTTCCACAAACGTCACAAACAAATGGTTTCTCTGCAGTGTGAACACGTTGATGGGTGGTCAGGCCCTGTTTTTGTGAAAATGCTTTTCCGCAAAAGTCACAGACAAAAGGCTTCTCTCCAGTGTGAACAAGCTGATGGGTGGTCAGGAAAAGTTTTTGTGAAAAAGCTTTTCCACAAATGTCACAAGCAAATGGTTTCTCTCCAGTGTGGACACGCTGATGGATGGTCACGTCATATTGACATCGGAAGGCTTTTCCACAAATGTCACAAACAAATGGTTTGTTTCCTGTGTGGACACGCAGATGGACAGTCAGGCTGTTTTTATGTGAGAAAGCTTTTCCACAAAAATCACAAACAAATGGTTTCTCTCCAGTGTGGACACGCAGATGGACAGTCAGGCTGTTTTTATGTGAGTAGGCTTTTCCACAAACGTCACAAACATATGCTTTTTCTCCAGTGTGGACACGCTTATGAACAGTCACTTCATATTTACGTGAAAAAGCTTTTCCACAAATATCACAAATGAATTCTTTCTCTCCAGTGTGGACAGTATGCTGGTGTATGACCATGTATCGTTTTTGAGAGTAGGCTTTTCCACAAATGTCACAAACAAAAGCTTTTTCTCCAGTGTGGACACGCTGATGATCTGCCAGCCATCGTCTTTGTGAAAAGGCTTTTCCACAAATGTCACAAGCAAATGGTTTTTCTCCAGTGTGGACACGCTGATGGATGGTCAAGTCATGTTGACATCGGAAGGCTTTTCCACAAATGTCACAAACAAATGGTTTATTTCCTGTGTGGACACGCAAATGGACAGTCAGGCTGTTTTTATGTGAGAAAGCTTTTCCACAAAAATCACAAACAAATGGTTTCTCTCCAGTGTGGACACGCAGATGGACAGTCAGGTTGTTTTTATGTGAGAAGGCTTTTCCACAAACGTAACAAACAAATGCTTTTTCTCCAGTGTGGACACGCTTATGAACAGTCACATCATGTTTACGTGAGAAGGTCTTTCCACAAATATCACAAATGAATTCTTTCTCTCCAGAGTGGACACACTGATGGACAGTCAGGCTCTTTTTATGTGAGAAGGCTTTTCCACAAATATCACAAACAAATGGTTTATTTCCTGTGTGGACAGGCCGATGGACAATCAGGCTGCTTTTATGTGAGAAGGCTTTTCCACAAAAATCACAAACAAATGGTTTCTCTCCAGTGTGGACACGCAGATGGACAGTCAGGCGGTTTTTATGTGAGAAGGCTTTTCCACAAACGTCACAAACAAATGGTTTCTCTCCAGTGTGGACACGCTTATGAACAGTCACATCATGTTTACGTGAGAAGGTCTTTCCACAAATATCATAAATGAATTCTTTCTCTCCAGAGTAGACACACTGATGGCCAGTCAGGCTGTGTCGATGTGAGAAGTCTCTTCCACAAATATCACAAACAAATGGTTTTGTTTCAGTGTCGACTCTTTGGGGATTCATGTCAAAGACAAATCCAAATGTCTTTATTCAAAGTTTATATTGGTAATAAATCAACAACACAAATTCAACATTTATGTGCCAATTTGTTATTGACACACTTGACAGGGATATGATAAATGAATCTTACTCTAAAGCATGGACACTGTTCGACGGAAAATTTCACAAGTGCCACAAAAGTAAAATTTTTAGAAACATCACTTTTTAAAGTGTGCTTCCACAAAACACACCAACCTACATGTATTGTTTTCTCCTCAATGTGAGTGTTGTCATTGGCAGTAAAATCTTGTCTGATGTCTCTTTGACTACCTTTTTGAGAAAATCATCTGAAATAAATGTTTTTCCCCAAAATGGGCTCACTTGTAATTTTTCAGTCACGATTGACATGTTCCACATATTTCACAAACGAATGGTTTCTGTGCAGTGTGGATAAGTTGAAGCTGTTTTAAACTAGTATTGCTACTGAAATCAACCCAACAAATGTCACAAATATTGGTTTGTCTCGAGTGAAGACACACAGGTTAGGCAAATGTGTGTTGAAAAGGCTTTTCCACAAACCTGACACAAAATGGTTTCTCTCCAGTGTAAACGATCTGATGGGTGGTCAAGGTTTGTTTTTGTGAAAAGACATTTCCAAAATGCCACAAACAAAATGGTTTCTCTCGAGTGTTGGCAACCTATGATTCTTCAGTCGATGATTTTGTGAAAAGATTTTTTTTTTAAACAAATGTCACAAACGAAAGGTTTCTTATCAGTGTGAACGCGCTAATGTTGTTCAAAGTGGTCACAAATTTGAAGGATTTTCCAAAAACATCACAAACACATGGTTTTCTTCATTGGGCAGTCCTGGTGCTCTCTCAGTCAGAGTCTGTTGTTTTATTCTTGTGGCAAAAATGCATTACCAACGTCACACAAATTCATCCAATGACTTCCAGGTGTGTGTTTTTTATGTTGTCCCTGCGTAGGTTTTCTGAGTAGGTTGTTACACATACATGCCTTGTTTTGAGATATCATATCTGTAATAACCAAAAACAATTTCAAAAGTGAATATCTTTATTGGGGGTGCCCAAAAAGTTGTGCATTTACATTTATCTTCCTTCCTGAACAGTTAAACAGAAACTGTGGATCAGCTGATGCTTTGTCAATGTACATGTACCTTTTTGTGAGGTACAAACTTACACGAGAAACCTTTTCTGTAAATGTCACAGACAAACAGTTCCTCCAAAACAAATGTCACACACTAATAGCTTGCCACCAGTATGAAAACTACTTGGACTCAAACAACTGCGTCCAAGATTGTTTTTTCCTAGAAAAATTCACTTGAAGAACTGAGTCCTTTTCAAGGTTGTTAGTGACATGGTGCATCATACAATGCTTTATACCAGTAATTGCGCATTTGCATAGTCTTGGTTCAAGACCAGCCCTTGTGCTCCAAATGTCAGGTTGTATCTGAATTGGCAGCAAGGGCTATGGCTAAGACTGCTGCTAAGGGTGTTACTAAGGATGTCCCATACTTCCAACACTTGATGATGCAGTGACCCAGCCGTAGCCATAGCCAAAGCCGCCAATTTGGACACGGCCTTAGCTTCCGTTAAGAAAGGCTTGATTAAACTTACATAGATTAAGATCACATCAGTGTCTTAAAATTACGGTGGTTGTAGATTTGAAAGGTCACAGTGTTATGTCAGTTCTATCTGCAGATAAAGAAGAACATTTTTTAAAACATCATTAGCACTTGACAAAAGTCGGTTAATATGAACAAATTAAATACATATATTCACCTTGATTTTATCCCACATAAAGCACATGCCCAACAATTATTTTAATACTGACTTCAGGTGAAAAATAAGCGAGTGAAACACAGCTTAGAGGTCATGTTAAACATCGTTTGTGAAATCAAGCAACCTAGTAGCATTCTAAGAACTGACTCAATGTGTTGCGCACACGGGCAACATGAATGGGCTGTACAATGTAGTACTATGACTACTGTTAGTATTATTACCCAATCTTAGTGGGTGACACACCAGGGGCAACAGCATGCATCATAGTATTGGTAACCATAGCCCCATAAATAGTGCCAATGTGCTGGACTCCCTCCGCTTCTTGGCCCTAGGCCCACATCGCATCAGGAAGAGTGATGTTTTTTTTTCAAAAATCCCCCCCCCCAGATGTCACTTACCATTGGCTAATATCGTGGAGAGTGTATTAAAACAATATTGTGCAAGCTCATTTTGGTGTGCTTTTCTACAAAGAATCTCCGAGCTGACAATCACTCTTTTCCAACATCGTCGCCATGATGATTACTGATGATGTGCATGTGCAATGACAAACTGTGTGACTTCGCTATTCTAGTTAGTAGTCTTTAGACAAGGCGGTATTCATCACACACAGCGCCAAGTACAACCGAAAAATGCCAAAAATTTTTTTTAACACGTTGACTGCCAGTCATAGATTCGTAGGGCGTTCCCATTTGCCAAGTGTGGTGCGCATGCGTGCATACCAAGTAGGTAAGACATTGTTGGTGTCTACCTGTTGTAATACAAATTCTCAGGATGTGTCCTCACCACTGCCAGAAACGTATTTGTTGCGTTCTCAGTGATGCCAGTGTATTCAATCCACAATACAAAAGCCTTTCATTCTCTACGAGTATACTCGTAGTGGCAGAATCCGTTACACCTGTTACAACAAATATACTCGTAGGCGGCAGTCAACGAGTTAAGGAGTACAGCGTGCAGTGCCCCAGTTACTGGGGGTGTGGGTAAAAGCCAGATTTGCCTGATTTGCCGGAATGTCTACTACTACTACAACTAGGTCTAGTACTAGCCCTGGTGGTAGGACGCCAGTGTATGTGCACTACACTGACGTTGTATGCAACAGAGGAGTCTAACCTGGGCCCAATTTCATAGAGCTGATTAAGCAGAAAATATTGCTTAACAATTTCCTGCTAAGCAGAAATGAGCAGGATACCAGTCATAAATTGTACTTGTGGTATGCTAGTTTGGCTGGTAACCTTATTCTGGTAAGCATAATTTTGTTGTGCTTAGCCATTTTTGTGCTTATTATTAATTAAATTAAGCACCTTTCTCTAAGTATCATCATCATCATGTCTATGAAATTGGGCCCTGGGCTATAACTCGCTCAGACTACACAACTTTCTCCTTTACCATTGGTACTTTTCATAGTCGCTATTGATGATTTACCATTGATAAGGACTGATGTTTAAAAGAGCCAATAATAGCCCGCAAAACAAGCATGACAAGTTCTGGAGGTTCTGAAGTTCATAAGTTCAAAGGTGGGCTAAACAAAACGTGTTCTCGAAAGCTCAAAATTTACATTATGGCAAATTTTCCGCATGGAGCCATTAGGTCAAATTACACTAAATTATATTCTTACCTATGAAGAAGGGTCAACCGAATACATACAGCCGGAAAACAGGCAGAATTGAACAATTCTAAAAGCTTAAAAAGGTGTCCCAAAATAAGGGGACTCTGGTACAAAGTTGACACAAAACCACATGGACTGTACTCTGCCGGTCCTGCTGCCTTTTTGCTCACAGCGCGCACAGGATCAGAGCGCAGAGCTAGAGGTACGTAGATGATGATGCTGGTGACTTTTAACAAAATCTAACGATGAGGGCGTTATCACAGACTTGACTTTCAGCAGCCCATCCACTATTCCAGCGGCGAACAGGGTAGCCAGGACTTTTTCGGTGGGGCGGGGGGGGGGGGAGCGGATTTGTCAGTGGTGGGGTCATGCTTTTGGAAGGGGATGCTGCAGGGGGCCACACTCATTCTTGGCATTTTGTTTAGCCAGACATGCTTATTCAGCATTACGGGCCCCTCTCTATTTTGCGTTTATAATTAACAAATCAACAAGACGGTGAATTGTTGACATTGCCCATTTTCCATTCCGCGCTGCATGCATTGCATTGATCAGTGCACGCTGCGTGCCTTGCATTAATCACACTTAGTATACTATTATTTTTTGTGTACTGTATTTTAAAAGAAGGCCTACAACTAGCAAATGTATTCGGGATATAACTTTGCAATGTTTTGTTTTCATTCTTTTTACTTTCTTTTTTCTGTGGGCACTATCGCGATTTTTTTCGTGAGGGGGGGCACCGGTGGGGGGGGGGGCACTGGAAATTTGGGGGGCACGTGCCCCCCCCCCCCAGGCAGCCCCCCCCCCCCGTAGCTATGCCGCTGGGTCAACGTACTTCCAAAATCTTACCCTCACATCCTCCGCCTATTCTAATTCTACCCCCAAAGAAAAGGTGAACGTGTTCCCAAAATCTAACCATCACATCCTCCGTTATACAAATTATGATTCTACCCCCAAGGAATAGGTCAACGTGTTCCCTTGTTCCCATAACATGTTTTGTCCTAAAATCAAAGTGGTACGTGTCATAAGAGGAGTACGCAGCCCTGACTTTCCCTAATAGACCTTACGCATTGACGTCATCCAGCCGGGGATCTTAGAGGTAAACCGATGATGTAACAATGGAAACGCACAGTTTTGTACAGGATTGGCCAATGAACAACCTCATTTTGACCTCTAGGCGAGGGCGCCCTACTCAAATGACGTCATGTGCATAAAGGTCTATTCTACCTCACAGCCTTTATTGTTCACAAAAAAACGCCATTCCGAAAAGAAGCAAAAGTCTACACCAACATGGTAAACAAAAAACAATTACGTTTGATCTTTGGCGGTATCGTTATTTATGGTGTTTTGGGAACCTTCTGTTACTTCACTACAATAACTTCTCAGACAGCCTTGAAACAAACTGCAGAGGACATCGAAGAAACAGATGATGAGTGTGGATTTGCTAGCACTACAGCTGCACATTACCGTTCAAGTACACGTCGCGTATTTCAACCAGCACTCACTCCAGATCCAGTTGTAAACCCGCACCCTTTTAATTTTACCATCTCTAATTCGGATGCGTGCACAACGAGGAGTGGAAACAACGGTGAGGTGTTCTTGGTTCTCCTGGTAAAGTGCCGGCCAGACGAGAGATTCGACCGGGAGCAAGTACGCCGAACCTGGGGTGGTGTTCAGGAGGTCCTCGGCAGACGGGTTCTGACGAAGTTTCTGATTGGGACAGTGGATGATCCTTCCGTTGAACAACGCATTACGGAGGAGAATAAAAACCACCACGATCTGATTCAAGAGGATTTCAATGACACCTACTACAACCTGACGTATAAGAACATCATGGGGTGGAGATGGGTGTCAACTTACTGCGCAGACACCAAGTACGTCGTGAGCGTAGACGTGGACATGATGATCAACATACGCAATCTTGTCATGCGTCTCGAGAAGATGCCGCGAAGACAGTTTGCCGAGGGACGTTTGAAAATTGGAGCTCCATCGGTAAGGGATAAGAAATCAAAGTGGTACGTGTCAGAAGAGGAGTACGCAGCCCCGACTTACCCGCCGTTCCTGAACGGTGGCTGTTACGTCGTGACCACAGACGTAGCCGCTCTCATCTTCAAGACGTCGGCACATGTCCCCTTCTTCAAACTGGATGACGTCTACGTTGGAATGGTCCTATCCAAAGCAGGGGTGAAGCTGTACTACTCCAAGCTCTACCAGCAGTTAACCCCTAACATTTATCAAGCGTTAAAGGAGGGGATCGGCATCGGGATACCCCACAACAGACATGGAATCGACCCCAAATATATCGACGAATGGAACTCCGTGGTGGGATCCAAACTTGAACAGGATAAGCTAAACCTACCTAAAGATTTTTTTGATTAAAAGGTATGACACGCTCTTAATTTGTTGGTCTGCAGACGAGAAAACTATTAAGGTTATGCAAATTTCAACTGAGCTAGCACTCTTATTGCCAACACCAGTCTTTGTTGATTGTTGCTAAGCAAATTGATATTATAAACGAAACCATCACTTAAGTAAATTTATATAATTGATATAAACGAAACCGATAGTTATCACTTCAAACACAAATGTTTAAAAAATACCAAATTGCAACTTAAATCATCAGTTCGTGTAGTGTATTATTATTAGATATACAGTGTACATTAAACTTGATGTACATGTGTACATAACTCGCGGGGATAACCTCGGGGATGACCTCGAGGATGACCTCGGGGATGACCTCCGGGATGACCTTGGGAGTTCTAGTTGTAACCTTCACTCACCAAGAATTTCCCAACCTGAACGACTTTGCTTTGAGCATGTTAACTAATTTAAGAAACATTAGCTTTACTTTATTTCTGACCTTCGAATAATTTTTGTATTCGGTAAAAAGCACTATACATTTTGTTTCATTTTGGTTTACACGTAAAATGTTTTTATCATCAATTTACTAACAAAAAGGGTTTAGTTTCACTCTATTACACTTCTGATATTGCAATTTCGTGCAAAACACACTAACAATTCCTTTTGGGGAAGTAGTATGTGCAAGTCTTGAGCTGGCCTTCTGAAGTGTGTAAGTCTATAGGTTCCTTCACACGTAAAAAACCAACCCGAAACCGTTATGATCACGCGCGTAAAAGCGTTTTGCAAAGATCTCCGATTCAATTTAGGCAAAAGCTTTCGCTGCTGACATTAGTCTTTGTTGCTTTACCATGCCAGAAATGAAGGAGGAGAGCGCCACCTCCTAATATTCCCATATTTCTATTCATTCACGAGCCTGGATGTGTGACGTCAGATGTTCAGGCTATCCATCCACAGACATTTTACTATACCTATAATATTATAGTATAAGAGGTATTATATGTCTGTGGTCCATCCAAAGATCGCAACTTCGTTCACAGGGGTGATCCATCTAGCCGCGCATGCCATGTCCTTGTGTTTTCCCAGCACGCCTGGCTTGCTTATGTTACGGTAATAAAGCAGGCAAAATTTGTCTGATCTGTTTTAGGCCTATCGAACGCATTCCGAAGTGATGCAAAGAGGATGTGTTAAATTGCTATGGGAAGAATTTGCAGGAAAGCGTGTTGGGCCCTATACCTTTCAGTTCTAACTTTCAGGTGGGTTTTGTTCATGTATAGATTGACCAGTGTGAAGGCGTTGCACTGTCTTGAGGCCTTGTACCGATATAATTAAGCAATAATTTTTTGCATTACTTTTTGAAGAAGAAAAATTAACGAGCGTACATTTCAATGGATTAAAAAAAAGTTACCCACTGTCAAAATGTAAAAAAATTTAAAACTGAGAAATGAAAACATGGCTCAAGTATTCAAGTCACTCATGAAACTTTTTAATGCAAATTGACAAAGTTCAATGTACATGACAACAATTTCATCGCTCAGCAAGGTAGACATGATACCAGAAGCTCGTGAATAGATATATATGACTGTGCAAGTCTCGCGCGTATTCGACAATTGTTTTGTACCACTTTAATGAATCCGCGCGAGATTTGGACAGTCTATTTGATCTCCAAGGGTTCCTCATTTGGTCGAACATACTGTGATGTTGATTTTTTTTAAAGTACCTCATTAAGACAGCAAGCTATAATGCACAAAGGGACACATTATTCGGATTGGGCGCTTTTGGGCTATTACAAAAAAGTGTTTGTTAAGAAATGAATATGGTTGGAAAGATTTAAAAAAAATACTTACCTCGAAATTGCGTGGTGAACTAATACGATCCGTCATTTTAATGAACCTAATTCTTGACTCCACAAAATGGTGGACCGTGTTAGCTCACAGAGTAGAAGGAAAACCACATAGTTTTGAGGAATTTCTGTGCGAATCATTTTATTCTACTTAACATCTTTCCAACCGTATTCACAACAATGGCTTTTACAGCCCAAAGCGCCCAATCCGAGGGCAACGTGTCCCTATACAGAGTGTATATATTTTTGGAAGAAAAACATACCATCTTGGGTAAGAGTTACAGGCAGCATGCATTTGGCAACCAGCTCATAGACAAACTCTGTGTAATAACAATATTTCAACTTGGCAATACATAAACTTGTCACCTAGTTTTCTTGGGTCCCAATGGAAGAATTCCCTTTGCCTGTATGGTCAGTTTGAAGCCCCCGTCATGTTGTATGCAAACATTGCAGTGTGGGTGCACACCCCACAAGTTCCCCGGGGTAAGAGTTGACCCAGATTCCAGATCAAAGAGGGCTAGATCCATTTCTGGGTCAGTTGACCCGATTTCCGGGTCAAGAGGATCCATACGATTCCAGAGCTCAATTCCACAAAGCACTAAGATAAAATGGCTTGCCATAAACGCATAGTGATTTATATTGTGACGTCACACTTTGCTTAGTAATGGCTGATTTGCACTTACTTTTGGAAATGGATCAGGCACCAATGGGACTCGGAAATTTTAAGCTGGAAAGTATCAGGTAATAAACTTCAAGGTTTATTAGTTGAACATTGTGCATACACTAACCGTAATTTCTTTATTTTATTGAAATGGATATCAGGTACCCTGGGACTTTTTAAGTTGGACAGAATCGGGTAACAAACTGCTTCATGTTTTATTGGTTGAACCGGCAAATAAGTCATTATTATTATAATTTTCATTTTTGCTTTGTTTTTATATAAAAACAAAATCCTGGTGGGATTTAACGCCTAATTACACCATGTACAAATCTTTACTTTAAATAGAGGACATTCATTATAAGCTTTAGTAAAAGGTAAAAGTTATGCACAAATTATTTACATACATAAACATTTCATCAAAATGAACTTTGGTTATCCAAACCCTTCCCGGGAAGCGAGCAAAGCAAGCAATTGTCGTGGTGCCATGACGGTATACTATGAGTTTTGCGCTTCAAAAATATTCCACCAAAAGAGGGCACAAATTACATGAAGATGGGAGTCCATGCATCTACAAAAAGTACTAACCCACTGTTAAACAGCTTTCAAGGTAACAATGGAAGACACACTAGTGTCGAACACACTGGTATGTCCAACTTATGCCATTATGTTCGACAATAAAATGTTGGGCCTCTATTTCCGACCCATTGCCCCAACAAACTATTATGCCAACCAATTATGTTTGACAAACCAATTATGTTTGACAAACCAATTATGTTCGACAAACAATCGTGTCGACCAATGTCCCACTCAATGCGTCAAACGGACCATTGTTTTGACCCATTGTGTCCGACAAACCATTATGTCCGACCCCTTATATCTGATGAACCATTACGTCTGACCCATTCTGTCTGACTGGACACTCACAATGGATCGGACATAATCTTTCGTCGGACACAATCACCGAGTCGGTCACAATGGTACGAAATTGTGGACAGACAGTAGTCCATGTCGAAATAATGGCGCTTAACAAAACGTCAGTGGAAGTTTTGAACACAAAATTTTACTTGTTCATAGTGAGGTTTGAGGTGACAACATGTGCATACATCTCTTTAAGTGTTGTTCTCGTTCTCGTTCTGAGAAGAACTGTGTGGTTTGACAACTCGACGACTATAGGAATGCTCGGATCGTCTTCAGGAAATAGTTCTTTGTAAAATCCTTTTAAAAAAGCTAAATAGAACACACATTTTTATCGAAGGTCATCAATAGAATGTACAGCTGCGTACCTATCATGTCTTGGTCCAAAGCCCTTCTGGTTGTCCTCATAACAGTGATAGAATTTCAAGAACCTTGTCGCGTCCTCGTATCCATCCGCGTAGTACGCTTCTAAATGCCCTTTGGGTGGTGGGTACAGTCCGTTTCCAGTCCGAAACATCTCCAGCGCACTAATATCAAACCGTTGGCCCGTGGTATCCACCCAACCGCAGGCGATCTTGTCTCGCATTGTCGTGCGGGATTTGGGATCGGGTGAGATCCTGATGAGCTTGTTTGGTGAACCGAAGCTGAAATTGACGTTTGATGGGAGGTTGCTGGTCTGCAAGAGTGTCGCATCCCCAAGGAACTAAATAAAAGAGAACAGTTTAGAAATTTCACCCAACTGCACTTCAGTTTTATTGGAGATTTGTCTCGGCCTGCCCCAGCGCCTCATCCAAAGGCGCTGAGATGGGCTGACGTGCTCACATGCACATTGGACCGCCCTCGACCTAATAGCCCTTGGTCAGTTCTTCTTGTTTACGACTATCAATAATATTGTGTAAATCCATAGCAAATAACTACTATATTCTTGGCCTTGTACTGAGAATAGGCATCGGTCGTAACGTTCTTCTGGTAACAGACCCAAGGATAATCGCTGTGACACGAAAGCCGTGGAAATCTGAGATGGTGCTTGCAATGAATCAGAAACACCGGGGTAAACCCCTACTTTTCCACAAGTTGTCTTGGTTCTTTTAAGCGCACCACCTATCCTACTTCACCAGACCTAAGCTCCCCATCCGTTCCACAAGGTTAGATGCTCAATGACACAAGCGTAATGCAGCCAGACCGGGATTCAAATCCACACGCTGATGTGCACTAGACCGCTCTGGCCATGGCGCGGCGGTCATCACAGAAGACTGTGTTCATGTTTGATAACAAATGGTCAATTTTAAACTCAGATTCTGCGTCCATTTGACCCATTTTTTTGACATTTTGACACAGATTTCACGGGACCCGGAACCATTCAAATCTCGCGCGTATTGATTCAAACATTGGGACCACTTTGGTCCCATGCACATTGCTTTAACGCGTGAAGGAAACAAACTCGCGCACTTTATCGGGTCCCGGTGTTCGAATACGCGCGAGACTTGCACAGTCTTGTTTTTAGAGTGTGTTTACTTACACGACCATTATACTGCGGTGGACTCCAGCCGGGAAACCAAGGCACATAGATACAGCCAAGCAAAACCTGAATACATCAAAGTAAAATAAGAGAACAGAAGAGATTCAAAAACAGATACGATATTTGTTTAAATAAACATTAACAGAAATGCTCTTCACCAGAGAGTTTTGCTTTTTAATTTCTTTAAAACGTTTTTTTAAAACTCTCTTACTTGACGACAAGTAGACAGGAGAAGTTTTGAAATGTACTAAGGCTCATTGACTGGCAACAACATAGCAATGTCACATCGACGAAAAGTGTACCACCAATGCCTCCTAACAATCATGACTTATTGAGCAGAAACTTGGACAACAAGTGAGTTGAATAAACTGAGCGTCACGGAGAGAGAACAAAAGGTACAATACACAATAAAGTTAACCGTAACAAAATACGAGAGAAAGCAAAAGTCAAGGAAAGTTTTACGAGGAGTGCTTTGTCTAATGGGAGCACGAACTAAAGCCTTGATGATGATGATGATGATGATGATTATGACGATGATGATAATCAGATTTGTGATAACATTTTTGCTAACGAGCTGACCAACCATTGATAGGATGATGTGGCCTATTTTGGAGGAGCCGTGCAACTAAGTGTACAATAATATGTCATAGTATCATATTGCAGACTGGCTTTAGTTTGTTACATTCGAAACTACAATGGATGACATTGATAGGTCAGACAGTGGGAGGGTTGACTGCAGTGTGCAGATCGATGCATTCGCATATGATATACTATTGCAAGATGGCATAATGCATCTATCATTCAAAACTACAGTGGATGCTATTGAATGATCAGAGAGTAGGAGGGTTGACTATGGAGTATGTCTCGTGCGTTCATTACATGATTATGCAGGTTGCAAGTATTAAACAACTAAGATTTGGTGAGTTAAGCAATCAAGATTTGGAAAAGGTTTCTGTTGGCATGTTGGAACTTGTTTTTTTGGGTGTTTGTTTGTTGGGTGTGGGTTGTTTGTTGGGGTGTTGGGGTGTTTGTTTGTTTGTTTGTTTGTTTGTTTGTTTGTTTGTTTGTTTGTTTGGGGTGGTTTTTATGTGGGCGTTTTTATTGCTTTGTTTTGCTTCGGTTATGCAATTGTTTTATGGTTTTTACCTCAATTAGTTCCTCCAGGCTTTCATATCTTGATATCTCAATCTCGTTCCCAATCTTCCAGCATCGGTCCCCTATCTCAAACACCTTTGGTCCTTTAGTGCGTATACTCGAACTCGTCCCCTGGTCAACATCATGAACGCTTACAGAGTTGTATTTGTCGACGATGTTGAGAATTGTGGCTTTCACGTACAGTCGATCTGTCGCCTGTTTTCAAGATTTAAAAGTAATGATTCAACTATGAACAGGAATTTTACGCTCATCATCGTATTTATTTATATGATTTTTGTTTATAGAGTCAGCATTATTATAATGATGTTTGGGAAATCGTTACCTTAACATGTGCATCACTCGGTAGATTCGCTCTCAGCGCGGACCGCAGACGGTCGATGAAATCAAAACCAGAAGAAAGCGCGCCTAATGGCAACGGTGCAACCTCGTCCACGATGTCATAGAGTGCGTAGAGATAGTTCTAAAACGATGAAAGTTGAACGGTAAACATACAAATAAAAGATTTAATTTATGAAGTTAAACAGGTCGTGAACATTGACGCAAACGTTCACGACTTGTGCAAAAGTGAAGAATATTTACGACAATGACTTGTGCCTAAGTCGTGAAAATTCGCCAATATTTTAGATAAAATTCACCACTCTGTGCCCCAAGTCGTAAATATTGACGCCACTATTCACGACTTGGACTCCTCACTACTCACCACCAGGACCTTCGCCATTCTATAGCAGACGTCTTACCATTACTACCACCGAGATTGCCACAACGATCTTCACGCTTACGACACAAGTTAATCACAATGTACAAGACTAATACAAGCGGTAACGTGTGTTTTACGTTTATGTTAACCGTTACAAAGTTGACTACACACAGATAGGATAAACGGTGGCGTAACCAGACATTTTCATGGGGGGGGGGGTAGTGGGCAAGCGCACTTGGTGATCGATATTATAGGGCATGGTGGTACCACCCCCCCCCCCCCGTTCTACTGTGTCTTCATTGTGTGCTTGGAATCACAGGAATTCTTCAATAGGAATGGTGGGGGGGGGGGGGGTACTTCTTTACAAGAGGAAAATAGTGTGTAAAGTATGCACATTGGGGGTACGCTCTGCCACATTCGGCATGGTATAGGCCTAGGCAAGCGGGAGAAAACAATATCGAACCATTCATCACTGTGTGTGTTTTTTAATCTCATTGGGAGAGGGGGTAAGAGGGTGTTTTTAAGCTGGGGCAGCTCCCGCCCTTGACCCCCTCTGGTTACGCCTCTGAGGACAGTAGCTGGAAAAACAATTTTATGCAAGTACACAACACTGAACGAATTTAAGGGAACTTACAGGTATGTTTTCTGGTGCTGTTGCCATGACAGCGGCAATCAACGCATTTGACGATATCCCGCCATACCTCTGTGCGTTGGTTAGCACGATGGGGCCATGGTCGCACAGGCACTGCGCAACTCCAATGTTGCGGATCCCAAAGAATGAGCTTCCATCCAGAGCGAGGTCAAAGGGCGGGGTTAGGTTCTCCCCTGCCATTACTGTGGAGAGAAACAACATTAAGCCATTAACGTGTACTGGTTCTGGCACGTACATGTATACCAGTTACGTTATTTGAAATTGGAGCGAGAAGAGTAGTGGTTGGAGACCGTCTTTTTCGCCGATACCGCAACACGAATTACTGGAGAAGAGAATTGTGCACACAATTCCAAGTCAGATTTGACCTGGGTCGGGTCCCGTAATATGTGTTAAAATGGGTCAAATATTGACGCAGAATCTGAGTTAAAGTCCCACAACTTAACCACTTTCTGGGTCAGGCGTTATATCCAAATCCAAATATAATCTGGTGTGTGTGACATAAAAGCAATTGAAGGATTTGGGCTGCACTCTACCGCAAAAGTGCCTGGTCTCTATAGGGGACTTATTTAAATACAGTATCAGTGTGCACCGCTTTAGGGAGTCGATGGGAGTTGAAGAGTTATTGATTTTCAACAGTGATCTTACAGCCACAGTGTATTTATCCACCAAGCAATATAGCGGCACTTTGGGGCCGTATTATTGATTTATATTGAATTGTTGAGACTCCGATAGGCTATGTACACTTGCCCCCCAGTGATGATATTCCATTGCTTTTAACCTTTCATAAAAACCCCAACCCTCCCAAATCATTCTATATCCTCTTTGCAGAAATGAAAGATTCAGAAGGACTGTGGCCTGTTCCGGTTGTAGACCCAAATAAGTGCTTATCATTGGGTTAAGTTAGGCATTCCAATCTTATCAAAGCCCAAGCATTTTGGTGTGGAGTGAATAGAAGAAGAGGATATTTGAGGATGTTTGAATTACTAATTAGGTCCATGTTATGTTTCTGTTGTGTACCTGCACTCTCCTGAAATTAAATAAATTAACTGTATAATGGACACTGGACTTTATTTACCTTTTAATTTAAACAAATATATATTTCACTCGATGAATTGGTATAGATACAACACTAAGAAATTGACATTTTGAAAGAAAATTCAAGCGAACATTTTCATCTTTCGGCGGCTGGAACTCTCGCGCACTAACGTCAAAAAGGACTAAACTTGCGTTTATTGAGTTGCCAAGACCACTGAAGATCCACAAATGGCTTACTTTTCATGATAATGACACTTTGTAAGTGTTCAAATTGCCTGTTTAGCTTTGTATACATTCTGTCAACCTTTCTGGGTCAAGTACTAAGGATATAATAATGACCCAACCTTTGTGAGATATTGTGGCAGTCGGATACAGCATTTTTGCCACAATCAAACCAAAAGTATAACTAACACTTAGCCCTATAAAACAAGGTAGTGGTTGCACTTACATACTAACTTATTACATACAAAACTTCATGTCATGTCATTGTTATAGTCTATAAGTGCTACCACTGTCCTGCATTGTTTTATCTACTGACGAACACGACTATCGCTGCCATTGGCACTATAGGCCCTGTAATAATTTCACAACGAGTGACGTCAACATCTCTTACCTTCCTTTGGTACTTGGTTCTTTTTGTTTCCACGAGGAATAAACCAGCAACTGAAATTGGACTCAGTAGTAGCTTCCAGGTCCGGCGAGTGCTTTCTATTCTGGAGCTATCATTCCAGTTGTTTTCTGTTATGTGTAAACGAGGAACTGTTGAAAATGCAGTCCGACTCGCAAAAGCCAAAAGATTATTGTTTCGATAACAATGGAGTTTTCGAAACAACACCGGCACGCAATGAAACCAAATCCAATCCGAGTTTTCTTTGCTTCACCGTTGTAAAATTATCCACACTCACGATGGCGTCCAGCTTATAATACTCTGGGACTATTGCAAGAATTTTAATGCCATTCCGTTCAACAACACAGGGCAAATATCACCGTAAGAGGACAAAGGTCCGCCGGGGTCCTAGGCTTGGGAGTACTGGTGACGGGCATGTCGTCTGCACGCTGCGTTGATTGGGTTGATGATAAACCCCGCACACTTTTGAGTCAATAGCAACGGTAAACGATCTGTGACTGACGGGATCCAAGTAGTTTAAGGGTTCGTCTCATAAATTAGGCTTGGGGAAAGGGGCGTGGCTGGTGAAGTGCTGGGTGGGTCGATGTGTTTGGTGGTAGAGAGGTCAGTATGGGCTCAAAGATTCCCGCCATTGATAATGTCGAGCAGCCTGTTTTATTGGTTCCTTAAAATTGTTGAAGGTAAGTGTTTTCTCGTGAATGTTTTTCCGGAGGCTCGAAAAAGGAAATTCTTTTATCTAAAGTTTTGCCAAAGAGGAATATGTCTCTGACTTCATTCCCTCATGGTTTGGCGAGTCTAATTCTCTTTAAAAAATTATACTACATCATGACGAATGGCGTTCCTTTCTTCATGATTATGACATAATGAGACGGCCATTATAGCCTTCGTAACCATAGACCAAATAATCTTTGTTTACAATTGAGTGACCTCGTACATTCCAAGGCATTTCCTGGCTGGCAAGATACTACACCTGTCATATGGGAAATTTAACATTTTATGTAACAATTTCCACTGAAATTATAATGAATAAAAGCTGAACAAGTTTTGAGATGTGCCCTCTTTTTCATATCAAAAGTTAATAAATATCAGACAGTCCAGTCTCCATAAAATAATTCAAGATTTGATGTGTTCTATCCATTTGTGCCTGCATGAAGTTCAGGCTCTGTGGATATTTTCTAAACATGTGATGTCACAGGTCACATGGTCTATAGCATCAATGAATTGACCCAAAGAGGCCCTCGTTTTCATGGGATTTTTAATCTGATGCTGATCCCTAAGAGCTTGACCAGTACCTTCAAAAGGGATTACACCGTTATAATAATGACCAATCGACTCTATTGTCACTTCGGCTTCTTGAGTAAGTAGCGGGGATTAAGCCTCTATAGAAGTAAGATGCTATTTCATGTTTGGTGTGATCTATGAGCGGGAAAAATAAAACAGTAGTCGTCCCAAAAGAGACATTTCGGTTTTCTCTGCGTCAACCTTGTTCCCTTGAGGTTTGACCATGAGCATGGAGGTATCGAAAAAACGGGGGATGGGTTGAAGTAGTAGATAATAGTTTTTAAAATGTTAACATTTTCAATGAAACGGGTTACATAACAATTTGACGTTTCGTTCAGTATCCTGTGATTGTCTTCATTTGGTTGAGCAGGAATTTTAGTTAGGGATAGCTTTGTTGCATTGTGTATATGGATCCAATTTCACACAACATGTTTAGAATAACAAGTTTGCCCGAGTGCTTAACAAGTTTGCCCGACTTGTTTTTGCTTTAGTATAAACCCGCATGGTAACCAATCACAAACAGTAGTCATCATGTGTCATTTAGGTTGGGTGCCCGTATTTTTTAATCTGAGCTTAGCAAGTGTGTACATGCTTAATGCCAATGTGGCGATGGTTATAAACAAAACACGTGCTGGTTGGCATGGACGGCCGAATGGTAGCAAAAAATTCAATCAGGTTAACAGATGTGACCAAATTCAATATTTCTGCTTGACATTAAGAGATTGCAAATAAAAAAAAATAAAAAATAGGGGCCTACATTCCATGATTGGTTGCTTTGTTTTCCAAAAAAATCAACACTTCTTTTGAATATTTGTGATACAAACTGTGGCCATCTGTTTTTGGTTTGCATTTATGACTTGCCATATTTTTCCAACCTTGGTTAGCAAAAACTCGGGCTATGACGTCGCAATGGAAATGTCTTGCCCCGAACAACTGTCATTAATCTGGGGAATCTAATTTCAGAATTCGCGTGTCAGCAATCATGTCATTATACCAGAAATTATTCAAAATCTTACTCACAAATTACTTATTGGCAGAAATATATGGCCCTAAACAACAGTTTCATTAATCAAGTTGCACCACAGTCGTGAACATAATATTGCCACTGGCAAAATAACGCAAAAACATTCCCTCTATGTGTTATCGACGTAAAATATTTAGAAAATGGGAGTGTGAAAAACTGACGTATTGTATTGGGGCCAAGTCGCGACAGAAAACTGACGCCCTTTTGTGATATTTGGTTAGTCACATCAGTTTCGCCTGAAGTTTCTCAGGCACTTTATACCTTTATACTTAATATTTTAAACTTGGTTTAAAATGAATGATTTGACACAACAAAACACTTTACAGCAGTGTATGCATAATAATTATTACTTAAAACAAAATGTCCAACCAACCAGTTTACCAATGCTATACATTATTCATTCAAATAAAAATAAACCTAAAAAGTTACGTCATAAATATAGATAATTTAATCATTCTCGTCAGTTTAATATCTTAATACAACATTGCAGAGACCGAAAAGTGGCATAAGAATTGTGTTGTCACCTCCCGGACTCCGTACGTAATATAAGTATTTTACTATAAAAGGGTGCATTGCCTTCGGATTGGGTGCTTTGGGATACAAAAGGCA
The DNA here is from genome assembly GCA_023634235.1 of Pisaster brevispinus. Taxonomy (NCBI): domain Eukaryota; kingdom Metazoa; phylum Echinodermata; class Asteroidea; order Forcipulatida; family Asteriidae; genus Pisaster; species Pisaster brevispinus. The sequence continues at coordinate 8,001,573 of JAMKCF010000018.1, forward strand.
TTAAAATATGTGGTTGAAAAGGTATTTGAAATAATAATAGTTTACACAATATACCTTGAAATTGTGTGTTTTTTGTGTAATTTCATCACAGAACGCGGTCTGCTATTTAGTATGACCAAATTTTTGACTCCACAAAATGGCGGGCCGACTCAAAAGTCAGATTTAACACACTGTAGGTGTTTTGTGCACGAACAGCTTTTTAAAAGGATAGATTGCAAATATTCCAAACAGCAAAAATTCTAGTAGCTTAAAACAAAATCATTAGGAAATTAAGCCGTCTGTTCTCTGCCGATCAGCAATTGGACCTTCGTACACTCCATAGCGCCGCAGAAATTCCTCCGCATCTCGTTGACCTGTCTGGACAATTTTCTGCAGGACATCCTTTGGAGGGGGGTTCAGGACAAACCCGAGCCCCCCACGTTGACCGGAGCTGATTGGGACCCTGTACATATTGAAAGGTGAAGCCTCGAAACGCTCCTGGCTGATGTCTTTCCAGGTGGTGGTTATGTTGTCCTGGGGACGATAATGCGCGGCCTGTTTATTCGGGGAAATCGTTATGAGGGTCCCCTCTGGAAATTGAAGATCCTCAATTCCTCCGGGGGTTGTGTTGAGAAGTGAACCATCGACCCAGAACTGGAATGTAGGCATTTAAATTAGGATAGGAACAACAACTATTTAAAATTACATGAAGAAAATAACATGAAATTACATGGAATAAGATGTTATCGCTGGTGACAATTAATCTTTAAAACAGACACATTTTACAAATAACACTTTGAGTAGTAAAAACTAATGAAGTCAAAGGTCAAGCACTGGTGACAAATCGTTAGATACCAGATACTTTCCCAGAGACGAATGAGTACAAACAACCTATGAAATCATTGCCAATAAAGACCGTGTCGGCTACGGCTACTGCTGTTGCTATAGGTGTTGCTAAGGGCAGCCTTATGCCTCAATGCCTGTTGATGTGATGATTCAGCCGCAGCCGCTAATTTGGAAACGGCTCAGTATCCAAACTTGAAAACATGCCAAATCTGACCTCCATTTTGTTTCATAAAATGACCAATACTTTATTTACCCCGTATGGAAGAAAATGTTTTTGCCAATCAGAGTGAAAAAGTGGTGATCTGAGTCCCACCAAAATGTACTTACCTTTCCCTGGTACGACGGGGCCTGCCAGTCACTAAACCAAGGCACGTATGTACCTGCCAGCAGAACCTGTTTCGTGAAACAACAAGAGCTCATTGTAAAAATGTCTTATCTCTGCATTGGCGTAACAGAGGGTGGGGGAGGCGCGGTTGGCCCCACTCTTGCCCACCTCCGGATCAAAACATGCACACAAAGAATGGTCCGATAACCCCCCCCCCCCAATAAAAGTGCCTGGTTACGCCACGCTGTCTCTGCAAGCTAGAAGAGCCCGACGTAAGACTCTTCCACGATGCCCATTCACAAATTCCTAATTCGGCTTCGCCAGCTCTTTTGAAAACGTAAGCTTTCAGTACGGGCTTTAAATGGGCGGAAGGAACCTGAGCCGAAGCCAAAGCCAAAGCCGTGGCTTCGAAATTAAGGAACACTTACAAATCACAAGAGGGCGCTATGGAAGGCACATCACCTAAGAGTAAAACATACCTCTATTAATTCATCTCTTGAGCTGAATGATGTCACAATTTTCTTCTCTCCACAAGCCCAAATTTTCCCACCAAATTCAAGAACATTCGGCTTTTTGGTCGGTTGCGGAATAATGGCTGTCGTTTTGCATCTTGGGTCAGGCGTCACTGAGACCAGTTCCATGATAGGTACGTGGAGTCGACCGGAGCAACGAACATGGGCGTCGTCTTTCAGGTGTGATTGGAGGATCTTCCGGATGTCGCTCATGAGGTCATAACCGGGGGTCACGGCACCAGAGGTCAAAGCCGTTATTGATGCAGAAAGGTCAAAGATCGACTGCAGATACTCCTGTATTTTTATTTTTACAAAAACACGATATAAATTTGTTTAGTATTTAAAAACACTCCGGGAAAACAAGAAATAAAGAAAACATATAAATTTTCTGAATGTAAGGCAACATTATTCAACACCTTAAATATCAAAGAATTGAATCACATCAGTGCACCACGAGTTTCGCCGGGACGGGGTGAAGTTATTTTTTTAAAGACGCTCAACGCATACAGTGAGGTAATAGTTTTCGGTAACCTCACGTGATGTGATCTACTTTGCTGTATAGATTGTACTTGTTAGAACTCTTCTTGCTGTTATTCTAATGCGGAGTAGATTTCTGAATTCAGGGGGTATTTCTTAGTTCTCAAAAGTATTGTCCTGCTAATTCGGCATTACCAGAGGAAAGGAAATCCGCCTGGACTACCTACTGTACCTTAGTGGCTCGAAGGGACTTCTCGTGGTTAACTTTACTGCCACAGAGTAATAATGGGGGACTTTTGTGACTTTAGGTAGCAGCAGACTTCCCAGGTAAATCCGTTGTTCTCGATAATGTGCGCAAGCTCAGAACTACGTAAATAATGGAAATTTAGCAGGTAAGTCTGCTGCCACCTAGCGTTCCAAAGTCTCAAATTGGTCTCAACGGGTAGCCCGAACATCTGACGTCACACTTCCAGGCTCGTGAATAACGCCAGATACCTGCCAGACCGGATGTTGGCAAATGCACCTTTGACCTCCCATCCATTCACACGTCGCGACTATTCGCTTACGTCTCTGCACGTTTATCCAATGAAACCATTGTATCCAATGGAATCGCTGGGCCAGTGCCTGTCCTTATCCTTGCGGATAAGGACAGGGAAACAGTCTAGTCTCAACGTTTCGACTAACCTGCTCTAAGGCATCGCTAGGAGACTGATAAATGTGAGTTTCGTGCCACCAGGAAAAGCACCAATAGAATAATTAACATTTTGTCTCCTAGTGGCGATGCAAATCGTCCGAATGATAAGGGGGTACTGATAAGTTGCGTCCGAATCAAGCGACTTCGGCTCCGGCTATGGCTGTTGGCTGCAACAACAACATTGTAGAATAGGCCTTTTCAGTGATCATAGCCATAGCCAATGCCGAAGCCGTCATTTCGAACCTGAGTTTTATCTTACCGGGAGTCTCTCCGGTGCACTGAGCATGATGCAGGCGGTGATGGCGCCAGCGGACGTGCCCCCGTAACAGTTGGTCCTACGGACCAATTCCTTACCGTGGTCCAGGAGGCATATCGCTGAGCCTATGTTGTAAACTCCCATAAATGAGGTCCCTGCAAAGGTCAGGTTGCAGCCGTCTGTTGACATCCTGCTGATTGTCACATTAAGTGCAAAGCGTAAGCAACAAACAAACAAACAAACAAAAACAACTAAATCAACACAAGCAAACAAACCAAACAAATGGATGTTTGAAGCTGTTGGTGTGAATACGAAGTGCAGGCACAACAATGTACATATATATTTTTTGTGAGGAGTCTCGACGTTTCGAACGGCCTACTCTGCTCGTCTTCAAGAGCAGACGATTTCTCCTAAAGACGAGCAGTTGTACTGCAAGTTTTCTAGTAAGCTTATAGTACTTTATATATAACCCAAACGAATATCCCAAAATGCCTGATGCAACATTTTCCAAAAGGCTGCGTTTGACAACAAGAATTATCCTCTTCGCATTTAGCTCAGGTTTGTTGACATTCAAGACTACATTTTCACCATTCTGCAGTTGAGTTTATATTTACTGATTCACAATTGATGAATATGAATACTTGACCAGCCTGTTGCTGCTGGCTTTTGCGAAATATTGACCTAATGAACCTGAATAATCTTATTTGACCACGTCAATGCTGAACTGTTGAAATTGAATTACTCCTTTTGACTGTTGAATGCAACATTCGTTTTCAATCGAAGTTTCAATCGAAATTGAATATGAAGCAGGTGTCAAATTGAATGAACTGTTTTGAAACTGGCCAGAAAATCTGCATTAATTACATGGACTTACCTGATTTGTCGTTAATTATAAACACTGTTGTGAGAAGAAGCCGTGCGCACTGCTTGGTGCAAATCTCCGTATGCTTCAACAGACCCTTTCAGTATCTAACCTGTTCACGGTTTAACAAGCAAACAATGGTCAATATTTACAGATTGAATGGTGTTCTTTTGACGGTGTGAATCCTTTCTTGTTTGTACACGTTCAGCTAGAAGGACCGGACAGACAACTGAAGAATGCGAAAAACACCACACGCTGTGAAAAGAGTGTGCCCCCGGTCTTCAAGACAAACATGCACCGCACAAAACATTTTAAGTTTGTATGCAATTGAAAACGTACGGGATTAACGGTTGCATGTTTGTGCGAGATTCCCAATCAGTGGCATATGGCGGTGAGATGAGGCAGGGGCGTGAAGACCCCTCTTCCCTCCCAAGATGAGATTGAAAACATGCACAGAATGAATGATTCCATACAATAAAAGTCATCCTGTTTGCTTATTCCCTTCAATGAAAATGTTTGGTTATCCACAATGTTGCAATGAATGGACATGGGCTGACAGTCAGAATGCGTAATTAAAAGCGCCTTTACACGTCTTTTAATGTGCAGGAAAGAGCTCTGGCTTTCACTCGTGTATAAGTAGGCCTACACGACCTCACACAACTCCTCAACAATTCTTATATTGATTGGAATTATTAGTCTTCCAGGCATTTAAAAATTACATGAGACTGACAAAAACAAATCGATATTGCAGCTAAATAAATAAGCGTGTGGCAGTCTGCAATTCTTTTCACAATGAGTCCAAGCGAGTGAACATTATGCATAGGGTGTCTGTGCATTTAGTAAATTAAAGCTAACAACGAAGGCTGTGTCCCAAGGTTGTCATTTAGAAAAATACAAATGAGTTCTAGAATACAATAAGGCGTATGTATTGTGTGATGAGTCCTATATGCCCACACATGCCCACACACACAGTCAGTCAAAGTTTGGAGATAAAAAGTTGAGTAGTAAAAAAAAATAATAAAATACAAAAATGGCAGTGGGTTCCAAAATACAATTTTATATTTTGGGAGTACTATATTCACCTACACGTATGTCAATCAAAGATTGAAGGCTAACAATGCGTTTATCAAAAAATACCAGTGAGTTTTTATAATACAATTTAATTTGTATAGAGTCCCATAGTTCGTCACGCAGTCAATATTGAAGATGAAAAGTTTTAACTTAAAAGTTGTTCCAAAAAGTACCAGTGGGTTCCAAAACGCAATTTCTCTTGTGGAGAGTATTCAATGCCTATACAATCAGCGAGTCAATTATTCAACACTGAAAGTTGTTTCGTTCCAAAACACCTGTGGGTTCCAGGATACAATTTTGAGGGGAGACCTATACAGTCAAAGTTCTAACACTGAAAGTCGAAGTTGTGTTAGGTTCTGCCAAGAGCTGCATGAAAACTGTCCCGATCAAGGTGTGTGCTTTTGTTCGTAAATTTCTACTTGCGATTGTTAGATCAGTTTAAAGAATAGACTGAACTATAAGTGTGATTTATCACATTTCACAATAGAAATACAATCATTTCAAAATGAAACAGTGTTTATACATGAAGGAAATTAGAATGTGCTTGTCATCAATAAGGCGTTTAAAATTACACAAAATGGACGCACATTCTAATTATGCATGATGCATTATCTCCCCCAAAAGAGCAAAGATGATCATCATTATTATTGAACCTATTTATGTGGTCATACTTTGGGCTTTTCTTATGAGCTATTTCCCTGCGGCTTCATGTATGAGTTAACTTTTCCCAGAATAAACATTTTACTTAGTAACACCTAAAGTTGCCCGTAGTCAAATTATGATAAAAGGCAATTTTTTTCTCACTGTATTACTGTTACAAAAAAATCCACTGCAGTCACCCGTGCAAGGAATTTTTACCCCCTGCGCTTCATTGTGAGTTAGAGGTTACGTTGCCATGGCTCCCGGCAACAAAGTGAACCCTTGGGGTGATAAACTGTGCCGATCGATTGACTGTTCACGGTCGAACTGGGTTTACACAAAACAACACCTGATAATATACATGTACAACAAGTGACACTGATTGCGGGATTTGTACGTACATGTATATCACGTAATTATTGCGATAAAATAGTATTAGCTGTTGCAAACTGCTTACCAACCAAAAGGACCCATGGTTTAAATGCGAGAAACAGTTAGTGACCTGACATTTCGACTCTAGCAGAGTCTTTCTCGAAGGCTAAAAGAGACAGACTCTGCTACGGTCGAAACGTCAGAAAACTAACTATTTTTGAGCATAATTATTGTGTCACACAGTATGTGTGTCGGATCGTAATGTACTCCTATGGTTGAGTGTAATAATAGACGTGACACCTGGACAAACTATAAATTGTTGCTCGTTAATAGTTTAGGACTTGGCTGCTCAAATGCAATTTTGCGCAGTAAAATTTGAAGGTACTTTGGTGAACTTGTTAGCTTATCCTCCTGAAACTTCCGCGATGGAACTTGACAAGGAGGTCGTCAGGTGATCGGTGCGTCTAATAAACTTTGAATTGCTCACTGGTTAAGTTATGGGTAGGCCCTATGATTAGCTATAGAAATTTGATAAGATTTGGAGTCTATGAGAGATTGTGGTAAATAATATTGTTCCATAGTTTCATTGATTTTTCGTAGATTGTAGATGAACTGCATGGAATTACGAATTGGTTATTACCGTTCTTGACCTCTGTGGTTCAGGTGCTAAAACAAGACTATGATCAGCTTCGAATACATATCACAAGGTATATATTGATTTCAGATAATTCAATCTTGTTTGCAGGTGACTTCATGTGAAATTCATCTTCTCTGGGAGGAAGGGCTGGTTGAAGGTTTGTGGAGTATGGGGGGACTCGAACTTGAGATTTTCTGGGGTGAAAATCGCTAGAGAAAGGGACTTTTAGTGAAATGGCTTTAATCTGTCAAAATCAGCTCTCCCGCACAGCGACCTTCATCCATTCACTAATCACACCTTTATTGATGTGACCACATTTCATGGCAAAGCCTATACCCATTGCAAGAAATCAAAAGTGTGTACTTACCAACAAAATCAGTGAAAAGGCAAAAGCAACAACACAAAATGCAAAACATCAATGCCTTTATGATGGACATAGGCCTACAACTCACTGCTATGTGTTTTGTATGGCACTCACTGTGTGAGGTCGTGGCCTGGCCTCACTACACAAGCAGACGACACTACGTAAAAGCATCTATGGTAAAAGGCACTTACTAACAAGATTACCAGATGTGAGACCTAAGCAAGGATCGGTAGGATGGGCCTTGCTCTATGGTCAGAATAACACCTACCTCAATACTACGTTGAACTACTCGGTCAAGTACATGTCATCTAATGTAAACATAAAATGACAACGCACGGTCCACAGAGATACCCTTACAAGCGATGCCCCTCGTAAGAAAGTTTCACGTTGACAAAAATGTATATAAAAAGCTCACGGCACGGTGCACGCGATCCTCGCGTGGAAAGCTGACGCTCGCTGGAGGGAAAGACCACAGGTAACAAAGCGAACCTTAGTAACGCACAACTCATGAATTATAAACGACCTGAGTGGAGACTAGTTCGTTTGTTCAAAAGGTATATGAAGTTCTAAATAAGTCATTCGGGTGTGGTCAATAAGATAAAGCAAGTGATTCAAAGTCATTCCTTACCAGAATTTGGGTCAAAATAATCTGAGAGCAATAACACATGTACATACAGGGTGTGCACAACCGCTGGTGAGTTTGAAATACATTTTCACAGATTTGCCTATCATTTACACCGAATAAATTTGGTCATGGTGGAAAACTTCCCTTAAAACATTTTGTTTGGAATGCTGCAGTTTTTTGAGAAATGAGTGAAACAATTAGTTTCGAGCTTGCGAGTCTAAAAACTAATAATACATGTTTTTCAATATTTTCTTGCAACTTTGATGACCGATTGATGAGTGTAAACTTTCACGGGTTTGTTTGATATTGTGTGGATAGACAATACCGGTCTTTGACAATGCTTATTTGCTTTAAGAGACCATGTTGGTCTGTTAAGTTTGACCCGGAATGTCTGTTTGACCCGGAACATAGGTCAAGGTAATCAGGAACCGGAGTCAATAGCATACACTTAATTAGAATCAGATGATTCCGAGCTCAAAATAACCAAGAATCCGAGTTAAAATTTAATCTGAAGTAGGAGTCAATAATACATAGATGATGAGGCACTGAGATTATGTCCGCCATACGGTGAATTATTTAGAATTTTCATCTGATAGCGCCCTCTTTTGACTCAACTACATGCTCCACGTTATTTACAGGGGACAAAATTACATACTACACCGGCCTAAACCCTGAATTTAACTTAATATTATCCAAAAAAGAGTCATTCAGAGTCAGTTTGGCCCAAAATTAAAGTAAAATTATTACGACTATTAGGCAGCTGCTGTCATGTAGCGCTGATTCTGGTAGGTTTGAACCGTGTCCTGTGTATTTCCAAGAAAGCTTAAGTTTTGACTAATATTCATTTGAAGCCTCACCAACAAAATGAACGTACGTGCAATCAGAACATTAATGCCATGGCCGGTATGAAAATGTATTGATTTCTAACCACGAGGGCACATCAGACGAAATAGTTTCGCAGGATGTTTCCCACCATTACCATCTTTACAACACGTACAGGTTTTCGAATAAAATAAAAAATACACAATTTCTTTTTGGGTTCATTACCAATTATGACCCTACATCTACTCAAGAATGCTGCGGGGTCGTGGGTTCGAATCCCTCTCAGCATCGATCAAGCGGATAATTTCCACACGACTCCGAAAATACACAGTGCTTTTAATCAGGCCTTCATTGATTTATTTACCAATCATTTGCTAAAAAAACGTCAAACTGAACCAAGTCCTTAGAAACCAACGACGGTTCAGTTTCCCTTCTTGTGAGACAAATAGACTTAAAACAACCTCGTTCCTTGGTTTCTGCACAATTTGATGTCCTAATATTGTTGCTCTCATCTAAAGGGGCGCGGGGGTATAGGCCTACCTTTGGTAATTACTCCAAAAATTAATATCTATAAAAACTTCTTTGGTAAGAAGCACATCAGATGTATATACAACTTTAAGAGATTGTGGTTTAAGAGAAAGGGATTAACAAAAATTCAAGTTGTTGTTTTTCTGGTGAAATTATTTATTGGTCATGTTTAAACCCTGATTTAAACTGTTCTTCTTCCGCGCTAAATTGTATGTTTTGGTGGTTAGGAGTTGAATATGAATATATGTACAACTTGCACATAATATTTATTATCCATGTTTACTACAATGCATGATTTATGCTTTTACTATTACTATCTTTTTGTTACTTTTCTCCCAATGCTTGCCATAATTCAGATGTTTAAGTTTTTTCTTGTATTATGGATACGTGTATTGTTATCGCAGCTTCGATAATTGTATATTGTTTTGAATCCAACCATTCTGAACTGTCCTGTGGTTGCTAGTAATAACTTGAATGGATACAAGGCAAACTCATCATTTCATGTTGGCATGGGTTTAACCCATGATTGAAAAGTCTTAACCATTATTGACACGTCCCCAGTGCCCTTCCACCAACGAGAGCGAAACCGTGATTGCTAAACACACTACGAGGAACTAACCGGTGGTTTATTTATAACAGCAGTGTAAAATCCAAACCAACGTTTTCGATTACCTTTCATTTGTAAGAACAAAACGGTGGAGTAAACTGCGGACAAGTACAGCTCTACGATTCTACAATTAACGGAGTAGTGCTGTCGTGTGTATCACTCGACTGGGGAAAGAACAACAAACAAAATATTGTTTGTTTCTGATTGTCATCCATTTTGCTCGACGAGTGAAAGAAGTTTAATCGTTTCTGATAGGTCCGTGTTTCAGTTGCTTTATTTTTGCAAGTCCGATATTCGCGGACACAGCAAAAACATATTTGATGGAAAGGTTTGCGGCTCTTTAACTCTGAGATTAAAAACAAAATAACTCAAAGCGTGGGTGTTCTGATGAGTTTGGATGCTGAAAATACTGGGAGGTTGAGTGTCTTCTGAGAAGGGGGTGCGTTCGTCACGGCGTCGTATCTAGATGAGAGTTGACATCAACTGCAGTTGCAAGTATTACACACGGTTGAGCTGGAGTAGGTTGATATGCCCATGTGAAACGGCTTGCCACTTCACACTTCCGCGACTGGGGCCGAGGAACACAACTCTGCGTCTGAGCACAATCCAAAATGCGGATTGTATTCTCACGCTGAGGATCCCAGTGTCTTAAAGTGCCCAAGAAGAAAACGTCGCCTATTTCTGATTCTCTTCAATTCGTTTTGAGACAACATCACGCTGCAATAACGCCTTTTAGACCAGGCTGCCTGAGGTAATTTCGGGTCTTGAAATCTGGCTGACAGATAAACTGTTTTTCTCAGAAAATGTCAGCATTTCAATCCGGAGAACCAGAGGGAAATCAGTCAGTCGAGTTTCCCGCCAAAAGCAAGCTTACCAAACTCAACCATACGTACGACTCGGTCAAATCACCGCCAGTGCCCAAGAGAACAGTTCCCATCGCTAACACAAGCGGCGGTTACGTCATCCCGGCGAGAAGGTTCGCCCAACAAGAGGACCCAACTAAACACTACCTTAATGTGCCAAGCAATACTCGGGCCAAAAACGTGAGGATAGGGAGAGGGGAAGGTCTGGCACCTCATGAGAATACTCCACATTTAAAACACTCAGTCAAAAGCCGAAGAGACTCTCCAGCAATACCAACACCAAGTACGCGATCGGAACGAGAAGTTAAAGTCTCCCCTCCTCATCCACAGAAGAGATCTGAATTTGATCCACCACCAGACATGGGAAACCTTCAAGGTAATATCTCTGAACACAGGATGAATTTTGCAATCCCAACCCCCGGTTTCAGGAATACCAACAGATCGACAACAGAAGCGAACGCCGACTCTCGAAGCACCCGGGGTCCAATACCGTTACCAAGGTTTCGGAAGGAACGAAGGCCGGAGCCGTCGAGACGAATCACAGTGCCGTTCTCTCATGCTGTTAGGCATCCCACCTCCAGGTCTTTGACCACGGGGTTTCTCAGGGAGCTAGAGACGGTCGACCCTGCCTTGAGTGATATCTTCCAGCAATGCGGGGAGACGATGGAGCGCAACGCCAAACAGGTAGCAGATGGGCGTCTAATCTTCACATCCGATCGTTTCGCGTGTGGGATGTTTGACCACCACGGGGGTTACCTCCCCCTCCCTGCCCATAAAGTCTCCCTCTACGTTACCCCTCATGCCATCGTGGGAGACGGACAAGAGCCTATCTTTGTTTACGTCCTTCCTGAATCCGCCCAAGAAATTCTAGTCTTTGAGAATGGCGAGGAAGTCATAAGCTCTACCATCGTTTGTGGTAAGACCGGACACAAATTCTCTAGTGATGTTGTTCTGTCTTTTCCATTGTCGACACAGTCGGGTGGCCCAGACGACTCAGTCGATCAACAGGTCATCGTCTGGGAGTATGGGGTATCGACAGACGACAAGCCCAAACAGCAGGTCATGGACAAAATCCTCGACTGTTTTTACTCCATCCAAGACAACCGCTGCACCTTGATGGTAAACCAATTAGCAAATTTCACTGTCATTTCAAAGGCCGAACGACGGATCGAGGGTTGCCGATCTCACTATCCGAACCCATCTTCGGATGAGCCCGTGAGCCTTCGGGTCGGCGTGTTCGGTCGGCAAATAGCGGGGACGGGGAGTGCACAGATACGGGTGATATTTTGGAAGGACAGTGATTTGGAAACGAAGGTAAATATTATTATTTAATTTTCAATATCTCTGGAAACTTGTTTTATTTTACATACTTTTTCCCCGCACAATATCACCAAAAATAATTAATTAATTTCCATGAACACCCGTTCTTTTCACTCAAGTTTGTTTCAGTTTTATTTCCTTTATAGACATTCAGGACTACCTTTTTTCCACAATTCTTAAAACCTCAAATAAGGCACCTAAATTGGCAACCCAACGGTGCGTTGTCAGTAAAACATGCCGACAAGTTTTTCCGTATATGTTAAAAGTGTTTTGGTTGGCGTTTTTTTTTCAAACGATTTCTTTTTTCTAAAAAGTGTGTTAATTGTTTAAATGTCCAGGTATTGCCTTGGTACATTTAAGCTTATTTGTTTGCTTAATTGATTAATTAATTTTTATATTTGGTTCATCTACCATTGTCAATTGAAAGACAAAAAGACCGATTTTGTACACAAACGAAGCTGGCAGAGTTTTTGTCCCGCCCTCTGAAAGCGTGTTAATGTAATAAATTATTGTATCATTCGGGCTTGGTTTTACAAAAGGGGTTTTTCAACCTCGTTCACAGGGGGTGATTGATCTCACCACGTAATTTTTCCCACAGCAAGCCTTGCTCGCTCAAATTTTTTTTGATTTACAGAGTAACTTACAAAAGTATACGGAAGTACGGAAGTATAAAGGTGGTCACAGTGGAAAACTCCCGTTGGCACGAAGTGCTACAGTTTTTGGGAAATGGGTAAAACAATTAGTTTCGATCTCGCGGCTCTGAAATACAATCTTTGAAAACAGTGATGCGGTTTTCACTATTTTCGTAACTCCGATGACCGATTAAGCTTAAAGTTTCACAAATCTGTTACTTTTATATGGTCCACAAAAAGTGCAGGTACTGGTCTCTGACAATTATCAATGCTGCCCACGTGCTTTACAGCCCCACCCAACCACTGCATTCGTTTACAAGGAAATATATGGGAAACTTTACACTCCAGGTATATGAAGATGATTTAAAGGGGAGAGGGCAGATTATCTTTATGAGCTGGGTTCTAGTCAGGAAAATATAGGGTAGGGACATGAATAAGATACTAAATTACGAGCGCAAAGCATTATGGTGTGGGGTCTTGGCCCGCTTAAGGGCCACTGTAAGTTTTGCGTTGGTAGATGCTCTCTGGTGCAATCTAGGCCAAGTCAGAAAATTGTTTGACCTCCCAAAATTCATCTTAAAGGTTTTACTAGGAATGCAAATGATACAATACAAGTTAGTCTACATAGTGATGTTGGACCTTTTTCTCCTCCCCTGTGATTGGTTTCTCTTTTCTTGACAAAGAATGAAAATTAGGTACCGAAGCCCAAACTCCTGATTCGGTTTTTTGTTTTGTTTTAATATACTTGAACAATTTTTATTTCGCCTATCCTTACAGCGGATAGTATGTGAGGAGCAACGGGACGGTTTCTTCAAGTTGGACCGCGTTAGGGTCATTGTTATCAACAGATACCGCAAGGCAGTATGGGTAGCCGTCATCAACGTCATACCAGGCTGGAGCCTTCTATCCAAGGACAAAGAGGTAAGACTGTTCGTAGTGTAGATCCCCTTAAGTGTGGCACCCTTCCACTCCACTCAAAAACCTTCCGGGTTAGAATTTACCCGGATTTCTTTCTCTCCCATTTTATTAATTTGTTTCTTGTTATTTTAATTAGTAATATCACATTTTGTGGCCCACAAGCCAAATTAGATGTGATTAACAATCAATAATTGTTAGCAAAAATAGTAAGGACGGTAAAAACATTACAAGAAATAGGATGTGGGTCCCGTGGGGCCCGACTCATTTCTGGGTCAGTCTGACCCAGAATCTACGTCATAGTAACCCAGAGTAAGCCTGACTTGGAAATGGGCGTACGTTTTCCTTGCAATTCCTAGAGCGAGTTAAATATCATTGATATCTTAGACTGGACCATTCCACATCCCTTAGAGGGGAGGGGGTGGTCATATCAATCAACCACACAATCAACAAAAATCTTTGAGATTGCAACTAGACATAACTAGTAAAGCTAGTTTATTTATTTCCCTTTGGAATGGTTTTATGCATCTTATGGAGTGAGCAAATATTCTTTCTAGAAACCAAGGGACCCTCAAAAGTGCCCGGGTAGAGACTGAAATGAAAACCATACATTCAATGAAACCAAATCCATGCAAAGCTCCAGGTGAAATGTGAACCGGGTTCCACAGACTCGAAGTGAAAGACAAGAAAAGAACCGCAAAGCTAAGTAGGTAGAGACTGAAAACCAACCACAAGGCTCCGGTCTGAGGTGGGATCGTATACCGGGGTCCACAGAGGTGAAGGGCGGCCAACATGGCTCTACTGCTTATCTATGAAATTCTGCACGTACGGCCCGTAGAATAATGTATTTTGTGCTCGGCAAGTGCAAAATCCCATGGGAAGCAGGGCCATGGAATTGTGGTTCATAAAAAATAGAGGTTTTGCAAAGCTCCGGATACATTATACGGATATGGATCCGTTAACACTTTTGTGTGTTCACGTGACGCGTAAAAAAATCCCGAGACTTCCGTGTTTTGCATGCACGTTGACAACCGGTACGGGAGTTCACGGTACACAATAGAGAAAGGTACTTTCTCTATGCGTACACGCAGGTTAAAAACTGGGAACCATTTTGCTGATTTTAGTTGTATTTTTAACCCATTAAAAAACATTTTCCCCGGCATTGTTTTAATGTTGTCATTCATGATATACATAGAAATGATTTAGTCATTTGTAAGCCAAACCCAAAATACGAAAACAAAAAGCTAGTGTTAAACAGTCTTGCCGTGCTTGCTGGAAACTTTCTTTACACGCATTTAACGTGTGGGTCCGAAATCGAACAGTTTAACAAAAATACCACTCAATAAAATTCTCCAATGCAACAAGAACATAACAGTTATACGAAATGTTTTTGGATTCGTTTTGCTCGCAAAACATATGCCAAGTGTTTAATGACGGAAACGGTTATCGTGTCTGTATCTTCCCAATCACTCCATTTCTGACATGATTCTCCAGGGCATTGAGGGAATATGAAACCACAGAGAAGTAGGGAGAAACTGTGGATAAGGCACCTCAACACTATTCAACCCCATGGTCTGAACATCCAAGAAGGAAATGACTGATAACTTCTTGTCTTTGCCTTCTCCTTTTTTTACCACAGATAATTTATTCCCCCTCCAGTCTGCCTCATTCACTAATCAGTTACTTTTTTCTCCCTCTTCCCATCATTGATTGTCTGTTGTGTTCCCTAGCTCTTGTGGTCAAACCAGCCCCTTCTCCCACCACTTCTTTTTGTTGGCCTCCTCTCTGTTCACCCACTGCTTTTTCTGTGTACTTTCGTCTCTATGATCTATTTCCACTTGACTGCTTTTGTCACACCAGTATACCTGTTCATGTTTGTAGTGTTGTCATTTAACTTTCGAGAAAGACTCTGCTAGGGTCGAAACGTCAGATTGTTGTATCTGAATCTGAATCCGTACGCTTGCGAAACATTGCAACTAAGTCTGTTTCAGTTTTGATTCTTTCGAACCCTTTGAGCCACACTCATACAAAACGTTCACTTGTGATTTTTGTCAACTTGAACCTTTCCTCGAAATAAAGGCGGAACTATTCTGTAGAATTGGCCTACAACCACACCGCAAATAATGCACGACATAACAAAGACATTGTAAAATATTTTGTGAACATCGAAAAAAGGAAAGTGGTGTTTGAAGCTTTGCATGGTATGGAAAATAAGAAATAACTTCGAAAAAATGTTGCCGATTCAATTCAAATAATTCAAAGTGCAACAAACAACAAATTTAGTATCAATCACTATACATTTCTAAGTATCCTAATTTTAAGAAATGAATAAGAACGATCGAAATGGTCAACTTTATCAATATTTTCCCTTTTTCAGAATTTTACTGTGGAGCGCATACTCTCACAAAACCGCAAAGATGGTCGCTTCCCATCTTGCACGTTCGCCTTATACCGTTCCGGTGGTCCTGGTGCAACCAATACCCCCCATGTGGCAGCATGCACCATTGAGGTCTCACAAGACGGCGGGGACGAGGATGATGAGGACGAGGATGAAACCATACAGTTGGTGGCAATAATTGAAGGAGTTGCAAACACGCAGCCAGCGGTTTGTGGTGTACGTTTCTTCTACAGATTTATCTTTTAAAAGCTATAGAAAACGATCCTTCAAATTAGCATTTCCCATGAAATAATAATGCTCATTACATTCACGCATGCGTACATACACTATTGATGGGCAATCGCCATAGAGTTGTGCACTGGGAGGACGCACACACGCGCTACGCCACAGTCAGTCCCATACAAAAAGGCGCACTGCTCCCTCATTTTGCCAACCAGTAGCGATAGTGCGCATGGCGCGATGTACTGTTTGCATAATCATGGAAAGCTCCGTTGCTTCAACCCATATAAAAGAAACATGGACATTCAGCAAAATGCTATTTCGCATGAACTAAATCGGTAGTTACTATTTCATAAGACGTACAAAAGAATTGCGTCCATGGTTTTTTTCTGCATAGTCGCAGACTTGGGCCACTGCCGCAGTTACCTCCATGCTTGGGCCGCTCGACCTCACATACTAAAAAATAGTTTCTTAAAAACATTGGTACCTGGGGTGCAACCGTCATTGTTTATTTCGAGGGTAGCTCAGGGGCAGAATTCTACCTTATTATATAGTTATGCTGGGGAGGGGCTTATGTTATGTTGGAACTTTGACCCCACGGCCCTAGTACACCCCCCCCTTCTCGGTCTCCCACGCTCTTGAGCTTTTAATATCAGTGTTAATATAAAATTTAATTATCAACAACGCACAACTTTTACATAAAGCGCAGGTACATCGTACATTTTGTGAGTTGTTTTTCTTTAGCACTCAAACAACATTAGCATGTATCCAACACACACAGGCGTTTACACTGGTTACTGCCACTGCCAGTAAAAGCTGTAAGGCAAAAGCGAAAGCTGATTTCTTTCTAGTTATCGTTTTGCTTTCGTTTTATTTTGGACAAGTCTATTTTATTTATTAATTTTTACCTGTTTTTACCTGTTTATCTTCCTATTAATCGTAAAGTCGCGGTGTAGTCATTTTTATGTTTGTTTCGTAAGGCTTTTCACAATATACAGGGTTATTAAACAAACATGTAGAACTAATGTGAACTTTGGTATAATGTTCATTATCCAGCCTGACGCACCCTCGGTCCCTCCACGAACACATCTCAAGGAATCTGTTGATTTACCGGGGCCGCAGGACGGACCTTCCCCTGGAACAGGCCTCAAAGAACCTGTCCAATCGTTCCCTGTGACGCCCATTGCTAAACCGTCCGCTTGCCTGAGATACCGAACACTCGGGGAGTTAGCTCTTCACTTGGAGGTAAAGTGAAATTAAGACGAGATATCTTATTAGACCATTTAAACAATTTGTTTAAACCTCCAGCATTTTATAATTTATATATTATATATTATTCTTATATATTTCTGGTATGAAACCAATGATATTTCTACTTAATAAGTGAACTTAATCACTGTAGCTCACAAGCCTGAGAGCTCCTATTTGTGACAATAAATAAGGGTGCTTGCAATGTGAACCCGAAACACCTGGGTCACCCCTACTCTTCCACGATAAGTGTTCTGGGTTCTTCTACGTGCACTTCCAATACACGAGACCTTTGGCTTACTGTCAAATAAGGACAAAGCAAATTATGGTATCTTGCTTAAGGACACAAGTGCCACCACCGACCGGAACTTGAACCCACGCTCTGCTGGTCAGAAAACCCGGAGCTTGAGTCAGGTGCTCTTAACCGCTAGGCCACGACACGCCACAAAGGTATCACTTTATGACACTGTTTAAAAAAGAGCCACAGAGCCAGGACTTCCTGCAGGCACAATTTGTACAACAAATCCTTACACCCTATAGAATATACTTGAGGGTGCTATCATCTCTCGAAATGAAGAAAAAGGATTAACTAAAATCTTGTTCAGACGTTATTTGTTACAATATTCTAAGTTTCACGTGGCAACTAAGGTACAACATTAAAGACCACTCCGTTATACCGTGCTCATACGTAACAGGGTAAGAGACATAAACTTCCCTACTAAAGCGTGCAATATGGTCCATAAACTGCCTTATACATTGTGGACGCATTGGTAAAGTTATGGAAGTGTGAATATTGTTTGACCATGTCACCTTGTTTACCATCTGAGAGGCCGTGCATTTGAATATATTCCATGACATTTCCTGGCTGGCATTAATTGAAAATTTAAGGTTTTGTACCGGAAGCTCAAGAAAAATCAGGTGCTGTGAAATCAGTAACTGAAGTATGCCACTTGTTTTCAATATGGTAACAATATTAGCTTGTTTCCGTTGAGCCGCGTAGACTTCGTAACAGCTCTGTGGCTTTTAGTGTTTGGTCAGCGTGACATCATGAGCGTCACATTATCTATACTCATTAAGCACCTCACCCTAAGTCTTCTGTACTGTTTCTTGAATAAGGTAAGCGACATCTCTGGACGTTGCTGGAAGCTCCTAGCTAAGAACATGGGACTCTCCGCTCCAAACATCTGCTGTCTGAGTGAGCGGTACCTCTGCCCCGGGGAGGCTTTAATTAACTGGTACCTAGGTCAACAGGTAAGGCAGAAACTAAAGCAAAAGTCCCACGCCCATAATAATAATAATGATAACAATAATAATCACAGCATTTATAAAGTGCCCTTTCCTAGCGTTGCAAAGCACTCAGAGAATGACCAAGAAAAAACAATAATGGGAATGGAATCCGAAACCAACTTGTGGAAAACCACTGCCAGGCCCAGCCTGCAGCATTCAGATAGGACATTCATCAAAACACTCTACTTTATGAAATGATTATACACCAGATGCTTGGATTCTGATAAGAACATGTGACCTTGTGTTAAAGATGGACGTACAGTTCCAAATCAACCAATTCAAGCAAAACCATGCAATGGAATTTGAAGGTTGGGTGATTGACCAGAGTTAGTGACATGCAATCTGAAATCAAAAGAGAGATCATACCACTTCGAGGCGGCATCCCGTTCCCAGATACTGCTTTTAGGAGGAGTGGTTGTAACCATTTTCCCTCTTCTATAGAGGTCATAAATATTTCCTTCTTGTAACAAACCTCAATATGATCAATAATTATTGGTAGGTTTTGAATATTCTGATAAACTTGACTTGTATAGTCGACACACCCAGTCAAAATAAGCTCTTAAAAGTCCAATCAAATTATGTAAAAGGAACAATGCAGAAATACCAGAAAGTAATCAATGGTGTGCCTTCCCACTGGCTACAGTTCTCCAGCTCTCATGTGTTGAAAATTGCCATCTTGTGTTTGGCTTTATCTTTCCTTACTTTTTTACTGGGAAAACTTTCATTGTATTTCCCCTCTCTTGATGCTGCAGGTGGCTGTTGTTGCACCGCGTGAGGCACTTCGTAGACTCTTGGATCTCTTCAGAGGAATGAAATGGCCAGAGCTCCAAGCAATTTTGGTCAAAGAACTCAGGGTTACAGAGAATCAAAACCAAGGACTCACTTCGTCTACACATCTGAAAACGTATGCAATTATTGACGATGACAACCACAGCCAAACTCCTGGGAGAAGTGACTCGCAGAAAGTCGAGGTCCACAATCCACCTAATTGTTTAAACCTAGGAGAGAATCCAAATAAAGTTCTACTTCAAGGAAAGAGCTTGATCCCTAGTCCCAGACTGTCCGCAAAACAGGCTGCAAGAGGACATCACGATAAGGATGAACAAACGGGTTGGGCGAGACCCACTGAAGTGCAAGGGGATCACCTAGACAGACCCTCTTCTCAACATGACTTCAAGAGTCAAAGATCTGAAAAGGTAACAAGCCCAACAACAAGTCAAAAGGGATTCTCATACGCCATGCCTTCAACACAGTTGCCACCGTCTAAGCTATGGAGATCGATGCAAAATATCACCTCAAGTGTTAAAGAGTCTGAAGAACCTGAACAGGCCAAGAATCCTGAGGTACCAGCCGTTGTGGTGACAGGTGTCATTTCCCAAGACATCACACCCGATGAGGAAAACCCATATCTTCAGCCCGATAGAAAACAATTGCAATCACCCACACATCATGGACAATCATCAAAAAGCGTAAGGCTGAAAAAAGATTGTAAAATACCAATTCCACCTACACGGTCTTCTTCTTTTATGACAAAGAAAGGAAAAGGTCTATCAAGAAAACCTCCCAATGTCACAGTGCGAGATACTTCACTGGTTAACTCAAAATCACATTCTAAATCAATGATTTCCCTGAAGAATATGTCAACAGACAAGCAAAATGAACATAAAAGACCATATAACACTTCGGCAGAACAGACTCCATCATCTGCAGTCCCACTTCCGCAACCACATCAGGATTACAGAGCTCTTGGGAACCTGCTAAGAGAAACTGATTCAGATCTTGAAGACAACTGCACAGGTGAAAGTATCCTAGAATTTGCACTGCATGATGCTTCATCATTAATTCAAACAAAACTAAAGAACCTCCAGAAAGTTGTCAAGAAGAACCTCAAGAAAAAACACAAGGACAACTCAGAGAGACCACCAAGACAAGACAGCCTCTCTCTTGATGAATCAACCAATGAGGCCATCTATGATAATATCGATAGCTGCTCTAATCAAGTAAACGAACTCCCAATGGCTGATGCATCTGGAGAACGGCGGTATGAAGAGCAGCTAAAGCAACTGTCAAAGGATCTGCTGGCAAAAATTACCTCAAGTAAGTGGAGGAATAAAAGGGTTTTAGGTAGTAAACTACAAACAGTTTTTTCCCATTACTGCTGCAAAAAGGCCACTATGTAACATTATTACCAGATTAAATTATCCAACAGCTGATAAAAGAAAATAAGGCAGTGTAAATTATGCTATAAAATTAAACATTTCTTTTTGCAGAACAAACCAGAAAAGCATTGTAGACCTTCTCCAAACTAGATTCCAGCTCGCTCTCCTTTGGTCAAACTGAAACTCTATCTCTCTTTTATCACAAATGACAAGAAAGTTTCTATTTGACCATTTTTTTAGGCACAGCACCAAAAAAGCCAATCATCCCATCAAATACCAAATTTTACGCGGAAGCTTATGCCGTAGATACCAGTGACAATGCAGTTGGATTGGCAGAAATAGGTGCTGGAACTACATCTAACCAGTCCAGTAAAGCTCGACACAGTACAGGTGATTACTACGAATTATTTATGGATCGTTTGTTACAGAAATCAAGAATAGTCAGTGTAACTATGTTATACTTCTCCTATTCCAATTGTTGTCAGCAAGTGTAACACTATGCTAACTTCAGTCGAAACTTCAATAGAATAATTATCTCATTAAATAAATAACTGACTCACAATCTCCAACAACTTGGGTGTTTTTACAGATGACATGATTAGCTATGAAGACATTGATAACACATCGATGCATCAAGTTGGAGCTCAGCCTGAAGCAAAGCTCTCTCCAAATAAATCCTTACCAAAAGGAATAAAACCGTGCACAATAAATGAAGAGTCGGAATGCTACGAGGACATCAACATGTTTCAGAAACAAGTTGTACCTGCAGCTGACCCGATCACAATGGCCATAACCCCAAATTTGCCAAAAGTTCTACCCTATGTTTTACCCTGTGCACAATCGGACGACAAGATGAGTACACCAGAACGTCCAGCTAAAACCAGATCCCAAAGTAAAAAGATACCATCCATTCCTCTAGGGTCATCACCAAATGAACAACGGGCAGTAATTGATGACATGGTAAGCTATGAGGATGTCAGCATACCTGAGTATCCACTGGGTCCAACAAGTGAAAAATTCAAACCGGTTTCAAAAATGAAAATTGTTCCCCAAATTCCACCTCGAAAAAACACTGACTGCCGTATTCCAACAGACGACATGGTTACCTATGAAGATGTTACAACTACAGGTGATTCAGATGGTGCCAGAATGGACAAATTAAAACTGGTTTCGAAGAAGGATTTGCCAAAAGTTACTCAAAGACCTAAAACTAGTCATCGAACTGTAACTGATGAAATGACAAACTACGAAGACGTCACTGAACCCGAGTCTCTTGTAGGAACTAGCAAACCAGTATGCAAGAAGCAGTTGTCAGCTATTCCTCCTCGTGGTAATGGCAATCCCTGCACAGCAATAGCTTACACCAAGGATGATTTCAACACACCTGAGCATAAAACCAGAATGGAACACTCCAAACTGGTTCTCAAATCTCATCCGCCAGTGATTCTACCACGCTATCCCGATGCAGCACCCGAGGACAACTATGAAGACATCAGTATCCCAGCACATCTCACTGGACAGACTAAAGGTAAGAAATTACCGACGATACCACCTCGTGATCAGACGAAACCTTTTGCTGACCACCACAGTACTACTAGAACTGACCAGTTAAAGCCGTTTCAAGGAAGGCACTCACCAGTTGTTCCTCCTCGGAATCATGACAGATCTCATGCAGCAACTGCTGACATGGTAAGCTATGAAGACGTTACCATTTCTGAGCATCAAGTCAAAGAGGCAAAAGATTTCAAACCTGCTTTTAAAAACAAAGTACCAGCAGTACTACCCCGAGAATATGCCAAACCACCTGCTGCAGCCTACGACACGGTTGCTTACGGAGATATCAGCATGCTGAAACATCCAAACGATACCAGGATAAACCAGTTCAAAGCCAGCTCCAGAGAAAAAGTCTTCCCGACATCTCCACCTGATCACACACATGGTACACCACGAAGAACTGATGATAACATGACAAGTTATGAAGACATGAGTCAGGGTCTGGCTAGAGCCAGATCTGACCCACACAGTAAACCAAAAGTAACTAAGGATAACATGCCAAGTTATGAAGACATGACCGTACCTCAGAATCCAGCCGGAACTGGATCTGACCAGATCAAGGTGGTCAGAACAAACACAGGGAAGTTGATTCCAGTCCGTGTGTTTGTCCCAAAACAAAAACCTAACATTGACAACTATTAAAGAAACTACAAAGAATATGTGTATACAGGAATGCAAAAAACATTGCCTCAAATTTTGAGTGGTTTGTGCCCCAATATGGCAGCTTATTTAGACTCAAAAGATGCAGATAGTTAACAAGCTATGCTTATAATTAAACCTTACTACACTTTGTTGGAGTAACAGAAAAGAAACAGTTTTTTGGACATACCTTTACAAAACTTTTCACTTGGATCCAGGTTGGGTCCCCGATTGCCAGGCAGTTCTTTTAAGTTTAACAAGGTCAAATCAAGGTCTTTTCCATATCAAATCTTTGCATCCAAACCGAGGCTTGAAGGGTAAAACAGTCCGACTCCTTTTTCGGTGAGATGAGAATCAATATATTAATTATTTCTGCACACAGGAAACATGACCAATGATAGCAGACCAGTAACAATAATAACTAGATACATAGTACAAAATTACCAAAGGATACAAGGCGCTTTAAGGGAGAAAGACAAATAATGGGGACAGCCAGCTACAAGGTGGATAGCACGTATTAAGACCCTTTTTGAAAGACAGCCAGCTAGGTGAGTCTTTAGACCCTTTTGAAAGACAGCCAGCTAGGTGAGTCTTAGGACCCTTTTTTCGGGCAGCCAGCTAAGGCGTGTCTTTAGACCCTTTTTGAAAGCCAGCTAGGTGAGTCTTTAGACCCTTTTGAAGGACAGCCAGCTAGGTGAGTCTTTAGACCCTTTTGAAAGACAGCCAGCTAGGTGAGTCTTTAGACCCTTTTGAAAGACAGCCAGCTAGGTGAGTCTTTAGACCCTTTTGAAGGACAGCCAGCTAGGTGAGTCTTAGGACCCTTTTGAAAGACAGCCAGCTAGGTGAGTCTTTAGACCCTTTTGAAGGACAGCCAGCTAGGTGAGTCTTAGGACCCTTTTTTCGGGCAGCCAGCTAAGGCGAGTCTTTAGACCCTTTTTGAATGACAGCCAGCTAGGTGAGTCTTTAGACCCTTTTGAAAGACAGCCAGCTAGGTGAGTCTTTAGACCCTTTTGAAAGACAGCCAGCTAGGTGAGTCTTTAGACCCTTTTGAAGGACAGCCAGCTAGGTGAGTCTTAGGACCCTTTTGAAAGACAGCCAGCTAGGTGAGTCTTTAGACCCTTTTGAAAGACAGCCAGCTAGGTGAGTCTTTAGACCCTTTTGAAGGACAGCCAGTTACAAGTTGGATAACAGGTGAGTCTTTAGACCTTATGTCAAGGACAGCCAGCTAAGAGTGTCTCTAGACCCATTTAAAAGGACAACCAGCTCTATTACAAAAAGGAGTCAGTTTGATGCAATGGGATACATACAATTATGATGTTAAATTTAGTTCAGCACTTGTACAGTATAATTAGCATTTACAACAAGCATTTAAAAATTTCATTAAAAAAAAAGAATTCTTTGTAGTTTGTAATTATATAAAAAGAATCAAAAATCGATGTTAATAGCTGTTACTTCAGTATTTGGAAATTACATATGAAATAACATAGTTAAAATTTTTACAATTTGAAAAAAATACGAATTTATAACTGCAAAAATTTGAATATTATTTAAAATAAAAGATGAACTATCAGATATTGTAAAATAAGTATTTTTCAAAAATAGAAATAGGTTGGACAGGCAGAAACAAATCTTTGCACTTGATTCAATACTGAATTCAAGACTGAATTCTATAATCATTTTCATAATTATTAATAGTAGTTCATAATTTTTACATCATTTTATCTTTAACCCTCTCGTTACAAAATTGTTTTTGACATAGACAACTTCTGGTGACTCAATAAGCCATTTGCGAGGTAGATTTCAATAATGTCTGGTACAATGACTTGCTTGATCACAAGTAACTGCTTAAATTTGAACTCCGCAGACTATCAAGACAGTTGCTACATCCCTTGATTCGGGGCAAGCTTTTGCGCAGTTACGTAAGAGATGCCCATGATTCGGGGCAAGCTTTTGTGCAGTTACGTAAGAGATGCCCATGATTCGGGGCAAGCTTTTGTGCAGTTACATAAGAGATGCCACACACCCAAACACAATTTGGAATAAATGTGTATGAAATGGTAACGAGGTTTGCTCATTTGAAGGTTGCTATACAAAAGCTTGCCCCGAACCATTTGACTTAGCAACTTTCTCTATAGTCTGAGGAATTCAATTTTAGGCAGTTAACTTGCGACTTAGTACGTTATTGTACCAGACTTTATTCAAATCTAACTCGCAAATGGCTTATTGGTGAAGCAGTCAAGTATAAATGAACACTTTCTCACATAATGTGTTCAGAAGCCAATTTAACAAACTCTGTTATCACCTTAAAGATATAATTTAAGTGAAAAAATGAAAGAATGACAACTTTCTTGCTTGTTCATTGTTCATCCCTTGCTTTTTCTGTCTGCTCTCTGCCTCTCTCTCCCTTCATCTAACTCCACTTGACTGCTTTTGTTACACCAGTATACCTGTTTATGTTTGTTGTGTTGTCATTTAGCCTTCGAGAAAGACTCTGCTAGGGTCAAAATGTCAAGCCATTGACTATTTCTATTTTTTGCATTTATACCATTGGTCCTTTTGGTTGGTAAGCAGTTTGCAACAGTTAATTCTATTTTCTCAACTTTGTTGCTTATTAAATGTCCTTTCATGGAATACAATAACAGCCAGGTTCTCAATCTTAACTCTTCAAAATGTAATCTGAAAACCAAACACTTTTCTGTACAAGTGTATGGCAACCTAACTCCATTTTGAAAAGATTGCATAATAGCAAGCTTATTTTTTTATTAAACTATTGGGAAGATCCGTTCTTTCTCTTTTCAACAACTTTAAGCTTGGCCATGGAGGGTGAATGTGGAAAAAACTTCAACCTATAAAAAGGGCATTTGCGCTCAGGCTTGACAAAAGCTTCCTTAAGTATTGAAGACAGGGTATGAGTGCAATCAGTGGTGTAACCAGACATTTTCAATCAGCAGGCGGGCCAAGCATGGCAAAGACCTAAATTGGGGCTGCTGAATGTATTGAACCATTCACTGGTGGATTTTTTCTATCTGGTTATGCCACTGAATGCAATTGACTAAAGTCGGCTGAAGTAAGGAAAGGGTTCAATGACAATTACTTATTTCATACTCATACATGATTTTTGTACATAGAGTTGTACGGAGAAATACAATCAAAACAGTTACACATACAGCAAGCTATAAACTTTTTGTTGTTGTTCAGCCTTCAGTCCATGAAAGAAAGTGAAACTGACCTCTGCTTCAAACAAGGTTAGAAAAAGGGTCCACATTTCCTTGTAATGTTCTCTCCTGCTGATGACTTGATATTCCAAAACTGTAGACACTCCCTGAAAGGAAAGTAGTTGTAAGACCGTCAGCCAACCTTTCTCTATAAAAAATGTCACAGCATTACGATATCAAATTCAGTTTCAGTGCTCTTGTTCTTAGATGTTTCACTAAATTCTCCCAGTCTCCCGTTTAAAGATGTTATGCATCCTTGGCAGGGTTCGACCTTAGTGGTGGTCCGCTGGCCAAATGCCAGTTGAAATAGCAGCAGACCAGCTGAAACAACTCGCCGGTCAAATGTACCCACAATGGTATTCTAAAGACCTCCGTTTTTTGTGTAATTTTTTTACTTTTCATTTGGGGAGGCTATCCTTTTTAAAATGAAACTACAAGTAAATCACAAGCAATAAACAAGTTTCACAAAGCGAAAAGAATGGTCGCACGCACTAAGACTTAAGGGCATCGGTCATTCATGCACTCATTACCTTCTCTTTGGAACTATCTTCCACATCATATCAAAACTGCAAGAACTCAAAACTGTATTTAAATCACTCCCTAAAAGTTACCTGCTAGTTTAGTTGCCTGTTATGCTTGTTTAATTGCCTTACTGTTGTAAAGCGCATTGAGACTTTTGTGCGATGCGCCATATAAGTACTGTGTTATTAATATAATTATCAATATGAGTTTCCTCCTTGGCAGTGCACACAGTCACACAGCTAGCTAGCTAGCTACACAACACTCAGTGGATTTGGAAGTTGAGTGCGCCAGCTAGCAATACAGCAAAATCAGCCAATGGCAAAATATGTTCAGCCGATTTGGTCTTTGAAAAAGTGCTTCAATGCACCAAGCTTGGACAAGTTTAACCAAGCTGATTCAGCTGCATCACACCTCTGACATACTTCCACCTTTGGATGGCTCTTTTGTTAGTTGCCTTGTATTATTACCCACTGTACTCAATTATGGAATGTATGTTACAAATCCTTGGTGATAAGAGTGGGGCATGGGTCGTAATTTCATTTTTGAGGTGAACCTCGTTCTATCGGTTTAATTTTGGTGTGACTCTCCGGCCCAAACTCCATACACCACTCTCCATCTCTCATAAAGTGCAAATTATATGGGCCCCTCTCCTTTATTTATTTGTTGTATACAGTATTGTAATCTTGTTGTTTTTTGTTATTAAAGACCCACCATGGGAGACACCTCCTGAAGCTACGTCTGCTGCACCCCTTTTTTCACCTCTTTGGTTTAATATCATTAACAGCTGTTGTACCATTTAATCCCTGTATGTTGTGGACTAAGCCACTCCCAGGCTATGCCGTGCCACGCCCATGTCCTCATACCGTTATAGTACATTAACTTCCATTCTCCAGTTTTCATTTAGAAATATTAATAATAGTGGCTTTTTAGATAGCACTCAAATTCGTCACATTATTACCCATGGTCACTGGGCCATGTATTTCATTCCTTAAACCATCTCAGCTCCCTGGGGAGTGTACAGCCTGTGCTGCCAAATATGTAGCGCACCAAGCTAGTTCAATCACAAGAACCATTTCTGTTATCACAGGGACCCATTTCCTCCTGGGTGAAGAGAAGCAATTATAGTTAAGTGTCTTGCTCAAGGACACAAGTGTCATGAATGGGAATCGAACCCAAACCCTTAGACTTAGCCACCAGAACTTGAGTAGGATGCAAAAAACTGTTAGACATGACACGCCATTTAACACACAATAAAAACCAACCTGTGAAGATTTAACTAAGAAAAAAAAAAAAACGGGCACATTGTTTAAAAAAAATAAAATAATTGTTTTCGTTACAAGAAAAAAACTGTCGTCTGCTAACCTTTCGGTTATCTACATGCTGTCCGCCATTTTTAAAACCACCCACCAACACCTCATAGATACGTTCGCCTACGGTTGCTAACGTTCGCCAACGTTGGCAGCGCACAACTCGTTCCACTCGAAATTGTTGGCAAACGTTGGCAACGTTTGCGCAAGTGGAACGCACCCCGGTGGACAAGTCGAGAAACAGACTTTGCGCAAGGCCAACGAACCAACTGTATATAGGATTTTCTGTTACTTTGGGAAACCTGAATGACTATCCTGGTGGACAAGCTGGGAAAAAGAATGAGCGCAAGGCCAACAAACCAACTGTATATAGGATTTTCCCATGACGTTGGGAAACCTGGATGACTATCCTGGTGGACAAGCTGGGAAAAAGAATGAGCGCAAGGCCAACAAACCAACTGTATATAGGATTTTCCCATGACGTTGGGAAACCTGGATGACTATCCTGGTGGACAAGCTGGGAAAAAGAATGAGCGCAAGGCCAACAAACCAACTGTATATAGGATTTTCCCATGACGTTGGGAAAATCTGGATGACTATCCTGGTGGACAAGCTGGGAAAAAGAATGAGCGCAAGGCCAACAAACCAACTGTATATAGGATTTTCCCATGACGTTGGGAAACCTGGATGACTATCATGGTGGACAAGCTGGGAAAAAGAATTAGCAAACCTACTGTGTACAAAATTGCCAATGACTTTTGGGAACCCTAGATGAATAGGCAAGTCAGAAAAAAAAAGACTGGGCAGAAAGTCAGCTAACCAATCGAGTACAATCCCTTCAACCGCTCAGCTCCAATGTTTACAATTCAGAAAATAAAAGTATCAAGTTTTGTTTCACTGGAAGGTGAAACTACATGCAACTCCAGTAACACTTCATAACAAATTATAATAATTTCATTAGCATATACTTGTATTACTTCCTTGTTTTGATAAAACAATTTTAATCACATGTACTTCCTTCTAAAACTAGGCCAAGATCATTTTATAAAGGGAAAAGTATAGGATTTCACTTTATTAATTAATTCCTGCAGCCAAGGATTCTCAGAAAAGCAAACCTAATCACTCTATGCGCCAAGAACCCGATGGAGAGAAGACTCGGGGGTTTGTTTCCAGTTTTAGATGTTTAAGGAAATCCCAGAGAATTATTCCATGGGAAAACCCTTGTGATCAGGTAGAGGCTGAAAACCCAACCCTGACAGGATTCCAACCGGGTTCCTAGAGATAGAAGGCGATGAAAGATACCACTACGCAAACCCAACTGCCCCAGATTTGTATCAAACGGATATCAATGGGGGGGGGTGGGGACTTGGCCTCCCATGCCCCCTCTTCAGTTACGCCACTGCATGTGTGCAGTATAAGTCTGGTATACTAG
Source organism: Pisaster brevispinus (assembly GCA_023634235.1). NCBI lineage: Eukaryota > Metazoa > Echinodermata > Asteroidea > Forcipulatida > Asteriidae > Pisaster > Pisaster brevispinus. The sequence goes on from JAMKCF010000018.1 coordinate 8,030,899, forward strand.
ATATGTTTTGTGTGCACTAAACGGTATGTCGTTGAGTGTAGCAGACCTATAATAATGTTAATCTATGTGCCTGTACACACGGCACCGGTCTACTCTTATGCCTGGTGCCAGCTCCATTTGGTGCTTGACATGGGGCATGGTGTACCCCCCCTGCATCTTCAGTGTGCGCTTGGAACCTAGGATTTTAGGTGGGGGGATTACTTCTGTACAAGAGAAAAATAGTGCCTTAAAGTATGGGATTATTGGAGGGAGATGCCCTCTGCCCCATATCAGGCATGGTATAGCCAGCTCCAGGCTTTCACTTCCACTTTCCCCTCATTTTATCATCACCACCACCTACAATGCCTAGAGACGTCACCCAATGCACCATGCCACTACAGTTTCCGAGTGAGCTAGCCCACCAGACTCAAGTTCAGATGGACTTGCCATCAGAGTGTGGGTTCGAATCCTGGTCATGACACTTATGGCCTTAAGTAAAACACTTAACCATAAATTGCTCCTCTCTACCTATGTTTATAATTGATAACCTGTGTGGGCTATAATAGATTAACCGCTTAGCGCTAACATAAGCAGCTTGAGGTTGTATGTTCCCAGGGAGTTGAGAATGTTTGATGATTGATTAAAGCAAGCCATTGACGCCATTGACCCCTTGCCAACGCAAATATGATGAAACTACAAGGGATTAATTACTGGAACTTAAACCACGCAATCTTCCCCTACCCTCTTCAGTATGGTCCACCCTAAAGTCTCTCCATATAAACTCTCATCGAGGATGCAGAGCTGGAGTTAGAAAGCAACGAAGACGAGCACATGCAGCAAACAATTGTCGCTGTGGTCATCCTAATGGACTACGTTACACACCTGCCCTCAACCATTCTAGAGTGAACAATCATGACGTGCCACATCACTTACGATACCACGTGTACGCAGATGATACACATCTCTACAAGGCCTCTGACCCTTCCACTCCAGGCAGCTCTGAACTAGCCATATCAAAACTCTGCTCCTGCATTTCAGACATTAAGAGATGGATGTTTGCCAACAAGCTGAAGATCAACGATGAAAAGACAGAGTTTTTTGTTGCAGCATCCCCCCGTGCAATCACTTCTGTGTCCGATGTTGTTCTCCCCATCGGCAACTCTTTCATTGAGCCATCCAGGTCAATCAGAAATTTGGGCATCATGTTCGATCCATCCATGTCCATGTCTAACCACATCACTGCTGTTTGTAAGCCAATTAATTTCCACCTCCGCAATCTTCATCGTATCCGCAGATTTCTTGACCAGGACACCTGCCACCATGCAGTTTGTTCCCTCATAACCTCTCGTCTGGACTCTGGTAATGCCATTCTTTACGGTATTACCCAGGCTGAATGAAACAGACTTCAGAAACTCCAAAACCGTGCTGCCCATCTCATATGCCTAGCTCCTCGCTTTGCTAATGCTTCAAATCTTTTGTCTCAACTCCACTGGCTGCCTATTCATGATCGAATTCTTTTCAAGCTGCTTCTTTATGTCTATAAATGCTCCCATGGTCTTGCTCCAAATTATCTTTCCGATCTCTTGTCCTATTATACCCCTGGCAGAGAAGGTCTGCGGTCCTCCTCTGATATATCCCTTCTCTGTGAGCACAGGCCTACTCGATCTGCCGGCTCCAAGTCTTTTCTCTTGCTGGACCGAAGGAATGGAACAAAACTCATTACCTAAACTCATCAGGGAATCATCTTCAACTGCAATCTTCAAGAAAAACCTTAAAACCTACTTTTTCAGTCAGCCTTGTCATTAATCCTTTGTATTTTTTTTATTTCTTGTTTCTTTGTAATTTTCTCTTATTGTTATAGGCGCTTTATAAATACCTACATTATTATTATTATTATAAAATGGTAAAAGCCCTTTTTGCGGAGGTGCGTTCCAAGTCTGGGAGGGGTCAGTATAAGAACCAAGTATTATAACACAAGGCTGCCTGGGATCTTTCTCTTACAAACTCACTGTTCGTTAACATTGTTTTAATACAAGAGCGAAGAAACTTACAGCATCTTTCTCTAGATTAGGCCGGTTGGGGCCGGATGATACCAGATTTTTCCAGTTCTTCCCGGATCTTGTCATAGACAGTTGCGTCTTCTATCGTTGGTGGAATCTAAGAAAATGGAATAAAAATATAGGATTACAAAAAAAGCACATCGTGAGTGTGATTTTCTCGGAGTCTACCGTTTTTAGGCAATGGCATATCCTTAGTAAACTGTGGAAGACATAAGACATAAGAAACTTTATTAGAAGAAAGAACATTGCTTGCACACGCTTATAAACACTACAAAATATCTATAGTTAAAAAGTTACAAAAAGCAGATAAAATATTGCACAAGAAACGATGCACAGGGATTAAACCTATGTATCCACACCCAGTCTAACCATGGTTACTGGAAACCATGGAAACTTTGGTTTCTTATGGTACGCAGTCTGGCAGTTCTAAGGGTGAGTAACAGACACATGGTTTCAATTCTGACCCACAGCACATAAAACACAGCAAAAGTGCAACAAATCCACAAAGTCCACATATGAAACACATGATGAAAGCAAAGAAGTCCACTAGCACAAAATAACAAACAAAATGAACACAGAATAAACATCCCAAGTACAAAATTCTGTGTGAGCTAGCATTAATGCAGGATCAACGCTGTAAAACAAGTCCAAACACTTTAAGGTCCGAACAGTTGGAAGGTGTACTGTGAATGGAATTTGAAATCCTTGCTGTGTGTACTTACATTGAATGGCTCTCCATCAGCCAAAGCTGCAACCGTTGCTCTTGGAATCTTGCCCGATCTTGTCTTGGGTAATTTGTTGATGAGAACGGCCCGCTTGAACGCTGCCACTGGCCCCACGCCGTGCCGCACAGCCTCAATCACCTCCTTGACTATCTGCTCGTGAGATTTGTCAATGTCTACAATGGGAAAAGAAGTCATGTTAAGGATGCCTATTTATTACGTGCTTTTCAAGAAAAGGAGCCCCCTACAAAATACTTGAAGTATCAAAAGTGATCTTGGCGTGAAAAATTAGCCAGTCTCTTACGCGTGTTGGAATATCTGATGCGTGTTCAAAAAGTTTTGGATGTCAATTGTTTTGAACTTACAACATGAGCAATGGACTTTTAGTTCTATTGAATGTAGTGAGTGATAAAATAATACCTTTATATCAGTGAATTTAATAGATACTTGAAGGTATTATACAGAATTGCTAGAACTGACAAAATAGTCGCAGACAGTGTTTAGGTTTTGTGTGATCAACCAAATACATGAAATAAACCTGTACAAATTTGGGCTTAATCCGTTGTGTGATTCAGTGGGGAAAATAGTGAAAACCCATACACTATGTTCAGCATGGAAACACTATTTTCCTTAACTTTGGTTGAAACAACCGAAATTAGCTGATGCTTTTTTTTAATAGGTTTTCAGGAACAGTTTTCTTGAATTTCACTTTACTTCAGAGAAAAATTGGTCACACAAAAAAAATGGTTGTAGAATGAACTTCATAGTTAGTTAGCTTTTAGACTAAAACTAAACAACGATGCTTTTATCATTACCAATCCTGTATACCTTTTGGTAATACCTTTAATTTGAGCCCACACTATTTGCAAAACGTTCCCACACAGCAGCTTGTACTGCTTTTCCGTTCCGTTCTAGTCAATTTTCGTTGTGCATTTGTTTATTCAGGTCTACTAACACAAACACGAAGGACTACAGGCATAATACTTCCTCTTGTAAGAACAACATACTCTCCCTCAGCAAAGGGCACCTCCAGGAGGGGAATACAACTTTGTCAGGAAACAATGCAAAGGGCACCAAGGCAATGACCGGAAGCATGGAGGCAATTGCCTCTGTTGCCTCCACCATGAAGTATTAGCCCTGGGGCCGATTTCACTCAAGTCACCATTTGCGATCATCGCTATCACGCTTGCGATGAGATCGCAAACCCCAAATCCATCGCACTTGCGACGTCGCTGATTTTGCTTTTCACTAAAGTCATCGCAGTTGCGATGACATGACGAGGAAACTAAACGTTTTGTACGAGGCTAAAAGTAGTGACCTTTGACACAAACCTCAAGAAAACCGAACCGTCAGTCTTCGCATGTGGGCGTTGTACATGTCAAAATGTTGTTGCAGGCTGCGGTTCGATTAAAAACGAACGGCATATACATGTATTGCAGTTTAAATGTAAAGGTTGTCATGCAGTAACAACAAGAGGACCATATTAATGCTTAAATTCTAGGCATTCACTTAAAAAAAGGTGTACATGAAATCAAATTCAACATGTTTCATTTGTAGGCCTATAGCCCCCCCCCTTAGTATACTTACTTTTATAAAATCTTGTAAATAATTGTAACGTTGAGGTGTATGAAAATTGACAAAATGAGAATATCGATTTTGGTGTTTGGTATTTAATGTCTGACACCCTTTATATAAGCTTCAGCACATAAACGAACTTCTAAAGGGGAATTATTTATTTTGTTTACTTTCCCAAAGGCATGGGCCTAATCACTATTAGGCCTAATTGGCAAAAAAGAATTCGTTTCTAGATGCCCGATATTTTCGTCAAAGTGTTGTCATCGAAAATGTGTACATGGTATAAAATCGGAAAGGAAAAATTGTGGATGCTATGAGGCCTACATTAACTTTAGGCCAAATTGCTGGTTAAAATAACTGAACCCAATAGATGACGATCTCCTTTTTTGGATCGGCAACAACCACATTCAAGCTGAAAGGTGTCATTGGCCAACTGCGTTGTGTGTATCCCGAGTCTCCCAGTAAAAGACCACGAAGAGTAAACGTAACGCCATTTTACCCTTTAATTCACGAACAAACTATACTACGTCGAGACGTACACCGCTAAAAAAATCTAAGCACAAAATGGCGCAATCTATCATAATTTGCGATGAACTAACACTTTGCGGCCACTAACGAGTCATCGCAAGATTGTCATCTCTAATAATTGTTTTGCGATGAGTAAGTTTGTCGCAAAGTTTTAGTGAAATCGTTCTTCAAAATCCATCGCCAAGTTGCGATGGATTTGGGATTAAGCGATCGATTTCGGCGTTTGTGATGATCAAAACGCGTTAGTGAAATCAGCCCCTGGAGTTTCATCTTTGAGAGGGCAAGGCCATTTTCATTTTGCAAAGGGCACTTCCATTGGAAAACCTTGAAGGGGGCACCAAGGCCAAGACCAGGGGCAGTAGAGGCCAAGTGTGATCAGCTCTAGGACTAGTAACATTTTGAGACTTGTAGAATAGCAGCTTCCGTATTTCAAGCCAAATTAGATTCGGAAACAATAGACTACGTACAAAGAGAAACTCTTACCCATTTTGGGAACGCATAGTCCGACTGGGACCAATCCTTTGAGTTTGTCTTTCATTGGGAAGACAGCACATTCAACTATATCTCCTTGATCGACGATGGCCTGAATAGAAACGAAATATTCCAATCAATCAATCAATCATTTAGTCAATATATCAATAATTTGATCAAACAATTGACTTAGTGTTGCTTCCAAGATTGTATTGTAGACTTGGGTGTGATCTCTGGTTATATGGCAGTTATCTCACACTTAGCATGAGGCCAGGCATACCAATCTTATCAGAGTCCACACACCTGGATGTTGAGTTACAGAGTGATGTATTTTAATGGATTCGCACTGTTTCCCCAAACCACCCACTCTTAGCATGAGGCCAGCCAAGCAATCTTATCAAAGTCCACACATTTGGGTGCTGAGTTACCACAGAGTGTTGTATTTTTATGGATTTTTACTGTACCCTCAAACCACCCACTATTAGCAGGAGGCCACCCAACCAATTTTATCAGAGTCTAAACATGTGGGTGTTGAGTTACCATAGAGTGGAGTATTTTGATTAAGTACTGCACCCTAAAACATCCACTCTTAGCATGAGGCCAGGCATACCAATCTCATCACATTGGGTGTTAAGTTACCACAGCGTGGAACATTTTAATGGATGTGTACTTTACTCCCAAACCACCAACTCTCAGAATGAGGCCAGGCATACAAATCTTACCAGAGTCCAAACTTTTGAGTGACAACAGAGTGGAGTATTTTAAAGTATAAAGGAGGGTCTCTAGCAAATGAAAGTAGGTGTTACCTCCTCAATGGCGGCTGCGGAGATCCGGTGCCCGGCTACATTGATGACATCATCAGCCCTCGATTGGACAGACACGTACCCCTCTGCTGTGTAATACCCAGCATCCATTGTGTCATAATACCCCTAAATAAAGATGTTTAAGAGACAGAATGTGTCACCAACAACAGCAGTAAGCAATCAATACCAGGAAGGGACTAAACATTGTAATAACACACCTCTTGCTGGTTCTCTATCCTTGATGGCTAAAACATGGTCACGTGGGGTTAACTAATATAGGCTAAAGCATGAGATTTGTGCCATCGTAAACTAGACATGTTTTGAGACATTGCGCGAGTATCGATTGCGAGAAATAGTTTCCAAACCAGGCAATATACTTATTATTTTTGACTGGTAAGGGCACTCTCAAGCATAATGAGTAATGGAAATAGTGAACAACAACTAAAAAAGTGAATGTCTTGGGAAGTTAAAATAGTTACTTTAATTGTTGAATTGCGACCCCTCATGGCACCCCCAATGACCAGTCACAGGATGAATGAATGAAGAAATAGACTCTATGCATTAACATCATCCACCTGCCATCTTAGAGATAAAACAATGACAAAACAATCGAAATGCACAGATTTGTACACACGGCGCACAGGATTGGCCAATGAACAACCTCTTTGACCTCTAGGCGAGGGCGCCCTACTGAAATGACATCATGTGCACAAGGTCTATTACATTATCCATTTGAAGAAAACAATTTTTTTTTCAATGAGGACAAAGTCAGTCAGTTATAAACTGGCTTCCAACACAATCCTCCACCCCCACACTCTGTCCTCCTACTTTCATTCAGCAAAATTTACTTCCATATGATCCGAAATATTAAAAGCATTTATAAATAAAAGAAATGATAAACTTACTGGATATGTTTGGAAGTAGGTCTGTTCAAATCTTTCATCATTCTCCCATAACGTGCTGATAGTGCCTGGTGGCAGTGGCAATCTGGAACAAAATAATATCACACTTTTGTACACTTTCACTTTCAGTTACCTAAAAATAATAACAGGCATTTATGGTCATTTTAAAACCAGAATGTCCTCACTACAATGCCGCAAAATAATTTTAAAAAACCATAATATTATAATGGACATTTCTATAGTACCAGCATCCACCATTTGTACACTTATAGTGCATGAACACCGGCCACTGGCCCATTTATCTCATTCTTTAAACCATCTCAGCTCCCTGGGGAGATACAGCCTGTACTGCCAAATATGTAGCGTACCAAGCTAAATCAAACAAGAACCATCTCTGCCCTCACAGGTATACATTTACCCCTAGCCTAAAGTGAAGCAGATATAGTTAAAGTATCTTGCTCAAGGACACAAAGTGTCATGCCCAGGATTCGAACCCACACCCCAATGAATTAGCCACCACAACTTGGGTCCGGTGCACTTGACTGCTCAGCTATGGAACTCAAACTTTTGCACAGATATGACTATATGCCCCTATTTTAAATTGACAAAATCATAGCTACTAACTTGACTGTGATCCGTCCTAACTCTTCTGGAGCAACTTCCTGGCTATTGTCATTGAGGATTTTAACTGGTGATGAAAAATACATAATAATAGAGGTACTTCATGCAGATTATTTATCAAGGGTGAGAATAATTTATGACCAAACAGTGTGAAACTAGTATCAATATTTTATAAGAGATGCCGAATTAGTGAAAAAAACCCATCAATGTTTTCATTGTTTTAAAATGTCGGATTTTGGACTCACAAGATCAAAACTAATTGTCTTTTAAAGCTATAGCATTTCTGGCAAAATTATTTCAAGGGAAATTTTCCGCTGTGATCATCTTTATACCATGTAAGTTATCTTAAAATTTGTGAACATCTTCATTCTTACAAATGTTATGCACATGATTTACAGAAGGGTTTAAAATTTGGGTGAAGACAAAAAGCAGAAGGTTTTTACCATTCCATCCGGGTACGGGTTTGCCCGTAACTCCATGTCTTGGGTTCAGATCCGTTCCAAGGCCGACAGGAGAGGCTGTGATTGGCCAACCGGTCTCTGCAAAATTGAAATATGATAAACAAATAAATCAATTCATCATTATAATGATTTGTGCAGTTAATTATCAGTTAATTAATAACTAATAATAATAATTATTAATAATAAAAATCCCTACTTGCAGCTGAGAAACTGAATTGAGAAGGATGCGGCTACAGCGTGATTGAGCTGCTGGCATGTAAAGGTACCTTTGGCAGCCAGCCACATTGACTCGTAGATGACCACGGAGCACAGCCAGAAATCAAAAGAGGCACAGGAGAGAACCAATGCACCACTCTATTAACATTTGGCCATAGCCCGGAATCGAACCAGGGCTCGATTTAACAAAGAGCTAAGATTGGTCTCAACTGCGAATCAGTCTTAATTGCTAAGCAAAGTGTGATGTAACAATAGAAATCAGTAACGGTGACACTGAGAACCCGTCTTTAGATGAATCTCAGCTCTTTGTGAAATCAGCCCCTGGGCCACAGTGGTGAGGAGTGAGCACTTCATTCACTAGCCACCCAGGCAACCCCACCCCATGCCCAAATTATTAAAAATTTACCCAGTCAGTTTCCCTTGTGGTTTATTACTTGATATCATTAAATATATGAATACAAAATATTTGATGAGATTCAAACTGCATTTTCTCAAGTATTCCAGTATATCTGGAAGGGATAGTTCCGAAGTGGACTTGTTCAGGTTGAAGTTAATTTTATTTTGGAATGTTTAAAAGCAATGAAGTTATCACATCAATCTTGGAGACCACCTATCGCGCTAGATAGCTCAGTTGGTAAAGTGCTGGTACGTTAATCCAGAGGTCTCAGGCTCAAATCCTTTCCTAGTCAATTTGGTTTTGGTGAACTAGACCAATCGGCCACGACATGCCACTTGACACACCAAGTAATGGTTTATTACTTGATATTATTAATTGCTTACATGTACCTGTTTGCCACCAGTTGTCTAGTACCGGTGTCTTGAATACGTCTTTACACCATTGCATGGTCTCATTATCACAATGTTCACCAGCTACAAACAGCGTTCGGAATCTGAGAGGTTGGGATGACAAACATATGTTAGACTTGTTTTCCAAATCCATGTGAAATTACAAATTAAACAAATAATAAATCATAGGTTCTTGGCCATGTTGGCAGAATAACAGGGAAGGGTCATAAATTATTATTTTTTTTCAACCTAATGCTGATTTATAGACAGAATTATCAAAAAAGATACAATAAAGTTACATGTGAAAGTTTCAGCTCAACACAGTGTCGACTTAATGAGAAAATAGAAAAAACTGTCACACTATTTTCACAAGACTGTCAAATCCATCTACATTTAGCACGGTGACAGCAGGTACCAACCATGAGAGTGGGGGCACATGGTTAAATATTTATCACATTAAAGAAAATTAAGTACGCTTTCAGTATACAGTTTGTTGGGGCGTGTTTATTTGCAAGGCAGTAAATAATATATGTTTGTTGTGATGCACCAATAAGCATTGCATTGGGCTCAGGCAGGAACAGTGTTTACATGTATGTGCTGTGACCAATCGATGGATATGGGTTAAATCACAGGTTAGGCCGGAAATCCATGTGTCCGTCATGCGTTGTGCATAATGTGTAGCGCGCAATGCGTAAAAATGAAGTACACACCAAGCAATGCATCTAGCTGTGCATATGGTATCCCAATGTGTACTGTGTTACCTGTAGAAATAATGTGCATTTATTGGCGTGTAGTAATTCGATTTCAAAGGATTGCGAACTATGCATTACTGCACAATGGACACATGGATATCGGCCTTAGTTTTGTGATAAATGTATCCATTTTTCATTCATTGTGCACTTACTTTGTCAGATGATACATCTTGGAGTATTTTTCATCCGTATCTTCCCGTATGATGGCCCTCAGCGCCGTGGGTGCGGTGAACATACCAGCAACATCATGCTGCTGCAAGACCCTGAAGAATGCCCCTGGGTCTGGTGTGCCAACCGGTTTACCCTGAAGAACCAACCAGACAAGAAAAAGGATGCCAGAAACGTATTTTAATTTACTTCTTTTATTTTCAGCCTTCCAGTTAAAGGTAGGGTATTACCATTGGTAAACATTCCAAAAATTAATGACCATAAAAATCTAATTGGTAAGAAGCATATCAGCTGTTGATAATGTATAAGATTCTAAGGAATGTCCATTTAGAGAAAGCGATTCAAAGAAATTTAAATCTGAGAACCATTTCTGCATGAAACCTTTCTCAGATTATGTATTCCATTTACAGATTCTTCCTGCGTGGACATAACCACTACAGATTTTCGGCGATATCTTAAAAATGCTATCACCTTTTGAAATAAAATTTTCACAGGTAATTTTTATTGTAATATCTACATTTATATGGTATTAAAATAATCAAACAGTTCCAAAAAACAAAGGTATACTTCTGTGCTATGCTTCAATTCTCCTATACAAACGGTCTTGGAATTCATGCTCCAAATCTCCCTTTTCCAGGGGTTATTGTGTAACCCCCAATTCCGGATCTCAAAAAATAATACCAAGCCAAGGCACGGTAAAGATTTTTTTATAATGACGTGAAGTGGTTAATATATAAAATGGAAATTCTCAGATTGATGATTTGCAATTGAGTTTTTTTTATAAAAACCAATCGTGTAAAAACCTATTCTTGGAAAAGTATAACAATTACTTTGGGTTTTTCAGGAATCCAAACGGGACTTACCTCATAGATGATCGTTTTGCATCTTGCCAACAAGGGTGCATAGCAGATATAGGAATGACCTACGACCCAGCCCAGGTCAGAGGCTGCCCACCATGTCTGAAACATAGGAGAAAGATGAGATATTTTCTGAGGTGTAGGGGTCCAGTAGCTAGCTGACCTGAAAGTGTTGACTTGAATAGGTCAGGTGAAGGTTTCCACTTTTCCAAATGTGGTTTTACAGGTTTTTTTTGTATCAGGCAGTCAACACAGCAATTGCAAGAAGTTGGTTGGTTCCTGAAAAAGTGAACGAGTCACTAGGGAGTGTCTAAATCCGAGTCTTGGGTTCTTGAAGGCGTGACTCAAGTCACAAAGGGGAGTCTAAATATAAGTATTGGATCCTTGCAGCAGTGACTCAAGTTACAAGGGGAAGTCAAAATGAGTTAAAATTAAATTTAGACTTTTAATGAGATCCGAGTCATCCAACATACCTCTCCAGGATCGATTCCATAAAGACTCTTCATAGACCAGTTAAGAGCTACGGCATGACCACCACTTGGTCTCACAATTGCCTACAGGGGAAAGCAAAATTAATGAAATAGTGAATGAAAAGACATGATAAAGAGCTTTTGTCCAGCACCCAGCTTCAACAAAGTTTCAGAAATGTTTCTGCTAAGCACAAACTTGACAGGGAGCCAGTCACAAACAATATGTAGTACGTAGTATTTTGGCTGGTAATCTGTTCCTGCTAAGCAAGATTTGTCTGTGCTACGCCACCTTTTGTGCTGAACAGCGTAATATGAAATTAGGCTTATATGAAATCACAGCTTAGGCTCCTTCCGCCTGTGTGAAGTATCATACCAAATGCGCTTGTTCTCACTGCCAGAAACACCAGGGCAAACCCCTTCTCTTAGCGATAAGTGCAACTCAGTTCTTTCATGTGCATTACACAACGCACGGGACCAGCTACATGTACTTTACATCCCATCAGAAGGACAAAGCAATAATGGTTCAGTGTCTTGCTTAAGGACACAAGTGTCAAGACCATGCTCGGCCATTAATTTATACAATAACAAGTCTCTATTCTTGCCTACCTTGGGTACACCAGTAGTTCCGGAAGAGTACAGTATATATGCAGGATCAGTGGCTAGGACAGGAACACAGTCATGACCTTTGGCTTTTAACATGACCTCTTGCCAGCAAAGGTCACGACCTGGGATCAATTCAGCAGGTGCAAACTACAAGAAGACAATTATTATTATTATATCTTTCCATTAATGAAACCAAGGAACCCTTGAAGATGCCTTGCACTGTAACCGTAGGCCTGAAGATACGTGTGTGGAGAAGATGTTGAAGAAATGTCAGTTTTAGATGTGGGAGAAAGAAAACACAACAGGAATAAATCCATGTATATTCGGTTTTGCAGTAACACCATGTGTATGTATCTACTTTGTTGTGTAGATTTGTTCTTTCGGAATTTGTCTTGCTATTTATTCTACTGCCACAGAGCACATTTAGGAATTTGGGAGACTACTTTAGTTCTGAAAAGGACTGTCCTACCTATGGACTACTATCTGGACGGAAGGTTGGAAATCAGCCAGGACTACAACTTTCGCTTAGTGGACCAAGGGGACTTCTCATTATTAACTTCACTGCCGTGGAGTGAGTTCTTATTTGGTCTAAACGTTTCGACCAGCCTGCTCTATTCATCATCAGGAGACTAAATAAATGCAGGGAATAAAGCCATGGTTTCAGGTTGGGAAAACACAATCCACATGAAACGGTCCATAGGGGAGAAGCCACTTAGCCAATCTGATTGACCTTCATGATGTGCTTTTAATACTGTGTACATTAATCTACAATAATAATAACTTGGGCAGCTACATGTAATCATCCTTCCTTGCAGCTGAGAAGCTGAATTGTGAAGGGCACGGCTACAGCTTGGTTAAACAGCAGGCATGTAAAGGAGAGATTGAAAGTTGTTCATTTTTCCAGAGGGAGGAAAACAGGAGGGTCTGGAGAAAAACCCTTTTGGCATAGGAGAGAACCAACGCACAACTCTGCTCACATATTGTCTCAGCCGGGAATCGAACCAGGGCCACCCTTGTGAGTTGGGAGTGCTTTTTTATGCACTAACCATACAAGTAAAGTTAAAGTAAAGTCTGTCTAGAGCCAATATGGCTCATCAGGCCGGTGTTCATATCCGGTTTCATTGGCATGAAACGACTGAGAGTATTTCTATTCCCCCTGGACGACAGGATGCCAGTCCAACACAGGATACGCCCTAGCTCTCGCTGGTACCTCTTTGTACTCCTTGGTGGAGAGAAGCAATTATGATAAAGTGCCTTCCTCAAGGACATAAGTGTCACCACTGACCAGGCCAGGATTCGAACCCACTTTCTGTAAATTACAGAACTTGGGTCCACCACCCTAGACCGCTTGGCCAGGACACCCCACAGTGCAGGCTGACACATAAATGTAAGGTTAACCTCTTCTGTGACTTATTTTGACTAGTGTGCAATTTTTAGCGTCTCAAATGCACAAAATTCTGAAAGAGATCATTTCAAGGGGAACTCCACACTTCCTTAAACTGTATGAATGTCACTTCCTCAAAATAACATTGTTCCATGAATGACTTCCTCTAAATGCTATGGTGACAAATATTATCAGGCCTCATAAAAATATAGGTTTGTTTCCTGCCACACGCTGGAAAAAGAGGGTCGGTAGGCAGGAATAAATTTTATTACAGGATTTTTTTTGCACCCATACCCAGAAATTAAGTTCATCGACCAAGGAGAACTGATCTACCAGCAACATGTTGCTACAAAAAGGAAAACACAAATTTTGGCCCACCCCAATTTTTTATTTATAAAATGTGAGTGACCATGAAAGTTCTAGATAGATGAGCACAAAGACTTAATACTTACGTTAGGCCGGTTGAAGATGATGCAATGCTTTGGTTTGTGTTCACTAATATCGATAGCTTTATTGAGGAGTTCCTTGTAATCTACGACTCGATTCGGCTCGATGCCTACAGACGCTGACACCACTAACTTAGCCTGCAAAGGAAACAGAATCATCAGGTGATCAAGTTTGACCATGTGACCAGGGCCCAATTTCATGGCTCTGCTTACCGCCGAATTCTGCGCACCAGTCTCTGCTTAATGTGCAAGTGCTAAATTTCTGTGTATAGCTGTGTATGCAAAGAATGCATAGAAACGTGGAGTACACACGCACACAAACAAATATTCCCTGCTAACCTGTGAAATACGCTTGATGTAAGCGCGGAGTTCCCTGCTTCCGTAAGCGCCGATTCTTTGCTTACGGTAAGCAGAGCCATGAAATTGAGCCCTGCAGAAGTGTTGACTGTAGACCAATCCAATAAGCAGACCCCAACCCCTCCAGACAACATAGTCAGGGCTCAAAATTAACACTAGACTTCAGGCCAGAGGCCTGTGATGTTAGCATAGGGCCAGTAAACTCACCATGGGACAAGCCCAGTGGTCTTGTGTTTTTCAATTGAATAAAACACCTCATTGTGTAATATCTTTGTGAAAAAAAGCCGGCACATTGCATCAATCCAAATGGCGTCTGTCCACTTACACTTTGTAACAAGATTTTCATATGGCTTCAGCACCTGAACACAGATATTGACTAATAGGGAGACTGCTAACAGTTGGTAGAGCGCCGGCATGTGATCCAGAGGTCGTTGGTTCAAATCCCGCTCTAGTCAATATTTCTTTGTTTAACCCAAAATTATTACAAATTCACCCACTCAGTTTCCCTTATGGCTTATTACTTGATATTTTAAATAAAAAAGTCGCTTCCCAGGTTGTATCGAAAACTTGGGTGTGATTCTTGGCAACTTGGCAGTTTAAAGGTTGTACGACTTCAGTAACACAATTAATATTCTTCTAACAGTGTTTTACCATCAATAAAGACAGGCATCGGTGTTGGAATTCATTGGTTTAAATAGATGACTGAGTTGGAACACTCAAGTGCATGCAGCATACAGCGCTTATGATCTTATTAACCATAGTAGCCTCTTCTCAAGGCATTACATACATATTACACACATTCAGACTAGCATGGCTCACTTGAACTCTATTTCTAAGTTGAACCACAGTAGCCTTCTCTCAAGGCGCTACATGAAACAGACGTTCTTCAAACGTGCATGGCTCAATAAGCCAAGCCACAGTAGCCTCCTCTAAAGGCACTAATTGAAAACAGACACAACAAACATGCATGGCTCACTTGGACTCAACTAACCAAATGAAAGTAGCCTACAGTCAAGACACTACTTAAAAACAGACACTTCAAACATGCATGGCTCTCTTGAACTCAACAAGACGAACCACAGTAGTCTCCTCTCAGGGCATCATATGATAGCAGACATGCATGGCTCAACTGAACCCTATATTAAATCACTATAGGCTCCTCTCAAGGCACTACATGAAAAAAGCCACACATTCAGACATGGAGGACTTACTTGAACTCAGCATGTCCAACTGTTAGTTGATTAGGTTTTGTTCCTGTTCAGGAGCTGTCTTAAAACAAATTCAAACCTTTGCAAACAGACAATAGGAAAAATACCCATGATGTACAAATGTTTGCATTATTTGATTGACGCAATACTGCCTTGTGGATAAAGAATACGAAATTGGCTTTACACCTGACACTGATGTATGACAAGCACTCTATACATAATGCTTTTTGAGCTCTGTGGGAAAAAGACAGGCTACTCCCCTGGGACTCAAACCTATGACCCCTACATTCTACAGCAGATGTCTTGACCACTAGACTACTGAGTGGCCATAAGGTCGTGGGTTTGAATCCGACCTTGGTAGCAAGTGGGTTTTTCTTTGCACGACTAGGGAATGACCGAGTATGCAGGGCTTATTAAACATCAGTGTAGGGGGAAAAAAAAGAAGACATGATTGTTTCGTTATTACCTACTACTGATATCAAATAAGTCTTTTTCATTTTTACTCCCTCTGTCATTTTGACAACAATTCTCCACTCCTACACATGTATGTCACTCCGCACCAAATTGTTTGTGTGAAGAACAATTGTTTTAGAGGCTACAGCCCTTAGTCCTGAATATTTTAATTCAGCAAAGAGGATATAAGGATTTGGGAGGGTATAGGGTTAATCACTTGAGAATGAAATATAGGACTACCTTGCAATGGTTGATGCGGACTGCCAGCTCCTTGGATGCAAATCCTCCAAAGACCAACGAGTGCATTGCCCCAAGGCGAGTTGCAGCAAGCATGGCTATCATTGCTTGGGGAATCATTGGCATGTAGATGATGATACGATCCCCATATTTCAATCCTTGTGAAACAAAAACATCGGCCAGCTTGGCTACCTGCAAGAAATCAAGAAGAATCTCAAATCCACAAGGAATCATCAGTTGGCATGTAGTGGCCGAGTGGTTAAGAGCATCGGACTCAAGCTCTGCTGTTTCTGATCAGCAGAGTGTGGGTTCAAGTTCCGGTCATGGCAATTTTGTCCTTGAGCAAGATACTTAACCGTGTAGTTGATTTGTCCTTTGGATGAGACATTAAGCCATAGGTCCTGATTGCAATGCAAAGCACTTGACTTGGAAAGTTTGCAAAAAATAATAACAAACATTCAGTTTTATTAAGTACACAAATCCACCAGTACGATGCCCAGGGCGCTAATTACAGTAAAGTTATTACACCTGTTTATCGAGCCCCAAATATTCCTGAAACCAAGTCAACTCCTTAGGAATATGCATCACCGGCAGCCAAGTCAGCACAAAATCTCTACCCACACAAGTCCCTATTTCCTCCCAGGTGAAGAGAAGCAATTATGGGTAAGTGTTTTGCTCAACGACATAAGTGTCACAACCAGGGTTCGAAATCACACTTCAGTGATTCAGCCACTAAAACTTGATGATATTAAATCAAAATGACATTGACAATGACCTTTTGACTGACGCAAAATTCCTGTGTAGAATATACGGACCCATAGTTGACACCCAGTTCTTCTGACAGAGCATCAAGCAAAATGGCATTCTGTACTGTTTTAGCGTAAGGTAAGAGACATAACATTTTTTCCAAATTTCACAAGGACTCTATTTATTGGAAAATGAGTACGTCATAAAACTGAATAAGAACTTAGAGCGTTTTACTTGCTCCCAGGAAGTTTTAGTAGCCCATATTTTAAATGCATTTAAAAAATGTACTATTCACATCTGAAAAGAAATAAATATGAGCATTTTAAACAAATAGGTTGAAGCACAGGTTTTAGCAGCCCACATGGCAAGTTGAGAAGCGGTGTTTACTAGCCTGTAGCAGTTTTTACAAGACAACGAACGCCGGGCTAGTGTTAATTAAGGGAGAGCCCTGACGTACTTATCCATGGAAGCTTCTGCCCAGGTAACAATTGTTTTTTCACTAATGCACTTGTCAATTGTATGATGCACCATAGGACCCCCGGGAATGGTGCATCACTTGTCTAATGTGAGTCGGATTTACAAAATACCATGACGCACCCCTGTGAAAATATTAACTGTGTACCGTTTGTTTTGATGTTTTAACGGATATTTTTTTTTATTGTTTTCCGGAAACGCAAACCGTCACAGCCCTCATGCCCTATCTATAGTGCCCAGCGTATTTTTAGCGTGGGTATTTAATATAAAAGGTCACCAATAAACAAGGTTGACGATAGGATGATTTATTGTACATGCAACTCATGCACTGAAAACTCATAAACATTTGTATTGTAGGCATGACGGGCATTTGCCGAACCCAGGTAAAATGACGGACACTGACGCACCTACATGTATTTCTCAATGCTGTGACGGACCAAAGCTGCAATGACGGTACCCTGCGTCAAGAATGTGGTGGTAAATGACCCACCAATGACGCACCTTTCCCGGGGGTCGTAGGGTGCGTCATACAATTGACAGGTGCATAACAGTGGGCAATATCAAGACATTGGACAAGGTGGTCACTTTTTGCTGCATTACCTCATTCTGTAGCTGTCGATAGCTGATCTTCTCTATGGTGTTCGACACAGGGCTGTCGTGGATGATTGCCGTTTGATCACCATACCCTGCATCCACATGACGGTCCACTGCATTGTAACAAATGTTTGTCTCACCACCGACAAACCTTTTGTACGAAAAGTGTAAAGTGAAACAAGATAATTGATGAAAAGTTTTTCACTCATTGTAAAGCCCTTAATAAAAAACAAGTCAGCTAATCAGTGTTCTCCCTAAACAGTGGTGGCCAACCCCCAAATGCGAGTTAAAACGCCTAGGACCAGTCAGACTTTTGTCCAACTAGTCCGGCTGGCTACTCTAGGCCCCTGCTAACTGTTGAAAGAAAACCGAAACATACGGACTAGTGTTAACCATCAGGAGCATGGACAGTTACAATTCGCAAGCATGTGTACCTTCCTCGAGTCTACTAATAAAATAGCTAATTAGAATTTAGATCTAAATTTTGGGGTCAAAATGGCCATATTTAGTGCCAAAGGCAATTAGACCCTTTCACAGTAATAAAATTAATAGGTACCACGTTGAATCTGCCAAGTGGCCCTAAGGGTCTAAGGAACATAGGAACGTATGGCCAAGGACAAGCTTTGAATACATTGTCGGTCACTTCGTACCCAAGTCACTTCGTACCCAAAATATCATACCCAGGTCACTTCGTACCCAAGTCGTTTCGTACCCAAGTCACTTCGTACCTCAATTGTATGCCGGCAGTCTCGGGTACGAAGCGACTTGGGTACGAAGTGACCGACATTCCTTTGAATACATTTTTGCAACAAATCCATGGTCTGTCACAAATTATCAGGGTAACTGCACTTTTATGTTAAGAAACCATCCCCCCTTTATGTATAATTAAAATAAACTTAAAATGTAGTGTTTTAAAGTAGTATTTGCACTACCACACTACCAATGTACCATTCCAATACCATTGTGTGAAAGGAGCTTTACTGTCATCCAAAACTTTGTCCCATTTCTTAAACCAAGTCACATCCTCGGCCAGCTCGCCCCAAAACTCAACTGGCTCGCTGAGCGATCTTCGGTAAACCTCATCGTAGTACGTCCACTTCATGTGCTCCAGACGGGCGGCCTCGGTGACGGGAGCGACGGCAGGGGTGGGCCCCGACGAGTCCGCTACCGCAGAGGAAAGACCTCGGACATGCCTCGGGGACGAACTCGACCTGTTCCACGCTGCTGGTGAATTCGTAACAGCTCTTGACAGTTTCCTCCGGTGAGCAAACACTTCTGTCTTCAATTTGGAATGATAAATAGTTCTTAACAGCTGGATATTCATACTGTTTAGGGGACGTAACTGTCACCAGTCTTCCTAAAAGTTCATGGGCTTGGCTGGTCGTCGTTCCAGTAATGGAATTGTGTTTACGACATGCACAGTACTAGTAATACACGTCGTACACGTAATACATATTAGCACAGTTATAACGTGAGTTAGTTCAAGGTGTCATGGCAAGCTTACAAAATAGGGGAGCTTTATCAAGCCTACTAAAGTCTCACCCAAACTCCTCCCAAACCACGGCTTTAAATATTTCAAGTTACAGCAAAATAAGTTTAAAGCTATTAAAAGGAAAACAAGTTCAAGCAAACGTCGATAATTACCCTCGATGTACGGTGTTTTTTAATAAGTAGTTGACAATTTGAAAATGTCCACCCCTTTAAAACTTTGTCGGCGCATCCAACAGCTGGAAGGATTCCCTGGGCAATTAATCTTTTGTACAAACACGGGCGGGTAGCGTCAATTTTTGCATTGTTGGCGGATCACTAAACACTGAGTGATATGCGCTGCCTTCCCTGGGGAAAAATTGTAATTGATGGGGTGCAAAAGTCCACCCTGGGTTTATGTAAGGTGGGCGTTTACCATGCCCAATATGGGGGCAGATGGTACACCCTAATGTTCCCATACTTTAACACACTATTTTCCTCTTGTACAGAAGTAGCCTCCTAAAATCCTCTAAATAATTCCTGAGATCCCAAGCAAACAATGAATTAGACACAATAGGGATGGGGGTACCACCATGCCCCATATCAAGCATCAACCTAATGAATGGGCTGTGCTACCCTCTGCCATGGACGTTCATGGAAAAAAAACCCCAGATGCATTCCATTGATTTGTTTGCCGCCCCCCAATCACCACCACTCCACTTCTCGAGCGAAACTTTATACCCACGCCCCTTTTTGATACAAAACCACTTGCATCTTCTCCACTGTGGAATGGTTTTACTTTTGCATTAGAAAATATTCGCATCTAATTTCAGGTTGTTTGCTATTCCAATTTTCTTCATGTCAACAGGGCCCAATTTCATGGCTCTGCTTACCGTAAGCAAAGAATCGGCGCTTACAGAAGCAGGGAATTCTTTGCTTACGTCAAGCACGGGTTGGCAGAGAATTTTTGCTTGTGTGCGTGCATACTCCACATTACTAGGCATTCTTCGCTTACACAGCTAGCGCAGAAATTCGGCGCTTGCACAATAAGCGGAGAAAGGTGATCGCAAGCGCAGAATTCCGCGGTAAGCAGAGCCATGAAATTGGGACCAGATCATAATGAAGTTGAACACAAAAATAACATTTATGGGGCACTATCGTCGTGAACAAAGCAGGCCTGTGGCAAGCTGTACATAAAGTTATGAACTCCAACCCACTTTCTGCACACTTGTGCCCTCCCTTCCCTATCACATATATTTGGAGTGCATGCACGCACATAGGCCTATGGTGTCTGGGTGAGATTTCATAATTCTATTTACAGCCACAGGCCTGCTTTGATCATGACGACATTGCCCCTTCAAGAAACACTCAAAACACTTGCAAAACAACTGGGACACAGTTCTTGTTGTGTTTTCCTTACAGTTTGTTTATTAAGTACACGTACATGCACTGTGAGAAATAAATATATTGCAGTAACTTATACATGCTTCATGCCGCACTGACTCTTTCACATTCTTGCCATTTCCCAAATACTTACAGTAGTACTGATTAAAAATTATAATTAAATATAAAAATTATATTATACCCCCAAACTCCGGAATGATCATGTTAGAAATGTGTCCTTTCTTATTATCCTACGGGCTAAACAAATATTGATATGATTAAATGAATGAAAAATAAATTTAAACATATATGAAAAACAAAATAGCTGTGTCAGATGAATAAACAAAGACTACACGCGTACTTATCATTTCATACAATCTAATGGTGGTATGATTCGTCCAGGACTTACGAATGGAAATTAGGTACAACAAATGGGAAGTGTACATGCGCAAATTTTTTAACTACTTTATTTTTAAACATAAATGCTAATGATAATAATAATTTGGGAGGCTAATCATCCTTACTCGCAGCTGAGCAGCTAATAGGAGAAGAATGCGGCTCGAGCCGCAGGCAGGCAAGGGCAGGCAAGGGCAGGCAGGCAAGAGCAGCCTTGGCAGCCAGCCACATCGCCCCATATATGACCACAGCATGCCTGAAACTTCACATTTGAGAGGGCAAGGCCATTTTCATTTTGCAAAGGGCACTTCCATTGGAAAATCTGAACATCTATGGTAAACACAAGGCACCAAGGCCAAGACTAGGGGCAACAGAGGCCATGGCCTCTGTGGCCTCCATGTAATTCCAGGCCTGCCACAGAGCACAGCCAGCGATCAAAATTTGTAGATTTTTTTTCACAGGGAGAAAAACTGGAGGGCCACGAGAAAAAATCCTCATGGCTTAGGAGAGAACCAACGCACAACTCTATTCACATGGCCCTAGCCAGGAATCGAACCAGGGCCAGTGGTCAGATGCTATGCTTTAGGCATCAGCCACCCATGCTATTAATATAGTACGGTAACCTAATACTTCATGAAGACACTACCATGGGATGTCTGTCCTTGGTCATTGCCTTGTTGTCCCTTAAAAACACCTGTAAAAAATTTCTCTTCTAAAGGTTTGGTTTTGTAAACATAATGCTTATTTCTAGGCAAATAAAAGAAATAAAAGAGATCTAGTCAATGTTTCTTTGTTCAACCCCAAATCATTTCAAATTAATACAGTGTCTTCTTGCTGAGAACACAGCAGAAAACTGTCACAGTACTTTTACAAGAACGGCAAATCCATCCACGTTTGGTGAGGTGACAGCGAGAACCAACCTCTGGCAGCAGCATTTGCAAACTGGCACCAGCCCGCAGAAATTTGAGAAACGCTTCACACATGAATCGTTTATCAGATACAGATGTTTTGCGGGAAATTTGTTTCCAAATCATATTACTTCAAAGGGAATCCTTTTTCAAAATAGTTTATACTACCAATAGCTGCAAGTAAGTTTTTGTGGTCATTAATCTTTTGAGTATTTACCAATCTATGTCCTTATTCTTTAAAGGTGTATGAAGTGGTATTTTTCACACTACATTTTAGGGCTTAGAATAGATGGTTTAATATATTATATAAAACATAATACCTATTCTTGTTATGATTTTTTTGTAAGTCATTACCATTTAATGTATCCCAAAAAAATTGCATTATCCTCTTTGACATAGCCTGGTGGGGCGCTTTCGTGATGTAGACCTAGGCACAAAATGAAAATGCACACACAGAGACAATCCACATTCGTGACCATTAGCTCTGGTATGATTCCCTGCAGCCATCCAAATTTGTTTGGAGAAATGGCTACCCCTGCTTGAGTGTAGGGTTGAATGAGATAACCCTGGGTTGGTATGCTGAGTTTTCATCTCCTCAGAAAAATAACATCAAGAGTGAAACGAACATAGTGGCGGGGTTAACGCCATGCATATTAAGCTGTAATTAACTGGATTTTTTTCACAGAGCTCGGGAAAGCACTGAGCATACAGTGCTTAATTAAGGGGGGAAAAAAACTACAATTCTTCATCCCGATGCAAATATTACATCTATCAAATCAATGCAGTACCCGCTGCTAAGGATTCGAATCCGCCTCTAGCCATCGGGCTAGTTCGGTGGTTGAGTGGTAAGACATCTGCTCTAGCAATGCTCTAGCAGTGATTGCCTGTGGATTTTTTTTCACAGAGCTTGAGTAAGCACTGAGCATTCAGTGCTTAATACACATCAGTGTAAGCGATAAAAAAACAAATCAAAATTCTTCATCCCAATGCAAATATTACATTGATTACTTTTATTAGAAATGGCAAATCAAAGTTCCAGAAACAATGACTGCAGTCAAGGCATACACAAGTCCAAAGCTGACTTCCCACAGCTTTTTTTGGCCACAACTTGAACTTTCAAAAAGGTCATTTTAAGGTTACCACTGTGTTGCTACAAACACAAATATGTTATCAATAGGGCCAATTTAAGCAGCCCTGCTAATATACAGACCGAAAATTGAGCCGATTTTAATCGGCACGGGACACTTCTGACAAATTACATAAGTTGATATGCTCATCCCATGGACTTCCTTCAGCAAATTCGTTGTGGTTGTCTGGGACTCTGTCTTGCCCAAATTCATCAATCTTTTGAATAAGTTTCTCATCCTAAGAACCCTAGGAGGTCATCAGGTTTCTTGGCTGGTTGCTTTGAGGTTTGACCTGATGAAAGAGGATCAAATCCTCCCATCATGCTTTGCTGAGGGCCTCCCATCGAGCTTTGAGGATTTCCCATCATTCCTTGTGACTGTCTACCCATCATGCCTTGGTTACTTCCAATGTATCCATGATTTGTACCCATCATGCCTTGGTTTCCCATCATGCCCTGGTTTCCCATCATGCCCTGGTTTCCCATCATGCCTTGATTTCCCATCATTCCCTGATTTCCCATCATCCCCTGATTTCCCATCATGCTTTGGTTTCCCATCATGCCTTGCTTTCCCATCATGCCCTGATTGACCATCATGCTTTGAGTTCCTCCTGCAGGTTTTGGAGTCATCTGGTTTAACTTTTGCCTAGAATTCTGTGATTGTGATGGTCCAAGTAAACTATCTAGAGCGGCCATGTTTGGTTTTTGTTTGGATGCTGATTGGTCAGCTCCGAATCCAGTCCCTGGTCTTCCTGCTCCACTCAAAGTGGACTGACTAGTTTGCATTGCAGACACTCCTCCCATTGGTGTGGTCATCCCCCACGTCTGGCCACCCATGCTGCTATTATTACCAAACGAACTAGCGGCTTGATTTAAGCCTACTCCCATTGCACTGTTTGTCCCAGCTGAAGAATAGTTTGGCTTTGTACTTGGAGAAGATTCCATCAGCATACTAGACAAGTCCTTAACCTGTGGTTTAGGCTCTTGCCTAGTCTTCGCCACAGGCGCTATTGGCTTTTGATTTTTCACCCTCTGCTGGAACTCCTGTTCCTTTTGTATTCTCTGCTTCTCCTCCATTGACAATGAGACCTTAGCTTGCTGCTTGTACTTAGCGGCTGAACCGGAGGCTTGAGAAGAAGATGAACTGGTTTTATCCGGTTTAGAGCTGTTGGCAGCAGTTCCACGATTAACAGCTTCCACTTTGTCTGAACCATCACTGATGTATTCACTCAAGCCAAATGTCTTAAACATATCATCCATCTAGTAAAGGAAAGAAAATGAAAATACGTCTAGTTTTGGGGCAAAATAGTCAGAGCCCCTTTACAAATTATATTGATCATTATTGCTGCACATTGGGGTTATGACCAAGATGGCCACATCATTTTGAAGGTTGAGTATTCAAAGAAAGCTTCCATTCGTTTAACCAAAGCTACCAGAGTTTGACCTTAGTGATCGACCGCTTGCCAATCGCGAGTGAAAACACTGTCATGTAGTCCAACAGGCCAGTCAAAATAAATGTGAAGTATTGCAGGACTAATGTGAATTTCACTTAGGCGCCTTCTCAAAACTATTCCAGGATAAGCTTCTGTAAAGTTTTTTAAGAAAGGATAAGTCATTGAGGATAAGTTGCAGATGTTTTTATTTCATAGTTAGATGTTTGCTTAATACAAAGCTCATTTTATCCGCAAGTACATGTATGTTGACAGACTCCCCACTGAACAGAGTGTGGTTTGGCCAACTGATGAGATCTCATAGACCTTGGCAATTTTTAAATCTTATTACGTGCCTTATTTATTACTCAAGGACTCTCTTTGGTCTTATTACTCCTCAGTGAAAATGCCTACCACAGACCACCTGCTGGTTTCCAGTAGATAAAAATCTTAAGGTCTCTCAAGACTTTCCCTCAAACTTATCCGCAATATAATTGGACTGCTTGGAGATATCTTGCGGGTTGTAAAATCAACTGTGGAGAAGTCTGTCTGCAAGTTATCCTGTAATAGTTTTGAGAAGGTGCCTGACAAAAGCTTCTTAATCAGAAACCACCAGTTTAAAAAGAGGTACTTACTTGTAATTATTGAAAACTATTGCTTAGTTTGAAAAAAAAAAGAGATAAACTCATTTTCAAATAGATAACGTCTTCATGAAAGTGGGGGAAAAGTACAAGTCTCTACCTCACGTTAAAATGGTGCAAATTTTCATTTAATTTAATACTCTTTTGAAACAAGACTTCACGTGTCTGTACATTCCAAAGAGGAATTTCTGCACCAGCCAAACGGTTAAATTCAACGCTGGTTTGATTGAATATCATCAAAATTCAAGAATAAACTGAAAATTCTCTGTAAAAAAATATACAGACCAGATATTTGAAATGTGACGTCAATCGAAAGTTTTTTGGATTTTGACAAAGCTTGCACTTGAAGGGTATCAAATACAATAGCATTTTACACCATTTTAACATTAGGTTGGAGACCCAAGATTTTTGCAATATTTTCCTCAGGACTCTATCTATTGAAAAATGAATGGATCACAGAACTGAACTTGACCTTGGAGCCCCTCTTTAAAAGAAATCATTGGCTACAAGGAGTAAACACTACAACGCCTCACCATTGAGTTTGGCTGTCCATTGGTTTTACTAACGCCCAGCGCTGCAAATGGGTTTTCATCTAACTTGGTTTGGCTCTGAAGCTTCTGGTTGAAGTCTACAGATGTCCTGGAAAAGAAAAAAAAGCCAGATGGAACAAAATCAGCATCAAAATTATTAACCGCTTGGTTAGTTCTGATCATCCCTAACCCATCAAAATCCAACTGCATGATTTGTCTGCGTGATTTGTCTGATTGTGTTGGACTGAGGACTGCACCAGTAAACTGATAATGTTTTACATGGGATCAAACATACCACCAAAATCAGAGTCCAACACTTTGGATGGTGAGTAACACTGAATGGTGTGGAGTGAGGAATGCACTAGTAAACTGATTATGCTTTACATGGGATCAGGCAAACCACCATAATCAGAGTCCAATAGTTTGGGCGTTGAGTTACTGAATGTTCTTGAACTTTGGAATGCCCCAAGACAGGGTTGCTTAGCAGGAAGAAAAACAAGTGTGTCTGGCAGAAGGTCAAAATGTCCCAAACTGTGTTTTTGAGAAAACCTGAAAATTTGATAATTCTGCAGACACTTAACAGTCATTGTGATAATTTTAATTCAGCATGGGAATAGAAAAACACAGTTAACAGTTATTTTAGCAATGTGGATCAGTCAGAGTTCTAATTCCTCCTGTCGGTGCAAAAAACGCATGAAAATGCTCTGCGCTAGTGTGTACATACAATGTCCAGGCTATTTTAAGTGCGATCTGACGCATTGACAAATTCAAACTTGTGCGTAACCTAAGCACTTTTTAAGAGAAATAACGCTTTAGCACTGAGCATTTTTTGTGCGAGATACAAAATTTGTTGATAATTGCAACATTCTTACACTGGCATATTTTCTTGACTCACTTTTGTTCTTCCTGCATGGAGTTGAGTTGTTCAAGTTTCCCTCGTTGTTCGTTCTCAATATGTCGGATCAACTCTTTAATCACTGACATGAATGCATTAAACTAAGACAGAGAAAGATTACAATACGTTGGAAAAGAATAATAACAATACAAAAACTACAATACAAAAACTAAAGGTATGATACGGGATTGGTAGAGCTGACAAAATAGTCACAGACCTTGTTTATGTTTTGTGTGATCAACCAAATACATGTAATTATAAACCTGTGAAAATTTGGACTTTCTCCGTTGTGTGAGTCAGGAGAAAAAAGTGAAAAACCATGCTCAGTTTTCAGCATATAAACACAATGTTCTTAACTTTGGTTGTAACAACCGAAATCAGCTTTTGCATTTTTTTAAAAGGCTTTCAGATGTTCTTGAATATGACTTCATTTTAGAGGGAAATAATTCACAGAAAAAATGGTTCATGAACTTCATAATCAGTAAGCTTTCAGACTAAAATTAAACAATGTTTTTTATCCTTACCAATCCTGTATAATACCTTTAAATTTTGACTAGTTTCAATTATATTAGGGGCGAGAGTCAATACTGACAATAAAAGGTCTGCAACTAGGATCCAAAATTTAGGAATGTCGGAATGATGACGTTTAAACCTTTATGTAACCCCTGGGGTGCGTTTTCTTGGCTGTAACCAAAAAACTGTTTCCGTTACTGATTAACCAACAGGCAATTCAACTGAAACAGTTATTGGTTACCTCCGCAAAACCGCACCCCTGAAGTTACAGATTTGAAGAGCTTCTGGGAAAAAAGTATCCTTAGTGCTAGAGAAGTATATCAAAGAACAGGATATCTTGATATATGAAGAAAATATTTCAGCTATTCTGTAGACACAAAAAGTCTGAATATAGATTTCAATAGAGGGCGCTGTATATGTTAACCGGTTTAGCGAGTTAGCCGTGGTATGAAGTGCATACTGGTCCAGTTAGCGACCAAAGGTTTTCTCTAACATTAACGTCATTCCATGGCTGACACAACCATTCCCAGTATTTGTGAAGTTGTCTATAGAGCTTTATATCAAGAGTTAGAGAGAGCACTTGCTATGACACGCATGTAACTCCGCTGACCACTTATGGCGATTAACGGTGAACTCATATTTTCTATTAAGAGAATAACAAATCTCTATTGTCTACCTTTACCAAGTCAGGACTTTGTTGTGACAACGATATCCTCAAAGAAAAGTTCCAAAATATAATACCACGCATGGTAAAGATTATTTAACACTGACATGAAGTGGTTAAACTAAAAATTTAAGCACAAGACCTTTTGAACCGTTAGCGATGAAATAATTTCCTTACTTGGTTGAGGTTAAGATTGTTGTCGATGCACAGGGGGAATAGAAACGGAAGAAGTTTGGTGGCTGCAAGCTCCTTAGTAATTCCAAGTTTCTTGTGACCAATCGACAACTTGATGATACCTAATGGAGAAATCAAATAAACACATCTCGGTCATTCTGTGTCAATTCCATGTGATGGCTGAGCAGTCTAGTGCACCAGACTCAAGCTCTGGTCTTGCCACAGTGTGGATTTGGTTCCTATTCAAAAGCACTTGAGTGTCCTTAAGCATGACAATGCTTTGTTCTTTCACATGGGTCGTAAAGCCGTCTGTTTGTTGTGTAATGCCTCAGTCCAACATAATACAGTAACTCTAAACCAAAACTGTTTGACACTGATTATGATGGTACGTCTAGTCCAATGTAAAGCATAACCAGTTTACTAGTGCAGTCCTCAGTCCAGCACCAAACAGTTACTCTACACCCAAACTGTCAGACTCTGATTATGGTGGTATGCCTGATCCCATGTAAAGC
The DNA here is from genome assembly GCA_023634235.1 of Pisaster brevispinus. NCBI lineage: Eukaryota > Metazoa > Echinodermata > Asteroidea > Forcipulatida > Asteriidae > Pisaster > Pisaster brevispinus. Next base: position 8,059,412 of record JAMKCF010000018.1, read on the forward strand.
ATGGTCAGTTTACTAGTGCAGTCCTCAGTCCAACACCGTTCAGTAACTCTACACCCAAACTGTCAGACTCTGATTATGGTGGTGGTATGCCTGATCCCATGTAAAGTATAATCAATTACTAGTACAGTTCTCAGTCTAACACATTCAGTAACTCAACAACAAAACTGTTGGACTCTGATTAAATTGCAGGAGTCTCTATGCGCAGCACAAAACATAAAACAAGAAAATATATAAAGCACATTGTTACAAAAACGTAGATTCAAACAAGTGAGTCTTTAAAAGTGTTTTGTGGAAACAGTAGTTTGTGTCAGTAAGGATTGGCCAGCAGAAAGAAGAGCACAAACAGAATTAATTTTAATGCAGAAGCTCAAAAGAAACTGGTATTGGTGTGTTGTAAACTTTGTGTTTGGCTCAGTGCTATACTTCATAATGCTACGCTTCCTGTATCTTATGTATGGTCGGCAGGGCTTAACAGATCCACCCACTGAATTGACTTGGTTCCTCTTACCTAAAATTCCCATGAGGACAGCTGGTTCTTTGGATGGTATGGCCATCACCATCGGCAACACTTCATCAATGACAAACCATTTATCCATGTATTCCATCAGCTTGCCGGTACATACAAGGCTTCCGACACGTGACTACAGAAATAAATAAAAAGGACAGTACGGTGTTCGTAAATGGAAGAAACCATTCCCTAGCCAGCCAGACCAGTCTTTTTTCACAAGTCTGGCAGTATTTTCAATGGTCCATACCAGTTGTTGTACAATTTGGGACTTAGACTCATGAGTCACATTTTTGATGACTCCGAATCAAAATTGAGTCCACCTCAAGTCACATTTTTTATGACTAGGACTCAGACTGAGTCACATTTTGTTATGGCATGGACTCAAACTGTGAGCCACAACTCTGAGTCCAGCTGGTCGAGTCAGAGTCCTTGACCATCGTGACTTGAGTTTGAGTCATCAACGATCTGACTCAAGTGTGACTCAAGTCCGAGTGGCATGTCGTGGCCGAGCGGTTAAAAGCACTGGACTCAAGCTCTGTTGTTTCTGATCGGCAGAGTGTGGGTTCGCGTCCCAGTCATGGCACTTGTGTCCTTGAGCAAGATACTTTACAAAAATTGATTTGTGACTTGAGTCCGAGTGCGAGTCATAAAAAATTTGACTCAAGTTTGACTCGGAGTCACAAATCATGAGTCATATAACAACGATTGACAGGCTTAATGGATATTTGGCCCATAGCTCATACGAAGACACTTACCGATAGGCGGTCTGTCTCTAGACAAAGCTTCCTAATGCGTGGAATGATGGAATGCTTCATAGAGGCCTGGTCAATCATTCCTGCAAACGTAGGTAGAATGGTCAGACACAACTCCTGCCGCAAAAAAATGTATCAAAAAGAAATACCATTAGTCAGCAAGACCTTAGATACTCGGTGTTTACATGGGGCCAATTTCATTAACCATGTAATGCACCTTCTCAAAACTATTCCAGGATAACATGCGGACAGACTTCTCCACAGTTGATTTTACAACCCGCAAGAAATCCCCAAACAGTCCAATTATATTGTGGATAAGTTTGAGGGAAAGTCTTAAGAGACTTTGAGATTCTTATTTACTGGAAACCATCAGGTGGTCCAGGTTAGGCACTTTTATTGACTTTGCAGATGCAACAAGACTAAAGAGTGTCCTGAGCAATAAGTTATATAGGCATGTCACAAGACGTAAAATTGCCAAGGGGTAGGAGATCTTATCAGCTGGCCAAACCATAGATTGCTCAGTGGGGAGTCTGTCAACATACTAGTGGACAAAATGAGCTTTGTAGTCAACAAACACCTTAATATGAAAAAATCCATCCACAACTTATCCTCAATGATTTAGCCTTTGTGGATCAACTTTTCCACAACTTATCCTGGTTTAGTTCAGAAAAGGTGCCTACAAGCAGATATTTTCTGCTTACAGGGCGGCCTTAGTGACTTCCAATTCACAAATACCGCTTACCCCAAATCAAAAGACATGCTAACTGCTAGTTCTTGTAAGCAAATGACTGACGCAACAATGCTAATCCTCTGTGTGCTAAATTGTCAGTTCGTCTTGATAGTTAATTAAATACACTTGCAGACATTTCTTCTGGTAAGGTAAATACAACAATTTGCTAATTGGTAAATGGTTTTATGAAAGATCTAATTTTTCCAATGATAAAAGTTGAAATAAGTTTACTTTGAATACTGTGTGTAAAGATCTGAAACACCTATATGGAGTGCCCTATGCTAGTGTTGGTGCTTTATACACAGCAGGATTAAAAACCGAAGTAGTTTTGGGAAGACTATAAGGTGCCCCAGTGCCCTGTGGACAAGCTGCAAGACTAGTTCTGGATACCTTTTTTGTGAAATTGTGGTAACAGTTTGTCAATTAATCTTCATTATAATAGTCTGTTTGTTGGGCAAGCGGTTTGTCTATCACATAGTTTCTTACCTTGATCTGTGGTAAGGGTGCCTTAATTTCTTATAGTGAAATGGCAAGATTTGGTTCTTGTTTTCACCTTTGGGAGTTCTGGGAAGCAGTTTGTCAATCTATCTTTTTGAGTCATCTATCTTTTGTGTTCAACCTGTTTGTCTGTACGTTTGGACGTACAAGAGATACATTGTGGGGTGAGTTTTAGGTAGGATGTGTAGTTGTGGGCTTTTTTTACATTGTGGGGCTGTGCCCACAATGTTTTTAACAGGAAAGAATAAAGAAAAGGGATCATAAACAACACCTGTGGAAAGCCCACAATGTAGCTCTCCTAAAGATTGCTGTCTGTCTGTCAGTGTCAGATTATTTCTTAACCTGTATTTGTGGTGAGGGTGCCTCCAGTGCCCTATACACCAGCGGCAAGACATGATTCTTGATATCATCTTTGGGTGTTTTGGTCAGCAGCATGTCCATCCTCTGCATGAAGATCAGCATGACCTGCAGGAAAGAAATCAAACCACTGAGTGCTATAACAGGCGTTTCTACATAGGTGCTACATAAATGGATCTCATAATTCAAAAACTTCAAAAACCTAACTGGAAACAAATACTGACAAGCGCTTCGAGATGCCTGTAGATAACGCGCTATATAAAAACAAGTTATTATTATTGATAATTCTTCTCACCTGGACTGGCTCCTGTATTTTAAAGACGGGCTTGAGTTCAGGCAGGACGAGTTTGACGTACTCCTGGTCCGTGCAACTGTCGGCAATGTGGAGGATGTTAGGAAGAACAAACGGCACCATGTCTCGGTTGACTAACTCTTTACTAAGGCAGGGTAAGACTCTCTGATGTACAACTCTCTGAATCAGAAACGAATAAAACACGGAGTGATAAGAGGTATAGTACCACTGAATTGAATTCAAGCATGGAGGAAGGAACACAAGGAGTTTGAACGGACCGCCAAACCCCCACAGGGAAACAAGATCTCTCTGTGCATACTGTCTGGTACTGCCCGAAACACACTCACTGGAGAGCGAAACGCTTGTAATCGCAATAGTAAATAAAAACAAGCAAAAATATAGAGCACAATTTGCATGAGCATTTTTTTCATCAGAAGTGTTGGAAAGTTCCAAATAATTAGTATTTGGATTGTCAAAACTCCACTCTCGGAAGATGAGAATCATCCTAACTTATTTGAATAGTAAAATTACAATAAAGGTGAAATATATGCTTAGATATTTAGGTCCTTTGGGCTAGTTTTGGATGGTTGAGAGTTGAGGGTTTGACACACTTGTACCATATTTTGTTTATTGGTATATTGAGATGTGCATGGTGCTGTGTGGAGTAAAAGTTTTATCAGCCATTTAAAAAGGTTAACATCAACTATGTCCTGTCATGCTTCCGTGCTTCAGCGTGTATGTCGATGTGGCGTGCTGCTGAATCCACATGACCGTGTGACGTCAAAGAGCATGATTGTGCAAGCGCAAGCCTTCGGCGCTCTGTTGTCTGGATCATTGCGTCTCTAATGACCATGGCACCAGACCTTTGACTCTTTGAACCTATGCTGTTACAAACTCCTTGTGTTCCTCCCTCCATACATGCCACAACTCAATTCAATTTCAAAAGCCCATACGCACAAGCGCCATTTTACAATTATACCGCAATGCACCTTGGGAAACCGAGTACAGGTAAAAATCACATCAAGATGGACGCCATGCTGTAGTTTCTATGTAACTATGCCAGGTTTTGCAGTTGGGTACCACATTGCTTCAAAACTGGCGAGCCATGATGGTTGCCAGTGTCGCTTGGACTCGGGACTTCTGCTGGAATCCTTTGCGCGATAATCATGGGACATGCATATGGGCTATTAAAAAACCACACATATTTGGAGGACACCAGCCAATACCACCTCAGCACCAGTGGATAAACTCTTTTCTTAAAGAAGTAGGGCAGAGATAGGCCGTGTCCGAAACGGCGACTTCAGCTACAGCTACGGCTAGATCGCGCGTGTCTGCCTATTCTTCAACACTGGCAGACGCGCTGATCTAGCTGTAGCTGTAGCCGAAGTCGCCGTTTCGGACACGGCCATATAAGCACTTATCATACCTTTGGGAGACTTGTCAGCACTTTGGGTAGCCCTTTGAAGAACTGCGACTTGGCCAGGTTGTCTTGCTGGAATAAGGAGTCCAAGTACTGCAAGGTCATTGAACCAACGTCCTCAAAAAAGGGAATCTGCAAACGGAGAAAATGTGGTTTTATTAGAGTTACAAAGATTGTATCTGTAGTCATTTGTTCAAGCTTGAGTACACCTCAAATGACAGCTTTTCTGAGTTTGGATTTGAACCAGGGAGTACACAGAGGTGAAAAGCATGGAAAGATACCTCTAGCTGACCTAATCCCACTTAAGTAAATGCTACAATGTTTTTTGGGTACATCAATTCAACCCTCTTAACTTAGCCCCTAAATGTCACCCTAACTCTGCACCTAAATGTAACACAAGTTAGGTCCAGGCTACATTAAGGTCCAGACTAAATTTAGGTCCACTCTACATTTAAATATGAACGTCTAGGATATACATGGGCTCAGACTACATATAAAACATGTAGGTCCAGGCTACATTTAGGTCCTGGCTACATTAAGGTCCAGGCTACATTTAGGTCCACTCTACATTTAAATATGAAGGTCTAGGATATACATGGGCTCAGGCTACATGTATATAAAACATGTAGGTCCAGGCTACATTTAGGTCCTGGCTACATTTAGGTCCTGGCTACATTTAGGTCCACTCTACATTTAAATATGAAGGTCTAGGGTACACGTGGGCTCAGGCTACATATAAAACATGTAGGTCCAGGCTACATTTACATGTAGGTCCTGGCTACATTAAAGTTTTGGGTCCAGGCTAGTTTTAGGTCCAGGCTAGTTTTAGGTCCAGGCTACATTTAGGATCAGGCTACATTTAGGACCATGCTACATTTAACCATGTAGGTCCAGGCTACATCTAGGTCTGGGCTAAATTTTGGTCCAGGCTACATTTTGGTACAAGTCTTGGGCTACATTTAGGGGTCACACAAGCCTCTGTCCCTTTTGCTTCAAAATGTTTAAGGATCTATCTGCAACCTCTTGTTTTCTCCCATGTGACAGAATACAATCAAAGTGAGTCTGGGTAAAAAAAATTAGGCCCCTGAATGTAAAAAAAAGAATTACAAGCACTGCTTTTATATTGGAGAGAGGAAACTAGACCAATATGGCCGCAGTGTTTTAAGGGTTATTACCTTGGATATTTGATCAGCATCAGGGCGGACTGTTGGTGTGGAGCTGAGTAACATCTTAACGTACTCCTTCAGACCCTCACTTAGGCTACCAAGTAATGACATGTTAACCGTACGAAGCTGTTCAAATGACAAATGTTCAAACAAGCAAATTATTTCCTGCTGGTCTTATAAAACTCCCTACCCATTGATGGTCATCCTCCCTCTTACATGTATGTAGCATGCACGGTGTATGCATCCACCATGTTAAGGTTTGTTAGCCTCGTAACAAATGTGGACAAAGGGTACTGGAAATCAAACCACATTTTATACTCGTACACATACCACATTTTCTCAAAGAGAAACAAATCCTGGCATATTTTTTCAGAACGTTTGTTGTCGTTACTTGTAATGTGATGGTTTCATTTTGACAATGAGATTCTCAACAACAACAAAATTCAGGAAATTTTGAAAATTAATCCAACAGGTGAGCATGGAAATGTTTTGGAATTCCCTTCTCATGGTTTAGAAGAAGTGTTAACTTTTTAAAAACCCAGTTTTTCAGAGGAAATTAGAGGTAATGGATATTTTGTTTTACCTGCTCACAGTTGCGCTTGAATGTCTGCAGATTTTCATTACATTGGAACATGGTCTTTCCTCTATTCATAACAGCGTACATCAGCATGCCAAGGGAGAATAAGTCACTGGCAGTATCGCAGCTCATAGTCAAGACGTACTCTGGGGCTAGGTACTCTAACCTCGGTTGGGCTGATGCTGGGAGGTCTGGGCTCCATTCCTTCATTGGGAAACTTGCCTTAACAGGAATAATACAATAAAAATAGATATAATAGTCTGCAGTATCACAGCTCATAGTCAAGGTGTACTCTGGGGCTAGGTACTCTAACCTCGGCTGGGCTGATGCTTGGAGATCTGTGCTCCATTCCTTCATTGGCAAACTTGCCTTAATGCCTTACCAGGAATAAATAAAATATAAGATACATGTACGTAACAGTCTGCAGTATCGCGGCTCATAGTCAAGGCGTACTCAAGGGCTAGGTATTCTAACCTCACCTGGGCTGATGCTGGGAGATTTGGGCTCCATTTCTTCATTGGCAAACTTGCCTTAACAGGATCAATATACTAATAAAAATACATATAATAGTAACTAGACATAAGAATTTGTTTGATAACAAATTTGAGGTGTTCGGATTCAGGTAAAGCTGACTGGAGTGATCGTGAGCTGTGCTGTTTGTTATTGTGAAAACAGAATGACTAGCTATTAAATAACGTTTTTTAAAGCGTTTTACAGAACTTCCAGTTTAGACAGGTCAAGACAAGGTCACCAACATATTCATTTTTGTGAAGTATGTGGAGCCCATGTTGAAACAATTATAAAAACTCTGCAAAAGGCTTCTATTAAAACTGTATTTTGAACTATTTTAACCTGCCGCCAGATGGCGCTCTTAAATCTTATTTTGTTTTAACCAGACCCTTGTCAGACTACAACATCGTTAAAATCAACTCAAAAAAAGTTGCACACTTTTTGGTTCACGAGTTATGTTTTTTTCCATACACAGTACATATTCATAATATACCTGAGCGATATTAGCATCAATTCAATCCGATAGTTGAAAATTAAACTATGACAAAATAATGATTTTTGAAAGTAAAAAAAAAAAAAACCACTAGGCATGTTCATGGATGAAATGTATCAACATTATTGTAGACAAAAAAGGAATGCCCCCTCTTTTTAACGGTGATTTTGAAATAAAGCTTACCATTTTAATCACCGTGTCTGAAGGGCATACTCAGAGGGCCTAGAGTGCTTTTGGCAGGCATGGTCACGTCGATCAACGTGACGTGGGTCTCGGTGTTTGATGAGAAACAAACCAATGTCGTTCTTTTTCAGTTGAAGTTTTTGTCATTTAGTCAAAGTCATACAAATCCCTAAAGCAGGTGGACATCTCAGTAAAACCTCCTCTTTTAACCCTTGTTTTCCATTAAGCCATCAGACGAGCACAGCGGAACTTAATTCACACTGAACTTTGAATGAGTTTGAGTTTTTTATGTGCGGGACACGTGTTGTTACAACGTACAAGAATAAGCAACGCAATGATACATTTCCGTTGTGTGGGACTATACGCACAGGCTTTGTGGACTTTGAACCTTATGAATAATGGAGCGGACAGTCAGTTACAGCGCTTTTCTCCATACACAAATTAACTGCGGTTAATACATGTACTAACTTTGGCTGTAACACCCATTTAGGACCAGAAGTTAAGGTCATATTGGCATCATTTCTGTGCAAAAGTTTCGGGAGGATCACAGATCTACAATCTGATGTAAAAATTGTGATGAAATGATCAGTAGTTTTTGAGATATTATTTTTTTAAATATTCAACTTCCGGTTTGAACCGTAAGTCAAGGTCAAATGAGGTCGCGTTCAGTGTAGCGTTTTTAGAGTCATACCAGGCCTATCCGATGATGTATAGATTGTGAAAATCCATTGTGTAGTTTTGGAGTTATGATTTTTTTCAAATATTAAACTTTAATTTAACGTAACTCGACACCTGATGACGTCATCATGACATCACTAAGGCGGTTTCATCTCCTAATAAATATCTAACTATATGTGAAGTTTCAAGTTCATATGAGCTTGGAAAGGGTGCTTTTTTTAGCGGACAAGGGACGCTGAGAAGAAGAAGAAGAAGAAGAAGTATTAAGAAAAAAAAAAAAACTAATAAAAATAAGAGGTGTTGCGGGCTGAATGCCCGAACACCTAATAAAAGCCCAGTGTATGGGTAAAACCAAATAATGTTCTTTATCCCCATGCAAGTTTAACATACTGTATACATTATTAAGTCATCAGACTCTAAAGCACCCTCTTTGACAATAACCATTTTAATTTACCAGAAATATTGGCCACTCCCGCATCTCAGTGGGTTGCATTCCCGCATTTTAACCAACATAATCCTGGATCGACCTAGATGCCACTGTAAAAGATTTTTATCATCCTAATGGATACTGTTAACTTTTCAATTTATCAAGTAAGAAACCACAAGGGAAACTGACTGGGTAAATTTTGCAATAATTTGGGTTTGAACAAAGAAAATTTGACTGGAGCAGGATTTGAACCAACGACCTCCAGAATAATGTACCAACGCTCAACCAACTGAGCTATCCAGCCCTATGTTGGCAGTCTCCCAATTAGTCAATATCTTTTCTTTTTCTGATTTGTGGCGCCATGGGAAATAAAGTACACCATTGTAAATGATCTGATTCCAATCTTGTTAGTCACATCGACAATGTTGATTCTGAACCAGATTAACCTAACATTCGTCACGTAAAAGTCCCACAAAACAGCCACTGTGCATGTTCAGCGCCTTTCCAGCTTTACATCGTTTACTGAAAGAAAACTGGTGCTTTCAAAATATCCACTGCCCCCCCCCAAAAAAAACAATCCAAGAACAGTTGTAGATCCATGCCTCATGTCTTTCAAATGAAGATCTAGGGCATTTTAATTGCTTTACGGTTGGTATCTCCCTGAACACTGAAATCTTTCTGAACCAAAACAAGAGTACCGTGCAGTTTCTGATTGGAATGAACAATAATAAATACAGCTCTTCCGCAAGAAGAAATTAATATGTCAAACGGTTCCAATTTAGGCCATTTCAGCAATTTTCCAAATATAGCTGAATCCTTGATTTGAAGAAATTGTCGGCAAACCTTTGTAATTTGATGAGGCATGCAAAAAAAATCCATTATAACGTTGAAAAAAAAACTCAAGGGTAAAATGTTGAGAAGGTTACATGCATTAACCACTTCCTACTGCACTCATACCCCATCTTCTTTACCATTGGTGACTTTAGTCAACAAAGCTTACAGATTCTTAAAAAAAAGGGAAAAAAGGAAACAAAATACCACTCATACCCTAGCGCAAGAGCCATAAGTTATAAAGCTGTAGTTTTTCCACGTTTACCGTCCATACCCAAGCTTACTATGGTTGCAAACAGAGCAACTGACTCTTTCTAATGATGGCTAAATGAGGTTGCTATCTTGGGCTACATGTATGCATCCCTTTCAAATTGGGGTGGAAAGATCCAAAATACCAAACACTTACATTACAGAGCACCATACAAGTACAAGTATGATTGTGTACAAAAAAAGTGTGTTTGAAGTTACAGATCACAGGGATAAAAACAAAAGCCATAGAACTTCGACATTTATTGCCCGATCTCAATAATTCTTGGTTGACATTTTTGGTATTTATTTTGCTGTAAATTAATATCTTCAAGATGATAATAGATTGTGTTATACCAGGGTAATAGATAGTGAATTTTATTGGTCACAACGTAATCAAGTGACTTGATAAGAAGACCCACACAACATGAGTGATGTAGGGATGCATTTATTGGCCAATCTCATTTTGTACTTTTAAATGTTGATTTAATATGAAAGGGATTCAACATGTAAGACATTGTTATTACTTATTTTGCTGTAAAACAAAGGAGATAATAGAATTTTTTTAAATGGCCTTAGAGTTGTGTATTAGAATATGTGCTTCACGCTTGAGTGGTCAAACAATGCGGTTGCCAGCGATTGTTTGTCAAAACATTCAGTAACAAGAGCGTTAAAAGGAATAGGAGAGGACTGAATGCAAGATTCCTTATCTAATTGTTTTCTAGAAAGTGGTTCCGTCTTTTGTTCACTTCAGAAACAATTAAAAATAAATAACATATATCAGGTCAGGTCTACATACGTTTGTTCCTATCCTATCAGTAATTTTCTACTGGGGTTGATTTTCAAGTCCTTTCATGTATATAAAATGGACAGCCTGAAGTAAATTTCCATCTATTTAGCAACTGCAACCTGTCCACAGCCGAATCCTACTACTACACTGTACCACTGTACACTTCTATGAAACTCTGCTTAACATGATGGAAACGTCTACTCAATCAAGCCCTACAGTTGAGACAGTGGTTCATGTTGATAGCTTCGCTATTTACAAATATGTGAACACCATTCTCGGATTCCTTGGACTGATTGGCAATGCATTTGTCAGTCTGGTCATGCTACGAAATCGCAACGTCTTCAACTCTGTAACCAATAAGCTTATCATCCATCAATCTATTGTGGATTTCCTTGCGTCGTTTTTGTTTATTCTTCACCAGTTTCTGAGGAGACCACTGCAAGGGATTGTACCAGACAACATCCTGGGCTCACTCTACTGCAAACTGTGGTATTCAAAGTTTCTCGCATACACAACGTTTGTCGCATCAAGTTATAACCTGGTAGCTATATCTATTGAGCGGTACTACGCAACATGTAAACCGGTTAGACATCGTAACATGTTCACAACTTGCCGTCTCAAGGTGATCATGGCTACCGCTTGGATTAGTGGTTCGATTACTATGGGACATCTTTTATTCCGTAGTTTTCCAATCAACAGAAAATGCACTCTCTGGCCAAGTCCCATTGTTTGGAGTATCTTCATTTGCCAGTCATTTGCTACGTCTCTGTTAATTCCTATCACCATCATGACCATTGCCTACATTAAAATCATCTTAGAGCTTCGTAGGCGTTCTAGAGCCAGGGCTAATGACAACAACCAAGATGCTCGAAACATGCTGTCCAGAGCCGAAAAAAATGTCATAAAGACTTTATTTGATGTGGTCATATTCTTTGCTGTCTGTTGGACACCAGTTTCCTTCAACTACCTGCTGTTCAATTTTGAAATTATTGACTTCTTTGCCTTTGCTTCTGTGAATCCAATATTCAATACCATAGTGCAGATAAATTTTTGCATCAATCCAATCATCTACTGTTTCACCTATGAACGCTTTCAGAAACAAGTCAAGAAGATGGTGTGGCGTGGACGTCAGCGCAACATCAACCAAGTAGGCACAACTAGAGGATCAACAAGGCAAGACACTAATGCACAAAACACAGTTAGCGCTACAGTGTCAGTTATTTATGCAACATTTAATCAAGCAGCACCTCAGAATGAATCCGCACAGTGATTGGTTTGTCGATAACGGCAGATACAGTCTTTGAGTTTAATCTTTTGAGCAGATTTACAGAGACATTCCACCAACCTCTGTTACTGTTGCTTAACACAGAGTAAACTTTGCTGGCCACTGCTATCTTACAAAAGACCAGGTCATACCTGATGAGTTATACTTGAGACTTCCATGCCCTAAAAGAAGACGTACATGTAGACCTCTCAACTACCGACGTGATCGGTAGTGATACAGAGTCTGAAATTGAGGACCTTCTGAACATGATAAGGGATAAAAACTTTTGGCATGACATCGTGAATGGAATTTTGGTTGCGACCGCTAAATGATGATGATGACTGACTGTACAGTTATCAAGTAACCACTGAAAGATCTCAAATCGATGCTACACTGTAGAGCTGTACCATTGACAGTTGATTACTATTGCTCTGCAGAATATACAACAAAATGCCATATATAAATATGCACAGTACATTGTAATTGTTTGTTGATGTCCATTGATAAAACTTTTAAGTTAATGGTTTGACACTTCTGTTTACTATACACTATGAAGTGGAGACCTGAAACTGTACTTGCTACATTGTAGCCTTGCCAGTGGATGTTACATGGAACTATTCGTAGTGACAAATTGTGGCTATATGTTAATCCGCACATTAATTCATAGAGTCAGTGAAACAACATCATGTCTCGGTTGTTCAACGTTCTTGTATCTTGCACCAATATGCTCTGAGCAAAACGTTGTATCTCTGCCCTTAAATTGTGTGTGTATCCGATCAGTTTAAAGGTAGGGTCATACTTTGGTAATGACCCCCCCCCCCCAAAAAAAAAGAGTTGTGTATTTTTTATCCGAAAGTCTACATGCACTCTTTATAAAGATGGTAATGGTAGTAAGCATCCTGCAAATTATTTTGTCTGCAAAGTGCCACGTTGATTTGAAATCAATAAAAGTATTAAAATATTTTAATAACTTGGGTTTGAACAAAGAAAAATTGACTGGAGCGAGACTTGAACCAGACATATATAAAAATATTTTAATCTCCAAAGATCACCTAAAGGCACCTTTCGAAGATTCAAAATTCTGTGTCAGATTGTGAATGCTGCACCCGAGATGTGGTTGGTAACTGCTATCATCTCGCGGATGGATTTGACATTTTTGTTAAAAATACCAAGACAGTTTTTCCTGTTTTCTCAACAAGTGGAAAATGCATTCCACTGAAATTTTCACAGGTGACTTTGATTGTATGTTTCTTGATAATTCTGCCAATAAATCGGCATTATGTTGACAAAACCAAACGATAACCCAACCTTTAAATGAGGTATGACGCTTTGACAATAGCAAGTACATAGATGCTATTTTAGTATTCGATGTTGTACATTGTAAAACTTGTCACAAGAGGGAGCTGTTGAAGAAAATAACTTCTTTATACTCATTAAATTGGAAGGCCCAGGAGTTAAACTTTATTTCATACTGTAAAGAGAATATTGGAAGGCCTATAGGGGTCAAACTTTACTTCATACAGAGAGACAATGTTCAAATTCCAAATCATTTTGTTAATGTTCGTTAACCTAAAACTGAGGACCGAGGACATGTTTTCTCATTTTAAATTCCGGTTTTAACCGGAGGAAAAAGTCAAATTGGGTCAAGTCAGTGCAACATTAATGAAGCAGGCTATGCACTTTCATAAGACATCAAAATTGTCAAAATAGCTAATGATGTACTTGTAGTTCAGGAGATATGAATTCAGAGTATTGATTTTTGAATTAATGTAAATCAACACCTGATGTCATGATGACATCACAAAAAAACTGTCATGTACTGTGCCGATCTAACTGTGTGTGAAGTTTGAACGTTATGGAAGTTTGATAAGTGTGTCCTTGTTGGCCAACAAATGCCCACATTTGGAGTTTACCTGGATTAGACTAACACAGCCTTATGCCAAATCAGGCTTCATGGACTTTAAACCTGATGATCATTGGAGCAGGGCAGCCAGCCACAGTGCGCCTGCAGTTTACACACTCTAAATGTGGCTCACTACATACTTGGGCTTTTACGTCCAATTTTGACCAGAAGTTAAGGTCAAATCTGTATTTTCTTTGTACAAACGTTTTAGCAGGCTCACAGACCTAAAACCTGATGTAAAAATAGTGATTAAATTATGAAAAATTCGTGAGATATGAATTTTTTAAATTGTCAACTTCTGGTTTCAATCGGAAGCCAAGGTCAAATGAAGTCACACTTGTGTAGCATTTGTTAAGCTTTTGAAGAACTTTTCGATGATATAATATGTAGATTGGAAAAATCTAGTGTGTGGTTCATGAGTTGTGTTTTTTTTTCAAATATCACACTTTTCTGTTAGCAATGCACTACGTCTTTCACCAACTTTGTAGCAATTGACACTGACCAGTTCTGGACCAATAAAATTCATAATTTATTACAGTGGTATAACAAACTCCATTATCACCTTGAAGATATTGTTTTACATGTCATACATGCAGCAAAATAAGTACTAAAATATGTCTAAAAGTTGTCCTTCATATCATCCAAAAGACATTGAGATCGGCCAATAAATGTCAAATTTCTTGATCTCTGTGTCATCATTATGATCTGTAAACTAAAACATTTTTTTGTACACAACCATACAGCGCTCTGCATTTTGGATCTTTCCATTCCGATTTGAAGAGATTGCATCATGGCAACTTTGTTTTATTCAACCATTATTGCAAAGACTTTTCTATTTCCAACCATTGAAAGCTAGTGGATATGGAAGATGAACATGGATAAAACTTCAGCTTTATAACATTGGGCCTAGTTGTGCTCAGGCTTGAGTGGTTTTGTTTTTTTAAATTGGCGGCGAAAGTGGCCAAGTGGTAAAGAAGAGGGGTATGAGTGCTGTGAACAAAGTCACCTATGGCAAAGAAAGGAATAAGAGCTTGATAATTTAGACACCTTACTAAAAGCTTTTTAAACTCAATTAAGTGGGACCTACATTTGTAGACTCTAAGGGGGAAAAACAGGTTACTGCAAATCTCTTGCAAGAAAAAAATAAAGCGTGAAAGATTTTCCGCTATTACAAACCCCTTTAAGCAGTTTTTGGCCAGTAATATGTGACACTGACATTAAAAGCCATCATCTCCATTCTCCAACCTTTTGTAATTTAATTTCATACAAATGAATTTGAATTTTTTATTAATTTTTTTTATTAAATAGAACAGAAAAGAAATCAATAAAAGACTCCACATTTAGCTCATTTCTATGAATTGATTTTGCTTTTAGCTCCTTTTGAAAAAGACTGAAAAAAGTAAGGTCTACATGTCACATGTTTGTTCCCATCAGAATGTTTCTGCTGGGGTTGATTTTCAAGTCCTTCTCATGTATATAAAATGAACAGTCTGAAGTAAATTTCCACCACTTTAGCAACTGCAACCTGTCCAAAGCAGAATCACACTACTACATTGTACCACTGTACACTTCCATGATACTTAGTCAAACATGATGGAAACGTCTACTAAAATGGACCCTACAGTTGAGACAGTGGTTCATGTTGATAGCTTCGCTATTTACAACTATGTGAACACCGTTCTCGGATTCCTTGGACTGACTGGCAATGCATTCATCAGTCTGGTCATGCTACGAAATCGCAACGTCTTCAACTCTGTAACCAATAAGCTTATCATCCATCAATCTATTGTGGATTTCCTGGCATCGTTTTTGTTTATTCTTCACCAGTTTCTGAGGATACCACCGACAGGGATTGTACCAGACAACATTCTGGGCTCACTCTACTGCAAACTGTGGTCTTCACAATTTCTTTCATACACAGCGTTTGTCGCATCAAGTTATAACCTGGTAGCTATATCTATTGAGCGGTACTACGCAACATGTAAACCGGTTAAACATTGTAACATGTTCACAAGCTGCCGCCTCAAGATGATCATGGCTACTGCCTGGATTTGCAGTTTGACTTCAACTGCGCAACTTTTTTTCATTTCTTTTCCAATCAATGGTGGATGTGTTCCCTTGTGGCCAAGTTCCGTTGTGCAAAGTATCTTCACTTGTGAGGCAGTTGCCACAGGTCTGTTAATTCCTATCACCATCATGACCATTGCCTACGCTAAAATCATCTTGGAGCTTCGTAGGCGTTCCAGAGCCAGGGCTAATGACAACAACCAAGATGCTCGAAACATGTTGTCCAGAGCCGAAAAAAACGTCACCAAGACTTTACTTGTTGTGGTCATATTCTTTGCCGTCTGTTGGACACCAGTTTCCTTCAACTACCTGCTGTTAAATTTTGAAATTATTGACTTCTTTGCCTATGCTTCTGTGGATCTAATATTCAACACGATAGTGCAGATAAATTTTTGCATCAATCCAATCATCTACTGTTTCACCTATGAACGCTTTCAGAAACAAGTCAAGAAGATGATGTGGCGTGGACGTCAGCGCAACATCAACCAAGTAGGCACAACTAGTGGATCAACAAGGCAAGACACTAATGCACAAAACACAGTTACAGCTACAGTGTCAGTTATTGATGCAACATTTAATCAAGCAGCACCTCAGAATGAATCCGCACAGTGATTGGTTTGTCGATAACGGCAGGTACAGTCTTTGAGTTTAATCTTTTGATCAGATTTACAGAGACATTCCACCAACCTCTGTTACTGTTGCTTAACACAGAGTAAACTTTGCTGGCCACTGCTATCTTACAAAAGACCAGGTCATACCTGATGAGTTATACTTGAGACTTCCATGCCCTAAAAGAAGACGTACATGTAGACCTCTCAACTACAACTGAAATTGAGGACCTTCTGAACATGATAAGGGATAAACACTTCTGGCATGACGTCGTGAATGGAATCTCGGTTACGACCGCTAAATGATGATGATGACTGACTGTACACAGTTATCAAGTAACCACTGAAAGATCTCAAATCGATGCTACACTGTAGCTGTACCATTGACAGTTGATTACTATTGCACTGCAGGATACACAACAAAATGCCACATGTAAATATGCACAGAACATTGTAATTGTTTGTTGATGTCCATTGATAAAACTTTTAAGTTAATGGTTTGACACTTCTGTTTACTATACACTATGAAGTGGAGACCTGAAACTGTACTTGCTACATTGTAGCCTTGCCAGTGGATGTTACATGGAACTATTCGTAGTGACAATTTGTGGCTATATGTTAATTTGCACATTAATTCATAGAGTCAGTGAAACAACATCGTGTCTCGGTTGTTCAATATTGTTGTATCTTGCACCAAAATTCTCTGTGCAAAAACGTTGTTTATCTCTGCCCTCAAATTGTATATGGTATCCGGGTTACTTTAATGGTAGGGTCATTCTTTGGTATTGACCCCCGAAAAAGAGTCGTGTAATTTGTATCCGAAAGCCTACATGCACTCTTTATAAAGATGATAATGGTAGTAAGTATCCTGCAAATTATTTTGTCTGAAGTACCCACGTTGATTTGGAATCAATAAAATCATTAAAATATTATTCAATCAACAAAGATTGCCTAAAGGCACCTTTTAAAGATTCAAATTTCTGTGTCAGATTGTGAAAGATGTGGTTGGTAACTGCTATCATCTCGCAGATGGATTTGACATTTTTGTTCAAAATACCAAGACAATTTGTTCCTGTTTTCTCCACAAGTGGACATTGCATTCCACTGAAATTTTCACTGGTGACTTTGATTGTATGTTTCTTGATAATTCTGCTAATAAATCAGTATTATGTTGACAAAACCAAACGATAACCCAACCTTTAAATGAGGTATGACGTTTTGACACTAGCAGGTAACGTAGATGCTATTTTAATATTCGATGTTGTACATTTTAAAACTTGTCTTGAGAGGGAGCTGTTGAAGATAATAACATCTTTATACTCTTTAAATTGGAAGGCCCAGGGGTCAAACTTTTTTTCATACTGTAAAGAGAGTATTGGAAGGCCTATAGGGGTCAAACTTTACTTCATACAGAGAGACAATGTCCAAATTCCAAATCATTTTGTTAATGTTCGATAACCTAAAAATGAGGCCTGAGAACATATTTTCTCATTTCACATTCCGGTTTTAACCAGAGGAAAAAGTCAAACTGGGTCATGTCAGTGCAACATTAATGAAGCAAATTGTGCACTTTCATAAGACGTATTTATTGTCAAAATACATGTAGTTTTTAATGTACATGTAGTTCAGGAGATATGAATTCAGAATATTGATTTTTGAATTAATGTAAATCAACACCTGATGTCATGATGACATCACAAAAGTTCTGTCATGTTACTGTGCCGATCTAACTATGTGTGAAGTTTGAAAGTTATGGGAGTTTGGAAAGTGTGTCCATGTTGGCCAAAAAATGCTCAAATTTGGAAATTACCTGGATGAGACTAACACAGCCTAATGCCAAATCAGGCTTCATGGACTTTAAACCTGACGATCATTGGAGCAGGGCAGCCAGCCACAGTGCGCCTGCAGTTTATACACTCTAAATGTGGCTCAATACATACTTGGGCTTTTACGTTCCATTTTGACCAGATGTTAAGGTCAAATCAGTATCTTCTTTGTGCAAACGTTTAAGAAGGCTCACTGACCTAAAACCTGATGTAAAAATAGTGATTAAATTATGACAAATTCTTAAAATATGAACTTTTGTAATTGTCAACTTCTGGTTTGAACCGGAAGTCAAGGTCAAATGAAGTCACACTTTAATAGCATTTGTTAAGTTTTTGAAGAACTTTTCAATCATAGATTGGAAACATTTCTAGTGTGTGGTTCATGAGTTGTGTTTTTTTCAAATATCACACTTTAATTTACTGTTAGC
Source organism: Pisaster brevispinus (assembly GCA_023634235.1). Lineage (NCBI taxonomy): Eukaryota > Metazoa > Echinodermata > Asteroidea > Forcipulatida > Asteriidae > Pisaster > Pisaster brevispinus. The sequence continues at coordinate 8,077,966 of JAMKCF010000018.1, forward strand.
AATGCACATACATCTTTGTGGCAAATCACAATGATGGGTTCTCGACCAGTAAAATTCACAATTTATTACAGTGGTATAACAAACTCCATTATCACCTTGAAGATATTGTTTTACATACATGCAGCAAAATAAGTACTAAAATATGTCGAAACAATTTCCTTCATATCATCCAAAAGACATTGAGATCGGCCAATAAAAGTCCAAGTTCTTGGTCTTCATTTCATCATAGTGTTCTGAAAACTAAAACACTTTTTTGTACACAACCATACGGCGCTCTGCATTTTGGATCTTTCCCTTCCGATTTGAAGGGATTGCATCATGGCAACGTTATTTTATTCTACCATCATTGGAAAGACCTGACTTTTCTATTTCCAACCATTGAAAGCTTGGATATGGAAGATGAACATGGATAAAACTTCAGCTTTATAACATTTAGCCTTGCGTCAGGCTTGAGTGTTTTTGTTTTTTTGTAAGCTTGGCGGCGAAAGTCGCCAAGTGGGAAAGAAAGGAATAAGTGCTTTTAAATCATTTAGACACCTTAAAAAAACCTTTTTCAACTCAATAAAGTGGGACCTACATTTGAAGCCTCTAATGGGAATTAAGGATAAATGCAAATCTCTTGCCAGAAGAAATAAAAATGAGAAACAGTTTCCACTGCATACCTTTTAGCCCCTAATCAGTGTGAAACCGACATTAAAAGCCATCATTGCCAAACCTTTGTTATTTGACTGTATACAACAGAACTTGAAATTCAGTTCCTTCAAAAGGGTAAAATTTTAATACTTAAAAGGAACATGGAACGAAGCAAAAGAAAACTCCATATTAAGGTCATTTTTAGAAAATAAAACCGCTTTTAGCTCCTTTTCATGAAGACTTTAAAAAACACCAGAATTTTTCTACTGGGGTTGATTTTCAAGTCCTTCTCATGTATATAAAAATGGACAGCCTGAAGTAAATTTCCATCACTTTAGCAACGCTAAACACTGCACCACTGTACACTTCTATGAAACTCTGCTTAACATGATGGAAACGTCTACTCAATCAAGCCCTACAGTTGAGACAGTGGTTCATGTTGATAGCTTCGCTATTTACAACTATGTGAACACCGTTCTTGGATTCCTTGGACTGATTGGCAATGCATTTGTCAGTCTGGTCATGCTACAAAATCGCAACGTCTTCAACTCTGTAACCAATAAGCTTATCATCCATCAATCTATTGTGGATTTCCTGGCATCGTTTTTGTTTATTCTTCACCAGTTTCTGAGGATACCACCGACAGGGATTGTACCAGACAACATTCTGGGCTCACTCTACTGCAAACTGTGGTCTTCACAATTTCTTTCATACACAGCGTTTGTCGCATCAAGTTATAACCTGGTAGCTATATCTATTGAGCGGTACTACGCAACATGTAAACCCGTTAGACATTGTAACATGTTCACAAGCTGCCGCCTCAGGATGATCATTGCTACTGCCTGGATTTGTGGTTTGACTTCTACTGCGCAACTTTTTTTCATTTCTTTTCCAATCAATGGTGGATGTGTTCCCTTGTGGCCAAGTTCCGTTGTGCAAAGTATCTTCACTTGTGAGGCAGTTGCCATGTCTCTGTTAATTCCTATCACCATCATGACCATTGCCTACGTTAAAATCATCTTAGAGCTTCGCAGGCGTTCTAGAGTGAGGGCTAATGACAACAACCAAGATGCTCGAAACATGCTGTCCAGAGCCGAAAAAAATGTCACCAAGACTTTACTTGTTGTGGTCATATTCTTTGCCATCTGTTGGACACCAATCTCTGTCAACTACCTGCTGTTCAATTTTGGTATCACTGACTTTTCTGTCTTTAATTCAGTGACTGCGATATTCAACACCATAGTGCAGATAAATTTTTGCATCAATCCAATCATCTACTGCTTCACCTATGAACGCTTTCAGAAACAAGTCAAGAAGATGGTGTGGCGTGGACGTCAGCGCAACATCAACCAAGTAGGCACAACTAGTGGATCAACAAGGCAAGACACTAATGCACAAAACACAGTTACAGCTCCAGTGTCAGTTATTGATGCAACAGATAATGGACCAAAACCTCAGAATGAATCCGCACAGTGATTGGATTGTCGATTACAGCAGGTACAGTTTTTGAGGTTTAAAAAAAAAAATCTGTTATTAAGTGCACACCATCATCAATTAAAGGTTGGAAGATCTCCAGTTGATGCTACATTGCAGCCATGCCAGTGGCGGTTGATAACAATTGTAGGATGTACATACAACACATTGCCACATGTTAATCTGCACAATACTGTAACTGATTATTGATAACGGCAGATAGTCTATGAGTTCATGGTCTGATACTGTCAGGAAACCATACACTATTATAGTAAAAGACCTCAAATCGATGCTACATATTTACATTGTAGCCTATTGTTTAATAACTGTTGCAGTATACATGTACATGTCATAGAGTTATATATAGGAACTAGAGGGCGCACTAGCCTAGGTACGCAGCCCGACAAGGGCAGCGCGGCGGCCATTTCTTAAGTAGTCAAAAACAACGTCTAAACTATTTGTGCGTGTTGCAACAGAGCAATGGTTAACAATGAAAGGGTTTACTGTGAAATTTATGAATGCCAGTGAAGACCGTTTATAGTACTAAATAATCCCCGAATAAATATAATATTTTAGAATAATATTCCTTCACTTTGGACAATAAATCGTGATCGTGGCTGATCGTGGCATGTGTGTGTGTTCATCCTCTATTGAAACGAATAAACTAAACCCCACGAAACAACTTCAATACAGCCGCTCGTTTTTTTTTAGACTGCATAATGTGTATTTAGCAAGCACACCGCGTAATTCGTATTCAATGTTGCCATCGTACAAAATGGCGCGCGTGTCTCCTTGCGGTCCCGTCGCGTTTGTGCACGTAGCATTACCAGTGCGCCCTCTAGTTCCTATATATAACTCTATGGTACATGTACAGTTTTTGTGGGATGTCATGGCCTAGCGGTCTGGGGGCGGTGGACTCAAGTTCTGTAATTTGTAGAATGTGGATTTGAATCTTGGCCTATAATCAGTGGCGACACTTGTGTCCTTTAGCAAGGCACTTTATCATAATTGCTTCTCTCCACCAAGGAGTACAAAGAGGTACCAGCGAGAGCTAGAAATACTCTGTCGTTTCATGCCAATGAAACCAGATATGAACACCATATGTTTAAATAGTAACTGTTCACAATTATCAACCAATACTGCTACAATGTACCCTTGCCCAGTGGCTGTTAAAAACCATGTACAAAATGTGTACAATTCCACATGTGAATCCACACAGTAATTTGTTTGTTGATGACTGCAGTACAGATATAATTCTTGAGTTAACAATTCGATACTAATGTATATTCGGTTTGAATTAACACCATGTGTATATTTAGATTGCTGTGTAGATTTTGTTCTTTGTGAACTAGACCTTGCTTTATTCTACTGTCGCGGAGTAGATTTCGGAAATTCTCAAAAGACCTGTCCTGCTTATTAACTACTACCTGGGTGGAAGGTAGGAAATCGGCCGGGACTACTACTTTCGCTTAGTGGATCAAGGGGACATCTGGTTTATTAACTTCACTGCTGCGGAGTGATTTCGACTACACTATTAAAATCCGTTCATCTACTCCTTCACCAAGATTTGTCCATAACTTTTTCAGTGACGAGCCAGTGGGTCAATTTAGCTTGCCATTTCACTAGTCTGCCAGCTTTTTCACAAATGACAGGAACATGCGTCAAACTTATGCTGAAGTTTGACGCATATTTTGACAGTTGGGCAAACGCTTTCTGGAATGTAATGTGTATGTATAGACCTTTTCAGTTTTCTGAAAGCAAATTTTGCCAATTGCAAAGTGAGTCCTCTATTGTTAAATCAACTACTTGCAAGACAGTAACGGCTTGAATCAAGACTAACTCACCATCTGATCCTGAGGTGTGATTGACTGACTGCAGAAATCAAAGCCGGCAAGTTTCCAGGCTCCGTTAGCATTTAGTATGATATTCTCTGGTGTTAAATTACCATGTATCATATGAACGTCATTGTGCAGGAATTTCAGCCCTTCTGTGACCTACATGTATGACCAAACACACAATACAATGCACAGAAATTATTCCTAAGTTCAGTGATAAATGTATTAATTTTGATGTGATTTTACACAGCATTGACGCACTTGGGGACCACAGCAACTTTGTTCAAGGAGAAACTTTGAACAAAGCACCTCCAGACTATTCAATCACTCGAACAACATTTCTATTGTTCTAGCCATAATGACCATGACATTTGACATGCCATGTCCTTCTTGAGTAATTGCTTGGACAATGATTGCACACAAACAACACACTACACCTACAATCAGGGACCTCCTATTGTCCCTCTTTTGTTTGTAGTGTTACTTTGTTGGCAACAGCTCCCACTGGCTTTGTGCACACTTTCCAACTGGGGACCTTTACCCAACCAGGGAGGCGGGGACCCTGTTGTCCTCTTTTGTTATAAGTCCCGGGTTTGAATGTCTATACCTATGCCTACCCACACCCACCACACAAACCTTACGGATTGGGTTTGTGGAGTCCTGCTGTTGTTGTTGTTATACTATTCCCTTTTCTAAAGAATTCCTCTGTGAACAAAGAACAACTTTGTGGGGTTCATTGTTCCATTGTGTAAAAGACCCCCACAAGGCCCTTCAGTAAGCCCACTATGGACACACACATGGAAGGACAAGGCAAACACTATATGCCCCTTCAGGTGGCTTCGCTGGTGGGCATACAAATAAATGAACAGAAGAAGCAAGAAAGACTTTCTACCTGTGACAACTTTAGTGCAAATGAAACCCCTCGGCTCCCCTTAACCAAAGAGTTTCCATACGGGAGGAGCAAACTGTGGGAGGGGGGAGGAGAAAAACTTTTTGGGGCAAATGTGGTTCTCAACTAACCTGCAGCAATCCATATTTGATCTCTACTTCGAACAGCTCATGACCCTTCAGAACGTCAGGTACTGGATTCAGGTTGTCATGGCAACCCAATACATTGGCCAAACTGGCAAAAACTGGCTCCGTAGCGAAGGCCAAGCTTTCTCTGCCATAAAAAAAAAAATTGAAGCTTTTAGTCTTGTGTTTTGTTACTTGAAATGTGTGATAAAAATGTGCATCCCCTTCAGGTGATCCCTCTGCTGCCACTTCCCAGGATGTATCGTAAACTTGGGTGTGATCCCTTGCAGTTACGGGTGAATAGCTTGACTGGATCACTTGAAAAATATTGACAAAATAGCGTGCCCGCCAACATTGGGACTAGATAGCTCAGTTTGTAGAGCACCGACACGTTAATCCGGAGGTAGCAAATTTAAGTCCTGCTTTAGTCACTTTTTTTTTAACCCAAAATTTAAAAAATATGGGTCCAGAAATTTAACTTGACAGAAAAAGTCCAGAAGTCTTGTAGTTTTTCCTCAACATAATGTATCACAAACCCTTTCCAAATCCTATAAAGACACTGATCCATTAGGCTCTGGGGCTCCATTAGGACACCAGTCGCAACAATGTAAACTTCATGGAATTTTGGCTGGTTACCTGTTTCTGCAGAGCAAGATTTTCCTATGCTTATCAAGTGTTTGTGCTTAAATGCTTATATTTATTATAAAATTTGGCGCTGATGCTATTTTTATCCAAGCGCGAAACAAAACACACTCTCCAGCAGTTCACAGCGTACCTGGATTCGTCCATCGGGGTTTGTATCGTCAGGAGACACGGGTGCCTCAACTTTGTCAACTGCGTTGGGCCTCGTCTCAAGACCTCCAAAACGTACTCACGGTCCTTCTTATGGAAACGCTCCAGAAGCTTCTTCTCAAATACAAAGACTGCTGCCTCCTGAATAGGGAAAAGTATAAGATTGTATCCATGGAGCTGCTTGAGCTGAACATTTTGCTCAACAAAAATTTGCAGGACACCAGTCAAAGATGATGCATGTGACATGGTATTTTGGCTGGTAACCTTTTATTTCGGTAAGCATAATTATGTTGTGCTTAGCTACTTTTTGTGCTCAAGCAGCTTTCTGAAATTGGACCTTGCTTGGAGGGCGGTGGCAGTGTAAAAACAGCCTTCATTTGAAGTGGATTGTGTCAAAATACTTGCATTTGACACGCACGTACTAAGCGCCCAACACTCAAAAGTTTTAAACAAGCGTGCATGCAGAGCAGTCATTTTTGGTAGCCAATCAGTGTTGTTATTCGGTGCTTCCCTTCCAGGGGTTAGTGACTAGAGGTATCGATACAGCACACTGCCCATGGCAGTGAGGCTGAGATTGAAGAGCTTCACACATACCTGCTTTGTTGATCGCTTGACTCCATGATAGATCTTCCAGAGGCAGTTCAATCCACCCGTGGCAATCAGGCCCGTGATGTCATACTGACCCACGACGGGATTCCCAATTAATCCTCCAACTGTGCTTTTCAGTCTATTGAACATCTCCATGATGATATGGATATCAATAATCACCTCTCTCTTGTGAGAACAACTCGCTCAGTCCCGTTTGCTTGCAACAACTCACTGTATAGTATTCACATTGTGTGGTGCACCATGTGTTCAACTAAGTATCAAGCAAATAGCATTGTATAAATTTAAAGTTTAAAGTTGACTCATATTTGAACCCTCCCACTGTTTGACATTCAATATCATCCACTGTGGTTTTGAAATAGATTGAATGTGGCAGCCTACAAAATGATATTGCGTCAAGTATGTGATGAATGCTTACACAGTACGCATTCCCCGATTCAACCCTCCCACTGTCTGACCATTCAATACCATCCACTGTCTTGGTTTTGAATAATAGATTAATTGCGCCAGCCTGCAAAATGATATTTGTGGTGAATGCATAATTTATAAAACTACAAAGTTCACAGTCATTCCTCCTAGTATTGTAACTTGCATTTAAAATATAGTATGCAACGTTATAACACCCAATGTAGATCCTTGTCACATCATTAATTTATTCACACCATTTCACGGCCAACTTCATTAAGAACGCATCCATCTTGGTACCATTCAGCCCGCTTTTTTGTTCAATCATTTTGCACTATTGCATGCTAGACCAGCACTCGCATGCACGACTAGGCCAGTCGGTTGTGCAATGGTCGTGAGGCTTAAAACTTGACGTGTGGTCTTTAACAACACAGATAGTTATCGCCGAGGTATCTGTAATTAACGAAGACGCTGGCTCCCTCACTGACTGCAAATGCCCCTGGACCCTTCTCATAGCTGTACAAATTGGCCACGTAGTGGATGCAAGAATATAAAATCTTGTTTGTACATTTTGGTATGATTTTCCCTCCAAATGACAAAGATTTAAATGTGTGTTATTTATGGAACTGGACCGTCTAACTCCATATATAAGACCAAGTAACTGGACCGCTGTAAACTGATTTTTCGAAATGTTGACATTTGCGGTCGCCAAAATGTCAAAATTTTCAAACGGAGTAGAGCGCCCCAGTTACTGGGTCTACCTCCGTGAAGAAATGGAGAAAATATTTTAAATCCTCGAAAGATGGAATGTTCCACTTCCATTTTCAGCTTGGCTTCGCATCATTGAACAGAACATGCCATTGGACCATTCAAATTCAACAAGTCATAAAATTAATCGCACCATTTGCACTCACCACTCACAAACCTGCAGCAACCATTCATCATTCGTACATTATTCTTACATTATTCGTAATCGTGTGTAGCCCAAGTAAATGAGCACTACACAGTACATATGAGGCTGAAATTAGCTCTGGAATGGTAGTACATCAAGTGCTACTGCATGGAGGTAGCCCCACTTATGTGGCACAGAGACTTTGGCCACACACACAAGTGGGGCTACAACATACGGAGGAGTCCAACCTAGGTACTTCTGCTAAACTAGTCGGTCCTAGAACGAGGTTCGTTAGATAGCGGAACATACAAACATGACAAACCTCTCTCCTTTAAACAGATTGCAAAGGGGAGTACAACCTGAGCTCCTCTAACTTCTAAGTCTGAGGACCCAAGACCCAGTAAATGGGGAGCTGTACACTCCTTTAAAAAATAAAGAATCAATGATAAATTATTATAGTATATAATTTATACTTGAGTAACTGGGGCGCTGTACTCCTTAAAAAAAAAATTGACATCTTCGGTCGTGCTAGTTTAGTAAGTACAACCGAAGATGTCAAAAAAATGTTCCCCATGCCCCCAGTTACTCAGTTACTGGACCAAGCCCAGGTTGTAATTCCCTGATCTATCTGGTATCTATTTTCATGTCAGTGCATGTGTTGACGGTGTCGGATCCCCCGGACTGTCGGTGTGTTGACGGTAATTTCAATAAATTAGGATCGATAAAGCCAACTTCAAAGAACAATCTTGCAAGTTTGGCATGAAAAACATAAATATACCCCGATTAATCAGCACACAATTTCAAATAACGGAATAAATCAAAGTCCTTGCAATAAATACCTGAAAAACAACTGACGTCAACCACTAACCAGCCATAACAATTCGCGTTCTTGCTCGCGTTCTCGAACAGTAATAGTCTGTGTCCAAAACTTAACGCAAACCTAATTCAACTGCAATGGTTCTAGTTACCGAACAAAATTACCCCCTCTAGTGACAATGGTTGTCAGAGGGGCGTGTACTCACGTCTATCGGACGGACTAATGGGGTGTTTTTAAAAATTAGAAGGGCCCACCCATTTAGTTACTGACTGTCTGCGGTCGGGTAGGTAGTCCGTCTAGATTTTCCTTTGTTATGTGCTGTGTTTTGGTAATGAAACAATAACACACATTTTTTAACCAAAGGCATTAATTTTGCTTTCACTAGACGCTTGTTATTTTGTCATTAAAAATTGGAAAACTGCAAAACGAAGTTTCAACTGACTCCTAACAATGTCAGCCCCCCTTCCCCCACCCCACCTCCGTCGAATAAAAAAGTTTACGAATTTGTACTTAAGTTATGGCACCTGCAAACAGCCACAAGGAGAGCAGCTATCTAGGTCTGCTTCCAGATCCCCACCAGGACTAAGTGAAGGTAATTTTCTTATTTTGATATTTTTCAGATACTTACTAAGTTACCAAAGTTGGCCATATCTATGTAAAACAAAACCAACATATTTCTGTTTCGGTTTGTTAAATGTGTTCATAAAGCGCATAAAGAGAACAATAAAATAAACAATGAGTGAAAGACACAATTACAAATAAGCAGCTTCAAACAAATGAGTTTTTAACAGAGACTGAAAAAACAGTGTAAAGAACTAGCCTGGCGAATATGCACAGGAAGACTATTCCAAAGAAATGGTGCGGCCATAAAAAATGGAAGAAGCTCTTGTAGATGAAAGCAATGACTGTTGAGATGAACGTAAAGTCCGAGTAGGGGAATTAAATGGTGAACAAGTTCAGATAAATAAGCAGGAGATTGACATGTTTGAGCTTTGAAAATAATTTTTTTAATATGCCATTGTTTTAGCAGAACAACATATTTTTTAATTAAAAAACAAAAGAAGTGTATTAATTTGCGCTTTCAGAAAATTCTTTAAACTTTCAGGCAAAAAGAAAAAGATGAAAGAAAAATCAGTTGCAAAAAAAATTGCATCCTCCCCGGCGGGGAATCGAACCCCGGTCTCCTGAGTGACAGTCAGAGATACTTACCACTATACTACCGAGGATGTATGCTTACCAAGAGAATGCATTATATATAAATTAAAATATTGCTGCATTCTCGTAAATTTAATGTTCAATGATATATTTCAGTGTTGTTCTTTTCCATTAGTTCTTTAATATGGCATCGGACCATGTTAATATACAGTTCATTGCATTTTTTGCCCCGATAACCATTAGTTTGTAAGACAAAAATTCAGTGACGATTTGGGGAACCACTCTATAAATCCTGCAATAGAGTTGCTTTATTTTTTACAGTATTGTTCATCCAGTGTTGGATATTTTTTTAAGCTTTAAAAAAAACTACGGCATACTAACAGTTTTATGTTATTCACAATACAACCATTACTAAATAAGGTTCATGCTAGTGCGATGGTTTATGTTCAATATGGAAAGTGAGCGTGGCACCCCTCGTTGCCGGAAGAAAATCTGCATGCGTAATATTTGCTGCGCAAACGGGAGTAGTAAATGCGCCAAACGGCAATCTACAAAAATAGGTAAGAATTTTATCAAATATCTCATGCATTTTAGCCTCTTGATTACTATTTTTCGGTTGTAATTCTAACTGTTGTGTGTCTCTTGTCCAATTTTAACTGAAATTTTTACCAAACAAGCTTCAAAAACATGCAAATAAGTTGGAAAATTACACGGAATTGTAGGTAATCTCCCACAATGCCGCGTCTTGACATGGCCCCTGAACGAGGATAGTTGATGTAAAGCCGCACTTTGGCTCACGACCATAACCTGGGTAAGCAAGTTTATTCATGTTTCTGGGCTGCTAATTGAAAATTTTCCCCGATGCATTTTGGGCCTACCCAGAAATCTTAGAATTGTGTCCCATAATTCAAAACACAAATGCTAAGTTTTGTCGGCTGCAATCAAAACAGTTAATCGGCGACAATATTCTCTTGTTTTAGACCGAAATTTTCAGAGCCAAATTGATCGTATTGAGCGACTTATTGGATTGCAAAATATGACATACGTTGTAACGAGTAGCTTTCTGAGGAAAGACGAGGAATGTTGCGTATCTGCACGTACGATATTTTGTTACTTTAATATAGTCTGATCCCCTGTCAGCTGATTATGAGTTTGCTTTGGGGAGGGTTAAGAAGCCAGACGGGGTTTTCGTTAGTAATTTTGTTATAATACAGTCCAGTAAACAAAACACTAAACCATGTAAACAGCTCTCTAAAATGTGGTTTTGTTTTTATTTGTTTACATGATTTTTAAAGGGTCTCCTAAACTGATATTAAATTATATTCATATTGATAACAAATCTGTTTAAAAGATTTGATAAGATGCCGAATTTTGGTAAATTAAATAAAGAGACTTTTGGGGGGCATGAATGATAAAAAAAATTAATAATAATAAATAAAATGTGGCTGTCTGATTGAATTGGTTTGGTACCTTTTTAAAAATGTAAAATAATCGTAAAAAACAAATCATGTTTTAGGACAACATTGTTCAATGCGTTAGCATTCCGCACTGATGTCATCACTTTTGCTAAAATACCTGCCTGTCACTGTGACTGTCAGACCATGGAGAAAGGAAGAGACAACATTCCACCTCCTTACGCGGTCACTAATCGACGCGCCAATTTGCTCAGTCAGTAGTTGCGATGATCGTAACCCTCCATCCTCCCGACGGTCGCAGACCATGTAAACAGCTCTCTAAAATGTGGTTTTGTTTTTATTTGTTTACATGATTTTTTCCTTTCTCCTCTGCGACCGTCGGGAGGATGGAGGGTTACGACCATCGCAACTACTCAGTCAGTACACGCGAGTTTCATAAAACATGTCAAACTTGGACAGATGCGTACATTAGTGTTTACTGTTGTTAGTGCAGAGTGATAAATTTAAGACCAATCAGATTGATAGTATTAGTAGTTTAGTATCTAGTAGGCTTCTTTTCTTTATTATTTTTTTTTGCTTTTCCATTTCACTAGCTTTGCCTCATGACGTGAGGGTCTTACCTCATGATTAAATTCTGCAACAAAGCACTCAAAATTCATTCAATAAACTTTATAAAGTACAGTTAACACTAACAACAGGGCCTCAGGCTTTTTCTAACTAGTTGAAGTGGAAAAAAAACATTGTGAAAAGAAGAATAAATAAGTTTTTCATTAATTTCAACTTACTAGAGCATCAGAATCGCTTAATCATTATTCATTTATCTTATTTATTATAATATTGTTTCACTTTGTAATGCCTTTTAAGTTAATTTTATTCTTCGCCGAAATTTGTTTATGATTAAGGAGGTTTTGTTATTTTCATATGTAGAGAATATTATCTCAATTTTATAGACAGAGATGGAAAAACCATGGGAAAACAATCCTGAGAATCTTAAGATTGTTAATTAATTTTTTGAAACAAAAGTTTATTCATTCTTCACCAAGCCAAATCACTTCAAACCCAGATTTACTTTTGTCATTAAAAATAAAAACCCAAATTAGGACTAATTGCTATTTGACATTTGAAATGATATTCTGTATTCAATTGTTAGGTATGTCACATGATTTAATGATCAAAAACATTAATTTGTCAATTCAACAATTTATAAACTTTTAAAAAGCAGGCCTGAAAGTTAATGAAGGGTATGGATGACATTGCCTCCGTGCCCCTGGTCATTGCCTTGATGCCCCTCTTAGAATGTTCCAATAGCAATGTAAATTTATCTCATGAGGGTCCCTTACCTTGGGGAAAATGCCTTGCCCCAAAACAAAAATAAAGAAGCAGGCCTATCCGTTCTGGAGGTAACTTTTAGAGTTGGGGAGCTCTCAGATTGAAACTTATATCCGACCACAGGCCTGGAATTCCATCTTTGAGAGGGCAAGGCCATTTTCATTTTGCAGAGGGCACTTTCATTAGAAAATCTTAAAGTCTATAGGAAACTTTTAAAGGGGCTCCAAGACCAGGGGCAACAGAGGTTATGGCCTCCGTGTAATTCCAGGCTTGCGTCACCTCCCCCCCCCCCCCCATTACAGAAATTACCATTCAAGGACACCTCAAGAGTAACATAAATTTCCCCTTTTTTTTCTCTGCAGATATTGACATTGTATCATTGCCATGGATACAGAGGTGGCTGTACCCGTTGCCTGTTCTACTAGTAATGAGCAAGAGGTGATTGGTATGCTGCTAGCCCAGCAGGCTGAGCACGAAGAGGGTGACCTGCAAATAGAACAGCCTCCGACATCTGAGGTATGTGGAGATTTAGTCTCACTATATCAAGTCCCGCTCTAGTCAATTTTTCTTTGTTCGACCCAAAATTTATTTTAAAAATTCCTTCTCATTTTTTTCTTGTGGTTTTGACTTTATATTTGTAGCCAAACCGAGGCTTGAAGGATAAATAGTCTGGTTCTTTTTTGTACAATGAATATTAGCTTCCGTTATTGTTGTTACTTGATACAGGGAATATCACCAAGATGATAGCAACATGATAAAGGTCTAATAGGCCCTTTTTCAACTACGGCTCAGGCTTTTGCTTCATCAGTGATTTCGAATAGGACACTTTTGGTACAAGAATTCAAAGTTCAAAATATCAAAAAGGCAGATGGAGCCTAAGTCTGCACTGAGATGGAAGCTTAGGCCATTGCAACTTCAAGGAGTGGTCATAAATTGGTTTTTGGTTGGCGTAATGCTGATTTATAGGCAAAGTTATAAAGGAGGATACAATAAGAGTCACATGTGAAGTTTTCAGCTGAATACAGTGTCTACTTGCTTAGAAAACGGCAAAAAACTGTCACGGTAGTTTCACACGAGCGTCGAATCCATCCACTTTTAGCGAGGTGACAGCGGGTACCAACTGCATCTCTAGCCGCAGCATTCGTGAACTAAAACCAACCCTCAGAAATCTGAGAAATGATTCATGCATAAATCATTTCTCAGATTCATATGGGTTGGTTGGAAAATTATCCAAACCATATTACCTCAAAGGGAAGCCTATCTCCAAATAGTATTTATCATCAACAGCAGCAGTGTTTCTCACCAAGTAAGTTTTTATGGTCATTCATTTTTGGAGTAGTTGCCAATCTGAAACCCTACCTTTAACTCGATAAATCTTTGCTTGTATCCCAACAGGTTGAACATGGAGGGCTGTCTACCAGTACCATAGCCTCTACCGTAACGGATGCTGGGGGCCTCCATTTTGGGGATGGGCAGACTCTTCAAGCAGTGGAGTTTCCTGATGGATCTACAGCTATCATACAACGCAAAGGTGATTTCAAGACAACTACTTCAATGTTTGAAAGGAACAGCAAAAACTTACACATTTTTGCGTCCGTGCAAAACTCCTAAAATAACACCTAGTGACGCACAAGTTTAAAATTGCAAAAACATTGGGGTTTTTTTTCCCTAGAAATAGCCTATGTGTACACTTCAAAACAAGTACGTGACATAAAACATTTTTGCATGAAAGACAATAAGTAAATATTACACTACATTCTGCAAGTTATGTTGAGAAATAAAGGAAAATTAACATGATATGTTAACACATTTTATCTGCCCACGAGTCCCCATGGCAACCTAGATTTGACGAGTCAATCGACTAGACACGTTAGAGTGGAACACACAGGCATGTGATTTCTCAAGATTTTTTCCTGATTTTAGTTTTTTTCCTCAATTATTGAGCCTTCTTGAAAGAAGTAAAGCTGTCACCAAAGGGAGAAATAAATGGTCCACATTGTGGCCAAACCTGTAGTTTTGTATCTGGTGATGCACAGAGTCTGTAAACCTCCTGAATTTTTTTAACACCTGGGAAGTTCTGTGTCTAGAATAAGAGGGAACCCAGCCGTCGATTTCACCAAACTCTTCCTAACTTAGGATTAATCTTAGGACTTAGGACGAGTCCCAGCCTTGCACTGTAACATGTAAACCTTAAGATTAATCCTCAGTTAGGACTAGTTACTCGTCCTAACTCGAGATAGGATTAATCCTAGCGTTTCGTGAAATCGGCTGCAGGTCCACAAGCTACTTTTCAGGAATTCTCACATTCCTCAAATCTCATCCCTGAAAACCGATAACGCAGGCGTGATAAAAAATTGCTAATTGACTTAAAGGTTAGCACCCGAACTTGCTCCATGAGTGGGGTCTATAACCATTGCCCAATTTCATAAAGCTGTTTAGCAGAAAATAATGCTCAGCAAGTTTCTTTGTTAAGCAAAAAATGAGTGGAGCACCAGTCACAACAGTGTAAACTTTATGGAATGTTGCTGGTAACCTGTTTCTGCTTAGCAAGTTTTTTGTGCATACAAGCTTTATGAAATTGGACCCTGGTTTGATAATTTTGTTAAGAAGTTGCTAATATACATTGTGTGGTTTTCAGATCTTGTGGATGGACAGGCAGTACAGCTAGAAGATGGGTCTACAGCTTACATCCAACAAGTCACTAACAAGGGTAACTTATTAATCAAAACAAATCCCATCAAAAGAAAGATGAACCATTTGTTTTTTCCTTCACTCGGAACTTGTAGTTCATCTAAAGGTATTCTGCTTGTGAGACATAACAGTGCTTCCCCATCTAGAATCAACCTGTTCAGGATTGCGCATCTTGGTTTATTTTCCTAAATGGTTAAACAAAACTTGTAACTTTCGTTTAAACCGTTTAACCGTTTCTACCGATTCCAATCTGAACCATGAGCTCACCTGTACAAGTAGCAAATGTTAACAAAACTTTAACCTTAAACAAACCTTGAAATCCTTTTCCAAATTTTTAACAGTTAAACGAAGCCGAAAGTAAAAAAAAAAGTGAGACCTTCCTTTTCTTACAAATGTTAGCCCCAGACACTATTCATAGAGAATTATTAATCCCTTTTGTAGGTGGAATGTTTCTTCTTAATCCCCTACAAATGTAAAACATTATTTTCAATCCCCTACTGCTAGTTTTACATTTAAGCTTTGTATGCCACCGCCCCACTGTGGTTTGTGGTTTTGTGACGGTAAAGACTGGTCTGCAGTGTTCTGTTTCTAAAAGTTAACATACTGCTCCTCTAACAGATAGAATCATAGTTCCAATTGGAATCGGTAGAAACGATTAAACCGAAGTCACAAGTTCTGCTTAACTGTTTAGGATATTATACTTAAATGCACAACTCTACTATGGCAAGACCGGTGGGAAGGCCTACTCTTCGAAGTTCTTTTATTCAGACAAGGCCTTAGACACATACACTTAAACTTCTTAACAAAGGTATAAATGTCGTCTTATGTTATATTCAACATCTAGATGTTATCTTTTTGTCCTCTTCATTCCTACAGCTCCTACATTTGAGGAAGGCCAGGCTGTCCAGCTGGAAGATGGCTCTACTGCTTTCATCCTCAGAACGCAACCAAAAGGTACCATAATTTTCTCAGCCCAATAGACAACCAAAACAAGAGGCAAGACATGCCAAGTCAATCCTACTGTTCGTTGGTAGAAATGTTCAGTTTTAGATGTTGGAGGAAAACTTTACTGGGGAAAACCCACGTAATCAGGTAGGGACTGAAAACCCAATCCGCATACGAGCTCCGGTCTGAGGTAGGATTTGAACCAAGGTCCACGGAGGTGAAAGGCAGGCGAGCATACATGAGAACCTTCCGCTGAGGTCCTGCAGACTTTGACCGCTGGTAGTATACGATTCATTGGATTTAAGATCATGATTAGGCTTACCAATTACAAGAGTAGTACCCATTTGGTCGCAACTCATGTGGTTATAATTCCATGTACAGCCGCTGGCCTGCTTTGATCGTGATGACAGGCCTGCTTTGTTCATAACTACACAGCCCCTTTAAGTTTACAATCTTCTTCAAAGTCCTTTTGTCTTCTTGTCTTCTTCCTCTTCTGTTCTCCCCGTGGTTCAGGTCAAAACTTGCAAGCCATTCAACTTGAAGATGGGTCCACAGCATTAATTCAAACAGAGATCTCACACGAAGGGTTTGCTGACCATTCACAAGGTTTGTTACATAAAAACCAACCAATCATACACTCTGTTTTATACAACTTAGTGAAAAGTTATCAAATCGAAAAGTGGAACTCACCAAGGATAACAACATAGGATAAATGCAGATTAAAATAAATTTTTGTGAACAGTTGCTTTCTTACAGATGCTTACAGAATTCTTAATTCTAATGAGTCTCACCTCAAACCTACAAAAATTTACAACACGTTTACTGAGCACTTTATTCTGTGTACATACAGCCAACTTTGGCCGCATCTGAATTGGTGGCTGAGGCTATGGCTAGGCCTGTTGCTTAGGGTGTTGCTAAGGATGTCCTACACTTTAACGCATGATGACATGAGAATCCAGCCATAGCCGTAGCTGTAGCCGTAGCCGTAGCTGTAGCCGTAGCCGTAGCCGCCAATTCAGACACTGCCTTTATGTGCGCATAGTAAGTCTAGTGTGGGGCACATTCAGCAGGTGCAACCATCCAATAAGTAGGGAGGTTTACCAATAGCGTGTAGATACATTGACTGCTGGGTCACTGTTTGACTGGACGGTCGTCCAAAGCCATCCCACTGCAGTGGCGTAATCAGATATTTTCAATTGGGAAGTGGATGAAGGGGGGGGGGGGCAAGCGGGGGCAAAGAAATTATTATGGGTGCTATTTAATGTATCAATCCATTAATTTGTGCATTTTGCTGACCTCATTTGTGGGGGGGGGGAAGGGGGGAGAAGGGTTGGGCTCCCACCGCCTCCCCCCACCTGGTTACACTACTGGTCCAGTGGATTGCTGGACGACTCACTAAACGAGACACTCTCCTAAGTCTGATATCACAGCATAGTTATCTTGTATTTTCTCAGGTTCCTATAGTACTGATGACACTGTGGATCCCACCGCACTCAATGTGTTGGATCAGTTTACATGTTCATCACAACAGGTAAGAAAGAATTATCCGTCAGTTTTGATGCTCATGTCGCATTGAACATTATTACCCCTGGTCACTGGGCCATGTATTTCATGCATTAAACCATCTCAGCTCCCTTGGGAGTATACAGCCTGTGCTGCCAAATATGTAGCGCATCAAGCTAGTTCAATCACAAGAACCATTTCTGTTATCACAGGGACCCATTTTCTCCTGGGTGAAGAGAAGTAATTATAGTTAAGTGTCTTGTTTGAAGACACATGTCATGGTTTGGATTCGAACCCATACCTTTATGACTTAGCCACCAGAACTTTAGTCTGGTCCAATAGGCCACTCGGTCACAACATGCCTATAATGATTCTTTAAGTTAAACTGTTTCGTTTGGGTTTTTTTCACGTTTTAGGTTGGGGTTTTTTCTTCTTGTTCTTCATAAGTTGAAATGTAAGTAAAGGTTTTGTATAAAGGATTTTTGTTTCTGACCCTCAGATAGAAAGTGAGGCATCCAGTTCCCAGAGTGATATTGGCAAGGTGAGCGACCCTAATGTTATGGCAAGCATTAAGACAATCAACCTGGTCCATCAACCCATGATCACCAAAACCACTCTGTCTGAAGGCTCCTCATCAAAGGGTTTCAGATGCAGATACAGTGAATGTGGGAGGATGTACACCACTGCACACCATCTTAAGGTATGGATATCAGGGCGTGGCTGGCAATAATTGGGCGTGGCTAGCAGAGCTGCCAACTCTCCCTGATTCTGCAGAAAGTTCCCTGAAGCTAAACCAATCTTTCCATGCTCTTATGAACAAATTTGAAAATCTCCCTGATTTTTTTTCCCCATTATGTTGGACGTAATTCTAAATATCTTTTGTGATTGTACAAAATCGCCCCGATTGCAAGATGCAAATGTTGGCAGCTCTGGACATGGGATATTAGGGCGTGGTTGTGTGGCAATGAGGATGGATTCAAGTGCTGATGTGATGACTGTTAGAGGCTGTACATTGTATGTAATAGCTGTCCATTAACTTAAAAGTTTCAAAAGTTGGGCGTGGCTGGGGATATTTGGGTGTGGTTGTGTGACATAATGAGAATGGATTCAAGTGCAGATGTGATGACTGTAAGTGTTAGAGGATATACATGTATGTATAACAGCTCATCATCATAAACATTGAAAAATTGGGCGTGTCTGGGGATATTTGGGCGTGGTTTGATGGCCTAATGAGGATGGACTCAAGTGTGGACGTGCAGACTCAGGAAATCTAACTACACTCATCATCATAAGTTTTGAAAAATTGGGTGTGGCTTTAGGACATAATGTGGATGTGATGACTTCCAATGTACAAAACTACTTGTTATTATACGGGATTAAAAATTGGGTATAGCTGAGGATATTTGGGCGTGGTTTTGTTTTTTGTTTTTTTATATAATAATAGCTATACATGTAGCGCTTTTATAGGTGTCACAAAGCTCTTATTATTTTTTTAGGACATGTTTTTGAAATTTTTGAATTATAAGACCCATTTATGTAATACCTTGTATAGGGTTTACATGGTGCTTCGGCGCATTCAGCAGCCACTGCCAGAAACACTGAGGCAAACCCCTTCTCTAAGTGATAAGTGTAACTGGGTTCTTTTACGTGCATTACACAACACACTGACGTACGCAATAATGCTTAAGTGTCGGGTTTGGTCATAGATTAGTTTTTGTCAACTAATTGGCAAAATTAGCAATAAAAATACGATAAAAGTCACATGTGAATGTTTCAGCTGAATACAGTGCAAAAAACTGTCACATTATTTTCACAAGAACGTCAAATCTGTCTACGTTAAGTGAGGTGACAGCGGGTTCCAACCGCATCTCTGGCCGCAGCATTCGTGAATGGACGCCAACCCTCAGAAATCTGACATGGATCGTTTCTCAGATTTTAAAGTTTTTATCGATTTCAAATTAGCGGGGGCGTTTCAGACGAAATAATTTCGCAGGATGCTTACTACCATCTTTACAACAAGTAGGGTTTTGGATAGAAAGTACACAAATTTTTAGGGTCGTTAACCAAGTATGACCCCACTTTCAAGGACACAAGTGCCAAGAGCAGGACTTGAATCAACACTCTGCTGACCAGAAACACCAAAGCTTGAGTCCAGTGCGCTTGGCCACAACATGCTACATGAAGCACTAGATGAATGGATCATAACTACATCTGCCATCATCAACAAATAAATTATTGTGTGAATTCACATGTGGAATTGTACACATATTTAACATGGTTTTTAGCAGCCACTGGGCAAGGCTGGAGTGTAGCAGCATTGGTTGGAGGGTTTTTACTTGATAATTGTGCACAGTTGTTACTACCTGTTGTAGCAGTGTGAAATCATTAAGTCAATGACAATATCTGCCACAATGAACAAACAATTACAACGTCCTGTGTAGATACGCATGTGGCAATGTGTAGTACATACATGTTTACAAGTTTCCTACAATAGTTATCAATCGGTTGAGGTATTTTACTTGAAATGATAATATTGTACAGTTACTAACAGTGTCAAACCATTAACTCAAAGACTGTATCTGCCGTTATAAACAAGCAATTACAATACCGTTCAGATTAACATCCTACAAAAGTTTAACCAACTGCCACTGGCCCGGCTACATTGTGGCATCAGTTGGAGATCTTTCAATCTTTACTTGATAATTGTGTACAGTTAATAACAGTGTCAAAAACATCTCAAAGACTGTACCTGCCGTTATCGACAAACCAATCACTGTGCGGATTCATTCTGAGGTTCTGGTTGATTAAATGTTGCATCAATAACTGACACTGTGTTTTGTGCATTAGTGTCTTGCCTTGTTGATCCACTAGTTGTGCCTACTTGGTTGATGTTGCGCTGACGTCCACGCCACATCATCTTCTTGACTTGTTTCTGAAAGCGTTCATAGGTGAAGCAGTAGATGAACGGATTGATGCAAAGATTCACCTGCACTATGGTGTTGAACATCGCAGTCACAGAATTAAAGACAGAAAAGTCAGTGATACCAAAATTGAACAGCAGGTAGTTGACAGAGATTGGTGTCCAACAGATGGCAAAGAATATGACCACAACAAGTAAAGTCTTTATGACATTTTTTTCGGCTCTGGACAGCATGTTTCGAGCATCTTGGTTGTTGTCATTAGCCCTCGCTCTAGAAC
The DNA here is from genome assembly GCA_023634235.1 of Pisaster brevispinus. Taxonomy (NCBI): domain Eukaryota; kingdom Metazoa; phylum Echinodermata; class Asteroidea; order Forcipulatida; family Asteriidae; genus Pisaster; species Pisaster brevispinus. Next base: position 8,098,669 of record JAMKCF010000018.1, read on the forward strand.
GCCTGCGAAGCTCTAAGATGATTTTAATGTAGGCAATGGTCATGATGGTGATAGGAATTAACAGAGACGTTGCAAATGACTGGCAATTGAAGATACTCCGTACAGTGGGACTTGGCCATGAGGTAACACATCTGCTATCGATTTGAAAATTAATGAACAAAATATGTCCCATAGAAATCAAACCACTAATCCAAGCAGTAGCCATGATCATCTTGAGGCGGCAGCTTGTGAACATGTTACGATGTTTAACCGGTTTACATGTTGCATAGTACCGCTCAATAGATATAGCTACCAGGTTATAACTTGATGTGACAAACACAGTGTACTTGAGAAATTGTCGATACCACAGTTTGCAGTAGAGTGAGCCTAGAACGTTGTCTGGTACAATCTCTGGCGGTGGTATCCTCAGAAACTGGTGAAGAATAAACAAAAACGGCGCCAGGAAATCCACAATAGATTGATGGATGATAAGCTTATTGGTTACAGAGTTGAAGACGTTGTGATTTCGTAGCATGACCAGACTGACAAATGCATTGCCAATCAGTCCAAGGAATCCAAGAGCGGTGTTCACATAGTTGTAAATAGCGAAGCTATCAACATGAACTACTGTCTCAACTGTAGGGCTTGATTGAGTAGACGTTTCCATCATGTTAAGCAGAGTTTCATAGAAGTGTACAGTGGTGCAGTGTTTAGCGTTGCTAAAGTGATAGAAATTTACTTCAGGCTGTCCATTTTTATATACATGAGAAGGACTTGAAATTCTACCTCAGTAGAAACGTTCTGATATCAAAAGACATTTGTACATTATCTAGATTGATCACAGGGGTAAGTAAAACCTGTTTCTTTTGTATCCCACAGATTAATTCCTCTTATTTGTCTTTCTGTTAGTCTTAAGGACTGATCGCTTTTTGTGATTGCAAATTGTATGTGCCTTATTGAGTTTATAACAAAGGCTCGCTAGACATATTCCCATGAGAATGTCGGCTTCATTGTCAAAATGCTCTCTAAATGATATGAGGTAAAAGTTAAGCCCCTTTGTATGCTATTGTGTATCTTCTTAATCTATAAGGCTTGATGTAGGTTATTACAAAGACATTTCTGAAGAACACAGTAATAGACCTAAAAATAGGAAATCTTTTGTTTGGAAAGTCCTTTTGACCATGGCACAGAAAACCAACCTCATTTTGCTGCCGACCAAGAACTAGCACATCAAAACTAAAAACCTACGTGTCTTAGTTCATACACGGGAGATAATGAAACTATTGAAATATTGAGTTGAGAAAAAAGCATTTGAACGCCCCACAAGCAGGCATTCAGTTTCAGCTGATCAGCCGAATTCTTTTTTTCTTTTTTTTCTGAATTATTATTACAATATTACCTTTTTCTTTTACATGCAAATTGTTAACAGTGGTTCAATCTTACAGTTGTCCGATTGATGTAGGCTTTATACAGTACTTTAGGCTTTTGTGTGCACTACACCCAACATGTATAATTCATTTGTCATTTTGATCATGTTTTAAACCAGACTGTGCGTTTATATACAGCAGAACTTGAAACTCAAACTAAATTAGGAACTATAATCAAAATTGGATAGCAGATTTTATTTTTCATGAGAGCTAGAAATAGAAGCACTTAACGACAATCGTAATGTCATTTAAAATATTCATCGTCCATCCCTGTGGAATATTCGTCAAAGGTTTTTTATTTTTCACGGATGAATTCCTCTCTTATGCCTTTTGTGAGTCCCAATTTCTGATCCCTTTTGTAGTTGCAAATTGTACGTGACTTATTTGATAAGGTTTGCCAGTCAAGTTCCCATGAGAGAATTAGCTTTGTTGTCAAAATGCTCTTAATCTGAAAGGCTTGATGTAGGTTATACATTGTATCGTAAAGCCATTTCGGAGGTATACAGTAAAAAAAACCTGAAAGGAAATCTTTGGTTTGAAATTCTTTTTGACCATGGCATGGAAAACCAACCTCATTTTGCTGCTGACCCAGAACTAAAACCAACGTGTCTTAGTTCATACAAAAGAGATAATAGGAGCACTGAAATATTGAGTTGCCAAAATAGCATTTGCGAAGACCCCACAAGCAGGCATTCAGTTTCAGCTGATCAGCTGAATTCCCTTTTTCCATTTCTTCTAAATTATTTTTATTAGTATTACTTTTACATATTTCATTTTATCACAACATGCAAAAGAAAGATAACATTTTTCTTTGGGCCAGTAACTCCTTGAGACAGGCTACGTCCCCGTAGCCTTAGTTTTGAAGGTTCTTTCACAGGATCTTTACTGTTTCAGAAAGTTGAATTTAACCGTGGAACCCCTTCTGTAATCTTGATGTAGGTTATTAAGTCTGTTTTGGTAGTACACAGTTAAAGACCTAGACTAAATAAGAGGCTTTGAAAACCGTTCATTCCTGAGGGAATGTGGTCAAAAAGACTTTTTAAATTTCAAAGAATTCCTATTTTTAAACACATTACCAAAATAGCCATAAAAGCCTACATAAGCCTGTACAAATAATAATATACCCTACACTAGCCATCTCACCAATGCATCTTGTGGAATACTTTTCACAGGTACATGAACGTTCCCACTCCGGAGAGAAACCGTACAAATGCGAGGCACCTGGATGTGGGAAGGCATTTGCGTCGGGCTATGGACTGAAGAGCCACACCAGAGTCCACACTGGTGAGAAGCCGTACCGGTGCCCCGAAGAGTTGTGTACCAGAGCTTTCAAGACATCAGGAGACCTACAGAAACATGTCAGAACTCACACAGGTCAGCATGTCAATCTTTGATATTTTGATGAAATTTCTCACTGCTTGTAAAATAAACCTAGAAAATCTAGGGTGCCCTCCTACTGTCTTACCATTCAGTACACTGTCAACCCTCCTACTGTCTGACCATTCAGTACACTGTCAACCCTCCTACTGTCTGACCATTCAGTACACTGTCAACCCTCCTACTGTCTGACATTCAGTGCACTGTCAACCATTCAGTAAACTGTTTTGAATTATATATAAACTATGTCATCTTCTTTCAATATGATTTTCATGTGGTAAATACATCTACACAATACAAAGTCAACCCTCCTACTTTCTGACCATTCAAAATCATCCATCTTGGTTTTGATTGATAAGTGCACATACATGTATGCACAATGTCAGCCTGCAATATGTCATGTGGTGAGTGCATCTACACAGTACACTGTCAACCCATTATTGGGTTTTTAATGATAGGTGTACTATGCTAGCCTGCAATATGATATCATTTGTGAATGCATTTACAAAGTACACAGTCAACCCTCCTACTGTCTGACCATTTAATATCATCCATTGTGGTTTTGAGTTAAAGATAAAGTAAGTTAAACTATGCCGGCCTGCAATATGATGTAAAGTTTAAAATGCACCAATATAGTACACAGATGTTCTGTACACAGTTGTGCCACCATACAAAATCCATGCAGCTGACTGGTTTATAACTGGTTGGTCAACTGAACTGGAAAGTGTGAGAAATAAACATTTGTCGTCTTCGATATCGCAGGGGAGAGGCCATTCAAGTGTCCATTTGAAGGCTGCGACAAGTCTTTCACAACGTCAAACATTCGTAAGGTCCACATCCGGACGCACACAGGAGAGCGACCGTACATCTGTGATGAGCCAATGTGTGGACGTGCCTTCGCTAGTGCTACTAACTACAAAAACCATATGAGAATTCATACAGGTGAGTTGCCCTTCATATTTTTTTTTCCTGAAACAATTGCAGCAGAGGTGAGATTGGTTGGTTGTTTTTTATCTTTTTAAATATTTGATCCAGGAATTTTTAGACAAAACAAAGGCAAAGGACTGTTTGTTAAGTTTAATATATGCAAGCACTCATAACAAGTGGTGATTAAGCATGATTGCCCCTTCCCCCTGGTGTAGGCTAGTATTACTGACTGTAAGTAGCAATTGGTCAAGTCCAGTAACTCCTTGATGTATGGGACACTCAAAAAGTTTAACTCTCTGAAGAGCAATTAAGATCAGTGTTGTAGGTCTCAAGACCAATTTGTTGAGGTCTGGGCAGTTTCCAGGTCTCAATTTTGAAGACTCGGTCTCAGTCTCAGAGCAAAGGTTTCAGGGTCTTGTGTCAAGACCTTTCCAGGCCTTAAATTTGTAATCTTCAAGAAACATGAAAACAGGAAAAGGAACCCAAAGGAACCCAAACTATAGGAAGCGTAATTTTCAAGCTGGCCCTGTGGTGAGTGTTTTTTAAACTCGTGGAGGGCGGCTCAGCACGGTCACACTTTTTTCCCTGACAACATAGTGGCTATTGGACACACATAGTGAAGGCTGAGCGAAACCATCAATCAGGGAAAAAGCAGTGGTTCAGCTTTAAAAATCCATTGGAAATAAAGAAGGTTGTCTTGTTGAAAATGTTTTATTGTTTACAGGACAGATTTGACCAAGATCTCAGTCTCGAGCATTAAAACGGCCTTGACTGCAGTCATTGTTTTAGAAAAAAAAACAGTAATTTACAGCTTAATATTCATGACACTACAAGTTTTTAATACAGGGCACTGCTAGGGGGTAGGCTATCGTTGGATACCACTAACACCTTTCTATCGCCCTCAGGTGAAAAGCCCTATGTATGCACTGTCGCTGGTTGCGGCAAACGTTTTACAGAGTACTCCAGTCTTTACAAGCATCATGTTGTACACACCCACTCCAAGCCATATATCTGTGTCCACTGCGGCAAGAACTACCGGCAGACGTCGACACTAGCCATGCACAAGCGCACTGCTCATGGGGATGTTGAGGACGAAATGGAGGATCAAAGTCAGTTCTTAGCAGTGCATTCTGGTGAGTATATTAGTTTGATAGGATCCGAGAAGAACTAGAAAAATCCGGATTCATCCGGCCATGACCGGTCTAATCTAGAGATAGATTCTGTAAATTTCACAGACTACAGACTAGGCAGTTTGGCTAGCATGTGGCATTATTCATCTTATCCTCTTCTCCTATGTCACTCCACACCAAACTGTTTGGAATTAAATTATTGTTATAATAATAGAAAAAAAATTGACTAGAGCCAGACTTAAACCTGCGACTTCCAGATTAACTTGCCAGTACACAACCAACTGAGCCCTGTGTTAGCAGTCTCCCTATTTTGTCAATATCTTTGTTCGGGGGTGCCAGTCAGAAGCCATTCAACCTGTAACTGCCATATAGCCAGGGATCACACCCAAGTTTACAATACAACCTGGGAAGCAGCAGCAGAGAGATCACCATAAGGGGATGTGATTTTCATTTCAAATACCAAGTAATAAACCACAAGGGAAATTGACTGGGTAAGTTTTATATAATTTTGGGCTGAATAAAGACAAATTGACTAGAGCGGGACTTAATCTGGAGGTCGCAGAATTAAGTCTCATTCAAAAGGATATTTTTGTTTCACTTGTTGTATCTCAGAGGGAAATCAAGAAATTGTTGGAGGTGTTGTGTCTTCAATGTTGACAACGCCTTCCAAACAGCAACGTGTCCAATATGAAATTACAACCGTCACCTGTGAGGGCACTTCACTCGGAACCGATACCATTGTCATGCACGCTGCAGGAGCAAATATCCTTCAGCAGGTGAGTCAAAGACCGGCTCCGGCTTAGGCATCAGTATTTTTTGAAAACTGCATTTTCGGGTATGGCGTGATTAGAGCCTCAGCCGGTTTTAAAAAACGGACCAAAGACAGCCAAAGACTGTGCAAGTCTTCAAGTGTTAGGACCTGGGCCTAATTTTATAGAGCTGCTTAAGCAGAAAATGTTGCTTAACAATTTTCTGCTCAGCAGAAATGAGCAGGATACCAGTCACAACTTGTACATTTGTGATATGGTAGTTTGGCTGGTAACCTTATTCTGGTAAGCATAACTTTGTTGTGCTTAGCTACTTTTTGTACTAAAGCAGCTCTATGAAATTGTGGCCAGGACTCGCCCTTATTTAAAGGGGCACTTCGCTTATAAATCATTCAAACAAATTTTCCCATTTGGACTTTGCTCTTTATCCTTTTCAAGAAATGTTCATGCACAAAAACACCCACAGTGTTTTGTATTTAATAGTTAGTAGGGACTCAAGAAACATAAAATTGCTTAGCTGGAAATACAACCAGCACAACATGGACCACCATTTTGTGGATTCAAAAATTCGGTTCTACAAAACAGCAGACTGTTTTCTGTCATGAAATTACACAAAAACGACACAACTTCCAGGGACATTTATGTGAATCATTACATGCTACTTTTAAAATATCTTTCCAACCATATTCATTTCAAAATAAATGCTTTTTAAAGTCCAAAGCACCCAGTCTGAAGGCGGCAGGCCCCTTTAAAGTATGTGCGGGGAAACCCCAAGGCTTAAAAAAAAAGTGTTTGAATATGCTTGAGGCTTGCACTTCAATCTTTTTTGTAACTAATCTGCCAGGCTAGTTTACGCAATACCAGCTAGCAGGAAGTCCTTGTAACACTGTTGATTTTCCGACATGATGTTACTGATATTAACTTGAAGATTCAGATTGATTACTGAAATCTCAGAGGAATTGAAAGATAAACTTTTTAGATTCCAAATAATTATAAATTATATTATATAAGTTCACCTCCTTATTGCACCCTGGTCTTGACCTTGTTGCCCTGTTACACCACTGTTCTTGGCACTGTGGCCCTCTTGCCCCCCCCCCCCCTTGATCTTGGCCTTACATCCCCCTGATCTTAGCCTTGTTGCCCCCTGGTCAAGGCCGCCTTGTCCCGTCAAAATATTCCCATATTCTTTTAAGAGTTTTAATTTGAGATTGCCCTACGCAAGTGCCCAGAGCTGTACTTCTAGGCATTGCATGGGCTTCACTGTTTACCATTTGAAGTCAATGCCCAATTTTATAGAACTTCTTATGCACAAAAAGTAGCTAAGCACAACAAAGTAATGCTTACCAGAATAAGGTTACCAGTCAAAATACAATTTCACATGATGCATCATTTCTAACTGGTATCCTGCTAGTTTTTGCTAAGCTCAAAATTCGTAAGCAAAGTAGTCTGCTTAAGTGCTCAGGTACATGTATATAAAAATGGGCCCTGGATTTAAATGGGAAATTGATAGAGGTGTTCTTGATGCATTATTTTTGTAAAATTGTTTTAACGTTGTATGTCAAGGCTGGAGCAGCCAACGTAATCCAGTCACAAATTGGCAACATTGTCGGCTCATCCAGTAAAGTTACCATGGTGACAAATGTGGACCCTGAGGTCGCCATGGCAGCCATCAAGGCTGTGGAGGAGACGGCCCTTCACGTGGTGTCGGCCAATGGGCAGGAGCTTACCGAAGATCAGGTTGGTTATGGATTAGTTGTTAGTGGCGTGACAAGGCTGAGCAGTCAAGGAAACTGGACTTAAGCTCTGGTGTTTCTGATTAGCAGGGTGTGGGTATGAGCCCCGGGGCCGAATTCACAAAGAGCCAGGGTCATCCTATGTGCGAATCAATCTTGACTGCTAAGCAAAGTGTGATGTCTCAATATCTTTAGATAATGAACACTTATACAATGCAATGAGTTAATCAAACCATTTATGGCCTCCGCCCCAACCAACCTCCTGTGCCCCCAGACATCTGATTGAACAATACATCAGGCCCACCCACCATAGCAACTGCCTAGCAATGACATTGTACTTTTCTGTCCCTCAATTAGCCAGCGGTTTTAGCCACGTACACATTGCACTGCACAGCTACCTTAAAGGGAAGGGGTACGTTTGGTAATGAGTCTGAAAATTTATGGCAATAAAAACTTACTTGGTAAGAAGTACAGCAGCTTTGGATAGTATAGAATGCATTTTGAGAAACTTTTCACCTCAAAGTACTGCGGTTATGGAAAAATATATCACTTTTTATTCCCAAAAAATGTTAATCTGAGAAGCGTTACGGCCGTAACGCTTTTCAGATCGTGTATTCCTATTGGGAATATTCTTCCTGCGTGGAAATATTTGCTCCGGTTTTTCGGTGATATCTCAAAAAACTCAACCACCTTTTGAAGTGAAATTTTCACAGGTTAGTTTTATTGTATATACCTACATTTATATAGGATTAAAACAATCAAACGGTTAAAAAAAAACAAAGGTATACTTTGCCTTTAATGACAACACTTGATGTACATTATTCAATGTTTTACATTATGAGAAGTTTAATAGATGTTAAATTTGCATTGGGGATAAAGAATATTATTTGGTTTTACCCTTACACCGATGTGTGTGCAGCACTGTATACTTGGTACTTTCCCCGAGTTCCGTGAAAAAAACCACTGGCATATTACTCAGGCGGGATTCGAACTCATGACCTTTTCCATTCTAGAGCAGAAGTCTTACCTTTCAAAACTTTGTCTCGAGAGTGTTGGTGGGTGGGTCAAAACAAGAGCTGAAAAATCAACAATTTATTTCCAATTAAAAAAAGACAATTTAAAAAAATTATTAGAAGCAAACAAAACCCCACACAAACAAATAAATTGAAAATTGGGGTGGGTAGGTCAAACACAGTACCCGCTGCTAAGGATTTGAACTGCATCTAGCCATCGGGCTAGCTCGATGGTCTAGTAGTAAGACATCTGTTCTAGCAATGCAAAGGGGTTCAAATTCCACCTGAGTGACTTGCCTGTGAATTTTTTTCACAGAACTTGGGGAAAATTACTGAGTATACAGTGCTTAACACACATCGGTGCAAGAGTAAAAAATAATAACAATATGGGTCAAACACATTTGTGGGAACAAATTCAAAACTTAAAAGATTGATCATTTTGAATGCCCCCGGATTAGCCAGAAAGAAAAAAAGGACAAAAAAGCTTGCACCCTGAACTGTTTTGTAACACAAATACAAGTTGTTCACCTCCAATAATCTATCCTGGGTGGACAGATGGATCAAGCCACTACCAATAGACTGAAAGTCTTCTCGTATCAAAACAAAAAAACCAAGTCGAACAAAGACTAAAAAAAACGATGTTGTTTATCAAAACTTTTTTTAAATTCTATTTATCGAAGATGTGATTTATCCATTTTTTTTTTCAGGAAATCTTGTTTTGTTACCCCCCCCCCCCCCCATAGATAAAAAATCATAATAGTAATAATTAAAAAAATTAAAATAAATAGAAAATATTTATTTTCAAATCAATATCTTACTCATAAAAACTTGAAGATAAAACTCCCAGATTTCAGAGTACGGCTTTTAAAACCAACGATAAATGTGTTTAAGTAGGCTTTGTGCTCGCAAACTTTTGCACTTTGCACTAACAATTCAGGGTTTTACACAAAGTTCCTATAAATAAAAATACCCTAAGCAATTTGTTACAAATAAAAAAATAATTAAATTTACATTGAAACCAAATTGAATGTTGGAACCAGGATGCTTATATTTTCTAGAAACCCCATTTGCGAATCACACCCTAATTTGCGCGACCATTACATAGTTTAATGATGAGCGTCAGTCGGGCAACACTGTTCACATGTTACCAGAAACGGAGGTCAAGTCTTATTCTTGGGTTTTCTTTGTTGATTTGTTAAATATATTTTACTTTCATATATTTCATGGCTAAATATTACTTTCCCAACAATTTTTAAAGCCATAAATTACATTAAACTAAAGTATTTGAAGAAACAGTATTACGCACTCATAAAACTCAATAAGGTTGGGACCAACTTGCTCCCGGAAGTTTAAATTCGCACGAGACTTGTAGTCTATATAAGTCGTCTTCAAGTACTGAACATCCTCCCCTATGTTTTTCTTAATCTCCCCTTTTGGTTTTGTATTGACAGAGGCAGCAACTGCAGGATGCTATTGTAGCTGTTAACGCACAAGAGACTCCAGAGGGAGTGAGCATCGCCAATGTAGCTTCGGCAGTTGAAACAGACACAGCTATGGCATCATTAGAGGCATAGAGCTATCCACTCAGTGGGGGTGTGCGCAAAAGGCAAATTTTCCTATGGTACTTAAATGATCGGTACACCATCGCTCTTCAAGCCCATTTTCATAAAGCTGAACAAATTTCTGTTAGGCAAAGAGTTGTCTCTTACTTCGTCAACTGCAAAGTTGTGATCCTGTTTTTATAGTTTTTGACAACTGTAGCCACAAGCAAGGAATGTTGGGACAGCAGTAATCTATAGCATCTATAGTATGTATGATATATTGAACAGTCAGTCCTTTGTTTTTTATTGAAACAGTTGGCTGGGTTGGTCAAAACAATTTTGAAGACATTTGAAACTTTAAACATTGGATATTCAAAATGGCCCTTTACCAATCATGTGTCATGCCTTGATGTTGGACGCAGTGACTCTGTTTTTGCTGGGCGCAAAATGTTTTGTACTTTACAAAATGACGTGCTTCGCATAGGTTTTTATAAACTGAAATTCTATTTCCATAAAACCTTCATTTTGAATAATTGTATTTAATGGAAAAAATTCAGATTTTCTGTGACAATTATTTATCATTATTTATTATTTTGTTTCGAATACTATGATAATAATTGTTTATATTTTTTCCATTTTTCATTTTTTGAATGAAAAACAAAAAGGAGGTATTGGTCCATGCAAAGTTGTCCACATTGTTATGGTCAAGTAATATACCACAGGGGAAACTGACTGGGTAATTTGTAATTAATTGGGGTTTAACAGAGACAAATTGAACAGAGCAGGATTTGAACCTGCGTCCTCCCAATTAACGTTCGGGCACTCTACCAAATGAGCTGTCTAGCTCAAATGTTGGTGGTCTCCCTATTTTGTCAATATCTCTATTCAGGGGTGCCAGTCAGTAGCCATTCAACATGTAACTGCCAAGTAGCCAGGGATCACACCCAAGTTTACAATACAACCTGGGAAGCAGCAGCAGAGGGATCACCTTAATGGGATGCGACTTTAGTGTTTCAAATATCAATAAATAAAAATAAACCATGAGGGAAACTGACTGGGTAAATTTTAAATGAATGAAGAAAAAATTTACATATTTAGATTACAAAGACTACAAGGGCAGGTGGACGAAAAGCTCAGAGGCTGTTTACTCATTTAAAAGGCACTTAAAAATAATGATATTACTAGAGCAGAAACAGGAGAGGAAACACATGAATTGGGGGCAAACTTACAAGTACATGAAGTATAGCAGGTAATCACATTGATTGTGCATGGTTGGTTTGGCTGTGTAATGGTGAATCCATCAAAGACAGACTCTGATAAGATTGGTATGCCTGGCCTCATGCTAAGCATGGTTGGTTTGGCTGTGCAGGACTGAATCCATCAAACTCAGACTCTGATAAGATTGGTATGCCTGGCCTCATGCTAAGCATGGTTGGTTTGGCTGTGCAGGACTGAATCCATCAAACTCAGACTCTGATAAGATTGGTATGCCTGGCCTCATGCTAAGCATGGTTGGTTTGGCTGTGCAGTACTGAATCCATCAAACTCAGACTCTGATAAAATTGGTATGCCTGGCCTCATGCTAAGCATGAAGGTTCGGCTTTGCAGTACTGAATCCATCAAAGTCAGACTTTGATAAGATTGGTATACCTGACCTCATGCTAAGCATGGTTGGTTTCGCTGTGCAGTGCTGAAACAAGGATTTAGGTGTTGTTAAGGTACAATTTGTAGATTCTTTCTTGGAGGTTACTAGTAGAATACAAAATATCACAATTATTTTTGAAGTGCCTTATACATTATTTCAAGTATTGTACATTTTGCTTTAACATGGTCAATTTGTGCCCCCAATTTATTTGGCCAATGATGGATGAATAGACCTTCATCATGGTGCGACCATCTTGTTTTTCTTCAATTCAAACCAATGTAACCAAATCGAGGCTGAAAGGAAAAATAGTCTGGTTCCTTTTTATACAGTGAATAGTAGCATTCATTACTGTTGTTGGATACAGGTAACATGACCCAAGATAGTGGTAGCATGATAAAAGTCTATTCCCTGACTAAAGATGTACCTCCAAAAGCTTTAACAATAAAAGAGGATGTCACATCAGGGGAAGCTCTGTGAGAATGTATAAATAATGTACATGTAGGTCTTATAATTGATTAAATCCTAATAACTCATTAGAAATGACAAATGATGCTGTATCATAGTGTATGATTTTACTACGTAAACCTTGTTGTGTTTTCAGCATGTTTAAAACATAAGCGCAGCCTTGTCTTTGCACAAAAGTTGGGTCTTTTACCAATGAAAAGTGTGAATGCTTCACTGGGGAAAAGAACATTTTAAGAGAGAGAGAAGGTTTCTGTTCAGTGTGGGTTCGAGTCCCAGTCTTGAAACTTGTGTCCCTGAGCAAGATACTTTACCATAATTGCCTTGTCCTCCAGATTGGACATTTAAGATTATAATGTCAAGGTTACACTGGACCTCAGGCCCGAGGCCATTGAGTTTAGCTTCGGGCCAGGACTGGACAAGTCCAGTGGTCATGTGTATTTCAATTTACTAACAGTAAATTAAATTCTGTGTAATAAACAACTTTCATTAAAAAAATGGATGGTAAAATGTTGACTATGAGTCTGATAAATATCTTTCAGTTTACTAGAAAGTTTTCTCATTAGCATTGGCTTAATGGGCCCCCTCCCCCGCTCAGAACCCTTCCCCCACCTCTTGCCCCCCCCCCCTCCAAATGAGATCGAAAAAATACGTAAATGAATGACTCCCATAAATATGTCTTTGCCCCCCCCCTCCCCTAAATTCGAGCCATGAAAGTACTTCTCTCCGAGGAGCACATGATGTTATTTCAGTGGGGCGCCCTCCCCTATTTAGAGGTCAAAGATAAAAGGAGGTTGTTCATTGGCCAATACGTTGCGCCGCATCGCGTACAAATCTGTGCGTTTCCATTGTTTCGTCATCGTTTTACCTCCAAGATGGCGGCTGGATGACGTCGATGCATAAGGCCTATTAGCCCCAACTAAATTGCAATATTTTTTTAAAATTAGTCTGTATTCCTTCCAACAACACCCAGTAAATACAAATCAAAAGACCGATCGGATATGGGATCTGTTATCTATGAAGACAGCAGCCAAAGTAAACCATCTTCGGCCGAAATAAACAAAGGCGAAGCTTCTGGCTTCGTAAGGAAAACATAAATTAATAATGGGCAACCTTATTTCTAAAAATACGACGAAAATAGAACAGACCGTGGATAAACGTGCCGTTTATGGTCATGGTCGCACACGTACAAGGTCATTTAGAAAATGGGGAAATGCTTAATAATAAAATATTTGAAAAATCAAACATTGTGCGGCTAATGAAAAAACAACATATATACTCGTTTTACAATCTATCGAATTTTTCTGGTCAACAATATTTAGGGCATTAGGCCGAACTGTTAAGTAAATGAGCTGACATATTCGTCCGGAGCCTTTTTTAAGGTTGCATGACACAATTCTCGCCGAAATGTCACTAATATTAAAGAATTGTTTTCTCTGAACGGAATTTGGACAGACGATTCCATAAAAAAATAAAAAATAAACATACAAAACTTCCACAATTGCATGGACAATTCACAAAATACATGTAACATACAAAGCATGTTACTTGGCTAATGGACGTGAGATATTCAGAATCCCATAAATTATTCATTTTCGCCAATTTAAATCTAATTTTTAGGGGTCAAAATGGCAAACAATGGACCTGGCATCTTTACAGACAGATAAGGAAAAATAGACCGGATGGGAAATGTATTGGAGTTCACTCGAATAATGGTTTCGTTCCCTCGAAACAATGTCGGTACATCGAAATAATATTTTGATGTTTCGAAATACTATTTCGAGGGACTGAAATGATTTTGAGGGAACGATTTTAAAAAAAAATTGTTGACACGAAATATATTTCGAGGGATCGAAACATTTTTTTTACCGGTTCAATTTCATCTTTACCTGTCCTTTATTTTCAGAGGGAACGCTCAGTCAGCTTGTTTGAAAAAAAGTAGTAATGTCTGTTTTTTGACCAGTTTCGAAGAATGCTGAATATGTAGTCTTGAAGTGTCTATAAAATGAAAAAGAATGACTGAAACGAAACTATGGCCGTGTCCGAAACGGCGACTTCGGCTACAGCTAGGGCTAGATCGCGCGCGTCTGCCTATTTTTCAACACTGGCAGACGCGCTGATCTAGCTCTAGCCCTTTCTCTATGCTCTAGCTATAGCCGAAAGTCGCCGTTTCGGACACGGCCTAAGACTGGAAAGAACGAAATCACGTGTGCACAAAAACGAAATTGAATGCAAAAGAAACGAAACCTTAGTATAAAAGAGAAACGTGAATTTGAATGCGTTTTATTAAAATGTAATTTGTTTTTGCTGACATTGACCTGGAAAATCGCTCAATGAAAAGTACAAATATATTGTCACAAACTAGGCATTTTAAGTGCAAGTATTTAATAGCTTCAATACAATCCCTCCTTTCACAGTTGACCTGTTTACGCTAATTATTAATTTATTCGCCTGTCATTCATTGTTGGTAAAAAATATCACGCGGCGACCAAGGCTGAATAGCCGACATTTAGCGCATCAATTCAAAAAGATAAAAGGAGAGCTAATCATAAAAGCAGAAAAACAGTAAATGTTCACTCCAGGCACAATTGAAGACAAGAAAAATGAATGTAAACTATTTTTAATGATTTGAGGGTTAAATAATACAAAGAGAGTATTACATTGCATTATCGATTTGGGGAAGAGTAAATTCATTTCCACACTGAAGTTTTCAATTAAAACACCATTTGACCAATGGTATTTATGGACAAATTCTTTCCAGAAACCTCATCATAACAGCCTATGGATAAACTCAGTCAAGTATCCAGTTTTCTTGTGGTTTTCTGCGCTGTATCTTTCATAGGGGATTTGCCATTTGTATTATTGTATTTTCAATTCTTTATTCGATGACACCCCCCCCCCCCCATTTCAAAGAGACGCTTAGGCCTATAAGCAAAACTATGCTTACCAGAATAAGGTTCCCAACTAAATACCATTTGCATGTACATTCTGTGACTGGTATGCCCTGCTTATTTTTGTTTAGCAGAAAAATTAATGTTTAAGCAACTCCCATTTCCTGCTTAAGCATCTCTACGAAATTAAGCTCTGTTATAACGACAAGTGATTGATGCTTTACCGGATAAAAAAAGGGGGGAAAGGGAAAAATGGTTTACGTTTTCTCGAGACGTTTTTGAGCGTCAACCACGTGTTTATTTTGAGTGTAATCAAAATAAACAATGGTAATTTGTTCTATGCGCATTGCGCAGTGCTATTTTCTCGACTCGTAAATCAGACCTTACTACTTCCCTGGAGATTTGGTTCTGGAACTTTTTTAATCTGTGAGTTTTCAGATTAAAACTAATCATTCCCCCCCCCCCCGATACGGTCCTTTCCTTTGTCAAGGGTGTGCACGACATTATAATCAAAGTAATAATAACAAATCATTGTTTTATATCTCGCCTTATGCAAGGCCCCATGGAGCGTTCCAGAAAAATAATTAAATCAGTAACTATTGTTTATACAGAAAGTACACATACAGAATATTATCAATATGCAGACTAAGCAATTAAAATACATCAATAATTTACAAAAAGTAGGGATTTTAGTAAATATATCGATACAAATCACAAGAGGGTATAAGATCTTTGAGGTTACCAGCACGATTCACCCTCAGCCAAGATCCTCAGAATCTAGCTACATACACTTAAAACAATAAATTGTATGCTAAAATAAAAACAAAACCAGAGGGTGAAATTATAAATCTGAAAAGGGGATTACTGTTTTAAAAGGTGGGTCTTCATGACCTTCTTGAACGTAACTAGAAATTGAAATAAATGTTCACGGTTTTGCACATAACATAAACTGGTATGAAAATGGTCATGGTGGAAAACTTTACTAGAAGAATTTTGCTTGAAATGCATAGTTTTGAGAATTAAGTAAAAACAACTAGTTTTGATCTCGCCAGTCCAAAACTCTATGTTTAAAAGCAGTTTGAAAATGGTGGGGGTCACTATTTTCGCAGAATCTGATGACAGATTAAACACTTTCGACCACCCCAAGTCCTCCGCATTTATAGAGCAAAATTATACAGAAAAGATACACACACAAAATCACCAGAGAAACTTTCAGTTGACCACGGTGTCTACTTATTGAGAAAACAGAAAAAACTGTCTCTGTATTTTCATAAGGACGTAGAATCCATCCACGTTTAGTGAGGTGACAACGGGTACCAACCGCATCTCTGGCCGCAGCATTCGCGAACGGACACACCAAAACCTCAGACATTTGAGAGACGATTCATGCACGAGTCGTTTCACAGATTCAAATGTTTTTATTGACTTCTAATCAACGAGGGCATTTCAGACAAAATAGTTTCACAGGATGCTACACTGTATTATTACCATCTTTATACCAATATGAGTCGGATAGAAATTACACATATTTTTTCGGGGTCATTACCTAAGTATGACCCTACCTTAAACCACTTGACCTTTAGTGACCTTTAGTCCAGTGACCTTTAGATTAGTTCGAATCATGTTGTCAGCAGCGGGTACTGCAAGAGTTGGGAAAGCACTGAATAAACAGTGCTCATCAACTATCACTTAGGGTATAAAGACAACATAATATGTTTTATTACAATCTATAATTACGCTTGAAATTAACACCAATTAATTTTCCTGATAGGAACGCTCGGCCACGACACACCCTCAATGTGTATCATAAATAAATTGTTTTATTTAATTCAAATAATTAGTGTTGAACAAAGACACATTGACTAGAGCGGGACCAGTGAATCTTCAACCTCCTTATTAACAAGCTGGCCCTCTATTAACTGAGCTATATGGCTGTATTAATAAAGATCTCCATTATCTTTGTTTGGGTACCAGTTAAAGTCCAACACTATAGACAATTTTCTTTGTTCAACCCAAATTATTTAAAATGTACCCGGTCAGTTTCCCTTTAGTTTATTACTTGACATTTGCATTTATTTAATGAGACACACACTAGTATTTCATCTTTTTTGGTAAATAGGTTGACAAAAATACAGCCACTGCTGCTTGCTGTATAGGCCTATGAATGGAAATGACTGGAGTACCGAACCCGACGATCGCCACTTTTTCACGATGGCGCCGCCTTGTTTTATATTATAATGAGTGAAGAAGTTGCGGTCGTCGGGTGAGCATATTTTCCATATGGGTTACTGAGGGAACTACAGGCAGCGTCATACTACTTTTGCAGATACATCGTCAGATTCACTCTTTAACAAAATTACGTGTCTACAAACACAATTCCCGTATAATACACACTAGGCCATACAATATTATTCGAAAAAGTATTCTAATTTTTATAGTCAGATTCAGAAGAGAGTGGCAACCCTAACATTCCGCCCATGTAGAAGGGCGATACAAGCAGGACAGTTCTTGTCAGAACTAAGTATAGTCCTCCCGAACTCCGAAAACTACTCCGCGTCAGTAGAATAAATAGCAAGACAAGTTTTCAAAGACCAAATCTACACAGCAAAGTAGATATTTAAATACACATGGTGTTACCGCGAACTAAATAAACATTGATACCCCACTATGCAATGCATTAAATCCCACAGACTGGCAATTTAATGCTCCTAAACTATAAGAGCTTATTGTAAACACAGTAGTGTGGTTCAATGGACAATTTCAGTCAATTCACCTCCTCAATAGTAACGGCAATGTGTAGACCTAACACTCAACATAATGATACGAAAAATTTTTTCGAAATACAGCTAGCCAATTTCTTTGTAAATGTTCAGTCTATCTCACTAACATCGAAGAAGATTTGTTTACCTTTTTACCATATCAATTGAGGTTTACGTAACGTAGCCTATTGTTTTGTTTTACAAAAGACATGGTGGCTCAACAATTTCCAAAATTCTAGACCACACTACGTTAATACCAGGCCCTCGCTAGTAACAGCAATTTTAGAATTAAAAATACTTATGGGGGAAATATGCAATTTCAACAATAACATGATGGCGTGTAACCTGAATGGCCGATAACGCAAGAACGACTAGAAGAAATTGTTTAAACTTACATAGGCTATAAGTCTATTGATACAATCAGTCCTTTACATACACAGGTGAAAACGGCAATATGTTCAAAGTTTTAGGCTCAGTGCAGATAGTTAATACAACGTGGTCCACCAGATGCAGTCCGGCCATGATTTACACAAGCAAGCAAACTGTTCAACACGATGTAACAAATAAAGGAAACTAATCAGTGATTACCTTGCAAACTCCATCTCTTGCCGAGGCTCCAGACACTCACCGAACAATATTTTACTCAATACGGTTCCGGCATTTCCCAATAATAGAGCAGAAGATTCGTAATGCCTTATTCATCTTCTGTTTTCTCTCCTTTGGGGAAAATGTCGGCACTGTTCTGGGGGAAATGCGCTCAAAACCAGACGTCCGTGACCACCGACTATTCTACAACGGTAGAACTACGGAAGTGCAGACTCAATAAGTCGCGCTCACGCAATATTATTGCGGACGTAAAAGTTGTGATTCTTGCCCGGATGTCTTAAATAAAATTTAATTAATAAGAAGGTGAGATGATGAGTGGCTGCGCTTGTAGTCCAACCTCCCTCAATCACAAGTAGTCCAGGAGTCCCTCCAAGAATTTATAGTTGCCCCCACCTTTTTTTCACGAAAAAACAATGATCAGTTTCCCTGTTTGTGAGCAAAAAAGTTTGTTCTTAGGCCTAAGTTGCCCTATTTTAGAAGTGCAGTTGACTGGATGGCCGTTTACATGCCGAGACCCTTTCCGAACTGCATCTTGTATCAGTCCACGTGTAATTTACTGTATCTAGGTGCAGAATGATGCACGCCTCGCCCGTAGGATCCCCATCCACCCAAGTAGGCGTGAAGTTAAACACCTTATGGTCATCCCCGTAGCAGTTACAGCTGGTAGGCGTAGAGATGGTTGTATTAGGCTTCTCGCAGTTAACCCACGATGCTTTCGCAGCGCTTGTCTCGTTCTTCATAAACTCTGCCAAGAACTGGTTCTCTGACGTGGAGCGAGGAGCTGCCATAACGGCTCCCATCCCGGCACAAAACTGGTTTGCCTCGTCAAAAGTGTTTTTATTAGTATTGGCTATGTAGCAGCCTCGTTGCCAGTGCTTCCATCCATTGGAGCAACTGCCGGCCACCACAGCCGGACAGTCCCCCAAAACCACAGGGAACCACTGCGGTAGAATAATCACAGCCGTCATGGCCGCCAGGCACATCGGTAGCATCATGGCTGCAGCGATAGTGTCTATAGAGCGTTTAGACAGAGTTTTAAAGTTGTTTTCAAGTCCAGCTAAGGTCTAACTCCTCGCGAAATGGTGTTGAGTGTGAAGGGGGAAAAAACAGAATTTAGTCAAAGTTTTCACGAGTAACAATATTGTCACCTGCGTTGGGTGAAAAATCACGTCAAAAATAGAGTGCAAGTTGAAGTGTTTGAAAGCTAGTTCCATCCACTCTTGTCCAACTGGCAAGGGGTCTAGCTGGGACAGTGATGCAGTAGACTATCAGTTGAACCAAATTCCCATGGCTTGGACCTGAAACACCAGGCCAATTGCACTAGACGCAAACACACGGGCACCCAGTCTGTTCTTATGGATATCCACCGACCTGTTAAGTTTTTTAACTTCAACAGCATAAAGTTCAACCGTCGTAGGCAGGCACACTGGCGTACCGATCTGAAGGAAAGTCAATTTTTGGCGTACAAAATAACAACTGTGAAACGCAGTGTAAAAGTTAATAACAATTTGTCATAATTTGTCACAATTAAACCGAGAAGCAGGTACAATGACAAGTTGGGTGAAGCGGGTCACACAGTATTTCAGATGGAATGCCGCGTGACTACGGTATGCTACTACTGTGAATTGCACTTTTTTACACGACTGTGAGTTGATGGATGACGTAAGCGAGACAATACATCGTAACTACCCGTTGAAGAGAGCGAGCACACAAGGAAGCCTTGAGCTGATGCGATGCAGAACACCTGACCTATAACATTAACAATTGATAAAAAGTAACTCCTCCTCCTCTCTCTCATCTGTATTGCTTGCGATAACCGCAGCGAGTTTTTTGTTTATATTATTCACAACCAATCCATCTCGGAAGCATCCATTTTAAAAATGCAGGGGTTGGGGTGGGTTATTAAGTAAACAATTGGTAACTAAAATTGTCAATTTGAAAGCTACCGTAATTGATTATAATTCTTGCCAGTGTAAGTCTTCGAGATATGTATTTCTGTCTGAAATCATGTACAGTGGAGGAAAGGAGCTTCTGAGGCATGATATTTTCTCTTTGCCGCAACAGTAAACAGCTCAGAAGATATTATATTGTTTATCAAAGTGGACGGTCCACTAATTATTATTGTGAAGTTATTTTCCTCCTAGCTTTCAATATGGGTTAATCCATGCTGATGCTTTACGTTCTGACAGCCAAATCTCATTAAATGAGTCGCCTTTCAATTGACCCAATTTACCTGATGTGTAATCAGCAATAACAAAACTTTGGGTTGTACCATTTTCACAGGGCTTTGGTTCCGTTAGTTATTTAGAAAAAGCGCACTTTTGGTTTTGAAAGGGGCCTTTGTCCAGCGTAAAATGTCGTATATGAACCAACTTCTCGAGTAGGCCTAATTATGCCGTTAAACAAAATATATAGCCATTGCATGTCTATAAATTAGCATGTCCACTGTCGGCGGACCACAAGCTGGAGCCGATGCCAGAGCCAGTGCGTTGGAAAAGGCTTTATAATAAAATGCCGTGTCCGAATTCGTTTACAGCTTCGGCTACGGCTAGATGTCCGCGTCATCATACGTTGAAGTATATGCCTATAGTACGTCCTTAGCAACAGTCGTAGCCGTAGCTGTAGCCGCCAACTCGGGTACGGTCTAGCCTAAAGTCTCTATTGACCTCTAGGACAAACGTCACACGTTCAATCGGTCGCAGCGCCTGAACCAAAGACGCTGGGGGTGTACTACGCATGCTTAGGCCCTATCTGACCATTTCCTGTGACCCAACAACTCCGGTCACATCATCCTGTTTACGATGCATGATTTGACCTTTACAATGTGTATATGGTGCAAATCCAGTGGAAATAATTATCATAGTTCTAGAATGCTTTTGTGCTGAAAAAATGGGGCTCCAATACCTGAATAGCTTTTTCATCTTCTTGCAACTTTGGTTTAAAAAAAGAAGAGGGCTAATTAATCGATTACATTATTATATGTGCACATTGCGCTGGTCAGCAATACACTCAATCCCATCATGCATCCTGAATCTGTATAAGCTCATCAGCCCATCCCATCGGTCTTGGATGAAACCCAAACCAGTAGATGGGGCCGATCGAAGCTCATCAGCCTCCCAGCGGTCCTTGATGAGACCAGTGGGGCCGAGAGAATGTCACATGCAGCTAGTGATGTCTGACACGGACGCCATTTTGAGAGTCAGGCTTGGTACGCCGCGTGGCCTAAAAGTTATGTGATCGATCACGCCGCGCCACTTTCCCCAAGCACAGAACATTACTTTACTAGTATAAAAACCATTTAGAAAGAATTTGTCAACACTTTCTTCGGCGTACATCTAATTGTTATAACCTTGGCAAAACATGTCAAAATGCCACTCTAAAAATAATTAATTGACAAATGACATCCCATATTAATTTGCCTGGCATTAAAATATTGTTATGATGATGTATGGTGGCAATCACTATTTTCATTCCAGTACCATCATTGCGAAAGAAAATTAAGTGCATTTTTGTTACCGGTGTAGGCTGTTTACCAAAGAAGCGCGTGGACATCAATCACCTGTTGTTGCATGGTGAGTGATATAAATGCATCATTATTTTATACTAGCATAAACAGGGCAGCCGTGAAGACAGGCAAATAAAAAATGAGCCATGAAGTTGATATCATTTTTGCATTGGAATTGCCTAGTGAATTTATTTATTTGTCCACTGATGAGCGTTTCCTTTGACCCCATGTTGCAGTGTTTCGCTTTTGGTGGTGGTCGGGGTGGCTCAGTGACTGTAAACGGACGAACACTTTGTTTTGCATGGCCCGAATGTTGTCGAAGTGAATTTTTTAAAGATTGTTTTTCTCTCTGAACAAATTTTGACAGATGATGCTGTTTTACTTGGACCCGTTTAAGGCACAATGATTATTTCGTGCGCTCAAAATATTTCGTGTCCCTCGAAATTTAACTCTGTTCTGTTGAAATGTTATTTCGTCCCCTCGAAATACTATTTTGTTCCCTCGAAATGATGTTTGTTTCCCTCGAAATTATTCATAGCTCATTGTTTGACACAAGTTATATATCAGCTATCACAAGCCAATTGTTTGCCTTGCGGAATGTCTAATTGCTTGTAAAAATACAACAAGAACAATTTTTTACAAACGTAAAATTCTGAATTACAATGTTTCATGCAGGGCAGTAGAGACATTGTAAATAATTAATTACTTTGAAATACTGTTATTGTTGGTGCTTTCGGTAGTAAGACCGATAAATTCGATTGTGGTATGCATGGTATACGGAGTTGATGTGCCTTAATATCCATGTAATTATTTATTTACTTCAAAAGGCACTTAGCTCCCTGTAAATTAAAGGGAGAGTGTACCTTTGGTAATTACTCCAAAAATTAATGACCATAAAAACTTACTTGGTAAGAAGCATTGCAGCTTTTGATAATATAGAACATTTTGAGAAACAATTCCCTTCTAAGGAGTGTGGTTTTAGAAAAAGGGATTCAAACAAATTTATGTATGTGAAATGTTTCATGCACGAAACGTTTCTCAGTATTCCATTTACGAATCATTCTTCCTGCGTGGACATAGCTGCTCCAGAGTTTCTGCGAGATTTAAAAAAAAAACAACAACATTTTGAATAAAATGCTATACAGGTTTGTTTTATTGTATTCTACAATTTTATATAGAAATACTAATCAATTTAACCGTTCCAAAACAAGAGGTATACTTTGCCTTTAAGCTCGATCTCTATCTGAGAGACATTAACTATTTAAAAGCCGTCAGCGTGACCTTTTGTTATTCTTGGTTCCAAATTCCGACCGACTATTGTCGGCTTACCTGGTAAATTGTGTTAACTTAATTACCTCTACTCCCCCCCCCACCCCTTGTCCCCTTCTTCGTTGTTCTCCCCTTGCTTTTTCTGTGCACTTTCTGCCTCTCTCTCTCTCTCTCTCTCTCTCTCCCCCTCTCCTTTCATTTCTTTCCACTTGGCTGCTTTTCAAACCAGTATACCTGATGTGCGGTGTTTTGTCACTTAGCCATCGAGAAAGACTCTGCAAGGGGCGAATCGCCAAGCCAATTTTTTTTTTAACTTAATTTTTAATTTAAAAAACGGTGTGTGGGTGACCTTTACCATTTTCGCTGCCCCACGACTTAACGTGAGAAGGTGTAGGCCTATGGGCTGGGTTTTTGTTGTTGTGACTTTTCACAGACTCGCTTGTGTGACTCGACCCGGGTAACGTCGGGGAAGTTACTCGAAAGCACCAACGTAATGATAAGGAACTTAATAAGTTAATAGTCAAATAGAAAAAACGAGGAAAAAAAAACACGTCCACTTTACAACAAGATGATTTTGAAATGTTGGGCGATTTGTACAAGTCTATTCCATCGCCATGTTACGGTTGAATAGCTTCTGACTGGCACCCCTGAACAAAGATATTGACAATAGGGAGACCGACAACACAGGGCTGGATAGCTCAGTTGGTATAGCGCGGGTACGTTAACCCGGAGGGTGTTGGTTCAAGTCCCACTCCAGTCAATTTTTCTTTGTTCAAACCCAAATGACAGGGAGACGCCCTTACAGAAAGTTCAATTTGCGTTTCAGGTAATACCTGATAATGCCATAAAACATATCATCAGCAAATGTCATGACCTGAATTCACTGATGAATTAACTAATCACTAAACGACTCGGTGCAGAGTATAAATCACCTCGATAGTAATTTACAGGCGCTCTTACTAATCAGTGGTACACGATAACGGATAGGTCTGTGTCCGCGAAACTCCATTTCTAGCGGATAATAACCCCCACCGTTACATCTTTTAGAAATGGGGTATGGAATAATATACTCTGCACGGCCCTATCGGTCTAATGTGGTGGCTTTGAAGGGACATCGAACCAAAAAATATATATGTAAATATTTATGATTTGTGCCCCAAATCGCTAATATTCACGTAAATGTTTAGGTAAATATTAACGGTTTCGGCTGTGTCGCAAATATTTACGTAAATATTTGTATTTAGGGGTTTGGCAGACGGGGGCCTAATAAATAATGGGGAGGGAGGCACGCAGGAATAAAGAAATACTGGGAGAGGGAATTTCTCTTAGGCCCTACTAAAAAATCATTCACAAGAAATACAATGCATATATACCTGTGAATTTTAACAATTTAGTTGTACTGAGCCAAATACCTTTTTATTTACCGTAAAATAAACGGTTGTAACCCATGCTGTTATAATTTTATTTATCCTTTTTAATGCTGCCGGGTTGCTTAATGTACACAAAAAACTTCTTTTCGAGAGTATTAGAGAATGCATTTACTGAGCTGTACCATTGTATACAACAGCTCACTCCCATACTATTTTGTTGTGGCATCCGATTATAGTAGCTCAGAGAATTGTCATGTTTTTACGGCGTTACAGACGCCGTAATATTGCGATAACGCAATAAAATACAACGGTAACGCAATAGTTCGGCGAGAAATTGCGTAAAAAACATGAGCATTGGCGAATATGAAGCACGTATCCGATAGACTGAAACTGTTCCGTGCGTATGAAAGAACGCAGCAAAATTCTACGTTATTAATATTAAACCACTTTTTGCAGTGGTTGGTGGAACATGGGCAATAGAGGGCAGTTTATTCATTACAAGGGCGCAACAATTTAGAGGCATCCTGACGGCATCAATTTCACATCCAGTGCTTATCACACTTATCGGTGCAAGAGTAAAACCAATTATTTCTTTATCCTGATGTTATTACTACATCTTTCGAGTTTGCTGCTCTGGAAAATTGAATAGCTGCCCTTGAAAATAAAGATAACTTGTCTTGAATATAAAAATAGATGCTCATAAAACTAAAGATAACTCTTTTGGAAAATAAAAATAACTGCTTTCGAAAATAAAAATAAATGCTCCTGAAAATAAAAGTAGCTGCTCTTGAAAATAAAAATAACTGCTCTCAAGAATAAAATAGCAATGGCACTAGCCTACTTTCCTACTATTCAATTATTCCAAACGGCACTTTAATTTCAGGTAAAGCGCTGAAAATCCGTTTCTTTCTGTCTCGTATCTTCCTCTACTTTCACCAAACACGTAGCCTATCAATCATTATATTTGCAGTAATAGTTATTCAGTATACTTGAAGCTACAAGAACAAAAAACAACGAAACAGGAACGTTTTTATAACATCAATGCATTGAAAAAATTACGTAAGACAAACTCAACATTAGTCTTTGATACATGAACAGCAGTTGTGCACACATGTATTCTAAAGGAGCCATTACTGACTTAAATGGGCTGTGTCATCGTTAAAGGGGCTGTGTCGTCATGATCAAAGCAGGCTGAACATGGAATGTTATGGGTTCTCACCCAGGGGGCGCGCACGTGCAGTAACGGATTCATGTGCCACAGGCCTACTTTGATCATAATGACACATCCCCTTTAATGTCACTGCTATTTATGCCGCCTAAGACTAGACTAGAGTAATATCTTTGGGGGATTTCTCGTCATCCTGCCCGTTCATACATCGAAGATGGTGCAGGTCCTCCGTGACTCATACGAGGCAACATTACTGGAATCCTTTTCTAAATCAATGAACTTCACTCACAATGTTTTTCTGTACATTTGTTTACAAACAAGCAACTTTTAATTGAGTCTCTAAATCAGGCATACAATTTGTGAAAATCTTACCTTTTCACAATATTCGAACACAGGACTGTACATGTAGTGATGCATATTAAGCTAATCTACACCCTGTCCCATTTAAGGAGAATATGAAGTAACGCACCAGAACCAGAACCAGGTTATAAGGTGTACAAATCTACATCAAAGACACCACAAGATGGTACAACCAGGGATATCAATGACAGTGACTTCGTACACCATGCCCAATATGTGGCAGAGGGTGTCCCTCTCAGATGTCCCTATACTTTATTTCCCCTTGTACAGAAGTAACCCCCCCCCCCCCCCCCCCACCTAAAATCCTCTAAAGAATTCCTGAACTTCCCAGAACACAATAAAGACACGACAAGAGGGGGCGGTTTACACCACGCCACATATCGAGCATCAAATGTGATTTTGTACAGACGGACCGCAGCCTAGAGTTTCAACCATGTACACTTGTACATCCTTTTCTGGTATAATATTTCAGTGAGCAATTGCCCTTGATGACATGTAGCTCGGCCTCTTTGCAATAACATGGAGACCACTGCCCCCCCCCCCTTCAGCTCGACACCAATTTCATTCAGCTACATGCCTTGAATTACCAGGCATGATATTGGTCCTTGGGAAATCAGTAGGAAGATTGTATGGTGTAGAAGGGCTGATCTACGTCTACTTTGGTGTAGGCTTTCATAGACGTTTTAGGCTATTTTAATCATAACTTTTCTGATTTTTCCATGGGCAAGCAAATTGGAAATCAGATTTAAGTAGGAAGAGTGGCATGCCTGAAGATCAGGGAGGGCAAGGCTATTTTCACTTTGTAAAGGGCACTTTCAATGGAAAATCTTGAAGACTATGGGCAACTTTTGAAGGGGCACAAAGGCCAAGACCAGGGCAACAGAGGCTATGGACTCTGTGTAATTCCAGGCAAGGCCTGGAGCTACCAAGCACAAAGTTGACTTTGTCAACTATTAGCCGATTTTTACAGCAAACCAGTCACAAGCAATTTACATTACATGATATTTTGGCTTATGATAATAAATTATGGTCATTTCTGCTTGGTAGCAAATATGTGTGCTTAAAAAGCTGTTTAAAATTGACACCTGTGACCAGCTTTGTGAATTACTTTGTGAATTACATTTCTGTTTTACTTTTTTATACCTCCAAGGTGCTACTGCTAATCACGGCCCTAGATCCTACCCTTTCTAAAACATTACAACACTAATACATGATTGGCTATACACAATGTGACTTGTGTTTTCAAAAAGAGTTATCTTGTGCATTCCAGGGCCTTTTCTGGCAGGCAAGATACTGCATTGGTCCTATGGGAAATTTTACATTTTGTGTCATAATTTCTACACAAAATCAACAAGAGTTATAAAAGTAACAGCTGAACAAGTTTTGAGATGTGCCCCCTTTCTTTATACCAAACGTGGATAAAAATCAGAGAGTGCAATCTCCATAAAGTATCAAATTTAATGTTTTCTACCATTGGGCTTGCAGGAAGTCCAGGCTCTGTGGCTCTTTTGTAAACATGTGATGTCACAGGTCACAACTCACATGGTCTATAGACGAGAAAATCAAAGTCTGTAAGTAAACCGATATTCTTTGTACATATTTACATTTACAAGTGTATTTTGTCAATAATCACAGTGAAGAATGAGGGGGACATTTTTCGCACATCAAATTATTTAAGCGGTTCCTATCAGTTTAAAGGCACAGTAGTCTTCCAGTAATTATAACTAGTTCTGTTTATCCAGATACAATCACAGAAACTAATGAGAAAAAGTTTTGAATAAAAAGTTTTTGACCAAGGTCAAGTTTTTGACCAAGTTTAAAACTTTCATCAGTTGACAAAATCGCACAAAAAATAATAAACACAAAAATTGGGGGGGGGGGGGGGAGGGGGCTGGAACAAAAAACAATTTACTGGAGCGGGATTTGAACCTGCCTTCCGACACTGTACCATTTGAGCTGACTAGTCCCAATGTTGGCAGTCTCCATATTTTGTCAATATCTATTTTGTCTTAAATCTTTCTCGCAGGTGATCCCTCTGCTGCCAATTCCCAGGCTGTACCATAAACTTGAATGCGACAGCAGTTACAGGTTGAACGGCTTCCGACTAGCACCCCCGAACAAGAGACATTGACAAAAAAGAGAAACTGCCAACATTAGGACTTGATGGCTCAGGTGGAAGTGCGCTGTCATGAATAGTCCGGAGGTCGCAGGTTCAATTACCCCTGCAGTAAATTTTTCTTTGTTCAACCCAAGTATAACTAAAATTTACCCAACCAGCTTCCTTTGTGGTTTATTACTTGATGAAAAAAAAACAACAATCTGTCAGAGTTACTGCCAAATCTGGTCAGAGTAATGGAACGTAGGGGTTGAAAGTTCAGAACTTCAACACCTCCAACACTTCAAGCTTTGCACATGACAGCAACGTCTGCCACATTCCTGAAAAACAGTCTGGAAACATACACAAGATAATGGGAGACATTTGGGGGACAGAAAATTGCAGCAGAGTCACCAGGTAAATGCATAGTTCTGAGAAAAAGAAACTGACCTCATATGTTTGCTGCCACCTATTGTCTCAAAGCCCCCACCCATTTTGAAAGAAAGTGATCAGTGGATTCTTTCTATTAGAGTCATAGATCCAAAAAATGTACTACCTAAAAGTGTAATAGCTTGGGGGGTAAAAGTGACTTCAGGAATTTCCAGGCTAGCAATTTTGACTGACTGACATTAAATACATGTAATTGACAGAAAACAAAATAAATTATACCACTTGTCTAAAATCATGTTACCAGTTTTTACAATGGTTGTAACTTTTTGTTAAATACTTGAAACCACCCAAAACTGTTTCAACATGTGAATGGACAACACAGGCTTATACTCAAAAAGAAGTTACAACCAATGGAAAAACTGCTAGCTTGACGGTTGCAAGGCGGTACACTTTATTGCGTTTCCGGTCAAATAAATACTCCCTAACTCTAAGACTTTATAAACCCCCCAACCTTTGCGATGGAAAGGGAAAATATATAAGCCCTTCAAGGACCTAGGCTTAAGTTACTTGTTTGGAACAACAGCTTCAAACACAGTAGTGTTGATTGGCGACATTCGTTTAGTAAAAGTTATCGCCGATACAGCAATACAAATTACTGAAGAAGAGATTATCTGTTTTCAAACAAATTCTTAGACTTGCTAACTCCCTCTGAGCCAGTCGATGTTGCTGCCTCTAACGGCAACTAATACAAAATCTAGTGTCGCCAATCAAGACTACAAGCAAAGAGTCAGTTACAAGAAACGAATGTCCCTAATGGTGAACACCAGGGCCCAATTTCACAAAGAACTAAGATTGATCTATTGCTAAGCAAGGTATGATGCAAATCACAATACAAATCACTATTGATATTGACAACTCATCATAAGCTGAGACTTAGCTCATTGTGAAATTGAGCCCTGGCATGGCATTTAACAGAGCCAACTGAGATGCAATTGCCTCAATGCCCAAGTCATTGCCTTAGTGCCACTCAAAGTGTTCACGTACACATTTTCATTTTCCTCATTGAAGTGCCTTTTACCGAGGAGAAACTGCATTACCCTTTCAAGAATGAATTATTCGGCATGGAATATGGTATAGGACACTGTTAGGTTTGGTTTGGGTATATACAAAAAGGTTTACCCTCACCGAATAGTGTCCTCAAAGTGTGTTCACCATGTATCATAAGACTAACTGCAAAATCTCTTTGTCTGCAACTACAACACTTGTCTGTAGAATTGTGAGATACTTTACCCAAAAAGTGCAACATGTATAAAGAAATTGCCCATTTATAAATGGGGTTTTATAAAGATGCTGACCCTATGAAATTTACACAAAAGAAGGGGATTAGACCATTGGATTCCTCTCTTCAAATCGACTAAGAAACTGTAGGGAAAACAAATCAAATGAAAAGAAATAAAACTGTAATAATGATAAAAGAAAGACATGTAGAAGGGTTGACTGATATATATAGTCCAAACATAGAACCCTGAGGAACTACAGTGTATCTTAGAGGCAGACACATATCACCAATCAACTAGTCTTAATCATGATATGGACAATGCATTCTCTGTTAAAAGTTTTTTGTAATATTTGGAAAACGGTTGTTAGCAACTACATGTACCTTTGCTAAAACTACTTTTTTACTTGCACAACAGATAGTTCCCTCTTGACGTGACAAAGTGAAAAGTCGGCCATCTTGACAAAGTGAAAAGTCGGCCATCTTGACACAGTGAAAAGTCGGCCATCTTGACACAGTGAAAAGTTGGCCATCTTGATACAGTGTAAAGTTGGCCAACTTGACACAGTGAAAAGTTGGCCATCTTGACACAGTGAAAAGTTGGCCAAGTTGACACAGTGGAAAGTCGGCCATCTTGCCAAAGTGAAAAGTCGGCCATCTTGACACAGTGAAAAGTTGGCCATCTTGACACAGTGTAAAGTTGGCCAACTTGACACAGTGAAAAGTTGGCCATCTTGACACAGTGAAAAGTTGGCCATCTTGACACAGTGAAAAGTCGGCCATCTTGACACAGTGTAAAGTCGGCCATCTTCATGGGCAGCTCAATCATTTTTGAACGCACAACTATACATAATGTGGCACGCATGAGTTCTATCAAATTCTTTGCATGATTGGTTGGTGAACCACTTGGGTGCATAAAAAAGTTAGAACGCTTGATGCAGCTCAAAGCCAAAACCCAAGTTGCCTGTAAAGATGACGTCTATCAAGAACTATCTACAGAAAACCAGTTGCTCAAGTGTATAAAACAGTCAAAAAAATAAGTGGACTATTCTTACGAAAATTGTTCCTTAAAATAAGTAAATTGTTCCCATGAACTTGTAAATCTCCGCACAAAAAATTGTCACCACACATTTCTAAAAAGCATTCACACAAATTTCTACCCCTTTGAATGTTGCTTCACAGGCTCTATATGAAAGACCCATTTGGCAATGATGATATCCACCATTACTGCAGTGTTGGTATCAAACATAATAATCAATGAGTTAGTATTGACTTTAATTGTATGATGACCAATGAAGCCTTCACTGATCTGGTGAACTTACCCCATTGATGCCAGGTAGAGATAAAATGGTGCTAAGTACAGGTACCCTACGAAGGAAGTTAATGACTACTGGGAAGAAACCACTGTCAAAAACAAAGATAAAGAAAAATGTAAAGATTAGGGTTAGAGATAGGGTCATAGATTGGTTTTTGTCAAATGTAATGCTGATTTATAGGCAACATTATCAAGAAATATACAATAAAAGTCAGGTGTGGAAATTTCAGCTGAATAGTGTCTACTTGTTGAGAAAACAGCAAAAAATTGTCACACTATTTTCATCGTTAAATCCATCATTGGTTAGCGAGGTGACAGCAGGTACCAACCGCATCTCTGGCCGCAGCATTCATAAACAAACACCACAGAAACTTGTATCTCCAAAACTTGCCTTGAGGTGGGCTTTGGAGATTCAAATTGTTCAACATTCTGTTATTGATTTTTAAACATCGGGGGCAGTTCAGATGAAATAATTTTGCATGATTCTTACTTCCATTTCCATCTTTGTAACAAGTAAGCTTTCGAATGGAAATTACACACACTTTGATCACTATCAAAGTATGACCCTACCTTTACTGGACAATAATTGTTTTAAATTTTATATGAGTAATCACCTAAAATCACAAGACCACTTTTAGGTGAGGGCTACACTTAACTGATTTGGGCTATTGACCCAAATCAACTGTCACCAGGGGCACGCTGCCACCCACTCCTGGAGAAGAAACAGGGTTACCCCCTCCACAGTCGGTGCGGATGTGGGCATGGGTATCATCCATTAGGAGCCTGGCTTGGAGAGCAGAATACACCACCTTGACAACTTTTTACGAAGCAATTATAGTTAAGTGCCTTGCTCAAGGGTACAAGTGTCATGACCAGGACTCGAACCCACACTCTGCTGCTGACAACACTAGAGCTAGGGTCCTGTGAACTAGATCGCTCAGCCACAACATGCCACAAAAGTTTACAGCCCCTTATTGCAGTGAGACATGGCATAATTTTCAGAATAGGCAAAGACTGTATTAGACTACTATGAATTTAAAGATAATCCCAAACTCTGTCTTACCCGAATAATAAGAAAAATCCATAAGTTTCAAGGATCATGCCAACAAGGGGCCATCCTATGAGAACGATAACCATCCCCCCAATGAAGAACCCTGTTGCTTTCCATTTATGCTGCTGGAAGAAGAAGCGGAAGGTTCTTTCCAGGCCAATGACGCAGGCTAGACCAGCAAGGAAGAGGATCTGAAAAAAGAATCAAGAATATTAGTGGTGCCAAGAGATACTGAGGAGTAAACCAGAGCTCAGCTTTCTACGAGTGTAGCTGCTCAAAGCAGAAAATCTAGCGTACGGTAATAATTATCTGCTAAGCAGAAATGAGCAGTATACCGGTCTCAGATGGTATGTGACATGGTGTCTTGGCTGGTAACCATAATCTGGTAAGCAAAACTGGTTTGAACTTAGATACTTTTTTGTGTTTCAGCAGCTCTATGAATCGGGCAAAGATCTGGACCCAATTTCATAGAGCTGCTTAAGCAGAAAATATTACTGAACAATTTTCTTTAACTTTACGTCACGCTTATGAACAGGATCGCCATGGTATTGGTTTGCAAGGATGACCTTCTTTGTGAAGGGAACCCAAGTGCACCCTCAGTGTTCAAAGTTCCTGTCTAACTCAACTTTTTGATCAGAATATTTACAATGCCTTTGTTAATGCTATTTTGTATTGGGTACTATAGTATTGGAGGATTAAAACCAGTACAGGAGATTATATTTCTTTTCTTTTTTTTTACGTCACATGGATTTTGCTTTTGGAGTATAATGGTGAATGCTCGTCCTTTTTAAATAGAGGACCGTCCTCCTTTCCGTGTCTCTACATTTGTATAAGCACCCTTTATCACTCTGGCAAATTGCCGTGCCCTTAAAGACTGCAGTAGTAAGATGTTGGGATCAGTACAGATTCTTCAACCTGGATATTTCCAATTAGTTTCAGTGGTTTCACCTCTATGGACCCCAGTTCGAATCTCGTTTTGGACCTGAGCCTTACAAATGGCTCGGCTTTTCATTCCTTACCTGAGATTTCTTCAACATCTTCTCTTCAACAGGTATCTTCAGGCCAACGGGTTAAAGTCTTTTAAGGGTTTTCTGGTTTCATTACCAGAAAGATAATAACAAAATATTTCCACCAGATATTGTGTTCCATCATTGATTTTGTGTCACTGACTTTCTACAAAGATGTTAAAATGAGTAACTTGGAAAATATTCCCCCTTTCTTTATTTTCAGTCAACGTCAAATTTGGCCATCTTGTTTGTAACTTCTGGCAAAAACTCCTAACGTACAGTAAAACGTATAGGCCTGATACTTCACAGAGACAATGCAGGCAATTGCCTCTATTGCCCCTGGTCATTGCCTTGGTGCCCCTTGAAATTTTCCAAAAGAAATGTACAATTTTCTCATAGAGGGGCCCTTTACCACAAAGTACGAAGCATCAGGCTTGAACGCACAGCAAAACATACAGATTGTCACTCACATTTCCAATAGCAAGAAGACCTTTGTCGAATAGAAATATGATTCCAAGAAATAAAAAGAAAGCTCCGAAGCCAGTCAGTCCTATGCCAATTTCTGCCATTAAAGAAAAATACATAACAGTAATGGATGGTAGTTGGTACATGTAGATCAGCCTTGCAGACGAATTTACTGACAAGCAGTGAACAATTTCCCTTGTATAGCATAGGAAATAGCTACTCAAAAATCATCATTTGCTACACAATATTAGCATTCAGTGTGTACATATAAAACACATATGTTCCATCCGAATATATTACTATGCAAAATTGCTGGAAGAAATCATTTCCTGTACAAAGGGTTGTAAGTTAGTCATGGGTTAAGGGTAAGTTTAAACAAAACGATCACTGGATTCAGAAGTTCATGCAATGCTTAATGAAATGTTTACATGAATTAATATAAGTAATGTACGCACATATTTACTATGACACCATGGAGCATGGAGTCATTGGTCAGAGAAGTACGTATTTATGTGGTATTTTACACTTACAGAACAATTTATATGTAGTACATAAAAAAAAAATTCTTTTGATAGCACTTGTTAACTTTTTTATACATATGTAAGTCACAGAGAGTTAGCCCAGTGGAAGAGCTACATGTACATGTGGTGGCATAACTGCCAAATTAAGCACCATTTGACTGTGGTCAGTAATAGCACTCTGCACAATGATGATTGATAGGCCTAATGGACCGTACAATACGCGGCAGATGTAAGACAATGAGTCCGTCGGACAACTCGACAGTCAGAGAACTCCACGGGTCAGACAACTTGACGGCTTGTACAGTCAACCGTAAGACAAGTTAACGTTTGATCAGACATCTCGACGGATTGAGTTAAAATCCCTATGGCAGAAGTTTCGTGTGACGCCAGCATGCAGCTGACCGCACACAAAGGCCCTTTGGCACAGGTGTGGGGATGAGCATACTGTAACTGGGCATGGGGGTCCCCCGGGGGTGGGGGGCAAATGCAAAGATGGCCGACGTGCACAGAGATCATGTCATCCACCCGTCAACTTGCTGTCTTGGCACTCCGTCGAGTTATCTCAGTGATGACTTGTCAAGCTGTCCAGTTGTCTGACCGGTTGAGTTGTCTGACCCTACAAATTGTCCGACGGTCGAGTTGTCTGAACTCCAATTTTGAACGTGTTAAATAACATTAATTTAAATATTAATATGTTGGGTGCGTTCGATTAGCTTACACGTGTAAGTAAAACTTACACGATAGCGTTCGATTAGCCATCACGTGATACTCGTGTCTGCCCCGGTGTCAGCCACCACAGACCCAGTTCGCGAGCAGGTCTCTGGTGGATGCCCGGGTGTAATGACGTAGTTGCCGGCTGCAGGCGTATCATAACAAGATGGCGGGGGACAAGTTCAGTTCGACGTGAGTACAAAAACTACAAATTAATGCACAGATTTATCGTCTGTGAAACAATTATGGCAAATGGAAAGGAAATGTATTTCCTGAAAAACAAACAGTTGGTGACTCTGTGCAAAATAATTAAATTGTGTCGTCACGGACACGTACACTCAAATTCAGCAGCGACGGAGCTTTCTGTGTACACGCCACTACGCAACAACTTTTGACCGTAATTTTCCCAGAGTACAAGCGAAAACGCCGCAGCGTCCGATTAGCCTCGTTTCGTGGCTACCACAAGTGTAAACCCCCCGAAACACACGGGGAAGCTAATCGAACGCACCCTACATTTATAATCACAAAATTCACTGTTGTTGCCAAGGACCGACCAATCAAAATCAAGGATTCAAGCTTCCTTGAAGACCTTTGCCATGGAGCTATAACCAATACTGTCACTGAGCATGACTCAATCAAAGCACTCAATCAATGCAATACAATGGCAAGTCTTCATCTGATTTGGCCATGTTGATGTTGGCCAAGTAAATTGCATGTCCAGATGTCCGTCCACTCATCGTTCATAAAAATCACAGTCATTCGTCAAACAAAATCTGAACACTTTTTCAGTACAAAAATGCACAAGTTTGTAGATACGGACTGGGTCCACCTTTACACGTTGGTTGTTAATTAAAAATAGGTTGAATACTCACTCTGAAAATCAGTAACTTCAAACATTTTGTGAAATCTTTCAACTACTGTCGTCTGCAAAATTGACGTGTCTAAAAATAAACCCTCGTTCACTAATTTGGTTTCAGTATATTTAATTTGTTATATTCTTTATTCTAAAAACTGTTTATTTTTCTATTTACCAATTTTATGATAAATATAGTATAATCAAAGAAGTTATTTTTTTCAATAAATATAAACAAGTGTACTTAACAGACTGAAGAAATACAATTTTTTTTAATTTTTTTTTTTATCGTCTTAATATGTCATGCGCCCTCAAGCGTTTGCCTTGAATAGTTTTCCTTTGATGGGGCTGGGGTTTATGGGCGGAGCTGTGGTCAAATTGGGGTGGAATGAAAGCCAATGTGCTGTCATGTGTGACGGCGGCTGATAAAAATCAGAGCATGCAGGCAAGGCAGGCCTGGAATGCAGAGACCACAGAGGCCATGGCCTATGTTGCCCCTGGTCTTGGCCTTGGTGCCTCTTCAGGGAAGTAGTAGACTTTCCAATGGAAGTGCCCTTTGCAGAATGAAAATGGCCTTGCTCTCTCAAAGACGAAATTCCAGGCCTGATATTCAAGATACAAGAGATGGCCGAAGCTTTACTTCCAGACACATGGAATAAACAAATTGCACTGTTTGCTTTCTACCAACCTTTAATATCAAGAAAGGGGCACGTATCAGAACTTTTTTCAGGTTTTTTTTTTTTTTTTAAATGTTTAATTTATGTGGAAATTATGACACAATAAAGTTTCCCATATTGACTGGCGTGGTATCTCGCCTGCCAGAAAATGCTCTGCCTGGGAGAAAGTACACGCCTTCCCTTCTGTAAACAAAGGTTATATTGTCTATATCATAACGGACAAAGCTGTATAGCTGAAGTCGCTTTTAGCTCGGACGCAACCCTCTGAAGAGAGGCGCCTGACCCCTGGAAAGGTCGAAAATGTCACGTTCAACCACCACCAGCAAAGGGGCCCTTGGTTGTGAGCCAAGTTGCTGCTTTGGCCAACTAAAACCAAAGGCCTCCTAGACCCGTAAAAAACAAAACGCTTGAGTGGCAAGCACGTGGTCTTATTATCAGTTTTTGCCCAGATAACCGCTGCATGCACCTGTTTTATGTTCATACTTCCCCCGGGGCTTCAGCCTTTTGACGTTCTTGTACTTTAGTCGCCGTCAGAGGTAGAGAGCTTAATAATAACAACTCTCTACACTCTTGAACTTCTGGGTCAGCGGAATTGACCCAGACGGGTCAGCCAGGGACCTGACCTTTTTCTGGAACAGGCTGACCTGCAATCTGTGTCAAAGTGACCCATGGGTCAAACCGACGAAGAATCTGAGTTATTAAAACATAGTTGTTAACCTTTTCCCGGGTCAACCTGACCCAGACATGGGTCAGGTCCCTTGGGACTCGGAATCCGGGGCAATTCTGACCCGGCGTTTTTAGAGCGAGGAACGCAAGGAGCTCGGAGTATATTAAAGGAAGGGACCTGCAAAAAAGGGAACCAAACATGATTGTTGGTACGACGGCCGAAGACGGTTGCTGCCTTTAAAATTCAAACATCAATTCGGCATAAACTCGACAAATTTATTTGATTGTCAATTCAAGTTATAAGATAACTTGTCTGAATAACTGGGGCGAGCCATTCGGCTTTTTAAATATGTTTTTGGCGTCCTGTTGTTTGTGCCATGGCCACAGACTTGTTCAAGCTGTGTTGGTGACACGAAGTCATTGCAGTGCATGCTGACGAAAAATTCCAACACACAGAAGTCAATAGTCAAGGTGATCCTCAAGAAAAATAATCTTTGTCGGTGGGAGAAAGTATATTTACCAATCTAAAAGTGGCGTGAGTACACCACCCCGTTCCACACCAGGAAATGGCGTTAAGCAGTTTTTTCCTCTTTTATAATCATAACTAGGAGCAAACCAGTCACACTCGAAGAGTGCCTCGTGCCCTATAAACCTCGATAGGGTGTCCACTCGAGATCTATAGGCTGAGGTCTGAGTAAAAGGCCCATTCATCTTGAAATATATGTTTATTTTGCAGGGGAAAAGTATAGATTAATCGTAAGTAATAACTTGGAGAATGTGGGGGTTTTGACAGTGCTTTGTCTGTTTCCATAAAAATTAATGGCGAAAACTTTGGAGTGACTGTCGCACAACCGACCACCACCGTGACACCAGCTCTAAGAAATTACCGATGGCAAGGTATGCCGCCCTCTCGTGGTCATTTCGTTTGATAGTGCATAAGCGTGTTCGCACCGCTGTAGCTATTGAATCTCACAACGGGGGTTCATTTAAATAACCCTTTCTTTGCTAGTTGATTCAAATGTTCGATTGATGCAGTGTACGGTACTCCAAAAATTGTCTTAAAAACAAATAATGAATGAATAAAACCGAGACTTTTCAAAGGTCTCGTCCAAATTATGCGTCCTGTTTTCGTATTAAAATATACATATATAATTCACTTTCCAGTCTTGGCCGAAAATTAAAGTTTGTTTAACAAATATCTGAAAACACAAACCTCATTTCAAATGCAGAATAAACTGTATATGCACTTGAAACATTGGGGAATATTTGAAATATTCCACACATACCTTAAATATTGCATGGAGAGAGTTAACCAAAAGCTAGACTTGAACCCAAGTTCGTCGGCGATGGCAGTAGAGGATGTAACTGTTTCTCTTTATCAAATAATATTCACTTTAGCCTTTACCTTGATTCAGTAAAAAGAGGAGGTAATGTAACTTCCCCAGTTTCGATGAGACTTTTTGTGGCACTAGGTGGCAGCAGACTTGCCAGGTAAATCCGTTCTCTCATCCTCAGTGCCTTTTCGATGAGACTCTGTGGCCGAACAAAGTAAATCCATTGTACTTGGAGATCATATGCGTTTGCTCAGATCAGAGATATGATTGTAGTAAAATTACCTGATACTCCTGCTGCCACCTAGCGTTCCAAAGTCTTCAAATCACTACCACCCTGGCAGTGGAATAACCAGGGGGGGGCAGGAGAGCCCCCCCCCCCCAAAAAAAGAGATACTAAAAAAAAAAAGCACAAATGAATGGTATACAGTTCCAAAAAGTGACATTGTACATTTCAGGGCCCGGGGGCTTTCTGGCAGGCAAGATACCGTTCCACACCGATCATATGGAAAATTTAACATTCTGTGCCGTAACTTCCACATCAGTTCAAGAGTTATAAATGTAACAGCTGGAAGTTTTGAGATGTGCTCCCTTTCTTCATAGCAAAGAAGTGGATGAAAATCAGGCGGTGCAAGCTCTATAAAAGATATGTTTTCTTCCATTGAGCTGTGTACACATTGTGCTTGCAGGAAGTTCAGGCTCAGTGGCTCTGGGCAACAGGTTACATGGTCTAAATTGGAACCCCTCAAATTATGCCTTTACTCCCCACAATTGCCCCTCCTCGATCACCCCCAAATGGAAATGTATGGCTACATCACTGCACCCTGGCCCTTCCCCTCAATTCTAGTTGATGACTGTCACACAAAATAACGAAAACAAGAAAAACATACAAAAAGTTCTCAAGTAGTATGCCCAACATGAAAATGTTTATAAGCAATAATAATCAACAACATGAGCTGATAAATGTTACATTTCGAGTTAATGATCCAAGTCACACATTCTTTACATCGTTTTATGTAATAAAATATCTTAAAGCTAACGCCCTGTTAGTGTATACACATAATACTTGCAGTCGTCATATTGTAGTTTCAGTTATTATATACAACGTCGGATAAGGTTAGCTGTAGAAGTCAAAAGAGAAGGTATGTGATTAATATGAATGATGCATGAGCAGTTATACGCTACGTCATAGATATCTCATGAATATTCAACAATATTCAAATAGATTAACATACAAACTATCTTACAATGTGATGCAAATTAACAATAAAACGCGGCAACGAAACAATGGGGTAAGTTGATTGCGTGAAGAAGAACACTACAACCAAGTAATATCTAAAAGTTGTCATAAAAGAAATAAAAACTTTCTGGCAAGCCCAAAAGATAAATATTTGATTACATTTCAATACAATTGGTTAGATGAAAAAAAACTAAATATTAACCTTGTAATAAAATCCAATCCAGGCCAAGTACAAAATAATCATTTTAATTTGAAAACGTACAAATTGCTATCATTATATTAATACTTGACATACAAACAAACTCAACAATACTGAAAGCAAATCTCGCTAAAATAATATCTCAAAAAACAATCTGAATTGAATAAAAAAGAAGAAAACAATTGCGTAACTTGTGTATATTGATCACAGAACTAGGTTTTAAACCTGTACCCATCTTAACACATTTAAAATTGTGCTAGAAATTCTCTGCCCCAAACCACTGAACTACTGTATGTTAAAATTCATTGATTGACTGTGCTTTTGACAGAGTTAGAGACAAGTTAAATTGATTTCTTGCAATATTTTTTTTTTTTAATTTCACTTTGAACTGTTGAACGACATTCGGCAATGTATAGGCCTTACACATACAGATAATTCTTTAAGGCGATTATATAATAATACAGAATGATGATTTTAATCTCACAATTTCTGAAATATTTCTCATGGAATACAATCACAACAACCTCCTTTATAATTTTGTTCAAACATTCCCATAATTATTTTATTTTTTTAATTGGAAACAATTACCTCTGCCCAGTTTCAAACACAGTTCTAGACGACCAGTTTTGGTCATAATGACGGAACTTCACTCACCCCAATGAACGCTAATCTACTTTGCCAATATTGTTTAGTTTTTGAACTAACAGCCGCTGTGTGCACATGCGTAATGTCACAGACAATTCTCAATTATTATATTGTAATAATAATTTCTATTTTATATAAATTGATGAAGGCAGACATAAAGAGTAGTATAATATTTTTTGTATTTCTTTACTACACCAGACAATTTGTTTGTTTGCTACTGATACTAGTACTTAGACTTGCTCCAAGTCCCGCATATGTATACAAAAATGGGGCTCAGATATTGCAAAATGCTGTACATTTTATCATAAAGCGCAAACTGGCTCTTCCATGTAACTTCACTAAGCCAGCTGAAACAGCATTGTATTTTTTGACAGATCATTTCAGTTTAAAAATGCCCTACAATCTGCTGATTCACACTTACAAATCTTTAATAGACTTCCAAAATGGTTGGTATCAGTTAGAATGACCTCGAAATACAACACGGGTGACAATGGTATTTTCAGCAAAAACCATTTTTATAAAGGAACATTTGCTTGGGGCAAGTCTATACATTCTAGTCCCCTACGTCATTGAAATTGATTTTGAAGCAGTTCCGTAAAATTATGTCACCTTGATTGTCTATATTCTATAAAAGAATAGCATGCTTTTCTAAGCTATAAATATAATTTCCAATCTCATTTCTTCTTTTGGTATAGAATAATTGACGACCAAATTAATTTCATAGTTTGTATTGAATACAAATATTTTTTAGTACTGATTATATTGAGTAAACATTACAAGATGTGTTATGATTACAAATACTAGAATTTGTTAATTAACTTTTTAGCCTTTACAGAGTCCCCGCAACAGAGCACTTGTTTATTCATAGATAATTTTCTGTTTTTTAAATTTTATATCATGCCAACATTAGAAAATATGTTTAATTGTCTTATTTGGGGGAAAAAGACATTTTCCAGATAGTAATGATAATCACAAAGATTTAGGTTAGTAGTATACAAAGTTTGTGATCAGATGTTACACAGGCATGCAACTGTATCTTGCCACTAAAAAGAGGAAAAAGCCAGTCACCACAACACTTTTCATTGTGTTTTTCAATTTTCAGTGGCACAGCTGGGAAACCCCAAAATGAGGAAATCAGCTGATAAGTTGCATGCCTTGTTATACTTGTTTTTCTAGAAATGGAGGATGGTGTCGTGGGGGGAGGGAATTGTCCTGGGTTAACCCCTTGGGGTGGGGAAGTTAAACCAAAGCCACAAATGTGGGATCAGTGGTATTGCAAGAGACCGAGGATTTTAAATGGTTGGCCAACCCACGCACCTGTACAATTGGATTCACAAAACTACTTTTTATTTTATACATTTTGATTTAATTCTGAATTACATTTGGTATTCAATTTGAATTCAGTAAACTATAGTTGTTTAAAGGTAGGGTCATCTTTTGGTTTTTGTCAAATGATCTGTTGACTTACAGGCAAAATTATGAAGAAAGATACAATAAAAATCACCCAGAAAGATTCTGTCGAATGAAGTGTCTACTTGTTAAGAAAACAGCAAAACACTGTTACCGTATTTTCATCAAGACTGTTGAATCCATGCATGTTTAGCGGTTACCAACCGCATCTCTGGCCCTACTAAGGGCATTCAAACAGACACCATGCAAATTTCAAAAAGTCGCCTACCGCCGATCTTTGGGAATTAAAACTTTTCAACATAATTTTATTGATTTCTAATCAACAGGGGTACTTCAGACAAAATTGCTTCGCAAGATGCATTGCTTACTACCATTACTATCTTTATAACAAGTAGGCTTTTGGATAAAAATTACACAACTTCTTTTCAGTATCATTACCAAAGTATGACCCTATCTTTAAAACAGGGAGTAGATTTTGATTAAAATGTTTCCTTCACATCCTGATTATTAAAAATTACAAAATCGTTACTTTGGGAAGTTTTCTGATGTGCTCTGAGTCCAATTTATGGATGATGACTACATTTTGTTGTTGTTTGTCCTCTGCTGTTGTTTGTCCTCTGCTGTTTTTGTCCTCTATTTACAAGTTTATCTAAAATATTACACTCAATCTACAAGTCAAAACTCGTCATCTTGCATTTGTTCCCAAATAAAAATAATTTGGTCTCAGCATTAATTAAATAGTGCAACACAAAATTTGCTCTCAGCCCAAAACATTGCCTGCTTTGTTGAGGGCTGGAAAAGAAAAAACATGCAAAATTTTCAAAAAGACAAAGCCATCATGGCTGCCATGAGGTGAATTAAGAGGGCAAACCATCACAAAATGATGTCCTTGTACAAAAACGTATTTATTGGGCAAATTCCCCTGGCATCATCACCCTCAAAATCTTGGTAGCACCATTTTGGGAGTAAGCTTTCTCGTGTATTAGTGCAGGGTACCTTTGGGGTGATGCGCATGCAGTTAGACACGCAAGATATCTTTACATGTAACTTGACTCCCAAAATGGTAAATCATGGGTAGACAGTACCTGACGTGACCTCAGTGTAAAGGCTCAATACAGACCTTTATCAACTCTTAGTCTGGTTCCCTGAATGTACCATAACAATATGATCATTCTCATCAGGGGACCAGACTAATTGACCTTCCAACCTCATTTTGGTTACATTGGTATGTATGGAATATATAGGATGGATGCAACATGATGGAGGTGATATTTCCAATTACAAATCCTCAATCCAACCCTTACTTTTAAGCCTGAATCGGATGGATTCAGTAATGCAGAGCCAAACTAAACATAGGCCTACCACTATTAGTTCAAGGTCTTAGTGTGGTGAGCTGAGCTTCCAGACCCAAAATTTTAGGACATGTCTCACTAAGGGCATTTTTTCAGGCAACTTGGAGGTAACCACTTGCACTGTATGCATGAGGAACATTTCACGACACAAGAGATCTTCTTCTTGCTGTAACTCACTATCCCCAAGAAAATAATGAGAAAACTGAAATGTCAATGTTTTTTTTATCGGAGATTGCCTGGAAGTGGTAGCCTTGTGTTTTGGCCTTTAGGGTTAGGGTAGAACTACTGCATCCAAATAAAACATGTTTAATTTTGCCAGCTGAACATAATTTAATTGCCGAATTTGTTGCGTCACCCAACTTTTGTGCAAAATAATATCTACAAAGAAAACAAAAGACAGAACAAAGCCAAACTAATCTCTGTTAATGTATGACTGTCATTTACATAGTAATAAGTCTGAGGCAGCATTTGGTTAAGAATTATCA
This sequence comes from Pisaster brevispinus, assembly GCA_023634235.1. Taxonomy (NCBI): domain Eukaryota; kingdom Metazoa; phylum Echinodermata; class Asteroidea; order Forcipulatida; family Asteriidae; genus Pisaster; species Pisaster brevispinus. The sequence continues at coordinate 8,142,287 of JAMKCF010000018.1, forward strand.
GCACTACGGAAGTAGATATCCAGCTGCTGATTGAATATTCATTAACCAATTTGAATATTCATTAACCCTTTGTGTATCCTTGCTTAGTATTCATTGCCAAACTGAGTGTCCTCACTGGAATGAATATATTCATTAACAAATGTCATACTGAATATTCATTAACTCATTGAATATTCATTAAACCTGAATATTCGGTAACCTAAACAGCACCCAGCTGGAACTGCTCTTTTTTTTATATAAATGGCAACATTAAATAAAACTGTCCTTGCGTGTGCATGTATATTGCTAAAACGTTTTGGATTTTATAAGCTAAAATAACTACTAATTTCACTCAATAAATAACATTTCAATTAATCAATTAATATATCGAATTAATTGCATAGAACCGACTTGTCTTTATATATACAAAATAAGTCATCACAACAGTTGTTGTTATGGCACAAATACAAAGAAGAGTAAACAACTTTATGAAAACGTTTGTTTTTCTTAAAAACCCTGCAACTGACTTTACAACATATACAAGCATCTAACGTTTAACCATGACAGTGAGATACCAATCTGTAAACAAATGTATAAAAAAAAAAACACCAGAAAGTTATAAATATCGGAGAAATTGTATTACATAAACAATTTACTGGCATTTGTTAAAATACATGTAGTTGTTTTATCGAGATACAAGTTTTGCAATTATCTATGGCTGTATCAGACTGGGCTGTGTACAAGACAACTGCGGCAACGGATCTTTGTCATGTGTTTGATACATATTTCTTGAAGTGAATGTAGTTTGGTCAAAATTAGCTTAATATTTGTTTGGCATTTTAAGATGACATTTAATAGCCTTTATTATTTTCTGCCGCAGGCAGGAACTTTGGATGGGAGATTATAGCAAAGCATGCAATTATTAGATTTCAAATTTTAGAAAGCAGGGAGAGTGCTTCAAAACGTCCCTCTGAATAAAACTGTCAATTCTTCAAAAGACAATGGCAATCTTGAAAGAATAAGCCATCAAATTCTTTATTAACCCCCATTCAGAGAATAAATGCAAATTCTTTTAAATTAAATGATTTTTTTTATGAGGATCGGTTGACATTGATATGACTTTGAGTAATTTTTTTACAGAATAATATTGAGGTAAAAGTCTTAACTTCGGGTGTCCATCTTTGATTTCCAACCTGTGCTAATAATACACTGAATGTGTCACCAGTCTTTCACACCAATACACAACAGTGTCAACGTTTTTTCTTCTTCGGATGTCATGCAAAGTGTAAAAGGTGACAGTTTAGAAAACGTGTCCCCGTGTCATGACGTGGGTTGCAGTGACGTGTAGTCGTACAGCCTAGCACTCATTACCTTTCATTCATTCATAAAATGCACGGCTGCAGGCTGGCAGTGACGTCAGTGGATTGGACAATGGGAGTTGGGTCAGCCAATACCCCCCCACATATTGCACTAATAAACCGCCTGCAGGTTACGCTCCGGCCAGAGTGTTAAATAAATCACACAGTTAGTTGGACACGTACACTTAAATGCATACCTCCCAAAAGTGTCACAATGAGGGCATTATGATATTCCACAATTTTGCAGAATTCATTTGACCCAGAAGAAAATGTCCTGTGTAGATGAAAAAGAGAATGGTTTTTAAAAGGCCATTTTGAGGGAAATATCCTCATAAACTGTCACTGTTTTTAAAAGAGGAATTGAGAAGATATCGAAACCCCAAAGTCAAAATAGAAACCCCATACCGAAATTTGGTTTATTAAAGATGAAAGGTTGCCCCTTTAAAATACATGGGAAGAAAAGGGTCCGAGTTTCGGATTTGAAGGGGTTACTGTTATTGTACAATGAGTATTCTGGTAACTTGCTCCACCTGTATCAATTGTGCTCCTTGAGAAAATAGAACCAAAAGAACCTATGGTAAAAATGGAAAAAAGTTAGTGCCCTGACGTTTCGACTCTAGCAGCGTCTTTCTTCTTAGAAATGTAACGGAGCACTTACAAGTATAAACTTCACATCGTATACAAATAACAACAAAGATTGTTGTTTTAGTACTGGTCACAGGTAAGCATAATACGTATTCCGTTTTCACTAACAGTTAAAGACTGGTAAAAAAAATTGTCATACAACTCAACATTCGCTCGAGTACTTACGGCTTATTGTTTTTATTCAATTAAAAACACCAAAGTCATGTTTTTCTTTCGGAGGCACTACTCTGCAGTAGTGGAGATGATGGGGGGAAACGAGTTCAGTGCTTGCACCGATTAAGAGTACATCGAGTGAACTGTCTGGCTGTTCTGAGATGGGAAGTTCTCTGAAGCTAGACGAACCTCAATTAGGGGGATGTTTGTTCAACAAAGACTTCAAGGCATCTCATTATCCCTGGGAAGGAGGTAGTGGAGGGATGGGGGCACAGTGACGGGTTGAGCTGTATTTCTTATCCTGTCTCCGATGAAGCTCCTCAGAAGCTCTTTGGCCTGGATGTTACCATGGTGACATCCATCTCGGCAAGAATCATATCACGATGTCATTGCTCCTGTTTCAAAGTGGAGACAAAAAATAGAGGAACAACGTCAGCAAGTTCAAATTATTGGATCACTAATGGGAAGGGATGAGATTATATTAGGAGTGATTAGAGAGGATTAATTCACAAAATATTTCATATCACTGTCACATCAGACAAAGATAAAAATGCAACGGTATGAAAAGTTGGCAGAAATATTAGGTAAATTTCAATTGTTTTGGCAAAAATCATATCATGATGTCAGTGTTCCTGTTTCAAAGTTGAGAAATTAATAGGGGTACAACGTCAACAAGTTGACCTAAACTATTGGATCACTAATGGGACAGGATGAGATTAGATTAGGAGTGATTAGAGAGGATTAATTCACAAAGTATCTAATATCACTGTCACATCAGCCCAAGATAAAAATGCAAGAGTAGAAAAGCTGGTTTTACGAAAAATCCCAGGGAGACTTTGTACTGCTAAATGGCAGCAGCCATACCAGGTAAATTTCAATTGCTCACAAATTTCTGCGCATGCGCACATTTTCAAATACAGATTTACCTATAATAGTCTACTGCCGGCTAGCAATCAAACATTTCTCTCATTGTCATGAAATTTTCGTTCATTCACGCGTTTTGTCATTTAATTTTGACGTCAACTTAAATTAAAATTGAAGATTAAGCGGCAGGTAGGTGGTGCGATTGTGCCTTTGATGATTACAAGCATAGAATTCGCCGTATTTTTGACCACGTGAGGGTGTATGTGGATAAATTTCAAATTTTTTATGTATTTCTTCATTGGTGCAAGAAAACTACAAACAGGCAATTATAATAAGCTAAAACTGCTATTGTGATGCAAGACATTCCCTGATGACAGCGCCCTCATGCGGTCAAAAATATGGTCAATTTGGCACACAGTCAGAGTGTGTCAAGACAAAGATATTTAGCAATATGGCCATTGGAGATTTGTCCTTTGAAAAAAGAATAACAAGAAATTTTCAAACTTTTCAAAATTGCTGCCATTGCACGTGTTTTAAATGAAAGCCAAGGATGGCAACCCCTGCTGACCAGAAACAATTGTAAGATGAAAACAGTTTCCGGAAGTTATGCAAAAACTGGGCACCAGAAACGGTTCTTGGCAACATCTCTTGAAAATTAAAATTCTCAAAATTTACAGCCTCTTTTATTTTCAAGTAGTGGAACTTATACAAATTTTTTTGGAATGAATACTTCCAGGTGTCTCAAAGAATTCTGTTGACATTTGTTGTTACTTTGTAGAATCCGCCATTTTGAAACCAAGCTGAGCTAATAACTCGGTTACGACTTGGTCGGCACAGCTGCATCCCCGCGATTGAACCAAACACAAACACACGAAGCACAAACATGGCGTGTTGTGACCGAACAGTCTAGTTCACCGGACCCAAGCTCTAGTGTTGTCAGCAGCAGAGTGTGGGTTCGAATCCCGGTCAGGACACTTGTACCCTTGAGCAAGGCACTTAACCATAACTGCTTGGTAAAAAGCTGGGAATGTAGTGCATTCTGCTCTACCAGCCAGGCTCCTAGTGGATGATACCCATGCCTACATCCTTACAGACTGTGAAGGGGGTAACCCTGTTTCAGCCCCAGGAGAGTAAGTGGCAGTGTGCCCCTGGTGACAGTTGATTTGGGTTGATAGCCCAAATCAGTTAAGTGTAGCCCTCACCTTGAAGTGGCTGTCAGGCCTTGAGATGTTAGGCGAAATCTCATAAAAAAAAATATAAATAAATGAAAAAATTTTCTAGTCTGGTCGCCAATTCGCATCCCTGTACATCCCTTTAAAGGATACATTAATCAAAAAGGTAACCAGAGACATTGCAAATGTCAATATATCACTGTGGCGGGCATATGCTGCCTCTCTGTGCATGCAGAATTCGACATGTGCTGTATTTGCATCCTAATCAATTACTATTGGTGTACATCAATGTTAGGACAGGCACATTGGCCGAGACCCAAGCACATGCTTCACATTTTAGACTAAATGTTGCCTGAGGGTCATGGTAATTCACAATATTGTCTCAAAGGAGCTGTACCTCATGTTTTATGAAGGTTTTGCATAAAAGAATCCACAAAACCTGGTGAGAGGAGTGTGTTGAGGTCATCCAACTTATCTGTTCAGACCCCTGTCCCCCAAGAATGGAAAAAAAACCCAAACCAACAACAAAAACACAACACCTTGCGTATGAATTACCACCGATTCCATGTTTTTGTTCATACTCCATGTAAATGCCAATGAGAAGCAAATCTCGTCATAAATGCAGATTGCGGGAAACATTCAACTGGAGTAAACAAGTCACGGCGAGTATGCGACATTTAATTCGCTTGGAGTACAAACAAGCCTTCGGGGGTGCCTAATTTACTAGACAACGTCGTCAACTGGCCCTCTCAGGTCGGTGCTTTTATTTCCGTAGATAATAGACTTTGAACCACACGGCCATCTTTGTCTGAATTGCCTGCATTCATAATAATTATAATTCTCATATCTTACCATGGGTACCAGACTTGTTTTTCCACCCAGCCTCTCTTTGGCTAACTTGACTTTAATAGAGAAAAAAATATGGAAGCAGTAGATCATAAGAAAAATTCTGCATGGGCCCTTTCTCCTAACCACAAAGATGTGTGCAATATGACGCTTCAAAAGACTTTAACCATGGGCACCGGACTATAATATTTAACCAACTAGCCTCTGTTTGGTTACATTGTTTAAAATAGATTGAAAAACAAAAAAGTGAAAGCTTAATGAAAACCTGTTAGGCCCCTTTCTCATGACCATTCCAGACAAATAAGTATGCACAATACATGAGACTTCAAAAATGCCCGACATGGCACAAAACCGGAGCAGTGATTTTGAACACAACAGACATTGTTAAAGCCAGACTGGCTCGAGATCAAAGACCCACGACTGCTTGTAATTTATTCCTCAACATGATGAAGACGAATGATATTGACTGAGCGACAGCTGAAACGTTTTTAAAGGCTCACTACTAGAAGCGGGGGAACTATAATTAGACAAAAAAAGATTATAGACGAGCATGACAAGTCTTTGATTTGGCTCATCATCGGAGAGGGTAAGGAACACAGCGGCAACCACGATTAGCGAAACGAGTAGTCTTAACTGGTTTATGATTAGCGGAGCACTTCAAAGTTGTAATGTGGGTAATGAGAAATGGGACGAGTGCACACACCAGATGTTGAAATGCTCCCTGCTGCAATTAAGGAACTGGACATAGCGATGACTGTGTCAAGAGTGGCCCTAGTATGGCCATTATCCCAACGCACACATGGACAGACACATTATGATCAGTATTGTAACCCCTCAATATGGAGCATCGTGGCCGAGTGCTTCAGTGCAACAAATTCAAGTTCTGTCCAGTAGTGGGTTCAAATCCTGGCCTGGTCGGTCATGATGTTAGTGTCCATCAGCACGATACAATATTTGTGTAGCAATATGAAACTATCAGTAGACTAAATATTGAAAATAAACTCATCGACTGGCCTTACATGCGAGCCACATGGGTGCCTAAATATGTGCGTGAATGTATCTAAGAACATACTTTTTTGATCTGGAATGAAAAATAATGATATAGAGAAGAGCAAAATGTGATTACTGAACAGGAGATGAGTCAGACAGGGCTGAAATTTGAGTGAAAAATCCACAAGACCAAAGGGCTTATTGCTCAAAACATTTACAAGCCCAGAATTGTTCTAACAAGACCGGAACAGTTGCATACTGTTTTTGTTTAAACAAGCACTATGACGTACAGTGTAAGAGAAGATTTATCTCATTTGTCTTTATGGGTATACATACTTCGTTACTCAATAGAACTGAGAGGTGTTTATCAGACTTGCAGTCAATATTTGAATGAAACTTGTTTTTGTTTGAAGTATTACACAGTGAGGTTTTATTATTCAATTGAAAAACACAAGACTGCTGGACTTGTTCTGTCATACTGTTTACTGGCCCGACACTAAAACTACTGGCCTCGGGCCTGCTGGTCCAGTGTAAAATTAGAGCCCTGAGAGATTGGTAATAAAGGAGTGAGGAGCTGAAGAAATAAAGTAGAGATTGTCAATTTAAATTATAATCATCAGTTTCATTGTTACTTCATTGTGTTTCTATGGCTCACCTGAAGAACCAGCCTTTTCCTTTGCAAGAAGAATATTTGTTTATTTATTTATTTATTTATTTATTTATTTATTTATTTATTTATTTATTTATTTATATATTTATTTATTTACAATTCCAACAGTGCAAGCACCAATCACAGGATGGTAATTAGGAATGAGAAATGTCAAGTTTTTCAAGTGGAAGAAAAAGCCCAAATGGGGAAAACCCACACAATCAGGTAGAGACTGTAAACGCAATCCACAAGGTTCCTGTTTAAGGTAGGATTTGAACCGAGGTCCACAGAGGTGAAAGGCTGGGAAAGAAACCACTGACCCAACCTGGTGCCCACACTAAGCTCACATGAGAAGACCATATCTTTACAATTGTTTTGTCATTTGGATGGGATGTAAAGCCGTAAGTCCTGTGTATATTCTAGGATAGGTAGTGCATGTATAAAAGAACCCAGAACACCTATTGTGGGAAAGTAGGGGTTAACCCTGGTGTTTCTGGCTCATTGCAAACACCCTTGTCTACAGGTTTCCTCAGGCTTCCGAGTCACAGTGGTTCAGTTTGCTTTTGAAACATCCTTGGCTTCATTACCAAAAATTAATAATATAATATTAATACTAATATCATGCAGAAAAGAAACAGTTAAGATAAAGAGATGAAAATGACGGGAGTCGTAACTCCCATTGACCTCCATTGACCTCACAACCTTCGCCATAAATCCACTGTAACGTATGATCTGTGAATGCCAGTTGGGTGGCTTGCAGGATTACCACTAAAAACACGAGACAATAGAAAAACAATTTGTCACAGTAAGAAGGTCCAATATGAGACACATCCTTTTCACACATCGTGTAAAAGGCAAAAAACAAATAAGCTTCTTAACCCCCAATGTCAAGTTAACATCTATTAAAGTCGTTGCAGTACCTGCTGCTAAAATATAAGATTTGAACTTCCTCTAGCCAACGAGCAAGGTCATTGGTCTAGTGGCAAGACATCTGCACTAGCATGGCAAAGGTCATGGGTTTGAATCCCTACCGAGTGATAAGCCTGTGGATTCTGAGCACAGGACTCGGGGAAAGTACTGAGAATACATCGGTGTAAGGGCAAAAACCAAATAATATTCTTTGTCCCTGATTCAAAATTAACATTAAATTTTGAGAACGCTTTCATGAACTGTTTTTGGTTGCCGACCCGTTTTCCCATAGCTCTCGGAAAGCCTTTCAGTCAGTAAATTTTACGTCAGAAAGTTGTTTCTCTAGTCAGGATTGCCTAAACATGCCCCTGAAGATTTAAGTTTATCATGCATAACAAAAGATTGGCTCTCTGTAAAAATTCAAAAATTATTTTAAAATTTACCTAGTCAGTTTCTCTTGTGGTTTATTACTTGATGTCTGAATTTAAAAGTCACATCCCCTTAAGGCGATCCCTCTGCTGCTGCTTCCCAGGTTGTATCGTAAACTTGGGTGTGATCCCTGGCTATATGACAGTTACAGGTTGAATGGCTTCTGACTGGCACCCCCAAACAAAGACATTGACAAAATAGGGAGACCACCAACAAATGGGCTAGATGCTCAGTTGGTAGAGCACCGGAACTTAATCCAGAGGTCGCAGGTTCAAGTCCTGCTCTGGTTAATATTTCTCTGTTCAACCCCAAGTTATTACCAAACTTACCCAGTCAGTTTTCCTTGTGGTTTATTACTTGATATTTGAGATATAAAAAGTTGACCCCCTTATGGGGTGACCCCTCTGCTGCCGCTTCCCAGGTTGTAATCATAAACATGGGTGTGACCCCTTGTTCTAATGGTCAACTTCATCTTTAGGAGCTACTACTATTGGCTGTCCAACTTAAGCCATCTAATATTTGTATCATATCAAACTACTGTGAATATACAGAGAGAAAACTCTGCCTGCCCCTTTAATAATCAATGTCAAGGTTGAGATGATCATGTGTGACCACACCCAGCTGTTAAGGTGGGCGGGTGGGGTCAGATCAGAATAAGCATCCAGGAATAAATTAGTCTTATTTATTCACAATTAAGAAAATACTAAGATAAATAAAAAAAAGATTGCTAAAGTGTTGCTACAGGTCTTTGGTTCAAGTCTGGCTCCAGTCAATTTTTCTTTGTTCAAACACATTTTTATTTTTTGATAGTGGCTTTTAAGATTTACAAAAAAAGAGAGTAAAAAATGCAAAACAAATTGAAACAAATTTAGAAGTTGAATATGAAAAGTGGTTAAACAGTACACAAACTGTTCACTGACCAGGGCACAATTTCATAAACCTGCTATAAGCATAACAAGTAGCTTAGCACAAAACAATTCTTGCTTACCAGAATAAGTTTACCAACGAAATATCATTCCACATGTACAAATTGTGGTGGGTATCCTGCTTATTTTTGCTCAGCAGAAAACGGTTAAGCAATATTTGCTGCTTCAAGTAGCTCTATGATATTGGGCCCTACTTTTGTCTACATTCTTTAACCTGCCCAACATTGATCAAAATATCACAAACTTCTTGTACATCCAAACATAATGAAATATTCAGTGGTAGTTGAAATGAGGAATTATTTTTTTTCAGTTGTGAGTGTCACATTGGCCGAGTTTAATTAAAATTGCTCGCTGAAGCGTGGACCATACGTGACCCCAGTGCGTGGAGCGTAGACAGTAAATGCGAGAATTACTCAAGAATAAGAGTAGAACCACAAGGCCAAGACATTCCCAACATGTAATATACATGTTGGTATTAGTATGCGCTTATTAAAGGTTTGGTGAATTACGTAGTATTGATATTTTACACCTTAAAATTATCATACAGTAATTCAGATGGTCAAAATAATGTTGTGCCTTCATATGTGATTTATTTTCAAGTAATAAACCATGAGAGAAACTGACTGGGTAAATTTCAAATAGTTTAGGGTTGAACAAAGAAAAAATGTACCCAGTCAGTTTATGGTTTATTACTCGCTGTTTGAAATAAAAAGTCGCATCCTGATAAAGTGTTCCCTCACCTGCTGCTTCCCAGGCTGTATCATAAACTTGGGTGTTATCCCTGGCTAAACGGCAGTTACAGGTTGGATGGCTTCTGACTGGCACCCCGAACAAAGATATTGACAAAATAGGGAGACTGCCAACATTAGGACTAGATAGCTCAGTTGGTGGAGCCCTGGCACATGAATCTGGAGGTGGCAGGTTCAAGTCCCGCTCTACACAGTTTTTCTTCGTTCAAACCCTAATGAACAATAAGTCTTCAGGAACGACCACATAAATAGGTCACTTGCTGACACAGCTGGATCCGTTCTCTGAGGTCACATACATTACATAATGTAATAATCATGAGTGAAATATTAATTAAGAACACATATTTGTCGTTTCTTTGGCAGACCCCGTCCCAGAACAATTGTCCTATGGAATAACTCATGAATTTATGTAAAAATGACAGTCCCCTTTTTAAAAGTGAAGACAACCCAAACATCAGCCTTGATATCAATGTGATGTGATGTCTTAAAAATGAGAAACCGTTACTCTAATAGACCCTAATTAGGTGTTATTTGAAAACTTGTATTCTCATCTATTTAATGAGCAAATAAACCCAGTTTTGAGCTTTTGCAAGAGGGGCCTGATTTTGGAGATTAATAGTGTACCTGATGGTGAAGCATAACTTTCAGTGTCACTATCTTTCCATTTTAGGTTTCATCGCACTGCTTAACACATTTATGCGCATGATTCCATGGGTCAAGCACAACATTCCGCGGCAAGCAGTGCAATGAAATTGGGCCCAGTTTTAGAATGCTGCTCTAAAAAACAGTGCTTGGCAAACTTTTCTGCAGAGCAAAATTTAGCAGGGAACCAGTCACAACCAATATACTTTGGCTGGTAACCAGATTCTACTAAGCAAGATTTTGTCTGTGCTAAGTATTCTCCTTGAAATTGAGCCCATGGTCCGTTGGTAACTGATGGAATACCATGAGTTGAAGCATTCCGAGCAGGGAACCATGCATGGATGCCTCTGCATCCCAATTCCACGGGATACAACAAGCTGTGTAAATTTCACGGCACTAACAGACCGTGAAATCACATTCCCAATCACACTGCGTGTGTCCGCCAATTGGGACAGGCGACGTGCTCCTAAGACCAAGAGTAAATGAACGGCTTGGGAAAATGTCACAACATGAAAGCAATGTTACTGTTGCAAGGATGGAATTCAATTACTGACAAAAACATCTCAACCCATCATCAAAGAGGGGTTCATTGCAGAAGTGCATCAAGTGTATATCAGGCCTGGAAATACACGGAGTCCACAGAGGTCATGACCTCTATTGCCCCAAGTCTTGACCTTTGTGCCCCTTCAAAAGATTCCCATAGACTTTAAGATTTTCCAATAGAAGTGCCCTTTGCAAAATGAAAATGGCCTAGTCCTCTCAAAGATGAAATTCCAGGAGGGGAGTGAATAGAACATTTCGATTTGCTTGATGGAAATAAAAGGGACTGAGCTACAATGTGGCAATTTTTATTGGCAACTTGGAGGCAACCCACTCCACTGCATTCATATTGAACACTTTGATTTCTTGGAGGCAAATGCATCAGACTCGAGTCCTAAGCAACAACAGAGTGTGGGTTTGGTTCCCGGTTGTGACACTTGTGTCCTTGAGCATGACCTTGAGCATGACACTTGACCATAATTGCTTCTCTTCACCAAGGTGTATAAATGGGAGCCCAGTGCGAGGGCTGTGATACTAAGGTGCTGGATGAACAACCCCTTTAACATTAATTCAACCTGGATGAATACTACACTGAGAACTGAAGCCAATCTTCCTGGCGAAAGACTTTGATCTGAAATAGTGTCAAAGTTGAGCAAATATTTCAAACCCCTTCTTGCTTATTTCAATTGCTATAATTGAAATAAAGAATGCATATAAAAGTTCACAAAATCCCTGCAGTAATTAGTTGATGGAATTTGATGAAACTTTCACTGGTTTGGTTGAGAGGAGTTTTTAACACTGCAATATAGGGTGGGAATAAATCTCAGCTTCATAAAAACAATGATGTGGCTTTCCTTTAAACAATCCCCCCATATAATAATAATAGTAGTAATAATAATAATAATAATAATGAGCAGTTCTTATATAGCGCTTTATCTACTCCCGACGGGCTCAGTATTTTTCCTACAAGATATGTGGAGCTACGTTTTGAAGTATGAGACCTATCCCTTTACATAGCACCATGTAATGGTTTACAAGGTGCTGTGGCACAATATGCAGCCAAATCAAACCAGGAACACCGGGGCGAACCCCTTCTCTTTAACGATAAGTGCATTGGGTTCTTTTACAATGCAGTACACATCACATGGGAACTACGGCTTTAAGTCCCATCCGAAAGACGCAGCAACAACTACCTCTGAGTTAAACAAAAATTACCTCTGGGTTAATTTCTTAATATCTGCAGACTAATCTTGCATAAATACAAGCAGCGGAAAACCCTCTCCCACAACTCCAAACAATACCACATCTGAAATAAGATAAATTCCCCTGAACCTCACGGCAAATTAAATGCCACCGCACTTTGCCTGCACACAGCGCTTGCGAATTCCCCAATATGACCTTGCAGATGGACTTCTACGTCACATCATACAGGACAACATGTGTTCTTGACAGTCAATTCTGTTTGTGGTAAAAACAGTGTGACACTTCTACCTTCGCCAAGTAAAAGTTAACAGAAGTAAGAATTGCAATAAGGGAAAAGGAATATTTTGGTTTTTTAACCTAACCGATGCGTGATAAGCACCTGAGACCTGTGGAAACAAACTCCAGAGGCATACTACTCAGGTGGGATTGGAACCCTGAGAAAAACACTCTTCATCAAACATCCACACGAAAAATAACCTTAATTTCCGACATCCACACGGCAACAAACACCACAAAATCATACATCCAAAAGAAAACTCTTCCTCATCTATATCCACAAGACAGATATCACCATCAAAGCTGACATCCACAAAAACAACATTTTCTTCTTTACATCCACAAGATAAAGAATCTCTACTCATCTACATCTTCATTAAAAAAAACCCTATCAAGGCCGACACCAACAAGTAAAAAAAAACACGCCTCAACAACACTCGCATCATCAATGAAAAATAAAAACCAACAACATCAGCTTTTTCATATCTCATCATCCTCTGATCCTACCATTCATATATTCACACATTGCAAACAGGAAAAAAAGATGGAGTGAAAATAGACAAGCAATGGCAGCCTGTTACAATTTCACATGCATGAGCAGAGGATATGGAACGGCGGACATATCAAATCGATTGGCTCTCTCTCCCAAGGTCAGTGGCTTTTGTCGGGAGACAAGGAGAAAAATCAATGTAGCAAACAACCCTCCAATATCGGTTGGGGACTATACTTGTTAAAACAATGTAGATCTCGTTGTTGTCATGTTTTCATATGCCAGTGATCCATGTACACATTTTGCGTGTATTTTATTATAGTTTTTCGCTTGTGGTCACCTGGGTGGGAAAAAAGCGTGGGTGGCACCAGGTGTGTTGGGGGAGGGGGTGGCTGTCAAAGAAGGTGATGTAAATGTAGTTTATTTTTGAAACAGTTGTTATAACATGTGGTATGTTTGTGTATATCTATTGGGGGTAGGTGAAGAAATATATACTTCCCTCATGCTGTGGCCATGTTTGTCTTGTACCTTGTAGCACACGCTACCATTTAAATACCTTGGTTTCATACACACACAGTAACAGACTATTGTTTTCTCCAATACGAATCTACTTCATGTTCTGGGAAGCACAATTAATTTATCTCATTGATATGGATAATTTTATAGCACTGCTATACCAGCAAAAAATAACAATCAGAGAAAACGGCCTTTGAAGTTGAACATTTTTTAGAAACCCACTTTCCTTCAAAACTTCAAAGTATTTCCATTTAAACTTCTCAATGTAGATACTTGATGACTTGAACTTAAAAAATAATCTTATTTTGACTCATTTACATAATTAAGAAACTAGACACGAGAGAAGTTCCGTGCTACTTCGTGAAACCAAAAAAGTGCGAAATATGTCTTTTTGCGTTTTCACGAAGTAGCACGCGCCTATACTACAACACAGCATTTTGTGTTACTTCATGAAACTAGGTCAGCGCGCGCGCTCACACAAGTTGCGTGCTACTTTGTGAAAACGTTTTTACCTCACTTTGACTTGAGTGCATGCCGTTCATTACAATGGTAAACAGAAGTTGGGTGCTACTTCGTGAAAACAAAAAATGCCACAATTGTGCAAAAGTTGAAAACACTCATTAGCTTAATTGAAAAAAGTAAAGCTGTCTGAGCTTTGAAACTTCATGGAATTGTAGGTCTTCATGCATTATCAACAGAAATGTAAAAAAATTAAAATGTAAAAAAAAAATCCTTAAGCACGTAGCGTGCTACTTCGTGAAAACGCTGACGAAATGATAAATTTAAAGACGTCAGATCCTGCATCGTTAAATCCTTCGTCGGGGATAAAGAATAATCTTTGAGCTTTCAGGGGTGAAAGTCATTGCTGATGAAAAGGTCTGAAGCTAGGATCCACATTTTTAGAAGATATGTGGAAATGATTGCACTTCAACCTTTTGGTAACCCCTGGAGTTACAGATTCCAAGGAGTTTTCGGAACAGTTTCCCCAGAACTAGAGAAGTAGATACAAGAGCAGGATTTCTTTATATCTGAAGACAAAAAACAGCTACTTTGTCCGACAGGCAGACATCTAAAAAGTCTGAATTTAGATAAATTTACCATCCCATTGTTCTACCCTTACACCGATATATGTGTTAAGCCACTAGAGTGATTTGCCCGTGGATTTTTGTCCACAGGACTTGGGAGAGTACTGAGTATACAGTGTTTAAATGGACGCATTGCCTTCAATTCTCCCTAAATGTTGCTGTTTGGAATTACTCCTTATACTTTTCAAGAGTTGTTTATGCACAAAACCTACAATGTTTTGTAATTAGTGAGTAGTGATTACAGTTGGTAGATCGCCGGCATGTTAAACCGGAAGTTGTTGGTTCAAATCTCGCTCTAGTAAATTGTAAAAATGAAGGACAGGCATGAACGAGCTGACATATTATACCTTCGATACTTCACAGCTACTAGTGTGAGTCCTAGATGTGGGGCAAGTTGAACAAACACATAAATCAATACTTTCCATTTATCTATTCGGGTTGAATCATCTAAACAGACAAAGAGTTACCTGGAAAAATGAATGATCTAGTGATTCACCTTCCTTAGGGAGCATATGTATCATTTCCAGATGTTTTTTGTGTTCACACTGTACCCATATACCCAGAATTTGGGGCTATCCTTTAAGTAGAGCTTGCCCCCCCCCCCCCCCCCGGCCACCCCCTCCCCCATGGGCGTATGGGAACTCTTTGATAAAAAGGGGGGCACCAGGATTGATTTGGTATCCAGTATTTACCCAACAGAGTGTGTAGTGGTCTACCTTTTGGAGTCAAATTGTATGTCAAGATATGGTGAGCATGTCCCACTCACACAACACCTTACATGAACACTACACAGCATAACACATGTGTAAACTGACTCTAAAATTTATGATAGTGAAGTGATGTCAGGAAAATTGGGTTAATACTTTCCAAATGTTCTCAGAAAAATTAAACCACTCTTTAAAGGTCATTCAAATGCCATAAATAGGTCTGAGCTCAGTAGGCTTAAATATGTGAAGGATAAGAACTCACAATTCAAAGGTTAACTCTAGATGGCAACACTTGAAAGTGTTCTGTACGTGTGATTTTCAACCGAAACTCCTGTCTTCATCAGCAGGATGACCCCGATTTTCAATCCATGACCTTGCGGAGCTGTGATCCCATAATCGCGGCATAGACTCCTGAGAGTTTGTACCGCCCCCCTTCCAGTTCCGCAAGGAGACAAATTCAACATCAAGGTCATCCTGCTGATGAAGACTTGAGTTTCGACCAAAAAATCCCACATACAGAAAAATGTTCAAGTGTTTTAATCAAAGTTTACCATTAAATTGGGAAAACTGTTAGTGCAATGGATGCAAAATAGTCACCCTTATTGTGTTTTTCTGTCCTAAACACAGAATTCTGCGTTAAAGCAGTGCCATAAAATTGGGCCCCGACACCAACGACAAAATCAAAAGTAGGTTGATGCGCCACTCCTTCAGAAATGTAACAGAAAAACAAGATGGCTGAGCAGCTGCTCATCCACTTAACATTCTACAATCACTTTATGCTTCCTCTTAAATGACAGCATGTCTGGTTGGTCAATTTCTCAAGACGTCTTGCACCATGACAACAGTAACGTCTTTCATCCCAGTGTTTTATTTAGGAGATGGCAACATTGTTTGACTTAGAATCATTTCAAATTTATCAATTAACGGAATCAGGGATCTCCTCGTGATTTTTAAAAACTGTGGGGCATTCTGGAGCCAAATTTTGTAAGTTTGGCTGAAGCATGATGAATTGAAACAATCAGAGTTTTTTTTTTACTTGATGTTTATGTTTGGCTTTAAAAGCCCAACTGTGCAATCTGGTGCACTAATGGTTTGAAATATGATTAGGTTGAATTTGATCTTAACTCTTAAAGAAAGAAAGCAAAAAAAGATGACATGAGATTTTTTTTCATTTGTTTAATTGTTTTTTGGAATACTGGCAACAATTTGCGCGTATTGGCTAGCTTGGCATAGATCGGCCAATGCTTGTGCATAAGGAGAACCCACAATGTGACTCATCATAGACTCCTTGCATTGGCCACCATCGTATCATTTAGGTTAAACAGTGGAAGTCAATGCATGCTATTTCCTCAACAAGTAGGCACCAGGCCAGGAATTTCATCTTTGAGAGGGCAAGGCCATTTTCATTTTGCAAAGAGCACTTCCAGTGAAAATCTTAAGGTCTATGGGAAACTTTTGAAGGGGCACCGAGGCCAAGACTAGGGGCAACAGAGGGCAAGGCCTCCATGGGTTCTGTGTAATGCCAGGCCTGAGGCACTGAATTCAATGGAAACTTTCACAGGGGACACTGAAGAGTTTGTTTTTGTATGCTGTACAGTAGTCTTACTGTTGGACGTCCACGTCTCAGATATAAGGATTCCACCAAGCGAGACCTGAAAGACTTTGGTATCAGCCCTAACACACAGAAACATCTAGCCGATGATCATTTCGTCTGAAGATCATCTACTAAGGCTGGTGCTGCGAGATCGGCACACAACTTCAATGGTCTGCACTGCAGTGTAGACTCCAGTGCACTGCAGGCAATATCTAGGGCGATGCCACCACAAAAACCTGGCAAAGAATCAAATCATCACACAGTGATGTGACCCAAACTGACTGAAACTTACTGCATGCACAGTTTGTTGCCTGAAAAAATTTGCCACGTGTGATAAAAGCCCACAATAACACCAAAAGTAACTAACTAATACCAGTTCTCTCTCTTGGCAATGGCTTGCGAATAAAGATTTTATGAAGACGTCCCTCTCCTGGGATGCAGGCTCTTTGGTGGCTGACAAGGCCTATGCATGGCAGATCCTGCCGCAGTGGCTGCAGGGGAAGGGCTGGGAGGAAGTAGACTGAAGGAGATTTGGAGAAAAATTGACTAGACTGGGATTAGAAGCTGCTATTTTCCGGGTTTATGTGCTGGTGCTCTACCAACTGAGCTACCCAGTCATATGATGGTGGTCTCCCAATTTTGTTTACATCTTTGTTTGGTTGTGCCAGTCAGAAGTCACTAACCGTATTCTGCCATTAGCCAGGGATAACGCCCAGTCTACGATACAACTTGGAAAGAGGCATGTAAGATGGGCTTATTTAAAAAAATATACCACAAGGGAAAGTGACTAGGAAAAAATATATCAATTTTGGGGTGAACAACTTTAATTATTGTACATGTAGAAGAAATACGAAAGATAAACAAAAAATACCCGACAATCAACGATGTGACTTGGGAGTTTGCCGTAGATATCTGCATCTGCTCAAATGATGCACAAAATGAGTAAAACAGGAACCAATTTGTTTGGTGTAATGAGGAAAGACGACACGCTATCTGATGATCACAGATGGGATGCACATATGGGCAAGTTCATCATTAAAACCAATAGTCGTCTCGGCTCGAGCGTCATTTTCAAAACAAGTATTCGTTGCACTTTAAAGCGAAGAAACACAAAAACCTTTTATCATCGACTTAGTGCTACAAGATCTCTAATTGCAATTTCATATACATAATGACCAAAAGTACTTAAATGGAAAACGTGAATAAATCTGCAGGGGGAAAAATCAAAAACCACAAATCATTTTTTTTGTAGAAAATGATTGTTTCTATTTGCCTAACAATTAATTTGAAGACCACTCTTGATCAATTACCTCCATTGATCAGAAGCTCCAAAATATGCAGAACCAATTTTATGAAAACTGCAATAATGACCTTTTAGTCCTTCGCTGACGTTATGGAGATATGAATTAACTAAAACATCACAGTCATCATTATTAATAGTTTATCTTTCTCGTAATGGGACAACTGAACCCACAAAAGTGCCTTGCACTGTAACCCGTAGACTTAAAGATACCTGTTCAGAGAAGATGAGTAGGACATAGGAGTGAGCGGGAATGCAAGAGAGAAGGGGTGGCTGTCGTGACCAAGTGGTCCAGTTCACCAGACCCAAGCTCTGGTTTTGTAAGCAGCAGAGTGTGGGTTTGAGTCCCGGTCATGACACTTGTGCCCTTGAGAAAAGGCACTAACCATAATTGCTTCGTAAAAAGTTGGGAAGATAGTGCACTCTGCTCTGCAAACCAGGCTCCTAGTGGTTGATACCCTTGCCTACATTCTTACAGACTGTGAAGGGGGTAACCCTGTTTCAGCCCCAGGAGTAGGTGGCAACGTGCCCCTGGTGGCAGTTGATTTGGGTTGATAGCCCAAATCAGTTAAGTTTAGCCTTCACCTTGAAGTGGCCATCTGGCATCTTGATGTTAGGCGATCCCTCATTAAAAAAAAAAAATGGCGATTCGGGATTGACCTTTTAACACAAAATGGCAGATCTGGTGATACTTCAATTATGCTAGTTAGAGTGTTCTATAAAACTATAAAGTCTTAGGTCCTGACACTTCACAGAAATGTTAAACAGCAGTGAATCTTGCCCAAAATGTAAAAATGCCGAGGAATATGTGTCAGCAATCTCCATCTTCCATTACAAGCAGGCACAAAGCTCGGTTGTCTTCAAAATTCTACCTATTTTACCACAGCCAAACCAAAATAAACAAATGAAAAAGATAACCTGACTATGAAAAGCACAAGTTTGATGTGGATGGTGTTTTCTAAAAATTCTACCATCACTTTAATTGATGTCAATGGAAGTATGACAATATGCTATTATCACAAACTGCATGTCTATTAATAAAACCCATCCACGTACATGTAAAACCTACATACCGTCACCGTTTTCACGAAGGGACAATATCGTAAAAAATCGATAAAAAACTCATTTTGATTTTTTTTGTGGTTTCGATTTAGTTTAACGGTATCTAACAATTCACTAATTTATAGACCTAAAAGTCGTCTAGTTTCTTAATTATGCTAAGATGGTGAAAGACAAAAACCTCAAGAACCTGGAATTGCGTTTTCACTAAGAGCCAAAATCCTTTTTGTGCGTTGAAGACACGGCTGGCACAGCGCCAAATACGAGTACTCCGGCTTTTTGCGTTTTCACGAAGTACCAAAACCTTTGACCTACAATGTTTTACGTGCGCGCCCCAAACGGCCAAAACTTGTTTGTTTTTGTTTTCACGAAGAGCCAATTTGTGTATTGCTCTAACGCGTGTTTTTTTCCCCTGGCACAGCGTAAAAAGTAAGTGCTCCGGCTTTTGCATTTTCACGAACAGTCAAGACCATGTTTTGCACAGTTTTCACGAACAGAAAACTTTCTTAATTGAATAATTACTCATTAATTAAACCGTTATGGACAAAATTGGAAACAGATTTGTATGATTTAGGATCTCTAGTTTCCTGATATGTAAAAATTTCAAAGATTAAATAGCGAAAAGTCTACCAACCAATGATTTCAAAATCAGCATAACTTCAAACGCGGTTTTCTCCAAACATACATTTTTGGCTGCAGGGGACAAATTGTCCCTTCGTGAAAACGGTGACGATACATGTAACCACATAAAACCACATACAGCCGCATCCCTTAGTTTAACAAAAACCACACCATACAACCAACTTGAGAAAACTCCAAACTCAGGGGTGAAGTTATTTTAACAAAAAAAGTTAATAACAAGAAGCCCCCTCGATCTAGGGCAAAAGTGGTCATCCCGGCCAATTTCCTACCTCCCCCCAGGTTGTAGTTAATAAGCAGGACAGTTCTTTTCAGAACTAAGTAGTCTCGCAAAGAATCGACACAGCAAAGTAGATACACACATGGTGTTACTGCAAACTAAATATACATTGATACCTCACCATGCAATGCCTAAAAAATATATAAAAAAGCTCTGATTTTGGGGGTAGTTGTCCACATTCATAAATGATTATTTTGAGTGTGGCAATCGAAATGAGCCAGATAGTTTGTGGGTTTTTCAAATGCTACTTCCTTACTTTCGATGGTACAACAGACTAAAACATTTTTCGAACGGATTTATTTTTTCAAAAAAGTCACAAATCCTGTACTTTGCCTTTAAGAGTCGAGTTAAAAAACTTCCCTGCTTCACACTGAATGACATCACAGTTGAGACTTCCGCCGCTTCATCGCACAAAGAACTTATCCGAGGTCGGTCTATTCATAGCCACACAAAAATAAACAAATATATAAAAAAATGACATGACTATGAAAAGCACAAGTTCAATTTGAACGTGTTTTTTTTCCCCGATCATGACAGGTATCAGGGGACAACCGTGATGGATGGGCATCATCATGCAAGATTTATGGAAATTTAACACCAAGTCAACCATGGCGCGTGATCAAACAGACTTCAAGAACTCAATGCATGGTTGAAGGAACAAAGACATGGAGTTAGCATTTCCGATTATTAATGAAGTTTCAGGAGGTTGGGTAACATGGGATGAGTGGCAATTGGCGACATGGTGTTGGGGATGGATAAGGAGAAAGTTGAGGCAGGATTTTAGCCAAAATCTTGAAATAACGAGCCAAATTTTAAGTAGAACTTAAACAAAAACTCTTTTACTAAATAGACTGCTTAATGCTGATTATATTTTGCTACTATTTCATTATCAGTATGACAAATTTCTTTCCTGTAATTTTATGGATTCTAATCCTTCCAAAAAAGACCTCAGGGCTCAAGGCTTGTAGTTCACAACATTTATTGGACATGAAATCTTTTTACTAGACCAGAATCAACATGAGGAAAAAATATACACAACAAATATTAATAAACTTTTTTTATTTTGTACAAGCACTAAGAGAAGATTTATCTCATTTTTCGTCTCATAGTTAATTATACTTCGATAATAAACAGAATTGAAAGATATTTTATCAAATTCAAAGTCAACTTTTGAACATTATTTTTCTGTTATTAATACACAGTGATTGAAAAACATGAGACTGCTGAACTTGTCCAGTCCTAAGTTTACTGGCCAGATGCTAACTGGCCCTAGGCCTGGCAGTCCAGTGTAGATTTTGAGCCCTGCCCCTTCGTTTATTTTTGAATGAGTGAGTTAATTTTTTCCATCATTAGCTGCGCTACATCATGGTTCCCAGCAGAGGCCCATAGAAATGCAATTGGAAATCAACGACAAAGTACCAGCTAAATATGTGACATACTACACGTACCATGGACATACACGAGTGCAGGTAAACACTGGTTGAGGTTCAACAATTCCTATCCACGGTAATATGTCTCGACAACTATATGAATTATTCATGAGTTCAGGGCGGTGAGACCAAGAAAGAGGGGGGGGGGGCATGCATGGTCGACCTTACCAGATTTTTCTTCTCAGGTCCCTTCCAAAGATGAAGTCTGGGTTTATGGAGGAAGGGAGACTGATGACAAGGTGAGGGGAACAGGGTCGACCCCAAACCCCAACCATAAGGTACGAGCCCCTCAAGCACATCAGGGCAGTTTCATCTCCTCGGCGCCCTCTAGAGTAAATCCTGGATGTGCTACTTAAACCTGGGGCCGATTTCACAAAGAGCTAAAGATTGATCTTAACTGTGTATCAATCTTAATTGCTAGCAAAGTGGGACGTCACAGTATAAATAACTACTTAATAATAATAATAATAGTGGCTTCTTATATAGCGCTCATATCTGTCACTCAGTGACACTCAAGGCGCTTCAACATTGAGTATTTTCCTGCAAGGTATTTGGGGCTTCGTTTGAAGTATGAGACCTACTCCTTTACATAGCACCTTGTAATGGTTTACAAGGTGCTGTGGCACAATATGCAGCCGATCAAACCAGGAACACCGGGGCGAACCCCTTCTCTTTTCGATAAGTGCACTGGGTTCTTTTACGTGCGTTACACAACACACGGGACCAACGGCTTTACGTCCCATCCGAAGGACGAAGCAATCATGGTTAAGTGTCTTGCTTAAGGACACAAGTGTCACAACCGGGACTCGAACCCACACTCTGCTGATCAGAAATACAAGAGCTTGAGTTCGGTGCTCTTAACCGCTCGGCCACGACACGCCCATTTGTACTCATAATTGACAACTAGTCTTAAGATGAATCTTAGAGTTTTGTGAAACCGAGCCCTGGGCCCAATTTCATAGAGCTGCTTAAGCAGAAAAGTAAGCTGAATAACCTTCTGCTAAGCACAAATTTGCAGGAAACCATTCACATGCAGTACATCAGGAATGGTACATTTTAGCTGGTGATCTTATTCTGGTAAGCAAAATTGTTTTGTGCCTAGCTACGTTTTGTGCTGACCACAAAGTTCTGTATTAGTGCCCTGTACAGTGCATGACTTCTATTTGCTATAAGCACTGAATTCCACTGTAAGCACAGAGCCGCGAATTTGGGCCTTGATTGTAACTACATGTACCTATTTAGAATGTACGTGTTATTTTAACCAACTTCATGGCTCTCTTGCCACAAGTGAAAAATCAGCACTCAAGGTAATGGAAAAATATACAATTAACTTTAAAATATTTCATAGGTCAGCAAATTGCTTATAATGTGTGTGCAAAACATCCTGTTAAAAAACATTCTTTGCTTACACAGTTGGAGCTGGAAAGTTTGTGCTAAACAACCCTGTAAGTGAAGAGAGGTGACTGTAAGTGCAGAATACCGTAGTGAAAACGAGCTGTGAGATTGGGCCCTAATACATAAAACTCATTCTTTCTATGAGACTTTTATTAAACAATTTCAATCTTGAAAAGTCAAGATACAGCATTTTTGCATTAACGCTTCAGTTACAAATTTGTTTGTGTTTACTCCATAAGAACGTGGAGAATGTCGGGCTCGGTTGTCATCTGTGTCTGCTGCATACGCACATGTGGACATAGAATATCAATAGTGTGTCACTTCACAGTATGGCTAACCAGATTAGGGAATGGGCAAGCTGAAATTTGCCATACAGCTAAAATGGCAGCACACACACTTTGCCTCAAAACAGATACACACAGACAACTAAAGACTCAGCATTCTCCGCTCTATTTCTATGATTAATTCAGACAAAAAGGTTTGCTCACCTCTGTTCAAATCGGTCTCCTCTTCAAGTTATCTATCCATGATATGTGAACATCCAACAACAGTTTACTTGCGTAGTTTTCCTATCCTGTATCTACTGAAGAAGTTCTCAGGTGAAGATCAAATTACAGTCCTGACAAACTCTCTCCCCATGCTTAGCTCCAACCTCAAACGTTGCCAATTGCCAGGTCAGAGTGGGTCACCAGTAGCTTCCTCTCGTCTTCAAGGTTAACCGTTGGCTGGTCAAAGCTCAGAGTGGGTCACTGGTCACTGCTTACTCTAAGGTTAGTTGCCAGGCCAAAGTTCAGAGTGGGTCACTTTTGGCTTCCTGGTCATGCGAAGACTCGGTTTGTTTCATCGATTGATAAATACTGATTTTGATTTACTTTTGTAGAAAAATATTAAATGCAGAGGAGCGAAGAGCAGATGGACAGATGTTTTTGGTTTTTTTTTTGCTGTTGTTGTAATTTTCATTTTTGTAGATGTACCTGGGCTTCGTTATGACCGACTTTTAAAGCATTAGGCATTGATCCTTTGTTTTCCAATTTGTATATGGAGTTGTGGTTAAATCTCAGAGTCAAGAGGTGACGTGTGGAAACAGGTCTCTGGTTGACAATTAGTTCCGAGCATTTCGTGACACCAGTCAGAGCTGCCACTCTCCTGGGTTGCTCTCATCCCCTGATAGTCCTCAGAAACTGGTCTTATTGAATTGTAATCATGTATTTCTCGGAAAATAATCTGAGATTTTGGTTTTGATTTGAGTTGGAGGTTGGGGATTTAGAGCTTCCCAAGATACGCAATCAGGAACATTAGCGAAGATCCGCCAGTCGTCAGTCAAAACCCTTCGGATTTAACAAATCAGATTTATGGAATAGCCATGTGATCGTCGAGCGTATGCATACGCACACAAAACGGTCTAAAGATATCCCATCAGCAACCAATTGTATTTGTTTCTAATCACAACCAATAGTTTAGTCTGAGTTCATTCCGCTGGCAAAGAAAGGAGGAGGGGGGGGGGGGGGGAGAAAGGGAGATCAGGACTTGTCTCTCGAGTCTTCTTACATGATGAGTTGTTTCCAGGCCTGGCGATGATGTTGTTGAGACTGTCTGAAGACATGGATGTAGGAGCCATGTTCTAATCCTTATGGGGGATTATATGACCAATGAACGCTGTGTTCCACTGTTCAGACATTCTGTAATTTTCATTCCCCCTGTGGGGAGTTACGACCCACAGACTAAGTAATGTGCCACTTTACATCCAGGAGCATGTGACCATGATGAGCCATTTTGGAATCCTACTGATGGTGAGGCGACTACATGTAGGTTACCCCGGGAGATACTTAGTGGCGTTACCCTAAACGTAGGTAGGAAATCATGCTGAGTTATTCCTTGACTTTGCATAGGAGACGCTTTGGTCGATTTTGCCAGATGAGACAGTCTTCTTCGATTGATAGATGCACCTGTAGGACAAAGACCTGCAGATGAACAAAACAACATCCAGTAACATTACCAATGATTTGTAAGGGATGCTATATGGAATTGATTGCCATGGTTTATTTATGTATATTCTAATAGTAATAAACCACAAGGGAAACTGACAAATTGAACAAAGAAAAAGTGACGAGAGCGTGATCCGAGACGAAAAAATGCTGAAAGTGCTCAGAATGCTCTGAGATTAATTCTGTACTAAGAAACATGGGTTTTCTGAAGCTACTGGCTCTATCTAAGTGTGATCGGAGACAACAGTTTTCAAACTCCTCAGAATGCGCTTATATTAAATCTGTACAAAAGAACATGTGTGTTCTGAAGCTATTGGTTCTATCTCAGCGTGATCGCAGATGAAACATTTTCAAACTCCTTAGAGAATGCTCTGATTGACTTAGACTTGAAACTGCTACCTCCGGTTTCATGTGCCGGCCCTCTACCAACTGAGCTATCTAGCCCTAATGTTGGCGGTCTCCCTATTCTGTCAATATCTTTGTTCAGGGGAGCCAGTTAGAAGCCATTCAACCTATAACTGCCGTATACAAGGTAGCCAAAGGAAAACTGACTGGGTACTTTTTAATAAGTTGAACAAAGCAAAATTGACGAGAGCGGGACTTGCACCTGCTACCACCAATTTCACGTGCCAGCCATCTACCAGCTGAGTTAGGGATCTCACTCAAGTGGTGTACATTGGGGAATTATTGTTCTAGTAGTCAATATTATTTATTTTATTTCATTCAACATCCAACAGCGCAAGCGCCAATTAAACCATGGATAAAATAAATTTAAAGCACAAAAACAAATAAAAAGCACACACAATGGTACAAGAAAAAATTACAAATTAAAACAGGACAAACAAATTAGAACTACACATTAGAACTATATCTCTAATGATTGTCCCTTAAAAAAATATCAACCATCCCTTTCACAAGTACATAATTACTGAGGCATGTCATGGTTGAGCAGTCTAATGCATTCAGTTCTGATGGCCTGAATCATCCAAGTCTGGGTTCAAATCCAGGTCATGACACTTGTGTTTTACAGCAAGACACTTAACCATGAAAACCCAGGTGTAATTACACATGGAGAAACAGCAAGGGCTGAGATGGTATTGTGTTGGATTGGAGCCTTACAGGGCTAACATTAAGCAGCTTGAGGTAGTATACTCCCCACAGAGTTGAGAAAGTTTGTGGATTGGTTGAAGTATGCCTGATGAACAGGGATAATTCTGTTGTAAAAGCGCCTCGATCCAGCTGCTTTGTTATGTGTGGTTTATGAAAAACCCATTCTTATGATATTGTTTTTAAATTCAATAGCACGGTTTTTAAAACATCAGTTTCTATACCCCATGTCCGTTTCCCAGTAAAATAAAGAGTCTGAATTTAATCAAACGGCCATAAAAAGAAAATATTATCATATTACTTCAAGGGATTAAAATAGCATTATCAACCGACTGGATCAATACAAAAAGACAATAAAACAAACTTCAAAACTTGATGTCAAAGAATAAAAATAAAATAGATTCTTGCAATTAGTTTTTTCAGCCATAATGTCACTGACCAGGCTTGTACAAAACACCACAAAGGGATCCACTTTCCTTGACAAAACCCGGAAATTTGATGTAATTCCATCTCAAAGTCGGCTGAATCTGTCTTTGTTGTGGAATATAAAAATCGGTGGGGGGTGGAGGGGATCGTTCAGTTAAATTCAAGCGAGTACAATGTTGTGGAGATGATCAAACTGATTTTCTGAAGGTTTTTGTCCTCCAATCTCCGGTGATAACATGATTATGTTTGTGTCAGCGCTTAGCCTTCAACTTTCACTCCTGCCAGAGAGATCAGGTAAATTTTCAAATTGCACTAAAAAGGAAGCACCTCATTGGAATTCAAAACAGGAGGCTATCGTTGGCAATTGTCAAAGACCAGTATCCGTACTTTCAGGCGACCCAACATATACATGAAATAACAAAAGCTATTCAACGCAATGCGATTAAATATATTTATAGAGTGCTCTTATCTCACCAAAGACAGTTACATGTCGCTGAACAGTGTCTACAAAATTTACCAGAGAAAAAAACTTTATCATGTTGGTCCTTGTTCAAATAGATGAGGTTTCAGAGCTTTCTTAAAGGCAAAGTGTCACTTTGGTTTTTTTGACAGTTCGATTGTTTTAATCCTATATAAATGTAGGTATTAAACAATAAAACTAACTTGTGAAAGTTTCATTTCAAAAGGTGGAAGCGTTTTTGAGCACCGGCCAATAATCTGAAGGTCACAGGTTTTAGTCCCGCTCTGTAGTCAAATCTTTTTTGTTCAACCCATTTTTTTTTACATTTACCCAGTTTCCCTTGTTTTCATTACTTGATGTTTATTTTATTTACTTGTAAAGGTGCAGAACAAGAAAACAAATGATCAAATAAAATCAGAGCGACATTGTCTATACATGAATGAAATACCCAGTCTGCATACTCAATTGGACTGAACGTATAAATTAAACATAAAGTTGTTCCGATTGCCTTTAACCGCATCGTGCTGATGCACTGCAAATGTTCAGACGCTGACCTACTTTGATTTGCCGGGCTGTGAAAATCAGTACTTTACCAGAACAATAAATTATACATGGCGCATTAGATCAATGTTTGGGATTCACCGGTGTACATTATTCTCCTCTCACCAATGGGAATATTTGATGAGAGACAGACATGCAAGTCTACTATGGGACATGTGTTTGGTTACAACACATTAAAGGTATCAGACAGGATTGGTAGAGCTGACAAAATAGTCGCAGACGGTGTTCATGTTTTGTGTGATCAACCATACATGAAATAACAAACCTGTGTAAATTTGGGCCAACTCAGTTGCGTGAGTCAGGAGAAAATAGTAAAAAAACATTCACTATTTTCAGCAAGTAAATACATTGTCCTTATTTGTGGTTGTAACCACCGAAATCAGCTGTTGCGCTATTTTAGGCTTTCAGATACAGTTTGCTTGAATATGACTTCATTTCAGAGGGAAATATTTCACAGAAAAATGGTTCTAGTATGAACTTCATAATCAGTAAACTTTCAGACAAAAATTAAACAATGATGTTTCTATCCTTACCAACCCTGAGTAATAACTTTAATGATGTATTGCAACACCCAACGATGACGTAGGACTAATTCTCTATCAAGCTGTTGTGCAGAAACAATAATACAGGGAATAAAAGAATAGTGACGAGGTCTGAAACGGCCATTTAACACCAGCAGGGTCATGGCCATGTAATAAAGGAATAAGGAGAGGCCAAGGTCCTTTGCCTGTATGGCCACAACCCTGCAAGGTCACTTCTCTCTTATTCCATTCATAAATGCCTTTTTAAAAATAAAGTATAATAGTCAGGCCTCGAAATAACCCACGGCACCCACAGCAATTGCCGTGGTGCCCTGGGCCCAATTTCATAGCGCTGCTTAACGGTAAGCAAATTTTCGTGCTTACTGTAGCAGACAAATTTGCTAAGGCGTAAGCGTATTTCACAGGTTAGCAAGAAAAGTAAGCGGCCATCTTGCACGTTCACCATGGATTTGCATTGTGACGTCAATCATTTTCATGCAGTAAGCACCAGAAGGTTAGCATGCCTTTTCGTGTGCTTACGGTTAGCAGCGCTATGAAATGGAAATGGAAACCGTGCAGTCAAGCACAAAATTGGCCGTTAAGCAGCTCTATGAAATTGGGCCCTGTGCTTTTGATGTGGTGCCCTTTGCAAAGTTCCAACAAGTTCCGATGTGGCGTGTCGTGGCCGAGCAGTTTAGTTCATCGATTGGGAAGGTAGTGCACTGTGCTCTGCCAACCAGGCTCCTAGTGGATGATACCCTTGCCTACATCCTTACGGACTGTGAAGGGGGTAACCCTGTTTCAGCCCCAGGAGTAGGTGGCAATGTGCCCCTGGTGACAGTTGATCTGGGTCGACAGCCCAAATCAGTTAAGTGTAGCCCTCATCTTGAAGTGGCCATCCGGCCTTGTGAGTTGGGCGATATCTCATAAAAAAAACATCAGTTTCCCTTGTGGTTTATTACTTGATATAAACAAAACATTAAATAACCACAAATTTACATTTTCCTCATAGAGTGCCCCTAACCAGAGGAAAATTGCCATGCCTCTTCAAGAGCAAAGTTCAAGGCCTGTAATAGTGTAGAAAAATCTGTACAATTTTTCTGTTTTGTAAATTTTCAATTCCTGTCACGCCCTCGTGATTTATTTCGCGAAGAGTTAAGTTCCCTGCAATGCTCAATGATTGTGCGTACGTGCGCGTAGTAATAGATGTTACATGGAATACCAGTATGTATTGATTGCGTTACGTCTAAGTAAGCACCTGTGTAAGGTTGTACCTTGTTTTTTGGCATGGACTCATGTGATCTCCTCTCGACCAATCAGAATGGATAAAATGTCTGGGGTATTAATGAATGGACAATAATAATAATACGCATTTTTTTCACAGCACTTTATCACACCCAAGGGCGTCTCAAAGCACTCAATATTTTTTTAACTAGATGAGAAGCTACTGTATGTTCAAATTATAAGACTCGTTTATTTACATAAACCCCATATAACGGTTTACAAGGTGCTGTTGCGCAATCTGCAGCCAACCATACCAGAAAAAAACACACCATGCATTACACGACACACAGAATCTACAGCTTCACATCCCATCTGAGAGAGGAGGCAATAATGGTGAAAGTGTCTTGCAAAAAGACAAAAGTGCCACGACTGGAACTCGAACCCTCACACTGCTAATCAGAAACACCAAAGCTTGAGTCCGGTGCTCTTTATCACTTTATCATAGATGTCATATTACAGACCTTGTAGATTTTTTTGCCTGCACTATGATCGAGTTTCTCACCCCCTCAGAGTGTTCAACCCCTATCCCACCATGTTCTAATGCTAAGACTGCAGGGCTTGCAATAGTGGTGTGTTGTGGCCGAGTGGTATAGTTCACCGGACCCAAGCTCTGGTGTTGTCAGCAGCAGAGTGTGGGTTCGAGTCCCGGTCATGACACTTGTGCCCTTGAGTAAGGCACTCAACTATAATTGCTTCATAAAAAGTTGGGGAAGGTCGTGCATTCTGCTCTACCAGCCAGGCTCCTAGCAGATGGTACCCATGCCTACATTCTTACAGACTATGAAGGGGTCACCCTGTTTCAGCCCCAGGAGTAGGTGGCAATGTGCCCCTGGTGACAATGTGCCCCTTTTGACAGCTGATTTGGGTTGACAGCCCAAATCAGTTAAGTATAGCCCTCACCTTGGAGTGGCCGCCTGGCCTTAAGATGTTAGGCGATATCTAAAAGAAACTCCCCCCCCCCCCCAATATTTATTTATGTTTTTTAAAGGTTGTGGGTTCGAATCCGTCCAAGCTCACTGTTGATTTCACAATGACTAGAATAAGTATTGTCGTCTAGTTACTGAATCACAATTCATTGATTTGTGCAATTCAGATGTTAAACCAATGTGAGAGAGAGAGATTGGCTGTTGCCAGCTTGGTGTTTACATCCCCTTGTGGGAGTTTTGCCGAGTTCCCTTGTTGGGAAGATATTATCCCTGGTTCAGAGATGACCTTTTACCAGCAGTATTATAGCACTTTAAATTGGCTCCATTACTTCGCAGACATGGATATCCGAATGCATGCTGCTTTCGTACTACCAGAGAAAATTGTAAGCATTCTTGTAAGCTTGTTAGGCAAATGCCACCCAGGTTAATCAGGAACTTTGGCTTGGTGGCCTTTCCATGTGTAGGATTGATTTACAATTTATGTGGTGAGATGAGAAGACTCCTATCTGTACTCATTCGCGCATCTTAAAGGTGCAGTATGAAACAACCTAGAAAACTACATTTGTGGTAATGCCGTGTTCATCTTAAAGTGACAGTATGACATAACCAAGAAACTAAGTTTGTGGTAACGCCATGTTCATCTCAAAATGACAGTTTGACACAATTTAGAAACCAAGTTTGTTGTAACACCATCTTCATCTGAATAATAATAATAATAATAACTTGTTTTTATATAGCGCTTTCTACAGGCGCCTCAAAGCACTTTTTCATTATTTATTACAGGTTTTTGAAGCCATTGAAATATGAGAACCATTTATGTAACACCTTGTAAGGATTTACAAGGTGCTGCGGCGCATTCAGCTGCCACTGCCAGAAACACCGGGGCAAGCCCCTTCTCTTTGCGATAAGTGTCACTGGGTTCTTTTACGTGCATTACACAACACATGGACAAAGCAATAATCATTGGTTAAATGTCTTGACCGGGAGTCGAACCCACACCCCGCCAATCAGAAACACCGGAGTCTGAGTTTGGTGCTCTTATCTGCTCGGCCACGACACGCCACAAAGATACAGTATGAAACAACCTGCAAACTAAGTTGTGGTACGCCGAGTACATCCTAAAGGTATAGTATGAAACAGCCTTGAAACCAAGCTTGTGGTAACACCATGTTCATCTTAAAGTGACAGTCTTAAATAACCTAAAAACCAAGTTTGTGGTAACGAGAGTCTACTGTAGTATGAAACAGCCTTGAAACCAAGCTTGTGGTAACACCATATTCATCTTAAAGTGACAGTCTTAAATAACCTAAAAACCAAGTTTGTGGTAACGAGAGTCTACTGTAGTATGAAACAGCCTTGAAACCAAGCTTGTGGTAACACCATATTCATCTTAAAGTGACAGTCTTAAATAACCTAAAAACCAAGTTTGTGGTAACGAGAGTCTACTGTAGTATGAAACAGCCTTGAAACCAAGCTTGTGGTAACACCATGTTCATCTTAAAGTGACAGTCTTAAATAACCTAAAAACCAAGTTTGTGGTAACGAGAGTCTACTGTAGTATGAAACAGCCTTGAAACCAAGCTTGTGGTAACACCATGTTCATCTTAAAGTGACAGTCTTAAATAACCTAAAAACCAAGTTTGTGGTAACGAGAGTCTACTGTAGTATGAAACAGCCTTGAAACCAAGCTTGTGGTAACACCATGTTCATCTTAAAGTGACAGTCTTAAATAATCTAAAAACCAAGTTTGTGGTAACGAGAGTCTACTGTAGTATGAAACAGCCTTGAAACCAAGCTTGTGGTAACACCATGTTCATCTTAAAGTGACAGTCATAAATAACCTAAAAACCAAGTTTGTGGTAACGAGAGTCTACTGTAGTATGAAACAGCCTTGAAACCAAGCTTGTGGTAACACCATGTTCATTTTAAAGTGACAGTCTTAAATAACCTAAAAACCAAGTTTGTGTAACACCATGTTTATCTTAAGGGTACAGTATGAAACAACCTAGAAACCAGGTTTGTGGCAATGCTGTGTACATCTTGAAGGTAAAAATGATATTCTTGAGAAAAAAAAATTGTTTCAAGAAAACTTTTCTTGAGTCACTCATAGAGAAATTTTCTAGGGAGTGAGATAAGATTATGTTTTGCAGTGTAAGGTCATAGATTGGTAAATACTCCAAAAATTATTGACCATAAAAACTTAAGAAGCTTTGCAGCTGTTGGTAGTATAAACTATTTTGAGAAAGGATTCCTTACGAAGTACATTGTACTCCTTCGATTTATATAATTTCATTTATGCCTCTAGGTAATTCTTAGCTGCTTTTGTATTTCATTCTTGTGTATTTTGTATTGTATGTACCCAAGGCTCAATTTAACAAAGAGCTAAGATTGATCCTAACTGCGAATCAATCGTAATTGCTAAGCAAAGTGTGATGTCACAATACAAATCACTATGGTGATACTGACAACTCATCTTAAGGTAAATGTTAGTGCTTTGTAAAATTGAGCCCAGGGCCGCCAGGGAGAATAGTTCATTGAAAACCGTTGGGGCTACTCTTGTTAAATGAAACAAAATACTTGTTTTGTGTTAATAATAATAAAATAAACTGATCTAGTGTTGCATCAAAAGAGTTGCTTACTGAAATGGCATTACATTTCAGCCTGAGTTGCCCATCTTGTGCATGTTGCACTATACAATCTTTAATCAGATGCAATGAAGGGAACAATCTATGTAGTGTCTTGGCAGACTGACATAGAGTCTAGAAAATTTAAGAAGGTTCCAGGTGAATGGGTCCGTTGAACAGTGTCAGCAGTGGCAAAGGTTGTGGGTTCGAATCCCACCCAGGAAATAATATTTTTTACATTATTGATACACGTCAGTGTTGGGTAAAACACAAACAATATATTTAATTCCTGATGAAAATTTCATTAACATCAATTGAAATTGTTGCGATACGCACTGCGTAAGGACTCAAACTGCCTCTAGCTACCAGGCAAGCTCAGTCGTCTAGTGGTAAGACATCTGCTCTAATATGGCAAGGGTTGTAGGTTCGAATCCCGACCAAGTAATATACCTGCAGATTCTTTTTGTCACAGGACTCTGAAAAGTTCTGAGATACACTGCTTAATTCACATCAGTGTGCGGGTAAAACGCAAGCAATATTCTTTAACCCTGATGCAAATTCAACATCTATTAAAACCATTGCGAAACCTGCTGCTAAACTATAGGATTTGAACTCCCTCTACCTAGCAACTGGGCAAGCTCAGTGGTAAAGTAGTAGAACGTCTGCTCTAGAACGGCAAAGGTCATGGGTTCGAATCCCACTAAAGTAATATGTCTGTGGATTTTAAAACACTTTAAAACAATTTTTCTGCTGTCTTGTGCCTTAATCTTTTTTAAACAGTATTTTGATCCCTAACAAAAGGCTGGCAATACCAGTGAACGATACTTATAATATCTATTCTCTTATAAAATGTAATCGTGTAACTTTTAAACCATTTTTCTTCTAATTTTTGTTTTTTTACCTAGCTCTATTTTTGCACATAGCACTTTGTGGCTGTTTTGTGGCAATACAGCGCTTTATAAATTGCTCCTTATTATTATTATACAGTGCTTAACACACAACGGCGATTGGTAAAACAATGGTCAATTTTAACATCTATTAAAACGACAGCATCGTTTGAAAACTTTTTATGCAAATGAGAAGAAGACATCGCTCAATTAGATTGTTGTTTTTCTGGAGAAAAGGTATGCAAAGATATGGGAGTCAGCGACTAGTTACACAGAGGCTCCTCAAAATCAATGCAAGGTGTCTGCCGCCTGGCAACCTACGTCAGCGCGTAGACATATCTATAATGTAGCCGTGGGCTTGTTGAAGGACGGCCTGAACGGGAGGATGGACATCATGTAATTCAAACATCATCATCCTATCGGATGTGACTACTAATGTGCCTGTATCCTTAGGCAACCCACTGCCGATGAGCCTCAGTGATTCTACCATGTGTTATAAACACAATGAGGAGATGTCATGCACAATTTAATGTGCCCATCTTACATATTCATAACCTTGAGCATGATGCCGCCATTTTTTTTCTTTCTTCTTTCTCTTCTGTACAAGTATACTTTGAGCACATTTGGGCTGTCATGGCCCAGGGGTTTAGAGCATCGAATCCAAGTTCTGGTGGTTAAGTCATCGGGGTTTGGGTTCGAATCCCCGTCATGACATTTGCCTCATTGAGCAAGATGCTTTATAACTTCTCTTCACCAGGGGTGTATCAATGGGTACCTGCGAGGGTAGAGGATGATATTGTGTTTGAAAAAGCCTTCGGAGCACCACGGCAGCCCGAGGTTGTATACTCCCGAGGAAGCTGAGAAAGATTACAGGAATGTTAATGGCCCAATGACCAGGGTACTAATGTAAAGCGCATTGATACGTTATTGTAAAATGCGCTATATACGAACTAGTTATTATTTATCAAAGATAATATGTGTCGAAGGCACAAGATGAGGAACTCAGGCTGAGCTGTGCACTGGACGCCATTTCAGCAAGCAACTCTTTTGATGCAATAATAGATCAGTGCAGACAATGACCATTGCTATCAATGAATTAACTTTTTGCTTGTTAAAATGGCGCCCATGACTATTTCGTGTGCCAACAATAGATGGAGTCTACATCTTGCCCCCTCGGTGCTCTATAATCTTTGGGCTTGATTGAGTTATAGTCTGGTCCCTTCTCATGTCAAGCAACAGCACTTATGTCTACTGCAAAGATATAAAGGGTATATGACAAAGATGGCCACAGTGGTGTTATGGTCTATTTTTTCTCATGTAATGCAACAGCACTTAGGCCTATGTCAACTACAAAGATATAAAGGGTATATAATTTTTCACATATGTATTAGCAGGGACAGTCACAAACAATACAAATATTACATGGTATTTTTAGCAATGGAACCTATTTTGGCTAAGCAAAAGTTAACAGAAAACTTGCCAGAAACAGTGGTGTGTCATGGCCGAGCATGGGTGGGACATTAGGCTGTAGGTCCTGTGTACTAGGGTTGGTAATGCACGTAAAAGAACCCAAAACACATATCGTGGAAGAGTAGGGATTAATAGGTTTCCTTAGGCATGCAAGCTACAATAATGAAGTTTACTCATGAGGAAATTTTGGTTTCATTACCAGAACAAAAAATAATAATAGTTATAGTATACATAGCATCATATTTTGGCTGGTAACCTATTTCTGCAGAGCAAAAATTAGCCGGGAACCAGTCACAACCAATAATATACATTACATGGTATTTAGGCTAAGCAAAGTTTTGTTCTTGAGCTAAGCAATTTCGTGTTCTTATTAGCTTTATGAAATTGAGACCAGAAAACAGGGGGTGTTGAAATTTGCTGGACAGACAAAAACTAGGTGTCCAAACCGTTCACTCCACTTTTCAAAAGAAAAAAAAAGAAAAATGGGTTGTGTTAATAGGTGCCCCCTCCTCGTCCCCCCTCCCCCCAAAAAACTAAATAAATTAACCATTCAATCAAAATAAATAAATAAAAACAAACCATGATACCCCTCTAGCTACCTAGTACTCAAAAGGTTGATCAAATAAGACATTTATTTTGTAGGCATCAATCATTAAATCAATCGCTAAATTGATAGGACGCCAATCCAATGGTCGTTGCTCATAGCGCAGTACAGTAAGCTCTCGATAACAGGTAGGTTTTCAGTCAAGTTTTGAAGACGGGTTCTGAGAGAGACTGGTTGATGTTGTCAAGAAGATTATTCTAGATCCCAGGTGCAACGGAAAAAAAAAACCCAGAACAATGCCCCCTAGAAAAAATAGGGCAGCCACTTGTGCCCCCTAAAATGTTACCCTAGTTTCAGCTCGGAATTAAAATAACAACAAAAGAAAGTAGCACCACACAAACAAATAGAACAAAACTCAATACATTGCTTCTTTATGCGTGTAGGATTTATGCTGTAGGATTTCAGACTATTCTTGAATATATGCTAATTGAATTTGAAAGTTTCACAGTTTCAGGTAAGGAGTTCCGAAGCCTCGGTCAAGCTCGCGCAAGGACCAATGGTTAACTAGGGGTTGCTTAGTGACATACGTAGGGCATGCGTACAGAAGTTGAAGTGCTAACGACTCTACTACTCTAGTCATGTCATGTCAACACTATCAGCGGCTCAACGTACATTGCCATTTCTGATAACTGGTCCACTCTACACTGTGCTATGAAAACGGCTATTGATAACCAGTGATGATACAACCATGCACGGTAGGCAGGTTCTAAATAGTCGACTAGCGTAGCTCAATCATTGTCGACTAGACAGAGTTCGGGCTAACTTAGTCGAACTATGTTTAATGATAGTTCTTGCGTGAACTTGGCCCTTGGTGCTTGATCTGAAACCTCTCTCCCACCCTGGATGATTCCCGTATTTTTCCGGAAGGAGTTTTTGTTGTGAAGACCATATGCCACGATGCCCTGGGGCATAGAACTGAATAAGAATACTTAAATATGCTAGGGCGTCACCTTGTAAAATCTTTGAAAATAATGAGGCACAGTTTATATTTAACTCCATGTTAACGTCAGGAAAAAACATAGAATTTAAGGCAAAAATATTTCAAGGGAAGTTTTCCCACCATAACCAAGTTGTGTGTAAATCTGTGAACATTTTCTACTTTCAATCTTACCAATGTCATGCACATCTTTTAATGTCAAACATTATTATTATTATTTAAAGGTAGGGTCATACTTAATGACCTCGAAAAGAAATTGTTCCATTTTTTTCTGAAAGCCCACTTGTTATAAAAATGGTCATGGTTAAGCATCCTGTGAAATTATTTCGTCTGAAATGCCCCTCCTGCTTAGAAATCAAAGTATGTTGAAAAAAAAGAAATCTCCAAAGATCGCCCATAGACGACTTGTTGAAATTTCAATGGTGTCCGAACACTGCCCTCAATACGGCCAGAGACGCTGTTGGTACCCGTTATACGTGGATGGATTCGACGTTCTTGGCGAAAATACCAGGACAGTTATTCCTCTTTCTCAAAGTAGACATCATGTGTCCAACTGAAACTTTCACAGGTGACTGACTGTATCTTTCTTAACAATTTTGCTTATAAATCAGCATTACCGTGACAAAAACCAGCTGATGACCCGACCTTTAATAGTGTTAGTATTGAATAGGCATGAATTGGAATAAAGAATGCATGCACAACTGACACAAGTACGCATTAACGTCATCGTCACAACTAACCAACATAATCTTATCTTTAATCTCAAACATAATGAACTTGTGTCCTGCATTTAATACTCCATCCACGCTGCACTCCACATACCGCACAGCCTAAGACACATGCTCTGGCAAGTTGAAGAGCAACTGACAAGCCCAACGTCTCGTACATGTGGCCAAGCCGGCGCACGGCTGTGAATATATTTTGAAAGCAAGCAGCGGTTGACACTGTGAATGGTAATACGTTGGCACATGGAGGCCCTATGGGGGATGCAGCACTGCATCGCATCATGCTAATTCACATCAGGAAAGCACACATCAGATGGCTAGCGAGACTGCTGTGGTCAGTGTGTGCGGTTTGTTTCAATTTATATCAATACAGGCCTAGAATTTCAGCTTTGAGCGGGCAAGGCCAGTTTCATTTTCCAAAGGACACTTCCATTAGAAAATCTTAAAGTCTAGGCCTATGGGAAGCTTTTTTGAAGGGGCACCAAGGCCAAGACTAGGGGCAGCAGAGGCCATGGCCTCCGTGGCCTCCGTGTAATTCCAGGCCTGTCTAAATCATTGTTTTTCATTTCAAATATCAAGTAATGAACTACATGGGAAACTGACTGGATAAATAATTTTGGATTGAACAAAGACAAATTGACTACAGCTTCTTAAGTTCTGATTGGCACTCCCAGCAAAGATATTGACAAAATAGAGAGACTGCCAACATAGGGCTAGAAAACCTCAATGTTATAAAGATGGTAATGCCCATTTGTGAATGCTGCGGGCAATGTTGAGGTTGGTACCCACTGCCACCTCGCTAAACTTCAATTGATTCAGGGTTCTTGATGAAAATACCATGACAGTTTTGAGCTGTTTTCTGAACAAGCAGATACATGGGGTGTCATGTGGCCGAGTGGTTTAGAGCATCGAATTCAAGTTTTGATGGTTAAGTCATCGGGGTGTGGGTTCGAATCCCGGTCATGACACTTGTGTCCTTGAGCAAGATACTTTACTATATTTGCTTCTCTTCACCCAGGGGTATAAATGGGTACCTGCGAGGGTAGAGGTTGATATTGTGTTTGAAAAAGCCTTCAGAGCGCCACGGCACAGCTGCGCAATACCGGAATTAATGAGCATCTATGTTATGGTACCAGTGCTTTTACATTTTATAAATTTTATTGTTCTAACCTGACGAAGTCAAACAATACAGTAAACCAGACTGTACAGTAAAGAAAATCACGAAGTTTGTATACGATCAAGACGATGGTCATTAAACAATCATATCACAAACTGTTTGCTTTGGGATTTTTTTATTTGTTTGTTTTTTCGGAAGTTTGCCCCAAGCAAGGCTAAATAAAAGCCACTGTAGGCAACGATAAAACATGTTTTACAACTTTGCATGAGGACAATTAATAAAAACATTGTTCAAAGATACTTTTGCAATAATGGCATACACTTGCATTTGTGCACTTAATAAAAATTATGTGTGTTTTTTGTTTCTGTATAAATACAATTGATTGATGTTTAACTATTTTACCACTCAGTGAAAATGCAAAAGTCGTTACAGTGTTTTATTCATACATGGTGTCAAATGAGTTTTTGAAAAATACTTCTTTCTTTGTTATCTAATGTACTTCTTGTTTATTTATTTACTTTTTGGGCGGGAGAGGGGAGGGGCCGCTCAACTTACTACTCGACTTATTTTCATATGTTTATCTCTTAACATTGTAACTTTGGAATTGTAAACTGCAATTTGCTATGTTTCAGCAAACATTATTACATTGGAAATATCTACAGAGCATCACTTGGTTTCTTAGAAAAAGGAAATACGTTGTTTGTTCGACTCATAGATTGTACTCGACGCTTTTACTCTTATACGGCAGTATACGCTTATATAACTTCTGACTAGTGCCTGAACAAAGATATCGACAAAATGGAGAAGACTTCTGACTGGTGCCCAAAACAAAGATATTGACAACATGGGGAGACTATCACCAACATAGAGCTAGATGGCTCAGTTGGTGGACCATCGGGCATGTAAACCGGGAGGTCAAGGTTCAAATTCCCTTCTAGTCAATATTTCATTAGTTTGCCCCAACATTGGTTTACCCCTTCAGTATTGTGGTTTAATACATTATATTCTTATGTGTACATAAAACCTGTCTTACATGTTTCTCTTTGTTCCAGTGTCTTGAGTGCCTTAATGGTAGTTGCATGCGCTATATCAGACTCCCTAAGTATTATTATTATACACTTTAAAAAAAATTAATTTAAACTGTGAGGCCCCTTATGATCAGCTTTCCTAGATGGCTTACCCTTAATAAATATGGTTATAAACGAATTAATTGATTAATTAATTAGTTTTACAAGTTCCTGTCAAACATTTGCTCAGCAGTATGTAAGTTGTTATGCCCTTATAAAAATATTGCGCCTGGGGTCTACTCAAAAAGAAAAAAGAAGAGAAAAAAAAACCCCAAGTAGTTGAACAGAGCTGACGACATGTCATTCCTCGCACTGGGCCAAAGCATCACGCTTGCCTGGTTTCTCTCATCAAATATTTGTGTTGAACAGCGTATTATCATCCCCATAACACCGTCCCCCGGGTACCAGGGAATCCACAAGGAATCGTCGTATCGTAATGCATATTATGAGGCACTTGACTCGAACAATTTGGACCAACAATTAAAGGGTGTGTACATTGGTCAGATTGAAAAGATAAATCCTCACAGATTTGCACATAACTAAAATGGTATAAAGATGGTCATGGTGGAAATATTTCCTTGAAATATTTTTGCTTGAAAAGCTATAGTTTTTGAGAAATGATTAGAAACATAAGAAGTTTTGATCTTGGGAGTTCAAAGCCTGATGTTTGAAAACAGTGATAATATAAAAGGAGCTTTTTCACTCATTTTCTTGTGACTCCTATGACAGATTGAGCTTAACCTTTCAAAGGTTTGTTATTTCATACATGATGAACGCGCCTAATATGAAGTGACCTGTTTTCTTCACAGCTCCCCAAAAAGCGTTTTTTGAGAAAATCACAATTTTTCAAACTGCTGTTTTGGACTCTGTTTACTATTATTATTTATTTCTTTTAAGACAAAAAATAAAGCTGAACACTTTATTCGCACAGAACTGTCAATGTGTTTTTATTCCTGCAACTATTTTAATTAGTAAATCATTCCTAAACACATACGTCACCTTCGTGAAAATTAAAATAATTAAGTTTTTGTCCGGAGATCGCGTACAACAAAATGCATATTGAGACAAAATGGAAAATCTAGTGATACGTCGTTTTTACTTACTAGTGTACTATGTACTTGGTCTTCATTTAGGGGACTTTAAAGGTTTTTTTTTTTTTGGTCGTTTATACTTTGATTACTTTTTAAAGGTTTTTTTAAATTGATGAGAAGTAGCTCAGAGACCAATTTTTTTCCATTTGGTTATAACTCTCAATGTAGGCCTATATTTAACTGTCAAATTTTAATTGTTTTAGAACTTGTGCTCTTAAGTTTCAAGCTAAGGCAAGCAAGTTTGAAACTTGCAATATGTGACCTACAAACTTGAATTGGGCCGTGAAATTTGTGCGCTACGCACAATCAGTGTGTTTATATCGCATGTTTAAACATGGCCAGGTCCTCTGCTCTCGACCAATCAGAATGGATTAACTGTCCCAGGTATATTTATGAATACTTAATTGAAGTCAGTGGGCAGGAAGACCAAATTTGGTTCAAAGGAAAAAAATTCAATAATAAATGCAGTTCAGCTTTCTAACTGCAATATTTATGTATCTATTTTAATCAATACAAAAATACTAACTCAATTTTACACACTCGCTTATAAATTTCCGTCAGGCAAACTTACTTTAATTCCTTCTGCCACAAGAACTGACCTATATTCATTCAACTAAAACAGTCATAATAAAAACCACCTTGTGATTTAGAGTACCTTATGTTTCCCATGTTAACGTTTTTAATCTTTGAAATTCTAAACAAAAACAATTTCTGTTTTCTAAAAGTCAGCCATGTCTGTCGAATTGCTATATTTATACAGAAATGCAGTCTCCAAAGCGTTAAAGTTGCATGGTCTGTTTTTCTCCGAAAAACAATTTTTCTCTGACGCAAGTGGATTTAACATTCTTGATGAAAATACTGTGACAGTTTTTTTGCTGTTTTCTCAACAAGTAGGCAATGCCCCTGTTGATTAGAATTCAATAAAAACATCTGAATCTGAGACACGTCTCGTGCATGAATCGTTTCTCAGATTTCTGAGGGTTGGTGTCCATTCTCAAGTGCTGCGGCCAGAGATGCGGTTGGTACCTGCTGTCACCTCACTAAACATGAATTGATTCGACATTCATGTGAAAATACAGTGAAAATGTTTGCTGATTTCTCAGCGAATAGACACTGTATTCAGCTGAAACTTTCACAGGTGACTTTTATTATATCTTTTTTGATAATCTTGCCTAGTAATCAGCATTACGTCGACAAAAAACAAGCGATGACCCTACCCTTAACAATGAAATCTAACAAATTTGTAGAAAGTTGATTATTAGCAATTTTTAAAATACTTGGTAAATTGAGTTTTGTGATGCATTGTCTTCCGCAAAATCTTTGCCTGGATAATTTAATCATGATATATTTTTTAAATGTAAAGTTAGTAAAGATTTAAGGGGTCATTCAGAATAACCGATGTTTAATAATTTTGACCTTTATTCAAATTCATTTTGACGCACCCACCCACCCCAAATTTTTAAATTATTGACAGACTATTTAAATACACTGAAGAACAAAGTAATGCCTCAAATGAAGCAGATAGTTTAGATCAATGTTCTCCCAGCTCAGGAGTTTTCAATGGCTTTTCTTGGCTTCCATCATGCCACTTTGTAGTTAAAACAGAAGAAAAGAATTTCTTTCCCATCTCTCCATCAGGCGCGGAGGTCGGCTATCAAGACAAGGCTAACCCCTAACAATGGACAGCACAGACACAATGACAGACGATCTGCACGGGCCGCTGGGCATTTTTTCACCTTAGAAATTAGCTTTTTCTATTACTTGAACTTTAGGCTATACTAAATTTTGATTTTC
The DNA here is from genome assembly GCA_023634235.1 of Pisaster brevispinus. Lineage (NCBI taxonomy): Eukaryota > Metazoa > Echinodermata > Asteroidea > Forcipulatida > Asteriidae > Pisaster > Pisaster brevispinus. Next base: position 8,184,698 of record JAMKCF010000018.1, read on the forward strand.
AGTTATTTATTTTGACCCATCCACCCACAATTTCGAAAAAGCATTGTTTTTTCTGAATGGCCCCTTAGTCCGTTTTTGAACATTACAAATAGACCTATGATCTTACAAATAAATACCAGAGCGACACGGTGATCTCAGATAGATCTGGTTTCTTTCCTCGGAGCTCAGAGTGCCAACAATCTTTACATATCCGAAGCCAGATGGTTTGGTCATAATATTAAAAAACGCTGCCGTGTGACCACTTCAAAATGTCAGAGGTCCCACCGAAGCTGGAAAAAAAAAATCATACCGATGATTCTGAAAAATATTCGATATTGACTAATAATACATAGACGTCTAGTCAGTTAGGCACGTTCAACTCACAGACAGAGCATAAAGCATAAACAGCGGATGCAAAAACCCGTAAATCTGGGGGTATGGTGTCGCCGACCGGCACTTTCCGGGTATTAACGACAAAATCTATAGCAGTGTGCAATGAGCAAACACAGCACGAGAAAATAATCAATGAAGGTATGGCTTCGACGGAGACTTTAAAACTTAGGACGAGAATGAAATGCAAATGTAAGGGGTGGCCTTGTTGTTTTAAAGAGATGGAACGTGATCAGTTTTGCCGGAAAAGGACATTCATTGCAATCGACTAGTTTTCATTAACTGTGCTTAAGTTTTTTGGGGAGGATTAATGAATACAGTTGCTTATTTGTGTGCTTATATTACATGTGATTTAAATTGCCTGTACAAAATTAGTTAACAGCAGGAGTTTCTCCCAATATTGATTTTGAAGTGCCCGCGCCCGACCTCATAAAGCTTTGAAACAGAAAATGCTGCTTAGCAAATTTCTTAGCTAGGTAAGAAATGAGTGAGGTACCAGTCGCAGTAATGTAAACTGTATACTATTTTGGCTGGTAACCTATTTCTGCTTAGCAAGATTTGTCTGTGTACTTGAACGTTTATGTGCTTAGAGGCTATATGAAATTTAGGCTAAGCTGAAGAGTTTTTAAGTGAAACTGTTTCCAGCCATCCTTTGATGCCGTATTACATACCTGATGTCCTAAGTTAGCAGTGATCTGGAACTGTGCAATTTCCATAAAATTTAAGATTTACTTTTTTTCCGTGTACATATTGTGCCTGCAGGGAGTTCAGGCTCACTGGCTAAGTTTTGTAAACATGGTCCTGAGTAGCCTGTTCAGCACTGAGAAAACCAGAAGTCGAGACACAGAAAACCAGACTTCATGACCCAGAAAACCACAAGACAAGACTCAGACAACCATAGGACTAGACTGAGACAACCACAGGTCAAGACTCAGAAAACCACAGGTCAAGACTCAGACAACCACAGGTCAAGACTCAGACAACCATAGGACAAGACTCAGACAACCACAGGTCAGGACTCAGAAAAACACAGGTCAGGACTCAGAAGACCACAGGTCAAGACTCAGAAGACCAGAGATCAAGACTCAGAAAACCAAAGGGGCAAGACTCAGAAATTGCTGAGGATGTGTAAATCCAGGCAGATCAGAACCGATATACAAAGTAGATCCATGCATGGTCCATGCATGGTCCATGCATGAAGGAAGGTGGTAGGTCTTATAGCTGTTTCATTAGCCACAGGATTCAATTGGAGGCATTCTGTATTACCACACAGACCAGATCCATCACTAACCACACCACAAACCAAACAAAGCACTGCACCAGATAACTAACCACTAATTCCATGTAATTGATATCACAGGGGATTATCAGCTTATCTGATTAAGAGAAGCAGCCTGGTGATTAACACATCCTAATCTCATTAAGCCTTAATCAATTACAAGATAGCAGTGGGCCAGATACAATCTCCTAGTCTAAACATCACACACTGTCCCTCCTCTTTTGTGTATCTCACCAAATAAAATAAAAAGATTTTGGAAATGAACTGATGACATAATTTTAATACTTAGACTGTTTTACTTTGCTGTCTACATTTTTGTTGTGGTCTATTTTTTCTGCCTTTGCTTTTTAAAACTATTTTAGTGAATACTTTGTAACATTTTAAAAAAGGGGCTTCAAGGTCAAATTCAGTTTTGTGATGCACTCATTTTCCAATAGATAGAGATTTCATAAGAGTGGAGAAAAACTAAAAACTCTCAAACCTCATGTTAACTTTGTGTAAACTGCCATTTTATTTGATACTCTTTCAGAGTGAAATTTGAAACATGACATCACCGGACGTCAAAAACAAATGGATCTGTACATTCCAAAGGGGAATATTTGCACCAGACGAAAGGTCAAATTCAATCCGCTTTTTATGGACAAGGAGACGGATCACAAAACTGAATTTGAACTTTGAGATCCCCTTTAAGATGTTGTTTACCTTCAGCTTCCTTGGGTTCGGTTTGTGCTTTCTGTTTCTGTCTTGGTATTTTACTTCCTATACTAACCCAACTCACCTGACTCCATCGTCACAATAATCCTTTTGGAACTTAATGTCCCTGCGTGTTATACACATTGATTCATGCATTTTGTCGTGAATTGTACCTTTTGTACTTTTATACAAGTTTTTGCTTGTTTTGTTTTTGAAAAAAACTTCTTTACTTTTTACCATTTGTTATGCTTTTATTAATGTTTTGTGTTTAACTTTTTGGTGTACAGCGCCTTTGAGCAATTTATTAGATATATGGCACTTTATAAATGCCGTTATTCAGTCTAGTGCACATTTTAGGCCATGTGGTGCTTACACACTTACCATAAGTTTTACATGCCTTTTTTTAGTTTCAGAAAAGAGCACTTGTTCAAGCTAGTTTTTCCTACTTTACGGTTCCCTCCCACATCTAAAATGATAAATTTTCATCATCTCCTTTTCGTCCTGTTATTGGCGCTATGGGATGTGTAAAGAAATAAAGACAATTGTTTAAATGTGTATTGGCAATAATAATAATAACTAAATGTAGGTCAAATTTGATTGCTGCAATAATTATTACAGGAGATGCCTATATTTGTACTTGGATGTATGTAGAAAATAGAACAATAACAAAAGTATTTAAAAAAACAGGAAAAGGTCAAAAAAAAGGGACAGGCCGATTAGAAAATAAAATTGTTCTCTATAAAAAAAACCTTTCTGTGTAAATTACATCCATGAGCAATTTGTTTAGCTTTCCATTAATTTGTATTCGCTTCAGAAAAATATGGTTTTTAATGCCCCATTCTAACAATAAACTAGGTTTATATCATAGACAGAGCATCACCATTGGTGAATTTGGGTCAGAAGGGCAAAAGTAAACTATGTTCTTTTGATGCAACATGAAAATATAAACAACTGTTGGATTGCTAGTGTGCTTGCCCCCTCCACCTCTTCAAACCCCACCCCTGCATGTCATGGCAAAGTTTCTTTTTTTTATATCAAGACATTTATAGTCCTGATAAATACCTAGATGGCCAGGAGGGGGCCTTTTCACCCACACTATTGCAAGGTCTCTTGTTTTCTAATGTCAAAACAATCACAAATGCACATAATCATGGCTGGGGTGGAGTGGGAAGGAGGGGTTTGTCACCTTTCACAAGGTTTGCCCTTATTGTTTTCAGTTACAGGCCAGAGGGATCAGCCAGTTTGTCATCCAATAGTCTGCCAGCCTTTTCACTGGTCCACATCTTTCAGTTTTCTTTTAACACTGTCATTTTATGTGGTACCTTAGTCAGAAACCAGTGTAGTCAGTGGTTTACATCTAATAATAATAATAATAATGATAATAAACAGCACTTATAAAGCCCACAGTATCTGACAAAAATGCCATTCAAGGGCGCCGGTTCGCAAAGACAAAAGTCAAGGATTTAAAATGCCCGTTTGAAGAGATGAGCTTTTGGAAGCAATGAACTAGCCAGCCAGACAACTCAGACATAATTAATTTGACCGGTCCTCAGAAGTTCTAACTGCCATTTGGCCAGCAGACCACTGTTAAAGGACAACACTTCCTTCACATCCCTCTGGATCCGCCTCTTCTAGCTGTAGCAAGGTCTCCTGTCCATATCAAAACAATTACAATTACATGGCCGCATAACAACAAGCCCCTAATAACAATTAGGATCACCGTGTCTCTTGCATCATCGCCCTCCTCTTCGTATAGGAATTCGATAATAATACGTCCCAATAATGCGATTATCATGAACTGCGGAAAATATTAGGAACAATTGGTACACGTCTGTCTGCTCCATGGTCAGATGGAGTTATTGATTTTTATTGATTCCAGTCTCACTGATGATGATGATTATTAATTGAGTACTTTTTATGCGCGGTACCCTCTTTAGTTTTTAGCGATGAATGTAGAGACGTTGGACTCTGTACACAGAGTGTTAGGGACCGTCGGAAATGATAGCCTTCGGGGGAGATTGATGAAGCTGTACGCACGGATGAGTTTTGTTTTTAAATTGTGACATCAGGCTTGCTACTTTGAGGCCGTGTCACACCAGGCAATTTACCGGCAACCACTCCGAGAAGAACAAAAAATCATTCACGTTGCAGTTTTCTCATTATAAATAGTGATTTACAGCTAAAATAATGTCTACTGTGCTGCCAAAGTGTTCCTTAGGCATGCAGCGCAGTGGGTTGCCTCCAAGTTGCCTGAAAAAACTGCCCTGTGTGAGATGGCCTTATTTTATTAAGGGCAAGTAGGGCTGGAAATGTACACTGGACTGCAGGCCTGAGGCTAGTGCTTTTAGTGTCTGGACAGTAAACTCACAGCCAGAGAAGTCTGGCTGTCTTGTGTTTTTCATTTGAGATCCCTTCTGTTAAACTCCTCGGTTTCAACCTTAGTTGCTGTAATTCGCACCAAGGGGTTAATCCAACACAATATTCATCATATTCATCCCATTCATACACCTGGGTAGAAGGAAGCAATTATGTTGAAGCAACTTGTCTATGGACATTAAGTGTCATGACCGGGAATCGAACCCACACTCTGATGAGTCAGCTGTAAGAACTTGAGTCTGATGCACTAGACCACCCAGCCATGACACACAACATCACTAAAGGACTCAAGCTCTGGTGTTTCTGATCAGCAGAGTGTGGGTTCGAGTCCCAGTCATTACACTTGTATCCTTAAGCAAAAGGCACTTAACCATTATTGCTTCGTCACTCGGATGGGACGTAAAGCCCTAGGTCTCGTGTGTTGTGTAATGCACATAAAAAGAACCGAGTTACACTTATCGCTAAGAGAAGGAGTTTGCCCTAGTGGTTCTGGCAGTGGCTGCTGAATGTGCCACAGCACTTTGTAAATCCTTATAAGGTGCTAGATAAATCGGTCTCATAACTCAAAACATTAAAAAACCTGTCTTAAATTGTTTCTGCTTGTTCAAGTGCTTTGAGTAGCTTATGGGTAGATACATGCGCTATATCAGACTTTATACTATTATTACCATTATTATTATTCAAGATTATTATTCTAAAGTATGACACTGCCTATTCTGACATAATTCCTCAGAAGGGGGAAACCAAACTACCCATCCATCCACAACTCAAATCGATCACCATGATCAACCTAATATCTATGTTAGTTGGAGGGGGGGCATACAACATAACCCCTCCCCCCATTTAGTGATGGGGTTCTAAATCGGATGTGAATGCGTTAATATAGCAGGACAAAAAAAGATCATGGAAAATGTGTGCTTTAGATTAAACCATTCAAAAGAGACATTCATCAATGATGCAAGGCAATTAAACATATCATCCAACAATCATTGGGGGGGGGGGTGGTGAATACAAGACCCCTCCACTTTTTAAGAAGGGATGTTGAGGATATCTAAGACTTGAGTGTAGCATTTTCTTTGGACGGCGGGGGAGGGGATGATATGGAAGCCAATTTGTTAACTTGAAATCTGGAATTTTTATATTAAAAATTACCAGAATAATTTTTTTTTTACATCTTATAAGATTTTATGAAGTAATATAAAAAAAATTGTTTTTGTTAATTACCTCAATGTCAGATTATCTTATACAAAATAGTAAACAGCATAATGAGAATGCTGAAATTGGGCTTGTTGAAGTAAAATGCAAACAGAAAACTATACTTTTAACTGGCCAGAATTGCCCCCTTAAATAATGGTACAACCCCCCACCCCCTAAAATGTTACCCTAGTTTCGCTGCTTTCTGACAATTACCAACCAGGGTTCTCCCCAGGGTTTTTCAAAACTGTGGGGGCATTTATGGAAGTTTGGCCTAAGCACGCTGGATTGAAACCAGGTCCTCCCAATGTTACTTACCTGGTGTTTTATCTGTGGTTTTAAAAGCCCTAAAACTGTGCATTCTAAATGGTTTATCTTAAGGTTTTTGTGAACTTCACGTGAAGTAAAAAAAAAAAGTTTAAAAAAAAGTTTTTATTTTTGGTGTGTAGGTCTACTAGCCACAATTTGCAAGTATCACCCTGCATCCACTGTGTGTGTATAAAACTGTGCAATCTAGGGCATTCTAAATGGTTTTATCTTAAGGTTTTTGTGAACTTCCCGTGAAGTAAAAAAACAAAAAGTAAGTTTTTATTTTTGGTGTGTAGGTCTACTAGCCACAATTTGCAAGTATCACCCTGCATCCACTGTGTGTGTATAAAACTGCAATCTAGGGCATTCTAAATGGTTTTATCTTAAGGTTTTTGTGAACTTCCCGTGAAGTAAAAAAACAAAAAGTAAGCTACTAGCCACAATTTGCAAGTATCACCCAGCATCCACTATGTGTGTATCAGCCCAATACGCTAGCTTGTGTATGGACAGACCCATACCAGTGATAGTCACTGGCTTTAACATCTACCTTAACAAATTTAAAAACATTAGTTTCTCACTAATAGGTTCACCTATTCGGATCAATTTTTCACAAGCTGTTGCCAAATGAATTAATAGAAAACTAGAGGATTGGCGTGAAGTTTAACAATAATAATAATAATAACGAAGTTTTATAAAGCGCACATATCCACCAAGGTGCTCAGGGCGCTATCACAAAGAAAAACAAAAAATACAAAAACAGATTAAATACAAAAAAACGGATCTTTCGACATGAGGTGTGTTTTGAGAGATGTTTTGAACGAGTGAATAGATGTGGAAGTTTTGATATGAAGAGGAAGTTGATTCCAGAGATGAGGTGCTGCAACAGAAAAAGATCTGTCCCCAATATTAACTACCCAATATGATGTGTCATGCGCCCGTACAGACCTGCCTCCTGCCCACCCCCCCCCCCCCCCTTCCTGGTAAGCGCAGTTTAAATTATGTACACATCAACTGATACTGACCATGATGCAAAATACAGTTCACCTGCTTACGTGCACAAACGCAATCAAAGGCACACCCAAGATTTTTTTTTTTGGGGGGGTGGGGCCTTGATAAGCTTGGGGGGGCCCTCCGTATAATATAGATGTTAAATTTACACAAAGAATGCTGCCCCCTTCCTGTTGTGCCGCAACTACGGTAGAATTTAGAAGGGGGGGGGGGCACAAGGGATGCACAATTTTTTCTTGGGGGCACTTCTGGCCAATTAATACTGGGAAATTTATTTGCACTTTTCGTAAACAAACTAGCCCCTTTCAGCACTCTCTTTACGTCACTTGCTATTTTTTTATAAGACAGTCTGCGGTAGAGGTAAAAACAGACACATTGTCTGCCTGCAGGGCTTAAAAACACTTAAAAACACAGTTTTAAAAACACTGAAAACACGACGTAAAAGCTCATAAATTGTACCTCCCCCACCCCCCCCCCCTTAGTTACACCACTGCCTTCTTCAAGGGATGACCTACTTGCTCATGGTGTAGGGTTTCATTAACTTTTCAGGCTATTTGCTCAATTTTTATTTCATATTTTTTCCCAAAAGCAAAAACAATCGGAAATCAGACTAAGGTAGAAGAATATCATGCCTGTTTGTTAGAAAAATGGAAAACAAAAGTTGGCAGGCCCTTCTGGTGAAAGATTGGTGGAACCCAGAGTGGAATGCCCCCCTGAACTTGTGATGTCATACACCCATGCATGGCTCGTATTCTTTTTTCTTTTTTTAACACGCCCCTTTTTCAATGAAAAACTATGAACTTGAACTTGTTTTGTACTGAAATGTTGGATAATACCTTGGTTTGGGAAGTATGGGAAACGGTCAATCCTGGAGATTTGTTTTTATTTTTTAATTTTTTATTACACCAGGCATGATATTTGGCACCTGGAAAAAAAAGCAGGAACATTATATCGAGTTTAAGGGCTGACCTACATGTACACGTGGTATAGGGCTCTCATAGACTTTTCAGGCTTCATTTTAAATAACGGTTTTCGAGGAGAAAAACAAACAGAAAACAAAGACTACATAGAAGAAGAATATCATGCTGTACTGCATCCAACAGCACCAGTGCCAAAAACCAGATGAAATGTTTGTTTTAGATTTTGGAGGCAGACTTTAAATGGAGGGAAACACATGCAATCTGGTAGGGACTGAAACCCATTCCACATGCAAGCTGAGTTGGGATTCAAACTGGGGTCAACAGAGGTCAACTGAGTCAAGATGACCTTTGCTAAGATGCTGTTGGTGAACAAAAGTGCAAGGCTCAAAATTAGCATGATTTTTTTTATGGTAGCCCACAGACTAGAAACTTGTTCTTCATGTTGGTTTAGTAAGTCCTGAATACACGCAGAAAAACAAATTGACTAAAATGGGATGCGTTTTAGACCTTTATCATGCCGCCGCCATCTTGGTCATGTTCCTTGTACCCAATAACAGTAATGGATGCTGACAGTCATTCAAAGAGGAACCAGACTATTTGCCCTTCCAGCCTCCATTTGGTTACATCGATTTGAATGGGAGAAAAACAAGATGGTCGCGCCATGATAAAGGTCTATTGTGCAATCCATTAACGTGCTGCTATCCCGAACTATTTTACAAATAGTGTGGGCACTTCGCAAGGAAGTAAGCATAGATTAAATTCATTAACAACTAATCGTCCATTGCTTATATTGTCAGTTTACAGCAATTTTCACAAGCAAGATCGGACAAATTTTGAAAATGTATCTGATATTCCAAAACATTTGAGAGATAGGCTGATTTTTTATGCCAAGATTATGGTTGGATTAATATTTCTTTTTTCACTTTCCATCGGACTACCCAAACCCCTGCAGCTAGAAGTCTGATGGTAATTTTAATAGCTTGGGACTACTATTAATTTGGATCCCTGATGTTGGATAAATCTTGCTATACCGTTTGTGCCCGCTGTGGGCATTTTTGACACATGCCACTTGCAGCTCATAACTCTTAATGGATGAACTATGGGAAACACAAACTAGGAACTAGGAACTGCTCCAAAATGTCTGCAGTTTTGTTTTTGGAAACCCGAGCGGCTGAGTGGTCAAAAGTACCGGACTCAAGCTCTGGTGTTTCTGACCAGTAGAGTGTGGGTTCAAGTCCTGGTCTTGACACTTGACCATTATTGCTTTGTCTTTCTGATGGGAAGTAAAGCCGTAGGTCCCGTGCGCTCTTGTGTAGTGCACGTAAAAGAACCCACTACACTTAACCTTAAGAGAAGGGGTTCGCCCCAGTTTTTCCGGGTTTGGTTGGTTGCAGATTGCACCAACAGCACCTTGCAAACCATTACAAGGCGCTATGTAAATAAACAGGTTTTCTATTTCAAACATGGCTCTGCTTACCTTGTACAAGAAATAATGAGCGCTTTGAGGCGTCACAGGCGTGACAAGGCGCTACATAAGAATTGCGTATTATTATTACTATTACACTCTGGTAGATATTTGCAAGTGATCACATGACATGAGCGTCCCTTTATAATGTCAAAACATTTGATGTAATACGAGCCTGATAATACGAGTCTTTCATGAGGACTGTACAGGGTTCTTCCAAGGGTTTTTCACAACTAGGGGGCCTTCTGGACCCAACTTTTGGAAGTTTGGCTAAAGCACACTGAGTTGAAACAAGGTCCTCGGAATGCTTCCTTTTTGGTGTAAATTTTTGGTTAAAAAAAAAACTCGAAATAGTCTTTATCCTGACGATTTTTGTGGATTTGATCTGAAGTCAAAATATAATTTCTATTTTATTAGGCCTATTATCATTTTTTCGCACATCGGCTGCAATTTGCACGTATCAGCCCAATATGCTAGCTTGTGCATGGGGAGAACCCTGCACTATCTTTTGGAAAGCGAGTGCATCATAAAACTTAGTTTGACCTTGGAGCCCCTCTATAACCAAGCACTGCCAGACAAATAAATATAAAAAATACAGACTACAAACCACAGACACAGACAAAAACACCAACAATAAACAATAAAAAAAGACAAGGTCAACAATAACAGAAAAACACCAACAAAAGAAAAGTACAACCAAACGACACAGAAGACATAAACACCAACAATAAACAATAAAACAAGACAAGGTCAACAATAACAAAAAACACCAACAAAAGAAAAGTACAACCAAAAGTCATAAAGGACAAAAACACCAACATTAAACCAAAAAACCAAACCAAAATGCATTCATCGCAAAATGTTCTTTTCACATACAGTACAAATTTAGACATTTGTGTCTCTTTATGACAACGGGTAGTATGCCTGTTACTGTTATGGTGTAATTGAGACAGATGTGTCGATCTCTCGTGTAACACGGTTGTTGTGTCAAATTTGAGATAATATTCAACTGAAGAACATATGGAGCTGGGAAACTGATCTACTCTGCTCTTTTCACTTTGTGAATATTACACTTCCGTTTGTACAATCGTTGCACTATGTTTAGTTGGGTTCTTTTAATTCTTCTATTTAATATTCAACCTAGTTATTTTTTACGTTCATAAAGGAACTTAGCACTCATTTGCGTAGTCCGATGTTTTCAGAGCCACAGTAATGCGCAAATTTAGTTTTACAGATGCAAAGTTTTGTATAAAATCAGATCGAATAGGTTTCATACTTCAAAGCGTAGCTCCACATACCTTGCAGGAAAAACATACTGACGCTTTGATACGCTCCTAGGGGAGCGATAAAGAGCTATATAAGAACCCAGTATTTGTATTATTATTAAGTACATGTTATCTACAGTTCACTACAAGCAAATTCTATAGATTATGTATTTTTATAAAGAAACTGTAACCTCTTTAAATTCATAAATGTTATAAGTTTATTACATTAGTGTTAAGGTAAACTCAATAATATTCCTTATCCCAAACACTAATACTTGTCAAATTTATTTCACTTTTCACACTCTCCAAAAGAACAGAACCAATGGAAACTATGACCCCATTATTGACCTCACAATCTGCTTATTAGCATGCTGGCATTCTACAGACAACCAACCTCGTTCCCAGTGGTGTACGATCTCGATGCGCCATTTTTTTTTCCCCAGAATGCCTTGCTCGATCGTAACCCCTGGAAGTGTGACTTTGAAACAAGTCTTGATGGTCTAGTGGTAAGACATCTGTTCTAGAATGGCAAAGGTTGTGGGTTCGAATCCCACCCAAGTATGTGAATCTGTTTTTCACAGGACTCTGGAAAGTACTGAGTATACAGCGCTTAACACATATCTATTCACTAGTAAAACAAAAATAACTTTCTTTATCCCTGATGCAAATTTAACATCTGTTAAATAATTATGTGGGCCCGTCAAATGAACAGCTTGGGGCCAGTCATGAGGAACGAGTAACGTGCACATCCAGACCCCTGGACCTGCAACATTTAAAATGGTTTCCCGTTTAGGAAGTACCCCTTTAAGGCCCTCAAACAAATGTAACCTGTACATATCCCAGGTGCTGAACTGTACTAAATGAGCCAGTCACCTTCACTGAGCCCGCACCTCCCGCAAATGAGATTGTGGGTATGGGTGGAGCTTGTGACACGTCTGCATTACAAACTTGCCACCTTAGCTTGCCTTGCTTTTGGTTTTATTGCCGCTGCTGGTGAGAGGTGGCTTTTGTTCGCGTAAATAAAAATAATAAAAACGGCAAGATGGCACAGGACGGTGACCCTGGGTCTTAAAGATAGGTTTTTTAAAACAGTTTGTCTGTGAAAATAATTTTTTCTGTAAATTGTTTTATAACGAGCATTTGAGGTGCTGAATGGTAGATGGTCAATATACACTAGACTTAATTTTGGAATGGAATAATAATAATAATAATAATAAAACATTTATAAAGCACCTTTTACAAAGGTTTCAAGGCGCTGTACAAAGCATAACGAATAGACACAGATTTGTATTAACTTAGGATAAAAGTAATTGAGTTTTTAACATGGCTTTGATGGAGTCAAGAGATGATGCCTGATGGATGTGAAGAGGGAGATTGTTCCATATTGTCCGTGCACTGACTGTGAATGCTCGTTGGCCATACTGCGTGTAAGTGCGGGGTGCAGGGGACAAGCACAAATGAGAAGTAGAAGAAGAATGTAGATTGCGAGAACTGTGGGCTTTAGTAGAAATAAGGTTCTGAAGATAAGTAGGAGCTAGATCATTTCTGACTTTAAAAACAAGGAGAAGGACTTTGAATTGGATTCGTTTGTTAATGGGAAGCCAGTGAATGGATACACAGTTCCAAGAATCCGATGGTGAACAATTACCATTCCTTTATGGGATGCTTGACAACAAGAGAATTGGAATGAATTGAATGTACTCTTCCAAAAACCATTGAAAACCAGAGGGTTGGAATGAATGTACTCTTTCAAAACCAATTATGTACCATCCCTTTATGATATGTTTCTTGAAAACTAAAGGATTGGAATGAATGTACTTTATTCCAAAACCAATTATGTGTATATGGTATGTTTGGAAGCTATAGAGGATTGGAATGAATGTAGGCCTACTCTTCCAAAAAATCAAAATGATGTAATCTGTTTAAATGATCTGTTTCTAGAAGAAAGAAATCAATGTTCTCTTCCCAAAACCAATGATATACCATGCCTCTATGGTATGTTTGGAAATTATAGAGGGTTGGAATGAAAACAAAAAAACAAATGCCGTACCATCTGTTTATGATATGTTTCTTGAAAACTAGATGATTGGATTGGTTGAAATCCTTTTAAAAACTGATGATGTCATCATCCCTTTATGATGTTTCCATAAAACGAGAGGATTGGAATGAATGTAACCTTCCAAACAACAAAAATGTACTCTTCCTTGACGATATTTGTATCTCTACAAAAACACTAGAGAATTGGAACGAATTATCCTCTGCCAAAAACAAAATTCTTCAACCAAATATTAAAACTCCCCGAGGCCGTTCTGAAAACAACATCCCTTCTCAGCAGTCCAAAAACAACACATGGAGGCAGAGTACACAGGAGTTCTAGGCTGGACACCAGAAGCTAATGATGGTATAGAGAAGAAGACGACCAAAAAAATTTCCTCCACCGTAAATCAAAACCGGAGGACGCCTGGTCAGTTTCTTGCTTCAAAGTGACGCCTAAATTCCAGGCGTGTTTGACACTCCAGGATTCTTAAAGGGGCGATGCGTTCTTTTGAGTATGCCTCCAGGACCAAGACTAAAAGCTATTCTAGTCGGGGCCTAGGCCTAAAGCACAAGGACAACTGCCAAAGACTATAGCATCCGCACTTTGTGTAGACCCAACATGTACATGAAATCACAAACCTGAGTAAGTTAGCTCAATGGGTTCATCAAGGTGACAAGAAGAAAACCTGGTTTGGAAAATCAGGTGTTGGACTTGCAAGATCAAAACTAATTGTTTCACTCATTTTTCATAAACTATAAAGGCCTGGAATTTCAACTGTGAGGGGGTAAGGCCATTTTCATTTTGAAAAGAGCACTTCCATTGGAAAATGTTAAAGTGTATTGGAAGTTTCTGAAGGGGCACCAAGGCCAAGACCAGGGGCAACAGAGGCATTGGCTTCCATGGCATCCGTGTAATTCCAGGCCTGGAACTATAGCATTTCAAGCAAGAGGCTAGGGTCATAGTTTGGTAATGACCACCCAAAAATTGTGTAATATCTATCTGAAAGCTTAGGCCTACTTGTTATAAAGATAGTAATGGTGGTAAGCATCCTGCTAAATTATTCCATCTGAAATGCCCCTGTTGATTAGAAATCACTTGAAACATTTGGATCTGAGAAACAACTCATTCATGAATCGTTTCTCGGATTTCGGAGGGTTTGTGTGTGCGTTCGCGAATGCTGCGGCCAGAGATGTGGTTGGTACCCACTGTCGCCTTGCCAAACTTGGATTGATACGATGTTCATGTGATAATACAGTGACAGTTTTTAGCTGTTTTCACAGCAAATAGACACTGTTTTCAGCTGAAACTTCACAGGTGACTTTTATTGTATCTTTCTTTATAGTTTTGCCTATACATAAGCATTACATTGACAAAAACCAAATGATGACCCTACAATGTACCTTAAGCGGTAAGTAAAATGTGATGTCACAACAAATAATTACTTAAGATGAATCTTGAAGTGCTTTCCGAATTCGAGCCCAGGAGAGTTTTAAAAAAGACAGAATTATTTTAGGCATGACAAATTATCCCACAATGTATTTCAACATCTGTGCTAGACAGTACACAGTAACTTGGCAAGTGGAGAAAAGTAACACATTGTAATATACTGTTTTACACATGAAGTCTAAAAACAATGCTGGGCACTGCACAGTAGCTGGAGAAGTAACACACTGTAATATACTGTTTTACACATGCAAAATATCCAACAATGTATTACAAAAATGTAACACTATTTATAGAGAGACATCCTAAATGTCACAGCTCTAAAAAATGTAATGTGCATGAACATGCCAGGGCAGAGTCCATAGAGTATGTTGGCCAGCTCAATCAGACTGTACATAACACTGCAACTATTTCATGCAACTCTGTCAGATTCTGTTGACTGCACTCAATTTACTTGGACCTACATAACATAGTCATGTACCGATAAACGTTTATTTAAGAAATGGTACAAAACTAGGTTGTTGTTTGTTTTGGTCTGCAAAAAGAAAGTACCACAGCATTAACTTCATGACTGTTTTCACAAAGGGCCACTTGATACATGAAACAAATGATACATTTTGGTAAATTGGTGTTTTTACACATTTTGATGTTATCATTTACATCAACATTTTGCCCAAGTTCCAAGTCAACTGATTTGCATGATTTAAGATCTCTACTTTCATGGTTGGTAAAATGTCCAGTTTAATTGGCAAACAACCGAAACAATGATTTCAAAAACAGAGTAACCTCAAACGCGGTTTTCTCCAAACATGAAAGTTTGGCTGCAGGGGCTAAATTGCTTTTTCATTAAACTTTAGTGACGACTTATATTGTGAATTTTTTAAAATTAATTTCAATTGGACAATTAAACCAATAGCTGTAGTCTTTTATTCAAGCTGCCCCCATTCCACCCTACAGTTACACCCATTAGGCCTATAAGATGGCTGGACAACATTCACAACATAAATTTGAGAAAATAGAACCAGCTATTGCAAACTGCTTACCAACCAAAAAGACCTATGGATTGGTATAAATGCAAAAATAAATTAGTGGCCTGAAATTTCAACCCTCGTAGAGTCTTTCTCAAGGGTACAAATTGTTTAGCCTTCGAGAGAGACTCTGCTAGGGTCGCAACGCCAGGGCACTACAAATTTGCACAAAATAACTTTGGGTTACAAATTTAATTGGGTGTTCACGCAATTGCGTGAACACTCTTTGCTCATGTGTTGTTTGGTCCAACGGAACAGCAAACTATTTTCCAGTGGGAAATTTAGAACTTGTGCTTGATACATATTGCCTATAAAATGCAAATTTTAAGCCAACATCCAAACCCCACAAACAGTGGCGCAACTAAGGGGGGGGGGACGTCCCCCCAAATTGATGTCAGTGCCCCCTAGGTGCCCCCCCCCCCCCATTTGGAACCCGCCATTATTTAGATCAAGATCCAGTTTAATGGAATATATAACTGATTTGCCAGCAGTGCCCCCTAGAAAAAATGGTACCCCCCTAAAAAAATTACCTTAGTTACACCGCTGCCCGAAATCAAAACCCTGGGGAAGTCTTTCAGAATATAAACCCCATAACTCACACAGCAAGCTCCATGCCCATAAACATTCATGCTTAGAGACCTCCGGGTTGACTCAACCATCCTACTCAGCAGGGACAGCTTTTTCCAGGAAAAGACAATTGAATCATTCTTGGAAAAATTCCTGGTTGCTATTTTCACTGTGCAACACCTGAACCCAAATTATGGCAGTGACAATCTTAATTAGGCCGGGGGAGGAGGTTGAAGGGTTACACTTTTCAGGGAAAAGGCAACTGAATATTCGTGGAACAAAATTCCAGGGTACTGTATTTACTGTGAAGGGTTTTGCACATGATGCTAAATTATAAAAAAAGGTTGACAATTTATTGAGAGGGGGGAGGAGGAGGGGGTCAAATCATCACTGTTTTTACAAAGAGCAACATAAAATGACAAATGATTGATTACAGGAAGGGGCCTATATCTCAATAATTGTATTTTGTATTTTCATGAAGAACCTCAAGCCCCCAACAGGCATGTATTATATAGCAACAGACGTGAGTAAAATGTAGGTCACATCGTTTTTCGCTTTTCACGAAAAGTGACTAATGTCAGTGTGCACTTGATCACATGAAATGCGCACCCCTTTCCATGTAAATACACGCTATTTAGTTTGGTGTACATTTATATGTAGGACATCTCACATTTTAGGTTTCACGAAGAGACACATATCTTTGACTAATGAGGACTAGTGAGGAGGGTTTAACCATAACCTGAGGAAATTGAGTCAAAAGAGGTGATGTGCAGAGCGAGCAAATTTCACGGCCCACTTTGTAGTTGGTAGGTCAAATATTTGGCTTGCACAAGCTCAACTTGCGTGGGACAGTTTGAAAATGAGGCTCGCAAGTTTCCAACTTGTGCGAGGAGCTAGTTAGCGCTCAACATGGATAGTAATTCAACGCAGAGTTGAGGCAAGATGAGGCTACTGTCAGAATTGTTCTCAACTTTTAAAGGTATTTTTAAAAAACGTTTTTAACGGAAAGGTTGGAATAAAAGTGTTTGGAGCAATTATTTCACAAAAATGACAGATTTATGAGGAATTATTGGATGTCCAGAACCCAAAGCCCAAATATGTATGCTGTTTAGGAATGATAATCTGGTGAGATTAGTAGGTTCTTACAGGTAAAATTGGAACTACAGAACTCTGAAGTTTGTAAACCCCAGAAACGGGCTCTCATATCCAGGACGCCACTGTGGTATAACACAAGTAAAAGACCTCCAGAGCTACTCACTGACCATGCTCTACATGTATCAATTTCATCTTCCTGAGCCTCTGATATTACAAGAATGAAGTGATGGTCTTGGACCTACCAAAGGAATCTGGGATTACTGCTGGGTTGTTCCAGTAAACCAGCTATGGTACACCAACATGTCCCTGAGTTGTCAATCAGTGGCTGGCACCACTGTGAATACAATCCGTCCTCCATGTTGGAGCTACACTGTAAAAACAGTGTTTAGAGTTTAAACACATTTTCTAAACATAATTTTTGTACCCACTTTTTCCACATGTATAGCCTGAAACATGTTTAGAATATTGTGTGTGTGTTTGAATGATAAATACTTTTGGAGCAAGTGTTCAGGAAATGTAAAAAAGCTAAGCACGTTTAGCTTTTGAACATGTTTAAAAAGTGGGTACAGAAAAAGTGTTTAAATCCTAAACATCGTTTTTACAGTGTACATGTCATTTCTCGGGACTAGTCCTGATTTCTGGATTGTTTTCTTAATCTCCTTTTCAGGCATTTTTGTAAGAGAAGTAAAGCAGTCACCAAAGGGAGAAAGAAATTATCACATTGTGTCCCATTCTGTGTATTTCTGGAGATGCACAGAGTCTGTAAACCTTGAATTATATCATGGGAGTGTCTTGGTCTAAAATAAGGAGGACCCACCCCCATGAGCCATTTTCCAGAAATGTTCACATTCTTGTAACCTCAACCCAGTGCCTCGGATATTATTAAAAAGTCTGAAAGCTCACTGATTATAAAGCCCATAGCACTACCAAACGCCCATGGAAATATTTCCAGCTGAAATACTGTCTAACTCCAGAAAACAAGATTCGAAGGCCCTCCCCCCCCCACCTTTCCAGGGCTTTGGTTTGGAGAAAAAATCCACAAGACTACAGGGCTTGTAGCTCAAAACTTTTACTGGACCAGAAAATTTGTCTCAAGACCAGAATCAAAATGACAAAAACCAAACCAAAAAAACTCTACAGTGTCACTTGCTGGTTTTATTTGAACAAGCGCTATGAGAAGATTTATTTGTCTTATGGGTGACACTTTCATACAAAATTGACAGATATTTATCAGACTCAAAGTCAACATTTGTCGATATATTTTTTAAATTAAAGTTGAGGTGAGGTATTTCTTTACTATCACCATTGCTTATTGATTGCTGCAATCTGGTGCACTTGCTCTAGTCACAAGTAACCATAAACTTTAATTACTCCTCAGACAATAGAGACAGTTACTACATGTATGTCTCACGGTTCAGAGCAAGCTTTTGCCTAGTTACATAAGAGACGCCTCCCATCCATAATTGATAATAATAAATAAATAATAACTTCTCTAGAGTATTTTAAATCCATGACAAGAGAATCATCTGCAAAAATACGGTACTTGGGTTATTTGTAAGCGTTATTAGTAAACAACAAACAAAATTTGCAACTTAAAAGTAGCTGAATAATTTCTCAATGTAATAAATTTCTATTGACAAAACAATGACATAACACGAACATCAAAATACAAAATAGAAAAACTTACCTAGACTCCAACGGTCTCCTCCAATTTCCCTCATTGGATTCTCTTTTGGAACTTTAGTTTCCCTCCATAGAACCACTTCAACGAGATGAAACCAGACGCACACTTCCTAACAGGTTCCCCGGCAGAGATTTTTTTTCTTCTTGGAGTACCTGTCTGAAGTGCTTCCCAATTATGATGAGTGGCTCCAACGGAATGCAAATTCTTGAGGTGGCATTATCATTTTTTGGAGTACATCCCTAACATACGGTGAATTATTCATGAGATGCAAATGCTCGGGAGCAGACTCCATTACCTGGATGGACACTGAGGATGGTATTATCATTTCCGACGACTACATTCCAGCATACAATGAATTATTCATGAGATGCAAATGCTTGAGAGCAGATTCCATCACCTGGATGGAAACTCTCAGGATGGCACTACCATCTTCTGAAGACTTACATTCCAGCATCCGATGAATTATTCATGAGATGCAAATGACGCAGCATCAGATTCCACTTCCTGGATGCAAATTCTGGAGAAGGCATAATAATTTGAGAGGAGTAGCATCCCAACATAGGATGAATTATTCATAAGATGCAAATGAAACAGCAGCAGATTCCATTACGCTTGGTGCGAAGAATATTCACCGACAAACATCCACAGACCGGACGACGGGGGAAACGAGGGGGAAAAAATGTGCAAGGATCAAGTGTCGTTAGCTTGGTCGATACAGCAACGAGAGAAAAGACATTCAACCGAAATGCGGATTGCACGAAGTTTCCAACTGACGAACACATATGTTACTGGCGTACTTTGAGACAATTGCATTTCCATGGTTACTGTGATCCTAGGATAAATTTCTTGAGTCGGGGCAGGTCAAACTACAAGGAGTCTTTTGGAGGGGGGGGGGGCTTCCTTTCATATAGGTGATGAGATGTGAGGTTTTGAATCATATCCAGCACCGATCGGGGTATGTGTAAACAGCGAGCTGATAAGATAGCTTATCACCGTGGCAACCGCATCCAAACAGTGACGATGACAGAAAAACCGAGATCAATTCACCACCACGACACCTCCTCCATGTAGATCCCAAGCAGCGATTCCAATTACACCCAACAACGTACTGATTTCACCAGACAAGGCGTTAAAGAAACAGATGATAAAGATCGTCGACCTAACTTTACTTATGATGAATGACGTGATAGCAAGTTCCTATTACGTGTTCCTGTACTTGTTACAATCTGAAATACACCACTTCGACACCGAAAGAAAGGCAACTTCGCAGGTTTCCTGCGTTTAGTTTTTTATAAATTCGCAAGGCAAAAAATTGGTTGCCCCTTACAATAAATCGATTGCATGAATTTCTAATTGCTGGCAATATTGATACCGTGTATCCAAGTGGGTGCCATGGACAGCTTTGTTCCTCTACTAAGTCCAGACAGACGGTAATAACCAAGTACCTGTTATAGCGGACACATTATTATATTTTTACACAATCGTATTTTACCCCTTAATCCCTTAGAGACCATTCATTCCCGTATAATCATCATAATACGCCCATATATCGCTTTTAAAATACTGTTCCTTTTTTTTCAGTAAAAATGTCAACAAATATAAAATGAAGCAGAAAATTTGACCTCTTTGTGTGAATGGAAGTAGGTCAAATCTTGCGGCCAATTGCGGCCGCTATGGGCATTTTGGTACAAGCAGCTCATGGCCACTTTGGTCTCTAGAGGTTAACCCTAACCAACCTCAACCCATCAAAATCCAACTGCATGTTTTGTTAGATACTGTTGGACTCTGCACTAGTAAACTGTTTATGCTTTACACCTCATAATCAGAGTCCAACAGTTTGGGTGTTGAGTTACTGTATGGTGTTGGACTGAAGACTGCACTAGTAAATTGATCATGCTTTACATGGGATCAGACATACCCCATAATTAGACTTAGAGTCCAACAGTTTGGGCATGCTAAGTTACTACGGTGTTGGATTTTGTTAGAGACAGTTTAGGGTTCAAATTTTGTAAGGGTTGGGTGTGAGTGTGAAATCTCTTATTTATACCTGAGCCAGTTTACATCTTTGCTACATTTGTTTATTTATTTATTTTTATGCTCTCGAAAATTGTCTTTACCAACATCTGATGTGTATCACTGATTGATACTAACACAATGAGGCGTTAGTTGTGTCTGCTTCCTTGACTACTTCACCAAAACCACCATGACAAAATCAGCCATGTTTATATGGTACCGTACTATTTGCTTCCCAGCCTCATTTTGATATGCCTTTTGTGCGCCAGTCCATCAAGATGGCCGACTAATGCGTGACACTATTGCCCCCTTTCTCTCTGATTCCCTTCGCTCGCCTCATTTTTTGTTTACTCTTTGAGATTTGCATTGCACAGAACGTCCTTTTGAGTGCCTCGTGCTGCCTACATGTAAAGATACATGTACTGTACATGAAGTAGAGAACATGTACAGTGCATGCACTGCATGCACAAATTGAAACTCCTGCCTCTGTTATTATTACAGTCAATTAATACAATAATTATCATAGCAGTGCGATATCATACTTAAAGGAAAGGTCTGAGTACTGCCGTAGGACTCCCTGCATACCCAATGGCAATGACAGTGTTTAGTCTTACTTGATTAGGAGGGATCAGGCTTTTGTTTTGCCTTCTAGCCTCAGTCTGGTATACATTCATTTCAATGGATGGAAGAATAAAATGGCCATTAAAAAGTACTAATCCCAGAAATATTTATGTCTGAAAGTCATCCTTCCATAATAACAAATGACAACAGACAACCCATGAATGCAATAGTCAACTTATCTGCTTACAACAACATTTAACAGGGGACCAGTCATACACGTCACTACCAAATCTTTTAGCTGGTCACCTGCTCTGCTAAGCAATAGTTGTGTACTACGCTACAAGCAGCATAACTGATTTTCACAAACATGTTAACTTTTCAGTTTTATACAGAAATATCTGAATGTTTCTTTAAAAACCTTCGGATAGGAAAAAAGAAAAACATCCAGTGCTCGTGAATCCTTTCCTTTAAACTGACACGCAGAATTATCAATTCCATTATGGACAGCACACAAATAGTCTCCTTACGGGAAACGCACATCAATGTAGGTGCATGCCAGTTAATTATGGCATGCTGAAACAACATCTTGCCACAAAGGTACCAACAAAAACAGGATACGTCCCAATATTCTGAAATCCAGAATTAACTCCAAATGTTTCCTTTTCACACAAAACCCAGAAGATCTCTTACTTGTTTCTCTCGCTTGCTCTGGATAAATCTTTACACAATTTATTTTCGATCTTAACACTGACCAAACTCCTTGAGAAAATGTTAAGAAAAACACTCCTGCTTTGTGCTTCCGTATTTTTTATGTTAGACTCAAATCTGACATTCCAACTTTAACTCACAGAGAATACAACATGGCATGTCTGTAAAGTGAAGATTTAGCCGTGAGCAGAAATCACATTAGCGATGTGGAATAAAAAGGCAATGGAGAGATCTATATTAACAGTTGAGGAGTAAAATGGTGCGAGAAGAGGATTCAGAGAGCTTAGGGCAAACTTCGGGGGAAAGCGGCGCTAGCATCGACGCATTTTGCCACATGAGTATAATTTGTTTGTCACATAACATTAATAATACATATCGGCATGATGTGTGCCCTTCAAATATGCGTTTCGTAAACGTTTTCCAAACGAATTACAATTTAGTACAGAGTTCTCCCTATCCAGAAGCTAGCGTATCCAGATGATAGGCACAAACTTTGGCCGATACGCAAAAGAAACCAAAAAAAACATCAGTATTAATTTGTTTTTTCACTTTAGATCGATTCACAAAATTCATCAAGATTACACCATTTAGGATGCCCCCAGATTGCACAGTAGGGCTTTCAAAAATGAAGACAAACGCCAAGTAGAAAGCATTCCGAGGGCCTAGTTTCAATTCAGTGTGCTTTGGCAACATTTGGGTCCAGAGGGTGCCCCCAGTTTTGAAAAACCCAGGGGAGAACCCTGGAGTAAAACTACTTGGGAGGACTTGACATTGCACTTCTGCACACAACGCTTCGTTGAAACAGTTATAGATATTTTCATTCTCAGCTGAATGGCAGACATAAAAGTAGATAAAATGCAAGCAAATATTTCACTGGCTCAGCATAAACATTGTGACTCCCACAATAGAAAAATTGTACTTTTATTTTTTAGAAATACAACACTTACATAGGTCTATTGTCGTTAATTAACGACCGATACATGAAAATGTGATGGTATCTGTGTTTATATCGCAGACAGAGTGGGTAGTCCTATTAATATCTTGCTGGTCATTTTGTCAAACATTTTACAAGTATTAAACTCATAGTAAGCACAGGCAACATAAAGATGTCATTCAAGATGACTTTTATATTGAAATGTTGTTGACAAATACACCAACTTTTGCAGGACACCTCATTAGGTAGTAGGTTTTTTTTGGTCTGCATGTATTTGTTTACAAATACGATACAATGATACATGATATTGTTGATTTAAAGACAGTTACCAAGAAATTATTCAAAGGATTTGATTGGATAAAAGTAAAATCGTTCATGTTACTGGAGTTATCCATAAAGACCTTTAGCATGACATGGCCATCTTGTCAGATTCCCTACTTGCAGTCATTAATACAACACAGAAATGTATAAGGAGGCCAGACTAACTCTTACTACCAGCCTCAGTTTGAGTTGCATGGATAGCTAGATAGAAAATCTAGATGGTTGTGCAATGATATAGGTCTACTGAACAAAATACCTAATATATGATAACTGTGCAAGTAATGTGCTCATTCGCTTGACAAACATGTCTGCCACTTTCATACTGACAGACAATATAAGCTTAACGGTGACATACATGAGCCGTAATAATTTAATATGTCCAGATAGAATGTAATGTACATGTAGTGTACATCATGTACATGTTTAATATGTTACACTTCAATACATTCTGATGAGGCCGGCACCTGCTCGTTGTACACCGCCTCGGGGTACCAGTGATATACAAATTCACTGCATAGCTCCAAATCCGGAGCAATGCGGGAACCTCTGTAGTGTGGCCACATGACCACTAAACACAGGTCTAACGCATTCGTTTGAACTCGAACCTTCCTGCCTTCCTACCAAGACTCCATTCCACAATACAGAAAGTATTGCTTTTAAGACAAATTTACACACTAATCAGAAATCGTCCGAAAACAATGCAAACTGAATAGCACTTTTTTTTTTGACAGGGCTTCTGCTAAGCATAAGAAATGTGCTTAACACCTTTGACAAAACTGGTCCTGATAGAACACAGGCAGTTATTAGGATATGCCGGCCAGCAATCAAATGCTTCCCAAGTTCGATGGAATCTATATTAGAGATCTCTATCAATTAATGACTTGGCTTGAGTTGAGTGAATGCAGCAGCTGACTGCTACAGTTTGGAGAGAGCTTTGTATCACATGAAGACAGGAGAGTGGACAGAAATAGAACCTCGCATACGACGTCAGCCTCGGAGGTACTGATGACCTGACCGCCACATACTGCCATGCGTATCAAATGACATCACTAGATAGTCACTCCAAACAACTTCCATAGTCAAACCTCCACGACAAACATGCCCTTTAAAATGAGACTTTGTGTGCTCGAAGCTCATGCCTCCACTTTTTCATAGAATAGTCACTTTTCATGATTACGTTTGTAGATTCGTCATGCCCCTTTAAAAGGAGCAAACATAGTTTGTGTGAAGTGCCATGTTTTGTATCCTACGCCTCAGCATTTCTATATGTGTGTGTGTGCATCTAAACATGGTAACTGTTCAGCAGACAGAAACTGTAATCTCATAACAAACCTTCTCTTGTTATATTTGACGTAAAACCTTCGCCATGGTTAAAAACAAGATCACCTTTCTTGCATAGAGGATGAGGCAGGCGTCGCCTTGGGACGACGGAGCTCTTAATGTGGGACGACACACGCACAACACCTCGCCCGTGTTACATTCATTTTGTGAAGAAAAAAAATTGCATCATCTGCGACCAGGGAAGGTTCAACATAGGAGGCTTTGCATGTTTTAGATGCTGAAATCTGTTAAACATATCTCGGTGATTGCAGGCAACTAATTGTGTGAGGGGAAAACTTGCAGTTGCCTCTGATCACATTGGGGCACTGGAAAGAGAGTTTGTGATTAAAAAACGCCAGTCGTGAGGTGTAAAATCCTGATGATTAAGAAGCGAGCAAACAACGATCGCGACTTGCCGTATTCTTGAGACGAGGTGTGATCCCCTAGCCGCCTAGGCGGATTCTCAAGCCCGGCGCAGATCCAATCCTCTCAGTATCGTGTTAGCTGGGTAGGGTTTTCTTACACAGTGGTTACATGCCTCAATGTTGATTTCATTATTGCCAAGCAGCTGAACGTAAAATTATAACAAGTTTTTTTTTTCTTCTTCAATCAAATTATGCAGCCTTTACTAAGGTTTTGTGGTTTCACCAACGTCAATTTTGATGTCTCCCAAATTAAACTCCTTTGCCTGAATTTCCACAGACCGTGTCGTGAACTGTGTCTCAACTCAAGTCAACTGTCAGTCAAGTCCATGGGTGCTTATATTCAGTGAATCAGCTGAAATCAGCTCATCAGTTCTCTTAAATTCTTAGAACGAGGGTAAGGATGACTGGGATAGTTCACAAAGGGTAAGAATACATTCAAGCTTTACAAGAGTTTCAAGTCATCAGTACGCCAGCCATCGGGTAACCATTAATCACGTCCATCCAGCATGGTTTTTTTTCTTCTTCTTTCCAATCTATCTGAGTACCTCGGCATCAACACGAGGTGATGAATGGTTCGGTTGAGGCCGAGGCAATGTATGGAATGAGCCTCATCATCTTGCTTGGGTCTTGTAGATTCATGTTGGGATGAGAAAGACACGCATGGCATGCTTCAGTGATGATGGATTTGTTCCTCTCAGCTATTTTCTCCTTCTTTTTTTTGGCTCATTGATGCCTCAGGGTTCATACGTATGTGAGGTTCTTAAATCTACCTGAGGTACACTGTAGAATTTTCTTGAGTTACCCACATCTCCAGTCGCTTCCCACCATTAATTTCTCACGGGGGCACACAAAAGGTTTTACAATCTTCAGATACTTAATGGTTTCACAGGGTTTTTTCTGAGACTGTTTTCTTCTCCAGGGCATTGATGATAAGTAAACATAACTGAGGAGGTCAATAAAAGGTGTCATCTTCGATTCCAAAGGTTTTTGAGGTACTCCTGAGGCACCTGTGAGCCTTCCATTTGAGGCTCATACCAAACTTTTTGCAACAAAGTAATGATATTGGCAAACACAAAGATTGTCACTAAGAGGTGAATCATCAAATCAATCCGACAATTGTGAGGTACTACTGAGGCACCTCTGAGGCTTATTCCTGAGGCTCACAGCAAAACTTCTGAAGCAAGCAATGGTACTGTCTAACATCATTAGCGTTGTCACTGAAAGGCGGCATCATCACATCAATCTGACATTTCTGAGGTACTCCTGAGGCACATGTGAGGTTCATACCTGAGGCTCACACCTAGCTTTTTGCAGTAAGCAGTGATATTGGCAAACATATGATTGAGGTCGTCACTAAAGAGGTGTCATCATAACATCAATCTGAAATCTGCGAGGTGCGTGCACTCCCGAGGCACTAATGAGGCTCATGCATAACTTTTCAAAGGTTAGCCCGTGTATGCCCTATACAAAGCAATAGAATTATTCAAATCACAGCCTGCAGGAAAAGCTACGGCCTCAAGAACTCTATATTCACCACACCACCATGATGCAAACACACTGAACAACTACAGCAAGTGTTTACCTAGACCTGTCTCATAGATTTATCACTTTGGACAGATTATATCCATGTTAAATGTAGCTGTACCAACCACAACAGGGTTTGGTTTCAAGTGTGTCTGGTTGAATAAACTACCGATAGCTAGAAAGACTATCCATAAGACATTTTGGGAGATTGTTCAAACGACATTTGTTTACGTTCATCATAAAATTGAAACTCACTCAAGCCAAGTCATAAAAGATGATAAACTCCTAAATACCCAGCAGTAAAATAATGGTACACTCGGTTTTTTAAATATTCTGCAGGGCACATTATTTGCACAGTTATATTTACAATTATTGTACACAGGAATTTGTATAATTGTGTAGGTACTTCTTATAACAAATTATTAAAAAGTAAAGGGTAACCTACATGTAGAAGTTAAATTTTGAGTTCCCAATGGTACATTGGATTTACAGTGTACATATTTTTACAATCTTGGTCAAAGATTTCATGCATGACGAGCACTTTCTCAATTTATATTAAATTATTCTCAATTTGTTGAAGATTATCTTTCAGAGGTTTTTCTAGTCATCTCAAACAAAAATATCCTTGCAGGTTTGAGCTCAATCTTAAGAATGGATAATAATCCAAGATGGCCGTCATGAACAAAATCACTATGGTTACGGCATTGCCGGGCTACAACTGGGTCGTGCTAATAATTTTTCATTTTCTTCTAGTAAAAAAAAAAGAGGTTTCTCGACAGCGACAGTGGGTTGGGGGTATGTCAGATACTCGTCAGCTATGACCATCCTCCGTGTTGTCCCTAGTACGCGTCCTAAACAGACACCTCAAACGTTCAAAACTTAAAACAACAAAAAACAGTATTTCAGATGAGTACCTGACATGGAATGCAACAATCTACGGAGTGCCTCCTCCCTCCGTCTACGTTTCCTTGGTTACATCTTTGTTTATGCTTTCTAGAAGCACTGGATAGCAGTCATTCAAACATTTTTTTTTGAAGGACCATGGAATAAGGTCACATGTTATTTCAGAGACTCCCGAGCTCTGATTTGGACAAATCCACTTTTCTTTACAAGTTTGCAAATAACAATTCTATTGACATGGGTTCCTTTCTGAGATTAATTCATATCAAAATATTATTAATATTACCATTAATACAGACACTTTGTTAGAATAGGTATTGTTGACACAAGTTAGTTTGTTAAATGTTAGATTATGTAAGTAACAATTTACGTGCTACGTGTCTAGACCTTGTGACATCAAATCATCTAGTATTTGGAAGTGAGGCTTGACAAAATAGTCAGTCCCCCTTCCCTGGGTTAGTAAAAACAACATAACTTTTGTATTTGGAATCAGACAAAGATGTCTGCCATACTTTATTATACAGGGTTGTAAAATAAAAAAATTCATATTCAATTGCACTTTGAATCAATCTTTTTACAAATATTACTTTTACATTGTTTTTATGAAAATTCTTCTGGTTAAAAATGTAAGAAATATTGGATGTTACTTCTAGAAGAGGAAAACAACATTCTGGTAACGATTTTTTCTTTTTTCTTTGCAATCCATTGTGTAAATCATAGTAACAAAATACACATATTGAAATGAGATTTCAACTGATAATCTGTTTCCATGAAATTAACCAAAAGAATTACAAAATACAATGCTCTACGAACAGTTCTAAAAATGGTAAAGTAAACAGGAATTCTTGTCAAACAGTATGAGTTAATTTAGAACTTATAAAATCTACTGATGTTCAATTTCAATTCTGATATCGACTGTATGGTTATTAGCACTGCACAGCATCGTCATCGGCAATCGTTCTTTTTTCTCTCAATAATTTGCATTCGTTGACAGAGACCTAATGCAAGACAAAAAGTCAAGAAAACAACTCCACTGGTGAGCGACATATTTCGATCTGATGCATTTGAAGATAATGCATAGACGCGGGGGGAACTTAACATATCCAGCATGCCATTACTGTCATAATTAGATGGATTGTGGACTCTCGGCTAGTCTATGTTTTGATATTAGTGTCTTTGTGTAGGCCTGCGTTATGATTATGCTGTTAGTCTTGGGATATAGGTCAGACATTGCGTGTATTTTATATCCCTTCAGAGTTATTGAATGCCTGATGACGATGCTCATTTTCAAGGGGGGCATACAACCATTGATAAATGCATCGCTCCCACATTGGACATTAACGTAATTAGTCAATAATGCAATAAATGTCTTGAAACGTGTACTATATGTCAGAAAATTCGACATCTTTAAATACTTCAATCACAATATAAAAATTTCTCAAAATAAATATTTCAAATTTATAGGTTTTATCCACAATTTTAAAAAAATGTTGAGGTTTTTTTATACTTTTCTATTATTAGTGAAACACAACATTTAAGTTTCTGTAATTTTGTTTTCCTGCGTTATTGAACTTTTTACTTGGGTTCGAATGCGATTTATCAAAAAGAGTACACTCTCTTCAAACACTTCTCACTATATTGATGACATCATGCCGGCAAAGAAGTACTGTACAATCTAAATGCACAAGTAGCGCTGCGCACCTTGTGTGTAGAATGCCAGGTCACGATACATGGGTAAAAAGATTCAGAAAGTCTGAATATACAATGCCAAGGGGTGAGAGACATTGCTGACCGAAAGAAAAACTGAAACAAGTCTCCAGACCATTGAAATGATGGCATTTCCACCTTTTTTGGTAACCCCTGGAGTTTAGAGATTCAAATGAGCTTCTGGGAACAGTATCCTCAGTGCTAGAGTAGTAGATCAAAGAGCCTGACTTATTCAATGTGGAGAAAAAGTACAGCATTTTTTACCAGGCAGACTTTAAAAAGTCTGAAATTTCTCATCCATAAAATAAACATAAATCACCACAATACCAGTGTTTACGCCTATTCTTTAGGGAGTCACAAACCACTTGGATTTTAG
The DNA here is from genome assembly GCA_023634235.1 of Pisaster brevispinus. Lineage (NCBI taxonomy): Eukaryota > Metazoa > Echinodermata > Asteroidea > Forcipulatida > Asteriidae > Pisaster > Pisaster brevispinus. Next base: position 8,214,220 of record JAMKCF010000018.1, read on the forward strand.
TTTTGAAATTTCAACGGTCCGTATCTTTCAATTTCCTTTTAAATTGTCATTTTAGATGGGAGATGATTCAAAGCGATGTAAAACCTGTGCATAAAGTGAGTACATTTATGCAAGCCTGGAAACCTATTAACTACCCATAATAAACAACTCAGAGAGCTACTATTGCGTGAGAATATATTTAAACCCATTTTTTAACCCGAAATAATATCAAGGGGTGTGTGTCACAGGCCACTAGTTTGCTTCGCTCTGGCTAATTCGTTAACATGTTTGACCATCCTTCCTGGAGCCCGGCACTTGAAAAGGGGTTGGGGGAAGGGTATTTGACCCCCATTCGAGGTAAATGGGAACACCCTACTTGTCAAATATTACTAATGTTGTTGGTCAGAAAACACCCTGTCCCAATTACTACATATTCTAACTAGTTCATAATTTGAAATAATTTTGGTCCTTTTTTTTTTCGTTCAAGTAAAGTGCCCTTTAATATTTTGAAAGAACGCGATTAATGCATAGGAAATACCATGCTTTCAAAGTCACAATATTACCACGCTGTTTTATGGAGGCTGATATTTTATAGATCTGACGCTCTGCATTTAAAACAGGCTCATAATTCATGGTGTGTCTTTTTACGAGTTGGTGAAAATGACAGAGTCATTATCGTAAAGAAAATCACCTCAGACTGACAAAGTGTGGGAACTTCATAGCATGTCATACAGTACGTCCATACACCATGAGAAATGTCAACAGTATACATGAGATGCACAGAGACAAGTAGACCTTATTATTATGCTGCCATCTTTTGAGGTCATGTTTCCCGTATACTAAAAGGGAGCCTAACTATTTGTACCTTTTAATCTCAGTTTGGTTACAATGATTTCAATGGAGGAAGAAGGAAAAAATGGCAGCACCATGATAAAGGTATCCAGGCTTATGTGTTAGGGAATGGTTATTACAAGACTCATCAAATTCCACAGAGTTTATAAGCGGGAAAATATTGGCTAAGCAGCTAATGCAAAGAACCAGTCATAAACAGTATAAGTACAGTAGCATTTTCACTGGTAACCTGTTACTGCTATTAAAAAAAAGCTTAGCACAATTTTCACACTTAACGACTCTGTGGGATCAGTGTAGAGATTGGAGGGCAAGTACAAGTAGATATTAACCTTGTCCAACAAAAACAAGACTCAAGTCAGTATTGACGCAATGAAACTATCTTTCTTTCCAAATTTATTAGGACAACTTTCCCATGGTACTCCTTCCAAATAAAGGACATTTTTAGAACTCCACTTTTGTAAGAGATAACTGCCAACACAGATACTTCTTTGCTTTACTTGTACGTGCTTATTTTCAAGAAAACATTGTTCACTGCTTCTCCTGGATGTGCTTTTGTCATTCTTCTCTTGATGTTATACGGTATAAAAATTTCAACAATTTGGGCGCAAATAAACAGTGGATCACAATTTGGATGACCACTGACAGATTCAATTGAGCTATTTTTATTTCTACAAAGTCCCTTTGATTTCAAGTCTTGATCAAATTAATTTGTGAATTTATTCCGAAGAAAAACAAGATCGCTATCATTCAAGTACATGCCTCCAATTTCCCACCAACTATGTTAATAAAGTTACAAATAATGTATGCAAACAATTAGTACCACATGCAAATTAATGCAAGTCACCAGATTTGAGTAGTAAAATCAGACAGATAGAGAACCCATGCCATAGAGTTGCTTGAATAGATGGCAGGCACAGTGACAAGAAACCTCTTCTTTTTTTTTCAAGTGTATCAGAATATTTAACAAACTCTTTGAGATTTGTGAAGAAATACTTTGAGTACACAGTGCAGTCCTATTCGATAGAAGGAGGGAAAAATGGAGTTCGTTTAGAGAAAACATGTTACATCATGCTCTTTCTTCTGCGAATAAAGGAATTGAAGTTGAAGGTATATAAAGATCAGGCATATGGGTCAGTTACAAATATCACCTGTTTTGCTTTTTGGTTTGCAAATGAAACTAAATTTTAAGCATGGCAAGCAGAGATTGCTTGTCCAGCGGAGATGCTGGGAGGAGTTCGTTTGACCCCTCAAGATGCCCCCATTTTATAGACCTGCAGTTACTGTGTAGCCCCAAGCACCCCTGGAGTATGTTAAAATGATGTTGAGCTAGGGTGTCATTCTCAAGCGAAGGAACTGCCTTTAGCACTGCAGCAGGTTCAGGTGTTACCCTGCCATGCCCCCTAAGCCGGGGTATCACGCACAAAACACAACTCTAACAGGACTTGGTGTCCAAACTTGTGTTACTTTCTTACAGTGCTGCGTGTTGTGCATAACATTTTGGGCTGCGCTATTAAACTGTGCGACTTTGCAGTACACGAGGATCACTTGCGTTCTGCCTATTGGCAAACAACAGCTGATTTAACAGGCAATTCCGCGGCAAACTTTGAACAAACTCTTCGTTACAGACTAATCAGCGATCCTAATCAGAGAGATTTAAACACGTCCTTGTCAATTTTTGTCAGCTCCATGGTGAGCAGTCTGAAAGGCCAGTAGAAATGGGTCAGTGAACGGGTGTTCTTTGGTGGATAAGCGGCAAGGTCATGAATAGAAATCAGTGTTGGGTGAAAAGTTTTTTTCCCAACTCTCAAGGCCCTCGTGGGTCGTTTTGATAAACAAGTTGAATGGGGCTTTTACCAACTGTACCAGATGGCAAGGTTGATTTCAGCTGGAATTACGACAATCGCAACTGCTTTATATAGTTGGTTCCCTTGTGCGAGGCCTTCCGATTTCGCCTTTGTATCTCGTGAATAGAAAAGCTACCGATTGGAAAAGCCAGTTCCAATTTCTTGGATGTGGATCGATCGGAACGAGAAGGAGCGGCCATGTCACTGGCAAACTCACTCATGATTCGCTGATTACAATTACCCTTTGCGGCGGTGTCTTGATTTCTGGAAGAATTTCCTTGCTACTATACTACATGTACTAATTTTTGCCTTATGTGATTTATACTGCAGAATCATGAGTATTAATTGATTGATTGATCAATGGATTTGTTTATTTTCTATTTTCAATTCTTAACACGTATGTATTTATATTTTCAATACAAAGATTAGCCTATTTTTGTTTTCCCTTTCCTGTTATTGGCGGTTCGTCCACTGTTGGTTTGGACAATAAAATAAATAAATATTTAAACATTTAAAGCAGGTTGTGTTGGGCTTGTATCATTGTATGGACTATTAAATTAGCAAAATCACACACACACAGGTACGAGAAGGGTGACAAGGAATTGAAAATAAAGTGTCCAAGTTTGTTGTAGATTGAAAAATAGGGTATCCAAGTTGCAAATGTACAATAAATTCTTTCAAAAACCATCACAGGCCGATCTTAGTAAACAAGTACAAGTAGTTCCCAAGCATGTTCTATATTTGCTTAATTCTGTATGTAATTTAAACTTGCTGTCTGTTTTCAAATGGTAATTTCATTAATTGGTTTCCTTTAATTCTACTTCTGATAATACATGATCAAAATTATTTTACCTTTAGGCCCTTAATTTAATTTGTTTATGTTGACTGTATTTTCGTGTTTGTTGCCTTTTCATTCCTACTGAATCTTTTTGTTGATTGTAGATTATATCTTCTGTGGTTTATACATAGCTGTTTGTGATGCAAAGGTGCTTCGAGTCTCTGGGCAAGATGCTTATCCATGATTGGCTTCTCTGCACCCAGGTGTATAAACAGGGACATCAGTGCTCATTTTCTAATTGAAGTTTTAAGTATGCCTAATGACCATAGATAATGACAAGAATGTAAGAACATCTAACTGTTTGTGATGCAAAGGTGCTTAGAGTCCTTGAGCAAGATGCTTAGCCATAATTTGCTTCTCTGCATCTAGGTGTATAAATGGGGACCTCAGTGCTCATTTTCATGATTGAAGTACTTAGTATGCCCGATGACAATATGTCAATCATGTAGGAACATATAGCTCTTTGTGATGCAGAGGTGCTTAGAGTGTGTGGGCAAAATGCTTAAAGCCATAATTTGCTTCTCTGCTCCTAGGCATATAAATGGGGACCTCTCTGCTAATTTTTTTGTGATTGGGGTTCAAGAGTGCCTGATGACCAGAGCTTATGACAATTATATATCTAGGAACCTATTTCACAACAGGATGCCCTGTTTGAGAAAAGTTTCGGTTATTTTTTGCGAACCTTTCACAAGCAAGTTTGTTGAATAAATGCATGTCAAAAGCCAGCTACCCAAAACACTGTGACACTTCTTTTTACGCGGTCATCGACAAAATGCTTACACTACACCAGATCACCACAATCGTCACTAATGGGCTCCAAATATTTATCGCTAGTGACACGACACGATAGCCCCACAAGAGTCCCTGGAATTGAAATAATGAAAAGGGTTCTTAAGTCAGACCCTCACTCCTGAGTGGAATGCAATCTCGATCATTCCGCCCCATCATTGTATAACTTGAGATAAAAGGCAACGTGACTCATGCTTGTCATCTAATTATGCCGGTGCACCCGCCGTTTTATGCAAGTCCAATTAGCAGAGATAACTAGACGGATTTCGTCTCGTGATAGCGGCAATCAGTAACCCAACAAATTACAGGGCTGTCATATTTATGTGTACATGACTTAGAATTACAGATGATTATGTAAATGAGCTCATTAATGGATTAAGATTAGTGGCTTCAATTTCTCGATAACAATTACGGCCGGATCCTTTACTAGCCTTTATCTCAAAACTGAGAACTACAAGTACTACTTGTAAAGTGTTTATCCTTATATTTTATGCGCACTTTAAATTGTTTTCAGAAATTTCTGTACCTTGTCCATTATATTAGTCTCATGCAGAGCTGTTATTGAGGGAGCTGTGATATGGAGGAACCAGTTTTCTAAAGTTACATGGTTGCTGGATGCCAGGTTCAAATGTAGCACAACCCAATGTGCAGTCTAGTCTGGCAACCTGTGTGTACATCTATGCATTTTTGTTATTGACCGAAAATGACTTCTAATCGCAAGTTGTCACAACTCTCTTCATACACAGCTCTGGTCTAATATGTAAACCTTGGGGGTTAGGGGGGGTCTCCACTTTTCCCTAATGTATAAGTGTATGATAATATAAGTGCCGTTCGAGTCTTGTGGAAGAAAATGAACAAGCACTGCAGGTGGGGTTCGAACCCACGACCCTTCACATTCTAAGAGCAAATTAGACCACTAAAAGATACATGTACAGTACAAGAGCTGTTGTTTTACAGTCAATTCATAGCAACTGAATGGACATTTAAATGAAACTGAACAGATAGTTTCAAAACTTAACTGATCGACCAGTTTGTCTCGAATGCACTCACATCTGAAGAACAGCACAAAGTGTTGGCTTCTTCAGCTGGCATGGAAATTTTACCCCCCCCCAAAAAAAAAAAAATTTTTTTAATCGCTCAACGGCAGAAATTAACAACTCTGTCGAAACCGTGAAACTCTGCAAAATATTTAATATTTAATATTTACTTTACATAAATCCTCAGAGAAAAAAATAGCTCAATGAGATTATGATGGGCTTCTGGCAACCACTGAGGGTGTGTTAAGTGGGCATGGCGACAGAAGTATTATGTCACATTTATGACCATGAATTAGACAAATGGGATGGGGTCAAGTTTGGCTCAAGGGGGGGGGGTTACTCCACCCCTCTTCCCGCACCCACATATGTAACACATGCATCTCCTTATGTGTTGATAACCACAATAACTTCACAGTGCCTGGACGGGCTAATGTACATGCATCATCATATCGTGAATAATGTACTTGCATAATCGTTAATTAGACCATGATCTAGGTCAAGTATGAGCAACTCTTACATACATTGTGAGGGGCACCAGACTAACACTAAGCATGGTTCGGAGGCCCCTCCACCTACAGCATGACATTAGTATGCAAATAATCAGGGCACCCAACATTTTACAGGCATTGGATAGATCACAATCGCGTACAAAGAGGAGAGAGGTGGAATACTGATCAAAAATGGAAATGAAATTACCTTAGGAATGGCTGAAAGGAATGGAATTTCAATGTGGACAGTCCAATAGGTAGCGGATTATTAATTTGTAGCAGACGGACAGTTACCTCTAAGCACAGATAATGCTCTTAGACCATTCTTAAAGAGAAGGTATACCTTTCGATTGTTTTAATCCTAAATAAGTGTAGCTATAAAATAAAACTAGCCTGAGAAAACGTCATTTCAAAAGGTGGTAGCGTTTTTAACATATAGGCAGGAAGAATAGTCTGTAATTGGAATACACAAGCTGAGAAACGTATCTGACAGTAATGTTTCTCAGATTCAAATTTGGGGGATAAAGACTGATATCTTTTTCCATAACTACATTACTTCGAAGTGAAATGATTCTCAAAATATACTATCAAAAGCTGCTGTGCTTCTAACCAAGTAAGTTTTTATTGCCATTAATTTTAAGAGTGATTACCAAACGTATACCTTCCCTTAAAAGATGGGTGTTGATCTAAAAGTTCTGCATCATTTGAGGCATCACTTTGTCCTTAAGTGCAAAGAACACATTGAATTATTGTTTTATATTTCTGGTAATGAAAGTTATGAAACCAAGGATGCCTCATAAGTGAACTTAATCACTCTACCTAGTAAGCCTGAGGAAACCTTAAAACAACAGTGCTTGCTGTGTGAACCAGAAACACCGGGATTAACCCCTACTCTCCCATGATAAGTGTTCCGGTTTTTTTTCACTTGCATTACAAATCTTAGTACAGACCTACGGCTCAATGTTCCATCCAAAGGACAAAGCAATTATGGTAAAGTATCTTGCTCAAGACACAAGTGTCATGACCGGGACTCGAACCCACACTCTGCTGATCAGAAACACCAGAGCTTGAGTCCAGTGCTCTTAACCGCTCGGCAATGATACACCACATAACCAGCCAATGCTTTTAAAATTAGGAAGTTGGGGTAGATGGGTGGACTGGTACAATTTTGTTTTAAATTGTGGAAGATTTTTTTTCCTTTTTTTTCTAAAGGTTTGAGCAAAACACTTTTAAGTGCCCCCTTTTGAGCCATGCGTTCGGTTACAAAGAAAACGCAATCTGTAAACAGGTTTTTAAAGGTATTATACAGGATTGGTAAGGATAAAAAACATTAGGGATTGATATCAGTCTCAAATTTTACTGATTATGAAGTTCATACGAGAAACACTTTTTCTTTGAAATATTTCTCTCTAAAATAAAGTCATACAGTATTTTTTTTAAACTGTATCTGAAAACCTACAAGAAACACAACAGCTGATTTCCGTTGTTACAACCAAAGTTAAGGACAATGTGCTTACATGCTGAAAAATTTGTTATTGTTTTTTACTCTTTTCTCCTGACTCACTCAACAGATTAATTCAAAATTTTCACAGATTTGTTATTTCATGTTGGTTGATCACACAACACATGAACACTGTCTGCGACTGTTTCGTCAGCTCTACCAATCCTGTATATTACCTTTCAAGGCGACCTTCCACCAGACGAGCAAAATCTCATCCCTAGGTCTTTCCGATTCATGGTTTATTGACTTACTGCTACAATCAGAGCAGATTAATGTTGCGGTACATGAGAAGAAAGTGCTGGTTGCGGTCTTAGCTCTTATCATTCAGTCGTTACTTTGCTATATTTAGCACTGTCTAGTTTCTCTATTCCCGGCATGCTATTTGGCCCTTGGTTGGAACAAAGTAGGATAATTCTGTTGAGTACAAGGGCTGAACTACCAGACTAAGGTTTGCAGTTTACATCAATTAATTTTGTGTTAATTAAGTTAAAATGTTTGGGGGGGAGGGGTGGAATGTATGTGGGGTTTTTTTTTTTTTTTTTTTTTTAAGTACAGGAGGACTAGAAACCAGTCTAGTCTTTGAGGTGATATGAGGACACCAGTATTTGAACACTGGTAACCAATCTTTTTTATTGAATCCGTGAGTAAACATGGAAGACAGTAGGATTGTTTGCGACTGGTAAACACCGGCCAATCTGGTATATCAATGGAGTTATTGAGCGAATCACTGGTTCCCATTATCTCCTTATATAATCCGATCGTTTCAAATGTCAATGTTTGTTAAGCACTACAAGTGGAAGTGAAAGACCGAAACAAATATATGCTGGTATGAATGATACGTCCCTCGGTTACTCTGAATATCTAAATGCCCCCCCCCCTTAAAAATAAATAAATACAATAAAAATTAGAAGTGGCTTTTCAGAACAAGGCATTGGTTACACCCTTAAACTTATGTGTAAAGCACTGTATTGACCGATTGCACAACGCGGAATGTACCTCTGAAAACTGCGCATCTACCGTTATCAAAATTCTGGGAGTCAATTCCTTTGTGTTCATTAAAAAAAAGACTGACTCAGTCTATTATGAATTAACAAATGAATTGTGTGTATTATTGGAGAGAGGTGGTCACATTCTAACATGAATGTTTCTCCATAAATGTACAATGTTTACCTTGAAATGTTTTGTGAAGCTCTTTGCATTTTGAGGGGCTTTCTTTCTTTGCTTATTTGGTAAAATATGTGCCAGACACTCATGAATGTCATACGCCTACCTGGAAGTGTACCACACACACACACACACACAGTACATAACGTCAAACCTTTGAATATTTAACATCTTGTGTTTGACAGTTGTACAAATTACATGCATCGTTGAGTGATAGACTGAACTGCTATCTTTATGTACCATCTTGGATCAGATATGACTTTTACAGAATGCAGAGATTTATCAGCAGAGGTACTCCTGCGCCCCAAAAAATTGACTTTATAATTTATTGACGAAAAGAGGAGAAATCTGACAGGAAATTTTCTCACTTCTAAAGGGAACAGCCTGAGCACAAGCCCGGACCAAATTTCATAGAACTGCTGAAGCATCAAATATATTCATTTTTCTGTCAACATGGTTATCAGCCAAACTACCATGGAGAGTGTAACGCTTGTGTCTGGTTTCCTGCAGCGGAGTTTTTGTTAAAAGCAATATTTTCTGCCTTAAGCGGCTCTGTGGTGCCCTGAGCCCAAGTGCTCAAAGCTGTCAAGAAGAAAACGGTGCCATTTTCAGGGAACTTGTGACAAACACTATACATGACATGGTATCTTGGCTGGTAACCTGTTTATGCTAAGCATGATTTATGCAGCTATATATGGGTCCAATTTTATACAGATGCTTAAAGCAGAAAATGTTCTTTTCTGCTAAGCAAATGTATACACGATACCAGTCACAGATCATACATGTGACATGGTATTTTTGCTGGTTTCAACCTCATTCTGAAAAGCATAATTTTGTTGTGCTTAGCTGTTTTTGTGATTAAGCAGCTATGGGCCCCAGGGCCAAATAAGAGCTGTTTAAATGCAAAATGTAACAAAACACAGCAAAATAATGCTTACCAGAATAAGATTACACTGCCAAAATACCTTTTCCCATGTACTTTCTGCGACTGGTATCCTCCTTATACTTGCTTAGCGAACAAATTTTAAGCAACAATTTTCTACTTAAGCAGCTCTATGAAATTGGGCCCTGGTTGAGTTTAAGAAATGAGGTCAGAAAGTGACATGAGAAATCATCGAGAGAAAACAAAAATAATTCCAAAAAGTTTGAATAAGTCACACTGGCTTTTTGAAATGTGACGCAATCTTCACATAAATCACAATTTCAAAAATTTGATGAATTTCTTTTGTGCGCTGGTAGAGCGATACATTCCACATTAAATTCCACGTTGTTAAAAATTGTGACCTCTTCTATTCACGTGATTGTTACAATGTACGTAAAGTGCAAAATTCTTGCCCGTTCAATTTTATTCAAAATCACAGAAGCGAGAGATGTGGAGGTAAAACAGTTTTCCGGATGTTTGAAGACAGACTTACTCTGGATTATTGGATTATTGGATTATTATGTTCTGAAAAGACAACCAACAACACAGAAGGGTCTTTTTTCTTTTCAAAGACTCGTAAAAGCTTTTCCAGGTTTGTCGAGTTAAAGAAACGGTCGCCGCATTTTGAAATGATTTACGAGGTGAAAGAATAATTTGTTAATGGTTTGATTTATCTATTGCACAGATATTTCTTTTCTTTCTGTACACATCCAACAGTAGTGCCAGAAACATGATGAATTAAAAACGAGAAGTAATGTCCAGTTTTAGATGTGGGAGGAAAACCCACGCAATCAGGTAGGAAGTGTAAACCCAGTCAAATGTATGCAAGGCTCCAGTCTGAGGTGGGATTTGAACTGGGGACCGCAGAGGTGAAAGATAGGGAAGAAACTACTCGGGCAACCTGATGTCAAAAGAGCACTGGCCATGGGTAGTAATCTGCCCCATTTATAGTCAACCCCTTGTTATTTTCATTTGAGTAGCTCTTTACTATTTTAATGGTTCAATTGATGAAAGCATTTTGGCATTCCTCTTTATTCACCCAAGGGTAAGTTTGCAAAGACTTTTAACATGGTTGAATAACTCTGGATATCTGGGTGTGTTTTTTTCAGGGAGAAAATTTTGAAAAGCAAATTTCTACTACAGGGTTATTATCAATTCATAATGGAATTGAATGATTGATGTTTGGTATAAAGAATCCCTAACAGCTTTATGAAATTTGGCCCAGCAACCAGAACTAAAATTCTAAAAAAAAAAAAATTGCATTTTTATAAATTGTTTAATGTTATATTTATTTTGATTGATTGATTGATTGATTAATTGATTAATTGATTAATTGATTGATTGATTGATTGACTGATTGATTTAATTTTATTTATTAAATGGATTTTTTTTGGGGGGGGGGGGTTTGGTTGGACAAAGATAAATTGATGAGAGTAGGATACGAACCTGCGACCTTTATCTTGCCCTAATGTTGGCGGTCTCTTTATTTTGTCAATATCTAATTATTGTTTCAAAATTACCCAGTCAGTTTTCCTTGTGGGTAATTACTTGATGTTTGAAATACTGAGTTACATTTTTTTATGTAAGTAAACATATGCCATTGAGTTAGACAGGCATACATAAGTGCAGGTTGTGAAGTCCTTCTTGTGTAATAGAGAATTACTGATCATAAATCCCCCAGCCACTAAGCCTCTTGTCATGTCTAAGGATTTACATCTCAGACACTAAAAACACATCAAAGAGAGTTCTGGGCATAATTTCATTGCTTTAAGCTGAAAATATTCCTTACAGGTAGGGTCATCGTTTGGGATTTTTTGTCCATGGTTTTTGTGGATTTTCCACCCCCAAATACAAGCTATGCTTTGTATCAAGTACTGCAAACAATGTATTTTTTTGTCATTGGACATTTTTACGTACATGTAGATACACGTTCACCTGTACGTATTTCTAAGCATTGTACACGTGAGTGAACAATTCGGCACTTGCTGCACCGCCTGACTGCACTTTATCAAACCTGGTGACCATAAAGGTTTTAACAGAGAAGTTTCACCAGTGACTAATGAAGCGTTAGCCATCTCTTTGTTACTTCATTGCAAGCAACCCCCCACCCCGCAGGTGACAAAAGCTAAACAAGACTCATAAAAAAAAGTCGCTGAACCTGACCTTATTTGCTCAGATTTTATCGATACATATCCAAAGTCTCCCACAAAAGAGGTATTTTGCTTTCATACAAATGTATTATTTCTGATAGAATGAGGATATCAACTCAATGGAAATAAAGAGATCCTTAAAAAAAAATTTGTTTGGGGGTGGGATGAATTTCCTTCTCATTCTCTCGTTTTTAAAGATCAACTTGAACGAAATTACTCAAACTAATTTGACTATTTTCTCCTTGTTTATTTTGTGTTTGGTTACTATTTGATCATAAGTGTGAAGTTTTCTTCCCCGTCATTTTGTTGAAATTTTAGTAAAGACCAATAAAAACCCAACGTGAAATCAACACTATAAGTACCAGTGCCTCAGAAAACCAACGTAAAACCAATCCATTTTGTGACGTAACATACGTCACAACACAGGATGGATGAAGGTTGTTTATCTTTAATGCTTTACATTTTTCCATTGTCTTGTTTGGATCAAGACCGTAGTGTGACGTCACAGTGTTGTTTTGATTCCTGGGCGCTTAGGGACTTTTTGTGAAACTCAGTGTTTTTGCCCAATGTGACACTGATCAAAAGATGTTTTTTAACATTATGAAACAAATTTTATTTAATTTTGTAATCTTTATCCACTGGTTGAGCTTTCTTACAAAAGAATAATTTTCATTTCATTCAAGTTGATCTCTAACCAAAACAATGTTCACAATTTTTAGTAAAATAAAAAAAAATATTTTCTGATTTTTTCAGGAACATTTATAATTCATTTACATGATTATAATGATTGCTCAATAAAAACAACAAAAGGTATAATTTTGGGTCTCCAAATGCTATTTTCCTCGACTTTGACAGCATTTCAAATGGAAGCATTTCTAAGGTATGAACTAAGCTCAAAGAATCGTAATGATATAAGGCCAGCGGAGTTAATAATCTGTCAACATGACAGTCCAAACGACAGCTAAAACTGGACTATAAAACGCTTATATCAACTTGCGGAACTGCAAGATACTCGTTTTTTAATGAACCATGGGCAATGGACTGGACCAAAACATAAATAAGCCTACTGATTTGCATTACTGCATTAAATAAGCATACACGCTGATTATGCAAATTTCTGACATGCAATTTGCATAACTTAATCCACTAAAACTATGTAGTTGTAAAGTTTTAGTGGGTAAAACTATAGATTTTTATGAGACAATATTACTGGAGTCTAATAAGGTACTTGAAGCGCTTGAAAAAAAAGAGAAACATTTCTGGAGAAACAGGCTCCGAAATGTCCACACAGGACCCTTTCGAGATCCCTCCAAGTCCAATATTTAATCAGTTGTCAGAAGAATATACTGATCAAGTCGATTCTACTGACCCATGATGGGGGATGGGGGGAGGGCAGACTGATGTACATGCAAGGTTTAATACTAGTGCATTCTAATGCGCACACAAACATCACCGCGGCGCATAATGGAGAAAGCTATCCATGCCCCCTTAAGTCGCCCACAGCCATATTGGCGAGTGTGTAATATTGAATGAGATAGGTTCTGATCGTGTTCCAGGTGGAGCCGTGCAGCGGCAATCTAACCGTGTGTGTGTGTGTCTATGTGTCTATCTTCTGGGCCAATCATGACAAAAACTAGCAGCGTTTTATGAGACATCAGAACCTGTGTTAATCAGGACTCGGGAATCCCAAGGTCACGGCGCTCGTTTTCGCCAAAATACATCCAGAGAATTACTCTCAAGTTATAATCACGGGGGTGAACTCTGCCTTGTTGTCACTAGGAATTGTCGAGGGCCGACGGTCTTCCTGCATTCTCAGGTTGTGAAAGTATGAAATCATCGAAGACTGATTTGTCTGGTCCTTGCTCTATGTTCTGTTGAAGGAACTTGGATTGCTTGCCTTGATGTAATTGTGTCAGTAATCAACCACAATGAATTAGAATGTGTTTGAATCAGGCTCACTTTATATCTTTATAATTTGCATTTAAAGAAAAACAAAGTGTAGCACAAGGTGGTGAGCTTGAAACATGTTTACAGGTTATGCAGTGAATGATTTTCCCCGACTCAAAAATCATTAATTCTACTCAATATTAGCATTCAGTGTGAACAAAACATGTTTAATCTGAATTTTTTGCTAAGCAAAAATGCTCAGCGAAAATCGTTCTCCGAGATGTAATAAAACAATCTTTTTCTAATACAAAGTATTTTTCTAATTAAACAAATCAGTTGGTAGAGTACTAGCATGTTAATCCAGGGTCACAGGTTCAAGTCCTGTTCTAGTCAATTTGTTTTCGTTCAACCCAAAATCACCCACTGCTGACAGGAAATGTCTAAAACTAGGATCCAAATTTTAGGGTTGAAATGATGACATTTCCACCTTTAAAGCAGGGTATACCTTCAGTAATTGTCAATTTTAGACCAGTTTCCTCAATTGGTGTATCCCAATATGCATAAAATAACAAACCTGTAAAAATGTGGGCTTCATGCCTGAAGCCAATACTCAGACTCAAGTTGTGGGGGTGAAAAATTACCTCTTTCTCTAAAACATTATTACTTCAAAGTAATTGTTTCCAACAACGCTTTATAATATCAACAGCTCTCTAGTGCTCTTTACCAAATTAGTTTTTATGATCATTAAATTTGGGAGTAATTACCAACAGGTATACCCGCCCTGTAATTACCCCTGGAGTTATAGATTTTACGGAGCTTCTGGGAACAGTATCCTCGTCGCTATAGAGAAGTAGGTCAGACAGTAGGATTTCCTCACACTATCTGAAGAAAATAATCAGCAATTTTTTTTAACTGGGAAGATGTGAAAAATGTCTGAATTCTCAAATTTCTCATCCCTAAATATGACCAATTGTTTGACCCAAATTATGCAATGAACATGTTATCAGTCGAGTGCTGTACAATGTACAATACATGATCTATGCATTTGCAATATATATAATCTTTCATAAGTGTTTTTTTTTTTAAGTGCAGGGCCTTTGGAGATCTAACCAGAACATGTATTTTCTTTGTGTCATCAACATTATCAAGGGGGGATGAATAATGTTGCCATGGAAACATAGTACAAGCCATCATCTGCGAGGGCATTAACTGTACATGTGCGGTTCATGTACGATGTGCATGTTAATGCGGCCTTACACCTTTCAGATGTGCATGTAAGCTACGAATCTAGTTTTTTTGAGTGAGTACATGTACTGTACGTTATGTGATGGCAGAAGATGCATTACAAAAGTGTCCACCAAATCAAAGGGCGACAGGCACAAAGTGTGCACTGGCCTATGAAAACAAAATGCAATAACTTGCAATTGCACTCTCTTGCAGGCTATAGTACAAATATTTCAATGTGTTCAAATAACTGTCATTAGTAGTAAAGGACACGTCTTTGAGGGAATTTGTGTTGAAACTGAACGGAGTGCACCACAGGAAATTCTTAGGATCTTTCTTCACTTAACAATATCTAATACTATACCACAACTCAACACCCTAACTGTTTGACTCTGATGATTATGGTGGTACACGTAATACCTGATCTCGTGTAAAGCATAATCAGGTTACCAGTGCAGTCCAAAGGAATCAAACAAGACATGCAATTGGATTTTGGTGCGTCGGGGTTGTTAGGTTGTCTTTTAATCACCCAAAGTACAGTACATTCTTTAGTGTATTTACATGTAACTGTTGTAAAAGCGGAATTTCTTTTATGACCTTCAGGCCGCTACAAGCAAACACTGCTCATCTTATCCCAAGAAGAATGTTCCGTAAAAAAAATTAAGCAGCAAAATAGAAATCATTTACATTTGAGTACCATTGTGAAAAGTAAGCCTAGCATACTGACTGGGATTACATAATTTTGGTATTTGTGATCAGTCTACTGTGCATGAGACATACCTGCAGAAAATCTTCCTGCCAAAATGTTTTGATGACAAAATCTCCCCCTGCATTTATTCAAGGAGAACAACTTAATGTACTGTACAACAGTATATACAGTATATATGCCGTGCAGCATGCACAAGCTGCATTACATAACTAACATAATTTAATCTTTCCTTTAATATGCTTCTGACGTACATTGCAAGTCATAACTTGTTACTTCTTCAATGATTTCATGGCAGCTGGTCGGCCTGATAAAACAAGACCATGCCAATGGTTCTTTAAGTGGGCATTTCTACAGTTACCTAGTCTATATTAGATGGTCACTCAAGTTACATTGGCTGGTTACTCATGTTACATTGTATTGTCACTCGTGTTACATCGCATTGCTACTCTGAATGTTACATCACATGGTTTACATGTACTCATGTTAAAGCGCATGGTTACTGATGTAACAATGCCTGGTTACCTATGTTACATTGCATGGTTACTTGTGTTACACTGCATGGTTACTTGTGTTATATTGCATGGTTACTCATGCTGTATGTATCACATTGTTACTCATAACATTGCATGATTACTTGTGTTACATTGGTTACACACATTACATTATTCAGTTACTCATGTTACACCCCATGGCTACTTTTGTATATTGCATGGTTACTCATGTTTTGCACGAATGCTTGCTATATTGACCACATAGGCCTACATGTACAGTGTGTTATCACAAACCAGAAAGCTTTTGTGACATCTTTTATTATTGTTAAAGTACAACGTATTCAACTTACCACTTCTCCACAAACAAACAAATTAAAAACAGATATGATACCTGCAGGCCATATTCATTTTTCAAAGGTCACTTCCATTGGAAACACTTAAGGTCTACTGGAAGCGTTTGAAGGCGCACCAAGGCCAAGACTAGGGCAATGGAGGCTATGGCTTCCGTGGCTCCATGTAATTCCAAGCCTGGTATGATCTATTTTGGTGTAACATGAGCAGGCATGAAACTGTACAGAGAACTTCAGGCATGCTGTATAAGCAATGAGCACTCATGGCTAGCTGTCTCACACCTAATTTTATTTAGACTTTTTCCAGGGACTGAAGTATGTTCTGTCATTTCCATATTGTACTTTTAATGTGAAAAGCAGTGCTAGATCTTGTATGGGGAGTTCTGCTAGGGTCTTGTCTGATCTTTTTTTATGGATTTCAGTATATCCTAGCTTTTTACCAATTCATTTGTGTTCTTATTGTAATTTTCCTGTTTTAGCATTTTTAATCATTGGCATTTTTGGTTGTTTATTTAATTATGATTGTTATATGCACTTGTGTACATTGTATAGAATGGGTGCAATATACAGTACTGTAAATACATTATTAGTAGTATTATTTTTATTAGAAAACATGGGCAACCTATTATCAAATTGCAACAAATTTGGACACAATAATATCAAATTTCCCTGAAAACCATGGATATTTCCCTACTATGTTTGATTTTCACAATCTTATGCGGTAAGGTAATGAAATCGCATAAATGACAAAAGCAGGATTTATTGGATAACATTTTTCTTTTTTCTGTTGCAAATCGACAGTCCGAGAAAAAAATGAAAGAGTATGTAAAGTAATGTATTGTTAATTTGTTTGATAACAAAATAAGAATATTTTGTTTTTTAC
This sequence comes from Pisaster brevispinus, assembly GCA_023634235.1. Lineage (NCBI taxonomy): Eukaryota > Metazoa > Echinodermata > Asteroidea > Forcipulatida > Asteriidae > Pisaster > Pisaster brevispinus. The sequence continues at coordinate 8,231,328 of JAMKCF010000018.1, forward strand.
TAACTTTATTATAGAAGTATAATTTACAGAAAAAAGTAGTTGATCCCATTAAAAACTGTCTCAATTTAAGCTTATCAATACAAAACGAACCGCTTTTGTCAAATGCATGTTTTTGTGAAATACTGTAATGATGCGGCACAAAATTTCCAAAAAAACTCCACCCTGAGCCAAAAAACAAAAAAGTTACTGAACAAATTTATCAATGATTGTCAAATATATGCTAAATTTGTATGATTGTAGGTGTTGTGGAGTTAGTTTTTTTTTTAGAAGAACTAAATGATAAAAATACAGTAGGATTCAAATAGACTACAGTGTATGATAAGAAGATAGTCATTTAGAAAAACACTTAAAACGCTGAGAAATCTTTAAAATAAAAAACTTAAAGTTAATGGAACACAGCATAAATGTACAATGTAAAAAAAATGTATTTACAGGACCAAGAAAGGACAAACATTTAATGTGCAAGAGTGCAAGTACTGTTAATTTTTTTAAGAGTAGGCCTATCACTCATGTTTGTTGTTTTAACGAACAATTTCAATCACAATTGTTTTGGTACTGTAGGTATTTGTGGAAAGCTAAACAAATAATTCATATTTTGTAGCAGGTAGACAGGCTGTGAGAAGTAAGGTAGTAGGTGTTTCAAGTTTTTGCTTTGAAGTAGTATAAAACCTGAAAGGAATTCCTTGGGTTGTTGATGTGCACATAGGTTTAATGAATTAACATTGATTGCATATTTATTTACCTTTCCACAAACAAGATTTTTGATTGACAAAGTTATATCCGAACTTGATATTATTTAATACTGCAAACATGGATGATCAGTTCGGCACAGTGTTCGAATACAGCGCACTGTGCTTAGTTATTTTTTACCATTACAAAGCAGCGCTTAATAAAAACTGGAAGCCTAATTTGCATATTGATCACATGCCCATGTCTCCAACGCAATGACACATCTTTCGCAGGAATTTCACGCTCTTTTTACGAGTAGAGCTCTACAGTTTCACAACAGGGAATGGCAAGCGATTTTAACCTAATAAGGAAGGTACATATGCAACCAGTTCATGTTTCTGTTGGAGTGGGCAGACTGACAGTTGAAAGTGTTTACAGTGTTTATGATTTACACAGCTTTTAAAGCTTGTTCATTGCATTTATGTCAGATTCTGCTTCATCCACACTTCTTTGGATAACTCTAAAATTGTGTGTTGATAGTTTTAAGATATTTTGCGTGTGTAACTGTTTGTTATCAATTTTATACATCAGTCTCAATGCTGACTGCATTCAGGTTGATGCAATTTCCCTGGATATTATTGGGGCGACCATCGATATTGTTGTTATATGGAGACTTAGGCACTGGTAGCTGATTGAGTAACCCTTCCTCCATTTCTACAATGTTGTTCATAGAGTTCTGACTACAACTACTATGGCTGCGCTGAGCCGACGGCGCTGGTAAATAGGGGCAACTTTGAACATGAGAATATTGGCCCGTATCTTCGTTGTCCGACTCGCGGTGGTAAAAATAATTGAAATTTGATACAATGACGGGAACCGGGAGTGCGATTGTGAGCACGCCCGTGACGGCACATAGAGAACCAACTATCTTCGCGCCGGTGCTCTGCGGCTTCATATCCCCATACCCTACTGTTGTCATAGTAACGACAGCCCACCAAAACGCATCGGGGATGCTTTTGAATATGGGGTTCCCCTTCTCGTCTTGGCTATCGGCGTCTGCAAAGTACACAGCACTTGAGAACAACACCACTCCGATACAAAGAAAAAATATTAACAGCCCAAGTTCTCTCATACTAGCTTTCAAAGTTCGACCTAAAATTTGTAGCCCTTTGGAGTGCCGGGATAATTTGAATATTCTAAAGACGCGTACCAATCGGATAACACGAAGGATGGCCAGAGACATGGCTTGGCTGTTGCGATCTGTCGAAGACTGCGCCACTATGGTACCCACTTGTATGAAATAGGGAAGTATTGCTATCACGTCAATTAGATTCATGATGTTTTTCAAGAAGACCAGTTTGCTGGGACTAGACGCGAGGCGCAAGATAAACTCTGTGGTGAACCAGATGATACAGTATGTTTCTATGATGAAGAACGGATTTTGGAAGTATGCTGCTAGGTCGTCCTCTGTGGTGCTGTGCGTTCCATTGGACATTTCCGGCGTGGTGAGGTCGTACGGCACGGCGCCCCCGCAGGGTGGAGGCGTCGGCTTCGATGTGGCCTTGTCATCGTCGTCCCTAAACTCGGGCATTGTCTCCATGCAGAAAGTTATAATGGATATAAGAATCACAGACACTGAGATGATTGCTATGACCCGTGCTGCTTTGGAGCTTTCTGGATGCTCAAACAGAGACCAGATCTTTTGCATGATGGTGTTCTGTGGGATTGGTTTCTCCTCCTCATGGATAAATCCTTCGTCCTCCCTGTACTTGAGCAAGGCATCTTCGCCGAGCTCGTAAAATTTGATCTCCTCGGTGAAGACATCCATGGGTACATTGACAGGTCTCCGAAGCCGGCCCCCACTCTGGTAATAGTACAGAATGGCGTCAAAGCTCGGACGATTGCGATCGAAGAAGTACTCATTCCTCAACGGGTCGAAATACCGGATGCGTTTTTCAGGGTTCCCTAGCAAAGTGTTTGGAAACTGGCTTAAGGTTTTGGAATGGGTCTCAAACCTTAAGCCACTGATGTTGATGACGACTCTTTCCCAACCAGGTTCTCGTCCGTCTCGACATTCGTCCCCCGACTCATCGCCGCTCTCATCTTCGTCAAGTAGCATTGGAAGCGATCGACAATTTGACATCCCGGTCGTTGGGTTGATGCTACTTGTGCTGCTGTTCTGATGCGTGAGCCCGGGACTGGAAGATTGAGGGCGCGCTCCATGCGTAGTTTGCCCTCCTGGGCCGTGAAGTGCTGCTCCATGATGGCCGCCTGAGTGGGCACCAGCTGCCCCATAAGGTTCTACGCCGGCCACCATTGCAGCTTCCATTTTCTTCCACCACGGCCTCGGTCTCTGCCAGAGGGGATTGAGCCCCCAACGCTCTATAAACTCAATCTTTTGGTTCATATCGGACTACATCAGTGCATACTGTGATAAGCGACCTACACAGTCGAAAAAGTCGGTGAACAAACGGACAAATTCACTGCTATTCACTTTAGTGGACTAAAATAATTTCTGCTGTAAATGAGAACAAAGGAAATGAAGTTATAACAGACTTTGTGTTACATACGGTACTTAAATCTTACACACAGGCTCCAGATTCTGCAAAATAACACTTGAAACTCAGTAAAGTTTTCAGGCAGTCTCATTTTACTGAACTGCATTTACAACAACAGCAAACAACTTTGGAAGTGTGTTTTGCCTGACACACCTATGTTGAAAGTGACCACTGACCAAATTCTGAAAATTAACATAGGCCATTTAAGTTCGAAACTACAGCTTGGGCTTGGGCTTTGGGCTTGGGATCCGTCCGCTAGATTGAAGCCCTGTAAAGAAAGCGCACATCTTCTAAATAAATGACGGAGCCTAAGACCAAGCCATGGTTTCGAACAGCGGCCCAAGTTTTTGGCATTTATATCAACTCCTCAGTAAGAGTGGTTTTTGTTTTAAATTCATTCAAATTAGGTTTTTAAAATTCAAGAAGATTATTAAATTGTTACAATCAGCTTACACAAAGGTCTATGGTTTGTTGTACAATGCTAGACAGGTCATAAATTCATGGTCTATACAAAATCCTTAGTGAAGGGTTTTTAGACCCTAAACCATAAAGGAAAACAATGTAGGAAACTGTAACAGCTGCAACTAATAAAATGTGTTTACTAATTTTCTGTTCTTGTATGCTACATCGTGGGCTTTTTCAAACTGCAAAGTTGAAAACAATTATTTTTGCAATTGATACCTGGTGGATTTTATGTCATTTGATGGCCTTTGAAAACTAATTACAAAGTGGCATTAAAAAGGAATGGCGGGTTGCCAGACTTCTAATCATAAAAACTGTGCATTCAATGACAATGTTTTCAAATTTGCTTAGTTCTCAGAAATGCTGAGTAATTTGCAAAAACAAGGAAATGCAGAATTACATTAAAGTTTGTATCCCGGTGCTTTTCAGTTCCTATGGCAACATGGGTGAAAGGGAAAAAAGGAAATCAGCTGATCAGCTGAAGAATGCACTTAAAGTGCACAAAGTTTTTTTTAACACTTGACAAGAAAATCAAGAAATAACATTGAACAAATTAAATGATAACAATTTTTTTTCATTCTTAGAAAATATAATCCGTTGTTTTAAATAATATCGTAAAAATCAAAGAAAATAAATGAAAAAAAATCAATTAGGCTATTTATGTAGATTTTATTAAATTTTATTGAGGCCAACAATTCAGATTTATTATAATTTAATTGGGCTATTTATAATTATATAATGACACAAATTAACATAAAATAGACCAACTTGAAAATTTGTGGACGACTAATTGATTTACAGGAAGAAAATGAACACAGCCATTAGAGCAAAATATGAAATGTATTAAAATTAAATTCAGAACAAAAACATTTTTTTAATTCAATAATGCGGTGTTACTTACTAGGTTGGAGCGAGAGTGTACGCCAGCCATCCCAATTGCATCTTGTCTTGACACATGAAAATAACCCGCCGTCGCTTTTACGTTCACGTGAAGCGCAGCAGACGTTATTTCACCGTGGGGTTTTATCGTTGATGAGATCCTGGGCCGCCGTGCCGCTCTCCACGTACGACGAATAAATCCATTATTTCCAAGCCATGTTGTCACATTAAAATCATATCCGTACATCTCCTTGGAATAATCCTCGAGAATCTCACCTCGATAGGGTGAAATTTGTGGGCAACAACGGGCATTTTCCACCCATCATTTTAACATTCCATTCCCGGGTTGCCCGTTCGACGGCTGGGTTGAAATTTTTTTGACGCTTGATAAAAAAAAACCATTCATCTATCTAGCCATTCAATCACGCATGGAGCACAAACATAGCCCAACTGCTACTGCAATTCTCCGCAAGTTAGGTTGACATTAGCGTGTTGTGATGGGGAAAATATCGCCCAATTTGGGCGCTCTTGATGAATTCGTCTGGACATTCCACGTCCAAATTGTTTTGAGTATAAAGTGCCATAAAAGTAAAATAATTTGATCATTTTATTTATCTCTCTAGATGTTTCTGTGCTCATAACTTGCCAAATTCCATATTTACAATAGTATTCACCTTTTTAATGATTAATTAATGCTGTTTAATGAAGTGCCCAATGGTGTAATAAATAACGGGTTTTGATAAAAAAAAATTACAACTATTATTCTTCCAAATTATTGAACCCTTCGACCGGATAATAATTAACAATAAAAAAGAACAAAACAACAGTTTGATTGCAATTAATGATAGTCATTTAAAACCATTTTCGAATGAGGTTAGTTTTAATTGATATTATTATTATTATCTATATATTTATCATATTCGTTCCCATGTAAACATGTGTTTACTTGGTTTTTAATCATAATTACGCATTCCTTTTTCTTCAATAACAACAGAACATTTTTATTAATGTCGTTTGCGTTCATCTCTAATAATAATGATAATTATGCGCACAGCAAGCTCCACCAAAGATACGGATGTGTTAAAGGGGTATTTAGAACGGAAACAAGAAATTCATAATTATGACTTTTTCATATGATTTCATACAAGCCATTTTTACTACTTCATGTAATCTCATAAATACGACTTGTTTAATGTAATAAATATGACTTATATGGTATACCGGTAGGCTATAAGTCACTGGTTATGACTTATGCTTTGACTTTTCTTTTTTCTCGGTGTCCCTTTAACGCTTCCGTATCAAACAGGTGCTGGACTGGAGACGCAAAGAAGATGAAACTTCACACTACAATTCTATTGAAGAGAAATACAGGCATTACGTAGGGTACGACCCAGGGGGCAAAACTGCCCTCTTCCAAGTTCGGGTAAAACAGTGGGAAAAGTTAGGGCACGGCAAAAAGAAGAAAAACATGGCCAGAGAACATACGTTTTACCTGTTTTTATTTGTGTACAATTTTGGGCAAATCAACCCCTCTGCCCCCACCCCTATACAAAAAACAAAGAGTTCCAACGATGCTTGCGGTATTAAATGAGTCTTGAGTTTTAAACCTTAAGAGTATTTTTATAATTTTCAGTTACTGTGGTGAACATTGTTTGACCTGTGAAGGCAGTCACGTACGTGGTGGAGCAGCAACTTTTAAAAGCCACGGGGACACTGCTTGTGACATTATATGAATTGGCTTACGTACGTACTGACGATGGTATTGACATAAGTGACTCATTTTTCACTACGCACAGCGCACTTACACGCGCATATCCCGGCCCGTATGCTATTTTTAAAGTAAAAAATGTACACATTAATGAATTGACCCGCAAAATGGCGGAAATGGTGGACGCATTGTGTGGGGTGCGTTCCCCTTTGCGCAAGGGGCCAATAACGCAGTACGCTGGCAAGAGATGTGGTTGAGAAACATAATTATTGAAAAGCTCATAAGAATGCTTGTGACATTAATTGAGTCTTAAAAGCATTTTTGGAATTGAGTTAGTGATACTTTAGGCTATTGATTCAAGAGAGGTTGAAAATAGGTTTGAAAAAACACTCACCTGTCCTATATAAATATCATTAGTCTTTCCTACTTTTGTAGGTATGTTTTTCTCATGGTTTAATTTAATTTGTCTGATGTAATCTTACTGCCAACATAATACATAATGTAATTATTATTAAAAGAGCCGTAATACAACAATTCTGCTAGATCATTGACTAGAAATGATGGTACTGTCTCATATTGATAACAAATCCATGTTTGTTGTACTGTTGGGGTGTTGCATTATAATTTTTTTTATAAATTTGTTTATTTATTTATGCTTTTAAAGAGGAATTTGTGATTGCCTTTATTTTATTATTATATTAGTTTTGTTAATATTATTTTCTGCATTATGTTAATTATTTCTCTCCTTTGTAATGTGTTTTATTATTATTAATATTATCTATTTATTTATTATAATTATCTTGTTATGGTTTTTCTTTTTATTTTATTTGTTTATATTTGTTTGTTTATTTCTATTACTATTTATTATATGTTATTATGTTATTGCTTTAAAACCAACAAACACACGAACAATCAAACAAACAAAACAAAAAAAACATGAAAAAGGTAAAAAATCGCGTGAATGCAAGAATTAGTTACCTTAAAAAAAAGTGGTTCCTGTAAAATAGAGTTCGATTTCCGTGTGGGTAACAATTTTTAAACTAATTATCAATACATTTTTTTGTTGAAGATATTTTGAGCACTGACCCACCCGACACCAAACCAAGATGTAGTGCATCCAATCTGGCCCTCAAATGGAAGGTCTTTGCTTTCTTGAAGGCGACAAATTTTAATTTAAGTAAAAAAACATGTTCACAATGTTACATGACACCGACAGCTTGGCAGGCGAATTTTGTTTATAAATAGTGCCACCACGAGAGGGCCATTACTTTCGCTCTTTTTCTTGGGGCGAGTTTTTTTAACAACATAACAATTTTTGTTCTCTCCTCTCTGTAGGGGACAAAATGGCGGCGATCGGAACAGACTGGACGTTCAATGTGGCGTATGGTTTGTCCCTTTTCGTCCTTTTCGTCCCAAATGATGCAGGTAAGTATTGCCATAATCTTATATTATGATAAATTGTCATCATAGTTTAATGATTAAGGTTAAAATGACGTATTTACCAGTCAACTTCTGACAATTTCTTGCTACAAAATCCTGCACTGCGGGCAGCTTTTTTTAGATTGTATGTGTTGTATTATTAGGTACAGCCCTCCCCATTGATTCACGTTGTAAGTGCCAACAATTTTCTGGACTCTTTCCGCTTTTTGACCCTAAGCCATCAGGGACTGACATGACCTGTTGGTGTTGGAAAAAGCAAGCAAAATATACATTGCTAAAAATGGACGATGATGGAGCCCAAGCCAACATGGCCAACGCCATCCAGAACCCAAACTGAGGTTTGGAAAAGGCTACTCTAGGCACTAGCCTGTCTTCATCCTCTAGCTCTTTATTGTTGTAACCGTGTACTTTGTTACAGCTGTACCATGCAGTAGCAACCCGTGCAGTAATGGAGGGACTTGCCAAGGTTTCATGGACCACTACGTTTGCCTGTGTGATGTCTTCTGGAGAGGCAAGCATTGCCAGTTGTTTAAAGGTAAAACTAAAGGGCATTCTACACCCATATTTTGGAAATTTTACCATAAAGCACGCTGAATTGAACGAGGTCCGGGGAATGTTTTTGTACTTGCGTATTTGCTGCAATTCCCACATATCGGCCCCTATATGCTAGCTTATACATGGGGAGAACCCTGCTCTACTAAAATAAAGTCAAGTTTGATAAAAAACAACTGGCATTCAAAGACTACTAATAACTTTTTCAGTACTTTTTCTTGAATTTAATCTTCAGGTTTCGCAGACTCACCTCCGATAACGACCCCGTGTAGCGTTCAGGAGTTCCGATGTTACAGCGGGCATTGTGTTCCAGAGAGATTCGTCTGTGACGGCACAAAGGATTGTGTGGACGGTAGTGACGAGAAAGACTGCAGTGAGTGGACAGTTTGTTTCTATTTTTATTTATTAACTTTTTAAAATGTTCCCAGTCACTTTCCCATGTGGTTTACTACTTGATATTTGTAAACAAAGTTGCATTCCCTTAAGGTGATCCCTTTTTCTCAAAATGTTATTATTGTATAAAGACAAACATTGCAGGCTGAATTGTGTTCAAGGCATAGCAAAATTAATTTTAAAAATAGATACGGCAGTTGCTAGTTGTATGGCTTCTGACTGGCACCTACAAACAAAGATGTTGACAAAATAGGGAAAACGCCAACATACATATAGGGCTAGATAGCTCAGTTGGTAGAGCACCGGCACATTAATCTGGAGGTCGCAGGTTCAAGTCTTGCTCTAGTGGTCTCTTAGACTGGTGCCTTCCCGCACTGATAGAGCAACCACCCACAGTACCATGCTTGGTGTTATACGGAGGCCTGGCCTCTCTTGCCCTGTTAATGGCTTTGGTGCCCCTTCAAAAGCTTTTCATTGACTTTATCTAACGGAAGGGCCCTTTGCAAATAAAAATGTCCTAGCACAATCAAAGATGAAATTCCAGGCCTGCAGCATCAGAGTCCACCTTTCTCATGAAGACGGTCAGAGCATGCTCATCGAAATGTTGAGTTGTTGGGCCTACATGTACACCACCAGTTCTTTACAAAATCACCACAACTCATTGAGAAATTATTTTCATGTACATGGTGTTACATGGTGTACATCTCCACCATGAAAAGTTTTAATCCTACTCATGTACATTGTGTTACTGCAAACCTTACTAGGTTGTATCTCCACCATGCAAAGTTTCAAATCCTACTCATGTACATGGTTTTACTGCAAACATTTCTAGGTTGTATCTCCACCATGCAGAGTTTCAAATCCTACTCATGTACAATTTTGTACATGGTATTTCGGCCAACCTTTAGCTTTATTTTTGTCATGAAAAATGAAAAGAAACATAGTAAGCAGACGCCTAAACAGTAGTTTGAAAATTAGTGCAACTTCATTCTCCGAACCTTTTTTGTTCTTTGCTGTGGACAATATAGGTCACTTTGTGGGACCAGTAACGCTATATTAACTGTCCATTCTCTAACTACATGTAGGCTCTGTGATGCCAACGCTGGCGTGTGCTATGTGGGAGTTTGACTGCGGAAAAGGAGCCTGCGTACCCAAGGAGCGACAGTGTGATCGAATTAGAGATTGTAGCAACGGTGAAGATGAACACAACTGCGGCAACGGTAGGTTCCATCTACTTCAGTGCAAAAACTTTATAAATCAATTTTTCATTATGATGTATATCTCGCAGAGGCTCTGTGCAATAACATCAGAACTCGGTTCTGTTTTTATGTTGTTCTTTGCACTGGAGAGAGGCTCTGTGCAAAAACATTGTATCTCAGTTTTGTTTTTATGTTGTTCCTCGCACTGGAGAGAAGCTCTGTGCAAAAGCATCATAACTCGGTTTTGATAACTGGCCTTGGCATGCAGGAATCTTGCACTTACATGTACCTTCATGCTGAGAACAACGGGAAAACAATTGTGGTAGCCTTCCAATTTCTCATAATCTTGCTTTCTCGAAGTAAAAGGAGGAAAGTTTGGAATTGAGGACGACTCGGTTTATCCCCAGAAAAGAGTGCCTTTTGTCCCTGTCCAGACCTGATGCTTTGTTTTTGAATGGGCAAGGGCACCGAGGCGTTCTCTCTCTGGTACATAAAGTGTACCTCTATGAGGAATTTGTAAACTTGTACAGGGACATTCCAAGGGGCACCAAGGCAATAGACTGTGCAAGTCTCACTGTTACTTAAGCATTTTTGCGACCACTTTGGTCCCACACACATTGCTTTAACACACGAAGGAAACAAACTCGTGCACTTTAACAGGTCCCTGTGTGTGAATATAAGTGAGACTTCCACAGCCTTTATCAGGGGCATAATCCTCTGTTGCCTCCATGAAGGGTAGGTAGATAGATAGATGATAGACAAACTTCAAATTGTTTTTTGTGAGACAGTGTATTGTGTAGTGTCATAGACACCACAATAGTTGGACAGCGCCCTCTATAGTCCAGAGCTCATACTATGTAGTATTGAGATGGTGTTGAGGGTCATATATCAAAGGTCATATACATGTACATGTAGGTCTTTTTACTGTCAAAGTCTGATAATTGCAGGCCAAATTTGAAAGAACAAGGCTGTTGTCTGTTTAGTTTTTTTCTGTTGTCTTAAAAAAAAAAAAAAAATGTACAATAAAGTAGTAAATGTATGTGAACATCTGGCGTGGTGACCTGTGCCATGCTCATCACTTCGGGAGTCAACAGGTAAGCGTGTAAATGATGTGCTGCCTAAAATGCAAGTGGCAGCTGCTGACAGAAACACAGAGGCAAACCCCTTCCTTAAGTGATAAGCGTTAGGTCTCATCCGAAGGACGAAGCAATAATGGTTCAGTGTCTTGCTCAAGGACACAAGTGTCAAGACCGGGACTCAAACCTACACTCTGCTGATCAGAAACACCAGAGCTTGAGTCTGGTGCTCTTGACTGCTCGGCCACGACACACCAATTGAGTCAATGTAGTTTGTTGTTGGTGGAATTTACAATCCATATAGTTCTTTATTCCTGGATGCACAAAACAAACAACAAATAAATAAATGTTCATAAATTTTGTTTTACCTCCAATGCAAGAAATACACTAATTAAGCATTTACAATATTCATTCCAATCCGTCATTTACTAAATATTAAAGGGTGCGGAAACAACCTGTTACAGTGAAACATTTGCCTCCAAATGACAGACACTATTAGGTAACTGAACATCCTGAAAGCTGAAAGGGAGGGTATACTTTTATTGCGGGTTATTCTTCCTGCGTGGACATAACCGCTGCAGATTTTCGACAATAGGCCCCTATCTCGAAAAGGCTTGTACCTTTTGAAATGATATTTTCACAGGTTAGTTTAATTGTATATATTATCTGCATTTATATAGGATTAATAAATACCTCAGAGAGTTTATGCATTCTAATTGGTCGAAGACTGGTCACGTGGGTGGTGTATTAACATGTGATATAAAGACCGGCTCAGTAAACTAGCGAATAAATGGCCCTTAAACAAGCACAAGGTTGTGTAAAAGTTATGTTTGCAGGATATTTGTTGTGCGGAAACTATCAAATCTGTTTTCTTTGCGCGTATTTTTTGTTTGTTAGTTTGACGAGGACAGATGGTGCTTTGGTTGGTGGCTGGGTGGCCACTGTTAGTGGACCTCACCTTTGGCTTGGTCCATTAACAGTGGCCAGCCACCAACCCGGTCATTACCACGCAGTGAATTCCCTAATTAAAACAATCAAGCGGTTAAAAAAACCAAAGATATACTTTGCCTTTAAAGCACTTAGACATCTTTGATAATTGTTATAAATAATATAGACACCCTTTAAAGGTATTACACAGGATTGGTAGAGCTGACAAAATAGTCGCAGACAGTGTTCATGATTGGTGTGATCAATCATAAACATGATATAACAAACCTGTGTAAATTTGGGCTATCCGCTGTGTGAGTCAGCAGAAAATAGTGAAAAACCACGCAGTTTTCGGCATGTAAACACACTGTCCTTAATTTTGGTCCCGAAACCAAAATCAGCTGTTGTGTTTGTTTAGATTTTCAGATACAGTTTTCTCAAATATGACTAAAATTCAGCGGGAAAGGTTTCAAAGACTAAAATGTTTGGTATTCTTACCAATCCAGTAGAATACCTTTAAAGGTGAACCACTTGCCTCATATGACAAGTTCTTAAGGTAACTGAGCATCCTGAGAGCTTAACGTCATCTGACACGTCGTCTTGAAGACGAAATTGGGAAATCTAAGATGATTCCTGAATAGATCACTAGCAGGTGATCCGTCTTCTCATCATGGAGTGAAGAACCGAGTAATTCGATTAGAGTTTTTGCTGTTTTTCCCCGAAATGTTAAAGCTGTGATTTTCACAAGTTGGGTTTGTGGCCGCTGTCAAGCTGACATTGATACTGAACAATCTCAGCAGGCCTGGGCCCAATTTCATAGTAGTTGCTTAAGCACAAAAATATGTTAAGCACAACAAATTTATTCTTTCCATAATAAGGCTAGCATCCAAAATACCATGTCACATGTTCAATTTATGACTGGTAACCTGCTCATTTCTGCTAAGTTGGAAATTGTTAGCAGTTATTTCTGCTTAGCAGTTCTATAAAATTGGACCCTGGAGATACACAAGGGCCATGTCCTATTTTGCCCCTGGGCCCACTTTCATAGAGTTGCTTCAGCACAAAGACTAGCTAAGCACCACAGAATCATGCTGACCAGAATAAGCTTACCAGCTAAACTACCATTTTACGTGTTCCAGGTGGTTTTTGCTTAGCATAAATTTTCATAGAGCCTGTCAGCACAAAAGCTTGCTAAACACAATAAAATCTGTTTTAGCAGAAACAAGTTACCAGCCAAAAATATGTATGGTTTACATTGCTGCGACTGGTGCCCCACTAATTTTTTGTTAAGCAAAACAATTTGCTAAGCATTTTTCACACTTAACAGCTTCATGAAATTGGGCCTGGTCTTAAATGTGTCTTACAGTACACTTTTCAGGCCCTGAGTCCAAATGAAAACAAGTTTTAAAATTTCCTACTCCCAACATGCTCCCAATAACATGTTGCCGTTATGTAAGTTGAACAACCTTTTGGAGCCATTCAACTGCATGGGTTGTGTATGGTGGAAGGGCTGTGCACACAACTGTGTAGTTTTATGCATTCACCACATGGTATATTGCAGGCTGGCATAGAGCATCTACCATTCAAACCATGTGGATGATATTAAATGGTCAGATAGTAGGAGGGTTAACTTTAATGTGTGGATGCATTCACCACATAATAAATTATAAAGACCCCATGCATTGGCTGCCATTGCTGAGGAGTGAGATCAAACAATGGAAACATGCAAGCGTGTACGTGCTGCACACAACTCTAAGGAAAGGTCTTCATTGACATCAGTGGGGGTGCTGCTCGGGCGTGTGACGTTGTATGCAAGGGTTCTATTGCAGACTGGCACAGTGCATCTATCATTCAAAAGCACAGTGGATGATATTGAATGGTCAGACAGTAGGAGGGTTGACTGTGTATTGTGTTGTGCATTCACCGCATGATATCATTGCAGGCTGGCATGGTTTATCTATCATTTAAAAATGTATAATAATAAATGGGCAAACAGTAGGGGGATTAGGTTTTAAAAAAGTACATCAGTCAAAATCCTAAATCTAAGCCATTTCATTATGAACACAAAACCGATTAAAAAACCAACCCAGGGTGTCGAATCCCATTCACAAATCACACACAGCTTCCTTTTTGTAAAATGTGTGAACATGTCACCATAGATGCGACTTCCGAGGTGAATTATATGGAAATGTTTACCTCCTCGCACGGCCAAAATGTCACTGCGATCAACAGGATGTGAGTTTATGGATGAAGGAATAGGGATCCAGAAATCTAAGTTGGTAACTGAGAAGGAAGCTAGCGCTCAGCTGTTTTGGCTCAGGCAAGGGAATTTTTTTGACATTACAAGCAGAGCGCTCTTCTGAAAGTGGTGTTATTTACTTCCGACCCAAAAAATACTCCAGATCACGCAAGCAAAAGATTTACAAATTGTCATCGAGAATCAACAGCTGAAATTATTTGCTGATGTATGGTCAAATGCCGAACTCTGTAACATACCAGTCACATATTGTACATGTGACATGGTGTTTTGGCTGGTAACCATAATTTTGCTATGCTCAGCTACTTTTTTCTTCTTAAGCAGCTCTATGAAATTGGGCCGTAAATACTTGTATATAAGACAGTTATTTCTGTGCCATAAATCAGATAACATGTTCACCTGCTTTTGTATACACTTGGAATACCGGATCGTTAACACGCCCGGACATTCCGTTGTGTAGCGTGCACAGTGCATGCACTCATTGTACAGTGCTTCATTTCCCCCATACATCACAAGAGTGACAAAGTGTACTGGAATTTGTGTTCGAAATCTCCCTTTTTCCAGGATCCTTGCCAGTTGATTGACCAAACACATTATAAGTTGGGCATTTTTATTTCATCTACATGTACATAAATGTTTATTTTTTTAAAGTTGTTGTTTTTTTTTTGGTTTTTTTTGTAATTTCAGATATTACACAGCCACCTGCAACACCCCTCCGTCCAGTGGAATCATCCCCCAATCTCATCGATATACTCATCGTCTCATGTGCTATGCTCATGACCTTCATGGCCATCACAATATTTGTTTATGTTCGTCGTGTCCGGCGTATGCAGCAACGGTACTTTGCAGCAGTCGGGCACCCACACCACCTCCACCACCACCATCACCACCACAGTGGCCGGCGCCGTAGGCGGAGTCGATCCCGCCGATTGGGTGATGGCATTGATGCAAATGGTGAAATTGATACAGTGACCACTCCCTACCGCCTCACACAACATTCAAACTTTTGCCATCACCTCCCGCCCCACCGCTGCCCCGCCCGCACAAACTTACTGGTCTCGTACAACTTGAACAATGGTGTACAAATCCCTCAGACAAACAGCACCTCAGACAAGGATGATGATGATGTCAGTGACGAAGTCCCACCAACATACCTGGAAGTCGTCGGAGCCAGCTTCACCGCCGCTGGCATGGTCATGGTGCAAGGGAACGAAACTCCGCCCCCTGCCTATGAAGACCTGCAAGTTGAAGATGTACTGTGAATTTTCTAGTGCACCATTAATGAGGAACACTTTTTACACTTAATTTAACAAGTGCCCTCTATCATGCAAATAAGGAGAGTTTGTAACAGGCGTGTTAACCTTGTTTCCATGAGCAGTGTGCCATACCCGTCTCCTTTCATCAGTTACCCCTGGAAGGGAGACACTGACATAGAATACTGGTTGGGTCCTCAAAATGACTGCTACTTATGCTGCTTTTGAAAACGTCCGTGCACTTGATAGGCACTTATCACTCTCATGTCATCCCAAACCACATGCAATGGGAGACTTTGCGCATGCTAGGTGGCAGCAGACTTACCTGGTAAAATTATTGTTCTTGGGCGAACTACATAGACAATCAAAATTTACCTGGTATGCAGTCATCTATCTTCCTAAAGTCTCCCATAGAACAAGGAACTTGGAATGAGAGGGGACTAGTTGCTCTATGACTTGATACCTCTTAGCTGGCAACCATGCTTGAGTGTGCATGTAGAGTAGACCGACCACAGACCTAGTGTAAATATGCAGTATGTTTGCCCACTGTTTGGTGATGATCATGTGCGACGAGTTGATCCACTCATAGAAATGAGGTTGAGGCCATGTAGGTTGACAGATTACTGAAATGCTAGTGGACAGGGCACCAGTCGTAAACGGGCACCAGTTTAGAAGGTACCACATGGTGCATGCATGTCTAGATTTTGTTATTATTCACCTTCTTCTCTCAATTTTTGATGTCATGTGCAAAGCAATAACGGTACTAGAATATAGGTTTCGCTTTTGATCTTAATTAAATCCTGCAGTGTTTTTTTTTGCAGGGTCGTGGCCATGTGATAAAAGACCAAGCTAAAGGCGAGGTTCTTTATCACACGTTAAATACCAAATCACATAAAGACCAAGACACTGCTCTTTAATTCCCATTCATAAATACACTTTCTGTAAGAAAGCATAATAATGTTGGAAAATCTCTAAATCTTTTCTGTAAATTTTCAATTCCTGTCACGTCCTCAGACTCCGTTTCCAAGGGGTCAAAGTGCATGCCACGCCCAATGGTTGTGCATAAGTCATGTACTAACAGATTTTACATTTGAGTAGTGGTAGGTATTGGTTGTGGTTTGCGTAAATTAGCAACCGCAAAAGCTTGCGCACCAATACAAGTTTGGCTATGAATGTCAAACTCATGTTAGCCAACTGGTTTGAAACAGCTCTGGCCTATGTTTGGCTAGACAGGTAAACATGGTCATGTGACCATCTTTCAACCAATAGGACTGCTGAAAATGGGGTATTTATGAATCACCTTTATAACTCAACATTTATGTTGCAGAACATGAATTTTAATAACAGTAACATATTTATTTTAGCAGGCCTTTAGTGTTTAATTTTTATATAAAATATTTTTTTACACTCTTCTGAAAGTTCCTGCCTTTTTTTACCAGCAGTAGAAAAACTTACATATATTTTGGGGGGTTGGATGGCCACGCTATTATCGATTATGTCCAATGCTGAGTAAACAAATCTGACTAGGATGAAATATTGGTCAGACGATTTGGTTAAAATGTACTTGTAATTGTGTGGTTGAAGTCACATGAGGTAGTTTTTCATTGAGCGAATTCATTGTGAAGATCGTCATCATTTTTTGCCTTGATTTTGATTTTAGAGTTATGATATATCGTTGGATTTTTTATGAAATGAAAATTTATTTTGGTCCTGCGTTTTCAATGAAAACGCCATACAAGCAACCTGAGAAAACGACATCAAATGAGCTAGTCACGTTTTAGTGCAGACATAAACAAACACTTCATGTTTTGGTGATGGTTTTTGTGCAAGTTCATGTTGGTTTGTGTTGGGTTGCCTTGATTGCATGGCCTGTCTTGTGCTAGTATCCAAATGCTCACCACCGGCCGGCTGGCCGACTACAGTCCAGTATTGTGCCCTTAGGTTGTTGATTTTCAACCTGGGGCATTACACAATTTCTTTTTGGGGTCACTACCAAAGTATGACCCTACCATTCAGCATTTAGCAGTGGTTGATACGGGGACTTTATTTAGTGTGGCGCACCCCTACAACATTAATGACACTGTGTGGTTCAGTCGACTCATTGGCATTCAATTTCGTAAGTTTCATGTTCTATTGATAGTGAATTCATTCAAATTCAACACGTAGCTTCTGACACTTTTTAAGTTATTTGGACTTTCTGTACATATTTGTAAATATTTCCAAGTTTCGGAGGTTTTCTTAGTGTTACACCAAGTACTTTAAAGTTACCTGTACCTACACTGTATATTTTTTACACAGTGAGACTTTTTAACCTGTTGGTTATTTTGATAGCGAAAAAAAAAAAAAAAATGTCTTTGTGTATGTATTTATTGTAACGGAAGTTTGTTAGTGATGTTAAATTACTCATGTTTTGTTAATTGGAAGCTATTATGGTTCCAAACCATAACAGTTCAAAATGCAGGGCAAGTTAGCGCTGTGGTCAATACTAATTTTGGTTAGTATTCCAAACCTTGACTTTAGCTCCAGTTACAACTGTGCTCACTGCTTGGTACCAAACCACCGTGCAAAGATGCAAACCGCCCCAATTTGGACTACGGAGCTAGAGTCTGGGTTTGGGAAAGGCCAGTATTACTCTATGTCTAAAACGTCAAAGCTGGTTACCAGACAATTCTTGTATAGACATATGTACAGATTTTGGTCCGAAAATTATGGTACATATTGTAGCCCCAACTAGATTGTTGGGATTTTGGGGTTGCCTTCTTAAGAAATGATTTGGGGTTGAACAAAGAAAAATTGACTAGAGTGGGATTTGAACCAATGACCTCCAGTTTAACGTGCCAACGCTCTGGCAACTTTGCTATCTAGCCCTATGTTGGCGATCTCTCTTTTAGTCAATATCTTTGTTCTGGGTTGCCAGTCAGAAGCCATATAACTGTTAGCTGCCATGTATCCGGGGATCACACCCAAGTTTACGATACAACCTGTGAAGCGGCAGCCACGGGATCACCTTAAGGGGATGTGACTTTTTCATTTCAAATATCAAGTTGTAAACCACAAGGGGAACTGGCGGTAAACTTTCATTATGGCTTATAACTTTTTAAGAAATGACAACAAATATTTGCTTCTCTTAATTTTTACAAGATGTACAATACAATTGGGCAGAAAATTTAGAAGAATGATCATTATGTACAATTGTACATGTCTGCAAATATTACTTTTTAATATGCAACAACACAAATTTCTGGGCCAAGTTATTGTATAATTATTATCAATGTGTGCTAAATTGTTTATTCATTAAACAATATATTTGTTTTTTCAGTTGCTGGGCATAATTTACCCAAGTTAGGAATTTATTTTAAACAGTAATCTAGCTTTTAAAGAGTTGTTGACTTTGAAATGGGGGAAAATGTCGCCCTACTGTTGGTATATAGTTGATGTGGTAACTGCTCGATGTTCTGACAACTTGTTCAGACAACCCTATGACAGGGCTTGAAGTTGACACTGGACCGCAGACCCAATGCCAGTGATTTTAGACCCGGGCCAGTAAACTCATGACTGGACAAGTCCAGCAGTCTTGTGCTTTTCAATTGAATAATACCTCACTGTGAAATATATCTTTAACAGAAAGAAATGATGTTCAAATGTTGACTTTGAGTCTGCCAGAGTAAATACAATTCTGTTGAGTATCAGAATACTCATAAGTCCATAAGACGAATGCGGTAACTCTTTGCATTTTGCTTGAACAAATACAAACAGGTTACATGTTTAATTTTGTAGACAGCTCTTTCTAATTAAGATTCTGGTCTTGTGAAATAAATTCTGGCCCGGTAAACATTTTGAGCTACAAGCCCTGTGGTCTTTTAAAATTGTACCCCAAATTCAAGCCCTGCCATGTTCCGATACTCTAGGGTTACGGTTAGGGTTCGGATTAGGAAAATATGTGAGGGTTTTCGGAACACTGGGGTGTTGGGACATAGGGGGTGTCATAACAAAGGTTTATAACCAATGTTAGGCATGAAACTTTATGTTTACAAAAGAGCTACAGAGCCTGGACTTCCTACAGGCGGAAAGTGTACACAGAATGTTGGATGAAAACAAAATTTCATTTCTTAATTATGACAGTGTACAATTTCTATCAACTTCTGAATTTAACGGACATGATGCCTTCGGATTGGGTGCTTTAAGGGCTATAACAGCGTTTGTTATGAAATTAATATGGTTGGAAGTATATTTTAAAGGTTGAATAAAGTAACTCACACAAATACACAGGAAGTTATGTGGTTTTATTTTTATTTTGTGAACTTACGCGGTCCGTTATTTTGTCGAGTCAAAAATGTTGTTCACCAAGTAAAAAGAAAACCACACAATTCAAGGGATATTTGTGTGAATCATTATATTCAACATTCAAAATATTATTCCAACCATATTCATTTCATAACAAGTGCTTTTTATAACCTAAAGCGCCCATTCCGAAGGCAAGGTGCCCCTTAACTCAAAAGTGTTTTGTTTGTTTGTTGTTGTTTTTTTGTACAATACTAGGTTTTATGTGAAAATTACAAAATTAAGTATTACCAAAATAGCATCTTGCCTGCCAGAAAATGTCATGGAATACTCGAGGTCAATCTTGCAGAAAAAAACTAGGTGAAGTTGTAACTGCTTGGTTTGCCAAGGTCTGTCTGAAAGATGGACTCCAGTGTCCGAGTCCAGACTAGGCAGTGTTTGGTTCCCAGGCACCTGATGCAAATAACAAATATGAAATCCAGGGGTTGAGATGCTGTATAGTCTGGTAGCTATTATAAACTTAATTTAATGCAATTACATGTAGTTATTAAATAGGAGGGAGGGGCATTTTGGTGAACAACTTTGTATTTGATGTTTGCAATACCACAGCACTGTATTCTGTATTTGAAACTTTGATAGATGATTAAAAACTAACACTCTCATTATCATAATTGAGTTTCACATGGACATCATTTTTAATGTATACTTGGATTACTATTAAAAGCATTGATAATTATGAGAGAATTAATTTCAAAGTGGTGCATATGTCATGAACTGTATCTGGACTTCGCGTGCCTACATCCTTGTAGGTTTAGCGGTTTACTGCACCAGACTGAAGTTCTGGTGGTTAAGTCATCAGGGTTATTACATGTACCTGTACATCACACTGTCACAAGTTAGGACAGTTTATGAACACCCATGAACTCGGAGGATAATTATTTGTTCTGGAAAGTTCATCAACCAGTTGTCTCATTTGTTGTTTCAAGGACATTCATGAACCCTTCAGGAGCCTCATGAGGTTTTTTGATGGCCAGTTCCTGCTGACGTCAATGAACGGTCGTGAATATTTTTATGGATATGAATGAACAGCCCATGATTATCTCACCTGGGTGTAGTCACTGGGACTGGTTTTTTTAATAAATAAATAAAATATTATTATTATATTTTTTTAAATTAAGACCATAAAAAACAAAGATAAAACCAAATAGAATGCCCCAGAGTGCAGATTAGGGCTTTTAAAACAAAAGATAAATGCATGTAAGTAGGCTTCGAGCTCACAAGTGTTTTCACCCTCGCAAGCTTTCAAGCTTTACGCTCAGTTCAGGTTTTATTTCAACAGCCTCTCACATCCCTGCTATGGTAGGGAGAGGTTCTACTGCCAAGGGGGATGATTCAGGATCTTCAGTCGTGCAGCGAGAAACATTTTCAGGGAAATGGTGCAACTGCCTTTGACAAAAAGCTATACAAAGCTTAATTTTGGTGTAATACCCTGGGGTCAATTTCAAAGTGTTGGCAAGCAAATTTTGTGTGCTAATCGTAGCAGGCAAGTTTGCTTAAGCCTAAGCATAATTTCAAAGGTATATCAAGAAAATAAGGGGGGTCAGCTTGCACGTTCACCATGGATTTGCATCGTTACTTCATGAATTTTCATACAGTCAGCATACCCTTTCCTGTACTAACGGTTAGCAGCGCTATGAAATGGAAATTCGCACAGTAAGCACAAAATCTGCCGTTAAGCGGCTCTATGAAATTGGGCTTTGCAGTGATGGCCACTATATTTTACTATCCATTGTCTTAATCACATCGTTCACACTGGTCAGCTCATATTCCATGATATCCTATGCTGGACTATGCCACATATCCTAAGAGGGGGTGTCAATCAACAGGGGTCAGTGATTTGGTTAGGAAGGGGCAGGACAAAACTCTGCCAGCATCCAAAAATGTCAATTGTCATTGGTAGCTGAGACCAAATTATAAAACGTAATTAATGAGGTCAGGCAATACCTGGACATGTAAACAACACAATCAGATAATTTTGTTGTTGTTGAAAAAATGCAAAACAAACCCTCCTTACCTAGGGAAAGAGCTTGTCACCATATGGTGACAACGTTAGCACAGGGGCATTGCCAGGGGCAGCTCCAGGATTTTCAAAACGGGGGGCGTGAAAATGTACCAAGCAGCAAATAGTGAATGCAATTGTGGCACCTGCGAGCGCGTAGCGCGAAGCCCTAACGGCATGGGTTCCGGGGCCCACATAAATGCTCTGAAACAGTTAGGATTCTAGATGCTCTGTGGTGCGATCTCATGCAATATCACACCATTTTAACAAATTTTGTTTAGCAAGGTCATTATTTAAACGTCATTTCCGAGTTGGGAGTCATTGAATCAGCAATCCTAAGTTCAAAAATCAAAATGCAATTAAAATTTATTCAGGGACAAAAAAAGTGTTGGGTGAGACAAACGATATGACAGTGCAATTTTCAATATAATTAACCAAATATGGTCTCTTTGTCTATTAGTTTTCATATACTTGAGGATTAGAATGTAACACAAAACATGTTTCTACTGATAAGAACAATATGCTTAATGGGCCATTTAATTAGTGTTCATTGGATTCAAGTACAAAATTTCATTAGTGTAAACAAATAAAAAATAACTAGAAATTTAGAGTTTGTCTTAACAAACTCTAGGTGTACGGTTTCGGGGAGTACATGCCTGGTGTAAAAGCCTGAAAAAAAAAGCAAAATCAAACTTTTTGAGATGACGTCATCATGACGTCACTAAATTGTTCAGCAGTTAGTGTCGTTGTCTAACAGTACACCAAGTTTCAACTCGGTTGGTCATTTGGTTTGGCAGATACATGGCTTTAAAAAGTACACCTTTAAACCGTTACACGTAGCACGTGATGACGTCATCAATCTACGTTTCAACACATTATGTTGTCTGCATAAGGGCCGTTCTGTAAACCAATTTTGAAACAATTATACAAACTCTGCCAAAGGCATCTAGTAAAAGTGTATTTTGAAGTGTTTTAACCTGCCGCCAGATGGCGCTCTTTTATTTTTTATCACGTCGCCAATCTTATTTTTTAAACCAGACCCTTTTCAGACTACAAAAAAACAACTCCAAAAAAGTTTTAAAGTACAAGGCACTTCCGGTTTCAATCGGAATTAGAGGTCACGTAATCTCACGCATACACTTAAAATCAAAAACCTATACTACCTTTGTATAATCCCGCAAAAAGCAACCCAGGGTCTCTTATCCTTGATTTTATACTAATTTTCAAAGATTTAAATGCTAAATGGCGAAGATTTTTGAGGCGGCATCTGTCACAGAGTGAGCCAACAATAATGTCCCAGAGTGGGATAAATGCATGAACAGTAATATAGCCCCACTGTCAAGCGCCATGTAAAACGTACTGCTTATATTTCTGTTATGTGGGACTATACACACAGGCTTCGTGGACTTTGAACCTCATGAATATTGGAGCGGAACAGTTAGCTACAGTGCTTTTCTCTACACACAGATTACATGCCCGTTGATACTAACGTTGGCTGTAACGTCCGTTTAGGACCAGAAGTTAAGGTCATAATGTTACCATCTGTGTGCAAAAGTTTCAGCAAGAACACAGACCTACAATCTGATGTAAAAATTGTGATGAAATGATAAGTAGTTCTTGAGATATGAATTTTTGAAATGTTCAACTTCCGGTTTGAACCGGATGTCAAGGTCAAATGAGGTCACACTCTGTGTGGCGTTGTTGAGCGTTGAAAGCCCTTTCCGATGATGTATAGATTGTAAAAATTCATTGTGTTGTTGATGAGTTATGATTTTTTCAAGTATTAAACTTTGATTTAACGTAATTCGACACCTGAAGACGTCATCATGACGCAAACATTTTTTTCAAATCTGCAAATCATAAACTAATTACATGAAAAGTTTACAGTTGATATTGAGCTTTGCAACTATGTAATTTTCTATGTAATTCTCGAACAAAGTTACTGAGAAGAAAAAGAAGAAAAACTATTTAAAAATGTTTTTAAAAACAAACAAAAACAAGTTGTTCGGGCGCTATTGCCCGAGCACCTAAAAAAATGAAAATGGCCAGGGGTTCCCCCAATGGGTGGTGAGCCCTTTAATGAAGAAACAATAAAATATTCATGAACTGATTTAGCAACAAATTCAATTCTATCAATCATAAAATCAGGCCACAAGAATACTTAGTTCTCGGCCTAACCTTAGCTCCATATGATAAAGTTTAGTATTTAGGCTACTACAAAGAATTAGGAGTACTATTTGTTATCAAGTCTAACAAGTAAAAACATAGGCCTTATCTTTATAAGGATCAAGTTGTGCTTGTCTTCAGCGACGGCGCGATCGAGCAACAATCATTAATTTACTACAATGTAAGGGTAGGCCTAGAGGCATGGCCCCTCCCCCAGCCCTGTATAGGTCTACTAACTGCACAATTCCTAGTTTGAAAGAAACACAATGGATATTTACCCTCTTTTTTGAATATGAAAAAAATCGGTGTTTTTCTGAACAGAGTGAGACTCCATGATGATACGATACTCTGCCTTCACTCCCTAATCTTTCAATAGTTTCCGAAGTTCGCGCGCGCGTGCTGAGTTTCCAGCCAGAATCTTCTTTGCACGATGTACACACAGGTGGCATGGTCGACTCACACTGCGGGTGAATGATTGTTAAACCCGGACCCTGTCGATCAATATTTCGATACCAAACGGATACTATGGAAAGTTAAATGATATCTCGCTATCAAAAGAACATAGAATAGTATTTCAACAAACAAGTCAGAAAATTAAAACTAGTTCCTCTCAAAAAAATGTCCTTGTCTCATTGAAAATGTGGAGTACAATTGACTTCGATCCCTGCCAAATAAATGGTACAGTCCAATATCGCACTGTTGCTAGCACTAGCTGAAAGCAGATCCCAGTGGAGAGGTTCATGAGAAGAACAATTTGGTTGGTCGAAGGTACGGTATAGTCTCGCCAATACTCTTGAATGACCAATCAAAATTAAGCTTACAAAAGTATGCATATCCATAGAGAAAGACCACGGAAGGAGTTCGAACCTGTCAGGCAGTAATAATAGAGATCAATGGGCCGCACGAACCCTATGTGATATGTATAGGTGTGCAACGCCGCATTGTTTACTGATAAACTGCAACTTATTTTGGGCTCTGCATTGACGAATGCTGCGTCATATTTTCCCGACGTCATTTTGCTGCAAGCTTTTCCACAATAAATGGAGTTAGAGTATTTTGCATCAAATATTAAGACTTTATCGCGTGCGCAGTCGAGTACAGTTCACCCTGGTTCATAAAGACGCACGCAATTGCGAAGATTTTAATGACAAGTATCCGTCAGTGTTTTGTTTTTGAAAATCAACCAAAGTAAAGGAATTTACTCTGAATTTATAAAGTCTTCAACATTCGTGCAAAGAAGATGTTTGCGTCAGCGGTCACAATCTGATTAGCATATGACTGCAAGGTATTTGCGGCGGTGATCATGTTCCTCTGAAGTAACTCCTTCCGTGGTCCTTTCTCTATGGTAAACCTTAGTATTAAAGTTAGCATTATTATTCAAAATGAAAGAGCGCGCCAGGCATGTGCAGGTGTTTCGCGCTTATGTTCAGTGTGAGAAACACGCAGTGTCCACACACACACATAGATTCAAGAGTAATTCCTCAGGAGACAATGCCTGTCAGTGAAATATTAGTGGTCCACAAATGAAACAAAGTGTACGAGGTGCGGGTTATTAGTTGAAAAAAGAGGTACGTAATTAATTCGTCACTGACACCACGAAGTAGCACGCACTGCTATACCAGCAAAAAGATAACAATTAAAGAAAACGGCCTCTGAAGTTGAACATCTTTTAGAAACCCACTTTCCTTCAAAACTTCAAAGTATTTCCATTTAAATTTCTCAATGTAGATACTTGATGACTTGAACTTAAAAATTAATCTTATTTTGACTCATTTGCATAATTAATTAAGAAACTGGACACGAGAGAAGTTGCGTGCTACTTCGTGAAACCAAAAACGTGCGAAATATGTCTTTTTGCGTTTTCACGAAGTAGCACGCGCCTATACTACAACACGGCATTTTGTGTTACTTCGTGAAAACTAGGTCAGCGCACGCGCGCTCACACAAGTTGCGTGCTACTTCGTGAAAACGTATTTACCTCACTTTGACTTGAGTGCGTGCCGTGCATTACAATGGTAAACAGAAGTTGGGTGTTACTTCGTGAAAACAAAAAATGCCACAATTGTGCAAAAGTTGAAAACACTCATTAGCCTAATTAAAAAAGTAAAGCTGTCTGAGCTTTGAAACTTCATGGAATTGTAGGTCTTCATGCATTATCAACAGAAATGTAAAAAAATTAAAATGTAAAAAAAAATTCCTTAAGCACGTAGGGTGCTACTACTTCGTGGTGTCACTGACCATGGAGGTCTATTTCTACCTCCATGCACTGACGAATTTTGTCCCTCCCTCATTTCCCCCTTATTTTTCTCTCCCCTTTTTTCCTGAAGTAAAAGGGGGGCGTGCGCCCCACGCCCCTTATTGCAACCAAACAGGGTCCAATTTCATAGAGCTGCTTAAGCAGAAAGTATTGCATAATAATTGACTGCTAAGCAGAAATGAGCAGGATACTGGTCACAAATTGTACATGTGACGGGGTAGTTTGGCTGGTAACCTTCTTTTGGTACCGGTAAGCATAATTTTGTTGTGCTTAGCTACTTTTTGTGCTTAAGCAGCTCTATGAAATTGGGCCCAGGTCCCTCCCTGCAGGGTTTTAAAGTCTCAAAAATCAACACCAAGAACTCCAAAAAAAGCACATTCCATTTTTCTTTGTTGTTGCTAATTATTAGTACTGGTTTATTTCTGCTAAACAGATATTTTGTCTTTCACACTTCTCAGACAGCATATCAACTACTTTTAATAAGTACACTGACAAATGAACACATTAAATAAAAATAAGTTAACATAAGTTGAGATTCACCAATTGACCCAATTTACCTGACGTCATCACATGATAAATCCGGCTTGTGCCATTTTGGGAGTCGGTTTCATTATGTGTTACTTTGCAGTCAGCACTTTAAGCGGCACATGTGCAGTTAGAAGTGCACTACCCCTTTCTGTGCAATTGACAGATAAGTAGCTGCGTGTGACATAAGTTGAAGGGATCAATAAAGAGCCTAGAATAATTATCGTGGAGGAGTAGGGGTTTACCCTGGCGTTTCTTGTTTAGGAAGCACCCTTGTTTACAGCTTTCTGCAGCTGTCTGAGCTATAGTGATTAGTTTTTTTTGTTTTTGAAGGCATAGGATATGTATGCTACTTAAGAAGTAAATATTATTCTTAAAAGACAGCTTTGAGATCTCAAAACAGTTTTGTAAAAGATGATCTCACTGGATTGCAAACAATCAATGCTCGAACATTATATAGTCACACTTAAGTTTTGTACAAAAAGCTGTTTCAATATTAGGACATTAAGTTGTTAAAATCAAAACTGAATAGCAATCCTTAAAATTTCTTCTTTTTTTATAAAAAAACAAAAATCATTCAGCCAACAAAAATACTTTGATAAAAAGCTCTAACCTATCCTCTAGGTTTGACTATACACTGGAAGGCACTCTTTGCATTACTAAATAAATAATTTCCCTCCACTTGGTCATTTCTTCAAGTGGACAATCTCGTAGATTTCTGAAATATATGTACAAATATTCAACGCAATTGTCTGTTTCTTGTTTATAGTATAAGTTCATTAAAGGGGACTGTCGTCTTGATCATAGCAGGGCCCAATTTCATAGAGCAGCTTAACGGCCCATTTTGTGCCACTGTGCGATTTTCATTTCATAGCGCTGCTAACCATAAGCACATGAAAAGTGCTTACTGAATGCAAATGAATGATGTAACAATGCAAATCCACGGTGAATGCGCAAGATGGCTGCCTAATTTTGTTGCTAACCTGTGGAATACGCTTACACCTAAGCAAATTTGTCTGCTATAAATAGCATGGAAAATTTGCTTACTGTTAAGCAGCGCTATAAAATTGGGCCCAGGACTGTTGCTGTATGGAATTATGAACTCTCACGCGATTACTGCACACACACGCACTAGCCGTATCAGATTTCTGATGAGCGTACGTACAGTAACTGGGTGAGAGTTCATAATTACATGTACAGCTCCAGCCCAGGGACCCAATTTCATGGCTTTGCTTACTGGTGAATTCTACGCTTGCGCTCACCATTCTTCACTTACAGGGCAAGTGCCAAATTTTCCTGCCTACCCTGTGAAATACACTTCACGTAAGCGCTGATAACTCTGCTTCCGTAAGCGCCAATTTTTTTTTAACGGTAAGCAGAGCCATGACATTGGAACCTGCTATGACCATGATGACAGAGCTAAGGAGTAAATTGGTTGCATACCTGGCCAACTCTTGTGACCTTTTTTTTGGGGGGGGGGGGGACAAGGAAGGGTATAAGAAAAAATTTACATAAACTATAAATATACATATATTGACAATGGTTCAAATTAAACTCAATGTTGGCTTTTGCTTCATGCAACGAATACAAGACGCACCTCTGTATTCTGAAAGTACGACTTTTAATAGGGCCCAATTTCCATGGAGACAATCTGTTCAACTTGCTGTCCAACTTTATGGCACTGCTTGTCACAGAAGTCCGCACATGTACATAGCGCTCTCATGGATGAATTCATTCAGCCTTTTTATATGTCTCCCTGGTGAAAGAAAATATGCTGTTTTCTTCAACTACAAAAAAATCCTGCTCTTTGATCTAGCCTACTAATCTAGCACTCCCCAAATCTTCTTGAACTCTATAACTCCAGGGGTTACCATCGGTTGGAAATGCCATCATTCCAACAATAGGCCTACCTCCTGGCCCTAGTTTCAGACCTTTTTGTCAGCAATTGTTTGTGAGACCAAGAGACACAATTTCCTAGCCAATCCAGGGAGTAGGTGCAGGGGACAGCATTCTCAACCCTGAGCTGCAAGGGGTGGTAAGTGCAGAATTCCACAGTAAGCATGGACCCTGTTTTGGGGGGCTTAATTTCATGAAGCTAGTAAGTAGAAACATTCGCTAAGCACAGAAAAAGACCTTGCTATGCAGAAACAGGGCCAACATGAAAGAACTTTTCCTTAAAATTCTTATCAAATCAAAGAAATAAATTACAGAAATCCTGAACACTCAAAACAATTGTTTGTGTGAGAAAGAGAATTGAAACATAAAGTCAAGGCAACTTCTCACACTCACACAGTTCCTTTTTTCCTTGTTTACCTGATGCACATTATATATACTCTTTCTAAAAAATCAATTAACAATACAGCGCCCTCTACAGTTTCCCGCAGAGGCAATTTTCTCTAAACGAGGTTGACAAAACAGTCGCACTCATAACTCGGCACCACACAGTAAACACACACAAAAAAATATTAGGCTCTGCGAGAAACAAAAAATGTGACAACCTTTTCCCATGATGCACTACCAAAATTACCTCTCCTGGGGCCATAGAGGGCGCACTGTATTGAAAATTGTCTGTATATCCATATCCATCTTAATATCATATAGTAAGCTGTGCAAGTCTTGCATATATTCAAACCTTTTTGAGACCTGAGCCATTTTCGAATGACCTGTAAGCACAAAAAGTAACTAAGTACAAAACAATTTTGCTTACCAGCATGACCAGGATAGCAAGGTTACCAGCCAAAATACCATGTCACATGTATCAATTGTGACTGGTTTCCTCCTTATCTACTCAATTGTATAAAATTTCCTGTTTAATCACAAAAAGAAACTAGGCACAAGACAATTTTGCTAACCAGAATAGGGTTACCAGCCAAAGTACAATGTCACAAGTACCATTTGTGACTGGTTTCCTGCTTATTTTTGTTTTGCAGGAAAGGTTAAGCACTATTGTCTGCTCAAGCAATATTGGGCTCTGGTCCCATGGACAATCACGAGGGAAACACAAATGGGTGCCAATGCTCAAAATCTATGTGCAAAACTTGTACAGTCTAAAGTTGGTGAAAATCGTTTAACTTTGGTTTTAAGTTATGATACAACATTGGTTACAGCAAAGTTCTGTATGATATGTTTCTTGAAAACTTTATAAGAGGGTGGAATGAATGTACTCTTCCACAAACCAATGATGTACCATCCCTTTGGAACCAACAAACCAAAGAGAACAATTACAGAATTCAAAACATGTCT
This sequence comes from Pisaster brevispinus, assembly GCA_023634235.1. Lineage (NCBI taxonomy): Eukaryota > Metazoa > Echinodermata > Asteroidea > Forcipulatida > Asteriidae > Pisaster > Pisaster brevispinus. Next base: position 8,261,232 of record JAMKCF010000018.1, read on the forward strand.
ACAATTACATTGTATCAACACAATCCATCTCTCACTGCATGTCTACACATTCTTAAGTTACTATAAATAAGTTTCATTTGAGAAAATAGATTTATTAAATACAAATATAGAGATACTATTGTTTTGTATACAAGTATTTACAAAGATGCAGAATTCTCTTGATTAAAAAAGCACAAAGCTTCTGTATTGATACCCTGATTATATGCTTTAGGAACAGCAGTTTTATTAATATCATTATTATTAATATTGATGAAAACTGAAATGCAAGTCTCAAATAAAAAGCTAGCAGAGCAGAGCCATAATCTTGGAAAGCAAGAATGTTACTAGAAAGTGCATTTAACCAAGGTGCCCAACTGATCCCCCAAACACCTAACTGATCCCAAAAGTACACAATTAAAAGCACCCAATTGATTGTGGGAATCCACCAAAAAGCACCCACTTGGCCCCCAAAGGCACCCACTTGATTCCATAAGGCACAAATGATCCCCAAAAGCACCTAATTGAAGGCAAACAATTGATTCAAAAAAGCACCCACTTTACCCCAAAGGCACCCAGTTGATTCCATAAGGCACACAAATGATCCCCAAAAGCACTTGATTGAAGGCAAACAATTGATTCCAAAAAAGCACCCACTTTACCCCAAAGGCACCCAGTTGATTCCATAAGGCACACAAATGATCCCCAAAAGCACTTGATTGAAGGCACACAATTGATCCCAAAATACACCAAACTGGACACCACAGACACCCAATTGACCCACAAGGGCACACAATTGACACCCAAAGCACCCAATTGATACCAAATGCACCAAATTGATCCCCAAAACCACCCAACTTATGATCCCCAAAAGTACCAAATTAAAGAGTCATCAAAAGTACCCAATTGATCCCCCAAAGCACCCTGCTGCTCCCAATCATTTCACAAACCAAACCAAAGAATATACAGCAAATATCCTCTGAATTTGTCCATGTTTCAATTGGGTCCAACACACTCTTTTACACTATTGCAATCCCCTCTGCAATAAAGAAGTAAAAACAGCTATTCAGAAAAATAATTTTAAACTTTTGACCCCAACAAACAAAACGACGACCCAATACATAATCTCCAAGACAGAATCATACGAGCTCTACCTCCTAGCAATTTGATAGTTCATTGTGGTAGCACACTGGGATTCTGAAGTCAGAATGAGGTTTGAATCCAAACCTGGACGGTTACGCCACTCTCTCTGGTTCATGGGTGTAAGATGCATGGGCATGTGTCTGCAGGGGGTTCGACTCCTGACCTTTACATGTACGCTGGCCAATCACAACACTCCTGATTTGTAGTTATAGGGTGTGTTTTCACTTGCAATTTTTGAATCAGAATGTGGGTTCTAATCCTGACTTGACCTCCAGTCAGCCATTGCACTCCCTGAACTGAGTAGAAGCTTCAAAGCATGACTCAAGTGTCAGACTGCGGGTTCGAATCCTGACCTGACCACAGTCAAATGAACCATGATGATTATTTTGGGCGGGTTAAGTCTTACAGTACTGATGCACAAAGGTTTAATTGAAGATGGAGAAAAGCTGTCAAGTTGACAGAATGATCAAAGTATAGACCGAAAAGACCAGATAAACCATTCAAGAGCTCTGAGCTAATTACCTCTGCAATAACCTTCCCTCCTCTCGGTTTCAACTTTACAGACGCCGATCCAGGGGAGGGGGGGAGAAAAAGTAACTGGAGATTCGTGGCGATTAAGGGTACGATGCAAGTGTGCCATAGGAATTTTGTTTTATAATAAACCACAAGGGAAACTGACTGGGGTTTTTTGCACAGCTGCTTCGAATTTTCAAAGCACAATGAAAGGAAGCAACGAAAAAGTGTCTCTTTCAGAGAAGAAACTGTTGTTAAAGTGATTCATCGATTTTGATCGGTATTCCCCGATGATAGTCATTAAGAAAGTTAATATACTTCCTACGGATTTGACACGTGTCAATGTGTCAGAAAACCATGTGCTCCTTATCTTTGAGCCACTGTAACTTCCAGAAAGTTTTCTCCTGGAGCTATTACCTCTTTAACACATTCCTTACCATAGCAGTGTTTTCCTGATCTAGCGAGCCCAATTTCAGAAACATGTCCTTATTTGACAATATTTTGACAGGGTGGATGCAAGTTTTCCAACCCTCAAAAACCCTTGGGCACTTACATTCCAAGATAGATATCATCCTCATAAAAGAAAACAATATTTAAAAAACACTTTTTTAGTGCCCCCAGCCCTTTGCCCCACTTGCCCCCCCCCCAAGTTATGCTATTGAGGTTTAATTTCTCTAATGCACAGAGATTTCCTCATGTGTTAAAAATACTTTAAAAAAATCCCCTATTGTTATTGATGCTTTGGGGCAGAAGATCAGGACACCAGCTGCAAAATGATTTCATCGTCTACACAGGATGCGCTTTGCCCTCTGCTGAACATGTCTCGCTCACCGATAGCGTGTGTACCCTACCGTCCTGATGCAAACATGGGAACCTCAGCTCGTTGTTATCCTCATCCCCGAGGATCTGCTTGACGACGTCGCCCCCGGTCGCTACTTGGTTCTCGTCGGCCGGCAGCGCCATGAACTCCCAGGACTCTCCTGTCCAGTGTCTCAGGATGGTGGCCATCTGGATGTGGCGGAACTCATAGGTGAAGGTCAGAGTGTAAAGGTTAAAGTTGATGACGAGGAGCCACTCGAAGAGGGCGCTGATTTGACGGAACTGCAGTTGCTGATAAGGGGGAGAGAAAAGAAGAATTAATAATACAAGAAAACTTGTTTTTATTTAGAATAAATATAACTTGTTTTTGCTGTTTTCTGGCCCTGTTCGAAACCATGACTTCAACTTAGGTCCTCGCTGGTGCTCTGTCTGTCTGTTTTAACCTCATAAGGAAAGCACCCATAAACTTTCTTAATACAGACATGATATTTGGTCTTTACCTAAACCCAAGTTCAAGCCCAACCCCAAACCCAATCCCTGAGCCTAAACCCAAGCTCAAGCCCAAGCCGTGGTTCTAAAGTCTTTGGCTTTCTTGGGTTATCCTTGGTTATAACTGTCCATGTTTTATCCTTGCAACCTTCTCATTTTTATTTCATCTGTATTGTGCCCTTGTTTTGCTTGTTTTTTTTTTTTTCGGGACCTTTTCCAATCAGTAACCCCAATGCAAGAATAAAAAACTCTTAAAGTACATGTAACTACCTTATTTACTTTCATTGGGTTCACAGCATCTTGCCTTTCTGATGCACAAACCTAAGAGAATCAAAAATTTTGCTCTTAAAAAAAAATAGGCAGTTGTAAATTTTAACATGCCACAACTACCATACTACTACCAGACTACTTTACTAATATTTCAGCCAAAGTTTGGTAAATTTTAGCAAAAATTCATTTAATTTGGTCGGAAAATATTCAAAATCAAGCATTTTCCCCTAATCCCATTAAAGTCGTTTTTATTTTTATTTTTAAGCTAATTTCATTTTCATGCACAAATGATTTTGTCAATCTATTTCATTGATGGACATCAAGACTATATGTTCACCATTCTTCAGTTAAATTGCTACAATTTACAATTTATGAAATTAAATGATTGACCAGCCACTTGCTGATAATGGTTTTGGTTTAGTTTTTTTCTTTGACCAGTGAATGTCAAATAAACTGGTGAAATTGAAATTCTCCTTTTGACTGTTGAATGCTGATCTGATAGAGAATTCATTTTCAAAACAAACTTAAATTAAACCCATTTTTTAAAAAGTCATTCAAGAAATTAACCTATAATAGAATGATAATGTGTGCGAGTTGAGAAAGTGTTTTCCACTGCAAGAACACAATTCATTCCTTCACCCTGATGTCTATTAACAGCTCCCATTCTGTATCTCTCCAATAAAACGCACGAAGCTGTTTTCCAGTAGTGATGGACATCGTATTAAAAAAAGGATATGATTGCTTGACATAGCAAAACCAAACTTAATGAATCCCCATGTCCCCTAGAGTATGGGAGTCAGGGAACCATACTTCCCCCATTGCCGGGATGTCCTCCAGACATTTTTAACAAGACCCCGAGGGCAGCTTAGCAGGATTGTACTGAGAACATATAAAGAGCAAAAGGCTGATGGGGTCGTTGTCACCTAACCTACCCCCAATGGGATATACTACCCAGATTGAGGATAATGGTCCACAATGAGGATAGTATAATGGTCCACAACAAGCATTAAACAATTAACATGTAAACTACCCCAATGGGATATACTATCTCCCGATGAGGATATCAAGAATCCCGAAGTAGGAAACCACAAAAGTAAGGGCGAATGGCATAGTTAGATCTCATGGTTTATTGTTGCAAAAAGAATACCCCCAATTGGAATATACTTCTACCCTGATTGGAACTCTCTTCTCCCAATGCCAACAGCATAAAGTGCTATCATACAGGTTTACTGGAACCTAAACTACCCCAATTGGAATATACTTAAATGACACAAATAAATTTGGCCCCAAAACAATGCTTATCATTCCTTTATGTTGTGCGTTCTCTAAAGACTGACCCTCTCATTTGGTTTCTTGAAAACAACTAGTTTGCAGTAAATGTACAATTTAAAAAAAACCACATATTAAATGCACACTTTAAAAACCACTGATGCAGTGTTTCTGTATATGTTGTTTCTTTAATTTTGTTTCTTGACTACTGGGGGATTGGACTCTTCAAAAAATCATTTCTTTAAATGGGCTGAATGTATAGCTAAGCCATTTCGGTTACAATAGGTGTGACCTTGCATATTCCAGTGCATTTCCAGACAGGCAAGATACTACACTGGTTAATTGAGAAATTGTACATTTTGTATCATAGCCACTACATCAAGATTAAACTTGTAAAAACAAAAAAAGCATTAAAAAATTTTTTTTTTTTAAACACTGAACAAAATTCACATTTTCATACAGTGCAATCTCCATAAACAAAAGCTTTTGTTTTGTCATTGACATCCAGGCTCTGTGGCTCTTTTGTAAACATATATGATGTCACAATTTATGGTCCCAGGCCAACTCTTCCGTAAAAAAAAGAAGTTTTTTTTTACGAATCTCTTTAATAATCCTTCTGACATCAGATTATGAGGTACAGCCAAGAGGATTATCCATGATTCAGAAAGGGATTAGTTGCTCGATCCAATATCCAGTTGTTCCATGTCATTCTACAACAAATGTTTAACGTTTCCATCATTACCATGTCCAGCTAACCATTCAAGAAAACCTGGCACAGTATCTGGCAAATAGTTGGCAATAAAAGTACAAGAAAAAAAGGGGGAAACTTCCAACTTTAAAGTTTTCCTCCATCCAGTATAGAGAGATTTAAACATGGAAGTGGAGTATTTGGCATGATCTGCTCTGCTCCATACCATAATTATTTTGTTGTTAACGGACTTGTTTTTCGCATTAGTGTGGAAATAATATCTATATCTTACCAATTGGGACTTGATTTTTTTTAAGGAATATGGAAATAAAATAAATGTCTTACAACTTGAATTATGGGCAATCAATTACTCATAAAAACCAAGTTACACTTTGTAAAATACTTACTTGATCCTCTAGCTTTGTCACAACAGTTCTTGACATTCAAGATCTACTGTGCAATTGCTTGTACGACAATTTTGATATTCAACAATCATAAAGGATGTCTTAATTCTTCAAATAGAAGTTTGGTTGCTCAGAACTTGCTGCTCTTTTAAATGTGTTTGAATTTGGAGGTCGCAGGTTCAAGTCCCGCTCTAGTCAATTTGTCTTTGTTCGGCCCAAAATGAATTTGGGACACACTACAACCAGGCTCAAGTTTGTCCATTTGCTAAGCAAAATAAGGAGCAACTGTTGCAACAATGCAAAGCACATTGGCAGCTTACATCTTTCTGAGCAACAATATTTTTTCTCGGGGGGGGGGGGGGGGGCTCTTCTGACAAATGACTATAGCTTGAGTTAGCATTTTGTTTAGCAAGTTCTTCATCTGTACAGATTTATAACACATATAAGTTTATCAAAGTTTAATCTCAAGCGTCCAGAATTCAAATGGGGGAGGGGGGAACATTCCCCTAACTTTGCCCCTTTAGTTACACCACTGGCTTGTTGTTAACAGCTTAAAGGGCAATTCAAATTTATGACTCGCCCACCCCAATGTTTGATAATCAAAATATCTTTTCTGAGTTACTGCTGTTATGTTTTGTTTTTCTTTATTCGGATATCATTTTTAAAAATTTTATTTTATGTCAAACTAATTTTGATTTTCAATTAATTTCTTTGACTCATCCACCCACATTTTTTTGAAACAAGTTATCAAAACGATAATTCTGAATGACCACTTCAGCAGGAAACAGCGTTTATAAATATATTTGCTAAATGACAATTAGAAGGAAACCAGTCAGCTATGTGCAGTACAATGGTAGGTTTGAATGGTTACCAGTTTCTGCTAATTTGTATGTGCTAAGCAACTTGTTATGCTACACAGATATGACACCGGGACCCAGACCTTAAGGCAATACCTGCTTCCAGTGTTTTTGACTGGAGCATTTGTATGGAAGTAGTCTGATACCTAGAGCAGACTAAAAGGAAGGACATTTCTGTTAATAAGTCCTTTGCCAGAATACAAAATTAGCGAGTTGACTAAATACGTTAAACCAAATACAATTAGTCAGAAGGGCCTTCTGAAAACTGGGCTGCCTTCTTAGCTATATTAAGCAAGAATAAATTAGCTTTTAGCTTTGGAGAGTCATTAACCATATCAAACTCAAGATACACAACTTACCGGATTACATTCATTGGCGTGCCATCGTAGAATGGTTCCAAATAGAATGACTGGCAGAAAAAAAATGCATGTTAAGGAAATTGCAAAATACGGGCCATGAGGCCTGTTGGATCTACAGTGAGTAAGTGCCGGTGTTAACAGGAAGACAATCTGCTGTTTTTAAAATTCATTTGAGGTACCTGTTGGTAAATTACAAGGTTCTTACTTGCCTCCCTCGACACCCTGCTGGCTCAGGAGTAATTGGGGTTAAAGGTATTATACAGGATTGGTAAGGATAAAAAACATCATTGTTTAATTTTAGTCTGAAAGCTCACTGTTTATGGTGTTCATAGTAGCCTATAACTATTTGTTTCTGTGAAATACTTCCCTCTGAAATGAAGTCCAATTTGAGAAAACTGTAACTGAAAACCTAAAAAAAAAACTCATACTAAGCCAAATTTCATAGAGCTGCTTAAGCTGAAAATATTGCTTAACAATTTCCTGCTATATCAAAAATAAGCAGGATAACCAGTCACAAAAGTTCAAGTGAAATGGTATATTTGACCGGCTTCATTATTCTGCTAAGCATTTTCTCTAAAACCAAAATATTATTCTTAATCATTTTGAAAGATCATAACATCATTAATTCAAAATAATTTATCTTAAGTTGAGCACTTCGTATGTGTCAAGTCTTCATGGAATAGTCTGGCGTATTTCCCTGCCATGAGAAAGCTATGAATGATGATGTCATCATGATGCAATGTATCAATCCGTCTTAACCTTGTGTAAAGTAGACTTGGCACCATACCACAGTCTCGCTTCAATCTACTTGGTGCCACACTGACCATAGCATATGAGCCATAAACACAAGTCTTGACAAACGCTATGATACACCATTCTGGCACTCTGTCATGCTCTTTAAAGACGCGGACAAAATTTTACGATTAAGATTTGAATAATGTCTGTTGCACACTGCTAAAAATGGCAATCTTCAAATAAGAAAAAAAAATTCATTCCACGAAAAAAACTATTGTGTCAATAACTTTTCAGTTAAGATTAACACTAGCAAAATTTTCTTGACAAAAGTTTGTTCTTATTTCAAGTGTGTGTATGTCACTGCATGCAAAGTACTTGTAGCGTCGTTCAACCTGAGGACTTATTACAACGGGCCAACAGTTCAATGATTGCTATCACAAAGGAAAACGATGGGGTCCATTTTGTCAGGACAAAGAGTTGAACAAAAAAGTCCACGATTGGAGGCCATTACACACTAATTGGGAGTGTGGTTTTGTTTTCTCTAGTGTAGTTTCGTCAGCTTAAAACTTTTAGTAGGCCCCCATTTTTTTGCGGGCCCTTAGGCACAGTACCTCGTTCCTGAAGCAGAATGAACCCTGCGCAAAACCTCAAGGCCTCCCACGACCACCAAGTCTCGCTCATTCCCCTCCACTCCGTGATTCATCACGGTCCTCATCACAGCTCCTCTCCTCCTGACCTCCACCCCCCTACCCAAGGCCTCTTCCTTAACCACAGACAGCCCCTGATTCATGTTCAGACTGAAATCCCTTCATAAAACATTAACACATTGTAGGTTGTACTCGTCAACACATCTGCGTTACATTAACATGCGTGCCATCCTTGGATTTTTGGTTCAACTCAAAGTCCTTAAAAGGATGTGTGCTCCAAATTTTGACGCCTACACGTTTTTTCCTCTCCGTTTTTTCTCGCAGTTCATTCGAAAAATAAGCACTTGTTTTTATTTTTTCGGCAGATGTTTTTTTTTTTACAAGTAATTCTATACTTGTTTGTAACATCCCAGGATGCAATTTGATTATTGCTGTTTTCCTGCGCAAGAGTAAATTCTCGGGGAAAGTTGAGCTTTGAATTTTCCCTTGGCAAACATAGCTACAGTAAGTTTTAAAAGTCATTAGGGATACATAACTTGTTTTTCTAACTAAACACTTTTTAAGCCTTGGAGAAAGGCTCTGCTAGGGTCAAAAGACTCTGCTAGGGCCTTTGAAAAAGACTCTGCTGGGGTCGAATGACTCTGCTGGGGTTGACAAACTCTGCTATGGCCTTTATTGAAATACTCTGCTATGGTCAAAAGACTGCTGGGGTCAAAAGACTATGATGGGGTCGAAAGACTCTGCTAGGCCCTTTGAGAAAGACTCTGCTAGGGTCAAAAGACTCTGCTAGGGCCTTTGAAAAAGACTGCTAGGGTCAAAAGACTCTGCTAGGGTCTTTGTGAAAGACTCTGCTAGGGTCAAAAGACTCTGCTAGGGTCAAAGACTCTGCTAGGGTCAAAGACTCTGCTAGGGCCTTTTTCAGCATGTAAACACATTGTCCTTAGTTGGTTGTAACAACCAAAATCAGCTGGGTTTTTTAGGCTTTCAGGTAATGTTTTCTTGAATATGACTTTATTTTAGAGTGAAACATATCAGTAAAAAAATGTTTCTAGTATGAACTTCATAAGATTTCAGACTAAAATTAAAGAACAATATTTGTTATCCTAACCAATCCTGTATACCACCTTTAACTTTTGGTAAGTTTTCAATAAAACAAGTTTAAATGCTTCAGCAGAGTTTGGAAACATACCCAAACACAACTGCTGTTGAGTAATGGAACATGGCACATGCCACCTGATGAAGGGTGACGAAGCAACATCAAGGAGGCAAGGTCTGATTCAATGTTCGGTAGGAACAGTGGCTGCAATGCCTTTTGGATAATCCAGCCACAAAAGAGGTCATGTACCCAAAGTGTGAAGGTCTTATACTTTTGAATCATGTTTGCCAAAGATTAATTCTTTAGTTTCGGTTTCTGTTTCACAAACTAAATAATTTGTAAGTTATCAACAGATAAAATTCACACTTTTTTGTGTGTGTTTAAAAATGATTGAAGGCTATATATTTATTTCATAACACATCCGACAGCGCAAGCGGCGAGCACCAATAACCGGATGGTGAAATGCAAAGAAATGTTCAATCTTAGATGTGGGAGGGAAACCTCAAATGGGAAAAACCCAAGCTTAAGGGACTGAAAACCCAATCCACAAGGCTTCGGTCTGAGGTGGGATTCGAACCGAGGTCCACAGGGGTGAAAGGCAGGGAAAGAAACCACTGAGCCAACATGATCCCCAAATATGCATTGCCATGATTGTTGTTGCGGTTAAACATATGGTTGAAATAAAACAGTCAAACAATTGGGAAAATATTGCGCCTAATTCATGTGAGTGCAACACTCAAGAGGTGGGGGTGACGTCAATGGTGGTATTTGGTGTTTACCTAAATGATGTGCGTATTTAAGCGTTACATACCAAGTGTGGACCTGAGAACAAAACAGGTCCACACAATGTAAGGACTAATTGAAACACTCTGTGGACTTACACTCACCCACACTGTGTTTTTGATAACACTGACGAATTTTTGTTTAGAATATGCATTTTCATAGTTGTGGTGGTGGTTAAACATATGGTTGAAATAAGACGGTCAATCAATTGGGAAAAACATTGCGCCTTTACTTCAGGTGAGTCTAATGCCCTAGAGGTATGGGTGACGTCGGTGGTGGTACTTGGTGGTTACCCTAAATGACGTTACAATGATGTGTCACTAAAACTTTGTGACGACAAAGAAGTGGTGGACGGACACGATTTCACAAAAACAACATCAAGATTTGTTGCGTTCATGTTATAATTTTTGTTTTTACCATACAAGCTTTTGCCTCAGCTGCACTATCCCTATGGAACAATCTCCCTCTCAATATCCGTCAAGCTACCACTACTGACTCATTCAAATTTCAATTAAAGGGAGGGTACACCTTTGGTAATTGCTTCAAAAATTATCGACCATAACAACTTACTTGGTAAAGAGCACTGGAGAGCTGTTGATATTACAAAACATTGTTAGAAACGACCCCCTTTGAAGTATTGTAGTTTTAGAGAAGGGGGTAGTTTTTTCACCCTAAAATTTGAATCTGAGAAAGGCTTCAGGCATGAAGCCTTTCTCATGCATCTTTCTCAAGCACATAATTCTATGCAACAAGGGTGGTTTTTCTTGCATTATTTTCTTGCAACTTCGATGACCAATTGTGAGTCCAAATTTTTGCAGGTTTGTTATTTTACGACTCGTCTCTTTGTAAATTAAGGTTATATTGCACTTTAAAATACCAGTAAAGTGCTATATAAATATTTTACAATGATGTGAGATAAGCACTGTACACTTAGTGCTGCCCTGAGTCCTGCAGAAAAACCCCATGTTTACTACTCGGGTGGGATTCGAACCCACAACCCCCACATTCTAAAGCAATTTACTTGTTCATCTCTTTAAAACCATTGAACCAAATCCACTGCTTGCCAAATTTGATACGACAGAAGAAAAAAATTGTCAGGCGCCTTTTTGTGGTTAACAAATCCTGTATTGTTAATTGCTATTGCACATTGGTAACATGACCAAGATGGAGGTGTAGCAGGCTTCTAAATTCCCCTTAAACAAAGCAACATGTTAAGGTGCTTTTTATACTTTCAACCAACTCTGTAGCTTATTAGAGCTTGCGTCAAAACCTAAGGGCAAAATTCTTCTATTTTGGCCACTGCATATTTTCCTTCATTTTATCTGCAGGCACAACTGCCTGTATTCGTTATTTCCCAGTTCCGTCTGAAATATCTCTAGTGCCCCTTGCTGGCTGACTTCAAGCTTGTCTTATCTTTCATGTGGGAAAGAAACCACAACAACCAAGAATGGAAACTCAAGCTTTTAAAGAGAGACTAAAAAGTAGGGTAAGGTTAAGTTTACACTTAATTGACCGCCATCTTGTTGAACTAGACAATAATAATCAAGTTTAAAAAAACAACCAATAAAGAAGGGCTCTGAGGTCAAATTTAGTTTAGTGATGCACTTATTTTCCAACAGGAAAGTCCTCAATTGGAAAAAGTCTCTAAACTTACCTTAAAATGTTGTAAAATGCCATTGTATTTGATACCCTTCCTGTGCAAAATTTGATATCATCCAAAACAATTAATAAAGCAGAGCTGCCAACTTGCATCTCGCAATCAGAGAGATTTTACACAACAATAAGGGAGAGTTTTAGAATTGCATTCAACATAATATAAAGGTTTCCATAATTAGAGAGATTTTCAAATTTGGTCATCAGAACATGGAAAGATTGGTTTATTTTCAGGGAACTTTCTGCAAAATCAAGGAGAGTTGGCAGTTCTGATAGCGCCACATTTCAAGGGTCTGTACATTTTTGTTAAGTGATCCTGAATTTGCGTAGTACTCAAACAAAATGGTGTTGAACTTGACCTTTCGATCAACATAAACAATTTCTGTCAGAAATGTATAGATTGACATCCAATGATGTCATGTTTAAAAACTCTGAAAGAGTGTAGAATAAAATGACTTTTTACACTATTTTAACAGAGGATAGAGATTTGAAATTTTCCTCCCACTTTCAAAAGGACTGCATTTATTGGAAAAATGCACTAATTTTCCCAATGAATACAGTCCTTCTAAAACTGAATCTGAACCTGAACTTAGAGTCCCCTTTAACAATTTTGTTTAGAAACTGTTTGGATTAACACGTTGACTGCCGTCTACGAGTTATTCGTAGTAACAGGTGTAACGGATTCTGCCACTACGAGTATACTCGTAGAGAATGAAAGGTTTTTGTATTGTTAATTGAATACACTGGCATCACTGAGAATACAACAAATACGCTTCTGGCAGTGGTGGGGGTTAGGGTTAGAAATGAACGTATTACAACATGTAGACACCCCAAAAGTACCCATTTGGTATGCGCGCATGCACACCACACTTGGCAAATGGGAACGCCCTACGAATCTATGACTGGCAGTCAACGTGTTAACCTGCCATCAGGAACACAGAGCTGCCAACAACTGCATCATAGAATAGGGAAAAGGTTTCCATAATCAGAGAGATTGGTTATTTTTCAGGGAACTTTCCAAGGACTTGGCAGCTCTGGGAACGCCCCCTCAAAAACACAACCCTACAATGGCATATTGCCATCTTTATGAGGATTTAGAATGAAAGTCCCCACGGCAAACTCTTAAATCCCTCAATGGTTTTCTCCTATGGATGAATGCACAAGCAAAAAGCATGCCACTTTGTAGAAACAAGTATTATGCGTCAGTCTATATTTCCTCTGCGTCAATTCACACCTCCAGAAACTGCCCACCTCGTAATCCCCCGATCTCAAAGTAAGTCTATAATCTCTGTTGGAGTATATCGATAATAACAATCGATATGACTGTTGTTCTTCTCCATCATCAGGCCAGTCAGCCCCAACTTTACTTCCCTCAGACAGCCCCCATGTCCTCCCTTCTGTTTTTCTAGGGACCTGGCCCAATTTCATGGCTCTGCTTACCATAAGCAAAAAGTCGATGCTTACAGAAGCAGGGAGTTCCGCGCTTTTGTTAAACGTATTTCATGGATTAGCAGGAAATTTTTGCTTGTGTGCGTTCGTACTCTAGTTACTAAGGCATTCTTCGCTTACACAGCTAGCGCAGAAATTCGTCGCTTGCACATTAAGTGGAGAATGGTGATCGCAAGAACAAAATTTCTAAATGAAATGTGAGCATGCTCATCAGCACTACGTAAACAATAGAAACTTATGGCTATCTGCTGCAACCTTGTGTTCCGAAGTAGATCTCTCTCTAGTTCTGTTGATTTGTACCATCAAAATCCTCCATAACTACCTTCCAGTCCACGAATCTAAAAAGCAGATCTCATCCCTAACTAAAAGCCACTCAAGACCCCCCCCACCTCTCAGGACCCTGTCTCTAACCCTGTCTCTAACCCTAGGCCTCCCTCTTGCTGTCCCTCAACAAGCGAACAACCAAACTTTAAACCCCCCCAATAGATCCAATATTTAGATTAGTCACACGTATTGAATGACACGCAGTTGGCATCACAACAGCCCAGTTTGTTTTATCGCTGTCTCCAGTCTTACCTACGCAGAGACCTTTTTTCCCAGTCTTCCTGTTTTTGTTTCTCAATCCACTCTAATTCAGGCCGTTTTTTTTGTATCATGGCTCAGTTTTGGGCCGTGATGACTAAAAAACTTGTTCTGATCGAACATGGGGTAGTCTACATCTTTTTAAAACGTCTATATGATACGAAATAAACCAAACCAAATAATAGGAAAAAACACTGCACTAGTTACTCATCAACCTAATTAACTAGACTGAAAAAAATCCTTATTGATTCATGAGTCAATCATGAGTCAATTCATTTCACCAAAGTACTAAGATTCCAACCTCGTTCACAGGGGTGATCGATCTCGCCGTGCCATTTTTTCTCTGCATGCCCTGCGCGCTCATAACCCCTTTATTTGTTTTACATATTTATTTCATTACATATCCAAAAGTGCTAGTGCCAATAATGGAACCATGATTAGGAATTGAGAAGAAATGGCCAGTATTAGATGTGGGAGGAAAACCTCAAAATAGAGAAAACCCACGCAGCTACAAGGAATGAGAAAATTCCTAAAGAGCAGCTTTTACATACTGAATAAAACAACACTACATGATGAACACAGCATTACACTCTGCAAGCATGCAGACATCCAAAAGTGCAGGCTAAGAAATTACATCACCTCCGACCAATCATAACACAGATAAGCTTATGTCACAGCACGCTTATCCAATGAAATCAAATTGTATCCAATGAAATCATTGGGCCTGTTAAAGACCAGTGCCTGTCTTTATCCTTGCGAATAAAGAAAGGGGACCAGTCTATGCCCAAGAGACCTCCATAAATATGTTAGCTATTAGATATTTTCAAAGGATACCAAGTGATGTGTGTATGACTCCCAGGCATGCTAGCAGTAGTCTGATGCCACACACCCACGTAGGGCTAGGATTGGGTCTGGTACGGAAGGACAACCATGTATGCAGTAGACTGTACGCCACACCAAATGTGAAACAGAAGAACGCTCCGAGGAGGTGGATCAAGAGATTCTCATCTTCCTACAAAAACAAAATGTACGAAAATGAGTTGAATAATAAAGTGCAAAAAAAAAAGTTATTGGCCTGACGTTTCGACCCTAGCAGAGTCTTTCTTGACGGCTATAAAATGACAACACAACACTTATAAACAGGTATGGTGTAACAAAAGCAGTCAAGTGGAATAGAAGAGGGAGAGGGGCAGAAAGCACTCAGAAAAAGCGAGGGATGAGCATTGAAAAGGAGAGGGACGAGCAATGGGGCTGGTTTGACCACAATAGGATGGACAACCAAAGGAAAAGGTCAAAGGTGGGAAGAGGGAGAAAAAGTACTTAATGAGACAGACTCAGAAGAGGGTACCTGTGGAAAAAGGAGAAGGCAAAGACAACAAGTTGTTAGTCATTTCCTTTTAAATAATAAAGTGATGTAGCAACTATATCCATGGACCAATCTTACTGAGCTGCTTAATCAGAAAATATCGCTCAACAACTTTCTGCTTAGCATAAAATGAGCAGGATACCAGTCACATTTGGTACATATGCGACATGGTATTTTGGCTGGTAACCTTATTCTGATAAGCATAATTGTGTTAATGCTTAACTTTTGTGCAGAAGCAGCTCAATCAAATTGGGCTCCGACTCCACTTTAATAGAGCTGCTTAAAGCACACAGAAGACATTGGTACTTGCCAAAGACTGGTATCTGCACTTCATGTGACACAATGCTGCCAACAGAGGCATCGTGCAATCAGAGAGATTTTGTACAACAATCAGGGAGATAATATTTGGAATTGCATTCAACATAATAATGACAAAATGCCCATAATCAGAGAGATTTTGTACAACAATCAGGGAGATATTTGGAATTGCATTCAACATAATAATCACAAAATGCACATAATCAGAGAGATTTTGTACAACAATCAGGTGATATTTAGAATTACATTCAACATAATAATGACAAAATGCCCATAATCAGGGAGATTTTCATTAGAACATGGACAGATTGGTTTACTTTCAGGGAACTTTCTGCAGATTCAGGGAGAGTTGGCAGCTCTGCAACATATACATTGATTAATAAATCTGTGAAAGTTTAAATTCAATCAGTCAGCAGAGTCACAAGAAAATAGTGAAAAACAACACCTGATAATTAGCATCACATAAGAAATAGGTTTTGCCAGGAACTGAGCCAACTAAAAGGGCTTGAATGTAAGGGCGGTTGGACTAGTGATTTCTGCCCTGCCTTTCACCTCTGTGGACCCCGGTTCGAATCCCATCAAGACCAGAGCCTTCAGGGTTGGGTTTTTAGTCCCTACTGCTGATTATGTGGGTTTTCTTTATTTGGGGTTTTCCTCCCACGTCTAAAACTGAACGTTTTCTTCATTGTCTTCTCTACAAAGGTATCTTCAGGCCTATATATGGGTTTAGGTCAAAAGCCACTTTTGAGGATCAAGTTGATTCTTTATACCAGAAAGATTCAAAATAAATGTTGTATGCCAACTTCAGAGAAGTGATACTCTTAGAATATTCTGCAATGTTCTTTGACTTGAGTGATCTGTAGGGACAGGATACAACATTCATGGCACATGAAGGACAACGGCTAGGCAGGGATTAGCCAAGACGAATCAATGTGACAAATGACATCAGACAGAAGGACTGACAAAACTGACAAAAACTGACAAAAACTGACAGTTACAGTCAAGACCCGCCTGCTGGCAGACAGCCGTGCTGATGGGGTAGAGGAAGACTCTCAGACACCATGACATCAAGGTAAATGTGTTATCCAAGTTTTGTTTAGTTTCTTTTTTAAACCTTTGTTCAAAAGGGTTACTATTATTATTGTTATAATTATTATTATATATCCCTGGTAATGAAACAAATGATGCCTCATAAGTGAACATAATCACTATAGCTCGCAAGCCTGAGAAAAACCTGTTAACAAGGATGCTTACTGTGTGAACCAAAAACACCAGGGTTAACCCCTCCTCTTCCACGATAAATGTTCTGTGTTCTTTAACGCGCACAACCAATCCTAGTACATGGTACCAACCGAAGGACAAAACAATTATGATAAAGTATCTTGCTCAAGGACACACGTATCAAGACCGGTACATGAACCCACAAACACCAGAACTTGAGTCGGGTGCTGTGAACCACTTGGCCACGATCCAGGTTGATCACAAGTTGCGAAAAGTCCGTCAATAGTTGAAATATTGCAAAATGATTAACAGTGACACTTTGATCCAAAAGGGAGAGGAGCTTTGAAATCAATGTGAAATCAAGGTGTAGTATGTTTCATAAATTTCCGTTTTTGTGTCCTCAAATGCAGGGTAAATTTGTCAGTTGATCCAATTCACATCATCATCGAAACAATTTAGTTGTGCCAATTTGGGAGTCAATGTCCCTGTGTGTTATACAGGGTAGTGCACATTTTAGGCGTTGTGGAACTGACATGCTCACCATTATTTTTGCATGCCTTTTGGCTCCCAGATGGTGAGCCTGGCAGACTGTAGCTGCGTGTGATGTTGGTGCAGGGGGTCAATAGGTGCGATCTTGCAAAGCGTTTACCATCGGTAACACTTTAGTCAGGAAGAGAATAGGTGGGGGACGGCACCAGACGTGGGGGAAATCAAGGTGTGGTATAATTTTAAAGATTTACATTTTCCTGTTCCAAAAAGTAGGGCCCAATTTTTTAGATCTTTTTGGGGGGAATCGGCAGAAAATAATACTTGATTCTGCTTAATTTGGGAGGCAAATCATCCATTCTCGCAGATGAGAAGCCAAATTGCCAAGGGCGTGGCTACAATGTGGTCGAGCCTTAGGCATAAAGGCACCCTTGGCAGTCAGCCATATCAACCCACGTATGGCCACGGTGCACAGCCACAGATACATTTTTTTAGATTATTCCGGAGGTCGGGAAACTAGAGGGCCTGGAGAAAAACCCTTGTGGCACAGGAGAGAACCAACGCACAACTCTACTCACATACAGCCCTAGCCAGGACTCGAACCAGGGTCAAAGTGGTAAGAATTGAGCGTATTATGCACTGGCCACCCACGCTACCAATTTTCTTGTTACAAAAATGAGCCACGGCTCAAAGTCTAATTTTAAATGAAAGCTTTTCTCTGAAATGGTATTGTCAAGTGGAAAATAATTTCTCACCGGACATTTAAGTACAGTACAATTGTTCGTTAATTTTAGACAGTTCACTAGTGATTCTTTGGGAGTAATTATAGTTGGGCGGTCTACACCCTTGGAAATATTGAGTCAACGATTGTTCTCGTTGATTATTTAGTTCCACTTTACAGAGACAAGAAGACAGATCGGAGCAGGTAGATCGAGACTGATGGGGCTCGGAAGGAAGCCACTGCAACCACAATTCAAAATATGTAATCAATTTGATGTGGGAGGGGTGGGGCTGCCAATCTCAAGGGGGAACACTTCATGTTCCTCCTTCCCCCTGCCTTATACTGAGGGGGGTCAGGAAGGTCGAGGTCTTTACAGCTTGGTGGTAGAACTTAGAAGGCTCATGGTTGACTCACAGTTTTGTTGTCATCAGTCAAAATAGGAATGTCATTCGTCATCACACTTCACTATATCCTATGCACTGAGACACAGAAAAAATTATCCTTTATACTTTAAATAATGAACTGTGAGAAGTATCAAGGACATACAAAAAACAGCTTCCAGGGTCCTGAGGCGGGCCTCAAGATACCTGAGGCCTTTTGCAATTGCTGGTTCCCTGTGCCCAATTACTAGATGCAAAGACAGGATTTGAAAACAAGAAAATCAGATTAGGACATGGCGCGCCCTGTGTATCGTTGAATTTGTTTCACATTTGTAGAGGGAAGACAGACCTCACATGGTCAGTGGTCACAAGAATGACAGAAACCTGGCGCTGTTTGTGGAAACGAGTCCAGGTTTATGACTTCAGGAGGTCGGGAATCAGTCTGAAACACTCATGAAACAGTTAAAGGGTTTATCAAGTTTTCTTTTTGGCATGCCTGAGTTCAAACTGAGGAAATTACAGATTATTCCAAATTCAGCCACATGCCTTGACACTAGGATCACAAAATACTAGCAGACTACTCGTGACTGCTCGTGTTGAAAAGTTGACATGGGCTTCCAGTAAATGCGCTTTTGGAATTTTGAAAACTAGAGGATTGGAATGGTTGTACTCCTCCAAAAACCAATTATGTATGTTAACCTTTAATGTAATTGCGAGGGGGGGGGGGGGCTGCATTGCATTGGCAAACAGGATTTCTGCATGTCACTAATAATGACATCAGCATTGTGCCAAACGCTAAACTGAGCATTTCATCAAACTTTTCTTCCTATAAATCGGGCAAACACGTAGAGGTCTGAGGCAAAATAATCAAACCACGTCCTGTTTGTTAACAAACCCAGGAGAGAAAGTGGAGCAAAGTTTGCACACAAGTCACTAAGCCCCAGGGCAAGAGCCGAGACACTCAGGGCTATATCACTCAACCCTGGGATGGAGCCGGGTTGACTTTTACAAACCCCTCTCTGAAGTTTCAAAGCGTCTCAAATGTCAGAAACAATTTGTGGGAAACTAAAAAATAAATTGTCCCCATAGTGAACCAAATTGCACAGAGTGGCTAAGCAGGACATTCTTAATCTATTCGTTAAAGAGAATGAAAGGGAACCAGCCAAAGTCTGTAGCAAACAAATGGCATTTTGGCTGGTAATTAGTTTTGAATCAATAGTAGGTATTATGAATTTAAGTTATCATTTTAGGTTGACCAAGAAAAATTTACAAGAGCGGGATTTGAACCTGTGACCTCCATATTAATGTGCCGGCGCTCTACCAACTGAGTTATAAAGCCAAGATGTTGGCGACCTCCCTAATTTGTCAATATCTTTGTTCGGGGGTGCTAGTCAGAAGCCATTCAACCTGTAACTGCCATATAGCCAGGGATCACACCCAAGTTTACGAAACAACCTGGGAAGCAACAGCAGAGGGATCACCTTAAGAGGATGCAACTTTTTATTTCAACATCAAGTAATAAACCACAAGGGAAACTGACTGGGTAGCTTTTAAGATAATGTTAGATTGAACAAAGAAAAAATTGACAAGAGCGAGATTTGAACCTCCAGATTAACGTGCCACAGCTCAACCAACTGAGCTCAGTTGCTGGCACGTTAATTTTAGTTAAAGGTATATGAAGGTGTATGAAGGTGTATGAAGGTATATGAAATGTGTTTTTTTAACAAAAAATAGAAAAGGTTAATTTACAGCTGTTTTAGTGAACTGATTAAACCCACTAAAACGACCTCTTGTATAGAGAGTGTTCGAAATTGACACTGAACCACAGACCCGAGGCCAGTGATTTTAGCACCGGGCCAGTAAACTCATGACCAGACACAAGTTTGTTGGTATTGTGTATTATTCAAATGAATAACAATGCTTCACTGTGTAATGAAAAAAAGGAAGGTTCAAATGATTCAATAGCTCGAGTCCACACTAATGTTAAAAAATTGAAGCTCGATATCCGGACCTCTGACAACTCGTCATTACTCACTAACGTACGTGCAAGCCTGACTGTACTACTGCGGTCTGGCGCGCAGATGCGAGAACGCGTGCGAGCCAGTGGTGGAATGTTTATCTCACAATGCAATTTAGATCAGTTTTTCTCTCAGTGCTTTTTCAAATAAAAACAGTTTATATTTTACAGTGTGGTTAGATTTGTTTTCATTTTTTCTCAATTGTCTTGTCAAAGAAATTCTTGGGTCCAGTAAAAGCTTTGAGCTACAAGCCCCTGCTGGATTTTTCCACCAAATTTGATGCCCGATAAATCAAAATTACTTATGGCCTAGTTTTGTTTTAGGAAGAAAAGCATTTTGTGAAAAACTCAGTTATTGAAACAAATGAGATGTTTGAAATCAGTGTTCCCTGGCTGATGAACTAAGTGAGGTGGTAAAAAAACTCGAATTGATGATTGAAGCAAAATTTACAGCAAACTGACAAGAATGCAGCACTCACACAGCAAGGTGATACCACCTTCATGTGAAACATAGAGGTCAAGGAAAGAGCTCATAAATGACAATTTTATATCTGATTATTATTTCCTTTATGGCAAATTTCTGCACAGCGAGGAGATGATTTAGGCCAAAAGATAGCGAGGTTGTCGCTGAAAGTAGCCTCACGTTTGAATGTGCAAGGAAACTTATCTGTAGTAAAACTGAAAGAATGCAAAAAAGTGTGTAAATTTTTGTTGATTTATGCTTCTTTTTAATCTGGTTTTTCTCTTTTATTTTCTGGTTAATTTGGGTTTTTTTTGTACAGTAACCTTGCATAACTTTTAACCTTACTGGAACTAGTCTCCTGGTGCAATTTCAGTCTCTCTGGTTGTGTATTTTGCTTTAAACTCTTTGTTATTATTCCATTGTGCGTTTTTTCAATTCTGTATACTTTTATTGTAAATTTACCTGCTATTCGGCTGATTTGTAAATATTTTCATAAACCGTGAGTGAACGAACAAATAAATGTATACATGTACTTTAGTTTCTTCCAATGGATAGTGACCACTTGACGCCACACAGTGTAAAGTCGACCATGTTTACGGGCAATGGTAGTCATTTATTGAGCTCACCACTAAGCCTAATGCGTAAATACCCCACGAGGCACGCAAAGCTGTTTAAGTTCCTGGTGGGATTAATAGTAGGTGAACCACTGGGCCGCTTCGACAAATTAGAACATTTGACGTGCCACAAAGGCGAAACCTGAGTTGCCTGTAAAGATGGCATCTAGCAGACCTGGACTATCACCTTTTGCAAAGGGCACTTCCATTGAAAAATCTATGGGGACATTTTGAAGGGGCACCAAGGCTAAAACCAGGGCAACGGAGGCCATAGCCTTTGTGTAGTTCCAGGCTTTATCTAGTGGGAGCTGTCTCATTCCACCCTACTTTTTCCCATGCCCTACCCGGTTTGCCACCCCTTTTTAATATCAAAAGACCCACCCCTTTGGACCAAGCAAACTCATGTCTATTTTATGAAATCCATCACCGTCTTCCGTTTACCATCTATTACACTCAGCCTCCACCTGTCCAGAGGTCTGTTTTTAATACTTGAATTGCCGAGGATGATTCCAGCGTTAGTGATGAGCAGGACAAGTTTTACCTCGGCGTGGCGAAGAAAAGAAAACCGCAACGCTATGAGTCACACATCCTTGGATTAGCCGAACACGTTGCCTAGTCATACCGGACGGCAAAACTATTTCACAATTTAATTTTTTAGTGAACTTCAAAAGTTTTAATTCCTTTTTTTTTTAATGGGCCTATAGACCATGAAACCTTTGCTTTATACAAAAAGAGTGACCTTGTACATTCCAGGGCCTTTCTGGCAGGCGAGATATGGCACTGGTCATATGAGAAATTTGTGAAAGCTGAAACAGTTTTGAGATGTGCCCCCTTTCTCCATAGCAAAAGTTGATAGAAATCAGACAGTGCAAACTCCAGAAAATGTCAGTTTTTATGTTTTCTTTCACTTGTCATGTCAAATTGAGAAAACAGCAAAAACTGTAACAATATTTCCATCAAATCCATCCATGTTTAACAAGGTTACAGTGGGTACCAACCGCATCAATGGCCATATTGAGAGTAGCATTCTAACAGACACCACAGAAATTTTCCAAAGTGTCCTGCTTTGGAGATCAACATTTTTCGACATACCTTTATTGATTTCTGATCAACTTCAGATGAAATAATTTTGCAGGGTTATTTGTACCATTACCATCTTCATAACAAGTAAACTTTCGGATAAAAATTAAACACAATTTTTTTTCGTGGTCATTACCAAAGTTTGACCCTACCTTTAAATGACTGTGTAAGGTCATCTGTTTGGAACAAGTTAAACCAAAATGTAAAAAAAATAGACTACGCAAGTCTCTCTTGTATTTGAACTTCCGGGATCAAGTTGGTCCCAACCCTTTTGAGATTGACATGTGCATGATTATGCCTTCGTCAAATAGTTTAGTTTAACATAGTTTATGGCTGTATAAATTATATTATGTTGTAGTGAAAGTAAAGTCTAGCCATGAAATATATGAAAGTATATTCAATTGAACAAATTATCAAAGAAAACCCAAGATTAAGACTTGACCTCTGTTTCCCGTAACTTTTACCCATCTGACGTTCATGCTTTAAACCTACGTAATGGTTGCACAAACTTAGGGTGTGATTGGCAAACAGAGTTTCTAATCAAACAAGCACCCCTGTCCCAATTTAAAAAAAAAAAGGTAAATGCTAATTTTAACAATTTATTTGTACTATATAAAAAGTGAAATTGTATTTATAACCAAACGTATGGGTGTTTTTATTTTCAGGAATTTTGCATAAATAGAATTTAAGAATGCTTGATTTCACAGAAAAATATAGTCTTCAAACACGTTGTTTTCTCGTTTTCGATACCCCCCGAGACTTGTACAGTCTATATAAAACTGGCACGGGATCTGTACAACTTGAAAGTACAAATTGGAATATCAAAACCACATGCCGTAAACAAGCAGTGTGAGAAACCTGCGAATTTAACCTTGGAGGGTGTGTGAGAGGGCAATTTTACATCATTGGGGCATCCGTTATTTGGACGGGTTGTGAAACTGTTCCTTTACTGAATGCTTCTTGACTCAACTCCAAAATTAGAAATCACTTTTGAAAGTTTGAAAACTTAATTTGATGCTTGAGGCTGCAGGCAAGTAATCATGGGTGGTTGGTTGCAATATGTGTGTAGGTAGCTCTATAAACATTTGAGACATGATCAACTTGAAATTGGGGTTGGTTTTGAGTGACGTGTCACAGCCAAGTGGTACAGTGCAAACTCATGTTCTGGTGGCTAAATCCCCGCATTTGATAAATCCCCGGATTTGATAAGTCCCCGGATTTGATAAATTCTCGGATTTGAATCCCAGTCGTGACACTCATGTCCTTGAGCAAGACAGTTTCATTTAATTGCTTCTCATCATCCAGGAGTGAATGGGTACCTGCTTAGGGTAGGGGGTTGTTGATGTGAAAGATTTGCAACATGTGTGCCCATTTGGTTGCCGGTGCTGCATAGTCTTAAGGAGTTGAGATGGTTTTTTGGAATGCTTAGGGACGGAAGGATGAACAGAGGTAATGATAATGCAAGGCGCTTTGAATGAGGTGCCTCACTTGGCTTGGCAAAGTGTACAATAAATACACACTATTATAGAGTTGTTAAAACACAAAGTTAGGCTCAGCATAAACAATATTTCTCACCACTAAAAAGGTTACCAGCCAAAATACTATATCACACATACCAATTGTGACTGGTTTCCCGCTAAATTTTGCTAGCTGGAAACTTTTAAGCTTCACTTTCTGCTTAAGAATAATGAGCCAGCTGATCGGCTGAAAAGTTAAAGGAAAGAAAACTTTAAAACATTCTCTTCCAGAATTTTTTTTGTCCCCGGCTCTCACCGCCTGACACAAACATTTGATGGGTCATGCAATAATGCAGGCTGACGTTGCAGTTACCATGGCGATACGCCTCGTATCGATATATCAGGGTTAGTCATACGGCTGACAAATGAAGCAAATGTCCTGACAACCAGGCGGTATCATGGTACACTACTGAAGCACGTCTGAAAACCTTCAGACAAGACACAACTTGTAAAAGTTCAGAGAGCGAAACCGGTACTTCCCTAACTGGTACACGTACCAACACAGTTGGCTTGTCATACGAATGATGGCAAAACCGGTGTAGATTAGCTGCTTTAAAGGTGTAGTATGTGTTGCTATGGAACACTGGTACCGAGGACCTACGGAGCACTGGTGCTAAGGGCTTACAGAACGCTGGAGACTAGGGGCTACTAAATACTGGAGCCTAGGGGCTATATGGAACACTGCATTGAGCCTATAGGGCCTGCGGAACACTAATGTGTAGGGCCTACAAAACACTGGTGCCTAGGAATTTTGTATCATTGGTATCTAGGGCCTACGTGATACTGGTGCCTTGGGCCTTCAAGATACTGGTGCCTAGGACCTGATGGAACACTAGCCTGGCGCCCCCCATAGGCCTTCAAAATACATGTGTCTAAGGCCCAATGGAACACTGGCGCTGCCTAGAGCCTTAAAAATATTGGCGCCTTCGGTCTATGGTGCACTGGTCCAAGGGCCTTCAAAATACTGGTGCCTGGGGTCTACGGAACACCAGTGCCTAGATATAAATACCTGGACTCTGCCAACTCACCTCACTTTCAGTGAGGCAAGATGAAGAAAGGTAGAAACAAACACACATTTGCAAGCAGCATGGATGGGGCTGTTGGTTCATGCCTAACCACCTTCACAGATCTAATGAACATAATTTATGATTTTGAGTTCATCCCAGGTCTGCTCCTCACTTTAGGAAGTCCCTCCTTCCCCAAAACTAAGGAAATAGATTGATGTGTCTGAAGTGAAACACTAGATAAGTTTCTTTATAGCCTCCCATTCAGTGAATTACAGTCTGTCTGGGTTCAAATTAACCGAGATTTGAAAAACAGAAAAAGAAAACTAAAATGCAGGATGCTATTTCGGTCTTGTAGTTAAAGGTGTACAGGATTGGTAGAGCTGACAAAATAGTCACAGACAGTGCTCATGTTTTGTGTGAACAACCACATGAAACAACAAACCTGTGAAAGTTTGAGCTTAATCCGTTGTGTGAGTCAGGAGAAAATAGTGAAAAACCATGCACAATGTTCAGCATGTTCAGCTTTTGTAATTTTTTTAGGTTTTGATTCGGATGCAATTTTCTCGAATATGACTTCATTTCAGAGAGAAATATGCCACAGAAAAAAATGATTCATGTACGAACTTTGTAATCAGTAAGGGTTCAGACTAAAACTAAACAATTATGTTTTTTAGTTCTTACCAAATCCTGTACAACACATTTGAAAAGACTCTAAGAAGGAGAATGAGGTCGTTTCAAAATCAAGTGACTTTGGCTGTTGGCTCTGGCTTTGGCCATTGGCTCTGTCTATGGCTATTGGCTCTGGCTATTGGCTCTGGCTATTGGCTATGGCTATTGGCTATGGCTATTGGCTGCAATGACAATGTTGAAGAATAGGATTTTTTGGAAAACAGGATTTTGTGCTATGTTTGACAACACCAGGGAAGAAAACACTGATGAGCCAATCTGATTGCCACTTTGTCAAAAGTTTCTCTCTCAATATACAAACATGTAGATTGATTTCTTAAAAGGTGCAAAGTGAGCCATCTACAGAGGCCAGCTGCAGAAATTCTGCCATTTAGCTGCCATTCATGTTAAAAAAATTAAAAAAAATCAAAATTGTAGGTGTACGTGTGTCAAAAGAAATAACTGCAAATCGAAATTCAGTTTACAACTGAAAAAAGCAGGGTTTTTTAAAGGTGAAAAATGCCCAGCAGCCCGTCATGTATGTGCTGTCCATTGTTATTGGTCAACCTTGTTTTGATTGTCGACCTCCATGCCTGATGGGAAGATGGACAAACAATTCTTCTTCTGTTTCAGGAAATTCACAGTTGCATTCTGGGAGAACATCGATCTAAAATATCTGCTTCATCTGAGGCATTATTTTGTTCTTCAGGGTACACTAAATAGTCTGTCAAAATTTAAATATCAAAATTCTGGGTGGGTGGGTCAAAACAAATTTGAAAAAAGATTGACATTTTATAAACATTGATTATTCTGAATGGCCTTAATAATCCACCGGTAAAGTATACTTCCAAAAAACCATCAGTATAACTTTGTTGGCGATTTTGAAAGGAAACTGTCCTTTCCAAAAGGTTTGATTGCAATTTCCTGAACTAGATACTTGCAGACGCCTGATTGAAATTGGCAAATTGGGCGCGATGGACTCGTCTATCTAAACAAGAACATCATGAGACGTGGGTTGACACACTCACTTATTACTCACCCTTAGAGTACAAGAGGGGTTGACGATGAATTGTTAGGTCAAGTAGTGACCAAGTGAGAGTAGACTTTTTCATTGTTCTATACATCAGTTTATCAAATGCTTTTAATAGCTATGTAATAATAAGAAGAACAGTGGCTTCTTATATAGTGCTGAAAACTGTCCCTCAGTGACACTTATTAATTATTAATTATCCCTGGTCACTGGGCCATTTATTTAATTCCTAAATCCATCTCAGCTCCCTGGGGAGTATACAGCCTGTGCTGCCAAACATGTAGCGCACCAAGCTAGTTCAATCACAAGAACCATCTCTGCCCTCACAGGTACCAATTTACCCCTGGGTGAAGAGAAGCAATTATAGTGTCTTACTCCAGGACACAAGTGTCATGACCGGGATTCGAACCCACACCCTGATGACTCAGTCATCAGAACTGGAGTCTGAGGCACTTAACCGCTCGGCCACGACACGCCACAAGTGTCTTACTCCAGGACACAAGTGTCATGACCGGGATTCGAACCCACATCCTGATTACTCGGCCACCAGAACTCGAGTCCAATGCACCACTGAACCACTCAGCCATGATATACATGTATATACATATCATCTTGTTAGTGCAAAAAATGTTGTAACTTGACTTTGTTATGTTGATCTCTTTGGAGTACACCGGGACTGGAAATTTACACTGGACTGCCAGCCCGAGGCCAGTGTTTTTAGCTATGGGCCAGTAAACTCATGACTGGACAAGTCTGATGTTCAAATGGTGACTTTGAGTCTGATAAACATCGATTATGTAGAGTACTGAACTATACTCACTGATAACACAAATGAGATCAATCTTCCCTTTGTACTTTGTTCGAATGTTCAACGGTGTAGATCGGGGTTTTTTTCTCATTTTGATTCTGGTCTTGTAAAGAAAATTCTGGTCCAGTAAAATTTGGAGCTACAAGCCCTGCAGTCCTGTGGATTAGTTCCTAATTTCATACCCTGTATAGCATTGTGTTATGTACTGATGGGTAGCGTGGAGCCCTGGGGAGGAGACTGGTCGAGGAAGGGGAGGTTGGGACTTTTGATTGTTGAGTCATTGTGGGATAGGAGATCTGTCCATTTAACTCCTACTCCCCTTGCAGCCACTGACCACACACTACAGGCACTTTTATTACTCATAATGTTTGTCACCCACGTACCCTACAATTACCTTAGAAACTGTGGCGTAAACAGCAGTGGGGCAGGGGAGAGAGCACCCCCCTCCTACTCAGAACCAGTGCCCTTACCCCCACCTCTTGTCCCTCCTAAAAGCCCCCCAAGTTATTTCTTTGCTCCTACTTGCCTCCCAAATGAAATTGTCTAGTTATTTACGCACCACTGTTTAGAAACAGACTGGTTCATTTAAAGATCAAGAAATAAACCACAATGGAAACTGACTGGAATTTAAAAAAAATATAACTTGGGGTTGAATCAAGAAAAAAAATGACTACAGCGGGACTTGAACCAACGACCTCTGGATTAGCGTACCGGTGCTCTACCAACTGGTTCACGCTGGTATCAGCGATGTGGAATAACCAAAATGAAGAATCTTGAAAGATGGGCATGGTTGTTTCAATCTCCGTCCAGGCATGGTCTGGATATACAGTCGCAATTCACACTAAAGTTTGACCCTCTACAGTCTACCCAGAAGAGGACCCGTTTCCAAAAGGAGGTCGACTAAAAAAAACCAAAAAAACATTCGCATGTCAGAACCACACTGGCAGTTTGGACCATAAAATGGCTAACATGAATGAGTAAAACATTCACCAGCCTAAAAGAAAAACTTTTGCCATGAGCATGAAGCTAAATCGCTAAATCGTCTTGTCGCTGAATGCATGCAAACTGTGAACACAAACATACCAGGGTCGGGCGCAGCAACCAAAAACTTGTGGACCTTTTTTGCCCTGATGCACTGCGATAATGGCCACTCCTAAGCAAACTATAGAGGGTGCACTGTATTGTGAATCACCGGTATACAAAAAAGGTTTTTTTTTCTACAAGTGACTGATGAAATGGTGGAAGATTATTCAACTTACCGGAAAGTTTGATAGGACGACCAGGCCGGCTGCAGCCACAAGACTGCACAGCATACCTGCGATGTTGACACGACGGAAACGCCATAATCGATTCTCCTGAAATCTGTCCTGGAACTGTCTGACGTGGTGGTAGCGGACGTACGCCGTTAGTAAAACTACAAATGAAAACAAAATCAAATAACAAATGTCAATCAAATGTTAGGGAAAGTACTAGTTTAATTCTCAAGTTATGTATGATCTTGTGAACTCTTGCTTTTGAGAATGTCTCTGCTAGGGTCAAATCATCAGGCCCAATTTGTGCATTTATCCCACATGTCATTTTTGTTGGAAGTAGTTTGCAACAGCTAATTCCGTATTTGTCCTTACTTGAACTCATAAAGAACTTGCCAGTAAGAAGCAAGTGTTCTGTCTTCCAAATTCAAGGGCACTAGACTGGACTCCTTTAGACTTCCCCGTAGGGTCTTGATTTGAGACAAGTTTTTAAAAAAATGGAGAAAAAATGAGGGAAAGGGAGACTTGGTCGAAGCAAAAGGCATTTTGAAAGTGTTTTCAGATTCTAGAGAAAAATGCTTTCAGTAAGTGTTTGAGGAGAAAAGGGAAAACTCAGGTCGAAATGTAAGGTCATTAACAACTTTTACATATTGGAAAGTTTTTCCAGCGTGTTTTCTGATTTTTTAGGGAGACTAGGGTTGAAACTGTAAGACCATCAGCGTGATTTGCTTTCAAATGATTTCCTAGGAGGTGTTTTTCATCTCTATCATCTATTTCCACTTGGCTGCTTTTGTTACACCAGTGTACCTGCTTATATTTGTTGTGTTGTCATTTAGCCTTCGAGAAAGACTCTGCTAGGGTTGAAAGGTGAGGCCACTAACTATTTCTTTGCAAATTTAAGGACACTAGACTTGGCTTCTTGAGGCTTGCCCTTGATATAAGATTAGTCTCCAAAAACTTACTCGTCATTTAAAGAGAAAATAGAGAAAAAGAACAGAAAAAATGGGGGGAAAATGTTTTAAATAGAGGAACTTACAAAATGCTGCTGAGACATCCAGGAATAAACTGAAGATACTGCTCTCTGGGAAATGTACGCCCGTATCACTGAGTTTAAGAAAAGAGAAAAGAAAGTTGAAAATATATAAAAGGGACAAGACGACAGTTCATTCACGCAGGGCCCAATTTCATAGAGCTGCTTAGCAGAAGTATTGATTTAAGTATTTCTGCTAAGCCAACATTAGCAGGAAATCAGTCACTAATATAGGCTATCCTCCCTCCCTAAAATGTTTACCAAGATCATTCCTAATTTTTTTTTTCTCTAGGTACAGCGAGCATTTGGAATCTTCTGTCTCCACTGCTTTCACTGACAGCCCAAACTTCCCTATCATCTCCAACTTAAGACAAACCAGTTCGGGAGAGGGCCAAGGCATGCTGTAGGGGACATCAGGTTTTTTTGCAAAGCATATAAGACAGGTGGCAGCTCAATAACTGCCCCCAAAAAAAAAAAAAATAAAAATAAAAAAATAAAAAATAAAAATAATTATAATAATAATAATAAATAAATAAATAAATAAATAAATAAATAAATAAATAAATACATAAATAAAAATTAAAAATTTAAAAAATAAATAAATAAAAATTTCAGTGCCCCCCTCATCAGGTGCCTCCCACAAAAAAAGTGCTATGTGTAGGAAGGCTCCAGGCCTCTCCCCACTGGAAAGCAATGGGGCCCCCTGTGCCCCCTTCCCCCTCTGTGGCTGACAAGAGGAAATACAAAGGAATACTGTACCATTCATTTCCTTTTTATTCCAAGGGGAGCCGTGGGAGGAGCAAGGGTTGGAGAACTTGGTTGGATGATTCAGAAAAAAAAGGTTTGTTACTAAATAGTCAGGGTTTACTTGAGTTATTAAATACTCAGATGTTTCATTTTGAAAAAGGTAGTCTAAAAGAAAAAAAAGGTTTAAAAAGGCTGTCAAAAGCAGGGACCCATTCCCTGGAACCACCCCCTGGACCAACCTCTTGGACCCAACCCTGGACCCAACCCCTGGACCTACCCCAAAAGGGGAGCATGGGAGGAGCAAGGGTTGGAGAATGGTTGGATGATTAAGAAAAAAGTTTACTGAAGTAACTAAATAGTCAGATGTTTAATATTGAAAAAGATTGTTGAAAACATTTTTTTAGAAAGTGTCAAGAGTAGGGAGGGGTCTAGACACCCTGGACCCATCCCCAGCTGGACCCATCCCCAGCTGGACCTCCCCCGTGGGCCAACCCTCTGGATCCGTACCTGCCAAAGGCTGTGGTACTAAAACTATTAACCAATCACTGTCAATTTTGTTTGCCTTTTATGTAGTGAAGGACCTAGCTGGGAAAAATCACTGGAGGGACCATACACCACAAAATCCGATCGTTTTAAATTTCTAAGCACTTTAGGAGAAGTTATTGTGGCTGGAGAAATCACGTCAGAGAGTGGACTACAACCAAGAATCCCACAGTCAAAGCCTGCAAGAAATCCCTGCACCTGGCCACATTCCAACAAAATATCAAACAAAAATCTGAAAAGGTTTCCAGCGCAGGGTAGCAACAAACTAGGAAATCCATGAACTCCCTGCCGCATTTCCCCCTCGCTTGATTATAGAAAAGTGTTTGCTACTTGGTGGAGCTGTTCTTGCTGATTTGAATAGCACGTAGACAAGACTAAAAGACATGACTCAGTGCTGGTCATCATCACGCAGGAACTCACAATATGTCACTTTGTATCAGCCACGCGGCTCGTACTCAGCTGTTTTGTTGGCCAAAGACGCTGTGGGTATGTGAGCCTCACCAGGGTAAGATTTCATGGAAAGATACACCAGACAGAATGTGGGTGGCACACTAGGGTTCCTTTACCCCACTGATCACCCTCTCAATCCACCCCCATGGTTCAGATGGAGGGGACGTTTAGCTGACTTTGGCCCTTTATGTTTCTTACTGCCTGTTGTTGTCATTTAAAGGTATTAACACAGGATTGGTAAAGGATTTTAGTCTGAGAGTTTACTGATTATGAAGTTCATACTAGAACCATTTTTCTGTGAAATATTTTCCTCTGAAATGAAGTCATATAAAAGAAAACTGTATCTGAAAACCTAAAAAAAAACGCAACAGCTTATCTTGGTTGTTACAACCACAATTGAGGACAATGTGTTTACTTGCTGAAAATTGTGCATGGTTTTTCACTGAGCTCATATCTTCACAGGTTTGTTGTTTCGTGTATGGTTGATCACACAACACATGAACACTGTCTGTGACTATTTTGTCAGCTCTACTAATCCTGTATAATACCTTTCATTAAGTATCTTTTTTGAAGTAAATACAAATTGTAATTGCATTTAGGTCACTGCTCAGTCAAATATATTGCTTACAAAATTTGTTCACTAAGCAAAAATTAATAGGGTACCAGTCATGAACAGTGTACTGTATTTTTTATTGGTAACCCATTTTTGCTAAGCAAAACTTGTTTGTGCTTAGCAAATTTTGTTTTACAGTTGGACAGTGTTTGAAAGATGGAAGTCTACACAACCCGCGTCCACTGAGTTCATTTTAAACTCCCAAAACCTTGTGCCCCCAACCCATAACAAAAATATCCCAGTTCTGCACCCATTTGTAACTATTTCTTTTAGCAACCCTCCCCCACTATTAAAAAACGCTGCAGTTCTCTGCCCATGTCTACCAATAAAACTACTCAGACATTCTCAAACTGTGGATGGATGCCCTAGACAGTAAAATTAGACAATCTGATTGGACGAAACAAGATGAAGTTGAGGGGAGTGACAGGTCGGTTGATCAGACTCAGATTAGTGCGTACTGCGTATGTATAATCGTCTGTACAACAGCTGCAGTTGAGCAGCCCTTCAAAACGGAACCCACCGATCAGAATGCTTGCATCAGTCTTTAAACCCCATCATGGGACAATGATGCGAAGGTTGAGAGACCCTTCATGGGGAACAAATCTGTGAACTACTAGGGTAGAAAAAAAATACCATGTTCTATGAATCCATAGATTGATAGAGTCCTCATGAAAGTGCGGGGAAAATTACAAGCCTCCAACATCGCATTAAAAATGATATTTTATTTGATACTTTTTCCATGGAGAAATTTGAAACAGGACCTCATTGCAAATAAATAACAAATTTTGTATATATATATGTATACTTTTCATTGTGATTTCATAACTTTGACTACTGCACATATATTTCCATGTTTTCTGCAGTTGTTTTTGCCTTTTTTTACTGTTGTCTTTATAGCTTTGTTTTATTCTGATGTGTGATCAAGGGTCCCAGTCTAGTGGGCCTGCGTGCCTGTTTAGGCTTCCCTTTTTGGACAAGGTTGTATTTTGATGTTTGTGCAATAAAGGTAACAAACTAAACTAACCTTAAACTAAGCTAAATGAGTCTGTACATTCCAGAGGAATTTTTTGTGCCAATAAAAAGGTCAAATTCATTGCCAATTTGACTGAATATCATCTAAACTCAGGAATGAACTAAAAATTTGCTTTATAAGTCTCAAGAGACTCCAATCAGGGTAGTTTTGGAAACTCCAATCAGGGTAGTTTTGGTAAGACACAGACCCAACAAGGAGAAAACATATTGATCTACTCATATCCTCACTGGAAAGATCTTCCTTACATACATTAAATCCTAAATCAGAAATTGTATTTCCTTGTTGGGTGTGTGTCACCAAAACTACCCCGATTGGGATATTCAAATCCCCCAATTGGAAACACCCCAATGAGGATATTAATCATCCCCAACCGGGAAAACCTGGAATAGTACAAACCCATGCTATGAGCTAAACCGGCCCAAACAATTTTTGCCAACTCACGTTTGGGTGGATTTTTCATTCGGCTAAGTGGTGGTTCCTAGCAATCAATCTCTCTCTGTTTTTAAACCTTCTTAATCCGCTCTCTGGACAGGGGTTTACCCTAATCAATGAGCTTTCTATAATCGTTAGCAGAGATAATGTTTACCTTTTAATTGATGGAGCGCAACGGAGGCGGCACTTTTGCGACATTTATAAGTATAGTCAATCTGAAATCCATCAAAAGAGATTTAACGCTTATTGCTTCCCGATTTTTAGATAGTTACCGGACATGTAGCCATTCTATGGAATATTCTTTCTGCACAACCTCGTATGAAGTAGTTATTATTCAAAATATTAACGACGCAACAAGAAACGCTTTGACATTTATGCAAAACAGCGACATTCCAGCGTCTGCTGTGAATGCTGGGCGCCCTCTGTGGGCTATGCTGTGAAGTGAGTTGACAGACTTGCTGCATGTCGTGGCTGAGCGGTTAAGAGCACCGGACTCAAGCTCTGGCGTTTCTGATCAGCAGAGTATGGGTTCGAGTCCCGGTCATGACACTTTTATCCTTGGGCAAGATGTTTTACCATAATTGCTTTGTCCTTCGGGACATTAAGCCATAGGTCCCATGTGCTAGGATTGGTAGTGAACGTAAAAGAACCAAGAACACTTATTTTGGAAGAGTAGGGGCTAACCCCTGTGTTTCTGGTTCACATTTCTGGCAAGCACCCTTGTTTGCAGGTTTCCTCAGGCTTGCGAGTTGTAGTGATTAAGTTCACTTACGGTTGGGCATCCTCGGTTTAATTACCAGAAATATACATTAGTAATCTAGTTTTTGCCTTATGGCACTACGGGCAGGTGTCAGTTCAAACGACTTCCTTTTCGTTAAATCTTTGAAAAACACATTCTGGCATTACAAAAGGAATTATTTCCCAATGCATCTACATTCAACAAATTTAAAAACATGTGTACACTTTTTGAAACTCTTAAAGCTCTATAAAACAACCCTTCTGGACTCACCACCGAGCAGTACAGGAAATGTTTTCTTTCTTTTTATAAGGTTGATGAAGTTGAAACCATTCCTCAATGTCTCCTCATCTGAAATGCTTTCAACCTCAAACTTTCAGGTAACAGGGAACCTTGGGGAGGGTGGGGGGGGGGGGGAGAGCGCTTGGCAGCAGTAGGCTGTAACCAGTCAAATCCGTTGTTCTGAGAACCATTTTGGAGTTGAACAAAGACAAATTGACTAGAGTGGGACTTGAACCTACAACCTCTGAATGTACCAACTGCACTATATATCTAGCCTCATGTTGGTGGTCTCCCTATTTTGTCAATATCTTTGTTTGGGGTGCCAGTCAGGAAGCCATACAACCTGTAACTTCCGCTCAACCAGGGATCACACCCAAGTATACAATACAACCTGGGAGGCGGCAGAACTGCGTACACTGAAACTTGGTATTCATCAAACACTCCTGAAGTCTCCCATTGATGATTTAGAGACTGTATTCAAAGGAGATTATAACAATGACTTCTTACCTTATGTATGGCAGGACTAGTGATATGTGCTGGTTCACAATTGCTGCAAGTATATACCTATACAGAGGGAGCAAGAAAAATCAACAATAAAACATTGTCAATTCAAAAAACAATAACAACAATAATATGCATTTATTGGGCGCTTTTTTAAACATTGAATTAAAGTGCATGGGCCTCAAGCATTCCTATTGTATCTTGCGACTACGAGCATCATCAAGTGGGATTCGAACCAGGGTCAACAGAGGTGAAAGGTAGGGAAAGAAACCACTGAGCTAACCTGATCCCCTTGCCCTCACCCAACTGAAGTGCAGACATGGTGCACATTTGGTGTAGTTGTGGTGTAGGTGTTTTCCAAAAGCTGGTGTACACCAAATTGACACCTCAGTTGTGAGTGGTGTCATTTTGGTGCACCCTGTTGAAATCTCAACCTGAAAATTGTACACGGGGTGCACTTGTGGTGCGTTCCAATTATTTAAATTAGCACCAAAAGAGCACCCCGCATAAGTGTGGTGCTGTTTTGGTGCGGCACACCGTGGTGCAGTTTTGGTGCGCAACCCAAATTTCAGCAGTACAAAATCCCTACACCAATACAGCACCATTTAGC
Organism: Pisaster brevispinus; assembly: GCA_023634235.1. NCBI lineage: Eukaryota > Metazoa > Echinodermata > Asteroidea > Forcipulatida > Asteriidae > Pisaster > Pisaster brevispinus. The sequence goes on from JAMKCF010000018.1 coordinate 8,296,885, forward strand.
TGATGGGGTGCACTTGTGGTGCGTTCCAATTATTTAAATTAGCACCAAAAGAGCACCCCGCATAAGTGTGGTGCGGTTTTGGTGCGGCACACAGTGGTGATGATGATGATGATGACTGATGATGATGATGATGATGGGGATGATGATGATGAAGATGATAGACCTGATCAGATAATTTACCTCATTTTTCCCTACTATTTGCTTATTCTTTACAACTTTTTCTAGAAAAAAAACCCAACCTTGATGTAAGGACGCAAAATAAACCAAGGAAATTACTTGAGAAAAAAAGGCAGATTAGAAATGAGCCTGCGGGCACGAGGAGGAATGTAGTAATACGGGGGCATTAGTCCGTTTCTAATGGAGTAATTCATGTTATTTCCTGTAGAAGATATTCTTGAATGCCGGGCAGGATGGGGGAGGCCATTCAGGACGTCCGAGACCAATACTTCCTCTTAATCTAATAGCTCTCTTCGTTATTTAGGAATTGGGTTACAAAGTGAATGTCGGCCACACATGTGGTAAGTCAGCAGGGTTCTATCTCCCCCCCCCCCCCCCCCCGCAACTCACAACTTCCCAGATCCCCTCAACACCCCCCCCCCCAGTTTTAACTCTTTCCTGTTCTTAGGAGTTGAGTTAGAGACTCACATGCGGTAGGTTGACATGTGCCCCCCCCCCCCCCCCCCCCCCCCCCGGACTTGCTCACCCACAACTCCTTCCACTGTCTCGTCATTTGTCTGTTTTTAGAAGTTGAGTTTCAAACTGGACCTGGGCAATCCCCCCATGTTCACTCACAAATTTGTATTTTTTTATATCGAAAGACTATCACCCTATGCTCAATTAATTATGAATTATTTTAGAACAATGCTCTCCCAGCTCAGTACTTCTCAATGGTTTTTCCTGACTTCCATAATGCAGCTTTGTAGTTAAAACAGAAGAAAATTTATTTTCCATCTCCCCATCAGGCAGTGAGGTCGGCTATCAAAACAAGGTTTATCAATAACAACGAACAGCAACAGACAAAACAGAAGATCTGGAAGGGGTCGCTGGGCATTTTTTCACCTCCACAATGTTTTTTTAAATAATTATTTTAATAATAAAATGAATTTTGCTTTTGAGTTATCTCTTAAACCACCTACCCATAATATCGAGAGATTTTTTTTTCTTCTGAATTGCCCCTAATACAGAAGGAAATACCAAAGTACCTGTAATATTGTTTTATGACCCTTGTAATGCGGTAATAAGACCAGAATCTGCGGTCACTGTAATCTAGGCTATGACAGAGAGGTCAAAGCCCTGCCCAAGGTTTGTGGCGGTCACATCAACCCGCTATCCCACTACCCAGACAGAACGGTCATCCAACCACGCCGTAATTCAACTATAATACCTAGACCCTAGGCGGCACACACTCTGGGCACACACTCTGGTCATCGCTGGAGTTTGTTGTCTGCAAGATTTCAAAAGGCTTGAATTTGTTCTAATGAGCGCATCCTTGTTATTTTTGTCTAGTGTCTGCAAGCAAGCCTCTTTTTAAACAGTAATTCAACATGCTTTTATAGGGTGGGTACAACATGGTAAGACTGAAAACTTCACAGATTTACACATAACTTACATGGTATAAAGATGGTCACGGTCTCAATACACTTATTGTTTGTTCTACAAGGTATGTGGAGCTTTGGTGGAAATAGAAGATACAGTTATTTACATAGCACTATGTAACAGTTTAAAAGGTGCTGTGGCACAATCTGCAGCCAGCCAGACCATAAAACACCAGAGCAATTAAACCCCTTCTCTTAATGGCAAGAGCACTGGGTTCTTGTGCATTACACAACACACAGGATCTACTCTTTACATCCCATCCCAAGGCAAAGCAATAGTGCTTAAGTGTCTTGCTAAAGGACACAAGTGTCAAGACCGGGACTCAAACCCACACTCTGCTGATCAGAAACACCAGAGCTTAAGTCCAGTGTGCTTAACTGCTCATTCACAACATAATGCAAATAATTCTTAATATACTTTTTGAATTTGCTAAAAAGTCCGATTCTCTGATGGAGATAGTGAGTGCATTCCAGGTATGGGGAGCAGAATGAGAAAAGAGTCGACTTGATGCAGACTTGAGAAGCTTAACAGAGTTAGGTTTCATGAGGCCAGTAGTGTCAGATGCTGAGCAAAGGCTTCTGAGCGTCCAGGCCGGTGGGCCGACAGACAAGATGATCGGTAACCATGTGCCATGCCACTGAGGCATTTAAACACATAAGACGATACGGCCATATTGGAATTGGCGGCTATGGCTCAAAGAGCTGTCACTGAGGGTGTTGCTAAGGACATCCCATACTTCAGCGCATGATGATCCAGCTGTAGCCGCCAATTCGGACATGGCCAGGCTTGAAGAATATCTTCTTCTAACCATCAAGACAACAAACAGAAGCCATGTCTGAATTGGCGGCTGTGGCTACAGCTTCTGTTGAAGCCACAGCCACAAAGGTAGCCACAGCCATTATTTCAAACACAGCCTTACAGCTCTGTCTAGCACTCCCTTGTTATGTCCAAAGTCTAGGAATGGTGACTCCTGCTAAATATAAATTTTTCAAGCTTAAATGTTTTACTTTCCCTCTCTTTTAATACTTTTCTTCTGGTTTTTCTCTCAAGCTTCCTTCTTTAGGGTTGAACCCATTTTTTCAGGCCTGTGGTTGAGTGCCTCCGGGGTCTGTTCCCTCAGGGTATACGGATGACCTCCTTGAAATGGGAACGAGGAAAAGTAGACCGAGAAGTCTAGCAATTAGAGACCGGCAGCCACCTTCATTCAAATCATTGAGATTATAATGAGGCTGGAAATTAAATGGTCTAGTTCCTTTTTTATGAAATGAAAAACTAACAGTAAAATTGTACACTCTCACTGGAACCAATTTCATAAAGACAGTTAAGAAGGCGCTCTCTGCTTATAAAGCGCATGTAACACAGTTTCTATTTCATAAATTACTGCTTAAGCACAAAATAGTTGCTAAGCACAAAACGACCTTGCTCACCAGAATAAGGATACCAGCCAATATACCACATCACACATACCGTCTTTGACTGGTTACTGGCTTAGCTTTGCTTAGCAGAAAATTGTCAGGCAACATGATTTTCTGCTTAAAAAGCCGCTCTATAAAATGTATGTGGAAAGAGACTTATGAAATATCAAGCCATTCATTAGTGCATTTAAAAAAAATCCCATTAAGGGGTAGAGAAATTTCAAAGCGTTGCTAACTGAAAGCACAAGAAAAGGTGGCATAACTAAGGGGGAAGGGTGCGTGCCCCCAAAACATTGATGTCTGTGCCCCCATTAAACTGCCAGTGTAGTTTTGTTTTATCTAGTCATAAATCACAAGGGAAAATGACTAAATAATTTGGGGTGAACATTGAAAAGTTTACTAGAACAGGATTTGAACCTGTGACCTCCAGGGCCCAATTTCATAGAGCTGCACAAAAATTTGCTAAGCAAAATAAAATGTTGCTTACCAGAATAAGGTTACCAGCCAAACTACCATGTCACGTGTACAATTTGTGACTGGTATCCTGCTCATTTCTGCTTAGCAGGAAATTGTTAAGCATTATTTTCTGCTTAAGCAGCTCTATGAAATTGGGCCCAGGTTGACTCTTTGGTGGGCTATGAACTGAGCTGACCTGCCCTATATTGGTGGTCTCCCTACTTTGTCAATATCGTTGTTCAGGGGTGCCAGTCACAAGTAAAAAAAAATGTATTTTAAGAATAATTGTTTTCATTGTAAACCAAATATTAATCCTTGGACTTTTTATTTTTCTGGCGTAGTGAAAAGGAAAAAAGAAAATTCTACTCAGCATTTGGATATGTACCTTATAATGCTCAATGGTTTTCTACAAACTTTTCTTTGTTGCTACATAAAGATGTGACTTGTATTTTCACAAGTATTTTCCTAAAAACAAACATGCCTCCTGTAACTATACTAATCTAGTTGTCAAACCCTTGTTTTGTGGAACAATAACTGTCCCACCCTTCGTAGAGGTCATCTTGTATAAATTCCTGCCCCCTGGGACACTGCACAATGGGTAGTTTCCACCTAGGAATATCGCCTCAAGGAAGTATTTTATTAACTTGATTAAGGCCTAGACTAGGAGTTTACCTCTGCCAATGGAGGTTTTTTTCTTCCTATGGTGAAGGGAGGACCTTCTAGATTAAAACATGGTGTCATCAGGGTAGCTTATAGAAAGCTCATGCTTGGAGTGATGTCCCATTCTACATCTGAATTACCCAGTTATGGCAGGTTGATGATTTAAAGATTAGGTGGTTAATCACCAAGGCTGTGGGTAGGACGGCTTGTGTTTGGATGTAGGAAGTGACACATGCATGAAGGGTGCTCCAGCTTGGGGTCCTTCTGCGAGCAGGTATCCGCAGTGGGGTACCAAGACAGGGTCGCTAGCCCCCTGTTCCTTTATGCCATAGATCAGCAGCGGCAAGGGCCCAATTTCATAGAGCTGCTTAAGCAAAGAAAAGCACGACAAAATTATACCTCCTAGAATAAGGATACCAGCCAAAGTATCATGTCTTAAGCACCATCTTTAACTGGTGTCCTGCTACGTTTTGCTTTGCAAAAAAACTGTTAACAAAATTTTCTGCTTAAAGATGGGGTGGAAATTCTTCCTTTGCCCCCACTTGCCCCTCCCCCCCAAAAAAAGCCTGTCTGGTTACCCGACTGAATGCTGTACTTTCCCTTGCAGCTTCCAGAAATAACCAAAGACAACTTTCCCCTGCCTCTCTTGAATTTTGCAATCTCATTGTAGCTTAGGTATAAAAACACTTGTCCATGACACTGTGGTTTGACAGCTCATTTTGTGCAACACTTGATATCTTGATTGTGGTTTTCCTGGTTTGGTTTTCTCTCTCTCCGCAAACAGTGGCGCGGGGAACCACTCAACTGCTCAAGGGTGTTCCCATCGTCCGTCCATGAAGATGAACGCAAGTCTGCTCTGTTTCAAACACTACCATTGGTGAGGAGACACTCAAACAGTCATTCATTTTTTGCAGGGGGTAATGGTTTGGGGCGGGGAGAGAGGTGGCATGCTGGGGGCTGGGGAAATTCAAAACATGAGTCAGATTAAATGAGTTTGAGAATGCTTTCTGGCCATGAATTTAGTGGGAGGATTTCACAGCAATTTTTTGGGACGTCCTTGCGAAAATTTGGTTAGTTATGCTTTGTAAGGTTTTACACAAGCCAATTTGTTAGCCAACTAGAACAAGGTTTTAATTGATAAGAACAAATCACGGGGAAACTTACCTCTCAAGTTAATTTAACTTCTCAAAGTAATTAAACTTATTAAGTCAATTAAACTCCTCACAATATCTAAGCTTCTCGAGTTAACTAAACAGCTCAAGTTAACTAAATTTATCAAGTTAGTTAACCTTATCAAGTTAATTAAACTAAGTTATTTAAACTAATGTTAGCAATAATGAATATTCTCAAGCTAGTTAAACTTCTCGAATTAATTAATTAAGCTTGTCACATTTTAAAAATTTATCGAGTTAATAAAACTTCTCAATTTAAATAAACTTCTCAAGTAAATTAACCTTGTCAAGCTTTACTAAGCTTTTCAAGGTAATTAAACTTCTCTTTTTAATTAATCATGTCAGTTCATTTGCACTTATCAAGTTAATTAAACTTTTCAAGTTCATTAAACTTCTCAAACTTTTCAAGCAAGTTTCTCAGGTTAATTATTTCTACCAACTTTACATTAGGCCTACATGTAAATAAAATAAAGTAAGTTAAAAAAAATGAATCACATTTGAAAATATAATTGCTTTGTAGATTTATGTAGTAAGCAGAGTTCCATAGGGTACCAGTTACAAACTGTATAGACAACATGTTATTTTGGTTGGTAATCTGGCTCTATAAAACAAACTTTGCTCAGCAGTTTTTAGTTTATAACCACCTGTATGAAATACTTTAGGCCATACTGGTGTTACGGTCTATTATTGATGGCCCGTTCGGGCGAGACATGGGTGGGGTGAGTCAGGGAATCAAAATAGGCGGATGTTTCCCAAAAACCTAACATTTTGCATTTTCCCACAATTGCTATATTTAGCTCCAGTTGATCAAAGTAGTTCTCCTTTGCTCCAACCAAAGTTTAAATTAGATCTACGAAGGATCATCAGGCCGCAGAAAGCTGGACTTTTTATTCCTTTCCACAGTCAACCGGAATTCCAAATCAACGACCACATTTCCTACGTGTAATTCTTTCGGTTTGCAGCGGCCATGAAACCCATTTTGGTCGCCATAATTAATAATTTCCTAAAACTGTTGTGGAATTACGTCTCATTTATGTCTGTCAGTAAAACCTGTGGTTACGGTTGGGTGGGGGCCCAATTCCCAAACGACTCAGATTTTAATTGGTAAAATATTGTGTTTGGACGACCCCTCCCTCCTCTGAAAGACAGAAAACTTCAACAGAATTAATGCCCCCTTCACACTACGCAAATTCCCTGGGAAATTCCAGGGAAAAATTATTTACCTTTTCACACTTGAATTGCTAACCCTTGCAAGCTCCCAGGAAAAACGGGGGAAGTAGCTACCCCTGCTTGGTAGTAGGGTTCAGCCAGATAACACAGGGGTTAGCATCCTGAGTGTGCATTTTCCCAGGAAAATCAGATCAAGAGTGAAAGAACATGAGGCTAACACTCCCCAGGAATTTTCTGGGGTTACATTTCCTAAGAATTAGCTTAGTAGTGTGAAAAGGGCTATAGAGCTCCTAATAAAGGCAAAGTACGAGATTATCAGAGAAAAAAAAGGCTTTTTTCAATGTGAAAGCTCAGTGATATAAAGTTCAAACAAGAACCAATCCTCCAAAGAAATGTGATGCCCCACGCACTCACCTGTTTGTGCTAAGTAAGGTTTTCTGCGCTAAGCAATTTTTTGTGCTTAAACAGCTTCACAGAATTATAGGCCCAGGGCCCAATCCTAGAACACAATTGTAGCTAGAATAAGGTTACCAGCCAAAATTCCATGTCATTGACCATCCGTGACTCAGGTATCCTGCTTATTTTTGCTTAGCAGAAAATTGTTAAGCATTATTTTTCTGCTTAAGCAGAAAGCTCTCTGAAATTGAGCCCACCTGCAGATCATTCTGTTAATTCTCTTCAACTCTGCAGAAAATGGTCAACAGTTGACAACTTTATCTACAGTATTTTACAAACATAAATGTTGACACCCACATGACTGTTAACTACAACATCATGTCTAATTTCCTTCGGTCAATTACAAACTGGCGTCTTTAAAGGCGCAACTCTTTTTTGGAAGGCGATCGGTTCAGCTACAATGAGACATATCCTGAACACCGCACCCCCCAATCAGGGATGGAGACTTCCTTTTGCAATGAACTCTGACCTATACAGAGAATCTGATGATGGCAACTCATAGATAGTTCCACTTCCGGTTCAGGGGTGTTTTTCACACTTTTGATAAGGTCTACTTTTTTTCACAGGAAAGTCAATTCTTTTCCTCATAAATTTTCCTGACAGTAACTGACTTAAGTTCTTCACAAATAGATGGACAGCTGTATAGACCATTAGGCACAGTGCTTGGTACACATCCGAGGCCTCCGGTGCGTATCGATCAAGTGCCCTTGTTACACGGCACACTGGTAGAAGTAAAATAAGCTCAGTTTTCAAACTAGAAGAAGCCGGAATTCAAGCTTATTGGATCAAACTCAACCAAAATGATTGAGTGGAAATAAACTGAACTTAACTAAATGAACGCTCTCAAATAACACCTAATTAAGGCCTATAATGAAAGCAGCACTCAACATATAGAATGTGCAAGGCCGTTGTTTCGCTTGTCTGAACTTTTAATGCCATTACACTATTTCCAAGAAGTGCCTGATGTTGGAGTGGGTGTCACAACTTTTTAACAACAACCACCTTACCCATTAAGGAAATTCAAATTTGTAGAGTTGTCGCCAAAACATGTGAAATGAATTGATGCAATTATTCCACTTAAAGAAAGCTACATTGTAAGTTAATAAATGGCTTAAGTTTGATTAAGCATCGAGCCCTCTCGTCAAGACGGCGTAGATAAGAATCAGAAATGGACCCCTTAATTCTAAACCAATTGTCTTTACAAAAGAAGTGAATTATAAAAAGGGTTCAAACTTCTTTTTGCACACTAACAAAGAATTGTCAGCATTGAATAAATGTGAGCTATTCAGGAGTGAAATGCACGAGTTGCATGCAGATATGCCTGAAAAAACAGAGAGAAAAAGTTAGGTGTTTTTTTTCAGGGGGGTGGGAAATTGAGATCAAGTCACAAAAAACATCAAGATAAAACCATTCATATGCACAGTAGGGCTTCTAAAATCAGTATAATAATAATAATAATACTGACTCTTATACAGCGCAATTCCAAAGAGTGATCATTCCACTTCGAACATTTTTACCCCTGGTCACTGGGCCATTTATTTCATTCCTTAAACCCTTGCTCTATGCTTAAACCATCTCAGCTCCCTGTGGAGTATACAGCCTGTGCTGCCAAGTATGTAGCGCACCAAGCTTATTCAATCACAAGGCCCATCTCCGCCCTCACAGGTAGCCATTTACCCCTGGGTGAAGAGAAGCAATTATAGTTAAGTGTCTTGCTCAAGAACACAAGTGTCATGACCGGGATTCGAACCCACACTCTGATGACTCAGTCATCAGAACTGGAGTCTGAGGCACTTAACCGCTCGGCCACGATACGCCACAAGATTAACACTAAAGGCCTTTTCACACTGTCCAAAATCTCAGGGTCGGAACCGGTTCCGAACCGGAGATTTTGTTCACCCCGATTCACACTGTAAAAACTTCAACCCGCCTCCGATCCGGGTAGCATGCTCTAGCCGGATAGAAATCAACCCTGGCAGGGACCAGGGTTGAAAATCTCAATCCGGATCGAAATTGCATTTTTCGTTATACGGTTCACGCATTAGCCGGTTCACGTAAAGACCAGTGTGAATGTTGCTTATCTCTGATCCGTGTCGAAAAGAAGCGAGGCTGAACCGGAGAGGACCCGGGCAGGTTTCAACGCGGTTCGAAATGGAGGTAGTGTGAAAAGGCCTTTAGTAAAAACATTCAGAGGACCTCGTTTCATTTAAGCATGCTTTATAGAAAAAACTTCAAAATTTGGGTCCAGAATGCCCCAATAAAAAATCCTAGGGAGACCCTTACTATTTCAGTTGCTATTCCTGTATGCTTCTGTTCTAATCATTATGTTTAGAGAAGTTCTCTTTAATTAATGCAATTACCAACACAACTTTCAAATTAAAAAACTCTTCCAGATCACACAAAATGCTAATCCCATCGGATTCCGATTAAGTCCCCAAAAGTTCAACTGATCCCAATGTTCACTTGATCCCTGGTTTAATCTGATCTAATCACAACCGCCCAAGGGTGCACCTTAAACTGGGGGGATCAATCATTGAGGTCAGCCCTGTAGGGTGCGTTAATGGGTGTAAAGTGACAGCATTACTGGTAATTCACTGGGCATTAGGGATACAACTAATTATGTGGCTGACTGGGTGAAACATGTGGGTAAACAGTTATTGGTTGCAGCATGGAGGAAGAAAACAGACAGGAAATCCTTCTGGTAAAGCTATGTCAAAAAGAAAAACCCAAATTGCTAGCATGGTGTTTAATGGCCCAGCGGTCTAGTGCACCGGTTCCGACATGCCAAGTAAAATAATTTTCTCTTCTTCAAGAGATAAATGGTTTCGGGAAGTCGACATCCTACGTTGAAAGATGTCTGTGGCTGAGTGGTCAAGCACACGCTGAGCACACCGGACTCAAGCTCTGGTGTTTCTGAACAGCAGAGTGTGGGTTCGAGTCCCGGTTATGTAACTTGTGTCCTTCACACATGCTTCTCATGCTGTGCGTCAAGTGAGATTATCAAGCTGCAGAGTTTGAAATGGGCAGCGCGGCGCATGTGGTGGATTCTATGAGATGCATGTTGCTGTGAGGGGGTCTAAACAATTGAGGGGAGTTTGCATTCAACAAGTGTTGCTTTTTGTTAACCCCTTCCACATCTTTGCTGATTTTCTGTTCTAAGCGTACCGATGCCATGTCCTATTTAGTTTAAAATATATTTAATCGATTTGGATGTTTGAACAATATGCATTTATGTGGAAATAAAGAGATTGATTGATGGATCAATTGTCCTTCGGATGGGGCTCAAAGCGTAATCAGAGAGCTTCCAGATTGAAACTATTGTATTCAAATTTTGAAAAAATCAATACATTCCTGAACATTACTTTGTGTTTAAATAGTGTGTACAACATTGGTATGATTGAACATGAAATGTTCACAGATTCACACATTACCTACATGGTATACAGATGGTTATGGTGGAAAACATCCCCTGAAATAGTTTTCCTGAAATGTTTCAGCTTTTGAAAAATGAGTAAAATAGTTAGTTTTGATCTCATAAGTCTAAAACCTGATGTATAAACAATGTATATTCTTGAATCAAGTTATAAATCACAAGAGAAACTGACAGGGTAAATTTAAAATAATTTGGGGTTAAACACTCAAATTGACTAGAGCAGGATTTGAACCAACTACCTCCGGTTTAACGTGCCGGTGCTGTACCAACTGAGCCATCTAGCCCTATGTTGGTGGTCTCCATATTAGTCCATACCTTTGCCATTCCGGGGGGGGGGGGGGGGGGGTTGCCAGTCAGAAGCCAGGTTATATTCGTTTGACTCCCATGACCGATTGAGCTTAAACTTTCACAGGTTTGTTGTTCCATGTGTATGTTGGGTCACATAAAATGCGGCCACGGTCTTTAACAATTACCAATGTTGCTTTGCGTACAGTACTGGAGTTACTTAGCCACCCACAATGTCAGCCATAAATCTTTCATTTTAACTCCTCGGTAATTGCACCTTACCACATCAACCGCAGATGCCCTGCTATCAATGGTTATAAAATTGCCATTGTGAAGACAGATATCTTTACTGTGTGGTCAATGAGCAATTTGTGAGTTAGATTTGAATAATGTCTGGTAGGGTCTACAATGGCTTCCTTAGTCACAAGTTATGGCTTAAATTTGAATTCTTCAGACTTTTGAGACAGTTGCTATGTTATACGATTCACTCGATGAAACGGATAACTTAGTTGGTAGAGCGCCGGCATGTTAATCCGGAGGTCGTAGGTTCAGGAGTCCTGCTCTGTTCAATTTTTCTGTGTTCACTGCCCTACATCAGTTAAGATTGATTCGCAATTAAGATAAATCTTTAGCTCTATGTGAAATCGAGCCCAGGTTCTTTTCAAAATATTGGCTGATGAGTTTATGCTTTTCGTCAATAAAAGCGTCAGAATCACAAGCACTAGTTATAATGTAATTTATGACAGGAAGCTATTTTTGGGGCTCTAAGGTCAGTTTTTATAGAGTCCTTCTTGAAAGTGGACAAAAAATCTCGAACCTCAAGTTGAAAGCCTCAAGTTGAAATTGTGTTAGTCAAAAGGTCAAATTCAATGCCGTTTGATTGAATATCATGGAGATTCATTAACAAACTGAAAATCCCTCCTTACTCTGTTTCAGACCCGCATGTTTGAAATGTGATGCCACTGGGTGTTTTTAATGTTAAAAAATTTGCTCTGGAAGGGTTTTTTAAATATGATGAATTTTGTTGCCTTTTAACAAAAGGTTAGAGACTTGCGATTTTTTCCTCCCACAATTCTGATGGACTCTATTTATTGGAAAAGGGGTAAATCACAAAACTGAATTTGACCCCAGAGTCCCTCTTCAAAGGAAGGGTCATAGAATGGTGAAAACTCACCAACAATTTATGACCGTTAAAACGTACTTAGTGAAAAGCACTGCAGCTGTTGATAATATAAATTTTGAGAAAGGATTCCCTTTGAAGTAAATGTTGTTTGGATGATTTTTAACCCCAAAACATTTGCATCTGATGAGAAACGGTTCATGCATGAATCGTTTCTCAGCTTTTCTGAGGGTTGGTGTCTGTTTGCGAATGCTGTGGCCAGAGATGTGGTTGGTACCCATTCTCGTGAAAATACAGAGAGAGTTTTTTTTTTGCTGTTTTCTCAGCAAGTAGATGCTCTATTCAGCTGAAATTTTCACAGGTGACTTTTATTGTATTCTTCTTTATAATTTCGCCTATAAATAAGCATTACTGGAAAAAAAACCAATCATTTTAACAAAATGTTAGAGACTTGTAATGTTTTCCTTTCACTTTCATAAGGACTCTATCTATTGGAAAATGAGTGAATCACAGAGCTGAGTTTGACCCAAGAGTACTGATCTTCAACTTCCTGTTGGGACCACCATGTAGGGATGCTAACCTAATTCCAAGCCGATTGAGGAATGTTTAGCTGTTCCACCTGTACTGGAATGAGGGGCAATGACCCACTAGGACACAGGGTTCAACTCCGATCTCCAGTCGGAGCGGTTTTCTGGATCAAGCAAAGAGCCAAACTCCTAAGCCATGTAATTGGCAATTAGACCCTCTGAAAAAATATTTACTAGCGGTAATTTTTCTTGCAAATTTTCCACTTCAACAACACTTGAGAGTGTTAGAAAAATTTATCTAGCTTGTCTAGGGCCCAGTTTTTATAGAAATTCTTAAGCACAAAAAGGAGCTAAGCACAATATAATTATGCTTACCAGAACAAGCTTTCCAGCCAAAAAAAGGAAACCGTGATTCAGTTCAGTTCCCCTGAGAAAGTAAGATCTTGAATGTTTTCTTCTTGGAGCCCCTTATCAAGAGTGGCTTTTAGCCTTGTTTGGGGCGAGCATCGAAAAAAAATATAAATAATAATAAATAAGTATGAGTCCTCAGATATTTTGTATATCTTATGATATTGCAAGATATGAACTGTGGATTTGTGATGTTTGGGATAACTATGAAACACCTGTATTAATGAGAAAACTTCAAAGGAAACGATGGAGCTTCGGGGAGGGGAGTGCCATGGGAACCCCCCTCGCTCCTTCCGTCAAAAACATCTCCTTTCAATTTTCCTCAGACATCTATTTGATGGAAAGACTCCCACTCCCCCCCCCCCCCCTCCGCAAAAAATAAAATCTTAAACCTTTCCCTCCCAAAGATCCTTGCATAATAGCTGGCCAATGGCTTTATAACCACATGATATGCCCTGGGGTCATTGCGTGCAGCTACAGGACGACCTAAACCATAGTCTGGTTCCTAAACCATAGTCTGGTTCCGGAGTCCTGTTCCACTGGGAGGAAGTGATCAACTGTTAGGGCAATGGGTGACCAGTGATTTATTGGGCCAATGACTCCTAAAGTCCTTCAAACAATGTACATGGTTACATCAACGTTATACCTAGCCCTACAAGGTTTAACAAATTAATGCTAAGGTCCAGTAAGCATAGGAAACTCAATTTAGGCTGTTCCGAGTTGGCGGCAAGATGGCCTCGTCATTATTCAGTGAAGTATAGTATGTTCTTAGCAACACCCTCGTGGTCGTATACATTCTTAGACTTTAATGGACCCAAGAGATGGTTCCTGACCATCAGACAACCCTTCCTCCTGGATAGCTCCAGGATTAAGAAACAGGGAGTCCAAATCTGCTGTGAATTCTTTAGGTGCTTTACTGCCTTTTTTAAGTTCAGAGCCCAATGTCATGGCTCTGCTTACCGCCGAATTCTGCGCTTACGATCACCATTCTCCGCCAAATTTCTGCACTAGCTGTGTAAGCGAAGATTGCCTAGTAATGTGGAGCAAGCAATTGCTAGATGAGCAGCTTAATGGATCACCTGGAAGACACCATTACGCAGGATAGGGGTGAAGGCACAACCCAAATTTATCATCGTCAGATATCCTACAATCCAAAATTATTTGATCTGTAGAAAAAAACAGGAACTGTTTGCCATCCTGCAAAGCCTTGGAAGAGTTATTTGATCTTTAATTCCTCTAATCGTTATTTTCCACTTCGGGAAAAAAAAAATTGGGAATGATTCATGCAAATCGTGAAAACATTTACAGAATGATCACATTTTTCTTTATTGTTTTTAATTTGACAAATTGTAATTAGACGAATATGTTTTCGACCATTGAGTTGAATAGGAAGAAAACAAAATGGCCGAACTGACATGACCTTGGCCCATTTTATGGAGTTCCTTAAACACAAAAAAAGCAAAGCACAAACTGGTTATGCTTACCAGAAAAAAGGTTACCAACCAAACTACCATGTGAAGTATATTTTTTGCAGCTGGTTTCTAGCTTGTTTTTGCTTGGCAGGCAGTAAATATTACTGTCTACTTCAGTTGCATTACCTGACATTTACATTTATGGGGCAAGCAAAGGCAAACATATTGTTGGGGGGCCATTTAATGTACTGAACCATTCATTTGTGCATTTGTGCAGGCAAAGGGGGTGTGAGGGTTCTGAGAGGGCTGAGCCTCCCTCCCTCCCACTGCCCCCTTCAGGTTACACCACTGGTCTGCTTATGAGCATGCAGCTCCATGAAATTGGACCGAGTTCAGTGACACAGGACAGACCCAGTCAGGAACTTCTGTTTAGCACGAACTCAGTTGGCAGTGGTTTGTGGTCTCCTTACCCAGGATGTTTTTGTGCACGGATGATGTGATGCTTTGCACAGCTTACAATCCAATCCTAGCAAGTTTGTTGTGGTGTAGTATGGAAATTGATCTAATGAGTTGAAAATGTGGTAGCTCCCAGAAGGTACCCCCCCCACTTCAAAACTTCCCAACCAATCTCTTACAATGAAGGGAGCTGGGTTAAGTTCCTTGACTTTATTTCTGTTTACGGTTAGCAGAGTTTAGTTCCTGAACTTCATTTCTTTTTACCGAGCAGTGTATATTATTTTTCAAAATAATATGAGCAAGAAATATAATCTGCTTAATTTGAAGTGAGTTTTTTTCAGTGGCCCGTGACACTGTGGTGTCATTTCATAGGTGTGTTATGACATTAAAAACATTTAAAATTTCATAGAGCTGCATAAGCACTAAAAGTAGCTAAGCACAACAAAATTATGCTTACCAGAATTAGGTTACCAGCCAAACTACCATGTCACATGTATCATGTTAAACAAAAAGTAATATCTTCTGCTCAAGCAGGCCCTTGGTTCATTCCAATCCACCATATGGCTTCTCTATGGTATAAAGGTAGCTTGAGCAGTTTAGTGCACCGGACTCAAGTTCTGGTGTTCAGAGTCTGGTTTGGGTCCTGGTGTTCAGAGTCTGGTTTGGGTCCTGGTGTTCAGAGTCTGGTTTGGGTCCTGGTGGTGTTCAGAGTCTGGTTTGGGTCCTGGTGTTCAGAGTCTGGTTTGGGTCCTGGTGGTGTTCAGAGTCTGGTTTGGGTCCTGGTGTTCAGAGTCTGGTTTGGGTCCTGGTGTTCAGAGTCTGGTTTGGGTCCTGGTGTTCAGAGTCTGGTTTGGGTCCTGGTGTTCAGAGTCTGGTTTGGGTCCTGGTGGTGTTCAGAGTCTGGTTTGGGTCCTGGTGTTCAGAGTCTGGTTTGGGTCCTGGTGTTCAGAGTCTGGTTTGGGTCCTGGTGTTCAGAGTCTGGTTTGGGTCCTGGTGGTGTTCAGAGTCTGGTTTGGGTCCTGGTGGTGTTCAGAGTCTGGTTTGGGTCCTGGTGGTGTTCAGAGTCTGGTTTGGGTCCTGGTGTTCAGAGTCTGGTTTGGGTCCTGGTGTTCAGAGTCTGGTTTGGGTCCTGGTGTTCAGAGTCTGGTTTGGGTCCTGGTGGTGTTCAGAGTCTGGTTTGGGTCCTGGTGTTCAGAGTCTGGTTTGGGTCCTGGTGTTCAGAGTCTGGTTTGGGTCCTGGTGTTCAGAGTCTGGTTTGGGTCCTGGTGGTGTTCAGAGTCTGGTTTGGGTCCTGGTGGTGTTCAGAGTCTGGTTTGGGTCCTGGTGGTGTTCAGAGTCTGGTTTGGGTCCTGGTGGTGTTCAGAGTCTGGTTTGGGTCCTGGTGTTCAGAGTCTGGTTTGGGTCCTGGTGTTCAGAGTCTGGTTTGGGTCCTGGTGGTGTTCAGAGTCTGGTTTGGGTCCTGGTCATGGCACTTGTGTCCTTCAAGACAGACGCCTCACCATAATTGCTTTTCCTTTGGATGGGATATTTAAGCTAGTGTTGTGTAATGCACTTAAAAGAACCCAGTACATTTATCCTTAAGGGAAGGGGGTTTGCCCCCGGTGTTTCTGGCGTAGTTGGCTGCAGATTGCGCCACATCACCTTGTAATCCTTGACAAGGCGCTTTATAAATAGGTCTCATGAATCAAACACAGCTCTTCACACCTGTCACAATAAAAATGAGTACTTTGCCCAGTGGGTGTGAGAAAGCACTATAAGAACATTGCAATGGGGTTTTATTGGTGCTTTTTTTAGCAGGCAAACTGGGGGAGGGGGCCAGGGCTTGTTAAACAGCTTTTTGTATTTTTCTTTTTTCTTTGACTCCTCAATTAATGTTGATCTCTTTCTTGCTTTTTCTGATGACATTTCCTTTCTTAGATTTACTCCACACAAAAACACAAAACAAAGTTTGGAAAAACACAAGCATTTTGCATTCTGACCTGGTAAACTGATAGGCTAATAATAGCTAGCTAGTTCTTATAATAGCACATTTTACAATGACGTATCAGTGCGCTTTACATATTGATGAAAGCATTAAAAAGTATTGTAAAGGCAAAAAGAAACACCACATTTTGTGGTGGAACTGAGAGCAAGAACTGGGCTTATTACCTATCATTTTGTATTTTGATCTTATTCTTTGCATCCTCAGTTACTATTCATCTATTTATTGTTATTTCTGCTGACGATTCCTTGGACTTACTCCACATAAAAATACAAAACAAAATTAGGCTAAAAAAAAAACCACAAGCATTTTTGTTATTCTGACATGGTAAGCTTAAACCACGAAATCATTTTTTTTTAACTTAAAAAGGCAAAAAGAAATACAAAATTTCTTTAAAACAAAAGTAAAAGCTGTTGTGAATTAGCGGAAGGAATGCTGACATGTCACCCATAAATCCTTCAACTCTGCCGGCAAATCAAAAAATAGTCTCAGGAAATTTCACTTACTCCAGCTCCGAGAAAATTAAAAGAGATGGGTTACTTTTACTACAAGTGTTGTTTTTATGTCAATGGATTGACAGAGACAGATTAAGTGCTACAATAATTAGAACATGCTTTCAAGACTAGTAACAATTCATTGATCAAATATGAAAATCCTTTGAATATAATCCACTTACAGCAGTTTTTTAGTTGTGTTTACTGATGGCTGATATAAATTCTGAACCCCTATGTTCCGACAACTATGTTCCGAAATACTCCTGTAATTTATTAGCTATAGGGTTAGGGTTAGGGTTAGGATTAGGAAAGGCTGTCAGAACACCATTTTACCACAAAGTCAGAGACTTGTAATTTTGTAGATCACAAAACTGAATAGATCTTGGAGCCCCTCTTTAATATTTTACGCTCCAAAACTCTGCCATTATGAAAACCCTTTCTCTACACAACCAATTAACTAACAACATGTTGTGAACCATTCATCACTGTTGACACTTTTTACTGGGGTGCCAAATCTCCAACATTTTTCGGCTGTCAAGTCCAAGGGAAAAACACAAGCTTTGTTCAACTTCCTGGCCTCAGGGCTCTGGTCTAAACCTTCAACGTTTTTGGTTCATGTTTCTTTTCACGTTCAATTTCAAGACAAGGTGTAGATTGCTTGTAAATGCTCTTTTACATGTAAAAGCTTAATTGGATAAAAGATCGCCGCCAAGTTTTGAAACAGCTGTTTTAAAAGCACGGTATACTTTTGGTTGTTGTTAAAGACCAGTATCCTCACTTGGTGTATCCCAACATATGCATAAAATAACAAGCCTGTCAAAATGTTGGCTCGATTGGCCATCGAACTTACAAGAAAGTAATGAAAGAAAAAACAGCCTTGTTGCATAGAATAGTGTGCTTTCAGATGTCTGAGAAAGGCTTCATGCCTAAAGCCTTTCTCAGACTCAATTTGGGGTGAAAATTACCTCTTTCTCTAAAACTACATTACTTCAAAGGGAGTTGTTTCTAACAATGTTTTGTAACATCAACAGCTCTCCAGTGCTTTTTTTACCAAATACATTTTTATGGTCATTAACTTGTGGAGTAATTACCAAAAGTACACCCTGCCTTTAAAGGCAAAGTATACCTTTGGTTTTTATGTTCAATTATTTCAATACTTTTTAGATGTAGAGGTATACAACTAAGCTGTGAAAACAACAGGTGGTAGCGTTTCTGAGATATCGCCGAAAATCCGGAACAATTATGTCCATGCATAAAGAAAAATCCGTAATTGGAATACACAATCTGAGATTCAAATTTTGGGGGACAAAAACTGACATCTTTTTCCATAATCACATTAATTCGAAGTGAAATGATTCTCAAAATGCTTTATACTATAGAAAGCTGTTGTACTTCTAACCAAGTAAGTTTTTTTATTGCAAATAATTTCAAGAGTGATTACCAATCGTATACCTGCTCTTTAAAGGATATGCAAAACATTGGTAAAAATATTGAAAATATAAATCTTCACAGATTGAATATAACTTGCATGTTGTAAAGATGGTCATGGTAGAAATAGTTTTGCTTGAAATGCTATAATTTTTATGAAATGAGTAAAACAATTAGCTTGATTTTGTACGATATTTTTTACTTGATTAATCAATTCATTATTTATTTACTAAATGAGGTTTTTTTTCAAGTGCTTTATACTCTCATGTTAAGTTAAAGTTTCTGCAAAGTTTTTTATGTCTCAGATTTTTACTTGATTAATCAATTTATTATTTATTTACTAAATGAGTTGGGTTTTTTTCAAGTGCTTTATACTCTCATGTTAAGTTAAAGTTTCTGCGAAGTTTTTTATGTCTCAGATTTTGCAACTATTTAACTGCATAATTTTTTTTCCCTGTTACAAAATTTGTAATTGATTTTTCCCCCCTTCTAGAGAAGCTTAGTTTAGCCTACATTTCCCTAATTCATTACAAATGTTTTTAGTAACAATACTAAACCATGAATATGTATTTGGCATAAATTCTGCAAAGTCATCACTCAGGACAAAAGTGAAAAAAAAACCTTGATAAGACTTCAAAGTGAAAGCTTTTTTTGTTGTTGCTCCGCACGCAGTTTGTTGATTTATTAACAGGACAGTTGTGTGTTCAACAGACACCTTTTCAATCACAATCTAATGCCTTATGCATCATTAAATGAAAATAAAACCGACCTTTAAAAAAAACTGTCTTCAACTTTACTCTTCTTAACTTCATGAAATCACTTTTAGAGAGGGCATGTTTTTACAGTCACTGGGTGTTATAAAACTTTTATGGAATGCCCACGGGACATTTTAAGCAATTTAAAAACTTTAGAATGTTTAATAGTATGGTAGAACAATTGTTTTCTCCAACATGTAGCCTTGAGTTGTTGAGATAAAATGATCATTTGATTGCATCACTTAAGGAAACATATGTTAACCTCAAACCTACACTGTCTGTGAACTTTTTTACCCTGTGATGGTCTCAAGAAATAGAAAAAGAGTTACTTTCTCTAGTTCTCTAGACAAATTCATGTAAGATCGAATCCGGGTTGAGAAACTAGCCCTTCGTACTCCAAAAGATTGAGATGGTTTCTGGAATGCTAAGGCCCAATGAACTAGGGTTATAAAAGCATGGAGCTCCGTGATAATACAGTAAGGGCCTTGAGGGTTATGTCATGGCTGAGTGGTCAAGCTCTGGTGTTTCTAATCAGCAGATCGTGGGTTCGAGTCCCGGTCTTGACACTCTTGTGTTCTTAAGTATATAAGACATCAAACTGTTATCTTTTATTTCAACTGTGTTGCATTTTGATACATTTAGCTGGGTTTCCATTCTAGCTGTATTGCATTTTGCTGTGTTTAGCAGACCGCCCACAGAACATCTGATGGTGGTTAGGGTTATGGAATGTTTAGGATCCCAGTGTTGTTAGTTTTTGGTTAACCGCTTGTTTCAAACAGCCACAATAAGTAATTTCACAAATGCCGCTACCAAAAAAATGTCTTGCGGCTGTCCCCAAATTGAAAGGTTTACAGGGTCATGACCTCTGAATAAATGCTGCCATGTTCAATACCTCAGTATGACATTGAAGGATTTAATAGTCACTGGTGTATTATTTGTCAAATCATAGGGACACCTGAGAATAGGACCGCAAGGCGCTAGGGATCTTATCTCCTTCAAATCTAAGTGAAATTAAGGCTTATCTTAGATCCACAGATGATTTCACAGTGGCGAGATCTCCAGGGAACAATCGCACTAAGAAAGAGAATGTAGACTGTTTAAGATTAGAAGGGGTAAGGTTTGGGGTTGGGGTGGGGACAGGGAAACGTCCCCACCATTTGATGAGAAATTGGTAAAGAGTTCTGCCGTAAAGATAGACTTCCTGTACCAGTCATCTTTTCAACCAAACAGGGGTACATAACTACATCTTGATTGTGGTGATCTAGGGATCACTTCAAATAGCAAGGATAGGCCTAGTTAGGGCCTAAAGATAGTGCTGCAAAGGCTGCCGGACAGTTAAAGTAGGGGGGGGGTGGGTGCTATGATGAAGTAATTTCTCCCTAACTGCTGGTTCATTAAGAGAGCGGAACCTTGGGAAGAGATTTGATGGTTTTGCAGTTTCCTTGCAATGAACCCCCCCCCCTCCCCTTACCCCCTACTTTTGAAATATCTTTCCAACTATATTCAATTCAAAACAAATGCTTAAGGCCCCGCTCCTACTTCCTGCAAATGCAAATGCAATGCAAACTTTGACGACGCAAATTAGCAACGAACAATTGCGCAAGAGTTGAGCTGTGCTCAACTCTTGCGAAACAGTCGCAGCAAAAACAGAGCTGTGACGTCAAATTTGGAAGTATGAATCAGCCTTTATACAGCCAAAGTACCCAATCGGAAGGTAACATGCCCCTTTGACATGCTTTTCAAGAGTAAATACACTATAAATTCCCTCTTAACTGTTCCTATAACTATTCCATGCTGATGCAATGCAGTTAAATTCAATGTGACAATGTAATGCTGTAACCTGAAACGGCTACGTTGTGCTCAGCCCAGACTTTAGTAAACATGAATCTCGTACAATATTACTAGAAATTGAACCTGACGAGAGATCGTCGGCTGAAATTACCTCGATAGATACTCGGTTTTCCCAAGAACAGCTGGACCTGTTATCTAAAAAGAAACTCGTTTTTGAGAGCAAAAATATATCACCAAATAAAACAACTTCAATATGAGAGGTTTTGCAGGGTGTTGTATCAATGAATGGTTTGTGGTGACGGTACACCATCCAGGCCTGGAGCTGGGCTTGAATTTGCCAG
The DNA here is from genome assembly GCA_023634235.1 of Pisaster brevispinus. Taxonomy (NCBI): domain Eukaryota; kingdom Metazoa; phylum Echinodermata; class Asteroidea; order Forcipulatida; family Asteriidae; genus Pisaster; species Pisaster brevispinus. The sequence continues at coordinate 8,318,241 of JAMKCF010000018.1, forward strand.
TGAAAATCCACAAGACTGCAGGGCTTGTTGCTCAAAAAGCTTACTGTAACATAATTTTTGTAACAAGACCCGAATTGAAACTAGAAAAAATGCCTACACAGTTTAACAAATGAACTGTAATTTACAGAAATGGCTGCTTAAAGCAAAGTACAACATTTTGTCAAAGCCCAGTATTCACATTTTGTCTGACCCAACCTATTACAAAAATAACAAACCTACGAAAGTTTAAGCTCAATCGGTTATCGGAGTCAAAAGATAATAGTGAACACCCTATCGACTTTTGGACTTGAGAGATAAAAACTAACTGTTTGACTCGTTTCTCAAAAACTATAGCAATTCAGGCAAAAATATTCAATGTGAAGTTTCCGCCATGACTATCTTTACACCATATAAGTTCAGTGCAAATCTGTAAGCATTCGTAGGTACAGAAACTACGGTTCTAACAAGAACCGTACTTGTTTTTGCAACTTTTCAACTAAAAATATCAGCAAGGGAAGATGTTGTGAAGCAAGGATTGGGGAGGATTGAGAAGTGAGAAGGTGGAATGCAGAGAAGCTGCTACGGGGAAGGGGGGCAATTAAAAGGGTACAAAGAAGCTTTGAAGAAATAGTCTGAACAAATTTGGCCGTGAAGTTATAATTTGAGAACCCATGCCTCTTGCCTTGGAACTAATTGCATGACTAACAACGCAACAAATTAACAAATTGCTAGCAGGAACTTGGAACTAAATTGACAATTTGGGGAGAGTCCTTTTCAATTATCGTGCACTTCCTAAAAATCCAATGCACCATGCACTTCTGGAGATGAATGAGAATATGGTCAAAACAACACCAGAATGGTATTTCAAAAAGACCCACACACAGAAATATTTGTTAGTTTGAGAAATGCAAGGTGCATTCAATGAGTGGTGCCGCTAGACTCTAAAGTTTAAGAGTGGGGTGGGAATAAGGGGCAGAGAAAAAAAATCTTTTAGGGGGGGGGGATCAATAGAATGTCTGATTACCAATTATGACTGATTAAAATAAATGCCTGTGGGAGTGTGAAGAGAAATGGCATGAGATTATTACAAAACAAAGGAATGTAATGACAGAAAGGTAGGGGTATAGATTGGTTTTTGCCGTAAACGTAATGCTGATTTATAGAAAAAAATTGTAAAAAAGTTATGATAAAAGTCAGGTGTCAAAGTTTCAGCTGAATATACAGTGTCTCTGGCCACAGTATTTGCAAGCAGACACCAACCCTCAGAAATCTGAGGAACGATTCCTGCATGAATAGTTCCTCAGATTCTCATTACTTGGGTGGTGAAAAATTATACAAACCCTATTACCACAAAGAGAATCCTTTCTCAAAAAAAGTATATTATCCAACAGCTGCAGCTTCTCACCAAGTGAGTTTTTATGGTCATTAAGTTTTGGAGTATTTACCAAACTAATGGGCCAACTGCATGCAATCATCAAAAATTCAATCTAGCTATACAACTGCATTGGGGAACAGGGAGGGGAGCATGTCTGGGGGTGGGGCATATTCCCCCCTCCCCCGTGCCGCCACTGGGTGGCAAAGAAAAAGCTTAACTTAGGCCCCAAGTCACACCTGTGGATGGAAATATCCCCATTAGTTTTCATACACCTGCGAGTGTAAGAGTATCTCATCTGTCAATTCTTTGTTAAAATGTTTTTTTGGTTTACAGCCAGGGATTCATTTTCATGTCAACACCACTGGAGGTCAAATTTAATACCAACTTTTGTAACTCAAGATCAGAGGTTTTTTACTCCTGAAAGCAGAGCTGGGGAAAGATTGGCAGGTGGGATGCTTTCTTTTGGAAAGGTTGATGCTACAAAGTAAATGGGTATTTAAGGCAGGGTATATCTTTGATAATTACTCCAGAAATTAATGACCATAAAAACTTACTTGGTAGAGAGCACTGGAGAGCTGTTGATGTTATAAAGCATTGTTAGAAATGACCCCCTTTGAAGTAATATAGTTCTTATTAAAGAAATAGGTTATTTCCCAACCCAAAATTTGAATCTGAGAAAGGCTTCAGGTATGAAGCCTTTCATGCATATGAAAGCAGACAATTCCTTACAACAAGTTTGTTTTTTCTTTCATTACTTTCTTGCAATTTCATTGATCAATTGAGCCCAAACTTTCACAGGTTTGTAATATTTTATTGCATATGTTATGGGATACACCAAGTGAGGATACTGGTCTTTAACAATTACCCAAAGTATACCCTGAGTCCCTGACTTCAATGGAGAAGCTTGACATGGAAGCTGCAAATCAACATTTACCATGAGGCGGCCATCTTGTTTTTATTCTACTTGTCATTATCATGGTAACCAAATAGAGGCTAAAGAGAGGAAAAAAAAAACAGTCTGGTTCCGTTTTAAGAAATTAAAATTGCAACTACAAAGGTCAATGGGTATGCGGGGTGTTTGACTAAGTGTGCCCAGCAGACATCCTAAGAGTATCACATCCTATTAAGGTGAGGCAATCCTCAAAGTTTATCACCAACCTTTGTTCAGGACTCTCCCTCCCGCCCATTTAACCACGGTGGGGGGGGGGGGATTCTTTTGCTTTGTCATGGCTGAGTGTTCTAGTGCACCAGACTAAAGTTCTGGTGGCGATATTCATCAGGATGTGGGTTCGAATCCCGGTCATGACACTTGGGGTCCATGAACAAGACACTCAACTACAATTGCTTCTCTTCACCCAGGAGTAAATGGGTACCTGTGAAGGTCGAGATGATTGATGTGGTTGATTTAGCTTGGTGTGCTCAAATAGAGCAAGGGTGTGTGCTACATAATTATTTGGCAGCGCAGGCTGTAGAATCCCAAGGGAGCTGAGATGGTTTAAAGAATAAAATAAATGTCCCAAGTGCCATGGGCGTCACTGTTTGACAAATTTGAGCACTAAACCAGAAGCTACTATTAATATATTAATTATAAATATTAGTTTTACAAATAGTTTATACACAGCCCCCCCCTACATTTCTTCCTGTGTTCTACTATTTCTTGACCTAAAACTAAATTGAAATTCCCAAGCTGTTTTGAGAGGTAGCTCTACATTTCAGATTGCTGTCATGAAAAAAAAAATTGGAATCAGTCTACCAGATGTTTTTTTCCTCAGGGCAAGCTGTTGGAAGTTAGTAAGTTGGACTCCACACAGAAAGTCAATTGACTCATCGCTCAACACATTGTTGCTCAGGGGGTTACAGATTTCTTGCTGGTTTCATTTTGTTATGGGCTGTGGTTTCAGTCCCAGTTGTGGGAGAGTACTTGTAAGTTCTCATGTATGTCACAAATAGCACTTGTTTGAGCTCTTTTCTTCCCTTCTAAAGTGCTATTTGAGATGTTTTCTTCCGTTCTGTTTGAGCACTCAGTTGGAGCATGTTGGAGCAATTCACTTTACCTGCCTACCACCGGGTATTCCGATTTTTCTGTGCTCATCCGAGCATTGAGTTTCTGGAATTAGGTTTTTGTTTTTTCTTCTTCACAATAAAACCATGACTTACCCAAGTGAAGACAGAAAAAGGGAGATTTTAAGTATCACTCGCGTAATTATTTTTTAGATTTGCCGGAATAGTTTTGGCACTATGACTTGACCAAGTGAAGACAACTAAAGGGAGAGTTGGAGCATGAATTCCAGTACCCTTTGTTCCTCTTTGTCATGGGGCAAATGAACATAATGCAGTGAATGCATTGCACTGTGCTCACTACACAATGGAATGTCTGGGGGTGTTAACACGTCACCTGCTGTTGACCTCGCACAAAAAAAACCCTCTTCCTGCGTGTATAAGCGTCACGTCTGTCAGCGTCATCACGACATGTACAACTTCAAAACAGGCTCATCAGGTATCGGGTTTTCTGGTGTTGAGAATTTTCAGTTCCTTCCTAAACTCTGATGATATTCCATCAAAGCGGTAATGAATTTGAGCTTCTGACTGGCGCAGAAATTCCTCTTTGGAATGTACTGACCTATTTGTTTTTGCTGTCCGAAACGGCCGTGTTTCAAATTTCGCTCTGAGAGAGTATAAATTTAAATAACATTTTCGACAATTTTTCATTTGAGGTTAGAGACTTGTAACTTTCCTCCACTTTCATGAGGACTGTGTGCATCACAAAACTCAGTTTGACCTCGGAGCCCCTCTTCAAAGACTTCTCCAGCAAGTGCCTTGCAATCAAGAGATCACTGTTTGTGGGTGGATCACAAACTGTACCAATTTGCCAAAATAAACAAGCAGTAAATGGCTCCCTCACCTGGGAGTCCATGACACTCTTGCCAGAAGCTGCCAATCAATCAGTCTGACTGACAGTGAGTTGGGTAACCGGGAGGTCGTGTCAATTGTCCCGCTACACACAGAACCAACGGCTCCCTGCCTCCCAATGTACAGGGACTAATCCCTCCATTCAGGCCCAGCAGACTGGGAATAATCAGGAAGGTATTGGTTAAACATGATCTCATTTCCGACCCAAAGAAAAGCCAGCAAACAAAACTGTTAACAGTTATCCAGGCTGAAATCATGGAGTAATTTACACATTGCTGTTTAGTGTTGTGTATAAATAACAAGGGTATCTTACAATCTTGGCCACTCTGTGGGGTCATGGTGGGGTACAGATAAGATAGTGGTTTGGAGATCTCCCATTAATAAAAGCAGAAAATGCTGGCTGCTAAGCAAAACTTAGCAGGGAACCAGTCACAAACATTAAGGTATGGATTTTGCTTGGTAACCTTGCAAACAAATTGTAATTTGTGGGAGTGCTTGCTCAGATGAAAAAGAGATATTTTCATTTGGGGGGGGGGGTGGTTCTACTTTAAGAGAAACCATTTAGCAGGTATTGGCCCTGATGGCCAGGGTCTAATTGGAACACTGGTGCCTGGGGCCTAAACAGAACACTGGTGCCCGGGGCCTAAACAGAACACTGGTGCCTAGGGCCTACACGGAACACTTGAGCCTTGGCATGACACGAAACACTACAGAGCCTAGGTACTATGGATGCTTAGGAACACTAATTCCCAAGGGCCTATGGATCACTGATGCCTAGAGTCTATTTCAGAACACTGGTGCCTAGGGCCTACGGAACACTGGTGCCTAGGGCCTACTGAGGACTGGAGCCTAGCGCCTATACAGAACACTGGTGCCTGGGGCATATGGAACACTGGAGCCTAGGTCCTGCAGAACACTGGTGCCTAGGGCCTACTGAGGACTGGAGCCTAGCGCCTATAGAACACTGGTGCCTAGGGCCTATGGAAAACTGGTGCCTAGGCCTCCAGAACACTGGAGCCTAGGGCAGTCTGAGGGGCATATGGGCCACCCCCCAAAAAAAAAAATTTTTTTTTCCAGTGCCACACGAAAAGGTCTAGATACATGTAGTGCCTTAAAAAAACATGGCCCTGTCTCCCCCCCCCCCCCATGAAAAAAATTGTGGCTTTGGAGCTGTACTCCATCTCAACTCCATCTCAACCCCTACTCCCACCCAATAAATCCACCCTAAAATAAGATCAATGGAAATTAAAGTATTAAGCAGTGTAATAAGTCTAGATTACAGCACTTTAATCCCCATTGAACTGGACAATCCCCCTAATGAGGGATTAAGTTGATCTCTAAACACAATAAAAAACGCCATAAATTACCCTCTGGAGGTCTGGATGTCAAAAAGGCAAGTGGTGGGTGGAGGCAAAATCTGGAGTGGGTAGGTTCCACTCAAGATAGAAGAGCTGATGTAGGATGTTGGTATCAGAACCTTACAGATTGGCATGTTATACACTAATTAAAGGCCACGTTAACCTCTGAGGTTTTCCAAGAAAAATTGGGAGGGGGAGGGAAGGTGGCTAGTAAAGTGGTCACTTTTGATTTAAAAACCAAATTATTTTGTGCAAAATCATCCCAAAACAAGGCTAAAAGCCACTCTTGGTAAGGGGCTAAGAAAAGAAAATATTTAAGATGAAAATAACTCATGGGAGCTGAAGGTAGGAATTGATATTCCTCTTAAAACAGTCTAGATTTTAGGATGTGGAGACATACACCAGGCAAGGAGTTCCAAAGAGATGCAGTACGTGGAATAAAGCTGTTGGAATGGCTCTTTGTTCTTCATCTCAGCAAATGCAAGAGTGTCTGGTTGAGAACAAACAGAAAACCTTGGTTTCACGCACAAACTTCCTGATAATACACTCTCGAGTGTCTCCATCAAAGTGCTCAATATATTTTTTTCTACAAGGTATGGGAATCTATGTTCGAAATATAATACCCATTTATATAAATAGCACTGTGTAATGATTTACAAGATGCTTTGGCCGCAATCTGCAGCCAACCATACCAGAAAACACAGAGGCAAGCCCCTGCAAAAAGTGCTTGTAGCCAGAGGGGTTTCTGGGTGTATTTTAGACACCCTGTTTTAAATTTGGACACCCCGTTTTATCTGTCATTTACATGTACATAAATGTATTGTAAGAGAACAATTTTGGAAACCCAATGTTTAAATTTCCAGCAAATTTGGACACCCTTTTACCATATCCTGGCTAAAACCTTGCGTGGTTGGGTACTAAAGGATATAGACCTCTGATGTAATGCTATAAACATTTTTGTGTTCAAGGTTTTTGACAGAGTAAACGCTTCTATCAACACTATCATTCCAGTTAAAGAAAGTTAAGAATGTCCACTTGTATTGAATTTAAGCATGTCACTAATTGGGCTACTTAGATTCTTGGGCTCAGTTGACAAAAACTCAAAGACCAATGAAAGTCTTTGAGTTGAACCACATCAGAGTACCTCATAGAAAAACACAACAGCCAAAGATACTTAGCTGGGAAGATAAACACAAGCAGTGTTGAATAAGTTTGATTCTGTGGTGTGCATTCCACAGTTACCCGCCGTACAAAGGTAACAAAACAAACACAGTTTTTAGACCAACTGATCTGGCAAAATGAAAAGGAAAATAAGTGCAAACGCAGAAGTCCAGAGAAAAGCTAGTTTGTTGTCAATGCTTCTGTTTCCATTAAACCTGTCCAGATTGAAGGCTAGCATCAAGCCCCTCTTCAACTCTTGACTAATTAGTATCAATCTCCACTAATTAGGACTGGAGAGGATCAGCGTTCAGCGCAAAGAAAACCAGCAGGCACTTTGGGTATAGGGGCCACCTTCATGCTGTGACGAGATCCAGATACCAAGCCTAATGGATGTTTTATTTCTTACTCAAGAGTGTGTAGTGTATCTGTTTAAGCATAGATATGGTGCATCCTTTCTCTGTGGTTTGAGGATTACAGAAGGACACTTTTGCCTTCCGAGTTGTCCAACAGGGTTGGGAGGTCTTTGTGTTGTAAAGGAGCCTTTGATGTTGATACTGTGAAGGTTGTGACAAGGGGGGACATTGTGGGTGCTGAGGGGGGGACACTTAATGCTACTGATTCCAGCAGCCTTGAAGGCACACACTCCAATTATTAGAGACTGCTTCACGCTTTTGGACACAACACAATTACGCCCCGGGACAGAAAACAGGAGGTGAGCTGGTTGCGGAAATCATTCACAATGAAGCTTTACTGGTGTTTGAGAAGCTTGCCACCAAAATATGTCAGTTTAGATTTAAAGTGACTGAACAAAAATATGACAACAACAAATTATGAGATTTCAATGGTAACAGAAACAGGCCTGGAATTTCATCTTTGAGAGAGCACCATTTTCATTTTGCAAAAGGCACTCTTGTAACTTGTAAAGTCTAAAGGAAACTTTTGAAGGGACACCAAGGCCAAGACCAGGGCAACAAAGGCAATGTCCTCCATGGTCTCCGAGTTCTTTGATTTCCGTAAAACTGGATACCTTGCTTCTGGAAATGCAGCTTTTGTCCTTAAAATCTAATTCACAGGCTGTATAAAGCTCAGATACTGAGTAAAATAATTTCATAGCAACCATTTTGTTTTTACAATTCCAAGAAGACATCATACAAGCTACTTAAGGAAACATACAAGAAGCACTCATTTGCATCGTCTGATGTTTTCAGGGCAACAGTATAATAGAAATATTGGTTACATTTTGATTGGTCCACAATTTCTAAAAATGTATCGGTTGACAAATTCTCAAGAAATGAACTAAATATAACGTGCCTATTAAACTATTCTATTATAGGTAAAAGAATCATCATCTGGAACTCACATTTGTCCATACAGGCCTATGCGTATCTTTTAGTCTCTTTAAGTCTCACTACAGAAAATAGAAACCTTTGAAATGAGTCGTTGAGCGTTCTTTTAAACCCGGAGGTCACTCGGAGCCAAAAGGGAACTCCAGTCTGTGCAACATAGATCTAATTAGTCACCATTCATTCCTGTTTTTGAGCCATCTCCTTGGGTTAAGTATGCACCACTTGATTACTATAAGGCAATTTTGACTGAACAAATTTGCAGAAGTTGTTAAAGTGTCTTGACACCATCTTAAGTGGTTTCAAATCCTTGGGGTAAACATAAACCACTGGTTTGGTTTTTTTCCCAGTGGTTTATATTTTTCCGATGGAATCTATTTCCTTCCTACAAAGGCCTAGTTCCCCACTACTATTACCGGGCCACTAGACTGCAAGGCTTGTAGCTCACAAAATTTACTGGACTAGATTTTGTTTTACATGAATAGAAATGAAATGAGAAAATAAAAAATGCATAGACATTTTTAATTTAAACAAGAACTAAGACAAGATTTATCTCATTTATATTGGGTAAGTGTTCTTTAATACTCAACAAAATTAAAAGATATTAACTTTATCAGAGTAAAAGTCAATATTTGAACAAAAAAACAAGACCACTGGACTTGTCCAGTCATGAGCGTCTGGCCCAAGCCTAAAATCACTGGCCTCTGGCATGCGGTAAATTTTGAGCCCTGCAACAAGCGCGTTTCTTGAGATAACCGAACCATACCCCACTATGCCACAACAGTGGCATTTCGAGGCAAATTCTGATGTAGAGAGTAGAGCCACTACCCAAGTTGCTTCAATGAGAGTGGTAAACTGGAGAAGCCACCAGCTGTGTTCAATTGCAACTGAATTTGGGTCACTGTTGGAAGAGATAAGGTTCTCAACCTTGGTCAATTTCTTTAGTGGCAATCTGTGGCATTGATTGATCATCTCATACAAATACAATGACAGGAAAGTGTGGCATTGGTTACTTCGCTGTTGCCTGCAAAGCACTTGGGAGATTTTGAGGCATCTTGGAGTTATAGCGCCCATCCTGTTCGTAAGTGTGACCAAATTCCTCTGTATAAAGCCACGCCCACTTCACACAAACTGGCTCCATTGATTACCAGAAATCAATAGGAGTTGCATTGAGTTTTTCTTTAGTAAAATTAATTGAACTTGGCTTTTATATACGATCTTCAAAGACTCAAGATTTTCTCAGAATTAAAGTTTCTGTCATAACCAATGCCTTTGAATGGATGAAATGGGTAATTTTTAGTAAAATTACACACAAATGTATACCAGCTTTGGAGACGGAAGTAGCAAAAAAGTTTGACGCAATAACCTTACCTACCAGCAGGATAGAAGTATTTTTAGTTACATTGTTCTATTGCATTGGTCGGGTGCCAGACTATAAGATAATAAAAAGTGACTTACGTTACCATGATGGTACCCAGAGAGGTGAACGACGAGATGATGGGAAGCCATGCCAAACCTAGAGGCATTGTGGGATATGGTTGGGTCCTGTTGCGGAGAATTAACGAGTTTCTGAAGTCCTTCAAAGAAAGAAAAATCAAACAAAAACATTGTAATGTGCATGTTTTCAAAAGCTGAACAAAATTTTGGAGAAAAAGAATATTTACATTATTTAGATTCTGCAGATATATAATGAATTATTTATGAGCTTTAGAATTTTGAAAGCTGTATTACACTATGTGAGGGAGAGAGGGATATTTTCTAATGATTTCTGGAACACTTTTGATATATCATGAATTATTCATACATGTAGATGTATCTTACTTTCAAAAAGTAAGCCCTCAGATCAAACGCTGTACCATGATTTATTCATTAGCATCTAATTTAAAAAACAACAACTATGAGATCAAAAGCTGTGTCATGAATTATTCATGAGAAACTGAGTTTCAAAGTAAGCCTTGAGATCAAAATCTGTATCATGAATTATACATGAGTATCTGATTTTCAAAGTAGGCTCCAAGATCAAGAGCTGTCTGAATTATTCATGAGTATCTGATTTTTAAAGTTTGGGACGAGATCAAAAGCTGTTGACACAATGTGAAAGGGGCAAGTAGACCAGTTTCCTGTTTTTCTGGACTCTGCTGACTAATCATGAATTATTCATGACATTTTTATTCTCTGAGTTTTCTTAGATCAAAAACTAAACCAACAGAGCAACGGCTAAACACACAAAGTGAGTGAGAGTAGGTAGGTGAATGCCTTGGAAAGTCAACATAGATTCAAATATTGAATCCCACAACCACAGAACGCCGACAAGGGACATAGTCATCCATCAGACGACTTCCTCTCCGGGAAGTCAAACTGGTCAGTTACTGACAAATATTGACCTAGCACCAAGTCTTTTTTGGCAATATGGACCTCCAAAAGCTTACAGACCTCATTAACAAACTGCAATTACAACTGATGATAAATAGTCACAGTTTACACATTTGAAATGAAGATGCACTACTGTCTACAGAACTTGGCTTTTACTTACAGGGTGGTTACCACCTAAACTATCTCAACGGGGGTATACTCTCACCCTGAATGGAACCCAATGGGGGTATAAATGTTCCTCAATCAGAAAACCTTTGGGTACAGTAACAACTAAACTACCTCATTTGGAATGTACCATATTAGAACCTTTCCCCAACGAACCTTTCCCCAACGGTGGTTACCACCTAAACTATCTCAACTGGGGTATACTCTCACCCTGAATGGAACCCAATGGGGGTATAAATGTTCCTCAATCAGAAAGCCTTTGGGTACAGTAACAACCAAACTACCCCATTTGGGATGTACCATATTAGAACCTTTCCCCAACGAAGATATTTGTGATACAAAATGGGAAACCTATAACAGATGAAGACACCGCGATGAAAGCCAATCTCAACAAAAGTTATCGATGCCTTGTCTTGCTTGCTTACAGCAAGTCTTGCTCTGCTTCAAATACTGCTAGTCCAAGTAAAAGCCGAAACTTAATAAAATATATTGACAAATTCCACAGCGAACCCTGTCAATATTTGCCTACTGGCAAATCCTTTGCCTCAGCCCCAAACAACTTACTGGCATTTGATTTGTTTGCCGTGGATTATATAATTCCCATTTGTTTGCCAGAGTTTCTCTGTCGCTGGCGAACACCGGCATCCCTTAATTTACTTAAGGTTTAGGGAGAAGAAAGTATGCACAAGGGGTTCTGTTTTTCTTGTGACTTTTTGTTCCGACCAGGTTGTTATTCTTAAAGTGGGGGATAGGTTGAAATCCTTTTTTAGTGAGGTGGAGGAGTGCATGTTATTTCTGGGGGATATAATTAACAAGGGAACAATAGGGTTGTGATCGGACATTGAGACCTACTTCTAACCAAGCAGACTGGGTATTGTCAGAAGTGTATTGCCTCAAACGCTTGTCTAGTCTGGTACTCCCAAGGTCCGTTTTGCTTCTACCCTGGATTTTTAGGCTGGAATGAAAAAGCTGTCCATAAATGTAACCTGCTCCCGCTGGCGAAACAGTTCTGAAATGTTATTCTTTTAGGTACGCCCAGGCAGTACAGTTTTGTTGACCTTTCGCACAATCTTTTAAAGTTAAAGACGAATGGTCACTGTAATACTAAAAAAAACACCAACACATTAGCAACAACAGTAACACAACAACAAAAACAGCAACAACAACAAAATAACACGGCAACGACACCAATGGCGACAACTACAACCAACAAAGTAACAGCAACAACAATAACACATTAGCACCGACAACAACAAAAACAACATTTCGATCTGAAAGCTTGATGATTGTAATGCACAGTCATCACACCATTACAAATTTTCCAGAGAACTGTTTCAGACAGAAATATGATAAAGGTGGAGAAAGTTTGAGGAACCTAAAAAAAAACCAGTGTTGGTTATTTTGATTGCTGCAAGAGAAATAAGGATATGAGCATGCACCAAGTCAAAAAAAGTGAACCCTTTTTTTTTCTTTTTTCTTTTTTATTGAATAGAGAGTGGAAAATAATGGACTCTTCCAAAGTTATCAAATTTACCTCTGCGGACCCTAGCAATAAATAACAACGAATCACACATTGTACAACTACACTGGGCTCAATTTCAGAACGCACTAGAATTCATCAAAGATAAGTTGCTCATCTTGCCATAGAGATTTGTCTTGTGACACCACACTTTGCTTAGCAATTAAGATTCATACACAGTTAAGAGCGATCTGAGATTTTGGTGAAATCAGCCCCTAGTGTGTTTGATGTGTTTTCATTCAGCCTTTCAAGAAAAACTTTGCAATTTAAAAAAACAAATTATTTGATAAGGCCACTGAAATTTTAATTTTGTTTTAAGTTGAGCTGTGCGGAAAGTGACCAGACAACACAAGGTGGCCAATCTACTGGTGGATCATCTACTTCCCTGCTAAATGGACCATAAAAGAATGTATCATACATCCCATGTTAAAAGATCGGCAGCAAGGACAGCAGGCATGCAGATGAGTAATTGACTGATGTCGTGCCTGTAATGTTGTCTTGCTTGAGGCTTAATACTGATTGGGCAACAACAGGTGGATGGGGGGGCTCTGGGGAGATGGGAGGAATTGGCAGGGGAGGGGGTGCTTGGGGTGCTTGGAGAGGGAGTGGGATGCATCAGAGGGGATGGCTGATTGGTAGGGGAATGGGCTGCTTGGAGGGGGTGCTTGGAGGCAATGGGGTGCTTGGAGGGGGTGGGTGTTTTGAGGGGGAAATGGGGTGCATGGAGGTAGATGGAGTGCAAAAAAGGGCGGGGATGGTTGAGGGGATGGTTGCTATGGAGGGATGGTGGGGAGCATGGAGCGGTGATGAGGTGCATGGAGTGTATAGGGAATGGGGTACTGAGGGGAATGGGTGCTTGGAGGGCTGATGGGGTTCATGGAGGTGCATGGAGTGTATAGGGAATGGGGTACTGAGGGGAATGGGTGCTTGGAGGGCTGATGGGGTTCATGGAGGTGGATGGAGTGTATAGGGAATGGGGTACTGAGGGGAATGGGTGCTTGGAGGGCTGATGGGGTTCATGGAGGTGGATGGAGTGTATAGGGAATGGGGCACTGAGGGGAATGGGTGCTTGGAGGGCTGATGGGGTTCATGGAGGTGCATGGAGTGTATAGGGAATGGGGTACTGAGGGGAATGGGTGCTTGGAGGGCTGATTGGTTTCATGGAGGTGGATGGAGTGCAGGAAGAGGGACATGGTACTGAGAGGGACGGGTGCTATGGAGGAATGATGTTGGGTACTTGGACAAGGATGGGTGCTTAGGAAAGGATGGAAGATGGGTAGGCCCTATTGGGATGCTTGGAAAGGGAAACCGATGGGACACTCAAAGGGTCAGGGTGATTGGAGGGAGTGGGCATTTTGAGAAGTTTTTCAATCGGGAAACAGATCTACACGTAAAACAGATCTAGAACAGATCAAAGGTGGGGTGGGGGTCACATCTATCCTGCACGTATCCAAAGGGAAGTGGAGTACTTGGAGAGAAGAAGGGTGCTTGACAGAAATGGATGGGGAAACGTTTACCACAAATATCTGCTGCTGCTATCCAGTAGTTCGTTGCAACAAGGTCATAACTAAGTTTTTTGGGGGAAAATTGTTATGTTGTAGGCCTACCATATTGAAAGAGCACACGGCTTGGTTCTTACCCCATTGATTTTGTGCATACATTGGAAGTTTTCAAACAAAGACTTAATATTGTTACCCTCTTTACACATGAATGCAGCAAGGTTATAACTCATTGCATAATATGTTTAGCTCATCACGGAAAATCCCCCAATTTGGATACTACCCTGATTTGAGGATATTATGGTCCTCAATCATGAAAGCCTTGGATGACAATCATTGAAGACCTACAAAGTGGATATGAAGTCTAGCATGAAGCTGTGTGGTCACCTTATCTCCCCATATCAAGATGACAAGTCATGTCAGGGATTGTATCACCATAAAGGAAATCAAACAGGATTGCTCCATGATCCTACCAAGACTCCCTCTCAAACCACAAGTTTCTCAGAATGCCTGGGTCAGATTGCTCCACGGATGACAAGCCACAAGGGATCCCACCAAGCCCCTATGCACCCTTTCTAGAAATAACACCCCAATGGACACTGCTTTTGTACCCCATCCCCAGCACAGACCCCGTTTGAGAATAAGATGCCCTTCAGGCCTGGAATTAACACAGGAGGCCACTGAGGCAAATGGCCTCTGTTACTCTGGGCCCAGTTTCATAGGGCTGCTCAGGTGGAAAATTTTTCTGCTTAGCAGAAACGAGCAGGATACCAGTCAAAAAATGTACATGTGACATGGTAGCTTGACTGGTAACCTTATTCTGGTAAGCAACTTATTTCTGCTTAGGTACTTTTTGTGCTTAAGCAGCTCTATGAAATAGGGCCCTGGTCTTGGCCTAGATGCCCCATCAAAAGCTTCCCGTACTTCCAAGATTTTCCAATGAGTGCCCTTTGCAAAATGAAAAATGGCCTTGCCCCTCTCAACCATGAAATACCAGGCTTGGCCCTAGTGCCAAGCGGGCTTTACGTTGATCATCCAACCCCCATTCCAACCAATGCAGACTTCTATTAGGGGTTCAAATTACAGGGTTTGGATTTCCTAAATCCAGCTTCGAGGCCAACAGACTTTTCACAAACACTGTGACCAGACTCCACAGAGCCATAACAGCTTAATTGATGATCAAGTAATGACTCATATCATTTTCAGCGAACTTGCACATGTTATAAATTTATCCGTATCCCGTTGGTGTTCACATCAGTTTTCAAGACTCTGTCACACCGTGTGAAGTTTAACACATTTCTGGAAGAAAGTCGTCAGGTTAAAGCTCTTTTTTTTGTAAGGGGGGGGGGGGGTTAAATCCAGACTTTAAATCCCATGACTATCGCTGACTGAGTTAATGAGATATTGGCAAGATTGTGTTGTGGAATACCTCAAGGTGTATGAAGCAAAGGCATGATTTTGAGAGGAGCCAGTTGAACAGGAAACTCCAAGAGTTTACCAGTCTGATGCAATACCCCCCCCCCCTGGCAGACATGGTGGAGGAGGGGAAAAGATGGGGTGGAGTGAGGGCTTAGGGAATGCTGTGTTAATGTGTACTTGTTCTTTTAGAAAGATTTGAACAGTCTTTTGTGGGTTGGGGTGGTGAGTCTAGACTGAAACTCATAGAGTTGCTTTATGCATAAAAATGCAGTAGTGTGAACTATAATCAGAAAGCCTTCAGTGATTTTATAAAAGGAACCCATGCTATAGACCTACTCTGACTTTCTTGGCATGTCATGGCTGAGCGGTTAAGAGCACTGGACTCAAGCTCTAGTGTTTCCGATCACCAGAGTGTGGGTTCGAGCCCTGGTCGTAGCACTTGTGTCCTTGAGCAAGATACTTTACTATAGTTGCTTTGTCCTTCGGATTGGACATTAAGTCGTAGGTCTCCTGTACTAGGATTGGTAGTGCATGTAAAAGAACCCAGAACACTTATTGTGGACGAGTAGGGGTTAACCCTGGTGTTTCTGGCTCATTGCAAGCACCTTTGTTCACAGGTTTCCTCAGGCTTGGGAGCTACAGTGTTTCAGTTTACTTATGAGGCATCCTTGGTTCCATTACTAAAAATATACAATTATAATAATAATATCAATACACAAGAGACCAAAGCCCAAATTACCAGCTGTTCCATCCCATCCTGGTAGAGGCCAAATCCATGACTAGCTCCTGGGTTGACTGCCTCTAGTATCAGGCCAATGTCAAACAAACAAAACTTGCGTATAATGACTGTCAGTGGTTCAGATCAAGTTTTGTAACAAGTTACCTGATGAAAAATGCCATGGATATAACCACAGGTCACTTTCAAGGCAGGGTATACTTTTGATACTTGTCAAAGACCAGTATCCTCACTTGGTGTGCCCTAACATAAAATAACAAACCTGTGAAAATTTGGCTCAATTGGTCATCAAGGTTGCAAGAAAATTATGAAAGAATTACCATCCTTGTTGCATAGAATTGTGTGCTTTCAGATGTCTGAGAAGGGCTTTATGCCTGAAGCCTTTCTCAGATTCAAATGTTTGAGTAAAAAATTTCCTCTTTCTCTACAACTACATTATTTTAAAGGGGGTAGTTTCTAGCAATGTTTTATAATACCAACAGCTCTCTAGTGCTTTTTACCAAGCAAGTTTTTATGATAATAATGTACAAAAATGTACTTACAAAATGTAGTGGATGACAGTTCCAGCCAACAAAAGGGATGTTAATCATTCTCCCTGGATAGTGTCTGGGCTAACACTCTAAAGAAAAGGAAGTTTGTTTTTTTGCTGTCTGCTTGGTTTAACTCTTTAACCATTAAGGACATTTGGAAGCTGATTTCAATGTTTGTTTATGGTTAAGGTTAAACGGTTAAACGGTTAACCTGTTACAGTCCCAACCTTTGAGTAAATGGGTACCTGTGAGGGCAGAAATGGTTCTTGTGATTGAATTAGCTTGGTGTGCTTCATACTTGGCAGCACAGGCTGTATACTCCCCAGGGAGCTGAGATGGTTTAAAGAGAAGGTATACTTGTTATCACTCTTAAAATGAATGGCAATAAAAACTTATTGGTTGGGAGCCTACAGTAGCTTTTGGTAGTATAAAGTGTTTTGAGAATCATTTCACTTCGAAGTAGTGTGGTTATTGTAAAAAGATATCAGTATTTATGCTCCAAAATTTAAATCTAAGAAGCTGAGAAGTGTATTCCTATTAGGGATTATTCTTCCTGCGATTTCTGGCGATATCTCAAAAACACGACCAACTTTTGAACAAGATTGACACAGGTTAGCTTGATTGTATACTTCTACATTTATATAAGATTAAAACAACTGAATGGTTAAAAAAACAAAGGTATACATTGCCTTTAAGGACTGAAATAAATGGCCCACACAGTGACTGAGTCAAGAGTGTTCATGTGCCCTGAGCATCAAAATTGGAGGATACCAGATTATATCAATTAGTAGTAGTAGTAGTAGTATAACATAAAGATCTCCATTACAAACATGTTTTTTCTGCCAACTACTTCAAGGAAAAATACACAGGAAAACAAGGTTCTGCAAGGTGAAAAGAGTTACATGTATTGCATTTTTAATAACTTATCATTACTTGGTCGTGTAGAGAGTGAAACACACTAGATAAAGTTACACCTTCATAGTTGTTACAATAACAGCATCCCTTCGGTGGTCTGACATCCAAATGTTTTAGCCGGGCTGAATCAAAGAGCACCCCCATGTGTGTTCACGGTCTGGATCACCTTGAAGGCAATATTGAATTTTACTCCACAAATTGGCTTCAATTAGGTTTGTTTAGTACTCTGGTGTAAAATTTATATCATTCTTGGAAGTATTTAATAGAATTGTTCTCGTTATAATTGACTGATTTATTAAGCCCCACCCACTTTACAACTGACAATGTGAGACTCCGCCTCTCGTTCGTCGCAAACGATAGACACACCTCAGTCACAGAGAAATGATACAGGATACTAAATTTACTTCAATTCCCTCTTGAAGATGTTCAAAGATGTTGTTTGACGAAATGAAGAGAAAAACTAGTGAAACAAATGGAGACTTCAATTCCGTCTTGAAGATGTTCAAAGATGTTGATTGACGTAGTGTGACAGGGAGCTTGTTCCCAACGGCAGGTGCAGCATTGGCAAAGGCACGCTGACCATAGCAAGAGGTTCTAAATCTCGGTTGCGCTAACATATATGAAGCTGAAGATCTTAAAACCCAACCAGATTGTTTGATGATATTAGACCCTTGTTTAGTGCCCCCATGGTTCTGGTTCTGGTTTCGGTTGAGTAGTTCTGGTTCTAGTTAGTCTGGTACATAATCTCCATTGAATGTGAAGTGATACATATCATGTGCAGGTGCTCATGGCTTGGCGCAGACTACATGAGCGCAACCACCCCCCCCCTCCCCCTCCACCACACCCTTACCATATCTGCTAATGATCTGTTCTCTAGGCAGGTTAACTTCAGAATTAGCTTTTTGCTTTTGAATCATATTCTACAATTTAGTTGAGTGGGTCTTGACAGATTGCTTTTTAAAACAAGCATGGGGGTGGGGGCCCAAGATTAGTGTATCATTAAAAAGCTATAATGCATGACCTAGATTTGTTGACATTTTCAAATTGGGCCAAATTGAATCTTTTACCACAATGGGATTGTGTTTCTTCTAATTAATTGAAGGTAATAAACCTACTTTAAAACTTCAGCCCAGGGCAGTGTTTAAGAGAGGTCAGCTACCAATGATTCGACCTCGCGGTTTCTTATCAACCTTAAAGGTAGGGTCATAGATTGATTTTTGTCACCGTAATGCTGATTTACAGGCCAATTTGTCAACAAAGATACAATAAAAGTCACCTGTGAAAGTTTCAGCTGAATACAGAGTCTACTTGTTGAGAAGATAGTAAAAAACTGTCATGCTATTTTCATCAAGAACATCAAACCCATCCATGTTTATGATGTTTAGCGAGGTGATGAGAGTACCAACCATACCTTTGGCCGCAGCATTCACAAACGAACACTACATAAATTTGAATCGCCAAAACTCGTCATGAGGTGAGTTTTGGAGATTCAAAATTTGTTGACATACTTTGATTGATTTCTAATCAACATTGGCTTTCAGACGAAATAATTGGCAGCATATCACTGTTACCATCTTTATAACAAGTAAGCTTTCAGATAGTTAAACTATATTCTTTTTGGGGTCATTACCAAAGTATGACACTGCCTTTAAAGAAGTGTAGCAACACATTTTTCCTATTAATTTAAAGTGGTTTTTTTTACATTACTTTAAGAAACATCAATAACCTTGGCTATAAGTATCTGCATAAATGTTGTGCTTATATTTTTTCAGAACCGAGAGTTGCCGAGAGCACACAAATAACCTTTTTAGTCATGTTACGGTTGGCCTTCATTTAGCAGGGGCAGATCCTGGTATAGGGGTTGTTGGGTAGCCTTTGATCCAGTATGCTCTCAAGTAAACTCTACATAAGATTATTTTTATTTCAAGTATCAATAATCAAGTAACAAACCACAAATATTTAGAATTTTACCCCGTCAGTTTCCCTCTTAAGGTAATCCCTCTGCTGCTACTACCCAGGTTGTATCGTAAACTACGGTGTGATCCCTGGCTATTATGACAGTTACAGGTTGAACGGCTTCTAACTGGCACCCCAAACAACAATATTGAAAAAAAGGACTAGAAGATCAGTTGGTGGAGCACCGGTACACTAATCCAGGGGTCGAAGGTTCAAGTTCCGCTCTATTCCTTTTTCCTTTGTTCAACCCTTAATTAGAATTAATTTTGTCAGGGGTTGTACCCCTCAGCAGCAGTAGTATAACTAGACATTTCCATATTGGGAGGGTTAAAGAAATAAGTTTGGTGTGTGTGTGTTTTTTTTTTAATATTGAGTAATTCATTTGTGCAGTTTTTAATCTCTTTTGAAGGGGGCGGGGGGGGGGGGGGGCAATGGTTCTGAGCAAGGGGCATGATACCAGTCAAGGATACATTGTACATGTATGTGGAATGGTATTTTGGCTGGTAACCTTATTCTGGTAAGCATAACTGTATTACATTGAGACCGCACCGCTCCTCAGAGCCAACACTTCTCCCAAAGAGTTTTATACATGGTTGTACCCACAAGTTTACTACTCTAGTTTTTCTTATGCAAAACAAAATCAAACATCACATAATCTGTATTAAATGGTTAGCCACTTGTGCTTTTAGGCAGTTCTATGAAATTGGGCCCTGGGGTCATTCTAAGTGGCACTTTTTTGATTAAAATTTGCCTCTTTTTGTTTATGATCAGCCTGCATTCCTTTGGAGGCCACGTCTATTTTGATAACGGTCAATTTTTGGCAATACACCTTTATCAAAGATCACAAAATTCCCTAGAGCTTTGAATGGCTGGAGTGTATGACCCTTAAAACAACTCCCTCAAATTTTGATTTCATTCGCACTGTTTTCAAGAATAACAAAATGAGGTCTACAGGGAGTGATGGAGACTTACAAAGAAACAAAATTTATCCCATTCAGACATATTTGTTTGCAAAATACAGGAAATTGGTCATAAATTACATTAGGACTATATCGGACCATGAGAGCCTGCACTTCCTGCAGACAACATCAAATCTTACATTTCATAGAGATTGCACTGTCTGATTTTTAGCAACTTTTGTTATGAAGAAAGGTGCAAAATCTCAAAACTTGTTATATCTCTTGAATTTATGTGGAAACTAAGACACAAAATGTAGGCCTACAATTTCGTATAATTAATAAACAATGTAACATCTTGCCTGCCAGAAAGGCCCTGGAATGTACAAGGTCAATCTTTCTGTCAACAAACGGAATGATTTCATCCAGCAATTTTGAACAGCAACATTTGTTAGACCGGATATGTTTTGTGCGCACTGAATGCTAATAATAGCAATATTGAGGACAAATGATGATATTTGTGTAGCAACTGATACATTTTGTGCTGCATTTTTGCTATGCTATAATACAAGGGAAATCATTCTCTGGTATTCAATGGAATTTTACAAAATTTGTAAGGATACAAACATGGTTGTTTCATTTTAGTCTGAAACTTATTGATTATGATGTTCATACCAGAGCCATTTTTTTCTGTAAAATATTTCCCTCTGAAATGTAGTCGTTATGCTAGAAAATTGTATCTACAAACCTTTAAAAAAATGCAACGAGCTGATTTCGGTCTTCACAACCAAAAGTAAGAACAATGTGGTTACATGCTGAAAACCGTGCATGTTTTTTAACTATTTTTTCCTAACCCACACGGATTAGCCCAAATTTTCACAGGGTTGTTATTTCATGTATATGGTTAATCACACAAAACATGGACACTGCCTGCGATGATTTTGTCAGCTCTACCAATGTATGAACAGTGGGGTGGCAGGCCTGTGTGACTAGTGTGACTAGTCCACTAGGCGCCATGGTTGTCAGTCATTTTATAGTAGTCATAGTTGTGATCATAACTTCTGAAATACACAATTAATCACTTAGCCATACATACAAGTTAGTATGATATTTTAAAAGGCTTCAGCGACAAATTTATCAAGGCTTCAGTAATAGTTTGTTAAAAAAAACACAACACACAAACAAACAAAAAACTCTCACATCGACCCTCACAAACGAGTTGGTGCCAGGAAAAACCAAAATTGCAATTTAATCTTTTTTTACAATTCAGTCTTAATGGTTTGAATAATGAATGCTTCATGACCAACAATCCTGCAATGGGAGACATTGGAATGCTAGGTGGCAGCAGACTTACCAGGTACATTTCAATTGTTTACACATTTCTGAGCATGCGCAAAATTCTGAGAACAATAGATTTACGTGGTAAGTCTGCTGCCACCTAGTGTCCCCCATTTATTAACTACATGTATGTATTTGTCAGATGAGTAGATGAGTAGGCCATTCCACCTAATCACCAAGGCCTTGGGTGAATGCAAATTCAATTTGTATTTACTTTCCTCAAAGGAAAGTACCTCATTGTTTTTGGAAGAGTAAGTAATTATTTTGATTGCAGCAATCAAAACAAGCAATCGTAATTTGATGAATTAATCTCGACCACACGACCGTCTCGGCTGAAACTTCAAGTGAATTAGAAAAATGAGTAAGAAGTCTTCATAACAAGGTCAGGGAAAAGTTTGTTATTACATTAACACCGTTCAATTCTGGATCATCAGATTTATCCTTTCCTAGTCTGAGAGTTTTTGACAAATATTTTCACTAGCCACTTGGCAGTCAAAGAACGTTGTAATTGCTCTATCCTTTGACATCAGTCGTATTCACTGATACACACAGACTGTTCATTTTTAAGTTAATGGCACTGATGATGTGGCAAGGATTTTGCAATCGATTGCGAAATATTGCATTGGGGGAAGGGGGAAAGGAAGGTAATGCTGCACAAACTGATAACTTTTTCTGAGTATTTTTGTTCAATCTCTCCCCTGAAGGCAAAGAGTCTATAAGACCGTTATTATGCTGCCACCATCTTGGTCATGCTCCCTGTATCCAATAAACGTTAATGAATGCTAATATTCATTGAACAAAAGGGAACCAGACTATATCTCCTTCCAGCCTCAGTTTATTAACATTGATTTAAATGGGAGGAAATCAAGATGGCTGCACCATGATAAAGATATATAGCCCAGACCACTCCGGCCGGCCACCTCTTCCCCACCCCACCACTACAGAACAAAAAGCCTTTTGTATAGCCCTTTTGACAGACCATATACCCAGGACTGCTGTCGAAGCCAGGTTTTGCAAGGATGTTCCCAAACCCACACCAATACCAGCCAACACGGGGTGCATTTTCATGCTCCTAACCAATAACTGGTTTGGTTGAACTGGCCATTAACCAATAACTGGTTAGATTGAACTGGCCATTGGTTAATCACTGGCCATTGACTGAAATAGTTATTGGTTACAGCTGCCAAAACACCCCTCGCGATGTGTGACAATATTTTAATTTGGACAAAAACATTTTCTAACCCCAGTCTACCTGAGGAAAAAATGTATCCATTATTTAAACAAACTGTAACCACAGTTTGAAAGTTTTAAAAGAATTGTTAAATAAACAAAACCGAAAACAGACTGTCCAAGAATATTACTTCTAATTAGGCCTTCCATTCAATTAGGCCATTTAAAAAGCAGTTACAGTAGTCAGTACTATAGCTAAAGTTGTAAGGAGTAGGCCTACTAGTACTAGTACTAAGTACTATATTAATAAAAAACATACAAAAGAAATTAAAAATCACAAATAATAAATTGAGTAGCTTTAATTGTATCAGCAAGCCCTTGTGCTATTGATTGGAGACAAATTTTGCATAAACAAAGTGATAATGAACCAAAAACTTAGAACTAAAATTACTAATTAATTACTCAATTATTATTCCAGCCCGATATTATTGGCAGTAATAATGGCAATGCTCTGGCCGACTTATTTATAGGGCTGTAATTAAATTGTAACCTATTATCTAAAGTGTCTCAATTGACGACAAAATCATCCTAAATTAAAATCACTTACCACTATTTGTTGGTATTAAAATTCCCTTAGCAACGCTGCGTTCGTTCCAGGTTCCAAGCTTCTTTGACGTCCAATGTGAGATTATGCAATAACACATACACGCTATTAAAAATGGCGATTTTCGTTTCCAAACAATTGCAACAACACGGCACACGCCAAACATCCAATTTGCTCTAGAACTTGGAACAAATACAGTATTTTGCAGCAATATCGGCTGCCCTAGACCCGTAGAATGACTTGCAAACCACATGTGGTGACTGTGCTCCAGTGTTGTCCCCTTTTTGAAGGAATCTATTGCAAGACAGCAGCAACTTGATTAGCGATTACTAACGGAGATTTCCTTCCTGACTAGAGAAACCGCAAGAATCAAGTGTAACTCCTCCCCGTTAGTTGTGACGTAAAATCAAACATGATCTCCACTGCACACAATCCGCGCAGCACAGATCTAAGCCCCGCCTTCTTATTTGCATACCTACTACTACTGGCCAATCCGTAACTCCTGATTTCCTTAGTACAGTTTGGACACACCTGTCCTTGCATTAACAGCGCAAACCACCGCTGATAGGCCTCGCCAATCAGATACGGTCAGTGACTGATAAACTTGTTGTCATTAGCATAATTTTGACTGAGGTAAACTTGAATAAAATGGAATAAATTGGATTGGAGATGGGAAGTAGAAATTTGGGCAAAATAACCGAAACGTGAGTGGAGAGTTTAGGTTAGTGAGTCAAGAAGAAGGCCATATCCACCTGTTGGACATGGCAGACCCTTGCTGTACAAAATGGAGTCTCAAACACAATCGTCGGTAAAGGAAATTACAAATTAAGGGTCGTCTCAGCAAACTGAACACAGATTTGAACATACATTGCCAGCAACCGTTTTCAAACAAAATGCATGAACATTTTTGACAATTTTGGCAAGTTGTCTATTTTACTTGAATTTGAGGCCCAGTAGGCATGACGTCACTGCAGTGGGCATGCCCTCATGGTCAATAAGAAGTTGATCATTAGCCAATCCTGGATACGTTTCCGTTGTTTCATCATCTTTGTATCTCTGAAATGGCGGTGGGGTGACGTCAGTGCAAACATAAATTGTCTCCACATTTTCCACAATACAATAAGTACTAACCTTTTATATGAAAAATAAATAAATAAATAAATAAATAATTTAAATAAAAATTAAAAAAAATAAAAAATAACACACTGTTTCTCTTAAAAAGTCGGTTTGGTATGGAATGAAAACAAAATGGCTGAACCATGATACGATGTACTATTCCAACAAGTTTACTAATTAGGTACACAGACACAACACAGACAAGTGAATAAATAGTTGTTATAATTAGTGCACGGCGATCAATTATACCAGTTTTGTGAGATGAAAATGTTCTTGCAAAGGTTCCCCCGATAAGGGACCTTTTACCTCACCATTAGGAGAAAAGTGTCTCGATTGGGGTTTCCATGTATCCCAATCGGGGTAGTTTAAGTGGCGATGGCCCTGGTTTAACAATTTAGGTCATTGAGCCTCGTGTTAAATCTATATGATTAAATCATGGCTCTGATCATCATATGGGCGAATCCAATATTCTTAAGGGTGTTGCCGTGATGTGAGGGGTTGTTTGTGTGGTGAATGAAGGCAGGAGGGGATTTAACACTATTTAGGGATTACCCTCACCCTATATTACAATGAGTCATGCTTGTTGTCAAGCCATTGTGGAAGTAGATAACATCAAATCCTAACTGCTTATCTTTCTCAACCTGTTGTGTCTCCCCTAAGACCGATATGGGAAAACCCAAAGATGGCCCCTCAATATGAATGACTAACAACGCGATGACTAAAATGTGCGTAGCTCCGCTTGCTTCCCTAAGATAAGAACATACATCTACAATCGGTGGATTTGATAATCCATGTTCAAGGACAAACAGGAACGTTGGAATAAAACGTGTTATCTTTTACAGATGATTGTTTCTTCTTCGTTAAATGACACACAGGTTATTCAGATCAGTAGACTTGGGAAAGTAAATGATGGCACGGCCATTGGAATATCCTGTTTTTAAAATTTTGAAGTGGCAGTTGCAGGCCCTCTTCTCTGCTTAAAGTCTGCCAATCATTCTAAAATGTTGCTGCAGTTACATTTTTTCGCTCAGTCAGAGCCTTGGGCCTAGACCGATGGGGCTGTGCGAATTCCAATGGGAGACTTTGGAACGCTAGGAAGCAGCAAACTTACCGGGTAAATTTCCTTTGTTTACGTAGTTCTGAGCATGCGCACATTACAGAGCACAATGGATTTGCCTGGTAAGCCTGCTGCCAAAAGTCCCCCTTTTGACCATGAATTTGGACTATAGAGGGCCAGACTATTTCTGTGTCAGTCAGACGCTAGCCTCGTTCCAAAGGGCAGCGCACCGATCGATCCCTTACATCGTGATTGAGCATTATAGGCATGTGTTGGAACAATATGGCACTGTGAGATCATAGAGAAAGGAGACAGATCAATACACCATCGGGTATGAGGATAGTCTGACCCGTTCGGGTAGTCAAATTGACCCGACTAGTTTTGTCATGCTGTTTTGTTTGATCGAGGTGTCTGTCTGTCTGTTTGTTTGTTTGTTTTTTGGGGTGTTGGGTGTTTGTTTGTTTGTTTGTTTGTTTGTCTTTGGCTTAATTCTCCCATTAGATTACATTAAGGCAATAGTCTGATGAAGATGAGAACAACTGAGCTTAGCATCTTGAGATCTCTTGTCTAGTCTCTATGTCACAGTTCCCCTCCGGCTCAGCAAGGCTTGGACATAAGCCAACGCTCCCCCGCTCCCCACCCCCACACCCAATCTCACTAAATCACACACTCCTTCAGTTTAATGACAAGTACATAACAAGTACACAACTATCTGGATAATGTTCTCAGTCAACCTGAAAGGTGAGTCATTTTAATGTCCATACCAATACCAATCTCCAAGGAATTATTTCCTTCTGAAATGCTGTCAAAGTCAATGGAATATCAGAAGACCCTGCCATCCACCGCTGCTTAATTCCATACAATAGGAATTATCCAGCTAGGAACATTGCCTGAAACTACACTGTTAGATTCGGTCAAAAGTGATAACAAATTTAACTGGTTTCATGGCGTCCTTTTGAAAACTAGAGGATGAAATTAAATAACTCTTTCAATTATACTTTCTCTGTAAAGGCAGGGTATACTTTTGGTAATAGACCTTATGCACATGGCGTCATTTCAGTAGGGCGCCCTCACCTAGAGGTCAAAAGGAGGTTGTTCATTGGCCAATCCTGTGCGCCGCGCGTACAAATCTGTGCGACTCGATTGTTTCGTCACCATTTTACCTCTAAGATGGCGGTTGGATGACGTCAATGCATAAGGTCTATTGGTAAAGACCAGTATCTGCACTCGGTGTATTCCAACATTATGCATAAAGTAACAAACCTGTGAAAATGTTGGCTCAATTGGCCATCGAAGTTGCAAGAAAAACAAACACCCTTGTTGCATAGAACTGTGTACTTTCAGATGCCTGAGAAGGGCTTCATGTCTGAAGCCTTTCAAAGTTTCAAATGTTTGGGTGAGAATTAACTCTTTCCCTAGAACTACACTTCACATGGAATCGTTTCTCACAAGTAAGTTTTTATGGTCATTAACTTGTGGAGTAATTACCAACAGTACACCCTGCCTGTAACGCAAGACAACAAAATTACTTAATGTAATGAATCCAGCGGGGTCAATAGAATTCCCTTTTTTCACTCCAATTTCTTACACCCAGCACTGTTTGTACACTTATTCATTTTAACACCCGACACTGCCCCCTCGTAATTGGCAAAATGTCGTAGCTGGAATCAATAAATGTCACCAACTTGTTGATACTAATTAGTGCAGTGAATACTTGCACCTGTGCTAATCATCGTGCATCCATTGACATCTATTTGTGTATTAATTAAAATAAGAGTTAGTTATTAAAGTCATAATTATAAGTAACAATGTTAAAGAGCTAAGAAGGGTCACTGACGGGGTCAAAGACTTTTTGGAGTCAAGTAACCGTTGGCTTCCTTTTCTTGACATTGGGGCGTTGGTTTTAGTAAGAGTGGAGCAGTTTAGAGAGGGTGGGGTGTGGAGGTGTGGGGTGTGAAAGTGTAAAATAGCCTGTGGAACTCAGATCGTATGGAGTACCGGTATAAATTATAATAACTCCCTGGTAAGAATTGACCTGGATTCAGGGTTCCAGGGGGTGACCATTTCCGGGTCATATTGACACGAAACGGTTTAAAAATGGGACACTTTAGCTCGGATTATATGTCAGCTTGACCCATTTCTGTGTCTGTCATTTTGAGAATGATTCCAGGTCATCTGACCCAGAAATGAGTCAGGTCTCACTTGACCCAGTTCCGGGTCAATTCGGACCCAGAAGTTCTTGGAGTGTACAGTGCTTATCATCACACATCGGTGTAAGGGTAAAAACCAAATTAATTTTCCTAATTCCCAACGCATTTATTACATAGGCCTACTAGAACAATAAAAACGGATGTATTTCGTGGGCGAAACATCTCAAAGATATATACAGAAGTCATACACAGAACACACAGTATTCTGCACCCAGAGTTGTGATGAGGACTTGCTATTGTTGTTCTATTATTCGCTTTTCTAAAGAATTACTTTGTGGGGACCCGGTTTAACAAAGAAAAACGTTGTGGGGACCTTTGTTCCATTGTGTAAAAGTCCCCACAATGGTGTGTGTGCCTACCCATAAGTGTTTACAGGTTCAAATACAGAACATAATAACATGTAACCGGTTAACCGCAGTTTCTTGAATATTTCACACCCATTACAATAGTATTTGTTCACGGGGAAAATAGTTGTATGTCGCTTTGATTGAAACTAGAGGATCTGTTCATAAAGACAACAATGCTCCATCACTTCGCAATAAATTCAAAGCCGATTTGTCAAGCTTATCTTTAGGCCTCCTTTAGGAAGTTATTCACATGTATGGAGATAAAATAATGACAAATCACAACATTTATGTGCATCTTTAAAACATCCTCTTGCTTTGTAAATTGCACCTTGCTTAATTACATTAACCATGGAATACGAGGGAAAGCTGTTTCACATTGTTCAGAGTGGGATATTATTAATAATTGAGAGGGGGGACGCGGTAATTATGGGTGGAGGTGCCGGAAGTGCAAACATGACATGAGAGGGGCAAAGAGTGGCCCCCGTTTTACACACACACACACACACGCACACAACCCAGCCCTTATGACAACCCAGTTAGCCAAAATAATTTGGAAAAAACAAATTTCGAACCCCCTCTCCTCTCCTTCCACCTGACCCCTATCAATCTTGATCAGAACAAGTTTCTATCATATCATTTGCAATTACATTTGTGAACAGTTTTGTTTACGATTGTTGCTAATTTGAACCACGAAATTTAATTATAAATGTAGGGCATGGTGGGGACCATTGGATTTAAGGAAAAAAATGCATTTTGCACTCTTTGGATGCAGGGGTTAGATTTGTACAACCAAGACAATTTTAAACAATGCCGAAGCCCATTCTATTTGAGTGAACCCTAAATTATGGGATGGTACATTTCGTATAGGTTTAAAGACAAAAAATGATTTTAAATTCAACATGAAAGCTCATTATAAATTTCAAACCAGCTCATATAAACTTCAGATAAATGTTTTTGTCTGAAATTGTTATGATTAGTATTATGCAACCAAGGATGAATCATGAGTGAACACAATAGTTGTGGCTCGCAAGCCCGAGGAAACCTACTGATAATTTTTTTTTGAAACACAATAAAAGTCACATGTGAAAGTTTCAGATGAATACAGTGTCTTTGTTGAGAAAAGGTGAAAAACTTTCACTGTATTTTCATCAAGACCGTCAATGCATCCACGTTTAGCGAATGTGACGGCCATTTTTATGCAGCGCGCGCACCTAACTGGGTTAGAGTTTATGAATTCCACCAGTGCTGACAGTCCCCCTATACCTTGTTAAAAATGAGAAGAACAAGAGTAACATTCACAGCTCGTTTTTAAATTCACAATTTGTCCGTTGGTCTACATAAGTGACATACAAGCTTTTTCTAAATTCAACTGTAGTGGTGGTGACGTGAGGGAGGGAGGGGGCGGGGCGTAGTAAGGTGAATTAGTAGTACTGTAGTAGTCTACCTTTATTCAAACAGACAAACAGCAGTAATTGGAAAAACCATACAAGTACCGGAACCATCAAAACAGACGGAAATTGTTGTAGACCTAATGCTTTACGAAAACAGCCCGTTGGCCTATCATTGTTACTGTGAATGCCGGAAAGAATGTCAGCCGTAGTTAATATGCAGCGAAAAATGCAATAAAATTCATCTTTAAAAACTGGCCTCACGTTTGAAATAGCACAGTCTTTCTCAATGGCTAGAAACTAGTTTTATAGTAAAAAAAATGTTCATCGCCATGTTAAACAGAATGGGCCTTACTCGTTGACGTCATTCCGCCGCCATCTTAGAAGGTAAAACGATGATGAAACAGTGGAAAACGCACAGCTTTGACGCACGGCGCACAGAATCAGCCAGATGGCCGAGAGCGCCCTACTCAAATGACGTCATGGGCATAAGGTCTCCTGTCTCCCAAACCTCACCCAGGTTAAACCGGAACGCACAGAAACAAACGTGCACAAAAGTACAGACCGACAAAACAACAACTAAAAAGTACAGCATTGTTTGATCGAAAATGTGAGAACTTCCACTTGGTTGGACTGGAGATTTACCCAGTCGGTTTTTACATTGTGCTCGTTTCAAGCGGAAGGGAAAAAAAACCCGATGTCCTCCTTTTTGGGAGGTGTTGCTTTTGTTTTGTCCACACAAATAGGACCAACAACAGACATGAATTACCGTTACTCGTCTTACCCCACTGAGAACACATGTTTTGAAAGTCAGGGGATTAGTTTGGAAAAGTAAGCCAATCGACAACCTTTGGAATCACTGGGACAGAAAATTGAACAAAATGTTTACTTGACACGGCATTTTTTGGTTGAGCGCGGTTGACAAAAGCACAATACTCTGAAATGTGCGGTTTAAAACTGTTTCGGATAATATGCAACAGGCCGGACAGGAATGCTCGGAATGAAGTGGGCTGTTTTCTTACCACTGCCACGCGCCAAGGATAAACCGTGTGGTGCTCGTCTTCCAACCGCTAAGATGACCCGAAGACAGTGCACTGGTTGCCGCTGGGTCGGTGGAGCGGCGCTTAACTCTAGACCCCGCACGGGCCAGACAAAGTGAAAACACAAACCACAGAACAAACTGACATCCTTTGTATCGTGGTTTAAAGGAAATGCCACCTTTAAAAAATAGTGTATAACCTGATTGTGTCAGTTTTACCTATTTGGGGGTTTCCTCCCCATCGTCAAAAACCAACATTTCGTCAATGTCTTCTTTTGAAAAAGTTGATGTGATGTTTCCATTAGTATGCTTTGCCGACTTTATAATTGAGATTGGTCATTATCCAGCAACCAATATTAATCCATTTGAAAAGACTAGACTGTACACTTAAAATTTTAGAAAAAAATGATTTTGTTTATTTTCACTTTGCTTTGAAAATCTCCCCTTAATAATAAATTGGCAGAGCAAACATTAACATAAATTACGTTCATGGCACATAAATGTTGTGTCCTTGTATACTTCCATCTTCACCAATAAACGCACCATTCAATCCCGTCTTCATGAAAATGATGAAAACAAGGTTTGCGTCAGTGCGGGCGGGATGTTGTACGCACGCTCATACCATTCTTAGGGCCCTGTCACACTGGGCAATTTTTACTGGCAACTTGGAGGCAACCAACAGCACTGAGTGCAAAAGGAACACTTTGGTTGCACAGGAGTTATTTTTTCGAAGTATGTCTTACAATCCTGAAGGTAATAATATGACCCGGAATCTATATCAAATGTGGGTAATTTCTCTATGGACGCGTGACCCAGAATATGGTCAAAATGACGCGGAATCCGGGTCAAAAATCCGTTTTCTTTAACCCTTTCCAGGTCAGCCTGACCCTGAAATGGACTCTGTGTCAATTCTGACACGGCACTTTTTAGAGTGTATGTGGTTTGGGTGGGTATTAATGCTAGTGCTGGGATTTGTACCGGTACGAGTTTCCGGTCAGTTTTCAGCTTGACACTGAAATCCTTACAAATGTCTTTAAAAATGTATCGCAATGACGACCTAGAATGGCGCAACCAAGATTAGTGTGATGATGACGTCAGGTGACTTGGGTCAAATAACTCAACCAGAACCGTGGCAAAATTTACCTTTAAAAATGTGTGTGTTGTCGGAAAGTAATACCGTCTCAGCCCTCTCAGGTTACCACTATACACCTGGGTTAAGATAAGCAATTATGGTTAAGGTGTTTAGGACACAAGAGCATGACGGGGAATCGAACCCACACTCCGATGATTCAGCCAATAGGACTTGAGTCCGTATACAAAATATACAGACAATTCAGTAATACTTACAATTGACTTACAATACTGCGAACTTAAAAGTTCAACAAGTTTAAAAGGCTTAAAAATTTCGAACTAAAAACTTTCTTATACTCCGCTCATCTGGGCCCAATTTCGTTCTCCGCTTAGGGCCTACTGTGCAAGCGAATTTCTGCGCTAGCTGCGTAAGCGAAGAATGTCTAGTAACGTGGAGTACGCACGCGCACAAGCAAAACTTCTCTGCTAACCCGTGAAATACGCTTGACGTAAGCAAATAATACTCTGCTTCCGTAAGCGTCAATTCTTTGCTTACGGTAAGCAGAGTCATGAAATTGGGCCCTGGTGTTATTTGCCGCTTGATATAGAGATGGATTTAGTTAGACACAAAAGAGTTACGAGACATAATTTCAACGAAATATTCCTTATACATGTATAGCTTCTTATTCGAGAATCAATGTTATACGAAGCAATGTTTAAAAATAAAATTTGATGTCTTTTATTAAAACAATTTTTTTTTAAATAAAGATAGTTTAAGCAGGTCAATAATTAGGGTAATGATGACAGGCACATGGTCATCATCTGATTCACTAATAATATCAGGGTAAACCTTTCTCATAATTGGTGATTTATGTACCCAGGAAGTAATTAGGTAATATAATTACCTAATTACTACCTGGGTACCTGGGTACATAAATCACCACTTAATTTAATTAAGTGGAAATCTCCATATGGGAAATGTTGACCAAACAGTGTTGACCTATTTTAACATTGGCCTTTCCTGTTGTTGACCTCAAGTTCGTTTTTTCACGGTTATTTTGTAATTTTTACTTAAGTACAGTTTTCCCGGCCTAATTTCAGCAAAAATCATGTGGTTTAATTAAAACGCTTTTTAATTTACAATGTTCCATAATCCACCCAACTCATTCTCATTCGTTCTCGTGCATGCATGATTTCGTTTTCATTCAGATTTGATTCAATCAGCGTTTTTCATTAATAATTTATAGACATTCAAGACCGCACTATGACTATTCTTAACTTCAACTGTTATTATACTTTTATAGAATTGATAACACGAATTTGTTACTAGTTTGCGTTTTCTTTTTTGTTGATGGGCGTTGAATTTCGACCTCTGTGCGTACAAATTAATCGTGAGTTATGGCTCCCCGAGTAAGTTGGCATTCGCTCCTCCTTCTACTGGCACTTGAACTGTTCTTTGTAAGAGGCAATTCCGTGTTGATTACATTTTATTTACATCTATGTGTTTGTCTTAATCGCAATAATTTATTGTTCCTTTTGCTTTGTTACCCCAAGATGAAAGTTAAAACCCGCACACGAAATCTACACGTGGAAAACTGTCAAGTAAAGTTCGACAAGTAATACGGTCATAAGTTTGAATAAAACCAAAATGCTTTGCTATGGCCTTGTCTTCGTTATTTCTGCTAAATTGTGCAGAAGACATCTTGATGCCAAAGACGTCTTCTAATTTTAGGTAGGCCTATAGTCAACATGGTTGTTCCCAAATTACCCTAAATTACTCACTCCTCTGAACTGACCACGGGCAGCCATTTTTTCGTTCAAAGTCGCTAAGACTCCTTTATTAACTTTGAATAGCACCCATTCGCGAACGGAAACCAACCCTCAGAAATCTGAGAAACGCTTCATGCATGAATCATTTCTTGAATTCGGATGTTTTCGGGTGAAAAATTTTCCAAACCATATCACTTCGAAGAGACACCTGTCTCAGAATTGTTATGCCATCAACAGCTGCAGCAGTGCTTCTTAAGTTGTTACGGTCATTAACTTTTTTGGAGTATTTACCAAACTACCTGTAAAAAGCCCCCTTGTTATTTCACAAATTGGTGTTCTTGGCAACGTTTTGGTCCGACAGCATTCCGTCATTCACAACAATGGTGTTATGCATTGGGCGTGAAGGGGGAAAGAAGTGGTCAAACAAGAAGGGGTCATATCATAGGTAAATTAAGCAAGTACTGGGTAAACCCAACCTCGTGGATTAACATCCTTGACCGCAAGTGGAAGTCTGTATTTGAGGTGTACGTCAAGTTAATCGGTCTTAGTGTTAATCCTGTTCCGATTTAGGCGCAAATATTGGCAGAAGTCATTAGAAACCGCCAGCCAGTCCCATTGGTTAGACTGAAACCAGTCGAACGCCTTTATTTTCACGTCGCGACGGTCATCTGTCAAGTCGTTTGTACATTGTACCCTTTGGTCAAAGACATCGGAAACAAAATGTAATTTACTCTTAAACACTTTTAGCGAGTAAACATACCGTGTTGTGAGTGGAAGTATTCGATTAATACCAGAACAAGCAATTACGGTCGTTGGCAGGCCATTAACACCATTTAGTAGTCTAAAGTAAAAAGTCAAATTAACAGAAGATTACGACTTCGCGTTTGAGTGATGAATGAAAGAACACCAAGGATAACTTCAGCTTTTAGAATTGACACCCTGCACGACCTAAACCAGAGCTAACAAAATTTGATTCTTGCAATCAGGGAGTTTTTTTGTACAATCAGGTAGACTAGAAAGTACATTCAATGATTTGTATTTGTATTCCTTGTCCAAACCAACAGCAGATGAACCGCTTATTACAGAAAAGGGCAAACAAAAATAACAAAATCAACATCATAGGGGAAAAGTTTCCATCGGAATCTTCAAGGATATATTTTCACTTGTTCATTATATAGAACATGGACAGATTTAAAAAAAAAAAAATCAAGGAACGTTCTGCAAAATTTAAGGAGAGTTAGCAGCTTTGCTGAATACTACGGTGGCTCATATTCGCCAATTTCTTAGAGAACCCATGTTTTATTTACGGCGTTATATCGCCGTACTATTGCGTCCCGTGTCATACCACTTCCGCCATTTTGGGATCGTTTGAGTACATTTTTGTCCCTTTTCGAAACAACAGGTTGAGCTTGGGCTTCGGGCTCCGTCTGCCAGATTGAGTCCCGGTAAGGAAAGCACACGGAAGGACAAAGCAGTTATGGTCAAGTATCTCGCTCAAGGACACGAGTGCGTAGACCGCGACTTGAACCCACACTCTGCTGACCAAAAACACCAGACGTTGGGCAAGTTCGAGCAGCGACCATTTGTCAACCACTAGTCAATGTTCCATGGTTACCTATGCATGAAATACATCCTGGGTACCAGGCAAAATCGCCAAATGGTCGACAATAGTCAACTATAGTCCCTTAAACCGCTCGACCAAGGCACGACGAGGATTGGTACTGGTGTATGAACTTCAGAATCGGTGAGCTTTTACAATGAAACCATCAAAACAGTCTTCCAGTCTCTGTTGTTGGCGAAATCAGTGAGAACGGGATTCAGTCCTTCAAATGCCACGTGCATGAGCACCTTACATAATCAGCATAGTGTTCCCTAGGAATTCAGATCATCTCGCACCCAAGTCAACTCGTACCCAAGCCGCTCACATCGGCGGGCCAGTAAGGTGTTTGCAGGCACAGAGCAAGGTTGAAGCTTTCATTAGGTACGAGTTGACTTGGGTACAAGTTGACTTGGGTACGAGTTAACCTGGGTACGAATTAACCTGGGTACGAGTTGACCTAGGTACGAGTTCACTTGCTTTTGAGTACGAGTTAATTTGGGTACATATTTTGGGTGCGAGTTGACCTGGGTACGAGTTGACTTGGGTACGAGTTGACCCGTTTCCTTCCCTTGATCTGTTTTTTTAATACTTGTTTAGCAACTTGGAGTTGCAGCGAACCATTTTGATTAGCCCATCAGAGCTCTTCTTTTAAGAGTTTCAGTCTGATTCTATTGTTCATTCTGTCCATAAAAACTAATTAAAAACAATATTATTTGTCTTACCCCTGCACCGATGTTTCTTAAATGGGCTGTGTCATCATAATCAAAG
The DNA here is from genome assembly GCA_023634235.1 of Pisaster brevispinus. Lineage (NCBI taxonomy): Eukaryota > Metazoa > Echinodermata > Asteroidea > Forcipulatida > Asteriidae > Pisaster > Pisaster brevispinus. The sequence continues at coordinate 8,353,853 of JAMKCF010000018.1, forward strand.
CAGGCCTGTGGCTGTACATGGAATTATGAACTCTCACCACTACTACATGCGAGCTCTTCATTGTAATGATACAGAGGGAGGGCACGCGCGTGCAGTAACTGGCAGAGCCATTTATTGGGAGAGTTGCGACGGAGATCAACGGTTGCGACAACTTCAATTAGAAGCCGTTTTGTATCAAAAAAGCAAAACGCATGGGCCACTACAGGGTGCCAGACTAGTCTGCCCATTGGGTTGTGCTGCATTTCGACCAAAAATGGCGTCCAGCAACATCATTACTGAAGAAACTGGTCCCTCTATGTCGCAACTCTCTCAATGTACGTCTCTGGTAACTGGATGAGAGTTCATAATTCCATGTGCACTTCATGCTTGGTACATTCCCCAGTACTGCGAAAAAATCCACAAGCATATTACTTGGGTGGGATTCGAACCTACAACCATTGCCATTCTAGAGCAGAAGTCTTACATCTAGATAGACCACCGAGAATTGTTTTTTTCCCACAGGAATCCGTGAAAGTCCCACAGGACTCATGGTACCAGGCTAAACACACATCAGTAGTGTACATGATTAAAACACAAACAATATTCTTTATCCTGATGCAAATTTAACATCTATTAAAATAATTAAAAAACACTTTCTTTTTATGTACACTTTGTGAAATCTGGCCCAGACACAAGTAAAAGGACCCCCCATTGCAATCAAAATCATCAGACTTAAAACAAAATATTTTCAACTGACATTGCCTTTAATGTGGAAAACCATGATATGAAGTACAGATACATTAAGCACAATGAATGCATACCCTTTGTGCTAGATTAAACAGTCTCCTGCAGAAACCTATCATCAATTTTCTACTACAAAAAACATAAAAATATATATTTGTGAAGTCAAAAGTTGAATCAAAGTTTAAATTCTATTCAATTTAAAGGGTTTTTTTTATGTAAAAATATTTTACAAGTATGACAGATACATAAAGAGATGACTACTTTCATTAGTAGTAAAAATACATCAGAAACAAGCATGATTTAATGTTCATAAAAGATATCTATGTAAAATGAGGTTAAAATATATGATATTGTTTTACCATTGCAGCTTTGTTTTAAAGAAATTCATCAGCCACAATCAACGAGGTGTGCCCTTTGCGTTGAGGCCGCAGTGCAAGCATAGAATCAAGTAACAATTGGAACAATAATCGCGAAAAACAAGCTGCTAAGAAATTTATCACTAATATTATAATTTGATACCTGTTGTTAGGGACGTAATAGACATCAAAGCAGTTTAATGTATGTGAGCGTTATTATAGCTTATAGATCGGCCCTTAGCAGAAGCTAGCGGCTACATCTACGGCTACGGCTGTATTGCTGCGTCACCATGCTTTGAGGTATAGGATGTCCTTGGTAACACCCTTATCAACAGTCTTAGCTGTAGCCATAGCCAGAGTCGCCAATTTGGATACAGCCTTAGCTAATACCATAAGGTCAATTAATAATTGCTCACTGGTAAACTGCTGTATGGCATTTTTCAAAACCACGGCTCCGGCTTAGGCTCTATCAGCCGTGAAAATGTACACTTATGGTACAGGACTTCTAACAGCCGGACAGTGCCCAAAGCTGGAGCCCAAGCCTAGGCTGTGGTTTCAAAAAGGGGAAAACGTGCTATTGACTTCCTGTTTTTGCAGACGCGGAACGCACCTCCGCAAAATGTGAGCCTACCATTTCCACCATTTTGGGGGCCAATTCCTTTGTGTACATTTTGACTCCCAAAATGGGGGACAGGATAGGTGCCTGTAATGGACCTGGGCGTAGCGCAAGGGGTCAATGGGAGCCATTTATTACTTTGATTTGTTAAACTGTGCATAGGGTGCACCGGGTACCTGGGCTATGGCACCGGGTGCCTAAGTTAAGGCACCGGGTGCCTAGGTTATGGCACCGGATACCTGGGTTATGGCACCGGGTACCTAAGTTAAGGCACCGGGTGCCTGCGTTATGGCACCACGTGCCTGGGTTATGGTACTGGGTGCCCGGATTATGGTACCGGGTGCCCGGGTTATGGTACCGGGTGCCCGGGTTATGGTACTGGGTGCCTGGGCTGATGTCTCATGTTGGTTTTAGTATCACAGGACACACACTTACATATAAAACCATAAAGGTAAGCTGAGGTATGAATGAAAAATATTTCAGAATTAAATTTTGAATAATCTTTCTGGGGATAGCTATTAAAATCACTTCATAAAGTTAAGTATCTTAATTTTGTTAAGCTGAATTTGCATATCTGCGAAATTAAACAGTTAAAATGTATATCAAACCGCTCCTCAATAAAGACATCCTAACACTTTGACTACAAAGATTTCTAACTACATAAATGTTTTATACATAAATGTCTATTTATTTATTTACAATATATGAATGTACCATACCACAACCAGGTAAACTATGAACACATTTGGTTGTGTATACAAAACCACTGCAGGGTTTTGACAATCATTTTTAAAGGTTTCGACATCCCCAGATCAACCTACTGACCCAACTGACCTGACGTCATCACCAAAATAAATCATGCGTTGTGTCACTTTGGGAGTAACTATCCATGTGCTTTATGCAGAGCGCATTCAAGGCGGCACGCTCGCCAGGGTGCATGCAACCTCATTCCCAGTGGTGCCAATTTCCCACCCCAAGAATGCCTGTTCTAAGATTTTCAAACAAACATTGCAATAACTTGTTGTTGTTTTGTCAAACTGGGCTTTTTGCCTTGCTCAATCATAACCCCTGGAAGTGTGACTTTGAAATATATTGGATACTTTAATTAGTCCTGTGGTTGATCCATTCTGTGTTAGAGACGTACGCAATGAATGAGAAATGAGCAGGATACCAGTCACAAATTGTACACGTGACATGGTAGTTTGGCTGGTAACCTTATTCTGGTAAGCAAAATTTTATTGTGCTTAGCAAACTTTTGTGCTTAAGCAGCTCTATGAAATTGGGCCCAGATGTAAATGTACAATTCTTGTGACTGTTTGTTGTACAGTCATGCAAGCCATTAATGATTAAGTAAGTCTGCAATTGTAATTGTATATTGTTGTATGTTCAATCTGTAAACTTATTTTCACTTATTTTTTTATATACATTGTTTTGGGATGAACAAAGAAAAAGAAAAGAAGAATAGCCACTACACATTGTTGGATTTTTCAGTCTTAACATATTAAGCAAATGACAGTATTTACAAATTGATCATCAATTGATTAACCTAATGTCCTGACGTTTATCTCTCCAATATAACTCTCAAATACCTCCAAAATTATCAAATAAATTTGACGATAAAAACTACCAAAACTTTAAGCTACAATTTTGATCTATTTAGCATAAACTCCAAATTGTTACTCCTCAATTGGATCTCAGAATTCGCATTAAAAAATATCTTCAAAATTTATCTCTTATAAAAAATATTAATACATGTATATATGCAATGCAAACTTTGTCTCCAGCTCCATTTACCTTAAATTCTAAAATGTATCTCTCCTTTTTAAAGTATGTACAGGTTTAGTAAGGTCAAGGCACATAAGGTTTTAGAAGTTCCCAATTTCATACAAATTTGTTTCCCCATGTCACAAGGCACAGAAACTTTCGACTCAAGTCTGACTCCAGTCCAAGGCGATGAATTGAGTCCTCACCATTGCTTTTTGGACAAAAGTGACATATAATTGTTTTCAATATAATATCATTAATTTACTTTTTTAATTGCATCCGTAATCGAAGGTAGGTTCCCCCTTGTACCCAGTACTGACTGGTAAACTGACCCCTGATTAGATAAAAAGTAGCTCACAAGGTCGACCAAATGTATGACCTGAACCATACAAAAAGATTTGTAAAATGTCTGCATTTACTGTGTGATTATTGTAAGTGTTGATCACCTTCATTAAAAAGAACCTCTCCCTAGAAAAACTGTAGGTGGCGCACTATTTTGAATGCACACAAAAACAATAGCCCATATTCATATCCCAATGCGCATGATTGGAATGCAAAGGATTCTGGGTGAAATCCGAGTCCAAGCAACACCGGCAGCCATGAAGGTGTGCCGACTATAAAGCAATGCGGTACACAACTATAAAACCTGGCATTGTTACATGTACACTACAGCATGGCGTCCGTATTGGCGGCTTGATTTTTGTGTGACTGTACTCTATTTCCCAAGATGCATTGCGATATATTCTTAAGATGGTGCTTGTGCATATGGCCTATAGACCAACGTTACAGCCCAAGTTTTTGCCAACCAAGGTTGGAAAACTATGGGAAGCCATAAACGCAAAGCAAAAACAGATTTTTTTAGTTTGTAACAATGTTACACAAATATTCACAAGTAGTTTTGAATTTGTTGGACAACATGTGTTTACATGATTGAATGTTTTGCCAACATTCGGCCGTCCATGCTTACCAGCGTGGTTTGTTTATCAACAATAGAAAGGTCTATTTGTACTTTTCTCTTGGAACAACAAACAAACAAACACCCAAGCCAACAAACAAACAAACAAACCTGTGGACAGCATTGTTCGAACAGCAATCTCACATTAAATGGTTTTAAAAACTTGCAGTTATCCCCTCAAGGTAATTTTACCCTTTACCTTTGCCTGAATCTTCAGCTCACACTGCTTGATGCACCAAAACACCCCTTGCATACCTCGCCATGGCTGAGTCAACCATTGCTATCAGGCACAAGTGTATGTGCCACACACATCTATCAGCCAATGAAATGTGTTTCGTTGACCTGAGGGCAGAGCCTTATATTGAGAGAGTTGCAACAACATGTGATTGGAAGCCATTTTGTGTCAAAAAAAAAATACCCCATGGGAGAACACAGGGTGCCAAACTAGACTGCACATTGGATTGTGCTGCATTTGGACCAGAAAAAATGGCATGACCCAGCAACCATCACCAAAGGAAACTGGTCCCTCTATGTCGCCACTCTCTCAATACACAGCTCTGAGTGAGGGCGCTGTTGACATCATATGCATAGGGTCTATAGATGACGATGATTTAGCCGTTGTGGTAGCTGCAGTAAATATGTTTCCGGAGGGGGGACTTAGTTACACCTGCATCTATTGACGTCTCACACAAGTTGTGTTTCTGACAAAATTTAAGTTGTACTGGAAGAAGTCTGTTCCCACTCGCTTGCTGTTGCCACATATACCCTCCTATCAACAGACAGAACGAAAGATGTTTACGTCACTGCATCAGTGCATTTCCTTTGATCAACATGGGACTTTGGAGACAGTCTTTGTAAAGTGAGACCGTTTTAAGACAGAAACATGTAAGCTGGATACTTCATGGAGGCAACAGAGGCAATAGTTTCCATGCCCTTGGAAGATTCCAGTAGAAATTAAATTCTCCTCATAGAGGTGCCCTTATGGAATACCTGCCTTGCCCTTACAGAAACAGGTCAAGCTGGCTACTTCACAGAGGCAATTGCCTCCATGTCCCTTGCCATTGCCTTGGTGCCCCTTGAAAATTTCCAGTACAAGTTTGACTTGTACATATTTTTTTACGGTCTTGTTTCTCAAGCACAGTCAGAGTGTTGGAAAGCCGTTATGTAATGACTGATAATTGACACACCCAGTCAAACAGGGGGCGTCTCGGAAAGAGATGAAAGGCTTCATGACAATGCAAGAAAGGAATGGGTCTTCGATAAAGGCATTCGGCACAAATCCATAGAAATAGAGTATATATGTTCATTTTTTGCAGTGCCTTTTGCCCGGGGCATAAGGCACTTTTGCTGAACCTTGACCCCATGGACTCCATGAAGCAGTTGCCTGTATACACGCAAGTGTTTCACAACACATGACCTGTTGGCATGACCATCGCCAACACGCACAAAAACTTTAATGCCATTTTGGTAGAAGCCGCTTTTGGCCAGTTCAGTGCCTCCTCAATCTGTCATTTAGACTGTAATCTTCTCTCTTTGTAAACTTGACATGTTTAGTTTTCGGGCTGCAGTCTAGGTTTTTTGGAGTAAGAGTTTTGCATGTAACTGTGTCCTCACAAACAAACTGGTTTAACCCTTCAGACAACACAGCGGCCGCAGGCAGCTTGCACCAAAATGCCCATTAACGGCTGCAAACGGCCGCAATATTTGACAAACTTTTGCTCAACCAAGAGGTTCAAAGAAAAGGTACTGGATCAAAATGACGTTTCCCACACAAACATAGAACCTACAACTCTAAAAAATAACCAACAACATGCATTTCTGTTTCTTAATCAATTTTCCTGACAATTTTCCTGAAAATAACGGTGCAAAAAATCAACAAGCAATGTCTGGGCGTTATGGTGATTATTATACAGAAACGATCGATCTATAAAGGGTTAAAAAAGGATTACACAAACTTATGGACGAGGCCAATAAAGTAAACATTACTCACCTCCTGAGATGTAGTAACGCGGAAGCGAAACGTAGATTTCTTGTAGAGTCCCACAGGTATACTCCATGTGTGTACCATACCCTAGAATTAGGAAATCAAAGAGCAAGAAAGAGGTTTTAACCAGCTGTTAAATTGAGCCGTGAAATTTGAGCTGACACTGACCACAATCTGACTTAAACCATTAACCCAAGTTCAACTCTGAAACCTGATTTAAACTGCATAGTAAAGTCACATAAACCTTTAGACCTGACTTCATTAGTATTACACTTGTTAGCACTGGAGACCTGACTTCAACCATCACTCTACAATCCAGGCCAAAATGCTTGGGCCATGTGACAATAAACATACCCTCCCCAGCTCCCCCATTACCCTGCTCAATGTTGTTAACCCCAGCTAGAGCGCAGACTGCGCAATGAGAGCCAACATTGAACGGGGGCCAGGGGTCCCAACAAGATATGGCCAGGATTGTAGGTGAAAACCTTGACACCCGTCTTCAACAAATATTACTCCTTGAGACCAGGGCCCAATTTCATAGAGCTGCTAAGCAAAAAAATTTGCTTAGCATGAAATTTATTCCTTGATAAAAACAAGATTACCAACCAAATTTCCATGTGTTGCATATTGCTTGTTACTGGTAGTCAGCTGTTGTTTTCTTATCCTGAAAATCACGTGGAAATTTGGTTGGTAATCTTGTTTTTATCAAGGAAGAAATTTCATGCTAAGCAAATTTTTGTGCTTAGCAGCTCTATGAAATTGGGCCCATATTTCAACAGTAATACTCGTTAAAACATCGAGACCTTATTTCAACCAGTATTACTCTAGTTAAAACCTGAGACCTTATTTCAACCAGCATTTTTCTAGTTAAAACATTGATACCTTATTTCAACCAGGATTACTCTAGTTAAAACCTGAGACATTATTTCAACCAGCAATTACTCTAGTTAAAACATTGAGACCTTATTTCAACCAGGATTACTCTAGTTAAAACCTGAGACATTATTTCAACCAGCATTACTCTAGTTAAAACACTGAGACCTTATTTCAACCAGGGTTACTCTAGTTAAAACATTGATACCTTATTTCAACCAGCATTACTCTAGTTAAAATCTTGAGACCTGACTTCAACCAGTATTACTCTAGTTCAAACATTGAGACCAGACTTCAACCATTATTAATGAGGTCAAACCTTGCGACTCAACTTCAACCAGTATTTTTGTAGTTTAAACTAGAGACCTTACTGCAACCAGTAAGGTGACATAACCGACAACACCAAGGTGCTTAGGTCCAGCTTACCTCACTTAAAGCAGGATCTTCTGGATCACCCTCATCTACTCCATCACAAGGATATTCTAACAATGGTGGACATTTCCACACTCTGGTTGAGGCCGTTGTACTGCAAAACAAAAAAATACAAAATGTCAAATTATCAATACAAATTCCCATCTTCACCCCATGGACAACAGTCACTACCAGCGGTTTACAAGAAAGTGCGCCCTCTATACTTTACCCAGGAAGGGACAGTTTTTCCTAAAAGTGGGGGGCTAAAAAAAATCACACTTGCATTGTAAAATGGCTGAAACAGTGTAAAAAACAAACACTGCCCTTAAAAAATATCTTATGCTGTATGCACAGCAGAGAAATACCCCAATGAGAACGTTTGCTGTCTTTACTCGGTTAAGTCAGGGTTTTCATTGTGCAATCGATATTCTCAGCAACAAATAGTCTGAAATATCCAAAATTATTCCCGCAGGTGAACTCAAACTTTTTTTTTTTTTTTTTTTTTTTTGGGGGGGGGGGGGGGGAATTGAAGCAATAAGTGGATCCTCCTTCGATAGCATGGCACATCGTCCATAATGTAGGTTGTCATGGCTGAGCAGTTTAGAGCATCGAATTCAAGTTCTGGTGGTTAAGTCATCAGGGTGTGGGTTCGAATCCCTGTCATGACATTTGCCTCATTGAGCAAGATGCTTTACTATAATTGCTTCTCTTCACCCAGGGGTATAAATGGGTACCTGCGAGCGTAGAGGTTGATATTGTGTTTGAAAAAGCCTTCAGAGTGCCACGGCAGCCCGGGCTGTATACTCCCCAGAGAGCTGAGAAAGATTACAGGAATGTCATTGGCCCATTGACAAGGGCATTAATGCAAAGAGCATTGGTGCTTTATTATAAAATGCGCTATATAAGAACTAGTTATTATTACTATCATTAATGCAACCTCGTTTAAGCTCTACTCACTTTATTTCAAGCTGAAGACTTCTCAGAGGAATGTAAGGCGTGACTGAAATATTGTAGTTGATTATTCCATCCGACCTATTTGGAAATAACAAGAAAGAAACGTTTCAATTTTTAGCTTAGGATGATGTTGAAGAGAGAACTATAACCACCACACCATCATTGGCAATCATTAAACTTGTTGTATGTTTAAGCTATTATACAGGATTGGTGGCGCTGACAAAGTAGTTGCAGACAGTGTTCATGTTTTGTGTGATCAACCATATAGCCCTACATGGAATAATAAATCTGTGGAAATTTTGGCTTAATCCGTTTAGTGAGTCAGGAGAAAATAGTGACAAGCATTGTAAGCACATTGTCATAAATTTTGGTTGTAACAACGGAAATCAGCTGTTGCGTTTTTTTAAAAAAGGTTTTCAGATACATTTTTTAAAAATATAACTTCATTTCGGAGAGAAATACTTAAAAGAAAAAGTGGTTCTAGTATGAACATCATAACTGGTGAGCTTTCAGACTAAAAATAAACAAAGATGTTTTTATCCTTACCAATCCTGTATAAACCCTTTCTTATTTTCGTTGGAAAAAAAAAATCTTCACATAAATATGAAGCCAAAAATGTTTTGAGAGACCTACTGTGCTTGTGTTTATTGAAAAATTTGAGAACATTCACTAAAAACTCTTTAGTTGTTGAAAATCATCTCCTGGATTGGGATTACTCAAGGTGGGATTATTCAAGGTGGGATCATACTTTGGTAATGACCCCAAAGAAAAAATAGTTAAATTTTTATCCAAAAGCCTTTTTGTTAAAAAGATGAACACAAAAATATTTGGTATGTTGCCTAACCACCATAGAAGTGAAACAACCAAACATGGGATGAGAACAAAATCAAATGGTCCTCATTGGGATTTGAACCCAAGACCCCTGACACTCCGGGCAGATGCTCTACCAACTGAGCTATGAGGCACAGCGATATACTCCCTCAGGTTTTCCCTAAGAACCACATTTTTCTCTCGGTGTTGCATGGATGCGCAACTGGGCAAAGTAGCGAACACAAAAATATTTAGTATGATCCCATGTTTTGTTATAAAGATGGTAACGGTAGTAAGCAATAAAATTATGCCAAAAGTTTAACTCTCCAAAAATTGCCCAAAGGTGACTTTTGGAAGCCAGAGATGGGGTTGGTAACAGCTGTCACCTCGCTTAGCGCGGATGGATTCAACGTTTTTGATGAAAACGCTGTGACAATTCTTCTGTTTTCTCAACAAAGAGAGACTGTACTCAACTTAAACCTTCACAGGTGATTTTTATGGTATCTTTCTTGACAATGTTGCCTATAAAGCAGCATTACGTTGACAAAAACCATATGATGACCCTACCTTCGAAGCCAGAAAAGATCCTCATCACAAAATCATATCTCAAAAACATTTTGTTGTTGTTAATCCCTGATGCAATTATTACATCTAATAATCCTCCTACTACCAGCGTGTATCTCGAGACACCCAACCCATACCTCACTATGCCACAACAGGCACACGCATGCTGATGTAGAGAGTACAGCCATTGCCCAAATTGCGTCAATGAGAGTGTTAAAATGGGGAAGCCACCAGCTGCACTCAATAGACTGTGCAAGTCTTGCACGTATCAAAACGAGAAAACACGTAAATCGGAGAACATATTTTTTACTGAAACCAAATCTTTGTTTTAAATTGTATCTAAGAAAAAACCTGAAAAACTACTCTGAAAATTTTTTATAAAATGAGCTTTAGCTTCTATAATAAATAGACAATTAATTTGTTATTGAGGGTTTCGGCCATCCGCCGAAACCACCTTTGTTTTCGTCGAGATTTTTAATTTTTTTGCACTATTATTGTACTTCTTTCCGAAAAAGTCTCATAGCATTTACACGTGAAATTTGTTATCTTTCAATCTCAGGAACTACAGTCTTAAAAGACACAAACAATACATCAAATGAAAGCCTTAACGATTTAAAAACACGTATCGTCAACCCAGCACGATTGCCATGTGTGTACATTGCACGTAATTTACGCTGTACATCGCATACGGGCTGTACTCCACTCACAGCCATTAATTCCCACGCATGGCATCGTAACACACTGCATGCATATGGCCATACCTACACAAAGAGCCATTGTCCACACGCATGGCATCGTTCGACCTTTGTACCTTTCATTTTAATGGTGAACTTGTATAGCGCCCTCTTGCTTGTGGAGAGTCCTCATACTATTAACCCTTTCGTTACCGAATTGTTTGGACATAAACAACCGCTGGTGACCGCATTGTTCGACCACTCAAGCGTGAAGCACACGTTCTTGCACAACAGAAAGCTTTCGGTCAAAGGCCACTTTTACAAACTCCATTATCTCCTTGAAGATATTGTTTTACAGCAAAATAAGTAATACAAAAGTTCTTCCTTATTGAATTCCCTTTCATATAATCTAAAACTCATTGAGATTGGTCCAATAAATGTCAAAGTTCTTGGTCTTTCTTTCCTCAGTGCAATCTGTAATCCCAAACACTTTTTTGTACACAACCATATGGCGCTCCGTAGGTGTTTGGCATTTCGGATCTTCCAACTCCAATTTGAAGAGATTGCATAATAGCAACCTTATTTTATTTTACCACCATTGGAAAGATCCGATCTCTCTCTTTCCAATGATGGTAAGCTTGGGTATGGAGGGTGAACATGGACAAAACTACAACTTTATTACAAATGGCCTTTGTGCTCAGGCTGGAGTGCCTTTTTGTGTGCAAGCTTGGTCGACTAAAGTCGCCAATGGTAAGGAAGAGGGGGTATGAGTGCAGTCGACTAAAGTCGCCTATGGTAACGAAAGGGCTAAATACGGAAGCGTTTGGGGATATTAGTAGCAATTTATCCCCACGTAAATTCAATGAATCCTCCCACTACAATTCATTTCAAGGTCTGTGCAGTATAGTTTATTAATAAATCTAGCCTTGGTGTAGTAGTTAAATTTATTATTAAAAATTGTATTATTTAAAACTTTATATCGTCTGAACCATAATTATGTCAAGAGTTATAACTTTTGTGCCATCTTGTAACTTACGGCACATTAAACATGTTATTTTAAAAATGTCACCCTCTTTGACCTTTACTTCCGGTACAAACAGGAAGCTCTCAAATTTAAAGTCCATAATCTCGCGAACCACAATTCATAAAGTTAAACTCTTTGTGACATCTTGGAGCTAATGATCCATTTGTTATTATTAAAAAAAACCATAACCCCTCTTTGATCTTTCCGTCCGGTCCAAACAGAAAATTCAATTACAAAAATACATTTTCCTTAACCACATGTCATAAAGTCACAATCTTTGTGCCGTCTTGTGGCTTTTAACAAAGTTCGTACGAAAAACATGTTTTCATCATCGTGATGTCACCAATAATTATTGACAATAAAGCCGAAACCAGTGTTTGTATGTTACAAACTAATTTCTAGTTTATTATTGAAAGAAAATTAAATCTTTAGGACAAGGATGCTTACTCCTTCTTTATTTTTTTTTAAAACCCCTTTTGTAAATCCACTAAAATCTGGTTTATAAACGGACCACAATGGTCCCTGAAGTTTGAATATGTGCGAGATTTGCACAGTTTATTGCAATGGGATTTGAGCCACTGTCGGAAGAGATCAGGTTCTCAACCTTGGTCAATTTCAGCAGTGGCAATCTGTGTCACTGGCTGATCACACATACAAATACAATGACAGGAAAGTTTTGTGCACCTCATGTGGGAATTTTGAGGCATCTAGAAGTAGGCACCAAAAGGAGAGTTAAAGTGTTGTGGTACAGTATTTTCGACAGAAATGAGGGCATATGTAAACTGAATCTACCTGTGTTTTGTTGGTGCTATAATATAACTTTATTTCGCACATACAGGCAGTCAAACTAAGATAAAACTGTAATTGTCCCGCCAGGAAATTCGCCGTTGGAAGCGCCCCCATGCAGTCAATTACTGGATTTGGCGCGCCATGGAGAAGAGGCCAAGCGCATTGCACTCAAGCTCTGTTGTTCCTGATCAGCAGACTACAGGTTCGACTCCCGGTCTTGACAACTGTATCCTACAGCAGCACCTTATTGCATCACACTTCAAATCCCACCAGAGTAGTATACCTGTGCATGGCTTGTTTTGAGAACACAATAGTTCTAGTTTCATTGAGCTCTTCTTCTTCTGATGCTTCCTGTTTATCACCCTGTTATAATGACAGTACTTACCCATTTGGTACCCACTTGGTGTTGTTCATGACATCAAGCCCTTCAACCATAATACTGGAAACAGGCAGAGCTAGCAACAACAAAAACACAAACAAAGTATTCACTGTAAGGGGAAGGTACATAACGGGAGGCTTTTGTGGACGTTTAATGGCAGCACACATTCCAGGTAAATTCATTGTTGTTGGAAATGTATGAGTAGTATTTGGCTAAAAGGGGCGAGGAAAAAGTCGCCAAGTCAGGAGAGAAGAGGAGACTGACAACAGTTACTTTACAGGACAGGATCAAGACTGCCTCTCCGCTCAACCAGCCACTGATAAGCTTGAGTGGCTTACAGGCCTTGAATTAAACCACAGCACCCACAGCTATTGCCGTGGTGCCCTGTGCTTTTGCTGTAGTGCAAAGTTCCAGTAAAAATTTACATTTTTTTCTCATAGAAGTGCCCCTTACTAAAGACATATTGCTGTGCCCCTTCAAGAGCGATGTTCATGGCCTGGGCTTATTCATCAACAATCACTACACAATCATAACGCAATCGCTACATATGCATGCTCAGAATTAAGTCAACAATGAACAATTTTCTGGTAGGTCTTGACTTGGCCTCATCGAGACTTCTTGTTTTGCTCTACAAAATGAAATTTTCAAGGTGATCATACATCTTGAAAACTGGCGTCCGAACATGTGTGCCGTTTGTGTAGGAAAATGCGCTTCATGCTTCAGTAGTCACACATATCGGTCTTTAGCAGTTGTTTAACAAGAGGGTAAACAAAAATACAGTTTGCTCTTTCTCGCAGTGCATCCTGGGGAAAAGGTTGACAACGGTCAAGTCCTATGATGGCTGTCTCCATATTTTGTCAACACTCTTGTTAGGGGAGGAGGGAAGGGAACCAACCAGATGTCATTCAACTTCATATGCCGTATAAACACCCATATTTTTTTATCCAACCTGGGAAGCGGCAGTAACGAGATCACCTTAAGGAGATGCGACTTCTTATTTCCTATTTATACTACGACTACAAGGAAAACTGACTAAGTAAAATAGGGAGACCACCATCATACAATCATAGGTCTAGATAGCTCAGTTGGTAGAGCATCCGCCATTAATCAAGAGTTTGCCGTTGAAATCCCAATTTGTTTTTGGGTTCACCCAACAAGTGAACAAGATCCACACAGTCAGTTTCCCTTGTTGTGTATTATTTGGTCCATAAATAAACAACCATTGCTTCATGTTCACATACTTGGTAATATATTGTTGTCCATGGTATTGTCTCGTTTCTCCCTTTTATGTTCAGTGGTAGTTGATTCATCTACACTGCTGAAACTACCTTCAGGCGAGGATTCTGCAGACAAAAGTAATAAGCAATGAAAATAGTATTAGCTGTTGCAAACTGCTTACCAACCAAAAGGACCTAATGCAAAAAAATAGTTAGTGGCCTGACGTTTCGACCCCAGCAGAGTCTTTCTCGAAGGCTAAATGACAAGACAGGTATATACTGATGTAACAAAAGCAGTCCTGTTCATCTCTATCATCTATTTCCACTTGAATTCGAGAAAGACTCTGCTAGGGTCGAAATGCCAGGCCACTAACTATTTTTTAGCAAAAGTATTAAGCAGTTAACACTGGAAGATGTGTATAAGCACAACATTCATGAACGAGAACACGGCTGACTGATTAAACACATTTTTGTATACACCTGAAACATTTATTTTGGTACGAGGTCAACAGCGGGTGGCGTTTTAACACGCCTGGACACTCCATTGTGTAGACACTCCATTGTTTAGCGTGCACAGGTATGCACTCACTGTGCTATGCTTCGTTTCACCCAAACAAGAAGGGACAAAGGGTACTGGAATTCATGCTTAAAATCTCCCTTTTTCTTGGGCTTATTGCGTAATCCCAAATTCCAGACCTTCAGCCTTTTGTTGGTCAAACGAGGATTGATACCTTTGGTTTTTTTTGTTTTCTATGAAAGGGAATTGAACAAGCAAGAAAGTTTTCTTTACTTATTTTGCTGTAAAATGAAGCATTCAAGGTGATAACAGAGTTTGTAAATTTGACCTCTGAACTCAACGCAGCTGTAAGTGTAATGTAAGATAATGGGCTCCATGCTTGAGAGGTCAATTTGGTCACCAGCGGTTGTTTATGGCAAACAAAAATTAAACAGATATCAGGTACTTTTGACAGACAAGGTCAACAGAAATTCATAAATTGAGAACAAAGTTCCAGGCTGACCTTGAAACAATTTGAAAAAGATTTTCAGGTGCCCGGTTATATTCTGTGTGGCTTACAGTCCGAAATTATGGTATGTGAAATTTTAAATGTTTTCAATTCAACTCTAAGGAAAGTGCTAGCCTGACCTGGTTGAAAATCGTTGATAGGAGGCAATGCAAACCAAAAAACTTCTGATAACAAACTAAAAGTGATAGTTTGTGAAATGAGTGAACTAGAAGTCTGTAAACAGTCAATACCCGAATTTGCGGCTATGGCTACGGCTAGGGCTAGGGCTACAACTACGACTGTTGCTATTGGTGTTGTTAAGGACGTCCTATACTTAAATGCATGATGACATGGAAATCCTAACCATAGCTTTAGCTACTAATTTGGACATGTCCTTACCTTGTGAAAAGGAGGAACTCTCAGGATTGAAGTAGTTCCCCGGCGAACAGCAGTACATACGGCACCCAGGCTCACTGCATTCATCGTCGTCACTAGAATCGGGTTCAATTGGATAGTGTGCTGTGGAGGGGAAAAAATCAACCGTTAAATACCTCCATTCCTTATAAATACTTATCAATGGAGTACAAAACATAAGTTGTTTAGTGGTGTTTGAAGCTTTTTATGGTGTGGATCCTAAGAAAAACAACAGATGTAAACTTAAACGGATACAAACATTTATAAAACTTCCTTCTTTGTCTTCTCTCTAGTATAGTGAGTAAGGTCCCTTTTCTGAGAATCCTTGGCTTTCACAACCAGAATGAAATGGAACTTTTTGGGGAGAAGCGAAAAGAGCTGGTGTGGTCGTGACGTTTTGAACAGTTTACTCTGCCCGTCTTCAGGAGAAACGAGCAGAGTGTAAGGTTCAATACGTCGAGACACACCAATTCTTTTCAGAGTCAACACTTCTCCCAAAGAGTTTTATACATGGTTGTACCCACAAGTTTACTACTCTAGTTTTTCTTATTAGTTATTCAAATGTCTAATTTACAAGGGACACGTTAATGATTAGCAATTAAAAAGCAACATCGGAATCAAAATGTCAGGCCTTCTTCATGCTTCGTATGAATTGCGAGAGCTAAGAGAATTTTACATCATCCATTCACAGCTCCTCTGCTGCGATTTCCGCGGTGAAATGTCAACCGAGATTTGAAGGACACAAAATGTCATGACTGGGATTCCAACCCACACTCCTGTGACTAAAGCTGCGTTCGCATTGGATTAGTATTTAACCGAGAACATAGGTGACATTGCAATGGGTATATCTTACAAGTGTCCGCACCATTATTGGATGTAGTTAAACTAACTGAAACGATAGGGACAAATTTGGTTCTCCAAAATAACAGACTCTGTTCTGTTATGAAATTACACAAAAACCACACAATTTCAAGGGAACTATTATATTCTACTTAAACAGTATCTCTCCAACCATATTCATTTCATTAAAAAAATGCTTTTTATAGCCCAAAGCACACTATCCGAAGGCAACGTGCCTCTTTAACACACAAACATAGGTTAATGGGTAAAACACAATTAATATACAGCTTTGTTGTTACAATTTTTTGAAAGGAACAAACTCTCTTCTTTGAAGAACTTACCCTTAGAGGACGTAGTGTTGGGTAGAACTGTGCTGGGAATATTAAATCTGTTTGCCTCGTCTGTGCTTTTATTCAGGAAGGCTGATGAGGTTGATTGGCCCGTAGGATTACTGCAACAATAAAGCACACTGATTTATTACTTGTTTCCGATTGATTGATTAACAGAGTGAGGTCATAATTGACAAGCTGCATAAATTCTTTTAACATAGCAGCAGTGAAAACTAAATTGTTCCGAGCTCCGTTTCAAGGTGGGTGCCGTGCTTTGGTAATGACCCAGAAAAAAAAAATAATAATTTGTTTTTCCTAAAGCCTGCTTGTTATAAAGATGGTAATGGTAGTAAGCATCCTGTGAAATTATTTCATCTGAAGTGCCCCCTCTTGATTAGGAATCAGTTAAATTAAGTTGAAAAGTTTGAGTCTCCAAAGATCCCCTAAAGGCAACTTTACGGAATAAAATTTCCACGGTGTTCGTTTTGTGTATCCTGTGGCCAGAGATGCGGTTGGTACCCACTGTCACCTCGCTATGCATGGATGGATTCTAGGTTCTTGATGAAAATACCGTGACAGTTTTCTTTCCAGTTTTCCCAACAAGTAAACACTGTATTCAGCTGAAACTTTCACATATGACTTTTATTGTATCTCTCTTGATAATTTGACCTATGAATCAGGCTGTTCTCGATTCGCTTTGGTGTACAAAACCAATGGGGGACATTAAACAAAAAACCAAGTCCAAACAATGGGAGAACAAAGGGAAGTTGACAAACATGTTTGTTATACCACGGTAATAGATTGTGAATTTTGTTTTGGTCGAGAGCCAATCGCCTGATGTGAAACCAATACGTAAATACATGGCTCGGAGGGCAACATGAATGATGCATCCTGTGGGGTACATATACCTTGATTGCGCACACCGTTGGTCGATTCCAGCGCCTTGTACAATATTAGAAATAGCCCTGGGTTCGAGGTTGTAATTACGATGATACCACGTAAATTGATAAGCGTTCCTTGTGTGATGGAGCCGTAGGGATCAGTCAAGCAATAATTTGTTGTCAACGACCTATTCGTCTGCTTTTTTAACTGTGCCAATTTTGCCGTAATAATGATTGAAGATGACAACAGATTGCCTCCAAAGAAGAGGAATCTATTACCATGGTATAACAAAACAACTGTTGCATGCTCTGTGCCGAGATTTATGGGTTTTGTAAGCAAATAGGACTCTTGGCTTTACATCAGTGCAGTTTGCCCTCCTCCGCATGGACCCCATCAAACGACCGGTCCGACGCTCCACCTCAATACACATGTTCAAATCCGCTCTTAAGACCCACATGTTCGCATAAATCATGCATATGTCCATTCTTGTTTTTGTCTTTCTGACTATCAGAGTGAAATCTTGGTGCGTTTTGTAACCTTTGGAAAAGGCGCGTTACAAATGTTACTATTATTTATTTTAGAATAAATCTGAAATTAACCTTTCCAAAATTAACCAATAAACATTATTTAAACCTGTACCTGCTTGTCTCCTGGATGTTGAGGATGTACAAACCCACCATGGAACAAATACTGCGGAAAAAAACAAAATAGAAAAGAAAAAGAACACCAAGTCACACAGAGAAGCATCATCCAAGTTCACTTCAACCCTGAATACAAAACTTTCTAAAGGTGCACACTGCGAGAACTAATAGTTATGGAAATAGGACCTTCATCTTTGGTGACCCTTTGCTCAGCCCCACCGATTCCATCCATGGGATGGGCTGATGAGCTTGTTCACTCGGCCCGACCGATCTCATCCAAGACTGCTGGGATGGGCTGATGAGCTTGTTTGATCGGCCCCCACCAGTCTGAAGACTGCTGGGATGGGCTGATGAGCTTGTTCGCTCTGCCCGACCGATCTCATCCAAGACTGCTGGGATGGGCTGATGAGCTTGTTTGATCGGCCCCCACCAGTCTGAAGACTGCTGGGATGGGCTGATGAGCTTGTTCGCTCTGCCCGACCGATCTCATCCAAGACTGCTGGGATGGGCTGATGAGCTTGTTTGATCGGCCCCCACCAGTCTGAAGACTGCTGGGATGGGCTGATGAGCTTGTTCGCTCTGCCCGACCGATCTCATCCAAGACTGCTGGGATGGGCTGATGAGCTTGTTTGATCGGCCCCCACCAGTCTGAAGACTGCTGGGATGGGCTGATGAGCTTGTTCGCTCTGCCCGACTGATCTCATCCAAGACTGCTGGGATGGGCTGATGAGCTTGTTTGATCGGCCCCCACCAGTCTGAAGACTGCTGGGATGGGCTGATGAGCTTGTTCGCTCTGCCCGACTGATCTCATCCAAGACTGCTGGGATGGGCTGATGAGCTTGTTTGATCGGCCCCCACCAGTCTGAAGACTGCTGGGATGGGCTGATGAGCTTGTTCGCTCTGCCCGACCGATCTCATCCAAGACTGCTGGGATGGGCTGATGAGCTTGTTTGATCGGCCCCCACCAGTCTGAAGACTGCTGGGATGGGCTGATGAGCTTGTTCGCTCTGCCCGACTGATCTCATCCAAGACTGCTGGGATGGGCTGATGAGCTTGTTTGATCGGCCCCCACCAGTCTGAAGACTGCTGGGATGGGCTGATGAGCTTGTTCGCTCTGCCCGACCGATCTCATCCAAGACTGCTGGGATGGGCTGATGAGCTTGTTCGCTCTGCCCGACCGATCTCATCCAAGACTGCTGGGATGGGCTGATGAGCTTGTTTGATCGGCCCCCACCAGTCTGAAGACTGCTGGGATGGGCTGATGAGCTTGTTCGCTCTGCCCGACCGATCTCATCCAAGACTGCTGGGATGGGCTGATGAGCTTGTTTGATCGGCCCCCACCAGTCTGAAGACTGCTGGGATGGGCTGATGAGCTTGTTCGCTCTGCCCGACCGATCTCATCCAAGACTGCTGGGATGGGCTGATGAGCTTGTTCGCTCTGCCCGACCGATCTCATCCAAGACTGCTGGGATGGGCTGATGAGCTTGTTCGCTCTGCCCGACCGATCTCATCCAAGACTGCTGGGATGGGCTGATGAGCTTGTTTGATCGGCCCCCACCAGTCTGAAGACTGCTGGGATGGGCTGATGAGCTTGTTCGCTCTGCCCGACCGATCTCATCCAAGACTGCTGGGATGGGCTGATGAGCTTGTTCACTCAGCCCTGAATCATAGAGCTGCTGAAGCACAAAATATTGTTTGAAAATTGTCTGTTAAACAAAAACTAGCAGGATACCAGTCACAACTGCAACATGCGTCATAGTATTGTGGCTGGTAACCTTAATCTGGTAATATAATTTAGTTCTGTTCAGCTTCTTTTTCTGCTTTGAAGCATCTCTAAGAGATGGGGCCCCGTCATTCGTTTAGCCCTTGTCGGGGCTCCCTCGTTACACTCGACACTGGTAACATTGGTGAAGCTACTCCAGCGCATATAATATAAGGCTGCATCTGAATCAAGCGACTTGGACTGCGGCTATGGCCATTGACTGCAACGACAACATTGGAGAATAGGAGTTTTCACTGTTACAGCTACAGCCACTGTCAAATTTTCTGGTGTTTTTTTGTTTGTTTTTCCCTTTTTTATTTATTTATTTTTTTTGGGGGGGACGGTTAGTTTTACTTGACACTCACCAAAAGATCATGATGAAAAAAAGAATGATGATAGTAATATGCATTGCCCTCAGAGACAAACCATGGTCCTCTCCAACTGAACTACCATCACTGCATTGCTGAGTCCTACGTCTACCAGAGCGTCTGAAATGACAACACCAAACTTGTTATATAACAAGAGTTTTAGGGGTAGGGGTAAGGATGGGGGTTGCAGTAGGTGGAGAGTGTACAAGTAGGTATAAATGTAGGGTTAGGTAAGAGTTGGGTTAGGGTTAGGTAAAAGTTGGGACTTTGTATGTGTACATGAGGATTTAAATGAAGGCTTAGGGATAGGGTTGGGATGAGGGTTGTGGTAGGGTTAGGGTTAGGGGTAAGGGTTGGGATTCGGCATGTGTATATGAAGATATAAATGTATAAGTTGGTACAAATGTAGCGTTAGGGGTAGGATTCAGGGGGTGTGGAAAGTGTAACTGTAGGGCTTGGGCAGGAGTCGGGTTGGGATGTGAATGATGTGAGTGTAAATGTAGGGTTAGGGGTGGGGGTTAGGAAGGGGGGTTGTGGAAGCTGTACATGTAGGTACAAATGTAGGGTTAGTGATAAGGGTGGTAGGATGGGGTGGATGATTTAAGTGTAAATGTTGGGTTAGGGTAAAGGGTTGTGGTACGTGTACTCTATGGATGCATTCACCACATAATATTATAGACTGGCTGACACACATGTATTAAATGATATTGAATGGTCAGACAGTAGGAGGGTCGACTGTGTACTGTATAGATGCATTCACCTAATGATATCGTATTGCAGGCTGATGGAATGCATCTATCATCCAAAACTATGTAGCTAATATAGATTGGTCAGACTGTAGGAGGGTTGACTGTGTACTGTGTAGACATCATATTACAGGCTAACATTCTGCATCTATCATTCAATATGGATGCTATTAAATGGTCAGACAGTAGGAGGGTTATATTCTACCTGGTAGATCCTGTACTGCATCCTGACTTGAAGCTATTCATCTTGGTCAGAGTGACACTGCGCCGGTTTAGATTCTCCAGCTCATGGATGCGGACTTCCAGATTGTCCGTCACGCGGCACAGCTCCTTAACGGCCCCAATATTCTCCATGTAGATGCGATCTTTATCAACGGTCAGGAAGTTGTCGATACTCTCTCCATTGGGAAGTTGTACATCACCTGGTCAAATTAAAATTAAAAATTAGTTTACAGCCTAAAGAGGATTTGCAGTTTATATTTTTCAGAGACCAGGGCCCAATTTCATAAAGCTGTTAAGCAGATTCTGCTTAGCAAATTTATTAACTTATCAAGAAATGGGCAGGGTACCAGTGGCAACAATGTAAACTTAATGGAATGTTGGTTGGTAACCTGTTTCTGCTAAGGAAGATTTTCCTGTACTTAGCAAGTTTTTGTGCTAACAAGCTTTACGAAATTGGGCCCAGTCAGTAGGACCTCACCCAACTTCATAAAGCTGTTAAGCAAAATATTGTTGCTTAACTAGTTAACACCGAAAGACATGTCAACACCAACAACTTTTATGAACCGTGAATGATTAAAGACAGGGTACACTTTTGGTATTTTGGTAATTGTCAAAGACCAGTATTCTCACTTGGTGTATCCAAACACATGCATAAAATCACAAACCCGTGAAATTTTGGGCTCAATTGGTCATTGAAGCTGCAAGAAAATAATGAAAGTAAAAACAGCCTTGTTGCATAGAATTGTGTGCTTTCAGATGCCAGAGAAAAGCTTCATGCCTGAAGCCTTTCTCAGATTCAAATTTGTTGGTGAAAAATTATCTCTTTCTGTAAAACTACATTACTTCAAAGGGTGTTAGTATCAACAGCTCTCCAGTGCTCTTTACCCAGCAAGTTTTTATGGTCATTAATTTTCGGAGTAATGTATATTCGGTTTGCGGTAACACCATGTGTATATCTACTTTGCTGTGTAGATTTGTTCTTGGGAACTAGGTCTTTTTATTCTACTGCAGCAGAGTAGAAATCGGATTTCGGGAGACTACTTAGTTCTGAAGAAGGAAGAAAATCGGCCGGGACTACTACTTTTGCTAAGTGGATCGAGGTGACTTCTCGTTATTAACTTCACTGCCGCGGAGTGAGATCTGAATTGGTCTCAACGTTTTGACCAGCCTGCTTAAGTCATCGTCAGGAGTATTTACCCTCCCTTCAATCCACTTTTGTACAACCCAAAACATTTATTTTGGGTACGAGGTAAAAGCTAGTGACCCCTTTATACCCTTGCACAGGCAAGCACTCACCGTGCTACATTTCAGTTCCAATGCTGAAAACACTGGTCTTACGCCTGCCTGCGGTCTGGCCCGATGCTAAAATCACTGGTCTGAGGCCTGCGGTCTGGCCCCAATGCTAAAATCACTGGTCTGAGGCCTGCGGTCTGGCCCCAATGCTAAAATCACTGGTCTGAGGCCTGCGGTCTGGCCCAATGCTAAAATCACTGGTCTTAGGCCAGCGGTCTGGCCCAATGCTAAAATCACTGGTCTTAGGCCTGCGGTCTGGCCCAATGCTAAAATCACTGGTCTTAGGCCAGCGGTCTGGCCCAATGCTAAAATCACTGGTCTTAGGCCTGCGGTCTGGCCTGATGCTAAAATCACTGGTCTTAGGCCTGCGGTCTGGCCCAATGCTAAAATCACTGGTCTTAGGCCTGCGGTCTGGCCCATTGCTAAAATCACTGGTCTTAGGCCTGCGGTCTGGCCCAATGCTAAAATCACTGGTCTTAGGCCTGTGGTCTGGCCCAATGCTAAAATCACTGGTCTGAGGCCTGCGGTCTGGACCGATGCTAAAATCACTGGCCTTAGGCCTGCGGTCTGGCCCAATGCTAAAATCACTGGTCTTAGGCCTGCGGTCTAGCCCAATGCTAAAATCACTGGTCTTAGGCCTGCGGTCTGGCCCAATGCTAAAATCACTGGTCTGAGGCCTGCGGTCTGGCCCAATGCTAAAATCACTGGTCTTAGGCCTGCGGTCTGGCCTGATGCTAAAATCACTGGTCTTAGGCCTGCGGTCTGGCCCAATGCTAAAATCACTGGTCTTAGGCCTGCGGTCTGGCCCAATGCTAAAATCACTGGTCTTAGGCCTGCGGTCTGGCCCAATGCTAAAATCACTGGTCTGAGGCCTGCGGTCTGGACCGATGCTAAAATCACTGGTCTTAGGCCTGCGGTCTGGCCCAATGCTAAAATCACTGGTCTTAGGCCTGCGGTCTGGCCCAATGCTAAAATCACTGGTCTTAGGCCTGCGGTCTGGCCCAATGCTAAAATCACTGGTCTGAGGCCTGCAGTCTGGCCCAATGCTAAAATCACTGGTCTTAGGCCTGCGGTCTGGCCCAATGCTAAAATCACTGGTCTTAGGCCTGCGGTCTGGCCCAATGCTAAAATCACTGGTCTGAGGCCTGTGGTCTGGCCAGATGCTAAAAACACTGGTCTGAGGCCTGCAGTCTGGCCTGATGCTAAAATCACTGGTCTTAGGCCTACGGTCTGGCCAGATGCTAAAATCACTGGTCTGAGGCCTGCAGTCTGGCCTGATGCTAAAATCACTGGTCTTAGGCCTACGGTCTGGCCCGATGCTAAAATCACTGGTCTGAGGCCTGCAGTCTGGCCTGATGCTAAAATCACTGGTCTGAGGCCTGCGGTCTGGCCAGATGCTAAAATCACTGGTCTGAGGCCTGCAGTCTGGCCTGATGCTAAAATCACTGGTCTGAGGCCTGCGGTCTGGCCAGATGCTAAAATCACTGGTCTGAGGCCTGCAGTCTGGCCTGATGCTAAAATCACTGGTCTTAGGCCTACGGTCTGGCCCGATGCTAAAATCACTGGTCTGAGGCCTGCAGTCTGGCCTGATGCTAAGATCACTGGTCTGAGGCCTGCGGTCTGGCCAGATGCTAAAATCACTGGTCTTAGGCCTACGGTCTGGCCCAATGCTAAAATCACTGGTCTTAGGCCTACGGTCTGGCCCAATGCTAAAATCACTGGTCTTAGGCCTGCGGTCTGGACCGATGCTAAAATCACTGGCCTTAGGCCTGCGGTCTGGCCAGATGCTAAAATCACTGGTCTTAGGCCTGCGGTCTGGCCAGATGCTAAAATCACTGGTCTGAGGCCTGCAGTCTGGCCTGATGCTAAAATCACTGGTCTTAGGCCTACGGTCTGGCCAGATGCTAAAATCACTGGTCTGAGGCCTACAGTCTGGCCTGATGCTAAAATCACCGGTCTTAGGCCTGCGGTCTGGCCAGATGCTAAAATCACTGGTCTTAGGCCTGTGGTCTGGCCCGATGCTAAAATCAGTGGTCTGAGGCCTGCAGTCTGGCCAGATGCTAAAAACACTGGTCTTAGGCCTGCGGTCTGGCCAGATGCTTAAATCACTGGTCTGAGGCCTGCAGTCTGGCCTGATGCTAAAATCACTGGACACACTCTTACAGCGACTGAAACGGAAGACAACTTCAGACTGACCTGATTCTTTAACGGCATCCGGGATAACTTCTTGCACTTCCTGAGCAATGACACCCGTCTCAACTTGATCACACTCTGGCAGGCCGGCGTACTTCACAAACTCAGGGGTGTAGTTGTAGTTGACCATGCGTAGTTTCTCAATGTTCTTGCGCATTTCTTTTGGATCGAGCTGTGATAACAATAACATCCAAACCAAGATTGAACAGTCAAGAAACACAAAAATTGCAGTAAAACATTACACAAGTGTCTCTTAGGACTTCTGAAAAGGGACACTGAGAATTTGTTATTGTCTATTTATTTACATATATATGTGGTTTTGGGTTTTTTTTTTTTTTGTTGTTGTTGTTTTTTTTTTTGTTTTTTTTTGGGGGGTGCTTTTTAACCTTTTTGAATGTACATATACTTCCATGTTTTCTACTAATGTTTTTGTTTTGTGTGATCCAGGGTGGGAGTGGCCTGTTCGGGGTTCCCCTTTTTGCACCACGTTGTATTTTGATGTTTGTGCAATAAAGGTAATAAAATAAAATAAAATAAGTAAACCACAAGGGAAACTGACTCAGTAAGTATTTAAACAACTTGGGGTTGAACAAAGAAAAATTGACTAGAGCGGGATTTGAACCAACATTCTCCGGCGTAAAGTGCCGGCACTCTACCAACTGAGCTTTCTAGCCCTATTTCACTTCATTTCATTTCTTCTGGTCGTGAAGCCAAGGACTCTCACAAAAGCAAACTTAATCACTGTACTAGCCAAGAACCCAATGGAGAGAAGACAAGGAAGGAAGTTCCAGTTTTAGATGTGGGCGGAAAACCCCAGACAATTATTTCAGGGAAAACCCACGCAGTCAGGAAGGTACTGAACACCCAATTCAAATAGTGTCACCGCAGATCCAGTTTAAGATGTGGGACGAAAACCACAGACAATTATTTCAGGGAAAACCCACGCAGTCAGGAAGGTACTGAACACCCAATTCAAATAGTGTCACCGCAGATCCAGTTTAAGATGTGGGACGAAAACCACAGACAATTATTTCAGGGAAAACTCATGCAGTCAGGAAGGTACTGAACACCCAATTCAAATAGTGCCCCCGGCGGGATTCAACCAATCCTAGAGGTGGAAGGCGAGGAAAGAAACCACTACCCCAACCCGACCGCCAACCCAACCTCAACCTGCACTAAGGGTGTACATCTACGCTTACTTTCCTAAGCACTGAAACAGAACTTCTGTTAACTGATTCTAGCAATTCCAATCCAAATTGAGAACCAAAACAACGGCGGGTACCTGAGCTCATTGCTGCCAGACTTCTACTTTGAGTGTATTTTTTTGAGCTGACCTGTAAAGGATTTCCTTTGAAGTAAACTTTTCACCCAAAAACATTTAAATCTGAGAAACAATTCATGCATGAATCGTTTCTCAAATTTCTGATGGTTGACTGAAAATTAAAATTTCTGTTACTGCCAGAGATGCGGTTGGTATCCACTGTCAACTCGCTAAACGTGGATGGATTCGACATTCTTGTGAAAACCGTAACAGTTTTTGCCGTTTTTGCAACAAGTAGACACTGTATTCAGCTGAAACTTTCACATGTGACTTTTATTGTACCTTTCTTGATGAATTTGCCTACAAATCAGCATTACGCCGACGAAAACCAAACGATGACCCTACTTTTAAATAAAGGTCTTACCTCCTCAACATTCTCCTTGGCTCTTATATCTGATGGCCTCGTTATACGCCCAGTGAGTCGTATATTACCCCTGACGTCCAGCGCCTCTTCAGGCTGTTCCGTTCTAATTCCAATGCGACCCTACAACAAAACAATTTCATTTTATTTCATTGATTAATTCTGATTTTGTAGCCAGGGACTCTCAGAGAAGTGAACTTATACCCGGTTCAGTCAGGTCCTCCAGAGTCGAGCCGAACCAAATTGATTAGGAGCGATTTTAGGTCGACCCAAATATATTTTTTGTTTCAGACAGGCAAAGTTAACATTTAACCCATGACAAGATCAACGTCTGAAACCAACACATCCAGAGTAATTTTGAACGGCTGCAACAGTCGATCTTTCAACTTCCAGCGCGTCCAGTTGCTCCTAACTTTTCCTATACATAATTCAATCATTTGGTTTGGCGCGACTCGAGAGCGCCTGTCTGAACCGAGGTGTTAATCGCTAGACTAGCCAACAACCCCATGGAGAGAAGACAAAGAAGGAAGTTTCAGTCTTAGATATGGGAGGAAAACCCCAAAGATTTATTCCAGGGAAAACCAACACAATCAGGTAGGGACTAAAAACCCAATCCATGTAGTGCCCCCAACAGGATTCCTAGAGGTGAAAGGCAAGGAAAGATACATGTACATGTACATGTAACACTACACCAACCCAACCACCCAATTGAAAGTGCTATAAAGTGAAGAGGGTCCATCTACTGTAGCCTATGACAGAAAACCAGGGCAAGCCCCTGTTCCTATCAACAGGTGTCCTAGCTTCTACAATACACGACACACCACCATCCAAAGGAATGTTTTTAAACTTAACCAATCTCAAAAGCCGTTGACTTACATTGTGATAAATAGAGTCTTGAGTCTGCCCCTTCTGCCAAACGACGTCGACATCACTCTCGAACTGACCTGGGTTGGATGCCTGGATTAATAAGGATAGAAAAGGATAAATCATTTATACCAGACGGGGAAAGAGTTCTTACAAACATGGTCTAATTTCATAAAAAATTCTGTTTACTGGTTATAATTAGGTGCTTTCAAACACTGTATCAATGCGCCTTACTCTATCACTACCTCTGTTCACTTAGGCCTTAGCGCTTAAGTGAGGGCTGGTAACAGTAAGCCATGGTTATTTATTTCACTGTTTTCTCCAAAGGGCAATGCCCTGGGTAGTCAAGGTCCTTGATATCCTAAACTGGACCATTCCATTAAATCTAAGAGGGGTGCAGGTCCCAGAGATGTGCATTTTTTTCTTTTCAAGGGCTGAAAAATACAGGGATGTGATAGGCTGTTGAAAAAACCCCTGAACTGTGAGCGCAAAGCACGAAAGCATGCGAGGGCGTAAACTTGCGAGCTTGAAGCCTACTTACATAGATTTATCTTTTGTTTTAAAAGCCCTAATTTGCACTTTGGGGCATTCTATTTGGTTTTATCTTCATGTTTTTATGGTCTTAATAAAATCATTTTTTTTAAATAAACAAATCTGTTCTTTGTAGCAAGCTTTCAGGGCCCAATTTCATAAAGCTGTTAACCAGAAAATTCTGCTTAGCAAATTTCTTTACTTAGCAAGAAATGAGCGGGGTACCAGTGGCAACAATTTAACTTTATGGAATGTTGGCTAGTAAACTGTTTCTGCTGATCAAGATTTGTCTGTGCTCAGCAAGTTTTTGTGCTAACAGGCTTTATGAAATTGGGCCCTGGTGTCTTGCTGACAGCCTGTGCTAGGCTCCGAGGTTTCAAACAGCCCTCCCCGCCAATAAAACTTTTCGGCTTTCTGCATTTGTGTAGTTTCTGGGGTTACTCCCTCACTTACAGGGCATTCCTGATACCATCCCAACTCCTTTGGAGTATGCAGCACCGGCATTGTAGCAATGATATTTCCAAAGGAAAGCGATTACCCACTCCAGAAGCTCAAAAAATTTGCAAAAAAGATTACCTCACATAAGCATGGAAAATCTTTTTGTGATAACCGAGGGTAGGCGGATATGCAGCTTTGTTAAATTGGACCCAGAGCTTGAGTTGGGTGCACTTATCTGCAGCATCACTTACCCTGACGATGATTCGCTGCGAGACGTTTGCAGCCAGGACGTAGCTCTGGTCGCCGCTGTGGGCGTGGACCCCCACCACCAGCATGAAGAAGCGTTGGTCTGGGTTGGGCTTCCCTTTCTTGCGCATGTTGTTAGACGTGGTTTCACTGTAGTGAAGTCTGCCGATGGTGTACTTGTTGTCCTCACCAGGATGGATGTCAATACTGGTTGGACGTTTAAAAAAAAAAAATACAAAATTAGTAAAAGGACAAATTTAGGATTGGTAATTAAAACAATTATGACAGAAACAAAATAATGGATTAATTTCAATCAGGTTTGCTTTGAGCACTCAACAGTGCCAAAAACTTTCAAGAAGTCTTTCCATCTGAAATGCTGTTCAAGAAAAAAAAAAAATATAGAATTTGAAGTCATGAAAAATCAGTCTTCATTATTTTGATTTCAACAATTGAAATAAGCATATTTGGGCTATTGTAGAAATATCGACTGATTAGAGTGCTATGGTCAAAACTCAGACTCCTGAGGTGATCCTTGGCGTGTTGTATTTTTCCCAAGGCAAAATGAGAGAGTCGTGGTTTTAATCATAGAACAAGTAAAATCAGTCAATATTAGTTTTATAAGACCCAATACGATACGCTAACATAGACATCTTGTACATGTAACAAGACGCTGCCGTTTCTATGGGTATAGTACACTGGTTGCTATGGGTAGAGTACACTGATTGCTATGGGTGTATTTCATGGGTTTCTATGGGTGTAGTACATCGGTTGCTATGGGTATAGTACATTGGGGATTCTGGTACACACTGCTTGTAGGCTGTGTACCTAACCTTCCAGTCTGAACATTTAATATCATCCACTGTAGTTTTGAATGATTGATGCACTATGGCAGCCTACAATATGATATCAAGTGGTGAATGCATCTACACAGTACAGAGTTAAATGGTTTAAAGTTGGCATAAGGAGTGAGCTGGAGTGAGCTTTCTATTATTTATCATGTGATAAACCACAAGGCAAACTGACTGTGTAAATTTTAATTCTGTTTTTTGGGATCAGAAAAATTGACAAAACTGAGATTTGAACCTATGAACTCTGGATTAACGGAACAGCATTCTACCAACTGAATTATCTACCCCTTATGTTGGCGGTTTTCCTACTGTGTCAATATCTTTGTTTGGGGTGCCAGTTAGAGACCTGTAACTGCCGTGTAGCCAGGGATCACAACCAAGTTTACGATGCAATCTGGGAAGCGGCAGCCACGGGATCACCTTAAGGGGATGTGACTTTTTATTTCACCATCAAGTAATAAACCAGACGGGAAACTGACTGGGAAAATTTAAAGACAAAATTTGGGTTGAACAAAGAAAAATTGACCAGAGTGGGACTTGAACCTGCGACCTCCAGATTAACGTTGCGGCCCTCTACCAACTTGTGGTTTACTACTAGTAAATTTTTCTTTATTCAACCGAAAATCTATATTTTATTTAAAGCCTACTTGAATGGTTGGAAGGGCCTCTTGCTTCTGTTCGCCTGGGATTGTTCCACTCTGATGTAGGAATTGTGGGCCTCCACCTTGATACCATGTAGGTGTATCCTAACACTGTCGATGGTCTTCAGACCATTCTCCATCTTGATGTACTTTGGCTGACCGTTCACGCTGACATGAGACGTGATCTATCAAACAGAAAAAACAATAACACTACTAATATAGCATGACCAAAGATCATAGAGATGGGGAACTCCGGCTGAAATGTGAAATGTGCACTAGACGTCATTTTAACACGTTGACTGCTGCCTACGAGTATATTCGTAGTAACAGGTGTAACGGAATCTGCCACTACGAGTACACTCGTAGAGAATGAAAGGTTTTTGTATTGTTAATTGAATACACTGGCATCACTGAGAACGCAACAAATACGCTTCTGGCAGTGGTGAGGACATACATCCTTAGAATTTGTATTACAGCATGTAGACACCCAAAAAGTACCTATTTGGTATACGCGCATGCGCACCACACTTGGCAAATGGGAACGCCCTACGAATCTATGACCGGCAGTCAACGTGTTAACAAGCAACTATTTTGATGCGACTATAGATCTGAGCACAATGTCATGGCTCTGCTTATTGTAAGCAAAGAATCGGTGCTTACGGAAGCAGGGAATTCCACGCTTACATCATGTGTATTTCACAGGTTAGCAGGACATTTTTGCTTGTGCTGTTCCTCCTTAGCTCTTACGTTTGTGCTCAGCCGATGTGCTAAGCAATTTTAGAGGATTAGTCTCTAAGCTACGTCCTATTTTGGAAAGTGAAATGAGGATCTTGTACAGACCTGAAAGTGGTTTTTCTTTTGGCAGACATACGCGTCGTCAATAGTGGAGAAGTTGAAGCCTTTATCAGCGTCGACACGGTACGTCAGAGTTCTATCCACACAAAATAAAAAAGGGCATCAACCTTTGAACATAGTACTATAGTCCGGTGGCTTAGGGCAAATTTTTGGCAAAATCATGACACGCTGGATTAAAGCACCAAATTTTGTACAGTTATTCTACAGGTCCCATAGAATCATTCTAGAGGGGGGTGCCCGGTTTAGGTGACCTAGGTCAAGGTCAGGCTGAGGTCAAATTCATGTGGTATTATAATACTGCCTATCAATTTTTCACCAATAGAGGGCCGCTTCCGCATATCATTAAAACTTACAACAAATGACCATGCAGCTTCTATTTCAGACACTCAGGCAGAGCTACTGTATGTGGAAAAAGTTGATCCCATTAGTTTACTGACCTGGAGATGACAGACCGGGCACCCCCCTCTAATATGCTTCTATGGGACCCCTAAAACAAGTGTGCAAAGTTTGGTGCTTTAATCCAGCGTGTCACAATTTTTTCGTTAAGCCACCGGACTACTACTATTATTACTAATAAATGTTATTTATAGTTTCGGGGCCAATTTTGTAGAGCTGTTGAAGAACAAAACGAAGCTAAGCACAACAAAAGTTTGCCTACGAAAATAAGGTTGCCTCAAAATACATTGCCACATGTACTGTCTGTGACTGCTATCCAGCTCATTTTTGCTTAGCAGAATGTTGTTCAGCAATATTTTCTGCTTAGGCAGCTCTACATAATTGGGCACAGAAATGAAACCAAGGATGCATCAAAAGTGAATCTGAACAAGCAAAACGTTGGTACATTGCAAAAGTGCCAGCTTGTTGCCATGAGACCAAACTCTAAGGCCCATGTCACACGAGGCAGTTTACAGGCAACCAGTTCCAGGCAATCTCTAAAAAGAAAAAGAATTCATATTTGAATATTCACTTAGTTTTCTTAGGGATCGTAAGACATTGTTAGAAAAATTACTCATGTGCTAGGAAAGTGGTCCTGTAGCATGCACTGCGGTTGGTTGCCTCCAAGTTGCCTGGAAAAATTGCCTCGTGTGACATGACCCTAAGAGGCACACATTCCAAGGCATTTCCTGGCAGGCAAGATACTACACTGGTCATAGGCAAAAATTTGACTGCAAATAACAGCAGAGCAAGTTTTGAGATGTGCCCCATTTCCTCATATCAAGAGTTGATAAAAAACTTCCAAAACAATTTCTGTCCAAAGCAAGCTTCTATGTTTTCTCCCATTGGGCGGTTTACAAATCCTGCCAGCAGAAAGTCCAGGCTCTGTGGCTCTTTCGTAAACATGTATGTCACAGGTCACATGGTCTACGCATTGAGGAAATCTCACTGAAACCATGGAAAATGCACATATATGTACGCACATAACCTAATAATAATGAGCATTTAAATAGTGCAGGTTTCCACTAATTTTGATTCTCACTGAGCTCCAACATTATTACCCCTGGTCACTGGGCCATTTATTTCATTCCTTAAACCATCTCAGCTCCCTGGGGAGCATACAGCCTGTGCTGCCAAATATGTAGCACACCAAGCTAAATCATTCCCATAAGAACCATCTCTTCCCTCACAGGTACCCATTTACTCCTGGGTGAAGAGAAGCAGCTACACAAAAGTGTCTTGCTCAAGGACACATGTGATTAGAACCAATACCCCAAAGACTTGGCGACCAGGACTTGAGTTCAGTGCACTAGATCACTAGGCCAAGACACGCCACGATGGTCTACTGTAAATCCCCTGAATTTCCACCCTTAAAAACAAGTACTCACAGTTGCTGGCCATCTGCATCCAGTAGTGTTTGCCATCTGTTGGGCTCATATGGTTGCCATTTGATGAACTGATAGGCTGTTTCTGAATAAGGCATGCCATCTCCACTTGCCTCATGATCCATGAACACTGCAAGTATAACATGACAACAAAGAAAGCTTGTCAGAGCCCAATTTCATAGAGCTGCTTAAGCGACAAACGGTGCTTAACAATTTCCTGCTGAGCAAAAATTAGCAGGATACCAGTCACATATGATACATATGAAATGGTGTTTTGGCTGGTAACCATATTCTGGTAAGCATGATTTTGCTGCGCTTGGCTACTTTTTGTGCTTAAGTAGCTTTATGAAATTGAGCCCAGAGCTCCATTTCACAAAGCACTAAGATTCATCTAAGAGCAAGGTCGATCAAGGACTAGTGGTTGGTTCGTGACATACGTAGCGCATGCGCACTGACGTTCAAGTGCGAATGATTCAAGTCAAACTAATGTCATATCAATGTGACCATAAATAAATGGCGGTGGTCAGTTTATTTACGTTTCGGACAAGTTCATACATGAAAGCAACTCGGACGATATTTACCCAGTATATCAGCATTCCTCAAAAGTGATAACGTGTGCCTCAGGTGAATGTTGACGAACAGTAAATACTTATGGCAAGTTTGGGTAATGTTGTTGCAAAAGTTGGTAGAATCATCGTCTGCCTAATTGTTGTAATATTAACTGGGATCAACTTGATCTTTTTTCCGGTCCTTTCTGCACTGTGCTATTGGTAAGCAGGAATACGACCCACCTAGATAGGCTGGTCACGAACCATCAACTAGACTAGTGCAACTATTGCCAACTAGTGAGTGTTTGATCAGAGTTAATCAAACTATGGGTTAACTATAGTCGTTCATTGAACTTGCTCCATGTAAACTGTGGACAATTGTCGTTAAGTCTGCTGCCACCTAGTGTCGTATTGTGGCTTGAATGTTTTGGTACAATTTGTGTAAGAAAGTGTGTGCTCATTTCACAAAAATTTAGAAAGTTTCTCCTACTATGTTTTTTGCATAAAGTTTTTACTGAAAAAAAAAATGTTTTCCTCAAATCTATTTCTCGCAAATTTTTTGTAAAAACAAATCTTGTATAAGTGGGCAATACACAGACAGTTCGCAGTCCACAATCTGATGCCATTAATTCAGTGATTTTAACCCAGATCATCACCCCAAACCCATTTAAGAAAAGTTTTACCAAGTCAGACTTCATCCCCAAAAACTGATTTCCACCTTAAAGTAAATGGTGTTGCGTACTAAGCTTTGGATATTTGAACTATCCTTATGAATATTCATACTGCATTCTCATGAATAATCATGTTGGTGTGGTTGGAAACTTACCATTGTCACAGCCCATGTCAGGTACACAAGGCACTGTTCCTGTACGAAAAAACAAAACAAAAAACACAACATTTTAATGTGTAAGTTCCACTTTAATTATGTGCACGATTATGCAAATTCTTTAAAGACTTCAATCTTGAATGTTAAAGGGGGGATGAACACTTGAGCTTTTGTCACGGTGAACACAAATGAAAAAGACAAATGAATTTAATCATAACAATAATACTATGCAGTTGTTATAAACATGTTGCAGGTTCGCACTGGTCAGTTAACTGGTGCGCTGCTTGGCTGAGAAAGATTTTTTAAATAATTTTTGTGAGATATCGTCCAACTCACAAGGCCGGAAGGCCAGTTCAAGGTGAGGGCTACATTAAACTGATTTGGGCTGTCGACCCAGATCAACTGTCACCAGGGGCACGTTGCCACCTACTCCTGGGGCTGAAACAGGCTTACCCCCTTCACAGTCCGTAAGGATGTAGGCAAGGGTATCATCCACTAGGAGCCTGGCTGGTAGAGCAGAATACACCACCTTGCCAACTTTTTACAAAGCAATTATGGTTAAGTGCCTTGCTCAAGGGATTTTACCGGGACATTACCGGTTTTCGAAACCACTCTCTGCTTCCGACAACACCAGAGCTTGGGTTCGATGACCTAAACCGCTCGGCCACGACACAGATGCCTGTGTGATGCACCTTACCCATAGTGGTGCAGTTGACCAATAACTGCTTTGGTGGGTGGGGCCTACTAGACAGATCTACCGACATCCGTCAACAAGTACAGCTCTATCCTATTGCCATGTGCATATCTGCTGTACACCCAAAGTTTTCACTGTTGTGCGTATTTTTATCAAAGACACCCATTTCATTATTCAAACACACTTCTTATTCATGTCAGAAACTTGTGATTCTAAGGAGACCTGAAGTCTTTGAATAATGTATGTAAAAGCCAAGTCCAATTATTTAAATTTTCTTGCATAAATTATCAAAGAAAAAACTAGCTCAGTGTAACTCCAATGGGCTTCTAGTAATCAGTGGAGGTTTGTGTGAAGTGGGCGTGGCTTAGAGTGGAATTATGTAAATATCAACTCACCTGGTTCTTGTTTAATCTCAATCTGAAGAGAGGACTGAGATGTGTTTCTCCTGATGCTACTCTGAGGTGACAGTGAATGTTTCCTTTTCTTGTTCTGATGCACAAGAATGCTGCAAAATTAACATAATTTATTCACGGCATGAGTACATTGAGCTGAAAAATTTACATACTAGACTATTCATGAATGAACAGAGTAGGCTTCAAAAACACCATTGAGTATGGTTTGATGTGAAATTTACATAATTTGTTCAACGGTGAGGATGTTAGTTGCTGAAAATCAACTTACTATGTATTATTCATAATGAGTATAGTAGGCTTTCAAGTTGATATCTAGTATCATTTTAGTATGGTTGCTATGAAATTAACATAATTTATTTAAGGGTAGGGATTAAGCTGAAAATTAACATCTCTGTATTACACAACAGGCATATGCTTTCAAAATTTATATCTATCATTATGTACGGTTGGCTCTGAAATTAACATATTTTATTCAAGGAGTAAGCTTAAGTTTACATGATTGAATGTGTACAGTGTGCGTCCAAAATGACCACTTGATATCTATCAGGCTGTGAAATTAGCATTCAAACTTATTTTTCAAACTTTTGTGCAAATTCCAATAAGTTCAAATGCGCATCCCATAAACTATACTCCAAATATTCTCAGACAGGGTGCATAGTGCCGCCGATCCTGAAGCCAGAACCCCCTACTCTTTAATGACATGTGTCCTGGATGTTTTATTTACACAATGCACAGCTACAGTTGTACACCCTATCTGGAAGACAGGGGCTTGATGTAAAGGGGCCCTATCATGTCCCACACAAGCCACCAACCATGACAATACATGGAAAAGGTCTCCCATCCAATGACTGACCACAGTCAATGGTGCTTAGCTTATATACAATGAGCTCTTCCAACTACTTGAACACAAACAGTTAGGTTAGCACCATGTCTGATTTGGCGCAATTGAACAATGTGACGCTACTCGGAATAGCAAGAAAATCAAGATGCAGTCAAACCTTTCTCGCCTCTGAAGCTCCGATTGTGGGAGATTCTGAAACTGGAGAGTTGGAGAACTGGAGAGTTGCTGGAGAGGTAAGCCACCCATTGTTGGGATGCCAGCTGACCCACTAGCAAGACCCTCTGGTGATGCACCAGGCACCTGGTCAAGCGGTAACCCTCCTGGAAGGCTCTCGGTGAGCAGCACCATTTGCAGTTCATCCTGCTGTCCTGACAGACTGGGTATATTCTCCAGGTCCCCTAAACATGGCTGCTCGTAGCTGCTGAAGGGGAGTATCTCCTGCAACTCAGGGTCAAAGGTTACCATGCCCTGCTGGGGTTCGAGGCTAGGGTTAAACAGCTGGGGTTCAAGGCTAGGGTTAAACAGCTGGGGCTCAAGGCCGGTGGTCAGCCGCTGGGTCGAGGAGTCGTTGAGGTATGGGCTGACCACCCTGCCCGAACTCAGAGCGGGGACCGATTTGTTCCTATCAGGGGAGTAAGGTTCCGAGTCAGGGGGTGATTCTGGAAGAAGCCTGAAATGATAAATGCAAAAAGGAACATTGACTCATTCAGATCCTTTTTTGGTTACTGTTACCCAAGTTTCCAAGTTTCCTTAATGGTTAAATGAAGCCGACAGTTAAAAAAAAATTGACCTTCCTTTTCTTTAAAATCTTAGCCCCGGACAGAGTCCAGGGGGACACATCACTTTTGTTGGTGGAATGTTTCTTGTCTTAATCCCCTATGAATGAAATAGCTTATTTTCAATCCCCTACAGTTTGTTATACATTTTGCTTTGCAGCCATCCAGCTACGGTTTGTGGTTTTGTAACTGTAAAAACTGGGTTACCGTGTTCTATTTTTAATCCTTGAAAGTATTGTTGACAGTTGTTGTCAGCTCCGTTTACAGGACGGCTCATAGTTCCAATTGCAATTGGTACAAGCAGTTAAACAGTCGTCATAAATACCATTAAACAATTGAAGAAAAAATCTAACTCACATTAAAACACTAATGGTTTTTGACAATTTTTTTAAAACCATAGGAAAAATGATAATGTAATGGATCCACAGTGGTCCCTTTATTATGTTTTTTTGTCATCTGTTAATTTTGAGCCATGCATCATTTGGAAAACCAGATTTGTTTTCTCCCTACAGAATTCAAAGTCCCCGTGGACATGCCCTAAAGAATAGTACAGTGTTATCATTACCCAATCTGGCTAACTGGTGAAAGGACACCAGCCACCTTGGCAGGCACTGCCCGGTTGCCGATTATTGAATCGGTCATCATTGGTGCGTTTCTCAGCGGCTGGGTGGCAGCGGGAGGGGCCAGATCTTGAATTTCTGGTACGCCATCTTGGGGCAACGTCTCCTGAAGATCATTACTAATAAACAGAAAGGGAAAAAAAGGAACTGTGTTTAGAACGCTCACTCCCAAGTGTCTTGTCCTGGCATACGTTCTTCTGGACTAGCCTATGGTGGCTGGTTTATTATGACCAGAAAAACTTTGGAGCGCCCTCGGCTGACGTAAATATCCATTGTGCACAGGCACGCACCATGCACCTACCGTGTTAGGCTCCATTTCACCCATAAACAGGGGGGCACCAGGTATTGGAATACATGCCTTGTAATATCCCTTTTCATGGGGTTATTGTGCAACCCCTGATTGCAGACATTTGTCCTGTTGTACAAAATTGGCATTCAGTTAATTTCTCAAATGTAACAAGAACATGCACAAAATGTTTTGGGATTTTTCCTGCTCGCAAAACCTACATGTATGTTTACCAACGCGTATCTATAATTTGGCCTTCGCCTAAAACATAACTCTATTATCACGAAACAAAATCTGACTTGCATCCAACGCAAACGGATACGGTAACAAATGTGTGTCTGTGTCGGTAACTGTAAGCTTGCGAAACCCTCTATTGAAATCTCTATTATGGATGGGTACATTTAGTACATGTACTGCCGATGGTGTGATTGGTTTTTGTGTGGATTTTTCCAGGAAACAAGAGAAAAAATGTGGAACATATATCAAAACTGTAGGAAGTTGTGAACGACGGACCATCGTGGTTTCAGGCTCAGATTTTTCCATACTATAATGCAGTACATTAAAAACTTTAATGGAACTTAACAAGAGGAAGGAGAGGTCAGATAAGGTCTGCCCTCTTCACAAAGCATACATTACTGTATAAACATCTAATGTATTTTACAATCATGAGTTTTCAAATTAGATAAGAAATAATTACTATTATGGTATTATTATTAATTAATTTAGTTTAATAAATTCATAACCTGATAGATATATAAATTCAATAAGGTAATATTACCATCTTTTACTAAATGATATTAGTCATTTTGTCACATGGCAACTCAAATAATAATTATCTAAAGCTCCTAGTAATCATTAACTACATCGAGAAGAATTTTTTTTTTAAAACTTCTTACATACTCTAATTGATGTCAGTAGTGCTAGGACACGCATTCAATAAGCATAGAATACTGTGCAATCTCGAAACATAAAAGTGGGGAAGCTACATACTAAATCACAAGGTTACAATAGAGTTATCCTACTATTTTCCCCTCAGTCAGTTGTACCATGAAGTTCCACATATTAGCCGGATGTAAATTTGTGTGTGTGATATTACAGTATGCATTCTCAAGTGAAGTTGGCTATCGGACAGGTTCCTAATTGTTTATCACATGCCAGGGCTCGAATTTGGTGTAAAATTCCTCAAAACTGCAGGGCTTGTACAGTTGTAGCTCACCATTTTTACTGGACCAGAATATATTTAACAAGACCAGAACCTTCATAACAATGAGCTTTGTACCGAGTTTAACATGTACTTTTTATTTTTGTATTTGCACAAGCACTAAGAGAAGATTATCTCATTGTGTTATGGGTTAGTTAGGCGTATATTTTGATACTCAACGGATTACCAGACTCAAAGTCAACACTTGAACGTCATTTCTTTCTGTTAAAGATACTAAACAGTTACTTGTAAGTAATTTGGTTCGGCCGCTATCTTGACTTTCAAAATGGCCACCATATTTAATACACTTGTACATGTACGTATATTTCAGAATGTGAGTAACATAGAAGTGCCTAGAAATGGTGGCAATGCCTGTGTTTATGAGATAGACACATGATAGAGGATTCCAAAATTACTGCAGGCATACAATTTATTTATTAAGTTTCTTATTCAGTTTTATGGTGGAAATTGCTACATGTATATTTGTGTGAGGAGCCCTGCTTTCACTTTCCAAACAATGTTTTAACGGCTTTTACAAACAATCTTTTTAATGCTGTCATTCTATATATTTGCTTCTCTTGTATGATTTTTTTGTCTACAACATAACTGCAAAATGAAACAAATGCCTTTCCATACTTCTGCTCCTTGATGGGTTCAACACTCTTCCTCGATTGGTAGACAGTGAAGTTCCTGAAACAACTGCGATGATACCTCACCTCTATTGCTACGCAGTCTCGGTCCTGGATCTGAAGAAGAATGTTGTAGTCATGTCTGTCTTTAGCAGCTGTTGCTAGTTTTCCACCATCCGGCTGTTCACAGAGCATTAATGGTTCCTTCTTTTTCTTCCCCTCAGAGTCCCTATGAGTTTTATTTTTTCGACAGATGATGCAAATCTTTGGTAGAATGTGGGCAGAGAGAGAAGGCTGCTTTGAAACACCAGCAACACTGAATTTTGAACGCAAGCATCTTTCTGCTGAGGCTGAGGACAGACCTGGAGCTTGACCACCTGCACTTGACGTAGAACTAGAAAGCTCCAATTCTGTACAAATAAAAACAAATTGAGAGACACTGGTGATTTTCAAAATTAAAATCATGTTTAAACAACTATGCATGCAGCTATAAAAATTCATACCATCATAACAGTAGCTATCTAATTTATAGTTTAAAAAAACATCAGCTGTAATCAAAACTGTACTTGTATAGGCCCCTACTTAAAAAACCAGGCTGTATTGGACAGTTATGAACATGAAGAATTTTTTTTTTTGTACGAACTAAGTCATTATATTAATAACGCACAATTTGTATGTATGTGAACATCCCTTTTAAATTTAAGCCAAAATAACATGTCTAGGTGTTCAAAGTATAGGGTGCTACAAAACAATCAAAGGTAAAAATTGCCCCCAAAATTAAGCATGGCTTCGCCGTGTGACAGCTTTGTAGACAAAAGCTGTCAGAAAACTAAGAATAAGATATTATTCACGTGAACATAAACATATTTTTTCTTCAAGTCGACACCATTAAATACCTTTACCGCTTTGAATTTGTATGTAGGCTACCGTACATTTTGGGGGTGCAAAATTGTCAAAACAAATTGAAGGTAAAAAATTGCCTTTTTTTTTTTTTTTTAAACATGGCTCCGCCGTGTGACAGCTTTTTAGACAAAAGCTGTCAGGAAACTAAGACATTATTCACATGAGCATACCATTATTTTTTCTTCGAGTTGACATAAAATACCCTTGCCACTTTTGATTTTATATATAGGCTTAAGTACCGTACATTTTTTTCCTTAAAAATTTCAACAAATTGAGCCTGGGTTCGACGTGTGGCAGTTTTTTGTTGACATATATATTATTATTAGCCGTCAGAAAGCTCAATCATTATTCATGTTAACATTATTCAAAAACCATTATATTCATGTATTTTTAAAAAATATAATTGGAGTTTACATCATACAACTTACCACTTTTGATTTCAAGTAAATATAGGCCCCTCTTTTTATTGAACGTATTTTATCTGCGAGACTAAAATAAGTAAATTATACTATTATTACTAGATTTGTGTTGACTCGATTTTGAGTGGAAAAAATTCGGACATTAAAATTAGTTTAGTCCATGTAAATGTAAGTTAAATGTATGGCTTACCTGAAGTCTGACATGATGCAGCATTTATTTGTTGTTTCTCATTGTTTAATTTCCCCCTATCTTGCTTGGATGAATCTGTGAAATAGCGATAGCACGTCGGGTGATATCCACCAAATTCTGGTACCGGTAAACTAGCAGTATCGCCCAGCAGTGCATCAGGTCCAACTTGAACTTCGTCCAAAAAAGCTCTCGCTATATCAGCCTGATACCCAACTAAATCTTTCCAAATAATCACACTGCTTAGAAATGTGTTCCACCGTTTGCTCGTAAAAGGTTTTAAATCTTCGGAAACACTAGAACAATGAGCGAAACACCTATTTCTTGACGAGTCCCGATAAGATTTCCATTCGGCAGACATGATTACGGCAAACCGAGCGTCACCTGACGTGTCATGTGACGCAATACCAAAGCCGGTTAATACAACCTTTCTGATTGGCGGACTAGCGATTATACGTCATTTTGTCGATCTGATGGGCCAATCGGATAAATTGATAATCTTAGCGATTTCTTAGCAACGTAAGTGGATTAAATACGCGATTTGATTGGACGGTTTTAATGAAATAATATTGACCTTTTTCGTCAAAATATAAAATAATGCTCCACTTCCCAGTGTGGGAACACATAAATTAATTTCTTTTAAATATTGTTCTTAATTCTTAAATAAGTTTCAGGTAGTCACAACATGTGGAGTACAAGACAAGCTTTAAAATCGGCTCGCCCTATGGTCTATTATGAAAGTCGGGAAAGAGTTACAAGTCTCTACCCTCACATTAAAATGGTGTCAAATGTCAATGTGTTCAAGTACACTCTTAATAAAGTGCAACTTTTGTCAAAATCCAAAAATGTTTGATGACATCAATTTCAACTACATGTATGCTCTGTACATTTTTGTACAGAGAATTTACAATTCATTCCTGAATTTTGATGATATTCAATCAAAACGGTAATGAATTTCAGCTTTTGACTGACGTAAAATTCTTCTTTGGAATGTACAAACCCTTTGGTTTTACTGTCCGATGACGCCATGTTGCAAATTTCGCTCTTAATGAGTATCAAGTAAAATGATATTTTACACCATTTAAGAGTGCAGTTTGAGACTTTTTTCCCACTTTCATGAGCACTCTACCTATTGGAAAATGAGTGCATCACACAACCCAAATAAAGCACTCATACAGAACTGTCGATATGTTTTCAATCTTGCAACTGCTTTGGTAAGTTATTAGTTCTTTAAAACACATTCAGCACATTGCTAAAACAAGAAAAAGAGACATGCACGCACACTGCATAGAGTGCTCTGTACAAACAAAATCATTGAGATTCGTCACTTTGTGAAAAAGCTATATTGTAGGTCCAAACAGATTCGACTCTGTGTGAAAACACAAAAGTTATTCCACATGTGTTTGGCATCATGCCAGTGCTATGTACATTCCAAGTGATCAATCTTGATTTGTCACTTTATGAAAATGCAAAATGGCAAATCTAGTGATTTGTCGGTCATGCTGAAGTATATTCAAGCATAGCGGATGAGCCCATTTAAACGCTAGCGTATTAGTGGGCTCGCTATGTCATGCCTTGCAAGGTTTAAGCCAGGATTTGGTAAAAGGGTGTCAAAATTTGCTGGAAATTTAAAAACTGGGTGTCCAAACTGTTCACTTACAATACATTTACATGTAAATGACAGATAAACAGGGTGTCCAAATTTAAAAACAGGGTGTCCAAAACCCGCCCAGACACCCTTCTGGCTAAGTTACACTATGATGCCTGGCAAGAACGCTCCTACGAACCAAACTTTCAGGGATACCAGGATCATTTGAAAGCAGTGTCATGACACTCTTTGCAAAGTCTTGATGGGGGGGGGGGAGGGGAGGGAGGGAGGGAGGGAATTTGAGGCCTACAAAATTAGACATTGACTTACAAATCCAGATCGTTCATCAAATCATCGAGCTGGATGTTGCAATCCAGTTCAGGAGATTCACTGGCTGTGAAACGACAAAACAAAAAGATGAAATAAACATAAATTTGTGGATCAAATGATTTAAATACAATGTATTCATATAATTCTACCAATCTTAAACTTTCAGAAGCTTAGGCCTACACGTAACTTATTTTTGGAAGAATAAATTAATTCGGACTTCTTGTTTCCAAAAAATTACCAACATACATGTACATGGAGAGTAGAGAAGACGAGGCTCTATTGCTTTTTCTTACTTCACTTTTCTCATCCCCCCCCAAAAAAGTTTTTGGAAGGCACATTTTTTAAGCAGGATTGAATCATCTTCAGGGAGATTACCAATAAGAATGTGCCATGCGGACTTCACCTTAGACCCCGTTCACACTAGATCCAGGAAGATGGATCAGACCCGGGTCTGATCCTGCAATGTGGATTAACGGCTAGTGTAAACGCAAAAATGCAGGATCAGACCCGGTTCAAGATCCGGCAATTTTAATCCACCTTTCGAGGAGGGTTGAATCCGGCAATTGGTGGATAAGATCCGGCAAAGTGGATTCCAAATACAAGTGTAAACGCAAAGTTAAAGTGTTGGGTTGGTACAAAATCGTGTTATACAAAAAATACTGCCCTCACACACATCCCCCTACCAGGGTCCAATTTCATAGAGCTGCTTAGCAGCCAATTTTGTGCTTACTGTGCGATTTCCATTTCATAGTGCTGCTAACCGTAAGCACACAAAAAGGCATGCTAACCTTCCGGCGCTGACTGTATGAAAATGAATGACGTAACAATGCAAATCCATGGTGAACGCGCAAGATGGCTGCCTAATTTTCTTGCTAACCTGTGAAATACGCTTACGCTTAAGCACATTTTTCTGCTATAGTTAGCGTTAAGCAGCGCTATGAAATTGGGCCCAGAGCTTCACACACCATAGAATCAGATAATACTTCATAACTTGTTTACATTGATTGCAAGGCCGTTATAACCACTTCACCATGGGATAACATGTTTTTTTATGTAAAGTTTTTTGGACAGACTTGAGGCAGGCTTTTTTTAATGCCCAGAACCACTTTGGATGATGTTTTTATCCACCCGCACTTTCCAATGTGCAGCCTGCACAGGCAGGCACCTGTTCCGTTCCAACTTGATAACTGTCAAGGTCACAACTTGA
The DNA here is from genome assembly GCA_023634235.1 of Pisaster brevispinus. NCBI lineage: Eukaryota > Metazoa > Echinodermata > Asteroidea > Forcipulatida > Asteriidae > Pisaster > Pisaster brevispinus. The sequence goes on from JAMKCF010000018.1 coordinate 8,398,033, forward strand.
GTGTTAAAGTTGGGACGTCCCAAATATTGGGACGATTGTCAAGCTGGGACGGAACACACCTACCATGCTTTGTTTCACCCATACAAAGAGCGACAACAGGTTCTGGAAAACATACCTTTCACCTTTGTGCTGTTGTTGTACAAATTTGGCGTACAATAACGGACAGGCCACCATTGTTCGACATTATATTTGACTCAGTGAGAGGTAAGTCTGAGCATTCCGAGATTCCGGAATACCATGGCACATTTTTGGCCGTTCCTCACGGCCGAGGTTCTACGAATCACAGTGAGTGCCTACTCACTTTTCTCACAAGACAACATCAAATCCTGGAGCTAATTATGAGAACCTTTGTTGTCTTTCCTTTGTCAAGTTACAGTTTCATTGTTGCAATGATATTTTCAAAGGAAAAAGATTACCCAAAAAGCTCCATAATAATTAATTATATATCGGGTGGGCACAGAATGTTTTTTTAAAATACCCGACATGAATAGGCAGTGGGCCCTGTGAATTTATATTTTCAGTTGATAACCCAGAAAAGGGGTGGAAATCAGACCACCGTTATAATATTGAGAAAAATAAAATTTAATTTCAGTGGCTTTTCACAAGATAGATACTTGCGCATTATTTTACAATACTATAAAGAACGTCTCAATATTTTTAACATTCTTTTTGTACAATGCCCGAGCTTCCATTAAAATGGCTAGCCAATCAGAAGAGCCGTACGTCCAGTTAGTCCATGCCGACCAATAAGAAGCACTCTACTATCAATATCAGGATAGCACAAAATGGCCGACTCTTCTGCGGCCGAAGTTTATCGAGCGACGAAGAATTTTTTCAGAAGCGTTGTTATATGTGTACTTTCCCGGCCAGAAAATCCACTGTAGTGAAATGTAACAGCAGGACATAGGCTCGTTTCTTAGAGTATGTTCTACAGTGGCAGAATTTGGAGGGCGATCAGGCCGAAATCGCGAAAGGTTTCACCCACAAACATGCTGCAGAATTCGAACGACATGGGTAGAGCATTGTATCGACGATGCCAATTCTGAGCGATGCCCGATTTCACCGCATTTGTTATTTGAGATTGACAGACAAGCAGCATATTTTGCGAGTAAGCCAACGGATGACAAGGAGAAAAGAAATGCTTGCCAGTAGCTCCGCTAGTACAGGTATGTGCAATTTTAGCTATGCCCTGTTTTAGTGTTTGACTTTGAACCAATGTTTTTCAGTTCACAAAAATTTGGATTCAATACACATTTTTAAATTTTTTACATTTTGGAAATCTTTTTTAACATTTGGAAACTATCTGGCATATTGTCAAAGTGAAAAAAAAATGAGGAATGACTAAAAAAATATGTTATTTGCAATTTGCATTAAAAAATTATTAACTTAAAGCCATCTCAATCAAAGTCAAAGACCCTCGGCTCTGTCTTGGATTTAAACCCACCTGAGGTTTTTCTGGTAAGGTTGTACTATAAGATTGTACTAAAGTTAAAGGGTTCGATTGAGACACCAACAGACAGGTTTCTCAAACAAAAAAAGACAAATTAACGGTTGAAAGTCAGACTGATGGCTAAAATTAGACCCACAAATATGGCCGCTGAAGTTTCACAATCACAACCGTGATTTAATTATATTTGAGTTAATTGTGTTTAAAACATGCTTCACTTATAAAGGTCACTTTTATCGATTTGAATTTAAACTGAGCTAAGTAACTAAATCTTTTGCTTGGATTTGACTTGCGATAATTTTTAAAAATGCTTTGCAAGCTTAGGGTCGATTTGACATCCTTCCCTGCAAGTTATTTGTTTTGTTACTTTTTTGTTTGTTTGTGTATTAGAAGACCGGTCAAGAAGAAACGTGTTCTACGTTCTAGTATGGAGTTGAGAGGGAAATCTAGATCTGAGTATGTATTACCAGAAATATGTGTGATATGTCAAAGTGAAAGAGAGCAATATTTTGAAGAGGAAAAAAGAAAGGCTTGCCACATGCTCAACCATTGATGCGAAGCACCTACAGCAAGCAGCAATGGACAGCAACAACACTGCTCTTCTCCTTCAAATTAAGAGCCAGGATTGTGTGGCAATCGAAGTTAGGTATCATATATCATCCAGGATGCTATAAAGAATACACCAGATTTTTAACTAAACAGACACCAACCGAGAAAGTAAACCACCGATATTCAGAGGCCTATCTTACATTCTGTGCTAAGGTGAAATCACTAATCATCGACCAGAAAGAGATTTATAGGCTTACAAGACTTACAAGAATGTTCATTGACCAGATTAAGATCAGCCATGGGATAGATGCTTCAACGTACAAGACTGGCAACCTGAAAACTCGCCTACAAAAAACTTTCCACAGCTCTGTTTTCATTCACCTCGTATGCGATGTCAAGGAGATTTTGTCTTTGTCAATGACATTGCAACAGAAACGTTGTTAGTAGAAAAGAAAGTCAGCCAAGAGGCCATCCATGATGACACCACCAGTGTTGACAACAGTACTACTGATGAGAAAGTCACTGACAATGAAGAACCACTTGCATCAACACTGCCGCCAGACTGCCAAGATAATTCTAACCTGAAAGATGGCTTCATGCCGGCGTTAATGATAAGAAATGCCATTGCAGCTGTACAGTCCAAAATGCCATGGCCCCCAACATCGGAGCACCTGACCACAAAAACAGCCGAAGAAACGACACCTCCTTGCCTATTCAACTTCCTCGCTTGGATTGTTGGGGCTTCTGATGTTCCTGAGACCAACACATTTGTGAAGGTATCAGATGGAATTCACAAGAAGATCCTTTCCTTAGCTCAGGATATTGTTTATCTGCAGGCAAAAGGAAAGAAACAAACGCCTAAACACCTGTCATCGGCTATGGCAGTCCGTCATTTGACTGGCTCAGCTCAGATAATCGGTTTGCTGAACGGGTTTGGTCACTGCGTCTCCCACTCCGTCATCTTGAATCTTGACACAGCTATTGCCAAACAGGAACTCAGCCTTGGGGAAGGGGCTCTATCATCAACAATACTGCCAGGCAAGCACACAACACTAGCCTGGGACAATAATGACTTCGGAGAGGAAACACCAACTGGCCATGGAACAACACACAACACAAATGGTATTGTAATCCAAAAACCATCTTCATACGACAAAGATTCTCCATTGAATGTGCCCAAGGCTAAAGAAAAGCGTACACGAGAAAGATCGATGCAACCACCACTACCAAACCTTGCCACCTACTATGGGGTTAAGAAGTCAGGACCTCCATCATTTGCAGCAACGGGGATATCTTTGGAGCTGTCAGTGTATGCACCGTTGCTAAGAACCACTGATACCCTCATGGACTGGTTACAACCTACTCCTCTCAAGTGTGGAAGTTCCACCTAAATCTGTGATCGGTTATCTGCCTGTCATTGACGCAAGTCCTACCGAGATGAGCACAGTCCTGACAATATTACAAAGAAGAGATTGCAGACAAGCTGGATTTAGAAACACTTGTCATTGTTATGGATCAGGCCATCTACTCCAAAGCCCAGCTAATTAGGTGGAGAAATGCTGTCTTCATGAAGAGACTAGTGATTCACCTTGGTGCATTCCATACTTTAATGTCTTTTATCGGATGTATAGGCAAGCGCTTCAGGGATGGAGGTCTTGAAGACATTCTCATAGAATCCAAGATGGTTGCTACTGGGTCAGTGAATGGTGTAATAAGTGGTTAACACTACAATCGATCAGTTCATGCCCACAAGCTTATGAAGGAAGCAATGCAGGAAATGTGTCTAGATGCATATCTACAACCTATAACAGATGAAGAAGCCAAGAGAACGAGGGATTTTATCACAACCATGGCCGCAGACTTCCAGACACTGGACTATAATAAACATATGGACAGTGATGAGTTTCATCAGCTGACATCCTCCTATCAGCAATTTATAGAAGCCAGAAACAAAAAGGAGACATTTAGATATTGGTCCACATACATCAACATGGTTCAAATACTTCTACTCTTCCTCAGATCCATCAGAGAGGCCAACTGGAATCTACACCTTGCAAGTGTTAGGGCAATGCTGCCATGGATATTTGCGTATGTCCATGTCAACTACGCCCGATATTGGCTTGAAATGGCCAATGTAGAAACGACCCATCCAGCCATTTATACAAGTTTTATGGAATATAATAGAACAATACATCTTGTGACTGACACCTACCCAAAGGTTTCCATTAAAAATGCAGAGAGGGCCAAACGAGCTGCAGCTGCAGATGGAGTAGATCGAGTGACGCGCGTTTATGGCCAACAACTCCCTCTTCACCAGTGGAAAAAGTTCCTGTCAAACGGGGAGAGCAAAGAAGCTCTGCTAGAGTATTTGTTCGAGACATAGAGCAAGGTTAAGACATCAGAGCTGAAAGGAGTCCAGGTGTTCTTGAGCCACGGTGAAAAGTGTCACTCTTTCTCACCAAGTACGGCTGTAGACCAGATAGTTGAAGTGGCTGAAGTTTCATCTCTGCACTCAACACAGGATGAAGCAGACACCAGGCTTTTTCTGCATGCAGCTCATGCAGCACTTAATGTACCAACATGAATGTTGTCATTGTCAGTCCAGACACGGATGTCTTCATCATTGGTCTCGCTCTACAGCCAGGAATCAATGCACATTCGTATCTACATACTGGGAGAGGTACCAACCTTAGAACAATAGACTTAAAAGCCATCCATGAGAGTGTAGGAGCAGATGTTAGCAATGCCTTGATTGGCCTCCATTGCTTTAATAATAATAATAACCCGTTTTTATATAGCGCTTTTCACACCTGAAGGGCGTCTCAAAGCGCTTCTGACATTATTATCCCTGGTCACTGGGCCTTAATTCATTCCTTAAACCATCTCAGCTCCCTGGGGAGTATACAGCCTGTGCAACAAATAATGCGCTACTCGGCTAAATCAATCACAAGAACCATCTCTGCCCTCACAGGTACCCATATTTACCCCTGGGTGGAGAGAAGTAATTATAGTTAAGTGTCTTGCTCAGGGACACAAGTGTCACGACCGGGATTCGAACCCACACTCTGCTGAACAGAAGCACCAGAGCTTGAGTTCGGTGCTCTTATCCGCTAGGCCACGACACCCTCTAGGTTGTGATAGTGTCAGTGCATTTAAAGGAAAAGGCAAGAAAAAAGCATTGACAATGCTGCTCAAAGATAGCCAGCTTTGCAATCCATTCAAAGACCTTGGCGAGCGGTTTGATGCAGATCCTGACATGATGGCATCACTGGAGACTCTTGTCTGCAAATTGTATGGACAAAAGAACGCCACTGAAGTAAATGAAGCCCGCTACAACATGTTCCGCCTTTCAAGGAAACCTGAGATGGTAGTTGGTTGAATAACTGGTTACAAATAATACTTGTTTACTAATGATTACTAATGATGACTTATTCTTTTGAATTTGCAGGTACATTATGGAAGAGAAGCCTTCAATCCACTCCAGAGATCCCACTACCTTCTCACCATGGATGGAAGATGGACAATGGGAACCTTCTCATCAATGACCCTTCCACCAGCACCAGATAGTGTCATGGAGTTAGCCAACTGTTCTGGGAGTTGCAAGAAGAACAAATGCAGCGACACCAACACGTGTATGTTTGCAGAATAACGTTCCATGTACAGATCTCTGTAAGTGCGCCAGAGAGAACTGTAACAATATAACTGGGCATGCTCACGTTGATGATGAAGATGAAGATGAGGAGTTATCTGATCCTGAAGAAGATTAGAACAATTCTTCCAGTGTCCATGATCACAGTAGAGAGACCAGGGCCATTTTTTGATAGCCAAGTATTTTTTTCTTTGAAGCACTTGTATGGTCTTATTTTTCTTGTCCGCAGTACTACCAATTTGCGCAGATTGACTTGAAAAGCTGCCTTTTATAAGTACGTGTGTACAAAGACATGCATCAATAAGCTACATTGCTGCCTCAAGGAAACAGAATATACTTCAGATAAGTTGTGCCATTTTAGTGACTGTGCATCATTGTGTCCTTTGTGTGGAGAGAAAGTTCAACATGGAGTGGTTGGAATCCTTTTTTGCAGCTTTTGAAATGTAGTTTTATTTAAATTACATGTACCTTAGGAAGTACTGCAAAGTTGTTCTAATACAAAGAGATAACATTTACGTCACTTGCTAATAGAAATACAAAATGCATGCATTATTACAGAAAACAAAAAACCACCAGACTACATGTAGGTATTTAGACAAAGATGGGGGGGGGGGTGATATATCCTCTCAACGCAGACAAATCATCTACCAGATGAAAGAGGTGAATCAGGAAATGTATGTTGATAAACGACCAACAATATCAACTTCTTGCATATTGTGAGATTTAAAGGGACATGTTGACTTGGATTGGGCGATTTGGGCTTTCAAAAGCGTTTGTAATGAAACTAACTGAAATGAATACATGGTTGGAAAGATGTAAAGTAGAATATAATGATCCACACAAAAATTTCACTCCACAAAATGACGAACTGTTTTAGCTCACAAAATATAAGGGAAACCACACAATTTTATGACATATTTGTTTGGATATTAATGTACATACTACATGTACTTTTGAAACATCTTTCCAGAGCAACGTACTGTACCTTTAAAGATGACCTAATAACACCTGGGCCCACTTTCATAATGCCTGCTACAGCAATAAGCAGAAAAAGTCTGCTCACCCACTTATATGAACCTGTATATGGGGGTCTTCAAATTTCAAAATATATTGAGTGTTTGGAGCGTTATGGTTAAAACTTTTCATACAATGGCAACCCCCCTGAAGCATTCCATTTCTCCCTTGGCTAGGCCTCCAAAGGTTCAGCTGATGGAGGTGGACATTTAACCAAAGCACCCCAAGCAGTCAATAATTGCATATGATAACACCCCTTACAAAAATTCTACCTTGTGATGTGTTTAGAGTGGGTCGCTCACTTTAATTTAAAGCGTTTATGTATCATATTAATCAATAATCACGAACTGCGCGTTCTAAATAAAATCCCATTTTGATAGTTTAAACAACAATTTTATGGGGTTTTTGTATTTTGTTTTCTTCTTTTTTTGTATGTACTCTTTCATCAAAATCAACAAACATTGCTCTCAGGATGAAATTCCATTGGAATTTGTTATTAGTAACCATAATTTGTTTAATGAGTTTATAACGTACACTTGATGTAAACTGACCCTTTAAGGCTGCGGTACTCGCTTATGTGCAATATTTGCAACTGTGAAAACAAATGTGTTGCCGAGAAGGGTATTGGGTCCCATTACATGTATCCACTTTTCACCCCCACCCCAGATGGTGGTCATTGAACTGAAAAACTAGAGAGATAATAACCTCACGGCCCACTTTCTGGAAGTGGTTAACTTGGCTTCTGACCAGCACCCCCGAACAAAGATATTGACAAAGTAGGCAGACTGCCAACATAGGGCTGGATCTAGCTCAGTTGGTAGAGCATTGGCACATTCATCTGGAGGTCATTGGTTCAAAACTTCAAATCCAACTCTAGTCAATTTTTCTTTGTTCAACCCTAAATTGAATTGTGATTTTTTTAATCGTAAAAATGAGTAGTAGAATGTTGCTGTTTTTAAAATAAATTTCTTCTTTATTTTATTTTCTAAGATTTTTACTAAAGACACTCACCGCTTCATGGCTTACTTAAAGCAACACAAACACATCAGAGCATGCACACCCACCCACACATTGTCCCAATGCAATGCTCCCAATGATTGAATGGGCTGCTGGTCTTTATTATCTGGTCATTTTGCATGCGGGCGCTTTCACAACAACGTAATGCACTATTAGAAATCTTATACATTGCTCTCTCCCTAAAACTGTCAGGAATTAATTTCTTTTTAATTTTAACAGTTTTAAAACCCAACTTAGAACTGCATTAGACAGAAAGATTGAAGTGCTGTGATTTTTGTTATTTTATATATTTTTTTACCAACCAATTTTTAACTGTTTACAGCTGTATCTAATGTGTGTTTTTTATCATTCCATTTGCCAGTACTGTTGTTTAACTGTTCCAGTTTACCGATAGTCCAGTTTTGCTTTGTCTTGCCCTTTGCGCGTTGCATCGCCACATTTGTTTGTTCCTTTCTGTCTTGTTTTTGGTTTGTTTTTTCGCCATTGAGCGGGTGCAGTGGAAAAGCCTCTAGATAAGCTCTTAGCTTTTTAGGCAATCCCTCAGGCCTGCAACTCTGTTTCAGTGGTGTGCCTGTGTGTGTGTAAATTTTTTCCCTCCTCCTGTTTCTTACCCCATTGTTTCCTTGTATTTTGATGTTTTTACTGTATTGCCTGATATATTTTCAACAAAAAAAATAAATAAATAAATACATAGGCCTAGTGCATGAAGCGATAACATACAAAAAGGACTTGATTTAACTAAAAAGACTGCAAGTAAAATGTCACTGGTGTGCATGCAATAGCACTTTACAGCATGGGTCATTGCTGGTTCCAGCACGTTTTACTAAAATTTTTATGGGCAGCAGCATGGTTGACGACGACTTCATTTTTCGGTAAGTTTTGTCATAGCTTGTTAAAAACTACACAACGTGTTCGGTGTAGGTTGTAATTTATAAAATGATATTGATAACACGTTATCACGAATTAGCGAAAGGATTATTTTGGGTCATTCCGTGCCAACTCACCTAAAATCCTGAAAAGTTCGGCAGGCTCCGTCTCAGATTTTGCTAGTATTTTTTTTTAAACGATCCCCTATGGGTGCCATGAACACACACACAATTTTAGAATCCTACTCCTCATAATTTTTGAGATATGACCCCCTAAAAAATGATGCCCCGCCCCTTCAAATTGACTTTTTGTGTTTTTGGCATTTTTAGAGGTCTGTATCTACAAATGGAGACAAGATATATAGCTACAAATTACTTTGAAGGGTATCTGGTATCCCATCAACTAAATTATATTGTCAAAAGTAGCACAGGTCATTTGTATATCACGGTATAGGTCTTTAAAAACGGACATTTTAGCCTGCGTGATTACTTTTCGTCATTTTTGAAACCCCCTAGAGCCCAAGTGAAATGTCCGATTGCTTTTATATTACATTTGGTCATAAACTAGGTGCATATGTGTGACCTGATATAAGGATAGACCAATCACACCTTTGATGGGTACTTGGCAGGGGTCTGAATATGGGTCCACCTGTAAAAATGCCAAAAAATGCCTTTTTCAAGTGGTTATTTGACAACGTGGGACATTACTGACACATTTACAAATTTTTCCCAATAACACTTTGTATCCAGTCTACTTGTGTGAGAAAGAAAAAAAAAAAGGTTTTTCAACTCCTTCACGTTAAAAAAAAATAGTGAATATGCCTAGATTAAGGTATTTGCTGTGTATGCTATTTAGTGACAGCACTTGTTTACAAAAGAGCCACAGAGTCTGGACTTCTGCAGGCATGGTTTGTACACTACGGAAGCATAGTGCTGTCACTTGAATAAAAAAAAATCCCGCTCTTATCGTCTTTGATGAATGTTGGACTTCAGGATTGAGGACCCCTTTTCAAGTCAGCAACTGGTGGTAAATTTGTTAATTGTAGCTATCGCAAAGGGTTCGCGTTTAAGACATTTCCTATTCTGCCACCACACAAATTCGGGAAAATATATTGAAGCGGTGTGGGAATACTTTCAATCACTTTTCAAAAAAATATTCAATTATGAAGTTATGCTTTTTTGACAACATTAAATGTCGACATCCGGTTTGAACCGGATGTTAAGGTCAAACGGGTCACATTTTATGCAGCACGTGTTTAATCTACCAACACCGTTCAGACAACTTATGAATTGTAACAATCCGATGTCTGTCAATGATGACGTCATCAAATTACACGCCGTCCTCTTGTGAAAAATAAAATCGTACATGTTATTTGAAAGGGCAGTGAGTCAAATGTTTTTATGCTAAATGTAGCGACATTTTCCGACTTCCCTTTCATCTTGGCTACAGATCTCGATACGAAGCTTGAACATACTCACAAGTACATATATCAAATATGCAATTCACTGAATCAAACTTATTTTTAACAAAAATTGATTCTTTATTGATTAATAATTCACAATTAGTTTACACAAGCTATGTTATTCATACTGACATTATTAAGCTAATAGTTCTTATAAGTTTTCAACAGGAATTCAATTAAAGTTGGATTCTCATTACATGTACACTTGATGATGATGTCCTTATAATAGGTCGAGCAGAGTGTAAGCTGTCGGTTGTATTTTATAAATGGCTGGCTTGATTTTTTCGACATTGTTTTCCGTACAGAACGGTTTGTTTATTTAAGACCTTTGATAGAATGAACTGTAAAAGACACCTGTTTTGTATAAATATGCAAAAGAAAAGCGCGGCGTGATGATACAAGTCTAAGCCTCTCGTAAATTTGGACTATTACAAAAATTAGTCAAGTACTAATTCTACCTCTGTGGTGCATCATACACTCGGCAAGAAAATAAGGAGAGAAACACAACATGTGTGTAATCTTTCACTGGAAACCATTTTGATACTGGATGTGCTGTATTCTGAAAAAGAAAAACAGTATTAACGACAACTTAACTAATATCAGGTCTCAAACTATTATCTTATTGACACTAATACTATATAAATCATAGCACATTATTTTCAACGCACAACCAAAATACAATAACTTGTGTTTAGAATGTTTCAAAAAAATGTTTGTATTTCAACAGAAAGTCTCACAGTAGGCCCTACATGTATTACACACAGTCATGTTATCTATGTTTAACATAATGCAATAATTTACATGGAAAATGGGCTCAGCCTGCAGTTTTATTTAAATTCCTTTGGAAACGTTTGACCTTGCAAAATAACTTTGTGAAATTTTAAACTTTGAATAAATTAATGTAAATTTACCTCTTGGAAAAGTTACAGATCAAAGAAGCACACGAGTGGATGATTTCGGACTCTCCATTAGCATGGTTTTATTGAGGAAGAATCTTAGAAGACAACTAACAGAAGCATGAAGGCTGAAGATGGCTCATATTGAAAGCTGCATGTCCAGTTTCTGTGTTCCACTCCTTCCCAGGCATCAGACTCTTATCCTGCCATCAGACTCTGTTCAATATGTTTCATGATCACTGTAGGGCCTACTACTAGTTGATAGCAAATCAAGATGAAACTGGTAAAATAAACAAAATTCAAGACATAAAACATTTCAAGATTGGATGGTAATAAGTAGAAGGTGCGCACACTGTTTTAGAAGTGAACAACTTATGAATGAAAACCTTTCATCGAAGGGTTGTGAAATATTTATGCTACAAATACGTAGTTGGCGGAACACTTTGTGTCAAATCTAACCATAACAGAGTCAGCAATCATACAAAAATGCCGAATTCTACCCCCTCCATGATCATACTAAACATTCCTTAGTTTTAATAACCCTCACTACTTGATAATTTAAGGATAATCTTTATTAACATAACTGTGCATTACATACGGAACACACGATCATTCTGACTGAAAAGCGACGATGTTGAAACGAAGCTTACCGTTTTATTCACCATGTCGCACCGAAAAACACTGCCGTGAGTGCCGGTCTGCAACCCCCTTGACCAGCTGATGTCACGTCCGGACGTGTCCGTGCAATCTCGGTGTGTGATCAAAACATTATCAATGTTGGTCCTTTTCTGCTTGCATTTTCTCATATAATAAATGTCATACCAATCACTGAAGCAGGTGAACATCTCAGTGAAACTTCGTCTTCAATTCCATATCACCGTTAAGCCATCAGAAGGGCGAAAAGGGAAACAATTTGACGCCGAATATAGCACAGGTTGAGAAAAATTCATTTCAGTAGCGTTGCGCCATTGATAAGCTTTCGTTAAAAGTTCGATGAACTGTGACATGTCCAAACGTGCACAGAAATCATGCCAGACTTCTAGCCTTTAGTGAAGGCCACGTGGTACTGGAGTAAACACAGCACAGCTTGTGGCAACTGTTGTTACGTTGGCCTGTTTTTTGCTGCTTTATATTTCAGGCAACAAGCCTCTTGACATAAGGCTAGCACTCAGTTGCACTCGAATCAGTCGCGAGTAGTATGTCACATGCCGCGTTAGGTATTGGATCGAGATTTTAATATTTTAAAGGCCAATTTCACTTAAAAATCTATCTCAGGTCTTATGGGGTCACCCTTTGAATGTGATTTGTATAACTCGGCCGGAGCTTTTTTATGGTTCAAGTACCTTACAGGTAGCATCTATGGTTCTCCGATTATGATTTTTTCAAATATTAAACGTTGATTTATTGTTATGACGTCATCGATGACGTTATCACACCGAAACAATTTGGGTGTCATAAACATACTACGATCTATATACATAGTAAGTTTCAAGACAAAACCCTTCTTGGTTTATGAGAAATGAACGTTTGAAATGTGAATTTTGAACTTCCGGTTTCAACCGGAAGCGAAGGTCATATGGTGTCACAATGTGTACGTAGTTTGCATAATTTGACAAGAGCTTTGTTATAGTGCAAGCATCTTACATGTAGTATTTGTGATTCTCCAATTATGATTTTTTTTAACATTAAAAGTTGATTTATTGTTATGACGTCATCAATGACATCATCAAACCGAATTTGACACATTTGTATTTTAACACAAAGATCTCAATACCTAGTAAGTTTTAAGTCTCAAACATTTATAGTTCATGAGATATGACGAGTTTTCTTTTTGTAAGAAAATTCCACTTCCGGTTTTGAGCGGAAGTAAAGGTCACATGGGGTCGTACTTAATGAAAGATTTGTAGAACTGTTCAAGGGCCTTCAGATGATACAATAAGTAAAGGTGTACCATATTTGGTTCATAAGATACAACGTTTCCCCCAAAAAAACCTTAAACCTCCGTTTTCGACCGGAAGTCAAGGTCACATGGGGTCACATTCTGTGTAAGAGTTGTAAACAAAAGGTCGAACTTTCTTTATGAAGCAAAAATCTTGTATTTATCATTTATGGTTCTCTAGATATGACGATTTACAGTTTTTCTCATTATTTTTTATTTTGGATGTTATGACGTCATCGATGACGTCATCGCCCCGAAAAAGCTGCGGTTTCGTCTATACACAAAGGTCTAAGTACATGGTAAGTTTCAAGTCTCTAGGAGTTATACTTTTTGCGAAAATTGCGAGAGAAGGTTTTCAGATAAAGTGGAAAAAAAACCAAAAAAACAGAACAGTAACAATAGGTTTTCGGGCGGAATGCCCGAACACCTAAATAACAGAACAAATAACAATAGGTTTTCGGGCGGAATGCCCGAACACCTAAAGAAGAAGAAGATGGAGAAGAAAAATAAACAGAACAAAAACAAGAGGTGTTCGTGCCATATTGCACGAACACCTAAAAATCAGGTAATAAAGCTATTTTTTATTAATTGTTCACTTTTTAAACAAATACAGTCATGACCAATCCAATGATGGTAAAATAATGACAAAGAAATAGTGGAGGTCGGATGATCTGGGAAGTTGGCCAGTTTATACCTATATTTGCCTTTGGCACGAACAAAGTTAATTAAAATCCTTACAATGATTTGGTTAACTATGTGTTTACACCGTTCACAACACCACTGACTCTCTGTGATCGTGAGACTGTCAGTGTCAGTGTCACGTCCTGAACTTGTTCACAATCAATATCATTGAATTCTAAGTAAACTACTTACCAAAAAACTGGTGTAAAGCTTCTGCTTCTTTAAACACTTCCATTGGTAAGACATTAAAATGTTCCCCTAACAGTCAGGAACATTAAGCCCTCAAACAACAACAACAACTTTAAACACAGGACAATTACTTAACATGATAAACATAAATCATGGTGGTCATTTAGTTTAGATCCAATGTCGTCGCATTCCCCATTCACATACGTACCGCCATCTTGGATTGGACTGTTTTTTTCATTGGAAGTAAAAAAAGTGTCCTATTTCATCCATGACCCGACGACTGTTTGATGCACATGTTGAACTATTGTTTCCCCGCCAGCGGAATGCTGCTGCGCAGTAGCCAGCCACGTGCTTGCGACGAGTGACTGGAAAATGTTAGGGCCAGGTGAATAACTCTCAGACAGAATGATTGGCACTCTATGTCAAGAAAATATATGTTTTCACGTGGCATTAACGGGCTTCCGTATACAAAAAATATGTCTTGACTAACCCGTAAATCGCACAATTACAATTCCTTTTGTTTTCCCCTAAAGACGAATAGTACAATCGTTATCATAACTGTTTAAACATCAACAACAACAACAACAACAACAATGGTGATAAAGGGACTCATATGTCAAACATGAGGGAGGTGCTGCACTGACATGTCTTTGATTTATTATTTTTTTTGCGGAATTGTAATAAATGGGCTCTCTTTTTTTGCAGAATTAATCTAAACTTGTTTTGATATAATAATTACCAAACCCTGTACTTTGTCCTAAAATATTGATAACTATTTGTATGTCGGGTCAGTCTTGACGTGGGGCCCATCTTGTATTTCTTACACTCATGGAGATCAAAGCGAGGCTAGGAGGACAAAACTAGTCTAGCACAATGAGAATCGGTGTTCTGATTGTCGGTCGTGTACGGGGAATAAGACAATGATGGTCTCGGTCTGCAAGGCCAGGCGCCAGAATTTGACTCCAGTAGGGCGACGGTAACAACAACAATCAGCATCCGCAGCAACAACCGCCAACCTTTACGGAAACTCACTGATGGTTCGTTGCAACGACGACGGGTACGATGCACTAAGCGGGGCTGTACCGTGAAGGGGGAGGTGTAATATTTACAAAATGAAAAACAAAATCGTAAAAAGGCACTGGAGGGGTTCGGACCCGCCCCTAGAACCACCCCTCCCTATCTATGACCTTACCTTTATGATCAGAAAGTGAGTGTGGATTCTACAAAAATAACACCATGGTGGTCTAACCCATTGCCTGGGAATTTGGAAGTCAAATCTGATCGCATGACTTTTTACATTCCTTTATTTGTTTTTCAAATTCAATGCCGTTTCTAACAAAATAAATTCCCTGGCCATTAAGTGGCTCGAACCACTGGTTGTCTCTTATTAATTTGGTTTGTTTGCTTCGTTATCCATTTCAGTCATGTCCACAAAGGGCAAATTATTTTAGGCAACTTAGACAGCACCACAAGCAAAAGGAATACTTCGGTGGCAGCATATTGACATTCTTCATGCTGTAATTCACTATCCCCGAGAAACAATAGTACAGAAATTTATGTTTTTTTCCTTGTTGGCCGATTGTCTGGACTAGTGTTGCATGAGTGTAAATTGGCCCGTTTACTCACGAGTTGCGTGTCGATGGAATTATGATTCCGATTGTGCTGTGGTGATATGAAACAGTCGTAGATGTTTTGAGGGGTGACAATGACGTCTTCATCCATAAAACAACCTTGCTCCCACTATAAAGCAGGGACTTGCCGTGTGAGGCGGTGTTCTTTTAAATGTCTGTTGAACTTGGTTCCTTATTAGTTTTAGAACATGTATTTTGCGTTAGAAAAAAAACTCATCCACAAAAAAAATCAAACCTGTAGAGTTTAATTGTTTCAATTATCAACCAAACAAGGTCTTCCAGTGCGAGAAAAGGCTATGTGCGTCACTAAGCCCATCTAGTGGTACAGAAGGGGAGTGAGGTAAACGATAACTCGAGGACACGAGGCTGTACATTTTACGCGCTGTCGCAGGCTGGCAGATCCGCTGATCCCCCCCCCCCCCCTGCACACAATCTGTGCTTTTTGCACTGTGAAACTCATCAGGCTAGTTTTGCGAGGCTTTTACTTACGCGAGACCAGACATAGCGCGCCCTCTCTAGTGGATTTTAAAACGCAGATCAGTGAATCTCTCAACCCGAGAAAATCTCGAGCCTGCCCCAGTTTTTTTTTTGGTACAACATTGTGGGTTCACACGCGGGAATGGGAGTTTATTGTAAAGGTCCTTAACATTTTATTGGCCCAAAACCTTACAAAAATATGCCCCGGTAAAGTTCAAAAGTTGTTGTTGTTGTTGGGTTTTTTTGTGTTTGTTTTTTTGGAGGGGTGTTTGTTTTTTGGGTGGGGGGGGGGCTTCAATTTTAATTATACTAATATTCATATTTCATACACATGAACTCACAATGGAATACAGGGATGGAATGTGAGCGATCAGTTAAATATACTAAGTACTACTTTTTGCACACTGTTCAAAGAAACAGTTGACCCGTGAAAGAAGGAACCGTTCAATTCACCTTGCGTCATCATCACAATCATCTTCTGTCACTCGCTTTGCCAAATTCCCTGTGTGTCAAAGGTAGCCTACAAGCCCAAAACTGCGCCACTTCAGCCAAAAGCAACAGCGCCACGGCAAAAGCAAAAAAGCCAAGAGAAAGCAAGTGCCACATGAATGGCGCGACTTCGTGCGCTCGGTCCGTAAAATGTTGCGATGTTCTTATGAAGTTGTTTGTTATTTCATGTTCTCGTTGGACTGGGTCATAAAATTATAAAACGTGGAAAAGGGAAACAGAGGGCACCAGACCAGACAAAAAGATGGGAGAAGAGCTGCAATAATACTGGAGGACAGTAAATTTGTATCAAAAAGCACACAAGAGACATTTGGAGGCATCATGCCGAGGCCTTCATCCTGCAGTGGATCGTAATTCGACATCGGCTGAACAATCAAAATCAATGTTGGCTACGTGCTTTTGTACGTTCAAAAATCTGCCGAACATAACATTTTTGTTTTTTGTTCATTAGTTTGAAAAGAAAAATGGTTTTTCCTGACCAACTGCATGTTTTACTAGGTACTATACGGTTATACCACCAGAATTCAAGGCTTAACTAAAATATTTTGTCAACAAAGACCCAAGAGTCAAGACTTACATCACGCGTTCTTACATCACGCGGCAACAGCATCCCTGAAAGTTGACTAAAAACTCATCGAGTTGTGGTCGACTGGCTGCGACCATGCCTCGAGTTTTCGGCAAATTCGTCGGAGTTTGGGTTGGATACCCTGCCATGACACTTGTGTCCCTGCGCAAGACACTTAACTACAATTGCTTCTCATCACCCAGGAGTAAATGGTTTACATGTGAGGGAAAATATTATTTATGTAAATGATTTGAACCTGTGCGTGAATATTTTGGCTGCCGGTATCTGTATCTATCGATTACTGAAATCAAAAGACACTATTGGATATATTTACGTTTACTTTTACGTTGATATCTCGGCAAGATCCTTAAATAAGTGAGAACGTTAAGCCAAGGGTGCTTGATTGCTGGTGGAGTGCAGATCGGACACAAAAGTGCTACCATAAACAAGAAGACAAAAGACGACCGGAACTCAATTGGTGCGGGGAACTAGACACAATGCGAGTAAAAATTGAGCTGCTGCTTATATAATAGACTTGCGCGTGGTGGCTATCAGAATATTTATCAATAATTCTATTTGAAGGCTCCCTTAGTGTTAAAGACAACATATCCTTTGGAGTTTTGATTTAAATGACTCCACTGAAGTAGCTTGCCTGACATCTGTAGGAAGTGAGTTCCACTCAGGTCGACATTACAACTCAACATTCACCCACATTTTAATTTGTTTCCAGGCGGGTTTACCTTACAAACACGGTTCATTGCAGATTGGACATCCATGCTGTCCATTTTGTTGACAGGAATCATGATGTTCAAATAATATTGTCTTTCAAAAATTCAAACAACTATAAGTTATTCACTATATTTTATTGAAAATAAATAATTATGTAAAATGCATAACTTACTTCATCAACCTGTTCCGTAATCATGAATTAATAACAAACCCCCAAATTACCTTTGTGAAATTGCAAATTGTGACAAAAATAAAGTTTAGAAAGTCAGTTTTAAACTTTAAAAAACCCCTGGACTGCAGTCATTGTTTCTAGAATTTGTATTTGCAATTTCTAAAAAAGTAATTTTACACTTAAAGCTTAAAATGATAGGCATTGCACAAGTTTAATACAGGAAACTGATCGAGCCAGTCAAATGTGAATAGATAGTTCCAACAAGACGCCATCTTTACAGGCAACTTGTATTTTGGCTTTGAGCTGCATCATGTCTTCTAATTTTGTTATGTAGCCAATTGGTTCACTGACCAGTCATGCAAGGAATTTTATCAAACTCCCACATGCGGCAAGCGGTATATAAGCAAATTTCATAGTTGTGCATTAAAAATGTGATTGATTTGCCCGTAGGGATTCCAAATTTACAGTCTGTGTGACGTCAAGTGGGAACTACCTACAGTCCAAGTCTTTTAAATGGTTGAGTCAGTACAAAAATGTATATCTCGAATTTGCAAAAATGTTGTATCTCGAACGAAAATGTTCCATGAAAAAGTACCACATCTCAGCGCATACTTGTTTTGTGTGTACATCCTATGGAGCGCCGTTTGTAAATTAATTGTTTAGCACATCAAAAATACGCCACATTAAACATCCAGTTCTTTAAAGGGAGATACAATAATTTGACAACTTCAAAATAAAGTGTAACTTAAGTGCTATTTCAGGAGATACAAAATGTTTGCACTGACATGATGAAATAGTTTCAGAAATAGATTACACTGTGTGGTTGTGAAACATTACAATGTAATTTTATTCTATAGTATAATCATCCAAAACTTGCCCCAACCACTTCCCCCACTCCCCCCTCCGACCCTTCCATCTTCCTCCTCTCGTTCTTATTCTTATTTGCTAAACTGTCCAACTCAGAGTGTGCCATTACTTCATCGTTTCTCCCAGTAGGCTGCTGGGGTTCATCAACCTGTTCCTTAAGGATATCCTCTACTCTATTCACCCTGTTCCTCTCAAAGTGATAGCCCTCGACCATCCCGCCATCAAGTGACATCCTGACGTTGTCAGCGAACTCCTCTGCATCCATCCCTGGATTGAACAGAGCACACAACGGGTCCTCTAGATTTGGGTTGTGCATCAGGAAGAGGATTCCTTGTACAACATCCTCCAAGGTCATATTAGGTGACCAGTAGCCATCATCCAGCAGGTTCAGACAGATGTCGCCGTCGTTGTCAATAGAGTCGATGTTTGGGTGGTAAACAAAAGTCTTGCAACATACACTAGGTGAAGAGTTCGGATACTTGCTGTTGCATGAAATCTGAAAATAAAAAAGGAAAACTTTGATTAAAAACATGAATATTAAAAGCACATTGGCTTAGTAAGACTTCTACCATTTCTTAAAAAATGTTCTGACTGAAATGATGGAGCCATTTCTAAAAGAAAACAGTTTGAATCAATTCTTTGCAAATAAAAGCAAGTATTGAAGACACAATGCAATAATTCTTACAACCATGTTCCAGTTTTAGATTTTTTTAAAGCAAAAAGATCACAACCCATTATAATTTCGATTTAATTTTCACAGCCTAGATCAGGTGACTTCAAAGTGATAACATACATTTACAATTTCATAAATCTTGTAGGCAAATGTTTTATGGTTTTGGAACAACCTATGCACAGTTTCTATTTCAAAAACACTGTTAGAAGTAAAGCAAAAGGCATGCTAGCTTGCCAGCAGTTGAGATGAGAGTCGCAAATAACAATGTAAATAATTGTAGGTGCGCATAGGCAATGTTAAATCTTCTTGATGATTTATGAAAATAATTACTTTAATGAATGCTTTTATATATTATTATTAAGCACACAATTTGCTTACTGGTGAACAGCGGTTTTGAAATTTCGTCAAGGTCGTCAGAAGATAAACTCACAGCCTAGACCCATTAAGTGGGGCGCTGTACTCCTTTAAAACATTTTGACCGAATATGTCCAAAAAAAAATTGTAAAAAAAGAGTATATAGCGCCCCAGTTACTGGGTCTACTCATAGTCATAGCCTTAAGGTTCTTACCGAAAATATAAATTCCCCATCTTTGTAGAGCCCACAATCTGGGATGACAGACACGACAATAGCCCTCTTGAGGTCCGACTCGTCCCAGCTGACAAGACGAGCTTGGTCCCCTGACAGGCTGGATATATTCTTCACGAGACGGTGGAAGTCCTTGGCAAGGCTACGGCTGGTCACCGTCACCGCGACCGCGGTGGGTGGGTCTTTATTCGCTACAATCGCCATGACTGATGAGGAATGTAGTTTCTTCTTAGTGCGTCGAGTTAAAGTCTCACTTGAGCAATTTCATCAACGTGTTAAACACCTTAAAAACGCTGCGGAATACAGTGCTGTAGTGCAGTTTACTTCTCTTTTCGTCACTTCTTGTATAGACTATAAAAAAGCCAGACTCGGGTCGTCGAGCGGCACCTCATTCACTCTCAATTTTCCTCAGCACGCTCAGCCCATTTTAGGGCTATTTCTTCTTCACGGAGTCACGGCATATCTTCTCGGCAAGTTGTCTGTGGTCCTTTGAAAGTCATGTTGGTTTGAGAAAAGTGTCTCAGTCTTGCATCAGTCGCGCATTTTATGCTTCTTCGTTCGCCTGACATTGCACCACCGGTAGCCAACATTTTGTTGTTTTATTTTGAGAAAACACGTGTGACATCATCGGTATTACATCATTCAAAGGACAAAAATAGAATAATTAACAAAGTATTTTTTGCAATGTAATATAAATGGCGCTATTTAACTTTAAATTTTTATATTTTTACATTTTTATAATTTAAATAGAATTAAACATTATTTTGAATCAAATTTATTTTAACTATTTATTATTGAATGTATCATTTATCATTGAAAAAGCAGAATTGTCGTATGAGGATGCGCCGAAGCGATGCTCAACCTCTGACCTCGTATCGAACTTGACGAGAGTGTGTGCAAATGGATACGGACGAAAGGGTAAATTTATCTTAGAAATACATTTTGATGTCACTGATGGATTCGTACATCTGAATTGTAGGGTTGAAACACAGGTTAAAGTTGTGTAAATATAACAACAACATTTTATAAAATTTAAAAGCAAATTAGTGAAGCGCCATATGAGTGAGAGGCTTTCGAAAAAACAAACTAAAAATTACTAATTAGCAAGCAGTGCC
This sequence comes from Pisaster brevispinus, assembly GCA_023634235.1. Taxonomy (NCBI): domain Eukaryota; kingdom Metazoa; phylum Echinodermata; class Asteroidea; order Forcipulatida; family Asteriidae; genus Pisaster; species Pisaster brevispinus. The sequence continues at coordinate 8,419,065 of JAMKCF010000018.1, forward strand.
AGTGGCAAGCAAGCGGTCCTACTAACTAAATACCGTCAACACACCGTCAACACAAACGGTTCCGTCAACACACCGTCAACACCTCCCATGCATATACATTTTAAATCTACGGAAGAGACGGCTGGAACTATATTTTAATAGTCAACTCAAAGATAGTTGTCATAATTATCCACTTAACTCTGCAAAAAAATATCCCTGGAAGAACTCAAAATCATGAAAATTTTACCGACTTTGTTGATCGCCTGAAGGACAAAACAGGTTTTTTTTTGCAGAGTTAAGTGGGTAATAATGACAACAACTATGATACCATTTCAATTGAGTTCCGACTTCCCTTGCAGCAACATCTTTTTGAATTTTTTTTTTTTTACAGTTCCGGCAGATCAGGCAATTACGGCTTTTACCAATGTCCATACATTACACAACTAACTAGCCCAACTGAGCTAGTAACTGGGTACTCATAGAGCAAGGAGCAGAACTATGCGGTTCGTTCCGCTATAGTTCTAGGAGTAGTAACTGGGGCGTTCTTTACACTCCTCCTTCCTTGACATCATTTTTGTTAACATTTTCGGTCATACCATAACTTAGATAGACTAGTTTTAGTTTGACCGAAGATATAAGATTTATAATATTTTTTGATATAATAATTTTTTATTTTTAAAGGAGTACAGCGCCCCAGTTACTGGGTCTTTTGGGCGCAGTCTTTGAAGATGGCCTTTTTAAAAAGCCAATTTTAAAATTTGCACGCGCGCAATTTTTGAAGTAAAGTTTGCTCACACAAATAAAAATTGCACGGCTGAGGCATGAAATTGACACAGAGGAGGTGGCTTCTATTGTTTGTTGGCGCGGTTGTTGTCATCGCCAGTCTGAAAAAAATAATCCCCAAACCCCAAACAAACCAAAACGGGATGCATTTGTCTTGCAAACAAATTTTCAAATTTGTTTTTCTATTTTAAACAGAAAGTTTATCAACAAGTTATCCGACACGGGAATCTGCCAACGCGATTGTCCCGTTAATGATTTGAACAGTTCATGAGCAGACTTATTTCTCGACATTGTCTTCCCAAGTTTTTGAACGAAAATATCACTTCAGACAGAAGTTAAAATCCAGCAGATACTAAACTCACCCTTTTAACATAAATTCCCTTCATAATAGCGAATATTTCACGACAAATAATGATGAGAATTATGGCTGAACGATGAGTTGTTACGTCATTCATTTTCATACAGTAAGCACTGGAAGGTTAGCATGCCTTTTCGTGTGCTAAGGGTTAGCAGCGATATGAACTGGAAACTTGTGTAGTAAGCACAAAATCGGCCGTTAAGCAGCTCTATGGAATTGGGCCTAGGTCATCAGGGTGTGGGTTTGAATCCTGGTTGTGGCACAAACTATACAAGAATCCACTTGTATTACTATTACGCAACTTTTTCATTCAGAACATTAACTTTATCTGGTTAAATGAAGAGGTAAACTTTTTACTGAGATTTTTGTTCATAGCTATCGAAAAAGTAATGATCGATTTCAGCATCTTTCCCAAAAACCCTTAAAAGTTTTTCTTTATTACCTCACAAACCCATATTCTTTCCTATCATTTTGATGCAGATATTGTTTTGATTGAAAGATTCGTAGACACTAAATCAAAGCATGGATGATGCGTTGTATATTAAAACTGAAGACCCAGAATCCGACCATGGAACAAAGAGATTGTTAGACACGAGTACCAGCGCAAGCGATGAATCAGCTGATGAGTTCAACAGCCCGCCTCCACATAAACGACCAAAGTTTGATAATTTCGGTAAGACAATAGAGTCAAATGAATGAGTGTGTCACCCATGGTTACTGCATGGATCGTAATGTATGAGGCCAAACTTGTTTCGGCTGAGTCAGGGAAGTAAACTGGACTTAAGCTCTGGTGTTTCTGATCAGCAGAGTGTAGGTTTGAGTCTCAGTCTTGACATTTGTGTTCTTAAGCAAGATACTCAACCATCATTTGGATGGTACGCAAAGTCATAGGTCCTTTGCGTTGTTAAATGCATGTAAAAAGAATCCAGTACACTTATAGTAAAGAGAACTGGCTTGCCCCAGTATTTCTGGCATAGTCTGGCAACAACATGTGCCACCTCACGTACCTCATGTTGTATTCCTTTCAAGGTGGTGTATTATGGTTTCGTTGTGTCATAAAATCATTCCTAACAAGCTCCACCTGATTTCATAATTCAGTGCCGGGAGTGTCATGTATAAATGTACACTATTATCATATGCAAATGTTAAGATTTATATGCAAATATTATGCATAAATACAAGGCATATACCAATCCCTTCCCCTATCCTTGTTGCACCCTAATACCCCCAAACCCTATCCCTTAATTCCCTCTCATATCCTCACCATCTTCCCACCCTACAACACTCCATGTGTAAAAAAACCACTCGTACATCCCGACACCCCTACAGTTACATTTCTACACCCCAAGCACTCCAAAGTTAATACCTCTTTGCTAATCATCTACTCCTACCAGAACTTGTACCTCCATCCCCTACCTTTATACCCATACGCCCCTGTTACTCCACTGGCTTTGAATTATACGCATTATGCCAGCCTGTGATATGGTATCTTGTGGTGAATATGTTTACACATACATACACAGTCAACCCTCCTACTGTCTGACCTTTAATATCATCCAATTTGGTTTTGCATGGTAGATATCTTCATATTTTCAGCCTGCAATATGTTTGCAATGAATGCATTGCTACCCAGTACACAGTTAAAAATGCATTCTTTGACTTTGCGGTATACATGTAGGTAGTCCCGAGCACCACAGTCTCCTGACACCGCTGGGTGACTTCACTAGTACCTCAATGGACAAAGCCAAATCTCTACTACCTCCCAACCAAAGAGGGGCGAGCGAATCTACCTCGGGCGCTAGCAGTTCAGCTGCAGAAGCTACTTCCAATCAGACCATGACCGATGAGGCTGAGGGACCAGACGCAGACCACAAGCTAAGTGAGGAGAATGTTGACGGTGATGGGGAGGAGGATAAACCAGCGAGGAAACTGGAGCGGTCACTGAGTGCAGCGGAAGAGGCGAAGCAGAAAGAGCAAATTGAAGAAGAAATGAGGCAGAAGAAACAGTGAGTGAAGAAATAGAAAGATGTTTTAAAATTTCCGGGCCGGACACCATATTTTTGGGGGGTGCATTCTCTAACGTTTCAAATGTTCTTTGTATGCGGTGTTTATTGAAAACTAGAAGAACTAGAGAAACTAAATGAATGGTATTGATTTACTCTTCTTAAAAAAAAAGCAATTCGTTCTCATCATTAAAGATTTTCAGGGTTCTCCCCATGCACAATCTAACGATCAGGCCGATTTTTGCGAATTGCAAGCCATACGCAAACAATTTTTTTTTTTACTTCAGATCAATTCACAAAAAAATTCTAACAGTAAAACCATTTAGAATGTCCCAGATAGCATAGTAGGACTTTTAAAACCAAAGATAAACACCAAATAAAAAACACTCCGAGGACCTGGTTTCAATTCAGCGTGCTTAGGCCAAACTTCCAAAATTTGAGTTCAGAATGCCCCCACTGTTTGAACAATCATGGAGAGAACCTTGGTTATAAGGAAAATGATTCAAGTTGTATTTTTGTGCTTGATTTTAGAATTTTAGTAGACTCTTTGTCTGAAGAACAACTGAACCGGTATGAAGTGTACAGAAGAGCCTCATTCCCTAAGGCAGCTGTCAAAAGGGTAAGACAACAGTACTAAATTGACAATAGTACTAAATTGACAACAGTACTAAATTGACAACAGTACTAAATTGACAACACTACTAAATTGACAACAGTACTAAATTGACAACAGTACTAAATTGACAACAGTACTAAATTGACAACAGTACTAAATTGACAACAGTACTAAATTGACAACGGTACTAAATTGACAACATTACTAAATTGACAACATTACTAAATTGACAACAGTACTAAATTGACAACAGTACTAAATTGACAATAGTACTAAATTGACAACAGTACTAAATTGACAACAGTACTAAATTGACAACAGTACTAAATTGACAACAGTACTAAACTGACAACGGGACTAAATTGACAAAAGTACTAAATTGACAACGGTACTAAATTGAGAGACATTTTATTTGGCCTGCAATATGATGTCACGCATTGAATGCAGGGACACAGTACACAGTCAAACCTTCTACTGTCTTACCTTTCGATATCATTCATTGTGGTTTGGGGATGATAGATAAACTATGCCAGGCTGAAATGGTGGTGAACACATCTACACACAGTACACAGTCATCCCTCCTACTATGGTTTTGATTGATACATGTAGATGCACTTTGCCAACCTGCGCTATTATATAATGTGGTGAATGCATCTACACAGTACATGGTCCACCCTACTACTGTCTGACCATTCAATATCATCCACTATGGTTTTGAATGTTAAATGCACTATGCCAGCCTGCAATATGATATCATGTGGTGAATGCATCTACACAGTACACAGTCAACCCTCCTACTGTTTGACCATTCAATATCATCCACTATGGTTTTGAATGATAGATGCGCAATGCCGGCTTGCAATTTGATATCATGTGGTGAATGCATCTACAAAGTACACAGTCATTCCTCCTACTGTTTGACCATTCAATATCATCCACTGTGGATTCATTCATGAACTTTGTTTCTTTGTTTTTTCTGTCAGTACATGCAGTCCATTACAGGATGTAGTGCCTCTCACAATGTTGTTATAGCGATGTCAGGAATAGCCAAAGTATATGTTGGAGAAATAGTAGAGGAAGGTAAATAAATGACTGTCATTTTTTTGTGACATTGCAATGGACGACTCTAGACACTAGGTGGCAGCAGACACACTGGCTCATTTGCTATTGTAAGGTTGTTTCCTAATTAATGGCTATGGCTGTTGCTAAGGGTGTTACTAAGGGAATTCTTTCACCATTGCATGTTAACGTGGTGATCGGAAATGGCTGTAATGCTATTCTGAGCATGCACTCATTTTGAGATTATTCGATCGCCCAGGAAGTCTGCTCTTCCACACTCCAGGGTCCTCAGAAAGTCTTCCTTTTGTTTGAATTGTGTTTTTTTTTTTAATCTGCAACAAGGTCCCAATTTCATGAAGCTTATTTAGCACAAAAAACTGCTTCACAGAAAGTGTTTGCTTAGTAGAAACAGGTAACCAGCCAACATACCATGCAAGTATTTATTGTTTGTGACAGGTTCCCTGTCAATTTTTGCTTGGCCAAAATGCCATGTTATGTATGATGTTTTTGACTGGCTTCCTGCTAATTTTTACTTAGTATAAACAGGTTACCAGCCAAAATGCCATGTAATGTATGATTGTGACTCTTTCCTGTGTAATTTTTGTGCATTTCTCCTTCATTTTCAATCCGTTCCATACAGCTCTGGACATTCTGGAGAGATGGGGTGACACAGGACCCTTACAACCAAAGCATATCCGGGAAGCCGTTCGCAGACTCAAGGCCCAGGACAAAATGACGTCATCAAAACAGCGCAAACCACTCTTTAGGTAGCAGAGATGTAACCATTGGACTTTGTCAGTGGTCAGTTGTCCAAACGCTGCTTAAAAACTTTAAACACCTGAGGACCAGTCAAAGTCTCCTCCAAGTGGTGGGGCTGGCTAGGTCAGTGTTGAAAAGCATCTCTTATATGAAACATGGACTTGTGGAATTAGTGGTGGACTAGTGAAATGACAATCTACCAGATCCAATCGTATAGTCTTTGAAAAACTTCAGGGCAAATCCTGCTTTGTACGTAGCTGTATGGTGATGGTCTTGCTGTAGATGCAATCAGGGATGAGAACTTTTAGAACTTTTATGTGAATTCAAACTTTTTTTAAGTCTATTTGGTGGACAAAAAAATGCTGTATTTTTCTTCAAAATAAATAAGTCATCTCTTTGATCTATTTCCTAGCACTGAGGACACTAGCCAAAAGCTCCTTGGAATCTATAACTCAAGGGGTCATCAAAAGCTGGAATTGCCATCATTTTAATATACCCCCTAAGATCTGGATCCCACTCTCAGACTGTTTTGGCAGCAGTGACTGTCTCCCCTGATGCATTCAACTTTGTACATGAATAGTTGTGTACATCAGCTGTAGAGAGAGGTGTTCCACATGCAGGACAGGCATTTTACCACCCAGGGCTTGAAATGGTCCCACTAGTCACTGCCAGTAATTTTAGAGCTTTGCCAGGACCTTACAACTGAACAAGTCTGGCAGTCTGCACATACTTTTGAAGATTTAGGGAGTGTCACAAAAGTCATGCACATTCTTGGCACAAAGGAATGTTCTAGAAAGCATAAGCCCACAACACCCTCAACGTGGATGCCAGAATACAGCCTTATAAAGTTTGTTTATTTAGTTTATTTTGTACAGTTTGTTATAGTTTAATCTGCTAATGAAATGACAAAGATCTACTTGGATGTTGTATAAAACAAAATAATAAATATTTTGCATTCATATCAGAGAATATATTCACTCATTTAAAGATGGAATATTTCATTAAACTCGGCTTAGCCTCCTTGAATGGAACATTCCATATTTCAATGAGTGAAAATATTCTTACCATGGCACTCATAAACACTCATTTTTTGTATATCTCAGAGGTTTATAGACAAAAGTTGCCTGTGGTAAGGAAACAGTTCAGACACTCGACAGTTTCTTCCAGTTTCTCAGATCCACATTTGCATTTATTTACTCTTCAGGATTAACTACAGTGATTGTCAAAGTTTCTGTAACCATTCTCTACTCACATTTACATCAGACATACAAAGTACTCTCTTTGAGTGGCTCACAAGTCGATACATATTCATTAAGTTCATACATATTCATTAAAAAAAACATGACTCTGAAAGCTAATTGGCCGACTAGGCAACATGTAGCACGAGAGACTATTATGGTGACCCTTGTTAGCTGGGTTCACTGTCATAAAACCTAATAAGCTCAAATAAAATCTTGCTTAGGTGCAACACGTTACCAACCAAAACACGATGTACCAGTCATAACTGGTTCCCTGCTAATTTTGCTAAGCAAAATTACTTCAGCTTAACAGTTTTATAAAGTGGAGCCCTTGTGTGAATAACCAATGCATTTACATGTTTTTGCATATATTTGCATTTAAATTGAAACTCAAAGGAAGATACAATAGTTAGATTTTGAAACATGACCTGTAAATAAACTAATTGTTTCTGTTTTTGAAGTTTCATGAATAAAGTATATTGTAAAACATGAACACATGTCTTGTGTTCAAAAAATGTTGCCTGATAATGACCTGGTTTTTCAGTTGACATAAAATTGCTTTTGTTCGTTTCATAAATGCAAGCTCCAAGCTGCCCTATTTTAGACCAGAGATGTAGTAAATTGGTTGTTTGGGGAAAGTCACACTATTTGAGGGATAATTTTTGAAATCATGTCCTGAATTGTGTTTCCCAATTTCTGCGAGGCACTACCCCCTTTTTTTAACAATAATAAAGTGACATGCCTTGATATTAGAAAGTCTCCAAGACAGCGACCATGGTGTAGGTTTCACATAATGAATTAGCCGAGCACAAGTAAGTCTGGAGACCAAAACGGATAACCAGCAACCATTGCCAATGTTTTACCACCCCTTGTACAAACTATCGTTCAGACCCAATTTACCTGATGTCACCATCACAATCTTGGCTGTGCCATTTTTGAAGTCAACGTCCCAGTGTGTTGTACAGTGTAGTGTGTATTTTAGGTGATGTGGTATTTACACGCTTCTATTACTTGTACAGGCAATTTGGCTCCCCCAATGGCAAGCATGGCTGACAGTAGCTGCGTATGACGTCAGTGCAAGTGGTCACTAGACAGTCTGCCCATGGTCTGCCATTTTGTGAGTCAAATTGCACATGACTATATGGCGCTTGCATGTCAACTAAAATACACTATTAGTGTAAGGGAAATTGACTCCTAAAATAGCGGAAGCAAGATTTATCATGTGATGACGTCGGGTGAATTGGGTCATTACACATCTTCACCGACGTGATGGTGCACACCCAAAATGCACAATGCACAGTATCAATATCATACAGGGAATCAGACACCCAAAATTTCCCCAAATCGAGATTTATCATGAACGATGACGCCACGTGAATGTGGTCAATACATATCTTTTTCAAACTGATCAAATACATCTTCATAGTGAATCCTATATGAGTTTGTGCATTTATAAATGTAGGTCAATAAGGATAAATTGAAAGTGCAGCAATGTAGCATATGTATTGTTACTATAATAGATAGATCCGTAAGCTCCGCCCCTTCAAAACTTGACCAATCACGAGTTGGTACCCATGCCAATATACTTAATATTTATTACAGAATGCAAACAAGCTACCTCTACTTGGATTGGCCCATGTGGGCACCATTGCTAGGCAGTTTCCATGGTGGGCGGGGCTTAGCGGATGGCGGCACACCATTGGTTTCAGAATTGAGTACATTCAATGCAGTACTCCAGATCCAAAGATGTTATAATATTAAAACTAACACTGAAATATGTATTTGATGTAGTAATTGCATTGGGGATAAAGAATAAAAACCCCCTTGCATATGACATCATAAGCTCAAATAGCGCCCTCACTGTTGTCAAAGGAAGAACACTCACTGGTTGTGATTGTCACATACATGCGCAGAAATGTTACCCCTTGACGTCAAGCAATGGCAGCCAATACAAGGGTTTTATTATTTAGGATTTCTTCTCAAGTGTAAAGGTTGAAAAACCTAAATAACATTGAAAAAAGGTGCTCCAATTTGAGGAAACAATGTAATAAAGGTGAAGATTTTTTACATTTTTGTGTACATGCCTACTGCACAAATGGAATTCAATTACACTTTTTTTCTAAAGGGAATCCTTTTAGGTTTTCTTTCAACATTTTTTTTTTTTTTTTTTGACTTGTATCTGAAGCCACTTTGACAATCTGTTTAGGCAGTGGTCGACATGTTTCTAAACGAAGCAATTTAGCCTTTTTGAGATATGGTACCAACATTACAAAGGCACTTCAGCCGACTCTAGTTAAAACAAGCTCACTTGTACTGGCCAAATTACCTCTTTATACTGGGACTCTGTTATAAGAGAATAGCAACACAAAAGAAACACAAAGCAGAAATGAGATTCTGGACTTAAGAATGTACTCTTTATAAGCAGAACCTCTTTATAACAGTGCTCTTTATAATGAGAGTTAACTGTATTTGGATTGTTTTATCTGTTTGTATACACCCAAACTGAACAATACACTTGTCTCATCCCAACTTAAATCAGCCCAAATATATTTGGAACCCAATTGTAACACTCAAGTTGGGACTGGTTCCAACTATAGTTGGGACGATTCTACATTTGGGACAGACCACATTCTTCTAATGTCCACTATATATCAAAGAGGCAAACTAACAAATTCAACCGGGGCCAAATTCAAAAAAGTTGTTAATCAGAAAACTGGTTCTCAGGTGTTTGTAATTGCATCTGGCTATAAACCGACCACTGCTCAGGGCAAACTCTGGCAACCAACCTTTGAATATAAAACTTTTTTTATGAAGTCATTTTGAATTGAACAAAGAACAATTTACTAGAGCGGGACTTGAACCAACGACCCCTGGATTAATGTGCCGACGCTCTACCAACTGAGCTATGTATCTCTATATTGGCAATCTCCCTAGTAGTTAGTTCATCTTCGCTCAACCAAAATTTATTTTTTTCCCCAGTCAGTTTCCCTTGTGGTTTATTACCTTATTATTTTTTAATGAAGGGAAGAAAATATTCAAGACACTTCATGTATTTGAAGTAGATCTAATGTTGTTTAAAAAACAAAACAAAATACAGTCCTTTGGTTTGTTTCTGCTTTAGAAATTCAATACTTAGTTACAGAATAATTCAGAAGATTTGGTCACGGTTTTCTTCTTGTTCTTGCAGCCTAAGCAACAAAGGTTCGGTACCATAAATCACTCCTACCAAATTCAAAACAAAAAAATACTTTTACACTTTGTAGATAGTAAGAGGTAATGATGACGCATAAAATAAAGGTATTTTCTTTAAATACATAAACAATGGAATGTTCTTAATTGATGAGCATATAATCTGAAATTATCAGCTAACCTTAAGGAGCCTCCAACTTCAAATAATAAATATTCAACTGGAAAACTAAAATAAATACTTTTCTTACTTGGTCCCAATGTTTTCTTATCTTACTTTAAATAATTAAGATATAATTCGCTAAAACAATAACACCTGCATCAAATATTAGGCTTAATTACGACAATTACAGATAGTTTTCATGAATGGAGGCGGCTAGTTTAAACAAAAATTAGGGACAGAGTAAAGAGTCTTGTTAAGAATCAAGAAATGACCTGACTATGGCAGTTTACAAAGTACATTCATGAAGGGATTGTCCAAAGTTGTCACAATTTTAAGGGCATTCAGAGAAGTAAACTATTTCCGCTCTACAAGGTTTTTCTGTGCTTTTCTTTGCTAATCATACAACGAGTGGGGCACTAGTTCCAATATCAAACCTTATGGAGATTTGGCTGGTAAAATATGTCTGCTTAGCAAGTTTTGCTGTGATTAGCAAGTTTTTGGCTTATACATTTTGTAAAATTTAGTCATGGGAATGACTTCGCACTAAAATGGCCGACTGGTCAAGTGCACTGGACTCAAACTCTGGTATTTCTGACCAGCAGAGTGTGGGTTCGAGTCCCAATGATGACACTTGTGTCCTTAAGCAAGACACTTGACCATTATTGCTTCGTCCTTCAGATGGGACGTAAAGCCATCGGTCCTGTATGTTGTGTAATGCATGTAAAAGAACCCAGTTCACTTATCGTAAAGAGAAGTGGTTCGCCCCAGTGTTTTCTGGTATGGTTGGCTGCAGATTGCACCACAGCACCTTGTAAACTCTTACATGGTGCTATCTAAATAAATGTTATATTTTGACCATAGCTCTGTATACCTTCAGAAAAAAAAGGATAATTGCTTTGGAACGCCAGGTGTGATAAAGTGCATATAAATACTGTGAATTATTACTCCAACATAATAATTTTCAAGTATGAACAAGTTTTTATATGTGAAAAGGTTAAGTGGTACAATCCTTCCAAGATATACTTGCTGGAGTGCATATTTCAGAAATTAAATATGCAAAGATTTACAAAATCTACTCTAGTCCCTCTGGTATTTATTTAACACAACATTTAATTCCTCAACGTCGGAGAAACTTTATCCGGACATAAATATAGAATTCTTAACATTTTCAATTTTTATATATATAATATAATGTTTATAATATATTTTGACTGTACATGCACGTAATTTTTTTTTAATGATTAAACTAAAATACTGTAATGAACACATGTATGGAGATGCGGTCAAACAGTAGCTGTACTTAAATATTTTACACATATTAAAATAAAATCTTTCATCATCATCGTGAGACTGAGACACTAGAGGGCAGCAAACATACCAGGTAATTTTTCACTACTTACGTCAGCTCTTTTCTAAACCACGGCTTTGGCTTCACGCTACATCTGACGCTTTGAAGCTTTGTAACGAAAGCATATATTTTCAAAGTAACTGACCAAGTTGTGGTTTTGTACTGGTTGATCTTACTGATGTAGAATCTGTTAAGCAAATTTTCCCATACACACATGTCGTATCGGTTCACCACACACTGGGTAAAAACACTAATAAAATGGGCGAGCCACATCTATAAAGTGGTCTCATAACTGAGCCGTATGGATAATAACTTACACAGCGTTCTCCAGGTTCTACTCAGTATGTCTGCTGCCACCTAGTGTCCCCAAATGTCTCCAACTGCTTTTCAGTGGTTTAGAAACAAGGTAAATATGCTCAATGTCAGAAACCTCGGCCATAATTTTCCACATTTTATCAAGAGGTTGTGTTGTATGCCAAGAAGGAGAGTTAAACATCAGGTTTAAAAGATTTTTCTTCTTTTTCAAAAATAAACTAATAAAAAATACTTACAAAAAACAAATGAAGCAACAACTAATGCAGATTTTATTTTATTCAATTTAATAGCCGTTTTGGAAACCACAGCTTAGGCTCTGTCAATTGTATAGAGCCCAAGCCAAGCACAAGCCAAGCCCAAGCTGAGCCCAAGCCGAGCCTAAGCTGGCCCAAGCCAAGCAGAAGCAGAGCAAAACTAAGCCCAAGCCAAACCCAGGTCGAGCCCAAGTGGAGCCCAAGTGGAGCCCAAGCCAAAGCTGTGGTTTTGAAAAGAGCCTATGACTGCAAGAGAAAACTACCTGAGACATTAAACCATTTGTTCATATTTCAGCATTGAGTTTTCAAACAAGAAAGTTGATACTACGTCAATAGTGAGGTTTTGAAAATCTTATTTTGATAATTCGAAACCTGGGATAGTATTTTCATTGCTCAATTTCTTTTCCACACAGCACAACCTCTGAGAAAAGATCAAAAGATTTTGAGCCAAAACTTTGACAGTGTCTCTCCTTTAAAGAAAAAAACCCAAAAAAAAACCAAAACAACGAAAATGAATTTTTCCCAATCGGCCTTGGTTCTCTGAACAGTTGGCAATACCATTATCAAAACAACAAATTAACAATTGAAAAAAAAAAACCAAAACAACAACAACAAAACAGTTGTCATTGATAATAAATTTATAAATGCAGCATCATCAGCACACAAACTTTCTGCAACATTCAGGTAAATGAAAATGTCTATTTCAATCATCTAGACGCAAAGGAACGCAGACAAAGTAACCTCTGGCATGTTCCTGGCAAAGATACATTTTTTAGGGGAAGCTATATTCATGCTTTAAGAATCGTCCAAATGTCATCAAACTGCTCAACCAAATAGCAAATGTTTGTCCTTGGCATTGTTAATACCTACATTACAACACCCCCACGTTCTGACAACCCTTTGTCCTAACACCCCTACAAATGTATATTCCTAATCCTAACCCTACCCTTAACCCAATCCATGAAAGTGCAGATCATGAAGGGTTATAAACATAAACATAGGCTGGTCTCTGCTCCCAAGGCACCAGTCTAAGGCTAACACAATCTTATAGTACATCCCCAGTTTTGAATGATCCAAATAAGATTTTCAAAACCTCACTACTGAAACAGTAACAACCTTGTACAATAAGGTTGGGTTGGTGTAGTGGTTTCTTTTCTCCCCTTCCACCTCTAGGACCCCAGTTTGAATCCCGCCAGGGGCACTATGTTGATTGGGTTTTCAGACCCTACCTGATTGCGTGAGTTTTCCCCTGGGATAATTCTCTTGATTCCCCCCCCCATCTAAAATTGAAACTTCCTTCTTTGTCTTCTCTCCATTGGGTTCTCAGCTAGTACATGTGTAGTGATTAAGTTCGCTTTTTTGAGAATCCTTGCCTTTCCAACCAGAATTAATAAGTAAGTAAAAGTAAATAAGCTGATTGTTGGAACTACAGGGTTGTCAAAACACAGGGCTGTTGGAACATCAGAAAAAGAAGTGTAAGAGGCTATCCAGAATAACAGATGTTAAAATTGTTTGGCCTTTTTTAAAACAATTGTTTTGAGCCACCTACCAAACTCAATTGGTGATTTGAAGTCTTGACTGACTACATGCATTCAATGTATCCTACACACTAATGAACAAAATGGTCCCCATACAAACTTATTTGTTATGATTACTGTCAGGATTTTTCAACTTCGCTTTGATATCCTTCCAGCACAAAATTTGTTAACATCCAAAAACATCCAATGTCACCACATTTTAAAGGTCTGTATATTCTTGTTTAGGGAATATTTACTTCATTCCTGAATTTCCATGACATTCAATCAAACCAGGTTGAATTTGACCTTTTGACTGACATAAAAACTCCTGTGGGGAATGTACAGACCCATTTATTGTTGATACCCAATGAAAGAGTATCCCATAAAATGGCATTTAACAGCACTCCAACATGAGGTTAGACACCTTCCACTTTCATAACGACTCTATCTTTTGAAAAATCAGAGCATCACAAAACTGAACTTGATGTTGGAGACCCTCTTTAAATTGAAGATACAGAACGACTTTTCAAATATAAGCCAGTTTGTTTCTAATTGGACGAGATTAATATAAATCTACAATGAATCAAATACATGTGATTTTACAGAATACTGCCGAGCACACAATTGGTGACTGGAATCCGAAAGACAGGCCCATTGGCTGAGGCCCTTTTTCATCATATTCCTCATTTACATAAATTGGCATAAATGATACATGTAAGCCTATGTTAACATTTCTATCCAATGATCGCAAGTAGTAGCCAATCTTCGAAAACCTATGTCCATGCACAAGTATTTTCATTTGTGTAACTTTGTTTTGCCAAAATTATCAAAATTCAATACAAAGAAAGCTCCCAGCTTACCAGCTAGCAGCAAACTTACAAGCTTACCCTCATTTACATTTTTGGAACCCTGCTAGCATAATACAAGCTAGTCAATAAGCAGAACACCAGCTTGCTGATAAACATGCCGGTAAGCTTGCGGCAAGCTTGAGGCACGCACACTTATATTTCTGTAGGGGTTGTTCTTGAACCATTTTCTCCAAATTTTGAAAAGAAAATTCGGCAAAGTTTTTGAAGATGTTTTTTTCCACCTTATACTTCAAGATGAAAACATGTCAATCAATTTGAGTGAATGGAAAATTAATATCGGTTTGTGATTCCAAATATTAAATTGTACAGCAAACTTCATACTTGAAGTTCAATAAGTTCTGTGTAAGCCCTTTTACAGCAGAATTAAGTCTCATAAAAAAGGCGTGAAACTTTGTCCCTTAATTTTAAAGGCAAGGCAGCTTTTCCTTAGTAAAGGGAACCACTTTTGGGAAAAATACAAATGGAACATTTTGAAGGGCACCAAAGCAAAGACCAGGGCAATTGCCTCCAGTGCCTCCAAGAAGTTTCAAATGTGGACGGCCCACTTCATGCACTTACCAATTAGAATAGTGACTTTACACCCAAACATCTGTCACAAATCTGAAGAACAGATTTTGTGCGGTCTATGTAAAGAGTAAAACTTTGTCAAGTAAATGCATGCTTCATTACTTTGCGGCCATTTTGTTTTCCTCCAGTTCAGTGTACACAAAATGAGTCTGAAACGGGAAGTAGTCAGGCTCACTTTTAGTCGAATGGAAATCGGTGCTTGTGATTGCTAAGAGTGAAAAGGAAACAAGACCAAGATGGCAGTCACATGAGACATGACTTTCCGGTTTGCTTTGACATCAACTACACGTTGGCATCAACAACTTACATCAACTACATGCAACAAATGCCTTAACTAATCAGCTGCATGATGATTTAATAACAAGGGGCAACAAAAACAAATAAATAACTAAAATACCCAAAGCAATATGCAGCTGCTTGTTGTGATGTGCAACACAGTGGACTCTTTCTACCTGTTTTACTCACGATAAATCTTGCATTTACATTTTGATTTAGAATCAATCAATTTACAAATATGTACAAAGTTTATTCATTGCACTTAATTAATTTCATAAATTTATATTTCAATGGTGTCATTTTTACAGTGCACTGATCAGTTGGCACAGCAAAGTGTTTTCCATTCGTGATGTCAGTCTAAGCTGATGAGATTTGCTACTAAAGTGTACCAGAATTTTTGAATTTTAGAATAAAAATACAGAAGTGTAAATTTCTGTTGCAGCCCAGAAGTGCACCCAGGCAAACCACAGCAACAAGCATGACCCTAGAACATATCTTTCATACCCTATTTCATTTCCTCATTTAACCCGTATCTGCCTAGCTACGGGATTTCCCGTAGAACAAACAAACACTGCAAAGTCTACCCATGGGAAAACCCGTAAATAAACAATGGTTTGACCATCTCTAAAGTTGACGTCTACAGCTATGGCTACCGCTGGATCGATGCATCATCATGTGTTGAAGTATAGGATTTCCTCAGCAACAGTCATAGCTGTAGCCGAAGCTACCAATTCTGACACTGCCTTTAGTGCCGTTCTTGATACTCTCATCACTAGAGATGGGAAACATAAGTATGCCACATTCAAGAAAATTATGTGATCTTTCCAACAATACACAGTTTGTTGGGATTTGTTTATTTTTACTAGGCAGTAAATAATGAATGTTTATTGTATTGCACCATAAGTGCTACATGGGCTTAGGCAGGAACAGTGTCTACATCTATGACCAGTCAGGCGGATTTGGGTTAAATAGAAATTTGTCCTATCTCTTTGTACATATTTAGATTGTTGTCTGTGTGCATAATTTACAGTGTGAAAATGACATTTGCCCTCTTGGGTGATTTAACCCTCCTTCTACCAGCTTGTTTCTCAAGACATCCATCCCATACCTCACTATGCCACAACACTGGCATTTTGAGGCACACACACATGCTGATGTAGAGAGTAGAGCCATAGCCCAAGGTGCTTCAATGAGAGTGGTAAACTAGTAAAGCCACCAGCTGCGCATTTGGGCCACTGTTGGAAGAGTTCAAAACCCAAATTGACAAAGCCATTATACAGCTGAGCAAATTTCTTTGCTAAGCAAAAAATGAGTTGGAAAACCAGTGGCAACAATGTAAACGTTATGAAATTTTGGCTGGTAACCTGTTTCAAAAAAGCTAGATTTTTCTGTGCTTAGCAAGTTTTTTGCCTACAGGCTTCATGGCATTGGGCCAAGGCTCTCAACATTGGTCAATTTCTGCAACTGACAGTTTTCATAAAAAACAACAACATTGGGTGATGACATCACATGCAGTACACATTGTATACAATCTTTAGAAATGTACCAACATACATCACTGGAGTATCAAATGCACAACAAACAATTCTAGGTTGCTATGGTGATGGGTGATTGACAGGTGCGCTGACGTCGTCTCAGTCCGTGGTTGATCCGTTTTCGGGAAGTCTTTTCTCGTACATGCAGAGTGCTTGATGGACAAACTCATACTGTTCGTTTGTCTGGATCATTCCTCCCCTAAAAAGACAGGAATTAAACAAGGAGTGTGGTAGTTAGAATAAACATGTCGGTTGGGGAGGGGGGAGGTGGGTCAATCAGGCACTACTTATTTAGTAATAAACTTAGCCATCCACTGACCAACTCAACTTGTGTAAACTCGACCAGACGAACTCGATCATCTGTTTGCTGATTGCAAAGTTGCCCATTGAGAAAGTCACTTTTGTGATGAGTCATCCAATGTTGTATGCAACTCACTACCCCAAAATACACTCGTTGGTTGCTGCATGTACATGAAGTCTGTGTATATGTATTAAGTCTAGATCACTCTTCCAAACAAGTCTGGCCCCCATGTACCCTGCCCAAAATCAATAGTGTTACAGGCACGGCGTGATACTTCTCAAAATGTGAGCCATGACACTTGTGTCCTCAAGCAAGACACTTGCCCATTATTGTTTTATCCTTCGGATGGGATGTAAAGCAAGATAACCTATTACACTTGTCATATAGGAAAGGGGGCTTGCCTCAGTATTTCTGGCATAGTCTGGCAGCAATATGCGCCACCTCACCTTGTATCCTTTTCAAGGTGTTGCATTACGGTTGATTCATCTCATAAAATGATTCCCAACAAGCTCCACCTGATTCAATAATTCGACGCAAGGAGTGTCATTTATGACAGACATAAATGGCACATAGCTGGCACATAGGTAGCTGCCTTTTGGCGACCACAGACAATTTGAACAGTCAGTTTCTACAGGGGAATTCTAAAGAGGGATGTTCCACGAGGAATTATGTTTACAACAAAAGAACAAAAGACGTTCCCACCAGGATGTAAAAATAGGAACAGATGTGTTACAAATGCTCTTCTTAGCAGTGTTAAAAGATTGATTTCTCCCTACATTTAGGTATCTGATGCCTAGAGGGATAATAACAATAATAATAATAATAATAGGCATTTATAATGCGCCAAATCAATCTAAAAGATGTTTGAGGCACAGAGAAGCAGACAATTTCAACAAAACAATACATATCCAGTGAGAGAAGCAAAACAACAATTAGGGAAAGCATATATACATGTACGAAAATTAAACAATGGATACCAACAAAACTATGAATTAAAGAAACACATCTTGAAAAGGTGAGTTTTTAGAGCAACTTTGAAAGTGTTAACATCAGAAATATTACGGATATCTTGAGGAAGATTGTTCCAGAGAGATGACCCAGCATGTGCAAAAGAACGATCACCCCATAAGTTGTGTGTTTTAGGATATATACATGTTATGTAAGTTTGATTGAGAGGGAACTTATGGAGAAGCAATATTTAATGAAAACGGTAAACAGAACCCTCTGCTGGTGGGTGTAAACACAGACATTGTAACACTCTGTCTCCAGTAAGAGGCAGCTTACCTGTCTTGTCTCATCTGGCAGACGATTCCTAAGACGTCAACCATCTTCTCCTCTTCAAGTTGTCTCATGCCGACACTGATGGCTATGTAACATCCTGTCCTTCCAAGACCAGCACTGAGAAGAAAACAAAACAATACATTTACTTTTTCTATTTAACTATTTCATTACAAATCCAACAGTGCAAGCGCCAGTAACAGAATAAATAGGAACCAATGAAGAAGTTTTGATGTGGAAGGCCAAATAGAGAAAACCAGGTAGAGACTGAAAAAAAAACAATCCACAAGCAATGGGAGACTTTTGAACGCTAGGTGGCAGCAGACTTATCAAGTAAATTTCCTTTGTTAATATTGTTCTGAGTATTCTCACATTTCCAAGAACAATGGATTTATCTGGAAAGTCTGCTGCCACCTAGAGTCCCCAAAAGGTCTCCCATTGGGATTCGAACCACGGTCCACAGAGGTGAAAGGCAGGGAAAGAAACCACTGAGGGCGACCTGGTTCACAGGATACCAGTCACCAGTGGGTGGTACGGTACGGTAAACATTTGGGAAAAGCTGCTTTGTACTGGTGAAGAATACTCACCTACAGTGGACGACTACAGGACCTTTGGGAAGGCTATTATCTGCTCTTGATATCTGAACCTCTTTGATCATCTCCAGTAACGTCAGTGGATTCTCTGGTGCTTTATTGTCTGGCCAGGATGTATACCAGTAATGAAGCATCTGACGACTTTCTTCTAAGTACTGCATAAACAAACAATAACCATTCAACAACAAAAAAGGTGTTTAAAAGTTACTAATCTCCACTAGTCAAGTCAAAACTTCCTTGTTTTTGTCTTTTCTTTATGCTTTAGTTTTTGGCAAGCAACTGCACTCTATGAGTTAAACCGTAAAACCAGGGCTTTTGAAAAGGCATCAGCGCAAAAACCAGACTACCCACACAACATCTATTTCCTCCCTGACATTCCCCTAAAGCCACTGCGGCAGGACCTGCCTATCCCGCATAGGCCTTGTCAGCCACCAAAGACCCTGCACCAGGAGAGGAGTGTCTTCAGAAAATCTCCAATCGCAAAGCCAAGCCAAGAAGAAGAAGAGAAGTTTTCAGCAACCTGTCTTCTATACATCCCTCCTTTTACCATGTACAGAAATACCATTCGGCAAGGTGGTTTCTATATGTATACAACCCCCGCCCCCACATCCATTCCCCCAATAGGAAATGCCAGTTGGTAAATTTGCTTGCATACACCCTTCCAGAGAAAATGTCCTTGCTACGCCTCGTTGGGCATGTCACAGTCATGATACTTGGTCCTTGGAAAAAAAAGTATATTTTATCAAGTAAAAGCTGACCTACATGTACACATAATGTAGGCTTTAAATGGACATTTCAGGCTTTTTAATCACAATTTGTCTGATTTCTCCCAAGGGCAACAACATCGGAAATCAGACTAAAGTATTAGAATATCATGCCTGATGTTAGTAACAATGATTAAGTAGGTCATCTTGGAAAGAAACTCATATTTTTAATATGTTTGATTACTCAGTATTGATTGGATTCCTAGAGAATGACGACTCATTTATTGGCCAATAGGAAAGTTTGTTATAAACGATGTGTGTATGATAAGGACATTGTCATATCAGCCAATAGGAACATTCATTACACGATACATTTAGGAACTTAGCAATTTTTTTCACAGAACTTGGGAAAGTACTGAGTATACAGTGCTTAATACACATCGATGTTAGGGTAAAAACCAAAAATAAATTTATAGCCCTGCAACTGCTTCACATTCAATATAAATCAAATTTTAGCTGGTAACCTGCACCCACCTTTAAGTTTAATATCCTAAGTATGTAATCATCATTACGGTTGACCTCTAGTACGTTGACCTCTATGTCTCCATATATGCCTTGCTGCGGCGGCCAATACTTGTCGCATTTATTCTAACGAGAGGGATACAAAATGATTGACCATTATGACGACACATCAAATGTAAATTTATTGCTGTTAACACAAGCTGTTAACACAAGTGACATTACTTTTTGCTTCTGCGGAACAATCCGCCAGTCAGAAAGCAGCTCCTATTGGTTGAAAGTTATGAAACGAATCCTTATTGGTCAGCCTTGTTAACCAATCCACAAAATGGAGTGCTGCCCCTGGCCGGATTTCTGGCAAATTTTAGTTTTTAGAAATAGTTTAGAAATATAAAAGGAGAAAAACAAAATGGATGGGTGGACTTTAACGAACTTACCTTATTTCTCTCCTTAAGTTTTGTTACCATGACGATAATGGGTGCCTCTGAAAACCAGGCCATCCTCCAGAAGTCAGCGAAGGTATGTACCATCGGTCCTTGCGTTGCTATGAAGGCCATTGGCTCTCTGTCATAACCCTGGTAAACAGCAACATAGAACAATATCAAACGTGTCCGTAAATATGCAATAGTCTCTCAACTGTTCACTTTGTGAGTTATGTGTTGTAAAACTGGCTTGCGCTGCAGCACAATTGTAGCGTCCTTCAGATGGGACATCCCGACCAATTTCATGGCTCTGCTCATTAAGGAAGTCTGCGCAAAATGCGCGCCAATCTTTTCTTACAGGCTTGGCACCAAATTTCTGCACTAGCTGTTTAAGTGAAGAATGCTTTAAAATAGAGTCCCATAATGTACAAACACCAGGACCCAATTTCACAGAGCTGCTTAGAGATTTGAAGAGAATTTTACTTACAAATTTTACTCAGCAAAAATTAGCAGGACACCAGTCAGAAATGATGCATGTGACAGGGTATTTTGGCTGGTAACCTTAATCCGGTAGGCATAATTTTGTTGTGTGTAGCTACTGGTTGTGCTTAAGCAGCTCTATGAAATTGGTCCCATATGCAACAAGAATTCCTTGCTAGCATGTTAAATACAGGATCAAACTTTGTGCAAATGTGAACATAAAGCAGAGTGCTGCCTGCAAATTGAATCCATTTTGATATTTGGCTGCAACACTCGCAGTGAAGTGATTGTAAATGGATGTTAACAGAAATTGCGCTTCTCAGAATGAGGTACGAACCGTGCTTTATTTGATTATCGTCATACTCACCCTAATATAATTAGCATTAATGTAATCTGATAACGTATCTCCGGGTATTGATGGTAGTACTACTCTGGTAGCTGGATTTGGCAATATTTTAGGATAGCGGTTCTTGGCAGCTGAGCCTGGGACCTCAATGCTATCCGTGTGGTTATCTGGAATGTCCTGTAAGCAACAATGCAACAAGAACAGACAATTACTACATTGGGTTTAAAGATATAGTTTTGTTGGTTTTGATTCAAATTCATCCAAACTCTGTGATTGTTAATGAAACCAAGGAACCCTTAAAAGTAACCACCACTGTGACCTGTTGGGCTGAAGATGCCTGTGTACAGAAGATGTTGAAAAAAACAATGTTCAGTTTCAGATGTACGAGGAAAAGCCCAAACAGAAAATCAACGCAGTCAGGTAGGGACTGAAAACCCAATCCATATGGGGCCACAGACATGACAGAGGTCAAAGACAGGGAAGAACTACACTGTGACCCATAGATCTGAAGATACCAGTGTAGAGAAGAAGATGATGAAGATATCTGTTTCAGATGTTGGAGAAAACACCATTTAGGAAAACAAGGTAGGGACTGAAATTGCAAAATTCATGTGATACTCCATCAACAAGATTAAAAATCAACACTTTACAAAAAAAGGTAATAAAATTAAACATTGTTGGAGAAATCAAAGCAGAGTGGGTATTTAAAAAGATACAAATTCATCATTTAAAAGATGTATTTTTTAAATTTATACTACCACGATTGAAATAAATACGAAGCATTTGAAAGGTTAAAAAAAAAGGTGACATAGCCATTTGAAAACTGTTTAGTCAATGCGCAACACTGTACAATGTCAACATAAACTCAAAATTAACTAGTACTTGCGCATGCTTTAACACTTGGTTGTATTTCAGTTTTCTAGTAAGCGCTTGCTTTGTGTCCAGTCAGTGGAAACATCAATATTGGCGCCACTGACTATGGGCATGAATGATGGATGAAAAGTCAGTCAAGTGGAACCATGCGGCAAATCAATGCATTTATAACACTCCATAATACCGTCTGACTAAACAAACAAACTGTGCACTGATCATTCCTCTTCTACTAACACGCTGCACTCATTTGCTTCAGTTTTATTTAAATTTATGAGACACAAAACTTAAGGGTAGAGTCATAGATTGGTTTTTGGCAACGTAATGCTGATTTATAGGCAAAATTATAAAGAAAGATTCACTGGAAGACACATGTGAACGTTTCAGCTGAATACAGTGTTTACTTGCTGAGGAAATAGACAATAAAATGTTTTTACCGGTATGGTATTTTCACAAGAATGTCAAATCCGTCCACATTCGCGATTGGACACCAACCCTCAGAAATCTGGGAAACATTTCATGCATGAATTGTTTCTCAGATTCAAATGTTTTGGGTGAAAAATTTTCCAAACCATATAACTATGCAAGGAAACTTTTCCCAAATAACTTATATTTATCTTTAGCTGCTGTTCTTCTCCCCAAGTAAGTTTTTATGGTCATTATTTTGGGGAGTATTTATCAATCTACATGTATGACCCCACCTTTAATTGTTATTTTGGTTTTCTCTTTGCACCAGCGTGTGAAAAGCACTGTATACATGGTGCTTTATACGGAGTACTGTGGGGACAATAATCCACACTCCAGCAGTATGTGCAGAAAATGTGCCTTGAATGATACAAGCTTGGGATTTGGCACACAGCTACAGCATGCCTTAAGAAAGATATCTGGATATAGGACAGCCACAGATTTGCCCTTTAACAAATAAACTCAAATTTATACATTTAAAACAATTGTCACTCTTTGAGTATAGTGCCCTCTACAGCTGATCTTCAGGACATCTGATGATGTGATTGTGACGTCATGCAACTGAATTACAGTTGTGTCACGTTACAGTAAAATTGGTTACTGTAAAGTACATGGAGGAGTAACAGAGAAATGTTTGGTAACCTTGCACCCTAATGCTAATGCAAACAGTGAAGCTTTCTCTTATTTACATTCATAAAACACACATCAAAAACTGCGAACTACAAAACAAATTCTTACCCAGAATTCTTCATGTAATGCTCTGATATTTTTCACTGAGTTCCGAAGCTGTTTCCTGGTCATTCTGTTTCCTGCCGACTCTAAATACTCAGCAACAGAGCTTCAGAGACAAAGAGTAGAGATGACTTAGACACAGGCTTGAGGAGAGATTGTTACTGGGTGACTATCACATCTTGGAATAAGATGTCATTTCTTGGAATAAGATGTCACATCTTGGAATAAGATGTCCAATCTTGGAATAAATGTCACATCTTGGAAAAAGATGTCACATCTTGGAATAAGATGTCAAAATTTGGTATAAGATGTCACATCATGGAGTAGGATGTGACAACTTGGAATAAGATGTCAAAACTTGAAATAAAGATGACACATCTTGGAATAAGATGTCACATCATGGAATAAGATGTGACAACTTGAAATAAGATGTCATATCTTGGAATAAGATGTCACATCTTATAATAACATGTCCCATCTTGGAATAAGATGTCACATCTTGGACTTAGATGTCATATCTTATAATAATATGTCACATCTTGGAATAAGATGTCACATCTTATAATAAGATGTCCCATCTTGGAATAAGATGTCACATCTTATGACGTGTTCTTGTTGAATCAGACTGAAGGAATTATACTGAGGACACGAAAACCATGACTTCTGTTGCCATGCTCTTGGCTAAAAAGAACATAGCACTGCCCTTAGCAAAATGAAAACAACCTTTCCCTTTCAAAAATGTAACTACAGGTCTGGGGGTAAACAATATAACGGCAGTGCCAGACTTAGGGGGGGGGGTGCAAGGCAATGTTTAAAGTTACAATTTACATCAGCGCTTGTTTATTCTGCAGAAAATCCTATAGAAAGGCAGATCCACTTGTATGGGTTAATGTAATACAAAATACTACAATTAACCCCATTTTAATGGACCTGCCTGACTGGGGGCTCTTGCTACAACATTCCAAAAGAGACTGTGCACTAAGTTGTACAAACAGAAGAAACCAATGCACTCAATGCTAGCCTGGAAGGTATGGTACTTTGTGGCAGTCTGTGGTACCAGTGCACAGGAGGGTTTTTGTGCCAACCAACTCAGTATCGAAAGTCTGATTTTATTTTGTTTTAAAAGAGGTGATTCTGTTTTGCTTCAAAAGTACATACTACGCATAATGTTTATACTGTACTTCGTCAACGGCATCTCAAAGAACTCAATATTTTCTGACAGGTATGCAGAGCTATTTTGAATAATGAGATAATTGTTAGTGCCTTTGATGCGGCGCAATCACCAGCCAACCATAAGAGAAACACTGAGGCAAACCACTTCTCTCAACGCTAAGTGTACTGGGTTCTTTAACGTGCATTTCACAACACACAGGACCTACAGTTTAAGGCCCCATCCAAAGTACAAAGCAATTATGGCTAAGTGCCTTGCTCAGGGACATAAGTTCCAAGAGCATGACCTAAACCCGCACTCTGACACACCAGAACTTGGGTCAGTGCACTAGACTCCTCCATCACAACAAACTTTTTCACATACACCGATTTCTAATCAACGTGGCACTTCAGATGAGGCAATTTTGCAGGATGCTTTAACTACCGTCACTATCTTTATAACAAGGACGCTTTCGGATACAAATTTCCTATTCTTTTTTGGGGGTGGATCATTACCAAAGTATGACCCTGACTTTAAAAAGCATGTTTGAGTAAACAAAACCCACAATGAGGCAACAAATATTGAGATGATTTTGGGTTGACCAAAGAGTTTACTAGAGCAGAACTTGAACCTGTGACCTCCGTATTATAGTGATGGCGTTCAAACAACTTCATAATAATAATGATAATAAGAGTGGCTTCTTACATAGCGCTCAAATCCGTCACTCAGTGATGCTCATGGCGCTACAACATTATTACCTCTGGTCACTGGGCCATTTATTTAATTCCTAAATCCATCTCAGCTCCCTGGGGAGTATACAGCCTGTGCTGCCAAACATGTAGCGCACCAAGCTAAATCAGTCACAAGAACCATCTCTGCCCTCACAGGTACCCATTTACCCCTGGCCTAAAGTGAAGCAGTTCTAGTTAAGTTTCTTGCTCGAGGACACAAGTGTCATGACCAGAATTCAAACCCATATTTAGATGACTTAGCCACCAGAATTTAAGCCACTCGGCCACGACATGCCACTTAGCTATCTAGCCCTATGTCGGTTGTCTACCGACACTGTCAATAGCTTTGTTCAGGGGTAGTCAATCTTTCTTTGTTCAACCCATCAGTCAGTTTCCCTCATGGTTTATTACTAAATATTGAGATATATTTACCTTTCTCTAGGAGGGGATGCCATCCAACGTACTGTTCCTGCAGGCTGGTTGATATCTATGGTTAAAGATGCTCCTGAGCTTCTCCTGTAATAAACAACATAAACATCATCAGAAAGAGACACATTCCCTTCTTATTAGTGTACAATGTGAATTCATAACCAAACCGTAGAGCTACGTTGATTTGGAGAGCTACCCTGCCCTGCGTTTTGAAGCCGTGTGGCATATCAATGTTTGTGCACAAACCTAGCCCTATGTAGGACTCTTCCTCTGTGCTGAACACAGATACAGAGTCCTCGATATGAGGGTACGTTTCCAGGGCTGAAAATTTTCAATGCTCCATAATTCAAATCTTACCTAAAATTTTATTACTCTCACTGGATTAACATTACATGGCTGAATATGAAAACATTTTTGGCGGTGGGTTTTTGACATCAGATATTTCATAAATCTATTATTTTTGCCCACCATCGAGCTTATCCTTATTCACAGGACCCTGTTCCAGCTACCCCACCTTTACCCACAGGATTATGTTCCAGCTATCCCACCTTTACCCACAGAATTATGTTCCAGCTATCCCACCTTTACCCACAGAATTATGTTCCAGCTATCCCACCTTTACCCACAGGATTATGTTCCAGATATCCCACCTTTACCCACAGGATTATGTTCCAGCTATCCCACCTTTACCCACAGGATTATGTTCCAGCTATCCCACCTTTACCCACAGGATTATGTTCCAGCTATCCCACCTTTACCCACAGGATTATGTTCCAGCTATCCCACCTTTACCCACAGGATTATGTTCCAGCTATCCCACCTTTACCCACAGGATTATGTTCCAGCTATCCCACCTTTACCCACAGGATTATGTTCCAGATATCCCACCTTTACCCACAGGATTATGTTCCAGCTATCCCACCTTTACCCACAGGATTATGTTCCAGCTATCCCACCATTACCTACAGAACCCTGTTCCAGCTATCCCACCTTTACCCACAGGATCATGTTCCAGCTATCCCACCTTTACCCACAGGATTATGTTCCAGATATCCCACCTTTACCCACAGGATTATGTTCCAGATATCCCACCTTTACCCACAGGATTATGTTCCAGCTATCCCACCTTTACCTACAGAACCCTGTTCCAGATATCCCACCTTTACCCACAGGATCATGTTCCAGCTATCCCACCATTACCCATCAGAGGACCCCATTCCAGATATCCCACCTTTGCCCATTTGTTCAGCATCACTTACAACTGACTGTACACATTGTGCTTATCCACTTGTTTTTTGTCTGTGAGCAAATCACTCTTTAATCTGCTCTTAATTGCATCCCTTGTCAACTTTGATTATCTAATGTAAGTATCTTATAATGTATGCTTTTCTTAAATGTTCTTTTTTCCAGCGCCTCGGATTATTTCTGGTCATAGATAGATGGCGCTTTACAAAGTTTGTATTACTATTACTGATTTGTATACCTTTCATGTAGACCCGTGGACTTGATTTTGATTGGTTGACTGGTTGCGCAGGAAGAGTAGGTGTAGCCCGCCTCCGGCTGGACAGGCTGGCCTTCTCGTATCGTCGGTTTGATGGTGGACTGTACGCATATTCTTGTGTTCTCCTCTCGCAGGTGTTTGGCCCTTCGCCAAGCCCTACATATACAGAACAAAACCTGTAACGAAAATAAAGAAAACATGTTACACTGGTTAATGAACTGAACTGCTAGAAAACTGTTAATGGGGCATTTGTTTTGGAGGAGTAAGGCAGGGCTGGGCCATAAGTTTGTGGTACACAGCAAACATCTTTATAATTATTTGCAAAAGCTACAGAGATTTAAAATGCATGTCGGAGGCATCCTTGGTTTCATGAACAGCAGTTTGAAGCTCGTCCAAAAACCAGAAACACATGACACATGTAAGTTACAAAAGAGATGTCCCCCTTACCCCTTTCCCAAATAGAAACAAACAAACAAACAAAAAACATGGATAGTTTCTAGTCACATTCAAGTTCCATGTACATATGTCCATACAGAGTGAGTGCACTGGTACATGTACCCCATGTACCCTTTCTGGCAGGTGAATCAACAGTGTCACACTTGATGGAGTTTTTTTCATTTAAATATCAGGCTTGCAGTTTAAATTCCCATTGAAACTAAAACATGACTCATTTGTGTGTATTTATTAATTTTTTACGCTAACCGTATGAAAACATGTCCAACATGTCTAAACATGTCTGAACATGTAAGATACATCTGCTAATGTACTTCCCTCCAATACTACATGCACATGTACATGTTCGTACATGTTAATTCACATGTAAGCGTTGTGTGTATGAACAATGGATACATGTACGCAAGTGTGGATGTATACATCAACATGTGGATGGACACGTACAGTACTTAACTCTTTCAGTCCCAGGGTGGTACATTGTACCTGTACAATCTATTTAATATTATATGTAAGCCAAAAGTGCCATGAATCCTGCAACCCACACTATTCCAGTTAATGAGGGAGGGCGCCATTGTTGTAATGTATTCTACCATTTCATGTAAGACCTTTTCTTCTTCTTAGTTTCTCAGGTTCTTGCAAGAGGGCGCATCAGTCTCTGAGCAGTTCTACAGTATTCTAAATTTAGCTGCGATTCGTCAACTTGTTTGTGGTAATGGAACAATGGCGGCCCCCACAAAATGTGCACGTTTTACTCCAAAAGAACTTTGCGGTTATTTTGATGATTCGGAGAGTGAAAGGGATTACTTTTTGGATACAGAGATGGATTAGACCAGGATGGCAAGTCAGAAGATGAAGGGGGGGGGGTGACAATGAAGAGGCAGGGGAAGCTGATTTCTCTCAATCTGGTACTGATACTACTGTAGTATTATCATCATTATTATACAGTCCTGTAATGAAACCAATGTTAACTCATATAAGTGAACTTAATCACCGTAGCTCGTAAGCCTGAGGAAACCTGTTAAAGCAAGGGTGCTTGCTATTCAGAAACACCAGGGTTATACCCTTACTCTTGATAATAAGCTGCCTACATATGTAGATATGTGACCAGTTCTGCAGGTGGTATTGATGATGGTCTACGGATTGATCTCCAATTGATTGATAGGCTCTTCACACCCCTGCCCCAAAGGCCAGGGGTCAAGACAGAATTTTGAAACCCCCAAAAGCTGAAACTTTAAGATAAAATTGCTCAACAGGCGCGGGTACTGAAAGAGTAAAGTGCACATGTGTAATTGTACGTGTAACATTTACATGTGAATGCACACCTGTAAATAAATGTGGATTTTCATTGTACACAAACAGTCTCAACTTTGGGGTAAAATTCCACTAAACCCCTGGGCTTGTAGCTGGAATTTGTACTGGACTAGAATTTATTTTACAACACTACAACCTAAATGAGACAGACCTTTCTATAAAGTTTAACATGTAAACTGTTTTTATTTCAACAAGCACCAAGAGAAGATTGATCTCATTTGTTGTAAAAGTAAGTACATTTTGATACTCAACAGAATTGAAAGATATTTACTATACTCAAAGAACATATTTTTTTAAATCTCAGATATTAATTTTGGTTTTACCCTTACACCGATGTGTAATAAGCACTGCATACTCAGTGCTCTCCCAAGCTCTGTGAAAAATATCCACAGGCAATCACTCGGATGGGATTCAAACCTACGACCTTTGCATTGCTAGAGCAGATGTCTTACCACTGAGTATACAGTGCTTATTACACTGGGGTGTAAGGGTAAGACCAAAATTAATTATTTATCCCCGGTGCAAATATATCTATTAAATCTCAGATATTATACTACAGTGAGATATTATTGTTCAAGTGAGTTTACCCGCACGACACTAAAAATCACTGGCCTTGGGCCTGCAATTTAGTGTAAAATTTGAGCCGTGTTGGTTTAATACTTGATTCCTGAACATGACACGCAAAAAAAACCTAAAAAACAAACAAACCATAACTCAATTTATTTAACTTTTGGCAAATTTTTCGCCTGCCACTGCCTTAGGCAGACATCACTGGATACTCTTGGTTTTTTTTCGCCTGAGGAGATCTTTCGAAGAATTAATTTCGAAAATAATTAAAAAAATTGAGAGAGACTCACGATTGCAAGGATGACTATGGCTAGTGCACAACTTATGGCAATGAGGTAGGGTGCGTTGGCGTGTTCCCAAAAATTGAAGACTTCTGGAACGACTTCATCCTTTTCAGTCTGAGGAAAAACAAAGGAAATCAAAGAATGATTTGAAGGTTTTTATGCTGAAGGTATTGTGGTGGTAGTTTGCGGTGACATCATGTATTCTACATCTACATGTACATCTATTTGTGAGTATAAACACTAGTGTACATTCCTAAATGTGCAGTGTCTGTCATAAATGACCTTCCTAGCACAAAATGATCAAATTTGGTCAAGCTGGTCCAGAATGATTTTATGACACAACGCAACTATAATACAACACCTTGAAAGAAATACAAGGTGAGATGGCACATATTGCTGCCAAACCATGCCAGAAATGCTGGGGCAAACCCTTCTCTCTACGATGTTGAAACAGATTTTTTAATGAGATATCGCTCAACATCACAAGGCCGGACGGCCACTTAAAGGTGAGGGCTACACTTCACTGATTTGGGCTGTCAACCCAAATCAACTGCCACCAAGGGCACGTTGCCACCTATTCCTGGGGCTGAAACAGGGTTCCCCCTTCACAGTCTGTAAGGATGTAGGCAAGGGTATCATCCACTAGGAGCCTGGTTGGTAGAGCAGAATGCACTACCTTCTCAACTGGACATGTACAATGCAATACTGCCACAGTATATTGGGACTGGCAGGGATCTGTGGCCTGGCGATGCTCTACTACTGCGGGTGGCGAAATACCGTTGTGGAGAGTGGAAAATTTTCAGGGGAATAATGCAACCGCCTTGGACAAGGCTTTACATATATGTAGGTTTACAATGTAATGTAAGTACACTAAACAAATTTAAAAAGTCGCATCCCCTTAAGGTGATCCCCTCGCTGCCGCTTCCCAGGTTGCATCGTAAACTTGAGAGCAATCCCTAGCTAAACAGCACAATATAGGTTGAATGGCTTCTGACTGGCACCCCCAAACAAAGATATTGACAAAATAGGGAGACCACCAACATTAGGGCTAGATAGCTCAATTGGTGGAGCACCTTGGCTTGTTAATTCAGAGATCGCAGGTTCAAATCCTGCTCTAGTAAATTTTTCTTTGTTCAACCCAAAATTATTTTAAATTTACCCAGTCAGTTTCCTTTATAAGTGGTTTATTACTTGATCAAACAAATTGAACTCACATCACTTTTCTCTATTCCTGTTGCCCCTGTTGTTTGTACGTGAACAAAGTCCCCATAGCCCCCTGTTGCTGGAGATGGTGTCAGAATGGTTGGCGGCATTGCTGGGGCGTGGTGGGCAGACTGACACCAGGGGTCAAAGGTTAATGGCACCTACACCGGCAACACATGAAGCAGGGGTGCTTGCTAGCTCTCTCCTGGGTAAAAGAAAGAAACAATTTGGAAATAAAACAAAACATTTTAAGCAAAGTGAGTCAGGCTTTGTTGGTCCTATGGTGAGATTGATCAGGAGATGTGTACAGTATGTTAGACCATTCGCCCTTTGTTTACGTCTAAAACCACCTATATTGGAACCTTCCCAGTGGTATGCGCACAGTTCTTGCTTTCCACGAATTTGGTTATGGAGTGATGTCAAAGGTCATATAGCTCAAAGGTAGCCTGAAGTCTAATCCAAATTTATGCAAAACACAATGCGTATGCATACTGCTGTGGCCTGAGTTGGCTGAGGATTTAAGAGCACCAGACTCAAGCTCTGGTGTTTCTGATCAGCAGAGTGTGGGTTGGAGTCCCGTTCGGTCATGACACTTGTGACCTTGAGGAAGATATTTTACCATTATTGCTTAGTCCTTCCGATGGGACAGCTGAAGGTCATGTGTATTGTGTAATACACATAAAAGAAACCAGTTGCACTTATCGCTAATAGAAGGAGTTTGCCCTGGTGTTTCTGGCAGTGGCTGCTGAATGCGCCGTAGCACCTTGTAAACCATTAGAAGGTGCTACATACATGTAAATGGGTCTCATAATTCAAAACACAGCTCTGCTCATCCTGTTGAAAAACAAACAATGAGCGCTTTGATACGCCCCTAGGGGTATGATAGAGCACTTATAAGAACCTAGCATTGTTATTCTGCTGAGCAGAAGTGCTTTTGATTCATCCTTAATGTCAGACGGCACTGTGTGTATGCATAGCATGATAGACACTACACGGCTTATCGCCATAACTAAACGCTGTAACGCATTTCGGTGAAACCATGGCGTTAGGAATACACAGAGACCAAACTAGCGGCTGATCAAAGTTGTAAAGTCCCTTGCCACTAGCGTTATGTAACTGGCAATTTAAAAATAGCAATGGTCAGAGCAGAGGGGTTATGTAATGTGAAATAACCAGAAAAACCCAGGAATAAAGCTGTAATGCTCTGTGGAATTGTTGCAGCTGTGCAAATAATGATTTTATGAATCAAAAATGGAAAACTTCAGATGCACAAACTGTTTGTAACACATATGTATTACATATGTATGCAACTGTTTTGGTCCATGGTGGTCCACATGGATATTAAACAGATGACTAGAGCAGGCCAGTTGAAACGTTGAGACCAATTAAGAACTCACTCCGCGGCAGGGTAGTTAATAACAAGAAGTCCCCTCCCTAGATCCTCTAAGCAAAAGTAGTAGTCCCAGCCGATTTCCTACCCCTCGCCAGGGTAGTAGATAAATAAGCAGGAGTGTTCTTTTCAGAACTAAATAGTCTCCCGAATTCTGAAATCTTCTCCGCGGCAGTAGAATAAATAGAAAGACAAGTTCCCAAAGAACAAAACTACACAGCAAAGTAGAATACACAGTGTTACCGCAAACCGAACACATTGATATTAAACACGTTTTGAAAACGAAAGACGCTTCTATTTTATTTATTTATTTTTTATTTGACTACACTTTACACTGGCAAAACACTAAAAGGATTTAAAAGATACAATCCACAAAATAGAACTATGACTGAAACAAATACAAATAAATACAAATAAAAACTTATTCAAAATTGTATAGGGAGTGGCAAGGAGGAACAGGTGACCAGCACCACTACTTCTGCATTTTGACTTGATTTTTTATACACAGGAGATGTCAACAGCCTTTGGAATATCCTGACAAACATCACACTTAATTTCGCCTGATTCATGCGCGTTTAGCAGAACTCTTCACTCCATTAATCAGTGTCGAAAGCCGTCTCACGGCATTTGACGACATGTGTGCACAAAGGACCTTAAATCATCAGTGATCAGCCGATCCCCTATCCCCAAGAATATAATGAGAAAACAGAAATGTGAATGAATTTCCTTTTCAAGGATTGCCTGGAGCTGGTTGCCTGAAACTTGTCTCGAGTGACCTAGCCTCAAAGAATCCTTCACTTTACATTTCATCATTGATTTCACGATAAGGGACAGGCATGTCAAAATGCATTAAAAGACCATTTCAAGATGATATGCATTTAAAAAGATGTTAAATTTGAAGCTGTAAGCTCTGCAGTATCAAGACTTTTTTCTGCAGTTTAAATGCCCTAATGTGTTTTTCTTAGAGTTAAACCTTATCACAAATATAAAACAAATACCAAAATATTGAATATTTAACACAATAATTAGTCAAACATGCCTGTCTCTTTGTGAAAAAGCAAAATCATAATGACCTACTTTAGTAGTGTGTGTCTATAGTGTAAGTTTTTAACGTAGTGAAGAGCGGGCATGTCACATGATCACCCGCACGCTGACAAGCCCTCCTCTTCCACATGACCTACTTGCCTGTCCATAAAAAAAGAAAAGATAGTACTTTGTACATGTTTAGGGGATGCTTGTTTCTTTGTGAAAAAGCAAAATGCAATTTTACAAAGATGAATGCCCATACTTTTGATAAAGCAGCACAGTAGTTCAGTATGGCTTACAATCATATTTAAAGACAGGAAGTGAAAAAACTCAAAAATAGAATCATGATTTTTGACATGCCCACTTCTCGCACTGGACTTCACCTCTGAAATATAAACTGTTTATACCATTGTGTGTAAATCTCCAATTTATTTTTCAAGTAGTGTTTGTGTACGTGCCCGTAGTGGTGCCAACGCTAGAATTGGCTTTGCCAACAATTACAAAGCTTTTAAACCCCCTTCTACATTTTTTATCTTGCAATGTATAGATCTGTCTATACTTCTTTTGCCCCAGTGCGTTACTTCGCAATACTCATCAAGAAAAAGACAAGCGTTTCCCTCTTTAAAGGCAAAGTATATCTTTGGTTTTTGGAACCGTTCGATTGTTTTAATCCCAGATACAAACGGAGATATACAATAAAACTAACCTTCCAAAATTTTTTGAGATATCGCCAAAAATCTGGAGCGGTTATGTCTGCGCAGGAAGAACAATCTGTAGTGGAATAAACAATCTGAGAAATGTTTCATCAAGGAAACGTTTCTCAGATTGAAATGTTTTTGAATCCCTCTCTCTAAAACCATATTCCTTTGAAGGGAATCAATTCTCAAAATGTTTTACATTATGAACAGCTGCAGTGCTTCCTACCAAGAAAATTTCTATGGTCATTAATTTAAATTTCCGGAGTAATTACCAAAGGTATACCCTCCCTAATTTATCTGTGAATGCGGGAAATATTTATTACCAATGTGTAAATGTATCTCGTTTAGTATTTTGTACAAAGCTCTTGGTTCCCCCAAACAGCTTGACAAATCTCGTCATTTGATTTGATCCCGAAAAACAAGGGTAAACAAGATTATGACGTTGCTACAGTAATCCTGCCCCAAGGACCAGTCCCAATCTGGACTGTGTGTGGGTGTGCTTCCTACGTAGCAGTAGTAGACTTGTGCAAGTCGTTGCGCTTTTGTTGCATTGAAGTGAAATGTAGTTAGCTTTGACCCTCTTTTATGAGATAATCTCAACGCAGAAATTGATTTCAAGTTTAACTGGCGATTGAACGGGCACAAAATCTATAGTAAACAAAACTGGCCATCATGACCATATGCTGAATTCGGAAGAGGCTTTGTATTTTTGGATCAGATATTGATTGTAAACCGGTGAGCATTGTGTATTTTTGCTTGACCCAAATTGCTCTAGCCATTGCAAACATATCATGGTTTAAACACAAAATCATAATGGATGAATTTTGAGTGCAATTTTGCAGAAAATACTGGTGAAATCTGGACCATGTTAAAGGAACATTTTACAAGTGATTATTCTGTGACATTGCACGAAAGAAATACATTTAATATTTGTTTTAACTCATACATTGATCCTTGTCATTTGAAATTTGGTCATCATAAAGACAAAATACAAATGGAAACTTGTCCACCCAGCACTCTGAAAATTCCTCCCAAAACAAATTCTGAACAATGTTAACGACTCCATATAGACACCAATCTTGACCGCCATGACAGCCTCGTTTGGACAAATGGGGGGGGGGGGGGAGCAACAATTATTTTGAAAATGACACAGTGAAGCATTCAAAACATTCTAAAATTATCTACAGGGCTTGAAAAATCCACATGACCACAGGGCTTGTAGCTCAAAATGTGTACTGGACCAGAATCTTTTTTTAGAAAACAAGAATCAAAACGAGAAGTTTAACATTGTAAAATCACTGGCCTCGGGCCTGTGGTACATGTATAGTGTAAAGTTTGAGTCCTGATCTACAGGGCCTACAGGACTCTTATATTAAATTTTGGTCTTAGATGAAGACCCAAAGGTCTTAAACCAAGACCATGACCAAACCTCTGACAAAGACCAAATGGTATTACAGCAAGACCGACATTAACATTGAAATGTCTGTGACTATGTAGAACAGGGACCAAAGGTCTTAGATCAAGACCAAGACCAAAGTCTGAGACTACATGGACTGAGACCAAGACCAAAGTCTGAGACTGCATGGACTGGGACCAAGACCAAAGTCTGAGACTACATGGACTGAGACCAAGACCAAAGTCTGAGACTACATGGACTGAGACCAAGACCAAAGTCTGAGACTACATGGACTGAGACCAAGACCAAAGTCTGAGACTACATGGACTGAGACCAAGACCAAAGTCTGAGACTACATGGACTGAGACCAAGACCAAAGTCTGAGACTGCATGGACTGAGACCAAGACCAAAGTCTGAGACTGCATGGACTGAGACCAAGACCAAAGTTTGAGATTGAGACCAACACAAAGACAGAAAGGTCTGAGAACAAGATCAGAGGCCGATTTCACAAAGATCTCATGTTGATATTAACTGTGTATAAAAATGTAATATCACAATACAAGTCACTACAGTGATATTGACAACTCATCTCAAGATGAATCTTATTAGTGCTTTGTGAAATTGAGCCCTGGACCCAAAGACTTGAAACCAAGACCAGGACCCAACAAAGCTCTGAGATCAGAACCAGACCAAAGTGCCAGATCCAGACCTGAACCCAAAGGTCTAAGACCGAGACTTACGACAGAAAGATCTGAGACCAAGAACAAAACCTAAGGGTCTGAAAGGAGACTTTATACCCAAGACAATTGAAGCCTGTGAAAAAGACCAA
This sequence comes from Pisaster brevispinus, assembly GCA_023634235.1. NCBI lineage: Eukaryota > Metazoa > Echinodermata > Asteroidea > Forcipulatida > Asteriidae > Pisaster > Pisaster brevispinus. The sequence continues at coordinate 8,455,569 of JAMKCF010000018.1, forward strand.
GTCCCGAAGGTCTGAGATGAAGACAAAGGCCTCTAAGCTGAAACAAAAATGAAGTAGTGCAATGTTGAAAACAAAACAAACAGCAAACAATCAGCAAATGATTCTTTTTTATAAATTGATGATATGAGTGCCGCATAGGCACACAACTCAGATTCCCAAATTCAGGAAAAACAGTGGGGAAAATTTGGGCACAGCAAGAAGAAGAACCCCAAATTGGGCAGAGAAAGCATAAAATACTTTTAATCCATTATTATAAATTGGTACTTCTGTTTTTATGTGGGTAACATTTCAGGCAAATGAAATCAAGCCCTCTGCTCCCCTTAACCAAAGAGTCTCCATGGAATTCCAATTTCCATTGATAGAAAACTCTACACTGTATGGCTGTTTTCTACAAACAGTACTTACAGATCATCAGCAACAAGGGATGTTTGCTAAGACCAAGTGCTTAATGAAATGTCAATAAAAATTAGTATTATTGTTTATATATGTAGCACTTTGTCTACAAGGGCATCTCAAAGTGCTCAATATTTTACAAGAGAGATTTTTGAACGATGAGACAAACTTAATGATAAAGGTACTAATGTACTGTACAAGGTTGCTTAATTTAACATCCGGAACCTTCAACATTCATCCCGTCTGAAGGTCTGTTCCAAGCAATTATGTTCCAATGTTTTGTTTATTAAAGGCAGGGTCATCCTTTGGTAAAGAACCCTGAAAAGAAATTGTGTAATTTTTTATCCAAAAGCTTACTTGTTATAAAGTTGGTAATGGTAGTAAGCATCCTGTGAACTCAATTCGTCTGAAATGCCCTCGTTGATTAAAAATCAATAAAAACATTTAAAATCAAGAAACGATTTCAAAGGTTGGCAAAAAAATTAGGTGGTATTACACAATACAGGGCACTGCTTAGCTCTTGGGTTAACGTGTATGTTTTGGAAACTGTTGCGGGGTCTGGTGAAAGTCTGCGTGTACATTTGTGTGTTAACCGGATCTGTTGTAGCAGCAGAGTGTGGGTTCGAATCCCAGTCATGACACTTGTGCCCTTGAGCAAGGCACTTAACTATAATTGCTCTGTACAAAGTTGGGAAGGTAGTGCACTCTGCTCTACCAGCCAGGCTCATAGTGGATGATACCCTTGCCTACATCCTTATGGACTGTGAAGGGGGTAACCTCTGTTTCAGCCACAGGGGTAGGTAGCAACGTGCCCCTGGTGGCAGTTGATTGTTGATGGCCCAAATCAGTTAATTGTAGCCCTCATCTTGAAGTGGCTGTCCGGCCTTGTGATGTGAGGCAATTTCTCACTAAAAACAAATTAATACAAACAAATATAGAAACCAAGACCTTTGATCTAGTAGAATTTTTCTTGAAATTCTAGCCCTGTAGGTACATGTACATGTACAGCAGTGTCGGAGGCGTACTTGATAAATGCCTGCTCCAACCCAAAACAACATTTAAAAAAAACCTGTGATGACTTTTCTGGTGCCCTATGTATGTGTTTGATACCACACATAAAAACAATCAACAATGAAAAAGAAAGGTGGGGGGGGGGAGGGTCTTGCAGTTCCCTGCGTAAAAGCAATTTCTGCTTTAAGGTAAACGGCAAGACATCTGCTCTTGATTGGACATGACTTAGGCGTCAAGGTAACTTAATATATCACAAAGTGGAAAAATACAAGTGAAGTGCAAATTAAGTACTAACACAGTCCTACCTAGGGATGTAGAACCACTGGATGGAATGCAGCAGCGCCTGTTTCTTATGTGTTCTGCTCTTGATATTTCCAGACAAACATTATTGAATATCAAGTAATAAACCACACCGGGAAACTGACTGGGTAAATTTTTTAATTCAACATCTGGGCATACCCCAAACAAATTACTTAACTCCTTAATTAAGGTCTGTATGATCCCATGCACGGCTCGAATTCTAGAGAAAAGACCACAAGACCGCAGGGCTTGTAGTTCAAAATGTTTACTGGACCAGGAATTTGTGTACTCAACCAGAATCGAACGAATAAAATAAAACTGATTGATTCCTGACAGCCACAGTTAAATAACATGCATGTTTTTATTTGAACAATGAAGCACTAAGAAAGACATGTACGAGAAGATTTCTCTCATCTGTCTTTTGGTGTTATAAAGTTATACTGCATAACTGGATTGGGAAAGTACTGAGTATACAGTGCTAACACACATCGGTGTAAGGGTACAACCAAAATTAATATTCTTTATCCCCGATGCAAAATTAACATCTATTAAAATCGCTGCGGAACCCGCTGCTAAAATATAGGATTCGAACTGCCTCTAGCTTCCGGGCAATCTCGGTGGTCTAGTTGGTAAGACACTGCTCTAGAATTGCAAGGGTCGTGGGTTCGAATCCCACCCGAGTAATATGCCTGTGATTTGTTTTCTTCACAGAACTTGGGAAAGTACTGAGTATACAGTGCTAACACACATCGGTGTAAGGGTAAAACCAAAACTAATATTCTTTATCCCTGATGCAAAATTAACATCTATTACAGAATTGAAAGGTATTTGTGAGACTCAAAGTCAACTTTTGTACATACATATACTGTACCTTGTTTCTGTTCATGATATTACACAGTGAGGTATTGTTATTCGATTGAAATACACAAAACCACGGGACTTGTCTAGTAAAGTTTACTGGCCTGACACAAAAACTACTAGCCTCAGGCCAGCAGACCAGTGTGAAATTTGATCCCTACCAATGGTGTGTTAATTGATTGGACTGTATATGTACAAATACACAAATGTACAACATACACACGTAGCATTCTTGAACATCCAACGAGGAAATGATTAATAGCGTTTTGTCTTTATCGTTTCCTTTTTTCCCCACAAATAACCCCCCCTTTTTAGTCTGTCTCATTCACTAATTATTTACTTGTTTTCCCTCTTCCCACCGTTGATTTTGTCTTCCCCAACCTCTCGTGGTTAAACCAGCTCCTTCCTTGCTTTTTGTGTGTACTTCTTGGCTCTCTCCATCTCTCTCTCTCTTCTCATTTCTTTCCACTTGACCGCTTCTGTTACATTTTTTAGTATACTTGGTTTTTTTTTAGTGTTGTGCTATCAGTCTCATTAAGGCTTTGAGAAAAGACTCTGCTAGCTAGGGCTGAAATGTCAGGCCATTAACTATTTTTTTCATTTAAATCATAGGACCTTTTGGTTGGTAAGCAGTTTACAGCAGCTATGTCTATTTTCTCATTAGTGTTTCCATTAAAAGTGACATTGAAAGCAGATTGGACATGTGGTACATTCATCTACATCTACTTGTAAAGTTGACATTTTTCTCCATGCATTTTCACTGCATATCATCCTGGTTGCACATTAATGTATGACTGTCAGCAATCAGTCATAGCTCAACCACAAATGAAACAAACATTTTCTTTAGAATGGTTACAAAAACTCAAGTTCATGATGTATATTAATGTTAATTCATAGCATGTATATATTTTGTGTGCCATTGGCAGATGTGTGTGCTGGAACTATTTTTGTTAGTACGAGGTCAACAGTGGTCGACACACATCGTACTAACACACATCGGTGTAAGGGAAAACCAAATTAAAAGTGGTCAACGTGATAACACGCCCAGACTTTCCATTGTGTAAGGTGCACAGTGCGTTCACCCACCTTGTTACGCTTCGTTTGTTCTGTACAAAGAGGGACAATGGGTGCTGGAATCCATGCTCAAAATCTCCTTCTTCTGGGGTTATTGCATAATCCCCAATTCCAGACCTTCATCCTTTTGTTGGAAAAAAGGGAATCATGAGATCCACAGGCTGCCACCAGCTTTTACCATTGTATTGGGCAGGGGAGGGACATGTTTCAGGAGGTTTCAACATGCCATGGCTGATGTTTTGGCCATAGCTTATTCATGGTGATCAAAACAATAAATTTATAATAATTTATTATTATTTTTTTAACCAAAACAGAAATCCAAGTGCATTTTATGAGAGTGTTTGTTTTCTTTTCTTAGTGAAGTCATGGTTGCATTGTGCCAACGGTAATCTAAATAAAAAAAAATAATAATAACATCCCACAGATAAGCACGGACAAATTATCGGAACTGCCTGCGGCAAGTGGTCATGGGACACGTTGCTTTCGGAATGGGCACTTTATTTTATAAAATGCAGGTTTTTTTGATGTACAAAATATATCTAGTTGGAAAGATGTTTTGAAAGTAGACCAAAACCATATTGTGTGGTTTTCCTCTTGCTATGTGAACTACTTGCGACACGGTCCGTGATTTTGTCAGGTCAAAAATTTGGTTCTAGTAAAATGAAAACCACACAATTTCAAGGGATATTAAAATAGCTTCCCAACCATAATAATTTCATGCCAAATGCTTTTTATAGCTCAAAGCGCCCAATCCGAAGGCAATCAATCCTTTTACATTAAACATCATGAACAGTCAGATTGAGTTTTCATTTCATTCTTTAGACCAATGTGAACCAAAATGTGTGAAGCTTGGCACACACTAAAATGTGTGAAGTCCATGAAGTGCCAAGAGTTCTCCTCAATAATTTAAAGATCAAGCTTTTTATAGCTCCCCTCGTATTTTCTTAAAACGAAGGACCGATCGTCATAAATTCACAGGGGCTTGGGTTGGAATATTTTCTTTCTCTAGATTCTAACCTCTCCAATCTGTCACTTGACACAAACATAATTTGACAGAATCATTAGCGATCTCTAGCCAGCGATACACTATCTGAAACCCAAGGAAATCTGGACGGCCATCTCATACCGCGCTGCTAGGTAACCTTAAAAGAAAATCTAAACACGACCCGCAGGGGAAAAAACGGAGATTGTTTGCACAGATACTGCTAATGCAGGGCCTAATGGTCTAAATTAATTGCGTACCTTAGATGTTGAACCTTTCCTTACCTATCGAGACGGGCATTGTCTGTGCTGACAACTTGGCATGGACAAGATGCATACTTTACAGCTATAATACTTTGTAAGATTTTCTTAAATGCATCGTCGATACCTTCCCTTGGAGATCGTGTTGAGTTGGAATCTATCTGGCCGGTTTTCTACTTGTTTGATCAAGCCATCATTGCAATTGGTCATGAAGCAAGCCAATAGAATGCTAACACTGAACAGTGTACGCAAACTGAGAGATAGTTACCGATTTCATAGAGCTAGGTGCTTAATTTAAGCAGCAAATATTGCATAACAATTTTCTGTGGGATGAGCAGGATACCAGTCACATACATGAGCCATGGTATTTTGGATGGTACCCTTATTTTTGTTAGCATACTGGGTCCAGATGATAATTTCCATACATATCCTAACATGAATACATACAAATTCCCAAAGCAAGGTTCTCCCCAGGGTTTTTCAAAACTGGAGGGCATTCTGGACACAAAGTTTGGCCTCACAGCACGCTGAATTGAAACGAGGTCCTCGGAAGGTTTTTTACTTGGTGTTTATCTCTTATGTGCAAGCTAGGGCATTCTAAATGGTTTTATTCTTACAATTTATTTGTGAATTTGATATGAAGTCAAACATTATTTGTTTTTGTGTATTAGCAGCAATTTGTGCATATCGGCCTGATACACTATCAGCCTGATACGCTAGCGTGTGCATGGAAAGAACCCTGTAAAATCAGGTCTGATACATCTACTTTGTTCTTACTGCATGGGTAGTTTTCCCTCATTTTAAGGGGCACCAAGGCAATGGCCAGGTGTCAGTTGCATGGAGGCAATTGCCTCTGTTGCTCTTTAACCCTCCGTGACACCATCGCTCACTTATTGAGTAACAGTTTTTAATTGAAAATTAATTAGTCCGCCATTTTTTTTCTTCAAAAAATCTTTAAAATTCCAAGTTCTACAACTGCACCTAGCCAAATAGCATGCCAAATGTCTTATCACTACCCGGGGTTTGTTTTTAACTAACACAATCCAACATTGACCCGCTCTCCAGGAATTCCCATAGGAATTGTACAGCAATTACTCAGCCTTGCTAAGTTGTGTAAACAAAGGGCGTTAGTCAAAGAAATGGTTGATTGAGCAGAAAGAGACATGTGGGCTCATCTCAAAATGCAATTTCGCTTGAATTGATTTTATTTAGTCAGTGGGTCTATATCTAATGCTGTGGCTGATTTAAAAGTGATTGGGTGATTTAAAAGTGGTTTGGTTCTTCACAGAAATGTATTACACGCTAAATTCAAACTGTTACTCAACAAGTAAGGCATGGCGAAATGGTGTGATTTTTTTTATGGTGTCACGCAGAGTTAAATAACCCTGCCTACAAAATAAAGTTTTTGTTGGGTCAAGGATCAGAAGATCTCAAACATTTCCACTAAACCACAGGGCTTCCTGCTACCTCAGAACATTTTTCAACCCAAACTCGCCACCCACAAACCTTTTGGGAGAAGAAGAAGGTTTGGACTTGAACACCAAATTGTTCTCAATTGTTCAGTACATAAAATGTCAAATCCTGAGCTGAAATCACTGGACTCTGTAGCAAGTGGTCCAACCTCAAAATATACTCTAGTATAATTTGAGCGATGGGGTACAATGTACATGTATATTCAGTCAGTTTATCTGATTTTTTCACATCAATGGATGAAACTAGAATTGTGTCGGTGCAATAATGCATTGCATCTCAGTTTTGTAATAATGTCATAGCTCACACAAGAAAGGCTCTTGGCAGGAGGATGCATCTTGGCGCTGTGTACACATTACGTGTTTACTCTCCATAGAGTAATATGTATTGACGAGAGCATTTACTTTGCCCTGCGTTTTGAAACCGTGTACATGTAGGTGCAGCCACGTCTGTGAACAAACATTTGTAAAAGCTTGGCACTTTGTACAGTTGTGTTGTACGGCTATTTTCATACAAGAATAGAACTAAAATGCTCGGTTTATGACGTAGGCCATGTAATGGTTTGATTAATGAATGTGGTGTGACCTAAAATCCTCCAATCAAATGACAAGGATTGACTTGGGTGTTGTAATGAGTATACTGGGCCTGCTGTCCACACAGAAGGAGCTCAGATGGCACTTCAAATGGCCCAAATATGATCAGGAATTCAGTAACCAAAGACACAGTAGCCAAGGTGGCGGAATTTGAACCATTCAACATTTTCTCAAAGTTATTACAGTTTGAAGGTTTTAAGCTACTCAGTCATGTGACACTAAGATTGCCCAGGAGGGTGCAGATACATACATTACACTGTACATGCATTTTGACTGACCATTCTCGCAAAAAAACCAACACTGTACCGCCAACTCTTCATAGGTTGAACGAATAAAATAAAATAAACAGCCGCCCCTTAAAAGCAGAAAGCCCAGAGCTCTTTAAGCTAAAAAGCCCCCATGGTCAAACTCGTCAAGGGATTTCTGATTTTGCCCATGATAGCAACGTGCTGCAAGCACCAAGCACCGCGGTACAAAGTACCTAGCCCAAGATTGACAATCATGCAGCAGCAGCGGCAAACAGCGGCGGGCAGCGGCACTCGTCTGCAATTCCCTATCAACCGGAACTCTTCACTCGTCAGGTATTGATTTCCCATGAATTTATGCAGCACGGCGAAGACCGTATACATAGAAGGCTACTGCAAGGAATGTGTGTGACCGTTCTACGTGTGCACGGTACTTTCAACATTGAAAAGTTAATGTATGAAACCCGACAAATAAATCATGTGTGGACTTGGGCCATACTTGTACTGCATTTTGATGCAGTGTTCCTGTGCATGGTGTAAGGTGGATCATGAGGGCTCTGTACAGTACATATTATGGTGGAAATTCATACAACACTATACTGCGCAATGTTCCACTAACAGTTAAAAAGTAAAAAATATAGTTGATTGCCTGACGTTTCGACCCTAGAAGAGTCTTTCTCGAAGGCTTAATGACAACATTTTTGCCAAAAAGACAAATGATGTTGTCATTTAGTAGCCTTCGAGAAAGACCTTGTGCTACGGTTGAAAACAGGAGGCAATTAACTATTCTTCGCATTTAAACCACAGGTCCTTTTGGTTGGTACATGTAAGCAGTTTGCAACAGCTACATGTAAATCTATTTTTTCACAGTTAAAAGTACACGCAGTTCACCAACGTACATTTACACTGATCATTTAAAAAAAACAGTGACACGCTATTGTTTTTTTGTTGAAATTGATGTTTGAAAAAAAATTAAGATTCACGACTTGTACAATATGCATGAATCATTTCTCAGATTCAAATATTTTTATTGATTTCTAATCAACGGGGGCATTTCAGACAAAATAGTTTCACAGGGCATGCTTACTACTATTACCATCTTCATAACAAGTAAGCTTTCGGATAGAAATTACACTATTTTTTTATCAGGGTCATTACCAAAGTATGACCCTACCTTTATTGTGGTTGGGCTACATGGACATGAATAAAACGATGCTATACTTACAGAACTTTTGGAATACTTGAGAACGAGAGAATGAAGATGCGCTAGCTTGGTTTGGGCCTCATCATGGTGATCTCAAGTGGATTCCTGAAAGAATAACACCAGCATGTAGAAAACTGTCAAGAAAAAACCAAGATATGAATGATATTGTGCAACCAGCATTAATGAACAATTTAGTTAATTGCAGGGTATTATACCTTTGGTAACAGTCAAAGACGTCTTTCCTCATTTTGTGTATCCCAACATATGCACAAAATTACAAACCTGTGAGAATTAGGCTTAATTGGTCATTGAAGTTGCACGAAAAATAACAAAAGAAAAGACATCCTTGTTGCAAAGAATTGCGTGCTTTGAGGTGCCTCAGAAAGGCTCCTGAAGCCTTTCTAAGATTCAAATTTTGGGGTGAAAAATTACCTCTTTCTCTAAAACTACATTACTTCAAAGGGTGTTGTTTGTAACAATGTTTTATCTATGTATCAACAGCTCCCCAGGGCTCTTTACCAAGTGAGTTTTTATGGTCACTGACTTATCGAATAGTTACCAAATAGTTAACAAATAGTTACCACGTAAAAGTCTCTAACCTCATGTTAAAATGGTGTAAATTGTCATTTTATTTCATACTCTTTCAGAGCGAAATTAGAAACATGACGTCATTGTAAGTCAAAAGCAAACAGGTCTGTACGATCCAAAGAAGAACTTGTACGCCAGTCAAAAGGTCAACTTTAACACCGTTTTGATGAAATCTTATCAAAATTCATGAATAAACTAAAAATTATCTGCACAAAAATGTACAGACCGCATACTTGAAATGTGACATCATCGAGCGTTTTTGAATTTAGATAAAAAAATGTACTTAATGGATTCAAATACAGTGGCATTTAGTAATACCGTTTTAACGTGAGGTTGGAAACTTCAGATTTTTTCCCATTTTCCTAAGCATTCGATCTATTTGAAATGAATGCATCACGAAACTGAATCTGTTTTTGGAGCCCCTCTTTAAGTTTGATTCGATCCTGCCCTGCAGGGATGCAACTGCACTTTGTCAACAACAACAAAAATGAGGAAAGTGCGAGGCGCAGCAAGACTTTACTATGTTTTGCAAATTTCTATTGCTGAGAAACCAAAAACGAGCTGATCAGCTGAAAAAGTTGCATGCCTGGCAATGACAGCATTGAATGAGGATCACCGCGAACTATATGACCACATCATTCTGCGTCCTGTTATTAAAAAAAAAATCTCTACAGGCAGCCAGGTTTGAGTCCTAGTTGAGGTGAATGAGGATTTTGTTCACAAAGCCAATACAGTATCAGAGCCTCAGACAGAGGGGAATCTTGAGTTGAAATTTTCAAAAATCACATGAACACACACTTCAACATGTCGACCCTGTACAAGCGTAGACATAATGTTCACCTCTGAACAAATATTTTATTTAAAGAATTATCTCATAACACACACAAAATGGACGATGGTGACAGAATTAAACTTCTATCATTGCAGGGCCTGCATTAGACATAATTTCTGTGCACAGAGTTGGTTTTTTAATAATACAATGTCGTGTTCTTTTTCCGCACAATGTTAGTCAACAACGAATCTAACCCTGGGGCCTTTCACTTTTCTACTACAGTTATGTCCGGGATATGAGGGTCTATTTCACGAAAATGACGGATTAATGAGGAATGTATGACGCCCAAAACCCACCGCAGAAAATTGTATGCTGTCATGGAATGTGATTCTGGTGGAATTAGTGGCTTCGTGAAGGTAAGATTTCCGCCCCAGAAACACACCCTCATGATGTATGTAGGACCCTGTATTTGTGTATAGCAGAGGAAGAGTCCTGCACAGGGCTACATGTACAACGAATCATTCATTAATCTTTCCAATAAAAATCGATAAATGCCAAAAACCAGAGTCACAAGTAAACAGTGAAACAAAACCCCTAAAAAACTATGTTTTCACTGTTTTCAAACGTAGGGTCTTGGACAAGGGAGATCAAACTGTTTTACTCATTTCTCAAAAACTTTTGCATCTCTAGCAACTGTATTTTCACCATCGCCATGTGTAAATCTGTGAATAAAGACTCTGCTAGGGTTGAAACGTCAGGCCACTAACTATTCTTATTGCATTTAAACCATAGGTCCCTTTGGTTGGTAAGCAGTTTTAAATAGCTTATTACTATTTTTCAACAAATATTTCAATCTTGCAAATGTTGTGAACAAATGTTTGTTTTCCATTAATAATATCCCACACAAAGTTACGATTGAGATTTGTTTTTCCAGAATGTCTCTGCTTGCGGTGGTGGGGGTGAACTTTGCATTTCTTCCTTCGATGCTTCATTTTCAATTTAATTAAACTCACTTCGAACATCCATATTTGTGTGAATGTTATCACTGTTTCCTAACTTTCCTTAGCAACAGGGATGAGATTTGATGTAATAAAATTCCAGAAAAATGGCTTGTAGGTCAGGGTTTCCCTGTAAACCCAGAACCTCCCAGATGTTAAAATTCAGGAGGTTTACAGACTTTGTGCATCACCAGAATTATGACACTACAGGTTTATACACAATGTGGCTTAATTTCTTTCTTCATTTGGTGACTGCTTAACCCTAACCCCCATTAGGGTCTCTCTAGAAAGCCTGCCAAATACAACAGAATGCAACACAGTTGAAATGAGAACCATGCCGAATGCAACAAAATGCAACAAGGGATATTGTTGCATTGTGCAGGCATGCTGTCTGGGAAAGGACTGAGCAATGGTGTTTGCCCTGCTAAATGCAACAGTATGCACATAAGTGTAATGTTTAACTGTTGCATACAGTCTTTTGAATATGATTTGAATTATGATTCTTACCTAATATGACATCACACTTCTCAATACTTTTTCCATACAAAATATTTTGAAATACCCATTATAAGTTGTTCAGCTACAATAGAAGCACCCAAACCTACATGAAGTCACTTCACTGTTGAATGCAACAAATTCAGTCCCAAAATGACATCTGAGTTGACTGCCAAATGCAACAGATCACAACAACTATTTTGCCATTTGGTGCATATTGTTGCATTTAGCATGGTTAAGGTTAATACTTCTCTAAGAAAATTTGGAGGCTCAATGAAATTTTGAGAAATTCCTGAAATCAGGAAAAGTCCAGAGAAATCACACGCCTGTAGGAAGTATAACATGTTCAAAATCAAATTAATAAAGAGTACTGGCCTTCAACTGGTACATTCATTGCGAATCAAATTGGTTCACACGTCTGTATTTCATACATATGTCCTTGGTCGTCTCAATTTCCCCCACAGATTTAAATTACGTTCATCATGTTCATGATCAGAAGCAAAACAGCGAGGGCGGAGATCAAGGGTTATTATTTCTGTCTCTTGTTCACACCTTATTTTAATTAACGCTACAATACATGTACATGGATAAGCAAAATTTCATCCAAATAAATAAACCAAAACATGCAGAGCAAGCTTTGTTTTGAGACTATCCGGCCTGATACTGCCCCCTGTCATTGCCTTTGTGCCCCTTAAATTGTGCAATACAAGTTGACAATTTCCTCATAGAGGTGCCCTTTACTGAGGAGAAAATGCCTTGGTACCATTGCCCTTTCAAAAAAAAAGCATCAGGACTGGAATATCATTGTCACAGTGAAACTTTGACTAAACTAAGTATAGACTGTATTGAATATGACGTCACCATTCAAATATCTGCCCTACAACATGGCGTCTAGCGTGTGTGTGATGGTGTGTGTGCATGTGCCGCATATAGAATATAATACCTAGATCGGCCGCGTGTACAATACGCTGGTTCAGCCTGGGGGCTAGGTGTTATATTCTTTATCTATGATGTGCCGTAGAAATCAAACCGGGAACGCTGCGTGCTTCATTGATGTACGCGTTTAGACGCGCATACGGTTTGCCCTACAAGATGGCGACTTTCATAGCAACGAAGGGGTTATTCAATACGGTCTATAGACAACAAATGGTCTCATAAAATGCACTGGGATTCTTTTTTCTCTTTTGAAAGTAAGGCTTTTTTTTCACCATAAATTGACCAACCCATCAATCTCTCATTAACCCCGTTTGTCAGAAGGACAAAGGGCTTGAAATTTGGGATTAAACAATGATCCTCGGTAAAAGGGAGATTTCGAGCATGATTTCCAGTACCCTTTTCCCTCTTTGTATGGGCAAACAATATGACTGCAATTATAGAGCATGCTGCACATTGGACTGTCCAGGCATGTTATCACATCACCTGCCGGTGACCTCAAACCACCAAAAAAAATAATAAAATAAAAATATTTAAATAATAATAATAATAACTAGAAACGAGTTTGTAACGAACAAACACTGGGGTTTCGGCTTTGTTGTCAATGATGAATTAATGTAATAATTAATCTGACACCTGATGATATCACGATGATGAAAACACGTTTTTCGTACGAAATTTGTTATTTTTATAAGCTACAAGACGGTACCAAAATTATAACTCTTTTATGTTATGGTTCAGACGATATAAAGTTTTAAATAATAAATTGTAAATAATAAACTACCATGCCAATGCAAAGTTATTAATAAGCTACATGTATACCGCACAGACCTTGAAATAAATTGTGGTGGGAGAATGCAATGAAATTGCGCGACAACACACCGCTACTAATATCCCAAAACACTTCCGTATTTTAATAGTTCGAGGACTCTCCACAAGCAAGAGGGCGCTATACAGGTTCACCATTACCTGTAGAAGCGAAGTAGTGAACCAAAATGAAAGGTACAAAGGTCGAACGATGCCATGCAAGTGGACAATGGGCTGTGCGTGGCACTGATCTACACTAGATCAGTGGTGTGTGGGCCGGGTATGGCCGTATGCAGTGTGTTACGATGCCTAGCGTGGGAAGTATTGGCTGTGTGGAGTGCTGGCCGTATGCGATGTACAGCGTGAATTATGTGCAATGTACACACACGGCAATCTTGCTGGGTTGACGATACGTGTTTTTAAATCGTTAATATCGTCAACAGATGATTAAAAACCCTCGATCGAACTGCTGCTTGATCTATGTTACAGCACAGGCTTTCATTTGATGTATTGTTTGTGTCTTTTAAGACTGTAGTTCCTGAGATGGAACGCTAACAAATTTCACGTGTAAATGCTATGAGACTTTTTCGGAAAGAAGTATAATGATAATAGTGAAATAAAATAAAAATCTCGACGAAAACAAAGGTGGTTTCGGCGGATAGCCGAAACCCCCAATAATAATTTAAAAGTGTTTACTAGATCTGCTCTCTGCATTTGTGTCAAAAGAAAAGTTTACATAAATCACCTACCATCAAGTCGTTAAACACATTTTAAATTATTAACCATTAAAAAAACCTTGCAATACAACACAAATTAATTAGTAAAATCACTTATTGTTGTGAATAAATAATAATAGTAGAAAACAATTTACAGGTAGGGAGTTCCAAAGTGCAGTGAGTATTGAGGGCAACTGCTAGCAGAATATCTCACAGTTAGTATGTTGTGATTAAAGGTGCATGAAATTAAATTTGTCGCGATGGCAAGTTAGTTTTTGTTTTTTGCACATCTACAACATTGTGCTCTGTGCTCTGTGTGTTCATTAAACGAGTTTGAATTATTGTATTCATAAAAGCAAGTCATGAAATATTCAAATTTACCAAAATCTGATGACTGCAGGATGTCTCAAAGTTTGCAAGTTTCTTGTTCTGCAAAAGTCTTGTTCATTCTTCTGAAGCAAGTGTAGTGCAGCTCACCTGTAAAATGAAAAGAAAAATCAAGTTACATGTATTAGAGGTTTTTTTTTCTCATTCCAGCCATCGACAACATTGGATTATAAAGGTATGGGACCACTAGCACCTGCTTTGGTCTCTGAAGTACAATTATGAAAAACTGTGTGATAAACCCATCGCATATGCTGCTATTGCTGATGTCATGTACAATGGAAGCAACTCTCAGCCAATGAAAGGTCTTCCTTTGACCTCAGTGAGGGCGCTGTTTAAGCTTGTGACATCATATGTATGGGTCATCGAACAAAACTGCATAAAGAGAAAAATGTTGACATGTACTACATGAGCGTACACATAAATTTGTACAGTAGTACTGTAGTTCCAAATAGACTCTCTCTTTACAGGCTACTCGGGTTTTGGCTTTGGGGCGAGTCAGCATTCTTATTTTTCTACGCAGTGAGGTGGTTCATCGCCCAATCATGCAAGCAATTTGACAGAACTCCTGCAGGCCGCTTGTGGTAATTAAAAATAATGCACAGTTATGCATTAAAAAATCGACTACTGTATGTTACCCGAAAAAATGGCCGACTTGACACTGGGTGATGTCAAGTGGGTACTACACATACACATGTGTAATTCTGTCTGATACTATAAAAGGCAAGAAAATAGCACTTGAAGACCTCTAAAATCACTGTTGCTAATTGTGATTACTGCAATCAAAACAAACAATAAATACATGACCTTCCTGACCCAAAACAACTACTTAAAAATAAATTTACACTACAATGTACAAATCACCAACATTTGTAATTTGGTTATGGAATAACATGATTCAACTCAAAAAACACATCTTGTAAAATCTGTATTAGCCTTGCAAGGGGAAAACCTATGG
Organism: Pisaster brevispinus; assembly: GCA_023634235.1. Classification (NCBI taxonomy): domain Eukaryota; kingdom Metazoa; phylum Echinodermata; class Asteroidea; order Forcipulatida; family Asteriidae; genus Pisaster; species Pisaster brevispinus. The sequence goes on from JAMKCF010000018.1 coordinate 8,470,610, forward strand.
ATTGGATTGGAGTACTTTTGTAAACAGGTCAATGAACTATCGCAAAAGTCCATCCCACTTGCTCATAATCTGTCATTGACTCTAATTGACCGTCTTTATAGTCTTTGCATGTTTTATCACCTGCTTTAATTGAACGTTCTAATGTATTCCATAGAGCCTGTAGCAGGACTTTCTGAGGCGCTGGGTCTATTTGACTTGTAAATTCCAGCGTCTTGAAGAAACAACATGCTCCTTAATGAAATAACTATTGATCACTGGAGCAGTAAAGCCAGAGAAGTAAAAAAAAAATTTAAAAAGGCGTAAATGTTTTTGTCAGCAGTAGTCCAGCGTTTCCTCTTGTTGGTTTGGTCTTCACCGGGGAAAATCCCCCTGAACCTTCTGGGCATAGTAATTCAAATGAGCTGAGTAGATTGTAAACAGAAAATCTTGCCTGCGAAATTCTGTTTTCGAAAAAAATAAGTGGGGTACCGACCGCAAACATGTATACCACATATAGTGTTGACTGGTGGTAACCAGTTTTTGCCTAGCGAATTTTTCTAAGCTAAGCATGATGCCTTTAGGACTTTTTTAAAAACATGATTATCCCTTTTGTGGGCCTCCAATCATTGTATGAACAAATATGCTTCATTTCATGTTTTTTATGTTATTAACAATTTCATTCACAAAGGTCTATCAACCACTGCAGGGTTCTCGATCCGCATGCACTGAGCTGTAGCATCAGGGGTTTCCTCGTAACTTTTTTCCCACTAGCCCACAACTAGTAAAGGAAGGGTTTATGACTCGCCCGCCGCTGTTTTCACTCGCATTTGGTGACCAGGCGACCGTTAATTTCGAACCCTGACATGCATGAGCATATTTAGGCCGATACCCATGAATTGCAGGCCAATACATGCAAATTGCGGGCCATACACATGGTAGGAATAGTGTACGATACATGTATACAAATTGTGGGCCGATGTGCCTGCAATGAACCTACATGTAATCAGCAATTCATTTTAAAAAGCCATGATTGTACCATACTGACCTCTATATCATCCCACATGTACACTATAGCCCTTTTCACACGAGAAACAAAAAACCAACATTCCTTGCAACGAATTTAACGAGCACTGAAGTCATCCCACGCCTGACCGCTTTCGCAAGCTTTCACACGACACCAAGTAAAAATGTGACCACGTTCCATGAGACGAGAGTACAGACTTAGCTGGTTACCACTGAACTATAGAGTTTTTGTTCTTAAACAGCGCTAGTACCAGCTAAATGATGACGTATGCCGCTGTGCACAGTGTGTTGCGGTAAAAAATAAACCATGTAAACATTCTTCAAAATGGCTGCTGACACTCACGAAGACGTTGGGGAGTCCATTCATAATACTATGCCCGTAATATCCTCCAAAAAAACGACCGGTGACGACATCAACCAAAGATAAGAGAAAGAAGGCCAAGAAATCTTGGTGCTACGAGGAAACGATTGCCTTGATAAACATTATGGAGAAGGAAACCACCCAATCTAAAATGAATGGTTTGACCCAAAACGGCCATGTTTGGCGGGAAATCGCGGACGAGGTGGCAAATGGTCGCAACGGTGACCAGTGCCCGGTGACGGTGTGTAAACACACAAAGGTCGGCTCCCGAATGTTCTTCACGCATGCGTGTTAATACCGCTTTCGCGATGATTGTCGGTCAATAAACAACGGATCGTTTCACACGAAGGTTTGACTAGATTCCTTGCGAAAAATTACGCTAGCGTAAGATTTTGTCGGAGGTCGGGACCTACTACAAAATTTCGCAAGGTTTGCGAAAATTTCGCAAGGAATGTAGGCGATGTAAAATATTACTGTCCTTTCACACGAAGCCCAAATTGTAATTTTTTACAAAAAATTGTAAAATTTCGCAAAGAATGTTCGTTTTTTTCGTCGTGTGAAAAGGGCTTTAGTGTTACATGTAGAATACATGTGTCCACGTGCAATTATCTTTGAATTAGTATTTAAGTGTTTAAAACTGAGTTTTATTCATGCTACAAAATGTATCCATCTTCACTGTACATACGTAGGCCCTATGTATTTATAACAAACTGTTAAACCAGGACAGATCTAAACTCTATACTTTACAGTACACGCTACGAATCCTTTTAAATGTCACATGGGTACAATGTCTGTGTATCACCCAGAGCCTTTGAGTCCTCGATTCTGATTGGTTGATAGCCATATTACACGGCTATAAAATGTACCGCAGTACAAGTTTCATGCTGTCGTGCATTATTTTATACATTTCTGCGCGTATTTAAACAATTTTTAAACAGAGCTCGTCTTGCGTGTTTTTAATCCTGGTCATCACAGGGAACCACAGCACACAGCACAGCTACGTCCATGAAAAAATGTGATGACACAAAAATACAAAGGATTCCAATGTGAGGACAGCATTGTTCCTTTTGTGTGCCTTTGTTCTTCTGTCCCCACTCTTCTGATAATACCATGAAAAAGTCATATTTACATGCCTGTACAAAGATCTACATTATGTAGTGAACTGTGTACTAGTCATTTAGTAAGTGTTCAGTTTGCTTAAATTATGTGATATTGTGTTCTTTTGTACTAATTATCAGCATGTACTATGTATGTTGTGTACAATTATTACATTTTGTAATGTTGGCAATCATGATTACGATATTCACACACCTATGAAGGTCAAATCTGATTTACTTCCAGTGTTGGTGTTAAAGGCAGGGTGTACTTTTGGTAATTACTCTGCCACAAGTTAATGATGACCATAAAAACTTACTTGATAAAGAGCTGTTGATATTATAAAACCTTGTTAGAAATGGCCCTTTAAAGTAATGCAGTTTTAGGAAAGAGGTAATTTTCACACCAAAATTTGAATCTGAAAAAGGCTCCTGCCAGAAGCCTTTCTCAGGCATCTGAAAGCACACAACTCTATTCAACAAGGGTAATTCTACACAGCAAAAAAGATATACACATGGTGTTCTTCCTTCCTCCATGGTATGAAACCGAATATACAGGGGTGTACTATGTGTTTTTTCTTTCATTATTTTCTTGCAACTTCGATGACCAATTGAGCCCAAATTTTTGACAGGTTTTTAATTTTCTGTAATGCATTATTGACATACACCAAGTAAGAATACTGGTCTTTGACAAAATTCCCCAAAGTGCACCCTTTCTTTAAAGGAAGATGAATTAAAAGATGGCCACAGTCATGATAATGTACTGTAATATCATAAATCTTTAATAATCATTTTTTTCTCTTTACGTACAAAGCTTTAGAAACCACCAGATATTGCCAATGCTGAGGACTAGATGCCATTGTCAACTGAATCCAGTCCCGAGCCTGGTACTCTACATGTACATTGCTCCATTGACGTCACCCGGGAGCCTCGAACCCCCCTAGTTCAGTTCCGCTCTGTCTCCTAGCAACCTTGCATCCTGCCATATTATGTTTGCCTAGTCAAGCACAGATAACCAGGTGATGCAATCACGTGAGGTTGGCAATGTCCACAGGGGCTTCAGTATTAACCATATGGCTGTACTGGCATGGTCCCCGCTGGTGGGTTCTACATTGTAGCCTCGCTGTACGGGCAAAGTCTCCAATGATTCAATTTCTCTGTAAATTCCACTGCACATAAAGCAATACACTGTCAGATTCATGCTACATGTAATTAACTGAATGTATGGTGCATGTACAGTGTATAGTGTATCATTTCGACATTTACACATCAATACATGACGTATGTATTGCAGTTAATGAGCATCGAACTGTTTGTACGTAATTAGAGTCATGTTAAAATTGCATGCAATACATTGTAATCAAAATGATTGCAGTGTAAAAAAGGAAATGAATTTTGAAAATGCTGGCCTTAATTTACAGTTCATTGTAGGCATACACACAAAAAATGTGCAGTGTGCGTGAAGATAATTTTCAAAACTGAATGAAAAGTATGCATTGTATCCCATAGAATGTGTACAGAATTTAAACACGCACACAAATCTGGTACAGTGTAATTGTGTGGGTATAGAACCACTTCACCTGACGAGTCATACACTAATCTTGGTTGGGCCATTTTGGGAGTCAATGTCCTTGTGTGTTATTACACACTGAACTGCGCACTTTAAGCGACACAGGGCTTTCGTGCTTACAAGCTGAACCCAACAATCGAGTGAGCATGGCAGCAACAACCGTGTATGCCATTGGTGCAAGGGCATGAAGGGGGGTCAAAACAGTGTTGAATTTTGATGAGACCCATAGGATCTTGTAAGGATTTTACGAGGTGATGATGATGATGATGATAAATGGTTTATTTATTATTTCAAAATACAAAAAAGACATCACAATCAGAAGATTGAATTGCGTCTAAATTTACATTAAATCAATTAAAAAGTCATTCGAAATTACAACAACAAACTTAAACAAATATAAAGCAATTAAGGACTTAAAAAGGCACTAGACTGAATACACTCGTGTCAAAAAAAGGGAGAAAGGGACATTAAGGGTGATCAAAGGGAAAGGCAGGATAAGAATGGGACTAAAAAGCCATGACAATTAAAAAGCCATTCTGGCATGTGTCTTGATGTGAGTGCAAGTCATAAAAACAAAAACAAGCATAAAAATTGGCAGATGTGGTGCAATCTGCAGCTAACCATACCAGAAACAGGGGGAAAGCCCCTTCTCTTTTAAATCAGACAGCACCGAGATATTAAAGACCGGTTCATACATACTTCCCACAAAACCAAAAGCAAATTATGTGATGCAAATACAGTCAGGAATATTTGCAGTTTCCAACTGTGACACAGGGAAATTCGCTTTACTTTCACAATTCATGTGAAGTACGAACCCCGGGCTTTAGTCCGCTAGACAGCTTGACCAATGATGTTACATGTACACTGTATACACCATAGATTCAGCTAATTTTTGTGTAAACAACAATTGAACAGTGCACTGTATAGATGTACAAAATGAAGTCTGAAACTCTGACAGTTGTGGATGGGATACATTGTAAAACCAGTCCAAAAACAACTGATTATAATTTATAAATGTACTCTTTAAGGGATATATGCTTTATACAATAAGTTTGAAAATACTTACAGATTTACACATAATGTAACTAGCATGCAATAAAGATGGTCATAAATGGTGGAAAACTTTGATCTCTTGAAAACAGTGAAAATAGTGATGGGTTGTTTGTTTACCCTGATTCTTGCGACTCCAATTACCATTTGAGCTTAAACTGTCACAGGTTTGTTATTTCATGATTGGGTCACAAAAAGTGCAGGTTCTGGTCATGAACAAATGCTGCCTGCATGGTTTTATTACATGTATCATAGAGCATACTCTATGTAACCACAAACTGTACTTTTTGAGTGCTCTGTCCAGTGTATTGGCAACTTCACTGTGATAACTCTACACTGTGAAAGCCTGAAGGGCTCTTAATTAATTGGCAGTGTCTCATGTCCTGTACTCTTTGTGTTCGAACTAGATAAATTAATGAGTTTTTACACCTGCAGACATTCACAATCCCCTGGAAATAATTGGAAGGGATATGCTTAGGGCAATTTAACAAGTGTCTTTGTACTGCATGCAATGTGCACATGCCACAACCTGTCTCGAACCATGTGCTAAATGTGTTACTTTATAACAGGTACTTGTCAATGTACAATTGTGCAGGATTGAGAAAAATGAATGAGATCCTACGTATGCTTCCAAAACCAAACACACTTGGCTTTATATACAGCGATGTGATAGGCTGTTGAAAAAAAAACCTCAACCTGAAGCGCGAAAGCTTGCGAGGGCGAAAACTTGCGAGCTCGAAGCTTACTTACATACAAAGTTTATCTTTTGTTTTAAAAGCCCTAATCTGCACTCTGGGGCATTCTATTTGGTTTTATCTTCATGTTTTTTATGGTCTTAATTAAAAAAAATAATAATCAAATATAAAAATGGGGGGGGGGGTAAAACAAAAATAGATTTCAGGAAAAAAAACCAAAGAAATCACATCCCTGTATACAGCATGGTTTAACCATTAGAAATTCTGAGGTTTTCAGCTACAGTTGTATGCAAAACTGTGATTTCTTTGTCTATTTGAAATTACGCAAGGCTTTAACGCTCACTTTTTGAAGCTATTTACTACAGTGATTTACTTTTTTTTTTAAACAGGTGGCTACTCAAAATAAACCTCTTTTGTAATGAATACTTGTAATTTGTGAAACAGTCATGTGGTTTCAATCAATGTCACAATAAAATTTTAATGAAAGGGCTTACTATAGTAACTTATTTTCCCAAAATAAAGTGGACTATCGGTGTGCTCACTCTGTCACAGCACAGTGCGTGCATGTTTTTGCCATTAGCTGAGATGATGTAGTACCCACTACAATCCATCAGAAGTCCTGTGATGACGTGTAAACATTGGCCATGTGATCAGTCTATTGTATGGCCAAATGCCAATCTACGTGTACAAGAAAAACATTTATGACATTTGTACAAACGTTGTTTTTTTTTATCCCGGCTGCAAGTTGACAGTATCTTTGCTCTATGGTATTATACCAATCCATGAAGCCCCGCCCACTTATAGAACACCTGCTGTATCTGGGCTCCGATGGGTTTAAACCTGTGCTGCACACTTTGCAAAGCAGTGCATTCCGCTGCACATGAAATGCACTATGCAGCCTGCATTGTAATGGCTAAAGTTTGTTTATCTTTTATTTATAAATTATTCATTGAGTGATTTATTTATCAAAATTGTTCTAGGCAGCCTTTGGCTGAATTTCAACAATATTACAATTGAAAATATGTAAATATTATAAATATAACCAGTTTGCTTTGGAGGATGCAATAAACACCAAAAACTCAAGTACACAACACGCAGATAAACAAATTATTAAGAAAAAAAGTAGCTTTTTTACTGAAAATAATCCGGCAGGGGTAATGGAAAAGGATTTTTTATCCCGAAGTGAACTGGTTATCAGACCCAAACTACTGGTTTTACATTTAAAATGTCATAATCACATTTTGTGTTGGGATTTTTGTTTTAAGGCTTTCAAACTTTGTCTGTGCTGCTGTTGCAGTTTTGATGACCAAGGCATAAAGTGAATGGGAAAGCCCAACAGATTGGTCTGTACATTTACAAAAATAAAGAGGAAAATGCAGTGTATAAACGTTAATTTTGAACTATAAATCAACATTATACAATGTACGAACAGAGAGAATAACTAACATGTACAGAAGGTAACAAACTCGTTTAAAGTTTGTCTAGCCATTCAGAAGAAATAAAAAATGACTAGCCAACCACATTCTATGTAACCCTTGGGCTCAGCAAAGTTCTACTCTGCAAAAATAAGCAGGAAACCAGTCACAATATGCGACATGGTATTTTGGCTGGTAACCTCATTCTGGTAAACAAAATTGTTTCGTGCTAGCTACTTTTTGTGCTATGAAGCTCTAAGAAATTGGGCTCTGATCTAGCACCTGGTCCCTTTGTTGCTGTCTACTAGTACATTGCATTGCACAGGCACACCTACATGTAAGGTACCTAAGTATTCCATAAATTGCACTTTCATGAACTCTGTTCAGACCAATGCCCTGGGCCACAATGCTGCGAAAAGGCCCTCCTCAAAAGTACATTACACTGTGGGGGGGGGGGGAACCACCACTACCTAAGTGACGCAAACCTATAGATCCTGTACAATCAGGCTAAAGCATTAGAGAATCACATCAACTTAATGTGGCCACATTTATTACCGTAAGTGCAAACGATGTGTGGGCGAAATCCAGGCTGCATCAATCAAAAGGAATTAGAACATTGATTTCTCAAGGCTCAATAGACATAAGTTAAATGGAAATTTGTCGGACCATTGAATTAAAACAGACAATGACAAGTTCCTATACCGCACATGTAACCGCGTCAACCCTTAAGGCGTCTAAAAAAGAGTTCTCGGAAAACCCTACTTTTGCCAAAATCAAACGGTAGACAGCGCATCAAAATAAAAATATGGCGTCTTGTCTACGTGACCTGCAGCTTTAGTACACCTATGTCCAGCCTATACAGCAAGTTGCATACTGTGTATTGCAAATAATAATTTTGGGTTGAACAAAGACAAATTGACTAGAGCTGGATTTGAGCCTACCACCTCCAGATTATTGTGCCAGGGCTCTATCAACTAAGTCATCTAGCCCTAATGTCGGTGGTCTCCCTGTTCAGTGAATCAGATGATTTCCTCGTTTATCTTCTAATTATAACTTTTTTTTTATAAACAAAGTTGCATGTCTGTGTCTGTGACAGCAACACCAAAACTGTCTTCACATTTTGTCAATAGCTTTGTTTGGTGTTTTTTTTGTTAAATTAAAAAAAAAACATTACACAGACATGCAACTTTGTTTCTGCAAAAAATGTTTTCTATGGCACTACAAAAGAAGAAAAAAGAGGAAATCAGCTGATCCACTGAAATGATGCATGCGTGCTTAAATGTACTTGAGAGTAGCACACTACCTACATGTACCACTGACAACCAACTTATATAGAGCAGCATTACAGCTTCGAACTCAAGAGGAATGGAAGGTGCCGACTTGGGAAATTGTCAGACGGCAGATAGCGAAACTGACAGCGATGCTGTCTCAGACAAACATACACACGTCTCCATTTTTATTACATTACACTTGAGAAACTTAATTGCTGTTGTCTCTGATCAAGCTTTAGCTTCACAGCAATTACATGTAGAGTGGTATTTTTTATTTCTGATTTGAAAGTCATGCATATTTTAAGGTTAGTTATTCATTGGCCTATTATAAAAATTCCCTGAGGTCTTTTGTGCACTGAGTATGCAAATGCAGGTATTAAAATTAGGTTCAGATTATCAATTATGGACTGGCAATGAGGTCACTAGTGCACATTTATGCACCCAAGAATTCTGAGTGACCAGAAGAGGGTCCTATTTCCTGAGGCCTTCAACGGAAATACATACATGTACAATAGGATTCTCTTTTGGTCACTCACAGGCCCAATGGGAGATAAACGTGCACAAGTGAGAGAGTTATGGCAGTCCGTTCATGTTTATTAGAACACCTCAGTCATGTCAGTCAAAGACACTTAAAACAAAACATTTTTAATTCATTTTATATTTACAATGTATTTTTTTTATAGTGGGGGATGTCTGTTTTTAAATGTATTGAACCATTCATTTGTGCATTTTTCTATCTCTGTTTTGTTTTGTTGTTTTGATTTTGTTTTTTTGTGGTTTATTTTATTTATTTATTTTTTTGGGGGGGCAAGGTTCTGAGCACCTGAAAGTCATCCATCCCCACGTCACTGTGTACCTGATGTGTAGTATACATGTAGCCTGACAATCTGGCAGAATTCAGGTATCCAGCTCCCATGATTTTGTCTTTTTTACAAACAGTTTTTTTTACAGATATTGAGCCATCCTGTCAATTCAAATGCATAAATTGTATATGACTGGACAGTGTACAAGTACTTGTCTTACACAATACAAGTTGAAATCACACCAATTGAAGCACCTCTTCCTATGTAGGCCTACACACATGTACAATGTACATACAGAACAGACTAATAGTAGGCCTACAATGTGCATTTTTTTGTTCAGTAGGCCTACGTTTTTTAAATCAGAAAGTCTCATGTGTCTATTATAATGAAGGTGTAAAATTTTGATTTAGTTTCACCTTCACAATTGTTTTTAAACATGGCCCTTAGAAACAATTTCCAACTTAGGGATACAGTGTTTTCCATAATTTGCAAATTGATCCGTAAAACACAAACGATTAACGTCATTGATGTATCGATTGATAAACACTGCATAGTCTGTTCTTGGTCTTCATTGTTTTGTTTTTTTAATTTGGCTAATGATGTGTGACAATATGTTATGCATCCCTCATTTACATGTACAACCTACTTCCACGGGTCAATTATGTACATGTATTGCAACTCAAGGAGAACATTGTTCCAATCAGGGTAAAAGTATTCCCCAATTGGGATAGTTTAGATAACAATTTGTCAGCAATGTGGCATGAGAGTTGTACATACTTTGGACGATAATATCCTCATTGGGAGCAATACAATCCCAATCGATGTAAAAGTATACCCCTGTTGGGATAGTTTAGGTGACAAATTGGTGTAATGTATGGTGTAATGTGTGGTCATCCGAAAGTTGTCCCAATTGAGGACTGCTGATTTCCTCAATGAGAGAATACAGATCCAATCAAGGTAAGAGTATACCCCAATTAGTATGTGACAAGGATCTTGTGACCATTCAGCAGGGCACAGCTGTTCTACACCTAAAAAAATGCTAGCCTTCAATGACATCATTGTTGCTACAGCAACAAACGGCTCGATGATGAGTATCAAATAAATGTTCACTATTCACTGTGATACAATAGTGTAGTACTACAGTATGGTGAACATGCCCAACATTCATGTAAAATACCACATACCCATGTGTTATACAATTACAGACTGTATTGTCAGGTCCTATAACAAGCTAAGCCATTGGACACATTTTGATACAAATTGTACAAGTGGATGCACAGCATTCAACTAATAGAGAGGTTTCGCAAATCTACGGATAATGTACACTGTACATACGGAGACATACGGAGACATACGGAAACACTTTGTGTGTTCCTGTACATGTACATGTACCATGTGAAAATGGCGTCTATATGTTTTGCATGATGCACATTAACAACCTATTATACAGGCCTACTGGTATAATTGTCCTTATAGCCTAATTGTATAAATGATTTGGGAAACGAAGGATACAAATACTATCTTCGTCATTTTGAGTGCAATTCATTCTCTGTGTGCCACCATGAAAAGCTACATGTAGCATGACACACTATAACTCCTGACAAAAACTGACGCATTATATCCAACGTGAATTGTTACAGATTAAACATGTCATACCCGTAGACTTCTCTTACAATGATTACAGACATCGACATCATACAAGTTTACTTGTTCTATATGTACCACGGTAATAGATTGTGAATTTTATTGGTCGAGAACCAATCATGTGATGTGCTGCAAAGATGCATTCATGGCTCAGGGAAACAAGAGCAATGTACCCCATGTCCACCGCTGGTCATTTCCATCGACTTGTACAATATTAAAAACAGCCATGAGGTTGTAATTACGCTGGTACTGGGTAAATTGATTTACTCCTGTGCGATGTGCTGTAGGGAACAGCAAAGGAAACTATCAATGATCACCATTGTTGTTTACAATTCATTTGCCAACTTCGTCTGCTTTTTTAACGGTGCCAATTTCGTCATAATAGTGTTGGAAGATGACATAAACAGATTGCATCCAAAGAAAAGGTTTCTCTTCTGTTTCAAAGGCGAGATCAGAAATTTGATCTTTGACTTAAGTTTATTCAATTAAATTAGGTAATTTCTGTTAAGTGTTTGAATATGTTCAACTATAAACAATTAATAAAGAAATATTCACTGCTTCCCCTCCTGCAATGTATTACCATGGTAACAGAACAATGCACATTGTGATGGTGAGGTCCATGGGTTTTGTACACCCTTGGGGGCAAATGGCACCCTCGGCTTCTTTTTGCCTCCTCCTTTGTGCAAAACACCATGGACCCAATCACAGCATGCAACAAATGTGTCGTTCACTGTGCATACATAGAATGTACCTTGCCTGCCAGGAAATGTCCCGGAAAACAATGTACTACAAAAAATACTACAGGTTACTCTATTTGTAAACAATGACAACTGTGACTCCCTACTCTTTCCAAGATTTCTATGAAATTTGTCAATTTTTCAATGGACACTTATGAATAGTGCTCATAAATGTTACTTACTGGTGTGTTTTTTCAGGGCTTGAGTGAAAGTCCCAAAAGACCACAGGGCTTGTACATGTGTAGCTCCAAAATGTTTTAAAACTGGATCTAAATTATAAAATAAAACCCAAAGATTTGAAATGAGAAAAAAAAAACCCTACTGGTACACAGTTTAACATACGTACTGTTTTAATTTGAACAAGCACAAAAAAAAGATTGATCTCATTATTATTTGTAATATGGGTACATGTAGGTGTCCTTCAATACTAATCAGAATTGAAAGATATAACTATCAAAATAAAAGTCAACACTTGAACAAAAACACAAGATCGCTGGACTTGTCCAGTCATGAGTTTACCGCAAAAATCACTTGCCTCGGGCCTGTGGTCCAGTATTGATTTCAAGCCCTTCATTTAAATGTACATCAAATGTAAACAAAAAACAATCCAGCAGGAAAAAAGTCAAACGACAATAGTGGTTTTTGTTACAAGTTTGTTTGTTCGTTTGTTTGTCCACGACAGTTCATATTCTAGGGCACACACTATGTGTACAATGCTTACATTCCGTACCTGCTTACATTTTGTATGTGTGATGTATTGCTGGAACCTGCACAATGTCCACATGTTATTTTCCCACATGTGTTCACGTATCATCAATAACACTTATGGTGCCCTGGTGGGGGTTATCTTTTGTTATTAAAGAAAATGATTACAGAATTTAAATATACCATGTGAGCTACAAACAACTTCCACAAATAATTAAAGGGGCATGTTCTACAGGTAGGCCTACATGTTTCTGTACAAACCAAGAGGTTTGATTAGATTGGATTTGCATCATGAAATGGAATAGTCAAGAGTTCCTGTGGATTTTTTCACAGAACTTGGGAAAGTACTGAGTATACACTACAGTGATTACTACACATCAGTGTAAGGGAGGGTAAAACCAAATTGTATCAAGATTTCCTCTCTTTAACTTTTCTGAACAATGTCTAAACGAAATGCATTCAATATTTTTTTAAGGATCTTTAAGAAATACAAAATAGACCAGAAAAATCAACCATGATCACACACTCTAAAAATTCTATACAAAAACTTCTTTACAATGTGGACGACTCTAATGTAGACACCAACCATGTCTTCCGTGACACGACCTTGCCTCAATTGGCTATCAGGCGGAGAACGGTTATTTCGGTAATGAAGCTGCAAAGCATCTGAAGAGTCCATCCGATAATTATCCATATTGGACTCCTACATTAAATTTTGGAGCATCGCAGCAGAATACATGGCACGGTGACACGTGTTCCATCGAACAAATGACAAAGATCAGCGCGTGCCGAATCTAATTATTTTAATTCTGAAAAAAGGAAGCTGTTGAAAACTGGTTACTAACCAAAATGACCAATGGTATAAATGCATATTTTAATGGCCTCATGCTTTTATTGTATTATATTTTATTTCTAAATGAGATCAGGTTGCTTCATATTAAAGGAAAAGAACGGTAATTGCCAGGGAAACATTTTGATTGACTTAAATCTGAAAACTTCCTCTCACTGTTTATAAAAAGTCTATAGAGTCCAGCAGGGAAATATTTCCGTCTGAAATATGTACAGCCAAAATAAAATAAAAGCATACTTGGAGACCCCAAAACTACCATTGCCTTAATTTAATTGCTATTGTCAAAATCAGAACAGAATAAGACACAAAATCTCTGATAAAATGAGCTATTTTGCACTGCATTGCTTAGAAGGGGACTGTGATAAAATTTGATGAGCTTTCTCAGTTGGTTGATGATGGTTATGGTGTGTTGGTTAAAAACTAAAGGATTGGAATTAAGTTCTGTAAGGGTTTTCGGTAACACCACAGACATGAAATCTCTCTGTGAGTTGTGGTGGTTTTGAAAAGAACCCGTTAAATGTAACTCGACGTTTCGATCAGTATGCTCTCATTGCCTTCAGGATATTAATTTCCTCTCCCACAAACCAATGATACTGTCTCTTTAAATACTATCAAAATCTTATCAGAAATAACAAAATGGAAACGTTAACAAAATTATGAATATAATGAGATTAAAATTTACAGTCGATTTGAAACAATGAGTTTTAAGCTTTTAAGTAGGGATAAAATAGTGTAAGTAATAATAGTAGTCTCTGCACTAAGTTTACACAGCCAGATTCTCTCAAATCCAATGAGCATGCGTTGTGAAATTCTGTTGAACTGAGGACTGCAACAAAAAACTCAATGCTTTACATTGGATCAGGCATACATTGACCGCCACTGGATGTTGAGTACTGTATGGTGTGGTGTTTGACTGAGGACTGCAAAGTTTACTAGTAACCTAAGTACATGTATACCCCCCATAATCAGAGTCCAACATTTTCAGGTGTTGAGTGTATGGTATTAGAATGAGGACTGCACTAGTAAACTACCACCATAATCAGAGTCCAAAAGTTTTGGGTGTTGAGCGTATGGTGTTGGACTGAGCTGTACTAGAAAACTAGTTGAAATGCTTCACATTGGACTATGGCTTGCATTGGACCAGGCATATCGCTATAATCAAGAGTCCAACAGGTTTGAAAGCTAGAAATGTGTAAGATGTTCTGTTGGACTGAGGACTGCACTAGTTTAGACCAGGCAGACCACCGTAGTCAAGAGTCCAACAGTTTTGGGTGTTCAGTTAACTGTATGGTGTTGGATTGAAGACTGCACTTAATAAACTGACCATGTTTTACATGGAATCAGGCATTATCAGTGTTGGATATTATTAGAAGGAAAGATCCTGATGAAATTAACTTGGAGAGTACACACACGTAAGGGCCTACAACTAAACTGGTTCAGGTCCTAATTTTATAAAGACTGTATGCACACACAAAACGCAAACAAGAAATTGATAAGCAGAAACAGGTTACCAACCAAAACATCATTAATAATAATACTAACAATAAAATTAATAATAAAATATTTATAGAGCGCCTCATTGCAAGGGCCTCAAGGCCAGTGGCGTAACTAATTGATGTCCTTGACCCCCCCCCCCATTAGAATTCTGGACATTTTGGATTGGAAATTTCCAGAGTTTTAATGTGATAATTAGATATTTCTTAAATCACTTTTCTGGAAGGTACAAGTAGAAAAAATTGTGCTGTTTAAGTTCCCTCATACAACGTGTACATGTGGCTCTTTGGCAGCGACGTAGCCAGGACTTTTTCGTTGGGGGGGGGGGGGGGCCAGGGGGAATTTTCAAGGGGAGTGGGGGTGTTGTGATTTTTTTTGGGAGAATGGGGCGCTGCAGGGGGGCACTATCCTCTTATGGCATTTTGTGGTTGCAGTGAATAGCGATCCCGATTGCGATAGTTCACTACATTTTGAATTTATACAAACACGCATTTTCTTCTCTTTTTTTCCCTCTCTTCTTTTTCTTTGTTATTGTGAGCACTTATCGCGATTTTTTTTGTAGGGAGGGGGCACTGGAAATTTGTAATGGGGCATGTGCCCCCCCATGGCTATGCCGCTGTTCTTTGGAGTTAAACCTCTTCAATAAAACCTTAATTGTTACCAAAACATTGATTAATTGACACAATAATTAAATCAAACTTACTCATCATTTAATGAGACGAATGCCCACTTACCAATTAGTGTAATTAAGACATTTAATGCATTTTTTTTATTGAGATTAACAAGGGAATATTGTCATGAATATCATTTATACATTAAACTCTACCCTAATTCAGGGCTCGAATTTGACACTGGACCACAGGCCCGAGGCCAGTGATTTTAGCCTTGGGCCAGTAAACTCATGACTTGACAAGTCCGGCGGTCTTGTTTTTCAATTTAATAATAGCCACTGTGTAGTATCTTTATGAGGAAGAAAAGATGTTCAAATGTTGACCTTGAGTCTGGTATTTATACAATTCCATTGAGTAACAAAATATACTAACCCAATAGACAAATGAAAAAAAATCTGCAATTTACTTGTCAAACTGAGCAGAAAGCTCTTTCTCATAAAGATTCTGGTCTTGTGAAAAAAATTCTGGTCCGGTAAACATTTTGAGCTACAAGCCCTGCGGTCTTGCGAAATTTTATCCCAAATTCAAGCCCTGTAATTACTGCGTATGCATGCGCGCTAGCCATTACATCACAATATAATAACGACGGCGCCTATTGTGATGTGACGTCCAGCATGCGTATCATACACGTATGCAGGAACTGGGTTAAAGTTCTTTTCCATGTACAGCCATTGGCCCATGCGAAGATAATGGGGACATTACCCCTCTAAGCAGCAATTCAGGATGAGTTGAGTTAAGGATGTTTTAAGGGAAGAGGAGGCCTACATGTGGGTACACAAAACTATAAAATATGGAAAACATGCCAAATGTTTATTGCATGTTACTGTACATGTACTTTGTGCATATTGTTCAGGATGCAACACATTTTGTATGTTCATCGTTTTAAAACAGAATCATCTGTCCAAATTCACCATTAAAAACTTTTCAGCAAAAATCGAGCCATGCAACTTTATCATTTGCATCTCCTGTCATAATGTTTGTCACAAATGCGAACAATAACATACATCATCCAAAGCAGCAGTCCACCAACTTTGGGGGCAGGCGACCCAACAAAAATTTCAGGCAGTCGACTGCGACCCACTCACCGCTTGCCCGACCAAATGAACGAACCCCCTGCTGCAAAGGAAATGTCACAAAAGCAGACTAATCTTCACAGAAGTAAATTATTTATTGAAGTTAGTAGTTTTTGCTGCTGATAATAAAAGTTAAAGAACAATACCATGTTTTTGATACTATTTTTATGTCTACTGATCACCATTAGCCTATGTATGATATGAGTGTCATCGAAACCCATAAATTGTAGATTGCGATACGGAATCATGAGTTCCTACAACTTTTCCATGGTACAATTGCTTTATTTATAAACTCCAATATTCGTAATAATTTCAGGCACTCGACTGTGACCCACCCACCTCCTGCCGATCGAACGAACCTCCTGCTGCAGAGTTAATTTCATGAAAACAGGCTAATCTCAATAGGAGTAAATTATTTAATGAAGTTTGTTTTTATTGTATATTGAGTAATTATAATAACAATATTTGGGGTTGAACAAAGAAAAGTGCCGCGCTGTACCAACTGAGCTATCTAGCTCTGTGATATTAACAAGTTAAAGAAAATACCATGTTCTTGAATCTTGATGATATTTTGTGTGTCTAGCGATCAGCGTTAATTAGCTCGTTCGAGTGTCGTTCTTGTTGAAAGTCGTTTAATCAACAATTAGCCTATGACAAAGTCTGAATTTATCATGACCCGTACATTTGTTTGTGATACATTGATCCCTAAAGTTTGTAAACTTAAATCCATACCATAGAATTTTATTATATATTTTTTGTAAACACTATTTTCAATTCCTTAAATTATATATAAATGTACAGGAATAGATGCTGAACCGGATTGCCACTTTTTCACTCATTAAAAATGAGTGGTCGAATGGGAAATTCTTTCCGCATTTACTCCATTATTTGGGGTCCTACTACTTGCCGTCAAATCGCTTTGTGCCGTCAACTCGCCGTCAACTCACCTAAAACATGTTCTAATCCATTATAAGTGGCATGGAACCTTTAATACTGGTCAAAACGATATTTGATGTAACAGAATAAGGTTGAAGACGTCTGAAATGTGCCATTTCAAGTGCACACCCATACCATGAATGGTACAGTCCAAGCTCCGTGAAAAGGAAAGATTGCCATGATTGCGGCCACTCGAACGGCTAACGCTGCGTTTATACTATTTATCTATCAACATAAAATCGTTTTTGTAAATGAAATTGTACCGAAAACCATAAGAAATATGTAGTTTAGCCCAGACTTAACAAATCCATGCCCCATTTATAAATTTTTGATGTATATTTAATGAGTTGAGGGCACGAAAATGAGTTGACTGACGGCGAGTTGACGGCAAGTAGTAGGGCCGATTGTTTGGGGTTTCACTTTATAATTGCCGTATCTGACCTCCACTTTTTAAAAGTTACTCCCTTGTGCAATTCACTTCTTTTGTGAACTTCATTTCGCGAAAAATTTCCATATCTCCCTGGGGATTCATAAAGTAGTTTTTTTTTAAGGATGTTGGATTTTATTTCCCTTTTTAAAATATTGCATGGCCAGAACTATCGCGCAGTTGAGTCCAAAAGAACTAAAATGGCGTTTAGCGAGTAGTGTTGTCAAGATCATCGTAGACCCAGGTGGCTTAGAACTTGTCCATGATTTTGACACTTTTTAATAGTTCAAACTGCCTGTTCCTCTCTGTATTAATTCTGTCAACCTTTCTGGACAGGTACAGATATAATTTCCCTCAAATTAAGGGAGATAAAGTGGCAGTCGGATAAGGCATTTTGGCCTTTGTTTCCCTCTAAAAAATCCTTTTGAAGTCTTGAGCAACTGGGAATAAATATGTTAGTTCATGGAGGTAAAATACCTCCATGGTTAGTTATTTAACTTAATTTTAGCGGTCCTACTACTTGCCGTCAACTCGCCGACTTGCCGTCAACTCGCCGTCAACTCATTTTCGTGCCGTCAACTCATTAAATATACATCAAAAATTATAAATGGGGCATGGAAGTGTTAAATCTGGGCTAAACTACATATTTCTTATGGTTTTCGGTACAATTTCATTTACAAAAACGATTTTGTGTTGATAAATAAATAGTATAAACGCTTAGCCGTTGGCCGCAATCTTTCCTTTTCACGGAGCTTGGACTGTACCATTCATGGTATGGGTGTGAAATGCAAGTATCAAGCTATGGATGGACATCAGAGGGCGCTATATTTGCTACGTTTATACTATTTATTTATCAACACAAAATCATTTTTGTAAATGAAATTGTACCGAAAACCATAAGAAATATGTAGTTTAGCCCAGACTTAACACTTCCATGCCCCATTTATAATTTTTTGATGTATATTTAATGAGTTGACGGCACGAAAATGAGTTGACGGCGAGTTGACGGCAAGTCGGTGAGTTGACGGCAAGTAGTAGGACCCAATTTTAGAGGGAAACGGACTGGGCAAATTTTAACTAATTACTGCTTGTGGTTTTTTATTTGAATTATTGACCTTATTAGTTATTCATAAATAATAACCAACAGATAAGGGAAGTATTTACATGTAGGTGGGGAAAATAGTGGTGGTCAGTTTCAGCAAATTTGCCGATTTCATAAAGCTATAATCTACAGTTTGTTCTGCTATAGAACAAAGGGTTCGTCTTGGTCAAGGGGGGCTTGTTGGGGCAGCGTTTGTGCATGGAGGAGTACACTTTAGAATATATCACCAGTGCATCACACGTGATGAGTCTTCGACCATTCCATATTCAAACATTCAATGTTCTCTCCACGTTTTTAACACCTAAAATTTTTGGTCTGCACATTAATCTGTCATGTTTGCTGGTTTTTTATAACATAAATAAAGGCTTAAAGTTTTACAGTGATTAAAAATTAATATTTAAGAAGCCCTTACCGACTCCTTTTTATGGACAAGGTCAAGTCAAGGCCGTGCCAAATCGTCCATGTATCACTGTATGTGTGCCGACTTTAAATACATCAGAATAATTTAGTTAATCAAGTTATTAATAATAATAATGCAGTATTGTTCGAAGTCCACTCTGCTGTGCATCCCTATGTTTTTTTAAACGGGGTACGAAATTATAAATATTACCTGTTCCTGTTTACAAGTGGAATCAGCACGGCCTTCTCCCAAGCAGATGGTGTGTTGGTGGTGGGTCACCCCCGGTAATTCCCAGAAAGTAAAACCGCAACAGAGCTCCTTCCGTTTGTTGCAGACTACTGTGGATGAACGTACGTAAACATGCGACGAAACCGCATACCGTCTGCCACGCCAGCTAGCTCTGCTCTCTATATCTCGCTCAAACTCTCATTCACAAAATCTAACCCCGTGACGACAAATACTGTTCACCACATTCATAAACTTCCGCGTGTGTAACAAGTAAATCCCAAATTGCGGGGTAGGCTAAACCAGCTCCCTAATTTAGATCTCCAAATAATTAATGACCTTTCATATTTTTGATGATTATTGAGTATCATTTGATGTTATTTTAATCTGGGAAACATATTTCAGAGGAGCTGTTTTGGGTGTGGATTAATACATAGACGGGTAGTCGGTCCTTTCTCTTCCGGAAGTAATGACGTCACCATGTTTACTTGCGTATTGTTATTAAAGTGGGTCACCAACAGAGGGCGGTCTTTTATGTTTTGTTTTGTTTTGTTTTGTTTTGTTTGTTTTACCGTCGAACACTTTTGTTTTTTATGGTTGGGGGCGTTGATAGGGAAGGGTAGTGGTAAAAGCAGTGTTGACGAAAGAAAATTAATAGTCTGTAACTGTAACCTTACACGTAGATTTCATAGCCTACCGAATTGAAATAATTGGCTTTTGGGAAAATATACTGGTTGTTATTATTCCTTACTGTCGCCAAAGTAAAAACAAAACAACCAAAATGTAAGAGTAATGTTGGAGATTTTTTTTCCTTTCAAAACGGATATTTTATATTATTTACTTAGTTTAAGGAACAGTGTGACATTTGAGAATTTGTGCATTCCATAAATTTATGTTCATACATTGAACTACAAAACAACAGAGAACGATTGTTAGTAAAGGGAAAAATTAAAGCAGTACCCCCTCCCCCGCTCAGTCAAAAAAGAAAAAGAAAAAAAGCTTTTTGTTTCAATTATAGTCTTAAAGAGTAAACTTTAACTCCTCCTCTGGGTTTCCAGTGCCGTGATTTCATTTTTGTTATCCAGACCGGTTAGGTAATAAATTTTCTTAACCATTTCATTTGTTGTTAAATGCTTATAATGTTTGATTTGCTAATAATTGATAGAATTGTTATTGTCAGCCATAGACACTGTGATTTAGTAACATTTCAACACAAAACGGTGAGACAAATGCTTCTCATCACTCTCTTTGTATCTCACATGGAACTTTTGAATGAATTGGGGAAACATTTGAATTTGAATGCGTGTTAATGAAACTGGATTAGAGTGGCGGTCAATTTCCCCTTTTCTTTATAGGCTAGCGGTTACAAATCTTATTCTAGTGCAATTTTTATTATTTTCTGTCTAATGTCTGGTGGTGTTTCTTTTCTAATTGCATTGGAATACAACTGGACAGTTATTAAGCTAACTTTTTTATGAAACTTTAGACGGTGTCATTGTCCTGTCTTTGGAATGTATACCCATGGAGAATTTTACCTCCATGGTATACCATTATTGTGTAATCTGCTGTTTCTTTTTTTTAAAAGTAGGATTTGAAACTTTGCATGGTGGAAGTAACTAAGTGAGGTTTGCGGTAACACCATGTGAAAATCTCTTTTGAGTAGTGTAGTTTGAAAAGAACCGGTATTTTATTTTATTTTTATTTTTTTATATATATATTTTTTACTTATCTCTTGCCTTTTGTATTACTTATTTTGTAATGTTATTGTAATGTCTTTACCTGTAATGAAATGAAATGAAATGAAATGAGGCCCGAGGTCGCGAACGTCTGTACATTACGAGCCTCATAAAACTACCAAAAAAACCCAACAATACTGTTCTAGCACTCTCATGCATCCACTGTACACACAGACCACAGACAATTATTTCAGTCTTGGTTCAGAACTTTTGGATGCCCGTTGATGACATGCTACACGAAGCTCGTGTATCGAGTACTGTTGCTTTGCGCCTGCTGACTGTCACGTAAAAAGGCTCTTACAGATGTACAGACTGCCTGCCCCTGGACTGCCCTGGCGGAGCTCGTCATTGTGGACCATGGAGGTAGGCTTAACCACAGAGTGACCTACAGTAGCCCACATTACCCACAGCCATCTGCTATTGATGGTCTTGAGACTTGATCTTGTCACAGATAACAATGGAGGCCGCGAGGATAGCAGGAGTGAGGCAGGTGCGGTAAGTCGTGTACAAATTATCATTCACTCAATAGCAAAAGTTGTTTCTTTACTTAGTTTATTTTCTACCTATGCTTTGATTTCGCCATGCTGTGTATGTTTGATGAGATCATGGATGGCCCATGCCATAGGGAATGTGGGTCCTCTCTCTCTCTCTATGGATGACCGAAGCCTGGGTCAAGTTGTGCGTTTGGTCATGGAGGATTTCGACTCTCCATAGTTTTACGCATGAGTTTGTTTTGGCCATAGGTGAAGTTGAATAAACTGTCAATGCACCCCGCCAGTTTCTTGGTTCTAACCATGGAGGATGGCAGTAAACTGAGTGGTCATCGCTTGCTTCAGCCATTTTGGCCAGAGATTAGGAGCTCCGTCACTTCCCATAGCACCACAAGCTAACTGTCATTAGAAAGAGAATTTCAAAAGAGACATACTATGGTGCACTAATCGAATCAATAACTGAAATTATATAGAAGTTGAGGTCATTTAAAGAATCAAAATTTGGCATTTTCAGCTAGTCAGTTTTCCCACTGATGAAAGGTAGGCCTAATGTTCATATCCCAACTGTTATGCTGTTGCTATTAGTATTAGAATAACAACTATAGTTGTTTATGTTCACCATAATGCCTAGATGCAATTAAACAAAATGACATGGTTGTCTCCTTTCGCATGGTCTTATTTATAGAGGGAAGAGCGAAATCACGAGCTGCAGATTTTAAAGATAAGTCAAAAGGGAAGACTATAATATGACCACAAAGAACAGTTTGATGGTGTATCATTTATGTAACATTTTCACAATTACAAGAAAGGAAGAAGAGGTAGAAATCATCTTCATTCGGACTTCAAACATTTCAGTGTTTTGTTCTTCAATTTAGACAAATACAACACTACAAGCCCAGAACTTGTATACTACACGTTTCACCCCACGACACGACTTTAAATTTATTTCCCCAGATCCCCCTTTTTTAATCCCCAACATTCTTATACCCTTCTCCTTCCTCATTACTCTCTCGTCCTCCCCAACCCCATTATCCCAGCAATGTTTCTTTCTCTACACAGAGAGAAGCATAAACACTGACAAACCACCAAGCTTTTTGAACAAAATAAGAGGATTCCGGATCTTAAACTTGTGTTTGTTTGCCCCCCCCCCCAAAAGTAACAATTTATATACGCCATGAAACTATCGTGGTCATAGTCTCCCCCATAGAATATGATTTCACCTTGCCGTCTATAATACATTTAGTTGTGAATTGTACCTAATATTAACGTGGTCATGGGCCTTGGGTAAAAAACAACAACAGCAACAACAACAAAAACCACGACAACAACAAAAATATGATTTAAAGGTAAGGTAAACCTTTGGTTTTTGAAACCGTTCGATTGTTTAAATCGTATGTAAATGCAGCTATATACAATTAAAACTAACCCGTGAAAATTTCATTTAAAATGGTGGTCGCGTTTTTGAGGTATTGCCGAAAATCCAGAGCGAATATGTCCACGCAGGAAGAATAATCCCTAATAGGAATACACAATCTGAGAAATTTTCTGACAGTAACGTTTCTCAGACTCAAATGTTGGTGCATAAAAACTGATTTTTTTTTTTTATAACCACATCGTTTCTCAAAATGCTTTATAATATCGAAAGCTGTTGTACTTCTTACCAAGTAAGTTTTTATTGCCATTAATTTTTAGAGTGATACCAAACGTATACCTTCTCTATGTCAGAGTTTAATGATGAATGTTTACATAATTGTAATTAAGAAAGTCCTGTATAAACACTATACAAAATGTGGGACCCACGTGCGTGGATTAAATTCCTCTGACAAATCCACCCATGTTTGTTTGTAGTTTTCCTTAGGGATCCTCATCAAGTCGACCGTGAGGCGCCGGGGCACTATTGTTAAGCCACTATTTTCAAAACATAACCAACTGCCCCGTCTTGGTGAATGTTCAAGTAGAAAAAAATAGTTTCATGTAAACTTTCGTTGACTCTTTATTGCTTTCAATTTTGTAAAGCTTTAAGGGAGGAGTCCTTTGGTAATTACTCAAAAATTACCATGAAAAGTTACTTGGTAAAAAACACTGGAGAGCTGTGTTGATATTATAAAAACATGTTAGAAACGATCCCCTTTGAAGTGACGTAGTTTTAGAGAAAGAGGTACTTTTTCACCCCAAATTTTTATTCCGAGAAAGGCTTCAGGCATGAAGCCTTTCTCAGGCATCTGAAAGCCCACAACTCTATTATTTCTATGCATAATGATGGGAACTTGAGATACACCAAGTGAAGATACTGGTCTTTAACAATTACCAAATGTATACACTGTCTTTAAAAACTAGAAAACGTTTCTTATTTCAGCCTTTCAAAAATGGTTTTCCTTTAGAAAACAACAAGCTG
Source organism: Pisaster brevispinus (assembly GCA_023634235.1). Lineage (NCBI taxonomy): Eukaryota > Metazoa > Echinodermata > Asteroidea > Forcipulatida > Asteriidae > Pisaster > Pisaster brevispinus. Next base: position 8,494,757 of record JAMKCF010000018.1, read on the forward strand.
CACAAAAAGGGGGAAAATAGAGACATTTTGCCTTCATGATATACTATAATGGTCTAATGGCAGTAATTTTCAAACCGAATTAAATCTCGCGAGATATAGATTAAATGTATTATAAGGTCCTAGATTTGTTTTTGTTGTCAACGTAATTATGCTGATTTATAGGCAAAATTATCAAGAAAGATACAATATTTTTTAAAGTCATACTTGTTGAGAAAACAGCAAAAAACTATTACGTTCGTCAAGAACATCGAATCCATCCACGATTAGCGAGGTGACAGCGGATACCAACTGCATCTCTGGCCGTAGCATTCACAAACGGACATCACGAAAATTTGAATCTACAAAACTCGCCTTAAGATGACTTTTGGAAGTGAAAATTGTCGACATATACTTTTATTGATTTCAGACGAAATAATTTCGCAAGATGCTTACTACATGTCGTTACAACAGGGAGACTTTCGATATAATTTACACAATTTACCTGGGGTAATTAGTTATCATGCCTAAGTTTCGGGAGTAAAATCAAGATGGCTGTCCAGAAGTTGCCGTCTTTGTTGGCTCTGACTGAGTGGCATTTTCCTGAAATATTTTGCCACTTAGACAACACACCAAGGGGATAAAAAATATCATAAATGAAACGACGAGTCCTTCTGAAATATTGTTAAGAATAATGCACTTGATCGGCACAGAAACTTGACATGATATAAATCTTTCAACGGTCATTTCACAGGACTCCCCATCGCGCCACCGAAGTTCAATTGACCGTAATGAGCCGAGCCTGCAGGATCCGAGGAGTGTTCACATACGTTTTCTCCCTTCTCTTTTATTTATAAATTAATACACCACAAGGGAAACTGACTGTGATGGGTAAATTTTAAATAAGTTTTGGGTTGAACCATGGATGTAGAAATTACCTCCATCGTTGAACAAAGGAAAATTTTCTTGAGCAGGACTTGACCTGCGACGTGACGCTCAACTGAACTATCCCCATGTTGGCGGTCTCCCTATTTTGTCAATATTTTTTTTCGGGGTGCCAGTCAGAAGCCATTCAACCAGTAACTGTCGTATAGCCAGGGATCACACCCAAGTTTACGATACAACGAAATTCTATACATTTGGTAATTGTCAAAGACCAGTATCCTCACTTGGTGTATCCCAATATACCATAAAATAACAAACCTGTAAAACTTTGGGCTCAATTGGTCATCGAAGTTGCAAGAAAATAATGAAAGAAAAAGCACCCTTGTTGCAGAATTGTTTGCTTTCAGAGAAAGGCTTTATGCTGGAATCCTTTCTCAGATCGTAGAGCAAGGAACTCTATAAAATATGCTCGGATTCAAATGTTTGTGTGAAAAAATACCTCTTTCTCGAAAAACTACATTACTTAATGTTTGCCCCCTTAAGTTTAAAGGGGAGGGGTCGTTTCTAAAAAAAACCTAATAATACCAACAGGTCCCCATGGCTCTTTATCAAGTATTTTTTATGGTCATTAACTTATGGGGTATAGTTACCGAAAGTACACATTGCCAAAGGCAATTGTTAGGACTACATTTTAAATCCGATCTCCATAATTGATCTGTCCACGGACTCCGGAACTCCAACTGTCCCTTGATGCATCACAGTACCAATATGGCCGCGGTCATCCAATTCTTTACACTGACAGGCCGCGGCCGGCCTGTGTAGAGCAGCCGTGAATGTTTACAATCCACTTAAGCTTGTTATCAAGTAGGATAGGGATACTATTACAGAAGGGTCTGTGGTTGTTGTGTCAACAGGTTCTGAGTAATCATCGAAGGCGCCAATAATGGTTTATTCTGGGTTGTTTTACCCGGGGATGGCTCAGTATCATCGTGGTATTGTGGATGTAAGAAAAGAGTCCTTCGAAGAAACGCCTCGTTGCTCTCGCCTTTCCTGTGACATTTCATATTTCGTGGTGATTGCACTGTATGATTTGTTATCAACTTTTGATTTGAAGAAAAGGGATACGCTCAAAACTTGTTCAGCTGTTACTTTCATAGCTCTCTGAGGTTCGAATTCATGTGGAAACTAGGGCCTATGTATGGCACACAAATTGAAAATTTCCCATGACCAGTGCAGTATCATCCCCCACATATACTTTCTGACCTCGATGTTTTCCCCGATGGCAAAAATGCATTTAATTCCTAGCCATTGCACACAAAATTACATTAAAGATTAATGTTGCCCCCCCCCCCTTAAATTTAAGTCCCTTCCCATTCCAGGATAACAGGTCTGGTGCCGCTGCTGGCAATACCTTATCCATACGTTGTAAAACCACGTCATCAGGCTTAGAGTGAAAAATAACTTTATGCACGGATCTGCCACAGCAATGATGTGGTTTGAGCAGCTTTTTTTTGCGATTGTTGAAACATGGAGGTATAAGGTTACGATATTTGTTCATCGGGGATCAGTAAGGGTAGGTCTAGAAATTACATTCCAATTTTAGAAGGGGTGGTGATGATTATGGAGGGTGCTTGGGATCGGGAAGGAAGAGTAGCGATAAGATTAAGAAACACGCAGGAGCGGATTGCGTTTGGGGAGAATGGTTTTCGTTCGGGGAAAACAGATTGCGTTTGGGAAAAGCGAAACGGATAAAAAATAATAAAATAAAACATCCCTGACTGATAAATTATTTCTACCTCCATGGTTAAATCTACTGTACAGTATTCATTCTTTCTAGAACTGTTATTAATTTTCAGACTTTCCTATTTCCCCCTTTAGTTGCCGCATCATTCGTGACATCGAAACAACTCTGAAACGAAACATTCTCACTGTCAGGTAATTCTTAAAAAACAAGTTTTTATTTTATCCTCCACTGTAAAATCAAATTTAGTTTTGCGACGTCAATGTAGATAAAGGCCCGTGGATCTTTGTCGATGTGTTGAACATGGTTGAACCGGTTTTCATTGTACTTGTACAGCAACTCTCGAGCTGTTTAATGTTTACGTCTGAACATCACGATCGGTCAGCGTTCATCCGAATCGCCAAGAATTGTTACACAAAATGAGGGCGCCCTTCATATTTAGTGGTTAGATCAAAACCGCTGGCAATTTATAATGAAACTTGAAGGGCCTATAGAAAACCAAAGCTTTGAAGTTGTTCTACCTTATTGACAACAGCATGGGCACACTACATCTACGTATTCCCACAACACACGTTATGATTTTCCAATGAAAGTGTCCTTTTCATTATGAAAATGGCTTTTCCTCTCAGATGACTAAATTTCAGGCCAGGTTTGTAACCGGGTGGTGAACATTTACTTGAGAAAAGGGTGGTGAATGAATTAATTAGGGAATTTATTTAATTGAATTCTGAAACTTTAAATCGATAGTTGCTAAAATTGAATCAATATAAGTTGTGAGCTTCTTTTTACTGAAGTACTATTTACGTATCATTTTTCTCATCAATTTTTTTCTTCAGAAAAACTCCCATTAATTAAATTAATGAGCAGTTGATGAGAGGAGAGAACTGACTGTAAAGAGCTGAAGGTTGGTTGGCATCCAAAGCCTGGAATTTCATTTTTGAGAGGGTAAGGCCATTTTCAATTTGCAAAAGGCACTTCCATTGGAAACATCTTAAAAGTCTATGGGAAACTTTTGAAGGGATTTCAAGGCCAAGACCAGGGCAACAGAGGCCATGTCCTCCGTTTCTTCTGTGTAATTCCAGCAGGCCTGCATTCCTTGATTTCTGGTACAAAACGTTTTGCTTCACTAACCAGTAACCACATGACTGTCATGACTGTATTTTGGAAGATGATTTAAACTGTTCAATTGTATTAAATTGAATAATTAATGGTTACTATTTTTAAAGAGTTGATTATTATGCAGTTTTCCAATGGGGAATTTTGGACACTAGGGGGCAGGTAATTTTCAATTGTTAATATAGTTCGCAGTATGCGCACACTTCTGAGACAAATTTTACCTGGTATTCACTATTGGTAAGTCTGCTGCCACATAGTGTCCTGAAAAGTTCCCAATTGTATGAACACAGGCACAAACCAAACAATAAATTAGTTTGTTTTCAAATTAGTAAAAGAAATATAAACTTCTATTGGACCATATCTATGGGACACTAAGGCAATGACCAAGGGCTTGGAAAAACAGCCTGTGCTGTTGCCTCCATGAAGTAGCCAGCCTCACTGTTTTTTTTTTAAGGGTAGTGCACATCAGGGATTTATACAGAAATACTTCAAGGAGCACCGAGGCAATGACCAAGGGCATGGGAACAATTTGCCTATGTTGCTTATGTGAAGTAGCCACCCTGACTTTGTAATTGTAAGGGCGGGCAGTTACCCCTCATACCTCTGTAGAAGTTCAATTTCTACGAGAACATTTCAAGTGGCACGAAGGAAACAGCCAGGGGCATGGAGGCAGTTGCCTACATGAACTATCAGGCCTGCATTGCATTAGTGTAGTTTTATTCAAACTTCATGTCACTTGTTTGTACATCACTTTCTCAGGAAAATTGAAGAGGGACGCTCTACCAACATCAGTATCAGCCAAATTTCAGAGTGCATTTTGACGATGTTTTCAAAAGATGAGGTTAGTTTTTTTTCTGTTTCATTTGAAGAAATACCTCAATCGTCATCTTGCTTGTGGATGAGAAAGCAAGGTATAGGAGAAATAACTTCTTAAAGATAAACATCTGACAACTATTGATGACTCCCTGGGTTGTTGTAATTTCACAACCAATGACAAATTGCAATTTTTTTACAAGTTTTTACTAATGTATCTTTCAGTGTTTCTTTGCTTCCATTTCAGAGCAACCATGTTGAGAGGTTGCAGTCCTTCACATTCATACGTAATAGCTAGATGTCTGCACTTCTAGTCAACAAACTTTTAAAACCTAAGGTGAGTCTGGCATGCTTTTATTTGGGGAAGTATACAAAGGTTTAGGACCCTGAAAGCCATGAGCCTGCACAATGATGTTGCCATTGTCCCCCTGCACTCCATGAAAGCATCGTGTGTACACAAAGGCCCAAGTGTGAATGGCTTAGGAGAGGACTGGTCATTGGACTGCATTAATAGTCAGCTACCCTGCTCTGCCTGACTTGCTATGCAAAGGCTTAGTGTGCATAACTAATTTGCAGGGTATCTGACTAACAACAGATCAATGCCTTTTCTCCTATTCAAAGGTTTTCCTAAAAAGTGGACGAAAGTTGACAACTTTTTTGAGAAAAAAGTGGTCGTTTGAGGGCATTTAGAGATTATAAAAGACTTTGTAAAAATAAATTTTGCAAGTGAAACTTATACTTGTATGTTTCAAGGAAACAAATTGTGACTTAAGTGTATACAGAGGCTGTTAGAAGGCCATTCACTTTTTTCTGACGTACACCCATCCTTAACAACTTGTACTACTTGTAATTACTTAAATTAGAGGTGTGTTACTCAGTTAGTCGTGCTAGCTTCGGCTGCACATATACTAAAATTGGAACGATACAGAGAAGATTAGCATGGCCCCTGCGCAAGGATGACACGCAAAATCGTGAAGCGTTCCATATTTTTTCGCATATTTTTACAACCTTAACGTCCATTTTCAAACCAGACAACTTTTGGCTACTTTTTGCCACACTTTGAACTAGTTTATGGACTTTTTGCCAGGGAAAACAAAATGTTGAATAAAAAATTAAAAAATTTAACTGTTAAGTACGCGCTAATTTATTCGCATGACGCTTTAATCGTTTATAAACAAAGTCAATGTACAGGTATTTGTTTTTTAGCGTAGAAAACTTTTTTTATGATTTAAAAAAGAAATGTCAAGCTACACGTTATTGCGTGATGTATATGAAAGCATGTACATGTGTCAAAGGTGTACGCAGGCAGTACGCGTACACCTTTTCGTTAAACAATATAAACAGACAGGCAATAGTTTAAAGGGGCTTTGCATCCGTCATGATAAAAGCCGGCTTGTGGCTGTACATGGAATTATGAACTCTCACCCAGTTACTGCACGCACATGCACTCTGCGTAGATATGATTTGGAGAGAGGGCGCGCACGTACAGTAACTGGGTGAGAGTTCATAATTCCATGTACAGCCACAGGCCTGCTTTGATCATGACACAGCCCCTTTAAATTTGCCTTCACACACAAAAAAAACTTCAAAAATATAATTTTTAAAGATTTGAAAAAGAGAGGTTAAGCTACACATTATAGCACAATGCGTATGGCGATTCGAACACGCAGCCTTGACGTAATGCGGGCAATTACTCGTATGCCATTTGTGATCAAAATAAATGACAGTGTCGGCTTAATTTTACTTTTTTTAGGGAAGACTATGTTAAAAATTTAGACACATTTTTGCGAATTGCATATGGTAACGCGTTTGCGTATCGCATATGGGGGACATATGTGATATGCTTATGGCGGCACATATGCGTATCGCACATATGCGTATCGCATATGGCGACGCATATGTGTATCGCGTATGTTGACGCATGCATCGCGGTGACGCATAAGCATAACGCGATGTATGCAAGTATCGGTAGTAAACCTAAAAGAAGGAGATTTTTTTGATTTAAATTAGAGGGGTAAAGCTACACGTTTTAGGGTAACACTTGCAGCAATGCGTACACTTAGCCGTGACCAACACAGTCCTTGAGGGTGTGCCGTAATCATGTGAACAAAACATATGTGTTACACATATGCCAATACCGTTTATATGGACAAAATAAACATTATTGGCTTAAATTTGCCTTTTTCATTGATAATTCAAACCTCAATTAAAAAAAAAAAAAAAAGATTTAGAGAGAGGTTAAGCTTTACACATTATTGCAGAATGCATAAAGTGAGGTATAAACGTATCTGCAGATTTTCTATTATTTTTTATTTAAAAGTGCCCCATATACATGAGCCTCATTGGTTGTTCTCTGTAGTGTTCCAATTTTGATCCAAAAGTACCCCATCTACATGTACATGAACCCCATCGGTTGTTCTCTGTAGTGTTCCAATTTTGTTCCAAAAGTACCCCGTCAACTTGAGCCCCATCGGTTGTTCTCCGTAGTGCTCCAATTTCGTTCCCAAAGTACCCCATCTATATGAGCCCCGCCGGTTGTTCTCTGTATGTTGGGGTACTTTTGGAACAAAATTGGAACACCACAGAGAACAACCGATGGGGCTCAAGTTGACGGGGTACTTTTGGAACAAAATTGGAACACTACAGAGAACAACCGATGGGGCTCATTCAACATGAGCCCCAGCGGTTGTTCTCTGTGGTGTTCCAATTTTGTTCCAAAAGTACCCCAACATACAGAGAACAACCGGCGGGGCTCACGCGCATTGCGACGCGTCGCGGTTGCCGGTTGTTCTCTGTAGAGTTCCAATTTGTTCCAGAAGTGTTCCAATTTGTTCCAAAGTTGTTTAGATTGTGATAAAAAAGACAATATTGGTTTGGGTTCTGTAGTTGTCTTGTAGGTACGATGAGATTGTAACCCTCCGTTGTCGTCTGACGAAGATTTGATTTTGTTTTCTGTTCGAGATGAGCTGTTCGAGTGGACGACCGATCAATAGTGGGAACGTAAAATGAACTAAGCAACGTTATGTCTTGTCATTATTCGTGTATTGTAAATGCTCCCAACACAGGCTAGCTGAAATAGAGTTAGCAATACAGCAAGAGGTGGAACATTCAATGAAAAAATGGAACGTTGCATGAAAAAGAGGAACGTGAAATGAAAAACATGGGACGTTACAGCGGAAAAGTGGAATGTGTGGTACCCAGACGTCTTCGACGACTCTTTGTGTCTGTAAAGTACGGTGTCCCGGTGAAGCCACACATGGAACAAATGTCTGCAGTGACTACAAGTGTTATGTGAGACTGTATGGCCCTCCAGCAGCCGGCAGTTGTCTCTATATTATTATAATTTTTAAATTTTACCTAAAAAAATTATCATTATAGTGTTATGCAATAAATATCAACTGCAAAATAAATAAACAAAATATGTGTGCAAATGTTTTTCTGCCCTCAACTTTGAGTAACTGTTTTTTTCTTGTTATGTCTCTTATGATAAAACACCAAACAAGCACTGAATCAAATGGGATTCAATTCCCTTTGATTTAGTGCTTTAAAAATTAACAGGTTTTTATTTTACTTGGCTAACAAAATTTGGAGTGGTATCAGTAAAACCATGGTGGAACAAAGCACTCGTTTGTGTCATCAATTTTAAGATGCTGCCTTTATCTGTTTGCGCACATTATCTGCGGGATAAACAAAAGTTTCAAATTTTATAGTTGGGTGTTGTGATGTCCTTAAAAATAATTATTGGATACTATTTAGAATATTTTGTATTAATTTTCATTTTCTATGAGCTGTAATCAACCAAAAAAACCAACCAACCAAACAAACAAACAAAAATAGCAAAAACATCTGCTGTTTTTGTTTTGGGTTTCTGTTGGGGGCGGGTGATTAATTAATTAAAAAAAATTAAAAAAACATATTTGTATAATTACATAGATTTTTCACAGCCATAAACATCGCTTTTTGTTCATTCATCCCTTCAAAGTAGGGTTACACTAATTTTTCCAGCCTGTGAAATCAGTCCAGAATTAGAACAATTTGAACGTCTCGACTATAACCAGAAGCGAGGTCTTCAGAGTGAAACATTTTTGGAACAGCCAAAAATCTACCCGAATTGGCTCTTGAGGGTCGACGCGGCGTGCCACATTCCTGCCCCGATCTTTTGTCGAGAATTGGCACGTCCCGACCAATCAGAAGCCGTTATTTTGAAATTGGAACATTTTTCGAACAACTAATTGGCTACATAAACAGCGTTCCACGATCCTTTCCTTCGTCTTTGGCCCATCAAAATCTACTTCAAACTTGTCTTAAAACATACACCCGAACAGGCAGAAGTGGAACGTCTGGACCAATCAGAAGCTGAGATCACGAAATTGGAACAAGCCAACAGAGAAGATCGGCATGGCCCACCGTGGAGGCAGAATTGGAACGAAAATTGGGAACGTCTGGACCAACCAGAAGCTGAGATCACGAAATTGGAACAAGCCAACAGAGAAGATCGGCATGGCCCACCGTGGAGGCAGAATTGGAATGAAATTGGAACGTCTGGACCAATCAGAAGCTGAGATCACGAAATTGGAACAAGCCAACAGAGAAGATCGGCATGGCCCACCGTGGAGGCAGAATTGGAACGAAAATTGGGAACGTCTGGACCAACCAGAAGCTGAGATCACGAAATTGGAACAAGCCAACAGAGAAGATCGGCATGGCCCACCGTGGAGGCAGAATTGGAATGAAAATTGGAACGTCTGGACCAATCAGAAGCTGAGATCACGAAATTGGAACAAGCCAACAGAGAAGATCAGCATGTTTCCCCGTGGTGGCAGAATTGGAACGAAATTGGAACGTCTGGACCAACCAGAAGCTGAGATCACGAAATTGGAACAAGCCAACAGAGAAGATCAGCATGTTTCCCCGGGTGGTGGCAGAATTGGAACGAAATTGGAACGTCTGGACCAATCAGAAGCTGAGATCACGAAATTGGAACAAGCCAACAGAGAAGATCAGCATGTTTCCCCGTGGTGGCAGAATTGGAACGAAATTGGAACGTCTGGACCAATCAGAAGCTGAGATCACGAAATTGGAACAAGCCAACAGAGAAGATCAGCATTTCCCACCGTGGAGGCACGAAATTGGAACGTCTGGACCAATCAGAAGCTGAGATCATGAAATTGGAACAAGCCAACAGAGAAGATCAGCATGTTTCCCCGGGTGGTGGCAGAATTGGAACGAAATTGGAACGTCTGGACCATTCAGAAGCTGAGATCACGAAATTGGAACATCGGCTATAGCGCGCCCAGGCTTTCTTACCACCGATCGTTGGTCATTCCAGAATTGGAACAAGAATTGGAACTTCTCGGCCAATCAGCAGCAGAGATCTCACAATCGGAACAAACCAGAAATCAACCCGACGGCTATAAAATCGGCGCGCCATACACAGGTGTTGTACAGTGCCTTTCCCCGATCGTCATGATCGTAATTTTTTCATGATTGATGATCATCACACATTCAAGGCCTAAACTTAAGTGATTTTCAAACGCTGACAATATTGGTCACTTAACTAAATTACTTTTTTTAGTTCGCTTTTGTACGTTTCGTCCCTTCTATGTGGGTAAAATGTGCAGTTTTCGCGACGATTGTGCTGCAATTCGTATCGTTTAACTAGTTTCGGGAAAAATGTTTTCGTTATTTTATGTTGTAGTACAGTCATTTGACCAGTTCGGGATCATTGACCAGTTCGGGATCACTTCAACTTTGCAACAACCCCATAATTAAGTTACTTCTCACATTACCAATTTCTGTTGATACATGTGAAGAATAACATACAATAAACCAACAAACCCAAAATAAGGTTCCAAACTTCATCAACAAATAAATTATGGCCATTTTCTTGAAGTTTGTCTGCGATTTTGATCATTATTTAAAAAAAAAATGTTGGTTGAAAAACGCTGTTAAAACTTCTCACCTTTAAAATTTGAACGCCAGGGCGAATAACATTTATGTTAAATGCTTAGAATGTGTAAAAAAAAATTCAGGTAAATACTGAGCAGTCGTCTTGTTTTTTTGAGGAGACGAAATTACCGAAATCGTCTTTTGGGGGTCATCGTACCCTTGACCAGTTCGGGATCACTCACTACTCAGCATCTCTGATTGCGTCAAATGGTGCCGCACTCAGTGAAGTAAAATCTTACTGCTGCAGTCAAAAGTTTATTTGTTGCTTTTAAGATACATTTCTTCAACAAATTCTTGTAGGAATATTGTTTTTTTGTGAGAAAAAGAAACTTGGAGGAGGAAATTGCGACTTTAAGAATAGATATTTGGGTCAATGTTGCTTTTAGGCGTGCTTCACCTTTTCACTTGCCTTTGCTGTTGTTTTGTGTTTTTGTTGCTGGATTTTTGCGCTGCTGTTGAATACACTTGCATGAAATTCTCTGGAGAAAGGAAGTCCATGTCCATGCCAACACACTTGTGAAGTTTGTGTCCTTGAGAGACAGTTTTATGAATGGGAGTATTGGTTTGCAATAGAGGGCAAGCTACTGATTCAGAATAGAATCAACTGATCCTGAACTGGTCAAACAGGTGACAATACTTTTCTCAAAGCCTCTTCAAAAGTACTAATCTTTTTTTGTCAGTGGATACTTGGTGAGTTTTATAACATGTTTAGGTAAACTGATAAACACTTTTGTTTAAAATGTCAAAGAGATTGCAACCAAAAACAATGTGAATTCAAAAAGTGATCCCGAACTGGTCAAATGACTGTATATATCTAGTAACAATGTGTCAATTTGTTTGAAAGTTATATCAAGATTATTTTTAAGTATTTTATGTTGATCCTTCGCTTAGGTTAGACCCTCATCCATCCCGCTATGTGGAAAGAATTGAACCAAAGTTGTGAGTGTTTCTGATGATCTGATGATGGACGAGTCCATCTGTTGAAACTTGGGGAGGGGACCGTCCGTACGTGATGGGATTGGGGCAAGATGTGGTAGAAAACTGATGGGGAAAACATTGATAAGTTGTGATGATTTTTTTAAACCCTGAAAGCTCAAGATGATAGCGAAACAAACCTCGATTCATAGATTAGTACTTTTTTAGCTTTGTTTTAGGTAGAGCGATATTGACATTTCCTATTCTGGCAGCACACAAAAAGACGTTTTTAAAATTGAATATTTCCTGACGAGACCTTTAATTTGATGTATAGTTTGAATATTATTTGAAGTTTTTGTTATTAGTATAATAAAGCTACATATAGTTCTAGGAGAATGGCCGATGGTCCAGCTAGTATGACGGCAGGTGTCAGATTTTTTCAAAAAGGAGTAGTGCCCAAGTTTTGGGGTCTACCTGATGCCTAGTTTTTTTTCCAGCCCTCACGATCCCTCTTCCAACCACTTCTTTCATTTTGTAATTATGTTTGCACTTTAACAAAGTGGAGGAAACGCTGGAGAGATGATAATAAGAACATTTGGGAACCTTTTTTTAAGAGAGCGAAACTACACATTTATGTTACTAAACTCTTTGGGATATCCTGTTATTGTTAATATCAGCAAAACCATTTTTTGGAAAGAAGACAGTTTAAAAAATGTCTTTAAACATTTTTTGAGGGAAGCTAAAAAGTAAAGCTAGTTACGATAATTGTAACCCACCAGACGGTCAGGAGGATGGAGAGTTAAGACTATTGCAACTATTGCTGGTTGCCCAGCATTGTATATTGGGCCCATCTCATTTGGTTTTGAACTTTTGACTTTGTCACCTTGATAGGATATTATTATAACATTTAATGGCAATGCCCAGTGGCTACCACTGGTTGTGTCTAGACTCTTTTGGGGTGGATGATAGAGGGCTAAAATGCATGTATATTGTACATGTAAATGAAAAGGACTGTGTTTTTGTCGATGGGGTTGGGCGTTGGTGGGAGGTTTTGATCCTATAGGACATTGCAAATCCTCATGCCAAACGTCAAGATGGTTGTGTCTTTATCTTTCCACTCCTAAAACATAACCATCATATTTTTCACTCATCAGATCAATTTCAACGTGCTGTACAGAACCCACAGCCACAGTTGCCTACAGACACCAAGCCAGTCTCAAGGATCTCATTATCGGGCTAGAAGCCACCCACCACCCCCACCTCCACTAATGGCAATGTTAATCCCCCTTTGCCACACAGGGAACAATCAAGTAAAAAGTGTCAGACAATCCAGAGCTGGATTTGAGTGCAACTTGCAGGCGCCACAACATCAGGTTTTGATTACAGCGTCAACTGGTGGTTACCACCCACAAGACAAGAGGGTCATGTCACCTGCACCACCACAAATCTCATCTAGGCCTGTCTTACTGAGGGAGTACCTTCAGTCCTTTACAGAGGGACTAGAAGCAGTGGAAATGAAGATGAAGGAGAGAGAAAAATGCTTTCCTCATGTTTCAAGCCAGCCTGCTACATATTCATGTGCCGCTTCTACTTCTGCTCCTACTTCTGCCCAGGCTGCTAAAAAAAAAGCCTTTTGCAGGTTTGTAAAGTATTGTTGTTGGTTTATTATAATGTGCCATTTCTGGATCATAGAATTATTAACTCGACAATCACTTGACACCTTCCTTGTGCGAGAAACCCAGCCAAAGAAATAGGTCTAGCCAAAACATTTTCTGTTGATAAATTCACTGTACAAAATTGTGGTTTTGTAACCTAGAAACATATGGACAGGACCGCATTTTAGTAGTCCCTATAGACAGAACTTGAATTTTCCAGAAAGTCAACCCTTGACCCTGCACTCCTCTCGCTAATTGTTTTATGCATGGTCCACCCATTATGGACTTCATTGTGTAATTGTTTCCCTTTTGCTCAGTGTCAAGTGTAACTCCAGTTTAACTACTCGAACATCAATTGCTTCAGGTACTATCCTCCCCAACCATGCCCCATCTATGGCCAGCAACCCAGGGCTGCACAGTTTTTCACCCACAAGCTTCTACTATGGATGCCACGGATGCTGTGGGCACTGAAGTTGACTTGCCCCACGAAAACTTGCATTGGCCGGGAACTCCACTCAGCCGAGGATGATTAAGTGAATCTGAACGTTTTTCATTTATTGCATTAATATTTTTGTTTTTGTTACTTTCATTTCTGTGTGTAAATCTTCTTTAGGTTCGACATTCAAGTGGGCCACTGAAAACAACCTTGGGTATTGTGCCTACCTAGTCAGTGCACTGAGGAGCGAGAGGCAAAGCGCCTCTCCCCTCAGTGTCAATAAATTTGCCCTGAAAGAGTATTTGGAGTCATTTCCGGAGGGGCTGGAAGCAGTGAAGATGAAGATGAAGGAAAAAGAGCCACGCCTATACGCGCTTTAAGCCGGCCACCTTCATTGTCAACACCCTCTTCTACTGCTTCAGCTTCTCTGCCAACACCATCAGGAGGTACTGTAATTTTCTTATAAATTTGTCACGTTTGGTGTAACAGTTGTGTGACATTTAATGTATGGCACTGCTATTGTACTCATTATTGTAACCACTGAAGTATGTGCTGTAATTGTGACAATTGCATAATATTGCATGATATCCCTTGTATACAGTATAGCAGAGGAAAATGCTGCATAAAATGTATCAGTTGCTACACAAAAATCATCATTCCCTACTCAATATTTAGTCTTCAGTGTGCACAAAACATGTCCAGTGTAAATATTTTGCTATGCAATTTTACTGGATGAAATCGTTCCCTGCATAAATAATACTAATTTTGAAGTGTTGACCACTTGATCAATTTACAGATACTCTTTCTGACACGGAACTTCTGTTGGCCATGGAAGATTTTGATGCTGGAAGTCAAGGTTAGTAATAAAGTTCTATTTCCTCCATTTCTATTCAAAACTGAAGAGGAAGCATGCAGCTTTTTAAAAATATGTATTTTGGGCTGTGTTAGCCCCTCCATCTCCTCCTCCCCCCCCAGAAAAAAACCAAAACCCCTAAACCCAAAATGAACAATAGAAAGAGATATAAATAATTTACTATAACTGTAGTGCTTTTTCTTCATGTTTGACAATTTGAAACAATTTCAATTGCACTTACTGAAAATGTTTTGATTATAGTTTATATTTCTGCATGATGCTTTTTCCTAACTCACATAACTGATTATTTACAAGTGTGCATGTACGAAAAAGGAGTCACATTTGTAATAATTTTCTCTTCTAAATTTTTTGTTGGTGTAACGCCACATTAATATAATTAATAATACAGAGAAGAGCCAGCCATCAGGTGCAGGACGGGGCTCTTCCTCCAGTCAGCCATCAGGTGCAGGACAGGGCTCTTCCTCTAGCCAGCCATCTGGTGCAGGACAGGGCTCTTCCTCCAGTCAGCCATCAGGTGCAGGACGGGGCTCTTCCTCCAGTCAGCCATCAGGTGCAGGACGGGGCTCTTCCTCCAGTCAGCCATCAGGTGCAGGACGGGGCTCTTCCTCTAGCCAGCCATCCTGTGCAGGACGGGGCTCTTCCTCTAGCCAGCCATCTGGTGCAGGACAGGGCTCTTCCTCTAGCCAGCCATCTGGTGCAGGACAGGGCTCTTCCTCCAGTCAGCCATCAGGTGCAGGACGGGGCTCTTCCTCCAGTCAGCCATCAGGTGCAGGACGGGGCTCTTCCTCCAGTCAGCCATCAGGTGCAGGACGGGGCTCTTCCTCTAGCCAGCCATCCGGTGCAGGACGGGGCTCTTCCTCTAGCCAGCCATCCGGTGCAGGACGGGGCTCTTCCTCTAGCCAGCCATCTGGTGCAGGACAGGGCTCTTCCTCCAGTCAGCCATCAGGTGCAGGACGGGGCTCTTCCTCCAGTCAGCCATCAGGTGCAGGACGGGGCTCTTCCTCCAGTCAGCCATCAGGTGCAGGACGGGGCTCTTCCTCTAGCCAGCCATCTGGTGCAGGACAGGGCTCTTCCTCCAGTCAGCCATCAGGTGCAGGACGGGGCTCTTCCTCTAGCCAGCCATCTGGTGCAGGACAGGGCTCTTCCTCTAGCCAGCCATCAGGTGCAGGACGGGGCTCTTCCTCTAGCCAGCCATCTGGTGCAGGACGGGGCTCTTCCTCTAGCTAGCCATCCGGTGCAGGACGGGGCTCGACGGGATACGACGGGGCACCAGGGATGGTCGGAACGTCAGAAATACAAGGTATGTTGGAGTGACAATATCAATAAAAAGTGCAGGTTTTGTTTGTTTGGTTGGCTGAAGAAAATTCACAGATTTTAGGCACTTCTTTACTCTTTTTATGACCACATTTTCACTTGTGCAAACATGGGAAAATTAATTATTCATTTATTTCAGAGTATCTTCTCACTGAGGGGTGGCGGCAAAGCCTGCCAGTAGAGGACCACCGCTGGGTATCACAGGCGCTCTTCCGACAATCCCTTAAAGGAAGAGCAGAATTTGACTATGCAAAAGTCAATCGCCTGTGGTACCATCCTCCCCAACCACGGCTTATCCACAGTCAGCCACCTAGGGCAGCGTCCTTTTACACGCACCGCCTGCTACTGTGGATGCTGCGGAGGTTTTGGTCACTGAAGCTGACCTGCCCCTCAGAATCTTGCAGTGAGAGGGAACTCCACTCAGCTGGCATGTACCCGCACGTGCGCCAGGTCGTAGATGTTGATGGATACTACAATCTGGCAGCTGAGTACCTGAAGTGCTCTCACTGCAAGAAAAAAGTCATCTGCTGGAGCCAGCCCATCTTGCAGCAACTGGACATCCGGCACCGTCTCTAGTTCCCTGCAGTCCTCACCTACAGGCTTGCTTGTGACAACAGGATTATACGGCTTTTGAGGTCCAGGGGACTTGGACACGGTCCCTTCCAGCTGCAGAGGAAACTCCATGAGCAGCATAGCGAGGCCTGGCTGCAGAAGACAGCACACTACCTGTCCCAGTGCCAAGAATTCAGCCCCTCCTTTGACGATCCCGTCCCAATGCCGTCCGTCCATACTTACCACTGGCTTCTGCAGGTTTACTGTAACGATGTCCTGCAGCGCATCGACGAAACCAAGACAGCCATAACTTCGACATTTGGGCGGGTGTTGAAAATGGACTCACCCAAGAAGGTGAGAAAGGCACTGTTTTCGTGTAACAAGTGTGTTTTTTTGTGGAAAATTAAAAGCCTGCTGAAACGTATCCTAAAATTGTAATGGTTCATGCAGGTACATGGTGAAGATTGTGATGTTGTAAGTACTTGTACTGTTAATTGTTTGCAGGAAAAGAGGTTACATTTCTGCTTCGATCGGGATAGATAATTACTATTATTATTTTTTTGTTACATTAATTTCAGATAGCAAGAAAACTATCTGGACATACGCATGGTACTGCAGCATGGGCCACCGACATGGGGAATGAGTATGGGTAGGTCCTGATGTGCGTGTTGACCGCTGCAGAAGGCCATGGTCTTGACGAGATGTCCAAGGGTCTTGTCATACAGTACTAGACTGCAAGTGTGCCCCCACCGGAACTTCTCTATGTTGATATAGACTGCTGCAGTACCAGCACGACATGTCAGTTCATTGGCTGGCCCACCTTGCAGATCTGCCTTGACATCTGGCACTTCATGCGGAGATCCGCATCAGGGTGCACTACCGACTCTGACCAGTTGTACGCCTTTTGTCTTCGGCACCTGTCGGCATGCATCTTCTTATGGAGTGCAGAGGATGTGGACCTGCTACAGCTGGCCAAACGAGCACATCTGATCACCAAGAACATCAAGAACCCGTCTGCAGAGGATGTGACTAACCACATAAACAAGAGGTCACTGGCCCGCCACTGCAGGCAGACAACCTTGGTGTCAAAGAGATGGCCCGCCTCATCGAGGACCTTCTGACCACTTTGGACGATGAGCAGGGGCGAGACACCCTGGGAGTTCCCCTGTTTGACTCCACCTGCATCTGCGACATCTGGGGGTCCAAGAAGAGGCACATCACCTGCATCCAGGACCCACCAGGTGTTCAACTCTACACTAGGACGGGTGAGATGGTGTTGGCTGGAGTCACTCTACCGGTTTTCAGATGTGCTCGTGGTGCCACATCACTTGAGTCGTTTCATCTGCATTTGAATCGATTCATCCCTGGTAAGACATTGTTGCAAAGATTGCTTTTATTTATTTATTCATCGGTTCTATTTCTTCTTGTTTTGAAGCCAATGCCATACACTTCCAGGCCTACCTGATGGACGGGCTGGTAAGCTGGAATGCCGACCGTGCTGCAGATCTCACAATCACCGAAGGCCCCAATCATCGGGTGTACAGTGGTTATCTAAAGTACGCGGTAGACCAGCTCGGACAACATGTGTTCGGCAAGAGGATTAACCCCACACAGACAACCCCCCAGAATTACACAGGTGCGTGTTCAGGCTATTTGTTGTTTGCTTGTAGTTATCAACTGAAATGTTGGTGCCTGGTTGGAATGCTCAGTTGAAGAAGTCATTTGGTCTGTAAACATCCACTGAAGGACAGTTTCAACATTTCATCAAATCAGCAAGCGAGAGCAAACGATTCATGACTGGTTTTTCTTAATGTTATGTTTTTTATTTATTTTTTATTTAGGAGAGCTCATCGGGGTAGAGTACCTCTATCACCAAACCAACAAGGTGCTTGGAGAGTACTTCCCTGATGATGCTGATGGAGATGATGATGATGGATATCATGATGACGATGATGACTTCTGGCAACAGGATACAGGGTTGGACCCAACCATTCCCCCTATTGAGGGGTCATCACAGTCCCATCACCCTATTGAAGGAAATGCATCAGTTACAACAAGTAAGTTAGAAAGTTTACCAAAATAACCAATGAGGTATGTATGTGCATAATGGAGGTGCATTATCATCATCATCATCACTGTCTCCCCGAAGTGTCACTCCCCAACCAAGGCCCTCATCCTCTACATGGCGAGCAAAGCATGTGAGAAATCTTCTCACACCTGCCACGTTGTCCAGACGACCTCCCACCCCTCCATCGGTAGAAATGCCTAGCCTGACTGAAGAGCGAACAGCCTCATCAGAATCACCCCCATTCTCTGAACCACCAGTAGAGGCCCCCGCAGATTCTGACCTGTCTGATGAGGACTCAGATGAATCTGTAAGTGCTGTCTTGCTGGAAACAAGCCAAATATGTTGCCAGTGATACTTGTTATTGTTATTATTTTTTTTGTACTGAAACAAGACAAAAATAGTTAAAAAAAAAAAAAAAAATAATAATAATAATGCAAGTCTGTGATTTCTGTTGCAATAGTGTGTCTATTATGCAGGATGAGGCTGTTGGCCCCGACAATATCCCCGGATTTGACAACGTGGACGCTCTGGCTGAACCTTCTCCGGTTCCGGCACGAGAGTGGCGTCATCAGCCAGAGCCAGGCTGGCAAGATCATCAAACTATGGAACGCCCTCCATAGTTTCGATCAAACTGTCAGCCGCAAACCCCACCACCAGCTGAAACTGACCAAGAGGCGCTTCAAGCCATCGAGGGGCACCAGTTATACCTGGCATTGACAGTACCAGAAGGTATGCAAACCTACAATGCTGTTTTACTAATGTGAGGATATGTATTTTATTTACGTATGCACAGAGCCCCTTTAACTCTTGTCGTCGGGCAGAACCTTGTCACTTACCTGTTAGTATAAGTTCATTGTGAAAATATAGAACCCCAATGACTTCATCATGGGCAAAATTGTAGTTCTATCTCTCTATGATGAGGATTACAATCCTTAAGGCACCCTTTTGGCAACAATTAGTATTTTTATAGACATTCATTGTTATATCAATAATCTGAGGTTGCCTTCGTTGTTGCGAAACTGTTGACAAACAAGCGCATAGATACATTAGTTCGTTTAAGTGATTTGGTTGAGCTGTTCCAGTTTCGCTGACAAACGAAGGCAGGGCTTGAGTCGGGTAAGAGACCAATTTTTGCCTATTTTCTTGCTTAAATACTGATCTACAAATACTCTGTTATATTTGGTAAGTTGAAATAGTTATCAGTGGTCACATAGGTGGGTCATTATGAACATTAGAATTGCGGGATTATAAGAAATAATAGTGTTTCTTCACGGCCTTGTGCGTTCTATTTTTAGAGTAGGCGTATCGTTTAATACAGCGTAGCTTCACATTGTAAGCCTCGTATGGGTGTGTGTATACGGGCGTTGTTTTAGTAGCTGTGTGTGTGTGTACACGGCCGTTGTTATACATTAAGCTTCATGGCTGTGTGTATTATGGTACTGTTGCCTGTGACTTTTGTTAATACCGTTTAATAATACTCATGGTGATTTCTCCTCAGTAGTTTTAGTTTTCATTGAAGAGGAATTTATGTACTATATATTCATAGGTACTATCATATCCTAAAGCCGCACAGACTAGGCTAGCCACCAGCGAGACCTGACCACACTGCGGAACGAGATCCAAGTGTTGGTTGAGTCCTTTACTAAAATTAATACAATTTATTACTGGGCCTATTAGATGATATTGGATCCATTTGTATCACACACTTATGTGAGTCATTGTGTATCCTATTGCAGGGGGTTTTGGTTTATTTCAACACTTAATTTTCAAATAAAGAAGACTGCGTTGAGCATTGAAAGTGTACAACAGGTGTCTGTGTGTGACTTCCTTTATATCCTTCAAGGGATTACTCCCTACAAGTTGAGAAGCTTAATAATCCTCAATCAACCATCTCCACAACACCATGGATGTACTACACTAACAAACAACTTAAACATTGCTATGCTGTAAAGGTCACCTCCAGTATGTATACTGCTGTTCCTTTGACAGGTTCCACATTAATGTATTTTTGCCTTAGTTTATTAATTTGTTTCTGTTTTTGCAGATATTTCTTAGGGGAAAATTCTGGACCAGCTACCTGGCCAGACAGTATAGGTATATGGAGTGCCTCATCGACAAGCTGTGTTCCCTCTTTCCGGGGAAGGTCCGAGTGCGGGGTCAGACAACACAGCGATGGGCACTCATTTCCTTGGCCTACACAAACATAAGAAACAAGGTGCTGGACAACGCCACTCTCACCAGACACACGCAGCTTCAGCTGATGGAAATTAATCAGAGGACTCTGATTCAGTGGTATGTTTTTCGCTTTCTTCTAAACCCCATTCATGTACTATGTTAAACCGATTAAAGATATTCATGTGATGATCGTTGCCAGTCTACATTCAATTGGCTGCTTGTTTGGATTTTACTTGTTTTCCTGTTTTCTCTTACAGGCATAACAGCAAATCTAAGAAGAGGGAAAGGCAGGTCTTGGAGATGGGCATTAGTACACCAAGGCCCCCCCTTGACATCTTCTGAGCCCCTCCCTCCCCCAGTGCACAAGCCACTGACCCTAAATGTGCCTGGATCCTGTCAATACTGCTGGCCAGGAAACCTTTAGATCGAGATCACAGCTAGCCCCCACCCACCCACAGCAACCAGCACCCTCTGTGCACCCTGCAGTTCCCCAAGTCTGCTTCTTTTTCCCCGTCACCCCCAGCCAGCTACATCCAGCTTTTCAGTCCCATCCCAGAAATGTGGAAGAAAGGCCCATCCCTCGCAGTACAGCACACTATCGCCGGCATGCCACCAAGGAGGAGGAGACGGGCATTTCCGACAAAAAGTATGCTGCCCGCACTCACCGTCTGAAGTATCAATCTGCAGTAAGTGTAAGCAACCCAGAGCAACGTCAAGCCATGCACAGTACTATGGCAACTGGTACTGTACCAATACCGATAAAGAAACCCAAGAAGAGTGGTGGGCAAGGATGGTGTCCAAGTGTTAAGTGAAGATTGGGCTAGATGCAGGGAGTAATCTCGAGTATCTCAAGGAGTAATCTCTAGAGCTAATTAAAGATTTGTAATGCTGCTAAAACCAAGGTCAATTTTAGCAACTGAGTATTTCTAACAATTTTGTAGTTTTAATGCTTGACAACTACAACCAGCAATGTATTCATTACCAATAATGTTTACTTGGATTTGAAGGATCACCAAGCAACACACACTACCATGGAAGCTGAAGTCGCACCAGAAGAGTGGCAGGCAAGGATGGCAACCAAGCTGGAGGAGGAGCATGACCTACCGGAGTGAAGAGGGCAGCTAGATGCAGGGAGCAGACAAGTGGGAGTATCTTAAGGGGGAATGTCTATATTTAATTGTAGACATTTCCCCGTAAGATACAAAAAGTTTTTAATGCTGCCAAATTCAAGAGCAATTATTGAAAATGAGTACATATAATATTTTTGTCATTTGAATGCTTGACAACCACCGTCAACAATGTACTCATTTCTAATTATTTTGCCTTAGATTTGAAGTCTCAAGCCCTTACAAAAGCAGAGAGGAAACCTACTTGTATGGTAATTAAACAATAAAATAAAGGCATGAACTGATTGATTGATTCAATTATGTATTTGTTCACTTTTTATTTGATTCAGTAAATCACAAACAGTTAAGTTTATGACAAAAGTTACACACTATCATATTTAAAGTTATTCAGACAGCTATGACACAAACTTCAACACCTTTAGGACAGGCACAATAGCATAAACACATGTGCAGATACAATGCCAACAAGTACATGTATTAGAATAGTCGGGCACATACTAAATAAACAAGTAGAAATGAACTTAATCGTTACCAAACCTGCTGCGTTTTGAGGAAACACTTATAATTTTCAATGTGTGGTGGTATGGTAGCAGAGAAAAGTGTTTGTTATGAGGTTTTACGACTAGAGTTGTTTGATAAGTCCTCCATTAAATGGTTGTGTTGCCCTCATCCACATTTGAACATCAATCTAACAAATGAAGGATTCCCTTTTTTTCTTTCTTTTTTATCAAATTAAAAATTCATCATTTAAAGGCAACACAATTGTTCCTTTTTTTGTTCTAAGTGACAATGTCTTCATTACATTACACTGTTTATAAGTTTGTAAGTCAATAAAATGTGGTTTTTATGTGTTTCAAAGCTGTGAAAATTGAGTTTCTTAAACATCAGTCTTCATAGGGCATCAGTCTTCATCCTTTCTTCAGTTTAAGGCAGTACGTTCTATATGCCTACTTACTCAGCGTTGAACACTTTCCCGCTTGTCAGCTAAATGAGGCGATACTGAGGAAAAAGAAAAAAGAAAAAAAAGAACATTTGAGATTTCACAAAACCAGCAAGACCTGCTGGTGACATAACTTGTGCAACCAATTCCTGTCTTTCCATGAACTGGGATCAATAGGAGAGAGAGAAAAAAAACCCACTTCTATAAATTACAGAAAAGTGATTATTGTGTAAATATAATTTCATTTCAAATTGCCTGTATTTTGATTTGAACACTGCCCAGTTTTATATTTTAAATTTAAAGTTCTATAGAGTTCTACACAATCTTAAGCATTTTGGAGAAGGTTCAGAGGCATGATGGTTGATAGAAAAACACATTTTAAAGTTTTGATGTTCATTTATATTTTTTTTATGCAAACTTTCACTTTCCATATGAATTACCGGTCATTTCTCAAGGAAAACCCCACAAAGCTACTAAGCATCACTGTGATTGGCCAATAGTACAGTACAATAGGACAGTACACTTCCCCTGCCTGACTATTGACCCCTTTGAATAATTCATGAGTTAATCATGAGGATGGGCAGGGCCACTGCTTGCGCATGCCTGCACAGTGCAGGATAGTGGGCAAAAAACAGGCCAGAAAAATAAGTTTACCATACCTTTCAAAGCTAATATCTCGCTCAAACTTGGCTTAAAACATTAAAATTATACATATTATTGATCCTGGTGTCCAATACAATCATATTTCTACAACATTTTTGCAGGTTTTTTAGTTTTGAGCAACAGAGAAGAACGGCCTACATTTTTGTGCATAGGCCCTATCATTGTTCCAATTATTTTTTAAGTGTTCCAGTTTGTTCAAAAAGTGTTCCAAATTGTTCGAAACATGTTTCAACTTTAAAGTGTTCCAATTGACCCAATTCGTACAAAGTTGTTCCAATTGTAGAGTCATAATATTTTTATTAGTCAGGCGCACATTAAAACCCAGCAGTGTGAGGGTTACTGTCAGTACAATATGACAATCATTTTTATGACAATAGTCCATACTGATATTTTATTATTTCCCACCGTACACACTGGCCCCAATTTCAAAGCTGCTTAAAGTAGAAAATTTTGCTTAATTTGTGTACTTATTTTAGCAGGCTACCAGCCAGAAATGGCGAATGTGACATGGTATTTTGGCCGGTAACCTTACTTTAAGTTTTATTCTGTCATTGAGGGTTCTTCCTCCATAATTTTGTTGTGCTTAGCTACTCTTTTCTGTGCTCTTATGATTATGTACTTAGGCCCTGCGTGTCAACTCGCATCTTTCTCTATGCATATACCATGATATCCTGAGCTGGACCATGCCACTTGTCCTACAGGGGGTGTCAATCAACAGGCTGACAGGGCCGGGGTATAAGTGATATTTGTTGGAAAGGGGCACAGGACAATTGACTCTGTCTCCTGACGATGACTGGTGCAAGCTAGTCGAAACGTTGAGACCAATTAAGAACTCACTTCGTGGCAGTGAAGTAATTAATGAGAAGTCCCCTCGATCCGATCCACTCAGAGAAAGTAGATCTGGCTGATTTCCTACCTTCAGCCCAAAGCCCAATTTCATAAAGCTGTTTAGCAGAAAATTATCCTTAGCAAATGTCTTCACTTAGCAAGAAATGATTGAGCGGGGTACCAGTGGCAACAATGTAAACTTTATGGAATATTGGTTGGTAACTTGTTTCTGCTAAGCAAGATTTTCCTGTGCCTTGCAAGTTTTTGTGCTTAATGGGATGGCTTTATGAAATTGGGCCCAGGTAGTAGCTAATAAGCTGGACAGTTCTTTTCAGAACTAAGTAGTCTCCCAAAGTAGTCTCTCGAATTCCAAAAATCTACTCCGCGGCAGTAGAATAAAAAGCAAGACCTAGTTCTATAAGAACAAATCTACATAGCTAGTAGATATACACATGGTGTTACCGCAAACCGAATATACATTGATACCTCACCATGCAAAGCCTCAAAAAGTATATGACTCTGTAGTGTTAGCATGGGTAGTGTTAGCCCCATAAATAGTGCCAATACGCTGGACTATGGGGCTAGGTTAGTGTTCGCATCCTTTGTGTATTAAATCGGTATGTCAATTTTCAGTGGATGAAACCATTATATGAAACCAAATTATAAAACTTAATTGATTAAGCAAACAAATCAGATTGAATTCACACAGCACAGGCACTACCTGGAGATGTACAAAAATGGAAAACAAACCCTCCAGCAGGTTCACATCTTCATCCTATGGAAAAAGCTGACAACCACCAGCAAACATCGCTGGCCATCTCTCTGCGACTCTCAGCAATGGGGAGGGCGGGGGCGCGGGCACCAACAGCGAGGCACGGTTGGGAAAATAAAGATGAAGCAAAGCATCGCCACCCAATCAACTGGCTGCACAACGTTGTGGGCAGGGCCATTTCTACATGCAAAGTGGGCAAAAAAGGGCCAGAAAAGCAAATTTTCCATTTCTTGAGAAGCTGAAGTAGCTCGCTCAAACCATAGAAAAACTTGGCTTAAAACAGACAAATTAAGCATATTGTTGAACATAAATTTACATTTCAACAACATTTTGCATATTTAAAGAAAGTTTCAAACAGCAGAGAAGAATGACCTAGTGCCGCCGCCAAGCATTATCGGTCCAGAATTGGAACAACAATTGGAACGTCTGGACCAATCGGAAGCTGCGGTTCCCAAACTGGAACGCTTTTGGAACAACGGATGATGACGTTTATACCTGGGCCCAATTTCATAGAGCTGCTAAGCACAAAAATTTGCTTAGCATGAAATTTCTTCCTCGATAAAAACAGGATTACCAACCAAATTTCCACGTGATTTTCAGGATAAGCAAACAACAGCTAACTACCAGTAACAAGCAATATGCAACACATGGAAATTTGGTTGGTAATCTTGTTTTTATCAAGGAAGAAATTTCATGCTAAGCAAATTTTTGCGCTTAGCAGCTCTATGAAATTGGGCCCTGATCAATTTGTGCGCCCCATACATTGTTTCAGCTCACCGATGCGATCGGTGGTGTTTTTTCGTAATTTCAAAGATTTGGAGTCCTTGGGAATGTTTAAAACACCCGAGCACTCTGGATCTTGAGGAGGTTTCTGCACACACAAAGATTATGTTTATGCAAATTATGGCTTGCAAGCAAAGTAGCCTCCAAGCCAATGAAAGGGAGGTGTGCAAATCTTGCCTTTACAATGCTGGGGAAAAATGTAGGGACTTTTCACGCACGTGTAAAAGTACATTACGTACATTACATAGCTCTGCGCGCAAAGTATATACTGGGACGGGTTATTGATAGCGTTCAAATCATCAGAGCAAGCATGCATCGCAGAATACGGCGACAGAAGCTGATGGAGCTTTTCTTCGCTCCACGAAGCACTTGAAGAACACAGAGAAAACCTCAACATTTCTTATTTGATTGATCTTCACTGATGTGCTGTCAGGTAATACTGTTTTGAAGTTGATAGTTCACTATCTTTGAATTTGATATTCTAAATGATGTTTTATTATTAATATTATGGGCGGGAAAATGGACCATGGAGTTGGACTCCTCTCATCTGCTATGGTTGTGCATAGACTCTATGATAGAGCAAGGTTGTGTTAGGGTTAGCCCCACTTGTGTGTGGCCGGCCAAGCTGGGAATCCTTGGCCACACACGAGGACCATGCTGGGTTACGTGGCACATACTATCGATGGGCTTTTTGCAAAAACTTTTGCCCACAAAAAGGCACCATGTCCATGTTCGTTTACTCATCACATACTAAAATAGTACTACTCTAGTTTTTTAGTACTACTACGTCAGGAATACTCATACAGTCATTTGACCAGTTCGGGATCACTTTTTGAATTCACATTGTTTTTGGTTGCAATCTCTTTGACATTTTAAACAAAAAAGTTTATCAGTTTACCTAAACATGTTATAAAACTCACCAAGTATCCACTGACAAAAAAAGATTAGTACTTTTGAAGAGGCTTTGAGAAAAGTATTGTCACCTGTTTGACCAGTTCAGGATCAGTTGATTCTATTCGGAATCAGTAGCTTGCCCTCTATTGCAAACCAATACTCCCATTCATAAAACTGTCTCTCAAGGACACAAACTTCACAAGTGTGTTGGCATGGACATGGACTTCCTTTCTCCAGAGAATTTCATGCAAGTGTATTCAACAGCAGCGCAAAAATCCAGCAACAAAAACACAAAACAACAGCAAAGGCAAATGAAAAGGTGAAGCACGCCTAAAAGCAACATTGACCCAAATATCTATTCTTACAGTCGCAATTTCCTCCTCCAAGTTTCATTTTCTCACAAAAAAAACAATATTCCTACAAGAATTTGTTGAAGAAATGTATCTTAAAAGCAACAAATAAACTTTCGACTGCAGCAGTAAGATTTTACCTCACTGAGTGCGGCACCATTTGACGCAATGAGAGATGCCGAGTAGTGAGTGATCCCGAACTGGTCAAGGGTACGATGCCCCCCAAAAGACGATTTCGGTAATTTCGTCTCCTAAAAAAATCAAGACGACTGCTCAGTATTTACCTGAAATATTTTTAACACATTCTAAGCATTTAACATAAATGTGATTCGCCCTGGCGTTCACATTTTAAAGGTAAGAAGTTTTAACAGCGTTTTTCAACCAACATTTTTTTTTAAAATAATGATCAAAATCGCAGACAAACTTCAAGAAAATTTCCATAATTTATTTGTTGATGAAGTTTGGAACCTTATTTTGGGTTTGTTGGTTTATTGCATGTTATTCTTCACATGTATCAACAGAAATTGGTAATGTGAGAAGTAACTTAATTATGGGGTTGTTGCAAAGTTGAAGTGATCCCGAACTGGTCAATGATCCCGAACTGGTCAAATGACTGTACTAGTCATTACTCATAGCCCCACTTGTGTGATCAAGGATTTTTTTCATCAGCCACACAGGTGGGGCTATTCTCTATTGCATAACTGTGGCAAAATGCATTGATCAGTCCAGCTCATTCAAAATCCATGTCAGTCCAGATTTTGGATTGCATGTATCTCCATGCTTTAGTTTTAGCAGCCCAAACAGGCCCATGACATTACTTTATTTGAGATCTACCGACAATTCAAAATGCTGCAGCTGGAATGAAGCCTCACCATTTTGAGTTACATGCATGCTGTAAGTGTAACCATACATTACTCCCTTACGGATACTTACGGATACTTATGGAACGTCGGGCTCTGAAGTTAGACTTGGTCTATTTGTGCCCACCTTGAAGTGTCACACGACAGGGCTGGATTTACATGGAGGCCACGAAGGCCATGGCCTCTGTTGCCCCTCAGGCTGGTCTTGGCCTTGGTACCCCTCAAAAATTTGGCTTAGTGCCCTTTGCAATATAAATGGCCTTGCCCTCTCAAAGGTGAAGTTCAGGCCTGTGAAAGCTTGTTGGTGTGCAGTGAGTTGTCGATTTTTCAATTTTAGCATGGTTTATATGTTATTGTGTATTTTTTTAAATGCCCTGTATGTAAGCTTGTATCTTTTTAGCCAGTATTCAGGGGCGGATCCAGGATATTTTAAACCGGGGGCCCAATGGGGCACTCAGGATTTTTTTTGGGGGGGGATCCAAAAATGAAAAACCCAAACAACGGTTGGGGTCCAGGGGGTGAAGCACCCTGAAGCTCCGAGCTTTTGGCGTTTTGGGGGGTGAAAAATCAAGCCTCCATGTGCCTAAAAAAGGACCCATATCAACCTTCTAACTTTACTTGAAGAAAACTTTAATCCCACAAATTTCGCGTTTGGATCTGGTTGCTGCATTATCTGGTTCATGTACTTCATTAAAAACATAGTGGGTAAAATCTAGCGTTTTCTCAAATTCAAGCTTAGTGTAGTCTTTACACTTGAATGCCGGAACGACATGAAATATATTTTATCCCAGACAAATTGGCACGTCAGGTTTCAAATGCTTATGTTTCTGTTGCAAATCTAAACAACCACAAGTGACATATCATGAAAGATTCATTTTGGTAGAAAGAAAAAAAAGAATGGCATATGATGAAAAAGAAACTCCTGCTGCTGGGGACCACACCACACTTGCGGCTAATTTTGTTAACAGGCAGAAGTAAACAAAAAAAGGGAATTATTATTATTTGTTTTTACTCGGGGGGTACGTTCAAGTTAGACCCAGTTACTGGCCCGCTGTACTTCACTTTTTAAAACTTTGAAATTGACAGTCAAATTTCAAATTGACAGTCAAAATTTCACACACATGAAAAAGAGGAGTACAGCACCCCAGTTGCAAACTTTACTCACTGGGTGTAAACAATGCCGATATTCGTCTTTACCTCTTGCAAAATAGTACCCCCTGAAAACCCCTAGAAAAAGCTTTGAAGCTCTGATTTTTATTTATAATTGTAACAATTGGCTCTTTTCATTGCAGAGTGGCCTCATTTTAAGAAAAAATATACATTTTGAGTCTCTGATTTCAGTTTGTTTTCAGTCAGTTAAAGGGAGGGTATATTTTTAGTAATTACTCCAAAAAATAATGACCATAACAACTTAAGAAGCACTGCAACTGTTGTTAATGTATAACATTTTGAGAAACAATTCCCTTCAGAGGAATGTTGTTTTAGAAAGAGGGATTCAAAAACATCATGGATTATTTGTCCTGTGTGGACAAAACCACTCCAGATTTGCGGCAGTATCGCTAAAAGCGCTACCACCTTTTGAAATGAAATTAGTTTTATTGTCATACATTTATGTAGGATTAAAACAATTGAGTGGTTCCAAAAACCAAAGGTATACTTTGCCTCTAAAGTTGTATAATCTCTATGGGAGCCTTCTGACCACTCCTCATGTTCAATCACAAACCTGGTGGACAGAATGACACTTGGCCTAAATGTTGTCGGGGCTCGAATTTTACACTGGACTGGAGGCCTGAGGTCAGTGATTTTAGCACTGTGCCAATAAACTCACGACTGGACAAGTCTTGTGTTTTTCAGTTTTAATAATACTTCACCAGGTAACAACAACAAATTGATGTTCAAATGTTGACTTTGAGTCTGGTAAATATCATTCAACTCTGTTGAGTATCAAAGTATATGTGACAGGTGTAGAAAACCCTAGTGTTTATGTTAGACTTAATTACCCTTCCACTGTTTATATTTCCCTTTAAGCTCTTCTAGCACCCCTTTAGTTAATTTCTTAGGAATCCTCTTGTATAAACAATGAACCCTTTGCATAATCCTTGGTAGTGTGGTTAGTCAGCCATGTAGTTTAATTCAGATAGCAGCCTGGCAGTGCAAGTGAAACACTCCATTTTTTTTGTGTCTTCATGATTTAAGTTTGGCCTGCATCAAGTTTATCCTGCTATGGACTCGGTAAGCTTTAACTTTGTTTTATTTTGCTGTTGTTTAATTAGTTTATTATTTTGACAATCATTATTCCTGCATTTCTTTGGAATTTAGTTTCTAATTTGTATTTTTATGATCTGTCTTGAAAGTAATTTTTTTTATAACCATGGATTTCAATCTTAAAGCCTTTGTGTTTCTTCATAAATTGGATAGGAGAACTGTATTTTAATCGGTTGTATTTCTTGTTTTTTATTTACACAGGTTTTAAAGCCATTTTGATTTTAATCTGTAACTTTCTTTGGCACTGTGTGTTTTTTTTTTATAGGTTTCTGCTGTGTTTTTTTTATAGGGTTTCTGTGTTTTTTTAATCACATGTGTTTTTAATGGTTTCTGTTTTTTTTTATCACTGAGTTCTAGGTTCAGTTTGTGAATTTGATCTGAGTTTAGGGTTCACTGGGTTTTCTTTTGCTTAAGTTAAGGTTTCAAAAAGATCAGTTTTTAGGTCCAAAGGTGTTTTTATTGTTTTGTTGTTTTGTTGCTATTTTTTTTACTGTATTTCAATCACTGGTTTTCCATTGGTCATTGATTTGTAATCAATAAAGTTATTTTTTATTATTTTTTTTATTGAAGAAACCTACATTTTGAGTCTTTGTCCCACTTTGTGCATTACCTCGCGTCTTGACCCTGTTCGATCCTGTAGATTAAGTGAGTTTCCCCAAGCAAGTGTTTAGTTTTATTAAGTTTTTCTAGTGGTCCATTTTTACGGGTTACATATATTTACCCACAAGACAAAAGAGATAAATCTTCTCTAGTGCTTGTTCAAATAAAAGCAGTTTACATGTTAAACTTCGTAGAAAGTTCTTCTTGTTCTCATTTAGATTCTGGTCTTCTGGAATAGTTTCTGGTCTGGTAAATATTTTGAGCCACAAGCCCTGCGGTCTTATGGAATGTTATCTCAAATTCAAGCCCTCCTGTAAACTGGCAATTTTCTAGACAATGCTGTGAAAGCATTTGTACCAGGTAGATAATGTTAGTGTAAAGGAGATGATACCCATTCTAATCTCTGCAGCACTTGCAAAAACAACATGTACTATCATTCAACACTTAATAGGCTGCTGGCCAACATTGACCAAAATTATACATGTTAAGGGGCCATCAACATTGCATGGGGAGCTGGGGTTTGCAGTACTTGTTTGTTATCTTCAAGTCATTCTAACAAGTGACTTGATATACCAGTACATGATCAGGGGACAGCCTACTGAAGTTTTCCTTTTGTTTGATTTTTCCAGGTATGTAGAATTTATTTGTTTCAATAGTTGTCATTATTATTTTGTGTATTATAGATTGCCTAGACCATTCTAGAAGTTTCTCTTTATTCTTAGAGGAGACAGATTACTTCTTAAAAACTTCTTAAAAAATCCTTGTGTACTTTTATACATGAGAAGAAACCCAAAGTGTATTATTTGCTCTTCAAAGTGACGATCAGTTCAAGAATATCTTGGGATCCTGGTAAGGTTTTGAGGAAATAACCTGTGTTTCTGAAAGTCAAGACTTTGTAGATCATCTTTATGTTATTAATTATATTTTATCGCTTTCTCATTGTATGTATTTGGATGAGGGACATTCAGAGTAGTTTATGTTTTATAAGTTGAGCCATGTTCATTGTTTCCAATGTATAGCCATGTATATTTGACCAGCATGGGGCATGTTCACACGAGTAGCTAACTACACTGCTAAATATTCGCAGCGGGGGATCCTCGTAAAAACGGACTTAACTAAAAAATGCCTTGCGTTCACACGGAGTGCTAACTGCCGATAGCTGTCTGCAAAGGTCACAAAACCATTACGTTATCTTCCGGTTGTTTTCGTGCGCGCGCCCCCTCGGTGTTTATGTCTCCCCCGATGATAAAGAAGCCATATTGTACAATAAATTGTAAAATTAAACTTGTTTGGAGAATTCAGTGGAAAATAAAATTGGAAATAAAATGATCGTGGACTGTGAAACAGTACAGTAGAGAGTGAAACGTGGAACGCACAGGAAAAATTACGTAACTGAAACTCCAACCTTTTCCAGCTTGCTGAAGATGGCTGAAGTGAGTAATATAAACAATCAACGGAAGTGGTCTAAAGTGGTTAAGGTCAGTTGCGTCCACACAGCAAATCAGCGCTGTTAAAGTATCTAGTTTCACTGCTTAGTCGTAAAACTAAAGTTAGCAGCGGAAATTTTCGCTGCTAACTTTTGGAGTTAGCAGCGAAGTTAGCAGCAAAGTTAGCAGCAAAGTTAGCAGCGAAGTTAGCAGCAAAGTTGACTATTTTTGCGTTCACACGGTCACAAATTTTTCGCTGTTAGCTAGCAGCGAAGTTAGCAGCGAAGTTAGCTACTTGTGTGAACGTACCCATGGATCTGAAAACAATGTGAACTCTGTGTGGGGTGGTGAAACTACTGGGCTCATTACTCATGCCCTGAGGCTTGTTCAGTCATGCATGGTCTGAGCATGGAGCTCCATGATGGTCTGAGTGGTGTAGTCCAGTAGCCCAAAAGCCTTAGGCAGTACTTTGTTTAAAGTTGGGGAAGAGGAGGTTTTTCTAGGTAATGTTTTTCTTCATCCATTTATCTTATGTGTTTCTTTACTTTGTTTTATCTTGGTTTGAAGAGTAGATTGCTCTGGAAAACACTAGTTTTTATTTGTGAATATCTAATTTGCTTCGGAACATGTGAATTATACGAACTAGGTTTGGGTGAAGACAAGGAGATTGTATTATTATTTTATTGTTTATCTAGCTTGTAATCATTATTGCTGTTATACTTTTCATTTTAACAAGTGACTTGAATATACCAGTACATGATCAGGGGACAGCCAACTGAAGTTTTCCTTTTGTTGGGTGGCCGTAGGTCGTACCAGGAGCAACACTGAGAACAAAAGAGGTCCACGTAATGTAGGGACTTGAAACACTTACACATGTCCACACAGTGTTAGTTACAGTGTTGAGAAACAGGATTTTTCTTCAGTTTAATAGAATTAAGGAATGTCCATACAGTGACTGCAACACAGATCTGTGTGTGTGTGGGCGGAAGTGTTTTTCTTACCTTGCTCTATGATCTTATTGCCCATGGGAATCTTTGCTTTGTTTTTGATGTACTACTGCCTCTGATGAAGTAGTTGCCCCTGGGAAAGTTCATGTAGTTTTTTATGCAATTAGATAGTCTTTAAGAGCTACCAGACCAGCAGACTATCAGACTGCCATGGGATTGGCTATTTTTGTTATCCTACATGTACATGTGTGTATTTCAACTCAGATGTTTAGACAAATTTAGCAACAGCTATGATCTTAAAGCAAACTTGAAACCTTAATTCTGGCAACAAGAGTCTGAAATTAACCCGTATTGCATGGTCCATTCACAACCTGTGGATTGCGCTGTTGTATACTCCGCATATTGTGCTATTTTTAGCTCTGGTCAAGTTTGCTTGAAGATAAATTGCTTATCACATGCGGGCTCATGGAAAACCGAAAAACATGTGTGTCTCTAACCCTTAACTCAGCCTTCGACATCATTTTATATGGGAAGTAGAAGCGCCACAACTTTTGTAATGTGCTTGTAATGTGTGATTCTCAACCATGTCAACCATCACTGATGCCACTAGCCCATTAGTGCATTGAAGGCGTGTGTGTGACTGTATTTACATCAGGCTGTTGCTTCTTACTGGTACTACATGTGTGATCATCATTGGTCGAGCAGGAATCTCCCCAGGTTTTTTTCCAAAAACTGTTGGGCACCGGATCACAAATTTGAAAACAGGGTCGAACCCAAAACAGGGTTTCCTCTTAACTGTTTTAAAGACTGGCCAGTAGGACCAGGTAGCCTGTCATTTCACTAGTCTGTCAGCTTTTTCAATATTCCATATTTCAAATGAAGTAAGGATGCTTTTCAACAGTGAACTACATGTAGCCTATATAATGTACTACTGGACCACTTGGAGTGAATTCTGACTGGTCCTCGTGTGATTTAACTGGCATTTCGCCAGCAGACCACCGTTTAGGGAGAACACTGCAAAAGTTGAAACAAGGTCCTGAGATTGTTTTTCTACTTGGTATATATTTTTCAAAAGCCTTACTGTGCAATCTGGGGAATTCTAAATGGTTCTTTGTGATTTTTGTGAATTTTATCTATAACCCTAACTCTGCTAAATGCAACAATATGCACCAAATGGTAATAGTTGTTGTAATCTGTTGCATTTGGCAGTCAACTCAGATGTCATTCTTTGACTGAATTTGTTGTGTTTAGCAGTGAAGTGACATATAGGTTTGGGTGCTTCTATTGTAACTGAACAACTTATAATGGGTATTTCAAAATATTTTTTATCGGAAAAGTATTGAGAAGTATGATGTAACATTAGGTAAGAATCATAATTCAAATCATTCAAAAGACTGTATAATAACAGTTAAACATTTAGACTAACATGTATGTGCATACTGTTGCATTTAGCAGGCCAAACACCCTTGCTCAGTCCTTTCACAAACAGCATGCCTGCACATTGCAACAATATCCCTTGTTGCATTTTGTTGCATTTGGCATGGTTCTCATTTCAACTGTGTTGCATTCTGTCGTATTTGGCAGGTTGTGTAGAGAGACCCTAATGGGGGTTAGGGATAAGGTTAAAAGAAAAAGGAAAAGTTTTTTGTTTGTCATATCGGCTGCAATTGGCATCGACACGCAATTTGCGTGTATCGGCCCAATAGAATAGCTTGTACATGGGGAGAACCCTATCAAACAATGTTGGGATGACTGAGCAAAATTTGATGCTTGGGGCATTTTAGAAACTGTTACCATCCTAGTACCTGTGGCCTACATAGTCACTCGGATATAATTAGTGAATATCAGTGGAATTTTAATTTGTCAATACTGGCATTATCTTTCTTGCGTACAGGTTGATGGACATTGCATTGATTCGATCTGACTTGCCTCCATGCTCAGACCGAGCTCCAGCTACTGGTATTGTGACAGGGATGGATTGTCCGGCTACAGAACTACTTTATCATTCTGATGGTAAGATAATGAATCACTACTATATCAGGCCCACTACTTCACAGAGGCCAGGCCTTGCCCTTGTTGCAAAGGGGTGCTAGTTGTTTTTCAAAGAGTATTGGTGAGCAGGGAGCTCCAAGCCATTACGTTGTGGGGTCTGAAAATTTTGGGGTCCTAGATGCACTGTTGGCAATCAGAGCCACTATTTGGCATGTAAATGTCTCTTTTGGGCGCAGAATATTGAAAGTATAATTTGCAAATTTGCATGATTACCCGACAATGATTTTTTTTTCACGAGGCAAAGCTTGGGGAAATGGAAAAGCCAGATTTCAACAAGAGATTATATTCTGCGACAATAAAAAAAATTTACGGTGTGGGATGAGGGCCCCGGAAGCTTTTGGGTCCTATAGATTTTTATCATGTAATCTGAGCCACTATTTGGCACTCCATGTCTCTTTTTGGGGCGTGATATTATTAATTAATTTGCAAAATGATGACTCTACCCACAGTGTTTTTTTTACAGGACTTAGCCAAGTGAAATGAAAAATGCATGACAAACAAAATGCATTTAATATTAATTTTGTTTAACTCACACTATAGATCCTGCCTTTAAAATTTTTCCACAAAAAGCCCAACTTCTAAACAACACGGAAGACTCCATTTACACCAACATTGTCCGCCATGACAGGACAGGACCCTGCCTCGTTTGAACAAACATGCGTGCATGGATTGTTTTGGAATTATCAATTAGCCTTTGCAATAGACTGTGCAAGTCTAACGCGTATTCAAACATTGGGATCCGTTAAAGCGCGTGAGTTTGTTTCTTTAACGCGTTAAAGCAATGTACGTGGGACCACAGTGGTCCCAAAAATGTTCGAATACGCGTGAGACTTGCACGGTCTATTGGTCTTTATGCCTTTCCCAAACTTCATCTTCTGCTCCCGAGCAGGGTACATTTTTAGTGTTCTCCACATACTTTTTTGGGGGGAGGGCAGCATGGCGTCATCAAAATGGCGGCCGTCTATATGACATCATCAAAATGGCGCCCATTGGTATATGACGTCATCGGACGTGAAAGCAAAAAACAAATTGAGATATTCCTTTTTGTAAAACCGCGGTATTTTGGCGACGGTATACCGTGGACCCTAAGATCAAAAACCGCCCAAGCTTAGTAAAAATTATGTTATTAACCACCGGGCCTCGACACTATCTAAGGAGAATGATTGACATCCATTTCGGTCCAAACAACCTTATTGTAAAACTACTACATGTAAAACTAATTCAAACCTACAATTTGTTATACATTTTGCTTTGTGCGTTGCGCCAAAAACATGCCGCACAGTGTGGGGTTTAATTAATTTTTTGGAAAGCTGGATATGCGTTGTAAAGAAGCGTTTAAAAAAAATTGCATTTTTTTACGATCTTATCCCCTAATTTTTGCCCTACAGTGTTAAATAAAAATTTTCCATCAATAACCATTTTCATGGATTCGTGATTTGAGGATCGGTTGTTTAGAACTTCGCTTGCAATAAAATCATTGAGATTCAACGACCGGTCGACGATGCAAATTGAGAAAAAAATCCATGAACTTTGCCCCGTATCGCCCTATATCGGCAAAAGTTGTTGTTTGAATAGCCTTAAACTTTGGGAGGGCGGCCCGCCCTCCCAAAACCCATGTTTGGAGAACACTGATTTTGTGCGGACTGTCCAACATAAAACAAAGGCCAGCAGTAGAGCGAGCTGTTAAACCAAAAAATGACCTTTGACCTCATCAATTTGCATTAATGAATATAAATGAATAATAATGAGGTACTTAATCATTTGGAAATAGGAAAAATTTGTACCTATGGATGACCTCATCCGCAGAGGTGATTAGTATCCCTAAATTCGTTATTCATCTGTGAAAAAGTTAGAAAGAAGCCAATTTCAACTGATAATGGTCGGTATGGGTGTCACTAAGTGCCAACAAAAAGTAAGGACGAATGGGGGGTGGGGAAATTGTTTTTCGGGGGGGTCATTGAAATTTTGCTCAAAGTATGTCGTGTTTGGTATCAAATGAAAGGAAATTTAATTTACAATACTGTTAGTTGCGTCAATTTTGTCATTTTATCCTTCTGTGAAAAGTTACACTTGATTGAAGACGTGGGAATCAGTGGTACTAAAACTGAACTAGTTCCAGTAGGAGACAAGAAGGTGAACATCGAAAAGACAGCACTCTTCAACAGATTGATCATTATGGCAGAGTGAGATGAAGGGATTGAAGAGCTATTCAACTTTGAACTGACCCCTGTTCCTACATCTCTCTTCACTATGGATCGTATGATGAGGAAATCCCAAAAGCATGAATTTGGCAGGATGCATGTTGTTGATGGAGGATGGCTACTTCATCAGGTAAAGTGGATTAACGGTGCAACCATCAAGACCATAGTTGATACCTATGTCAAGTATGTCCGAGCCAAATTCAAGGATTCTACTGTAGTGTTTGATGGCTATGGGGAAGAACCATCAACGAAAGACCATGAGCATATGCGGCGTATGGCTGGTCTGGAAATGACACTGTTTCATGCATTCATGGACATACCAAATGTGCTCTCTACAAATTCAAATTTCCTGCTAGTGTCATCACTGCATTCACAAGTGATACTTCAACAGTATCCACAATTCAAGCAGCTGGATTAAAGGCAATGCAGATTTACCTATAGCTGAGGGGATACTCTCCTTGAAAGGGCTCGTTATCAGAGGTTCCAAAAGCAAGCAGCCAAAGGTAAAATCGATCCCGATCGCCTACCACCCACACACAAGGCAACAGCACAACATTCCCTTCGTGTACATCTCCAAGTCGTGGTATGGAAGCATCTTAACACCTCCATACATGTACTTGAGCCCATTGGAAGAGGGTGGGAGTTAGATACCAACAAAATCTCCGACTGAAGATGCTTACTGGAGGTATCGCCCCAGAAAATCTTCTTAAAGGAATTTGCTGCAACTGTAAGGAAGGGGAGAGGCAGTGTCAAACCATGCAATGCAGCTGCATGAAAACTGGCATGTCATGTGTTTCAGCATGTGGAGTGTGCTGTGGACATTGCTCCAATGGGTCAGATAGAATAGATTCAGAAGAACTTGGGAGCGATGAAGAGGAAACTGAATAATCAAGCCATTTGTTTTGGCTAAACTTGTAGGCCCTATATGTAGCTAAAGGTCAGTTTTGACTTGTAAGTATTTTTTTATCAACAAACTGTTGTGTTTGTACTTAACATGCTGTGAACCATGTTGATATCAACCCTAAAACAATGTCATACACTTATACATAGTAACGTATTATGATAGGTTTAAGGTTTTGTCTTTACATTGGAAATTGTGTAAATGAGCTCGCTGATTCCTTGTTTACCAGCACCACGTCTTTAATCAAGTGTAACTTTTCACAGAGTGATTAAATGACAAAATTGACATGACTTACAGTGTTGTAAATTAAATTTCCTTTCATTTGATACCAAACACGACATACTTTGAGCAAAATTTGGGTCAAAGACCCCCCGGTTTCAATGACCCCCCCTGAAAAACAATTTCCCCACTCCCCATTCGTCCTTACTTTTTTGTGGTACTTAGTGACACCCATACCGACCATTATCAGTTGAAATTGGCTTCTTTCTAATTTTTTCACAGATTGGCTCATAATAGGGCTAATTTTAGGTTACTAGATGCAGGGGTAGAAATAGACATCCGACATACCGGGGCTAAATTTAGCCCCTGGGTGAGCAAAAAAAGGATCGGCCCTGGGGCTGTCCTCCTGGGACTAGGGGCTTTTCTCGAATTATGCAATACAGTATTGTCTTTAAAGACAACACAAATTAACCATGAACTTGTTATTGATAATCGTCATTAATCTACGGTACCGAAGAGGGAGGGTTACGTACGATCGCTACAGTCATGATAGTAATTATATCAGGC
Source organism: Pisaster brevispinus (assembly GCA_023634235.1). Taxonomy (NCBI): domain Eukaryota; kingdom Metazoa; phylum Echinodermata; class Asteroidea; order Forcipulatida; family Asteriidae; genus Pisaster; species Pisaster brevispinus. The sequence continues at coordinate 8,533,622 of JAMKCF010000018.1, forward strand.
ATAAACATAGCCTAGTTTTACCATGGAGGTAGGTTTTACTAAAAGTATTCGTAGCGATCCGATTGCCTTCAATTGATTAAAAATGAGACCAAAGTTCTCACAATCTTCCCACTTTCGTCCAGAAAAACAACAATTTAATACAAACTAGTTTCAAAATATCCAGACCACAGTAAGCTTGGGCGGTTCTACCTCCATGGTTATACGGTATTACAGAGTAGTCACGGTATTTGTTCAATACCGAAAATACCGTGAGCTGTTTTAGAAATACCGAAATACCATCCCGTACGGTTTTCAATTTCAATACCGAAAAAAAAAAACAAAAAAAAAAAAAACAACTTATCTGTTAGGCCATAAATGAGGAGAATACAAAGCCCAATTGTCCATCCCGAGCAGACTGTTTATTGTTTGCGGTTTTTAGCAGTTTCCTGCCCCCGGCGGCACCCGGCCGTATCTCTGTAAGTAATTAAGCGGGCGATCGCAACACAAGCAAACGCACGTTCGACGTTTTGCAATGCCATTTGGGTGAGCGAACACCTCAAGAGGGCGCTACATTTTTAGTGCGCCCTCTACCGACAGCTTGTATAAGTTGCGACAAAGAGCGTCAAAAGCGGCAATTTTCTGATAAACACCGACATTCCGCGACTTCCTGGTTACACGTTCGGATCGGGATCGTGGCGCGCTGGTTAACAAGTACATGCATTAGCAATGCACAGGTGGCTGTGCGGATACCAACAAGATACCGACAGCGCGTGCAGCATGCAAACGAAAATAGATCGCGGTATTTTCATCAAGTTATCAACCATGAGAATTTCCTACCGCTGCTGCACGAACAGTAAGCTTATTTTGATAAGTTTTATGTTGAAAACAAATCAATCTATTTGTCCTAATAAAAGATAAAGACAAGCTCAGCGCTAACCTGCTGTTAAATAACCATGATTGTCTGGCCTCAATGAAAATGGTCAATCAAAATCGGCGGCCAGAGCGCGATTTTTTTTTAGCCCATTTTTTGAGATCACGAAACAACGAAGTAATAGTCCGTTCGGGATGATAGGAACGTTATTTGAATAAAACCATCAATGAATTTCCACTCTATGACTGAGTGAAATACGGGGGGAAATGGTTCATGTAAGAATGGGACCAAGGGTTTTTTTAAGCGCCGGAAGCGTTGTAGAAATAGAGGGTCAAGGGGCTTTTTATTGGGGACCAAGCGCTAATAGCGCCGAGGCACCGGGTTATTTCGAAGCCTGTAGATGAATACATGCAGGGCTTGAATTTGGTGAAAAAATCCACAAGACTGCAGGGCTTGTAGCTCAAAACTTTTACTGGCCACAAAATTTGTTACAAGACCGGAATCAAAATGAGAAAAACACTACATGTATCTACACAGGCTCACATTTTAAATTTTTTTTTATCAATCATTAAGAGAAGATTTATATAATTTTTCTTGTGGGTAATACTTCAATACTCAACTGAATTGAAAGAAACATGTATTTATCAGTTTAAATAAAAAATACAGTGAGGTGTTGTTATTCAAAAACACAAGACCACCATACGCCATGTACACTGTACTTGTAAGGTCGTGAGTTTTTGGCCCAACGTTACAATCACTAGCCCAACGTTACAATCACTAGCCTGGGTCTGCGGTCCAGTGTCAAGTTTGAGCCCTGTCATGATTAAATTTAGAAGGTCAAACAAAGATAGTATAAGGAGGCCTGGAAGCATAGGAGTATAGAGAACAATTCTTTCCAGAAGCCCAAGCCCTATAATTTTTCAAAGGACATATATTTGATTTCCCTTTTTTACGATGTACTCTGACTACAAGATTCTATGCTTGTATCCCATTCCTCAAAATATTTGCTTTATCTGCCCCTCTAATTTGATATTTTCCACTTCTCTTTTTGTCTTGTCAGATTGCTCACCACATGAGAAATGATGAATCACGTGATACAGGTTACATGTTAGTGAACTACGACCAGGCACTAATCAATCATGGGGTGTTTTGCCTTAATGAGACTTGACCGAAGTTGACTTCATTAGTACCAGCTTGCTGACAGCAAGGAGTTCAGGGTAGTAGCGATTTACAGGCAAACCCTAATCTTCTAGTGCCTATCCTGTGTCAGAGTTTCCACTGGACTAACACCAAGTGAGTATTGTTTTATAGATAGTTCCCACTCAGTGTAAAGTCGGCCATTTGCATTTGCGAAGACTGCTTGCATCGCACTGGATTTTGATCAAATTCCTTGCATGATTGGTCTGTAAACCACTTTGCTGTGCAGAACAATTCGAATGCTTGACACAGCTCAAAGCCAAAACCCAAGTTGCCCGTAAAGGTGGCCTTTCTGCCTCCATGATTGTAGACTAGCCTCCACTTTTATGTCATTTCACACCAACATGTGTGGACTTGCGTGGTACAATGTATACGTAAGGTCAGAAATCCATGTGTCCATCATGCGTTGTTTGTAATGCGTATTATGCAATGCATACAAATTTTAATATACACGTTGAGCAATGTGGACACATGGATTTATGTGCATTGTTTGGTGCATATTTATGCATTGCAAACTACACATTACGCACAATGCATGACAAACACATGGATTTCAAGCCTATGTGTGGTGTGCCTGGCCCAATTGTTATTTGGGCCTTCACTCCGCAATCCTGTTACTCCATGTAGAGGGTTTTGGGATAGTTCGGAATAACAACTGCAACAATAGACACAATCGGCGACCGGAGTCTTGTGACTCATAGTCATATAGTGGGTATACAATGATAACAAACCAGGTAAGCGACGTGCAGTGTGCATGGACTTGTGTGACTGCTTCCGAGTGATTGTGCTGTAATGTGGAAGGCAGCCACCCTTTTCCATGCACGCTGCATGTCGCTTGCTTGGTTTGTTTACTTAGTATACCCACTATGAGTCACATGACTTCAGACGCCAATTGTGTCTATCGGAATAGTAAAACAATCATCTCTAGAATGATAGAATTAATGCATAGTCCAGGAATCACTTGGAAATAATCTAATCTATTTGATGAGAGACGATCTTTTATTTCATCTTACATAGTTTGATCAGTCATCATAAATGGCTTTTAAAATAAGGGTTGCGTATACTCTTTACACACATTGCATCTTGCATGACGCCGGTCACATGGATTTCTGACCCTAATGTTTCATAGCAGGTATTCTCAGTCAACCCATGGAACCCAACAAAAGCTGTGTTTATTTTGCTGCTGTGCAAGCCGCTTATTTTGAACTTTTGAAAGAATGCATGTTCCCTTTTGTTTTTATCAGTAGATTGGTGAGAAATCTTGTATTCATGTTCTGGAGGGACTGGATACCAGCCTTGAGTAACAGAGATTTCAAGGTTTCTTGACACCTGCTGGAGCCAACGTTTCTTCAGAAGGCATTAATCTTAAGAAGGCTGCATGTAGATCGGAGTCCAGAACAAGCCGCCCTACAGTGGAGAGGTCAGGCAAGCCCTAGGGAGCGGTAATTTCAAATAGTTTGTTAAATATTCCTTTCCAATGCCATCTTCATCAAGGAGGTATGGGACGATGAGACATATATGCAAATTTGGGAAGCAAATGAGTGCATTTAATAGAAGTTAATTTTGAGTGCATTGTCGCTGAATATAATCAGGCCTGGAATTACATGGAGGCCATGAAGGCCATGGTCTCTGGTGCCCCTGTTCTTGGCCTTGGATGCCCCTTCAGAAGTTTCCCATAGACTTTTCCAATGGAAGTGCCCTTTGCAAAATGAAAATGGGCTCGCCCTCTCAAGAATGAAATTCAAAGCCTGTAAAAGCCAGATTTCATCAAGTGGTTATATCCTGTGACAATGCAGGAGCGATATGAATCAAATGTGTGCGTTATATATCTCATGTATAGACTATAGATCCTTGTCATTTTAAATTTGCTGACAATAAACACAAATAGATACGGAAATATGTCCACACCACACTCTGAAAATTTTATAGAAATACTTCTAAACAGCATGGATGTCTCTGATTACACAACTAACCTTGTTCGCAGAGACACAACCTTGCCTCGTTGGAACAACAGGTGGGAAATGATTATTTTTGGAATGACACCAAGAAACATCCAATAGTAATTCATATTGGACTGCAAAATTTAATAATGGAGTGTTGCGGCAGTAAATACATGGGATAATAATGGATGTCATGTGATGCATATTTCACAAATCAAATGACAAGGATCTATCTCTGTATGTGCCTGTATTCAGATGCAAATTATAAGGCAGCAAAATTTGAAAAATGTAGCAAGTTTTGATAAAACACCAGTTCAGTTTTTCCTAAATAACCGTAGCATTGCCCTGTACTACAAATGTCCAATTATGGTTCTCCCCGTGCACAAGCGAGCGTAATGGGCCAATTCGCGAAAAATTGCGGGCCGATGTGCATGAAATGAAGCTCCGTGGATATGCAAAAACAAAAATTACTGTTATTGTTTCAAAGTATTCAGATCAAATTCTCCAAAAACATGAAAATAAAATGACTAGATTGCACAGAAGGGTTTTTAAAACCAAAGATAACACCAAGTAAAGAACGAGGACCTTGAGTTTCAATTCAGCATGCTTTTAGGCCAATCTTCCAAAGTTTTGAGGAAAAAAACCTGGGGGAACCCTGGTAAGAGCAGGTACTTTAAGCTATAAATTACCGTTAACTATAAAAATTGCAAATAAATATTCTAGGAACAATGACTGCAGACACAGCATGCGCAAGTTTAAAGCTGACTTCCCATCATTATTTTGTGCACAACTTGACCTTTCACAAAGGTCACTTTAAGGTCATGTACAGTGTAGTATGTTGTAACCAATACAAATATGGGGTAACTAGGTTAATTGGCCCTGCTAATACCTAGTCCTAAAATTAGGCTGATTACTTCAAAGGGTTGGTTATTTGGAAAGTTTAAGACCGATGAATCTAAGCTCTAATCTTACCATATTGTCTTTGTTTACACCCCCCATATCAAAATAGAGGCTAATTAGGTAATGGCCTTTTATAAATCCAAGTCGTCAATATTGTGAAAGTGTATGTTATGAAAATATGCATGAAACTTTTTAATACAAGTGTCTCTCGTACACTGGCGATTTCTAAATACTTTATCGTGCCACATTTCTTGGTTCACCATTAACGGAAGCAGCCATCTTTCTTCGTGTCTTTAGTCGAGGAACATCCTCTTTGTCATCAGTCAGTCATCCCATCTATCCATCTCTGTCCATCTCTGATTTGTGCCTCTGTTTTCTGGTCTCGGGTTCTAATCCTCTGCTAACTTGATCAGTTGAGAGGTGGTTCATCGCCTCATTGTCATCATCCTTGCCCACAAGTCCTCAAAGGACTCTGTGGCACTATTTGTTAGGTGATGCTTTACCATGTTTACTAATAAAAAAATGAAAAAAAGCATACCACTGAATGAGAGCTCTTTGGTTGATCTTCATTAGCTGAAGCTGCCTGGTGAGGGTGGTGTTGTCCAGCACCCTGTTCCGGATGTTCCTGAAGGCTATGGATATCAGTGCCCCCTGCTGTGGTTTTACAAATGAATACAATTTTTTTTCTCTGAAATTAACCCCTGAATGGATATGCAGCCATGGTACATCTTGCTAGTCTTTTAGATTATCTCAAAGCAGAGGCCTTCTTTTTTTGTTGGCTTTGTTGCCCGGTGGTGTGGTTTGTAGACCAGTGGCTGCTAGTAATTTTCCATCAGGCAAATACATTTTGATGATCGCATCTACTTGTGATGTAATAGAAAGGCTCTTAAGGTTGACAAGTGACTCGGCCAGCTGGTCTACTTTTCCCCAACCTGGATCTCCGGTGGTATCCACAGCCTCATTGCTGTCCTTCTCAGTGTCCTTTACATACTTCTGGAAAGCATTCCTGGTACAAAATAAACAGCCCTTCATTAATCATTAATCATTAATCATCAGTTATTGAAACGCTTTAGGTAATATATTTTGTCATTTTCATTTATTTTATCTTCCATGAGCTCCTCATGGTGATGGTACTGTCGGGAGGGAGTTGTCTGTGGACATCAATCAGGGGATCGAGAAACTTGTGTGTCCTCGAGCCCTCATGTGAGGTGGTGCCTTGATACATCTTAATTGTCTCTTCTGCTCCTGGTGCCCATTTAACTCTTCACTAAAGCCACTCCAAGGGAGTTACTATTGATGTATCCAGAGGTAGGCTTTCTATCTGTTTAAACGTCGTCTCAAATCCTCTGGAATGACGCCAACAGTGAGCTCTCAAATGATGTGGTGCCTCCTGCACACCTGTACACTGGTTGATGAACCCCTCCTTTTATGATATTGCCAGTACGGCAATATAACGAAAATCCAGGGGGTTCTTGAATACAGATTAATAAGTGGCGCTTTTGTTCGATAAAGATGGTAGCCATTTCATATTTTAGTAAAGGCACTCCAAGGGAGTCGGTCACTGCAGACATATCCAGAAGAAGGCTTTCTATTTTATTGGATGTCGCCTCAAAACCTCTGGGATAGTACCAACTGTGAGGGGCCATCTCTCTTGGTGAGTGCCTTTGCAACTGCTGCATCTCCCGGGTTTTGATGCCAGCATCGGCCATCTAAGCTCGCTGTGCTTGGTTTAGTAGCTGAACATCTGAGAGTTCCCACTGGAAGATGCAGCTAGAGATGCTTCAATACATCAATATTTGTTAAGTTGTATGTTTAATATATTTTTTGTGCTGAAATATATTGTTTGTGCTGCATTCTCTTTCAAATCTGTCATGTTGTTTTAAGCCCGGAAAAAAAAACCAAGCAGAGTTTTAGGAGTCCCCAGATGAAGCTTATTTAGCCCACCCTTCCCCATTATTAAAGTCTCACCAATACCCCCATGGCACAGTCTTGTACAACACTCTCATCAGCCCGAGCAGCATTCCACCTGGTTGACCTTGTTGGTTGATGCAGGAGAATTACCAGTTGTCCTTGCTCGGAGAAGTGTCGCAACATTGATGACGCATCCACAGCCTTGTCGTCACTGTCCTACCATCTGGAAAACATATAGAAAACAACCCAGCCCTTCTAGTCACAGTTAAAAAATTGAAAAGATATAGGTTGGTTCATCATTTTCATTTATCTCTATTGCTATCCATGGGTTCCTTCCTCTTCCATTGAAATCTTTGGATGGTAAGGGGAGGAGGGAGTGGTTTACTGGGGGAGTTGTCATTAGTGAGGAGATTGAGAAACTCTGATCTCGATCCCTCATCAATCTCAGTGTAGTTATGCCGGAATGACATTTGTTTCATTCTTGCGAAATGATATTTACATTCTTGCCAAACTACTCTAACTCTGAGGCTCTTTGCTTTTTTTTGTTTTTCTGCTGTAATATACGTATATACTTTTTTTTTTTTACTAATAACTTCACACTAGAAAAATATAAGTCACATGAGTTTAAGAAAAGCAATTGAATGCAACAATCTAAAGTAATATTTTAATGGAAACATTTTTCAGATGTTAAATGTGAAGAAAAAGCACCACAGTTATATTAACCTATTTCGACGTCAACATTCTCAAACGCTTGCAACAAGGAATTAGCTGTCTACCTATTTTTACATTTTCATGAATGTTTTCAATTTAGTACATATACATGAATGGGTTTAGCACATGCTGTCCCAGCTGGTTCACAGCAGAGTGCAGATAGCTACAGTACACCCTAAGGTTTGGGGACTCGGTGATTGTAGGGATAGGCTTGAAAGTGGATGTCCTTGGCTGTAGTTTCTCCAAAGAGTAACAAATACAACCAAAAAACAAAATTGTTGTCAGAGGTTTAAAAAATATGCAAATAAAAGAAGCAGACAAATGGAAACAATGGCCAACAACCAGGGTTGAATCTATTGAGGTGGAGATGGAAGGACTCCAGAGATGTTGACCCACGAGCACATCTGAAGATTGGTAGTGTGACCCTACCAACAAATGACTCTCCAGTTTTTGTGTATTGCTGGGACTCCTTGATTTCCCAGAAGCGGGTAGAATCCAACAGGGTTACTTTGAGGGTAACAAGCTCTGTTTACTGTCTAAATTAGTAAGAAGTGCCTTGATGAGGTGGGTCCTTGCATCAAAGCTCTGAATAGTACGCCGGCAGTGCCAGTCTACATTCATCTGCCAATGTTGTTTGACACAACTTCTGACAGATTTTTAAGGCCCGCGGTGATAAGCTGTTTGCTTTTGTTTCTCTTGAAGTTGAGTTCGAGAAGATGCACATTGATAGCTGCTGAATAAATGCTGCAGCCAGATGAAAAACGTCCCATGATGTGTCAGATGTCAAGATGTACCTGTATAGTAGGCCAGTCAATGAGAAGAATTGAATTATTTCTGCAGCACTCTCTGTCAATGTAGAGTAGTTGAGGTGGGGCACACCGGCAGACTGGTACTGTGCAACAAGACCCATGGCCATCCAATCAAGGCTATGACCTTCTGCTGCAGTAAAGACGCTCATCAGCACCTGTCCATTTTCATTTCCCATGTTGGTGGCCCATGCTGCTGTACAGCAAGTTTTTTGGCTACCTGTGAAACAATGATATAAATTGTAAAGGAAATTTTTATTTTATTTCTGAGGCATGAGTCAAGAATGTTTTTGTAATTTTTTTTTTAAAAGGTCAGTCCCACCTTCTTTGTACAGGGATGTGAATTCTCCGTTTTTAACCGGAATTCTGTTTTTGTTTGCCCTCCAAAAATATAGATTTCCGTTTTTTTTGCCCCCCCCCCCAATTTTGTATTTTATATTTTTTCAAATTTTTTTCTTTCAATTTTAAGATAAAATTCATAACAAAAACGAAGAAAAAACCATATATAACGCCCAAGATTGCAGAGTAGGGCTTTTAAAACCAAAGATAAATGTTAATATTGGGCTTCATGCTTGCAAGTTTTTGAGCTCGCATGCTTTTGCGCTTTGGGCTCAGAGTTCAGGCTTTTTTTTCAACAGCCTATCACATCCCTGTTTGTAGAATCAAGCTTCAACAAGCGTCTGAATGTAAATGTGATGGCTGCCTTTGATCTTATCAATCTATTGAGGTGGATATGGAAGGACTCCAGAGATGTTGAACCGTGAGCACACCTGAAGATCGGTAGTGTGACACCATCAACTAGTGACTCTCCAATCTTGGTGTACAGCCGTACACCTTCCGGGTCCTGGATGCAGGCAATGTGCCTCTGCTGGGACTCCCAGATTTCCCAGATGCAGGTAGCATCCAACAGGGGTACTCAGAGGGTATCGTGCCCCTGTTCACTGTCAAAATTTCTAAGGGGTGCCTCCTCAACACCATGGGTAGTGCGTCGGCAGTGTAGTGCAAGGCCCTTTTTCTCGATGTTGTTGGACACAGCTTCCTCAGATGGATTTCTGAGGCCCTCAGTGATTAACCTCGCCTTTTTGCTCTCTTCAGAAGGTCAACATCCTCAGCACTCCATGAAAATATGCACGATAGCTGCCGCAGAAAGAAGGAGTACAGCTGGTGTGAGTCTGTCATGCAGCCAGATGCGAAACGTCTCATGAAGTGCCAGATGTCAAGACGAACCTGCATATTTGGCCAGCCAGGGAAAAGAAGTGACTTGGTACTGCAGCAGTCTCTGTCAACGTAAAGTAGTTGAGGTGGGGACACACCCGCAGACTGGTACTGGCAACAAGGTCCTTGGCCATCCCGTCAAGGCCATGACCTTCTGCTGCAGTCAAGACGCTCATCAGCACCTGTCCATTCTCATTCCCCACGTTGGTGGCCCATGCTGTAACGTAGACGTGTCCAGCAATTTTTTTGTCTACCTGCGTTACAATGGAATAAATTGTAAAGGAACTTTTTTTAATTACTGAGGCGAGAGATGGTCAAGAAAGTTTTTTTAACAAATTTTTTAAAAAGGTCAGGCTCACCTTTTTGTAGAATCAAGCTTTAACACGCATCGAAATGTAGATGTGATGGCTGCCTTGATCTCGTCAATGCGCTGCTGAACATCATTGCAGTAGACCTGCAGCAGCCACTTGTAATGTCGGTACGTGGGTCATTGGGGGTGGGTCATCGAATGAAGGGCGTGAGATGAGGCTGTGGTCCCCTGCTCGAGAAAACTCTTGACATTGAGAGAGGTAGTGAGCAGTCTTCTTCAGCCAGGCCTCACTGTGCTGTTCTCGAAGCTTTCACTGGAGCTGGGAGGGACTGTTCCCAAGCCCTCTGCAGCTCAGAAGGCGAAGTACCCGAAGATCACAGGCCTGGTTGTATGTAAGTACTGCAGGAAACTGCAGATGATGCCCAACATCCAACTGGTCCAGGATGGGCAAACTCCAACTGATGACCTTCTTTTTGCAGTGAGATCACTCCAGGTATTCAGCTGCCAAGTTGTACAATCCATCAATATCAACATCCTGACGCACATGCAGGTACATACCGGCTGAGTGGAGTTCCCGGCCACTGCAAGTTTTCGTGGGGCAAGTCAGTGCCCATAACCTTCTGTGGTAGTCAAGACACTAATTAGTACCTGTCCATGCGCGTTCCTCATGTTTGTGACCATATGAGTGTCCAGCAAGCTTATTGGCAATCTGTGATATAATAAAATAAATTGTAACGGAAAACATTTTAAACATTAGAGGAGATTCAAAATAAATTGAAAGGCAGGGAAAGACCATTAGCCAAAATGAATGTAATACGCATGTTTTTTGTCAACCAAACACTGGAAAAAACTAAACAAACAAATAAAAATTACAAAACGAATAAAACTATAACAAAACAAAGGCATGATGCTTCAAACTTGCTCCCAAAATAGCTAATTTAGCAGAGGGTGCTGAAGATCACGGTGGTCGTCTGAAGTGTGGGTATGTTGCAGCTCCTCATTCGCATATCTCCACTGCTTCCAGCCCCTCCAGATATGAATCATGTACTCCTACAGAGCAAATTTGTTCGCACTGAGGGCTAGGAAGATGAACTTTGCGTTTTACTCCTCTGGGCACTGACTATGTAGGCATAGTATCCAAGGTCATTCTTCAAGGCCCACTTGAATGTCATACCTTAAGAAGATTTAAAAGCTAGTCCTTGGCGTTTTCTCTAGACTTGTTGTGCCTATTAGAGAATATTGGGGGAAAATAGTGATGTGTAGCAAGACATGCAGCCAAATTAATTTACATGTAGACTGGCAGCAATCATTGACTTCTCACATTATTCACGTTAATATTCAAGTACTTAAACTAGTACATGAATGGAGTTAAGATTGAACAAATGAAAAGATATACCACTGAATAAGGGTTCTCTGATCTCCATCAGCTGGAGCTGGATGTGTGTAGTGAGGGATGTATTGGACAGCACCTTGTGTCGGATGTTTCTGTAGGCAGCGCAGATAAGTCCCCATCGCTGAATTGTTTAGTATGCATTGAAGATGAGACCCCATCGCTGAACTGTTTTGCCCTCCTCTCGGAACTGTCCTGGAAAGAGGGAGCACAGCTTCTCCATCAGACATTTCATATACCTGTTGCTGTCTGACCATGAGGCAGAACCAGTGTTTTCACCCAAGAAACAGGGTCTCATAACACTGGAACCCCCTTTAACACCATCCTTGCCCAACACTCTTCTTGGGTTTCTTTATCGGTTTTGGCACAGTACCAGTTGCCGTAGTACCGTGCTTGGCTTGAAGTTGCTCTAGGTTGCTTAAACTTACTGCAGATTGATACTCCAGTGCGGGCAGCATACTTTTTGTCGGAAATGCCCGTCTCCTCGTCCTTGGTGGCATGCCGGCGATAGTGTGCTGTACTGCGAGGGATGGGCCTTTCCTCTACATTTCTGGGATGGTCCTGAGAAGCTGAATGTAGCTGGCTGGGGGTGACAGGGAAAAAGAAGCAGACTTTGGGAACTGCAGGGTGCACAGAGGGTGCTGGTTGCTGTGGGTGGGTGAGGGCTGGCTGTGATCTAGATCTAAAGGTTCCCTGGCCAGCAGTATTGACAGGATCCAGGCACATTTAGGGTCAGTGGCTTGTGCACTGGAGGAAGTAGGGGCTCAGAAGATGTCAAGGGGGGCCTTGGCGTACTAATGCCCATCTCCAAGACCTGCCTTTCCCTCTTCTTAGATTTGCTGTTGTCAGGTTGTGCTTGTAAGAAAAAACAGGAAAACAAAGCAAAATTAAAACAAGCAGCCAATTGAATGTAGACTGGCAACAATCATTCACATGAATATCTTTAATCGGTTTAACATAGTACATGAATGCGAAAGACATACCACTGAATAAGGGTTCACTGATCTCCATCAGCTGGAGCTGGATGTGTGTAGTGAGGGATGTATTGGACAGCACCTTGTGTCTGATGTTTCTGTAGGCAGCGCAGATGAGTCCCCATCGCTGAATTGTTTTGTATGCATTGAAGATGAGTCCAAATTGAATTGTTTTGCCCTGCTCTCGGAACTGTCCTGGAAAGAGAGAGCACAGCTTCTCCATCAGACATTTCATATACCTGTTGCTGTCTGACCATGTAGTGTACATGTTCAGCTGAAAAATGTATTGGAAGCTGAAGACATTTAATTCTTGTACAAGAGAGGTACTTTCAAAATAGTATCTAGAGTCAGATTTTGCATGAATGAAAATGTAGGTTTACATGCCTTCTTGTAGTGTCCACACCAAGTATACTGCTGTTCCCCTAGAGGGCTTGAACCTCCTCTTGGCTAGTTTTGTCAGCTCCTGGGGCCTTGGCTGATAGTATGATATAGTAAGTGTTGAGGGCGTTCCATAGTTCGATGATCTTGTCAGCCTGGCTCTGGCTGATGATGCCACTCTTGTGCTGGAACCGAAGGAGGTAGTCTTGCCAGACACTTCACCTTGTCAAATCGGGGGATATTGTCGGGCCAACAGTCTCATATCCTGCGATACATAAAGACAGACAATGCGTCACTGTTTTCAATTTCAGATCTTCTATTTTACTATTTACAATTTTTATAATTTCTGGTTATGAAACCAAGGATGCCTGATAAGTGAATCTTACCACTGTAGCTCGCAAGCCTGAGGAAGCCTGTAAAAAAGGGTGCTTGCTATTTGAACCAGAAACACCATGGTTATCCCTGCCTCCACAATAAGTGTTCTGGGTTCTTTTATGTTTTCTTTTATGTGTACCAATCCTAGTACACGGGACCAACGGCTAAATGTCCCATCCAAAGGACAATCATTTATGGTACAGTATCTTGCTCAAGGACACAAGTGTCAAGACTAAATTTGTTAAACCACTCAAGCCTACCTTCCAACGTACAGTACTTGCGAGATAAAAAAGCTACAGGTCTGATGTCAAAGAGATCTACCTCCCATACACACACATCTCATATAAATCACACCTCGATCTCTCATCATGCAATACTACACTCTGTTTCTGACAATAGGTTATTTCAACCAGCCACCCATGATTGTAATCCTAGTGTTTACACACACCCTCGCCAAACTCAATGTATATGATAGTTCCCAAATTAGTCACCATCTTGACGTGCAACTTTGAGTGTTGCTTTGAGCTGCATCAAGCCTTTAAACATTTCTACGTTCTTCACAGCCAGTACTGTAGTTCACTCACCAATTGCACAGAAAATGATAAAAAACCCTCGTGCAGCACGTGGTAGTTACGCAAAATGCATTGTTGTGCTTTACAAAACTGATTGATATGCCCTTAACCCTTTCAGTACCAACAGATACTTGCAACTAATGCATTGGTGACCAGAGAAATTTCATCGACATGACTGCTTGGTTACCAAGAGTATTCCGTAAAGTTTTAGGTTACAGCGCCCTCACAAGGCAGATTGGGGTTAGCCTAGGTCCTAGTCACAGAATGCAACTTGTACAAGCAACCAATGTTGACAATGAAGTATATGATGAAATGACTGTTTCCTTTGGTATATTGCCTTTGACTAATTAATTGCCTGAAACATATATTCGAAGTTTGGTATTATGACCAATAAATACCAAATTGAGTAGTTTCAATGTGAAAACTGAACATTTCTAAACTTGCTGTTCATACCAATCTGCATGAAAATTATTTCCCTCGGAAATTTTTTTTCTGAAACCTAAAATAAACAGAAGGTTTAAATAATTTCCTTTCGAAGCACCATCCCCCGCCTCAATTGACACCTATCAAAGTATTGAAACAAATTAATCGCTTGGTGTGGAAATTCTCAAAGCATGGTATAACACACATTGGCTTGACACATTGTTTACATATCATGCGAGTTTGTTTTCTATTAGAGGTCGAACTGCATACAACACAGTCGCTTTTCTTCCCGCCAACATTCGGACCAGGAAAGTGCTTACTTGAAAGAGCGTTTGAACCACTTGACAGTTGACTGGCATGCTGAACTGGGTTGTACTCCAAGGTGGAAATAAGTCCCTCTATCACCTTGACCCGGAAATCCAAAGTGGACAAGCTCTCGTTTGTATGAATGCTGTTGTATACGACATTAGCATTAAGCAAACAGATGTCTAGGATTGTGATAAATACTCGTTTCCACCATTTTAGTGTTCTGTGGCTGTGAGTATAGTACGTGCACAATTGTCCTGCCAGATCCGTGCCTCCCATGTATTTATTGTAATCATCGACTATGCACGGTTTTTGGATATCACGATGTCCTGTTGAAGTTTTCCGGCTGTGAATCTGTTTACTAGTGACACTGCAATCGCCATAGTTTGACAGGAGAGTGACACGTTCTGTGTCCTGCCACATAACGCATAGTTGGCCTGCTTTCTGATAAAATTGGGGATCTGCTCCGCTTTTCATGGGGAACTTCTTGGGGTTTGCAACATCGGGTATCCCTAGGGTGGTATAGCGCACAGTTCCACAAGCTCCGAATCCTAGCTCAGACAACTTGGAGAACAGAGCCGGGCTAGTAAACCAATTGTCCATGTAGATGCAATGTCCTTTATGTTCGAGTCCCTGCAAAAGGTTCAAGACTACCTTGCCTGGTGCCCCAAGATCGGATGGATGGTGTGTCTCAGGATAACTTACAGAGGACTGTCCTTGTGGGGACCTGGGCTGCGATCCTGTGAACAAGTCCCAGGCACATGTGTACCCTGTGTCTGATTCGTTCAATGAAAAACATTTCAATCCCCATTTGGCGGCCTTTCGTGGCATGTACTAATTGAAGCTGAGTCGTCCTTTGAACTTTATTATGGTCTCGTCCGGCGAAAGGCTTCGTCCAGGCTGGTACACCTGGAGGAATGATGGTAGTACAATGTTTAACAGTGGGCGTACTTTTGAAAGTTTGTCACGGGGAGAGTCGTCCTCCACATCTCTGTTGTTGGCGAGGTGGAAAAATCGAAGGATTGCAGTAAATCGGTTACGAGCCATGGTTGCTGAGTACAGGGGACTTCGTAGAATTTCAGACCTGGACCAATGCATGGAGTAACGAGGCCTTTTGTTGATTCCCATGCAAAGAAGTAGGGCCACGAATGCCATCATTTCAGGTACATTAGTTGGTCTCAAGCACGCTGATTTTCTGCACCTGCACCCAAAGTTTGGTCAGCATAACGATTGGTCTCATCTACCATCATCTGCCACACTGCTTCACAAAAGTACAGTTTGAAGATTTGTATGGGGGAGAATGCACTGAAGTCTTCTGTAGCCCCGGTGTTTGCTGTAAATTGCACAGGCGGTCGCCGGGTGTAAGACTTGGCTTCACGCCATCCACACCGGAAATTTCCCTTCTTGGTCTTGGATGAACAGGATGCTGTCGATGTCGAGGCGATGGGCTCATCACTGTCTTCTTCCGACACATCATGTGGTGAATCATCGTCAGAGGACATGTCGGAACCGCTATCGGCAAAGATTTCGTCCAAAATTTTAGCATTTTCATCGGCCATGTCAGAATGTAGGACTGAAGAATGTGTGGATGGGGGGATGCCAAGGAGGGGACGCCAAGGAGGGGACGCGGACAGGTTTTAAAGTTGCTGGGGTGATGCACGCACGCGGGGCCTGCATGCGATTGAGGGCGCAATTTACATTTTGAGAAATTACTGTTCGTGCGTGTGCCAGTGAGGCTCCATGGTAAACAAGAGAGGAAATAGTTAGGTGCCATAGGGACTCATTGGTCACGAAACGTGGAATGCTTTTTTGAGCACATCTGGCTCAGCGGTACTGAAAGGGTTAAGGACAGCTGATTCTACACTGTGTGACATCAATTGGGACCTAATTATAGTATTGTAGGTCAGACTAGTTGAGTCATACACTTAATTTATTAATGTGGCTCAATACATTGTTTTTGTAGTTGAACGCACGCCTTGTTCCGAAATCCCTATATTTTCTGACACCCCACCTAGTACATTCTGATCTTGATTCTGATCTGATCAATAAATGTATTCAATGTTCAATCATTGCACTTTTTTTGTAAACACCAGTAGATGATGGATATGGTGGATTTCAAACCAATTCTGAGCAGCCTTTGCCTGTGCGCTGCAGCTTTTCACAGTTTGTTATTATTCCTCTTTCTCCTGATTTTCCTTTCGCTTGGTCACCATCCTTGCCTGCCAGTTCTCAAAGGACTCTTTGGCACTGTTAGCACAGTACCAGCAACCGTAGTAATGTGTGTGGCTCGCTGCATCCTGTACGTTGATGGAAATTGCTCTGTTGTACTGGAGAGTTGCACAGGAGGTAACATTCTTCCCTGTAATAGTGTCTTTCTTTTCATTGTCCTGGTCAAGTTTTTGTACTTGTGGAAAAGTGAAAACAGTAAATAAATCTGGGTTAAATGAGATGTTATGTATTTTTATATTGAGCAACTATTTAGGTTGGTCTTATGGATGTGTTTCATGTAAAGAAGTTTATAATGTTGTTAATCCGAACCCTCCTTACACAAAACAAGATTTCATGCGTGTTTCTTTACTTTTACCATGGAATCTTTGAAATGATGTTATACTGTCTTAGTTTATATTTAATCAGTTAGCTTTGAGTATTTTAGGTTTTATCTGCTTGTATTCAGAGTCGATCAGCTTCCATTGTGTATGGTACCTTTGCTGATTCATTTTGCTTGAAGCTCTGTTTACCTCCTTTCAATACTACAATGTTTATTGCTCAAGCTCAAACCTCATGCACATTGCTTGCACCAAGCAGCTTCTTGAGGGTGATAACGTAGGGGAGCCTGAAGTCTGGCTCGCCCCAGCTGAATTTCTCTTTCCTCGAGATACTCAGCTGCCAGATTGTAGTACCCGTTTATATCTACCTGAGAGCAGGTTAGCCTGAGCGCTCCCAACGTCTGCAGCTTCCACAGTAGCAGGTGGTGTGTATAAAAGGGTGCTGCCCTGAGTAACTGACTTTGGATAGGCCATAGTTTGGGAGGTTGGTACCACAGGTGATTGACTTCATCATAGTTAATTTCAGCTCTCCCTTTTTTGGATTGTCTGAAAAGTGCCTGTGATACCCACTGGTGGTCTACCTTTGGCAGGATTGGCTGCCACCTTTCAGCGAGGAGATATTCTGAATTTAAGAATGATATACAAAGACAAAGGAATGTTTACTTGTTTGCACAAGTGATAATCTGGGCATAGGGATTATTTGCATGTTGTCTAAATCCAGTGAAGTTTCCTCTGACAGCCAAACACAACCTATTGTTTTCAGTAACTGCCAGTTTGATTCAAATTACCACTCCTGCCAGCGAATGTTATTTTTCTGTTTGTCCAACCATCTCCGGTGTCTGACTAGAGAAAGTGCCCTGGCCTGCACCCAACGCCTGGATTAAAATATACTGCAAAATAATTTATTCATTAATAACTCCATTTCATTAATAACTCCACACTGGAAACATAAGTCATGTGAGTAAAGAAAAGCAATTGAATGCAACAATGTAAACTAAACCAAATTGTACAACTCAATTTAATGGAATGTTTTCAATATACTGAATGTGAAGAGAAAGCACCACAGTTATAGTAACTTATTTCAACAGCAACATTCTCAAAGGCTGTGTACCTATTTTTACATTTTCATGAATGGTTTCAGTTTTTTGAACATAGTACATACAGAAATGGGGTTCACAGCAGACTGCAGATAGCTACAGTTCACCTTAAGATCTGGGAACTCAATGATTGTTGGGAAAGGCTTGAAAGTGGATGTCCTTGGCTGCAGTTCCTGCAAAGAGTAACAAATACAACCAAAAACAAAACTGTTGTCAGAAGTTTTACAAATATGCAGATGCAAGTAGACAAATGGAAACAATGGACAACAACCAGGGTTGAATCTATTGAGGTGGAGATGGAAGGACTCCAGAGATGTTGACGCACGAGCACATCTGGAGATTGGTAGTGTGACCTTACCAACTAATGACTCTCCAGTTTTTGTGTACTGCGGGTAGAATCCAACAGGGTATTTTGAGGGTATAGTGCTGTGTTCACAATCTTAATTAGTAAGAAGTGCCCTGATGAGGTGGGTCCTTGCCTCAAAGCTATGAATAGTACGCCGGCAGTGTCAGGCTACATCCTTCTGAGGTTGTTGGACACAACTTCCTCTGATGGATTTTTGAGGCCCTCGGTGATCAGCTGTTTGCGTTTGGTTCTCTTGAGGTTGAGTTCAAAATCCTCAGCACACCATGAGAAGATGCACATTGATTGCTGCTGAATAAAGGAGTTCAGCTGATGTGAATCTATAGTGTAATCTTAAACAATTTACAGAAAAACAAAAAAAGGAATTGGAAAATAACTCACCAGGGATGAATCTGTTGAGGTGTAGATGGAAGGACTCCAGAGACGTTGAGCCACGCGCACATCTGAAAATCAATAGTGTAACCCCACTAACTAACGACTCTGTACACCTTCCGGGGCCTGGATGCAGGCAATGTGCCTCTGCTGGCACTCCCAGATTTCCAAGATGCGAGTAGCATCCAACAGGGGTACTCCGAGGGTATCTTGCCCCTGTTCACTGTCTAAATTTGTAAGGAGTGCCTTGATGAGGCGGGTTGTCTCCTCAACACCATGGGTAGTGTGTCGGCAGTGTCGTGCAAGGGCCTTTTTCCTGATGTTGTTGGACACAACTTCCTTAGATGGATTTCTGAGGCCCCTCGGTGATCAGCTGTATCCTTTTTGTTTCTTCAGAAGGTCAACATCCTCAGCACTCCATGAAAAGATGCGCATCGATAGCTGCTGGAGAAAGGAGTACAGCTGGTGTGAGTTTGTCGTGCAGCCAGATGCAGAACATGTTATGAAGTGCCAGATGTCAAGATGAACCTGCACGTTTGGCCAGCCAGGGAAAAGAAGTGACTTGGTACTGCAGCAGTCTCTATCAACGTAAAGTAGTTGAGGTGGGGACACACCGGCAGACTGGTAGCATGTCACAAGGCCTTGGGCCATCCTGTCAAGGCCATGACCTTCTGCTGCAGTCAAGACACTCATCAGCACCTGTCCATTCTCATTCTTGTTGTTGGTGGCCCATGCTGCAGTACCAAAGGTGTGTCCAGCAAGTTTTTTTGGCTACCTGTGAAACAATGGTATAAATTGTAAAGGAAATGTTTTTATTTCATTACTGAGGCGAGATGGTCAAGAATGTTTTTGTAATTTCTTTTTAAAAGGTCAGTCTCACCTTCTTTGTAGAATCAAACTTCAACACGTTCGAAATGTAGATGTGATGGCTGCCTTGATCTCATCAATGCGCTGCAGAACATCAATGCAGTAGACCTGCAGCAGCCACTTGTACGTCGGTACGGGGTCATTGGGGTGGGTCATCTAATGAAGGGCGTGAGATGAGGCTGTGGTCCCCTGCTCAAGAAAACTCTTGACATTGAGAGAGGTAGTGAGCAGTCTTCTGCAGCAAGGCCTCACTGTGCTGTTCTCGAAGCTTTCACTGGAGCTGGGAGGGACTGTTCCCAAGCCCTCTGCACCTCAGAAGGCAAACTACCCAAATATCACAGGCCTGAATGTATGTAAGTACTGCAGGAAACTGCAGACGATGCCCAACATCCAACTGGTCCAGGATGGGCAAACTCTAACTGATGACCTTCTTTTTGCACTGGGAGCACTCCAGGTATTCAGCTGCCAAGTTGTACAATCCATCAATATCAACATCCTGACGCACATGCGGGTACATACGGGGTGAGTGGAGTTCCTGGCCACTGCAAGTTTTCGTGGGGCAAGTCAACTTCAGTGCCCATAACCTTCTGTGGTAGTGAAGACACTAATAAATTAGTACCTGTCCATGCATGTTCCTCATGTTTGTGGCCATGTGAGTGTCCAGCAAACTTATTGGCAATCTGTGATATAATAAAATAAATTGTAATGGAAAACATTTTAAACATTAAGAGGAGATTCAAAATAGATTGAAAGGCAGGGAAAGACCACTGGCCAAAATAAATGTAAAACGCATGTTTTTTGTCAACCAACCATTGAAAAAAATTAAACGAACAAATAAAAATTACAAAACGAATAAAACTATAACAAAACAAAGGCATGATGCGTCAAACTTACCCCCAAAACAGCTCATTTAGCAGAGAGTTCTGAAGATGACGGTGGTCGTCTGAAGTGTTGGTCTGTTGCAGCTCCTCTATTACTTATCTGCACTTCTTCCAGCCCCTCCAGATATGAATCATGTACTCCTACAGAGCAAATTTATTCGCACTGAGGGCTAGGGAGATGAACTTTGCGTTTTACTCCTCTGGGCACTGACTATGTAGGCATAGTATCCATGGTCATTCTTCAAGGCCCACTTGAATGTCATACCTTAAGAAGATTTAAAAGCTAGTCCTTGACGTTTTCTCTAGACTTGTTGTGCCTATTAGAGAATATTGGGGGAAAATAGTGATGTGTAGCCAAATTAATTTACATGTAGACTGGCAGCAATCATTGACTTCTCACATTATTCACATTAATATGCAAGTACTTAAACTAGTACATGAATGGACTTAAGATTGAACAAATGAAAAGACATACCACTAAATAAGGGTTCGCTGATCTCCATCAGCTGGAGCTGGATGTGTGTAGTGAGGGATGTATTGGACAGCACCTTGTGTCGGATGTTTCTGTAGGCAGCGCAGATGAGTCCCCATCGCTGAATTGTTTAGTATGCATTGAAGATGAGACCCCATCGCTGAACTGTTGCCCTGCTCTCGGAACTGTCCTGGAAAGAGGGAGTACAGCTTTTCAATCAGACATTTCATATAACTGTTGCTGTCTGACCACGAGGCAGAACCAGCATTTTCACCCAAGAAACATGTCTGGAAAACAGTTGTAATTTTATTTTTTTATATTAGTAAATTAATGAAGCGATAAAAACCACCATATCAAAATCAATGCAGTGTACATGAACAGCTGAAAAATTCATTGGAAGCTGAAGGCATTAAGATCTTTGTACAAGAGAGGTAAATTATACTTCCAAAATCAATTCTAGAGTCAGCTGCTGGGGCCTTGGCTGATAGTATGATAGTGTGATAGTATTCTGCGATATGTAAAGACGAACAATTCGTCACTGTATTCAGTTCGGGATCTTCTGATCTTCTATAAATGTATTCAATTTTCAATCATTGCCCCTTTTTTTAACCACTAGTAGATGATGGATATGGTGGATTTCAAACCAGTTCTTAACAACCTTCGCCTGTGCCCAGCAGCTATTCACAGGCTGTCATTATTCCTGTTTGTCACGCTTTTCTTTTCTCTCGGCCAATATCCTCGCCTGCCAGTTCTCAAAGGACTCTTTGGCACTGTTAGCACAGTGCAAGCAGCTGTAGTACTGTGTAATGCTCGCTGCATCCTGGGGCTGTTTTCACTGGCTGCATGTTGCTGCTTGTTGTTGCCTTTTTGCGACCAGTGTACTTTTCTCTCTTCCGTTCAACCCTGGCCTCCTCCTGTAGAGCTCACGATGCGGATAATGCTTCAGGCTGCTTGGTACTTGCTTCATCTCCTCAGACCTTAGATGGGCCGACTGAACAAGGGTATGGAGACTTTGTGATTGGCTGGCGACAGGGAAAATGACAGTGACCATGGATGGTGCAGGCCGAGTCGAAGGTGCTCTGTCCAGTTTTACCAGTCTGGGGCTGGGAACTGGCTGGGATCGTGGTGTACTCTCAGTTCCCTTTCAAGCAGTGTTTTTGGGATCCTTGTATGGCTTCGGTTGTTCAACACTAGGCACAGTCAGAGTGAGGGGTCTCTCAACAGCAGCAGGGAGCGGCTCTGGAGATGTCATTAGGGTCTTCGGATGTTGATGCCCATCTCGAGAGCACCTTTTGCCGGATGCTTCAATAGGCCAATGAAATGAGTCCCCATCACTGTGTAGATCTACCCCACGCACGAACCTTTTTCGGAAAGAGGGAACACAGCTTGTT
This sequence comes from Pisaster brevispinus, assembly GCA_023634235.1. Classification (NCBI taxonomy): domain Eukaryota; kingdom Metazoa; phylum Echinodermata; class Asteroidea; order Forcipulatida; family Asteriidae; genus Pisaster; species Pisaster brevispinus. Next base: position 8,555,870 of record JAMKCF010000018.1, read on the forward strand.
AATGAGGCACACCATGTACCTATAACTGTCTGGCTAGGTAGCTGGTCCAGAATTTTCTCCCAAGAAATATCTGCAAAGAACGATCAACAGAATTTAATTAAGAAATGAAAATCAGAGAAAATTTTATGTGGTACTTGTCAAAGCAACAGCTATGTACAGGTATAAAACCTTATCTGGAGGTGATCTTTTCAGCATAGGTTTAAGTTCTTCCTTGGGGAAACAAGAAATTATAGGTTTGCATACCTTCTGGTACTGTCAAGGCCAGGCATTACAGTGGTGCCCCTGGATGGCTTAAACTGCCCCTTGGTGAGCTTTGGCTGGTGGTGAAGTTTGCGGCTGACAGTTCGAACGTTACTATGGAGGGAGTTCCACAGTTGGATGAACTTGTCAGCCTGGCTCTGTCTGATGACGCCACTTTCGTGTCGGAACCGGAGGAGGTAGTCAGCCAGAGCCTCCACTTGGTCAAGTCCCGGAATGTTGTCGGGCCCAACAGGCTGCATTCCAACCAGGCACCAACATTTCAGTTGATAACTACAAACAAACAACAAATAGCCTGAACACGCACCTATGTATTTCTGGGGGGTTGTCTGTGTGGGGTTAATCCTCTTGCCGAGCACACATTGTCCGAGCTGGTCTACCGTGTACTTTAGATAACCACTGTACACCCGATGATTGGGGCCTTTGGTGAGTGTGGCATCTGCAGCACGGTCAGCATTCCAGCGCACCAGCCCGTCCATCAGGTAGGCCTGGAAGTGTATGGCATTGGCTGTGGTTTCTGCAAAGAAAAATTTAAGTACATGTAGTACAACAACAACAAAGTACATCTACACAATTGAAACGAAGAAAATGCTAAACTAGAGTTAGGCACACAACACCACGTGTTAGGTACATGCTCTAAATCCAAACTTCGCAAACAACCATTAGTTTATTGTTAAAAACTCCCACTACTGAATAAATAAATTAAATAAACCTTCTCACGCTTTTCCTTTCTCTTGGCCACCATCCTTGCCTGCCAGTCCTCAAAGGACTCTTTAGCACTGTTAGCACAGAACCAGCCACCGTAGTACTGTGTGTGGCTGGCTGCATCCCGGGGGCTGTTAACATTGGCTACATGTTGCTGCATGTTGTTGACTTTTTGCGATCAGTGTACTTTCCTCTCTTCCGTTCAACACTGAAGAATTGAAATCGATGAATAAATAAATAAATAAAAGCAATCTTTGCCACAACGCTTACCAGGGTTGAATTGATTCAAATGCAGATGAAACGACTCAAGTGATGTGGAACCGCGAGCACATCTGAAAACCGGTAGAGTGACTCCAGCCAACACCATCTCACCCGTCCTGGTGTAGAGTTGAACACCTGGTGCATCCTGGATGCAGGTGATGTGCCTCTTCTGGGACCCCTAGATGTACCAGATGCGGGTGGAGTCAAACAGGGGAACTCCCAGCGTGTCTCGCCCCTGCTCACCGTCCAAAGTGGTCAGAAGGTCCTCGATGAGGTGGGCCATCTCTTTGACACCAAGGTTGTCTGCCTGCAGTGGCGGGCCAGTGCCCTTTTGTTTATGTGGTTAGTCACATCCTCTGCAGACGGGTTCTTGATGTTCTTGGTGATCAGATGTGCTCGTTTGGCCAGCTGTAGCAGGTCCACATCCTCTGCACTCCATGAGAAGATGCATGCCGACGGGCCGAAGACAAAAGGCGTACAACTGGTTAGAGTCGGTAGCGCTACCTGATGCGGATCTGCAAGGCGGGCCAGCCAATGAACTGACGTGTTGTGCTGGTACTGCAGCAGTCTCTATCAACATAGAGAAGTTCTGGTGGGGGCACACCTGCAGTCTGGTACCGCGTGACAAGACCCTTGGCCATCTCGTCAAGACCATGGCCTTCTGCAGCGGTCAACACGCTCATCAGGACCTGCCCATGCTCATTCCCCATGTCGGTGGCCCATGCTGCAGTACCATGCGTATGCTATCTGAGTTTAATGTAACAAAAAAATAATAATAATAGTAATTATCTATCCCGAAGCAGAAATGTAACCTCTTTTCCTGCGAACAATTAACAGTACAAGTACTTACAACATCACAAGTACTTACAACATCACAATCTTCACCATGTACCTGCAGAAACCATTACAGTTTTAGGATACATTTCAGCAGACTTTTAATTTTCCACAAAAAACACATTTGTTACATGAAAACAGTGCCTTTCTCACCTTCTTGGTTGAGTCCATTTTCAACACCCGCCAAAATGTCGAAGTTATGGCTGCCTTGAGGTTTCGTCGATGCACTGCAGGACATCGTTACTGTAAACCTGCAGAAGCCAGTGGTAAGTATGGACGGACGGCATTGGGACGGGATCGTCAAAGGAGGGGCATGAAATGAGTCGGTGTTCGCTGGCCTGGCTGAATTCTTGGCACTGGGACAGGTAGTGTGCTGTCTTCTGCAGCTAGGCCTTGCTATGCTGCTCATGGAGTTTCCTCTGCAGCTGGAAGGGACAGTTAACAAGTCCCCTGGACCTCAAAAGCCGAACAACCCTATTGTCACAAGCAAGCCTGTAGGTGAGGACTGCAGGGAACTAGAGACGGTGCCGGATGTCCAGTTGCTGCAAGATGGGCTGGCTCCAGCAGATGACTTTTTTCTTGCAGTGAGAGCACTCCAGGTACTCAGCTGCCAGATTTTAGTATCCATCAACATCTACAACCTGGCGCAGGTGCGGGTACATGCCAGCTGAGTGGAGTTCCCTCTCACTGCAAGAGTCTGAGGGGCAGGTCAGCCTCAGTGACCACAACCTCCGCAGCATCCACAGTAGCAGGCGGTGCGTGTAAAAGGACGCTGCCCTAGGTGGCTGACTGTGGATAAGCTGTGGTTGGGGAGGATGGTACCACAGGCGATTGACTTTTGCATAGTCAAATTCTGCTCTTCTTTTTAGGGATTGTCGGAAGAGCGCCTGTGATATCCAGCAGTGGTCTTCTACTGGCAGGCTTTGCCACCACCCCTCAGTGAGAAGATACTCTAAAATAAATGAATAATTAATTTTTCCATGTTTGCACAAGTGAAAATGTGGTCATAAAAAGAGTAAAGAAGTGCCTAAAATCTGTGAATTTTCTTCAGCCAACCAAACAAACAAAACCTGCACTTTTTATTGATATTGTCACTCCAACATACCTTGTCTTTCTGACAATGCGACCATCCCTTTTGCCTTGTCGTGTCCCGTCGAGCCCCGTCCTGCACCGGATGTCTGGCTGGAGGACGAGCCCCGTCCTGCACCAGATGGCTGGCTAGAGGAAGAGCCCCGTCCTGCACCTGATGGCTGGCTAGAGGAAGAGCCCCGTCCTGCACCTGATGGCTGGCTAGAGGAAGAGCCCCGTCCTGCACCTGATGGCTGGCTCTTCTCTGTATTATTAATGATATAAATGTGGCGTTACACTAAAAAAAAATATAGAAGAGAAAATTATTACAAATGTGACTCCTTTTTAGTTGCACATGCACACTTATAAATAATCAGTCATGTGAGTTCGGAAAAAGCAACATGCAACAATACAAACTATAATCAAAATATTTTTAGTAAGTGCAACTGAAATTGCTTTAAATTGTTAAACATGAAGAAAAAGCACCACAGTTATTGTAACTTATATATACCTCTTTCTGTTGTTCATTTTGGCTTAAGGGGTTTTGTTTTTTTCCGGGGCTGCATGCTTCCTCTTCAGGTTTGAATAGAAATGGAGGAAACCAGACCTTTATTACTAACCTTGACTTCCAGCATCAAAATCTTCCATGGCCAACAGAAGTTCCGTGTCAGAAATAGTATCTGTAAATTGATCAAGTGGTCAACACTTCAAAATTAGTATTATTTATGCAGGGAACGATTTCATCCAGTAATATTGCATAGCAAATTATTTACACTGGACATGTTTTGTGCACACTGAAGACTAAATATTGAGTAGGGAATAAGGATTTTTGAGTAGCAACTGGTACATTTTATGTAGCATTTTCCTCTCCTATACTGTATACAAGGGATATCATGCAATATTATGCAATTGTCACAATTACAGCACATACTTCAGTGGTTACAATAATGAATACAATAGCAGTACCATACATTAAATGTCACACAACTTTTACACCAAACGTGACAAATTTATAAGAAAATGACAGTACCTCCTGATGGTGTTGGCGGAGGAGCTGAAGCAGTAGAAAAGGGGGTTGACAATGAAGGTGGCCGGCTTAAAGCGCGTATAGGCGTGGCTCTTTTTCCTTCATCTTCATCTTCACTGCTTCCAGCCCCTCCGGAAATGACTCCAAATACTCTTTCAGGGCAAATTTATTGACAATGAAGGGAGAGGCGCTTTGCCTCTCGCTCCTCAGTGCACTGACTAGGTAGGCACAATACCCAAGGTTGTTTTCAATGGTCCACTTGAATGTCAAACCTAAAGAAGATTTACACACAGAAATGAAAGTAACAAAAACAAAAAAGTAATGCAATAAATGAAAAACATTCAGTTTCAGTTAATCATCCTCTTTTTTAAATGTCTCTTATAATTGAATACAGCGTCAATAGAAAGAAAATTTGATCGTGATGTTCTGACTGACAAATTAATTATTGAACACAATTTACAAAGCTTAAAGACTTATATACAGCTGGCAGTTATATCTCATCAGGATGAAAAGATGTCAGCTCTCAAAGCATAAAAAATGCTCATAATTTATAGTATGATTAAGACTTAAAAAAACCCAAATTACTCTTTTATGAGGAGGAAGACAAATCGTGCTCCACAATGTTTGTTCCTACCTTGGTATTTGCCAAACTGGAGTTCAGTCGCAGACAGTATGGCCAGCTTGTCTCTCACATTGCCCCCTTGCTGTTTCAGCAAACGAATGGCATCCTCCCTTACCTCAACTGGGGACTTGTTAAAAAAGTGTCAATGATTTTTCAAATGAAAAAAACCCACTTGTTTTTTTTTTAAATGCACACTAACTAAACTACAAAAATTAAACAAAATTCATACTTTTTCTGATTTGGTCTTAGAATTATGAGGTTCAAAATCACAAAAGTAGCACATTAAAAAACAGAAAAGACTTACCAAACAAACTGCTTAGAGAGAGCATACAAAAACTGCAGAACTTGCTTGCAGGATACTTTTCAAATTCCATAAGTATCCTTAAACAAATCTATAATAATTTGCTGTAAAAATGAGATAAACCCTTTTATGAAACTCTAAGTATGAAAAGGAGAAATAATAAGTTTAAAATGGGATAAAAATAAAGGCAACTTTACCTGTGTGGAGACAGGGCAGGCAGTGGTTTTAGAAGCACATGTTTTTTGACCTTACTGCTGTTGCATGATAAAAAGAAGTACATTTAGTTTGACCCTATTACCGTTTCATGAATAAGACACTTAAAGTTTTATATATTGGAAAGGAGTATGCATTAGGGGATGAATTATCAGGATGTATATTACTATACTCATTTGTATTTGTGCCAACTGTACCCACCTACTTTCATGCCCTAACAGTACTTGATTTTCACTATGATCTAGTCCAGCTACTCCAGAGACAAGCTGCCATGGTCAGACATTTTGTGATTGATATAGCATTCATTAATGAAGACAAGTTGAAATCACACTTACCCCCATCTTATTAAATGGGCAGCTTTGGTTTATGGCAGTGACTCAAAAGGACCACACTCCATATAGCAGGCTACTCACACAAGTGACGTTAACAACTGGTAGGCTTGATAATTTACTCAGGATGGTTTCTATGGAAAAGTAAAATAACAAAAAAAACCATATTTAGTCATGGCGACAATGAAGTAAGAATCAAATGGACTGCCCCATGAACCATGTTGTTCTTCTCTGTTGCTTGAAACTCATTGTCCACAATGATCAATAGTGTTCTTTATATTTTAAGACAAGTTTGAAGTAGATTTATTTTTGATGGGCCAGAGACGAAGAAAAGGATTGTGGAACGCTGTTTATGTAGCCAATCAGTTGTTCCGAAAATGTTCAAATTTCGAATTAACGGCTTCTGATTGGTTGGGACGTGCCAATTCTGGACATAAAGATCGTTCCAAAAATGTTTCATTTAGAAGACCTCGCTTCTGATTACAGTCGAGACGTTCCAATTGTTCTAATTCTGGAACGATTGCCGGGGGGGGGGGGCAAAAAGGGCATGATGATCATTCCCTATGATAAGCAAAAGGTAAAGAAACTTTAGGAAAGGGGGGGGAGGGGGGGAATTTTTTGCATTACAACATCTATCATAAGAAATATTCTCTCTTGTTGATCAAAGGGTAAAATCTAAATTACGAAATAAAATAAATGGATGGAAAAGGGAGGGCTGGAAGAGAGCATCTCATAAAGAAAAGAACTGATTGAAAAAGTCAATTGTTTAAAATCGTCTGGATTAAATTGTCAATGACTCCACCATGTCTTTGAATATCCTTGTACATGTAAGTACCTTTTTAGTGGAATCGATCTTCAAGACAGACCCATACACATAAGTGACTGCTGCTTTGAGGAGTGGTAACCTGTCCCTAACATCTCGTATGTAACAAGCAAGAAACCACTTGTAGTTTGGGACACAGCGAAACTGCGGTGCGGCTTGATACACCAGAGTTTGCATGGAAAACCACCGCAGTCCCTGCCTGTGACGATTACCGTCAGACAGGTACTTTTCTACAAGGTACAAAAATGTCATACTGTCTGGTCCATAACTTCTTTTTATGGCCGCTTCAAAAGTTTCAATTTACAATTCTCGGTGACCAATTTCGGCTGAGCATTCTGGGGAAAAAGATTACAGTGGCCTAAAAAAGCCATGTGCCTTATATCATTTTTTTTCACAGGTTGGAAAAATGAGTGTAACCCTTACTTTGGAGGGATGAATAAACAAACAGAGATGATCTTTTTTGGCACCTTCAATGTGTACATATATGACACCTTGGTGATTTTTAAAGCCAATGGGTAGTTGGTAGCTTTCTTACTTACTAACTGATTCCTTGCCTTCAGAAGGATGATGCGACTCGGATGATCCGTCAATAGGGGGAATAGTCAGGTCTAATCCCGTATCCTCTCCAATGAATTCATTATTGTCGTCATCATACGATATCCATCATCATCATCATCGCCGCCCTCAGCATCATCAGGGGAATATGCTCCAAGCACCTTGCTTGTTTGGTGATAGAGGTACTCTACCCCAATAAGCTGTCCTGAATTCATACAAAAAATAAACACATAATATTAAGAAAACCCAGTCATGATCATGTGCTCTCGCTTGATGAACTGTAGCAACTGGTCTATAATGACTTCTTCAAATGAGTGTTCCAATCAGGCACCACCACTTCAGTTGATTACTACATGCAAACAACAAATACTCCGAACAAGCAACTGTGTACTTCTGGGGGTAGTCTGTGTGGGTTCAATCCTCTTGCCGAGCACACTTTGTCCTAGCTGGTCTACCGCATACTTTAGATAACCACTGTATACCCGATGATTGGGGCGCACGGTGAGTGTGGCATCCAGGCCATCCATCAGGTAGGCCTGGAAATGTATGTCATTGGCTTGAGTTCCTGCAAAGAAAAATCAAAAGTACATGTAGAACAGTAAACAACAAAGTACATCTAGACAATCAAAACAAGAAGAAAATGCAAAACTAGAGTTAGGCACACAACACCACGTGTTAGGTACATGCTCTAAATCCAAACTTCGGAAACAACCATTAGTTTATAGTTAAAAGCTCCAACTACTGAATAAATAAATTAAATAAACCTTCTCACGCTTTTCTTTTCTCTTGGCCACCATCCTTGCCTGCCATCCTTAGCACTGTTAGCACAGTACCAGCCGCCGTAGTACTGTGAGTGGCTGGCTGCATCCCGGGGGCTGTTTACACTGGCTCATGTTGCTGCATGTTGTTGACTTTTTGCGATCAGTGTACTTTCCTCTCTTCCGTTTAACACTGACCTCCTCCTTTAGAGCAACACGACACCAATAATGCCCTGTGTCGGAGTTGATTGGCAATAGTAACGATATTGGGAATTCCCAGGCCACCTATAGAGGTGTGGTGAGAAATTTAGCACTAGATGTGTATGGCAAGTGCAAGTTGTTTCTCGCAACTTTGTTAATGCAAAGTTGCATGTTGCTCAAGGCGTTCTTGGGATATAGGTTGCACCCAAAGTGGTAAATCAACCTAGGCATGACGAGGGTCTTAAAAATGTCAAGCTTCTGATGTGGCTTGAGGTAAGCCTTTTGGATACCAGCCAAGATATTTGGTAGCTGATGTCAGAGTGGTAATGTTATTGGCTAAGGCTTTGAGAAAATCAGTCTTCAGCGAGTAATTGCCTCCTTGTAGATTTGCACATGTGGTGGGTCCTGGATGCAGGGGATGTCCTTTTTCTTGGAGCCCCAGATGACCCCGATGCTGTTGGAGTAGAACACGGGAACTCCTGGGTTTTGTTACCCCTGCATGCTCACCATCCAAAGTTGTAAATAGGTCCAAGATAAGTCGGGTCATGTCTTGGATATCCTTGGTTGTTTGTCTGTAGTGGTGGTCCAGTGCCCTCTTCCCAATGTTGAAAGACACAACATCCGCAGACAGGGTCTGGGTGACTAGAAGAAAGGGTACATTTGTGGTGGAAATCTGTCACGCAACCCAATTCGAATCTCCTCATGAAGTGCCAGACAGCCAACACAGAGCTGTAACTATGTACTGCAGCAGTCTATTTCAATGAAGAAACGTTTTGGTGGGGGCACACCTGCTGCCTGGTACCGTGTGACAAGACCCTTAGTCATCTCATCCAGGCCATGGCCTTCTGCAGCAGTCAACACGTACATCAGGACCTACCCATGCTGATTCCCCACTGGCCTATGCTGCTGTACCATGGGTGTGTCCAGCTAGCCCAAAACAAAAACTTTTCATTAATTTCCCAAATGGTACAATTTTCAAAAGTTTGAGATACAATTCAATTACTGAATAACCCCAATCTGTTTTAACTGTCATAGCAGTGTCTTGGGCCAATTAAATGGGTCAAATTGTTGAACTGCGTACTGGTATTTCAAGCACATTTGTATTGGTTACAACTCACCATGGGATCTTCAAATTAGGATTGTGTCAGCTTGAAACGCTGCAGTCATTGCTTGAAGGATTTCTCTATAAAAACTGGTTTTACAGTTACAGCTAAAAATGCATGGTACTAAAATGTATTAAATATTATTTGCGTTTTACCCATACAAAGGGCATTTTACTTGGATGAGATTAGACCCCTTGACCTTTTCCATGCTAGAGCAGATATCTTACCACTAAACCACCGAGCACTGAACATGTATTTAGTCAGGACTTTCAGAGAGACTTGTGAAAAAATTCACAGGCATATTACACAGGTGGGATACGTGGGATGCAATGCTATCACACATCGGTGTGTGGGTGAAAAAATACAGCCTTTTGAAAAATCAGATATAAAGAAGATACCTGCTTTTTTATTGATTGTGGTTAATTGTTATTTCTACATAAAAAACCCAACTAAAGACATTTCATCAAATTATTTTGTGTGCAGACTGCGAAGTCTCAAGTGGGATGGTAGTCTTTGTTGCAAATGACTTCCAATATGGTGAGCATGGGATTGCAACAGTGAAGCCGCGTGTGACATTGGGGTCAATAATAATTAGTAAAATAGTAACTACCAAGTAAACTAAAGAAGAGAAATACTGGAGGACCCCCCCCCCCCCCAGCATCAACAACTCAAGGCCACTTTTCATATTTCTATCTGCACAAGGTACAGTAGGCATTTTCCATTGGCATAGCCAGAGTGGCCGGGGTAGGGGGGGGGGGGCTAGCTCAGAACCCTTGCTCCTCTTTCCCCCTCTTGGCTCACAATAATAAATATTAATAGAAAGATGCAGAAGTGTATGTTCGATACATTAATTAACACTAATGCCTAATGCCCAGGGGTTTTGCACCAGGCCAGTGTTTCTTTGTTAGCAATTAATAACAAAGAATGTGATGTGTGTCAATCAAATAGTAAACACAGCTGTAAGCAAATTCCCCCATTACTGAGCTCTTATTTAATTGCTCTGAGAGAAAAACTCACAAATAACTACATTCCCTTTCCTCCAAAGAACCAGAAACGTGATATATTTGCCAAATAACAGGCAAGTCTTTACCATCCCAAATCCTTACATAGTACCCTCTTTGATTAAAAGATACTGAGGGCTGTAGGTTCAAATAACAATTGCTCATCACGGGGTCAGGCATTCCAATTTTATCCAAGTCCAAACCTTTTGTTCTTGAGTGACGTAGGCGAGGAGAAAATTGCTAGATTGATGTCACGATTTTGCAAAAATGCCAATGAAGTAAGGGTAAATTAGTGTGTCAAGAATAAACACACATGAAACTACATTTCTTCATCCAACGAACCAGAAGAAACAACAATCTTGTACGTTTAGAGTGTAATATTTAATGCAGTTTTTCTTGCTATTACCATTTATTTCTGCAGACTGTTTTACTGTTTAAAATAAAACCCTTACAGAATAGGTAGTTTGGCGCTGGCCAGCATATGACCTCAATCATCCTCAATTCCCAATTAATAAGGTCTTATTATTCTATTCCATTGTTTTGTCAAAAAGGTATACACATGTAGAAGGAATAGGGGCTGAAAGGCTACAATGGTCGAATTCAGATATGAATAAACTATTTCAAATAAAATTATTTATATAAATATTTATTGAAATTTACTGTATTATATCAGAATAGCGATAAGAGTAATTATGTCAATAATCAGTTATAATTTGGTATGAGGTAAAATGCGTAAACTACCTGCTAGGATTATGCAACGAAGATGATTATTCATTTTGAAGAGTATTTAGTTTTAAATTAATGACAAACCAATACTTGAACAGCAGAAGGAATTTGAAGTGGTTGGGATTTCACTTTCATCGGAGAAAATGTATGTCTGTTGATTTATTTAGTTTATTTGTCATTTGTTTATTTGGTTATTGGGTTATCTTTTTTTCCCTTGTCGGTAGCTTAACCTTATTCCTTATATATTATAAGTAGTCGTGTCAGTGCAACAATGGCGAATCTCACATTTTTGGTGCAGTTGAGTATAGAATATACAAAAGGTGCTTTATTTTTGTCTGAATAAACTTTAAAAGTTACAATTTTTTCCAAATAGTTCTTTAAAAGATACAGGTTATTAACAACAAATGACGTCATAATTTGTAACATTTTGCGAGCGACAAAGTCGTATCTCAGACGTACGACCTTATTGCACTGAGAAGCAGGTTTGTGCAACAAGGTCGTAACTCAAGGATACGACCTTTGATCAGTCTAAACTTGCTTGCAGTGTCCGTGCAACAAGGGCGTATCTTGTATTCGTGGTAATTAAGGCTTAAAACTTGTTTTAAAAGTAATTAAGTGTAGATATCTCTTTTAATGTTTTTATTATTAATGTCTTTAATTCATTTGTACAAATGGACTTATCTTACAACCAGTGATTGTTTAAAATGTCTCCAAACCTTAAAAAGAAAACAATCTAAACTGAAGTTTGGCAAATCTTTCTCAAATAATAACTTGTATTTTATTATTACAAATGCTTTTACGTTCGTTTATGTGATTGGTTCAACAGGCTTCTTAGCCAGTGTTTTACACTTTTGGTGATCCTGGCTAGCTATCTCAATGTTTTGTAAGGTTACATAACGCCATGATTGTTCAGTTTAATTATATTTATTACTACATGTATTTAGTTTGCTCACTGAACCTTATTACTTATTCATTTACAAGTGTGTATTTTCATGGTGATTGCGAAATAAAGTATAATATTAAGAATACATAATAATAAGTTAGCTTGGGACGATTTGTTGTGTTTTTCCTCACTGAGCACATTTACATAGAGCAACTTGAGCTATTTTTTTTTGCTTTTACAGTTTTCTGCAAGTAGCAAAGCAAAGCAGGACACCAGTGAACGAGGGTACATGTAACTTAGGTTATTGACCATATGCCGCGTATCCTTTGAAGAAACTTCAATCAAAATAAATATAAGAAAAAGAAGTAAGACAATTTTTTGGAAACATGTTTTTGTAGGAAACATTTAAAATATTTGAGATTGATTTTTTTTATTGAAAGTAAAGGTCATCCCGGCCACACTTTGTGTAGGATATGTACAATACTTCAAGAGATTTCAAATGATTCAAAGATCCTGTTTGTAACAATAATGGTTCTCAAGATTTGAATTTTTGTGTATTAAATATTTAATAATATTTAATAATATAACGTCATCGATGACGTCGTCAACCCGAACACTTGCACCGTTTCATCTACACACTGAGATGTAAGTACATCGTAAGTTTAAAGTTTAAACCCGTTTGTTAGTGAGATACAAATGTAAACTATGAAATTTCAACTTCCGGATTTGACCGGAAGTAAAGGTCACATAAAGTCACATGTTTTATCAGATCTGTACAATACTCATAGAGCTTTCATATAGTGTAAATACATTGATAGTAGCAACCATGGTTGTGCAGATAATTGGGCATTTAATTGGGTAGATTTAAAGCCCTGAAAACTGTTTAAGGTGACGTCATTTAACGCTTGATGACTTCACCGCGAAATGACCTAAATTGTTTAATGTAAAACACTTCCAGCTTGAATAAAGGCAACGTTTCAGCTTGATCACCCTTGTTCTGTATATGTACATCTTGTAAAAATCTGGATTTTTGATAAATTAACCTAACAGTCGATGACGTCATGAAGACGTCACTGCATATTTTATGGATATGCGACCTTTTAAGTTTGGTGCAAGAAGAGTTTTGATTGTAGCTTGTTTTGTTCTCCAGATTAGTAACAAGGGGTCAAAGTTAGGAAGAAATTCATACAACATCATATTATAACACGTCACTTCAAATTTTTGCAGTAAACACCACTGACCCTAACCTGTAATAAGAAAAACGTAGTGTTTGCTTCTGTTTGACAATAACGAAGGCAATCGAATGTTGAGTTGAAACAACAGGCAAGAAAAGAAAGACGACACCGATGATTTAGAAAATTTAACCCAATATAGATGAATGGTGCATAAAGAATATTTTGTCATGTGATCATCACCATCATGGTGACGTACATCGCACGGGCGTTGCTGCTCAGTGGCTTACATAGAAATTGTTTCTCTTCCATTGTTCTGTATTTTGAGTGGCTTAGTAAAAGCTGATTCAAGACGATACCAACCAGCCTCTGGTCATCAGAAAGTTACTATTGGTAGGTTTGCATAAGTGTGCCACCTCTACGGTACGGTCATGTGATAGGTTTCAAAAGTTATACAAGTTATGAAAGTCCTTGGTTGTGGACGCTCATGTATTCGCTTTCCTAAGTTATTGAATAATATAGACTGCATCAATAAAGTTTTGTTTATTTGGAAGCTCAAAGTTACGAGTGCGATATTTGTTATTTAATAATATTAAATGCATTTTCAATAACATTGTTTCGTAACAAAATTCAATTTATGTCGAACTTTGGCTCTATTATACTATTACACACGCAAAATAGTGGCCTGTCGTTTCGACCCTAGCAGAGTCTTTCTCGAAGGACTTCGAGAAAGAGTCTAAACTTCAGGCAACTAACTATTTCTTTGCATTTACACCATAGGTCCTTTTTGGTTGTCACAGCCAATTCTATTTTCTCACATTATTACATAGTAAAAGTAAGTAAATGTTATGATCATTAATCTGACGCTGTATTTAAGTATTTCTTGCTTATAATTTAGTGGTTAGCCAGATTATCTACTCAGGCTAGTTGTATTCTTCCATACTTATTAAAAAATGTAATGTCCTTTTCAATTTGTCTTTCATGAAGAATTGGCAACAATTTAATATCAAAAAGTCACATCTTTAATGAAAAAAAAATTGTGCTGAATTATTAATTGTGTAAAATATTGCATTTCCTTTTAAATTAGATTTTTTGAACACTTTGTTTGGTTTGGCGTCATTAAGAAAATTCACATAGCATAATAATTATACCTATTAAAAAGTGGACACTTCATTTATCAACCTTCATTTATATGCATCAAATTAGATGCTGTAAGACCATAATTAAAATCCCGAAATAGAGTTTGCGGAGAAATTGCAGAGAGCAGACTCTAATTCAGCCACACTTTATGACCTCAATGAAAGTCCTTGATTAAGAACACGCAACTGGTGGTACTGTATGTCCAACCTTTAAAGATCAATACACGGTTAGAACTGAATCCAAACAGAAATTGTCTCTGTGACTCGTACAGCTTAACTCAGAAAAGAACTTCGGGTAGAATTAACCATGGATATAATACAGACATATCAGAAAAGCAAAGGAGGAAAAAACCCAACCAAAAGGCGTGTTTGCTTCAGAATGACCCCGTTATACGTGTGGCCTATTTTGTGCGTGTGCATATGTTGCACTAATTGGTTAATGTCACTCAAAGCAATTTCCAATGTGCATGGAACAAGTCGCTTTTCACAATATTGTGAAAAGATAACTGTGATACAATTAATTGTGATTTGTTGCAATGGCTCACTGCGACGAAATGTTGCTGGAGAACACCATGTTTATATTTCTCTTTAGAATCCTCGTGTCGTTTTGCCCAATATCCTGCTCCGGGTGCCTCAATCTCACATGTAAGTGTTAACCAAAACTAGGTACAGTGAGGTGTTCTAAAGACGACAAATGTGCGACGCATTGTGCCGTCGTCCGTCACGTTGAGCCGTCGCGTCGCCCGTCAAAGCTTCTCATTATGTCGGGTGAGAAATTAGTTTCGAAACTGATTCAAAAATGGGCGACGCGATGGGTGACGACACGGTGCGACGGACGACGGAGGACGCGACGGACAACGCGACAGAGGACGCGACGGACGACGCGACGGCACGACGGAAGCCAAAGTCGCTATGAAAAACAATTGAAAAACAGGCGCCTCGGGTTACGACACGGGCGACGCGACTTTGTCGTCTTTAGAACACCATAGTATAGACCCCGACTCGATTGGTGCCAGTACAAATTTCTGTGTGTGCTCCAAGATGACGAGACACCATTACGTGTAGTGTTTTACCCACTGAACCGATTTGTGTTTAGCACTGTTCTGAAGCAATTTTTATGAAAAAGCAAGAAACACAATCAACAATGGCAAACATTTTTGCGTTAAAACAGTGTTTAAAAAATGTGTATTAATTAACTTGGCCTAAGGGTCATCAATGTGGTCAGTAATGGTCATTTCACGGTCAGCAATAATTTCTTTTTGACGTTAAAATTTATTTCATATTGCTTGTATATTATCTGCTTTGTGAAGCACATTAGCTCCTAGTTCTCTGGACTCCTGGTGAATTAATTTGAAACAATTGAGACGTTGACGCAACACTGATATCCGAATAATTATGTCCTTGATGTATCATACTTTCAGTTTTGAATCTTCGGGAACTGCGAGCCACCCAGGTCTCGACTTTAACACAACGTAGTGTTAGTCTTTCAGCAGATCTAGCGATAGATGGCAAACTTAGCACAAGTGTACCTGATTTCAGTTGCTCTCACTCCCGTAAGTGTGTATAATACAATAATCTGACGGTGTGTTTTCAGCATCCATTAATGCATGAGCGGTTATAGACTGTGAATTTGTGCATAACAGTGTATGCAAGTCTCGCACGTGTTCGAACACACAATTCCTATTTTTGCATCCCTGTGGAGACATCTTTTGTTCTTTCCTTTGTTCCTGTAGTTAAGAACCTCCCGTAGACTTTGTACACAAAATTCCTTGTGGAGCAACCCAGTCTTTAGAATTTCCCTATGGAGACCCTTTGTTTTCCCTTTTCTGTTTTGTTCTCGGTCTCCATAAGGTAGTGAATATGAAGGCATTGGGACCCATGGAAGTGTGTGTGTGTGTGAGTTGATGCCTTCACGTGTAAAAGCAATATTATGTGGGACCAAAGTGGTCCCCCCCAAAAAAAAGAAAAAAGAAAAAAAAAGTTGTATATGCTCGAGACTGGCACGGTCTATATAGAACTTATAGACATCCCATTGTTTTGTGTTTTAATTGTATCTCTTGTCTTATTGAACCCCGCACTACCCCATACTCCCAAACCTACACCTAGGGCCGATATGATCTTTGTGAAAAATTCTCCTCAAACTTCTGATATTGTATTTCTAATTATGTGGGAAGAAAGAGAGTTAAACACAGTAATATTAGTTGGAACATTTTTGGTCTGGTACAGTCGTGCAGAAAATTGGCCTGGAAAAATGTGTTCTTGATTTTTTTTTATAAACACGGCAAATTATAGAAATAACAGAACGATTAAATTAACCCCAGTATCCTCTATTTTTTAAACAAAACTGTATATCCAAGTTGTAATATAAAGAACATGATTTTCAGTCCACTCAACGTAAAGGCTTACGTTATTGTCGGATACTTTGTGCACATAGACCATAGAGATAACCCCTTGCATTGCCACCATCTTGAACGTAAATCAATAAAAACGTCCACGCGTGTACGCGTTGCGCACGACTCTCAGCCAATGATTGCTCTTCACGCGTGCACGTTTGCTCAGCGATGGCGGCCAATGCAATGGGTTTATTCAGCATGGGTGTTTGGGAAACATCGACATGAAGACAGTTTTCAGGGTAATTGATGACGACGTTTAAGATGTTTACCATGTCAAGTCTTGCAAAAGTTGAGGGTTTGAGTGTACGGTCTTCAAAACAACAATGCTATGAAATCCTTGTAACAATCTTTAATACTATCACTTGGTTTGGGAGTGGCCATTATTATTTTTTGGTTTGGATTCTTTCCTTGCACTGACCGATCCTCGGCATGGCTGCGTTAATAATTTGAGCGCTTGACACGCCTGCAAGGGGTTAGGCCAACATGCAATATGCCCGTAAAGATGGCGTCTATAGACTGTGCAAGTCTCGCGCGTATTCGAACACTGGGATCCGTTAGAGCGCGTGAGTTTGTTTCTTTCACGAGTTAAAGGAACGTACGTGGGACCACAGTGGTCCCAAAAATGTTCGATTACGCGCGAGACTTGCACGGTCTATTGGGAACTATCTATATAGACTGTGTAAGTTGACCTCGAGAGCGTACGAGTTTCCGCGAGAGTCTGTATTGCAGCAAATGTTTTTAAAGAGAACTTCTCTGGTGCTATTTTAATACATGTGATTCATTGAATATGGTTTGAAAAACAAAAAACAAAACAAAACAAAACTTGATTAAGAAAATGTGTAAACAATTTCTCAAATCTTGGAAATGTACAGTTTATTTTAAAAAGCTGACCATAGTTTCCTTTAGGTTTGACCATACTGCACACGCAATAAAGTGCAATCGTCTTTCCTTGGTATACACGTATGTAAAGAACAAGCTGCTACATTTACCCGAACTGCGCGAAACTGGGACGCCGTTGTCTCGGCGACTCCGTGCAACATCACAAAAAATCCATGCGACAAAAGACTTGTTTCGCACTCAGTAATAAAGCACTTCATTTTCTCATAGGTTTCCAGATTTGTTTCCTGTTTTATTCCTGTATTGCTTTAGTGGTCTGCTCAACTTCCTATAGGCAGGGATTAATGTTTGTGACCACTAAAGTGGCATGTCATGGTCGAGCAAAGAGCACCGGACTCAAGCTCTGGTGACTCTGATCGGCAGAGTGAGGGTTCGAGTACCATTGATAACAATATGTCCTTGAGCAAGATACTATACCATAATTGCTTTGTCCTTCGGATGGGACATAAGCCACGTCATGGTTAAACCCAGTGTCTCTGGTTCACGTAATAAGCACCCTTTTTTGGTTTTCTCAGGTTGACGAGCTACAATGTTGAAGTTCATCACCAGACATCCTAGGTCTCATTACAAAAAACACACATTAATAACAGCTATGGCTTTGTATTTGACTAGTATAAAAAGGGAACACTTCAGCCAAACTATTCACTTGTCTAAAGAGGGCGTCCTACATTTTAACTTGTAGAACATCTGTGTCCAGCAGCAGTCGTAGCAGTATACATGTACCCGTAATGACAAAGGTTACCCACGAGCTTTATTCCATACGAGACTGAGTTGATACTCAGGGGCTACTTCCACGGGGATGTCGCCATTAATAAACCTTTTCTTTATTGCAGTCTCCCTTCTGCATCGTATCACTCACGGCCCCTCCCCGCAGTTCCAGTAATAGTACCAAACGCAACTCTCCAAGTTATTAATTCATTAATAATATTCCAGATTCCACCTCGTGATTATCTTGCAACAATGCCTTTTTATGCATCTAATATGAGTACGTTAAATTTGTATACCTTCGATTTTTTTACACTTTAAATACTCCCGGGTCCCGTGGGTCAGTAAAACCCAGAATATGTGTCAAAAACACCTAGAAATGGGTAACAGCCTGGTGGGTCAGGCCTCCTAAGACTTGTGTAAATGCCGGTAGTTTATAGAAGGTATTTCAGGTGATGTAAACATAATGTGTTTCGTCATTTTTGCTTTGATGTGCTGTTCTGGATGTTACAGGATCCACGTCCCTAACAAAACAATAATCTTCCGGCAAAAATCTTTGATCAACCAGTTTTGTGATGCACTCGTTTTTCCAAAAGAAACCTTTTGAAAGTGGGGGAAAATACAAGTCTCTTACCTCGCGAATTTGAAACCTTGCGTCATTGGATATGGTCTGTACATTCCAAAGAGTAATTTTTGCATCGGCGAAAGTTTAGATTCAATGCCGTTTTGATTGAACATCGCTGAAATTCAGGATTAACTAAAACATTACTTGTACAAAAACGTATAAACAGTGACCCATATTATTTGAAATGTGTCGTCTTTGGTTGAATAAAATACAATGCTTTCACACCTTTTAACAGGAGATTACAGAGTGACCTCCAATATTTCCCCACTTGACTTTTTGGAAAATGAGTTTATGACACAACTTAATTCGACATTCTTAGAGCCCCTCTCTTAACAGGAACAGACTGTAGTTGCAATTTGTAAGTGAACAGAATTAAACCATCAAAACTTGACCTTTTTTCCTCCTATACCCTTAACTATTTTTTTATAAACGGTGACCCATAGAACAAAACCCACTAAAGCACCCCATACTGGATACATACTAATTTCCAATCACCCTCGGCAGTCACCAATGGGTTCCACAACCATTGAACTGATTGAGTTCTCAAATGGCAGTAGTACCTTTTTATCAATGGGCATCCATCTGCACTTCTCACATTGAAATCAGTGTTACCAAACCGAGGCTGGAAGTAGTCTGGTGCATTTTTGGTACAGATTGGAATCAGTTTATGCATTTAATATATGTAATTAATATTGCAGACAGGGTACTAGACAAATTATGAGCTTTTCCCATGGGAAAACTGTTCTGAAACGGGGTCTGCAAAAGGAATGAGAACTAACTTTGTGTTCTTTCTATATATTACAAATTAATTCCTGATTTTGTATCATGCATTGCATGTGACGGCACAGAAGGAATCCAGGTATGTCTGTATGTAACCTATTTATTTCGGCGTTCTTGAGAACTTCTTTTAAAAAGATATAAACCACATAAAGAATACAAGAAGGCATAACATAACAATTTCCATCCGAGTTACTGTTTAATAACTAAAATGTGTAATATACGAGTAATATGCTCGGGAAATCGAGTATACAGTGCTAACACACATCGGTGTAGGGGTAAAACCAAAATTAATATTCTTTATCCCCGATGCAAAATTAACATCTATTAATCGTTGCGGAACCCGCTGCTAAAATAAAGGATTCGAACTGCCTCTAGCTACCGGGCAATCTCGGTGGTCTAGTTGGTAAGACACTGCTCTAGAATTGCAAAGGTCGTGGGTTCAAATCCCACCCGAGTAATATGCCTGTGATTTTTTTCACAGAACTCGGGAAAGTACTGAGTATACAGTGCTAACACACATCGGTGTAAGGGTAAAACCAAAATTAATAACTAAAAGGTGGTAAACAATATTAATACTATACTTAGTAATTCACCAATCATGTTGAAAATGAACATCACAATAGTTACTTTAATGTGCAAGACTTGCATATTTTAAGAACAGTGTGAAGTCCTGCCATGACAAGTAAAATAAGGTTTATTATTTTGGAAAGGCAAATAAAAAGGAAATGTATTTCCTGAAAAACAAACAGTTGCTGACTGTGTGCAAATGAATGATGGAGCTGCCTACACGTTTTGAAAACTGCCGCTATACGCAACAACCTTTATCATAAATTTTCCCAGAATGCCAAGCGAAAACACGGCAGCGTTCGACTAGCCTCGTTTCGAGTGTAAATCTCTGGTACACACGGGAAAGCTAATCGAACGCACACTGTAATATTAAAGCCGTAACATGCGCCGTCTTGGGTATGAAGTGCGCCGTCTTAAAAACTCGCGGAGGGTGCACCCCGCTGAATAAGGAGAATACAGGACGTCAACCTCATTAATATTTTGTAGGCCCTCAAAATATTCTCTGTTAGACAAATTTGAGAGCCCACTAAAAGGGAAACACTGTAAAAGTTTGCTTAGTTGTGACCTGGGGGTTGTTGACTTCCAACTTGAGGTATTTTTGATGACAGAGGCCCTGAAATAAATGGCCCTATGATACTCAGAAGTTTGGAAAATTAGACCGGTGTAGGGGTGTTTTTATTTGGAGGGGAAATAACTCGACGGGCCCAAGGACTCCCCATAATAAATTGAGCAGAGGATAAAAGTTCAAGAGTCAATGGATAATTTCCCCTTTAAAGTAAAAAGCTGTGAGATTCTAAGTATTTTTTTTTTGTATTTTTGAATATTTAGCATTATGCACTGTGTGCTATGGGAGTTTATTTAGTGGGGTGCACCTTGGATTAGAAGTTCCGCCATCTCGGTTTTGGTATGGCGACTTCACTCTCTCTAAACTCTGTTACTTTTTACTGGGCCCTATTTCACGGCTCTGCTTACCGTAAGCAAAGAATCAGCGCTTACGGAAGCAGGAAATTATTTGCTTACGTCAAGCGTGTCACGGGTTAGCAGAGAATTTCGTTTGTGCGCGTGTGTAGTCCAGACGCTACTACCAGAGCCTACTTTTGGAAAAGTGTTTTATCTCTGCGTCTATAGCTATGTACACAAAGTGAGGGCTGAAGAACAACTGTTAAAACATCCATGCACTTATAATTTGAAATGATATTGTTATTGGTCCAAAACTGCCTAGAAAAATGATTAAAGTCTAGAAAGATATGAGAAACAGCATTTGTTTATGTGTGTGTGTTTTTTTTTTAGTGAGGTACACTCGTAGTGGGAACACCGACGTGGGCGGTCAGGGACTCATTGGTTTAAGGTGCAGGGGTTGATTTGCCCGAAATTCTACACGGCTGGGTAAAAAGTCTTTCTGGCTTTCTCTATCAAATTGTGTTTTTTCTTTCTGTGCCCGAATTTTCCCTACTCTTTTGGCCGCGGGCAGTTCCCCTGCATACCTGGGTCGTCCGCCTATGACAAACACCGTGAGAAAATATACTGGATACAAACGAAATCGTTTTTTTTTTGTCAAGTTAAGTTCACACGGGTGTGGGACCAAACAAAATAATACTCTGAATGACGTCATATTTTTGAGTAAAAAATAGCTGAACGTGGTTGTTCGAGCGTTTTGTAGTTGGTTTTAAAAGGAGCTTTTATTAACACAAAGAACCCGCTGGAGTAAAGTCAGACACCGTAATATGAGGACTCTGCCTATTTGACATTGTCGCCACTCCCTATAGGGGAATGTTTACATAAATAACCCATCCATGGATGACAACAAAACAGCTATGCGCGTGATCCTTAAATAGGTATAGGCCTCACTACGGACTGGATACTTGCTACGGTTTCGATTAAAAGTGTATAAAACGACACCTGTGCCCAATTTCATGACTCAGCTTGCCGCCGAATTCTGCACTTAGATCACAATTCTCTGCTTACTGTGCAGCGGCGCCAAATATCTGCCCTAGCTGTGTTAGCGAAAAATGCAAAATAAGCACGCGCACAAGAAAACATTCCCTGCTAACCTGTAAAATACGTTTGACGTAAGCGCGGAATTCCAAGCTTCCGTAACCGCCGATTCTTTGCTCACGGTAGCAGAGCCATGAAATTGGGCCCTATTGTGTTAAAAAAAATCATGTTGTTGCAACTAGAACAACCTGTTTTTCGGGGGGGGGGTGGGTGTAGTTAAGGGCCACTTTGCCAGGGCACTCAGAATATTTTCCCCAATTGTGTAACCATAGGACAAGCATTAAATTTTTGATATTTAGTGAAACCTTATAAAGTTCACCAAAAACCAAGGAACCCACAAGAGTGCCTTGTTCTGTACATGCATGGGCGTGTTGATCAGTGAAGCTTATGCAGTGAAGTTTTTAACTCCATTACTGATCTGCAA
Source organism: Pisaster brevispinus (assembly GCA_023634235.1). Taxonomy (NCBI): domain Eukaryota; kingdom Metazoa; phylum Echinodermata; class Asteroidea; order Forcipulatida; family Asteriidae; genus Pisaster; species Pisaster brevispinus. The sequence goes on from JAMKCF010000018.1 coordinate 8,578,235, forward strand.
AGTCACAAGAGAACAACATTTCTGGGCCATCGCTAAACATACCAAAATTATTTGTGCAGACTTGTTCTACCCCAGAACGCACAGCATTATCATTAGATTCACTGACAAACTGTATCCTGTATCCGCCTGTAATGGAGATCACCTTGAAGAAGAAGAAAAACAATGTTATCATTATAATCTTGTACTGATCGAACAAGAACTGCAGCTGTATGTATTACTATTAAATCCCTCCATCTTAACATTTCCATAACCATTCTGAGAAGAGGAAATTGGCATGGCATCAAAAACTCCCGGGTCAGAATTCAACCGGATCTCAGATTCCAGGGGGCGTGACCCATTTCATGGTCAAGCTGGGGAAACCGATTTTTTAAAAGGAGCTTTTAGTCCGGATTCTGCGTAATTGACAAAATTCTGGGTCATTTCGATCTAGATTCCGAGTCATTGTGAAACAAAAATGGGGACTGGGATTCGGGCGAATTCTGACCGTGAGTTTTTGGAGTATTTATGTTTGCCAAATTCAGGCTAGCGGCAATTTTGAAGGGTAAATCATGTTCACTTATTATTACAAGTATTGATGTGTGCATGATGTGGGTTAAAAATTGGAACACTGGAACAATGCGTGCAGTGCAGTAATGTTTTATTATTTTATTAAAAAAGGTGTTGTATCCCACAGTAACAGAGATTAATAGAACAACGTTTGTATATATACACATACGTGAACAAATCCTATTTGATTTGACGGAAACAAAGAACAAAATCACGATAATAATAAAAAAAGAAGAGAAAATCTCGACGAAAATATTTCGATTTATATGTCAGAACAGTAAAAAAAAAGACATCAAAATGAATACTTATAGTATTTATTGCATTTTATTTGTTTTAAGGATGTGTCAACAACCCCTATCCCATTGGATTGTCAAAAAAATAAATATATATATATATCTCCTACTAGTTTTATATAGAGTCACCTTTCACCTTAAATTGTTATCCCTTTTATACTGTTGGGAGTTGTGGGGTGTGGCGCGAAAACTTGGCATCATAAAGACTGGTCCCTGTCCTTATCCGCAAGGATAAAGACAGGCACTGGTTTTCATCGGATACAACGATTTCATTGGATAAACGTGCGGTGACGTAAGCTTTCCGTATCTGTGTTATGATTGGTGTGCTTCGAAGTGAAAATTGTTGTCAGCTACACCATTAGCAGGAACTTTTCGATTGTCTGCTCCTGTGCGCGTATTTTTTTTCCCAGGACGAACGTGGGCTATTAACATAAAATGGGCGTGTTTGACCGTAAAATACCCTCGCGCATGCGTACTCTTCTCAATAAGTTTTACTTTCGGACACATGTCGACGACAACGGAGGCATGATGGCGAATTGTACAGCTGGGAGCGCTTGCTCTGATCTAAAGCTTGAATCATGTCCACGATTACAGGTAAATATATTCTCGTATAGCTCAACAATACCCGTGAGTGTATTTCAACCCACAATTATTACGTCCAAGTACGCATGTGCAAAGGGAAATGTAAAGTTTACTACGCCCATTTATGTTAATTGCCGTAGTTCGTCCTGGAAAAAAAAAAGCCTCCTGTGCGCGTGTACATAATGTATATTCGCAATGTAACTCCGACGAATCTCCGCCGGGTGGATGGGTTCGAGGTCAAAGGTACATCTGGCGGGATACCGCCATGCACTCAGGCTGGTATCTGGCGTAATTCACGAGCCTCGAATTGTGATGTCAGCTGTACGGGCTAAGCATCTTACTGCCCCGTTCTTGGAGGCGCGTTGCCCGGTCCAGGTCTTTTTGCCCTGTGTAATTTGATTACTTTGCTTGAAGCATGATAAAGGTGGTCTAGGCCTAGGCCTATATTTTTATGATTGATGTAAAAGCGGGTGAACCGAGTGATACAGCGCTATTGAACTATCAGACAGTATTCATTGTCACGGAGGCATGCAGAAAGTAAACTACAGAACGTGACTGTGAAAATCCAGACAATTTTTTACCTTTCCAATATAATTGCTTTCCAGACTGATAAACAAAAATGATATCACATTGCTGTCAATGCACACCGAACCACCCTGTGCGCATGCGCTGACATCATTTTCAAAGCAACAGTATCTAGAAAATAAAGAAAGATGGATAATTATTTAAATAACCCAGGCTCATGAATGTTGAGGAAAGTGAAAATGTCGATTATAAAAATAGAGTCAAGGACAGTCATTTTGAAGTCAGGGCTGTGACCCTTGACATAAAATTCTGCACAGTGAGCACAGTTTCACTGAAGGCAGTGTAAAGAATAGTGCTAGGGATTACACCGAAAGACCTGATACCTCACCAAACAACCAGCGACAAAACAAAAAGTGACCGATTAGAATACATTGTCAACAAAATGAAATGGGAATTGGCAGAACACGTTGCAAGGATGACAGACAGACGAGCAGTAACAACGGCTCCCTTTGTGTTGTACTTACGTGGATCGTTTTGCTCCGTTGCCGTTGCAGGTGTCCCGAATATTCGACATGGCATCTGCTTTATTCCCAGCTCCTTTGCTATTCAACTCTCCGTTGTCAGAGAAGGGCGCAACTCTCACAACCTAAAACGACCATGTACATGCATAAACCATATTGAATGTTTGATCATTTATAGATGTGTGTAACCAAAATGTAAGGTGTTCTGTTTCCATGGAAAATGGATGTTAATTCATTGCTGTTTGTATATTTAATTGCCCATTTCCTCAATGCGGTCAAATCGTTTTTCCGCGTTCGACTGAGTTAGATTGAGTTCGATTGAGATATCTAATTCTATAGTGTTCTTTCAATTTTCAAAAAAACTTCACGATATATTGTCACATCGGCTGTATTTACCCGACGATATTTCGCTAGTCAAAATGTTTGATATCGTCTAGGCTTATGTGTTACGACAATGGCCCTTATTCGAAAATGTTTGTTGGACATCCTGTAATCAAACAATTTTAAGACCCCACACCGTAAGGGCCTGGCGTTTCTAGCTCGCATTAACTCTTATATAGTAATCCGTTTCTTAGATGCGCTTGACCAATGTTTTAAAGCTTCTTACGGGCCATGACCTGAGCACAAAATTATGATACCGACATGAGCGTTGATGGGTGGGGGACGGTGGGACATGTCTCACACCCGCTTTTTAGACGGGAGGGGGCATATAAGATGCCCCAACTTTTTGATTGACTGTTAGAAATATGCAACAAAATAAATATAAATATGCCTTCATTTCGATTTATTATTAAACTGGTTTAAAAATTGTTGATATCGACTTTAACTTCCAGCTAATTAAAAATTGAAGTTATAGTATGCCCGAAGAACAGTAACACGTACCAATAGAGCTATAATTATAAACCCCGGCTGTGGACAATCAGTTGGGGCCTACCGAGGATTTACGCGCTGCTGAAAACATCCAGAACTCTTACGTGACAACTTTACTCTTAAACGAAATCGTCGTTATGCGGGATCAAAACGGATTGTGGTTATGGAACGCCAAAGAGGCAACCAATCCGATCAACACATCGATCGGTCTTTTGCATCGATCGATCGGTCATCTCCATCGACCGATCGGTCCTTTCCATCAATCGATCGATGAAAACAGAGTGATTGGAAAAGAGCGATTGAAAAAGACCGATTACGAAAGACAGATTGAAAAAGACCAAATGAAAAAGAGCGGTTTAAGCGGTTAAAGTCCGCCGCTGTGTACGTAGACCGCCGTGTAGACCCGCGCGTGTAGACCGACAGCAGTTCTTTTCCTCCCCGAAGGACACGGTTCAGCCAATCGTACGTAAGATGCTTATTCATAATTAAGATGTTTTATTCGCCACAGTTGTACACGAAGCAGCATTTCAAATTTGTCAAGTGGTCAACCACTGTTAATAAAAACCGTACATCTGAAGGTAGTCCCACTGATCAGTTTTGATAAAGAACGCTGCTCATATTGGGGAAAAGTACCAGTTCTATCGAATGCAACTAATCTGTCTAAAACATAGCTGCATTTTAAAGAAAGTTAGACACAACTTGTATTTCGGTGTCATTGATCTGTCATTTCAATTCAATAGCTCCAGTTTGGACACTTTTTTTCCATAAGTGAATACTGTTTTCTAATAGATAGAATCTGGGTTTTACGTAAGGGAAAACCGAGACCCAAATCCAATTTACAATAGTGCGTTAGTGCCGCTCGTCGCACAGCGATGCGGGGGGGGGGGGGCAGTTTGAACTGTTTGGAAAATGAAGGCCAAATTTAAGCAATTTGGTAAATTTTTGCGTTTATTTTAAATTTTGGCGGAATTTGTGTTTATTTATTTATTTATTTTAAGGGCCCGACAGTACGATAAAAAGTGTTCATGTGTTCCACAATCAGTTGTGCACAAAGATATGATGGCCATGAACGGGACATCGAACATTTTCTCTGGGGAAGCAGGTGTACTGCAGCTGTGTCAGCAAAACCACCAAGTAGTGCATAAATCTCTCTCTCTCAAAAAAAGCTTACACCATGCTCGAAGATCAGTCCATTCCATTACATTTCACATTAGTTCAAAGGATCAATTAAGAAAATAATATTCCCAATTTCTTTCAGCCACCATAGCTTTTCATCATGTAGGGCCCTTCTTTATTGAAATATGTATAATTACCCAAACGCAAAAAAGAAGAAGAAGAAAACAAGTAATTGGATTGACAATTCATATTAAATAAATATTTTTACTAGGACAGTTGTGAATGTTGTTAACAGTTGCAAGCCTGAAAGAGGTCAATGCCACTGTTTGTTTTCATAAATAAAAAGCAGTCAGTCCTACTGCAGCTGAAGTACACTTGCCGACTCCCTTGAATTATCTGTGCACCCTTCCCCGGAGTATGGGGCGCCGTTTATGACTTTATTACGAAACTCTTGTATACAGAAAGAAACCAATATATATAGAACGAAACCAATAGAACGAAACCAATATATATATAGACCAAAACAATTATAAAAATATATATAGGCCGGATCAAATATATAGAACAAAACAGTATTATATAGATCAAAGCAAAAATATATTGAACTAAACCATTATAGAACGAAACAAAAAATAAATAGAACAAAACAAGTATATATATAACGAAGCGCCTCCCGCGACGATTAGGGGCCAGTCAGTTAGACTTGAAATCAAGTCGTTAGATCATAGAGTTGTAGTGTACACTCACTGGTAATCGTCGAATTATCGATCGCTGTAAGGTTGGCGATTCGAACACTTGGACTCCTTTACCCAATATTTTGTAATTATCACACAGCCTCAAAGAAATGTCCTAATTTTGGAGGAACAAACTGCAAAGTCATTAAATTCAGGTTAGTGGACACCATTCAATTCCAAGTGAAGCTGACAAAAAAGATTTAAAAACGGCAGCTTCACTTGCTGAGTTGCAGGGAGCTATGGAAGCAGCCAGTTTATTTTTTCAGTAGTCCCCACGGCATGCAGAAGACGTTAAGAACACAACTGCGGTGTGAAGGAATCCACCTTTCAAAACATTGTGTAACCCGTAAAAAATAATTCTAAATAAAACTTAATGCTGGGGGAACCTCATTTTAGCAAGCAAAACTCAATTAATCTAAGGATAGGGTCGAATAGAGTCGCATGGCGCAAGAAAACGCAAGAAGTGGGAAAGTGACCCAGGCTTTTTTCTATTTACTTTTTCTACATGTACAAGTTTTTTTAAGGTTTTGAAATTACCCTTTTTCCCACAGGTTTTCTTAACTATCCCTCTTTACAGGTTTCTAAATAACCCGTTTTTCCACAGGTTTCTTAACTTGTTTTCTCTACAGGTCTTTAAGTAACCCGTTCTTTTTTCCACAGGTTTCATAACTTTTCCTCTTTTCAGGTTTTGAAATTACCATTTTTCCCACAGGTTTTGTAACTTTTTCTCTTTTCAGGTTTTGAAATAACCCGTTTTTCCACAGTTTTCTTAACTTTTTCTCTCTACAGGTTTCTAAATAACCCGTTCTTTTTTCCACAGGTTTTGTAACTTTTTCTCTTTTCAGGTTTTGAAATAACCCGTTTTTCCACAGGTTTCTTTAATTGTTCTCTCTACAGGTCTTTAAGTAACCCGTTCTTTTTCCACAGGTTTTGAAACTTTTTCTCTTTTCAGGTTTTGAAATAACCCGTTTTTCCACAGGCTTTCTTAACTATCCCTCTTTACAGGTTTCTAAATAACCCGTTTTTCCACAGGTTTCTTAACTTGTTCTCTCTACAGGTCTCTGAATAACCCGTTCTTTTTTCCACAGGTTTTGTAACTTTTTCTCTTTTCAGGTTTCTAAATAACCCGTTTTTCCACAGGTTTCTTAAAATGTTCTCTCCACAGGTCTTTAAGTAACCCGTTCCTTTTTTCCACAGGTTTTGTATCTTTTCCTCTTTTCAGGTTTATAAATAACCCGTTTTTCCACAGGTTTCTTAACTTGTTCTCTCTACAGGTCTTTAAATAACCCGTCCTTTTTTCCCACAGGTTTCATAACTGTTTCTCTTTTCAGGTTTTGAAATTACCCTTTTCCCCACAGGTTTTCTTAACTATCCCTCTTTACAGGTTTCTAAATAACCCGTTTTTCCACAGGTCTCCTAACTTGTTCTCTCTACAGGTCTCTTATTAACCCGTTCTTTTTCCACAGGTTTCATAACTTTTTCTCTTTACAGGTTTTCAAATAACCCCTTTTCCCCCACAGGTTTATTTATTTGTCCCTTTTTGTTACCCATACTTTCCACAGGAATTTTTTATTACAACTTCTCTCTCCATATTCCTAGCTTTCTATGACATAACTCATGGCACTCCCTACTGACACAAAGTCCATTTTCCGTAAGCTACGTAAGCTTAAAGAAAAGAACATTCGTTACTCGTCACATCTTGACAACTACCGCTTTTATCGTTTGTCTCGTATTCTGCCTAAAGGACTACAGATCAAGTGTGCCCCTTCCTTTGGGGACCTTGATCTCTCCTTTCTTAAGAAATGGAATAAGACACTCACTAACACGTCTTTCCAATTGCTTACACTGCTAGAAAGTCAATGTCAACAATACATTGATAACCAGTTACTTGAGATAACAGACACTGAATCTCAACTCAAAGAGTCATGCTCTAATCAAGAGTTTGAACATTTACAAGATATCATTCTGTCTAACGTCAATCACCTACGGTCCACCCTATTGGACAAACAGAACAAGAAACGCATGAATGTCCAAGCTAACCATAAGAAATACATTCATAGGCGTTTCCACAGTAAGAGGCCAACTATTGTTCCTGATACTGACAGGTCACTAGTTGCACCACGTACAGTAGTTAACCTATCTGACAAAGTTCTAACCGACCCACAGGTTAAACTCCTCTCAAGGGGTCTTAAATTTTGCCCCACACCCAGAGAACCGGACCAATTGTCTTTTCAATAAGACATGGCCCAATTCAACCGTAGGTTACGCCTACGTGAATATTTTCATGTAGAGCCCTCCACAGATGACGAGTCATCTGTGGACGTCCAACCCACCCGCAACCGCTTCAGGGAGAAAAGTCGTTGGGTACCCCCTAAGAACCGAGATGTGGCTCTTGATACCTACATCAGTAGTAAGGGAGGGGCGTTTCGTACCCCAAAACCTCCCAAATCCCTCCCAAATCCCTCTTCCCTCCCTGCCCCCTCCCATTTGATCCTCCCTCCAAGACCCTCTGCCTCCCTCTCCATCCTCCCTTCATGCCACTCCCTCTTTTCCCTCCCTTCCAAGATCCTCTTGTGTAGTGTGGTTATAGCGCGCAGTATAATAGGTGTTTTCGGTTGAGTGATCACAAACGTACAAGTGTGTACAGGACAGCGTAGGCTGAATGGAAACGAGGAACAAAAGGGTCTGATGCCGTTATTGCTGAGGATCCTTTTTGGAAGGAACGTAAGGTGACCTCCCCTGTATATAGTTACCATGAAGTGAGGGAAAGTCACGACAACGCAACGGATCAAGATGTACAAATAAATGCAAGGAACAGTCAAAAAGACAACTGTAAGATTAGGATCCCTGCGTGTGATTTACCTTCCAAAAACAGGAGTCAACAAGATCAATCTGCAGATAAAGTGACGTCACAGACAAGTCTTGACGAGTCTTGACGTAAACAAAGATATATGGTAACAACGTAAAGAGGAAAATAAGTAGTTAAGGTAGACTTCCTGGTACACTTTGACCTTTCCCTCAGAGAACAATGAAAGGTCAAACTGTACCAGAAATAGGGTGAAAATAGGGAACACTTTGACCTTCCTTGAGAGAGGTCAAAATGTACCAGAAATAGGAGAGGAATATGAAATTACATGCTGTGGTGCAATGCCTGTGTGTACGTTGGTAGCGGTGCTGGCAGGGATAATCCCCGAACAAAAGGGGCATGTGGGACGGGTTAGGGAGAGGGAGTTAATCTTATTGATCTATAAAGAGGGGGCAGTGTGTTGGTAGGACCGGTGAGTGCTGGTATAGTGGTAGGGAATATCCTCTGACAAAGAGGGCGTGTGAGAATGACGTTGCAGTTTTACTGACTAGTTGAAGGAAATAAATCCTATTGATCCGTTATAGATGACGTTGCAGTATTATTAGTTAGGGTTATACATTGTATAAATTCCACCCGCATAGCCCTTTGATTTACAAATATTATCGTTAAATTATCATAACATCATAACTTTGGTCAGTTGTACGGTCATCATGTCTGCAGGAAAACATTATCGTTCGATAGCATCTTCGAGGGTTGAGCCAACGTGTAGCGGGTTGCGTTATACGCATCAAGAAAACCAGAAAGAGGACAGTCTTCCACGATAAGTTCATTTATTGACACGATTAACCGAAAAACAGTTGGGGAGTTAACGTTTAATCTGTTAAAAGAATACGACGACCCAGAAGTCTGTCAAAAGTCATGGAAAAGGCTTGTTTTAGCACTTGGTTCTTCAAATGCTGACATATACACACATCAAATAAACCATATGTATAATCCTTGGTCTATATGCTTTAACGCTTTAGTGCATCGGAGCTTCGTAAACGTCTCAGTATACAGGACTAAGTTTATTTTCCGTACATCGGGGGTACCCAATCCACTGGCTAGGCAATGCAATAGGAGTGCAACGCAGATCATAAACATGAGGGTGCGTTAGGGGTTTTGTTCGATACACGTCCAACATGACGTTAGTTATTGGTTAATTTTACTGTGAATATTGAGTACTTACTCATTCGATGGACATTTGGCGCTGTATGTAAGTCAGAGCGTTTTACGCATGGTCCATGGTAATATTAACTGTTCTCCCAAAACATATTGAAGAAGGTAAATCATCATAATTTGTCCAACAAATTGGAAGCTCTTTAGGCTACATGTATGTCTACACACATAGGCATACAGTTACCTTGACAAAAAAGTAATACAACCCAATGAACACAATTTGTTTGTCCTTAAAACATCATTGTAGCGTGCACATAACAAGGAGGCAGGTTCAATACCCTAGGTTTAATGAACTATCGATCGATGCCTCCCCTTTCCGTGAGAGTTTTGACTAAAGAGTATGAGTGACCCCTTACAAATCACTCAGATAACACATTTGCAAGTGTTTTTTTTTTGTATTTCTAAAAGTTGATGTACATCATGCACAATACACGTTAATAAAGAATAAAAAACGATCCCTCCTAGAAATATGTGTTTTTACACGGCAAGGGTTTATTCAATTCGATTCTTTTGAATCGAATATTTAGACGAAGTGAAATCTTTAAGGTTTCATTCCAAGTTTGTTAAGATAAAAACACTCATCACACACTAACATCGTAGTATACCATTCATTACATCAAACTGCTTTATTACGACATACCAATGGAAAAACAAGAACATCCCCGCGTTCATTATATAAACACGAACTTAACCCGTGCAAACTTTTAACAATTTAGATTGTTTGTTTTCCACAAGTTATCGCAAATAGTCTTAACTGTGTACTAAGTCCATCTCAAGACTCGTCTAGTTTGTACATCATTACGATTAACATGAACATAAACTCACCGAAATCAGATGACATGCATGACAATCACACGCTTTTGTATTTAATGTTTATTGACGGTATCATAGTATGCTCCTTTATCTCTTTTAAGCCTCTTTCTCGATACTTCTTGTCTTCTTAACCAAGTTGTAACAATATGCTTGTTTTCGAAATGAAAATACATTCGAGCATTGAACCATGATTTATACACGCACACAAACTATTTAGTTTTCACAAACCTTTACCAGCAACGTGGGACCTTAAAACAAATTAACCATTGCGTCATCATCAAGAGCCCCCTTTTGTCCTTTAAACAAGAAAGATACTATGTTGTACACAAACAAGACAAGAGTTTCCAATGTTGGATTGAACCGGCTGTTAAAGTTTATACGAAAACGACTTGTTTTCACTAAATGCAATAGGCCCCCTTCTTTCTCAGACAAAATTGACTCCGCCTTCGTATTGAGAGACCAAGTCTGGCCGAGTTAATTAATTTAAACGCTGTTTTACACAAAAACCAGATACATAATTGAGTTGGATCTCTGTTTGATGAATGTTGAGACTTCTATGTTTGTGCGTATTAAAGTTTGAGAACAATTTGGTAATAGGTGTCCGGGGTAATATTCAAACAGGTTCTTTGGGCACCACATACAATCACGTTAAACGGCACGTCAATAGAACAACAACAAATAAATACAAAGTCAGATCTTGCAAACAATTGTTTTAAGTAATAAAACAACCCAAAAGTACAATTAATGAATATCAAAACACATAAATAACAATTTACAAACAAACATATTGATATTAGGGAGCCACAGAGTGATTGTGCGTTCACTCTAACTGCCCCCCTTGTCACCACCTTCCTTGTTCATCCCTTGCCTTTTCTGTGCGCTTTAATCTCTTTTCACTTGACTGCTTCTGTCACACCACACCTGACTATGTGTGTGTTGTATTGTCATTAGGCCTTCGAGCTAAGGTCAAAACGTCTGGACACTAACTATTTTTTACAAAAATTAAATGATAAAACGAGAAATTGGAGAGTAAAGGGGAGAAAATGAACAAACACAGCAATTCAATAATGATCAGTGACGTAATGAAGAATCACAATTATTGTCCCGCGCCGTAGTTTCTGTATAAATGGGACTACATCGTTGCAATACCAAGTGCAGACACTTGGAAACCTCTCAAAAACATAGTCGTTAAAAAAAAAAAAAAAAAAAAAAAAAAACCATTTAAAAAACACTTTAAAAAGTAAAAAATACAAATTTAAACATAAAATAAACGACTGACAACCTAACTTTTAACATTATGTGAACGATATACAAGAACAAAGAAAACGAGCGAAATAGGAAATTACAAAATGTAATAGACTACTACTAGTATTAGTAAGGAAAGCACGCTTTAAAGGAAACTTAATGAACATTAATCCTGGTTTATTTCTAAGCTGTGAACTGCTGCACCGTGCATGTCAATAAATAAAAAAACTTAACACTTTAAAACTAAACGTAAACATTTTAAACTAAAATTCTAAAAAGTTAACAATAAAAAAAATAAATAAATAAATAAATAAATAAAATAAATAAGTAAAATAAATAAAAACCACAAAAAAACCCAAAAACATAAACAATTGAAAGCAATAAAAATTACTAATCCACAAGTAAGATGAGGGTTACTCACTAACCTTAAAACCGAAACTGATGTCCTTGCTCTATGGTTTAACTAATACAAAACACAATTAAGGAAATGACAACCAACACAAAAACAACATATAAACATAAATGAGTAGGGGCCTACATAAGATCACGTTTGCAACTTACACATACTTTACATTAAAGTTATAATAGTAGACAAGCTTGCGTGTTAAAATTTGAAAAGTAACTCTTTAAAAATGTAAAAATACATAATAATGAAGAAAAAAAATAATAAAAAAATAACGAAATCAATCAATCAATCAATCGATCAATAAATTTTGTATAAATAAATCAATAATCAACTAAATAAATAAATATAAAAATAGATGGGAAAATGAGTTCTTCGATCAAAACAAACGAATAATAGTAAAAGTTTTTACGTGTGATGGTGTAATGTTATCAACTTTGTTATTGATTGTATATGACGTAATACAACAAACCTAGCATATTTTTTTTAATATTGCGTCACACCTCTGCTTTCGGTGTATTTTTTCATATCCAAACAACAGAAAATGCTGTTGTATAGATCCAGAGTTTGTATGTGTTTAATATTTGTAGCTAATGTGTGTAAACTTAAAATTGATTGTGTGGTAATTTTTTTTTTATTTACAGGTAATTTTACGATTTTTTTGTTCCTGTGACGAATGTCATGAACTATTTTCGAGACGTAAAAATCGTAACCACCATCTAGCCCACAATACTGATATCAAACAACAACAGTGGTGAATGCGGGAAATTGTTTGCTCAAATCGACATTAAGCCTATGCAGACATATGCAAAGTCAGCATGTGCCTCAATTTGGCCACGGGACTCCAAACTTACACCAAAGAACCAAAATATCTTCGGTGGTGATGTTAGAAACCTATATTACGTCACGAAGGTGAATAAAGTTTAAGTGCAGAAATTCAACACGAAAGGAACTGACTACACGGTGAAAGTCAAAGATAACTTGGATATTCACGATCCGTCAGACATCTTGGAAACTTTACACATTGTGTTTGAGAGTCTTTTAGACACACTGACCACTGACCCTATGCCTAAAGATCCCGTCCGCACTCCGCATAGTGTAATACTAAACTGTTCAGAGTTAAATTACTCCATACAATACATTCTTTGTCAAGGATCATTTGACAGATGGGCGTTTTTTTTTTTTTTTTTAGCCAAGTGCAACAACCCTATTACCGATTCTCAATAAATGACAGTTTGGAAATCAATTTGACCCGCACATTGCTTTGCCTATGGGGTAAATAATCGTCTGAAACGTTACATTTTGGGAGGTTTTTGAAAGAATGCACAATTCAAATTAAAACAAAGATGACTTATGTTGCTCCCGTGCTATCGTTACTGCCAAAGCGAATGTTGATCAACACAAACGCTGGGACTAGATAAGACAAGATTATCTACTCCAAAAGGTTCTAGCCTAAAAATTACACCAACAAGCGAAAATACCAATAAAATAGTGTGGAATTGACGAACTTAGGGAGTTTTAATATGTTTTACCTGGTTAACAACTTCTTACGGCATCAACAGATCATTTAATTCCATCATATTTCGTAGTCCAGCGGCTGAACATTAAACTTGTCTGACAGGTACTTTTACCATGGACATTATGACGTCACAAGTATGCCCACCTTCTTTGACAGGGGGTTGCAATTATCATTCGCTCGTGCATTTGTTTTAAATCATCTGTAGCGTGTACTAAATAATATTGTTAAAATAAAATGTATTCATGTAAGTTCAGCAGCTGAACATTGTGGATTCTGAAGCTGTTAAAAAAAAGATTTGGATAAACTGTTTATTAATACTTGTACACAAATAAAATACACACTAACGCTCAGAGAGTTAAATTTGAACTATTTCAACTAAAATAAAATACAAAAAACCAGTGGGGCCTAATTCCAAATGTCTTTTCATTTCAAAGTTCTTTACATAAACTATATAAGCCCCTGAAACAACTACATGGCATAATGAAGTCATAATTTGTAATACTATTGAGTAATTGGTAGACACAAAATCAGGATCCTAATTTGCAAAAAGTTGTGAAAATTTATTCCAATCGCCCGCTGGAAACTCCCCCTTCATTTTTACGAAAAAATCTTGTCAGGATCCTAATTTGCATTAGGATCCTAATTTGCATATAGTATCAGTATTTAACGCCGAGTATTTTTGGTAAGCGTCATTCTGCAAATTTTGCGAACAACCGAATACAATCATGCCACCAAAGCCAAGTGGAAAGGGACAGAAGAAGGCCGATAAGGCTAAGGAAGCACCGCACGGCGGCAACAAGAAAAGGCGTAGAAAGAGAAAGGATCTACATCTACAGGATGATGAAACCACCCTGACACAGGCATCTCCAGCCGTGCCATAAGCATCATGAACAGCTTCGTCAAGAACATTTTCGAGCGTTTTGCTGCTGAGGCTTCCCGCCTGGCCCAACAAGAACCCCCCCCCCCCCATAACCAGCCGTGAAGTCCAGACCGCTGTCTGTCTCCTGCCCGGTGAGCTGGCCAAGCACGTTGTCAGCGAGGGAACCAATGCTGTTACCAACTACACCACCTCCAAATAGACGGTGTATTTGTACGCGTCAAAACCAACCGGCTCTTTTCAGAGCCCCCACCTGCAAAGGACTCAACAAACACACAAATGAAATCACCAAAGAGAGATATTTGGATGTATTACAATCTCAGAGGGCAGGGGTTGGAACTAACCGTGGGTTTAGAATGAGGAATGGTGAAATGTATACATATCAACAAACCAAAACTGGTTTCACATACCTTTTAATACCCCAAACGAAAAGTTGGGGTTGATGGTATAAGTACAACAACTTTTATCGCTGTTATACACAATTAATAATATATCAGTGCCAGGTAAATAATATTTCTACAGGTCAATATGTGTTGTACTTATACCATCAACCCCAACTTTTCCTTAGCCTTACCGGCCTTCTTCTGTCCCTTTCCACTTGGCTTTGGTGGCATGATTGTATTCGGTTGTTCGCAAAATTTGCAGAATGACGCTTACCAAATATACTCGGCGTTAAATACTGATACTATATGCAAATTAGGATCCTAATGCAAATTAGGATCCTGACAAGATTTTTTCGTAAAAATGAAGGGGGAGTTTCCAGCGGGCGATTGGAATAAATTTTCACAATTTTTTGCAAATTAGGATCCTGATTTTGTGTCTACCAATTACTCAATAGTATTGCAAATTATGACTTCATTATGCCATGTAGTTGTTTCAGGGGCTTATATAGTTTATGTAAAGAACTTTGAAATGAAAAGACATTTGGAATTAGGCCCCACTGGTTTTTTTGTATTTTATTTTAGTTGAAATAGTTCAAATTTAACTCTCTGAGGGTTAGTGTGTATTTTATTTGTGTACAAGTATTAATAAACAGTTTATCCAAATCTTTTTTTTTAACAGCTTCAGAATCCACAATGTTCAGCTGCTGAACTTACATGAATACATTTTATTTTAACAATATTATTTAGTACACGCTACAGATGATTTAAAACAAATGCACGAGCGAATGATAATTGCAACCCCCTGTCAAAGAAGGTGGGCATACTTGTGACGTCATAATGTCCATGGTAAAAGTACCTGTCAGACAAGTTTAATGTTCAGCCGCTGGACTACGAAATATGATGGAATTAAATGATCTGTTGATGCCGTAAGAAGTTGTTAACCAGGTAAAACATATTAAAACTCCCTAAGTTCGTCAATTCCACACTATTTTATTGGTATTTTCGCTTGTTGGTGTAATTTTTAGGCTAGAACCTTTTGGAGTAGATAATCTTGTCTTATCTAGTCCCAGCGTTTGTGTTGATCAACATTCGCTTTGGCAGTAACGATAGCACGGGAGCAACATAAGTCATCTTTGTTTTAATTTGAATTGTGCATTCTTTCAAAAACCTCCCAAAATGTAACGTTTCAGACGATTATTTACCCCATAGGCAAAGCAATGTGCGGGTCAAATTGATTTCCAAACTGTCATTTATTGAGAATCGGTAATAGGGTTGTTGCACTTGGCTAAAAAAAAAAAAAAAAAACGCCCATCTGTCAAATGATCCTTGACAAAGAATGTATTGTATGGAGTAATTTAACTCTGAACAGTTAAGTATTACACTATGCGGAGTGCGGACGGGATCTTTAGGCATAGGGTCAGTGGTCAGTGTGTCTAAAAGACTCTCAAACACAATGTGTAAAGTTTCCAAGATGTCTGACGGATCGTGAATATCCAAGTTATCTTTGACTTTCACCGTGTAGTCAGTTCCTTTCGTGTTGAATTTCTGCACTTAAACTTTATTCACCTTCGTGACGTAATATAGGTTTCTAACATCACCACCGAAGATATTTTGGTTCTTTGGTGTAAGTTTGGAGTCCCGTGGCCAAATTGAGGCACATGCTGACTTTGCATATGTCTGCATAGGCTTAATGTCGATTTGAGCAAACAATTTCCCGCATTCACCACTGTTGTTGTTTGATATCAGTATTGTGGGCTAGATGGTGGTTACGATTTTTACGTCTCGAAAATAGTTCATGACATTCGTCACAGGAACAAAAAAATCGTAAAATTACCTGTAAATAAAAAAAAATTACCACACAATCAATTTTAAGTTTACACACATTAGCTACAAATATTAAACACATACAAACTCTGGATCTATACAACAGCATTTTCTGTTGTTTGGATATGAAAAAATACACCGAAAGCAGAGGTGTGACGCAATATTAAAAAAAATATGCTAGGTTTGTTGTATTACGTCATATACAATCAATAACAAAGTTGATAACATTACACCATCACACGTAAAAACTTTTACTATTATTCGTTTGTTTTGATCGAAGAACTCATTTTCCCATCTATTTTTATATTTATTTATTTAGTTGATTATTGATTTATTTATACAAAATTTATTGATCGATTGATTGATTGATTGATTTCGTTATTTTTTATTATTTTTTTCTTCATTATTATGTATTTTTACATTTTTAAAGAGTTACTTTTCAAATTTTAACACGCAAGCTTGTCTACTATTATAACTTTAATGTAAAGTATGTGTAAGTTGCAAACGTGATCTTATGTAGGCCCCTACTCATTTATGTTTATATGTTGTTTTTGTGTTGGTTGTCATTTCCTTAATTGTGTTTTGTATTAGTTAAACCATAGAGCAAGGACATCAGTTTCGGTTTTAAGGTTAGTGAGTAACCCTCATCTTACTTGTGGATTAGTAATTTTTATTGCTTTCAATTGTTTATGTTTTTGGGTTTTTTTTGTGGTTTTTATTTATTTTACTTATTTATTTTATTTATTTATTTATTTTTTTATTTTTTTTATTGTTAACTTTTTAGAATTTTAGTTTAAAATGTTTACGTTTAGTTTTAAAGTGTTAAGTTTTTTTATTTATTGACATGCACGGCGCAGCAGTTCACAGCTTAGAAATAAACCAGGATTAATGTTCATTAAGTTTCCTTTAAAGCGTGCTTTCCTTACTAATACTAGTAGTAGTCTATTACATTTTGTAATTTCCTATTTCGCTCGTTTTCTTTGTTCTTGTATATCGTTCACATAATGTTAAAAGTTAGGTTGTCAGTCGTTTATTTTATGTTTAAATTTGTATTTTTTACTTTTTAAAGTGTTTTTTAAATGGTTTTTTATTTATTTTTTTTTTTTTAACGACTATGTTTTTGAGAGGTTTCCAAGTGTCTGCACTTGGTATTGCAACGATGTAGTCCCATTTATACAGAAACTACGGCGCGGGACAATAATTGTGATTCTTCATTACGTCACTGATCATTATTGAATTGCTGTGTTTGTGCATTTTCTCCCCTTTACTCTCCAATTTCTCGTTTTATCATTTAATTTTTGTAAAAAATAGTTAGTGTCCAGACGTTTTGACCTTAGCTCGAAGGCCTAATGACAATACAACACACACATAGTCAGGTGTGGTGTGACAGAAGCAGTCAAGTGAAAAGAGATTAAAGCGCACAGAAAAGGCAAGGGATGAACAAGGAAGGTGGTGACAAGGGGGGCAGTTAGAGTGAACGAACAATCACTCTGTGGCTCCCTAATATCAATATGTTTGTTTGTAAATTGTTATTTATGTGTTTTGATATTCATTAATTGTACTTTTGGGTTGTTTTATTACTTAAAACAATTGTTTGCAAGATCTGACTTTGTATTTATTTGTTGTTGTTCTATTGACGTGCCGTTTAACGTGATTGTATGTGGTGCCCAAAGAACCTGTTTGAATATTACCCCGGACACCTATTACCAAATTGTTCTCAAACTTTAATACGCACAAACATAGAAGTCTCAACATTCATCAAACAGAGATCCAACTCAATTATGTATCTGGTTTTTGTGTAAAACAGCGTTTAAATTAATTAACTCGGCCAGACTTGGTCTCTCAATACGAAGGCGGAGTCAATTTTGTCTGAGAAAGAAGGGGGCCTACTGCATTTAGTGAAAACAAGTCGTTTTCGTATAAACTTTAACAGCCGGTTCAATCCAACATTGGAAACTCTTGTCTTGTTTGTGTACAACATAGTATCTTTCTTGTTTAAAGGACAAAAGGGGGCTCTTGATGATGACGCAATGGTTAATTTGTTTTAAGGTCCCACGTTGCTGGTAAAGGTTTGTGAAAACTAAATAGTTTGTGTGCGTGTATAAATCATGGTTCAATGCTCGAATGTATTTTCATTTCGAAAACAAGCATATTGTTACAACTTGGTTAAGAAGACAAGAAGTATCGAGAAAGAGGCTTAAAAGAGATAAAGGAGCATACTATGATACCGTCAATAAACATTAAATACAAAAGCGTGTGATTGTCATGCATGTCATCTGATTTCGGTGAGTTTATGTTCATGTTAATCGTAATGATGTACAAACTAGACGAGTCTTGAGATGGACTTAGTACACAGTTAAGACTATTTGCGATAACTTTTGTGGAAAACAAACAATCTAAATTGTTAAAAGTTTGCACGGGTTAAGTTCGTGTTTATATAATGAACGCGGGGATGTTCTTGTTTTTCCATTGGTATGTCGTAATAAAGCAGTTTGATGTAATGAATGGTATACTACGATGTTAGTGTGTGATGAGTGTTTTTATCTTAACAAACTTGGAATGAAACCTTAAAGATTTCACTTCGTCTAAATATTCGATTCAAAAGAATCGAATTGAATAAACCAATGCCGTGTAAAAACACATATTTGTAGGAGGGATCGTTTTTTATTCTTTATTAACGTGTATTGTGCATGATGTACATCAACTTTTAGAAATACAAAAAAAAAACCACTTGCAAATGTGTTATCTGAGTGATTTGTAAGGGGTCACTCATACTCTTTAGTCAAAACTCTCACGGAAAGGGGAGGCATCGATCGATAGTTCATTAAACCTAGGGTATTGAACCTGCCTCCTTGTTATGTGCACGCTACAATGATGTTTTAAGGACAAACAAATTGTGTTCATTGGGTTGTATTACTTTTTTGTCAAGGTAACTGTATGCCTATGTGTGTAGACATACATGTAGCCTAAAGAGCTTCCAATTTGTTGGACAAATTATGATGATTTACCTTCTTCAATATGTTTTGGGAGAACAGTTAATATTACCATGGACCATGCGTAAAACGCTCTGACTTACATACAGCGCCAAATGTCCATCGAATGAGTAAGTACTCAATATTCACAGTAAAATTAACCAATAACTAACGTCATGTTGGACGTGTATCGAACAAAACCCCTAACGCATCCTCATGTTTATGATCTGCGTTGCACTCCTATTGCATTGCCTAGCCAGTGGATTGGGTACCCCCGATGTACGGAAAATAAACTTAGTCCTGTATACTGAGACGTTTACGAAGCTCCGATGCACTAAAGCGTTAAAGCATATAGACCAAGGATTATACATATGGTTTATTTGATGTGTGTATATGTCAGCATTTGAAGAACCAAGTGCTAAAACAAGCCTTTTCCATGACTTTTGACAGACTTCTGGGTCGTCGTATTCTTTTAACAGATTAAACGTTAACTCCCCAACTGTTTTTCGGTTAATCGTGTCGATAAATGAACTTATCGTGGAAGACTGTCCTCTTTCTGGTTTTCTTGATGCGTATAACGCAACCCGCTACACGTTGGCTCAACCCTCGAAGATGCTATCGAACGATAATGTTTTCCTGCAGACATGATGACCGTACAACTGACCAAAGTTATGATGTTATGATAATTTAACGATAATATTTGTAAATCAAAGGGCTATGCGGGTGGAATTTATACAATGTATAACCCTAACTAATAATACTGCAACGTCATCTATAACGGATCAATAGGATTTATTTCCTTCAACTAGTCAGTAAAACTGCAACGTCATTCTCACACGCCCTCTTTGTCAGAGGATATTCCCTACCACTATACCAGCACTCACCGGTCCTACCAACACACTGCCCCCTCTTTATAGATCAATAAGATTAACTCCCTCTCCCTAACCCGTCCCACATGCCCCTTTTGTTCGGGGATTATCCCTGCCAGCACCGCTACCAACGTACACACAGGCATTGCACCACAGCATGTAATTTCATATTCCTCTCCTATTTCTGGTACATTTTGACCTCTCTCAAGGAAGGTCAAAGTGTTCCCTATTTTCACCCTATTTCTGGTACAGTTTGACCTTTCATTGTTCTCTGAGGGAAAGGTCAAAGTGTACCAGGAAGTCTACCTTAACTACTTATTTTCCTCTTTACGTTGTAACCATATATCTTTGTTTACGTCAAGACTCGTCAAGACTTGTCTGTGACGTCACTTTATCTGCAGATTGATCTTGTTGACTCCTGTTTTTGGAAGGTAAATCACACGCAGGGATCCTAATCTTACAGTTGTCTTTTTGACTGTTCCTTGCATTTATTTGTACATCTTGATCCGTTGCGTTGTCGTGACTTTCCCTCACTTCATGGTAACTATATACAGGGGAGGTCACCTTACGTTCCTTCCAAAAAGGATCCTCAGCAATAACGGCATCAGACCCTTTTGTTCCTCGTTTCCATTCAGCCTACGCTGTCCTGTACACACTTGTACGTTTGTGATCACTCAACCGAAAACACCTATTATACTGCGCGCTATAACCACACTACACAAGAGGATCTTGGAAGGGAGGGAAAAGAGGGAGTGGCATGAAGGGAGGATGGAGAGGGAGGCAGAGGGTCTTGGAGGGAGGATCAAATGGGAGGGGGGCAGGGAGGGAAGAGGGATTTGGGAGGGATTTGGGAGGTTTTGGGGTACGAAACGCCCCTCCCTTACTACTTACATCAATTCAGTCAGCTCCGAGGTTCTTAAGGTCCCTAACACCTTGGCACCAAACAACCTCCCCCAAGATGAACGTCACGCTCTAACACAGCTCCGCCAATCACCAGACATAGTGATTAAACGTGCTGACAAGGGGTCCGCAGTTGTAGTCATGAACACACATGACTACATAGCTGAGGGCCTCAGACAACTCAGCAACACTGATCATTATATTGAATGTGACACTGACCCTACTCAATTATTTTCCAAACAAATCAGTGACACCTTGGTTAGAATGCACAATGCCAACGGTATCGACAAAGATACCTTCAACTATCTCCTTCCACAGGACCCCCGTACAGCACGCTTCTACCTTCTACCTAAGATACACAAGCCCAACAACCCAGGCCGACCCATTGTATCTGGTAATGGTAGCCCTATAGAGTGCATTTCTGAGTTTGTAGATAGCTTTCTCAACCCCCTAGTCTCCGGCATCCCTTCCTTCATAAAGGACACCACAGACTTCCTCCATAAGCTAGAGGATGTCAAACATCAAATACCTGACTCTGCTTTTTTGGTTACTCTAGATGTTTCATCACTGTATACTAACATACCCCATAATGAAGGCATAAGTGCATGTGTCTCTGCCCTCAGGGGCAACAAACAATCCCGCCCCTCAGTGATACATGTCAAGGAACTCATCAGCCATATTCTCACTAAGAACAACTTTTCATTCACTGACAGGCATTTTCTACAGATACAGGGTACCGCCATGGGTACAAAAATGGCGCCCTCATATGCCAACATTTTCATGTCTGACTTAGAGGAAAAACTTCTGTCCTCTGCCCCCAGCCGCCCACTAGTTTGGTGGAGATTTATTGATGATATTTTCTCTATCTGGTGTGGTAGTCAAGACAGCTTGGTTGAGTTTATCGACCATATAAACTCATTCCACCCAACCATAAAGTTCACTACTGAATACTCTCTAACAAGTGTTAACTTTCTAGATGTAACTATAAGTAAATCCCCTAGCGGCATTGCCACGGATGTATACAGCAAACCCACTGACACCCAACAGTACCTTCTCTCCAACAGTTGCCACCCCAGTCACTGTAAGAAGGCAATAGCTTACAGTCAAGCCTTGCGCATAAAACGTATCTGCTCCACAGATACCCTATACAAAAGGCGTTCATCGGACCTCAGGAAACACCTTGTTTCTAGAGGTCACAGCGAACGCAGGGTTCAACTTGCCATCAACAAGGCCCTCAGTATACCACGCCATACTCTTTTGGCCAACAAGGGGTCCAGAAAAGTCCCGACCAATAGAGTTGCCCTGGTCACCACCTACCACCCTAAACTACCCAAACTCTCCTCAATCCTCAATGGTAGAATGAATATTCTCCATTCATCTAAGAGGATGCGCTCAGCAATCCCTGATAACCCCATGGTTGCTTTCCGCTGCCCTAAGAACCTGGGAGACATTCTAGTCAGGGCCAAACTCCCCCAGGTACAGGCCAAACACCACCACTAACAGAGATACAGGGTTGTCACAAGTGTACCCGCTCTAAATGTAGAACCTGTCTCTACATCAAACCTGCACTTAAAGTGAAGAGTCATAGCACTGGCTCTTCTTACAATATCAAGACCGACTCCCTATGTAGCACACCCAATGTGGTCTATGTTATATCTTGTAAAAGATGTGGACTACAGTATGTGGGAGAGACTAAGACCAAACTCAGTCTTCGCTTTGCGAACCATGTCTCTTCCATAAAGACCAAGAAACTGTACCCCGTCTCCATCCACTTCAACAGCCTTAATCACAGCGTCAAAGATGTTGAACTCATCGTGATTGAGGCTTGCAATGGTGACGACACACACCGCAAACTCAGAGAATCACACTGGATTCACCAACTCAAGACAGTCCAACCCTTTGGACTCAACGTAAACACTGGTGTTAAATAAATTCCCATCACACTCCTTCCACCTTTGCTTGTTTTTTTTTCGATATAAAATAAATACAATAAATAACAAGTTCTCTCCACTAGTCTATTTTTACGCTTTTAATCTTGCTTACTTCATTGATACAAAATAGATACAGTTATTGTCATTTACATGTTCCCTACACTTTTCTCTCTCTCAAAAAGTTTTTAAAAATCAACCTGTCAATAACCTATTCCCTCAGCAGAGGAATTAATAACCTGCTCTCTCTGCAGGTTCCTCTTGCTTAGTTTTAACTTCTTACACTGATTCTTTTATTCTATAATTACTTTGATCTTGCCTCCTATTGTTAGTTGCATTTTCTTATGTGGCTTGCCCTCTAATCCTACCTTTTCATGCTTCCCGCATTGTAATGCCTACAATGCAGTACCACCTTTATGGTCCAGTGATCCAGCCTTTCACACTGACCATCCTATGTCCTCGCCTCTTCACTCTGATTGGTCCTTAGCCAGTAAATTTACTATTCTGATTGGCTATATTTTCCCGCTTTTTTCTGGATACTCTCCCTTAATCCTTTGCTCCTCTTTTTGCTATAAATGGATATGTTTGTGTTTGTTCTTGTTTATGCCTCTGACGAAGGTCCGGTCTGGATCGAAAACTAAGGCCATCTCCCCTACTAATTATATATATATATATATATTTTTATCATTCCCCTACTCAAGTTTGGATTAACAGAATTTCGAGTTACGGTGTTTGACTACACTTTTGTTAATCGTGGCAAACTTGTTGATGTGGGGCCACCCCTTCTATTTTTCTGCAAACAGACTTTTCGTATAATTGTATGTTTATTTGTTGTTTAAAGGGCAGAACAAATACTAACGTAAAGAGACAAAGTGCGCCCTGAATAGTTAACGATTTACGAACCAGTTTTTAAAATTTTTATATGGCATTTTTTACAGTGAGGTAAACTCGCACTGAGAACACCGACGTAGGTGTAGGGAGTCTTTGGTTAAGGGGCAGGGGGTTGGTTTGTCCTGCACACGTACCAGTCGAACGCCTATAGATAAACACCAAGAGAAAAATATAATGGATACAAAAGATCGTTCGTTTCAAGTTTCGTTCATGCGGGTGTGGACCAAACAAACTAATACTCTGAATGACGTAATATATTTAGATGAAAAATAAAGCTTACGTATACAAAAGTGTTGTTCAACACCTACTCACGGGCGTTCCATTCTGCATGTGTGGCTTTTAATTTTTAGCTGAACGAGGTTGTTGGAGCGTTTTGTATTTGTTTTAAAGGAGCTTTTATTAACACAAAGAACCATGGAGGTAAAATACCTCCATGAAAGAACCCACTGGAGTAAAGTAAGAGACCGTAACTTAAGGACTCTGCCTATTTGACCTTGTCGCCACTCCTTATAAGGGAATGCTTACATAAATAACCCATCCATGGATGACAACAAAACAACTACGTTTTTGATCCTTAGGCTTTACCACAGATTGGATAATTTCTACGGTTTCGATTTGAAGTGTATAAAACGAGACCTGATTGGAAGAACATTTGGAAACAGCATGTTGTTCCAACTAGAAAAAAAATGTTTGTTTGTTTAATTATGTTGCACTGTCGAAAAATCCACTTTTCTGGGGCACTCGACGACCACAAGTAGAACAATTTGCAGCTCATTCCGTTCATAGGTTCGACAAATTTCCAGATCGTCTGAACATAGTATAACCAACTAGATAGCTTGTCTCCACAGTCAGATTGTTATAGAACACATATTACAGTGCACGTGCCCCCCATTTTTTTTCCAGTAACCCTCCCCCAATCCCAATGAAAAGAATTGCGATAGTGCTCACAAAAAGAAAAAGAAAAGGAAAAGATAAAAAAGGAAAATTCGTGTTTCGTACAAACTAATGTAGTGAACGATCGCAAATCGGGATGGCTACCGGGCCACAGAGCATAAAAGGATGGAGGCCCCATGCAGCGTCCCCTTCCAAAGTAAAAGCATGACCCACTACTGACAAACCCATCCCCTGCCCCCCTCCACTTAAAAGCAACGCCCCCTGTGATCCGACCAAAGGGGACTACCAGGATATACAAACCGTAAATCAATTGACACCACAAAGACCAAAGGGCAGTTAAATTGTACCAATTTCCGACAACCAAGCAAACTAACGATCAATGCCCTGGGCAACCCGCTACCCAGCTAACAGTTTGACGTTCCCACAACGTTGTAATGAAGTCAGACTTTGGTGTAAGTAAGTTATCAATATAACGTTGTAACAATGAAACTTTGTCGACTCCCCTATACGTCTTCTGAACGTTAGGACGCAATGTAACAATCACGTTGTTGGTACGTTTAAGATACGTTTCCAGTGACCTTATGACAACTTATAAACGTTACGACAACGTTACCAGAGCGTGCTTGCTTGGTTGTTATAGAGTTAAGTGGCAAACTTGTTGATGTGGGGCCACCCCTTCTATTTTTCTGCAAACAGACTTTTCGTATCATTGTATGTTTTATTGTTGTTTAAAGGGCAGAACAAATACTAACGTAAAGAGACAAAGTGCGCCCTGAATAGTTTACGATTTACGAACCCGCTTTTTAAATTTTTATGTGGCAATTTTAATAGTGAGGATAACTCGTAATGAGAACACCGACGTAGGTGTAGGGAGTCTTTGGTTAAGGGGCAGGGGGTTGGTTTGCCCTGCACACGTACCAGTCGAACGCCTATAGATAAACACCAAGAGAAAAATATAATGGATACAAAAGATCGTTCGTTTCAAGTTACGTTCATGCGGGTGTGGACCAAACAAACTAATACTCTGAATGACGTAATATATTTAGATGAAAAATAAAGCTTACGTATACAAAAGTGTTGTTCAACACCTACTCACCGGCGTTCCATTCTGCATGTGTGGCTTTTATTTTGTAGCTGAACGAGGTTGTTTAAGCGTTTTGTAGTTGGTTTTAAAAGGAAATTTATTAACACAAAGAACCATGGAGGTAAAATACCTCCATGAAAGATCCCACTGGAGTACGTAACATAAGGACTCTGCCTATTTGACCTTGTCGCCACTCCTTATAAGGGAATGCTTACATAAATAACCCATCCATGGATGACAACAAAACAACTACGTTTTTGATCCTTAGGCTTTACCACAGATTGGATAATTTCTACGGTTTCGATTTGAAGTGTATAAAACGAGACCTGATTGGAAGAACATTTGGAAACAGCATGTTGTTCCAACTAGAAAAAAATTGTTTGTTTGTTTAATTATGTTGCACTGTCGAAAAAGCCACTTTTCTGGGGCACTCGGAATGTTTTCCACAATCCTGTGTTACCATATGACAAGCATTTAGCTTTTGATAAAATGTGAGACCTTATACAGTACACAAAATTAAAGAACACCAAGAGTGCCTAGTTCTGTTCATGCATGGGCGTGGGGTGATTCTTTGTGGGGGCGGAGGGGTTGATTTCCCAAAATTTTCAAACTGATACAAATGATAAGTACCAATTTCCAATACCTGATAAATCCTTTCCCTTTTTGCTTTCTTTTGCCATTTTTGGGTTGCTCTAAAACCCTCTCGACCCCGACGAGCCTCGACCCTTTCGACCCCTCGACTTACGCTACAGATACCATTTTGCAATGCCATGCAGATCTCTTGGCCGACCCGAGCCTGAACAAGTTTATACCCCAACTGGGAACCTTAGTTCACCCGAGTTTAATTAATATTTGTTGGACTTAAAAAAGCAACTAAAATTACTATGAAACAGGTACAAGAAGATGACAAAAAAGGGAAAAAAGTAAACATTAGAAAACAAATTAATAAGCAGGCCCTTGATAAATATTTTATTTAAAACATGCATTTAAAAACTATTAAGTAAACAGTACATATATATATATATTAAGTAAATAAAAAAAACAAACATTATTTTATTATTACAAAACACTATTTTAACTCCAAGAACCTAGTTACATCCAAATGTACACATTAAAACCTTGGAGGGCAAACTACGTAATAACTGATCCAATGAAAAGACCCCTACTTAGTAGTCTGGAAAATCTTATTACACCCAGGGTTTGAAGCTTTTTACACATCATTATCTTAGTAGCCTATTACCCCTTAGAGGGGCTAGGGATACTTATCCCCTGTAAGAAGTGGAATATGCTTGATCTGCTTCCCCTCTGGCCGTGTTTATGATTGGTTGCTGATCAGCAGGATTGTCATGAAGCCCCGCCCATAAGTCTTCCAATTTAAAAACTAGTATGACCTAAAATACACAGACCGTGGCTCCCCCTGTATTGCCCAGGCTATTTGTGGTGTCTGCAAGCTAACCAAGCTAAGGTTGATTGATGTCTGTTTATCAAGGCCACAAACCCGAAAAGCAATTCTTGATGACATTCCCACATAGTGCAATTATAATTCATAAAGCGAGTAATAAAAAAAAATAGCAACCTACTTTAGAATGCAGTTGTGCCCATATTTTGTTAACAAAGTAGAACGTCAATTGATTTAAAACTGTCTTGTTAGATATTATATCATCTACGGCTGAGTAAATGTCATGTTTTCAAAAGCAGACATGATCTTCATGCAGCATTTTTATAACTTTAACAAATCATGCAATTATAATCGACTGAAAAATGATTTCACAGAATCTTTCAAATTACATGCCTGAAAAAGTTTTGGGCTCAACTTTGGCCCAAATGTTCGATTGTGTTTGCCCAATATTGGTATAATGTTTTAACATACATGGGCCAGATATTGGCCCAATGTTGAGCCAATGTTTATGTTGGGCCAACATTGGGCCAACTTTTACATTGCAAGGCCGATGAGCAAAAGTGCAATGGGCCAACGTTGACAGCCAATGTGGGTCCGATGAAACTGTTTTGTTACAATGTTGATTCTATGTTATAGTCCGGCAGCCAAAAGCCACTTTTTACCTAAACCTTGCAACGGAGGATATATAACAGGTTTTGATTGATCCATGTTCAGTAGACCTTGTAAAACAGAAACAGAAACAGAAGGTTGGGCATTTTGAGATTTTCCTCCAAATTTATGGCACAGAAAAGTCACGAAAATATGGCAACTTTTACTATTGGCGCTGTTTGCTTATATGTAACTTTAAAAATACATGAGAAATTTAAAATAAAAATATATTACTTGCTACACTCTAATTCAAAACAAAATCAACTATTGTAATATACAGTTTATACTTTTAAATATACACTTCAATATGTTTTACAACATGCTTTTAAAAGAAAATGGTTTCCAAGTTATTTAAAGTTGTAGAATGAGCCTACAGTAATTTGACACCTATCAAACTGGTACCATTCTAGTGCATTGTGTGAAACATCACTTGATGAAGTCTGGGTACACGCTGATGTAAACAACATAACACGTGCAGAGCATTAGCCACATGATATGGCTGCCTCGCTGAACATTCGATTGTCAGGGTAACTTTTGCTTATAGCAGCTACTGCACATTTTAACAAGAACTTCCAAAGATGTATAGCATTACATTCATATAGTTTACAGGTTTTGTGGCATATAAAACAGATTGTCATGAATATTTGTCGATTTATAATGACCGGTGACATGTCAGTAACCTGGTCAGAGGTGACAAATGAAATGCTATCGTATTGAAACAAAAATACTGTCAATGAGACCTGCCTCTTGTTATAAGGACTTAGAGAGGAGTTTTGGTAATTACATTTCCATCTTATGGATCAGGAAACAATTGTATCATTACTTGGGTGTTGCCATTTGCGTTTACGATAAAGTACATCAAGTAGGGCACATTCTTCTAACTTCTTGTCTGATTATCTGCACTTGTTTTTCTGTATATAATTTGGATTTCTGTTGTCTAAATCAAAGCAACGGACATGAACAGAAGAATGTATTTTCAGATGATTCAAGCAATTTGCCCAGTGCGATATGAGTAGTGATATGCCCCAGTGGTTTCACGGGATTGGCGATTTCCTTTCTTTTTATGAAGGTGTACAATGGAGGCATCTTTGAAGTCCCAAAGTATGACATTTGAATAGCGCCTACATGGATTAGAAGATGTTCACCAGCTTCTGGATGGGACAGCGCATCCTGACTTTCACGAGTTCCTGGTTGACTGGAATCTGTGGGAGACATTGGATGGCCTCGTCATTGATGGAGGACGGACTGTTCAAAACTGTACCGAAGTATTCAGTCCATCTGCAATGGCCATCCACACAAGACAAGCAGGCCTGCCCCAACCCCGACCAAAAGGTTTCGTTACCCAACATTTAGTGAGACCCAATTTTACCTTGATTTCCAGTTCAAACTGGAAGTTGAAATATTCATAAAATTCATATCTCAAGAAAAACTCATATTTTATTCAAAGGTTTTACATCACGTTGTAGGTCATTGGGTCTTGTCACACTTTTCGCACAGAGATGATAGAAATTTGACCTTATCTTCCTGTCGAATGTAATGACCCGCATTTAAACTGTGTACAATGCAAAATCTCTGGCTGTTCCACTCCGTTCATCAGAAGGTTCAAAGTCCACGAAGCCATATTTGGCATATCGCTGTGTTAGTCGAATCCAGGCGAACGCTAGATAAGAGCATTTTTGTCGGCCAACAAAGACCCCTTTTCCAAACTTACACTACCATCAAACTTTTCACACGGTTAGATATCTACTAGAAGAAGACACTGATTCAATGACCTTATGGTGACCTCATAAGGTTTTGAAAAAAGTAAATTGAACTTTAATATTTCAAAAAACCCTCATGAACCATGCAATGATCGTATAGAGCTTTAAAATGAACCAACCTATACAGTGTTACCTCACTTGACCTTGCCTTCCGGTCAAAACCAGTTGAAACCAAGTTGAATTAAAGAAAACATTCCTGCGCCTCGTTTTGAGGTCTGGAAGCAAAATCATCTAGACTTTAAACGTGTTGTTTCTGTCTGAAGTAAAGTTGACCCCTGGGCCCTTAAATTTTAAGATAATGACGTCAATGCAGCGCCCTGTCGTTACAAGTTTAAAAACTCTATTGCCGAATATAGTGTATAAATGTATAAATCAGTTTAACTCGTTTAAAAAAACTCTTAGCACATACTTAAATCTTAACGTTTGGATAAGAACTATAGCTTTGACGTCACAATGGCGTCATCGGTTTTCAAATCTGGCCCAACCAAAGCTTATTATTTCGAAAATCCACATCTTGAGAACAATATCTCTTGTAACTTTTAAACTTTACATTGTTTGTGAAAGTTTGATGTTTGAAAGCTCTTTGTATTTGTAAGTCCAAGCCAGAAGTAACAAAAATATTATAAATAAAACTCTTTTAATTATTTTGCGACAAAGTTTCTCGGCAAACTTTGAGGAACGAGCCTCCAATAAAATACCGTAGTTACAAAAATTTGTATAACAAACTATTGAGTTTCGTTTCTTGAAACGACCATATGTATTTTCTATCATATGGGAATTTTTTCAGAAAATCATAAATTTCATATTTTCACCTTCTGCTCGATCCACATGCACTTAAAAGACATTCAGATTCACTTTCTGTTGTAGCTTCGATTTCCAATCGGCTTTGAAAAAATATACAATTAATGGTTTAAAAAAGGTATAAGATGTTTATAATTTGTTTGAGAAGGCACGCCAACAAGTTAATGAAACAAACAAATAATAGTGTGACAAATAATAGTGTGACATGATATTGCTTTATTCACCACATTGTCCGTATCTATTTACTGTTTGGGACATCTCCAGGTTGGTCCCGATGGTCTTTAAAACAACATGCTGCACCAAACCCTTGTCACAACTCCAAACTCTTGCCCTGATCAAAGGGATGGGACACCCTGGCATGCCTCGTAACGTATGTGCCAATGTAGCGATTAAATTGAGCCTAGTATAATTGCTACAGGGCTGACTTTAGAAAACTACCCACGGGCTGTGTTTCACTTTGGTACTTTGAAAATAACATGATTTTTCTGGAGAGTCTCTGGAGAAAAGGTCGGTTGTTCCATGTTGAGTCTGTTGAGGACTGACACTACCTGCAAGTTGTATATTAAACCATATTTATCATACTTTATAGTTAAGCCGTTTGTTGTAAGCGCAGCTGCATCCATTTGTTCAAGTGGGGCATTTCCAACCGTAAGTACATGCGGTGGAGACACTCTGTGCACCTTCGGTGATAGTTTGTTAATTAAGTACAGTTTTAAGGTAAATACAACTTTATATAAAATATTTTAAGGGGACATGGGTTAATATTACAGACCTAATGTTATCATTCTAAATCTAATAGTATACACCTGTAGGTATGTGTGCCCGGGTTTTGGAGTTGCATCTGTGGGTAGGCGTGCCCGGATTGGCCAGTGCATTTATGTTATTGTTATACTTCAATTCCTGTGGGTAAAATGTGTGCCCGGGTTTTGGAGTTGCATCTGTAGGTAGGCGTGCCCGGATGCCAGTGCATTTATGATAACTTGTGATACTTCAATTCCTGTGGGTATTTGTGCCCGGGTTTTGGAGTTGCATCTGTGGGTAGGCGTGCCCGGATGCCAGTGCATTTATGATATTGTTATACTTCAGTTCCTGTGGGTATGTGCCTGGGTTTTGGAGTTGCATCTGTAGGTAGGCGTGCCCGGATGCCAGTGCATTTATGATAACTTGTGACACTTCAATTCCCGTGGGTATGTGTGCCCGGTTTTGGAGTTGCATCTGTATGTAGGCGTGCCCGGATGCCAGTGCATTTATGATAACTTGTGACACTTCAATTCCTGTGGGTATGTGTGCCCGGTTTTGGAGTTGCATCTGTGGGTAGGCGTGCCCGGATGCCAGTGCATTTATGATATTGTTATACTTCAGTTCCTGTGGGTATGTGTGCCCAGGTTTTGGAGTTGCATCTGTAGGTAGGCGTGCCCGGATGCCAGTGCATTTATGATAACTTGTGACACTTCAATTCCTGTGGGTATGTGTGCCCGGTTTTGGAGTTGCATCTGTGGGTAGGCGTGCCTGGATGCCAGTGCATTTATGATATTGTTATACTTCAGTTCCTGTGGGTATGTGTGTCCGGGTTTTGGAGTTGCATCTGTAGGTAGGCGTGCCCGGATGCCTTAGTTTTAATTTTGAGTATTAGTATTATTTAAGTGAAGCTGCCGGTTTTTTTTTCTTTCTTTTTTTCAGCTTCACTTGGAATTGAATGGTGTCAACTAGCCTCAATTTACTGACTTTGCAGCCTGTTCCTCCAAACTTAGGACAATTCTCTGTGGCTGTGTGATTATCACAAAACATTGAAATTGGAGTCCACGTGTTCGAATCACAAACCTTAAAGCAACCGATAATTCGACACTTATTAGTGAATGTTCACTACAACTCTATGATCTCACGACTTGATTTCAAGTCTAGCAGACTTCGCTTCGTTCTATGTATTTTAGTTTTTGTTCTATATATGTTTGGCTTTCGTTCTATATATTGCAGCCTGGCCCTTAATCGTCGTATTCGGCGCTTCGTTCAATATATTTTGGTTTTGATCCATATAATATTGTTTCGTTCTATGTATTTGATTCGGCCTATATATATCTTTGTTTTCGGTCTATATATATTTGTTTCATTCTATATATTTGATTCAGTCGATATAAATTCATGTTTTCGTTCTACATATATTTGTTTCGATTTATATAATTTAGTTTCGTTTTATATATATTGGTTTCGTTCTGTTGTATCGGGTTCTTTCTGTATATAAGAGTTTCGTAATAAAGTCATAAACGACGCGCCATACATTGCGGTTGTACATTTTGCGTAACTAATTTCGTAAGTATTCAAGTTTTGTTGGTCTAAATAGCAACATTTCACGTAAATGTTTACGTAAACATTTAAGATTATTGCCCGTGTCGAGAGTATATACGTAATATTCACGATTTGTACCCATAATCCAGTTACGTAAATATTTGGGTAAAAATTCACTTCAATATGTACGTTAGATATCCGTTCAGGGTCACCACAAAAAACACATCTAAAATGTCGTGAAGTTTTTTTCATCTTGCGTCCATCATCTCTCATTTAATAATTGACACTCACCTTGATTGGCATCAATTCCTATTGCTGTTGTCAGATACAGAATGATTGTGACTATCAGAATCATGTTGCAGCTTTTTTTCGTGTCAGGTGGCAGCAGTTGAGTTCAATCCAACAACTTAGGTTATATCAGTATGTAACAGTTTGACCAAAGTTACACTTTCATATTAGTCTCTGCAGCTAGGCCCTACGTTTTTTCTCCTGTATTGACCTTTGCAACCGGTCAACTTGGCTGTTTGGTTGGTTGGTTTTGTATAAAGGAGTTAGCATAGTACAATGCGCATTCAACAATAGGCTTTCTATCTAATGTCATACATTTAATTATAAGGTTGGTCGACTGAATCGCATTTCAGAAGACACTTGTAACCTAAAAAACCTAGCATTGCTTTAACTGAAATTTGTAAAGCATTTATTCACACCGTATGAATATAAATCACGCTGTCAAAGAAACTATATTTGCACAACTCTAAATGTATTTAGTTTTTACGTTTTAGCTTTTGCTAGAGTTTAAGCGTTTACTTCTTTTGGTAAATATGCAAAGGAGTAAATTCTACATCAGATGAGTATTTACGAGTCAATCCTCAATGCTGGTTCAAGACAACCTTGAAAAAGGTAAACAAAACACTTGTATGAACAATGGCAACGTTTGTGCAGGACGTTCGGCAGCAAAAAGTTCATGCACTGCAGAGAAAGGAATGCCGAGGATCAAAATACAATCAGCCGTATACAGGCCCACTGGTTTGATGAGTTTAATGCTCGTTTGGGACTCATACCAACTATAATGTTCTTGAGTGCACACTCTTACTCTGTATATATATATATATATTTATGGACCTACGGGACCAAAACGCATGAATGAAACTCTGTTGTTTTACACCATTACTTCTTCTGGGTTTAGGAGTCATGTTTATTTATTTGTTTATATTTCTATATATATTTATTTATTTATTTATTCTTGTAAAATTAATTCTAAACTGAAAACTTTCAAATGTTTTGTCCGTACAAATGTTTACACCAAATGCATCTCCTTTAAGTATAAAATGTACATTGAAACACAGTTATTGAACATGTACATGTATGCTTGTCCCAAACAAATGTTGACCACATTTGCGGGGAACTGTATTCCTTTAACTAAAATAGACTGGTTAGCAACCACTAAATGCATATTCATCTGAATAAATTAAATGTAAATTCTGGTGTGAGCCTTGATCTCCCAAAACCACTCTAAATATGAAATAAACACATTTTCATAACAATAACAATAATTATAAACATCAATTTAAACAAGTGGCTACACTGAATTACTTATATAAATAAATCTACTCTTTTTGAGGGGAAAACACGCCACAAGTCGTCCCAGGATGGGCGGCTCCCCACAAAAACAAACGTAGGCAAAAGGAAAGAGGAACACACACAGACCAGGCATAGCAGCGCTCAGTACGAGTTTAAACCACTTCGCTCATTAAAGACGGATGTACTTCTTGAATGCATCGGATTTCCATCTTCCCATTTCACGTATCTGAGCATCAGAGAAACCTAATTCGATGTCGCATGACACGCCGCTCCAGTTCTAAAACTCTGCCCTGTGTACAGAGCCGGATCAAGCCCAATAAAATTGAGTGTTGAGCGGAGAATCTGAGCAAATTCTGTTCTTGTGACCGGATTGCCACTCGGCCAGCAGAACAGATAGACTGACTGAAAAGATTGTCTGCTGTCTAAATAATCTCGCAATGCTTTAACTGGACAGGACTCGCTATTCTGCCTAGCAATGTGCGACAATATTCGAGATGTTATCCTGATGTTAAGCAGAATTTGTGTGAAACGGGAGGATCCTGTCCTATAGGACAGGATCCTCCCGTTTCACAGTTTAACGCATTGTCGCACATCTGAATATAAGCATACGTCCACACGATCGACAACAACCCAACAATGGCGGCCAAGCTTGAAGATCTGTCTTCTCTTTCGACTTTGGAACTTGTCTCTTTTTTGAGAGATCACGGGATCGATGATGACATCTTAGCTAGATTCGAAGGTAAGACTATGTATGCGTAAATCAATGAGTAATGTGTACAAATGTAATAGATTTCGTTGTTGTTTGATCTATAATAATTATGATGATGGATCATGTCATGAAATACATGTTGCTGAATTCTGTACTGGCATGAATGGACTCACTCCGTATCCAGTCTTTGACTTTGGCCCCAGCACCACATAGGCCTACACAATGAAGCTATTTTTAATTTGTTTCATTTTTTAGTCTGTTAATCATACACTACTACATTAAACCTACTTATTAGGTAACCTTGTCCATGCCCATACAAGCAGACACTTTTGGCATAAAAACCATTATTCTTGGAGATTTTACTTTCATGAAATGTTCGAAACATTTGTATGTTAACCCTGAGCTGATGAGTGCACAATCAGGATAGCTGCAATAATCGTAGCTCTTCGTCACGTCCCTTAGACCTAAGACTATATAAAGAGTTATGATCAGAGTGCCAAATAAACTGTGGCATGAAGGATATTATACATGAAAAAAACTATTAACATCTGACATCAAAATTCTTTAAGTTCACCATTTCATTTTTTTCTAACCATTTTTGGCGTAAGCCTATAGTATTTAAATTTCTTCCATTGTTGGTTATTGCAGGTGAAGGCATATGTGGTGAAATACTACCCCTGTCGATGGCTGATCTGATGCAGTTAGCACCCAAGATAGGACCAAGAAGAATTTTCTGTAGGGCCTTAATCACTCTGATATGTGTTTATGTTAAACTGTGTTAAAGTTTGTTTTCCCATATAAAGACCAACTATATTATACTGTTTATGTTAATTTTGCAAGGACATCTCATATACGACTATATTGTTGATGTACCCTAACCCCCTCCCGACAAAAAAACCCCAAAACAAACAACAAAGAAAGTTGTTACTATGGACAGGAGTGAATTTGGAAAAGGTTGTCCATTTTTTGTCTAAAGGTATTGGCCCAATTTCATAGAGATAAGCTAAAACAAAATAAGCCTCGAAGAATTTCTGATTAGCAAAATCACTTTACCATGGGAAATATAATGTACAGAACATGAATACGATGTGTGAATGAATACTGTTTGTAAAGCGAGTAAATAGGTTAAGGTTTGTTTTTCTCTCTGATTAGCTGCAGATCTAAGAAATTGGGTCCTTGTTTTGAGTTTGGAAAATATATATATATATATTTGTTTAAACAAATGCAACGTTCGTGCTCATATCATTATTGGTTTAATAATCTTTCAAATAATTTGTCCAGAACATTATATTTTATTGGATTGAGTTGTCAGCATTAACATCATGAGTTGTATTTTTACAGTTTTGGTGATATAGCAGAATACCAAAGTCATCTAAATTTAGTTGGTTCTTCAGTGAATGTATGTCCTTAAAAGATGCCGTCCATATTTACTTGTTTTACAGATTTCCTGTGCAAAATAATTTACTAAAAACAAGAAAACTGATATATCTTTCAGCTTTGGGTAATACCCACGCAGTTCTTGCCATTAAATCAAAAAGATTGTTAAATTTTGTAAAATTCTATTTTTATGTTTTTAAAAACATGATAAATAAAAGATGATAAAAAGAAGATTTCATTTAAAAGAATTCTAACCGTGCATTCCAGTTTTTTCTGTGCCTTTTCTC
Organism: Pisaster brevispinus; assembly: GCA_023634235.1. Lineage (NCBI taxonomy): Eukaryota > Metazoa > Echinodermata > Asteroidea > Forcipulatida > Asteriidae > Pisaster > Pisaster brevispinus. The sequence continues at coordinate 8,614,890 of JAMKCF010000018.1, forward strand.
CAGAGCAAGCACCTAAGGTACCTGAGGTATTATAAAACAACTGCACACCGAGTTGTGACATCTTAGTGATAGAGGTAGCTGAGCTGCAGGTCATTTGTTATGATAGGACATGATCACCTGCCTCTGAAGTGCAAAAGCACCTCATGTGTTCATAGTCTTGGCACAGGTGCTAGTCGCCATGTATTTCCACCAGCACTTACTAGCCACTAGCACTTACTGGCCACTAGAACCATTTTGTCCCAAAATCATGAACACATGAGGTGTAATTCCACTTCAACAGCAGAGGTGTTTGTCATGCAGCTCCACCACTAACACATGAACTGCAAGATGTGCATAATGCCTCAGATACCAGTGATAATTTGGCACTTGAAGTGCAATCCGATACGCAGCTGAAGTGAAAGCAGTCATGCAGTCATGTGCAAGTAACATCACATGAAAAACACTGCATGCGGTTGAGTAGTCTTGAAATCAAGTCGGTAATTGTGGTGCGGTCTAGTTGCAGGGACGGTACACACATCCTCGATCCCAATATATGTGTGCGAGTCAGTCGCAGCTGACGAACCTTGCCACGCGCTACCTACGACCGTTGCATGAATGTATAATCGCACTGTGACTGTTGCATGAACGGCGGGATGTGTGTTTGTAATAGGCAGTGCTGGCAGACAAATAGACACTGACTAACGACTTGTCATCAAGTCTAGCGGTTGAGGTGCAAACGCACCTCATGTGTTCATGATTCTGGGACAAAAAGGTGCTAGTGGGTCTATGTGCTAGTGATCATGTGCTAGTGACCTGTTCGGGTGTTCACTCGCATGATCTACTTCATGTGCATTCATGTACATGCATGTATGTGCCTCAAGTGTTCATGATTCTGGGACAAATACGTGTCAGTGGAGAGGTGCATGATGTGCATTTGGTTTTTACAGTGTAGGGGCTTACTGGCAGGAATGTCTTTCTTTGAAAAGTGGCGACTTAGCTACTGAACAATACAATCTCACGTGATTCCTCATTTCGGTAATGGATCAGTAGAATCTCAATCAAACTTCATTTTATTCGTTTAATTGGTTGATTTTACGGGAAACTAAGGACTGAGTAAAACTCAACGTTGGTGGCGCATGTTCAATTTGCTCGAAACTTTATGTGCGCCTGTGCCATCAAAAAGTTCTACACGTGCACAGAGACTATGCGCTCTTAGTCTTAGCTCTCCTCATGCTCTTTTGCTACCAGCTAGCTGTGCTTCGACCGTTTTGGGGAATTTTTATTTTAATTATTACATTGTTACTATCATATAATATCAATCGTTACACACATCAAGTCGACAAATCCTGTCACCGAGGAAACTGCAAGGCACTTACTCGGGTGCCTTGCAGAGAGTTATAGAAGCTCTGCCAGCTGCTGCTGCTGCACGTCATGCTGGTGCTAGTACTAGCACCAGTAGCAGTGGGCATACTACTAGTCACTACTCACACTGCTGGAATTAGCCGTAACGTTCTGCCTTCCACAATACCAGTCACAGCAGTGTCGATAGTTTGCTTCGCTAAAAGCAGATTGTTTGAGACATCTTCATAATTACAAAGATATTCCCGATACTGGAGAATTTCCCTGCACTAGAGATTATCAAGCCTGTACTGAATATTATCTGAACCATTATCGCCGTTTTCAATAGCTGTGTATAGTCTTACTACCCTGCTTCGTATATTTCTTACGACTAAGTGGGCGTCCATTGACTAGAATGGCAACAACATGTATCTGTTTTTTTTTTACGCGTACGGACGGGAGGTACGGGGAGTAAGGGTAACAGTCACAATTGAACATGCGCCACCAACGTTGAGTTTTACTCAGTCCTTAGTTTCCCGTAAAATGTGATAGTTTGCTTTGTCATTGATAGTTGTTGCAGTTTGTCTTTAGCTTCAGATATCCGCCCTCAATCTTTTTGTTACAGTTAGTTTGATTTCGTTTTTAACGATAGTTCAGTGGATTTGTCTTTATTTCGATTCTGTTAGTCATCCGTCTCTGTTTGTGTTTGGTTTTATGTGTGTTCTTTTACAAGAATGATTCTTTGATTGTTTTTGCTGTTTTCTTTATTATTATGTTTTTAATTGATTACGGGTTTTTGGATTAGTTTGATTCAGAGATCCTTGTTTAAAAACAACTTTCTTTGATTGTTGTTGAGTTTTTAAAGTTATTTTTGACTTTGTCTTTATTTTAACAACTCTTTTCTTTGATTTTTATGTTGTCCTTTAGTTTATATCTATTTATGTTGGCCCTTTTGCTAATCATTCTAATAATGATCACCACACAACACCTGCCAATGCTACTGTACGTACCTTCCGAATTCCACGACCCCAAGATCTGAGCATGATGAATGTTGCGACACGAATCGGGGAGTTCCCGTAAAAGAAAGCATAATGGACGGCCGAAGCGGAAAAGCAGGCTCAGCGATCGCGCTGTATTCTACATCCATGCTACAACTAAAACAATGACAGAAAATAATCGTCACGAGAAATTCTTTAAAAACTATACTTGTTGACCAGCCAACGAAAATATCTGATAATTCTTTTACTAATTTATTGAATAATACTGAAGAACTGGATTTTTGAAATTAATTTATTATGTTTACATTATTTGGCCGCCCATAAAAATAGAGTGCGTGACGTCACACAAAGATGACAAACTTGTCACGTGTGTCCCCACCGCTGCTGTTTAATTCTGTACACACCAGACGAGATAACATCAGCTCAAACCACTTCCGCTTTCTGCAAAATGCTACCACCATTCGAAAGTAAAACTAAAAAAGTACAGTGAAATACAATGATGCAATGATTCGTGAACGATCAGGCAAGTATTTTGGAAAGGTTGCCGAAATTGCCCACCATTTTTTTTTCATTCATCTGTTGGCGTTGCAATGGTCTGTAGGCATGGCCATGGTAGGAAGACCCGTCACCAAGGCCATGTAGAGTAGGCTACGTTTAGCTACGTACAATAAGGTAAAGTACCAAATAACTAATGTAGATACTGTACTCAGACTACTGTACTTAGACTGTAGTCAGTACTACTACAGTAAACTCATGAACCAGCGTACGTAGTTACAGCGGACTCTGGTGGTGTAGTTAATAGCCCTGGTGTGGGAAGTCATCAGTATCTGTTGAACATGCATTATTATGATGCAACGGAGGAGTCCAACCTGGGCAAAGTGATCTGATAGAGCGATGATTTTTTTTATGATGTATTATTTAGTAATATGCCTATGCACTAGAGAGTAATACGTAGTACTCCTGAGTGCTTTACTAATGTTACAGTACAGGTTGTGAGGAAATTCCTGCCCTGGGGAATTTTTACTCGTATATACTATAGAACTTAGAATATAAGTAGAACAGACATGATGAAATTTGTTCCGATAGCCTCGAACTAGACATAGTTATATATTACAGTCATTTGACCAGTTCGGGATCATTGACCAGTTCGGGATCACTTCAACTTTGCAACAACCCCATAATTAAGTTACTTCTCACATTACCAATTTCTGTTGATACATGTGAAGAATAACATGCAATAAACCAACAAACCCAAAATAAGGTTCCAAACTTCATCAACAAATAAATTATGGCCATTTTCTTGAAGTTTGTCTGCGATTTTGATCATTATTTTAAACAAAAATGTTGGTTGAAAAACGCTGTTAAAACTTCTCACCTTTAAAATTTGAACGCCAGGGCGAATAAAATTTATGTTAAATGCTTAGAATGTGTTAAAAATATTTCAGGTAAATACTGAGCAGTCGTCTTGTTTTTTTGAGGACACGAAATTACCGAAATCGTCTTTTGGGGGGCATCGTACCCTTGACCAGTTCGGGATCACTCACTACTCAGCATCTCTCATTGCGTCAAATGGTGCCGCACTCAGTGAGGTAAAATCTTACTGCTGCAGTCGAAAGTTTATTTGTTGCTTTTAAGATACATTTCTTCAACAAATTCTTGTAGGAATATTGTTTTTTTGTGAGAAAATGAAACTTGGAGGAGGAAATTGCGACTGTAAGAATAGATATTTGGGTCAATGTTGCTTTTAGGCGTGCATCACCTTTTCATTTGCCTTTGCTGTTGTTTTGTGTTTTTGTTGCTGGATTTTTGCGCTGCTGTTGAATACACTTGCATGAAATTCTCTGGAGAAAGGAAGTCCATGTCCATGCCAACACACTTGTGAAGTTTGTGTCCTTGAGAGACAGTTTTATGAATGGGAGTATTGGTTTGCAATAGAGGGCAAGCTACTGATTCAGAATAGAATCAACTGATCCTGAACTGGTCAAACAGGTGACAATACTTTTCTCAAAGCCTCTTCAAAAGTACTAATCTTTTTTTGTCAGTGGATACTTGGTGAGTTTTATAACATGTTTAGGTAAACTGATAAACTTTTTGTTTAAAATGTCAAAGAGATTGCAACCAAAAACAATGTGAATTCAAAAAGTGATCCCGAACTGGTCAAATGACTGTACTTAGCCTCTCTAGTCTTAGTCTTAGTGGAAATCGGCTGTTTTGTTTATTATTTTGTGCTAGATAAATAGGCTATATCACTATCATTAGTTTGTTTGGGCTCCTTTTCAAGCGTCCACACACAGACATTAATGTGAATTGCCATCACAAACTGCACTCGGAGTAATTTTTTGTACACAACTCAAAAGACAAGCATCGCTTTGAGGAAGACAACATAATTCTACATCACCTGGTATAAAATATTGAATTTCTATTCAAGAAAAAGAGGGCATTGGTTACATACACTTAGTCTGGTGCTTGAGATCTCTATTGTCAAGTCCGAATCCAATTCCAAGTCATCAGTGTAAAATCCAAGTCAATGCAGGTGTCTCTGGGCATGCAGACCTGTACATAATGTCTGAGTCACAAAGGTCGAATCAGAGTCAAAGCCACAAGTCAGTTTGAAACTTAAAGAAAACAAAACAAAAAACAAAAACAGAACTTACAGATCTGTATTACGAACATGAACAAGATTAAAGCTAGCTCAACCAATGCTAACATTAAAGAAGACTGTTGTTAGAATTTGAATTCGTTTTTTTATGAATTCGTCATGTTAAAACTCTGACTCGCAAATAAAGCTTAAACACATAACGCATAAAAATTTCCCCCACCAAAATCAGTGGGAGAAAGTAAAGAAAAACATAACGTCCTGAAACCCAGTTTACAATATTACCAGTGGTTCATGTTTTTGTATTAAAAGCCACTAGTTCCTTGACTAAAGGAACCTCCCCCTTTTAACCTTGGAGGACACGAATTACGTAATAACTGATCGTATGACAAGCGCGCTACTACAGTTTGTAGTAGGTTTGGTGAAATCTTACCACATCCAGGGATAAAGCTATAAACCCATTATTATCAATCCCAAGACCTTTCAGAGGGTTTGTAGATGTTTTCAGTCATAATAATTGTAAAATAAATAATTTCCAATGTTATTTTGGTAAATTATTTTGGTAAATTATTTTGCTAAATACAGGCCTAATGCATACTTCCGAATGCATACTGTATTTCGTGACACTAACTATAGTTTATAGACAAAATGATAGAAGGTTTTTGGGAAAGCTACTACCCCTCCCCACCAGACACACTTGTGAATGTTTGTGTTAGCATGGTGTCTGTTACCTTGATAAAGGTCAACCAGTCTCACACAGGCTTCCTCTGATAGCTACAATACAGAATATCAAGTAGGCCCTACCCTATCCCTTGAGACTTTGCCAAGATTTATGTGTACAAACAAATGGCAGCCCTCCTGACCACTGCAGGATTTGTAATGAGATTTTCAAGGTGAATGAACTCTACCCTGTGCAAATAACACATGCCATATGTTTCTGCATGGTTTGATGGTGGACTGCCCAAAAGTTTAATTTTTTTAAAATTTCCTGGGCGAAATTATGGAGAAAAAAGGCAAAAACCTACTACAGAATATAGTATTGCCCACTCCCTAGGATGAAAAAAAGTACCAGAAACAATTTAAGGCAGGTTTTTGTTATCAACTCTAATCCTTGTGTTTCTAAACCTTTCCAATGCAGACTCGGCTGAATGCTTTGTTTGCTTTAGGAATGTTTGGTTGCCGTGTTGTCATAGTTGAGCATGATTCAAAATGTGGTACAAGGAACATGGAGTAGAGAGGGTTAACCTGAACTTCATGTACATAGGAGAATGGCAGAGGTAAGTTTTCACTTAAAAAGTCATACATATGTAAAACATTATACACTTTGGCATATGAGTGTTTTCTACACTTTATGGATCCCCAAGTTTCAAGTCATAAAACATCTTAGTAGTTTCTTAATTAATTGCACTAATTAGCACTTAGGATAATATTTCCAGTTTTACAGTTTTAGGTTTTCATGAACAGCGAATCTTCGATTGCCATTTTTTACGGTGATGTACATAGTGCTAGCACGGTGCCAAAAATGAGTAACTTACCCCGCGTTAAAAATTTTTTTTCTCAAAGAGACAATTAATAGTATTTAACCTTCTACATAGTTGTTTGAGTTTTCAGGCGCAGACAATTTCGTTTATATGCATTGGTTTACACAACGCGCTGCACACAGACCTCGTTCGTACAGTTTTCACCAAGAGACAGTTGTATTAATTACTCATTAATTAAACTTACAATGCTAGAATAACAAACAATTTGCATAATTTATGATCTCTACTTCATGGCTGGTAAAATGTCAAAATTTCATTTGCAAACCGAAAATTTGTCTCTTTAAAAATTTCAAAAAAAGTTTGACTTCAATGCGTTTTTTTTTAGAAACATGAAAGTTTGGCTTTAGGGGCTAGATTGAGGAGATCTCTTCATAAAAACTAAAGATTTTAAGGGAATCATAAGTTTTAAAGGACTTAAATACTTTGATCTTTTGGTTTGAAATAACACTGTACAATTTACAACTAACCTGCGGAAATGGCAACAAGTTTGAAGGTAACATTTTAGTAAAAACAAATCAAATCAGTGTGTGTTTTGTAAATTTTCCATGGATTTTTTACACAGTCGAATACTTGTTTCAATAACTGAAGTTGGTAGATTGCATCAGTGATTTGGTGGATATTAAGTGCCGTTTGCTTGACTCTAGTTTTACAGGCATGCACATTTTCATCCGATCAGCTGATTTCCTTTTTTCTTTAATAACAGATACCATTGTCACAGGAAACTGAAAGCCACTGCACAAAGTTTAGTCTGCTTGGCCATTTCCTCTTTTTTTTCTTTTTGCAACAACGTTTGCAACTGCTTTACTAGTAATTTTTAATAAGCGGATCCTGGAATTTTGAAAGTTTGGTCGGTATTCTGCCATTCATAAACATGTCGTTGGGGTAATTCTAGCGAGAAAAATGAACATTAATACCATATTTTTTTGTCAGGAGCCATTATTGCTTACGACTTTGTTTGAAGGTCCTTCTGTTTCTGGGACAAAATACTTTGTGTGCCTGAAAGAAGCTCCTGGGCACATGGCGATACATCTATTTCTCGTGAGGATTGGCAACAACCTCGCTGAGGTTGTTGCTAAGGACGTCCTACATACTTCAATGCATGAAAATGCGCGATCTAGCCATAGCCATAGCCGTAGCTGTAGCTGCCAATTCAGACACAGCCTTATATGTCAGCTACTTGTGTACCCATCAAAGAGGGCGTTGTGCGACTCTTCTTGCTTAACATAGTTTACTAGAATTATTATACTGTTATTATAACTGTACTGTTAGTATAAAATATTAATAACAAGCTCATTCCCTTTGTCAGTCTTGTGGCAGTTCACAGCCTGATGGGCCTGGTGGTGATGTTGGCGAGGTTAATCCCCTTGCTGGCTTGAAAGATGGAGGACCAAAAAGTGAGTACTTTGTCTATTTGATTTCTTTGGTTATTGGGAAATGATTGCAGGTGCGAGCGTGACAATGGGGAATTTGTCAATTCAACCATCCCATTAACAGTTTTGAAAAATAGTCACACTATTTATCACATCCAAGAACAACACGGTGTCTCAAAGCTCTCATTAATTCATTGTCAGATCCATCAGCGCCTTGCATCCTTTGGTAATTTGGCGCTATATAAATCCAGTTGTTATAATTATTATTCTTATACTATGTTTGAATTGTCAGACCTGTTTTACATGGTGATGGGACGCAATCACCTTGAAAAATACCTTTAAAATCAGAAATCGAACCCACACTCTGATGATAATAGAATTTTAGTCTGGTGCACTAGACTTGTCGTCAACGACAGTCCACATACAGCGTAACAGCAGCGTAGGTCTTCTCTCTTGTAAATTTACATTGAACTCAATTAGTTCTGATGGATGAGTCATCAGAGTGTGGGTTTGAACCCCTGTCCCGACACTTAGTGTTCATGGGCACACTATGGGTACCTTCGAGGGTAGGGATTGTTGATATGAAGGTTTAGCAACCTGTGCTGCATACGCCATTGGAGGTGAGATAGTTTCAGGAATGCTAAAGCATGATGAACAGGGGTAGTAATAGTGTAAGGCACTTTGCGACTATGGATGAGCTAGCTGGATGTGTGACATGTGCATCATCACGCTTTTCTGTGCACCAAACATTATGATGCTTTTTCAAATTGTTAAAAAAGCGCTGTTGAATTCTTGTCTTTACAGAACGTCGTAACAGGAGGAAGAAAAGCAAAATGAAGGAACTGTCTGAGGATGGAACAAGAAACCTGGAGGAAAAACCGAAGGTTAGAGATGAACTTCCTGCTGATAGAAGAGAGGATCATCAACAAGGTTCCCCATTCACTGCAGGTAACACACTAGCCTAAACAGTATTCCCTTAGGGATTGTCAGTGGCGGGGGGGGGGGGGGGGGGCGCAACCAAGAGTATTGTGATTATGAGTAGATGTCTTACCACTAGACCACCAAGTGTGCCAGGTGAAGAGACTCTACTCAATCTTATTATGTTATCAGCGCAATTAGTTTCATTAATAAATGTCATTAATTTCACTCTCATTTACCATTTTACAGACAAATTGTCTTAATATGAAAGAAGAATTGGATGACACTTTCACTTTCAAATTATAATCAGGAATGAATCAATTTATTATCAATGTTTTTGTTTTTCTTTATTTGTAGTTTATTGTACTCTTTAATAATGTATGTTTTCCATGTGACCCCCCCCCCCCCCCTCCCGGACAAACAGTTTTATGATAACTGATGGGGCTACCCTGGTCAAACAAGACAAAATAAATGAACAAATAAAAAAAAAATGCTTCACACACAATAGAATCTATTCTGTGAAATAAAAAACAAACAGGAAACAGGAAATAGACCTTTAACCTATAATATTGTTCAGAGTAGAACACATGTCGCTCGAAGCAAAAAAACCTCTTGATGGTCTTGGTACGCATGGCTGGAGACATCAACTTGACCTAGGATTTGTTTCAATATTTTCTTTTTGTTTTACAAATGTTTTAGGATGATATCCACCTTGAAATGTAAATTCCCCTTGGGATTGTGACTAATATCTCAGCTTTATGGTTATTACTTATATCTGAAAATAGTGCAAAGCGTTTCAAACTTGAAGAGACACCATATGCTAATCTCTCCGAGTAAATTTTGCTTCATGAGTTTGAAATCTCAAAAGATTGTCCGCAGGCATTTTTTAAAGTTTCCGTTGTGTCCATTTGAATGCTGCCCTCATTACAGCCAGAAATGCGGTTGGTACCTGCTGTCACCTGACTATGCATGGATAGATTCAATGTTTTTGTTGAAAATACCAGGAAAATCTTGTTGCCAACAAGTAGGTGCTGTATTCAACTGAAACTTTCACAGTTGACTTTTATTGTATCTTTCTTGATAATAATGCCAGTAATCAACATTACATTGACAAAACCAAACCATGACCCCACCTTTAAAGTTGATGTCACAGAAAACTAAAAAAAAACCAACCACTGGACATAGTTTTGTATTCCAGGAGCTTTCCTTTTATTAAAGTATGAGAGTGTAACTGTAACAGGAAGATATTTTTTCAATGTCAAGTTTCTTCTTGACCTGGAAACATGAATTCTCACCCAGTTGCTATTGTACATGCGCAGGCATTGACTGTTGCATCACAAACAAAAGCTTATAAGGGGACCGTCATTATTATTGTGCATGTGCAGTAACTGGGGGAGATTTCAGAAGTTAGATGTCTGTCCACAGACTTGCTGTATTATGACGACAGTGCCCTTTTAATTTGAAAGAAGAATTGGATGACATTCCGGTTTGGTTTCAATGTTTCACACATAATCAAATCTATTTTGTGTAAATGAGAAACAGATAGGGAACAGGAAATATACTTTCTGCACTCTGGATGCCAATATTTTGAGTAGCAAATCGTGATGTTTGAGTAGCAACAGTTTGCTCTGCTATACAAGGGAAATCGTTCACTGCATCTGCCGATAAGTTTGTTCAGAGAAGAACATGTGTTGCTCAAAACTGAAATCTGATCTTGGTTTCAGTTGTTGTTTTTCCTGGTTTGAATTACTGTGGTTTTTCAAATATTTGTTTTGTTAATTCTATACTAGGATGTCGTCACAGGCGAAAGAAGAACAAAAAGAAGTCTCAAGCTAATCAAGATTTAAGGGGACCGCAGGATGATGCACAAAAAGTAAAAGATAGAACTCTTGGAAGTAAACAAGGGCAAGATGACCCTGCTGTCTTCTTTCCCTCATTAGGTATTTTTTTGAATCCTTCTTTCTATTCAGATACATCATAGTTCTTTATTTAATGCTTGTAGGGTTTTAAATACTTTTAATATCAATATAATAATATATAGTCTTATAGCATACATTTAGCCTACCAATAAGGCACTACAACAAACAGAAACATTAGTACAGGCTTTTGAATTTCTTTGAGCTATCAACCCAATTTATGTAGCACCTATAGGGTTTACAAGGTGCTACAGCGCATTCAGCAGCCACTTCTAGAAACACTGGGGCAAACCCTCTTGCTTAGTGATAAGTGTACTTGGGTTCATTTACGTGCTTTCAAAACAAACGGAACCCAGGGCTTTATAACGTCTCATCCGAAGGACGGAGCAATAATGGCTAAGTGTCATGCTTAATAAGGACACAAGTGTCCCGACAACTAGCACTGCCTCCCCCACCCATCCACCTAAAGCCATATAAAGATCATGTTGATTACCAAGCAGAAAGATGTATGACTCGACCAACTTCTGCAGGGCATGTTGTCCCAGCAGGGATCTGCAAGCAATGACAATGCCTACTTTGAATATACAATAGGACATACATTTGTATGTGTTTATTACAGCTAGAATTACTCCTAAGACACGATATTCCATTTCCCGAGTGAATTAAACTTTCCTATACTGACATAAGACTTATGGTAAAATGATCACACGTTTACACTGGGTCTTCTTGAAACACAAGTTAGCCCATTAATTGCTTTGCCAGGCACATGATAATGTGATTATGTTTTGATTACACAGAGACAAGATTAGTTCATGCATCAGGCGAAGCTACAAGTGCACCACAAGCTTCATTACAACATGCATTAGAGAATAACAAGCCAGCGATTATTCAAATACAGGGTAGCAACATGCCAGTATTTATGGCCCCGGTCACTGGATCTACTTTCAATTTCTACCACAATGGTGAGTTCGCTGAAAATTATCTCTCAATAAAAATATTAGATTAATTTTCATATTTTATAGCACGTTGTGGCATGGCTCATGATGAGCCGTGTTTTCAAGTCAAGTTCTGTTGGCTGAGTCTTTGGAGTGTGAGTTCAATCAAATCAGTCAAGACACTAATGCCTTGCCATCACCCAGAAGTAAATGGGTACCCGTGATGTGAGGGTAAAGATTGTTGATGCAAATGATTTCCTCGCCCATTTGGGTGTGAGTGCTGATTACCCATGAGGTCTTGAGATAGATTCAGGAATGCTAAATAGTCCGATGAGTTATAATTGATTCCAATGTAAACAATTAAAATTGCACTTTTTAAGCTGTTTATGCAAATTTTTTCCAAGTTTATTGGAGATATACATTGCAGCCCCCCCAAAGAAAAATAAAATAAATAAATAACAAGAATAAGAAAACATGTTTTGTGTTATGAGGTTCTTTAAGGTGTGATAGTGAAACAATGTGGCAGGTACTATTGGTGTAATGGTTGAAAGACTGAAAGTGGAAAGTTACTTGTGATGTTTACTTCTACTTCTACTTTGTTACTAAGTTAGTACATAAACGCAGACATGTTTCATCATGTATAAAATGTATAAACTAATGGAAATGAAGAAGCTACCAGTGACTTGCATATGCAATCACGGAGAGTTCTGACATATATCACCTTATCACCTTACAACTTTTCAGTTTCAAAACATTCCCCAGAGACTTCCTCACTTCTCAAGAAGAAAACACATCTCCCAGTACAACAAAAATAAAGCAATCTACTTAATTTTTTGACGTGTCATCCTCAATAAAAATCAGGTGAAAAGCTGAAATTATTTTCTATATGTCAGTAGTTACCCAAAAAGGATCACTTCTAAAAGGATTTCATGTTTATTGTTGATAATTACAGGAAGACAACACCAGGGGGATCAACCGTCAAGTCAGACTCCTCCAGAAAATCATCAATCTGTAAGTGCTCATGGCAGGGACACGGTAGGCTTTCAACCAGTAGGAGACATCAGTAGGCAATCTGATGTGCACACACAAGTAGGAGGTACCTCTGGACACTCTGATGTGCACACACAAATAGGAGACACCTGTCGGGGCTCTGATGTTCACACACAAGTAGGGGACACCTGTAAACCATCTGACGTTCACACACAAGGAGGGGTAATCTGTCGACACTCTGATGTGCACAAAATAGTAGGAGACTCTTACAGGAATTCGGCTGACCAATGCAGGGTTAAATTAACCAAACACTATAAGCGAACGGGTAGTTATGTTAAACTTATACCCTGGGTTAATGATGATAAGATGCATATCATGGACATCTATGTGAAATTAAATCTGCAAAGAACTGAAGGGTGTGCCGTACCCAGAAAGAAAGCAGAAACTGTAATTGATTATGAAAAGATATTCCAGATGAAAACAAGAGAGGGTGATCTTATCAATCGTGTTATTTTCTGTGGTATGGCTGGACTAGGGAAGTCAACACTATTTGAAAAGATTGCATATGACTGGGCTGTAGGCTCAAATGCGGTGTTGAAAAATTACAAACTTGTCTTTCTCTTGAAGATGTGTGCTTTAGACCAAAGGTCTGATCTCATTGAGTCCATTTTCGATCAACTTCTTGGGGACAATTCGGGTATTTCCAAAGAAGAATTGAAATTATTTATCTGGAATAACTCTGATGAAGTTTTGATTTTAATGGATGGATTTGATGAGTTGGTCACTACTTCTCTTTCAGAAACTTGCTTTGGATCTGTCCTTCGATCCCTTCAAACAATAAACTACGAAGGTTGTTTAGCTGTAACAACTCGTCCTTCTCACCTTGAGAAGTTAATGGGGCCATCCCTTGTTCAGAATCCTTGCACGCATGTTAAAGTGCTGGGATTCACCCAGAATGATGTGAAAATCTATATCAGTAAATTCTACCACGATGATCTTGTCAGTGCAGAGTCACTAGTTGAGAAGATTAAAAGTTCGGACACGCTTTCTGATCTGGCCAAAAGTCCCATGATGCTACTTCTAATATGCCTGATATGGAGGGAGAAATCGGGATTACCAGAAACAATATCACAGCTGTACACTGAGGCACTGACTTACATATTCAAACGAAAGGATCCAGGGTTGGAGGACAGCATGTCCACAGTGCTGGTATCAATTGGAAAGGTTGCGCTGAAGGGTCTCCTTGCTGGTGACCAAAAGCTTTCATTCACTGAATCTGATTTTGACAAGAAGGAATTTTCCACCGCTTTGAAAGTAGGCATTTTGAGTGGTCAAAGGGTATTGAAGAATCTCACTTCGCATCAGTGTATTCAATTTATTCATAAGACAGTGCAGGAGTTCTGTGCTGCCAAATACTGGCAGAGTCTCCTAAGGAAATCTGGAGAGTTCCAGGAGATTCTTGATATCATATGTCAAGAAGGGAAGAACATTTATCACTTTGAATATCTACTGCGCTTTTGTTGTGGAAATAACCAAAGGTGTCTTGGGAGAATTTTAGATAATCTAAGTAGTCGATTACTAGATGGAGATGGGGCTTTACATCACCTGTTGATTCATTGCTTTTTTGAAGCTCAGTTGATTGAAGGAGCAACAGGTTCACATATCAAGTCTTTAGCTATCCCACAGATATGTGTGCAGAAGTACCATACTGAATACTTCAAAGCTTTGTTGCATTTTCTTACACATATTTGTAAGTTGGAGGAAAGAAAGAAACATCTGGTTAATATTCAGTCACTTCACATTTCAGGCATTTGTTTAGGAGGGTCTCCGTCAGTGGATTCACTTGCTGATGCTCTGGGGAACATGAGTAACCTTACCTTTCTATACCTCACTGAGTGCTCATTAGCTTACAGAGATATCAAACTCTTGACTTATTACTTGGTAGGTGACAATCAGTTGACCCAGCTAGACTTGTCTGGTAATGATGCTCTGGGAGGTAATGCCAAATTATGGGCAGCGTGTTTGAAGAATACCTTAGCAAGTCTCAAAGTGATCAAACTGCGTAAATGTAAGCTACAAAGTAAAGACTTTGAACATATTTTGATGGCTATTTCTAAGATCACCAGTTTGACTGAATTGGATCTTTCAGGAAATCATTCTCTGGGGGGAACAGCAAATGTCTGGTCGTCGTTCTTGGTGATGACACACTTGAAGTGCTTACGACTGAGTGACTGTTGTCTAAGAGGTGAAGACTTGGAACACGTTGCCGCTGCCTTGTCCATTATGGTTGATTTAGCCCACTTAGATATCTCTAATAACAGTGCTTTAGGTGGCTCGGCAGAGCTGTGGGCACACCATTTATGCCTCTTGCATCATCTTCACAAGTTGGACCTAGGATTTTGCACACTGAAAAGTGAGGATATTGGAAGCATTGCATTGTCCATGACTGACTTGACCAACCTGAAGGTGATTGTTTTGGCAGGTAATAGGGCATTAGGTGGGAAGGTTCGTCTGTGGGTAGGTCATTTGCATCACATGCAGCATGTAGAGGAGCTGAACTTAAGCAAATGTTCATTCAAAGGTTCAGATATCGAGTACCTTGCTTTGTGCTTGAGTAAAAGGCATCATGTGACTGAGCTTGACCTCTCGAACAACAGCGCCCTGGTTGGCTCTGCAGAGGGTTGGTCCAAACACTTATGCCTCATGTCACACGTCCAGAAGCTAGACGTGAGTGGCTGCTTGTTGATACTTAAGGATGTTAAACATGTGGCCCTGTCATTGTCTGGCATGACTAATTTGAGCAGACTTGTCCTATCTATGAATTCCAAATGGCAAGGGTCGGCAGCAATGTGGTCTGGCCACCTACAGCATTTGAAGTACCTCCAGGAGCTCTGCTTGAGGTGTTGCTACTTGACTGCTACAGACATTGAGCATGTTGCTGTATTGTTGAGTGAAATGATGAAGCTCACTCACTTGGATCTCTCCGCTAACAATACTTTGGGTGGATCAGCACACCTTTGGTCCCGTCACCTCCATCTCATGAGATACCTCCAGAATCTCGATCTAAGTGATTGCTCACTGACAGGTACAGACGTCGAGCATATTGCTTCGTCTTTAAGGGATATGGCAAAGATGTCGGAGTTAACACTCAGCAGGAACTCTGCTCTGGGTGGGTCAGCAGATTTGTGGGCCCATCATTTGCCGCATCTCATATACCTGCAACAGATTAAACTCGGCTGTTGTTTCATGACTTGTACAGACAAGAGTAAGATTTCACAAGCACTACTGATGACAAACACTCTTTGTGTCACGTTTTGATGTTGTCTTCTGCTTGGGTGTCGAAATCTTCTCCACCCAGCCATCACACACAGGTCTGATGGGGGTCTCTGCCTGTGCATTAGCTTAACCAGTACGACATAAGGTCGATTTAATTAGCGCTAATATAAGACTGTGTTCACTATTTTACACCGATAACGCACCCTTGGGTTATGTGTGAGCAAGGCAGGCTGGATACATACGGCGTTGCTAAATCGATGGGAACTAGGTTGAGTTGTAATGTTCCAGAAATTGCATGTAAAATAGTTAACACAGTCTTATATTAGCGCTAATTAAATCGACCCTATGTCATACTGGTCCCGAAGAGGATTAGTTAAGTCAGATTAAGCTAATGAAACATCATAAATAACCTGTGACATCACGTGTTTACGAAAGAGGCACAGAGCCTCGACTTCCAGGCAGCACGATTTGTACACAGCTCAATGGAAGAAAACATAAAAGTCTTACTGTCTACTTAGTGGCGATTATAATCAACGTTTGGTGTGAAGAAAGGGGGCACATCTCAAAACTTGTTCAGCTGTATTTTTATAACTGTAGAGTTTATGTGTAAAATTGCGACACAAAACGTATACATGTAATTTCCATACTACCAGTGCATTATCTCGCCTGCCAGAAAGGCCCTGGAATGTAGGACAATATTTTTGTAAACAAAGATTACAAGGTCTCTAAAGGGGGTGTATGCTCCTCAGGAAGGGGAGAAAGTTTGAGGAATGGTCCGAACATGTCTGATGAACAGGGTTAAGAATGTTGGATAACGCCTACATCAGTAACTAACGGTTTAATACAGTGTGTAAGCGATATAGTTGCTGCTTCGTTTTCGTATGATGGGTGACACTACATGGAGGATTTTGTATTCATTTTTGATGTGGAATTAAGATGCAATATACACCGTGTACAAACATGGAACGCTCCGCACAATGTGCTTCTACCATTTCCACCATTTTGGGAGTCAATTCTTTTGTGTAACGGGGGACAGGATAGGCGCGTGTACGTGCGCTGCGTTTTGTGCAAGGAGTCGATGGCCACGTACATGTATTTTTAAGTGCAATGATCAATGTTTTATAAGTTTGTTTTCTTGAAGTTTGGATTTCTGGTTTATTGGTAATATCAGGCAACAGTAATTTTGCTGTTCTTTTTGCACCTTTACTGCTTTCAGTCAGTACTATACCAGGAATAAGCATGGTGCCAATCAATTACCATAAGGTGAACAGATATACCGTCACAAAAAGAAAGATTATTAACTTGCTCACTCCGTAGAAAAGTTGTCAATCTTCCAGCATGTCTAATGATTACAAAATAAATATCAATTTTAAAAATTTAACCTCACTTTTGGATTTTTATTATCTATACGTCTTCAGAATAGGAATCCAAGGACTTTGAGAAACGCTACAGAGTTTGACCTCAATTGATTTTGACTTCCGGTTCAAGCCGGAAGTTGAAATTAAGAGTTTCAAAAAATCATAACTTCTGAACCACACATTTGTTTTTGTTAAAGTTAATTTGTTTTTGAAAGACTAACTTTGAACTTCCGGTTTGAACCAAAAATCAAAGCAAAAGACATCACACTGTTTAGCGTTTAATAAATATTGAATTTCATCCTCCGGTTTTAGCCTGAAGTCTAGGTCAAATGGGGTCACACTCTGAGTTTTGTTTCTGAAGTTGCTACATAATTTTCGATTAATGTATAGATTGTAAAAGTACCAAATTGCACAGAATGTAACAAAATTTGACTTTGACTTCCGATCCAAACCGAAAGTTGAAGTTTAGTATTTGAAACAATCATAACTCCCGTACGTGCCACACAAAGGATTTTCATAATCTTTACGTTATAACACAGGTCTTCAAAATCTTAACAAGCACTTCACGAAATGTGACTCACTTGACTTTGAATTCTGGCTCAAGTCGGAAGTTGAAGGTCTTGTAAAAGTCAACAAACGCTACATAAAGTGTGAACCCATTCGACCTGGAAAAAAGTATCTCCTGAACGAGACATTGGATTGATAAGTGAAATGTCGGCACTTATTCACTCAATCACAATTTGATGACATCACTCACAAACACCTTTTTTGTAATTAACAAAGTTGAATGTCCAGTTTTTCTCCCCCGTCTTCTTCTTCCACAGAAATTCATATCTACAGGATAAACTTCATGACGACATGATGACGTCATCAGGTATCAAATTGCAATAAATCAATGTTTGATATTTGAAAAAAATCATAACTCATAAGCCACATTTTAGATTGTTACAATATTTACATCATCGGACAGGTCGTTGATAGTTCGACAAACCCCACAAAAAAGTGACCCATTTGACCTCGACTTCTGGTTCATCTCGAAAGATGAAACTTTAAAATTCATAATTTAAAAACTACATATGATTTCAACGTAATTTTTGCATCAGGTTGTTGAACGTTGAGCCTGCTCAAACCTTTGTACAAAGATTGCGACGTTTTGACCTTTACATCTGGTCAAAACCGGACGTTAAAGTGCACCCACCAAAACGTTTCCCCCACCTTGACAACGCATTATGTTCACATAACGCTAAACCTACACGTGCGCCTGTACAGTGCACGTGTAGTTTAGATTACATGTACATGTATATGTGTGTACTGTACTGCTGCATGTAGGAATAATTTTGGCTTAGCTGTTATAAGGTAAAAAGCCCATCCAAAGTTGTTCCATCTAATACTTGAAAAACTCATAACTGCTAAAACACACATTAGATTTTTACAATCCATACATTGTCTGAAAGGTTTTAATAAACTAAACACGTGCTACACAGTGTGACTCTGTTTGACCTTGACTTCCGGTTGAAATCGGATGTTTGAAGTAAATGTTTCAAAAATCATAAATAAATCTGAACCACTTTAGAATTTTTACAATTTATACAACATTGGGAAAGAATGTGACCCATTAGACCTTGTCTTTTGGTTCAAAACGGAAGGTGAAATTTAATATTTGAAAAAACTCCTGAACCGCACATTGGATTTGTATCACCTATGTGTCATCACAAATAGCTCAAAAGACTTAACAATCGCTACACAGTGTGCCGTAACGTGACTTTGACTTCGCTTTCAAACCGGAAGATGAAATTTGATGTTGACAAAAATCATAACTCCTGAACAATACATTGCTTTTTATACTCGTAATTAGAAGTGTCCAAAGACTTACCAATAATATTGTTACAAGAAGTGTGACCCAATTTAACCTTTACTTCCGGTTCAAACTGGAAGTTGATGTTTAATATCTGAAAGAATCATAACTCCTTTACTGCACAATGGATTTTAAAAATCTCTACATAATTGGAATATTATTTAACAGCTTCAAAAACCGACACACAGATTGTGATTCTATTTAACTTCGACTTCCGGATCAAACCGGAAAATGCAATTTAATATTTGAAAAATTACACATTGGATTATTATCATCTGAATGTCATCAGAGGATGGTTCGAAACACTTAACAAATGCTTCACAGTGTTACCACAATTTCACCTTGACTTCCGGTGCAAACCGGGAGATAAATCTTAAAATTTGGAAAAGATTAGAGAAAACATTGTACTCTCATCCCAGGAAATGTGCTAATTAAATGTACGCATGCGTACAAACACTAGGTTGGCAAACGCCATACAGTTATGCACTATGCAGACGCACAAACGCGTGTGCGTCACGCCATCATCATTCCATTACAAAAAGGCGCGATGTGTCCTCGTTTTCCCAACCAGGAGTATTTATGCGCATGCACGATGTGCAATTTACATATTTCATGGGAAGGGTATTTTTTTGACCGTGCACGTCTCTCGCGTTGAATGAAAATATTTTACTATGAAATCTAACTTATTTTCTTTTAAAATGGATTAAATTATTTTAAACAATTTCTTAAAAATATAAAATAATATCAATAGTAATACAATGATTTAGAATTGTACTACAAATAAATCGTTTGAAACAGAAGTTAACTTGGGACGTGGATGCTTAAAAAAAAAAAAAAACATGTGCCAATCACGCCCGAATTTGTGCGCCTGTTACATTAGGTGTAATAATTACGTGAACGTCGATCTTGGTTCTTTACAAGTAACCGGACAGAGGTCCTGTCTTAGTTTCGTTTTTGTGTGTGTTAAATTGATTAAGTTTGTTTACTTTCACATTTGTTTCAAGGCTCAGTTTTACTTGATGTAACTCTTGTATGGCCATAAACTGCCTTAAATGTAGTATTTTAAGAAACAGAATCGCGCATTTATCGCACCTCAATATGGGTTGGTCCCGGCATCCCGGAAGTTCGAATACACGCGAGTCTTGCACGGTCTCTACAGGTATTCCCCACTCCACCACCACCCAGAAACTCCGGATGTATGCACGAATTAGGAAAGCTTCAAACGGATTTTAAAAATTACAAGGGATTTATAGTAGTCACGGATAGAAATCATTTTATTTGTGATCCGGTATGTTTATAAAAATAGATTCCCAGAAGAGTCTCAATGCAGCTTTATAAACAATGTTTATTAACCAGACTATTTGTATTACACGGCCTGTTTGCGGGTACACTTGGCACTTTATTCTGCCATTAAATTTCAATTACAAATTTCTATTGCAAAACTAAACTAAATAGAGGTTTTGTTAACTCTTAAACGCGTTGTTTGCCTCACTTTTATATCGAATGTCTGCGTAATTAAATTTCATTAGAATTTATAATAGTATTGTCCGTCACGACGTGTATAGTTTTATCACGGTGGTATTATATTTGATTAAATTCCATATTCAATTATGTATACCCGAGAATTTCCTGAGGCAATTGGGTTAAAAACAGCAAGTTTGATTACGCCGCATGCGTGCTTAACGTTGTGTTTTGTAGGAGGGGAGAATGTCTAATTGTGTTTTCTCTTCATATCAGCGTTCGTGATATTCGTGAAAAGATTTGCGATATCCGTCTAGATTCCATGCAGATACTGTGGCCCTGACCTAAATAAGGGAGCATTTCTATTAAGTCTTCTGTTTACACAGGTTATTATTGGTCAATTTTTCAAGCGGTTCGCAAGAGCAAAACTTTAGGGGCGGATGTCTATATAAGAGCAATTTTACTCACGCAGCAGCCAGTTCGATTTGGTTGTTACGAGCGTTTCGTATTAGTTTCAAAATGGTGCGAAGTGTATTGTGCGTCGTTGCGTTTTTGGCGTTGATATTCGTTGCGGCTACACATGGTTTCAGCGGCGACATCGGAGACGATCACCCACCTCGCCCGTACAACGATCCCGTCGGCAAATTCTTAGAGTCAGCGGGGCCACCAGCCCAGTATCCGGACGCTGAGCGGCAAGATTACATCAAGAGGATGCCGGTTCCGTGTTGGGCGTCAAATCCCGCTTTGTGTTCTGGTGCTTTTGGTAAAAGGCGAGTACGCTCAACTGCAGTCTAACCCCCATATACAAGGTGCACCACAGATAGAAGGTATGTTGGATGAACACTAATACTTTTCTGAAGTTAATTTAGTGCCATGATTAAAAATAATAATTTAGTCCCGTGATTAAAAAACAATAATACGTCGTAAAATAAAAACTTCAGAACCAGTTTTATATGCGGATCGTTAAAGAGACATTCAGAGGAAAACATAGATCAAGAGAGGGTGTACTTTGGGTAATTACTGCACAAAATAATGACCACAAAAAGTTACTTGTTATTACTATAAAACATTGTTAGTAACAATCTACCTTGAAATAATGTAGATTTAGAAATGGCGGTAATGTTTCAACCAACAGTTTGAAAAAACACAATTCTATCCAACAAGAGAATGGTTTTGTTTCTTTCATAATTGTTTGCAACTAAGCCAAAGTTTTCACAGGTTCGTTATTTTATGCATTTTTATGTTGGGATACACCAAGTGAGGATACTGGTCTTTAACAATTTCCACAAGTTTACCGTGACTTTAAATAAAAAGTAAGTCATAATTAGATAAGTCATAAATATGACTTACACCAATTAAAAAGGTGGAAACAAAAACAAAATTCATGTTGTTTTAATTATCATTTCTTATCATAATCATTATCATAATTATACTTTTAAGAGCTAACTAGAAAGTGGTACCTTCCGTGCCCCTCCCCTTGTCCATCATAAAATAATAAGAATGGCATGAGGAAAGAAGTTCTAAACAGGGGAGGCCTTTTATTTGCGAAGTGTATGAAGTTTGTGAAAAAAAACCACACAAATTTCTGGTTACTTATATTCTGAAGTTCATTGGAGGGCGTAGGGTGGTTTGTAGATGTTATTAGAGGGGCTCCATTGTCAAGTCCACTTTTTCTGATGTAACCATTTTCCAATAGATAGGATACTATTGTCTAACCTCAGGTTAAAGGTATAAAATCATCGTTTGTTTTTTGTCAATGTGATCATCGCTTATCTATATGCAGAACTATACAAAGTTAAAAATTATGAAAGGGTATCAAATAAAATGACATGTTACACATTTTTTTTGTCCGTGTGTGTGTGAGGTTTTAGAAACTTTTAATTTTTTTTAACAACTCTCTGTTAGATGTTTTGGGACCACTCCAAACACGCGGGAAAGAATTAAATGATTAAAGTGGTTTTTAAAGCTGAAGGTTCTTAGCATACAGACAAATTTAATGAATGAATAAAAGTGTGTCTGTGTGCTTGGTATCGTCTGATGGTGGGACAATTAATTATAGCAAACAATCAACAGTGAATTAAACCAAGGAGGAACGCCTTCCTCCACGATTGAACAATACGTTTTTGACGTCTGGATTCAAAGGTTTGTAAGTCTTAGTGTTTTTTTTTTTACTATTCTCGTAAGACATTGCACCTTTTTGCCTAAGGAACATCCTCGTAGTTCTCCTTTGGAAACTTTCAAGTTTTGCTGACAGTGATGTAGCATAATAATGGACACCAGGCAGCCATTACTCAACGCAAGACAAAAGCATTTAGTGATGCCAACTCGCAGTATGCTAGATAAAACCAAGAGTCTTATTTTGCTTTGGATACTACACTGTTATCATGGTCGGACCATGTCAGACCTATATAGTGAGGTTGCGATTGAATACGACTCTATCGTATATTTGTAGTTGGCAGTTACTTTGAGCATGGCGGTAGAAAACCTCCATGCTTTGGATGAGGGACGATCCAATGGATATAGTACTCTGGCTGGTATATCAAATGCTACCTAACAATGGTATGAAGCAAACCCCAGCTAACAATTTGACGTTCTCACAACGTTGTGATGAAGTCAGCTTTGGTGTATAGCGTTATTAATATAACATTGTAACAACGAAACTTTGTCGACTCCCCTATACGTCTTCTGAACGTAAGGACGCAATATAACAACCACGTTGTTGGTACGTTTAGGACACGTTTCCAGTGACCTTATGACAACTTATATAAACGTTACGACAACGTTACCTACGTATGCGGCGCCGTATAATATTACGAAACGAGTGTATTAAAGATAGAAACATACAACATTAGTAGGTAAGATGGCCTTAGCTGTCGATCCAAACTGGACCTTCGCCAGAGGCATTAACAAGAACAAACACAAACATATCCAATTATAGCAAAAAGAGGAGCAAAGGATTAAGGGAGAGTATCCAGAAAAAAGCGGGAAAATATAGCCAATCAAAGTTATAAATTTACAAACAATGGGGTGGCTAAGAACCAATCAGAGTAAAGTAGTGAGGATAAAGGATGGTCAGTGTTGAAAGGGTGGATCACTGGACCATAAAGGCGGTACCGCAGTGTCGGCAATACAATGCGGGGAGCATGAAAGGGTAGGATTAGAGGGCAAGCTGCATCAGGATAATTCAACTAACAATAGGAGGCAAGATAAAAGTAATTATAGAATAACAGAACCAGTGTAAACAATTAGAAATAGGCAAGAGGAACCTGCAGAGAGCGCAGGTTATTAAATCCTCCGCAACGGGAATATGTTATTAACGGGATGATTTTTCAAAAATTTCTGGAGAGAAAGAAGCGTACAAATAGACCAGTGGAGAGATTTACTTACAGTAACTGTATTTATTTTACAATACAAAAGCAAGCAAAATTGAAAGGAGGGTGATGGGAAGTTATTTAACACCAGTGTTTATCTTTAGTTCAAAGGTTTGGACTGTCTCGAGTTGGTGAATCCAGTGTGATTCTCTGAGTTTGCGGTGTGTGTCATCACCTTGCAAGCCTCAATCACAATGAGTTCAACATCTTTGACGCTGTGATTAAGGCTGTTGAAGTGGATTGAAACGGGGTACAGTTTCTTGGTCTTTATGGAAGAGACATGGTTTGCAAAGCGAAGACTGAGTTTGGTCTTAGTCTCTCCCACATACTGTAGTCCACATCTCTTACAAGAGATAACATAGACTACATTGGGTGTGTTACATTGGGAGTCGGTCTTGATATTGTAAGAAGAGCCAGCGCTGACTCTTCACTTTAAGTGCAGGTTTGATGTAGAGACACGTTCTACATTTAGAGCGGGTACACATGTGACAACCCAGTATCTCTTTTGAGGGTGGTGTTTGGCCTGTTCCTGGTGGGAGTTTGGCCCTGACTAGAATGTCTCCCAGGTTTTTAGGGCGGCGGAATGCAACCATTGGGTTCTCAGGGATTGCTGAGCGCAACCTCTTAGAGGAATGGAGAATATTCATACTGCCATTGAGGATTGAGGAGAGTTTTGGGTAGTTTAGGGTGGTATGTAGTGACCAGGGCAACTCTCTTTGTCGGGACTTTTTTTTTTAAATCCCGTGTTGGCCAAAAGAGTATGGCGGGTATGCTTAGGGCCTTGTTGATGGCAAAATGGACCCTGCGTTCGCTGTGACCCCTAGAAACAAGGTGTTTCCTGAGGTCCGATGAGCGCCTCTTTTAAAGGGATCTGTGGAGCAGATACGTCTTATGCGCAAGGCCTGACTGTAAGCAATTGCCTTCTTACAGAGACTAGGGTGGCAACTGTTGGAGAGAAGGTACTGGTGGGTGTCATTGTGGGTTTGCTGTATACATCCGTAACAACGCCGCTGAGTTTAGTTATGGTTACATCTAGAAAGTTAACACTTGTTAGAGAGTATTCAGTAGTAAACTTTATGGTGGGGTGGAATGAGTTTATATGGTCGATAAACTTATCCAAGCTGTCTTGACTGCCACACCAGATAGAGAAAATGTCATCAATAAATCTCCACCAAAGTAGTGGGCGGCTGATGGCAGAGGACAGAAGTTTTTCCTCTAAATCGGACATAAAAATGTTGGCATATGAGGGCGCCATTTTAGTACTCGTGTGGCGGTACCCTGTATCTGTAGAAAATGTTTGTCAGTAAATGAAAAGTTCTTAGTAAGAATGTGGCTGATGAGTTCCTTAATATGTCTCACTGAGGGGCGGGATTGTTCATTAGTCCTGAGAGCAGAGACGCATGCATACATGCTTCATTATGGGGTATGTTAGTATACAATGATGGAACATCTAGAGTAACCAGAGAGCAGAGTCAGGTATGTTTGACATCCTCTAGTTTATGGAGGAAGTCCGTGGTATCCTTTATGAAGGAAGGGATGCCGAAGACTAAGGGGTTGAAAAAGCTATTTACAAACTCAGAAATGCACTCTGTAGGGCTACCATTACCAGATACAATGGGTCGGCCTGGGTTGTTGGGCTTGTGTATCTTAGGTAGAAGGTAGAAGCTTGCTGTACGGGGGTCCTGTGGAAGGAGATAGTTAAAGGTATCTTTGTCGATACCCTTGTCGATACCGTTGGCATTCAGGATTCTAGATCGATATAGAACGAAACAAAAATACATAGATCAAAACAAAAACATATAGAACGAAACAAAAATATATAGAACGAAGCGCCGCCTACGACGATTAAGGGCCAGGGCGCAATATTTATAGAACGAAAGCCAATATATATATAGCCCGAGCATCTGACGTCACACTTCGAGGCTCGTGAATAACGCCAGAAACCGGCTTTGAGCGTTTGGAGGGATCCTGACAAACGCACCTTTGACCTCCCATTACATACACTGCATGTCTGTCCAATAAAAGCACCGGATTAATAGACCGGTGCCTGTCCTTATCCTTGCAACAACTACGGATTCCATCAGATGCAATTGTTTTTTTTGTGAGGTTTTCAGCATGCAGCGCGTAAATCCTCGTTCCTGATTATCAACAACCGACGGTGGTTTATGGCTGTCATCGACGATGAAACGTCCAGACGCGAACGGCTATAGGTTTAGAGTTCTGCGCAGCGCACAGTACACGCGTGCACGTTTCCATTGTTTTTTGTATCATTAATCAAAGATGGTGGTCAATGACATGTGCAATCCAATCCTCGTTCCCAGGGGTGATCGATCTCGCCGCGTCATTTTTTCCCAGTATGCCTTGCTCGCTAATAACCCCTAGAATTGGTTCATTAAAATGTGCTAGAATCTAGCACATTTTAACCATAAATATAGGTTGTAATACCTAGATCGGACGTGCGTATAATTATACGCAGTTACTGGCATGGGCGCCGCAATTGGTGACGTGACACGGTAAAATATTTCAACGCACACTAGCTCGTGACGAACGCGTAGACGTTACAATTACCATTGTTGTTTATGACTGAGCTATGTTTTAATTAGGGGTTTCGGCCTGGTAGCCGAAACGCCTGTTGATCTCGTCCAGATTAAAAAAGAAGAAGTCACTATTATTATCAGGTGTTCGTGCAATATGTGCACGAACACCTCTTGTTTTTGTTCTGTTTTTTTAGGTGTTCGGCTAACAGCCGAAAACCTATTGTTATTGTGCTGGTTTTTTTTCCGTGTCTTCTTCTTCTCACCGTACTTTCTCGGCAGGATTTCGAAAAAAAGTATAACTTGTAGAGACTTGAAACTTGTCTTGTACCTTGACCTTAGCGTATAGACGAAACATGAACATTTTCGAGATGATGACGTCATAGATGACGTCATAACATCAAAAATGAAAAATAACGAGAAATATTGTAAATCGTCATATCTAGAGAACCATAAATGATAAATACAAGAACTTTGCTTCATATGAAAGTTCAACATTTCTTTTACAACTCTTACACAAAATGTGACCCCTTGTGACCTTTACTTCCGGTCAAAACCGGACGTTGAAGGTTTTTTGTGAAACGTTATATCTTATAAACAAAAGATGCCACACCTTTAATCATTATATCATCTGAAGTCCCTTGAACAGTTCTACAAATCTTTCATTAGGTGTGACCCCATGTGACCTTTACTTCCGGTCAAAACCGGAAGTTGAATTTTCTTACATAAAGAAAACTCGTCATATCTCATGAACTATAAATGTTTGAGACTTAAAACTTACTAAGTATTTAGATCTTTGTGTTTAAATATAAATATGTGAATTTTGGTTTGATGATGTCATTGATGACGTCATAACAATAAATCAACGTTTAATATTAAAAAAAAAATCATAATTTGAGAATCACAAATGCTACATGTAAGATACTTGCACAATAAAAAGCTCTTGCCAAATTATGCAAGTCACATACACAATGTGACACCATATGACTTTTGCTTCCGGTTGAAACCGGAAGTTCAAAATTCTGATTTCAAACGTTCAT
The DNA here is from genome assembly GCA_023634235.1 of Pisaster brevispinus. NCBI lineage: Eukaryota > Metazoa > Echinodermata > Asteroidea > Forcipulatida > Asteriidae > Pisaster > Pisaster brevispinus. Next base: position 8,642,366 of record JAMKCF010000018.1, read on the forward strand.
TTCTCATAAACCAAGATAGGTTTTGCCTTGAAACTTACTATGTATATAGATTGTCGTATGTATATGATACCCAAAATGTTTCGGTCCGATGACGTCATCGATGACGTCATAACAATAAATAAACGTTTAATATTAAAAAAAATCATAAATGCTACATGTAAGGTACTTGCACCATAAAAAAGCTCCGGCCGAGTTATACAAATCACATTCAAAGGGTGACTCGTTAAGATCTTTACTTCCGGTTGAAACCGGAAGTTGAGATTTTCAAAATTATTCATTTGTTTGTTAAAAAATACACACAATCGTTCTCCTCAGACTTTCACATTTTTCCCGAGCTCGTACGGTCATAAAACTTGGCAACAATTTTACACCAGACGAATAGATTAAACAGAAGTTGTGACAACAAAATGATGTTACAAAAGAATTTATTGGGTAATTGACCTTGACTTCCGGTTCAAACCGGATGATCAAGTTCAATGTTTGAAATATTCATTACTCCTGAACCACACAATGGATTTTTTCAACTACACGGCATTACAAAGGGCTTCTAGGACTTACCTAGCGCTACACAGTTTGACCTCATTTGACCTAACTTTTGGTTCAAACCGGAAGTTGTAGATTTATATTTTTTCGTCGTCTTCTTCCTTTGAAAATTGTCGGTCAATTAGCTCAATAATGAAAATGAATTGAAACTTGAAACTAACCATGTACAAAGATCTTAGTGAGTAGATGAAACCGCAACTTTTTTGGAATGATGACGTCATTGATGACGTCATTACGTTAAATAAACGTTAAATAATTAAAAAAATTGATATCTTGAGAAACATAGATGCTACAAACAATATCTTTGACGCATATGATTGGTCTTGTAATGTTATACAAATTGTATGCAAATCGTGACCTCATTTGATTTTTAATTCCGGTCGAAACCGGAAGTTTAAGGTGCAAATTATGTTATTTGAGCCTCTGGAGCCTAAGTAAAGCAAAATTTGAAAAAACTTTCTATTGATAATATTTTGTTTCGCTCACGAGCATTCTAAATTATGATATAAGACGTCAAAGCTACGTCACAACGAAGATCGTTAACGAGGTCGAAAAAAAATTATTTTGCTATCTCAAAAATTAAAGCTTGTACGGAATTGAAACTTGCAGTATTTTTTTAGACCACAGTGTGAACAGGGCAAAATACAAATTTTGGAATGATGACGTCATCGATGACTTCAACACAATAAATTGAAGTTTTATATAAACATAATCATATCTCAAGAACCATGTATGCTAAATACATGATATTTGCACCATATAAGAGCTCTTGAGGTATTAAACACTTCTTACAGTGTGACCCCATTTGACTTTTACTTCTGGTCGAAACCGGAAGTTGAAATTTTGTATCTCATTTACTTATATGTGTGTGTTAATATAATTATGTGATTTTAAAACCCTTACACGATTCTACAAATTTTTACATTGTGTAACCCCATTTGACCTTCACTTCCGGTCCAAACCGGAAGTATAAGTTTGCACATACAAAAATGTGTATTTTATTAATGAAACGTGGTACATTAATAATCATTACACCAATTTAAAGCTTTTGGGTAATTCCAGACATCTTGTACAAAGTGTGACCCCAGATGACCTTTAGTTCCTTTCAAAACTGGAAGTTGAAGTTTTATATGACAAACCTTCATGCTATGATCTTGCATAAAGATCAACAAAAGGTACATGCAAACAATATTGACCTTATTTTCAATTACGCAGTCACTTAATTCCGAACACCGTGAGTTTGTACACAAACTCTCAAACTCTCAATCTCTAGTTTCTTCTCCATCTTCTTCTTCTTCTTCCACGGAACTCTTCTCTACAGCATAACTCAAGATTGCAACTGAATTGAACCTTGAAATACAATAAATCAAAGTTTATATTTTAAAAAGATCATAACTCATGAACCACATCTTGGATTTGGACAATCTACATTCCATCGGACAGGTCGATAGAAGATCAACAAATGCTACACAGAACGTGACCCCAATTGACCTTGACTTCCGGTTCAAACCGGAAGTTGAAAAATTGCAAAAATTGTGATCTAAAAAACTACATAATAGTTCAACAAATTTTTTGCATCAGGTTATAGATGAGTTATCCTGCCGAAACTTTTGCACAGAGATTATAGCATTTTAATCTTTGCATCTGGTCAAAACCGGGCGTCAAAGCGCACGTGTCTGTTGACTTTCATTGTATGACAACGCACGATAGTGTAGGCCAACACAAACATACGCCGACACTGTACACAGCCACGCACGTGTACAATCCACGTGTAGTGTTAGTTGACATGTACAATCATGTTCTGTATTGAATACTGTACATCTACATGTGCGAATACATGTAGCGTCGCTCGCTATTTCATGGTGTATTGCATACCCAATTAATGATAGTCCGTGTAAAGGCTGTTAATCTTATGCTTTTAATTGGCCGAGTTCAATGTGTACGAAATGAAGATGAATGAGAGAGAGGTCCGACTCCGTTGGCGATACCCGGGATGTACTTTACAATAGAGAATGCATCTCCAATGGCAATATTTAAACATTCTACCACACATGGTGGTTTTTCTGTATTGCCATGAATTACTATACCAATTTATATTTTTTTTGATGAATATACTGATCATCACTATTCTGCTGTTGTTGAAAAATAAATGACTATCCCCTTATGATATAATTTTTTTTTAAATGTATCCGTATTCAACGCCTTTGTGCTTATGTTGAGTTGATAAATCTTGATTTTTGTAATTTATTCCATGAAATGGGTCTTCAAAATGAACCACAAACCTGTCAAATAATAAAGCCAACCGTATCATTTAGACTTATTCCCATATCTCATCTTCTGTGCGTTGCCCTGTTCACGTGACTTTTTAGAGCGTCCGTGAAGAACCAGGAATTTTTGTGTACGGCTAATGGCGCGTATGTACGCGCGTCCGATCTAGATATTACATTTGACGCACCCGTTCAAGTATGGTAACGCGCAAAAGAGGCATCAAGTCAAAGAGCAAATTGGTCCCAGCCTCGCTACCATGGGCAGCGCGCCGTATCGATACCTCTCGTCACTAACCCCTGGTAGGGATGTACTGGATAATACCTTGCAATGGCTGTGTGTAAATATTGAATAACTGTGGTCCAAGGACTGATCCTTGTGGAACAGAAAAGTTGAGATTAACAGATGAAAATGAAGATGATGCATTGGGGAGACACACTGATTGGGACCTGTCTGAGAGATATGATGAGAGCCACTGTAAGGCCAAACCATTGATGCCGATGAGTTTCAGTCGGTCAAGCAAGATGCTGTGATCCACTGTGTCGAAAGCGCTGCTGAGATCAAGCAGCACTAAGCCAGAAATCTTGCCGCTGTCCATATCCATTAGAATATCATTCTGGACTCTCCACACTGTGCATCTGTCTGTAAGCAGACTGAAAGGGGTTCTGAAGATTATGTTCATTCGAATATGACTGGAGACGGGAAGAAACTACTATCACTTTGCCCAAATACTTTAAGTTGGAAATAAGCCGGTAATTATTAAGCTTCTGTTTATTCAGAGAAGATTTTTTGAGAAGAGGTTTAATGTGAGCAAATTGTAGACAACTTGGAAAAGTGCCAGATTGAAGGGACACATTGACAATTCGTGTAATGTATGGAGCAAAATCGTTGACAAAGTCTTTTATTAAACAGGTCGGAATTGGGTCCAAATCACATGATGACATTGGGGCAGACATATTGATTTTCCTCACTTCAGTGACTGTAGCTGGAGAGAATTCCACCAAATTATATGTGGTGGAGGAGAGAGGGGTAGAGTCCGCAAGATCTCTGCTCGTCAACAGGGAATCATGTGTAGCTCGACGAATGGTAGTGACCTTGCTTACAAAATAGTCACAAAAACTGATTTGCAAAGTCACGATCACAGAATGTGCTGGGCAGGACTGGTTCTGTATCTTTATTTAGGAGTTTGTTGATAATACCAAAGAGGCGTTTTGGATATCCAGATCAGTTGTCAATAGTAGATGAGTAGTAACGCTCCTGTGCTGCAACTATGATATGGGAGACTTACTGTTTTTGTTGATTATAATAGTGAGCGATCATGCAGCAATGCTTCTAGTAGACCTCCATCGTCGTTCAATTTGACGTCGGCGGCATCTGGCATTGCGTATATCAGCAGTCATCCATGGAGATTTGGGCTTGATGACTACTGTACGTTTTTTCTTTGGAGCTAATCTGTCTAATAAGGATGCAAGGGAATTTTCATATTTGGTTACACATGAGGATGACGTATCATGCTGGAAATCAATGACAGATAAGGACTCATGAACACCCTTTAGAAAGATGCACCTATCCATTGACTTCAAATTCCGAGTTGTGATAGTTTTTCTGACAGGCTTAGGCTTGTGTAATGTTAGGCTACACTGAATTGCCAGGTGATCCGATACGCCTGGCAAAACATCTACATCAAAGAGAACATTTTCAGATTCACGAGAAATGAATAAGTCAAGAGTGTGGCCACCACGATGGGTAGGTTGAGTAACATGTTGCTTCAAACCATACATAGATAACAAGTTTAGGAACTGTTTTGCATTTGAGTCATTACAGACATCTACCCATATGTTGAAGTATCTGGTAAATAAAACTTCAGATGGGAGGAGAAGGTAGGTGTTCAACATTGCACTGAACTCATCTAAGAATAAGCTAAATGGAAGATGTCGTCCTTGAGTGTCAGTTATTTCAGGACGATACACAATAACGAGTTTAACCGGGCGAGAGGTGCATGATATCTGGATATGAAGACTTTCAAATGTTGAATATGATGTAATGTGCTGAACGATTACGGACATAGATGACTTGTACAAAAGACCAACTCCACCACCGGTCTTATCTTTTCGAGGGCTATGTTCAAAGCTGTAACCTTCGGGAGTAAGTCTTCTGATAATAGCATCGTCACCATCTTTAAGCCAGGTTTCGCATATAGCCACAAGGTCATAGTCTTTCTCCAGAACAAATTCAGTGAAAGGTGTAGTTTTATTTCTAATTGATTGCATATTGATTGTACATAACTTGAAAAATTCGACACTGGCAAAATATACGTCAAATTTTCCTGTTGCTGATGCAAATTTTCATTCCCTTTAAGCTGTGGCGCGTGAGCACGTAGTCGGACAATAACAGGGATCGGAAATGTTTGATCACATGGCTGATATTGGGTGTGACCCTCACAGACGGGTATAGTTATAGAGTTATTTGACCTTTTACACATCCTTGCTTTTAACTTGATGACACCTCTAGTTCCACGTTTAGTGGGTGCCCTACGGCAAATACCCAATAATTTCATTGTGTTGTAGACACTGACAGGGAGTCTCTCATACTTGGCTACGTTACCAAGCTTATGAAGGTCCAAACTAGAGTAAGCGTTCTGTAGTGGAGGATGAGGCAAGTGCTCGATTCTACATGGTGTGACATGATCTTCAGTTGGTCCAGGATTTGGTTTGATATCACCGGCCACAAGGAGATCAAGTTGAAAGGATGACTGGCTGTTTGCATAATAGGGAATTCTAGTCTTTGAACAGCACTTCCGATCAAGAACATGATCAAAGCAGATACTCGTGCGGTTGATGATGAAAAGCTCAGAGTCCATCTGGCAGGCATTCAGGACTGCTGAAACAGTGAGAAGGAAGTGAATAGCATCCATTGTATGCACAAATAATTTCTAATCCCTTCGATAATAGCAGTCAGTGGACACAATAGTTCAGGAATGTGCCATAGCCAAAGGTGGCTTCTTGGTGTAGATATGGTGGTCATATGTCCTAAAATACAGTTTTCCACAGCACATCAATCAGAGCAGTAGATGAAGACACAAAATTGTCTAGCAAGATCTCTGAACTGAGATCTATTGAATGGTAATCAACGATCCACCCAATAGGCGTTGGAAAGGACATTATTTCTGAGAGTAATCAGAGCAATCTGTGGAGAGCTGCATTCACATGCGCTCAAGCCTAACCAGATCTCAAGCCTAACTAGATCGACTTGACCCAAGTCGAACTTTCGTCGAGTCTTTGGTCGTTTGATTATTTCACTGCATCGCAACCGCGGTTGGTGGATGATAGCGCAACATCGCATGCAGCTTTCTTTCACCACCTTGTTATGCGCCCTCACTCGCCAGGAAAGTGCCAATCATCTTTGCTATCGAACTTTTCCGCAATCCAACTGTTTTGGTTGGCAATTAATTGACACCAAAGGGCGTACGCTAAAAAAGCTCATTAGAGCTGGCTCTGTACCGTTGACTCGGTTAGCACAAAACCCGACTTGAACCAAGTGACATGTCGGCGAGGACGCCCTATCAAAATAACGTCATGTGCATAAGGTCATTGATCTCCATTGATATTGACTGGATAGGACACGTTACCCTACGGAAGCGTTTAAAGGGCCACAACAACTTTTTTTTCTTCAAAATGCTATCTCGCCGCGGCGAATTACTATCTCAACGCGGCGAGTTACTATATCGAGTGAGCCACAGCAAGACTGTGTCACACAATGCGTTCTTGGATGTCGAGAGAAAGGGTTTTAACCTCCTTTTTGCGGCTCACTCGCGCAGTTGGTAACTCGCCGCAGCGAGATAGCAACTCGCGAGATAGTACTTCGCCGCGGCGAGAAAGTACTTCGCCGCGGCGAGATAGAACTTCGCCGCGGCGAGATAGTAGCTCGCCGCGGCGAGATAGCATTTGGAAGAAGAAAACAATTGTTGTGGCCCTTTAACGCTTCTGTATTACCCCATATGCATCAACGTGCACGTTTTTGAGGGGTTTAAAAAATGCAAACGCAGAGTCGTCACACCATTCTGTAAGCAATGCAAACATAATTATGAAGCTTGGTGCTGGAGCAAAGTTTCTTGCACTCAAATTTACTCGTTTCTCCTCATTCTCATTTTTTTTTAACAAGATGTGACGAACAATTTATTAAAACCTAAAGAATAAAACACAATGGAGTGAAGTGTTGCGCAGCTGTAGGTTGCCAGAATGCAAGAACTACAAATGTTCAGAAAATTGGAGTTTCCTTTAACAAGTAAATGTTTACAGTCTGCAAAGAATAATGAGCGTTGCTAATTATGTGCTTAAATGCATCCATGACACTGACGGTAGGTTTTTCTGAGGCCTCCTCACGAAACTACTTAAAAAAAAGCAATATTAATATTAATATTATAATAATATTATAATAGACGGGGGAAGTATGGTAATAACCAACTTAGGGACAATGGTATCGTTTCATTTAGTTTTTCCAGAAAACCTTTTGGTTTTGTGAAGTGGCCAGCAGTCGCAAGACACAGAATACTAAAATGAGGGGATTAAACATCGCAGATTTCGCTGCGTAAATTCTATTGACAGCACCACCCAAATCTTAGCGCCAGCAGCACATGAAGAACAATAATGTAAACAGAAAAATTACCACTCTGTAAATGTACACGTTGTTTTGGATAGTCATTGATGTGTATTCCCACACAAATCAATAACTAAATGCGCATTTACGCACAATTCAAGGATGCTCAGAGTCGCAGAAAGAGCCACTTACAACTTCATGTTTGAGAGCCAGCGGCAGGGGCAAACGAAAACGGTTATCTGGTATGTGTAGCTGTACATGTACACTGCCATGACTGTCGTGACTGTGCAGTGTTTGGACACTGGTTTCTTCGGAAATTGCTCACTAGCATAAACTCCATGATGGCAACCATGTCAGGAATCATGTTGTTCACACATAAAAAATTATTTCCATGCAGTGAGTTCGAGTTTGAGTTCGAACTATTTTTTGAGAGTGTACGTTAAGAAGACGTATAGGGGAGTCGACAACGATTCGTTGTTACAACGTTAAATAATTAACGTTACTTACACCAAAGTCTGACTTCATTACAACGTTGTTAGAACGTTAAATTGTTATCTGGGTCATCATGTCGGACCTAGTAGAACTTCTTGACAATATTGGGGTCTAGAGGAACTTAAACACACATTCACCGGTAAGAAATGTTGCCTGTACTTATAAAATAAGAACTTATGTAGGGATTGTAGGCCTATGTAGACCATAAAGCTGTCTATTATGGAAACCCGTCAAAGCGGTTTTGTAGTTACATTTCTGCTTAGCTCTGCTCAAACAATGCTTAAACACAGTCATACGTTACAGCAGTAGTACTCTAGTACAGTGTATTGTTTAATATATCCATGGTGACGATCACAGACAGGAGTTGTATAACTGCGGCGTTACTGTGGTATTATTATTAAAGAATAACAGTTTGTTCAGTGGTCAACATGCATTAATTAGATTGGGCCATTTTCAAGATGAGACAGACGCTTGCCTTTAGAAATTTACTAGTGTAGCTAAGTTAGACTGTATGGGTGGTTTTATTTACGATGCAAATATTAAATGGCATTGCCTGTCCACATTGACTTTGGAGCTATAATTTACCAGTCACTATATGATCACTATCAGTCACTATTCAGTATCACAAAGGCCTGTCTGGATTGACCTTGTTTTATTGGGCCAGCAAAAATAGAATTTAAACATAGCTGGGTTTGTTTTTCTTATTTTAAGAAAGATTTTATTTTTACACACAGCATTTGTGCATTAGAAGCAATACAAAATCACATTCAATGTCATCACAAAAGTTGGATAGTAACACTCATCTGTGTCTCTAGAAAAAGACAAGTGAGAGAGTGTTTCCCTCAAACTTGGTTAACTTCTTTTATCAGTTTTTCTCAGAAGTTGGCTAAAGTTACTTCAGATAGTTGTGTACATTTTGTATTTTGTCCATAAGTTGGTAAAAATTGCCTTCAAATAGTTGAGTGAAATTTGTTTTAAACCATAATTTGGTTGATGGAGAAAATGTCTTCAATTACATGGGTAAGTGTTGTGTGGCGTATGGAAGGCAAAATACAGCCCCGGTTGGCCAATATGCCTGCCTCCTCTTGGCCTGATTATTTCTTTACCAGTTGATTATTTTAGTGTCTAGTCTCCGAAGTTTATTGTAATGCATAAATTGTATTCGAATAAAGAATTTCAAGCAGTCATGCGACAATTCGTGGCTGTTAATATTCATTACACATTTTGTCAATGTATCTGTGAAACTTTCAAATGTACAATTTTTTTTTACTGGTTAAATGTACACAATAGTGTCTACACTTCGAAGTTTAGTATTGAATAAATTGTATCAGAACAAACCATTTCAAGCAGTCATGCGATAATTCGTGGCTGTTAAAATTCATTACACATTTTGTCAATGTATCTGTGAAACTTTCAAATGTACAATTTTTTTTACTGGTTAAATGTACACAATAGTGTCTAGACTACGAAGTTTAGTAGTGCATAAATTGTATCAGAATAAACCATTTCAAGCAGTCATGCGACAATTCGTGGCTGTTAACTTTTATTACACCTTTTGTTAACGTAACTGTAAAACTTTCAAATGTTCACATTTATGAACTGGTTAAACCTTTGGTGTCTATCACTTTTTAGAGACCTCGGTCGTTTTTCCCCCACCATCAACTTGCTCAAAAACCACAATTTGCTCCCTAATGTTTCAAAGACACCTTCACAAATTTCAACGATTTGGCCCTAATGTTTCCAACTGTTGAGTAAATGTATGGGACGTGATGCCCAAGTGTTGGTGACATGCAATCAGATTTCCAACCTTTGGTCAAAATGTTCTGTCCAATATTTGGGTAAAATTTTTCGCCAGCTGTTATTTGTTATGATCCAGTAGATGGGCAATGTAAAGAACCCAACTGTTTTTTTTTATATGGTCCAACTGTTGTGTAAAATGTTTACTTAATAGTTGGGGACGGGGATTACCCAACGACCGTTGGGTAGAAATTGCCCAATAGATGTACATGTAGACTATCGTACCAACGTTGGGCAAAAAGTTGGGCAAAATTTTTGCAATTTTTTTTTTACAGTGTAGGGGGGCTAACCCCGCCGTTTTCAGAAGTTTGATGAGCAATAAAAAAACCTATTCTAGTCCTCCGGTCTTTCCTCAATGGAACCCCGATCCGTAATATTGCTAGTTACAAAGTGTTTTTATCGAAGTCTTGATTAATTACAATTTAATAATTTGAACACAATTTTACAAATGTCAACTGTCGTTGTTGATTGTTGTTGAAGTTGTTGATTGACTTGTTTTTAAACTTAATGTCATGAATATCTCCTCAATTCAACAAAGTGTAAACCTATGTTACTAAATTTATGTAATTATCGGATAGCTGTTCTCTGTTCAATAATTTATGATTGACTGAAGTTATTAAATAATGCTGTATTCAAATGTTTTCAATTACAAATAATATTCAGTATTTCATACCAGTTTTCCGAACCGATTCCTTTCGATGGTTTGGGCTTAATTGTTTCGTTTTACTGCTTATTTCTGCCACTTTTTGGACTTCACCCCGACGCTTGACTGTGATGTTAGGGCCTATTTTGGAAGAAAACTTTGGACGTAGGCCTATGACATTTGCCAATCATTTATGAGAAGCAACTTCTCAGAACAGTTCGGCTTCCGAGCCGCTTTCTGTTTAGTGGCCATTGTTGTATTTACCCGATGCAATAATTTTTTTATCCTTTGTTGTTGGGTAACAAGGTTTTTATTTATCTGAAATATCTGTCATACATTGGATACGTTGGACGATTTACCACTGTCATTTTTCTTTTCATGTTAAAAGGTTTCCTATAGATACAATTGCGCATGCGTTTCTTCACTTGTAAACCCTCTAGAACGTGTACAAACGCGTTCGACGTGTCCTATCCATAGATACATAATTTATCTTCCAGTACGCGCTAATCCTCCAATCAGATGCTCGAACCGGAGTGTGATATTATACAAATATTGACTGCTTCGAGTGGCGTAGTAAAACTAGTCACTCGAGGTGATCCCCGGAGCAGCCTATCTTCCCGAGGCAAAGCAGTCAATATTTGTTAAACACCTCTTCCTTTGATTCTATCTGTATACTTTAATAAAATTAGTTCACACTACACATTTATTCATCATTCAACACTGCGTCATTGTCCTCCATTTTTTTCTGGTAGAATCAATCGTCAAACAACTTTATGTACGTGGCAATCAATCGTCAAACAAGAACTGTAAAATCTTACGTTGAAATACCGAGTTTTTACCAAATAAGAGGGTACCAGACTATTGCTATTACGTTCGTTCTCTAAACCGTATTTCAAATGCACACATTTTGTTCATTACACCGGGTTCGAGGTTGTCAAGCAGCTCGTCTTAATCAATGTTTGAAGTCAATGTAGTCAGGGTACCAGGGTATCCATTAATTAGTACATCGGTCGCTAGGCTATCGTTGAATAGTTCGTTGAATAGTTCATTTGGTCGGTGAACATGTACAAGAGTAAAAATACACAACACCAGGTGACACGCTCTCGGCCAATCAACAGATAGAATCAAATTGTCGGCCGGTATCCAATTTATTGGTGTGTATTCCAACTGTGGTCGATGTATTGCATGTTGGGTGTAAACAAACAAACAAACAAACAAACACCCCAACACCCCAACAAACAAACAAACAAACAAACACACAAAGAAACAAACAAACAAACAAACAAACAAACAAACAAACAAACAAACAAACACCCCCAACAAACAAACAAACAAAACAAACAAACACCCCAACAAATAAACAAACAAACAAACAAACATGAGAGGGTGTTCGAGAAATAGACCATGAAAAGGTTCCGTAAGTTCTTATCGGCTTCGAACCAACTTACAAGCTAAATGCAAGCCTAAGATCCATAAAGAAGTTTAGCGTTGCAGAGAAAAAATTACTTCGGTTTAACTTAAATGTAATTGCTTTTGTTTCTTAGTTTTAGAAAACACACCAAAAACATATCGCAGCCAAACACATTCATCTTCTTGGAGCCGACATGAATGCATTCCCCTTTATGAAGAAATAGAAAGAATAAACAGTAAATCCAACCCTACTTTGATATACTGTAATTACAACCCAGTACAATAATTACGTGGTCTTCGAAAGCCTCTGAAATAGACAACCAAAAATGTTGAAAAAAAATCACTAGTAAAAGTGTAAATTACATTGTATCAAAAATATGAACATTTTTATATAATGTTTCGTCTTATGACATAATCCCTGGGGCTTTCTAGATGTACTAGTGACTGTTTTTCACTGTGGATAATTAGTGTTTTTATTGTGTTATTGATTACCTCTTGTCATTTACTTGTATTTTACTTATGACTCTACTTTTAATTGTCGTGAAAAGCCGAACACATTGCAAAAAATCAGGTGCAAAACTACCATTCTCCAACAAAGTTTATGTTATCAAGGTCCAATACTATGGAATGAATTACCGTACAATATTAAAGCAGCCAAATCTCTCACATTTTTAAATCACTCTTCAACAAACATTTTCTCGGTTTTGGTAATAAATTGATCGCCATTGTAAAACTACTGTGGTAATGTCGACCTCAAAGCTAACATTGACCCTACGTTGGCAACCAACACAATACTGGTATTGCTTCCCCACAAATACCCAACGTTGGCTCAACATTCAGTGCCGACGTAAAACCATTATGATAATGCCGACCTAAAGTCAAAAATTGGTTCTATGTCAAAAATCAACAAAATGCCGATGTTGCTTTCCCACTAACAACCAACGTTGGCTCAACGTTGAGTGCCGTCGTAAATCCGATTTGATAATGCCGACCTAGAGCCAACAATTTTCCTACGTCGGAAAATAACAAAAATGCCAATTTTGTTTTCTCACAAATTAATGTTGGCTCCACATTGAGTCCCGACGTAAAACCAATGTGAAATGCTGACCTAGAGCCGACATTGGCCCAATGTCAGAAACGAACATATTAACAACGCCGATCATGGCAACGTAGTGCTGAAATGGGGCAAACGCAAAAAGCTAATTCAAAACCAACGTCAACGTTGCCGACCAAAAGCCAACGTCGCCCAGTGTAAAAGTGTTATCTGGGTTAGAACATGAAGGACCAGTACATAAAATTACAAAAATAAGTGATGGGAGAACATACACGCTGCCAGGTGAAAGTCAATTACAGCTGTGGCTAACAACAGTTCCAAGGATTATGCAAGATGGTTATTTGTTTATTGCAAAGGAATCCTAAGCAATTAAATAAGGAAGTGCTTGTAGAAGAGGTTCTCGAAGTGAGAAAATTTAAACATTGAAAGGGTAACTAACCCTAATATCAACACTAGCTTTTTTTAATGATGTGTGGGATTCTAAAAACCGATGTCCTTGACTAGCATGCGAAATGTCATAAATGAGGTTGGACTCTTAGGGTGACGTTCAGAAAAAATAATAAATGTATAAGTTTTTAAAAAGAGTTGTAATCAACCAATATCTCAATGTTTTTATAATCTACATTTCTAAATACATGATTAAAACATGAATTTTCCTTTAACCGTGCTTTCACATTTTCATGTGCTTTTTGACATTATAAATATTTTCTTAAAAAAAGTTGAGGGAAATTAAAAAAGATATGATTTTTTTCTTGCAAAGTAAACCAGTAACATACAAAAGTCAATTGTTTTTCTTTTTTATTGTCCAGGTACAGAAGCCCTATCGCGTGCTTCATTCGCCATTCGCATCGTGTTCATGATCCTACTCAATTGTACACAGATAGTCACGTGGTATCTACGTCATCAAATAAAGCTACAATTAACCAACCAAACAGTGATGTAGCACCATCCGCCCATGGTTAAGCCAATCAGTGGATAGACAGTGCAACCGGAGCACTTCATGATTCAGTGCAGATGCACTCGCATCATTGTTGACACTTTGCTGGCTCAGTTACACCACGCAAAATGCTTCAGTTCGTGAGCAACACATTATTTACGCACCATTGCACGATGGCTCAGCGTAGGCCGGAGCATCCCAGTAAACTGGGTAGAATTAACTTTTTTTCAAACAGTTATTCTATTGGTAAGAAATTCTGTGTTCAATAAGCCATTTTGAGAAATGGCGTACACGGGACTACATGACGCTATTTTAGGTTGTGTAAAATGGTCTGTAAACACCCAAATCAAACAGTGCACCCCTATAGTGTCCACCATTATCTCATAAAGGCTAATTGGAGAGGTTGTACTCCATTATCTAATTTTCGAAAAGAAAACAAAGTATAACAAAGTACAACAACATAATACTGTATTCAAGTGAAAAAATGTGCAGTGTAGTGTTTAGACTGTCTAACCCGCAAATTGGTTTCAGGATCTAGGACCCAGAATGTTATTGTAGAGATGGGGAACTTCAATCGAAAATAGTTTTTGTGGTTGTTGTTAAGACCGTACCACCTTACTGCTATAAGAACCTAACAGTTATAATTACTGTATGTTGTGTTTTCTGATAAATCACCAGTCCCAAACTGTAGTACTTAAAATTGTATTAATATATCGTATAATGTGAATTGATCACCTGCCCAGCTTGAATGTAGATAACCAATGGGTAAATGTTGAACTGAGTTGAAGAACGTCACGAGAAGCGTCTTTATAAATTATTCATCGTATAGGTTGGTCAGAATCATGCTTATAAATCCCCTTCGGTGACAATGAACCATTAAAAAAAGAACTCTGCAGTGAAAATTGCCTGTAGAGTGTCAACAAGAACGAACATCATTGTTTTTTTTAGTACAAACGGTTCATATAATTATTTAGTGTAAGAAAAGCAGGTGTGTTTGCGTTCAATTCGGTCGTTGCTTTTCATGTAATTTTGTGTAGGGCCTGTCAACAAGAATAAGAGTAAAAATCATCGGCTAATTTGCCCTTGTATAATGGACAAGGTTTGTTTTTATTTTATTTAGTTATTCAGTTATTATTACAAGGTTTCCTATATTCTAATCCGCCGTCGTTTCTTGATTGGTTTGTAACAAAATAACAAAAGCGAATTGTAAAGTTAACCTTTGTCGAATCCTACAACTGTATATAACTTCACTGTCAGTAGCGTTAAACAGAAATGAAGCGGGGATAACACTATCAACACTGATTTTGTAACGCAGTAACAACCACTAAACCTTTGACCCAAACATAATAAACCCTCTTGAGCTCAAATACTAATCGAACACGAAGGATTTGATGGGAAGAGCTTAAAGATGACGTAATGGATAGTGCCATCTTTTAAACGTCTTCACGGTTTCTTTGAAAAGATAATTTGGCAAACTTTCTCACACATTTTCTGATGTTTTCATTGACAACAGCAAGTTCTCAAGGTTTCACGTCGTTGTATACGATTTCAATGTTAAATGAAACGAGTAAATAAAACAACAGTGGACCCATATTTTGAGTGAAGTTGTATGTGCTTCAGTCGTCGACATTTATGCCCCATTCCTTCCTGCTCGCACGCTCACGAGCATCGTTTACCAGAGAAACTTGAGTTGAGTAAAGATAAAAAGCTCGCTATCTCTGCGTTACAATAGTTACCGCTAACGCACTTCAAAAACAGTGCAGTGTAACACCTCCCATCACGTTTAACGTTCACAAACTGTGGACGTGTCGATAGGGAATCACCCAGCAATTAATTATCGTGGGGTAAGCCCCCGCTTCTCCCGTGAGACCCCTCCCCCTCCCCCACCAAGTCACATGTGTGCATAATTAACGCAACCATTGACAATGAGAAAACACGCTGTCACATTTATTTTTAGAAATGTGGACATCAACTCAAACATTTTTTCCACTTTAAACGTATAGTAAACGAACACCCAATAGAAATCTGCGTTAAGGCACGTAAGGGGGTTGGCACCGCGCCACCGCAAGAAGGTAATGTCTTCATTGGTCGATACTTTAAAGTGGGCGGAGCAATTTGCGGACATGTCTAGGTGAATGAGATTGTTGATACTTCAACGATACCGCGTGCTAAAGTGTATAAATATAGGGGCTCCGTGAAGTTTGGATTTAATTTTACACCATTCCAGTAGACAAAAGTTACTGCGACGACAACTAAAACATATGCTGCTTAATATGGCGTCAAACGGTGAGACGACCCGACTGCTTCTAGCGGTTCATTTCTTATTACTTGCAGTTTCAATTGTTAATGCTGGCATGTATTTCAACGGCGAGGATGAGACAAGACCTGGCTTGTTTAAGTTATCGGAAAAGGAATGGGAACCAAGCTTGCGTAGTGCAACGGCGAAGAGGCAGTCGTGGGGCAACCAGCAATCGGGGCTGTTCAGTAAACGCGAGACCGAAATGGAACGAAGTCTCCCAGAGTGGAGTCCAGCGGAAGAACACAAGTTTGCAAAACGAGGCGGAGGGGTTCCCCATGTGTTCCAGAGCAGAGGCATCTTTGGTAAACGCTCAAGCGACGACTGGGCCAAAAGATACGAATAGAATCTTGTAGTAGGTAGGTTTCTGTTTTTCACCTTTCAGCTCCATCAACTAAACTCATTGGTGCAAGCATTTTCTCCCATTGATTTAAATGTAACTGAATCGAAGCTGGAAGGTCGATTTTGTAGGACCTATTTTGGATTTTATGAAAACCGGTGCATTATATCTGCTCAGACCATGGCAAAGATTGTTGGGTGATTTATTAGTCCAGCCTTTTATCGACGGGAAGTTCAGGTACGAGCCAACTCCCGACCTTCTGACCAACCAAAAAAAGGGCTGCTTCCTTTCTTAGAAGAAGTTTAAAGATGCTTTCACAAAATCACCATTTACGCGAACATGTTAACGTTCTTGCATTTTAATACCATAGATCGTCCTGTATTGTCGCTGTTACAACTATAACAAGTGACCTATCTTTAAAAAGAAAACAAAGGCTTTGTTTTCATTTCCAGCAAGTTCGAATACCTAACACGTTGTTCCGTAGTAACCATAATTAATTTATCACTAGATTTGCCGTTAATTTGTCTTTCTACGAAGTGACCTATCACGATATGCCAATTTATACCCATGAAATAAGGCCTAGTACCATAAAACGGTTCCAAACTCGCGTGTGCGACTTTTGCGTCTCCTCCCAGTGACCTATCTGTCGAATCTGTTGAAGCTTAGCATTTTCACGAAGTGACCTTATGCAATAGGTCCTGAATTGCATTGGTTTGTGACGTATTTGTTTAGGAATTAGTTACTCAATAAATTAGTTGCAATGTTTAAAACGTCATGACAGTTCTGTACGGATGGAGAAAGTAGATGTGTTTATGTCTTTGAAAAAAAAGACAAAAAATAACTATAAAAATGGCAAGCAAACTTCAAAGTATCAGTACGAAAATGAGTGTAAGCTTGATGGCGATTTTCTTAAAAATTAGATTTTTTTTGCTGGAGCCATGTAGGTCACTTTGTGGGACCAGCGGTGAATTCCAAACCACCTTTAGAGAAGTGTCTTAAAGTATAATTAACGATTTTTGATGACCGATGGACGGCAGCAAAAACAGACGCATAGATCCCCAAAACAGAGCTAGACTTTTTGTAAGCGTGATTACTTTTTTCCGTCCAACTTCGTTTTGGTTATACCTATTTTAATTGAATTTAACAATAATAAAAGGACTAAAACTAGTCAAAGATTTGTGTATAAGTGTAGGAAGAATCAATTTAGTCGTTCGTACATACCCCTCATTGCCACACGTAAAAATTATTGAATTATTCTTCATATTTTGGGATCAATGGTGGCGTCCTTGGCTGTGCCCTAATTCACCACAGACATAATACAAGCCTCGCTATGGGCAGCGCGACTTATCGATACTTCCTCTCGTCGCTAAACCCCTGGTAGGGAAACACTGAAAATTAACGCTGATTGGCTAACCAAAATGTACTGCTTTGCGTGTACACGCTTGTTAAAAACATTCGAGCGCTTGTAGGGCGCTTAGTATGTGCGTGTAAAAATGCACGTTTTTTGACGCAGTACATCTCAAATGAATCATGTTTTAACATGGTCACCCTAAACTGCATACAGTAAGACGTATCACAAGATCAAAAAATAATGAGAGGCCGTGTCCGAAACGGCGACTTCGGCTACAGCTACGGCTAGATCGCGCGCGTCTGCCTATTCTTCAACACTAGCAGACGCGCTGATCTAGCTGTAGCTGTAGCCGAAGTCGCCGTTTCGGACACGGCCAGAGGGTGCCAGTTGCTCCATGACTCGATGCGTCCTTTGACAGCGCGCTCTTCGAAGTCTCTAACACAGAATGCATCAACCACAGGACTAATTAAAATAACCAATATATTTGGATACTTTAAAGTCACACTTCCAGCAGCCTCGCTACCATGGGCAGCGCGCCGTATCGATACCTCTCGTCACTAACCCCTGGTAGGGATGTGCTGAAAAACAATGCTGATTGGCCCACAGACATATAATACCTATAGACCGACAGCAGGGGGCGCTAAACTGAAATTTTTGACTTTCTCAAACTATGGGCGGAAGTGAAGACGCGTCAACACTTTTTGTACACGTTTAGGCATAGCCGCGAGGCAGTGGTCCCGTTTTCATGGACTTTTTCTGAATTTTCAGGAGATATTGACCCGATGATGGATTGTAAATTAAGTGATGGAATTTAAGGAAATTCTTGTAATAACTGGAGTCGTCAAAATAGTTGTTTGATTAACTTTTGCTGATTTTGGGGAGGAAATCGTAAAAAATTGTAAACAAATTTATTATACATATAGCCTAGGCCAAGGCCTACAGGACTGTCACTTTCTACACGTTTGTGTCGTTTTCATTGTGAAAATCTAGTTTTTACCTTGAAATTTAAGAAACCACACTTCATGAACATTCCATAACAGCCGTTTACAATGTTAGGCGTTGAGGTTTAACCGTATAAAACGTCGTTTCTATAACTTCATTTTCGGGAAATAATCCCTGGACTCGCTCTATAACACAACGTTGTGCACACTCCGGCCCGCCTTGCATGCATGCATTCGGCACGTTTTGCGTACGCTCGCGTGGAATGCACTTCAAACAATCGCGTATATCAGTAGCACGTTAATCTATAGGCGGTACGCGTCATCAGCGTCCGCGCAAAACACGCACCGACGCGCACTTTGGCCGGAAAGTGTTTGACGAACGAATTTTTGTTGATACGAAGAATAAGTCCATCTACTTTTATCGATTCGGAGAAAGTTCAGTAAAAAGAGGAGAAACGGCAAACAACTAACGTGAGAAAAGGTATCTAGTTGTTGATAAACATTGCTTCCAAGTCTGTTGGTGATTGTTTCACCCTTAAAACACAAATTTTCTATCATCATCCACCCGCTCGCCTATTGCTTTACACGTGTTTTCGCTTGCGTTTTCGCGGATTTTGCCCATAGTTTGGGTATGGTCGGGTACTTTCAAAATTACGGTATCCAGACGTTGATTTCCATAGGCGCTGTCCGTCTATAGGTATTATATGTCTGTGGATTGGCCCCCAATGGTCACTACTTTGCGTGCACGCTTGTTAAAAACTTTCGAGCGCATGTATGGCGCTTGTAGGACGCTAAGTACGCGCGTGTGAAAATGCAAGTATTTTGACGCGATTCCATTTCAAATGAATCATGTTTTTACACGGTCACCCTTAACTGCATACAGTTAGACTATCACAAAATCAAAGAAGAATGACAGAGGACCAGTTGCTTTTTGACTTGATGCCTCTTTTACGGGTTACCGTACTTGAGCCGCGCATAGAACGGATCGGCCCAGGCCTAATTAAAATGTGCTAGATTCTAGCACATTTTTAATGAACCAATAGACCGTATTGAATATGACGTCACCATTCAAATATCTGCCCTACAATATGGCGTCTAGCGTGTGCGTGATGGTGTGCGTGCATGTGCCGCGCCGTAGAAATCAAACCGGGAACGCTGCGTGCTTCATTGATGTACGCGTTTAGACGCGCAAACGGTTTGCCCTACAAGATGGCGACTTTCATAGCAACAAAGCGGTTATTCAATACGTTCTATTCCAGGGGTTATGATCGAGCAAGGCATGCTGGGAAAAAATGGCGCGGCGAGATCGATCACCCCTGGGAACGAGGATGCACTTCCAGGGGTTATTATGATCGAGCAAGGCATTCTGAGAAAAAAAAATGGCGCGTCGAGATCTTACACCACTGGGAACGAGGTTAATATAATACCTATAGACAATAAAGTTATATGCAGGAACTAGAGGGCGCACTGGTAATGCTACGTGCACAAACGCAACGGGACCGCAAGAAGACACGCCGCGCACCATGTTGTACGAGGGCAACACTGAATACGAAATATGCAGTGTGATTGCTAAATACACATTATGCGGTTAATAAAAATAAGCGGCCGTTTTAAAGTTGTTTCGTGGGGTTTATCTCATTCGTTTCAATAGAGGATGAACACACATGCCATGATTTATTTTCCAAAGTGAAATAGTCTAAAATATTATATTTATTCGGGAATTATTTAGTATTATATAACACCCAAGCAGATCCTTGCCATTTGATTGGAGGATTGTCGGTCACATGATAGCAAACAAACGTACCATTGCACGCTACGTCACTCACCGTGCTTTTTTTCATTCCATTCACCGTGCATTTTTCGTTCCATCCGATTTGTTCTATTGCACGGTGCATACCACATCATTGCGTGCGCGTGTCTTTAATAATGCAGCAGTACATTGTTACTGCAAGGCACATACTACATTACGGCGCCCGCGTGTCTCAAAATAGCAGTACAGAACGCACTTAGTCACTGCTGAATCCAAACAAGCCGAACCAAAAGAAATGGGTGTAATGTCACAATTAAATATTGTACGCTTTGTTTGTTTTGAAAGTTGTATCCTCCAATCAAAATGACAAAGATCTACTTGGATGTTATATAAAACAAATAATTAATGTTTTTCATTCGTGCAATAGTGCAGATATTTTCATTCGTTGAAAGATGGAATGTTCCATTCAACGAGGCGGAGCCGAGTTGAATGGAACATTCCATCTTCAACTCATGAAAATATTCGCACCATTGCACTCATAGACATTCATTATTTGTATACTATAAACGGTCTTCACTGGCATTCATAAATTGCACAGTTAACCTTTTCATTGTTAACCATTGCTCTGTTGCAACACGCACAAATAGTTTAGACGTTGTTTTTGACTACTTGCAAAATGGTCGCCGCTGACCTTGTCGGCCCGCGTAACTAGGCTAGTGCGCCCTCTAGTTCCTATATATAACTCTGTGCTATAGGCCGACAGCACCTTTGGAAATCAACGTCTGGATACCGTAATGTTGACAACACCCAACCATACCCAAACCATGTGCAAAATCCGCGAAAAACACGTGCAAAGCAATGGGAGAGCGGGTAGATGATGATAGAAAATTTGTGTTTTATGGATGAAAATTTCACCAACAGATTTGGAAACAATGTTAAATCAATACCTCAATAACTTTTCTCACGTTTATAGTTGCTCGCTGTTTCTCCTCTTTATACTGAACTTTCTCCAAAACGATAAAAGTAGGAGGAATTATTTTTTCGTAATAAAAAAAACCGGTGTCACAACACTTCCCAGCCAAAGTGCGTGTCGTTGCGTGTCGTTGTATAATAACTTTGTAAAAAAAAATTACGATTTCCTCCCCCAAAATCAGCAAAAGTCAATCAAACAACTTTTTGATTACTCCAGTTATTATAGGAATTTCCTAAAACTCATCACTTAATTTACAATCCACCATCGGGTTATTTTCTCCTGAAAATTCAGAAAAAGTCCATGGAAACGGGACCACTGCCTCGCGGCTATGCCTAAACGTGTACAAAAAGTTGACGCGTCTTCACTTTCGCCCATCTAGTTTGAGAAAATCCCACATTTCAGTTTAGCGCCCCCTGCTGTCTGTCTTAAGGTATTATAATTATGTCTGTGCAATTCACTCATCCCAGCAGAATTCTCTCGGTCCCGTCTCACGGTAGGGCCGAGCGAACAAAGCAGAACAGCCTCGTTTGTTCGTACCTTAACATCAATCTTGTTATCTTCTCATTTCTACTTGCAGTGAAGTTTGTTTTGCAGGGAAGGTACATTATCATTCCTTGCTTGAAATAAGTTATTTTCTATCCTTTGGTTTTAAAACTAAAACAGTCTTATAAAGCTCATCAAATAAAACAATTTTAAATTAATTTTTTGATAAATTTACAAAACCAATTTTTTGTTTGTGGAAGGTATTGGGTTTTTTGAAGTATCTAACGGTGTGATTTTTGTATTTACTCGCCTTCGTCTTTTTCCACAGTGTTTCTCTAAAAGATTTGTTCCGGTAAAAAGTGATTTTTTTTTCCGGAATGAAACTAAACAAATTCGCTTCGATTATTACCAATACTGCGGATGGATATATGTTCAGTCTGTCAATGCCGTAAATCGATCAAAGAGCGAAATTGCTCCACGCCGCCCCGGCCTTTGCCGGGACACTGGTAGCGCAAGGTTTGGGACGCAAAGACATTGAAAAACCTTCGTCTTTTTCAACTTTGTATTTTATTTAGGTGTCTTTCTCAACAATTTACAGAATTTCCCTGACAGAACAGCTTAACATTACGATGTATAGAACACTGAACATGAATATTTCCAAATAACATACACTGAATCTTAAAAACGGCGCAGCCAGAAGGTGAGTTTTAGTGTGACACTGTACGCGGAAACTGCACTGACTGGTATAAAACGTATTGTATCAGCGAGTTGTTTTTTTGACAGAATTTCAGTATCCACTCTCTGTTTAGTTTCAAATATTCAATAAGTTTATTGTACATCGTTTTGTAAGACGTCATGTCAGGGAAGTTGTGTTTATTCTTGAGAAAGACCCTTAATTCACATAAAAAGTTTGTCAAACTACATTTTGTCCATGTTCGTGTGTAAAAAAAAAACACACCTTGCGCTGCTGCCAGCGTCCCGGCTATGGCGGCGCGGCGTGCAGCACTTGCGCGTGCGGGTTTAAACAGATCAGTCTATAGAAGCGTCCCGTTGGTTTTGTACACGAAAACCAAGCGAGGACGAACTCGCGGTCAATTTTAACCGGACCCCTTTTCACACGAAGGAAACTAACGTTCTGGGTTTAAACGTGTATTTACAGAAACGATTCTTTTAATATTATGAAACACGTTGTGCACGTATGGTATACGTGCACGTGCAAAACGTGTTTCATTTATTTGTCAGCTTGTTGAGTGACTCTATTCGCTTTCCTTGCTATTGCTAGTAATATACATGTACATCGAGTGACGTAGACATTTGGTTAGTATAATTGTAAGACGAAAAGATGACGTAAAATACGTCAAAGGGTTTTAACACGTATGAATAAATTTGGAGCAAAGACCAAAATTTTCTTGTTCGTTTATTGTGGTATTGGTGCTTTTGACGTCAGATTATTACCACGTTGATAATTTGTTAATGAGTGTTGAGCGAACATGACGTGTCTTCAGTGACAGGATAAACTGAACATTACGTAATAAGATGCAGTGTGTGCGTGTTGTGTGCAAGAACGAGAAGATTTAATCGTTGTAGTATAACTTAACCCGAGGGGGCATTTCTGTGTGGATAAACCTTCTCACAAAAGTAAATAATCATGATTTGTTTACCTTCCACATGTCCCACGTGACCTCCAGATAGATAGCCTTTCATCAGCTAGATATTGGTTGAATAACATAAGGTTTGGACCACGATTTGGAAAGTTTGTACACGAACATAATTTCACTTGGAAAGGTTTGCTACGCGCTATTACCATGCATGGAGATTGTGCCTTTGCTGATGTGTTTGTTTGGGTGTCATGTGACAAAAAAGGTTTGATAATTCGTGTAATTTCACCCTTTGGTTTGGGAACAATATGGGAACATACTTCAAGGCCAATTACCCGAAGTGTAAGTGTGGAGGTTCTTCCCCACACACACGCCTAAAAGCTTATAATTGAAAACGTACCGCAGGGTTCAATTGTGACAAGAAAAACAGTAATACTAATACACCTGTATTTTGCGTCGTCACCAATGTGAATTCTGCCATCAATGATTGAAAAAAAAAGCAAGAAAAATATAACTTTTCATTATAGAGGTAGGGTCAACATATCGTCCTTTTATTTTATGACCGTATGCTGATTCACCAGCAAAATTATCAAGAAAGATACAATAACATTCACAAGATTAAGTTTCAATTGATTGCAGTGACTTAATGATGGAAAAACAATTAAGAACGGCGAATCCATCTATATTTAGCGAGGTGACAGCGGGTGCCAACCGCATCTTTGGCCGCAGCATTCACAAACTGACACCACGGAAAATGTGAATGTAAAAAGTCACCTTTCGGCGAAAATGGGTATTCAATTTTTTTGACATACCAATGGGGGCACTTCAGGTGCAATATTTTTTCAGGGTACTTATAAGTCATTTTGAATAGCCTCAGAAATTGTAATTGTCAAAGACCGCCTTCCGCACCTTATGTGACTCATCCCAACATGAAATAACGAACCTGTGAAAGTTTAAGGTCAATTATCGGTTAATTGGCGGTTATTACAATCGCGAGAAAAATTTGATGAAAAAAACATTGTGCCATTTATTTATATTGCTTTGGAAACTCATCAGATAAAAACTATTTTTTTCCACTCATTTCTCAAAAGATACAGTGGACAAATATTTCAAAGGAAGTTTCCACTGTGACCTACTTTATACCATCTGTTAAGTTTAGGTGCAAGTGCAAGTGTGAAAATTGGAAATATTAAATCTTATCAATGCCGTACACACCCTTTCCTTGGGCAATTTAGAACTATCAATGTTTATAAATAATAACATGAGACAAAAACAACACGAAAACAGAAAAACGTAACACTTTCTGACGCCCATACAAATGTGATTTCAGAATTAGATGAAACAAGCCTCATCGTAATCTCCAACATACTTTGTTGCGACACCAGAACGAAACTGCAAAACGTTGCGTGTCGTAGGCCAGTGGTCTAGAGCATCGAACTCAAGTTGGTGGCTAAGTCATCAGAGAGTGGGTTCAAATCCTGGTCGTGACACTGTGTTCTTGGGCAAGACATTCAATGATTGCTTCTCTTCATTCATACTTAAATGGTTGCCTGTGGAGGCATTAGCATTGCTGATGTGAATGAGGTGCTGTATCTCCATCAAAAGAGTTGAGATGGTTTCAGGAATACTGTAGGATCAATGAGCATGCGAAGTAGGTTAGGCGAAAGCTGCTATGATAAATGCCTACTATTTGTAAATGCATTATGTTGTTATTATATTATGGCGTGTCGTGGCCGAGCGGATAAGAGCACTGGACTCAATTCCTGGTGTTTCTGATTAGCAGAGTGTGGGTTTCAGTCCCAGTCGTGACACGTGTGACCTTAAGCAAGTAACTTAACCATGATTGCTTCGCCATTCGGATGGGACGTAAAGCCGTAGGTCCCGGGTGTTGTGTAACGCAAAAAGAACCCAGTGCATTTATCGAAAAGAGAAAGGGTTTCCCCCGGTGTTCCTGGTTTGATTGGCTGCTAATAGATATAAAGTCATTAGGTGTCCCATCATCCCAAGGCTCGCTCCCTTTTTTCAGTAAACACACCACTTACATTCTTAGGCTTTGACCTCAAGGTCCCTCAATTCTGACCAAAAACTTCCCCTTTGACCACCTTGACTACTTCCTCCAACCTTATTCTAGGAAATGATGTCACTGATCTTATAACATTTGTGTGTGACATCATTTCTAAATCAAGAATTCTCCCACCACCCAACTTTCACTTCTGGCTTCGACTTCTTTCGACTTTCCCTTATGTCTTATTGCAGACTCGCCTCTCACACACGAGCTAGGCCCGGCACCTATATGTTACAAAAATGAAACGAGTTAATAAAACAACATTGGACCCATATTTTGAGTGAAGTTGTATGTGCTCCAGTCGTCGACAATTAGGCCCCATTCCTTCCCGCTCGCACGCTCACGAGCATCGTTAACCAGAGAAACTTGAGTTGAGTAAAGATAAAAAGCTCGTTATCTCTGCGTTACAATAGTTACCGCTAATGCACTTCAAAAACAGTGCAGTGTAACACCTCCCATCACGTTTAACGTTCACAAACTGTGGACGTGTCGATAGGGAATCATCCAGCAATTAATTATCCAGGGGCTAGCCACGTTTCTCCCGTGAGTCCCCCTCCCCCTCTCCCCACCAAGTCACATGTGGGCATAATCAACGCAACCATTGACAATGAAAAAATAACTGTCATAATTAGTTTTAGAAATGTAGACATCACCTCAAACATCCGTCACAATTTCCACTTTAAACGTAGTAAACGAACACCCAATAGAAATCTGCGTTAAGACACGTGAGGGGATTGACACTGCGCCACCGCAAGAAGGCAATGTCTCCATTGGTCGATACTTTAAAGTGGGCGGAGCAATTTGCGGACATGTCTAGGTGAATGAGATGTTGATACTTCAACGATACCGCGTGCTAAAGTGTATAAATATAGGGGCTCCGTGAAGTTTGGATTTAATTTTACACCATTCCAGTAGACAAAAGTTACTGCAACGACAACTGAAAGATATGCTGCTTGTTATGGCATCAAACGGTGAGACGACCCGACTGCTTCTAGCGGTTCATTTCTTATTACTTGCAGTTTCACTTGGTAATGCTCGCGTGTATTTCAACGGCGAGGATGAGACAAAATCTGGCTTGTTAGAGTTATCAGAGTATGGGGAGAATGGGAAGGTAGATGGCACGGAGGACGTGGATGGACAGCAAGTTGAAGATCAGCAATGGAAGGGGGAAGGCCAGTGGAAGTCTGGTATGTACGCTGCTCAACGTAGCTTGCAATCACACTATCCTTACACAGCCAAGAGCCCATGGCTACCGGGGGCACAAACTGGAATGTATGGCACCAACTGGCTTCAAAACCTAGCTCAGGAACCACGCTTGCGTAGTGCAATTGCGAAGAGGCAGCTGTGGGCCAACCAGCAATCGGGGCTGTTCGGTAAACGCGAGGCCGAACTGGAACAAACTCTCCCAGCGTGGAATGTGAAGAGTTCAGCGGAGGAACGAAATTTTGCAAAACGAGGCGGAGGGGTTCCCCATGTGTTCCAGAGCGGAGGCATCTTTGGTAAACGCTCTAGCGACGACTGGGCCAAAAGATACGAATAGAATCTTTTAGTAGGTAGGTTTCTGTTTTTCACTTTTAAGCTCCATCAAATAAACTCATTGGTGCAAGCATTTTCTCCAATTGATATCAATGTAACTGAATCGAAGCTGGAAGGTCGAGTTTGTAGGACCTATTTTGGATTTTATGAAAACCGGTGCATTATATCTGCTCAGACCATGGCAAAGATTGTGGTTTGGTGATTTATCAGTCCAGCCTTTTATCGACGGGAAGTTCAGGTGCGAGCCAACTCCCGACCTTCTGACCAACCACACTGGGCTGCTTCCTTTCTTAGAAGAAGTTTAAAGATGCTTTCACAAAATCACCATTTACGCGAACATTTTAACGTTCTTGCATTTTAATACCATAGATCGTCCTGTATTGTCGCTGTTACCACTATAACAAGTGACCTGTCTGTCAAAAATCA
Source organism: Pisaster brevispinus (assembly GCA_023634235.1). Lineage (NCBI taxonomy): Eukaryota > Metazoa > Echinodermata > Asteroidea > Forcipulatida > Asteriidae > Pisaster > Pisaster brevispinus. Next base: position 8,669,862 of record JAMKCF010000018.1, read on the forward strand.
CTCAGTTTTGCAAATCTGTTTCTATACAAATTGTTTAAAAAAATAAACATATGTGTATTATGGGCTTTATTTACATTCTCAGCAATTTCGAATACCTAACACGTAGGTCCGTAATTACACTAATTAAAATATCACTGGATTTGCCATTAATTTTCTTCCACGAAGTGACCTATAACGATACGCCACTTTACCCATAAACTACAGCCCAGTATACTATAAGACGGTTCCAAACTCGCGTGTGCGACTTTTGCGTTTCCACCATGTGACCTCTCTGTCCGACCTTTTAAAGCGTAGCGTTTTCACGAAGCGACCTAATGCATTAGGTCCCGATATGCATTGTTTTGTGACGTATTTGTTTAAGAATTAATTACTCATTAAAATTGCTGCAAGAATTAAAACGTATGACAGTTCTTTACGGATGAAGAAGTTAGATGTATTTATGTCTTTGAAAAAAAAAACCACTATAAAAATGGCAATCAAACTTCGAAATAGCTGTTTGAAAATGAGTATAACTTTGATGGCGATTTTCTCAAAAACCGGATCTTTTGCCTGCAGCCATGAAGGTCACTTTGTGGGACCAGCGGCGAATTCCAAACCACCTTTAGAGAAGTGTCTAAAAGTATAATTACATATTTTTAATGACCGATGGACGGCAGCAAAAACAGAAGCATAGATCCCCAAAACAGAGTCAGACTTTTTGTAAGTCATGTTTGATCTTTGGCTATAAGCAGGGGGATGCTTGGTGTGATGGTTTTCTGTCAGTCGCTAAAACCATGGCTGGAGACTAAAGGGCTTAAAGATGACACTATCCTTGTTGCTGTTTGAAAGTCCTTGCTCTGGGCGGTTCTGATTGTTATTCGTAAAAATGTTTATCTTGATAAAAGTGGCGATTGCTTTGGCGACCATTTGATAGCTTCACAAATTGAGTTGTTAGTGCTCTCACAAAACGTCACATGGGTACATACTGTTAAGGAAGTATAACATATAAAGCGAATAATATTTTGTGCAGCACATGCTATTTGTAGTGGCTAGCGGCCGTTCTTGCCAAAACACAATGTAATGCAGGCCCGCGAGAGCACATTTTTTCCAAGGGGTGCTGGATTTTCCAGAGAATCGGCGAGCGCGGAGTGCGAAGCCATTACGGCGTGGGGTCCGGGGCCCGCTTAAGGGCCCCGGAAGTTTTGGGGTCCTAGATGCTCTGTCGTGCATTCTGAGCCATTATTTGGCACTTAAATGTACCTTTTGGAGGTGGGATATTATCGGCAATTTAAAAAAATAATAACCCCACAATGCATTTTATTTAATACAAACACAAAGGAAATACAGCACTGTAGGCCCCCTATATTCTACATAAGTTGTTCTTTTTTAAAACAGCATCGACAGCTATGTTCCGACAAACATTAGTAGATTCATTTCTTTCACCCTGCTTTCTTAAAGACCATACAAAAATAATAATAAATAAATAAATAACATAAACAAACGGAAAAGACACAGGTAATTCTCACAAATCGTTTAGCAGTTATTAAGAACAGATTTAAATAAGTGGAAATAAAATACAGCGAAAAACTATTTAAAAATTTGTTTCAATTTAATTATTTTTTTATTCATGTTAGTATACATGTATACAGCAGTATTTTCGTTTCTTAAAAATTTGATTCACCATATCCCTGTCACCACATATCCCAACTGGGATATCCCTTTACTTCCAGTTTGCAGCCACAATGAGTAAATAAAAAGTCCCCCTCCAAATATATTTCCTCTATTGCAACAGAGCATGTCCTCTTTCCAGATCCCCCTTTCATTGCGTACAGAAAAGATCAAAACATAAGGGAAAAGTTGATCAGAGCAAAACTAAACCGGGGTCAAACCCCCAAACAGTTTGCCCCACCTCCTGATGATTCGGGTTTTGTAGACCCGGACGAAACACTAAACATCCTAATCTCCTTACTGGAAGAACAGGTCACATATACTGAAAACTCAACTCAGGATTAAATATCCGCATTCGGATTAACTACATTTGCCTGAACCCAAGCGAATTACAGACAAATAATGTCTCTAACGAGACATGAGACCCACGGATTCTAATACCCACACGCAACTGATGATTGCCAAGAAGGCATGAAAACATGTTATTGCTACAAAGAGAGGATCTGAAAAAATATCCTCGCGGTCTCTCATAACAATCCATTTATTGATACATCTGTCAATCGGTTCCTTTGGTCCCTTTTATGTTTGTCAACTAACCCGGTCAACCTGACAAAATTACAAACATAATACCCAGATGTCGACCCTACCCATAAAACTCGTAAAAAATTTAATTACAGTGTTTTGTGTATATCTCAAGTCAACAGTGTTGGAGCGTCACTGAATGGGACAGCGCCATCATTTACCTATCCTTATTTATCTATCATTAAACATTGATTTGTTATAAAGTGTTACACATTTTTCAGGGATTTTAGGGGTGAGTTAAAATTAGTTATTATGTTACAACGAACATTAACGTTCGAAAAGTAGGGGTGCTATAGCATATTCCAGCACCCCCGTCATTTTTGGTAGGGGTGCTGCAGCACCCACAGCACCCCCCGCTCTCGCGGGCCTGATGTAATGTACATTTTTTACAGGCTATTGTCTGTTTTTGCTCAGTATTGCTCAATATTATGTAGGAATATTTCTGCTAAGAAACTAATTTTAATCTGGATACTACTCCCAAGCAAATCGCAAAGTGTTTGTAGCGACGTAATTGTTTTTAAACCATACGTCCTTTTACAAACGTTTGCGTATTAACTTAGTGCCATTTTCATCCCAAAGTAAAGTTTCCCATTGTCTTAATCGATTGAAAAAAAAATTGCTGTTATCTGAAATACGAAAATGAAAACAAAGTCATACGTTTGATTACGTTTTTGGCTGTAATTATATGTCACATTGCGTATAGGATTGGACAATCTTGTTTCCAACATGGCGCATTTTGTTCAACTCTCTAGGTCAGGTGATGTCTTACAGTCCATTATGACCAATCAATAGGGTTCGAAAAACCATTATGTCAATTCCGTTGAGTCCTAAATGCCATTACTTTCTTAACAGAATGTCTCACAAACATTTGCCAAATATGTTGCTTTCGACACTATAAGTCTGACAAACCGTTATACCAAACAAGCCTCCTTCTTGCCTGTTCGACCGACAAACAGTTATGTCCGATCCAGCTATGTCTAACAGGCTACTTGTGTCGATCATTATGTTCGACAAACCTTAACCACAGTTTTGAACATGATTCAATTCAAGTCTACATCATTTGCCAGCTGTGACAAGACCTAAACACAGCCGACCCGCATTTAAAAACAAGTAAACAGCAGCTCTAAGGATTTTTAATTTGGTTTTTCCCTTACACCGATGTATGCTCAGTGCTTTCCCGAGCTCGGTGAAAAACGACATTTGCTTTGCTAGAGAAGTGTCTTACCACTACACCACCGAGCTAGCCCAATGGCTAGAGGCGGGTTCGAGCATACAGTGCTTAATACACATCGGTATAAGGGAAAAACCAAATTAAAATTCTTCATCCCGATGCAAATATTACATCTGTTAAATCGTTGCAGTACCCTCTGCTATGATTCGAACCCGCCTCTAGCGGTAAGACATCTGCTCTAGCAAAGCAAAGGTCGTGGGTTCGAATCCCACCAGAGTAATTGCCTATGGATTTTTTTCACAGAGCTCGGGAAAGCACTGAGCATACAGTGCTTAATACACATCGGTGTAAGGGAAGAACCAAATTAAAATTCTTTATCCCGATGCAAAAATTACATCTGTTAAACCTCTAAGGATGTTTTTGTAGTTTATTTCATAATGATTGGTAGGGAGCAGATTGGGGAATTATGCATTTAGTAGCAAAGATCTGTGTACAAAGTCAGACTATGTAAGGAAAAGAGTGTTTGGCTGTAGGTGCAATCGCATATTTGTCTTTTGTAAAAAAAAATATCGGTAGTAATTTGTCAAAGTTGTCAAAATGGCTGCCTTAACTTGTTGCCGGGTATTCAAAGGACGACCCTGTAGTCAAACATCTTTCTTATGACATAAACTGACTTTTCTGCTTGTATCATTTAAGGCACAAACAAATCACCTACTTGCCGTACTGAAAGACTATATAGGCATGCTTTTAGTTTTAAAAACTACTATTTTAATAATGATTGCTGATAAGATCATCATGCTAAGTTCATGTCACACGGGGCAATTCACAGGCGGCCAAACTCTCCCACAAGAGACACAAACGTTCAAATTGATATAATTATCTTGCGATGTTGAGGCACTGTTCGAAAAATATTGCCTAAATTGTGTGTTCCTTCTCCCTTCAGTGCAATTGGGTGCCTCCAAGATTGGTGTGCAATGTGACGAGGTCGTTAGGTCTATACTTGATAGTTACACTGGGGCTGCATTGAATGGTTTTTACTAATTGACATTGACCTACTTTATTTGCCACCTTATTGTTTAGTTCAATCAAGCATTCATGTGTGTTGTCACGCAATGGAGATAACTGCACCGTGTAATACGGTTTGAAATTAATCAGAAATTGGCCAAACGCTGTTGCCGATGAATTCGTTACCAACAGCGATTTGAGTGCAGTGCAATCACAAGAAACCATAACAGGTATGCTCACAGAGCAATTATGTTTCAGGTATGTTTTTTTTATAGTTTAAGGCACGCGGACAATAACGGTGATCAAAAATGTTTTTGAAAAAGAAAACAAAAAGCATAAAAAACTGTAAAACAAATTCCAAAGCCACAGATGGTTCGTTTCTACCAGTTTCATTCTTAAGTACTAAATTCGAGAAAATTTGCATTTAATGACCCACATATCACCAGTGCTTAAATCGATTGCCGCAATAGATACGAAATCAAAACCCACACAATAAACGCATCGCTATAGTGTTGTACGGATTGTGCTCTTTTAAAACACTTAATTGCGGTGTAACATTTTACGGTCGTTTCCGTCTATTTATTATACAGTTCATTAAAAAAAAAAAAGTTGGACACCCGTGCTGCCGCTGAATTTGCGTTATAAAATACCCTGATTTAGTTTGTACTGGCGTTGTCTCCTGGAAGCACGTGGCCGTTATGTGATGTAGGATGTAGACAAAATGTGCTATTTGCAAATGGTTTGCAGTTTTACACCTCAGTTTATCTCTCGAGATTAATGTTTAATCTCAGAAGGATCAGCGTGACGCAACAGCTATTGCCGTGATTGGTTTCCACCCTTAGCGCGTCGGCAAATCCCACAATGGATGATACATCCAAGAGTGGGGCAGAAACAATGGGGACTATTTGGGGGAATGGTGTCTTTGTTGGTAAGCATCATTTAGTTTGGTACACAGCAGAGTATGTAATGAGAAGGCTGCAAGGCTAAGGCCTTTGAAAAAATATATAGATAGAATAACAAGCAATTTTCAAAATGTTCAAAATTGCTACCCTTGCTTGTTATGCCACCTTTATTTTGTCAAAGGACAAATCTGCGATGGCCCATAGGCAAGAATCTTTTACACTCTAGCTGTCTGCTTACTTCAATGCATGTATCATTCAATGTATTACTCGCCTGTCGTACTACATACAACCAGATTTTGTTGATTAAATTGATTGGCTTATAGAAAACGATATGACTGCAAACATGTTTTGTACTCATACCCACACAATATACCATACCCCCCTCAACCCCCTCCCCAAAACCTTCTTCCCCAAACCCTCCTCCCCACCCTACCCCCGAGAAAACACAAAATACACTCGCACGCGCGTGCATACGTCACATTTTACAGCCACTTGTAGGCCTATACACCCCCTGCTATTAGGAATTCATCACTGTCGAGGTATATTGAATACAACAGTGAATCAAATTAGTGTATATTTTTCCAAATTAGATTGCAAGTGTCACTTCAGACAGGCACCTTTCAGTTAACTCAGTCCTATTTATAGAATTCCGTTTGCACCATGTTAAATGTACACATATAATGGTTTAAAAGGTGCCACGCGTTTCATGATCACCACACTTATTGGTAAAAAAACAGATAGATTCCAGTAGCGGATGACGTGATATTGAGGCTATTAATTAGATAATGATAAGAAGAACACTTCGTCCTTATATCACACATATCTAAGTAGCTAGATCAAGGCGCTTTACAACATCGGGTGCGTTCGTTTAGCTTCCCCGTGTCAACCCAGTGCGTTTGAGTAGCTTTGACGTCATTGTTGTGGCTCACCCGGATCGGACCCCACTACACTGCTTGTGAAGAGTTACTTTGGGCATATGACGTCACGACGAAAAAAAACTTTCTTAATGGCCACGATTTTTTTTTTAAGTCAGCGGGACACCTTTTCTCACTGAAAACAGTGAATTTGTGAGCATTAAGTATTTTTTTATTCAAAGACGCGTTCGATTGTATCAACGTGGGATTTTAAAATAACTTAACGTTGCAGTTTTACCGTGAGAATACTTATTTTACGATTTTTTGTGAATCCACGAGAAGGTTCGGACTTACACAATGAAAGTAGTTCCGGTCGGCTTCCCCAAGATGCGTGGGTGTGAATGCTGGGGGAAGTTGGCGTTCGATTAGCTCAAGTCAGGGGGCTCTACCGGATGAGTACACCGGGGTCGACCCGGGGAAGTTAATCGAACGCACCCAAAGTTTCCCTGTTCATCAGGCAAAACAAAGACTATTCCTCTAACTCAACACTGTCTCAGCCCTCTCGGGTTGTCCGGGTTATACGGTTAAACGCCTTGCTCATTGGTGTATGTGTCATGACCGGGAATCGAACCCACACTCTGCTGCGTGATTCAGCCATTAAAACTTGAATCCGACGCACTAGATCCGCACTCGGCTGCGACACGGACCAAGAGATTGAAGTCATGGCATAGGTTTACAAACTACCAACTAGGATAGGAAACTTGCAAATCTGTCAATACCCACTCCCGGTAATACTCTAAATGTCTTGGGAAAATTGATGGGTGGAAGGTGGGGCTGGGTTATGACAAAGCCCCCCCCTCCTCTCTCTCTACGAACAGTGCAATAATGTCAGGCAGGCTGTTATACACTGTAGAGTTGTGTTACATCAGTTTATCTGGAGTCCCCGGTACGGCTAGTCACGTCATTTATATTAAACACATATTCACTGTGCGATTATCATTTTGTCTCGAACTACAAACTACGTCGTAAGATGGAACAATGAGATCAGCGTTTAAAGTTATTGCAGATACAGGGAACGTGACTCGGTTGGAAATGTCGCAGTTATCCTGTTTTCTTCCACCATGCATAAACCATAACGAGGCTGAATGATAATTAGTCTGTCGTGGTCTCTTTTCCACACACTGCAAATCGGCATTTATAGTTCTCAATGCGCACATGAAACATGGCATAATGCAACCAACATTTTTATTGTCAATGCATTAAATTTAATTGGGTTTGAACAAAGATTAGAGTTAGAATTGAACTTGCAACTTCCAGATTAGCGTGCCTTTGCTCTGTCAACTGAGCGGGTGCCAGTCAGAAGCCACTCAATCTGTAACTGCCATGTAGCCAGTGGGATCACACCTTAGTTTACGATACAACTTGAGAAGCAGCAGCAGTGGGATCACCATACGGGGATTTCAAATATCAAGCAACAAACCACAAGTAAATTGACTGACTAGGTTGAACAAAGACAAATTGACTAGAGCCTGCGACCTCCGTACTAACGTGCACTCTACCAACTGAGCTATCTATGTTTCTTTGTTTAACCCAAATTTAGTTAAAACAATACCAGTCAGTTTCCACTGTGGTTTACTGCTTGCATTTATACAATGAGAGATAAAGATGGAGATGAAAGTCGATTGAAACATCCAAAGTGCATTTTAAAAGCCACGCAGCCACTAATGATAGACAAGCTATCCACTAATGCTTCATAGTTGCATTGTCAATGATGTATCTGAGCATTATGTAATGAGTCTTGGTTAAGGTATAATAGTCAAAATGAATCAGTGTAGTTGAAAAGAAACCCACGACAAAGTCTTTTTTCTTTACTTTCTAAAACATTTTCTTTGATGCAAGCAGATATTCTACCCGGTTTGCCGTTGGGGAAACTCACAAATAAAACCTTGGTCTCAAAATACCTGATTCAGTTATACCTTTCTAGTTCTGTAATTAGGTTTTATTTTGAATTATAGAAGAGTGTGTCCCCCTGGGAGACATACAAATAAAATAATGAAAACTTGATAAGATTAACTGACATTTTGTCTTTTTACTGCAATTGGAACGGATTTGTATTCCACACTTCTAATTATAACTGACAACTACAACAACTACAAAATCCCATATAAAAATTAAACATAACAATTCTTTTGTTTTGTAGGGAAAAAAGATATGAGTTATGCACGGATGTGCTCGAAACACTGACAATATATGTATTTCAATATATGTATGTACCACTTTTCGTCGTTTTAACCCAAACATTGACCACGACATTGAAATATATTGCACAATTAGTCACGTTGCAAGGTGTGTTTATTGGTAACGAGCAGATGGGTTAAACTTAATCTTCCAAAAACCAATGATGTAGTAATTTCAAGAAGTAAAAGACTTCAGTTTCATATCCAAAGATACATATTTTTTCTATCTTGTAATTTCAGGCATTTTATCAGTCATCGTTTATCCAGCATTAACATCCCTCGTGGTGATAAATAAGTTGGTTTAAACGTCAAGTACAAAACACAATTCGATATGAAATAATTATACCCGATATGAAATAATTATACCCGATGTGTTTTATAGTTTGAGTTAACATTACGTTAAATCTGAACATGACAGTACGTTGAATTGTACATTCGGACCGATTGAATCTCCGCAAAAAGGATCGGGTATTATCAGTTGGCGAAATTGTTTTGCTCACCCGTGCGTAGAATATATGGACTGGGTTGACTAAGTTATCGTGCAGTGTGAGTTCCAGTTCACTGCCAAGTCAACACGGAAACTAAATATATCTCAGATACACGTCAGAGATACAAAGCGAGGCGAAGATGTGGAACAAAGATTTGAGTGTAGGATGATAATGTTACACAGGCTGGCTGCTGGAAGGCGGTCCGGCCCATTTTGCGCTTACAAAGTACTTAAATTAATGAGCAAGTGAAACTGCTTTCTACGGAGCTCTAGAAGTACCATACAAATTATCTAACTGCCGAGCAAGAAGCATTTTTGACCACTGATAAAATGGTGCTGACCCATCTTATAAAACTGGCAATACTGGTACCAGCTCACAAAACCAACATGTTGTAAAGTGGACACATATATGTTATTTACCCATAGGGATTCTTGTCGATGGTGAGACAGCGTGTTTTAACGCTACAAACGAAGAACAAATGAAAGAGGTCCACATATTGTAGGAACTTGAAACACTATGTGGACTTATACACGTCCAACACAGTGTTATTTACAGTGTTAAACGTACGTACACAGTGTACGTACACAGGGATGTCCACAGTGACCGCAACACAGAGCTGTGTGTTTACGCGTTATAATAACGAGCACCAAACACACTCTCTAGGTTTTCAGTGACCTCAGTGATGGCGCTATTTGAGCTTGTGACGTCATATGCAAGGGATCTATAAACATATCATACCCTACCTGTGAAAGTTTCAGTCTCATCTCAGGCACAACTAAACACGAAAAAACAGAAATAGAAGATCTTCACACGGACATCTTTAGAAAATGTTCCAATAGCCCATTGCACTAGCGCCATCTTTACACTATAGCATAACAGCTCTATAGTTCTGTACCGTATATGCATGTTCACTGGGCCTTTTCCCCCATACCTAAGCCCCCGTCACCCTTTCCTGTCTACGAAAGATTCGACCTGCATATATATAGGTTATGGTGTAGGCCTAACCATTGAAAATAATTTCACTCTTTTCCTCAAAAGAAAAACAGTGCTTGATCGAAACATTGATAATTTACTTGAGTAGTTTATTCTTCTCAAAAGAAGAAGCTAATTATCGTTTACATCATCATTATCGCATTTATTTGTGCACATTGCACCAATCAGCGGTATAGTCAGTCCCTTCTTTTGTTTTTAGATAAGTGGTAAACTTACCCCTGATTGACAGAAGCAATTATAGTGTCTTGATCAAGGACACAGCGTCATGATTGGGATTCGAACCTACACTGTGATGACTTGTAACCACGAGAATTTGAGTCCAGTGGACTCTGGAACTTTACAATATGTGAGATTTCAGATTGAATCAATTTTCATAATATAATTACAAATCCCTTGTATTGAGGATGTTACGTGTTTTGTCCCCAAAAGGGCAAATTTGTATCCCTTGGAGGAGAGCTTAATAATACAGTGTACGTAATCCCTGATATAGATTCAGGAATTACGATGCTTACTATCTGAGCCTAGGCGTAATGCATGCTTCCTTAGACATTGGAATCATTTAGCGCAGACTTGCTACCGTTGAGCCACAAACTTTGAGAAATAACACCTCGTTTAATGCAGAGCAAAACAACCTGTGATTGGCTACGTGCGTGCGTGCAGTGGAGTAATAACACAGCACTGGCCCCTAATTGCCCCATCTTGTATCTCCACTACCGTGGACTATTAACGAAAAAAAACCCCAGGGAGATAATGTGTTTATACACTACCCTACTATAATGAAGATGAGTCGTGGATGAGGCCTTTCCACAAATACGGAGCGTGATACACGCATTACCGAATCAATTTAGCTTATGTTGTCTATGGATTTTTACATTTCACTTCTTGTTGTCAGACGAGACAAAATGCTTTAACAAAACAAGAAAAAGCGTAGACTTCGCCGTGTTCTATAATTCGTTCACACTTTCTGCACCGAACTCTTTCTCTCCCTCATAAATACATATAGCTAAACGTAAAGCTTGTTATGCTGACGTTTGGTGTGAGCTGGGGTTTTCTGCCCGACTTCATTCTAAATTCTTGGCTATGTGATCACGGGGAATAGTTAAGCGGTTTCCAAGGTTGGCCAAACACCCTTATCAGCCCAGTTTGTTTGCTTAAAACCACTCCATGCAATTTGTACTGTACAAATTGGCGACTGAAATGGAGTTTGTAAATCGATATTCAACGCAGGTTTTCACTCATCCGTTAAAAAGTAACCGTAATTTTGTTTATACGTGAATGACAGACCATAGGCCCAACACAGCAAAACTGCCTAAATAGGAAAAGTTGTTCATTTGATGATCCGAAAAAGTCTTCGGCCATCAGGCATTTGTTTAGCTGCTGCATATAGTTTTTCCGTAAAGCTTGAATTAGCTTTGCTTATCATTGTGGTGCGGCCAAACAGTTATTTGTGTTTGCTCAAAGTAAAATACGTTAATAAAGTAATGTAAAATAATTCGATTTGTGTTGAATCAGACCAAGTCAGTAACAATAGTTCTCATAAGTTTTTGAAAAAGGCGGATAAATAAATCTTGAAACCAATGAGTGTGCGTGTGTGGGTGCCCTTACACACGCCAACTTACGAGGTATTTTTAACAATAGAACAATGCTACCCCACAAGGTTTTCTTTGTTCATGTGGTACCCCACAGAGGATTTCTTTAGAGAAGGGAATAATAGAACAACAATGGAAGTACTCCATAACTGCCATATATGTAAGGGTGTGTGTTTGTGTGCGTGGGTGGGTATACACATTCAAACCGGGGACCTAACAAAAGGGGACATTAGGGTTCTTGATTGGGGGATGGTCTCCAGTTGGAAAGTGTGTACAAAACCAATGGGAGCTGTTGCTAAATAGTTATTAAGTACAAACAAAATAGGGTTAATAGGAGGTCGCTAATTGCAGGTGTTTACACAATTAATTTTTTCATTAAAAAAAACCCCCAAAATAAACAATACATCGTCGTTTTTACGAAGATACAGATCATAAAATCGTAACATCTAGTTAGCAAATCGTTTTTGTATACATTCTTGATATACTTGATGTATTTCCACAAAGTTCAGAAGCTTACGTACAGTAAAAGTTTCGTAATTACACTTATTAGCACAAGTGACGAATCACATGCTTTCCCTTTCTTGTGTTTACGAAATAACAAATAAAACATTTCCTTTACTTTCCTACATATAGCGCGGGCAATAGGCGTGGTTTGACTTTTGCGTTTTAACGAAGTTACGAAACTATTAATTTACCGTTTTAAGTGACAAGCTTTAATACCGTATGCCTTGGATTATACACGTCGCTTTTTCTTTCTTTTTCCCCTTTTTTACGAAGTGACAAAGAGCATCGAGGTCATCAATCTGTTTGATTTCATAATAGTAATCATCTATATATCTTTGCTCAGCAGACTCTAGGTTCCTAATTCCAAACCTAATGAGAACAGTGTTCCTCTTAAAACCAGGTATTCAAATTTAAAAAAATTGTTATCTCACAAGGACACTTCTGATCCGTGTTTTATTAGACATTTTATTGGAGTGTGGGTGTAGATAAGAAGGACAGTTCATACTGCAATAATAGCACAAAGAGAAAACCCCACTCTACTGATCTGAGCCCATTTTGACCGACAAAATCAAAATCTTCTGCTAAGCAAGAATAAGCAGGATACCAGTCACATATAGTAACACGGGACAAGGTATTTTGTTTGGTAATCTAATTTTGCTCGGCAACATTGTTGTGTGCTTTGGCGTGTAGGGTTTCATTAGTGACATGGTTGTTGCTCTAATAACAGCTTGTGTTAAAGACAAGAAGAGCAGTGTGCATAGAAACGCAAGGTGTTACTGCATCATCAACCTACCACAGTGTACCTAAGGGTCTGGCCTGATGGTGTATCTTTTACCAGTACACGGGAAGGCTTTAGGAAAAATAAAGAGAAGTGGCTTGGGGCGCTACGGCGAACACCGCGCAATTTCCCGCGAGAATTTCCATTACGCTTAATGCGAGAATTTCATCAACGTGTTGTCGTCTGATGACGATCGGAGCGCGTGGATCGTTTACGCTACGCGCAATAAAGCCTCCGTCCACAAGCAGCAAAACCCTGCCAAGAAAGTGGCTAATGGCGTTCTAGTCTGATCTGATTTATTTATAACCGTAAATCAAAACTTACTCTAACAACGATTTATACTGGCGAGAGAAACGGTGGACCTCGAAGCAGTTGCACAAGAAAAGGTCTGTGGAGTGAGTGAACGGGCAGGACAAACAGAGTGATGATATGTAACAGGAAAAATCCAAAACCAGTAATTTGTTATCAACACAACGGCAACTTCCTGCGGCATTTGTACATTTTATTTGAAAATACGATTATCAAAAGCATGTTTGCTTTCAAGAAATACGACATCACAACTTGCACGGCCCTTTATAACGGTGTAAAAGTCTTAATTTCCCCAAAATACTAACCACACCATGAATAACACGACAGTATTTAAGACTCAGATATCGGTACTCATTGTGTGCTAACATAGCGAGTTAGGAACTAGACCACACGGTGTCATCTTCTCCACAGTGGGCCAAGACACAGTGTCATTTTCTTCAGCAGCAGAGTGTTGGTTCGAATCCCGGTCGTGACACTTGTGCCCTTGAGCAAGGCACTTATAACCATATAATGCGCTTCCTAAAAAGTTGAGAAGGTAGTGCATGCTGCTCTACCAGCCAGGCTCCTAGTGGATGATACCCTTTCCTATATCCTTACGGACTGTGAAGGGGGTTACCCTGTTTCAGCCCCAGGAGTGGGTAGCAACGTGCCCCTGGTGACAGTTGATTTGGGTCGACAGCCCAAATCAGTTAAGTGTAGCCCTCCCCTTGAAGTGGCCGATCGGCCTCGTGATGTTAGGCGATCTCTCATGAAAAAAAAACCCTATAAACAAATAAACATTAATAAACAAAGGTTATTGATGAGTGTTTGGTGATACAGTCACCCACACTGCAAAAACTCCGGTGTTAAATTGATTCTTTTTGTATTGCAAATCTCTTACGGTATTAATTTCACCAGGTTGTAGTAATGGAGATACCTAACAACGTGTTGGTGTTGTCATATAAACCAGAAAGTATCCATTTAACACCCCTTTTGCAGTGCAGTGAACTGTTGTATTTGTGTGATATTTTGTGATATTTTTATATAACAAAAATGTATCATACAGGATAGGTCGGATTAAAAGAAGAGAAAGTAATATATAAAATTAATAACAAATAAATAAATATATGGCAGTTTCTAAATTAAACGCCAACTTTGTATAACTTGATACCCAAACCAGTTGCCCGTCCAAATGGCCTCATGTTTTACAGCAATTTTCCAAACACTCATTTTTCTCTTGATTAACGAAAACCGAAAACCACTTGTGACCATCTAATTGATATTGAATACAGGGCCCAATTTCAAAAAGCCTTAAAGCAGAACATTTTGCTAAGTAAATTTCTTTACTTAGCAAGAAATGTACGGGCTACCAGTGGAAACAATGTAAAATTTATGGAGTTTTGGCTGGTAAATTGTTTTTGCTAAGCAATATTATTGGGTGCTAAGCAAGTTTTTGTGCTTACAAGCTGTATGAAATTTGGCCCAGGTTGATACAGGTTGGTTATACTGCGTGTTTATTTCAACCTTGATGAATGTGGGTGAATTTACTCTTCACAACAAATGATGTGACCGATCTCCACGCAGTTTGTACATCCAAACGTTACCCTGTGCCCTTTGAAATAAGTCTAGAATGAGATACGAAGACGGGAAGTACCGTAGGAGAAGAGAAGAAATCGAAGGGAATTGAACCCACTTCTAAGATACATAAGTCTTTCTTACCAGGACATTGATGATGTATTGATGCCTTGTCGCTCACGGTAGAGGCAACGTCTGCTGGATAGGCCTAACAGCCGAAAAACTGTCAGTCCAATTTTGCATCTTAATAACGGACGTGATTAAAATCGTCCACTTGAGTATCTTTCAAGAAATTAAGGTGGGCAGACTCGGTCATTGGTCTGCACCTGTTTGTATCAGTGCTATTTTGGGTCTTCACTGCCTTCCTGTGTGCATTGTTTAAAGCAACAGTGTTGGTTTTTGAGGGAAATATTGACATGCTGTTCCATATAATTCCTATGTGTTTTAAATATAATTGTTACTTCTAGTTGATGTGAGCAAGACTCAACAAAAATTTATCATTGTTGATATTTTGGTTACAAATTACATAATGTTTTCCTTAGCTAGCAAGCGTAAGGGAACATGTATACAAAGGCATGCTCGCTATATGAACCAGAAACGACGGAGTTACCCCCCCCCCCCCCAATTTGAGCAACCGCGTGGACAAACATATATTTCGAGCCCAAGCTCGGGCCTCCCGCGATTCAAGTTGAAATATCAATACGCCAGACTCGTAACTCCTCTAGAAATAGTGCCAGAAACATATTGCACAGGCATCTACGAAGTCCAAATATCAAGACATGCAATCTACTAGTGTACACGTCTGTTTTAATTACTGGTCTCAAAGAAGGGTGAATGGCCCGTCTCAAAAGCCTCGTCGCATTCTCGAACAGTAAATGGCCTCTTAGTAATTCATACATACAATATCAGTTTGGTTTACTCCGAACCCTTATGTGACTGTTTAAGTACAGGTGTGTACTCTATAATGTTGCATCCCTTTTGCGAAGAAACCTTTTGAATTGGTTTGCCGAGTAAAGTGCCATTACGGGGCGTGGAATGGCTGATAAAGTGTCATCCCGGAGGGCTGAAGCAATCTGGTACAGTGACCCCACGGCTCTTTCTGGTGTTCCTGAGATGTCATTTGTATTCAGAGTTTGCGGCGGGAAAACCAAAGACAAGCAGAGTTGAATTTTTACCGGGACGTGTCTGTGTCTTGCGGATGACAGAAGTGGTTGTACCTTATTGCCCATAATGGCTAGTCACTATCACCACCCTATTAACACACCGTAGAGGGGGTATAATGTGATGACGTAGGCAATATAAAGGAAACCGATGCTAAACTCACAGAACTCGACACAGATATTAGAACTCTTGTAAACACTCTGCAGCAAATCTGCATATTATCTATCAATGCCAAAGATCTAATTGAATTCCAACTGCACTCAAGGATACATCAAGAAACAGCAGGTATCCAACAAACCCCTCAACTGGGTTAGAAAGCGTGAAGCTTTGTACGTGATGAATACTGATGTACTAGAACCTTCCAATGGATAGATATTTAAATTTCAAATAAACCAAGAGTAATTGAGTAGCAAAACAACACAAGATTTGGTTTCCTGCAACCAAGGTGACGTGCCCTGTATAAGTTGTAAAAATTACCAACTCCTTAATTTATGGCCGAAAATGCAATGACAAAAAGTCCCTACAAGTGCAGAGAATTGGTGAGATTGAAAATAAATGCCCACAAATTTATATATAACTTACATGGTACAAAGATTGACTCCTGGTGGAAAACTTTCCTTTTAGAAGAAATTAGTTTAGTTTTGATCTCGGGAGTCCAAACCCAGATATTCAAAAGAGTGAAAACATAATACGGTTTTGTTTTCTTCTCCTGAATCCAATGACTTTGTTTAGCTTGAACTCTCACAGAATTATTGTTTTGTGTGTATTTTGTTGGGAAGCATAAAGAATTCGGACACCGGTCTTTAATATAATAGGCCTACCAATGTTGACCGCGTGTTTTAAATGCAATTGTTTTTCTCCACGAGCTCTGCTTTGGTGGAGTTGATGATCTTAACCAAAGGATGATGATTTAAATCATTACCAAACCCTTCCATAATCCATAGACGTTATGCATTTGAAGTCATGGGTAGGGCGCCCTTGCCTAGAGGTCAAACGGAAGTTTTTCATTGGCCAATCCTGTGTGTGGGCGCACCGTGCGTATACAAATCAGTGCGTTTTAATTGTGTCATCATCGGTTTCCATCTAAAATGGCGCCTGGATGACGTCAATACAGCAGGTCCATTTATCTCTACAGATCAATGATAAGGTCTATTTGCTTGAGAACTTTTCAAATTTAGAGAAAATCCTCAAAAGTGCCAGGTTCAGTGCCATTTGCTCTACAGGTTAAACGAGTACAGTAAGATTAATCTACCCATTTCCATCCATCCGCTAGTTTACAATGCAGACACCGTACAACCAATCTTTGCACATGTCATCAATTTACTGGAAGCAACGACTAACGGTTTTTGCATTGTCGGGGATTTTTCACACATTCGTACATTTGCTTTTTTATTGTTATTATACACATAACAAAATTAAGTTGGATGTAAATGGATTGATAATTTGATACATGTGTATGCACATTTAAAAAGTTGATTAAACATTAATAGCACAAACAAGCGTTAAAACACTTATACAAACAGCCCCAACTAACGAAAGAATATATATCCCTTGAACAACTCTAAAATAACCATAAAGTACTTAAAATCACTTATTAAAAGACTGTGACATCTTGGCTCTGACAAAAATATTTGACAAATCGTTTACAAAAGAAAAAATAAGGTTACTGATACGATCAATATAATATTAATTAAATAAATACATAAAAACACAATAGTTTAGAAATATAAAAACTTGATAAAATAACAGCAAAATAATTGTAAAGACTCGTTCAAGATTTCGTGTATAATAGTTTCACGTCCACTTTCCAAAGTAGTATATAATGCAAATAAATATGCGTTATAAGCTTAAAACAATGCATCGAATGAAATATAGTTCACTATACACAATGGGTTGAAGCAATTGTAATGATGAGCTACCCCTAATGAGTTTTCCAGAGTTTTATTTTACATTCTTTTCAATTACGGGAGGCAAGAGATGGTTGCATGCATATTGGATGTCTTAGTTTGTTTGACGAGAGTTTATAGCTACAATCGAAGGAACAATCAGCGGTCTTGGAAGACATCAAATGAGATTTTGCGACATTGACAATATTTCAGACGGACTTAATTGTCTAAAGAATGGCCACTGACTATACATTTGTAACCAATGAGTTGTTATAATTTTGCTTTTTATCCTTACACAGATGTTTTTAAGGCACTTTTGCTATACTTTCCCAATTTTTTTGGGGAAACCCCGTAGGCGAATCACTCTGGTCGGACTGAAACCTACAACCTTAGCATCCCACTAGACCACCGAGCTAGTCCAGTGGCTAATTAAGTTGTTGTTTTTCCATTTCTACCCTCAGTGTTTACCTTTCCCATACTATACATTAAAGTCAACTCGACACTTTGAAGATCCCACCGATAATCTCTTTTTTTTTTACTGGGTATAGTCAGATTCATTTAAGTTAACTATTATTCCATTGGTTTATGTTGTGGCCGCACTTCGCCTCAACCTACACGCGGACTGGAAAAGAGCCATCAATTAAGGAATGATAATTACCGAGCTTATTTATTCGGTAAATGCACTTAACTGCTCTGCAAGGCCGGTTAAGTGTAAATCGTTCTGCCATTGGCACAATCGGTTCAATTGATCTTATAGTTGTATCATGCCTGCAATGTAGCCATGCAGACAGCAAAATACCGCCTTCTCTATGGTCCAATCATACACGTCATCCCATCAAAATTGCCGTTAACGGAACTGTCAGTAGCGTGGGTTACGATACGCTGTGTTAGTCCAGTATCGAGTATGAAATAGTACTCGAGTGCGAGTACTTGGGCCTTCGAGTACGAGTGCAAGTATCCGAGTACCGAGTATTCTGATACCCGAGTCCTGATTTCAACAGCCGGGTACCTAAAAAATACGGTATCAGCATATTGTGTTTGAACTAATTTCTTGATGACAGTGTGTACTGTCATGACAACTGTCTTGTTAACATAAATACATCAAACACAACTTAAATTTTACTATTTGCGATGCTTTATTCCTCTGTTTCTCGGATAGCAATGACATAAGCTTACACTAACGCGAAATAGTTGGTTATCACCGTATTTAGCTCTTGAGTATTTTTAATCGAGTCCGAGTACACAGATTATTTGTCAGTCAAGTATCAAGTATAAAATTCGAATAGTAGTACTCGTCATGTACGGGTACCAGTTAGTAGGAGTTGTACAACAATACGATAGAGGTAAATTTATTCAACGGTCATAATTAATTGTTGGGGGAGGGAGTGGGCAGGCGGGGACAAATACATAATTTAAGGGCTTTTTACTTTTGCAAAAGAAGTGCACGTAACCTCTGTAAATTAGGTTAGTTTATGTAGGGTACTGATTCATAGTTTATGCACAATTCAACCAGCATTAATTAGGTTATGCACAGAATTTAATTATTTTCATTGTAAAAACCAATCAAATGCTAGTTTATTGTTCGAACTTCGAGAGAAGGGGGCAAGGGGGGAGGGTTCTGATCGGGGGAGCTCAAGCCCCTGCATCTTTCAATCAGTATCACAGCTATGTAAATGAAATAGTTTTAGTTTAGTGTGGTTACTACAAATTGAACAGTTTGCTCAAATACTTTCACAGCGGCGTAACTAAGGTAATTGTGTAGGGGGCACAGGGGGGGGGGGGCACCATTGTTTCTAGGGGGAACTGCTGGCAAATTAATTATAGATTCCATTGGTACTTAAAAAAAACCAACTGGATCTTAATCTACGTTATGTCGGGTTCCAAATAGAGGGCACCAACATCAATCGGGTTATCGAACATTTCACTTTCATTTTGCTAATTCCAATTGCTGCAATCAAAATAAGCCCGATATCAACATGCACCATTCCGTGACAAAACATGCATAAGTTTCGTTGTTTTTACATAAAGCGTGATACCTCAATTTTGAATGGTTGATGTAACGTGCGTTTAGTCAAAACTAGAAGAGAAAAAAATGTAATCTGCCTAAAACAATGATGTCACTTCACTGTAAAGAAATTTATTACAGAATATATATTGAAAAACAAAAACTAAAAACAATATAGATGGGGAGACATTAAACGCCAACTAAAAACAATGATATTACCTTTAAAACAAAGGAAAAATAGATAGGACTGAATACGATATATTCCTCAAGAATTGTTTGATTTAAAGGAATTTGTAAATAAAATATAACTTTCACCTTTATAACGCCGTCTAATCACCAATTAAATACATGCATATATTATTAATTAGGTACCTATTTAATACTAGTTGTTTTTATTGATTTTTTTTACTGGTATCATTTAACGTGAACATTTTGAACGGACAAATATTACACAACATTCCCTTAAACTTAATAAGTTATTCTAAGTTACAGTATTTACAAATAAATATCCAGGGGAAAAAATTCGACGTTAATTTTTATAGGTTTGGTCTTTATACCTTCGAGGCCTTTTTAAATAGCTTTTATTAAAAATGATATTTAATATAAATCGATTCCCAAATGCGTCTCCATCGGACCGAAAACGTATTTTTTTACTAAACTCAAAATATTATTTACCACAGACTGACGTTGCATTGGCTGTAACGCCTTATATACATTAGCCCTGTGATATTTCATTTCTGTAGATCAAACCGGACCATCTGTTTGATGTAGGTTGGTCAACAGATGAACTAAAATGAAAAGTTCACTTGAATGGTAGCCCTGAAGGGACATCGCACATCGCAAACATCTTTGCAAAAATGTTTACCATGTCGAAAATATTATCGCAAATATCTTTGCAAAATATAACAAAATCTTTGAAAATATTTGTGATGACGAAAATATCTTTGCAAATGTTATCACAAAAACTCTTTATTCTTAAAACACCTTCTAGGTTCCATCAGTAACGAAAGTATTTTTTTAATATTATACATTTCAGGTAGAAAAATGCTCAGTGAAATACATTTAACCAAACAAAAATTAAGTTTTAAAAGATGGTAGGTCCGTTTTTTAGCCACTGTTACATAGCTGTGCCGGGTGATATAAGGGTCGCTAAGAAGGAGACAGAAAAGATCCAAAAGTACCAAGACCTGGCCAGGGAACTTCGTGGCAAGTGAAGGTGAAAGTAGTCCCTGTGGTGGTTGGAGCACTTGGTACCATGCCGAAAGCACTGGGGAAACATCTAGATGAAATAGGGACAAATGTGAGGTGTAGATCTATTACAGAAGGCGGCGCTTTTGGGAACAGCGAGGATTCTAAGAAAGACCCTTGAGATCTAAGGCTACGGGACGTAGCCCGACTCGAGGAGTTACCGGCACAAAGGAAAATGTGATCTTTCTTTTGCATGCTGTGATAGAACGAAATAATACTACTACTACTACTACTACTACTACTACTACTACTACTAATAAAATAACACAAACTCCGCTCCACTCATCACACACATCTACGCTATCGAGTGGCCCCGGGCTGTCTAGTGCACAGGACTCGGGTGGTTGAGTCATTAGGATGTTGGTTCGAACTCCAGTCTAGACATCCATGATGGATGTGTCCTTGAGCAAGACACTTAACCATAAATTGCTTATCTTAACCCAGGTGTGTAATAGAAACCTGCGGAGACTGAGCCGGTATTATTTTAGACTCACCTCTTTACACTCTTAGGCTACTTGAGGTTGTTTTGCCCCCAAGAACATCTGTTTAAGCAGAAAAAGTTGCTTAAACCTTACCAGCTATAAGCAAAAGTTAGCAGAAAAGCACTCAGATATTGTTTATATGGCATAGTGTTTGGGCTGGTGGACCGTTTAACAATTTTAGCAATAAGCACACATGTTTTGTGCTTTGTTTAGTTCTGTGTGCGGCTCTTTGAAACTGGGCTCTGATGCCATTGGATAATACCACGTGGCAATTACTGATCCTTGGTAGTTACAATGATACGTGCGATATTATTGCAATACTTTTATTATCATTACCACAAGGAAAAACTTATTTTATAACTCAAAACTTTATAACTGTGCATGTTTCTTTCTTTCTATCTCTCTCTCTTTTAAGAGTTGCTTATGCAATGAAACACATGCAGTGTGTTTGAATTAGTGAGTATCGGTTGTCCTTTTTAAATATAACCACCGAAAAATACAGCCCGCCATTTTGTGGAGGCAAAAATTTTGTTCTACAAAAAAGCGGACCGTTTTCTGTCATGAAATAACATAAACAACACACTATTTCAAGGGCATTTTTATGTGAATTCTACTTTTAAAGTATCTTTCCAACAATATTCATTATATATTCAACGTTTTTATAGCTCAAAGCGTTGAATCCGAAAGCAACGTCTCACTTTAATGTTGCTGCGTCACAAACCACACGTCGATAACATAACAAGTTTGTTTTCAGTTTCCATTATGTACTGGGTCTAGTTTCATAGTTATCTGTTTACTGCATAATTCCTGACTTTCTCCGCTTGCTGTGTTTGTTAGCGCAAATTTTTTGCACAAAGCACAAACATGTCCTTCCCTAGACTGTGAAGTACACTTCGTTCATCGTAGATTTTTCTGCTACCGTAAATCCCGATTTCTGCTTACGGTAAGCAAAGCTGTGTTAGTGAGCCATGTACTTAATGCAGCTGTTCATGTGTTAATGCTTACTGGCGCAACTTGAATGACGTCAGCGGGGAGCAGAGCTCCGTGTCGATTGGTATCGCTATGCTTTCCTGGTTTATGTTCCCGATAGGTCGGGGATATCGGCAAGATCAAGTTTTTTTTGTGAGTGTGTGTAGCCACTGACCGATGACATTTCTAAACATGTGAAGAAAGAAATGTTCCATGCAATTTCTCAGGTGGTGCAGAAACTTATTATCGGAAGATGGTGGATGTTGTTTTAAACAAGCTGTACATCCGTCAGTCTTACGTTGCATGTTGGGGAAAACAACATTGCGTATTTTGTTGGTGCTTTCCAGGGATTTGTCAGTTTCATTTCGTATGTTGCAACCTAGTTTTTTTTTCCATTTACAAAATCCTCTCCAACAACAACCAGGACATAACTTTAATATATGATGCACGTTTATCACTTCTGATGTTCTCATTGAAATAGTTAATACCTTCCGGTTGTTTGCATTGTGCCGCTGTTGGTTAGATTTCCAGGTCAATTTCAGCAAAATTAATTCAATATCATTCATACAAACAAATTTACGTTTTTTTTCCTCTCATCCGACCATGTTTCTTTTTAGCTACTATTAAATTAAATTAATTTCCGTGTACAAATGATTTCGTTCTTCTCGTTCAGGTCTTTTTCAGTCATTCATTAATAGGCATTCGAGACTATATTTTCACAATTCCTCACTTGAATTTCTACTACCTATTTACAATTGATGAAACTGAACAGTCGACCAGCCCGTTGCTGTTGGGTTTTACGACCTTCAATGTGTTTGAAGGATGTTATGTTGACCAGTGAATGCTAAACTGATGAAATTGAATCACTCCTTTTGACTGTTGAATGCTGATTCAACGGAGCATTCATTTACAAACGAAACGAAATGAGCCGAGTGTTAAGTTAAATGAGTGTCAGTTGAAATTGGCCGGAAAACCTAGAACAAAAAAATCAGTTGAATTAGAACCGTCGAGACTGTGTCCACTAGTATTTTGTGATTTAAACTAAGCTTTACACTTACGCAGCATTGTTATTATTACTAAAACCGTCTCAACTTCTTAGGAGTATCCTACACCAGAAACAAAGTTGGTGTTTCTACTTTCCTCAAGTGTATGCATTGATTTTTTAAATGTACTATCAAGGCAATAAATGGCCCCATTATTTTACTTAAGTGTGTGTTGTTGTTGTTGTTGTTGTTGTTGTTGTTGCTGTTGCTACTCTTGTTGCTGTTGTTGCTGCTGTTGTTGTTGTTGTTGTTATTGTTGTTAGAAACATTTTAGCAAGATGATTACTGCCATTACTACCTTCAGAAAATTACACAATTTTTTTTTCGAAGTCACTACCAGAGTATGACCCTACCTTTTAGAAACAAAACAAATAAAATTATGTAAATTTTTCAATAGTCATTTTTTTTTATATTAATTTTTTAGTTAACCTAACAAACGCTAGAAAATATAAATGTAGACTGAGTGATAAAGATGACGTCCTTGCTGCGTGGCTTTTCTTCTCAACTCAAGTAAATCAGTCCGTCTTTTTTTTTTAACATGGCAACTTACTTACACATAAAAGTCAATTACCCAATTAACCATGACCAGTGTCCCAGTTTCCTCGCAAAAATTGGATTAAACTTTTCTTGAATTGGATCTTGGCAAGTGTTGTTGACACACAGAATAATCTAACTAAAAAAATGAGCAGTGTGTTTGAAGAAGAGTTGAAGAGGCATAGTATTAATGCTTGCAATGAATCAGGGTAAAGTCGCTTCCGTGCTTTTGCCATCGGTTTGGCTTTAATCGTAATTCAATTTCCCATTTGAGGGATAATGCGTGAGAACTAAATCAGCGACACAAACGATTCCAATCGCCCTGAGTGTAGTTGAAATGTATACAATGCTTTCCGTTGTATTGACCGGAGACCGACATTCGCTTCTTTCCCCAGATATCAGTTCCGGCCGGAACGGGGGCGTCAGGTCTTTTAAACCCTGTACTTTAGACACGGGTTTTTGTCCAACCTTGGGGACCAGGGGTTGTATTTTCCAAAGATTATTGCCAACGTTTATGAAGCATTCCTCAATTGTTCCTTTTAAACCCAAATCTACTAGATGTGTCCAACAAACCATTCTGTCCGACCATTGTGTCCCCCACCCTGTGTCCGTCCTATTGTGTACCACAAACAATTTCGTCTGATGTATTGTGTACGACAAACCATTGTGTCCGACCAATTATGTTCGACAAACCAATACGGTTCTGCCACGGAAAAGTGTCACACAAAGTCAAAGTTAACCGATGAATATTTTCAACATCCCAAGTGTCGCTCGCTTTCAGACAAGTCAATTCCGAACTGTTGGGTACCATTTGAAAAACGTGTTTTACCGCTTGTTTCAGAGGATAGTCTTAGTTAAGAAGTGAGAAAGGACATCTGAACTTCCTTTTTGTCGGGAAAAAATGTAAACACTTACAGAGCAACTCACCCAACTCGCATGTAAGTCCATCACATGGGTAAAAGAACACAAAGTGTTGTTTGACCCTGAACTGACTGGCATCTCTTCCCTAAAAGATGACGCGGTAATCAAGCGAATAATGACGGCATGATGACATCCTCCGAGCCGCCTCATATCCCAGGTCCGTAGTCTTGTCCTGAACCGTGCGTTCAATTAGTGACTTAGGAAGTACGCCCATTTCAATCAAAGCGGTCCCTCTGTCCGCTAATGGTCTCTTGTATAAATTAATCTCATCAATTTATTGTTTTAATGTCTGAGATTTAATTAAGCGGTTGGTTTTTAAAATCTGCTTGGCATTGACAGAATAAGGTACTTGGTTTGTGATAATTGCAGTTGACTGTGATGTGTGCTGTTTACTTGTGAGTCACCAGTTATTGGAAAACGTGCGTTGTACACGGCTGTACATTACAATGGGGTTGAAAATGTATAGACAATGCAACCTTGTCATCACGAGTCACTTCATTAATCTCACTCTTTTTTTACTAAAACCTTTAAATCTGCTGAGGTTTTCCCGTGAGATAATAGCTTAAATAGTCTCTGACATAACTCACTCGCCTTTTCCAGAGACCAAGTACACTGTCGACAAAATACTGTTATTAATTGTCAGGTTCCCAATGTGTGATTATGTTTTGATTATATGACTACTTTCTTCCAGCCTCGATTTGATTATATTCAACCTCCACTACTTTTTCATTTCGTTTTTAAAATGTATTTTGTTACACGTCACGCCAATAACAGGATAAATAGAAAACGAGAAGAAATGTTCAGTTTTAGGAAAACCCCAACAGGGAAAACCCATGCAATTAGGCTGGGATTGAAACCCAATCCACATGCAGGGCACCAGTCTGAGGTGGGATTTGAACCGGGGACCACAGCGGTGGAAGGACGGGAGAAAAACCACAATGGAGAAAACCCCGATCCTATTCTTCTTACACACCTGACTCAATTAAGCTCTGGTGTGTCTGATCAGCAGAGTGTGGGTCCTTAGCAAAACCATAAGAGAACGGGTTTGTCTCGGTGTTTCTGGCAGTGGCTGATGATCGCGCCGCGGCACATTCTAAACCATTAAAAGGTGCTACTTAAATCAGTCTCATAATTAAAAAAAAATCTAAAAACGTTTCTTAAAAATGTTTCGCTTTTAATCAGAGTACCTTATTTGTAGATACGCGGGCTTTAGGACCTAGCATTGTGGCATCTTACCCTTTGAACTTAACTGCGTGATTAAAAAAAAAAAACACTGGTCCGTTTTTATTGCCAGTTTCATCAACCGTGTCTAGAACGCATAATTGGACCTCTGATGGCTTTAGACTTTTGGCCTATTTTAGAAAATGATTGAACATTTATTGCCATAGTTTGAGCTTGTGTGAAGCCGCGGCCAACGCCTTAAGCATAGTCATCGATAGGTAGGGTATAAAAGAATAATAAAAATATAAGCCTACCGGCCAACTCATTATGTTTTGGGTAGGCAGAAGTCTTAGCACCCCCCCATCTGATTCGGTTCAATGCAATTGAGTTGTATATTTCACAGATGACAATCTATTAAGGCCTACTGTGTTTTGGTTTTATATACGCTTGATGCTACAAAATAGATGATAAAAGACAATTTAGGGCAGAAAACAAAAGTAATGGTTTGTTCTTACCCTGACTCGGTAAAAAAAATTGTTTCACATATAGAAAGCTTTGTTTGAGTAAGAACTTTTTAAAAGGCTCGTTCCAAAACTGCAGAAACTGGAGTGTTAAATGGATTCTGTCTGGTTTATATGACAACACTGACACGGTGTTAGTTATCCCCGTTGCTGTATCGTTGGTGAAATTAACACCGTGTCGGTGTTGTCACATAAAGATAGCAATATAATGAAATTAACACCGGGGGTTTTGCAGTTGACGGTTGAGACAACATAAAATAACCATTTAAAACTATACTAAATGGTATTACCAACTAATTAGTTTTTTATTTATTTATCTATTTATTTATTTTGCAGTCTTTATTATGACGTAGATGAAGTATCCATTTTAAGAAGATTGGCAAAGACAGCTGGATACTTTTTTGATTTGGTACTCATGCACGTAAACCCCAATGGTTAAATCTTTATTAAACTATCTATAATTAATTACAACTAGCGTTATAATTGTTTAGTTTGCTTGGAGTGATGATTATACAAAAACGGCACGTCGTCTTCAAAGAAGATCGTCAATATTTCAAGTCAGATCGTGCGCCAAAAGAACCATTCGCAGCGTTGGGAAACTGCATGACCTAGCGGCACGAGGGGAGACTAAAAGCCTGTCCTCATCACTACGTGTCCAATTTGACAGCGATCTGCTCAGGCTTCATCACTCACTACGCACGTCTATTTCAAACCCACTCAACACTTTTCGGCATAAACTTATTGTAAAAAACTCCCTGATGCAAGCCTATAAGATGTTGCAGACAAGCATGCGGGGAATTTTACGGTCTTGATGTTGAGCATTGAAGCATTGAAAGTCATAATTGTCCGCCAACGCTTACGGCACTCTCTCGCTAAGTGTAAAATGTATTTGTACTTCAATAAAGTTTGTTGACTTTAGAGATAATATTGTTAAGTTGTTTGAGTCAAATTATACTGATTTGCTGCCACTTTAAACTATTAGAGCAGCCATT
This sequence comes from Pisaster brevispinus, assembly GCA_023634235.1. Taxonomy (NCBI): domain Eukaryota; kingdom Metazoa; phylum Echinodermata; class Asteroidea; order Forcipulatida; family Asteriidae; genus Pisaster; species Pisaster brevispinus. Next base: position 8,697,398 of record JAMKCF010000018.1, read on the forward strand.
CAACGGTAGTTGTTTGTTATGTGACTGCCTTGTTTGATGTGTGTTTAATAATAATTGTTGAGTGCCCTGTATTAACGCACAGCGACTTGTATTTTATATTTGTCAACAGTAATGGTGGGACCCCGTGGTTGTTGTTGTTGTTGGTGGTGTTTTTTTTTTTTTTTTTTTTTTTTTTTGGGGGGGGGTGGGTTTGAGTGAACATCTTAATACTTTCCATTTATAAGTTAATTTACATGCTTGTTTTATTTTTAACACATACCCGACACATTTTGCTTTAAATGAATACAATCAATGGCATACAACCAAGCTTTGTTAAAACAATGTGTTCATGCTGTACATCCAAGCCTCACAAAAATACATAAAAAAACACGTAATGGTTTTATAGATGCAGAGTTTTTATAATGGCCACTAGTTTTCAGTCACCAACTTGTTCAAATAGGGCATAGCCATCAAATACGTGATCGTGTTTTAGTGAAAACATTTACACCTGCTTTAGTTTTGATGTTGCCTAATTAATTTAGATGCAGCATTGGTGATTCTGGGTTTCTAATGCTACTTGCTAATTTTTGAAATATTTCAAGATGCTTGATGCGATCTGTGGCCGAATTCTAGATTTATACTTATAAAAAAAAACATGTTTACAGATTTTAAAAAGTTACAAGCTTTCGTTTCAGTTATTGCTCGAAAAATCCCCCAGTGATAAGTGGTAGTTAATTAAAAACAAAAAATTAAGTATTGCTGGGATCTCGGCATTAAATCACGTCCATGTACAAACACTTTGCATGTTACGTGCTGTGTGCATTATCCTTTTCAATTATACGAAATGGTCAATTGTACGTTGTTCGTTTTGAAACAGCATCATCTGTCAAAATTCGTTCGGAGAGAACATTCTAAAACATAAAGTAAAATAAAATCACAGGATTTGCAACTTGACGGAAAATATTTCAAGGATTGGCACTAGTATGAGTTTTATAATTAGGGAGTTTTCAGATAGTTACCATTATTGAATTATTTTGAATGAGAAAATAACTGATTTGGAGAAATGCACTGGTGGGGGAGAGCTTGAAAACATTGATGACTAGACGCTTCCATGATATGTATAATGTCAAGTCTTACAGTTTTCCTTCTAAGTCAAACACACTCGTTGGTTTGTTTTTATTGGTTTTTATTTGCTACATGACACATGTATATCGCATAACAGCCATGAACCGTGCAATGTCATTAGTACGTGTAGAAAAGGTTATGCCGTTTCACCGTGCAGAAAAAATACAAACACTTTGCGGAATAAAGTAGGCGTAGAAGGCGATGTGCGAGCTGCCCATGCATGTGGACGCATTGCAATGCGGCAATCAGAGGAGCTGTAGGTACACATTATGCAGTGCCCCCGTGTTTCTTGTAACTTAACACGGGGGTATCCATGCGGTTTGACCATAATAAATCACTTCGCGTTGCTCGTCATTTCTCCGCCTTGGTTCTAACATAGTCCACCTTAGACGCTCCCTTTGCAGTACATTCAATCATGGAGGAAGGTCTTTTCCTTCCTCCATGATTCAATATAGCAGCTGGCTTAAGGCTGAGAGAAAAGTACACACGCGATGTTATCGAGACTTTGGGTCTATCTCGACACCCTTTTTGCTTTACAAAGGTATATTGACATTCTTGGTCAAGTGTGTTTCCCCCAGGTCCTTTTAAGATGGCTTGAAGTTTTATGCTGTACCAGTTCCTGATTGCTGGTCAAAAATCAGGATTGCAAATTCTAGACAACATAAAAGTACATGCAATGTTCAAAATTTTAATTAAACCAAGTAAAACCCTCGACTTGGATCATAAATGCAATTATTCGTCTTTGAGGAATGTTCATTTTTACTTGGATCGTAAATAGCAAATTACTGTTGAGAATGTGCGCGTAAAACCCAGCAAAGTTTTTCACAACAGGACTGGACTATGATATCTGTATTTCGTCCCTTTTTTACTTCAAGAATTACTTTTATAAATTCGAAATGTAGTAGTTTCATATTACCACTTCATGTGATCTGATTCTACCTCACAAGGAAGCAGAGAAATGTATCTTCTAAGCGTTCGTGTGAAGCGAATCCATGTATTTTAATGCAAGACACATTTTCAGTCGAGAAAATGAGTTGAGACTGTGTAATATGCGACTTTAAATACAATCAGCCATTAGTCTAAGGGGTTCATAAGAAGGCCTCCCTCGTGGCCATGTTTAAGAACTGCGTCAAACTGTAGCCTCTTTTCAACTCGTAATTGAGCCGTCTGTCATGTTATCGTGTGGATGCATTGGGAGGTGATATAATCATTAGCAATCCCTGGTGGGATTTCTGCTCGTGATAGGACATTCCGACCGTCTTTCCTGGATCGGAAATCCAGGCGGATCGACTTTAAACTATGATGCCATAGTCCGGAAACAAAAATGTGCCGCCGAAAACGCCCTCTGGGGGCATTTACAGAGCTTTAAAAGCGTCTATATTCTGGGAAAGCACAGTTAGGTTAACAAAACAAACTCGAACGAAACAAAACAAAGAAGTGTGTCTCGATTCAATCGTTTTATCGTTGATCTTGTTGATATATATTGACAATTATGTTCTTGAGAAAATAATGTTTGTATTTACCTTTTATTATTTGCAGAATGTGAGATTTGTTCAAGCTGTGACGTAACTGTGACGGGGTTCGTGCTGATTGGGCGAGTCACTGGACATCAGGACACGGTTTGTACCAAACACACCCACGGACGCACCGACGCATCATGACGGCAAATGTAATCACATCTCAACCAGTTGTAAACACGATTCATCAATTCTTTAATTCTTGATGGCACCTCATCCTAACTAGACATCATTTTTAATGAGTTTGTTTTCTAAAAGGGTTTATAATTATTATACGGTGGCTCACTTAAAATAGTACATCTCATTATTTTAGAGTTAATTAATTTCTCTCCTCCATACTTTCCAATATACGCACCACAAAAAGAAACTGCAAAAAAACATCAAATTCGGTGGCTACTTTTAGTGAAAACGCAACAACAACAACAACAACAACAGTTTTGCAAAACTTGAAGCTATGCATCGTGGAAACAGTTAACAAGGGTATAGGTTTGCGTAACACCATGTTAATTACATAATGTATATGCCTATATCTCGTTTTAGTAGCGGTGGCTATATGAGAAGAGCCGTTTGTACTCTGAGTAATCTAAATCTTTTATCAGCAGTGGTGACTTATGCTAAGTACTTCAAATCTCCTGAGTAGTTGTTCTGATAAGTGTTGGTTTGTACATTGAGCACTTTACCTCTCTTTTGAGTAGTAGTGGCTATGAGAAGAAGCGGTTTATACTCTGAATACTTTGAGTCCAAACCGTTTCTTCTCAGCGCCCCCACTACCCAAATGAGATGTATTACATGGTGTTTCTGCAAACCATACCCTTATTAGTTTATGTTTTGAGAGGGATTACGTGCACTTTCATGACGGCTTTAACAATTGCGACTTTATTAGTTGAGACTTTGAAATAAGCAACGGTGACGATATTTCAGATGGAAATTTTTCTCTGGAGGATTGTTACTGGTATCAAGTTTATACTCAGCGAGCTTTCAGATTGAAACTAATGAAGTTTGTTTCTCGATAACAATCAATCATGCACTTTCCTTTTAAGGTAACTAAATTTTGATAGGTTTTTCATAAACAATAATGACCAGTACGGGTGTGACCTTGCTTTCATATTTGACTGTACGTTGCAGCATTATTGACCCTACCTGTCCATTAGTAAGATAGAAAGACCAATGATTCATTATTATATTATTCAACTAACATTATTGGGAACAACTTAAAAATAACCATTTGGAATATATATTACAAGGCATACAGTAGGCTCCTGTGCACGCTAAGAATGGGATGTTATGTGAGCGTGGACTCAACGTTGTCTCCTTGTTCAAGAAATTATCTCAGAAATATGGACTTCCCAAAGTAAACCTAACCTATGTAGATAAAATGTGACAAACCATAAGGCCACACTCACATCACAAGGACTTGTGTAAAAGACTACGGTAACAGCAGGCTATTATAGCATGTGTTGACAGTTTTTAAATATTTGTTTAAACATTATTATTGTTATTATATTTTTAACGTATTACATCAAAAACTTTACAGTATGGGTCCAATTTCACAAAGATTTTGCTAACATTGATCTTAGGATGTCTGTCGATCTTAAATGCTGTTGTCACAATAGAAATTACTGTGGTGACGTTGACAACTCATCTTAAGATAAATCTTGGTGATTTGTGACAAGGAGCCCCAGAATTGTCTGTACAGTTGCATAGGCCACGATTACATTTTAGTCATTTTTTTTACATTCAGTTTCTGGCTTGAGTGTTTTGGACCGAATACATTTGGCTTATGTCAGACAACCGTATAGGTTTGTGCTAGCCTATAATTGGTTCTAGGTATATGACTTTGATTTTAATACAGTTGATCTAGCATGCTATTCAAGAAGACAAAATAATGGGTTGATTATGATTCTAAATGCGAGGTACCGTACTAACATAAATATAGAAAACATCCTTATACGTCCTTAATATGTAATGGTCAATACCCAAGATTATATTTTATAAATCGCTTAAACCACGAATAACTTGTTTCTACGTAGATAGTACGTATATAGACTCACTCGCTTGATTGAGGCCTTTGCTATGGTACCCGTTCAAACGTTGAATGTTGTAAAAATTAAAGCTTCAAATGACAACTTCCAATGAACCTTAATTATCCCGTCAGTTTGAGACAACGAATGAAGGTGATGACTAAAGTACAATATCATTTTTATTGGAAGGGTACATTATTCTAGCAAACAGAACATAGTTTTAGGTTGATCAAGAAAAAATGACTAAAGAGTGCGGGACTTGAAGCTGCGACTTCCGGATTAACATGCACACATATTGAGAGACAAATTCCAAGTTAGGTGGTCAGAAGACAGCGATATATCAGGGATTGGGTGCACGTTAACGTTTATTTTGGCTTGGCAGTTATAAACAAATTGAGTTGTATGGGTGAAAGTTCTCGCAAAGATAAGAATTTCGTCCCTATACTGCTTTTAAAAATGCCCCGTTTCAGTACAAATGATAATTTTTTTCTTTCCAAGCATTATCAATCTTGCATCTCAAAGCAAAGGGATCGGTGCAATGGCTGATGATATCAATTCTTCATGAGTTTGTAATATTATGATAATGCAGGTATTCAATTTCACCTTACTTACTCTTAAAGGTCCAATCTTTGTTTGTTTGCTTAAACTTCTTTATGATGAGGTAAATGAAGAGCTGCCATTGGCTGAGCGCCCTGTGTACACGCGGGCACATTTCCAAAGTTTGACCTTAGCACTGGCGGTCAAAGCAAAGTGTCTCTCCAATTGTTGTGATAATAAATAACATGCTTGCAAACTGTTATATCGCAGGTAAGCTACGCCTCAACACAGATCCCCCTTGACGTCATACAGTGTAAATTTGGCCATCTTTATCGGCAATACATCCCTTATTGATTTGTTTTTTGAACACACAACTATGCGTTTTGCGTCAATTCAGTGTGATGTGCGGCCCACTCCTTGTATGATTGGTCCGTGAACCACTTGACTGCGTAGCAAAACGAGAACACGTGACGCAGTTCAAACCAAAAGTTGCCCATAAAGATGGCTTCTATTGGGAACTATCTGTAGTACCAGATGTACCAGATGATGTGGAAGCTGTGTTGATTAGTTATGTTTTATTGATTACGTTCACAACTGGATTCCAGGGGTCGATTCCCATTGAGGTGCAACTTCTTTGGTCTGTATTAAATCATATCTTGCAAGATAAAATGAAGTCCAGGTCGTGACGCAATTCCTGGTTATAGGAATAATAACACTAAATAATAATACTAAATAGAATATTCTGATCATTAACCCCTTCTACATGTTATTGCATACGAGCTGTGGTAAAGATCCACATGAGGAACATGCGTGTCAATTCCCTGTTGGCCAAAGACACAAAAAAGGTACAAAGGTTAGAGGCCGATGCAGAGAATAGTTCACGTAAAACGCTTTCCGATGTCACCTTTAACATTTGTGTTATTAACATTCCGAACTTTGTCAAGTTACATTACGTCATTAGTTAGGATCAAATTGATATTTTTGAAAGATCATATTTGGATCTTTCGTTTGAAACCATAACTGGATGTAAACAAATCCATGCCTGTGCTTAAATAGAGTTAACTTAAATTAATTAACATTAAAAAGGGTTCGTTATTACATTTCTGGTTGTGCAGAAACGATACAAAGAAAGCAAATCAAATCACTACCGTAAACAGAATTATACATTTAAATCTTCGAGCCTTCTCCCGTGGTGTAAATATTACTGTATGACGGAACAAGTTATGTCACGTGTGTATCAAACTGTATCTGTAGTAATATTATTGCATAATGTGTTCAAACTTATTAGTAGTAAACGTCTGCACCTTCTAAAGGTTTCAATTCACAACGAACCGTGCACCAGCTTAGCAAATATTTCTATTTTTAAAATTTAGCTAATTAGATTCATTCAACATTGTAGATTTCAAAACCATTAAAATTTTCGTTGATAAAAAAACCTGTTCAACCGTTTAAAGTGACATCTTGTTGTTGTCCATGTTTTATATATAGCTCGTCAAACGAGGTACAATTCTGTTTCAGTTTATGTCTCATTAACAATTTGTTTTGACGAGACACAATATTTGGGGTTCTTTGAAAGTTGCGTAACCACAATGGGGGGGGGGGGGGGGGCTGACCAGAAGCGTGCAAGTGAGTATCTGCGATGATTATATATAACTCTCACTGTTCTAAGTACGGCCCAGACTATTGATTCACATCCAGCCTCGGTATGATAAACTTATTTAAAGACAAGATAAATATAGAAAGATCGGAAATAAAGAGACATCTTTTACAGTCTACCAGTGACACGAGAGAAGGCTAGCTAAACGTTTTCCTTGTTCAACATGGTATAGCTGGACGTAACCCAAACCCAGTTGCATTTTCATAGACCCAGTGTAGACTTAGACACACGTTGATTTTGAAGCGCACATAAGGATGGAGGCAAATCAATAATGTAGTTTGTTCCTATTATTCTTATAGACCTAGCCCTCTATAGGACTCTTCCTCTGTGCTGAAATTCAAGTATAAGAGAGTGAAATACCTACAGGGCCCAATTTCATAGAACTGCTTAAGCAGAAAATATTGCTTGACAATTTTCTGCTTAGCAGAAATGTTCAGGACACCAGTGAAAAATTGTACATGTGACATGGTAGTTTGGCTGGTAACCTTATTCCGGTAAGTATAATTTTGTTGGGCTTTGCTAATTTGTGTGCTTAAGCAGCTCTTTGAAATTGGGCCCAGGGATAGACTGTAATGCGCGATCGGACATGTATACAATCGCGTCTAACTGTGCACAGTTGCCAGCACCTCCTTGGACGCTCCGCGCAGCCTTGTGCGTGATGAGATGAGGATCTGCAAGTGACCGAAAACCAGGGGCCGATTTCACAAAGCACTAAGATTCATCTGAAGATGGTGTTGCAAGTATTGTCATAATGATTTGTATTGTGACATCACACTTTGCTCAGTAGTTAAGAAGGATTTGCAGCTAAGATCAGTCTTAGCATTTTATGAAATCGAGCCCTGGGCCCAATGGTGAACCGAAATTAGGGTCAAATTTTTGACTTTTTCATAGTCAATTTGAAACATGACGTCATTGGATTTCCACAACTAATGGGTCTTTACACTTCAAGGAGGAATGTTTTGGCAGTCTCATAGAATATATCGAAAGTCAGGAATAAAACAAAACATCCCTGTACAAAAAAATGGAGACCCATTTTTCTCAGAATGATGTCATCAAGTGCCTTTTGAAATTGACAAATTTTGCCCTGGAACGGTATTGGATACAATGGCTTTTTACCTCATTTCATTGTGAGGTTAGAGACTTGTAATTTTTCTCTACTCACACGAGGACTCTATCTATTAAAAAATGAGTACATCACAAAACTGAATTTGACATTTCTCTTCCTCTTTCAGGCAACAATCCCGCGCGTCTTAACGGGTCCCAATGTTTGAATACGCGCAAGACTTGTAGAGCCTATAATAGACATACCCGTACGCTCAAGTGCTGCACGCCGCGCCGCTCTGCTAGGGTGAATGCAGTGCAAGGTTTTGTACACAAAGACGTGGAAAAGTTGTAATTTTGTTTCCTTTCATGGGAATCCGGTGTCTAGCTGTTTACACAATATTCCTGACCATAAATATTTTCTACTAAAAACCATGAACTGAATTCTGAAAACGACACAGCATTAGGCAAGTTTTAACTGTGATAGACACAGAAACTACATGGTTTTAGGTTTAAAATGCGTTACATCTGCAAGGTTTTTGGGGTTCGGAAATGCAGTATTGTTTAGATGAACAAATTTAATAAATATGTTCTGCATCATTATGTCATCCTGTCCTGTGAAGGAAAGTATGTAAATCGTTGAAGCAGACGCTTAAATCGAATAAAAAGAAAATAAAAGAAAAGAAACAAAAAACAACAACAACAACAACGATTTGTCCATATTGTCTTTGTGAACAAAACCTTGCAAAGCAAGCACCGAATCAATGGCGGCGTGGTGTGCAGCACTGGAGCGTGTGGATTAGTCTGTGTTAGCCTCCAAACGCTCTGGAAAATGACGGCCCAGTCTGGCTGCACGTTTGTTGTTTGAGCAACTTGACCAAATAACCTGCTTCAATGGGTCACATACCAAGGTTCGAATACGCGCGGGACTTTGCATGTTAACTACGAACAGAGAAGATGGTGCAAAGATCGGCAGCGGTGTGGTAAAGTCTACTCCTGCTGCAGATGACAGCTTAGTGTTACATTAAGTAGTTAGGTTTACTTCCATTTTTCCGATTACTATTTAGACTTGGCTGCTAATGGTATGATTTCCTACCTCTCTGCTCCTCATGTGGACTGGGTTTTTAGTTACTTGATTAGTACGTGGAAATTATTTGCTGTTGGTTTTTGTTTGTTTTGTTTTTCCCTCCCACGTCTTCATTACGTCAATAAGCGTAATTTTCAAGGATCACTTCTTTAAATTACCAGAAATAATAAGAACAACAGAAAGGAAAAGATTTCCATTTTAAGGTGACGTCATTCTGGCAGCTAATTTGAATATTTGATGTACCATTACCCAAAAGACGGAGGTGTGTGGTTAATCCCCTATGACTTCATAGTGTAGTTTATTCTCACCGACTATTCCCAATGCAATGTAAAATCACCACGCCATCCGATCCGTTTTGACATTTTGGATTTTACACTCTAAGAGTGTAGTAGCTGACACTGATGGGCTTTAAAAAAAGAGTCATCCGTGACGTAATGGGCACCAAATTGGTCCCTCGGCTCATGCCAGCTCCATTGGACTCAATGGACGCTTTGTTTTGTAACGTCGCGAACACAATTTTTGCCAACCTTTCCTTAGGGCATAGCTACGGGTAACATTCACTGCAATTCGCCTCACCAGAGACAGTTATTTTCACCCCAAGATCTGTACTCTTTTCATCTTGAAGATTTATTGTAAATGATTTCGTGAAAAGTGTCTTGAGAAGTGTCTCGTGTGTAGTCACAAAACAGTCATCTAAGCAAAAATGAGCAAGAAACCAGTCACAAGTGTTACGTATAGGAAGGAAACACATTTGTGCTGAGCTTAAATCTGTGTCTGAGCAGCTCCATGAAATTGAACAGGACAGAATGAACGTGGTTCTGTGTCGACCTCTAAACGTCTGTTGTTGTCGTTGTAGCTGTTGTCGTTGTCGTTGTCGTTGTCGTTGTCGTTGTCATTGTCGTTGTCGCTGTCGCTGTCGTTGTCGCTGTCGTTGTCGTTGTCGTTGTCGTTGTCGTTGTCAATGTCGTTGTCGTTGTCATTGTTGCTGTTGCTGTTGTTGTTGTTGTTGTCATCGTCGTCGTCGTCGTCGTTGTTGTTGTTGTTGTTGTTGTTGTTGTTGTTGTTGTTGTTGTTGTTGTTATTGTTGTTATTGTGATTTTTTTTTTGCGGGTTCTCATTAGCCTTTGTATTGAGAAAGATAGGGGCCGAAACGTCAAGCCATTAACTATGTTTGACATCTATATCATAGGTCCTTTTGGTTGGTAAGCAGTTTGCTCTTTTCTAATTTTTTTTTAAAGAAAAGCTGTGTTCTAATTATGTGTGGTCAAAATATATTACTAAAAGAAATGTAAGCCTACCTAAATTAGAAAGGGAAGATAAACAAGCGAGATGACAAATTAATTATTTGATATCAACAGGGATAGATGAGCGAGAAGACAGAACATCCACAACTCAACTGGGGAATAATATGCAAATTGTGAGGTTGCTGTTTCTTTGAAGCCGGTGTAAATGTTTTAGTCTTGATGCAAGACGTTCTCAGCACATTTTGCTTTCTGCCCAATTAGTGACTGAACAATAAAGGGACAGTGTGCAGTTCAGTAACCAGTTGTGTAGTAAAATGCGCACCAAGACTAAGTGACTTTAAGCGTGCAATACCAGTTAACGGCATTGATAATGAAACACGTTAGTTTGAATGAGATTGAAGAATTGGCTTACGAGGGATGGAGTACATAGAATGGGGGTATTACAGCATCCTCATCCCCCATCTGCCTCTAGCTCAATAGCGGGCTCGGTTTATGAATATCATTTAGTGCTAGATATGTGGCAAAGATGTATACTCAACTCTCATTGTGGCTTCATTGTACTCTGGGAATATCAGGAAATCTTTAGAAGAATTTCGGGGGCGTCATGTCATCGTCGCTCGTACCACGAAGTGACCTAAATCGCTCACAGTATAAAAAAAAACGTGTTCGGAGAAAATCACGATTGAAGTTGCACTATTTTTCAAACTGCTGTTTCGGAGTCTGCTTACTATTTTTATTTAAACAATTTTTATGACGGAAATGAAGCTGAATACTTTATTCATACAGAACTATCAATGTGTTTTCATCCCTGCAGCTATTTTAATAAGTAATTAATTCCTAAACAGAAAGGTCAATTCGTGAAAATGAAGTACTACGCTTCCAGTTAGGTCACTTCGTGGTACGCAAATGTCTCAGTATATCATTGTTAAAGTGGCGTATTTGATAGGTCACTTCGTGGAAAGACAAAATGGCAAATCTAGTGATACGTCGTTTTTACTAGTTGGTGTAATTACGAAACTATTACGTATTAGGTACTGAAACTTGCTGAAAATGTTAACAGAAATGAGTACGTTAATAATTTGGTAAAAAAAATATTTGCACAAATGTGTGATTTTAGTCAGTTACGTCAGTTCGTGGTACGAGCGACGATATGCCTGTGCAAAAAAGGAAAGTGTGTTACAGTATTTATTTTTATTTGTATGTATTTTTATTTATTTAATTTTTTTTTAATACAAGTTCGCCCCGAACAAGCCCAAAAGCCACTCATGGTAAAAGCCACTCTTGGGGTTGCAAGAAGAAAACATTCAAGGTGAAAATAACTCATGGAGGGAAACATGCACCAGGCAAGGAGTTCCAAAGAGATGCAGTGCGTGGAATGGCTCTTTGTTCTACATCTCAGTAAAGCAAAGCAAGAGTGTATGGGTGAGAAGAAGCTGAAAGCCTGGTTTCACGGTCAAACATCCTGATAGTAGGGGGAGTTATGTCAGACACACTGGTGGCACACTTACCATAACTTTACCACACTTTACCATGTAGAAAAGACAGAGGCTGGCGACAGACCTACGGTGGGAAAGAGGTTACATCGGTATATACTGTGTTAACCCTTTGCACTCACGTCACACGTGGCGGCTATGACGATGGGACGGTGTGACGATGACGTCATGTGAATCGGGTCAATAACACACATTGTGCACATCGTGACCTCAATGGTCAGTCATTGAAAATTCTACAACAATGTTGAATATTCATATTCAACAATGCCACAAATAATTTGCGAATAATTGTCAAAATAAAACAGCCATCGTGCATATTTTATTAATATTCTTCACAGGAAATCACATTATTTAATCTGATAACATTGCTTGGCGGGACAAAGAAGCAAGGATTGGTCCTTCCTTTCAGATTGAATCTATTCGCGGTGCTGTTCAGTCTTTATTCACAGGAAAGAAAACATCTTGAGTCTCCAGTCTGCATTCCATTCATCTTATTGCCAACTTCCAGCCATCTTATGTCTTATTTCCTGACTACGTAGGTTATGCATGCGCGTGTTGCTAATTAAAGTAACCCAACTATTGTTGTAGATTATTTTTTGCCCTTACATCCGTGTGTATTAAGCACTGATACTTAGTACTTTCCCAAGTACCACATGCATATACTCGGGTGGGATTCGAACCCATGACCTTTGCCATGCTAAAGCTGATGTCGTACCACTGGAAGACTGAGCTATTCCGGTGGCTAGAAGCAGTTCGAATCCCATATTTTAGCAGCAGCTATCCAACTATTTTTTGTTCTGCATGCCTTCGGGGATCCTGACTTTCAACTGTACTATTTTGGGCTTGGTCTAACTAATAAACAAGTACGCAGCTTTTGGTATACTGTCCTCTCTCATGTTTGAATTTGTGTCGTTGAAATACAATGTACAGAATATGTAGAGTAGTCTGAATTCAGACTGTTTGTGACTGCTTGCTTTGGTTAGATATAAAGAAATCCTGTTCTTTGATCTACTTTGCTAGTAGTGACGCTGTTCCAATAAACTTCTTGAAATGTATGGGTTATCAAGAAGTGAAAATGTCTTTCACCTCCTAACATTTGGATCCTAGTTGTACACCTTATTTTTAGCAATGACGCTAACCGTTGTTTGCATTGTTCATACAGTACCACTCCTCCTTAGAAAAACTGACAATTTGAAATACTATCAAAGAATTGGAAGGAAGGATCATCGTTTAGTTATTGTTAACGTATTGCTGACTTATCGGCAAACTTATCGAGAAAAATACAATAAAGTCAACTGTGAATGTTTCATATGAATAGAGTGTGTTATTGAGAAATCGTCAAAAATTGCAGAATTAATACGATAATTACGAAAAATTGAGTGTACAAGTATCGAACTAACATTTTAAATGATAAAGAAGAACATAATATAAACACGTTTATATAGCATTCCCGTTAAAACAAATTTGCTCAAGTTGCTGTATAAATTAAAGACCACTGAAAGCACCGTTACATAATTCGATTGCCATAACCTTTTTATGAACGTGCGCAAAATATCTGACAAAACGTCAACCTTTTTTATTGATGCAACATCACTCAAGTTTGTACATTGTCTTGTTCTGTTCTGCGGCTCTAAAATATCCGGTTGAAAAGTCACAGTCTACAAACAAGACTCAGTAACGAGTTTATATGACACATTCTCAAGTCGTTGGTGGCGTGTTTATATTGAAGACTAAAGGATGGTAATTATTAGTTTGTTTTCATCAAACCGGATGATGTTCTTTCTCATTAAGTAGCCTATGAGAGATCAATGAGCGCATCATTGAGCTACAGAGTCAGTTAGCTACATAGGTATAATTTGACATTATGACATTACTTTCTAATGAACCATAAGTGCAGTTCACGACTTCAATGTGATACATTGAACGCCACAAGGACGCTTTTGCTCATAAACACACCTACGCTCACGATTTGACAATTTCGGAGCCGGCGTGATACGTCAGAATTGTTTTTTGATCAATTCGGATTCCTAATCCTCTTGCGTTGGCTTCGCGATCCGCAGAGATTGTAGATACGGGGAAATATTGGCCCCTGATCCAATTCTGTCAATTTTCCGCTGGTATTCACGAGACATGTGATGCCGTGACGTGCTAACGTGACTTGGACAATGGAGTCATGCGATTAACGTGAGCGGCCACTTGGCTCGAATCAAAGATCAATCAAGCAATGTTTCCCCGATGTTGTTCTTCAATATAAGAGTAACTCAATGCCGGCAGATGAAGAAGAGTCTCGATGGGGCGAAGATATTCCCTTATGATCTTCCAGGCAATCATTGCTGATCACACAACCCTCTATACGTCTACAGCTTATCTACTGAATAAGTCATGATGTGTTACCGAGCATTAAACACGCCATAATGCACACTACACAGCATGCCATTTCCCTTTTTGCGCAGAACGCTCTATACAAACAAATACGCCCGTAATGATATTGGTCAATAACATAAGTAAAACATTGGACATATCCAATCTGAAAGTTTTCTTGGGGCAAAATGCAAAGGGATCATGCCAAGATAGAATTCCGTCGGAAATATTGCTTTCTTGGAAATTGAGTATGTAGTTATTTATGGAATTTAATGGGTTTCTCTAGGTAATGACAATAATGGTTAAAGTAAATTTATTTTTAGAGGAAATTAGATTATTTTTAGTCCAGTAGCTCACTGAGCATAACGTGTATACTAGAGCTTATCCCTCCAGAAAAATATTTCTGTTTAAATGCCTCTTATTCGATAAAATAGCATCCGAAGACTCCTACCAAACCGCAGTTTGTTGGCTCAGTGCTACAATGTCCTTAATTGCAGTTTCTTTTATGTAATCAACAAAAGAAATTTATACGAACAAATCGCTACATTTCAAAATAATAAAACACCACAGATAAATGTGTTTGTTAGTTACAGGCCTAACATTAATGGTAATCTTTGCCGAAAGGTGCTTTGGGGGAAATGTTACCTCCAAAACCAAAGTTATCAAACACTTCAATAAAGCTACACATGTGCTTATGAAAAACCTTCAAAGATTAAACAAACATCAGTAAGCACGGATTGAAAACGAGTACCAGATTATTTCACCTGGTGACGAAGGGCGCATCGAGAGTGTCATTTTGTTGTCGCGATACAAACTCATGTAATTTCTAATAAGGATGAGGTGATTTCAGTAATCCAAAATATATCGATATAAATGTTTTCTGAAGTCCCTGACTCACAGCGTAATCGGCGGGGTAAGGACGGAAGACAAGCCTCACTCTGAACTCTTTACCCCCTCTTGCCCCCAACAAAAAATAAGATAAAAGCAAACGTAAAAATAAATGGCTCCATACATCAGAGGCCCCCGCCTAAAAAGAAAACAACAACAAACCCAAGCAAAACAAATAACAAAACTAAAACAAAACACACAAAAAACAACCACTAAAGAGTGACTGACGCATTCGAATAAATTTAACAGTTTGATCTGTGTGAGTTTTTTTATCTTATTTCTTTGAAAACTAAACGATAGTGGTGATTGTTATTTACGTCACTAGGCCTATAACATATATATCGTTCCAAACATTTCTAAAATATGTCGCGATATGCTTCTTGTCTGTTCTGACAAACAATGAAATGCTGTCAATGACATTTTGCAGTGATGGTCGAAGTTTTCAAAACACACTTGCAAATGCTTGGGGTGTATTTCTGTACAGGTGAGAAAGAGTGAGTTACAGTTTAGGAGCATCGAAAACAAAACAATTTCCCACCTCAAATGAGTTGTTATCAACTCAATACCTTTCAAGTTGAAGCTGAGAAACACTGACATGTACGAAATAATTGTTACTTTGAACACCAGACTTCTTATTACGTCCGCAAAATCGAATTAAGCAGGCCTAAGGGAGTGACAGGAACGCCCTGCGAAAACGCAAACCACTGTTTGTCTTCTCAAAAACATGACACCTAAATTTTGATTGGTCTTTCACACGTAGGATTTTGTGTATGTTTATGGTAAATTATAGAGGATTATAATTAATAATTGTCTTAATAATAGAGAAAAATGCTGTATGACACCTTTAAATTAGAATTAGAAGAATAAGACTCGTGAAAGTGATTATAAAGAAGCTCTGATTCAAGTTTCAATTGGGCGAAAATTTCTAGAATGAGATTTAATTTATTGATTAGGAAGTCAACGAGCAGAAAGGGGCCGTCTTATTTTTTTTCCCGAGAGGTTAGTAGGACATCGCGCCGCCATTGTTTACAGGGCACAGTTTCATGACACTGCTCGTCACGGAATAGTGAACTTAGGGCCTTGTTACACAGAGCAATTTGTACAGGCAACTTGGAGGCTACCAACTTCATTGCATGCAAAAAGAACATTTTGCGAGCTCAAGATCCATTTTTCTGACGGTGTCTCACTATCTCCAGGAAACTTTCACAGGTTTGTGATTTGACGTGCACAGTGTGGATACTAGTCTTTGTGCTTTTAATGTTGGCCTTTAGGTTTAGAGATTGGGTAAAAATAACAACTATCTTAAAAATATATATATATATAACAATAATAAATAAATAGCGGAACAGAGCATTTTCCATAGACGTACTATCAGTGACGATAATTTCACTATGGAATTTTTTTCACAGAAATGCAGATCTGCATCTTTTGCATTTCACAACATTGGAAAAATTCGCAATCTGATAGATAAACACACTACTGAACGCTCAATTCACGCATTTGTGATGAGTCACCTTGATTTTTGAAAAGCCTCCTTTCTGGGATACCGGCTCGTCAAGTACAAAGGATACATGTTGTGCAAAACTCTGCAGCTCGTCTTATTTATCGTATTAGGAAACACGAATCTTTGTCTCTTATTCTAAGAGACTTACATTTGGCTACCCATTCACTCTCGCATTTCATTCAAAATTTTGTTGTTGGCATACGAATGTTTTTATAATTTTGCGCCACCTTATTTGATAGAGCTTTTAACATTGTACACACCATCAAGAAATCTTCGTTCTAATAAGACAAAATTGTTTGTTATTCCACCAGTTTTGACCAGGTCATATGATGAACGCAGCTTCGCTCAAACTTATGGAACAATCTCCCGGAACATTTGAAAAATGTTGGTTCCATTGATAAGTTTAAGATTGCTTTAAAGACGCACTTAGTTAACATTTAATTCACATGCATTTTTGTTAGAAACCTAGTTCATCTTGTATTCGTATTGTGTTGTCTTTCTTTTTGTCTACCAGCGGCGGATACAGGGGGGGGGCGTGGGGGCGCACGCCCCCCTTTTGCTTGAAAAAAACCCAAAAAAAACCCGAAAAAAAACGGGGAAAAAAAAACTCGAGGGGAAAAATAAGGGAGAGACAAAATTAAAGACATAGGCCTTACCTGGTTTTTTTTAAAGCTACTAATATTCCATACCTCGTACACTTTTTTTCACCATTTTGTTGCTTGGTAAATTTTCACGCCCCCCCGTTTGGAAAATCCTGGATCCGCCCCTGTCTACAGCGCATAGGAACATGTTTAATCACTATTTGTTATGCGCTATATAAAAATGGGCAATTATTTTTATTATAATTATTATTATTATTATTATTATTATTATTATTAACAGTTGGGAAAGTTGCGAGAGAAAAAATGGACAGAGAAAGAAAAAAAAGGAGAGACTTTTTTATCCGTGTACATTTTAGGACAAATCATCCCCTCTGCCCCCCCCACCCCATCCCCCCACCCCCTAACAGAAGAGTCACAACACGCTCGTGATATATTTTATTTATGAGCAGTTTAACAACGTCTTTCTCTATAGTCAAAAACAGTTGTTGAAGATAGGGGTATGTCACACAGCAACATACTATAGTTTTGAACCATATCAAGCTTTAAGTTCTTGTATTTCAAGGTGTTTGGTATATTTATAAAGCTGTTATAAAAATAATGCTAACTTAAATTTTCTCATTCTAGACTATAATCTAATTTATTTTAAATATATTTTCAATTTCATTTGAAACAAAAAGTTAGATAACAATCTAAGTTTGCATCTGCTAATTTAGTTTCGACAAATATTACTATAGCCCTAATTCTCACTTTTGATATCATCTTAAATGACATGAAATATTAATCCATGTTCTGCTGTAGTTATTTGGGGTATAACTTGATGACAATTTCAACGGGGGAGGGGGGCAATAATAATGCTAATTGCAAATGCATTTCCCAGTAGGGTAGGCCTACTGCATGCGTTGAGAGCGATGTGTTGGTTGTTCCGTTGCACGATGAGTTTATACCAACTTCGCACTTGAACGTTCACCGTGCAGTGCACAATACTCACCGCCGGGCAATCACGGCCCAGGCCAGGGTCTACTTCCGACGTAATATTCATTGATTAGGATCTACGGTACACAACGACATCCACTTCAGTAAATAGTATGGCTTCACGAGGGAAACTTGTCAGTTAAAGAGCTGTTTTTCAAGTGAAACGGAAAGCTTCAGACAAAATAGGGATTTATATTGCTGGTCTGACACTTCGAATTAATCAGTCGATATTATTTTGCCAAAGCCCTTAAAGCCTTTCGCACGCATTCTGATTAGGGCTGCTCTTTGTTTTCAAAACATCCGTCGATGATTTATGCGCTAAATAAAAACGTAGTGCATTCATTTAGGCCACATTAAAACAGAGCGAACATGACATATATTCACTTATCACGTCATGGAGTGTAAGGCATTCGTGCGACTGGATGGATAAACAAGTCACATGGGTTCATGTGACCTATCATACCAAACCTGTATTCATTGAATGGGATCTAGCAAGTCCGGCCTGACAGCCGATTACACAGTCGTACGTCAACCCATGTGGGGACTGCCTCTGTTCCCACATACTACCCCAAACGATACCCATTGAATAAACAAAAAACACGGGCTCCGAAAACATATTGTCCGTAATGTCTTTATTGTTATACCGTCTTCAGAAGGTATACTTCAAGACAACATCCATAAAAACAGACTACTTCAATTATGTGTTAATCATCAAGTAATATACCTCAGTGAGAAGTGACTTGGTGAATATAAATTTTCGGGTGAAAGGAAATAACGACTACAGCAGAATCTGAACCTACAACCTCCCAGGTGTAAGTGGCGGTGCTCTACCAACTGAGCTATCTAGCTCTACATTGGTGGTCTCCCTATTTTCGTGATATCTTAGCGTTTTGTCTGGGGCGCCAGTTGGAAGTTTATTTTGATCAGGCTTTTATACGGGTACAAAGATTAAATTAACAAATACAAATAATACTTCAAAACACAAATACACACACAGAAAGTACCGCCCCCAAAAACCTGGGATTTCCCAAAAGCGAACTAAAACACTATAAAAGAACAGTCTCCTTACTATTTTATAAATAAGAATAAATTTCTTAATTCAAAAACGCTAGCAGCAATTAAATTGTGGGTCGCTGAGCTTTTTCTGTCTGTTTTACAAATTTGCAGGGATTACACGCAGGGAATCTGGCACACCGGCACAGTATGTCATTTGAGAAATATATTTCTTTGACTACAGGGCCATAACAGATTTGAAAAAAAAAATAATTTCAAAATTTACAAAACTAAAACAAGTATTGTATTCAACTGAAACTTTCACAATTAACTTTTAGTGTTTTTAGTTTTTAATTTGCCTATAAATTAGCATTACGTTGACAAAACCAAACGATTACCCGTGTACTTTTAAGAAACTGTATCAATATTGATTTGGGAAAACAACTTTCATTCAAACTGCGTAGTATTCAAGAAAACAAGATAACACTTTCTTTTCAAAAAGATGCAGATGTTTTTCAGAAAACATGAAGATCAAAAACTCTCAACATTGATATTTTTTCTGGGACAAACTTCAATTTGTTGATCTTTCATTCTTTCGGCTCCTTTTTAAGGCAAGTTGGTTGGCCATTTAAAACGAAAAAGCTTCAATTCACAAATTGTCTCAGCTATAAGGTCAGATTGATATCTCAAATCCTTGTTCGGATGTTTAGCCCAGTTGAATTAATTAATAGACCGACTCCGATTTAGGCCTTGATTAGGTTCAGTAGACCTATATTTACGCCATGTTCGCATGGAGAATCAATTATTACACCAATGTGGATACCACAACACACCAAGTGTGTAATATAACATTCGGAATCAGCCAAATGTTTATGAAATTTAGGGCACAGGTCGCTGATTAAAATGATATTGACAATCGTGTGAAGAAAAATAGGGGGTTGTGAAGATCTGGGCCGTTAAATGGTACACTACAAACAATACATATTTATAATTATTTTCTCCCACAGAACAATTAGTACCAGTAGAGATTTTGCACTATTTTTTATTTTATTATTATTATGTTTTATTTGTGAGCAGCTTTGTTAAAGAAAAAAAACCCAGAAAAAACCCAAACACACAAACAAGAAGAACTACGTAGTAGAAACAAATGGTTAAGGTACGAAAGCTCAAAGACACCCCTCACCAACACTCCACCGGTGTTTTCAATTGCCACGTTTAAAATTATACGATTGTTCCAGACAAACGGTTGTTCGCTATTTTCACTAAAATTAGATCACTTAATTTGACGACCTTTTCACAGGTTGATAAGATGTTGCGTTTAGTGACAAATATATAGACTCTCCCATTTACAATGATGTTAAATTTATGAACTTGAATGTCTTATAGTTCTAAGAAAAACATGCTTAATGTTTGTAATCAAAGGACCAAGGCTCGATTTCAGAGCTAGATTGATATTTAAGATGCGCATCAATCTTAATTTCTAAGCAAAATGTAATTTCATAATGCAAATCATCATCATCATCATCATCATCATCATCATCATCTTCCCCATCATCCCCATCCCCATCATCATCATCATCATCATCATCATCATCATCATCATCATCATCATCATCATCATCATCATCATCATCATCATCACCATCATCATCATCATCATCACCATCATCATCATCGTCATCATCATCATCAGGCTGTGTTCGTCCATTGTTGGTTGAGGCCATCCTCATGTAATTTCCATTCTCTTCTTATGCTATTCTGGTCCAAGTTCTCATGTCTGTATAGGTTTGGATTTCGTCTCTTCATCTTCTCTTCTGTCTTCCTCTTCTTCTTTTTCAATTTCTAGGTTGCCATTCGGTTAGTCTCTTGGTCCACCTGTTTCAATGTCTTCCCGATCAAATCACTAATGGCAGTCTTGACAACTCATTCTAAAAGATTTCTTTAACGTCCATAAGACTAAAAGTACATTCACAGATTTGTACATCTGACATTGTATAAAGATGATAATGCTAGTAATTGTGAAGTATTTTTGCAAAAAGATTTCTTTAGTTGTTCACAAATGAGTAAAATAGTTAGCTTCGATTTCTCGGGTCCAACCCTGATGTTTGAAATAAGTTTAAACATATAAGTGTTTCCACTATTTTCTCGTGACTCCGAAGACCGATTTAACTTTTAACGTTTGTTATTTCATGTACATGTTGGGTCGTTAGAAAGTGTGCTTAAAATTAACTTTAGTGTTTGTAAACTCGAGCCCAGGCTAATACTCTTTAACTTTTTTCATAGGTTCGGTTTTATTATGTCGAATGGGAAGACTCTAGATGGTCAGATCTTCATAAATTTCTTCACGAAGTAAACTTTGAAAGTAAAACTTCCACCTCTACGGAGCCCCTTAAGGGAAGATGAAGATATAAAATAATAATATAACAGGTACTAATAAACAAATGTATTTCGTTCCCTCCAAATAAAGTTTTGTCGCATTAAATTATAATTTCGTTTCCTCGAATCATTATTTCGTTTCGTCCCGTCGAGTTACTATTTCGTGCTTCCATTGATTTATTATTTCGTTCCCCATAAATGTTATTTTGTTCTCTCAAATTGTCATTGCGTTCCATCGAATTTTTATTTCAGTTTGTCAAATTATCATTTACCTCAAAATTCTTCACCTGTCCCTTTATTGTATCGGTATCACTCTGTCTGAAACAAAGCTATACTGTAGATACTCTACAGTTCCAATGATTTCTTCGCGTTAGCTGAATCAATCAATAAGTTCATAACATCATCTGTCTCATATGACGCTCAATATGCTGACAGGTTGCAGCTGATGTCCAGTTTTATCTGATGTCATGCATAACCGAAGAATAGAATGGTTAACTAAAGAGTATATCTAATCTTTAGTTTTCAATACAAAAAATCAACGTATACATCCAACTTGTGAAATTTTCATGAAATTCTTTGGTATCAAATAACAATGTATGTTTATTAAGGAATTTATGCAAGTGGGTTTTTGAAGTATTTCGATTGTAGCAAATGAGATAATCAAACGTGGTTTTGTGTGGTCTTCAAACGCTATCTTGATACGTGCATAGCCATCCATGTGCATGCGCAACGCACAAACCCCAAGCAACGATAGTTTATCAATTGAGGGCACTGTTTGGCCTTGTGACGTCATGTGCAAGAGGTTTAGTCAGACGGAAATTTCTGTGAAGGGTTGGCACTGGCATGAACTTTTTAATCAATTGTGTTTTATTAGTAATTGCCAACCCTGCACTTTGTCTCTCAAAACCTATTAATATTTCCGTTTTCAAAAATGTTTACACTTTGAATAATTAGGTGAGGTTGTTAACTTGTTATGGTTACTTGCACAAAAACAACCATTACGAGTATTACGAGAAAATGAAACAAATATAGTGAACACAAATAATAATACAATTTTGTGTAACGTAGCGTTTTTTGCACAACGGATGGTCGTCTGAAAGAGCTCATTATTTTTATGACGGGTATGCGTTTGAATCTGTAACTCATTCATATAGAACATTGTAAGGGTTTACAAGACAATGCGGTGAACTGCCATGCCAGAAACATCGGGGCAACTCCATTCTCTTTGTGAAAACTTTGTTGTGTTTTTACAATAAACAGCACACTGGTCCCTAAGGCTTAACTTCCCATCCGAAAATGTCTTGTTCAAGGACACGAGTGCCATGACCGGGAACTGAACCCACTCACATGACAGCACTAGAACGTGAGTCCAGTGCACTGCATCGCACGGCAACGACACTCCACAATCAGTTTTCAGTAGAGACTGACTTGTTTCAGGTGGCCTGTCCAATTTGCAAAAGTCAAACATAATTCAGAATAGCATTTAAATGCGTTATGAGGAATCTACGGTGTGCGCTTTAATCATCTCGACTGTACATTGGCTAACTCTCGATGATGCATGGACATGGGATGAAGAGCTAGGAGACGATGAAGAATCATTAAATTCATGCTATGAGGGTTAGAAAAATTTTTTTTTTCATTGTTCCTGGCCATCTGAACGGAGAATCAACAGTAATCGGTTAAAACTTCCAAACAACAAAAATTGTATCTGTTTGGTAAAAAGAACCTGGGTGAAGACGAATACGCAGATATTTCAACGACTCAACAAGATTTGTACTAAACAAATTTCCAGAAATAGTTGTGCTTCTGACTGTCATATCTTCTATGCTGAAAACTGAGTCATTGTAAAGAGGTTGTGACCCTTCATATCGTAGGTGGAAAAAGAGTCGAAATCACTGTTTGAAAGCAGCAAGTGGTATACGTAACACCGGGGCAAATAGGCAAATATAAGGCAAATATTTTTTATTATTTATTATTAATAAGATTATTATTAATAAACATTTCCTTATTCGGGAATTGGTAATAGAAGATCATAATGAATTTTGCGTGTTAGAATTACGCCTGACAAGATTTTTAAAATGAACCTTTTATGGAGGTCATTTAGAGATTGGTGATTTCTTTCCTTGCCTTTCACCTCTGTGAACACCAGTTTGAATCCAACCCTGAACCAAGACTATGTGCCCGGATAGACTTATATGAAGCTTAAACAGCTACTTGAGCGGGGAAAAAGTTAACGGGAATGTTATTTAAATTTGTTTATAATGTGTTTGTTTGTCATTTACATGTAATTTATATATTTGTACAGTCTGAAATTTTCGTAATAATAAGGAAAATTCAGAAGTGTACAAATATTAAGATTTTTTATTGATAGTTATTATCGATCAAAATAATGGGCCCCAACCTCAAGGTTTTTAATGATACACTTCTGCCGTTGACGGATTGCGTCAACATTACAATACTTTGACGTCATGTGTGTGAGGTTTCACTGTTATACCTCCATGCTGCCGAGAAACGGAGCTCCCACATATGACGTAACATGAGTGATGACGTAACTTGGCCTTTGCGAACCTTTCTCAATAAGCACCGGAGAAGGATCTTCAAAATTATTGTTTTTATACAATTAAAATCTGTTTAATGTCTTGTGAACTCAATTTCCTTATTGGTTGAAAATAATGAATTTCAGCAAAGGTCACTTGCTGCCGTTTTCGTTCAACTAATTAAACACACTACACACAAATGAAACCACGCTCATAGCTACAGGGTTCAGGAAGGGTATGATGGGTGGGGTTAGAGGTAGGGTTTGTTGCCCTTAAACACGCCGACTTATGGGGTACTTTTAACAATGGAACAATGCTACCTCACAAGGTGTTCTTTAATTTGTAAAGTTTACCCGTAGAAAATTTCTTCAGAAAGGAAAAAAAAGAGCAACAATAGCAGAACCCAACAAACCGGATCCGTTAGAGTGGGTAGGTATACACATTCAAACCGGGGACCTATAACAAAATGGACACTAGGTCCACGGTTGCTATCACAAAGGAAAATATTGTGGTTCACAGTTGCTATCACAAAGGGTTGAACAAAGGAGGGTCCACGATTGCTGGTGTTTACACACGTGTGTGCGTGTGAGGGTAAGAGATGCGAGCGAGGGTCAACAGAGGTAGATTCATGGGTAAGGATAGGGGTTGGTAGCAAGAGTTGGGTGAGAGGGTAGGGGATTGGTGTACTGTTAGTGTTAGGGTGACAGGGAAAGAATGTGCGGGAAGGGAATTTTGGGTGTAGTGTGGAGTTGAGTTTGGTTGTTGGGTGGATGTAAGGTTAGGGGGCTCGAAACGAATGGGTTATGGTACAGAATGACTGCCTCTGAAGACTCTGCAAATCCGCAATTCCATCACAAACACAGTGGTTTATTATCAAATGGTGCAGTTATGCCTCCCAGACTGGAGCCTTGACATGTAGACTGGGTTTTCACTCCCTACTTAATTACGTGGGTTTTCTTCCCACATCTAAAAGGGTTTTCTTCATCGTCTCCTACAATTCTGTTATAGGCACATGTGCCGTTAGATAACTTAATAGTAGAGAATACCTTAAATAAAAGAATAAATTCAGAAAGAAAGAATGTATTACATTTCGGTTGTCTACGATGTCCGAAGCAAAACAGTGGTTTTAGAACCGGCTTAGCATGAACATGAGTTTCTTCGGACTACTTTCTCTGCCTGTGAACATTACGAGAACGTGTAGCAATCTCGTTACAAAGTTTTGACGTGTAGAACTGGGTGTTTTTTTTTAAGGGCAAAATGGTTCAAGGCCTTAAAAGGTTTTATTAGCTCATGTCTGCGTCTACTATGATTTACAACGTTATTATTTTATTAACAGTTATAGTCCTGATTGAATAATCCAACAACAGGGTGAGGTTTCAACCATATATCTATTAGTATTACTTAGACCTAGCCATGTTTGTAAATTATCAAAACATAATTCACAAATGAGTTTTTCATTAATTATAATTAGTTAACTGGCGTCATATTAACTTTGGGGTATTAACAGAATAATTTTATATTCATTGAAACGCAAAATATTCTAGACCTACTAATGAAAGATCGTGTAAGTAATACGGCACTTTGATGAATATCAAATTAGTTCACAAATGATAATTATTGCAAGTTGGTTCCGATGACTGTGCTGATGGGCAGGTATTAACAACCTAACCGTATGGCATAAAGATCCCGCTGTGTCATAACGCAGCTACTGAGTATGAATAGTTCGCCTCACACAGTGCAGAACGTCCGTATCACTCACCAATATTACTGTCACGATCTTTCACACATCGAATCCCACCCGAAACTCCTTACGGTCTATACGGGTAATTTCTGGGGGAAACCCGTCATATTTGATAACTTGGAAAAGTATCGTGGTTGTCACGAAATAATCACGCGCAACATGCTTGTTTGATCTACAACCTGTATCTCTTCTCTGTCTGAAAAGTGATGTACTGTGCGTTTACCATAAGGGGCAATCATCTTGACTTCATCATTAATTCAATTCAATAGGCCTTGTGCTGATGACGTCACAGTTTGTTTACCACTTTGAAGAAGAATGGGAAATCATTACTTCTACTCAACTTTCGGAATAGGCATACTTAAACTTAATAGCTAGCACGTAAGCAATGCAGTAAACAAATTATTACGTCAACAGTACAGGGGTAGGGCCTATATAAGATTCTATCAATCTGGGAGGAAAATTAGAATCTGGCCTCTTTTTTATAGAAGAAGAATTACAACTACCATTGGCATTGGATGTGCTTGAATCCAGACATTGATAGAAGCAGTGGAACAATGGTGTGTAAGGCCCACCCCTTCCAGTTTTCATGACACGAGAAGAGCGTAGACTCTAAGAAGAGATCACCCAGCAAGAGATACAAAATAAACCAAACAGTTGGGGAAGCTATAGCGTGAATATGCTATAACGTGAAAAGCCTATGACATTGCAATGCTTAGTCCACTCCGTACCGGTATGATGGCTACCCTATGTTCCGAAAACCCGATGCTGTAGTAATTCCCAGTGATCTACTGACAGTTAGCGTTAGTGTTAGGGTTAGGGTTAGGGTTAGGGTTAGCGTTAATTTGAGTGTTAGTGTTAGGGTTATAGTTTAGGCTATGTTTACTTTTGGGTTTAGGTTAAGGGTTAGAGTTAGGTTTAGGGATAAGATTTTATTATGTTTAGGGTTAGGGCTAGGGTTAGGATTGATGACTATTACCAGTGTCACTTCAATATTGTTTAGGTTTGGTTTGCTTGCTATATGGTTGGATTCACTAACTGAACGATCAACCGAGGTAGGCCTGCAATAGTGACTGACCATTTTTATTATATTAGGGGTCTACAATGGACATCTCCTCATAACTAGATCAAGGCACTATACAACATTATTATCCCTGGAAATCGGGCACACTAAACTCAGACGTTCCTTAAAACTTTATCAACACCCTGGGATGCAACTCAAATTAAACTTTTCTTCAGACTAATGAGTTATTTTAACACGACACTCCAGCCCTGCCAATTTGCATATTTGATCACCTGGGTGAAGGGAAGCAAATTCAAAGTGTCTTAATATTAGACACAAGCTGCATCGTGTGCGTTTGGGCGGGATTTACACCCACATTCTGATGATTCAACCAGTACAAATAAGCTCAAACTCACACAGGTGTGTAAACACCGGTAATCGTGGACCCTCCTTTGTTGAATCCTTTGTGATAGCAACCGTGGACCACAATGTTTTCCTTTGTGATAGCAACCGTGGACCTATTGTCCCTTTTGTTATAGGTCCCCGGTTTGAATGTGTAAACCTACCCACAGCCACACGACATACACGTGTGTACGAATACAATGAGGGGTGGCCGGGTATCGCTTTTTATACCTCTAGTTTCATTGAGCTTTTAGACATTTGCTGAGTGGTGTTTCTTATCACTCAATAACAGTGTTCCCTCTTGCAAGTAGCTCTACGGTTCGACTCGTACGTAGGGCGGGACTCACTCGGTCGGGTCAGCACGAAGCTACCAACCGAAGTAGCTATAACGACACCCTTGATAGTTACCCGTGTTGATTGCACACGGGGACAATGTGGGTTTTTACCAAAACGCTATTTTTACCATTTGAGATATCGTGGGAATTTTCTCTCATAACCATTTAGCACAAACATGGGCAAGTTTCATTCAAGGATGTGTCACACGACCATCTGACCCGGATAGACTCCAAACCATACAGTCCCCCCCACCTTTTTTCTACTCCTTTTTTCGGACCAAAGTGTTGATGGGCTTACCACTTTGGTAAAACTTTGCTACTAAATAGGCTATAGAGTTGTTTGAAAAAAAATCGTTTTCACCATTCCACTCTTTACCAACGTGACCTGTTATAATTTGTTTTTCGTTTAATCACAGCTATGTGTAAGTAAAAATGGCTTCCCACAGGACTCCAACAGGCAGGAGAAAGCAGGGAGACCGAAAACTACCTGGCGTAGGACAGTGATGGCCAAGCTGCAGGAGATGGGACTTAAGTGGGGGGTGGCAAACAAAGGTTGCCCACGACAGGATCAAGTGGAGAGATTGTAGCTGCATTATGTCCCTCCAGGAACAATAGGGGTAGGTAGGTAGATAAAATACCCCAAGAAAAAAATTATGTTGGAACAATAATTAAATGAAATAAGTTGTAATAATATTTTCGACCCTAATGGCCCAACCCCAATTCCGTGTTTATCCCCAGAAGTAATATGTTCTTAAAACATTTAGGTTGGCCTACAAACTTGGGGAAGGGAAGGGTTCTTATGCCAAAGCACCTTTTGGGGGGAGGGGTCAATAAAAAATTGTTGGTGTTTGCAAGAGTAATTTACCATAAGACATCACCTGTCAGACGTACACCATTAACACGCACAAATACTAAAGGGTAACAAAACAAACAATAGATGAACAGTGAAAACATAGGAATCACAGTGTCCAAGGAAATTGTTGCACAAACAAGATCCTGTTTTCTTGGACCGTTGACAGTTCCACGACACATTCGAATCCCAGCAGGCATTCCCCCCACAACACCACAGGTGCAATCTCAACAACACTCCGAAGGCGGAATAACATGCCAAAAATTGCAGGCGCAATTGAAATGAAATATCCGCAAGTAGCGGAAACGAACCCGTGTGTTGAAAACGGGGAGTAGAGAAATACATCCTAAAAGTAAGATCGACATAATGTGCCTGTAGCTTTTGTTTGCTTGGTGCGGAAGATGGTTTAAATGCACGGCAGTGTGTAGGCCTTGACAGAATTTCCTCTTGAATAATAATATATTTTTAAACAGTTTATCCGTTAATGTCTTTCCTGACAAATAAAGATTACCCCCCCCCCCTGCCAACAGAAGTTCTTCTCCGTCATTAAACCATCTCAGCTTCCTGTGGAGTATGCAGCCTGTGCTGCCAAATATGTAGCACACAAAGCTAAGTTAATCATAAGATACATCCCCTGTCCTCATAACCCCATTCAGGGTTGACGAGAAGCAGTTAAAGTTAAGAGCCCCTAGTAGACCTCTCCCTCTCCTCTAAAAGAATTATTAAAATAAAACAAAACAAATAAATAAATAAATAACGAACAGCTGGTGTAAACATACAAACGTTTAGAATCTAAAACGGGTACAACAGCATACACTTTGAAATACAATTCTACGCTGAGAACGGGGGAGGGGCTAATGTAGATACATTGCTGATGAAACAATGGGGTTTGCCGTATAAAGAACAGTTGATCATCAACAAGGGATCAGTGTGGATGTATATGATTCCTGAATGACATTATGTCAAGCTTCCCTCAAAGGCAGACCTAAGAAATAAAATGTTCCCCATCATCCTTCAGAGCGAAGGGCTTTTTTAGATAGCGCTTTGCTAAAACCTTAGAATGATGTCGAAGCGTTTCCTGCACTGCGCTGTAAACAATGCTCTCTTGATGGCGCCCTATAAAGTGAACGATTGGTTTATTAATAAATATTGTGTAAGGGTTACATGGCACCGGCCCACCCCGCCTACCCATCTCTAAGCCACTTTCAGTCAATGTGTGGCAACACTAAAGCCTCTAGTACATGGACTCAATAATTGGCACCGCCCCACCGCGTCCACCCATCTCTAAGCCACTTTCAGCCAATGTGTGGCAACACTAAAGCATCTAGTACATGGACTCAATAATACCACAAACAAAAACCCTTAAATTAATTGACTAGTACCGAGTTCTGATTTGCCATCCGACATTTTGAGTAAATGACATGATAGTGCCATGATGACGGCATCGTAAAGGCTTTCATGTCAGATAAATATCTAGGGACGACCAATAATTTTCTGGTATGTTTGTTTCAAGAGGTCGTCATTCTGAGATAATGAGATAATGATCTCAGGAAGTCGACATCTTACGTTCAAGACATCGTGACCGAGCGGTCAAGCGCAGTAACAAGCTCTGTCGGGTCTGATCAGCAGACTGTGGGTTCGAGTACCGGTCTTGACACGTGTGTCCAAGAAACACTACCATTATTGCTTAGTCAATCGGATTGAACGTAAAGCAGTTGGTCCTATGTAAAAGTTGCGCCATGTACGTAAAAGAGCACAGTTACACTTATCGTTGAGAGCATGGGTTTGCCCCGGTGTTTCTGGCAGTGGCTGGCTGCAGAATGCGCTACATCATTTTCGTAAAAATTGTATAAGGTGCTGTGAAAATGGGTCTGTTCATTCAAATGTTAGCATACCTGTCATCAAAACATAATAAGCTCTTTGAGACGCCCGTATAGATAAAGCATAATATAAATACTCACTATTATTATTTTGGGTTAAATTATCTCAAGAAGTCAACAACATATTTCCAAGATGGTTAAATTATCTTTGCAAAGTCGCCATAAAGTTGACTTCTTATTTTCAAGATCTCGTCGTCATGATATGGGATAATAATCTTACAATCTCAGCAAGTCGGATGGCACTTCTAAAGCTCCGTACATTAGCCTGCAAAAACAACGGGGTTGTAAAAATGAGTAATAACAACAATGTGGGTGTTAATATGAACCGACCTTGACATTGAACCATGAAGAATAAGCAGGATGTAAGATTACGAAACAGGATCTAATATAAAGATTAGTTCTCTTGGGATGACGCAATATGAAACAAACAACATCCCGTCTAGGTATCACCTTACCAACGCTATGAAGGGGACACGGACATCAACTTACTTTCATTTTGGCAAAAAGCATTTCAAAAATATTAATGTTGAAAGAAAAGAAATATTGATTCCGATACAGGCCTATAGCGCGCATTCCGTCTCTAGTAGCTTTATGAAGGCGGTTTATGAACCTTTTTATCCCTGTTATCGGGCATTCTTACACCATTCCTCAAACATTATCACCTCCCTTGGGAACGTACATTCTCAAGCTACTCATTCTCAATTTACCCCAAAATTCGGATTTTATTTTTAAATAGCTTTTTTAAAAGTTTTTTTTTAGAAAGTTCCAAGCTTTTCGCTTAATATTGCACGAATAAATCTGTTAATACAGAGGTGGTTTATAAAAAAAAAAATAATAATAAAAACAATAAATTTATAAAAACAACAATTAAATATTGCCGGGATCCCAACATTATCTCTTTAAGAAAAACAAAATTCGTCTACAAAAGTAGCACCATCTGTCAAAATTCGTTCAGAATACAAAAATCCACAAACAAAACTTCTTTCGGCGAAATTTGGGTCATGCAACATTAACAAGAAAGACACATTATTTGCAGCGTTTGCGCACAGTGATCGCTTTCCTAATTCCACCAAAAATATATTATTTACATGTGACATTTAGCAGGTGGAATGTTGAGTTTACTGGGCCCAGGAGTATGTTGAACTCTAATGTTCAACGGTGAATTCCATGTAGCACTTTGTACATGCCGTCAAACCTTGTAAATTGTTTTCAAAAGCTTATTGACCATTGACACACAAGACAAAGTTGACAATTGCATTTCAATTTAACACCATATAGGGCTAGAAGTTGCTCTGGTTAAAGACAAAAAGCGCCTTTACTTAGGCTTTAAAATTACTTACCGACCATTCCCGTGAGTGTTTATATACAATGACCGATATATTGCAGATGTTCCAAAATGTTCACTTCATATACTCTAACACAGCTTTTTCCTCTTGTACGGAAGTCCCCCTCCCAAAAAACAAATAAAATAAAAAATACCATAAAGAAATCATAAGATTCCCAGAACACAATGACGTCACAATAGGAGGGGGTACACCTTGCCAGGTTCGAGCGCCAAATGTGTGTATTTAATTTCTTAAGACCAACTTGCCATGCAAATTATTTCAATGTAAACAAAATACAAGGATCTTCATTTTGGCCAAATTGTTTATAGCCTGGGGATCACTAGGCATCAGAATAAAGGTTATGACCTATGAGTGCAAATATTGTGTCTACTTTTTCTTAAGATAACCCAGATGCACTGTAGCCCTCCAAACATAAAGTTTTGTGTAATGTTGGGTGATGACGTCGAGTTGATACATTATGGCTTATGCGGCAATAGGCAACTACGGCGCACCTACAATTGCAAAAGTTGTATAACTATGATCTGCTTTGACAAATTGGGAATCCGTAACTTGGGCATTGCTTCTTAGAGTCGTTAGCCGTGTACGAAATGGAAGCTATGGCTACGGCTACGGCTATGGCTGGATCGCGGTAACATCGCGTTGAAGTATAGGACGTCCTTTAAACCACTCCCTAGCTACAGTCATAGCCGTAGCTGTAGCCACCAATTCCGATGCGGCCTTAGGTCTGCACAAAGTCTCTAGCTTCCTTAGCCACGTTTTTATGCGTAGTGCATGCGATATTGCTCAACTTTACTACTGCCGATGAGCAACTGGTAAAAACCTCGGTGGTCACTGGGCATTAGTTGACAAGAAGCTGATTATTTACTGAAGGCATGCATGACCACCGCCTTAACCTCTAGAGTTGTACTAACATCGTGTCATACAATACACACCTTCACCCCTAGGACAACACAACTATAACAATTACACGCACTCTCAGCTCTAAAGCTTTGGAATCGAAGCCATTTCTACATTTTTAAAATAACTGTTTTGTTAATGGGGCAAGAATTGTACTCTAACCAGCTTCTAAAAAAAAAATATTCAACTTTATAGGGGTAGGGGCCGCATGTGTGTAGTTGACTGCATCACGAACATGCGATGCTGCCATTAACATCAATCAGTAATACCAATAATAAGCGAATTAACTACTTATAAACTCTTTGAAATGACATTATTGTATGGCCTACAGCTTTTGCAATTATCTGGAAACGACTGGGTTTTTTTTGCCCCCGCAGCATACGCTTTGCCACATCATCTCACCTCTGAGTGTGGTTCCGGAAGGCAATGTGAGATTTCCCCCGCACTGCTGCACTCTGTAACTCCCTACCTGTATATCGCGAATTCAAAGCAACTTACAACCTGCCACAGTTCAAGAGAAATGCAGGCAGATTCTTCTCTCCCTTTCAATGTTCTATATTTTCCTTGTAGCCTTTAACCTCAGTGGCTTTTTGTCCTTGTTTTTGAGCGATTTTTCATTAACAAATTAAAAAAGGCATTGTATCGGAATAAGTGAGTATTACGAAAACTACTTTCTGACGTTCTTGTTTTTGTTTTTTTTAAATCAAAATAAGGTATGACTGGTATCTTTCTCAAAACTGCTGAAATAATTCTTGAAAAGCTGCTACACTGTTGATGTGTTTACTTTGACTGAAACAAAATAAGGAACAGGACCTGACAAGAAAGAGTAGCTATTTCCAGGGAAATGGTCCCCCCCCCAATAGTTTGCAAGGGTACGATTCAAGTGCGAAAAGGTCAAACGCATTTTCCCGGGAGTTTACCTGGAAATTAATATACTTTTAGAGGTTGTATAGTTGTTAATTAGTTATCAACTTTGCCAAACGAAACACGTGTGGGAAATAAATTGTATGATAATAATATTCAGTATCTTTAAACAAGTTGGAATGGATTTGGTTGCACTATAAACTGGAATATCAATGTTCCTTTCTGTTCATTATCAAGATTTGATTGTTATTGTTGCAGAGGGAAACAGAGATTCCATGGCACGAATGATGAACGCTCGGATCACATAGCCAGATAAATATAACCAGTCTAATTAAGTCTGTCCAGTAGATCTGAGCATAAATCACTCAATGTTGAAGTACAAACTCACGACTATATAACCCAGCATTCTAGCTAGAGCAGGAAGTCTGTATAGTCTATACAACGGCGGAGTCTGCACCGTGCGCTCGTAAGCCCCGTCTCACGACCGCACGGCTGCTCCCATACTGACAAATTAGATCTTGCACAACCTAAGTGGTAATTCTATATCTTCAAATTCCGGAGTTGGTCTACCTAATGAACATGGGGCCTTTGGGTTTGATGCGATTACGCTGTTCCTAGTCCCCGTCATTCTATTCACGTTCTGCCAAGCCACCATATTCCATTTCAAAAACTTGTTTTTAAAGCAACTCAAGAACTGGCAAACGGATCTCCCAACTAGTTATTTAGGGATGAAAATGCAAATATTACTCCATTGAAAGTTTTGTGAGGATTTCCAAATTATTTCCCGTGATTAGATACAGTTTGCGCATGCAGCGAAGAATTACAATTTGCTGTCGCGGTAGCGCGGTCCATAGCTCCCTAAACAAGAGGAGCTAATCGGAAATATGATGCGCAAGACACCCTGGAGGCTCTTTAAGTTTCACGAACGAGCCAGTTTCAGCTTTGTCCTATGACACCTAAAGTAACAAAAGAAACCTTCAGATGCAGGCTGAACTGAGCCAGGTTGAAGTGGCATGCTTGCAATACTGAGTGTTAACTTCTACTCAGCGGACCGAGATAGAAACTTAAAGAAGCGATCAGCCTACAGCAATGATTTTGTAACATGAGGCAGCGGCGTTAATTGGTTACATGTGTTTTGCTGTTATTTTCATTTTGTTTATTTCAATGAGATAGGGTACTGACGTTTTTGTCACAGAAATATGCGTACATGGGGGGGGGCGTATAGTGACAGAGGATAACACAAAGGATGCAGGTAAATATTTGTTATTTTGTTACTGCAGGCTATTCTTCCGAAAAATCTTTTTACAATATGTAATTCTTCAAAGTCATGTTATCCACGTGTCAAGTTTTTTAATTGAGCGGACATGTTCATTTGAATGCAAGAGCCAAGTTAAGTTCTTGAAAACGTAATGGTAACACGACTACTTCAGATGACGTCATTCCGAAGCCATTAGTTGCAAAGTAAATATAATCAGTTTTCAATCAAAAGGCCTGTTAAATAATCATCTATGACCAAAATATTACGTTTCAATTTTGTTGAAACATATCTCGACTTCCAAATCCAGCAAACTGGACAATAAAGAGCCTTTATCTATCGACAAGGGTCTGCTAGATCTATAGATCTGGTGCCCTACGTCTGCGCTTCTGCGTGTGTTTTGTAATCCCATGCTTATACAAACACTACCCGGGGAAAAGGTAGCAAAGTCGAGCATTTATTTCATGAACGAGTTTGTTACACATTATTTTCTTTCTATTTTATGTTGGTTTTCATAAAGAAACGTGGTCATGGGCTTCAATCCTGATGTATGGAGGAACTTGAATAAGCCCACCGTGCTATTATTCATTTAGTTATAACCCATCAAACCGAGTCCAGGGTGTCATACCTTTGTCTGCCCCCTTTTTGGTAGGGGTGCAAAATTAGTGTTACAATTCTCAAAAGTGCGTGGGCAGAGACAACCGTCATTCGTTGAGGGCACACCGACATAATTTGAACAACCAATACGATATAAACCACAAACGGGGAAACACTGATGGCTTAAGCCCTTTTCACACTGTATCTCTTATCCCCGGGGAATACAACCACGGGGAGGCCCCGGGAGTTTTTTAACCCCTCGCTTACCCCGGCGCGCTTTCACACTGTACCTGCATGCGTTTCCCCTGGGTGGTTATTCCACGGGGTTCCGATCGAACGTTTCACACTACGGGTGAATTTGTACAAAAGCGGAAGTCGTCGCCAGATGTTAACAGGAAGCGCTATCCCAGCATGCACTGCGTGCTCAACCAAGATGGCTACCCACAACGATGTTTATGCTGCGGAAATGTGTGTTTTGATTTGCCTTTATTTGTGTATTTTACGGAGAAAGGGTGCTCGTTTGGTGCAAGCCAGACGTCGCCAACGTCGTCAGCAGAAAAGATTCCGACTTTTCATGCAGCTATTCCTGACCTTAGCTGCTTCAATCTTTTGCACTCTGGCCTTGTACTGTCTGCCGTGTGCAAAACGTAACTGGGGTAAGCAAAACCCGCTTTCGTTCCCACTAGTATTTACTCCCCGGGAGATCAAAAATACCCCGGGGTTTTGCCGTTTACCCCTACTCCGGAGCAGGGGTGGCTATTCCACGGGGTTTACTCATTCGCCGGGGCAGACCGGGGGTAAAGCGAATCAAGTGAGAAACGACCGACCGCTATTCCCCGTGGATAACCCCGGGGAAAAGCATAGTGTGAAAGGGGCTTTATTGTCGTAACACCGATAAGTCGCAACACTGCAAGGACGTAACAGCGCTGCTGTCAAAAAGTTGAAGTAAATAATTAATGACTCATCAAAGGAACAATCCATTACTGAGTTAACGACCTGTAAAAGCTTGGACTGGTAGGGCCATCAATGTCA
The DNA here is from genome assembly GCA_023634235.1 of Pisaster brevispinus. Taxonomy (NCBI): domain Eukaryota; kingdom Metazoa; phylum Echinodermata; class Asteroidea; order Forcipulatida; family Asteriidae; genus Pisaster; species Pisaster brevispinus. The sequence continues at coordinate 8,733,531 of JAMKCF010000018.1, forward strand.
CTGCTTATCAAACCCAACAATACGTCCAGAAAGCAAATATTGGGATTTAATTAGACCAATTCAGGACTAATATTACTAAAAGCAAAGATGCAAACATTATTTGAAAATGCGTAAGCAGACATTACGACATACATCTAGTCATCCAGACATGTGTCACTTGGAAATGTTTTCGTGCATGAATAACATGATCCATCACTTCCTTTGAATATTGCAGTAACGACCTTTGCAAACAACTTATCCCGAACAAGTGACGTCTTGATGTTCATGTTTGACTTTAAAATCCAGCATTACACAATTTTCATGTTTGAGTTTATTTAAAAGTAGTTGTGACTAAAATTGATGGCATTTGTTGTCGTCTAAGTCCCTTTGTGAAACCATAGCCTTGGTTCTGTCATTAATTGAGTAGACATACAATTTCGGCACTTCAAACAGGCGATCAGTGCCTTAGCCACAGCCCAAACCCAAGCCGCAGTTTCGAAAATGGCTGTGTGTGATACTGTCCAACGGTTTTAAACGCTGGATTGGATTGCCGATTCTGACCGCTATATTTTCACTAACTCTGACAAAATGCACCACGAAATCACTACGCCTTTACCCGATGTATCTTTTGTTTATAATTGACAAATTTTTGGTACAGAGTGTACCCCATATACACCGTTATTTAATGCTGAACTGCAAGGATAAATGCAAAATATACACGCATCCATGTTTTATTCATTTTGGTAAAGGAACCAAGAGATTCTAGTAACCAAGCTTAAGGCGTATACAAAATGGCGGTTACAGGAATTACTATTTCATCGCATGATGACGCGGAAATCTAGCTGTAGCCGTAGCTGTAGCCGTTTATTTCGGACACGGTCTTATTGTGACGGCTGAAGCCACCCGTGAGAAAGTATGGCGGCTAGATGGTGTCATGAATTCACTACGCCTTTACTTGGAGGGAAACCCCAATTGGGCAAACACACGTCATCCAAGGTTTGAATCAGGGCTGGAATGAAATGTTTAGAGATCACTTGTGCAGACCTGGAGCCACTTGGGGGCAATTCGTAATAAAGTGCGCCACCAAGAGTTTGCCACGGGGTTTTTCAAAGGGACTTTTTCAAAACCACAGGTTTGGCTTTGGCTTTGGCGTTGTCAGTAACTTTGAAAATATACCCTTCCGAGACGTAACTTTAAACTGGCAGATGCTGACCTAGTCGGAACCCAGGTCTATAGACAATCTAACCTGTGACATCACATGCTTACAGAAGAGCCACAGAGCCTGAACTTTCTGCAGGCTCAATTCGTACACAGTCTATCCACGAAAGAAAACAGTTTATCTTTTATTTAATGAAGATTGCACTGTCTGATTTTTATCAACCTTTGATATGAAGAAAAGGAAAAGACTTGTTCAGTTGTTGTTTTTATAAACCCTTGAACTTATGTCAAAACTATGACACAAAGTGTAACATTTACCATTATGACCAGTGCAGTATCTTGCCTGCCTGAAAGGCCCTTGGATGTACAAAGTCATTCTTTCTGTAAACAGGAATCACTAAGTTTATAAGCGTGAAATCGTAAAGAGCCACAGTTCACCACGACTGGAATGAGGTGGCATTTGTCGCAAAGTACACACGATGGGTGCGGGGTGAAAGAAGTATTCAAGTTTGTTTAATTCTCAAGGTCAATTTCATCGAGTTCTTATAGTCCATGTAAGTGCGTAGCTTCAAAATAGTTTAATCAGCGTGAAACTAAAATTTTCCACGTGTGTTGCGGTTACTCCACCGTGTCAAATGCCTTCTATTGAAATAACCTGTATAGAGCAAACACGTTGGCGCACTTTATTGCTAGCGGGGCCTAAACTGCGTCTTTAATCAAGTGACTTCAGTTACGGCTATAGCCGTTGGCTGCAACCACATTGTTGGAGCATTGGCCTTTACAGCGATTCAGCCATAACCACTGCCAAAACTATACGTTCGAACAAGGGCCCAGGTAAATACTTCTCAGTTAAAACGAATTGACCACAACACTTTTTATTTTCATTACAAAATAAGTTTGCTTAAGCAACATTTTCAGTGACTGAGCACTTTGCAATTCAGTTGTGAACGAGGTCAGATAAAACAACTCGGGCATAGTTTGAGTGTTCTTCGTACACTACAAACATACTATCGAGGCCACACTGTTTAGGCGTTAATCAACTAATAGCCGCACGTCATTTATTTCCTTTGATTGCAGTTTATCCCGTTGTCGTTTTTCAGTTGCTTCTATATAATTGCAACTGCCGTGAGGAGTGTCACACGCCATCTGGGTTTATACATTACAATCCCTGCTTCGGCTGTTTGGGAAAATCCGGACAATTTAGTTCGCTAGCAAGTTCAGTATTATACCCCGAGGTTTTAGATGATTGTGATGTCAAGCTACGTTCTTGGAGTAGTGCTCTTCATTCTGCGGTAAAGACTTAGAGTTTGCTTTTCTTGTAGCTTCAGTCAATGTTAGAATTTATGCTTCGATACGCAGAACTCCTGATGGAATACTCTTGAATTTATGTTTCTGACAACTATTTACCTATAACATGTATAGGTTAAGTTCAAGACTAGCCTTTACAAATTTGACTGCTACATTTTTTTGAGAAATTTCGTGGAGTTGTTTTAGAACAGTCTGGCACGTCTGCATTTTCAACTCATACATACACCGATGCAGGCAAAACAGTGTTCACGACAATAAAGTTTTATTGAAAACAGTAAGATAATAAATTAAGGTACAAGAAATAACTTGTATGCATTTGATGCAGTTTAATTCTGCAGATAAACTGGGTATCATCTCGAAACAAGCTAATGTCACAAAAAAAAAAAGCAAAAACAAATAAACCTGAGCGAGGCAGTGCCTCCATTTGGTTTGGAAAACATTGACCCCTGACCTTCTTTGGTGTTCCATGTGATTTACGGAATATCTGTATCATCACAAAAGGAAATATAGAAGTTAGATGGCCATTTCGTTCCTCCCTTTATAAGCTGCGACGAAAAATCTGTGAACATTGACGAAATCGTGAATGTTTTTCACCAATCACACAAAGTCATGTCTTGTAAAGACACATACTTGGGACAAAAACTTTACTTAATAATGAAGTACTACTTTTAGATAAACATACCCAACCTAAGAAGGATAAGAAACTGTGCAAGGTGGAAATAAAATCTATGGTTTGCGGTAACAACATGCACATAAAATATCTCTCTATGAAGTGTGATGACTCCGTTGAGTTGTTACATCACAGGTTCTGTTCAGAACCGAACAGCCCATGTAGAGATATTTAATGTACATGGTGTTACCGCAAACCTTACTAGTTTTTGAACAAATATAACTAAAATAAATAAAAAATTATATGAAATTTATGTTTCAGCTGAAACAATAACAAAGGTTAATATTGTTTGTATTAAGAAAGAAAGCCCAATTTTTTCTCTTCTGACTGTGAACAATCCCTGTCCATTCGCAGGTTGTATCGTAAACGTGAGTGTGATTCCTTGCTAAACTGCAGCTACAGGTTGAATGGCTTCTGACTGGCACCCCCGAACAAAGCTATTGACAAAATAGGGAGACCGCCAAAATTAGGGTCATAAAGCTCAGTTGGTGGAGACATTGGTGGCGCATTCATTCAGAGGGCACATGTTCAAATCCCGCTCTGGTCAGTTTTTCTTCGTTCAACAGAAAAAAAGTTAACATTAAAGAAGAAAAACCCTGGTATGAATTGGAAACTTGATTTAAATATTAGGTTTTACCGCTGTATATGGCAAAAACCAAAGGTTGGTATAAAAAAAATAAACCACCCGCTGTCACCTAATTCTCAATAAGTAAACAATGATTCACCTTTTTAAAGGTACAAAGATTCAGTCATGTACTTTTGTATTTATTTGTTATTATTTTTTTTTAATGAAAAAGTCCAAACTTACCAGAACTAAGTAAACATGTAGGCCTAATGTCACATTACAGCCCATGGACAACATTGGTAATTGTTAAATACTAGGATCTGCACTTAACATATGCATGGCATGAATGAACAAACCTGTGAAAATTTAAACTCAATCGGTTCTTGGACTCAGGGAAAATAGAACCCCTTATAAGTCTATGTTTTGACTGTTTTCAAACATTTAGGTTTGGTCTTGTGAGATCCAAACTAACTGTTTTACTTATTTCTCAACAACTACAGCATTTCAGGCTAAAATGTTTCAATAATAAATTTCACCATGGCCACCTTTTTAGCATGTAAGTTAGGTGTAAACATTTATTTCTTCAACTATACTATTATGTAATGCACAACCTTGACGATCAAACCTTTTTGTTCGGTTGACATGGTTGATCCCAATAGTACTATAAGCTGCAGATTTTTATATTTTGAAAGAAAGCCAAAGATATAAAAGAGGTTTATTACTTTTGATAAGAAAGATATATACAAATATTCATTAAACCATCGAAGGCTCATACTAAATAAAATAACGGTAACTTAACCTAACTGGTGTTATTGTTCTTGTGTATACTGTTTGTATGAATATTGATGAGTATACATTAACAGTGCAATTATTGTGCTTGATGATACGAAAAGGAGCTAGACTACAAGAAGGGAAAATGTCTCATCATAGGCCAATTTGGGCAACTTGCTAACCGCAAGAGATTTATCAGCAGAACTTCGAAGGGATTAAGGGAAATTATGGGATTGCCGGTAAAGAAGAGATAATCTAGAGCGCTGTGATTTCATGATTTGATAGATATAAAACCATTGGTTTAATAATTGCCTGAGCAATGGTGGGTGTTGGATAGTGTTGACAGCTGATTGTCTAAGGCACATAGTCTAAACTCTAAATTTGACACAAGTTAATAAAACATGACATTTGTTACGTCATTTAAGGGATGTCAGTCTGTGGTCCATTCTTCCATTTAACACAGAGGCAGGCATTATTTTGTGCACAGAGTGTTGCATTATAATATGGTTAATTACTGTTCTTATATTCGAATCAGCATGACTGCACAGCGATTTACTTTGTTCAACTGTTGTTTTGTGTGAGTTTTTTTTCTGCACACAGGCTGTTCCTTGTTAAGATCTGCTTTTTCGCAATATGCCTCCCATTATCCGAGTCATTGTATCTTCTTGTGTATGAATGTTAACGTGGAAACAATTGATTTGAATAGAAGAGACCACTTTTTTGTTATTCCTACCGTTTCTCGCTTTATATGAAACATTAAACAGAAAAAAGCTACATAGTTAACATGTGTGCTTCCTCTAATATTGTGTTTAAAAAACTGTATTATTACTATGGATCAATGCATTGGTTTAAAAATATCAATAGTAATAACACACATACTGCAGCAAAAATCTCCACAAACGGTGGGATAAATGATAACAACCAACCAGGGTTCTTCAAAGTAGTACTTTCCATATGACTTTGAAACTACTGATTGCCTCTCCTCAGTCTTCAAATGGCTTCAAGCTGGGGTCAATGCCAAACTGCTTCATGCTACAAGCCACACTGAACAAGTAGTGGTAACACTCACACCTGCAAGGAAATATCACATGAATATTAATCACAACATCTCTAAGAAACTTATAACCTGCTTCTAGTAAGTGAACTATAGTTCCTTCATAGTCCATGCCCACTCTACAAAGTTTAGAACAAACGATGCTATAAGAAATGCACTAAGGTAGTTTTTGTTTTAACAATTTTGCCAAATTGTTACAAACATGTAGATGTGTTAGCTTGAAAACAAACATAAGGATGGCATGGGGAAAGAAAGAAAATTAAAAACAATGCTAGGTGATGCATGCATCAAAGGAATCAGGTTTGACTAGGAACTTGGGGAAATAGTCATGACTTTGTGAGATGTATTGATATTTGTAAAACTTAAATCCTTCAAGACTCATTATGCAAACCAGACCAGAGCCCTACATTTCCCTACTTAATCATTTCCCCTACTTAATGTGGAGTCCGTGCAGAATTCCTTTTTTTGCAATAATGTGGTACCTCTGTAGCAATGAGATGGGTGCAGGAATAAGATACATTAATCAGGGATGAGAATCAGAAGGTATACAAATATGATCCAAATTTTTGGAGGTGTGTTAAAATGGTGGCATTTCCACCTTTTGGTAACCCCTGGAGTTATACATTTAGACTTAAGGTGCTACTGGAACAGTAATATGGGCGTGTACATAGACCATAACCAAATATATACATGAAAATAGTCTGAACTCAGATAAAAGTCTGAAATTGCTCATCCCTGATTAGTTTTTGTGTTTTGTGAAGGAGCATCAGTTATCACCAGAATAGTAGGAGATGGATACTTGGCTGTATTAAATGGAAGACTTTAGACAACTACGTGGCAGCAGACTTACCAGGTAAAATTCCATTGTTTGTAGTTTCTGAGCATGTGCACATTTCATAGAACAATGGATTTGCCTGGTAGTCTGCTGCCACCTAGTGTCGCCAAAAGTCTCCCATTGGGATAGATTCAAACACTGCTTGACTATCATTACCTCTTGTAAAAGGAAACAAAAGGTGTTTCTCAGTGCTTTATGATTCACTTTATTATTATGCTGAGTTGAGACAAAAATTTGTGTTCCTTGTGTCCTCTCAAGAAAAAAGAATTTTCACTTGCGTTGCAAAATATATTTTCATGTTCAATGAGCTGAAATAGAGGCAAAATGATCGAAGTATATGTGTATTATTTATCAATGTTTTCACGTTACTACCATGTAAACACTTCCGTTTATTATTCATTGTTATTTATATCATTGTTACCCTCCCCCGGGTTATGGGGGTATGTTCCTGAATGGAATAAAACAGTCAGTAATCTGCTGACATTTCAAATTACTCTTGTGCATTCTAATAACAACTGGTTCTTTTAAGTATGTATTGATCTTGATGTAGTTAAAAAAAACAAAAACATTATACATAAATTATGAGGGCACAAGATGATCAGACCCAATTTCATGGCTCTGCTAAAAGCGAAAAACTGCGTTTGTAGTTACCATTCTCTGATTACATTCTTAGCGTTGAATTTCTGTGCACTTGATGTTCGCAGGCGAACAAGCAATATGGCCTAATGCCTTTAATAACCTGTGAAAGAGTTTGTTGGTTACTGCAAGCAGAGAAATGTAAATAGGCCCCGCTTTACTGGATCAGTTACCCTCAGTAAAGATGATTGTATCTAAACAAATAAATACATATGAACAAATCATTAAATAAAGAACAAATACTGGAAAGCGACTTTTCAAAGGTAGATGACATCATTTGCAGACATGAAAACATGTACAGGTTGTACTTTCAAGTTACTACAAAACAGTTTACTTGATTGAAAGAACATTTCTATTCCCAGATTTTGTATCATTTTGAAATGATGGCTGACCGACCATAGTTTTAATGTGTGAGTTTTAACACACAAGGCGTCTGACAGCTTAAAATTGTCACAATTACCAATGATGTAATTTCCCTTTAAATATTTATTTCCGAGGCAAACTGGTTATACAACAGTGGATGACTCAACAACAAAACAACTTTCCCAAATGTGTATATAAATACAAAAATTATGATGATTAAACATTCATCCATTGGATTATATGTTAAGAATAGCCATGAAGAACCACACCCATCACCTTAAGAATGCTCTCATTAGTTACTAAGACTGTCAAATTTTCTGAGATAATGAATTAGAATTAGAGAAGTGAGATGCTGCAAATGTTAGCCAAGATGCAATGACATAAAATGACAGGGGACTAGACGGAATGATAGAGCAAACAAATACAAAAATAAACATCATGCCTTTGTTGCCATGGTGATAATCCAGTCACTTAATGCCATGTTCCATCCCTGGAATTGGCTTTTGTGTTGGATCCATGCCTAGTTGTTTCATTTGGACAGCAACCTCAAAGAGGTAGTCATAACATTCACACCTGCAAGAATGGAAAATAAACTATGGCATGAGTGATAGCCCTAAGTATTTTTATTGTTAAGGCCATGTCAGACAGGACAATTTTTCAGGCAACTTGGAGGCAACCACTTGCACTGCACACACAAGGAACACTTTAGCAGCACAAGAGACATTCTTCTAGCTGTAACTCACTATCTCCAGGAAAATAATGAGAAAACTGGAACTGGTTGCTGTAAATTGCCTCATGTGACACAGCCTTTGGCAGCAAATTACATTAGGGTTAACAGAGACAGAGAAAGAGTGGTTGAAGCTTTGCAGTAAAACTAAAGAATGCTAAGAATATTTTAATGCGAGCTGGGAGAAACCTATCAAAAGAAGACAAAAGCATCCATATATTTAGAGCATTATTAATAAATACCATGGGAAGTTTGAGCATACAATCTGATCAGAGACTGGTCACGTGGCAGTGTATCAACGTGATATAAAAAAACCGCTCTGTAAACTAGCAATAAATCGCCCACTAAACCAGTGTCTTATTGTGAAAATGTAAGTGTATGGACTTAAATCGTTTTGGAGGTAATTTGTTGTTTTATATTTTGGAATTAGTTGGTACCATGTTCATGCACATAACCCAAGTATGTGCGAACGTGCAGACATTGTTAGGTACCAACTTAAGGTAGCTGTTATAACATATGAATAAAACCAGCACATTGCAAACCAACCAAAGTATTTCCATAAAAGGTATTGTTATTTTTTTGAAGCGCATGGTCTGGATCTTGAAAACATGCATGAATATTTAATTATATGAGACAAGGTGCCACACAACAAATTTAGCAGCCTGATGTTTGGCCCTTGAACATGAATTGAACAATTCTAAAAGAAAGTAAAATCACAAATTGCGCAGATTTTCACTGTTTTTATTCAGTTCATCAACAGTGGCCAGCCATAAACCCGGTCATAACCGCGCAGTGAGGACCAAGTCCTCACACTGTTATTCCCCAGTAACTGACCATGTTGTATCACATGACTACGAAAGCTCCACAGAGCCTGGCCGTCTTGCAGGCACAAGGTGTACACATAAAATCTCACATTTTATGGAAACCGCACAGTACAAGTTTTATACATTTTTGATATGACGAAAGGGGGTACACCTCAAAATTTGTACGACTGTTATTTACCCAATTCTTGTTGTTATGTTGTGAATATCATTTTATAAGTAAAATATCACAACTTGCCTACCAGGAAATGTCTTGGAATGCACAGAACCACCCTTTTTGTAAACAAGGTGCCACATTCATTGTACAGTGTCATTAGACACCCATGTTAGAGCCAACCGGTTCCTTTACATGTGACTCTATGATACATAGTATTCATATTTAAACAGTTCTGAAAGATTAATTCTAAGATGTTCCTGTGTGCATCCAACTCCTGATATTGAATTTCAGTCACCATTGAAGACCAATGTCATAAATTAGTTCGAGCTATCATCAGGTGCCTATGAGAGTACAACAATCTCTGGTAAACACTCCTGGGGAATGATACTGGCTGAGCGTCCTGTGACTCCTGGGGAAGGAGGAAGTGCTGTGGGGTTTTAATGCTCTTTGAATACCATCTGGGGCATAAATTACATGAAGATATGGTGTCAAATCCAGCACTGATAGCTAGTATTGTAGACTATCTATGCATAGACATGACTATAGATTATCTTGAAAGTAGTTGGAATATTGGTAATGATTGCAGCGGAATTCCCTACCAAGTCCCAAGTATCAGTGCCTCCGAGCCCCTTGCTTTTTGTATGACATCATGCAAACAGTGCCATTGGAGTTTACATGTACACTTGGGGCTGCTACACAAATTTGAATCACAAAGAGTTTTTTCTATTGCCGCTTTTTAGTGAAGTTGCTTTTTAAAGTTGAGATCAGCTGCAGGCTGTACGCTATAAACAATGCATGTTGAATTTTTTTTAAAAGTTTATAAATACTGTTTTTTCACATATGCACTGGTTGGGTTTAAGAATTTTACCCCTTAACTGTACACACAAAATGTAAATTTGGCTTACAAAAACTACCATGATTTTTCTTTGACAACAAATTTCAGTTTTATTGTCTATCTGAAGTCTTGTTAAAAACTTCCCATATATTGGTATTTGGAAGACATTGTTTTAAGCAGTTAGACAAAAATACATTTACTCTACATGTGTCTAAAGTACAGAACCATCACCACTGTTTGATATAACCAGTAAAGCTCATAGAGTGTGGAGGCCCAGTGGTCTAGCGCACTGAAATCAAGCTCCAATATTGTGGGTTCAGGTTCGAGTTGTGAGAAAGACACTTACAATGTATGTATTAAACCATAACTTGCCTCATCCTTAGGGTGTAAAGTCGTAGTTCACATGTGTTGTGTGACATACAGAAAATAACCCAGTACACTTCTTATTAAGGGAAGGGGTTAAATTGCCCCCGTGTTTCTGGTATGGTTGGCTGCTAACTGATACATCACCAGGGCCCAATTTCATAAAGCTGCTTAACGGCCGATTTCCATTTCATAGCGCTGCTAACCGTAAGCACACTAAAAAGCATGCTAACCTTCCAGTGCTTACTGTTTGAAAATGAGTGAGGTAACAATGCAAATGCATGGTGAACGCGCAAGATGGCTGCCTAATTTCCTTGCTAACCTGTGAAATACGCTAACCCTTAAGCAAAATTTTCTGCTATAGTTAGCACAAAAATTTGCTTCCTGTTAAGCAGCGCTATGAAATTGGGCCCTGGTAACCCAGACAAGGTGCTACAAATATTGGTCTTGTAACTGTAACATGGCTCTGCATACCTGTTGTAAAAAATAATGAGCCCTTTGAGTTGGCAGTCCGGCATGATAAAGCACTATGAAAGAACTGCGTATTAATATTAATACAAGTATTTTGAGGACAAAAAAGGTTAAGTGGTGAAGTAGCTCGTTTTGGTTCTCCAGAAAGATGTAAGTAACTAATTTGCAGTCTCAAAATACACATGCTTACTTTCTATGCAGAACATGGACTATTCTCCAGCTCCTACTTGTGTGTGGTCCTCAACATTTCACAACATTGCCCACCTGTTTCATCTGTGCAACATTTGCAAGCTTACCACAAACTTTAGCAGGCTCTCCATTACAGTAGCGCACAAATACCACAAAGTTTCACTGTGAAATAAACTAAGTATCATAAATGGAAGTGTTGCCTCTATACTGCAGGACATGTGGAGGTACACTGAGGTATACACTATATTTTATTTTGTTTTTCAAACGCCATGGAACTATGTGGAATGAACTATGTTCTTCTAAATACCTCAGTAGCTGTGGTACTTTGTGGAAATTTCTTGTTTGCTAACTCCCACATGTCCTTCAAAATTCCACAAAATGACACCCATGTGAATCTGTGGAACAAGATGGGTTTTTTTAACACAAAGATTGGTAGTAGGAGGGTTATCTTTATTATACTTTGATTGTCTTTGCAACATTCTTTTTTCAAAGAGTTTAGAAATTTGTTGGAACTTTGTAAAAACTGCCATCTTTAAAACAAAATACAAATGTCCTGGGTAATAACACTGCTCAGCAGAAAGAATCGCAGGCTGAACATGCGGACTGTCAGAGTTGTCAGCTGCAATGTCTTGTGTATGCATCAGAACTGAACAGGAAGCTATAGGGCTCTGTAATGACAAGTCTGTGTATAACATCCTTACACACGCCCTATATGTAGACAAGATGTACATGTAGAGAGATGTGGCAGGTATACATTCTACAAATACTGGGGTGGAAATGCAGATTGATTACCTCATTATTCTATTTACTTTAAGTTTTCTCCAGTCAAAAATGCCCCCAGTGTAAAAATTAAATGTCAACTTTCACAGGACTCTAACAGAAAGACAGGAAATTGTGTCTCTCTTTGAATCAGGCTCAATGTTATTTCGTTACCACCAATCTAAAGGTAGTACAAGTACACAAAAAAGAAGAAGAAAAAAACAAAGAGGAAAAAACCCAGCTATGTTTACTGAACGATAACATGTGTATAGCACAAAAACATGATTTCACACTTCATCTTTTCATATTCCTTGTTGGTAAGCTGGCAAGCAAATATAAATTCTTCAGTTTTGAAGGTTCATTTTGGGTTTGCTGACCTTTGAGTCAAACATGATTTACCTCCATGATTTCTCCAAGGGGTTACTGTCAGTCATTTTAATAGAGTATTGAACTCTGAGATAGACTCCAGTTCAATTCAATAGACAGGTTACTGTCACCGTCAGGTAGGTGTATCAATACACCCACACTTTAATCAAGGATTCTTAATAGGGCATATACAAGGATCCTAAAAATACAACCGGGGGTGTCTTGGTGTAAAAGTGACTCGATCATCAGCTCTAGACACCCATACAAACAAACAAATCAATTAATTTAACTACCTTTTTTTTCTCCTGCTTGATTACATAAGTCAGCTTTCAATTTTTCGTCTTCCTCTCATGCCAAGGTTTGAGAAAATCATTTAAGATTCATATCTTAAGATGTCATGTCAACAAAATCTAGCATCCAATTTTCCTTACATCAGTACTTTTATTTGTAAACGAGAATACACGTCATCACTGTTTTCACGTTTTCACAGCCCAATTTTCATGTTTTGAGAAAATCATGTTTTTGAAATAATTGGTTTGGAGGCTGTTAGTAACTTCTTTGACATTCTACTTATCATTAGAGTAGACATCTTAAGTCATTTTTTAGTCGTATTGGGAAAAAAGTGCAACCAAGGATAAAAACAAAAACAAAAATGAAAACACTGAAGGGCCTGCTTGTAAAGAAGACTTCCAGAAATTTTTTGATTGTTTGGTTTGCTTTTTCTGTTTTGGATGAATATTTAATTAAGGTCTTGGAATGTATAGACAACGAACCCTGAGATCTTTGCTCTGAGAATGAGACAGAGACCAAGTCTGCAAAAATGAGACATGGAAACAGCCGAAACCTCAACAAATTGTGTCTCGAGACCGTACAGAGATTTGTCTTGAGACCTACAATATAATAGCTTATAAATTATTTGCCTAAATATTAATCATCAACTTCCCCCATAATAACAATAATAATACTACAGATTTCTTATACAAAATATACATGTACAGCGCTTTATTACACCCAACATGCCTAAGACAAGGGCATCTCAAAGCGCTAATTATTTTTCCAACATGTTAAGCAGAGCCAAGTTTGAAATAAAGACCCATTTACTTACATCACACCATGTAAAGGTTTACACATTGCTGTGGTGCAATCTGCAGCCAATCATACCGGAACACACTGGAGCAAACTCCTGACAACATGGACAAGTGTCCTGGGTTCTTTTACAAGCATTAAACAACACACGAGACCTACAGCTCTGTTCTGTTTCCGGTTACTTAATACTTTGCTTGTTTACTTGGTTACTTGATTACTTGAAACGCAGATTGCACACAATTTTGCCCAATCTGCAGATTGAGCTGCCATCTGCAGAGCTCAATCTGCAAATTGTACAAAACCATAGAAAGCACTTATAACAGACACAGGAGTTTGGACACACAAAAAAAGTATGGCCCATTTTGGATATCATTTTACCCGAAACTTTCTCTTTTTTAAGAAACGAATCTGACACAGTTGCACCAACTGGGCAACATCTCCTGCGTACCTCATGTGAGTTTTAGGTACATTATAGATGTCTTTGATGGATTTTGGAGCAGTTTCTTGTCACTCCCTGTTTCCGGGGTTGAGTTGAATCACACGAGTTGGTCATTTTTCCACATTCAAATTTATCAGAATAACAAATTTCTTAAAGCAAAAAAGTAAGAACTTTTATTCCAAACATACTGAACCTATTTTGAAATGGCATGTAACCGGCAACCAAATATTTTTGAGGGACCTGATTAGATCTGGATCTGGTTTGGTAATTGGCACCACCTGACCAACTCACGCCAATGGAATTTCTGAATCACAAACACTAGAGCTTTGAGTTGTTTCTACTCGTGGGGCTAATTACAGTTTGCAGAATAGACACAAGGTAGTCCTACAAGAAAGCTAATGAGGCAACAACATTTATGAATCGTTTCTTCAACTACACACTAATACAGGGCATTAGGGTTGAGTTGGACACTCGGGATGTCATTAGAGTAGCATTATAGTTTAAGTACATGTACAATATCACAAATGAGGAAAAAATACTTTATTTACAACAAGAGTTGACCGAGTAGAGTTTGTGGCAGAAAGTATACTAAACTGTATTGTCTCTTGGGATATGTATCCTTGAGCAAGACACTTAAAATTCTTCAACTATAATTGCTTTGATCTTCAGATGGTTTGATGAGCCTAAAGCCCCTCATTAGGCAGTGAGTAAAAAAGCTAAAAAAGAGACAAACTCGTTTTCCCTTCCCTCATGAGTGTCCCAGGACACACATGAAGCCCTCTTGTTACTGAATTGTTTTGACATTAAGTTACCAATGGTGACCGAATTAATTGACCACTGAAACTAGAGCACAGATTATCACACAACAGCAGGTATGTACATGTATGTGATCATAGGTCAACTTTAAAAGCTGTAATATCACTTTAGAGCAAATTAAGCTATACAAAATAAAATGTCTTAGCTATTGATTTACCTTTCATACAATCCAAAAATCCTTGATACCGGTTGACCAATAAATGTCCAAGTTTATGATCTTCCTTTCCTCAGTGTGATCTGTAAACTCAACACTTTTGTTTGTATGTACAAAACATAATAGTTGCTCTTTGTAGGTGTTTTGGATTTAATAGCTTTCCAATTCAATGTTAAATTTCAGAGGATTGTTGCATAAAAGTGACCATATGTTTTTATACCACCATTGGAAAGATCGGATCTTTGGCTTTCCAACCGCTGTAAATTCCCTTATGGTTTACGTTAATTGTATCCCTTAATTAGGTGATCCTTGGCTGCCACTTCCCAGGTTGTATTGTAAACTTGGGTGTGATCCCTGGCTACGTACATGTACATGTAATGGCAACAAAAGGTTGCATGGCTTCTGAATGGCATCCTGAACAAAACAGGGAGACTGCTGACATTAGTGCTAGATAGCTCAGTGGGTGAAGCACCGGCATGTCAATCTGGAGGAGACAGGTTCAAATCTGTTCTGGTCAATTTGTCTTTGTTCACCCCAAACTTGAATTCAATTCCACCATGTCAGTTTCCCGTATGGTTTATTACTTGATACATGAAAACTTACATTATGTACAAAAATGCTACTCAATTCTTAGGGGAGAAAGTTGTTATTGAGCAACACGCCGAAAGGAAAACTCACTTTGTACAGTATAACTACCTTAGCAAACCTATTGTAAGAGAACAAAGGAAAAAATACTACTGTATGTGGATTTGAATCTGCAACATCAGGACTAACACGCTCATTCTCTACCTACTAAACTATCTCTATGTTGGGTGCTACCAACTGAACTATCTAGTCATATGTTGGGTGCTACCAACTGAACTATCTAGTCCTAGGTTGGGTACTACTAACTGTCCTATCTAGTCCTATGTTGGGTCCTACCCACGTGAACTATCTAGTCCTATGTTGGGTACTACTGACTGAACTATCCAGTCCTATGTCATGTGTATGTTGGGTGCTACCAACTGAACTATCTAGTTATGTGTTGGGTGCTACCGACTGAACTATCTAGTCCAATGTTGGGTGCTACCAACTGAACTATCTAGTCCTATCTAGTGCCAATCAAAAGTTATTTGGAAAATTATTCTTTTTCGGAAGAGGAGGGCCTAAATTGTTCCTGTCATTTTCAATAATCACATCTAACAACCCACCTGTGATAATTTCTTCAAATTCCAAGGTCACGTTAAATACTTAAAATGGTTAATGAGTATGTCCTAGATTTTGTGTAGTTGCAACACAGAAGCAACAGTAATTGGTAGGGTCTCCGAGAGGTACATGTAATTCACCAACTTTGGAAGTATTCCTGCTATCAAAACAAATGTGTTTTTCTGGAGGATTGTTACTAGTATGAACTTAATAATCAGTGAGCTTTCAGATTGAAACTAATTGGTTTTTAGCTTTGATTACCAATCAAGGGCTCGATTTCACAAAGAACGAGTCTTCTTAAAAGATGAGCTCTTAGTACTGCATAGTGATTTGTAATGTGACATCACAATTTGCTTAGCAATTAAGATTGATATAATTGTTAAATCGACCCCTGTACTTTAAAATCAAAGACAGGGTATACTGGTATATGTTTGGTAATTACTCCAAATATTAAATAATCAATTAATCTATGCAACAACAGTGTTTTTCTTTCATTATCTTCTTGTAACTTCATTGACCAATTGAGCTGACACATTCACAGGTTTGTTATTTTATGCATATGTTGGAATAAACCAAGCAAGTATATTGGTTTTTGACTGATCACCAAAAGTATACCATGCCTTTAAAATATGTGAGGACGTAAATGCATTTCAAGAAAATGTTTACAAATTGAGTGTTGGTTGTAGGGTTCAGTACTGTACAGTTCAAGATGACTGGAATGGATGTCTTCTTCCAATCACCAATGGAAAGATATCCTTCTAAAGATGTCACACTTAAGCTGCTGATTGCTGAATGGCCACTCAGTGTGCCCCTCTCCATGTCATGCACAATTGAATATACAGTATCCTCATGAGGGACACCCACTGTGGAATATTCCTACAGTGATTGGAAGATGTTCTCGTCACCTCCCTGTTCTGCCCTCGACATGCAACAAATCTATCCTTTGACATTTCAACCTCTTCAGAATAAGAGGCAATGGGAATCTAAGTTCTACGCTTGATCTGTATTGGAGGATAATGATAGTGGGCTTGTGGTTCTGATAAAGTCTTTTTCATCCCCAGCTGTGAGGACCTGTAAGTCTTTATGGAGTTGTAAAGACGTGAAAGATCATTCTATTCCCTGAATAATAATTTGATAATAAACCACTTCAACATACTGTACGTGATGTGTAATGCCAACATGAACTTTCCACAAGCTCTATTAGATATTGCAAATGTTAATAGATTTTCTCAAAGTTGTGGTTGCTTCCAAACAGTTAAATAAAAAAAATAAAAGAAAGAAAAACACAATATTTAAATCAACTTGACAAAGAGCAATCATTTGCTGCTTTAATTTCTTATTAAATCTAATTTCCTGACACTTTGGAGTCCATATCTTGACTGAAAAGCATCCACATTCAAAAACAAACTGCCTGCAGATATTTAATTCCTTCCTGAGCACCTTGGGGTCAAGACTTTAAGAAAAACAACCGTCGGACCAGACAGCTTCAAGCAGATCCTTGATGAGGGAAACTAAATCTATGTACATGTAGTAATATAGCAGTCGTGTAATTGAGCCCTCAATCCTCAAGTCTGAGTTCTCAGTGTTGAGTCTGAGTTCTACTCCTGAAGTGTTCAATTGAGTACAAGTGTGAGTCAATAGTCAAAAAGGCCAAGGCCAAGCTAAGTAAACAACAACATTTAAAAAATTAAAACAAAAACCCTAATCAAAACCTGGCAGATATAAATGTGGGAACCTGAAAATAGTCCTTGACACTGTCCCTTTAATACATAGGTGAAGTTTGTTTACATCAGTGTTTGTTGTATTATTTTGCCATGAAAACAGGACGTCACCGTCTTTCAGTATAGATTAAATGCATAATCTCCATTACATGATGTATAAATGATTCTAATTTTGTTCAGTAACTTTTGATGTGATTATTACTGCCCAACTGCCTTTGTAGATGCATTGTTTCCTAGTTTAGGCTGCGCGCATTAATATGCGAACGTGTAAGTAGGCCAGGGGACACGCTATGTGCAGTGGGGTTCACACTGTTGTTTTGGCGTGGTCGATGTAAACAGCATTATTTCTACTGAGGGCAGTTGGTGAGTGGATTTTCATTTAGACACAATTATTGTAATTTTATAAGATGGGTAGATTACACTTATTATAAGAGTTGATTACTAAACGTTTGTGACTCTATAAAGGTGGCAAGACCATTGACTTTACTTTAAAAACACCATCGTTGTGTACTCTTTTCACCAGTAGTGATTTACATGTATACGCTGTGAACATGATGCCATTGACTTGTCGTCACTAGCCTGCTAGCGGTGTTGGGTGAGTTTTATAAGACCAGCTTTATTGTAAACACACATACATCTTAAAAATAATTGTGTACGGAGGATTTTATTAAAACAATTGGTTTATTCTTTTTGATTATAGGGATATATATATATATATATATTTAGAGAGGACTCAAACAAAGGAACTATGAGTGACATGGGGTCATAAATAAAAAGTTGAAGAGAGTTAACTCATGGTGTAGTGAGAAGTGGTGATTGATCTCCTGACCGGGGGAGCATCCCCCAACTTCGGCAACGAGCAACCGTAGCCGACCAAGGGACCGCGCCGCCTGCGAATCCCTACATAAATTTAACCCTTAACTACACAATAATAAATAAGTGTCCTAAGAGAGTATTGTTTGAGGTAAAAACTTACATTGACTTGGCTTTCTCCCATGTTTCTCCCCATACGTAGATACCATGACGTCGAACTAGTACTGCACATGTTTCCGGATACTCTTCCATGGCTCTGACCATAGCATCCTATATATTGGAATCACAAACAAATTCTACACTTTGAAATGTGAAAGAAGAAGGGTGTGTGTGTGTGAGTTTGTTTTCACATTCAAACCGGGGACCTATAACAAAAGAGGACAATAGGGTCCCCGGTTGGGTAAAGGTCCCCAGTTGGAAATTGTGTACAAAACCAATGGGAGCTGTTGCCAAAAAGTTAAAGTCCAAACAAAAGAGGGACAATAGGAGGTCCCCGATTGGAGGTGTTTACACACTTGTGTGTGTGTGAACATGTCTACGCATTCAAACCGAGGACTTTAGCAATAGGGATCCGGGAAAAAAACATATCGGGGACAGTCCTCGGTTTGTTTCGTGTACAAAACCAATGGGAACGTCGCTAAAAAAACTAAGTCCACAGCATGGGATGTCCTCGGTATTATACCATTTACACACTTGTGTGTGTGTGTGAGAGCATGTCTACCATTAGAAACCTTCAACAAAAAGGATCCAGGTGTTTTGACAGAGCGAGGATCTCCTCAATGGGAGAACAAAGAGAAGTCCTCATCTTCTTGCGAGTTGACACTTAGTGGTGGGTGTTTGTGAGCATGTCTACTGGTTGGCACCAAGGACTGAAAAAAGGAATCCCAAAGTTCGAAAGATCCAGGATGTCCTTGATGTGTCCAAAACAAATGGGGTCCCCGCTAAAACAAAACAAACTCCAAGCAAAACTGCACTGTCAGAGGTACTTACATAGTATGCTTAATTTAAACAACATGAACAGTTAGATTTGATGCAAACTTGTTTTAATTTTACCTTTCAGACTAATGAGTGAAGTTTGGTTCTGAGTGCAAAAGAGCTCTCTTCAATAATTTAAGGAGAGCAGTTTAGCTCTCCTTAAATTTCTTAAAATGAAGGACTGAAAAAAACCAAAAACAGGTGATACAGTCCGACCAGATCAGAGCCTGCACTGGACAGTGGACACCTGTTCATCATTCCTCGGAGTGTCCGCAACGGACTCGATTCAAGCCGAACACGATCAACAGTCATTTCCAACACAACACAACAGTTTTACAAAATACAGTTTTTGTAAACACCACTTACGTCTAGGTACCATACACATGCTCTGTCGCTGAATGCCTTAATATATATGAGGCAAATTAGCATTGTTTTGATCTACCTGTTTTTTTCGGGGAGCTTTTTACAAAATCTTCAAGACGCAGTTTCAGTCCAAATTTGTAGACTTGCCAATATGTATTCCCTCTGAGCCAGTCGATGTTGCACCCTCTACCGGTGATTATTAAAAAGAAAATGCGTCGCCAATCAAGACTATGTTTATCTAGTAGTGCTTACCTTCAGGTCTCTTTCCTGTGGTGTGTTTTCAATGATGGGGACAACCAGCTCTTCATCATACCTGCATCAACACAGATAATACACAAGTTTGTCAATATTAATGCCCTCTGACTAGCACCCATACCTACCGCCAACATGGAGCTAGATAACTAGTTAGTAGAGCATTGGCATGTAAACCAGAGGTCACAGGTTCAAATCCTGCTGTATGTAATTTTTCTTGGTTTACCCCGAAATTGAAAACAAAAATTACACAGTCACTTCCCCTTGTGGTTTACTAAGGGAATAAAAGAGTAGCGAAGAGTTCCTCAAAGGCCATTTAAACCAGCAGGGTCGTACCTACGTGAAAAAAGGTTGAGCTGAAAGCGAGGTCCTTTGCGTGGCCTTCACTCTGCAAGGTTTTCAATGGCCTTCAATACCAAGTCACCACTCTTTTAAATTCCTGTTCATAAAATACCCCTTTTTGTTAAAAAGCGTAAAAACAAAAGAAAAGCTGTAATTTAACTTGTCTTTTCGGTAAAATCTTTCAATTCTGTACCTTTCGAAATTTAATGCATTACGAGTTTTAGCACTTTTTAAGCTTGCGCGCAAACACGCATATGGCTAAACAGCTCCAGTTATGTCTTTATCAGCCATTTAATACTAAGTAAACATGGTCATGTGACCACCTTTCAACCAATAGGACCACTCGAACTATCTGGGATTTATGAATGCTTGTTAAAAAAGAAACCTTCACAACTCATATATTGAACATAAAGTTAGACAAAATTTGTTATGCACTTTTCATCCATTAGCCTACTGTTCACATCATCATGTAACAAAGTGCCCAAGTTGAGAGTCAATTCTGACACATATGACTGAAATGAGAATCAAAGTTTTAGGAGATTTATGTTGAATTGATTGCATTTCCACCTTTTGATAGCCCCTTGAGTTTTAGATTTCAAGTAGCATTTAAGAAAAGTAGGTAAGTAAATCAGAGAGCATGATTTCTAAATATCTGAAGAAATTAACAGTTATTTTGTTTGCACCAGGCATACATAAAAAGACTGAATTCAGATAAATGTCTGAAAGTTTCTCATCCCTGCAAAGTACTTTACACTGTTCACCAGGCTTTAAGCATTCCTGAAAGCATCTCAACTCCTTACAATGTATATGCAGCACCAGCAGCCAAATAGGCCCACAGCTTGCTAATCATTATATCAACAATCTGTAACCTTCAAGTAGGAACCCATTTACTCCTGGGTGATGGGAAGCAATTTTTATGTAAAGTGTCTTGCATGAGGACAACATATCATGACCATGATTCGAACCCATACTCTGATGACTCAGCCATCATACAGTCATAACTTGAGTCTAATGCACCAGTTCAACAGTTTGGTCTTACAGGTTGCTTTGTTATGAGTTCTCTTTGGCTCTTGAGCAAGTCTTCTTTTCTCAAAACAGAGAAAATGAGGCCCTTCAATTTTCATTACATTGACGGTGTTACACAGTAATGGTATGAACAAACCACATCATTGTTGCATTCCCTTAAAGTGATCCCCTTATAATCCCTCTGCTGCTGATTCCTACATTGTATCTTAAATTTGGGTGTGATCCCTGGCTGCATGGCAGCTAATGGTTGTATGGCTTCTGACTGGCACCCCGAACAAAGATATTGACAAAGTTAGGGGACCGCCAACATGGGGCTAGACAGCTCAGTTGGTAGAGCGCGGGCACATAATCGGAGGTCATTGGATCAATTAATCCCGTTCAAGTAAATTTGTCTTTGTTCAACCCTAAATCATTGTTATTTTAGTCTGAAAGCTTACTGATTATGAAGTTCATACGACCATTTTTTCTCTGAAGTATTTCCCACAGAAATGAATTTATACTCGATAAAACTGTATCTGAAACCCTTAAAAAAAAGCAACATCTGATTTTGGTTTTTACAACCAAAATTAAGGACTACACATGTATGTGTTTACATGCTGAAAATGTATGGTTTTTCACTATTTTCTCCTGACTCACACAACGGATTTTCACAGGTTTGGTTCATGTTTTGGATTGAATGATCACATAAAACATGAACACTTTCTGAGACTATTTTGTTGGCTCTACCAATCATCTATAATACCTTTAAACATAAGGGAAGATCGAAGAGTATAAATAACCCACTGTCTATTATTCGAACATCAAATTGCACTTTACGGGACCCAGGTCCCTGTAAACGGGTGCCCCCATTTCTCAACAATTTTATAAATTCTGACACTACATCAAATCATTGTAAAGCCACTTACTCAAATATTCATAATTGAAAAATCCAGGGCAAATTATTTTATAATTTTCTCCAACAATGTTTGTAACTGTTTGCATTGTTCATCAAAAAAGCTTTTGCACTTCAACCTCCAGATCAAGAAAGAATGGTATCCATATGCCACACATTTCAATGAGCATTTGTCGCCTACATATATATGTAACTTCACTTGTGGTTTGTCACTTGATATTTGTAAAAAAGTTCAAGTTATAACATTTTCACAAGGGAAACTGACTGAGTAAATTTGAATTCAATCTTAGAGCGAACAAAGAAAAATGGAATGGAACAAGATTTAAACTTGCAAGCTCCAGACCAATACACAACTGGTAGTCAGTGGGATTTCTGGTTCATTAAAAAAAGAATGTTTCTGTGATCACAAATTAACATGATTAAATTGATTTAATTTCAGAGGCCACATTGAATAGACACATGTCATGCATGACACACCATGGTGAAAAATGTCCTTTTAAAAGTCATTAAGGCAGAAAACACACAGGGAACTGAATATACCAAGAAGGCTGGGTTCAAAATTACATGCTAAATGTTTTAAAGTTCTTTTTAAGTTCCCATTTTTTTGGTGAGGGAGTCTTTGTAGCTATTGTTTCAGCTCCTTTTTTCCTTCTCATTTTAGTGTTATTGAGTGATAGACTTTTTGATTGAATACATAGCTTTGGATTCACAGATACTGTCATATTCTTGGCGTGACGCAACCTACAGCCAGCCCATACCAGAAAAAAGCCCATAAACTGGACAAACCCCTTCGCTTGATAATCAAGTGTACTGGGTTCTTTTACTCCCATTACACAATAACTGGGACCCAGGGCATTTCCCATTCGACATGTTCGAAGGACGAAGCAATAGTGGTCAGATGTCTTGCTAAAGGACACAAGTGTCAGGACCGGAACTCGAACCCACACTCTGCTGATCTTGTGCCCAGTGCAGTAGGTCACTCGGCTACGATACATGTACAGTACATGTATGTGGTCTTCGCATGCACTTGACACCAACAACTGAATGTTTGTTATTCCATTAGTCTTAATTTAGAGCTGGGCTAGTTGGGGGTTTTGGCAGCCGCCAAAACCACCTTTGGTTTTGGTCCAGTTTTGTATTTATTTGTTTTATTATTACTGTTCTTCCATTTCTAATGATTGTCTACGCTAAAACCTGTGAAGTTTATGATGGTTCAATTTCAGAAACTAGTCGCAACCAACACAACCAACTGACCAATACACCAAATCAAAGCGTACGCCCTAACTTAGATCATACACTGCATGGCATCACAATTGCGTCGTAGTTACCTGTACTAGAGATGTTTCAAATTTGCAGAAGCCAATCGTCTTTGTCACTTTTTTCTGTGAACTTGTTTAGTGCCCTGTTATGATGATGTTTGGCAAGCTGATAGTTCTGTCATTATTAACAATGGACATGTATGGCACCTTCTCGTGGAGAGTTTACAGATTTCTCATACACCGCACAAAATTTACATGTATAATAAACGTTTAAGGGTAAGAAAAGTACAAATTATTAAATACGGAAGATTTAAAGTGATATTAAAAGAAATACAAATAATTTATTACAGAAGCCCTTTGTAAAGTCAAGGGGTTTCTCCCAACACAATTCAAGTTTAAAAAACACATTTCCTTAATCAAAATTTAAAATCAGTCATAAAATTTGTGCCGTCTTGTAGCTTACAGCACATGTAACATTGCAATTCAAAGCATGGCCCACTTTCCGGCAAACAAGAAGCTCTAAAAACAAAAAATCAAATCTCCTGAACCACATGTCACGAAGTCATAATCTTCATGCCGTATTATACCCAACTACACATTCAACATTTTATTGAACCTTTTTAAACTTTCCTTCTGGTCCAAACAGCAAGTTCAATGAGTTCCTTTAGGGTTTAAGACTAAATTTTACATTAATGTGTATGCACATCACATGTAATTTTTGTTACACTAACCAAAACCCCTAGTGTTTCACAACGAACACATCTTGTTTATATTTTGTTGTTGTTGTTTTGTTGTTCTTGTCTTTGATTGAGATTCCAAAGAAATGTAGACAGATACATCATGTACATTGAGTCTTATTTCCTTGCTACTTTTTCCTCCTACACTTTATTGCAATCCTCACCATGGGTGATCATTCTGGGTTTGTGTCTGGCAATTTTTAATCAGAAAAAGAGATGAGCAACTCTTGCTTGATTGTAGGAACTTCCTTACTATAGTGTATAACTTTTGTTATTGACCATGACTCTGCTCCACATAATTTAGGTCAAGCACAATAGCATACAATACATGTACAAATAAACTAGTTTCCCCTCACCATTCTTTCATTACAGCATTAACAGTATACAAAGGAATTCCATTACTTACAAATAGTATTAGCAATGGAGTCTTAAAAACTGCTGATAACCACTGTGACACAGTCATGTTGACCAGACACACAGCATAAAATGACATTTAAAGAGCCATCAACTCTGTTTAGTGATTGATCATGCATTTTTAGTGCTGATTTGGGAGCACAGAGTAGAGTTCTGTTGCAACTGGAGAGAGAAACCAATCAAGTCTACGCTTTGCAAGATGCATCTTGGAAGAAATGTCCTCCCTTCTCCCTTTTGGATATTTTTGTTACCTGTTCCATGAGGACTTGTCGGAAGATGAGCAGTGATTTTTACTTTTCTGGAGATAAGGCTGTTTAAGTTCAGGGCCAAATTCATGGCATTGGTTACCACGGTGTTCTGCACTTACAGCATTCTTTGAAGCATTGGATTCATGGGCAGTAGACATGGTAGATGTAGATACAGTACATGTAGGTTAAGCCACAACTGCCATAAAATTGCAACCCTCCCCCTCCCTACCCCGACCTTCAGCAGCTTTATCTCCAGAAACATAAAAGTGTGAACACGTACATGTATGAAGGAGTGGTAAAATTGTATGCATTGACAATCATAGGCAAATCTTGCAGGTGATCTTTTTTCAATTGGGAGCCAATGAAGCTTCTTAAGGATAGTTGTGATGTCATCCGTGGATGTGCAAGTGCTTCTTGCAGAGATCAACTAATCTGCATGTTGTGGCTGCATGATTTTGTAGGCGTTGCAGTCAATTGATCAGTGATTTATGAAGATTTAGGGTTTTTAGCATATTGAGCTTGTAGCAAACAATGCGTTTTACACTGTCAATGACTGTACTCTCCACTGCCATTAGTACCCCACAAAATATTCTTGAGTCTAACTCAAGCACTAAATATAGCCTCGGGAGAATTTTGGCGGTCGTGAGCAGCTATTTGACTGATCTTCCATTATTGATTAGGCCTATTTGCTAGTTTAGTCATGCTACAATGATGTGATTGTTTAATAACAGACTTTCTGTCTCGGCTAGTCTTGGTGTGTTCAAAAACTTTAAAATTCCCTAAAAAACTTGATTTAAAACGCATTACTAGGGCTGTGGAGCATGACAATCCATAATAGTACTTGTTTTAATAACTGATCTTTTTCAATGCTTTGTTTTGGCTCTTTAGGTATGTTGTTTTCTTCATGCTTTTCAACTTGCTTTTTATTTTAGTTTTCTTTTGTGTTTAGAAGTTGGCTGCTTTCTGTACACTTAAAGTAATTTTGAAATTTTTATTAAGCATTTTTTATTGCCTGGGTTCTTACTGTGAGGTGCTTTGGGGTATTTACATATAAGGTGCCATATAAATACCTTTTATTAATATTATTAATTTCTTCAAGACTATTTTCAAATAAATGCTTTATATTTTGAGAACAGTAAGTTTCAATTCAAATGTTTTAAAGAGGTGCTCTAAGGTCAAATTCAGTTTTGTGATATACTCATTTTCCAATATAGATAGAATCCTTATCAAAGTGGAACTTACATGTATCCAACCTGATGATAAATTGATTGAACTTTATTTGCTCCGCTTTCAGAGTGAAATTTGAAAGATGAAAATACCTCAGGGGAGCTAAAGGTAGGAATTGATATTCTTCTTAAAACAGTGTGGATTATTTGGTGGCGGGAAACATGCACCATGCAAGGAGTTCCAAAGAGATGCAGTACTCGGAATAAAGCTGTTGGAGTGCTGTTTGGATTGACTCTTTTTTCTATACCTCAACAAATGCAGAGTGTACAGGCAACAGGTGACAACAAGCAACTTAACCTTGCAATGAGGCATGTTATCACAGAGCTGTGGCACATATAAAGAAAAACATAACCATTACAAAATGGTAGATCCCAACCCCGTGATACTCCATGATATCCTACAGTGTACCATTACACACGTTTTAGAAGGGGTGTCAATCAACAGGGGTCGTCAATTTGGTCAGGAGGGGTGGTGGAAAAAAATATTTCCCATTGCATGCACAAAATCCTATCTCTGTGTGGGCGTGGTGTGAGTGAGTCACCGCTTAGTGACAAGGCATGGTTGTTGTTTCTGATCCTTGCTCTATGGTTTACCGGTTCAATGGGCTTGAAGGTATTCCTTGACATGTAAGCAACACAATTAGCTAAAGAAATCATTGAGAAAAGGCATAACAAACCCTATTAACCTATCAATTACGCCGTCCAAACATCTGTGACAGTAAACTGTAGCAATGTTAGGACCAAACAGGTGCCTCGTTGCCAGGTTAAGAGACTTGTAACTGTTTTTCAAATTTCATAAAAACACAATCTGTTGAAAAAATGAGTGCATGACAAAACTGAATTGGACCTTGGAACCCATTTTAAGTATTTATGAATAAATGTCTGAATAAATACAGAACTGTACTGGCTCCCTTTTCAGCAATGAATCAAATTGAAAAACCTCCTGATCGTCTGGAAATCCATCAACTCTAAAGCCTGCTCATACCTGTCTGTCCTCTTATCACTTTATCACTGGACAGTAGACCTAGATCAATCCAATCACCTTGAATATCCCTGCATCCAAATCTGATGGCCAAGGTGCCTTTGGTTATCATTGGCCCCTGCCTTTGGAACAATCTTCCCTACAACACGAAATCTTCCACTTACATTCAAGAAATTGCTTAAAACTGAACTGTATCACTCAGTTCCATCTTTTTGTCATCTACATGTACATGTACTAGGATTTGCATGCTACAAGATCTTATAAAGAGTTCATGCAGCTACAGCAGCATCTGGGCCCAATTTCATGGCTCTGCTTACTGTCAGCAAATAATCGGTGCTTACAGAAGCAGGCAATTCTGCGCTCATGTCAAGCATGTTTCACGGGTAAGAAGGGAATTTTTGCTTGTGCGTGTGCGTACTCCATGTTACTAGGCATTCTTCGCTTACACAGCCATGACAGCTAGCGCAGAAATTCAGCGCTTGCACAGTAAGTGGAGAATGGTGATTGCAAGCGCAGAAGTCGACGGTAAGCAGAGCCATGCAATTTTAGGCCCTGGTGACATCAATTATGATCCTTGAATCACAAACCATGAGGTCATGAAGACTAAAATGCTATTTATAGATCAGAAATACGTCACAAAAACTAAATTTCTATAATAAACAATGATAAGCCATGAATTGCTGTTGTTGTTGTTGCTGCTGCTGCTGCCGCAGCTGTTGGTGCTGCTGGTGTTGCTGGTGCTGCTGGTGCTGCTGCTGTTGCTACTGCTGCTACTGCTGCTCCGCTGCTACTGCTGCTGCTGTTGTTGTTGTTGTTGTTGTTATTGTTGTCTGCATTAGTTTGTTTTGTTTGGTGAACTTTACATCAGAAACATACAGTACAATTCTTGCAATTCTTGCAATTCTTTCCTCTTTGAGGCTTGAGTGTCATGGCCATGGGGTCTAGTGCACCTTACTCAAGTCTGTTGTTGTCGGAGTGTATCCCTGTCTTGGTACTTATGATCTAAAGTGTCTTGCTTATAAGCAAGACTCTGTAACCATAACTGCTTCATCCTTTGTATTGAAAATAAATCCATACACAACAGATGTTGAAAAAAACTTAGTTTTAGGTACATGTAGAAGAAAAACTCAACCGGGTTAGCCGATCGCTAAAATCAAATCAAGTGGCAGACTGAAAAAGCCAATCCACACACAAGCCGAAGCAGGATTCAAACTGGGGTCCACAGAGGTGAAAGGCAGTTAGACACTACTACTACGCCATGCTGAATGCCAGCTTCAGATACTGTTCTGTGTTCTTTTCTTAAACCTGCACCCAAGATACACAAACGAGTCAGTGTGTAACAAAAACCTCATCACCCAATAATGATAAACCTGGGAGCCAGAAATATGTCCTTGCAACAGTTTTAATCCAGTAATGTGATCATGTGTGATTTGCTCTTCGTTATTGACATTTACAATTAATTGGTGGTCCACCCTGCCTTGACCTTGACAGAGCCAGCACTGATGGGGATTAAAAGGGATAATAATCTGCGTCCTTGGGTTTTAGAAAATTTATTTCAATCCACTAGTTTTCAATCAATAAACAGTACAACTAACCAGAAAAAAATGCCATCAAATTGAGCATGTGGAGTGGTAATCATGGTAATAGTTTTAGGTAAAACAACTAAGAATGGTCAATTCGAGCTTCGCTGTGTGAGGTTGAAAAATCAAGCTTTGACCCCACATTACTTTTGTGCAAGTGTTAATCTTGCTAGATTGTAGAAGTGTGGAGTGGAGTGTGCTGCACGGAGTGTGATGAAGCAGGCATGCTTGATCAGTAAAGCCCCGTTCACACGAGAGCAATTTAGCAATTAAGGTTCCCCTTGTTAAATTGTAGCATGGTTTTGTAACATTTTACCAAAAAAATGTACCTTGTGTGAAAGAACAACAATTTTTGTACTGTCCAGTATCCAGGGTCCCTTGTAAAATCTTGTTAAACATTGCTACATTTTGTTGGAGGTCCGAACCTACATGTACAACAAATATTCTGTATAGCACACATGGTTGTTAGTTTTTTAGTTTGGCCATGTGCAAGCTTGCAAAATCAGTCATGCACAGTGACAACAAATAAACAATCAGCACTTGTAAAATTCCTAGCACGGGACAATGGTAAATTGTTTGGTGTGTGAAAAGGGCTTAAGAGTCTTTGATAAGGCTACATTTTTCTATTTGTAGCAAAACATGTTCATGTCGTCACCATTTTCAGGAAGCAACACATGGGTTCAAAATCTCAAAATTTGGCAAATCGGTTTTAGTGCAAATTATTGATATACTGGACTTCTTACAAGCTTAGCAAATTTCAGGACCTAACTTGTAATCATTTTGTAATTACACTAGATGTAACTAGCATGAATGAGGTTACTAGATCTGTCATTTTGCATTTCATGAAGTGACGTATCACGATACACCACTTTATCCCTTGAAAAACTGGGCCAAACACACGTAGTGTGACTTCTGCATTTTCACGAAGTGGCGTATCTGTTGACCTACTAAAGTTTAGCATTTAAAACAAAAAAATGTATTCTACAGTAATTGGTGAAACACAGCACTCTGTGTGCACGCCTCATTTGTTCATTTTCACAAAGCAGCGGGACATGCATTGAGGAATTCATTGAAAACAAATTTACAGTTTTGTACTGACGAAGAGGCGTCAGCTCTATTTGTGTAAGAAATTTGGGGTTGAAAAATGTGTTCAACCCTAAATTATTTTAAAATTACCCAGTCAGTTTCTTTTGTGGTTTATTATTTCAAATTAAAAATATTTATATGTAAAAAAGAAGCAGTTAATCAGCAGTTTGAAAAACAGTTCAACCACAATTTTCTCAAGAGTTTTGGCTGTGTGGTGCACCATACCTCAGTTAGGGCATGACCCACAATGTGTAATGTACAACAAACCCGAGACAAAAGTGAGTTAAACACACAAAATAAATACAAATTCAGTTCACCTTATGTTTACAAGTTAAAGTTTATGACAATGAGGTCTGTATAGACAAAGTTTCTTCTGAATTGTTTCCAATGTATACATTATACAGTACACTGCTCTTATCATTAAACAATGGACGTACAAAAGCGAACAATACAAAAAAATACAAATATAAAACAATTTAAAGCTTCACCCAACCAGGGCATTTTTTACATAGGATGTTTCCTATTTTTAACTTGTTTTTCACTTTATTTTGTATTAATTTACCAGAGTGTTGAGGCACACTGGCCAATTCACTTCAGTGTTTAGATTGGTCATGGCTTGTCATCTTCGATACTACACTTGAGTTACTGACATCGCATCCAATTGCTTGATGCGTGGCAACCAAGGCTTTTTAATTTTCCGGGTGGAAAATAATTACTTGAGAAGAGGGAGGATGTTGACAATTGATAATTAGGATGTTTTGGTTGTATGTTGCCCAGACGGTCACCAATGTTGGTGAAATTCAACAATCAATCAGTCAGAGCTACAGTGTATAGTGTGATACTAAACATTCAACCCATTTTAATTTGTAGTTTGGGTGTAATTTTAATCGCATTAAAATGTGGCACACTCTTTCTATTAACTGACAGGTTCAATTATCGTACATTAAAACAGTTACAAAATAGTGAAAAACTACACAAATGTAATGGAAAGTTCTTATTACAGTATACTTTACTCTCTTTTTTTTTACTTTTTAAAATTCCTTTATGCTTAGTTTTCAACAAACAAAGCATAAAAACACCTTTTGTCTTATTTAAGAGAAAATAATGAAAGTTATCAGTAATTATTAATTGTCAGGGATTTTATGAAAGTTCAAATTGGGCATGTTTCTATTGCAAGATACAAAATCAGTAATTTGTGGGGTCTCCCAGGTCTTTAAACGGTGATTCCTTTTGACAGTACAGTATTTCAGACGGATACAGAGCTGCCAACATTCGTATTTTGCAATCAGGGAGATTTTCTACAACAATCATGGAGGTATCTAGAATTACATTCAACATAATAGGAGAAAGGTTTCCATAACCAGGGAAATTTTCAAATTGATCATCAGAACATGGAAAGATTGGATTATTTTTAGGGAACTTTCTGCGGAATCAGGGAGAGCTGGCAGATCTGTAAAGTGCTTCTCGGTCATCGGTAGTAATGGAGGTTTACAAAACACCGCTAGCTGATTCTGTATACTGATTGGCTGAGACAATTAAGGTCACAGGCTTATATATTTCATAAGATTTGTACCACCGTGAACTAGAATGTGCATCATTACATCGCGCGCATCATCAGCAGGAAACAGTTCCTGAACCGCGCACCCTCAACGTTTTTGACCTTGTAAACACTTCGAAATACCACATAAATGGGTCTCATTTTCAAACATACTGTACATGTACCTTGCAGATCTACATTCATGTACATGTCTAGAATACTTGTTTATATCTAAATAATGAGCATGTACAGATGCTCAAAGGTGTTAAAAGCATTATAAAAGAACTGAGTAGTATAATTATTTGATGTTTCTCTAGTACATGTAGTACACTGTGCATGTATACTAATGTATGCGTAGAGTAGAGATGTCAACATGAAAAGTACAAAGAAATTGGTGTTTTGTGAAGAAACAAAATAATTAAGTTAATTTCATATTGATGTGGTTCAATTATAGGGCAAGGAAAGAAAAATAAACATGTTTAATTTAATAACCTTGTTTGGTAGCTTCATGGCTGGTTTTGTTTGTCAAGATATGTCAAGTACTTTGTAGGGATAGCAATGCTGATTAGTTTATGTTGGAATGTTAATCAGTTTTAAACACTAAGGACCTTGGCAAATTCTCAGCTGGAAATATTTTCATAGTTTTATATTTTTTGTTAAAAGTAAATTATATCCAGTGGTGGCCTGCTACTCTTGTGGCGACACAGCCTTTTTGACTGTCGTTGTTTTTAATGTGACTAAGACTGTGCTGTTTTAACAGGAAAATGGCTGTGGGGACAAGGATCAAGGTGGTTGCAATTTTGACCATTCTGCAGACTGTTTTATCATCAGTGAGGCAAACACAGTCAGTGAACATCAGACTTGATACATGTAGTTAAGGTATGAGCCCCCTAGTAAGAACCTACAGTTGTGACTTTCTGTTAAGATATGGTCGCCATACATTCTTGACAATACCACATAATTACATAATTCCCAGTGTGCACAACTGTCCAAACACTCCATTAAAAAGACGTAAAAAAAGGTTGGAATTAGACACTCTCTTACAAAGACTGATTTTGAGACTTCTCTTCCATATATCACCTACAGTACAGTAATGCCTAAATACACAATAAGATCGATGAACTAAGAGCGCGTGCACAGAACATATGTATCTTTAAGAGTATTGGGAATGGAGCCTTATCTCCCTTACCAAGTCTTTGTTGACCACAAATGACCCGACTCTAAACAATCAACAAAGGATTTATGACACCTTAGTTAGGATGGACAGAACTTTAAAAGTTGGGGACAATTTAGGGCAGTGGAGTGTGTCTGTTTGTGAATGAAATGTACATGTACTACAAATTGACCTCCGTGTACAATGTACATTTTGGAAAGGCAAACTTTGTTTTTAACATGTTTAAAAGATTACTTCCCATTCCTCTGAAGCTGCCAAGTTCATTCTCGGTGACTTCAACTCATGGTATTTTTCAGACTCAATGCCAAGGTACCAGTCCATTAAAGATTGTTCAGCTCATAACGACAGTTGCATCGATCTAGATGGAAACATAACTGAAAGGGGCCATATCATGCCAGAGGCATTGCTGGATTAGGCTGCTCAGATCACATGATCATCTTCTCCCACTCTACTGGCCTTGTACATGTATGTGTACTACATGTACATGTATGCCAGCGTGCAAGATCAACATCAAATCATGGATGGCTGAAGCAACCCAGACACTTAAAAAGTGTTTTTTCGTGTATGAACTGGGACCTGCTGATAAAGACTGCCCAAAACTTGAATGTTTCTGTCCATGTGGTCTCTGAAAGTGTATTTCTTGGAAAACTTAACCATCTCCACCAAGACTGTAAAAGATTTTACTAAACAATGAACTATGAGTTACAAAAAAGAGCTGAAAGAACTCTTTTAAGAGTTAATCATAAAATGAGATAAGTTCAATGAGTTTTCTTCACTCAGTTGAACCACTGACAGTTTCCCCTGTGCCAGACTTGCACTGTGGGAGAAGAGGCACATCGACAGTCACCATCACGAAAAGCTACCCCTCCCAACTAAAGCACAGCTACCCCCTGGACATAGGCAGGACTGGAGAACATGGAAGTCACTCAATTTACTACATACAGAGGTGGGACGAAGCAAGACAAATTAGAAGAAATGGGGATATACTGACGATGATGACACCAATTGTGATTGTGGCACATCATCCCAATCTATGCCACACTTTCTATCATGTTTTGTACAATGCTGGGCAGCCCTTGAGGAGCAGTGATGACCTTGAAGTCCTGATGGCAGCAAACGAGAAGGCTGTGAGATATGCCTGATCCTGGCCAAACATTTGAGGAGAAGATGATGGACTCGAAGGAAGAAGTTTACACTGGCTCAAGAGTAGCGTAAAGAAGTGCAGAAACACTCAAAATTAAATAAAGAGAATGTAAAAATGAATATGAATGAAAGGAGACCAGTGCAGCCTCAGTGTTGTAAATTTTAATTTGCATAGAGAAAGGTATGTTTGTGTCCCTGACCTTTGGGGCAAGGAGCAAGGCTCTGGCCATGCTCTGAATACTTGTGACTTGGGAGGGATAAAGTCCTAGAGCTCTCTGTGAGTATTATGTTGTTTTTTAAGTTATCTTTTTATTATAGAATTAATAAACCTGGGCTCGATTTCACAAAGAGCTCTGATTGATCTTAACTGCCAATCGATCTACATGTAAATTGCTAAGCAAAGTGTGATGTCAC
Organism: Pisaster brevispinus; assembly: GCA_023634235.1. NCBI lineage: Eukaryota > Metazoa > Echinodermata > Asteroidea > Forcipulatida > Asteriidae > Pisaster > Pisaster brevispinus. The sequence continues at coordinate 8,767,422 of JAMKCF010000018.1, forward strand.
AATACAAATCACTGGTATTTATTGACAACTCATCTTAAGATGAATCTTAGTGCTTTGTGAAATTTAGCACTGGTCCCACTAGTGTGCGATCTCATCACGCCATACAAATGTATGTTTTTCTTTCCCAGAATACCTTGCTCGATCTTAACCCCTGGAAGCATGACTTTGAACTATCCAAATTTATTGGATATCTAAATATATTGGATATTTTAATTAGTCCTATGGTTGATCCATTCTGTGTTTGATGAGACTACGCAGAGCGCCATGTCAAAAGATGCATCAAGTCAAAGAGCAACTGTTCCCCACTCATTCTTTCTTGAACTTGTGATACAACTAACTGTATGCAGTATAGAGTGACCACATACAAATGTGATCCATTTGAAGTGTATTGCATCAAAATATGTGCATTCTTACAGAGGCGTACTAAGCACCAGCCTACAAGCTCTTGAAAGTTTTTAACAAGCCTGCGTGCAAAGCAGTCAGATTTGGTAAGCCAATCAGCATTGATTTCCAGTGATTAGTGACGATAGGTATCGATACAGATCACTGCCCATGGTAGCAAGGGTGAGAAATAATACAATTTTGAGGACTAGACTTGAATCAGGTATTGTAAACTTGTACATGTGTATCCAGCCTCGTGTTGACCTGCTGCCCTTGACATTGGTGACTTGGTTGTGCTATTTGTATTTGAAGAATTACAATCAACTCGAGTGCAGTTGAACATTTCATATTTTAGAAGCCGTCGTGTCTCAGACGCAATGGTCAACCTGAAGCATTTAAAAGAGGATATTTTCTTTAAAATATTTAACAATTTTGGAAGTTTGACAAAATTGTATTATAAATCTAAACCCAAGATTATTTCAAATTTATCCACAGTCAGTTTCCCTTGTGGTTTATTACTTATAGCACCATGTAATGGTTCACAAAAGTGTTGTGGCGTAATCTACAGCCAATCAAACCAGAAACACAGGGGCGAACTTCTTCTCTTTTACGATAAGTACAGTCCTGACAGTGGGCTCTTTCACATGCATTAGCCAACACATGGGACCATTCGTCCCATCCGAAGGACACAGCAATAATGGTTAAGTGTCTTGCTTAAGAACACAAGTGTCAAGACCGGGACTCGAACCTACATTCTGCTGATCAGAAACAACAGAAATTGAGTTCGGTGCTCGGCCACGACAATTCAGAGGATGCTGTCTCAAATCCCGCTCTACATGCTCTAGTCAATTTTCCTTTGTTCAACCCCCCAAAATTTAAATCTATAATCAGATAACAGTGAATGAAACAGACTACAGTGGTCTGGGTGATCCCTTAAAATATGGGTTTAGGACATTCTCCCTTTGATCATGTTGATGAGAGTGCGAAGTTGATTTTTTTTAACTTTACAAAACTAGCAGTGAAATGTGGTGCTTACCCTAGTGGGCTAATGATCCGGAATGGCATTCATATGACAGTGACAGTGCACACATGCAAGATTCCATGGTAAACTACACAATGAAATACAGCGTACATTACACTGTTTGGTTCATAAGTACAAAAAAGTGCAAACACGTGTGTCTTTCTCAAGAAGCTACATGAAGCAACATTAATTAATTAAATTAATCAATTTGATATCATAGCAATAAATCTATGGTCTGCAACAGGCCAGAGTACATACACTTGCGATAATCATCAGTATCTATCTGAATCATAACAGATCATCAGTAGTTTCATCTATTTCATGCCTGTAATTTCTGTACATAATGTACCATGTACGTAATGTAGTATTCAATAATTGCATTGTACAGTTGGATAGAGTGATTTATGTGTGACGACCATGACAGCATAGACCTTGCAATCAGCCTCAAGTGCTCTATTCTAATATTCCTCAATTGCTTTGTACTTTGGAAGATTTGACTCATGATCTTGTGTGTTTACAAATGAGTCATAGATCATATGTGTCATGCAGGCACAAAGTGTACACAGCTCATTGCAAGAAGGCGACAGTGAATGTTTATTATCAACTTTTGAATAAATGAAGAAAAGGGACATACATTTCTGTACAACATACAGTAGAGGTAGCGCCACCAATGTTGGGACGTGTCTCATTCCCATCATGGAGAGGAGCGTGCACACATCTTGAGCATGTACACATTTTGAGCGCGCACACATCTTGAGCGCGCACACATCTTCTCGGGCATGCATTACTATTACACACAATGCTGTTTGTATTGAGTAAAGATGAAGACTTTGGCGATCTTTACAGAAATAAAAACAAAACGTTAACAAACTTTTATACAAAGAAGATCGTTTTTGTGTGAGAATTATACGTTATAGGGGCGTCATTGAAGGTGCTACTACTCAGGAAGTACATTTGAACTTGAGGTTGCATGCAGGATTCACTGCATGATAGAACAAAGTGACTACAGATTCTGTTCTAGAATTGCTCTTCTGATACTGAATTAATGTGCACGCATGGTACACAGTAATGGCTTGAACAACGCCTGTGAAAACCAGAAAGCATAACAAAATTAGACTTCACTTGAACACCCCTTCTTTCGAATGGAAGCAGCACACAGACCATCATCACTTTCAGCTCTTGGCCCCCTCTCCGCCCCCCCCCCCCCCCCCCCCCCCCCCCGATCTTGGACCGTACAGATGAGCCAAGCCTCCAGGAACCAAGGAGCATTCCAATACGTTTTTCTCCCTTCTCTTTTATTCAACAACTTTTCCTGTGCCGATCAGTGGAAGAAGCTACAAGCTTACGAACCACAAAATTTAGCAATGTTTGAGAACATTTCACTGGGACCTTGGACAGTCCAAACAGTGTTGTCCTTTCACATGAGGTACAATTTGTAAAATTTCACAACCATGCTAAAATTAAGCAAGGGACCCCTGCTAAATTGCTGTTGTATGAAAGGGCTTTATTGCCTCCATCACCTCAATAAAGAATCAGATAGCCAGGCTAAAGTAGTAAAGCTACATGTACAGTATTATCGACTTTCATCCCAAGTCTATTTTGCCATGTTTATCTTAATTTAACGCTTCATAATGTAGTCAGAAGCAACTTCCTTTTGTGTTGAAGTAGGGCTGTTGTCCTGTTGTTCACAATGTGAAATCTAATTAGTTTTTCACCTTGTACATGTTGTATGAAGTTCAAACCAGCCTTGAGGGGAGATCCTTCAATTACTGAATTAAATGAAATTATGCAGACATTACGGAAACATCTAAACATCTATCTAATCAGGGTTCTCCCTAGGACTTTTCAAATCTGTGGGGCATTCTGGACCCAAATTTTGCAAGGTTTGCCTAAGCACGCTGGATTGAAACGAGGTCCTCTGAAAGTTTTTACTCATTGTTTATCTTTGGTTTTAAAAGCCCTACTTTGCAATTTGGGGCATTCTAAATAGTATTATCTTGAGGATTTTTTGAATTTTATCTCAAGGCCCCCCCCCCAAAAAAAAAACAACAACAACAACAAACAAACAAACAAACAAAAAACCCAAACAAACAAGGTTTCACAGGTGAATTTTATTGTAACTTAGTTGATAAGTTTGCCTATAAATCAGCATTACATTGTCAAAAACCAAACGACGACCCTACTTAAGTCTGCATATAAATAACCCTGTCTGCAGCCATGTATTTATAGCATACATTGATGAAAGTTACCAATACAGTCTGACATTAAACAATCCCTTTCATTCCTGACATGAAGAATTCACAAAGAACTACATGTACTGTCATACATGTTGTCCGTGGACATGAAGCTTTTTTCAATTTTTTCCCGCCAAAATAGTTGATAATTTGAAAGCAGCGGAGGCCAAACAGACAAAATTTATCTAGTTACCTATTGAATATCTAGAAAGTAATTATGTAGCCATGGCTGCACGAGAGTGTACGCACACACTCATTACTACTTGTCATTATGCCCTACCCTATGCACCAATAACGCATAAAACCTTTGTATTTATGGAATAAGACTGAGCATTGCAAAGTTGTAAAGAAGGCCCATAATTAGACACAGATCAAAACACACATAGTAGCCTTTAAAAACAGTTGAGGGCGCTATTCAATTCAGGTGGTCAATAACAACGGCTGCTCTATGCCCTGTTGTCTGGTTGTACATGTATGCCTTAGTAGGCCCAATTTCAAAGCTGCTGCGGAAAATACTGCTTACAACTTTCTGGTAGGCAAAAAATGAGCAGGACACCAGTCACAGATGGTACATGTGACATGGATTTTGGGCTGGTAACCTAATTTTGGAAAAAATATTGTTTATTGTGCTTAGCTCTACTTTTTTGGGTGTGCTGAAAGTAGCTCTCTGAAATTGGGACCTGCTGCAGATTTCACGAAACTTTATGCAATGCATAAGCCCACTTGCGCACCGTTTACAACGTACATTGTGCACCACTAACATAAGAAATCTTGCACAAGTGGACTTGCATAAAGTTTCATGAAATCAGCTGCTGGTAACATCCGGGCAAACAAAGTGGGGAGACATAAGAAATGATTTGAAGACAATATGAGAGTCAATTCACAGGTGACTGCTGTGACTTGAGGCTTTAGGATGCTATGCCATTTGTAGTCAAACATACATACATTGTTTAAACTAATGTAACACTAAAGGGTACACACAAATTACACAACATTTGGGATGACTGAATTTAAATGTTCACAAATTTAACTAAAACACTAGATCGTCCTTTTGCCTGAAACGCTTTTTGATCTCTCAAGACCCTTTACCCCTGTTGCTTCCTTTAGTTGTGCTGAGTATTTGTCATAGCAAAGATTGCAGAGCGGTGGACGGTGCAAGATGGGCAACTGGAGCTCTATCTATTGTTAGAATGTGAAGTACAGCTGAGTGCCATTTGGTAAGCAGCAAATGTTTTGTTATTGATCTGCGTCAAAAGATCTGCTTACTAAAAATAAATGCCAGTGCATACAATTTTCACATTTCAGCCAGAGTTGCACATCGTTCGCCTACGGCGCAATATGGTCTTTGGTTAATAGCACTTTACTTTTCGTCATCCTTTATGTGTGCCACATGTCCACATGTTTTGCTCTGTTTTTATAACGCATTTTCGAACATTTTTTTAATAAATAAAATCCTTGCCCTTTTGCAGCAATTTTAAACAATGTTTTTTATCATTTAATTCTTTTTAAATACATGTACCTGAAAAATAATAAATGAAATGAAACTTGGGCACATCTTCATCTCACGGTTGAGAGTCAATGCTAACAAAAATGTCTGAAACTACACAGCAAATTTTTGGAGGTATGAAGGCATGTTCACCTTTTGGTAACTTTTGGAGTTATATTTCACTCTTTTTTGGAACAGTGTCCCCAGAGCTAGAAAAAAAGTAGATCAAATATCATGTTTTTAGTTATATATCTGAATAAAATAACTGCTATTTTGTTCACCAAGCACCAGAAATTATTTTCCCATCACACTGTTAATTAGTGGCACATCTTCATTTGATACAGTGTCCGTTAAGTTGAGCCCAAGGTATGCCTAGATACATACTGCCTTAATACATGTTACAAGCCACACAGTATGCAGTTTGCAAATGCAAGACCTACAGATCTTTAAGAAAAACATGGGGTGGCGGGGGTGGGAAGAGAAGCTAGGCTAGATTTGGGGAATACGAGTAAGCCCCCCCGCCCTTCCCCTTTCTGCAAAAAAGAATGGACAGATACCTTTTGAAAAAAAGAATGCCTTTTTAATTTAGAGATGATAGAATTGGTGATCAAGAATAACGACATTTGGCCTAAATTGTTTTTTAATACATGCATGGATGTTCGCTAGCACTGGCATGACTGGTGTGTCACGACCAATTCCTGATGGCCTACAGTAGTCATGTGCGAGTTCGTGTGAGTTTGAATCCTGGTCAAGACACTTATGACACTTAACCATATATTGCTTCGCTTACCCCAGGTATATAAATAGGAAGCGCCAAAGCCTGAGACAATATTATGATGTACTAATCCCGTACCACTACAATGTATGTAAGCAGCTGGAGTTTGTACAATTTCCCCAGGGAGTTGAGAAAGTTTGTGAATTGGATGCCTGATGAAAAGGGATAATGTTTCACAGTGTCTTGACTTATGTAGTTACTAGGAATGCGCTAAATATAGTCCCCTTAGCAATCAGTCCTGGGAAAGAGCAACCAATCATCTTGAGTGGGATTCGAGCCCAAAACCTTCCAAACATGTGTCTTGTTTTCTGTAATCTTTTCTTTTAGGTAAAGGGCGGAAGCTTTAAAGATAACTCAAATGCTAAATACAAACATGCCTGTAGAACATGTAGAAAGGAAAAAAAAGTAGTTGCAATGAAATCTCAGTTTTCTTCAACTGAGACTTTACAGCTGGCAGATACAGCACTTGGTAAAAAGCACAAAACACATGGTGATAAGGAAAGATAATGTAAAGTATTTTTGAGAAAGCCAAGAACTTTTATGGTAACCCAACAACTTTAAATTCCCTGAAATAAATGGATCCGCAAGAGTTGTTGTGTCACTGTTTTAGAGCCAGCCCTATGGTGGAATGTTCATGTGGCATACTGATACACTGTATACATACTGTAACAGTGTAATTTGTATACAGTTTAATAGGCTAGAAAACCATGAGACCTGTCCTCAATACAAAGACGATCTACCATCATTTATCATGTAAATGATCTATGACTTTGACCTCCACCTGTCATGCGAGGGCGCATTTTGTCACGGAAGTCAACGCTAGAGTGATGATGAATGCTTGCCAGCCAGACCTCTCGAGCCGCACTCCTATTGATTTTCTACTGTAAACACCCCACTGTTTGCAATGTCACAGTGTTTTGTGTAAACAATCAGGACAAAATTGTAGGCATTAATCACCGGTAAGTAGCCTACGAAACACACCACTGTTTGGTTTTGTTATTTACTCTATGACCATACATTTTCCTCATAAAAACCCCCACTTCAACTACAAAGGAAGACATATGTACATGCATTGATGGAACCATTTCACTGCTTTGTGTTAGTGATACCTGTTTGAAAGGTCGGTAAATGTCATTTGTCAAAGCCAATCTGCCACATTATTGAATCTACTCCATGGAGCGGGCAGCCAAACTGTACCATCCCTGCTAATTGTTACGTCTTGGTTTAACTGCCACGCAGACCAACTATTAAGAAGCTATCAAAGGAGACTACATGTCGCAATCATACGCAGACCGACGGCTCCTCTCAATCTAAATCCAAACGGATTACTGTAATGAGCCTCTCCTTATGTTGACTGTACCAGTATGAGAAACAAACACTAACTCCAAGAGGGTGATGTGTACACGATCGGCGACAATACTACAGTACTAAGGTCTACTGTGGGGGGTGGGTGACAGATACATGTACATGTATGTCTATGGATTAATTGCAACATCAGTCATTGTCAGTCAGGAATCTCAACAACCCTATAAAAAAAAAAGAGGAAAACCACGACAGGCTCATAATATTTTAAATTGTCTGCAAGTCAACCCATACGAGTGGTACATGTATGCACGTGCACACAGCACCATCTCTCCTTGCCTAAAAAAAAATATAAATAAATTCGTTATCACATGTTAAAAAACACCGCACGTGGCCAGTCTTCAACCAATCACAGCGCTTAGACTATCCAAGGTATTTATTATCGTTTACCATTGCATACAATTATCACTTTTGGATTTTGACTAACTCCTGATGCTTGAAACCTATTTAATGGTCAGTGGGTGGGGCTGTGCAACTAATCCCAGTGTGGATGAAGATTCTGTTCTGTCTGACATGCAGATTTTCTGATAGGTTTTTCTGTCTATCTTGCCAACGGACATTATCGCATCCTTTATGTTGCTTTGCTTTTACATAAATACAAATTACACCATACAATCAAATGGATTCGAAAAGATCAAATACAAAGTATGAAGGTTCATATCAATTTAAACCAAATTTTGCATCTGAATCAAGCGACTTCAGCTACAGCTATGGCGGTTGAAGTATGTAAACATCTCCTCTGTTAAAATTTCACATTCGTTAACCGCTTCATGTTGGATAACCGGTATATTTCCAAACTTCTCTGGACTGGTATACTGTCAACAGGTTATTACAACCCAAACGATGTTGGAGCACCCTTATGCTTGACAGAAATACCAATTTGGACATTCCATTGTGTAGTATACACAGGCCACACCTACCATGCTTCATTTTACCTAAATAAAGAGAGACACCAGGTGTTGGAAAACATGCCTCATAACATCCCTTTTCCAAGGGGTTATTTGCAAACCCATAATTCCAGAAATTTGTCCTGTTGTTGTACAAATGTGGCATGAAAGAATGGACAGGCTGCCACCATTGTTTATCATTGTATTCGGCTCAATGGGAGGTTAAGTCTGAGCATTCTGAGATTCCAGCAAACTGCAGCAAATTAACAGCCGTGTCTCATGGCCGAGGTTCTGCAAATCACAGTGAGTGATAGACAATAGTTCATCAAATCAGGGTGCTAGTTGTGAGAACCCTTTCTTGTCTTTCCTTTGTCAAGTCAGGGTTTCATTGTAGAAACAATATTTTCAAAGGTAAAAATTCACTCCAGAAGCTGCAACAAATTCTGAAAAATAATATCACCTCAGCACACGGAAACTTTTTCAGAATACCGACCTGAAGTCGTCTCTGTTGATTTAACTTAAATGCTTCAAATAAAGTTGTCATCAACATTTTCAGAGAGTCTTTCCCCTTTTGTTGGCTGCAACGACAACATTGAAGAATAGGGCTTTTTGGCAATCCGGCTATAGCCACAGCTGCAGTAACTAATTAATAGTTAATAGGCCAATCATTCAATCAACATGACATTTGTCCAGTGCCGTTATTCTAGTTACCACTTCAAGGCGCTAAAAACGAGAAAACAAACCCAGGAATTGCAATATATATAATGCTAAATCCTGAAAAAATGTGTAGTGAATAACCCCTTGGTGTTGAGACACTGTTACCTGCACTACCAGGGTACTGCTTTTTTCAAGGACCTTCTCTCTACATAACCACAAGCTGATGACTTAAGAGGTTTGGACCTAGGCGTTCATATTTCAACAGCAGCTTCACCTCTTTCAAAAATCTCTCAAAGCTACACTTTGTAACGTACATGTAGACCAATGAAAAACTTAGATGTCAGGAAATGTCCTGAAATATCACATGCAAGTTGCACAAATCATTTTGACAGTATGTGTGTGATTTTCTACCACTTGACATGCTTGAAATGGGGTGAGGGGTATATACTGTCCTGCTTATCAACTAAGAGAGTATATTTCACTTAGAAAAAAAGAATTGGCTGAGTAATTACCTGAGGTTGCCGCCTGATTTGTCTTTTCTGATGCCTTTGATCATCTCCATGTGTGTAATTCTAAACTCCTTGCCTGGGTAGAGCAGTGTTGCAAGCAGAGCATGTTTGGAATGTGTGTGTATAACCGCACCAGCATCTATGATAACAATAATGGTAATAATTATAGGCATTTATTGTGTGCTTTTAAACCTGGTATGTCAAGTATCGAAACACTCCCTCATCAGGCATTGAGCACTGAACTTATCTCAACTCCTCAAGAGTATGCAGCACCGGTAACCAAATGAGTGGACAGGTTACTAATCATTCACAGGTACCAATTTACTCCTGGTTGATAAAAAGCAATTGTGGTGCATTAATGCGAGTGTCTTGCCCAAAGACGTGTAATGAATGAGATATAAAAGAATACTTAGATGAGTTTATTGTGACAGGAACTTGAGTCCAATGTTCCAGCCCACTCCTCCATGAAGCACCCCCCCCCCTCCTGAATGAAAAAACAAAGGCACTATACATGTGTACATTGTACTTCTGTACCAGTCATGGTTGCCCCTTAACTTTTTCCAAGCTTTTCCAAACTATCCATAATTTTAGTTGTTCTTTCAACATTGTCATTTGTATTGGATTTGAACGTAAAACTACAACATAACACAAACATTTTGTGCAGGGCTTTCCCTTTTGGAGTTTTCCTCCCACATCTACCGAGATTGGGTTTCAGTGCAAGGCACTTTTCAGGCTTCCTTGGTTCCATTACCAATCAAAGTTGAGCACAGTAAAATTTGCTGGATTATTACTCCATTTTTGTAAAACCAGGGTCCAATTTCATGGGTCTGCTTACCACAGAATTCTGGGCTTACGGCCCGGAAAATTACGTGCTTTACATGGCACCGAAAGTGCAAAATTTTGCAGTAAGCAGCGCCATGAAATTAGACCCAGATGTGCATATTGCATAAAACACAATGTTCTCTTACTATTTTAGGATTCCTAAATACTAACTAGATTTCAATGAAAACAAATTCATAACATGCTCATAACCAAAGCTAAAAAAATTACAACAGCAATGAAATATATACCGCCCTCAGGAGTACAAAAAGAGAGAGTGTACATGTACAGGTAAATTTTACAGCACTTTGATTTGTGTAGTTGTTTTTTGTATGTAATTGTAAGAGGGAAATATTTAGGATTTAGAAATACTGACTAGGTTTCATTGCTGTTATAGCAATTAGTTATTCCAGTTGCAAGAGGGCGCTCTTGACCCCCTTAAACAAATCCAGGAGACTTACTTCTCAGTGTGTATGCATTCATAAACAGAGGTGTGCATTGACTTTTCTTTAACTTCTTATGAGGAGGAGGTACAGAGATATCTTCTTCTTCTATTGTGGTCACAAAGAGATCTTCAGGCTATGGGAAAAATAAAATGCAGTTGAAAAATACAACAGTTGCAACTATGCGTTTATATATTAAACTCCTTTATAGCACCATGTAATGGTTTACAAGGTGCTGTGGCACAATTTGCTGCCCACCAGACCAGGAACACTGGGGCAAACCCCTTCTCTTTACAATAAGTGCACTGGGTTATTTACACAACACACACAACTTACGGCTTTACACTTCATCCGAAGGAAACAGCAATAATGGTTTAAAAGTGTCTTGCATAAGGACACAAGTGTTAAGACCGGGACTCAAAGTCACTCTCTGCTGATCAGAAACACCAGAGCTTGAGTCCGGCGTTCTTATCCACTCGGCCACGACCCACTCCATGTCACAAAACGCACCCCTGCACAATGTGCATCTACCACTTCCACTATTTTTGTGTAAATTCTTTGTGTAAATTTTGACACATTTTGACACCCAAAATGGCGGGCAGGATAGGTGCAAATAATGTAAGTACACTAAAAGACGTAAAAAGATGAGTCTTAAAGCTTGGGGGACAGGAAGGTTGTTTGATTTTTCTATATGTTCAAAGTAAGGTACGTTCCTACTTCTCAATTCCTTTTTACAGTCAAATTTGGCGAAAACCTCATTTGACTAATTTTGTTTTGCTTATTATATTGCTGGTAAATCAAGACCCAGGATTCCCAACAAAGTTTAGCTGAGTTAATTTAATTTGGAGAAGCAAATATGTCCCCCAAGTTCCTGTAAAAAAAACCAATTGTAAAATGTAAAAGCTTTGTAAAATTTACCTGCACTCTCTCTTTTTGTACTCCTGAGGGCGCTATATATATTTCATTGCTGTTGAGAAAAAAAGGCATCAATGTAACATACATGTACATGTATTACAAGATCATGGAGGTGTTGAAACTCATCAGAATGTACATGTAACGTGTTGGAATGGCCTTGTCCCTCCATTAACATCTTCATTGAATGAAATGGACACTGTTAAATATCCTCTGTCATGTCTGTACCTCAACCTACTCAATGCACACTCTGTGAACACAGTGAATGGTGTCAACCAAGCACCAAAAATAATAGAGCAACTAAGCTGCAGAAGAAATGTGAAATATCAACTGGATGCTACAGGAAGCAACTCTTTCAATGCAACAAAAGATCAGTGCAAACAATGACAAAGTTCTGCTAACTGCTAACGTTCCAACAATAAGTACAGTAGCTCCAGTTCCCCATATTGAGCCTTCAATGCTGCTAAGAACTCGCTTATTTACACTCCCTTCAATTTACACTCAATTTACACTCCCTTCACTTTAAACTCCCTTCACTTTACACTCCAATTGACCCGGCTGGCTACATGTACATGTAGAGGGTCAGTTGTGAAGCATCCTTATTTAATATGAATTATGAACAAGTGCAAAAGCTGACATGAAAAGCTACTAGTCCTGCTGGCTAGTCAGCTGTAAAAGTTAAGGGCAAACCCTGATTTTAAATTAGCACTCGGTACACTAACCCTCCCAGGGTTATTTTGCTTTGAACTCTATACCCAAGCTGGAAAAGTCATTTCCCTGGACATGCAGGAAGTTGACATATTCTGAGAGTTTGCCAGGGTTAGCAATTCAAGGTGAAAAGGTCAACACAATTTTCCTGGGAATTCTCGTAGAGCCTGAGAAGTTATGACAGACCATACATTACACTTTTTAAAAGTTTTATTCCAAGGTCAAATTTTTTTTTTTCTTTTAATATTTGCTTAACTTTTTCGGAAGAGATTTTGACTAGAAAAGCTTTCCAGACATGTCTGTACATGATAAAGTACAATGTAGGTATATGTTTGGAAAACACCAGACCTTGCAAGACTTAATTTTTGTAATTTGGTTGTTGGGTTACTGGCCCAATGCTAACATTACTAGGCTGTTGCCAGTGGTCCAATGGGTGTTCAAGCCCTGCTTGGCTGCTTCTTATTCTTTATAAGCTCCTTGTATTGGATCAAAATTCATCCATTGTTATTGAATTTAAAGATATTTTGTCATACATTTTTGGAAGTCCACATGTAAATTAAATTCCATCTTTTGAACACAACAACCATAACATACAACCAACCTCAATAAATTTATTAAACCTGGTTTTAGTTGAAGGGGGAATGGTGTTAACATTTTGCCAGGGTTTTGTGGATTTAATCACATTGGGCTTTTTCAATTACATGTACACCAATACAAATAACCACTTGTTAAATTTTTTCTTTTGGGGGAGGGGGTTCTTTGATGCTATTTTCTCATCTAACTATTTTTCAGAGAGATAATTTTTAGAGGATTGACTGCTACCAGCAGGACTGGTAGTTAACATTACAATGTATAATCAGTGAGCTTTCAGATTGACACTTAGAACACACAAAGTAGGCCCTATAATTTGTCATTTTAGCATTTAGCATCCTTCCTGTTCAATTTGCAGGCTATGAGGAAAGTTTTTGTTTGCCCACTTTTTTTACTTCTTCCTCTCAAATCAGTCAATACAAACACCATCAACAATGTTTTATTATTTGTTTGTAATTTCGGGTTGAACAAAGTAAAAATTGAATAGAGTGGGACTTGAACCTGCGACCTTCTGATTAATGTGCCAGCGCTCTACTAACTGAGCTAAAATGTATATGTAGCACTATTTATTTGTTTTACTCCTTCAAAAATATGAGCGTCTGCTAAAAATAGGCCAGCATCCAGACTACCACAACAGAAAGAAAAGGGTAGTCCAGAGAAATAAAAGAAGGGCAGACCATTCCATACTAAAAAAATTTTTTTTTATAAAAATGGACTGCTTTTTGTTATGCATGGTGGCATAAGACTGGGTTTCTAATTTAATGTTAAATTTGTATTTTTTAATACACGTAGGCCCTATTGACCCAATTCACCTGCGGATTAACATGCCGGCACTCCACCAACTGAGCTATAGATCATTAGCCCTATGATGATGGTCTTCTAATTCTGTCAATATCTTTGTTCGGGGGGGGGGGGGGTGCCAGTCAGAAGCCATTCCAAACACAAATCAACTCAAACATTACAGGAAAGAAATACCTTCCTGTACTCATGCTCAGGCCGCATTCGAACCAGTGACTTTGGCTGCTGCTATGACTGCAATGACAACGTTAAAGAATAGAGGACTTTTGGGCATTCCAGCCATAGCCGCTACTGAAGCCATCAATTCGGACGTGGCCTTAGCTCACATTGCTATTTTAAGTGACTTACCCTTTTCTAATGGTAAGCCCACCTCCAGTTCCTGTTACCCAACCAAGATGGTAGAAATGGGTCAATAACTCAGGGATGATATTTCTTGGATGCTCCTAAATACAATCATAATAAAAAGTAATATCCTAACTTTATTTGGTATGAGATAAAATCAAGAATGACCAAGATTATGGTACAATACAGGGCTCAAGTTACAAAGTGTACAATGTACAGATGTAAAGCACATTGCTTGTGTAAAGTACATAGGCCAAAGTATTTCAGAAATCCATCATAAAGCTTTGACACTGCAAGTTGGTCAGGTTGGTGCCCATGTTTGGTATTTCTACTGTTCTAGTAATGTGTGTGCATGATGTGCATACGATGTAAGAACTCCAGTATGAGGCGCCAAGTGTAAATTTATTATTTAACGCAATTATTTACAAATAAATCATTATATAATATATAATTCATTATTTGACCATTATCTAAATTTTATTTACAAATAATCCAGTTTGCACCACACAATTATATGTATATAATTGTATGAACGCGTTCATTTTATGTAAATAATCTTACACACCATTTCATTATTTACAAATAATGTTGACGGGTAGTTTTTTATATGTAAATAAATAATTTCGCTATTGCAATTATATATATATAATTGTTGGACGACTTTCATTATATACATATAATTTTGTGGATCATTATACTTTTATATAAATAATGATGACTGACAAATTTATATGTAAATAATTAGTTTTGCACCATGCACTTATATGTATATAAATGCTTGGCAGCTTTCATTATATACATATAATTTTGTGGATCATTAGACTTATATATAAATAATGACGACTGGCACTATTTATATGTAAATAATCAGTTTTGTACACTGTACTTATATATATATAATTGCTGGTCAGCTTTCATTATATACATATAATTTTTGTGGATCACTTTACTTACTGTGACTGACAAATTTTATTTGTAAATAATGGTTTTTGCACGACACAATTATATATATATAGTGGAAACTGTTTTTACAACTACGTGAACGAGGCTATGATATACTAAATAATGACTGCGCGTCGCTTTCATTATATATAAATAATCGTGTTGTATGTAAATTGAGTGTTTAGCCACGCCCAGTAGTCTGAATATTCCAGTCATAACATCCGGCGGCGCGCGGGCGGGGGCTCGTCGCTAGGTCGAAGTCAGTCTGGTCCTTTTTGTGATCTGCACATTTTGGAGAAAAACATGTGTATGTAGCTTAACCGAACGTAGTTGCGATGATCGTAACCCTCTATCCTCCCGACGGTCGGGAGGATGGAGGGTTACGATCATTGCAACTAAACCGAACGCAGGTGATGGACACTAGGCCGGCCAGCCGCGAATAAACTAGTCTGACATTTTGAAGAAAATCACACCATATAAAATGGGAGTGATTAGGCCCTAATTAGTTGTCCTAATTAGCTGCAACGGAATATTTAGACGTATTATGACATGGTTTTTATGATTAAATACCAAAACTTAAATTTTTGTAATTAATGTGAGGTACATTTTGTTTTAAAGCGACTTTCTTCGTTATTTTCATAGTAAAGTTACCATTCAAAATGACGAAACATAAACCATTTCAAATGAGGATAATTAGGCACTAATTAGTGGGCCTAATCAGATGTAATGGAATATTTAGATGCATTCAAATGGTCTTTATGATTAAACACTAAAACCTGGCCGCCCTCGTGAATATGCGGCTGGAATTTCTGGCCGTAAATTGGGAATTCGCGGCTGGCATTCGCGGCTGGTATTCGCGGCTAGCTTCAGCTTGGTCAGTACTCACACTCTTAAAAAGACCGCGGTCTAGTGTCCATCACCTGCGTTCGGTTAAGCTACATGTTTTTCTCCAAAATTTGCAGATCACAAAAAGGACCAGACTGACTTCGACCTAGCGACGAGCCCCCGCCCGCGTGCCGCCGGATGTTTTGACTGGAATATTCAGACTACTGGGCGTGGCTAAACACTCAATTTACATACAACACGATTATTTATATATAATGAAAGCGACACGCAGTCATTATTTAGTATATCATAGCCTCGTTCACGTAGTTGTAAAAACAGTTTCCATTATATATATAATTGTGTCGTGCAAAAACCATTATTTACAAATAAAATTTGTCAGTCACAGTAAGTAAAGTGATCCACAAAAATTATATGTATATAATGAAAGCTGCCAAGCATTTATATACATATAAGTGCATGGTGCAAAGCTAATTATTTACATATAAATTTGTCAGTCATCATTATTTATATATAAGTATAATGATCCACAAAATTATATAATGAAAGCTGCCAAGCATTTATATACATATAAGTGCATGGTGCAAAACTAATTATTTACATATAAATTTGTCAGTCATCATTATTTATATATAAGTATAATGATCCACAAAATTATATGTATATAATGAAAGTCGTTTAACAATTATATATATATAATTGCAATAGCGAAATTATTTATTTACATATAAAAAACTACCCGTCAACATTATTTGTAAATAATGAAATGGTGTGTAAGATTATATACATAAAATGAACATATAATTGTGTGGTGCAAACTGGATTATTTGTAAATAAAATTTAAATAATGGTCAAATAATGAATTATATATTATATAATGATTTATTTGTAAATAATTGCGTTAAATAATAAATTTACACTTGGCGCCTCATACTCCAGTACGACAAGTAATAATAGTGACATCGTGTTCATCTAGTGGGCCTAATGTGCATGACGTATTTTTATTGCCTTTAATTTTAAGAGTGATTCAGGGCTTGAATTGGGGGCCGGGGGGGGGGGGGGGGGGGGAATTCATGCATTCCTTAATTATAGATGCATTGCTGTGGCAACAGACTGAAAATGGGCAAACTACCCCAATTGCAAAATGTTGCCTAACCATGAAGGAGATGAGTCTCCAAAACGAAATTTGGTCCAGATTTAGATTGGACTTGTATACAAATGGTCCAAGTTTGATGTTGATGGGTAACTGTTGCCAAGGTCAAAGGTCACCGAGAATGTCAGAGTTTTTACAATATTTTCGGTCAAGAACCAACTTTGGAGCCATGCCAACATTTGATTAAATGAATAAGGGCTCTATCCTTGTTTGGGGATAACCACATGTGCCTTTATATAATACAAATACCAATATCAAGCTTTTCAAATTATCAATTATGAGTATTAGGGGGGTCTGAAAATGGAAATTAATTTTTTCGGCAGATTAAATTAGTGTTTTCAGCAGCCTGTTGAGAGAAAAGGGGATGATATACCCTTGTTTTGAGGCCAGATTTGGGTTATTTGGGTGACAGTCACCCTAGGTACCAATTTATAGCTTTGTATCTTTTTTTAAGGCGCGTTTAAACGCATTACAAAATGCAAAATATTAATTGTCGCAAATCGCGTTCACTGAAAGGGGGGTTGCCATGCCCACTTTAAGGGGCCTTAATTTGGAAACGACTTGGAATTGGAAATTTTCTTTTTGCATATGTTCATTAAACACATAGATGAATATTAGAAATGAATTTCAGCCAAATCTGAGGTGACCTGCACCCCCATTGGTTGATTTGACACGGAATGACCCAAATGGTCTATGTGTAGTAATGTAGTTTTTTTATTGAATATTCATTACAGCACAATAAAAATAGCCCAACTAGCACCAATAACAGGATGAATTTAGAAGATCAGAGAAATGTTCAATTTTATAATACACAGGAGGAAAACCCCATACCAAGGGGAAAACCCACACAATCAGGCAAGGACTGCAAACAATTCACAAGCAATTAAGGCTCTGGTTTGTCACTCTGTGCCTGGGATTAGAAACAGGGGCCAAAAAAGACGAATTAGCCCTGGTAGGACGTCAGTGTACAGTGTATGTACATGTAATGTATGCAATGGAAAGGAGAAGTCCAACCTGGGCTATAGATAGTATAGTATTAGTATATATATGGACGAATAATATTAATAATGCACAATAATGCATCAGTCAGTCATACGTCATACTCAACTCAATCAACAATTTTCACCAATTCAAAGTGAAAGGTTTTGATTACTCTTTGCTTTGATAATTAATCCAAAATTACATGAACAACAATTTTAACTTAACAAGGCATAGGCTAATGACACTGCTTATTGCTGCTTCATGGTCATGATGGTTGTTTGCATTGTTTATTGTACACCACAGAGATTGGAGAATGAAGATTTAATTATAGGTAGATCAGTGTGTATATACTGTGTAGATGGTGCGATTTTTACAAAGCATTTGTGCACATTATTGTTTCCGTAGCGTTCAAATCATTGTTGTGTGTGTGTGACCGCTGTATTAAGACTGAGTCCACAAATACAAGACATTTTTACCTTTTCGTATCGTTGATCCATGATTAAAGTTTTCACCACTTTTGTACCTCAGCTAACTACCGCCCCCGCCGCCCTGCAGCGTGCACCGAAACTGAAAGTACGGTCAAAGTATCTTTAATACAGTCAATAATACCCAGTATTCGATTAATAACTTGCAAAATTCCAAATACTAAAAATCGAAGTAAAACAAGTCACGATAGTCGGATAATGGTCAGAATGATAGCGCAAGGCCCTGGAATGATCAGTCCGGAACAGTCAGAACTAGCCTATACAAATAGATCGTAGTTTATGAAAATAAATCATTACAAGCTAGTGTCACGTCACAAGAGAGGTAATTAATATTTGTAAACAAATTGCATTCAGTCAATTAGTTGCACAAATTTGGAGAATGCAGACAAAATGAATGGATTGGATGCGAGAGCACTTCTTGCCACTGGTTGCATTGGTGGCGCTATTCAATTAATTGTGACCGATATAAAAACTTGCTCTCGGATGCTGACCTTAGGAAGTGAGAAATGTACATTTCTCTTTAAATTGAGCTTGAACTTTCTGCCTTTTTGCCACTCCTTATTTCCTTCAAACAGGACTGGAAAGTCACAAGCTCACGTTATTAAGTCCCGCCCACATATAAATTTTCAAAAGACTGTTCATAAAAAAACAGGCAACGGCGCAAACCCGCCGCCACGAACTCGCCACGTGGTCAGTACTGCATTAGGCGGAGCATTAGATCGGCCAACTGCCATGCCACGGGAAAAAAAAATTTACTCCATTTTCTTTTCTTCCCCACATAGCGTAAGTGTAAATCCACTCGCAAGCTTTTGCAATGCAGATAAAGCAATTGTTGAAATGTCGTGCATTTACAAATAACATCCGTGAGGGCTGATAACCCAATTTAAAAATCTGTTTATATAGCTTTTATTTCTTGCTGCAATACGGAACTACAAAAATACGAACTTGTTGATAAGTTACCTTTATTTACATTCATACATAAACAAATTACTTTTTTAAAATTAACATAAACAAATAACTTTTTTAACCTTAAAGACACAACTAACAAACATGTCAAACTTCAAACTCATTGAAAGTTTAGTTGTTAACATTAACGCATCGTATGAAAAGTGCTATAAATATGTTTTGCGCAACATAAATAACATTTTAAACACAAATACATGCTTATATATAAAACATAAGGTGCTGTTCAGTAGGTATGTTGATTTCTGTTCGAAATTGTTTTTTACTATTTTGGTGTTGGAACATTCTGTGTTAACATCAGGTTTTTAGATATTAACCTGAAATAAACTTTTGACATTGTAATAAACTTTGGTCATTTGGCTGCAACGACGAATTGGCGAATAGAACTTTCAGCAATCCAGCCATAACCACTTCACAAGCTGTTAATTCGGAAAAGGCTTTCGAGTCAAGTAATTTTGAACAAGGCTTATCCCACTGAAGCTTATTAAAGTTAACCACACATTATTTTTCCATGTATTTAATTGGACGATTCACAGCGCCATTTCCAAAATAATAATTTGCTGCCTATTTGTCCAATCGAGGCAAGGTTGTGTCACAGTGGACAAACTGTCCATGTTGTTTAGGAGGGGGGGGGGGGGTAGAACTTTCAGAGTGTTTTGGGGTGGATGAGTTTCCGTGCCCATAATTACTCTATTTGGTGTTCATTGTGAATACATTTCAAATGACAAGGATCTCTGTGTGAGTTATACAAGCATGATATATGGCCCATGGACAACAGAAGGACAATTTTGTTGAGTACAAGGGCCGACCTAGATCTACAAATGGTGTATAGGGCTTTATAGTAGACATTTGAGGCTGTTTAAATAACAAACTTTCAGATTCTTCTGAAGGCAAACTTAGCGAAAGTAATTAAAACAGAAACAAAACCCATTAATTAAAGTAGGAAGTAGGAAGAATGTCATGCCTGTTTATTTAAAACAGACATTGAATGCATTTTGTGCATACATTAAAAATCACCTGTGAAAGTTTCACCAAAAAAAAACCCAGCTAAAAACTGTCACAGTATTTCCATCAAAAATATTGAAACCATCTGCATTTGAAAGCGATGTGGCGCTGTGACCAACCACATTATCTGGCTGCAGCATTCACAAATGCACACCATGGAAAGTTGAATCTCAACAACTCACCTTGTTCGACAGATACATTTTTTGACAATCCTTTAAGGATTTCGAATCAATGGGGACATTTCAGACGAAATCTATTCACAGGATGCTTACCACCAGTACTGCTTACCCCATTACCATCTTTATAATAAGTGAGCTTTCCGATAGAAATATTAAGAAAACAAATTTGGATCATTACCAAAGTATGACCCTACAATTTTAAATAGGTTGGTGGAATGGTGTGATAATAGAAACTGGAGAATGAAAATATATTTATTCTTCTTTAAACCAGTTCAGCAGCAGTTTTATAAAAATTTAAGTTTGGCATTGAAGTTTCTGCGCGCGTGTTTGGTGTCAGATGACAACCAAGATGTTGTAGATGAGGGTGTCCAACTGGAGTTTGATTCACAAAACAAATTATTAATGGCTTAAAAAAGAGTTGCTTCTTGACTGAAAGTAATCAAGCATGGGTAAAACTCTTAAACTACACGCAACGGCGGTCTTATGAACTGGCATTCAAGTTTCCTTGCGTATTGTTTTAATCCTGAAGCGAACCGGGCCCAATTTCATCGAGCTGCTTAAGTAGCAAATGGTGCTTTAAAATGTTTTGCTAAGCAACTTAAAGCAGGATACCAGTCATAGATGATACATCTGGAATGGTATTTTAGCTGGTAACCTTGCTTTTGTAAGCATTTAATGTTATTGTGCTTAAGCAGTTCTATGAAATTGGGCCCTGGTTAAAAACCATTGAACTACTTTCTCATTAAGTTTGTGTGCATCTCATGGTTTTGATGGTGGCTGTTATAGGGCAATATGTGATAGTGCACTGCAAAGGCAAACGGGCCTGTAGGTCATGTATGTCATCAGAATGTATTATCTCCATGATGAGATCATTTGAGGCTATATAGGTCCGGAAACTGGTATCATCTTCAGTCAGAAGCTCAGTGGTGTTGCTGTAAATAAACAGAAACAACTGGCAATTTAGGATTAGCAGTTTTGCTTCTTTGGTAACAAGTTAACCCCTGGGGTACACTGGTTATATTTTAAATGCCTCTATTTACAAAAAGTAAATGGTACCTGACAGGGCAGAGGTGGTTCTGGGGATTGATTTAGCTTTTTGTGCCCTGTACTTGGCAGCACAGGCTTCGGTACTCGTCAAAAAGCTGAGATGGTTTATGGAATGAAATAAAATGGCCTAATGACCAGCGTAACAGTCTTCATGCGGTCATGCTTCATGAGCATCATGAGCATCAGTAACTTTGCACTTGATTACAAACATGTACGTGTGTCAGACAGTGTCAACACAAACACAAGTTCCCTGAGAACTTAATTTATTCCTCAGTCACTTACATGTATCGACCTCAACCAACACTGTAGTTTGTATACACATGTAAATTAAAAACTCTATAGGACTGACTTACTTGTCATGGTTGGCATACCCAGAGAATGAGCAGGTTAAGGTTGGATCACCCTCAGTCACCTATTCAACAAAATTATCACAAATTAAATCATCTAACACTGTAGGTGTGTAAGTCCTCATGCTCTTTTGATTTTATTTGTGGAAATACTTATGGCTTTGAATTTGTGTTAGTTTTGGCCTCTGACAAAACACTTGTGTCCTGTTTATCCCAACCAGTTCGCTTCAGCAGACACATTTGCGAACAAAACTCTGACGCAACACGCAACAGCGATATTATCAAATGGCATTCAGGTTTCTATGCATGAATGGTGGTAGTCAATTCTACTTTTTTCAATATGCAATTTTGCAAATAAATCAATTGAGCTGGGTAGGTTTGTTTATGTCATTCTGCCAGGTATCAAACAATTTCTTGCCTCAAAAGTGCATGTATTATTATTTTTCTGATGTTCTTCGTGCTTCAAAGTCAATCGTACTTACTCTAATTACAGTTTCCTGTGTTGTGTTGACCTGGACAACTCCCTTGAAGACAGTCGTCTCCAAGTTAGTAAATGTGGCATGAGAACCCTCCGGTACGTGGTTGATACAAGCCCTCCCCAAGATTGTGCACTTAATTGATGAGGAGGTTTCTGGTTCTTCAAGGTCAAACTCTCGCCTTGGGCAGGCGTTCATCCATTTGATGGGTGACAGCTGGTTAAAGAGACGTTATTTGAAGTCATTTATAAACCCAAAAAGATTTATCATTTTAATATTAATTAAAATACTCCTACTTAAATGTTACTTTAACCATTTCAAGTCGGTAATTAAAAAAAAAATTCTGTCCCTTTGCGTGGTGTTATTTTTCAAAACATATTCAAGATTCCCAATTTAATTTCCCTTTGAAAATATCGATGTCACAATAAACTCGAACTTGACAAATGAAAGACAACAAATTTTCTCATAATAAAGCACTGGGATTTCTCGTGTGAGAAATTATGAGTACATGTATGTGTTCACAGTGAATCGCAAAACCTGTGAGCCTTGGCTGATAGTCTGCCAAGGTATGCTGGAATCTCAGAATGTTCTGACATAACTCCCAATGAGCCAATAATAATTATAAACAATGGTGGTTGCCTGTCAATTCTTGTATGCACTTGTTTATATACATGTACCATATTTGTATAACAAAAGATCAAAAGTCTGGAACCAGGGATTACACAATAACCCCCTCTTTTTATGGAGGGAAAAAAAGCATAACAGAACACGGTTGGTGCATGCCTGTACACGCTGCACACTGGAATGCTGGGAGGATATTCATATCAGCTGCTCAACTTCGCTCGGCCCCAGCGGCCTATCCAGGACCGCTGGGATGGGCTAATCAGCTTGCACAGATTCTTGTTCAGGAAGTACGTCATGCGTGCAGTGCTTGCAGTGTGAGTGTGATGCATGATGGGACTGAGCATTTACCAATGAGCGTGCTTGATACATGTACGTTTGCCTATCCCAGCGCCTTTGGTTTGAAGGCAAGGCGCTGGGGACGAGCGAACTGCTCAACTGACTGCCAAACAATTGAGGGCGCCCTGAAATTGTTCCGGGTAGGAAAAAATATCAGTCATAAGCATAAGCAAGTTCAGAAAAATTAGGTGGATGTACATGTACACTTCCTCCAACATGAAGTGGTTAGAAACTGTTGTCATTAAGTTGACCAGACACTGAAATCCATTCAGCCGCAAGGGTTGTGTACATGGAAAAATAAAAGTACACTGAATCGTGTATGCAGTGTTTCCACCATTTTCACTGCTCATTCAATCATGAGGCAGTCCAACTCATTACTTCTCAGTGACCACCTCACTCAGTTGACTTCAGGCATTTTTTAGGCACTTTTAAAAAATGCGTCAAAACCCAATACACCATTATTTCCCTCTATTCAGTAGCCCTCAAGCATTCCTGAACCATCTCCACACTTTACATTACAAGTTGCTAAACATTCACATACAATCTCTACCCAAGCAGATACCCATTTACTCCTGGATGATGAGATGCATTTATAGTCACATGTCTTGCCCAAGAACACCTGCGTGGGTTCAAATCCCAGTCATGACACTTGTAAGTGTCACGTTTGAGATTTGAACCCACACTCTGTTGGCTCAGCTCAAGAAGCCTACACAAAACTAGCCTTGTCCAAGGCTCTTTACGCAAGCACCCCGCTTTGAATTCACCAGGTAGCATAACAATACTGGCACGGTACTACAGTACTTGATATACAGTATACCATGGGTTTTTCAACCTCGTACCAAAAAACGAAGCCGAAACAGAGCCTTGTTCCCACTGTAAACGGCAGCTTACAAATGTATGTTCTTCTTTATCATTGCGCAGGGATTCCAGCACTAATTACGTATGCTGGAATCGGATATTGAATATTCATTTCCTGTACTGGGTGGATAATCGTCCAATCATAAACTCTCGTTATGATGGTTGGCATTTTTAATTTATGTAGTAATCACCTTGCCACTATACATTAACCAATGAGCATACACCTTCAGGAAATATTAGCATAAAGTAACTCGGCCCACAATCTGACCTTTTTACAGTCTAACACAAAACCAGCAGGATGAAAAACAAAAGTCAAAACCAAATGTTAAAACAATTAGTGAAGCAAATGAGATTTCAGTTCCTTACTGAGTGTGGCAGGGAGTTTATACCAAATGGCATGTTGCAGATGCAGCCTTGGCGCGTTGACCATAGCATCCCTGTTGTCAGAAGTAAGCACTTGCACTGTTCACCATCATAGTAAACAATTCTTAGTCCTGCCAACGTATGCTGTTGTGCTGTTCGGCAATTACCCTCAACTATGCATGTTCTTACATTTTTTAAATCTTGTTTTAAATCTCAGTGCTTGATAAATGTAACAATGACTTACATTTTTGATGACTCCTTTGAGAGACATTCTTGTGTTTTTCTCGGCAGCCTCGGCCTCTGGCACCGTCAGTACTTTTGCTTCATAATAAGCAGCTTCAACATCTTTTGGTATGTGAAAGGCACAAGTTCTAAATATCTGTAACAAAACAGTGATAAAACAAGATTGAAATTAAGAAAAGTACCGAGCTGCCCTAATGATGTTTTGAAGGGTGTCTCTATGTATCAAGAGAATCTCTCAGTCCAAGGGCAAATCCAGTTTTGTGATGTACTAATTTTCCAATAAGATAGAAGTTTTACGAAAGTGGTATTATGTCTCTCGGTAAAATGCCCGGGGATGATATAGGCCTACATTTGTAATTCTAAGGACGAGCGTGACAAGTGCTCTGATTGTTGCAACTAACTTACAGTCATGCACAATCATAAAAAAAGAAAAAGGCTTTTTCCAAGAGATTTGACAAGGTATCTGCATGAAAGCAAGAGTTTATACAGAGGTATAGTTAAATACATGTGTTTATATAATTACCCTTGTGTCATCTTTGACTATGATGTACTTTGAGGTAGGAAGCTTGTTCCGGGGGTACCTAATGAGGTAGTGCATCCCCCTTCGGAGTCTGGATGAGAAGCTCTCTGGGTTCTCTGTTTTAATAATGAGATCAACAATATCCAGTGTTTCACGAAGCGCTCTAGCTTTGAACACTCGACCACACTGATGTGGTTCCGTCACAACTTTAAATTGAAGAGAGACATCTGCAATGTATTAAATCAAAGCAAAAGAAAGTTGTGTAACTGTAGAATCGATTGTTATGATAATTCATTCCAATGTTTATTAATAAGGCCTCCTTATAATAAAAAAAACCTGGTATGTAACTAGATTCGCCCAGTCACATCCACTAGCACCACAGGCAAGCTGCTGGTGATCATGGAGGCAATTTGCGAGAGCAAACTTGATCTGCCTTAATTTAGATCAACTTTTATCCTTACCTGTTCAGAGAGTATAATTTGTTTTTTACCCCAACACCGACGTGTATTACCCACTGTTTACTCAGTTCTGTGAAAAAAAATCCACAGGCAAATTACCCGGGTGGGACTCGAACCCACGGCCTTTGCATTGCTATGAAAGCAGATGTCTAACCACTAGACCACCTAGCTAGCCCAGCTGGAGGCGATTTGAATCCAATATTTTAGCAGTCGGGTACCTCAGCGATTTTATAGATGTTCATTTTGCATCGGGGATAAAAGATACAATTTATTTTTACCCATACACCATACTTTATAGTGTGGAGTTTTTTTGCTGTTCTCTCAACAAGTACAGTAGACACTGTATTCAGCTGAAAATTTCACAGGTGACTAATTCTATTGTATAATTATTGATAATTTTGCCAGTAAATCAGCATTCAATCGACTAAAAAACAATATAATCTATCTATATGAACATTCTAATTGCCTCCCACCCAGCAAATAAATAATCACAGCTCAGATAAAATGTGTACAAACAAGTCAATTCCCAGATTAAACAAATGTGTACACAGACATAGTGTCCAAACATTATGAAGGTAGGCAATGTATTGTAATGTCTGTACGGCACACGGAAAAAGCATCTGAGAGCAAGTAACCCTCATCTAGCGCACCTAAAAAAAAATCTTCAGTCACGTGTCAATGTCAGTTTGTGATAAGTAAAAAAAGTAGAAGTACGATTCTAACATGTCCAAAGTTGTAACGAAACATCTTCAACACTGCCCAGCCCCAGACACAATGATTTGTTTTTATTAATAAAGGCACACGTTATTATACCAACATTGAACTTCTTGATACACGATAGGAACCAGTTAAAGATGACGCATGATGATTTCTCAACAATCAAGTAAGCAAGCAATTGTCAACAACAATCAGCACGCTCCAAAACAATCAACATACCTGGTCAAGTTCCGACTAAGCTTTAGTTTCGGAACGCTTTCTCGAACTCTCGGTTTTCAAGTAATCGATTAGTGTGTTTTGTGGTAGTGAACGAATTTTCCAAAATGGCGGCCTCCATCAGACTTGCCGGGTCCCGTAGCTGCTCTTTAAAATCAATGTTGTCATGCATGCACTTCAATAAGCCGATTCAAAGATGGTGCATAAGCAGGGGAATTTCAAGAAGCAGTTGCTTGGCAGGTACGGTCAGCTGATTTATTTGTGTTGCTTTGGTTGCAATCTCAGTTTACGTAAGCCCAATTTCCGGACCCATATGATTTAATGATGGTGGAGTTGCGAATGCGATAATCGTTACCCTCCATCCGGCCTTCCGACCGTCGATTAGGGAGTTCAGTGGGAAACGTAAACAGCAATCCTATCTGGAAGCATGCGGAAACTGGTTGCAAACTTCCATGGTTTTCAATAGTTCTCTCTAGGCTAAAATTGCACACAGTGACAGAGCTGAGTTGTTTTAGAATTAGAGACTGAAGAGATACTAAAAAAAAGTGTGTTTTCTGCTTCTTCTAAAATTAAAAAGAAAAAAAAGAAGCTTCATATTGCAAAATATACCGGTGAATTTGGTGCATACGTCAGATCTGATAACTGATGAACTACTGTGATGGAGCCCGCCCTCTTCACCTGTTCACTATGTTATGCATGCTAATGTATGCCGATAATAGGAACATCAACATGTCTTCAATATAAATTCAATAAAAAGCATTGGAGCATCCATGCAAAGAATTAATTTCTTCATTGTTTTTTGTTTGCACTGCCTTTTGATCGGGGCCATCGATTCATAACCGCAGGCATGGCAGGAGTTCTGTGAAACTTTTGCCTGTGTATGCGCAATCTGCTATGTGTCTTCACATACAGTGTGTTGACATGACTACCGACATGGCAACATGCACAGTTTTTTTTAAAGCTGCTGCTCATGCTGTTGTGTGTTGAAGAGTTTTGCGTTTTATTGTCCTCCTAAGTAAACGAAGTGCAGAGACTGAGGTTCAAACTCACAATGTGATGATTCAGCCACCGGAACTTGAATTTGACGTGGTTTTTAAATGTACTCTGTGTTGTGAGTAAGACTCAAAATGCAACACTGGTGGCATAGCTGATCTTACACATTGCACTGCAGAGTGTGACCCATAGCTATACACTGCACTAAGTAATGTACCTTTAAAGATGAAATCTTGGCAGAGTTGCAGAATGTTTAGTAATTACTCAAAAATTACTTCAGATGGAACATCTCAGAGTAAAGTAAACAGTTACATGTAAATGCTCCATGTAAGTTTATAGTTATGTAATATTGTAATGTTGTTTTACTGTTAGGAGTGGAAGGAACAAAGCTATTGATGCCTGCACTGTCACCTACCATGGAGGAAGGAACAATCCTCAAATGGCTCAAACAAGAAGGTACAGTTTGTTATTCAAAACTCGTTTTTTATTCATTGGGTTCTAACTTATTGGGGATCGAACAAAGAGATTTCACTGAAATGTCAGACTGATTATATTAAGTTGTTTGTGATGCCGTATTGTTAGATTGGTACAGTGAGTGATATCAAACTTAGGTAGTCCAGTAAGGTTTGCGGTAACACTATCTGACTGTGTAATAATCTTCTGTGACTTGTAATGATCATGAAAATTATTATAGTTTTTTTTAACGTTTCCATCAGTTTGCTCTGATTGTCTTCAGGAGAAAGCTGGACTCTGATGATGCATGGTGCTTACAGTGGATAAGGAATAGTGCAATGATATGCGAAGGCATTCTTTAGATTTCATTATGAAACTAATAATAATTAATAGCAGAAAAGAGGTTTGATACACTGTGCAAATGCAGAAAGGGGGTTGGCGTAAATGTGCTAGGCCTATGTTTTACAAAGATTTAAATTATGAGCATATTTTTAACATTGTTTTAAAAGTGTGTAAGGGTGAAGCATTTTCATGTTGGAGAAGGAGATTGTTCCATAGTTTGGGAGGTTATGGGGAGAGCTCTGGCATCATAATTTGCTTGCAATGAATGTTGATATATTTTTTCCATACTACCTTGGTTTGTGTGCTTTACCCTGTAGGTGATGCGATATCTGCTGGTGATGCATTGTGTGAGATAGAGACAGATAAAGCCACACTCACATTGGATGCTGATGATGATGGTATACTTGCTAAGATACTGGTATGATATCTCTGCTTGCAGTTTGAATGATTAGCTTGTTACTTGCTCTGCATGTTTCGTTCCCTCTTGTCT
The DNA here is from genome assembly GCA_023634235.1 of Pisaster brevispinus. Classification (NCBI taxonomy): domain Eukaryota; kingdom Metazoa; phylum Echinodermata; class Asteroidea; order Forcipulatida; family Asteriidae; genus Pisaster; species Pisaster brevispinus. The sequence continues at coordinate 8,796,381 of JAMKCF010000018.1, forward strand.
TATTGTATGAACAGTTGCATGCTCTGACTGTTTGTAAAGGTAAAGTATTTGATCTTGTGAATAACAGGTGTGTAATTTCTCAAGATTTTTCCCAATTTCAGGATTTCTTTAAATCCTTTTACTTTAGCCTTTAAGTTTTCTTGGAAAGAAGTATTAAAGCAGTTACCAAAGGGAGAAAGAACTAATCCACATTGTGGCCAAACCTGTAGTTTTGTATTTGTCATGATGCACAGAGGATGTAAACCACCTGAATTGTGGCATCTTGAATATTCTAGGTCTAGAGTAAGGGGGAATTCTAGCCGCAGATGGTCATTTGTTTGGGTAGGTGTACACTTTCAAACTGGATCCTATAACAAAAGAGGGCAATGGGGTCCCCAAGTGGGGGGGGGGGGGGGAAGTGCACAGTCTGACAGTTGGAGAATGTTTACCTAACCAATGGGAGCTGTTGGAAAAAAAAGTTAAAGTACATGTTCAAACAAAGGAGGGACAATATTAAGTCCCCGGTAGCAGGTGTTTACAGACTTGCATGAGTTTGTCTACATGTTGACACTGAGTACTTTTACAAAATGGACCTGGGTGGTTTGAGACACTGAGAAATCCTGGTTCAATTTTGTGTACACACCCAATGTCAAAATAATGGGGGAGGAAAATTAGAGGTCCTTGATTGACTGTGTGCTAGTGGTGTATGTCCCCCCCCCCCCCCTTTAGTCTTGTTGTGTTTCTTTGAATGGAGGTTCCAGTCTTGATACTTGATGGAGGCATTGGAAGTGATTGCCCACATGCCCTCGGTCATTACCTTGGTGCCCATTGAAATGACATGGTAGAAATGCCCAATTCCATCATATTGCCATGTATTGAGTTTCCCTCTGGCAAGAACAAGGTGTCTAGCCCTCCTCTATTGTCTTTTAAACTTAAATTTGTTTGTGAAGAAAAGTTGAAAAGAAACAGTAAAAAAATTAAGTTTTAAAAATGTTATATTTTATTTTCTTTTTCCCCCAACTTTTCTTTGTGAATAAATTACTTTTTACTGAAAAATACATGTTTGGAGAAAGGTTTTTTATAGGATAAATTCTTTTACAGGTACCTGAGGGCAGTTCAGGTGTCAAGATCAGCTCGTTGATTGCTCTCCTAGTTGCAGAGGGGGAAGACCACACAGCTGTTGAAATGCCAGCGGAGACTGAAACACCAAAGCAGGCAGACACAGTTGCAGATGGGCAGATAGAAGGGGTGTCAGATACAACTCAATTTTCAAGTATGAGACATTCAGTTGGAAAGGACGGGTAAGTAGAATCCTTCTTCCAGTTTACAGGATGTTGCATGACCGGATGACTGGGCGTGACATTCTGGATGGAATACAGAATGATTCTGACTCTGACATGATCAATGAGAGTGACACCAAATGTGAAAGTGATAGTGTCAAAGACTGTAGTGGTTGAGATACATATGGGAAATTCTTATTATGAAGGCAGAGGATAGAGACAAATCTAAGATGTAAAATTGATGATACTGTTAGACATGTAGACTTGCAAAATGGCTGTAATTAGTGTCAATGTAGATCTGTTAGGACACATTGAAATTAAGTTAAATTTCCTTCAAAACATGCAAAATGGCCAACTTGTGGATATAGAATTTATATCAAAAGAAGCCAGCATTCTGAAGGGTTAAGCAAACTGAACCCTGTATTAATTTAGTGTCTTATCGATTTAAGTTTCCAACCTGGCATGCCTGGAGAATACTGACCATTACTTTGCTTTGTTTTCTGTTATGGACAGAGGTGCATTATCACCTGCAGTAAGGCAACTCTTAGACACTCATAATCTTCCTGCTGGTGACATACCATCTACTGGACCTCATGGAAGACTACTGAAAGGGTACGAGTAGATGCTGTATTGATATACACTGGCATTCGGTGTTTGTAAAAGAAATCTTAATGTGGAAATTCCACAAGTTAAAAAACAAAATAGTTTCAAGAATAACAAAAACATCCTGAGGTTGCTTGCCAAACCTATAAATAGTCGACTCTTGTTAATACGAGGTCCGCCGTTTTCCTCTTATTATCCGAACCTTTTCTTAAATGCAGCACACTACATACTGTAGATCACATGTCGTCATAGTACATGCACTACACACCTGTATAGGCTAGAGCGGAGCAGTTTGCTCCCTAGTACAGTTCTTACGAGCATCCTGTACACAAAAATATCAATGATAAATGCATTTTTCTTGACTATGATCATAGTATTTAAATTTTTGGTTTAACTCAAAATAAAAATCATAGCAAAGTGATGTCAAACTTGCCGTTCATGTGACCATGATGTGACAGATTCGGTACTACCTAGCGCCTATGCTGAACGTTGTTTTCGTTGGTAGTCATCCCAGTGTGTACGGGAAGTAGCATTTCAAGCGTAGGTTACCAGCGCAAAGTTTCTGGTGTTCGGATCGGACAGAACTTGGCCGGTCCAATCCCATAAATAGTATGGCAACAAGAATGTAATTTCTGAACCTTGACTGAATGGTAAGCTTTTGTTACACAACAATATTTTTCAGATCTCGCTCAAAAAGTATGAAAAACAACACATTTTGTCATCATGGGGTCACAAAAATACCTCATAATATCCGCGTTCTCGATATGACCATGCTCGTATCTTTCGTTTTTTAAGACAAAGAAACATGCATGGGACAGTTCGGGACCAGTAAAAAACCTTATATAAACCGGCATCTCGTATCTTCCGAGCTCGTATTAACGAGAGTCAACTGTATTAAGAAGGGACAAAGGTAACAAGAAGTACCGTAATTCTGTTCATTAATTTGTTTCGCGCAGGTTAGTAATTTATCATTTATGTAATTTATGATTTATGTAATTTATGTAATTTATGGTTTACAAATACCCTACATGTATGTGCCCTTAATTTACATCTGAACTGCCCTCTGTTGAAATCTGCCAGGCGGTCCGTGCACATTTCTTGCTTTGTATAAACTTGGTTTAGTACTGTGGTCACATAATTCAAAGCCAATCTGCCCAATTTGTAGCTAACCACGACACATGTGCACACCAGAAACTTGATCTTTTGGTTTCACAGTGGTGCCTGAGGGCACATTGTCTATCCTGTTGGTTAGTCATTGCATCACACGCGTGCATATCTGCTGCACGTCCAAAGTTTTTGCCACGAGGTTATTGCAAAAATTGCCCTTTCCATCGATCAAAAGCATTTTTTACAACATAAAATTTAATTCTGAGAAAACAGCCAACTCCAGTTTTTAAACCTGCATAACTCATCAAAGAAACCCCAGCTCAATGCAACTCCTCTGGGCTTCTGGTAATCAGTGGAACCAGTTTGTGGCTTACAATGGAATTATGTCGGACTTACGAACAGGATACATGTTATCGCTTAAATTTCTGGGGACAGAATAAGTAATTCCTGGGGACAAAAATACAGCAAAGTTTATGCGTTGAAGACAGTTTAATAATGTGCTACTTTATGTCTTTTAATGTACAGTGATGTTTTGAAGTTCATCAAAGAGGGAGGTGCAAAGGCAGCACCCTCTATCGACACAACCAAGCCAACCCCAGTACCAGAATCAGTACCAGACTCGAAGCCAAAGGTTATGCCGTTACCCACCAATATCCAACAACAGGTGGGTAAGAGACACCCAGGTGTCACTGCTGGATTCAGTTTAATCAAGTAAATATTATGAGGATTCTCGTCATGCTGGTTCAGAAACATATCTAGGCCTCTTGTACAGTTGATTATACAACTTGATTTGGATAATAGCATTAACACAGTAACTGAACATATTATGCTGATATCTACCTGCACGGTGCTTCTAACCCTTGAAAATATTCCCTTAACAGTCAGGCAGGTCAAGTTGCAATATGCAAAATTTAGCTTGAGTGTGAACCATATAATTAAACTGTCTTGTGACTTAGCACTTACATGTATGTTATGCCTGAGTTTGAAGTAGTCAAAATGTCCTACATGTATCTAGCCCAGATGTACACAAAACAAGAACATGCCGAGACTGAAAGTTTTTGTACGAAGAATTTTTGTGCGAGATACAATGTTTTTGCAAAAGTGAGATGCAATGTTTTTTGGCATTGATGTTACAAAGTCGTCTCCATGTTTGAACAGTGGATACTCTGCTTGTCTTCAGGAGAATGCTGGAAAGCAAGATATACAGGGGCTTATAGATAAAGTTCTATCGCCTGTTTTCCAAAAGCTAAATATGTAGATTGTTTTTATCTGAACGAATTTTGACAGATTATGCTGTTTTAAAACAGAAAAAAAAACCTCACACACAAAATACTTTGGTATTAGTCTTGCACGACAGGCAATGTACTTGCATTAGGCGATTCGATTGTATATAACGGGCAACTACATTTTGTATTTTTTAACTAGCTATTCTGATCATGGATTGTTTTTATTCAGTAGTTCCCACAGTGTGTAACTTACATTATTGTTTTATATTCATTGCAGGAAACGTACACAGACATTGACCTGTCTAGCATCAGGAAAGTCATAGCCAAGAGGTTGACTGAATCTAAGGTCAGAAAGTTTTCATTGGTTGGATAAACTAGCCAATCACCGCTCTTATCATATGTCACATGATCAACCAGTTGTTGAATCTAGGCAGTGCCTGAAGAGGGTTTCAATTCACAATCCACAAGCATACTACTCGGTTTTGAACCCCTGACCCCTGTAAATTTTAGTTCTGTTCAATTAACTCTTTCAGTGCCAACTTTTTTTTTGCGTTTTGAATGTGAAATGCCCAGGTTTTCTGAGGTTTTTCTAAATTCTGTATGTAAAAAAACAAACAAAAGACAAGTCTTTCTCACTAAACAAAATGCATGGTAGATCGAGATAGCTGGAGGAAGAGGACTCAGGGACTGGCTCGTGATATCGTCACTACCCAGGCGATCCCGACGCAATGAATGAATGAATGGTACATCCCAAACGTGCCAAAGTGAATAGTATTTCTTGAGTGATAATTTCCTCTCATAATAACATGTTTATTATGGGATATACATGTACGATTAATGGCACTTTTTGAGTACATAAAAAAGATCGTACATGTACGATAATGGTGCTTTCAGAATACATAAAATATAGTGTATGTGTGGGACATTGGCACTGCTGAAAGAGTTAAGTTCAACTTATTTCCACTCAATCAGCTTGCCTGGAGAATAATATATATACGATACTTTAGATAAAGTATATTGATTGAGTGGTGGGAGTCTCCTAAAAGCTAGCTTGCTTGGTGGAGACCCACAATAGGTTTTATAAACAATCTTAAAGAAAACAATTGGTGAGGAACTTATAAGTATAATTTTAGAGCAGATGTCTGTACCACTAGTCCACCCAGTTTGCCCTATAGGGAGAGGCTAGTTCCAATCCTGTAATGGGCAGAGGTTACATACTTATAAGAACAATTTATAAGAACATATAATTGAATTGTATAAATAATATTATTTAGGTTTTTTTTCACACTGATGCGAAGAAATAAATCCACAGGCAATTTACTCAGGTGGGATTCAAACCCGTGGAGTAGATGTCTTACCATTAGTCCATCGAGCTTACCCAGGGACATGATACCAGTTTGAATTCTGTAATTGTCAGAGGGTATCACTGAATGATGAAATTATTCAACTTATCTTAGCATTGATAATGCACCTGTACTGTTTACTGAGCAGGGTTTACCTTTGACTTATTCAGTGACAAGCCAAGGGGACCAGTTAACTTCTTATACTCACTGGCCTGCCAGCTGTTTTACAAGTCTGTTTTTCATATAATTCTCAGGTGTTTTAAAGCACATGGCCAACATTAGTAATTGCCAAAGACCAGCAAGCCTCGAAATAACCCACGGTACCTACAGCACTTGCCATGGTGCCCAGTGCTTTTGCTGTGGTGCCCTTTGCAAAGTTCCAATACAAATTTACATTTTCCTCATAGAGTGCCCATTTTACCAAAGGAAAATTGCCGTGCCCCGTCAAGAGCGAAGTTTAAGGCCTGGACTAGTATCTGCACTTCATGTGACCCAACATATACATGAAAAACAAAGTTTAAGCTCAAATAGCCTTTTTGAGATATGGTGGACATTATAGGAGTGCATTGTTTGGTTTTGGTGTATGCAGACATATTTACCAAACCCTGAAGTGTTATATTATTGTGTCCAACATGGCTTATCAGTCATCAGAGTCACAAGAAGATAGTGGGGAAAAACAAAATATGTTGTCACTGTTTTGATCTTGTGAGGTCAAAACTAGCATTTTACTAATTTCTCAAGAACAAAAGTATTTCAAGCTAAAATATTTAGAGGGAAGTTTCCACCATGACCATCTGTATACCATGTTAGTTATGTGCAAATTTGTAAGCATTTATTTGTTAAATCTTACCAATGTTGTGCGCACCTTTAAACTTGCAATTTGACCAGCGGATCACTGTTAACGGAGAACGTTGTTTCCATGAGAAATCTAAAAGTATTTTGCTAAAATTGCTTACTTGTGCAGAGAACCATTCCACACAGCTATGCCAGTGCTGAGTGCAACATGGACAAGATTATGAGCCTGAGGAAAGACCTTAAGAAGGATGGAGTTAAAGTCTCTGTAAATGACTTCATCATCAAAGCAGCTGCAGTAGCACTCAAGGTATTACTTACTGTTTAATGTGTGTGAGGAGTCACCAATCAAAAGGCCCTAAAATAGACCACTCAAGGTAAAGGCTTTAAAGGGGGAAAGGGACCGATGAAGTGAAAAGCCAAAGGCAGAAAGATGACCACTAGTATTGGGTTTGAATTGAGATTGGTTGTATACTTGTCAGGGAAGCAGGATGCAGGTAGTGAAGTCCAAAGTAAGGCAGTAAACGGGAAGGAGCTTGATGGGTACCACTGAGTGTTAGCTTTAGGGACAGCTACAGTATAAGAATGTGACTGAGTAGAGAATTGTGTTGTGCGACCAAAGGTACGGCTGGGTGGAACAACCAGTGGGAGGCCGTTGGAGCACCTGCCATTATAATACCTGTAAAAGAGGCTCAATGAGGCACCAGAGCGACATAAAGAAAGGGGTTCCAGCATGCCCGTTCAAATTTGCAATGTGTCGATGAAAACCCTCAAGCAGTGACAAATGACAAGCTGGAGCACCAGCCAAGATGGCAGCAGTACTCCATAACAGGACGAATTGTAGACTTATACAAGTAGATCATAACAATCAGGGGAAGATATTGATGCACATAGTGTAAGCAGCCTACGCATTGCGAGGACCTTTTGGCAATGCTGCAAATAGTTCTACTTTGATCTTAAGATCAGATCCTAAACAGTTTTGGATACCTTAAGTCCCTGTCTCGCATCTTTCAATGATTTGTTTATCAAGTCGGCTCAGTAAGTGTGCATGTAGCTCTCTTAGAAATAAAACCCAGAAAACACTGAGCTCAACTGCTCTCTGTGTCCTGTTGAGTGGATGCCGTGTATCAATACCATGTGACACACGAGAATGGCAAAATAATGATGCCATTTGGGCTTTCTTTTATTGTTATTTATCAATCTAAATGATCTGGTTTGCAAATTTGGCCATACATGCATGTCATGTGATGTCGTTTTGCCGTACACCATAAAATCACAACGCCGTAAAATGTGCAGCCCAGTCCATAAAGTTTTCTTACAACCGATTCATTCTGATAATAACTCACTTGACGCTCTCAGGGCTCTATTTCTAACAAAGGGCTCATGTTGAATTAAAGACCCAATCCCAGACTGTTTTCACTGGGCCAACTATGTGGAACAAGTCCATAACTGGCAGCCTTCAGGAAAGCTTGTAAACCCACTTATTTGACTCTTCATTGTTTCCCTAATTTTTGTTATTCTGTTATTCTGCTAGTTAAGCACTGTGGTACAGCTTTTGTAAGAGCATTATATAAATGCTTTTTGTATTGTATTGTATTGTATCTTTCAGTCTCATGGTCTTTGTCCTGGACTTCATATTCAAGGTAGATGCAGTTCATATAGCTCTCAAGGTGTTACGTTATGCACACACTGGTCATAAAATTGATTCCTCATTGATGGCCACTAAGGCAATTGTACATGTAAAAAGATAACCTCACATCTCTGTTTATTTAACAGGAATTGCCAGATGTAAATGCTACCTGGTCTGGCAATGAGGCTAAGAAGTTATCAGATATTGATATATCAGTTGCTGTGGCAACAGATAAAGGTCTGATCACTCCCATTGTTAAGAATGCTATTGGTAAAGGACTGGTTGAAATCTCAGAGAATGTTAAGGTAAGATCCAAACTGTTCAGCATTGACCTTGCTATGGGGATAGGTCGCTTTGTTTTAATATATTTTGGGTTTTTGATAACGTTTACTTTATTTTGTAAATTATTCTGTGTGGATCTTATCCTTCTATTTATTTGTCTACTGCTGTGGAGCTCATTGGGAATCAGGAGACTACTGAGTTCAAGTAAGAACTTGTCCTGCTGTTTATCTACTGCCATCGAGAAAATTGGGAAAACCGGGAGTCTAGATATGTGTACATGTTGCTGTCATAAGAACTTGTCCTGTTGTTTATCTACCATCCAAGAGTAATGATAGAAAAGTCGAGGGACTTCTTGTTTTGCTCTATGGATATTGGAACTTTGCGCAATTATCTTCTCGTAATTATCAGTCAACAAGATCATTATTACAACTATATTAGATAAATTTAATATGTTCACAAATTGGTGCCACTGTTGTTTTTGTATTTGCTATAGGATCTAGCAGGTAGAGCAAGAGAAGGCAAGCTTCAACTCAATGAGTTTCAAGGAGGTTCCTTCAGGTAAGTTTCTTAGCTCGACAATAAACCTTTCTAATGGATCTACAGTCTTAACCAAGCCTCTGTGAGCAAAAGCAATTATAGACTTTGGTGAGTCTCTCCATCTCAATCTTACTCTAGAATCCCAGAATTTATTGTTGGTCTTGGTTGTGAACTTGTTGTTCTTGGTCTTGTTCATAGACATGATCTTTGGTTTTGGCCACATTATCAGACCTGTAGGTCCTTGTCTTGATTGTTGACACAGACCCACTGTTCTTGGAATTGGTCCCAACCTTCCAGGTCTTGGCCAAAGGCCTCCAGTTCTTGGTCTCAGTTTCACTCTCAGGGTCCTAAGGTGTAGTCTTGATTTTGGTCACATACTTGCAAATATTGGTCTTTGTCCCTGACCTATAGGTCTTCACCTTGTCCAGTTCTTGGTCAGGTTCCAGACTTGCCAGTCTTGGTGTCTGTCTTAGCCATAGACCTCCAGGTAATTGGTCTTGTCTTGATCCCTGACTTGCCAGTCTTGGTGTCAGTCTTAGGTACAGACCTCCTTGCCTTGGTCCCTGACTTGCCAATCTTGGTGTCTGTCTTAGGTACAGACCCCAGTTAATTGGTCTCATCTTGGTCCCTGATTTGCCAGTCTTGGTGTCTGTCTTAGGTACAGACCTCCAGGTAATTGGTCTCGTCTTGGTCCCCGACTTGCAGGTTTTAGTGATGGTCTTGGTTAGAGGCTTGTAAGTCTTGGATTTGGTATTGGCTTCAGACCCCATGGGTCTTTGTCTCAGTGTCAGTTACGTACCTGTGAGGCTTTGGTTTAGTTTTAGTAACAGATCTTTATATGTTTAGTTTGGTATTGGTCTGAACCTGCAGTTCTTGGTGCCAGTATTTCACAGACCTACGTGTCTTGGCTGTTGTCTTGGTGTTGGTCATAGGTCTCCAAATGTTTGGTTTATACTTGTAACATACTCTACATGTACTGCCTAGTCTTCGGGTCCGGGGATACAAGGTAGCTGATAGGCGCCACAATTTAGCCCATCTGTTCTTGGACATGTTGTATGTGAAATGTCCAAATGAAAACCGTTTGTTATTATTTTTGTTAGCCACTTTCCGCCATAGTCTTTTCATCATTTGTGTTTTGTCTATTGATGTATTTTTTATATAATGTGAGGGCCACAAGTGACCATCTGTGCGGGAATGTATCACTCTCATTGAATGTTGCTCATAACATAGTATCTTGATCAACTATGTAGCAGTTTTCCATTCAAGTTATCATTATACAAACTTGATTGTTTTGACAGTATTTCCAACCTGGGCATGTTCGGGATCAGCGAATTCAGTGCCGTCATCAATCCACCCCAAGCCTGCATCCTTGCTATTGGCTCAGCTCGTATGACTCTCAACCAATCAATGAAGCCACAGGCTATGACCACCGTCATGCTCTCTAGTGACAGCAGGGTGGTCACCGATGCACTTGCTGCAACGTTTCTTCAATCTTTTAAGAAAAATATGGAAAATCCATTAAGACTGGGAATCTTATGATTTAAAAAATGCACTGCAATTGAACAAATTTTTATACAAGAAAAGTTACTTTTTTGTTCATTTTTTGGTATCTGGTTTGCCAAGAGTTTTTAGAATGTCTGAAATTTATAGGATGAGCATGTGTCCAACACTCAGATACAAAAGTGATCAAAATGTAATTTAAATTTAGTTACTGCTACTTCTTAGTTAAGAGCAATGAATGGTTGCTCTTTTTGAAGAAGTGAGCAAAAGTAAGCAAGATAGTTACACTAATGATGTGGTTACTTTTAGCAAGCTATTGAGTGTCGGCATGTCCCTGGAGTCTGTAATGCCAGTATGTACTTGTACACAGGAGATCATTTTATAGCGGACACGTCTTGGTGTAATAAATGAATTTGCATCAGGGAAAAAGAATGGAAGTAGTGTTTTACCCACACACATAGATGTGTGTGTAAAGCACTGTATACTCAGTATTTCCCAGAGTTCTGTGGGAAAAATCCAAAAGTTATTACTAAGGAGGGAAAGGAACCCATGACCTTTGCCATTCTAGAGCAGATGTCATACCATTAGACCACCGAGCATACCCGGGCAAAGGTCTGGAATCGGGGTTTACAAAATAACACACAGAAAAGGCAAATTGCGAGCATGATTTCCAGTACTTTCTGTGCCTCTTTGTAAAACAAAGCATTGCACGGTAGGTGCATGCTTTACATTGGAATGTCTGTGGGGATATTCACGTCAGCCGTTCAGCTAACTGAAAAAAATTGAGGACACTACGAAGTTATTCTGGGAATTAAAAAGTGCCTGCCGTAGGCCAGTCAAGAAAAAATTGGCATGTTATACATGTCAGCCAATGTGAAGTTGTTGACACACGTCGGTGTATAGCAGTGGGATAACCAGTAGGGGGCAGGGGGCTGGAACCCCTCCCCCCACTTATATAAATATAATTAAAATGAACAAATGAATGGTTTGATGCATAATATAGCTCCCACAAAATATATAAGTAAAAAATTATGTCTTGGCACCTGCTTTCCTCCCTTCCCCCCCAAAAACAAATATATATATATATATAAATTGTTTGGGTTTGAACAAAGACAAATTGACTGGAGTGGGACTTGAACCAACGACCTCCGGATTAATCGTAAACGTGGGTGTGATCCCTGGCTACACGGCAGTTAACGGTTGTATGGCTTCTGACTGGCACCCCGAACAAAGATATTGACTAATAGGGAGACCGCCAACATAGGGCTGGATAGCTCAGTTGGTAGAGCGCCGGTACGTTAATCCGGAGGTCTTTGGTTCAAACCCAAACTATTTAAATAAAATTTCCCAGTCAGTTTCCCTTGTGGTTTATTACTTGATATATATATATATATATATATAAATTAATAAATATACAAATTTAAAATATCTGTTTACGCCACTGGTGTACAGGTAAAACCCAACTAATAAGTTTTGGTGTCAAAAGACTATAATTTAAGACACTTTGTAAAGGCTCTCAAAACGTACACATCCAAGGATTTGATGGGGGAAATGTGGTAAATAAGTTTATTTATAAATTATAATTAATAACTAATAAAAAGGAAAAATACTATTAAAATCTAGATGCATCACCCAATTTTCAAAGCGGAAAACGGTTGCATATGTCACAATCACAATGTACAAAATACTTGTAACATTGAAATTGTTTGTACATGTTGGCTTGTTACAAGAAAGAGATCACAGCAATAACTCATATGTATCATTTAGCAAGCATTGACAGATTTGTTCGTTCAGTGTCTCATATGAAAGTTTAATCATTTCTTTACAATCAGTTTGGGCAAACAAAAACCAGATGATGCTTCTTTACATAAACTGGCAATGGAATTCAAAGTGTTTTTTACCTCTTGAGGGCGTATGTGAATGGAATTCAACGATGCAAAATAAGTAAACATACATTTTTTGGAATTATAATTCAAGGTCCAATGTCAAACGGCTGTTCAGCCAAGTGTTTAACAACATTGCTGATTTTTACAGGGAAACGGTCGAGGATAATGTAAGTTACATGTTTTGGCTGATAACCTACTTTTGTTAAGGAATAGTTTTCTCTGAGCTCATGGTTTAAGCAGCTCTTTGAAATTTTGCACAGGGCTTTTAAGGTATGAACTTGATTGACACAATATCATGAGCATTGACTTAACAGCAGCTTAGCTGGAGGGAAACTTGGCCTACTGATTCAACTCATCTTGATAAAGGCATGATGTTTTGCTCTGTTAATACAGTGGAAACTGGGAGTCATAAGATTGTACTGTACTGTGCCAACCAGAATTCTGCCCTTAAGCTTGTTAAGACACTTTGATAAGCAGTCCATGAAATTGGGTCCTTAAAATGTGTTTACCTTCAGTAGGTGGATCCCATCAACCCTTGCCAACCTAACAAACTGCCATGTTCCCAAGGACGTAATGAAAAGTTACTGGATAAAGGGTGAAAGCAATTAATGTGCAAGGTTGTGTTGCCAGAAAACGAAGCGTGAAAGTTTGTTCAGTTTTCTGCCATTCATCATGTTAGTTTTAGGCTTCAGGGAAACTTGGTCTTGTAAGAGTATAACCTTCAAAGGAAGGTTTAAAACTGCATAGGAATGGGACAACATGGTTATTTTATTGCTGTTACTGGAAAGAAGGGCGTAGAGAATTGCGTCCTTTTGGACACAAGACAGTATAAATGTGAGCTTACTGTGGCCAATAAGCGTTGAACTAAATGCTTAACAAGCGCAAATGGATAGCTCTGAATGTTAAATCTGGTTATGTCAGACAGGTTTTCTCATGTAAAGTCATGATTTAATTAAGGGACTTCGGCTACATCTAATGAAGAATATAGGACTATGAGGTGATCTGGGCATAGCCACTACTACATGTATAGTGTAATAATAGTGTATCATAGTAAAGTGGATGGAAAGTTGAATTAAAAAGACAAACTATCAAACAATTGTTCCACTCTAGTCTTTTTTTTAAAGGCTGGTTTCATAAAACATACCAGTGACACCATTCTATGATCACTGACCCCCCCCCCCCTCTCACTGATGCTACAATCAGTAGTTGGTAATTGGTATTCAACATGCAAGACAACCTTAATGCGCAAGGATAAAGCATTTCCTTGGAGGTTGACCCTTATGGAAACCCCCCCCCCCCATCTTTCCTGGTCCTTGTACAAATTAGACCGTTACACAGTGCTCAACAAACATCAGAGACCTAATATTGTAGTGATCACGTGAATGCTTTGCAAGAGTCGGCCTCCTCTGGTAACTTAATGGCATTGCATTTGACCAGTGTACTATACATGTACAAATGGTCGCTTTTTTGAACCCAGACATGCCAGACGCCTATTTTAGTGTAATGTACATGTACGAGTGGCGGCGCTCTAAAACAAACATAGATTGCTTTTACTTGGGAGTGGGGGTTTTAACCAAAACACTCAAAGCTGTTAATATTTGCAATCTACTGGAGTCTCCAGATAACAGCATATATTTCAACAAGTTTTTGATTGCAAAGGATTTTTAATGGTGCTTTTATTCTCTCCACACTTGTTATATCATCAGGGACCCGTACGACCAATGGATGCACATACAAGCACTTGTGGCACAACTTTATAAACCGGGCCAATTTCGTAGAGCTGCAAACAGTAGCTAAGCACAAAACAATTTTGATTACCAAACCTTTCAGTTACAAAATACCATATTATATGTTCTGTTTGCAACTGGTATCCTGCTCAATTTTGCTTAGTAGGTATTTCAGCAATATTGTTTGCTTAAAAGTCACTGCCTGTAAGAATGTACCAAGTGGTGTTTCATGGGTTCTCAGATCTTCTAAAAAATCATAGTGATGCACCTTCATACCAAACTAATATATCCAAAATTTTAGCTCGCTGACTCTTTCGGTTTGGGCGTAATAAATTATCAAAGTTTTAGCGAAAAAAAAAACTTGTGAAACGACAAGCACATTCCCGGAAAACGCAAAAATGTGCGCCAAGCTTGTCCCCCCAAATTTTTTTTTTTTTTTAAAACCTCCAGTTGGGCGCATAACACAAGTAAAAAAAAAAATTGGGGATCTCGTTGGCGCGTCATGTTATGCGGACCTGAACCTTTGACGAACAGCGCCCTCGTACTGTTTTCAAGGCCTCATAACTCGATGCGCCTTTAAGATCCCAGGAAATAAACAAGTTTACATGAAAGAACTTGCAGCCCTAAAACAAATTTAAGCACAAAGTGGGTGGGATCTCGTTGGCGCAGAGAGATAATAGAGGTCAAAGGTCAAATTTTACCAATTTCTTGCGTTTCCGCACCTCCGTAACCTCGCGCGCCAACATCAAAAAACTTTTAAAATGACAACCAGGTGTAGAAACAGTTTTCCTCTATGAACAAATAAAACAAGAATCTTGGGATCTCTACAATTTTCATGTTAAAATATTTTTTGAAACTTCTCTAAGCATTTGTATTTCACACATATTAGCCTAGAATTAGCTTCGAACGGCACAACATGCACTTTTCTCATTCTTGTAAATACTTGCGCCAACAAGATCCCATCAATTTTTTCTTGTATTTGGTTTAGTTTAGTGTTCCTAAACAGATTTCAATTGGAAAATAATTGGGATCATGTTGGCGCACAAATATAACAAAGGTCAAAGGTCGTACCCAACTACAAATTTTTACAATTTCGGGCGATTTTGCGTCATCACGATATATACGCGCCAATATGGTCCCATTAAATTGTCTGCATTTTATGATTATATAGGTTCTCAGCAACACATAACAAACAAAAACTGTATGGGATTTGTATGGCGCTAAAAAATATCACAGGTCAAAGGTCACAACAGCAATGATGATGTTGCTTCGTGCAAATCATGCAATAGAACTCTGTCAGACATTTCAATCAATGATTTCACAAACCTTTATCTCTATATAAGTTCTGAGGCTATCAAGACTCGGAGTTGGTGGCAAACAAAAGCACATGCACATGTTTCTTTCAGCTATTTCCTGAAGGGGTACAAAGTACCTGAATTGTCCATGGATGTTAACAGTAATAAGGTGGACATCTCTTTTAAGAACAAATAAGCAAGTGGAACAATGGCAAGCCTAATTAAAGCTGAAAATTGGCAAATGACACGAAATGGAAATGTGTTAAGCCCAAAATGCAGTAAATACGATAGATAAAATTTATTTTAACCGAAATGCATTGGCACACGTTCAATATCTTAAAAGTTCTTTCCGATCATGGTTGAAAGACTTACAATTGTAGGTCATCCTTTCTGATTATGAATGAAAGACTTACAATAATTGTAAGTCTTTCATTCATGATCGGAAATAATGACCTACAATTATTGTAGGTCATTCTTTCCGATCATGAATGAAAGTCCTACAATTGTAGGTCATCCTTTCCGATCATGATTGAAAGACCTACAATTGTAGGTCATCCTTTCCGATCATGAATGAAAGATTAAAATTGTAGGTCATCCTTCCTTTCCGATAATGAATGAGAGATCTACAATTGTAGGTCATCTTTTCCGATCATTAATGAAAGACCTACAATTGTAGGTAATCCTTTCCGATAATGAATGAAAGATCTACAATTGTAGGTCATCTTTTCCGATCATAAATTAAAGACCTACAATTGTAGGTCATCCTTTCCGATCATGAATGAAAGACTTACAGTTGTAGGTCATCCTTTCCGATCACGAATAAAAGACCTAGTAGGTCATCCTTTCCGATCATGATTGAAAGACATACAATTGTAGTTCATCCTTTCCGATCATGAATGAAAATCATGAAAATCATACAATTGTAGGTCATCCGATCACCTAGGTCAATATCCTTTCCGATCATGAATGAAAGACTTACAATTGTAGGTCATCCTTTCCGATCATGAATGAAAGACATACAATTGTAGGTTATCCTTTCCGATCACGAATGCAAGACCTACAATTGTAGGTCATCATTTCCGATCATGAATGAAAGACATACAGTTGTAGGTCACCCTTTCCGATCACGAATAAAAGACCTAGTAGGTCATCCTTTCCGATCATGAATGAAAGACATACATTTGTAGGTCATCCTTTCCGAACATGAATGAAAGACATACAATTGTAGGTTTTCCTTTCCGATCACGAATGCAAGACCTACAATTGTAGGTCATCCTTTCCGATCACGAAGTAAAAGACCTAGTAGGTCATCCTTTCCGATCGTGAATGAAAGACATACATTTGTAGGTCATCCTTTCCGATCGTGATTGAAAGACATACAATTGTAGGTCATCCTTTCCGATCAGGAATGAAAGACATACAATTGTAGGTCATCCTTTCCGATCATGAATGAAAGACATACAATTGTAGGTCATCCTTTCCGATCATGAATGAAAGACTTACAATTGTAGGTCATCCTTTCCGATCACCAATGAAAGACCTACAATTGTAGGTCATCCTTTCCGATCATGAATGAAAGACTTACAGTTGAAAGACTTACAATTTAATGGGACCAATTTAATGGGACCATATTGGCGCGTATATATCGTGATGACGCAAAATCGCCCGAAATTGTAAAAATTTGTTGTTGGGTACGACCTTTGACCGTTGTTATATTTGTGCGCCAACATGATCCCAATTATTTTCCAATTGAAATCTGTTTAGGAACACTAAACTAAACCAAATACAAGAAAAAGTTGATGGGATCTTGTTGGCGCAAGTATTTACAAGAATGAGAAAAGTGCATGTTGTGCCGTTCGAAGCTAATTCTTGGCTAATATGTGTGAAATGCAAATGCTTAGAGAAGTTTCAAAATATATTTTAACATGAAAATTGTAGAGATCCCAAGATTCTTGTTTTATTTGTTCATAGAGGAAAACTGTTTCTACACCTGGTTGTCATTTTACAAGTTTTTTGACGTTGGCGCGCGAGGTTACGGAGGTGCGGAAACGCAAGAAATTGGTAAAATTTGACCTTTGACCTCTATTATCTCTCTGCGCCAACGAGATCCCATCCACTTTCCGATCATAAATTAAAGACCTACAATTGTAGGTCATCCTTTCCGATCATGAATGAAAGACTTACAGTTGTAGGTCATCCTTTCCGATCACGAATAAAAGACCTTGTAGGTCATCCTTTCCGATCATGATTGAAAGACATACAATTGTAGGTCATCCTTTCCGATCATGAATGAAAATCGTACAATTGTAGGTCATCCTTTCCGATCACGAATGCAAGACCTAGGTCAATATCCTTTCCGATCATGAATGAAAGACTTACAATTGTAGGTCATCCTTTCCGATCATGAATGAAAGACATACAATTGTAGGTCATCATTTCCGATCATGAATGAAAGACTTACAGTTGTAGGTCACCCTTTCCGATCACGAATAAAAGACCTAGTAGGTCATCCTTTCCGATCATGAATGAAAGACATACATTTGTAGGTCATCCTTTCCGAACATGAATGAAAGACATACAATTGTAGGTCATCCTTTCCGATCACGAATGCAAGACCTACAATTGTAGGTCATCCTTTCCAATCACGAAGTAAAAGACCTAGTAGGTCATCCTTTCCTATCGTTAATGAAAGACATACAATTGTAGGTCATCCTTTCCGACCACGAATGCAAGACCTACAATTGAAGGTCATCCTTTCCGATCACCAATGAAAGACCTACAATTGTAGATCAATATCCTTTCCGATCATGAATGAAAGACTTACAATTGTAGGTCATCCTTTCCGATCATGAATGAAAGACCTACAATTGTAGGTCATCCTTTCCGATCATGAATGAAAGACTTACAGTTGTAGGTCATCCTTTCCGATCACCAATGTAAGACCTACAGTTGTAGGTCAATATCCTTTCCGATCGAGAATGAAAGACTTACAATTGTAGGTCATCTTTTCCGATCATGAATGAAAGACTTACAGTTGTAGGTCATCCTTTCCGATCACGAATAAAAGACCTAGTAGGTCATCCTTTCCGATCATGATTGAAAGACAAACAATTGAAGTCATGAACTGAAAGTGTGAAGTTTCAACTCATCAACTTAATGTTATATAACATTTTTAATGTTATTAATGTTACCATATTACTGTTAACATCCATGGACAATTCAGGTACTTTGTACCCCTTCAGGAAATAGCTGAAAGAAACCTGCAGTAATTGTCTTTTTTATTTGTTTTTAAATATTGTTATTTTGTTCACAGTTTCTCTAAAAAAATATAATGCATGTGCTTTTGTTTGCCACCAACTCCGAGTCTTGATAGCCTCAGAACTTATATATAGATAAAGGTTTGTGAAATCATTGATTTAAATGTCTGACAGAGTTCTATTGCATGATTTGCACGAAGCAACATCATCATTGCTGTTGTGACTTTTGACCTGTGATATTTTTTAGCGCCATAGAAATCCCATACACTTTTTGTTTGTTATGTGTTGCTGAGAACCTTTATAATCATAAAATGCAGACAATTTAATGGGACCATATTGGCGCGTATATATCGTGATGACGCAAAATCGCCCGAAATTGTAAAAATTTGTTGTTGGGTACGACCTTTGACCTTTGTTATATTTGTGCGCCAACATGATCCCAATTATTTTCCAATTGAAATCTGTTAAGGAACACTAAACTAAACCAAATACAAGAAAAAGTTGATGGGATCTTGTTGGCGCAAGTATTTACAAGAATGAGAAAAGTGCATGTTGTGCCGTTCGAAGCTAATTCTAGGCTAATATGTGTGAAATGCAAATGCTTAGAGAAGTTTCAAAATATATTTTAACATGAAAATTGTAGAGATCCCAAGATTCTTGTTTTATTTGTTCATAGAGGAAAACTGTTTCTACACCTGGTTGTCATTTTACAAGTTTTTTGATGTTGGCGCGCGAGGTTACGGAGGTGCGGAAACGCAAGAAATTGGTAAAATTTGACCTTTGACCTCTATTATCTCTCTGCGCCAACGAGATCCCATCCACTTTGTGCTTAAATTTGTTTTAGGGCTGCAAGTTCTTTCGTGTAAACTTGTTTATTTCCTGGGATCTTAAAGGCGCATCGAGTTATGAGGCCTTGAAAACAGCACGAGGGCGCTGTTCGTCAAAGGTTCAGGTCCGCATAACATGACGCGCCAACGAGATCCCAATTTTTTTTTTTTACTTGTTTTACACCCAACTGGAGGTTTTAAAAAATGTTTAAATTTTTTTGGGACAAGCTTGGCGCACATTTTTGCGTTTTCTAGGAATGTACTTGTCGTTTCACGAGGGTTTTTTGGCTGAAACTTTGAAAATTTATTACTCCAAAACCGAAAGAGTCTGTAAGCTAAACTTTTGGATATATTAGTTTGGTATGAAGGTGTATCACTCTGATTTTTTAGAAGATCTGAGAACCCATGAATCACACCCCCCCCCTAATTTGGTACATTCTTACAGGCAGTGACTCTTAAGCCCGTAGATTGAAGTTAGCAATTAGTATACGGCCATTCTAAGCTCAAAACACCGGGTTCATTCTCATCACAGTCATATACACATTAATTACTTCGTCCCAATCGCTTACTTACAATACTTTACTCAAATAACATTACAAAATACATGATTTTCGGATAAGCCTGCCGAGCGGTTATAGAAAAATACAAAGAACGGGTACGTTTTTCCGCAACATGATTGTTGAATCTTCGGTTTATTCGTATCTAAACTACAAATCACAATGGCGTCGGTCTACATGCACATGATTTTTGACCAATGGCAGTTAGACTAGCGCTGTTAGTCTCTTGTAGACACATCCCTCCCTTTTTAGACAAAATGTCAACTTTTGTAAACAATGGGAAACAAATGGAAATAGCCTAAAATGTTTAACAGTAGCCTATTTTCTGACTTACTACATGTATGCTTCTGAGGAGGCAATTCCTATAACTTGTTTAAAGACTTGATTGCGTGTAAATAAAGTTGTTATCAGTAAACTATGCGTACAATATAAACCACTTTTTGGGGCTAAACTTCTAACTTAGCAATATTTGAAAACCGGTCGTGCATGAATATAGACCAACTGTTTTTTTTATACAATGCAACACTTTAACTTTTAAACAAACTTAAATAAACAAAGAACAATGCTTTAAATGTTTTCAATGTAACTCTCGTTTTCGAGTTCAAAGTTCTGTCCAGTTCATTCAGTTTAGAACATAGTCTTTGTATTTCGGATGCATGCCACACTGTCTTTTGGGTCTGGTACTGTGTGGAGAAGAAGGTTTGTCCACGACAGTTGGGGTCGCGACTGAATTAGTATCCGCCAAACTCCGAGTGGGGGAAACTGAAATCTGTTCAGGGACAGCACTCCCATGATCCTCTTTGGATGGTTGAATGGCAGGGTCAGACAGTGGCATATCCGCGTCATTTGCAGTTTGCATAAACTTCCGCACATGGCAAGTGTTTCGCGAATACTGAGCACCTTTTGGGGAGGCAACTATGACACTATTGCCAGTTTTGCTCACAATTGTGAAGGGGTCAGGGTTGAACGGGGTAGAAAACTTGTTCGTTTTCTCTTGTCTCACAAGGACTTGATCGCCGACTTGCACGTCAGAGTATTTTGCATTCCGACGAGCATCAGTGTACAGCTTGGCTTTTCCTTTGTTTTCAGCATCGCGGTCCCGGATTTCCAAGTCAGAATGATTATCTGCCTGAAACACTGGTAGTTTTCCGCGCATTTTCCGATTGAACAACAACTCAGCTGGCGATTTCCTTGTGCAGGGGTGTTCGGTAGCACGATATTTTGTGACATTTTTCCGTAGTTCCTTTCGCCAGTTTTGACCTTCGGCCTGTGCGATACGGATTCGTTTCAAGATTGAGTCGTTTTGGCGTTCCACTTCGCCATTTGCTTGAGCCCACTTAGCTGTAACCTTTACGTGGTCTATATCGTTCTCCTCACAGAACTCGCAAAACTCATGAGAACGGAACTGGGGACCATTGTCGGATTTGAGTGTCACTGGAAGTCCATGCCGGCTGAAGATTTCCTCAAGGGAGTCAATGACTTTGTCGGCAGTAGTGGAACTCAGTATCTGATACTCATAATATCAGCTGTAGTAATCAATAACTACTAGAACGGAATGTCCTGATGGAAATGGTCCAAGTAAGTCTGTTGCTAAGTCCTGCCAAGGACCGTCGGGGAGCATGGTTGGTCTCAGTGGCTCAGGGGGGTCAGGTCGTGCTACAATTTGGCATCCATGGCACGATCTGCAGAACTTCTCGGCACCTTTTTCCATTGCTGGCCACCATACTTTTGTGCGAAGGTTTTGCTTAGTTCCCACAACACCCAGGTGACCCTCGTGCGCAAGAGCTAAGGCTTTCGGTCTCAGTTTCTGTGGTAGAACGATACGCGTTCCGCGTAATATCAGTTGTCCAATGGCACACAACTCTCCCGCGATTGGTGCATACGCCTTACAGTTTTCAAACTTTCCAGTGCGAATTGCTTCTCTTACAACTGCTAGCTCTTCATCCTCAGCGGATGCACCTTCAACTTGTTTCGTTGTCATAGCACTGGGTGTGGCGGAGACGGCAACAAAGCGAACATAGTCCTCTGCCCCGTGATCATGCTTGAATTTAATCTTGTCCTGCGAAAGCCGAGACAATGCATCAGCGATGTTTTCGCGTCCAGGGATGTAAACAACTCTGTAATCGTATGGCTGTAGGCGTAATACCCATCGCTCAACTCGTGCACATGGTTTAGATCTGGGTCCATATATCGCCTCCAATGGTTTGTGATCAGTCAGTAGTTCAAAACTGCGACCATAGATGAATGCGTGAAATCTTTCACAAGCCCAGACGAGTGCTAGGGCTTCCTTCTCTGTTTGCGAATATCTCCTCCCGCAATCTGTCAGACTGCGACTGGCATAGCAGACTGGAACCAAACCGTCGCGTTGTTCCTGGACTAGTACGGCACCCAATCCTACTGGACTTGCGTCAGCTATCACTTTTGTCAGTGCGTTCTTGTCGTAGTAGGCCAGCGTAGTCGCGTTTGTGAGGCTCTCCTTTAGCGCATTGAAGGCTGTTTGCTGATGAGGTCCAAATTGAAATGGAATTCCTTTCCTGGTTAGCTTTCGAAGTGGATCAGATACTGTAGCAAAGTTAGGTATGAATCTGCTACTAAACCCAACTAGGCCAAGAAAGCTTCGAATCTCTGAGACACTCTCCGGCTTGCGAAACTCTGCTACAGCTCTTACGCGCTCTTGTGTAGGACCAATGCCTTTCTCGGATAGTAGGATTCCCATGAATACCAACCGACTCATGTTAAACTGGCATTTCTCTTGGTTCAAGGTAAGACCTACCGCCTCCAATCTGCGTAACACTGCGAACACTCTGTCATCGTGTGTCTCCTTGTCAGACGCATGAACGATGATGTCGTCTGAGATGTTTTCCACACCTTCAAGTCCCGCTAGTGTCTTTGCGATGTATTGGTATTGCTCACTGGCAGAACTAACTCCAAAGAGTAGTCGTTTGTATTGGTAGAGACCGCAGTGAGTAACAAAGGTTGTGATCCCTCGCGATTCCTCATCAAGCTCCAACTGGTGATAGCCCCATTTGAGGTCGAGCTTGCTGAAGAACTTTGATCCATTCATTGTCTGCAACAGCTCATCTACTGTCGGTATTGGATGACGACTGCGTATTGTCGCTTCATTAGCGCGTCTCATGTCGAGGCAGAGTCATATGTCACCATTCGGTTTGGGCACCGTGACTACTGGATTGACCCAAGGGGTTGGACCATCCACGCGCTCAATGATATCGAGATCCTCCAATTCACAAATCTTTTCCTCCACTCTACTGCGTAAATTGAATGGAGTGCGTCTTAGGGGTTGTGCTACTGGCTTGACAGAGGGGTCAATGTGAAGCTTTACTTGTTCAGTTTTGAGCTTACCCACGCCTTTGAACACATCTGGAAATTGCTTATGGAACTGTTGAACGGTGTCTGTATTCTGGGTTGAGCTGCTCTTTGTACGCTCATCAATGCTGGCTACCTCTGTGATGTGGAGGGCTGTTGGCTGCATCCACTCCAATTTTGAGTACACCCAATTCCATTGCAGTATTTTTGCCAAGTAAGGGAAAACCTTTGCCTTTAATGACAATAAATTCAGCTGGTACAGATTTTTCTGCGATACTCGCTTCACAGCTGAAGAGACCTTTCAACGATAGGGCTTGGTCAGCACCGTATGACCACAATTTCCTGTTTGGTGGGGCTACACGGGATTCACACTTAATCTTGGCATTTTTTAGTGATTCCCATGTATGTTCATCTATAACGTTGCTTGTGGCCCCAGAATCTATCAACATGTGAAGGTCAATTCCACCAACAGTTACTTTCATCTTATTCGAATAAGTGTTCTCATGAATGAGAAATGCATAGTCATTGGATGGTTCTGAATCAAGATGTTGCTCACCGATTTGGTTGATTGTTGGCTTGGACTTGGTCTTACAAACTTTGGCAAAATGATCTCTTCCGGAACATTTTTGGCATGGCCTCATGTCTGGCCTCTTGCGGGGCACTTGGGGTCTCGACCAAAATGCCCTGTTCGACCACACCTGTAACAAGCACCTTTGATAGTCATGGTAGTGGTTGCGGATTTCACCGATTGGTTTTCCTGTCTCTGATTTTTGGATGGTTGGGTCCATTTCTTAGGCTTGTTTGATTTGTCACGAGGCTTTGGTTTCCTGTCAGATACCATGTTGACGGAAGTGTCAGACTGAGAGGTTTTGCCCTTGACAGACAGTGCAGCCCATCTGACTTTCTACCTTTTCACATTTATCAGCTACTTTCATTGCCTTTTCTAGAGTCAGTTCATCCCCTGCTTCCAATAGCTTGCGTCTAACATAATCAGACTTGCACTTACTCAGCACAGCATCTCTTATTTGGTTATCTTTTTCACCTCCAAAATCACAGTCTCTAGCCGCCCTCCGAAGTCTGGTTACAAATTGCAGTACCGTTTCCCCTTCCTTTTGGACGACCTGGTGAAATGTCTGCCGTGCAAACGCTGCATTTTTCTGCGGCACGAAGTATTTGTTCAGTGCGGTTTTGGCAGCATTATAATCAGTAGCAACGCCCGTGTCCGGTAGTGTCAAGAAAATTTCCTGTACGTCTGGTCCGGCAAGATAAAGCAATAGCGCACGTCACGTCGTCGTTGTTTCACCTCCGGTGCCGTGGTGGACCCAATAATATGGCCTTTGCCGTCTGCATACAGCTCGAACGACATGAGCCACCTTTCCCATCGTGGTCCAAGGGTTGCTGGCTCCGAAAAACAGTCAAATATGGGGATTACTGTTTTCTCCATGATTTTTTTCGGCTTATCCTCGTCGCCAATGTTGAATCTTCGGTTTATTCGTATATAAACTACAAATCACAATGGCGTCGGTCTACTAGACTTGGTTCCAAGTCTGCAATCGTGGCTTTTACTCTACCCGATAGCCAATACATTATTCCCTGAAATAGCGCCCTCTTGTAGATTAACCTCCGTCATTAGCCTACGATCACAGACTTGGGACCATTGTCCAACGGTTTGTACACACCCTATGGCGAATTAGTCCAAAAGTGGACGGAACAATCTGATTGGTCGGAATTGCAAAAACCTTCGATAATATGAATATTCAAACAAAACCATCTACGGGATAGGTTGTGAGCTCTTCCATTTAAACTGTAGGGTGCAACTGTTATCGCGGGGTAGGAATCATGTATATTGTTATGTGTTTTTTACTACATAAAGATCTCATTAAACTTATCTATGTATTTTAAAAACTGTCTACGTACCAAGGACTATACAAATTTAATATCGAATGAACATAAAGCAACAATTTTAAGCGAGTTCAGCCTGTTAGTAATAGACGCTGCCAGTAATGTTTTTGCCGTCTCCTGATTGGCCAGCTCCCTGGCGTACGCTTGATTGTTTACATTTATCTTTGAATACATGAATATACCTAAACGCAAGGGGGTCAAGTCTGAGATTGCGAGTTGGGGCGCGTGATAGCTAATCTGTGGGGGCGTTTTTCGTGGCTGATGCAGAGGAATAACTGCGATCTCAGACTTGAAATCAAGTCTATCGGTCTACATGCACATGACCTTCTGACCAATGGCAGTTAGACTAGCGCTGTTAGTCTCTTGTGAACACAACAATGATGTACAGAGAAAACATGAAAAAGTTTTAAAAAGAATGCGTTTTCTATACGTTTTTGTAAACATTCTCGGGCGATCTGGCTTATTTCATTGTTTTTCTATAAACTACCTTCGAATTGTTGGTGTTTACATTTACAATGCTTAATTAACACGGTGAAAAGTATTTACAAATAATATTAAGTTGGCATAACTGTGTTTTTTCTGATAAAAAATGACTCTACCACAAAAAACGCGTTTCTCCTACTATTTCCAACGGGATTATCAGCAAACCGTTACAGGGACAGGATTCTGGTTAAAACCTGTAATTAGACTTCTTGTGGATAGAATCAACCTTTGTGATTTTAAACAAAAAAGTCTTACCACTGCATGCTGCCAATTAAAGTTTTTCACACACAAAATACCAAACAATCTTAAACGATATTTTACTCGGTCATTATCTGCCCATGAAGTCCATGCGTGCCACTTTATTGACAGAATAAAAATACGTGCATTCTTAGATTAAGAACATAACACCTTTTCAGCATAAGTCTAAACATTGTACTAAAAGGAGAAGCTTTACATGAGTAAAAACTTAATGAACTTTTTAAGAAATATAATCCAATATTACTCAATGAAACAACCGGTAAACCATACAAACAAACACATACAAAGGAAAACCAAATCACCTTTTATAGGTAAATAGGAAAAAATGGTTATATTTGTAAACAATATCGTCACATCTTTCCTCAAATAACAATTACTATGTACAATTAAGAATGCTCATTCGTGATCAGAAAGGATGACCTACAATTGTAGGTATTTCATTCACGAGCGGAAAGGATGATCTACAATTGTAAGTCTTTCATTCATGATCGGAAAGGATGACCTACTGTGAGGAGTCTTTGTGTTAAAAATTAATTGTTTAATATTGTTCGAAATTATCCTCTCCGCCTGGGAAGCGTGGTGGCGCACTTCAAAGTTTAGAGACCCCCACACGCTCCTCTCATAGCTCACCGCCTGCACAATCTTTATCAGGTGAGGATGCTTAACTTTCTTTATAGTTTTAAACTTTTCATTTAGTTATTATAATGCAACAATACAGACCCATACTTATGTTTATTGTATCAGCAAACATCCATACATTCATACTATGTTATAGTTTTTGAGAACATTAATTGCCTAAAAAGTGTAATATTTACAGTTATAAATCTTGTGTTGGTCATAAATTTGGAGCGAAGCGTTAGGAATGCATCACACGTATGATGGGTAGGGTTAATGTAGGCTATGTACGAAGCTGTTTAAGGGACATGGTGAATTTTATTTTAAATTTTCGTCCGCCTTAAATAACCCTTACGTACGCCTTATGTAACCCGTACGTACGCCTTAATAACCCGTACGTACGCCTTACCAACGCGTACGTACGCCTTATGTAACCCGTACGTACGCCTTAATAACCCATACGTGCGCCTTAAATACCCCGTACGTACGCCTTAATAACCCGTACGTACGCCTTACCAACGCGTACGTACGCCTTATGTAACCCGTACGTACGCCTTAATAATCCATACGTACGCCTTAAACAGCCCTTACGTACGCCTTATGTAACCCGTACGTACGCCTTAAAAACCCGTACGTACGCCTTAATAACTCGTACGTACGGGTTATTAAGGCGTACGTACGGGTTATTAAGGCATACGTACGGGTTATTAAGGCGTACGTACGGGTTCTTAAGGCGTACGTACGGGTTATTAAGGCGTACGTACGCGTTAATAAGGAGAACGTACATGCTTTGAAAAGTAAAAACAAATTCACCATGTCCCACAGCTTCGTAGCTATGTGTTGCTGTTCACGATACATGTAAAATTATATATGACTGGTTGTCATGGATGTACGTGTGGCATCGGCGCTGCTGGACATAGGGGGAACGAGTGTGTATTTCTGTGATGAAATGTTTGTAAGTGAAGTTGGGATTTCCGAGTGCTTACGTCTAGAGATGTGATACAAGGCAGAGCGAATAATGGCATATTCGGATCACATAAGCATGATTTCAAGGTCATTGCTCTAAGATTACGTTTGTATGCTTGTGTCTCATATCCCCATTGCCCAGTGCTGCTATGTCATTAGTACATGCCATGTGGTCAGTGTTTATTGAGAAAAGTTGAGTTGAGTTTATTTTTGCAAAACACATATCGATTGTCTTGTACAACTTGGTATAAATGGCTATAATTCCTCCTACACTACAATTGTATGTCTTTCATTCATGATCGGCAAGGTTGACCTACAATTGTAAGTCTTTCATTCATGATCGGAAAGGATGACCTACAATTGTAGGTCTTGCATTCGTGATCGAAAAGGAAGCCCTTCATTTGTATGTCTTTCATTCATGATCGGAAAGGATGACCTACAATTGTAAGTCTTTCATTCATGATCGGAAAGGATATTGACCTATACAATTGTAGGTCTTTCATTGGTGATCGGAAAGGATGACCTACAATTGTAGGTCTTGCATTCGTGATCGGAAAGGATGACCTACAATTGTATGTCTTTCATTCATGATCGGAAAGGATGACCTTCTAGGTTTTTTTGTGATCGGAAAGGATGACCTACAATTGTAAGTCTTTCATTCATGATCGGAAAAGATGACCTACAATTGTAGGTCTTTCATTCATGATCGGAAAGGATGACCTACAATTGTAATTTTTTCATTCATGATCGGAAAGGATATTGACCTACAACTGTAGGTCTTTCATTGGTGATCGGAAAGGATGACCTACAACTGTAAGTCTTACATTCATGATCGGAAAGGGCATTGACCTACAATTGTAGGTCTTGCATTCGTGATCGGAAAAGATGACCTACAATTGTATGTCTTTCATTCATGATCGGAAAGGATGACCTACAATTGTATGTCTTTCAATCATGATCGGAAAGGATGACCTACTAGGTCTTTTATTCGTGATCGGAAAGGATGACCTACAACTGTAAGTCTTTCATTCATGATCGGAAAGGATGACCTACAATTGTAGGTCTTTCATTTATGATCGGAAAAGATGACCTACAATTGTAGGTCTTTCAATCATGATCGGAAAGGATGACCTACAATTGTAGGACTTTCATTCATGATCGGAAAGAATGACCTACAATATTGTAGGTCATTCTTTCCGATCATGAATGAAAGACTTACAATTATTGTAAGTCTTTCATTCATAATCAGAAAGGATGACCTACAATTGTAAGTCTTTCAACCATGATCGGAAAGAACTTTTAAGATATTGAACGTGTGCCAATGCATTTCGGTTCAAATAAATTTTATCTATCGGATTTACTACATTTTGGGCTTAACACATTTCCATTTCGTGTCATTTGCCAATTTTCAGCTCTAATTAGGCTTGCCATTGTTCCACTTGCTTATTTGTTCTTAAAAGAGATGTCCACTTTGGCATGTGACCGTTTTGCTCGAAAATGAATGAGGTGATTTCACTTTGTCAATGAAAGTGTTATTTCTTTTAAATTCAAGAGTAAATAACTGAGAACGTACCTAACACCTCAAATTTATCTCAAAATTCTTCAATTTTTTGTTATATATCTCAACATTTGAATATACTTTCAACTTGTGTTATATAGTCATACTTTAAATTATAAACTTGCTTTATAAATTAAGGGCCTGTGTAACTCTCAATCTATGTTCTAGGCTGTCCTCTATGTAACCGTCCTTGGCTGTCATACTACTCCACCTTTCATGTCTTGTCCACAACCTATCATTTACCGCAGCTCGAGCGGCTGCCGTGGCCCCACGCAGTGAGTGAAGGCCGGTGTTACTTTCTCCGCATACTTCCTTGAGTCTGCCTACAACGGTTTCTCTAATCCTGGTATAGCTTAGTAACCTATTTTTATGTATAAATGTTGTCTTCACTTTTGCACAATATGCTGGTTTGAAGAGAAAATGATCGGAATCTGCTTCAATTTTTGCACACTCTAAATATCGACTTAAAATGCTCATAGCGACTTTAAAATAGAAACACTGACATGTAATGCTCGTGAAATCTAATGTCTTTACATCTCAACGGTATCGCCTCCTCAATCCTCAAAACCCACTGAAACAAAGTACGCAAATTGCCAAGTCCCGAAGTACCAAAATATTGTGCGAATCATTGTATTTGTCACATAAAGACACTATTTGTTCAGTCGACAAAATGTCCTTCTTGACATATCCTTCTTACGTTTCGCCTTTTGGCAGCTTCAACTAAATTTGTTACAAAATGATTTTTGTTGGATCCTTCAAACCTCTAAACTTATGTGCCCATTTGATGGAATACATGGCCCCTTTCACTACGCTAATTGTACTACTAGTTATATACAAAGCGACATGAATTGGCTCAGCCGGTATCGCTGTACCGCCTTCTGCCGTGATGAATTCTTTCCATCTCTTGAACGTGCTGAAATACTTGCCAGTCGTTCCGTCACTGCGAGACTTTACAAGATGTGTTGCCATGCTGTCTCCTAATGCCAAAAGCCTGTCGGTCGGCCTCCCTGCGGCTTTCACCTCCTCATTGATTGCTGTACGGCTCCTAGACCTGTTGTTCAAAAAACAAACCGTGTCTAAAATTGTAATCTTAGAGCAATGACCTTGAAATCATGCTTATGTGATCCGAATATGCCATTATTCGCTCTGCCTTGTATCACATCTCTAGACGTAAGCACTCGGAAATCCAATATGAATGCAAGAAAATGTTCGTTCTGACATACTTTGGGCCAGAAATGTGCCGATTTCCATAATGAAATAACCAAAGTTCCGTTGGCTTGTTCACGCACCATCTTATCTAAAACCCTTGCTGCTAACATAAGCGGAGGCACCCACCAGTTAATTTCATTGTTCCGCTTTTGGCTGAATGCATCGACCCCTTCTGTATTTGGGCACCACCACCTTAAAATTAAAACGCGCACACTTCTTGTTGTAATCACACGCAAATCTGTCATGTGTGTATGGACCCCATTCTGAATTTAGGGATCGGAAAACCTCTGGGCGTACCATCCAGTCGTCACTATCCGAAATTCTATACTCAATTCGGCCGCTTTCCTATTTTGAGCTTTCGGTATCCATACTGGATCTATTGTTATCCCAAACCGTTCACACAAACCATGTATTTCCATGGCAACGTTCTGTAGTTTTTCATTTTTGCTTCCCTTTCTCACAATACTTGTAACATTTCTATTATCTGTGTACCAACGCACATTCTGCCCTTCCAGGCTTACATACAAAGGATTGTAATGCTTTGTAAAGAGCTTCTATCTCTCGCCACGAGGAACTGTTTCTTTGCTATGACTCTGACCAAGAGCCGACCATTTCCAGAAGTCTAATCAATATATGCAAAAAAATGGCTTGATCTAGAAAAATTGCAACAGAAATGATTTGTTTTCGCAAATGTCTCCTGAAACCTTCCCAAACAACATATCAAAAAAGTAGAAAAAAGGAATTAGGGGAAATATGCATAATTTGCATAAATTAACACGGCCGCTTTTGCCTCTATTTTCACTAGTATATGTACGCACACGCCCTGTTAGTAGTAGAAATGATATCATTGTCACGTCATATTTGCATGCAAGTGTCTCTTGAAACCCTCCCAAACAACGTCTCTAAAAAGTAGAAAAAAGGAAGTAGGGGAAATATGCATAATTTGCATAAATTAAAAACGGTCGCTTTTGCCTCTATTTTCACTTATATATGTACGCACACACCCTAATAGTAGAATAATGATATTATCATAACATCACTGACTCTCGGTAAGATTTCCATCTTAGAGGCGCTGGATTATGTGGTTGAGGAGGACTTTTGCCCGGTACGATATGCACCCGGTGCGATATGAGGAACGATATGCCCCGAGGTTTCACGGGATTGGCGATTTCCTTTCTTTTTACGTAGGTGTACAATGGAAGCATCTTTGAATTCCCAAAGTATGACACTTGAATGGCTCCTACATGGATTAGAAGATGTTCACCAGCTTCTGGATGGGACAGCGCATCCTGACTTTCACGAGTTCCTGGTTGACTGGAATCTGTGGGAGACATTGAATGGTCTCGTCATTGACGGAGGGCGTACGGTTCAAGACTGTATCGAAGTATTCAGTCCATCTGCAATGAGTCATCCACACAAGACAAGCAGGCCTGCCCCAACCCCGACCAAAAGGTTTCGTTACCCAACCTTAGGTCTCCCCTCCCACCGTTTCCAGCATATTTTTCAGCAAGCAGGGATCAAGGTCTCCAACTCTGCTTTCAAGAAACTACACAGCTCTCTCCTTTCTCACAAGGACAAGCAAGATCCATCCACTCGTGCAGCAGATTACCGCATTACCTGTGAATGCGGCAAATTTTACCAGACGTAACCTTTCTACTATAGGCTCAAGGAACATCGAGCACACGGAGGGAGGAGAGATTTAGAGACGTCAGCTATCGTCAAACACTCGACAAACATCAACGACCACCAAGTAGACTGAGTGCTTCAGGACTCATCGCTCCTATCCAGGCATGGCACTCCGGCCGGATCAGAGAGGCCGTCGAGATCTACAAGCCGACACCGTTCCTCAAGAAATCGGCTTCCACAGTAGTGACATTTTAGCTCTCACTCTTCCTGACCACTGGATCTCCTATTTCCATGCTCAGATCACCTACTCATTAGACTTGGGGCTAATTCAGTTAAGTGAGCATACACTTCCTACCCACTCCCACTTGGTTTCACTTTAGTTTCAATTCCAGGCTACACCAATCATCAACCTAAAGTCCAGCTAATCCTGTCTTTCTCGCCGTCGTACACCATTGAGCTAAGCCCAAGTACCAGATAATCTCTTCAGCAGTACAATAAGCACCATCCAGCAGCAGAGTCCAGCATTTTCCTGAAAACCATCAGAGCATATTGACCGAAACGTCGAGTTGTCTGACCATCGGTTCTCACCAGAACCACCCTTTATCAAAAGAGTTTCTACGCTACATGGTGTCACCACAAACCTCACCTGACTGTACTCCCACTTGCATACTAACATTCAAAAGCATGTATGATGTGTTCACATATCATTTGCTTCTAATCTAGACCTCAAAGCATACATAATAATGCACAGGTTACCATTAACAGAGCCCAAGAATTTGGCTGGAAAACGTCAGTCACCTTGGAATTTCTAATTGGTTGATTTATTTGCAATTTTGTCTAGGTCAAACCACAGATTGACTAGACTACATGTCCATGTTTTCGCATACATAACATCCTTACCCTATCCCTGAGGCATCCGTAAACATTGTGCAGCAATCTAAATTCAGGCAAGATATGGTTGTGCCATTCAACTTCTGTACATTCTTACACCATAATTCTTTTTTCAATTCTGCTGCACCTGACACGATCACTGGGGCATCCAGCTGGCTCTGCTGTTTATGCACTTTTCCTTTGTCCTCAATTGTACAATAATACCGAATGCGGATTGCATTGATATTTCTTGGCCTGCTACCCCGGCTAACTCTCTAACCGGAACTAGTTTATTTCCCTTATTCGAACGGATCAACAGAGCCTCAGCCGACATCTTAAATTTGTTAATTCATTGATCGGTTATCCGCACCTCTCCTTTATTAAAGTTCCAATCTAGTCCTAACCAAGTTGCCCGCCCTCTCGGATCCCAGTTACATTTCTCATCTGCTAGAATGAAACCCAGTTTCGTCAAGTCTTCTCTGATTTTGCAACTTAATTGGTTGGCCTTATCTAGCCCCGTGTATACCGAAAGGCAGTACGTTAAACCTAAAAATATTACCTTTGCTTCCCCTCGAAATACCAAGCAAACCCTAAATGCTGTCTTTGCTGCTCAAAAATCTCCACGTGGTGGTATGCTGATTTGAGATTGAATGTGAGTACTAGATCACCCACTTCAAACGTGTCCCTCGCCACCAAGCATCTTCATATTTGAATTTACATTTGAATAAGTGGGGGTTAATATATTTGCTGTCCAAAACCCTCCTTCATGTTCCTTTGTTCTCTGAAACCGTCAATGAATTCACCACTGTAGGTTTTAGATTCATCAGGTTTACGCTCATACGTTTGGAAACGTTTGAACCCGTGCTGCCTCTTGTTTTGCTTCGACTTCCTCTCGGCCCCCAAATCTGCTTTCACCTTGCGTTTCTCATCTTCTGAATTGTCTGCTAGTGAATTCTTTTCGTACTCCGCCACCATGCTTCAACCATGCAGAAAACTGTCGGCCATCTTGATTAGCTTCTGTCTTTGCTCGATAATGTTAATACCTTCCGAAATTTTCCCTAGTGCTTCTGTCACGGCGCTCTTGACGTCTTGTTTGTCCTGTAACTTCAAAGCAAGCTAAGCTTCCTTTAGCTTTCTGTGTAGCTTGACGTTAACTTTGTATTGTTCTTTTTTCCTTTCCGTTGAAAATTATAAGAATCTGTGTTCATCCCTTCTATGTTTGCTATTTGTACATCACTTGAAGCTTTTTGGCTGTCATTGATATTTTGCTGAAAAGTATTCAGACGCGTAGATATGAGGTTATCCAAATTTGTCAAAAGCCTGTTCTGAGTCTGGTTCACTTTAACGTCTATTAGTTCTGCGACTTTTGCCGGCTCCATATCGAAAAAACGTGCTGTTGCATGAAGTGCTAGGCTAGAATAAACTCCTCGTTCAGTAAACGCCCTTAAACGTTCATATTGTGGCGTGTCGTGGCCGAGCGGATAAGAGCACTGGACTCAAGCTCTGGAGTTTCCGACTCAGCAGAGTGTGGGTTCGAGTCCCGGTCGTGACACTTGTTCTTAAGCAAGACACTTAACCATTATTGCTTCGTCCTTCGGATGGGACGTAAAGCCGTTGGCCCCGTGTGTTGTGTAACGCACGTAAAAGAACCCAGTACACTTATCGAAAAGAGAAGGGGTTCGCCCCGGTGTTCCTGGTTTGATTGGCTGCATATTGCGCCACAGCACCTTATGAACCATTACATGGTGCTATGTAAAGGAGCAAGTCTCATACGTCAAACGAAGCCCCACATACCTTGCAGGAAATTAATGTTGAAGCGCCTTGAGCGTCACTGAGTGACGGATATGAGCGCTATATAAGAAGCCATTATTATTATATTCAAAATTACCGCCACCTGGCGGAACTCGGTGGAACTCGGTGGAATGCATTATGATTCCCCTGATTCCCCTGAGGCGGAACTCAATCGAAGTAAGCAGTTTGTCTACGGCCATACAACACTGGAAACAACGGTTCTCGTCTGATCACCGAAGTTAAGCAGCGTCGGGCCTGGTCAGTACTTGGAAGGGAGACCTCCTGGGAATACCGGGTGCCGTAGACATCTATTTTGTTTTCGTTTTTCTTTTTTTGATTAACAGAAACTTGAAATTAACCATTAAGCACATACATTTATGTAAGCAGATTGTCTACGGCCATACTACGCTGAAAACACCGGTTCTCGTTTGATCACCGAAGTTAAGCAGCGTCGGGCCAGGTCAGTACTTGGACGGGAGACCTACTGGGAATACTTGGTTCCGTAGACATCCATTTTGTTTTCCAACTTTTTTGACTTGCAGAAACTTTAAATTGACCATTACGCATGTAATTTTCTGTAAGCAGTTTGTCTACGGCCATACTACGCTGAAAACACCGGTTCTCGCTTGATCACCGAAGTTAAGCAGCGTCGGGCCAGGTCAGTACTTGGACGGGAGACCTCCTGGGAATACCGGGTGCCGTAGACATCTATTTTGTTTTTTTTTCCTTTTTTGACTAACATAAACTTGAAATTAACGATTAAGCACATAAATGTATGAAAGCAGTTTGTCTACGGCCATACTACGCTGAAAACACCGGTTCTCGTTTGATCACCGAAGTTAAGCAGCGTCGGGCCTGGTCAGTACTCGGACGGGAGACCTCCTGGGAATACCGGGTGCCGTAGACATCCCATTTGTAAGCAGTATGTCTGCGGCCATACTACCCTGAAAACACCGGTTCTCGTTTGATCACGGAAGTTAAGCAGCGTCGTGCCAGGTCAGTACTTGGACGGGAGACCTCCTGGGAATACCGGGTGCAGTAGACATCTATTTTGTTTTCGTCCTTTTTTTTGACTAACAGAAACTTGAAATTAACCACTAAGCACATAAATTTATGTAAGCAGTTTGTCTACCGCCATACTACGCTGAATACACCGGTTCTCGTTTGATCAACGAAGTTAAGCAGCGTCGGGCCAGGTCAGTACTTGGACGGGAGACCTCCTGGGAATACCAGGTGCCGTAGACATCCAGTTTGTTATTCTCCTTTTTTGACTAACAGAAACTTGAAGAAAACCATTAACCACCTAATTTTACATGAGAAGTTTGTCTACGGCCATACTACGCTGAAAACACCGGTTCTCGTTTGATCACCGAAGTTAAGCAGCGTCGGGCCAGGTCAGTACTTGGACGGGAGACCTCCTGGGAATACCGGGTGCCGTAGACATCTATTTTGTTTCGTTTTTTTTCCTTTTTTGACTAACAGAAACATGAAATTAACCATTAAGCACATAAATTTATGTAAGCAGTTTGTCTACGGCCATACTACGCTGAGAACACCGGTTCTCGTTTGATCACCGAAGTTAAGCAGCGTCTGGCCGGGTCAATACTTGGACGGGAGACCTCCTGGGAATACCGGGTGCCGTAGACATCTATTTTGTTTTCGTCCTTTTTTGCAAAACAGAAACTTGAAATTAACCATTAAGCACAAAAATGTATGAAAGCAGTTTGTCTACGGCCAAACTACGCTGAAAACACCGGTTCTCGTTTGATCACCGAAGTTAAGCAGCGTCTGGCCAGGTCAGTACTTGGACGGGAGACCTCATGGGAATACCGGATGCCGTAGACATCCAGTTTGTTATTCTCCTTTTTTGACTAACAGAAACTTGAAATTAACCATTAAGCACATACATTATGTATGCAGTTTGTCTACGGCCATACTACGCTGAATACACCGGTTCTCGTTTGATCACCGAAGTTAAGAAGCGTCGGGCTAGGTCAGTACTTGGACGGGAGACCTCCTGGGAATACCGGGTGCCGTAGACATCCAGTTTGTTATTCTCCTTTTTTGACTAACAGAAACTTGAAGAAAACCACTAACCACTTAATTGTATAGGAGAAGTTTGTCTACGGCCATACTACGCTGAAAACACCGGTTCTCGTTTGATCACCGAAGTAAAGCAGCATCGGGCCTGGTCAGTGCTTGGACGGGAGACCTCCTGGGAATACCGGGTGCCGCAGACATCCAGTTTGTTATTCTCTTTTTTTGACTAACAGAAACTTGAAGAAAACCATTAACCATGTAATTTTATATAAGAACTTTGTCTACGGCCATACTATGCTGAAAACACCGGTTCTCGCTTTATAACCGGTGGTTAAGCAGCGTCGGGCCAGGTCAGTACTTGGACGGGAGACCTCCTGGGAATACCGGGTGCCGTAGACATCTATTTTTATTTTTTTTTTCCTTTTTTGACTAACAGAAACTTGAAATTAACCATTAAGCACATAAATGTATGAAAGCAGTTTGTCTACGGCCATACTACGCTGAAAACACCGGTTCTCGTTTGATCACCGAAGTTAAGCAGCGTCTGGCCAGGTCAATACTTGGACGGGAGACCTCCTGGGAATACCGGGTGCAGTAGACATCTATTTTGTTTTCGTCCTTTTTGCAAAACAGAAACTTGAAATTAACCATTAAGCACATAAATTTATGAAAGCAGTTTGTCTACGGCCATACTACGCTGAAAACACCGGTTCTCGTTTGATCACCGAAGTTAAGCAGCCTCGGGCCAGGTCAGTAC
Organism: Pisaster brevispinus; assembly: GCA_023634235.1. Lineage (NCBI taxonomy): Eukaryota > Metazoa > Echinodermata > Asteroidea > Forcipulatida > Asteriidae > Pisaster > Pisaster brevispinus. The sequence goes on from JAMKCF010000018.1 coordinate 8,833,608, forward strand.
TTGGACGGGAGACCTCCTGGGAATACCGGGTGCCGTAGACATCTATTTTGTTTCGTTTTTTTTTTCCTTTTTTGCCTAACAGAAACATGAAATTAACAATTAAGCACATAAATTTATGTAAGCAGTTTGTCTACGGCCATACTACGCTGAGAACACCGGTTCTCGTTTGATCACCGAAGTTAAGCAGCGTCTGGCCGGGTCAATACTTGGACGGGAGACCTCCTGGGAATACCGGGTGCCGTAGACATCTTTTTTGTTTTTGTCCTTTTTTGCAAAACAGAAACTTGAAATTAACCATTAAGCACAAAAATGTATGAAAGCAGTTTGTCTACGGCCAAACTACGCTGAAAACACCGGTTCTCGTTTGATCACCGAAGTTAAGCAGCGTCTGGCCAGGTCAGTACTTGGACGGGAGACCTCATGGGAATACCGGATGCCGTAGACATCTATTTTGTTTTCGTCCTTTTTTGACTAACAGAAACTTGAAATTAACCATTAAGCACATACATTATGTATGCAGTTTGTCTACGGCCATACTACGCTGAATACACCGGTTCTCGTTTGATCACCGAAGTTAAGAAGCGTCGGGCTAGGTCAGTACTTGGACGGAGACCTCCTGGGAATACCGGGTGCCGTAGACATCCAGTTTGTTATTCTCCTTTTTTGACTAACAGAAACTTGAAGAAAACCACTAACCACTTAATTGTATAGGAGAAGTTTGTCTACGGCCATACTACGCTGAAAACACCGGTTCTCGTTTGATCACCGAAGTAAAGCAGCATCGGGCCTGGTCAGTGCTTGGACGGGAGACCTCCTGGGAATACCGGGTGCCGCAGACATCCAGTTTGTTATTCTCTTTTTTTGACTAACAGAAACTTGAAGAAAACCATTAACCATGTAATTTTATATAAGAACTTTGTCTACGGCCATACTATGCTGAAAACACCGGTTCTCGCTTTATAACCGGTGGTTAAGCAGCGTCGGGCCAGGTCAGTACTTGGACGGGAGACCTCCTGGGAATACCGGGTGCCGTAGACATCTATTATTTTTTTTTTCCTTTTTTGACTAACAGAAACTTGAAATTAACCATTAAGCACATAAATGTATGAAAGCAGTTTGTCTACGGCCATACTACGCTGAAAACACCGGTTCTCGTTTGATCACCGAAGTTAAGCAGCGTCTGGCCAGGTCAATACTTGGACGGGAGACCTCCTGTGAATACCGGGTGCCGTAGACATCTATTTTGTTTTCGTCCTTTTTTGCAAAACAGAAACTTGAAATTAACCATTAAGCACATAAATTTATGAAAGCAGTTTGTCTACGGCCATACTACGCTGAAAACACCGGTTCTCGTTTGATCACCGAAGTTAAGCAGCGTCGGGCCAGGTCAGTACTTGGACGGGAGACCTCCTGGGAATACCGGGTGCCGTAGACATCTATTTTGTTTCGTTTTTTTTTTCCTTTTTTGACTAACACAAACTTGAAATTAACCATTAAGCACATAAATTTATGAAAGCAGTTTGTCTACGGCCATACTACGCTGAAAAAACCGGTTCTCCTTTTATCACCGAAGTTAAGCAGCGTCTGGCCAGGTCAATACTTGGACGGGAGACCTCCTGGGAATACCGGGTGCCGTAGACATCTATTTTGTTTTCGTCCTTTTTTGCAAAACAGAAACTTGAAATTAACCATTAAGCACATAAATGTATGAAAGCAGTTCGTCTACGGCCAAACTACGCTGAAAACACCGGTTCTCCTTTGATCACCGAAGTTAAGCAGCGTCTGGCCAGGTCAGTACTTGGACGGGAGACCTCATGGGAATACCGGATGCCGTAGACATCTATTTTGTTTTCGTCCTTTTTTGACTAACAGAAACTTGAAATTAACCATTAAGCACATACATTTACGTAAGCAGTTTGTCTACGGCCATACTACGCTGAAAACACCGGTTCTCGTTTGATCACCGAAGTTAAGCAGCGTCGGGCCAGGTCAGTACTTGGACGGGAGACCTCCTGGGAATACCGGGTGCCGTAGACATCCAGTTTGTTATTCTCCTTTTTTGACTAACAGAAACTTGAAATTAACCTTTAAGCACATACATTATGTATGCAGTTTGTCTACGGCCATACTACGCTGAATACACCGGTTTTCGTTTGATCACCGAAGTTAAGCAGCGTCTCGCTAGGTCAGTACTTGGACGGGAGACCTCCTTGGAATACCGGGTGCCGTAGACATGTATTTTGTTTTTTGTTTTTTCCTTTTTTGACTAACAGAAACTTCAAATTAACCTTAAGCACATAAATGTATGAAAGAAGTTTGTCTACGCCCATACTACGCTGAAAACACCGGTTCTCGTTTGATCACCGAAGTTAAGCAGCGTCTTGCCAGGTCAGTACTTGGACGGGAGACCTCCTGGGAGTACCGGGTGCAGTAGACATCTATTTTGTTTTCGTCCTTTTTTGACTAACAGAAACTTGAAATTAACCATTAAGCACATAAATTTATGTATTTGTCTACAGCCATACTACGCTGAATCAGTGTTGTATGACTCTAGTCCAGGACTCGGACTCGAGTCCGTCTCGAGTCCCAATTTCGGTGACTCGGACTTGACTCGAGTCACGTCTGCAAAAGACTCGGACTCGGACTCGGACTCGACTATCGTGACTCGGACTTGTCCCCGAGGACTCGTGACTTGCGAGTCACGTATTTTCACAAACAATACCTTTTTTCAATATTAAAAACGATTCCGATGATCCGATTGTCATTCCCGGAGTGCACATGGATGGAGGAATATTAACGTCTTAGCACAAGAAGTACACTGTAGTATGGTGTTGCGAGTAATAGTGTTCGTGATTATTGTAGTAGTATTGTGTAGTAGATGGCACTGTACATACAGCGCGTGTATGTTCGATTTGTATGTTCAATACGCACAATAACACTGAGATGCACGACACCAATATTAATGCTGGTTATCTGTCAACGTTAACACCATAGCCACTGCTTGCGTGAAGCAATTGTGCATATTACCAGGGAAATGGCATGTCTGGTACCTGTAAAACGCTGCTTGAATTATTGTACTGTGATGGCTGTGTGTTATTTGCACCAGTTTCCACACATGGTCAACACGCACACGCGAAACTTGGTCATGAAACTTTTTTAATCATGGCATCCGCCGTTCCGCCCCGTATCGTTTCTTTGACAATTACCAAAGGTGTCCAGTGTCTTTAAGGATTAAGTTTTTAAGAATTTAAGGATTTAAAATGATTTTTTTCTCTTCAAAATAACCAATTATATACTGATTTATTTATTTCAGAAAGGTAGGTAGCCAACAAGGTTTATGGTTTAGAGAAAGTTTCTTTAAATTTGTTGGCTATTAACCTTTCTGAAATAAATAAATCAGTACATAATTGGTTATTTTTAAGAGAAAAAAAAAACATTTTAAATCCTTAAAAGATATTCTGGATAAGGGGCAAGGAGTTAAACCTCAAATAAAATTGTAACTGCAGGTACATAACTTTGTTTAAATTAAATGTGTTTTATTTTGTCATTTCCAATGCTTATTTTACAACATTTGGTTTGCCATCAATATTTAAACAAGTGACTCGTGACTCGGACTCGGATTCGGACCAAGTGACTCGGGACTCGGACTCGGACTCGGACCTAATGACTCGTGACTCGGACTCGGACTCGACACAGGTGACTCGACTACAAAACTGCGCTGAATACACCGGTTCTCGTTTGATCACCGAAGTTAAGCAGCATCGGGCCTGGTTAGTACTTGGACGGGAGACCTCCTGGGAATACCGGGTGCGGTAGACATCCAGTTTGCCATTCTCTTTTGTTGACTAACAGAAATTTGAAGAAAACCATTAACCACGTAATTGTATTTAATAAGTTTGTCTACGGCCATACTATGCTGAAAACACCGGTTCTCGCTTTATAACCGGTGGTTAAGCAGCGTTGGGCCAGGTCAGTACTTGGACGGGAGACCTCCTGGGAATACCGGGTGCCGTAGACATTTTTTTTTTTTTTCCTTTTTTGACTAACAGAAACTTGAAATTAACCATTAAGCACATAAATGTATGAAAGCAGTTTGTCTACGGCCATACTACGCTGAAAACACCGGTTCTCGTTTGATCACCGAAGTTAAGCAGCGTCTGGCCAGGTCAATACTTGGACGGGAGACCTCCTGGGAATACCGGGTGCCGTAGACATCTATTTTGTTTTCGTCCTTTTTTGCAAAACAGAAACTTGAAATTAACCATTAAGCACATAAATTTATGAAAGCAGTTTGTCTACGGCCATACTACGCTGAAAACACCGGTTCTCGTTTGATCACCGAAGTTAAGCAGCGTCGGGCCATGTCAGTACTTGGACGGGAGACCTCCTGGGAATACCGGGTGCCGTAGACATCTTTTTTGTTTCGTTTTTTTTTTCCTTTTTTGACTAACAGAAACTTGAAATTAACCATTAAGCACATAAATTTATGTAAGCAGTTTGTCTACGGCCATACTACGCTGAAAACACCGGTTCTCGTTTGATCACCGAAGTTAAGCAGCGTCGGGCCAGGTCAGTACTTGGACCGGAGACCTCCTGGGAATACCGGGTGCCGTAGACATCCAGTTTGTTATTCTCTTTTTTGACTAACAGAAATTTGAAGAAAACCATTAACCACGTAAGTTTATATAAGAAGATTGTCTACGGCCATACTCAGCTTAAAACACCGGTTCTCGTTTGATCACCGAAGTTAAGCAGCGTCGGGCTAGGTCAGTACTTGGACGGGAGACCTCCTGGGAATACCGGGTGCCGTAGACATCTATTTTGTTTTTTGTTTTTTCCTTTTTTGACTAACAGAAACTTGAATCTAACCATTAAGCACATAACTTTATGTAAGCAGTTTGTCTACGGCATACTACGCTGAAAACACCGGTTCTCGTTTGATCACCGAAGTTAAGCAGCGTCGGGCCACGTCAGTACTTGGACGGGAGACCTCATGGGAATATCGGGTGCAGTAGACATCTATTTTGTTTTCGTTCTTTTTTTGACTAACAGAAACTTGAAATTAACCATTAAGCACATAAATGTATGAAAGCAGTTTGTCTTCGGCCATACTACGCTGAAAACACCGGTTCTCGTTTGATCACCGAAGTTAAGCAGCGTCGGGCCAGGTCAGTACTTGGACGGGAGACCTCCTGGGAATACCGGGTGCCGTAGACATCTATTTTGTTTTCGTCCTTTTTTGACTAACAGAAACTTGAAATTAACCATTAAGCACATACATTTATGTAAGCGGTTTGTCTACGGCCATACTACGCTTAAAACACAGGTTCTCGTTTGATCACCGAAGTTAAGCAGCGTCGGGCCAGGTCAGTACTTGGACGGGAGACCTCCTGGGAATACCGGGTGCCGTAGACATCTATTTTGTTTCGTTTTTTTCCTTTTTTGACTAACAGAAACTTGAAATTAACCATTAAGCACATAAATTTATGTAAGCAGTTTGTCTACGGCCATACTACGCTGAAAACACCGGTTCTCGTTTGATCACCGAAATTAAGCAGCGTCGGGCCAGGTCAGTACTTGGACCGGAGACCTCCTGTGAATACCGGGTGCCGTAGACATCCAGTTTGTTATTCTCTTTTTTGACTAACAGAAATTTGAAGAAAACCATTAACCACGTAAGTTTATATAAGAAGATTGTCTACGGCCATACTCAGCTTAAAACACCGGTTCTCGTTTGATCACCGAAGTTAAGCAGCGTCGGGCTAGGTCAGTACTTGGACGGGAGACCTCCTGGGAATACCGGGTGCCGTAGACATCTATTTTGTTTTTTGTTTTTTCCTTTTTTGACTAACAGAAACTTGAAATTAACCATTAAGCACATACATTTATGTAAGCGGTTTGTCTACGGCCATACTACGCTAAAAACACAGGTTCTCGTTTGATCACCGAAGTTAAGCAGCGTCGGGCCAGGTCAGTACTTGGACGGGAGACCTCCTGGGAATACCGGGTGCCGCAGACATCCAGTTTGTTATTCTCCTTTTTTGACTAACAGAAACTTGAAGAAAACCATTAACCATGTAATTTTATATAAGAAGTTTGTCTACGGCCATACTATGCTGAAAACACCGGTTCTCGCTTTATAACCGGTGGTTAAGCAGCGTTGGGCCAGGTCAGTACTTGGACGGGAGACCTCCTGGGAATACCGGGTGCCGTAGACATTTTTTTTTTCCTTTTTTGACTAACAGAAACTTGAAATTAACCATTAAGCACATAAATGTATGAAAGCAGTTTGTCTACGGCCATACTACGCTGAAAACACCGGTTCTCGTTTGATCACCGAAGTTAAGCAGCGTCTGGCCAGGTCAATACTTGGACGGGAGACCTCCTGGGAATACCGGGTGCCGTAGACATCTATTTTGTTTTCGTCCTTTTTTGCAAAACAGAAACTTGAAATTAACCATTAAGCACATAAATTTATGAAAGCAGTTTGTCTACGGCCATACTACGCTGAAAACACCGGTTCTCGTTTGATCACCGAAGTTAAGCAGCGTCGGGCCAGGTCAGTACTTGGACGGGAGACCTCCTGGGAATACCGGGTGCCGTAGACATCTATTTTGTTTCGTTTTTTTTTTCCTTTTTTGACTAACAGAAACTTGAAATTAACCATTAAGCACATAAATTTATGTAAGCAGTTTGTCTACGGCCATACTACGCTGAAAACACCGGTTCTCGTTTGATCACCGAAGTTAAGCAGCGTCGGGCCAGGTAAGTACTTGGACCGGAGACCTCCTGGGAATACCGGGTGCCGTAGACATCCAGTTTGTTATTCTCTTTTTTGACTAACAGAAATTTGAAGAAAACCATTAACCACGTAAGTTTATATAAGAAGATTGTCTACGGCCATACTCAGCTTAAAACACCGGTTCTCGTTTGATCACCGAAGTTAAGCAGCGTCGGGCTAGGTCAGTACTTGGACGGGAGACCTCCTGGGAATACCGGGTGCCGTAGACATCTATTTTGTTTTTTGTTTTTTCCTTTTTTGACTAAAAGAAACTTGAATCTAACCATTAAGCACATAACTTTATGTAAGCAGTTTGTCTACGGCATACTACGCTGAAAACACCGGTTCTCGTTTGATCACCGAAGTTAAGCAGCGTCGGGCCACGTCAGTACTTGGACGGGAGACCTCATGGGAATATCGGGTGCAGTAGACATCTTTTTTGTTTTCGTTCTTTTTTTGACTAACAGAAACTTGAAATTAACCATTAAGCACATAAATGTATGAAAGCAGTTTGTCTTCGGCCATACTACGCTGAAAACACCGGTTCTCGTTTGATCACCGAAGTTAAGCAGCGTCGGGCCAGGTCAGTACTTGGACGGGAGACCTCCTGGGAATACCGGGTGCCGTAGACATCTATTTTGTTTTCGTCCTTTTTTGACTAACAGAAACTTGAAATTAACCATTAAGCACATACATTTATGTAAGCGGTTTGTCTACGGCCATACTACGCTTAAAACACAGGTTCTCGTTTGATCACCGAAGTTAAGCAGCGTCGGGCCAGGTCAGTACTTGGACGGGAGACCTCCTGGGAATACCGGGTGCCGTAGAAATCTATTTTGTTTCGTTTTTTTTCCTTTTTTGACTAACAGAAACTTGAAATTAACCATTAAGCACATAAATTTATGTAAGCAGTTTGTCTACGGCCATACTACGCTGAAAACACCGGTTCTCGTTTGATCACGGAAGTTAAGCAGCGTCGGGCCAGGTCAGTACTTGGACCGGAGACCTCCTGTGAATACCGGGTGCCGTAGACACCCAGTTTGTTATTCTCTTTTTTGACTAACAGAAATTTGAAGAAAACCATTAACCACGTAAGTTTATATAAGAAGATTGTCTACGGCCATACTCAGCTTAAAACACCGGTTCTCGTTTGATCACCGAAGTTAAGCAGCGTCGGGCTAGGTCAGTACTTGGACGGGAGACCTCCTGGGAATACCGGGTGCCGTAGACATCTATTTTGTTTTTTGTTTTTTCCTTTTTTGACTAACAGAAACTTGAATCTAACCATTAAGCACATAACTTTATGTAAGCAGTTTGTCTACGGCATACTACGCTGAAAACACCGGTTCTCGTTTGATCACCGAAGTTAAGCAGCATCGGGCCACGTCAGTACTTGGACGGGAGACCTCATGGGAATATCGGGTGCAGTAGACATCTATTTTGTTTTCGTTCTTTTTTTGACTAACAGAAACTTGAAATTAACCATTAAGCACATAAATGTATGAAAGCAGTTTGTCTTCGGCCATACTCAGCTTAAAACACCGGTGCTCGTTTGATCACCGAAGTTAAGCAGCGTCGGGCTAGGTCAGTACTTGGACGGGAGACCTCCTGGGAATACCGGGTGCCGTAGACATCTATTTTGTTTTTTGTTTTTTCCTTTTTTGACTAACAGAAACTTGAATCTAACCATTAAGCACATAACTTTATGTAAGCAGTTTGTCTACGGCATACTACGCTGAAAACACCGGTTCTCGTTTGATCACCGAAGTTAAGCAGCGTCGGGCCAGGTCAGTACTTGGACGGGAGACCTCCTGGGAATACCGGGTGCCGTAGACATCTATTTTGTTTTCGTCCTTTTTTGACTAACAGAAACTTGAAATTAACCATTAAGCACATACATTTATGTAAGCGGTTTGTCTACGGCCATACTACGCTAAAAACACAGGTTCTCGTTTGATCACCGAAGTTAAGCAGCGTCGGGCCAGGTCAGTACTTGGACGGGAGACCTCCTGGGAATACCGGGTGCCGTAGACATCCAGTTTGTTATTCTCCTTTTTTGACTAACAGAAACTTGTCGAAAACCATTAACCACGTAATTCTATATGAGAAGTTTGTCTACGGCCATACTTCGCTGAAAACACCGGTTCTCGTTTGATCACCGAAGTAAAGCAGCATCGGGCCTGGTCGGTACTTGGACGGGAGACCTCCTGGGAATACCGGGTGCCGCAGACATCCAGTTTGTTATTCTCCTTTTTTGACTAACAGAAACTTGAAGAAAACCATTAACCATGTAATTTTATATAAGAAGTTTGTCTACGGCCATACTATGCTGAAAACACCGGTTCTCGCTTTATAACCGGTGGTTAAGCAGCGTTGGGCCAGGTCAGTACTTGGACGGGAGACCTCCTGGGAATACCGGGTGCCGTAGACATCTATTTTGTTTTGTTTTTTTTTCCTTTTTTGACTAACAGAAACTTGAAATTAACCATTAAGCACATAAATGTATGAAAGCAGTTTGTCTACGGCCATACTACGCTGAAAACACCGGTTCTCGTTTGATCACCGAAGTTAAGCAGCGTCGGGCCAGGTCAGTACTTGGACGGGAGACCTCCTGGGAATACCGGGTGCCGTAGACATCTATTTTGTTTTCGTCCTTTTTTGCAAAACAGAAACTTGAAATTAACCATTAAGCACATAAATTTATGAAAGCAGTTTGTCTACGGCCATACTACGCTGAAAACACCGGTTCTCGTTTGATCACCGAAGTTAAGCAGCGTCGGGCCAGGTCAGTACTTGGACGGGAGACCTCCTGGGAATACCGGGTGCCGTAGACATCTATTTTGTTTCGTTTTTTTTTTCCTTTTTTGACTAACAGAAACTTGAAATTAACCATTAAGCACATAAATTTATGTAAGCAGTTTGTCTACGGCCATACTACGCTGAAAACACCGGTTCTCGTTTGATCACCGAAGTTAAGCAGCGTCGGGCCAGGTCAGTACTTGGACCGGAGACCTCCTGGGAATACCGGGTGCCGTAGACATCCAGTTTGTTATTCTCTTTTTTGACTAACAGAAATTTGAAGAAAACCATTAACCACGTAAGTTTATATAAGAAGATTGTCTACGGCCATACTCAGCTTAAAACACCGGTTCTCGTTTGATCACCGAAGTTAAGCAGCGTCGGGCTAGGTCAGTACTTGGACGGGAGACCTCCTGGGAATACCGGGTGCCGTAGACATCTATTTTGTTTTTTGTTTTTTCCTTTTTTGACTAACAGAAACTTGAATCTAACCATTAAGCACATAACTTTATGTAAGCAGTTTGTCTACGGCATACTACGCTGAAAACACCGGTTCTCGTTTGATCACCGAAGTTAAGCAGCGTCGGGCCACGTCAGTACTTGGACGGGAGACCTCATGGGAATATCGGGTGCAGTAGACATCTATTTTGTTTTCGTTCTTTTTTTGACTAACAGAAACTTGAAATTAACCATTAAGCACATAAATGTATGAAAGCAGTTTGTCTTCGGCCATACTACGCTGAAAACACCGGTTCTCGTTTGATCACCGAAGTTAAGCAGCGTCGGGCCAGGTCAGTACTTGGACGGGAGACCTCCTGGGAATACCGGGTGCCGTAGACATCTATTTTGTTTTCGTCCTTTTTTGACTAACAGAAACTTGAAATTAACCATTAAGCACATACATTTATGTAAGCGGTTTGTCTACGGCCATACTACGCTTAAAACACAGGTTCTCGTTTGATCACCGAAGTTAAGCAGCGTCGGGCCAGGTCAGTACTTGGACGGGAGACCTCCTGGGAATACCGGGTGCCGTAGACATCTATTTTGTTTCGTTTTTTTTCCTTTTTTGACTAACAGAAACTTGAAATTAACCATTAAGCACATAAATTTATGTAAGCAGTTTGTCTACGGCCATACTACGCTGAAAACACCGGTTCTCGTTTGATCACGGAAGTTAAGCAGCGTCGGGCCAGGTCAGTACTTGGACCGGAGACCTCCTGTGAATACCGGGTGCCGTAGACACCCAGTTTGTTATTCTCTTTTTTGACTAACAGAAATTTGAAGAAAACCATTAACCACGTAAGTTTATATAAGAAGATTGTCTACGGCCATACTATGCTGAAAACACCGGTTCTCGCTTTATAACCGGTGGTTAAGCAGCGTTGGGACAGGTCAGTACTTGGACGGGAGACCTCCTGGGAATACCGGGTGCCGTAGACATCTATTTTGTTTTTGTTTTTTTTTCCTTTTTTGACTAACAGAAACTTGAAATTAACCATTAAGCACATAAATGTATGAAAGCAGTTTGTCTACGGCCATACTACGCTGAAAACACCGGTTCTCGTTTGATCACCGAAGTTAAGCAGCGTCTGGCCAGGTCAATACTTGGACGGGAGACCTCCTGGGAATACCGGGTGCCGTAGACATCTATTTTGTTTTCGTCCTTTTTTGCAAAACAGAAACTTGAAATTAACCATTAAGCGCATAAATTTATGAAAGCAGTTTGTCTACGGCCATACTACGCTGAAAACACCAGTTCTCGTTTGATCACCGAAGTTAAGCAGCGTCGGGCCAGGTCAGTACTTGGACGGGAGACCTCCTGGGAATACCGGGTGCCGTAGACATCTATTTTGTTTCGTTTTTTTTTCCATTTTTGACTAACAGAAACTTGAAATTAACCATTAAGCACATAAATTTATGTAAGCAGTTTGTCTACGGCCATACTACGCTGAAAACACCGGTTCTCGTTTGATCACCGAAGTTAAGCAGCGTCGGGCCAGGTCAGTACTTGGACCGGAGACCTCCTGGGAATACCGGGTGCCGTAGACATCCAGTTTGTTATTCTCTTTTTTGACTAACAGAAATTTGAAGAAAACCATTAACCACGTAAGTTTATATAAGAAGATTGTCTACGGCCATACTCAGCTTTAAACACCGGTTCTCGTTTGATCACCGAAGTTAAGCAGCGTCGGGCCAGGTCAGTACTTGGACGGGACACCTCCTGGGAATACCGGGTGCAGTAGACATCTATTTTGTTTTTGTCCTTTTTTGACTAACAGAAACTTGAAATTAACCATTAAGCACATACATTTATGTAAGCAGTTTGTCTACGGCCATACTACGCTGAAAACACCGTTCTCGGTTGATCACCGAAGTAAAGCAGCGTCGGGCCAGGTCAGTACTTGGACGGGAGACCTACTGGGAATACCGGGAGCAGTAGACATCTATTTTCTTTTCGTCCTTTTTTGACTAACAGAAACTTGAAAATAACCATTAAGCACATAAATTTATGTAAGCAGTTTGTCTACGGCCATACTACGCTGAATACACCGGTTCTCGTTTGATCACCGAAGTTAAGCAGCGTCGGGCCAGGTCAGTACTTGGACGGGAGACCTCCTGGGAATACCAGGTGCCGTAGCATCTATTTTGTTTTCGTCCTTTTTTGACTAACAGCAACTTGAAATTAACCATTAAGCACATACATTTATGTAAGCAGTTTGTCTAAGGCCTTACTACGCTGAAAACACCGGTTCTCGTTTGATCACCGAAGTTAAGCAGCGTCGGGCCAGGTCAGTACTTGGACTGGAGACCACATGGGAATACTGGGTGCAGTAGACATCTTTTTTGTTTTCGTCCTTTTTTGACTAACAGAAACTTGAAATTAACCATAAAGCACATAATTTTATATAAGAAGTTTGTCTACGGCCATACTATGCTGAAAAAAACGGTTCTCGTTTGATCACCGAAGTTAAGCAGCGTCAGGCCAGGTCAGTACTTGGACGGGACACCTCCTGGGAATACCGGGTGCAGTAGACATCTATTTTGTTTTTGTCTTTTTTTGACTAACAGAAACTTGAAATTAACCATTAAGCACATAAATTTATGTAAGCAGTTTGTCTACGGCCATACTACGCTGAATACACCGGTTCTCGTTTGATCACCGAAGTTAAGCAGCGTCGGGCTAGGTCAGTACTTGGACGGGAGACCTCCTGGGAATACCGGGTGCCGTACACATGTATTTTGTTTTTGTTTTTTCCTTTTTTGACTAACAGAAACTTGAAATTAACCTTAAGCACATAAATGTATGAAAGCAGTTTGTCTACGGCCATACTACGCTGAAAACACCGGTTCTCGTTTGATCACGGAAGTTAAGCAGCGTCTGGCCAGGTCAGTACTTGGACGGGAGACCTCCTGGGAATACCGGGTTACAGTAGACATCTATTTTGTTTTCGTCCTTTTTTGACTAACAGAAACTTGAAATTAACCATTAAGCACATAGATTTATGTAAGCAGTTTGTCTACGGCCATACTACGCTGAATACACCGGTTCTCGTTTGATCAACGAAGTTAAGCAGCGTCGGGCCAGGTCAGTACTTGGACGGGAGACCTCCTGGGAATACCGGGTGCCGTAGACATCTATTTTGTTTTCGTTTTTCTTTTTTTGACTAACAGAAACTTGAAATTAACCATTAAGCACATACATTTATGTAAGAAGTTTTTCTACGGCCATACTACGCTGAAAACACCGGTTCTCGTTTGATCACCGAAGTTAAGCAGCGTCTGGCCAGGTCAGTACTTGGACTGGAGACCACATGGGAATACTGGGTTCAGTAGACATCTATTTTGTTTTCGTCCTTTTTTGACTAACATAAACTTGAAATTAACCATAAAGCACATAATTTTATATAAGAAGTTTGTCTACGGACATACTATGCTGAAAACAACGGTTCTCGTTTGATCACCGAAGTTAAGCAGCGTCAGGCCAGGTCAGTACTTGGACGGGACACCTCCTGGGAATACCGGGTGCAGTAGACATCTATTTTGTTTTTGTCTTTTGTTGACTAACAGAAACTTGAAATTAACCATTAAGCACATAAATTTATGTAAGCGGTTTGTCTACGGCCATACTACGCTGAATACACCGTTCTCGTTTGATCACCGAAGTTAAGCAGCGTCGGGCTAGGTCAGTACTTGGACGGGAGACCTCCTGGGAATACCGGGTGCCGTACACATGTATTTTGTTTTTGTTTTTTCCTTTTTTGACTAACAGAAACTTGAAATTAACCTTAAGCACATAAATGTATGAAACCAGTTTGTCTGCGGCCATACTACGCTGAAAACACCGGTTCTCGTGCTGACCGAAGTTAAGCAGCGTCTGGCCAGGTCAGTACTTGGACGGGAGACCTCCTGGGAATACCGGGTTACAGTAGACATCTATTTTGTTATCGTCCTTTTTTGACTAACAGAAACTTGAAATTAACCATTAAGCACATAAATTTATGTAAGCAGTTTGTCTACGGCCATACTACGCTGAATACACCGGTTCTCGTTTGATCAACGAAGTTAAGCAGCGTCGGGCCGGGTCAATACTTGGATGGGAGACCTCCTGGGAATACCGGGTGCCGTAGACATCTATTTTGTTTTCGTCCTTTTTTGACTAACAGAAACTTGAAGAAAACCATTAACCACGTAATTTTATATCAGAAGTTTGTCTTCAGCCATACTACGCTGAATACACCGGTTCTCGTTTGATCAACGAAGTTAAGCAGCATCGGGCCTGGTCAGTACTTGGACGGGAGACCTCCTGGGAATACCGGGTACCGTAGACATCCAGTTTGTTATTCTCTTTTTTTGACTAACAGAAATTTGAAGAAAACCATTAACCATGTAAGTTTATATAAGAAGTTTGTCTACGGCCATACTACGCTGAAAACAACGGTTGTCGTTTGATCACCGAAGTTAAGCAGCGTCGGGCCAGGTCAGTACTTGGACGGGAGACCTCCTGGGAATATCGGGCGCCGTAGACATCTATTTTGTTTTTTGTTTTTTCCTTTTTTGACTAACAGAAACTTGAAATTAACCATTAAGCACATAAATGTATGAAAGCAGTTTGTCTACGGCCATACTACGCTGAAAACACCGGTTCTCGTTTGATCACCGAAGTTAAGCAGCGTCGGGCCAGGTAAGTACTTGGACGGGAGACCACATGGGAATACCGGGTGCAGTAGACATCTATTTTGTTTTCGTCCTTTTTTGACTAACAGAAACTTGAAATTAACCATTAAGCACATAAATTTATGTAAGCAGTTTGTCTACGGCCATACTACGCTGAATACACCGGTTCTCGTTTGATCAACGAAGTTAAGCAGCGTCGGGCCGGGTCAGTACTTGGACGGGAGACCTCCTGGGAATACCGGGTGCCGTAGACATCTATTTTGTTTTCGTCCTTTTTTGACTAACAGAAACTTGAAGAAAACCATTAACCACGTAATTTTATATCAGAAGTTTGTCTATAGCCATACTACGCTGAAAACACCGGTTCTCGTTTGATCACCGAAGTTAAGCAGCATCGGGCCTGGTCAGTACTTGGATGGGAGACCTCCTGGGAATACCGGGTGCAGTAGACATCTATTTTTTTTTCCTTTTTTGACTAACAGAAACTTGAAATTAACCATTAAGCACATATATTTATGTAAGCAGTTTGTCTACGGCCATACTACGCTGAATACACCGGTTCTCGTTTGATCACCGAAGTTAAGCAGCGTCGGGCTAGGTCATTACTTGGACGGGAGACGTCCTGGGAATACCGGGTGCCGTAGACATGTATTTTGTTTTTGTTTTTTCCTTTTTGACTAACAAAAACTTGAAATTAACCTTAAGCACATAAATGTATAAACCAGTTTGTCTACGGCCATACTACGCTGAAAACACCGGTTCTCGTTTGATCACCGAAGTTAAGCAGCGTCTGGCCAGGTCAGTACTTGGACGGGAGACCTCCTGGGAATACCGGGTTACAGTAGACATCTATTTTGTTTTCGTCCTTTTTTGACTAACAGATTTGAAATTAACCATTAAGCACATAAATTTATGTAAGCAGTTTGTCTACGGCCATACTACGCTGAATACACCGGTTCTCGTTTGATCAACGAAGTTGCGCAGCGTAGGGCCAGGTCAGTACTTGGACGGAGACCTCCTGGGAATACCGGGTGCCGTAGGCATCTATTTTGTTTTCGTCCTTTTTTGACTAACAGAAACTTGAAATTAAATTAAGCACATAAATTTATGTAAGCAGTTTGTCCACGGCCATACTACGATGAATACACCGGTTCTTGTTTGATCACCGAAGTTAAGCAGCGTCGGGCTAGGTCATTACTTGGACGGGAGACGTCCTGGGAATACCGGGTGCCGTAGACATGTATTTTGTTTTTTGTTTTTTCCTTTTTTGACTAACAGAAACTTGAAATTAACCATTAAGCACATAAATTCATGTAAGCAGTTTGTCTAAGGTCATACTACGCTGAATACACCGGTTCTCGTTTGATCACCGAAGTTAAGCAGCATCGGGCCAGGTCAGTACTTGGGCGGGAGACCTCCTGGGAATACCGCGTGACGTAGGCATCTACTTTGTTTTCGTCCTTTTTTGACTAACAGAAACTTGAAATTAACCATTAAGCACATAAATTCATGTAAGCAGTTTGTCTAAGGTCATACTACGCTGAAAACACCGGTTCTCGTTTGATCACCGAAGTTAAGCAGCGTCCGGCTAGGTCAGTACTTGGACGGGAGACCTCCTGGGAATACCGGGTGCAGTAGACATCTATTTTGTTTTTGTCCTTTTTTGACTAACAGAAACTTGAAATTAACCATTAAGCATATAAATTTATGTAAGCAGTTTGTCTACGGCCATACTACGCTGAAAACACCGGTTCTCGTTTGATCACCGAAGTTAAGCAGCGTCGGGCCAGGTCAGTAGTTGGACGGGAGACCTCATGGGAATACCGGGTGCCGTAGACATCTTTTTTGTTTTTGTCCTTTTTTGACTAACAGAAACTTGAAGAAAACCATTAAGCACTTAAATTTATGTAAGCAGTTTGTCAAAGGCCATACTACGCTGAAAACACCGGTTCTCGTTTGATCACCGAAGTTAAGCAGCGTCGGGCCAGGTCAGTACTTGGCCGGGAGACCTCCTGGGAATACCGGGTGCAGTAGACATCTATTTTGTTTTCGTCCCTTTTTGACGAACAGAAACTTGAAGAAAACCATTAAGCACTTAAATTTATGTAAGCAGTTTGTCTACGGCCATACTACATTGAAAACACCGGTTCTCGTTTGATCACCGAAGTTAAGCAGCATCGGGCCTGGTCAGTACTTGGACGGAAGCCTCCTGGGAATACCGGGTGCCGTAGACATCCAGTTTGTTATTCTCTTTTTTTTTGACTAACAGAAATTTGAAGAAAACAATTAACCACGTAAGTTTATATAAGAAGTTTGTCTACGGCCATACTACGCTGAAAACACCGGTTCTCGTTTGATCACCGAAGTTAAGCAGCGTCGGGCCAGGTCAGTACTTGGACGGGAGACCTCCTGGGATTACCGGGTGCCGTAGACATCTATTTTGTTTTTTGTTTTTTTCCTTTTTTGACTAACAGAAATTTGAAATTAACCATTAAGCACATAAATGTATGAAAGCAGTTTGTCTACGGCCATACTACGCTGAAAACACCGGTTCTCGTTTGATCACCGAAGTTAAGCAGCGTCTGGCCAGGTCAGTACTTGGACGGGAGACCTTATGGGAATACCGGGTGCAGTAGACATCTATTTTGTTTTTGTCCTTTTTTGACTAACAGAAACTTGAAATTAACCATTAAGCACATAAATTCATGTAAGCAGTTTGTCTAAGGTCATACTACGCTGAAAACACCGGTTCTCGTTTGATCACCGAAGTTAAGCAGCGTCCGGCTAGGTCAGTACTTGGACGGGAGACCTCCTGGGAATACCTAGTGCAGTAGACATCTATTTTGTTTTTGTCCTTTTTTGACTAACAGAAACTTGAAATTAACCATTAAGCACATACATTATGTATGCAGTTTGTCTACGGCCATACTACGCTGAATACACCGGCTCTCGTTTGATCACCGAAGTTAAGCAGCGTGGAGCCAGGTCAGTACTTGGACAAGAGACCTTATGGGAATACCGGGTGCCGTAGACATGTATTTTGTTTTTTGTTTTTTCCTTTTTTGACTAACAGAAACTTGAAATTAACCATTAAGCATATAAATTTATGTAAGCAGTTTGTCTACGGCCATACTACGCTGAAAACACCGGTTCTCGTTTGATCACCGAAGTTAAGCAGCATCGGGCCTGGTCAGTACTTGGACGGAAGCCTCCTGGGAATACCGGGTGCCGTAGACATCCAGTTTGAAACAGAAACTTGAAATTAACCATTAAGCATATAAATGTATGTAAGCAGTTTGTCTACGGCCATACTACGCTGAAAACACCGGTTCTCGTTTGATCACCGAAGTTAAGCAGCGTCTGGCCAGGTCAGTACTTGGACGGGAGACCTCCTGGGAATACCGGGTGCAGTAGACATCTATTTTGTTTTTGTCCTTTTTTGACTAACAGAAACTTGAAATTAACCATTAAGCACATAAATGTATGTAAGCAGTTTGTCTACGGCCATACTACGCTGAATACACCGTTCTCGTTTGATCACCGAAGTTAAGCAGCGTCGGGCCAGGTCAGTACTTGGACGGGAGACCTCCTGGGAATACCGGGTGCCTTAGGCATCTATTTTGTTTTCGTCCTTTTTTGACTTACAGAAACTTGAAATTAACCATTAAGCACATACATTATGTTTGCAGTTTGTCTACGGCCATACTACGCTGAATACACCGGTTCTCGTTTGATCACCGAAGTTAAGCAGCGTCGGGCTAGGTCAGTACTTGGACGGGAGACCTCCTGGGAATACCGGGTGCCGTAGACATGTATTTTGTTTTTTGTTTTTTCCTTTTTTGACTAACAGAAACTTGAAATTAACCTTAAGCACATAAATGTATGAAAGCAGTTTGTCTACGGCCATACTACACTGAAAACACCGGTTCTCGTTTGATCACCATAGTTAAGCAGCGTCGGGCCAGGTCAGTACTTGGACGGGAGACGTCCTGGGAATACCGGGTGCCGTAGACATCCAGTTTGTTATTCTCCTTTTTTGACTAACAGAAACTTGAAGAAAACCATTAACCACATAATTTTATATGAAAAGTTTGTCTACGGCCATACTTCTCTGAAAACACCGGTTCTCGTTTGATCACCGAAATTAAACAGCGTCCGGCCAGGTCAGTACTTGGACGGGAGACCTCCTGGGAATACCGGGTGCAGTAGACATCTATTTTGTTTTCGTCCTTTTTTGACTAACAGAAACTTGGAATTAACCATTAAGCACATAAATTTATGTAAGCAGTTTGTCTACTGCCATACTACGCTGAATACACCGTTCTCGTTTGATCACCGAAAATAAGCAGCGTCGGGCCAGGTCAGTACTTGGACGGGAGACCTCCTGGGAATACCGGGTGCCTTAGGCATCTATTTTGTTTTCGTCCTTTTTTGACTAACAGAAACTTGAAATTAACCATTAAGCACATAAATTATGTATGCAGTTTGTCTACGGCCATACTACGCTGAATACACCGGTTCTCGTTTGATCACCGAAGTTAAGCAGCGTCGGGCTAGGTCAGTACTTGGACGGGAGACCTCCTGGGAATACCGGGTGCTGTAGACATGTATTTTGTTTTTTGTTTTTTTCCTTTTTTGACTAACAGAAACTTGAAATTAACCTTAAGCACATAAATGTATGAAAGCAGTTTGTCTACGGCCATACTACGCTGAAAACACCGGTTCTTGTTTGATCCCCGAAGTTAAGCAGCGTCGGGCCAGGTCAGTACTTGGACGGGAGACCTCCTGGGAATACCGGGTGCAGTAGACATCTATTTTGTTTTTGTCCTTTTTTGACTAACAGAAACTTGAAATTAACCATTAAGCATATAAATTTATGTAAGCAGTTTGTCTACGGCCATACTACGCTGAAAACACCGGTTCTCGTTTGATCACCGAAGTTAAGCAGCGTCGGGCCAGGTCAGTAGTTGGACGGGAGACCTCATGGGAATACCGGGTGCCGTAGACATCTTTTTTGTTTTTGTCCTTTTTTGACTAACAGAAACTTGAAGAAAACCATTAAGCACTTAAATTTATGTAAGCAGTTTGTCAAAGGCCATACTACGCTGAAAACACCGGTTCTCGTTTGATCACCGAAGTTAAGCAGCGTCGGGCCAGGTCAGTACTTGGCCGGGAGACCTCCTGGGAATACCGGGTGCAGTAGACATCTATTTTGTTTTCGTCCCTTTTTGACGAACAGAAACTTGAAGAAAACCATTAAGCACTTAAATTTATGTAAGCAGTTTGTCTACGGCCATACTACATTGAAAACACCGGTTCTCGTTTGATCACCGAAGTTAAGCAGCATCGGGCCTGGTCAGTACTTGGACGGAAGCCTCCTGGGAATACCGGGTGCCGTAGACATCCAGTTTGTTATTCTCTTTTTTTTTGACTAACAGAAATTTGAAGAAAACAATTAACCACGTAAGTTTATATAAGAAGTTTGTCTACGGCCATACTACGCTGAAAACACCGGTTCTCGTTTGATCACCGAAGTTAAGCAGCGTCGGGCCAGGTCAGTACTTGGACGGGAGACCTCCTGGGATTACCGGGTGCCGTAGACATCTATTTTGTTTTTTGTTTTTTTCCTTTTTTGACTAACAGAAATTTGAAATTAACCATTAAGCACATAAATGTATGAAAGCAGTTTGTCTACGGCCATACTACGCTGAAAACACCGGTTCTCGTTTGATCACCGAAGTTAAGCAGCGTCTGGCCAGGTCAGTACTTGGACGGGAGACCTTATGGGAATACCGGGTGCAGTAGACATCTATTTTGTTTTTGTCCTTTTTTGACTAACAGAAACTTGAAATTAACCATTAAGCACATAAATTCATGTAAGCAGTTTGTCTAAGGTCATACTACGCTGAAAACACCGGTTCTCGCTTGATCACCGAAGTTAAGCAGCGTCCGGCTAGGTCAGTACTTGGACGGGAGACCTCCTGGGAATACCTAGTGCAGTAGACATCTATTTTGTTTTTGTCCTTTTTTGACTAACAGAAACTTGAAATTAACCATTAAGCACATACATTATGTATGCAGTTTGTCTACGGCCATACTACGCTGAATACACCGGTTCTCGTTTGATCACCGAAGTTAAGCAGCGTGGAGCCAGGTCAGTACTTGGACGGGAGACCTTATGGGAATACCGGGTGCCGTAGACATGTATTTTGTTTTTTGTTTTTTCCTTTTTTGACTAACAGAAACTTGAAATTAACAATTAAGCATATAAATTTATGTAAGCAGTTTGTCTACGGCCATACTACGCTGAAAACACCGGTTCTCGTTTGATCACCGAAGTTAAGCAGCATCGGGCCTGGTCAGTACTTGGACGGAAGCCTCCTGGGAATACCGGGTGCCGTAGACATCCAGTTTGAAACAGAAACTTGAAATTAACCATTAAGCATATAAATGTATGTAAGCAGTTTGTCTACGGCCATACTACGCTGAAAACACCGGTTCTCGTTTGATCACCGAAGTTAAGCAGCGTCTGGCCAGGTCAGTACTTGGACGGGAGACCTCCTGGGAATACCGGGTGCAGTAGACATCTATTTTGTTTTTGTCCTTTTTTGACTAACAGAAACTTGAAATTAACCATTAAGCACATAAATGTATGTAAGCAGTTTGTCTACGGCCATACTACGCTGAATACACCGTTCTCGTTTGATCACCGAAGTTAAGCAGCGTCGGGCCAGGTCAGTACTTGGACGGGAGACCTCCTGGGAATACCGGGTGCCTTAGGCATCTATTTTGTTTTCGTCCTTTTTTGACTTACAGAAACTTGAAATTAACCATTAAGCACATACATTATGTTTGCAGTTTGTCTACGGCCATACTACGCTGAATACACCGGTTCTCGTTTGATCACCGAAGTTAAGCAGCGTCGGGCTAGGTCAGTACTTGGACGGGAGACCTCCTGGGAATACCGGGTGCCGTAGACATGTATTTTGTTTTTTGTTTTTTCCTTTTTTGACTAACAGAAACTTGAAATTAACCTTAAGCACATAAATGTATGAAAGCAGTTTGTCTACGGCCATACTACACTGAAAACACCGGTTCTCGTTTGATCACCATAGTTAAGCAGCGTCGGGCCAGGTCAGTACTTGGACGGGAGACCTCCTGGGAATACCGGGTGCCGTAGACATCCAGTTTGTTATTCTCCTTTTTTGACTAACAGAAACTTGAAGAAAACCATTAACCACCTAATTTTATATGAAAAGTTTGTCTACTGCCATACTACTCTGAAAACACCGGTTCTCGTTTGATCACCGAAGTTAAGCAGCGTCCGGCCAGGTCAGTACTTGGGCGGGAGACCTCCTGGGAATACCGGGTGCCGTAGGCATCTATTTTGTTTTCGTCCTTTTTTGACTAACAGAAACTTGAAATAAACCAATAAGCACATAAATTTATGTAAGCAGTTTGTCTACGGCCATACTACGCTGAAAACACCGGTTCTCGTTTGATCACCGAAGTTAAGCAGCGTCGGGCCAGGTCACTACTTGGACGGGAGACCTCCTGGGAATACCAGGTGCCGTAGCCATCTATTTTGTTTTCGTCCTTATTTGACTAACAGAAACTTGTAATTAACCATTAAGCATATAAATTTATGTGAGCAGTTTGTCTACGGCCATACTACGCTGAAAACACCGGTTCTCGTTTGATCACCGGAGTTAAGCAGCGTCGGGCCAGGTCAGTACTTGGACGGGAGACCTCATGGGAATACCGGGTGCCGTAGACATCTTTTTTGTTTTCGTCCTTTTTTGACTAACAGAAACTTGAAAAAACCATTAAGCTCATACAATTATGTAAGCAGTTTGTCTAAGGCCATACTACGCTGAAAACACAGGTTCTCGTTTGATCACCGAAGTTAAGCAGCGTCGGGCCAGGTCAGTACTTGGACGGGAGACCTCCTGGGAATACCGGGTGCAGTAGACATCTATTTTGTTTTCGTCCTTTTTTGACTAACAGAAACTTGAAATTAACCATTAAGCATTCAAGTTTATGTAAGCAGTTTGTCTACGGCCATACTACCCTGAAAACACCGGTTCTCGTTTGATCACCGAAGTTAAGCACCATCGGGCCTGGTCAGTACTTGGACGGGAGACCTCCTGGGAATACCGGGTGCCGTAGACATCCAGTTTGTTATTCTCTTTTTTTGACTAACAGAAACTTGAAATTAACCATTAAGCACATACATTATGTATCAGTTTGTCTACGGCCATACTACGCTGAAAACACCGGTTCTCGCTTGATCACCGAAGTTAAGCAGCGTCGGGCCAGGTCAGTACTTGGACGGGAGACCTCCTGGGAATACCGGGTGCCGTAGACATCTATTTTGTTTTTTGTTTTTTTCCTTTTTTGACTAACAGAAACTTGAAATTAACCATTAAGCACATGATTTTATATAAGAAGTTTGTCTACGGCCATACTCTGCTGAAAACACCGGTTCTCGTTTGATCACCGAAGTTAAGCAGCGTCCGGCCAGGTGAGTACTTGGACGGGATACCTCCTGGGAATACCGGGGGCAGTAGACATCTATTTTGTTTTTGTCCTTGTTTGACTAACAGAAACTTGAAATTAACCATTAAGCACATAATTTTATATAAGAAGTTTGTCTACGGCCATACTCTGCTGAAAACACCGGTTCTCGTTTGATCACCGAAGTTAAGCAGTGTCGGGCCAGGTCAGTACTTGGACGGGAGACCTCCTGGGAATACCGGGTGCCGTAGACATCCAGTTTGTTATTCTCCTTTTTTGACTAACAGAAACTTGAAGAAAACCATTAACCACGTAATTTTATATAAGAAGTTTGTCTACGGCCATACAACGCTGAAAACACGGGTTCTCGTTTGATCACCGAAGTTAATCACCATCGGGCCTGGTCAGTACTTGGACGGGAGACCTCCTGGGAATACCGGGTGCCGTAGACATCTATTTTGTTTTCGTTTTTTTTTTTTTTGACTAACAGAAACTTGAAATTAACCATAAAGCACATACATTTATGTAAGAAGTTTTTCTACGGCCATCCTACGCTGAAAACACCGGTTTTCGTTTGATCACCGAAATTAAGCAGCGTCGGGCCAGGTCAGTACTTGGACGGGAGACCTCCTGGGAATACCTGGTGCCTTATGCATCTATTTTGTTTTCGTCCTTTTTTGACTAACAGAAACTTGAAATTAACCATTAAGCACATACATTATGTATGCAGTTTGTCTACGGCCATACTACGCTGAATACACCGGTTCTCGTTTCATCACCGAAGTTAAGCAGCGTCGGGCTAGGTCAGTACTTGGACGGGAGACCTCCTGGGAATACCGGGTGCCGTAGACATGTATTTTGTTTTTGTTTTTTCCTTTTTGACTAACAGAAACTTGAAATTAATCTTAAGCACATAAATGTATGAAACCAGTTTGTCTACGGCCATACTACGCTGAAAACAGCGGTTCTCGTTTGATCACCGAAGATAAGCAGCGTCGGGCCAGGTCAGTACTTGGACGGGAGACCTCCTGGGAATACCGGCTGCCGTAGGCATCTATTTTGTTTTCGTCCTTTTTGACTAACAGAAACTTGAAATTAACCATTAAGCACATAAATTCTGAAGCAGTTTGTCTACGGCCATACTACGCTGAATACACCGGTTCTCGTTTGATCAACGAAGTTAAGCATCGTCGGGCTAGGTCAGTACTTGGACGGGAGACATCCTGGGAATACCGGGTGCAGTAGACATCAAGTTTGTTATTCTCCTTTTTTGACTAACAGAAACTTGAAGAAAACCATTAACCACGTAATTTTATATAAGAAGTTTGTCTACGGCCAGACAACGCTGAAAACACCGGTTCTCGTTTGATCACCGGAGTTAAACAGCGTCGGGCCAGGTCAGTACTTGGACGGGAGACTTCCTGGGAATACCGCGTGCCGTAGACATCTATTTTGTTTGTTGTTTTTTCCTTTTTTGATTAACATAAACTTGAAATTAACCATTAAGCACATAAATGTATGAAAGCAGTTTGTTTACGGCCATACTACGCTGAAAACACCGATTCTCGTTTGATCACCGAAGTTAAGCAGCGTCAGGCCAGGACAGTACTTGGACGGGAGACCTCCTCGGAATACCGGGTGCAGTAAACATCTATTTTTTTTTGTCCTTTTTTGACTAACAGAAACTTGAAATTAACCATTAAGCACATAAATTTATGTAAGCAGTTTGTCTACGGCCATACTACGCTGAATACACCGGTTCTCGCTTGATCACCGAAGTTAAGCAGCGTCGGACCAGGTCAGTACTTGGACGGGAGACCTCCTGGGAATACCGGGTGCGGTAGGCATCTATTTTGTTTTCGTCCTTTTTTGACTAACAGAAACTTGAAATAAACCATTAAGCACATAAATTCTGAAGCAGTTTGTCTACGGCCATACTACGCTGAATACACCGGTTCTCGTTTGATCAACGAAGTTAAGCAGCTTCGGGCTAGGTCAGTACTTGGACGGGAGACATCCAGGGAATACCGGGTGCCGTAGACATCAAGTTTGTTATTCTCCTTTTTTGACTAACAGAAACTTGAAGAAAACCATTAACCACATAATTTTATATGAAAAGTTTGTCTACGGCCATACTTCTCTGAAAACACCGGTTCTCGTTTGATCACCGAAATTAAACAGCGTCAGGCCAGGTCAGTACTTGGACGGGAGACCTCCTGGGAATACCGGGTGCAGTTGACATCTATTTTGTTTTCGTCCTTTTTTGACTAACAGAAACTTGGAATTAACCATTAAGCACATAAATTTATGTAAGCAGTTTGTCTACTGCCATACTACGCTGAATACACCGTTCTCGTTTGATCACCGAAAATAAGCAGCGTCGGGCCAGGTCAGTACTTGGACGGGAGACCTCCTGGGAATACCGGGTGCCTTAGGCATCTATTTTGTTTTCGTCCTTTTTTGACTAACAGAAACTTGAAATTAACCATTAAGCACATAAATTATGTATGCAGTTTGTCTACGGCCATACTACGCTGAATACACCGGTTCTCGTTTGATCACCGAAGTTAAGCAGCGTCGGGCTAGGTCAGTACTTGGACGGGAGACCTCCTGGGAATACCGGGTGCTGTAGACATGTATTTTGTTTTTTGTTTTTTTCCTTTTTTGACTAACAGAAACTTGAAATTAACCTTAAGCACATAAATGTATGAAAGCAGTTTGTCTACGGCCATACTACGCTGAAAACACCGGTTCTTGTTTGATCACCGAAGTTAAGCAGCGTCGGGCCAGGTCAGTACTTGGACGGGAGACCTCCTGGGAATACCGGGTGCCGTAGACATCCAGTTTGTTATTCTCCTTTTTTGACTAACAGAAACTTGAAGAAAACCATTAACCACCTAATTTTATATGAAAAGTTTGTCTACTGCCATACTACTCTGAAAACACCGGTTCTCGTTTGATCACCGAAGTTAAGCAGCGTCCGGCCAGGTCAGTACTTGGACGGGAGACCTCCTGGGAATACCGGGTGCAGTAGACATCTATTTTGTTTTCGTCCTTTTTTGACTAACAGAAACTTGGAATTAACCATTAAGCACATAAATTTATGTAAGCAGTTTGTCTACGGCCATACTACGCTGAATACACCGTTCTCGTTTGATCACCGAAGTTAAGCAGCGTCGGGCCAGGTCAGTACTTGGACGGGAGACCTCCTGGGAATACCGGGTGCCTTAGGCATCTATTTTGTTTTCGTCCTTTTTTGACTAACAGAAACTTGAAATTAACCATTAAGCACATACATTATGTATGCAGTTTGTCTACGGCCATACTACGCTGAATACACCGGTTCTCGTTTGATCACCGAAGTTAAGCAGCGTCGGGATAGGTCAGTACTTGGACGGGAGACCTCCTGGGAATACCGGGTGCCGTAGACATGTATTTTGTTTTTTGTTTTTTTCCTTTTTTGACTAACAGAAACTTGAAATTAACCTTAAGCACATAAATGTATGAAAGCAGTTTGTCTACGGCCATACTACACTGAAAACACCGGTTCTCGTTTGATCACCGAAGTTAAGCAGCGTCGGGCCAGGTCAGTACTTGGACGGGAGACCTCCTGGGAATACCGGGTGCCGTAGACATCCAGTTTGTTATTCTCCTTTTTTGACTAACAGAAACTTGAAGAAAACCATTAACCACCTAATTTTATATGAAAAGTTTGTCTACTGCCATACTACTCTGAAAACACCGGTTCTCGTTTGATCACCGAAGTTAAGCAGCGTCCGGCCAGGTCAGTACTTGGGCGGGAGACCTCCTGGGAATACCAGGTGCCGTAGCCATCTATTTTGTTTTCGTCCTTTTTTGACTAACAGAAACTTGTAATTAACCATTAAGCATATAAATTTATGTGAGCAGTTTGTCTACGGCCATACTACGCTGAATACACCGGTTCTCGTTTGATCACCGAAGTTAAGCAGCGTCGGGCCAGGTCACTACTTGGACGGGAGACCTCCTGGGAATACCAGGTGCCGTAGCCATCTATTTTGTTTTCGTCCTTTTTTGACTAACAGAAACTTGTAATTAACCATTAAGCATATAAATTTATGTGAGCAGTTTGTCTACGGCCATACTACGCTGAAAACACCGGTTCTCGTTTGATCACCGGAGTTAAGCAGCGTCGGGCCAGGTCAGTACTTGGACGGGAGACCTCATGGGAATACCGGGTGCCGTAGACATCTTTTTTGTTTTCGTCCTTTTTTGACTAACAGAAACTTGAAAAAACCATTAAGCTCATACAATTATGTAAGCAGTTTGTCTAAGGCCATACTACGCTGAAAACACAGGTTCTCGTTTGATCACCGAAGTTAAGCAGCGTCGGGCCAGGTCAGTACTTGGACGGGAGACCTCCTGGGAATACCGGGTGCAGTAGACATCTATTTTGTTATTCTCTTTTTTTGACTAACAGAAACTTGAAATTAACCATTAAGCACATACATTATGTATCAGTTTGTCTACGGCCATACTACGCTGAAAACACCGGTTCTCGTTTGATCACCGAAGTTAAGCAGCGTCGGGCCAGGTCAGTACTTGGACGGGAGACCTCCTGGGAATACCGGGTGCCGTAGACATCTATTTTGTTTTTTGTTTTTTTCCTTTTTTGACTAACAGAAACTTGAAATTAACCATTAAGCACATGATTTTATATAAGAAGTTTGTCTACGGCCATACTCTGCTGAAAACACCGGTTCTCGTTTGATCACCGAAGTTAAGCAGCGTCCGGCCAGGTGAGTACTTGGACGGGATACCTCCTGGGAATACCGGGGGCAGTAGACATCTATTTTGTTTTTGTCCTTGTTTGACTAACAGAAACTTGAAATTAACCATTAAGCACATAATTTTATATAAGAAGTTTGTCTACGGCCATACTCTGCTGAAAACACCGGTTCTCGTTTGATCACCGAAGTTAAGCAGTGTCGGGCCAGGTCAGTACTTGGACGGGAGACCTCCTGGGAATACCGGGTGCCGTAGACATCCAGTTTGTTATTCTCCTTTTTTGACTAACAGAAACTTGAAGAAAACCATTAACCACGTAATTTTATATAAGAAGTTTGTCTACGGCCATACAACGCTGAAAACACGGGTTCTCGTTTGATCACCGAAGTTAATCACCATCGGGCCTGGTCAGTACTTGGACGGGAGACCTCCTGGGAATACCGGGTGCCGTAGACATCTATTTTGTTTTCGTCATCTTTTGACTAACAGAAACTTGAAATTAACCAATTAAGCATATAAATTTATGTTAGCAGTTTGTCTACGGCCAAACTACGCTGAAAACACCGTTCTCGTTTGATCACCGAAGTTAAGCAGCGTCGGGCCAGGTCAGTACTTGGACGGGAGACCTCCTGGGAATACCGGGTTACAGTAGACATCCTTTTTGTTTTCGTCCTTTTTTGACTAACAGAAACTTGAAGAAAACCATTAAGCACATAAATTTATGTAAGCAGTTTGTCTACGGCCATACTACGCTGAATACACCGGTTCTCGTTTGATCACCGAAGTAAAGCAGCATCGGGCCTGGTCAGTACTTGGAAGGGAGACCTCCTGGGAATACCGGGTGCTGTAGACATCTATTTTGTTTTCGTCCTTTTTTGACTAACAGACCTTTGAAATTAACCATTAAGCACATAAATGTATGTTAGCAGTTTGTCTACCGCCATACTACGCTGAATACACCGGTTCTCGTTTGATCACGGAAGTTAAGCAGCGTCGGGCCAGGTCAGTACTTGGACGGGAGACCTCCTTGGAATACCGGGTGCCGTAGACATCTATTTTGTTTTCGTTTTTCTTTTTTTGACTAACAGAAACTTGAAATTAACCATAAAGCACATAATTTTATATAAGAAGTTTGTCTACGGCCATACTATGCTGAAAACAACGGTTCTCGTTTGATCACTGAAGTTAAGCAGCGTTGGGCCAGGTCAGTACTTGGACGGGACACCTCCTGGGAATACCGGGTGCAGTAGACATCTATTTTGTTTTCGTCCTTTTTTGACTAACAGAAACTTGAAATTAACCATTAAGAACATAAATTTATATAAGCAGTTTGTCTACGGCCATACTACGCTGAATACACCGGTTCTCGTTTGATCACCGAAGTTAAGCAGCGTCGGGCCAGGTCAGTACTTGGACGGGAGACCTCCTGGGAATACCGGGTGCAGTAGACATCCAGTTTGTTATCTCCTTTTTTGACTAACATAAACTTGAAATTAACCATTAAGCACATAAATGTATGTTAGCAGTTTGTCTACCGCCATACTACGCTGAATAAACCGGTTATCGTTTGATCACCGAAGTTAAGCAGCGTCGGGCCAGGTCAGTACTTGGACGGGAGACCTCCTTGGAATACCGGGTGCAGTAGACATTTATTTTGTTTTTGTCCTTTTTTGACTAACAGAAACTTGAAATTAACCATTAAGCACATAAATGTATGTTAGCAGTTTGTCTACCGCCAAACTACGCTGAATACACCGTTCTCGTTTGATCACCGAAGTTAAGCAGCGTCGGGCCAGGTCAGTACTTGGACGGGAGACCTCCTGGGAATACCGGGTGCCTTAGGCATCTATTTTGTGTTCGTCCTTTTTTGACTAACAGAAACTTGAAATTAACCATTAAGCACATACATTATGTATGCAGTTTGTCTACGGCGATACTACGCTGAATACACCGGTTCTCGTTTGATCACCGAAGTTAAGCAGCGTCGGGCTAGGTCAGTACTTGGACGGGAGACCTCCTGGGAATACCGGGTGCCTTAGGCATCTATTTTGTGTTCGTCCTTTTTTGACTAACAGAAACTTGAAGAAAACCATTAACCACTTAATTTTATATAAGAAGTTTGTCTACGGCCATACTACGCTGAAAACACCGGTTCTCGTTTGATCACCGAAGTTAAGCAGCGTCGGGCCAGGTCAGTACTTGGACGGGAGACCTCCTGGGAAAACCGGGTGCCGTAGACATCCAGTTTGTTTTCGTCATTTTTTGACTAACAGAAACTTGAAATTAACCATTAAGCACATAACTGTATGAAAGCAGTTTGTCTACGGCCATACTACCCTGAAAACACCGGTTCTCGTTTGATCACCGAAGTTAAGCACCATCGGGCCTGGTCAGTACTTGGACGGGAGACCTCCTGGGAATACCGGGTGCCGTAGACATCTATTTTGTTTTCGTCATCTTTTGACTAACAGAAACTTGAAATTAACCAATTAAGCATATAAATTTATGTTAGCAGTTTGTCTACGGCCAAACTACGCTGAAAACACCGTTCTCGTTTGATCACCGAAGTTAAGCAGCGTCGGGCCAGGTCAGTACTTGGACGGGAGACCTCCTGGGAATACCGGGTTACAGTAGACATCCTTTTTGTTTTCGTCCTTTTTTGACTAACAGAAACTTGAAGAAAACCATTAAGCACATAAATTTATGTAAGCAGTTTGTCTACGGCCATACTACGCTGAATACACCGGTTCTCGTTTGATCACCGAAGTAAAGCAGCATCGGGCCTGGTCAGTACTTGGAAGGGAGACCTCCTGGGAATACCGGGTGCTGTAGACATCTATTTTGTTTTCGTCCTTTTTTGACTAACAGACCTTTGAAATTAACCATTAAGCATATAAATTTTTGTAAGCAGTTTGTCTACGGCCATACTACGCTGAAAACACCGGTTCTCGTTTGATCACCGAAGCTAAGCAGCGTCGGGCCAGGTCAGTACTTGGACGGGAGACCTCATGAGAATACCGGGTGCCGTAGACATCTGTTTTGTTTTCGTCCTTTTTTGACTAACAGAAACTTGAAGAAAACCATTAACCACGTAATTTTATATGAAAAGTTTGTCTACGGCCATACTACGCTGAAAACACCGGTTCTCGTTTGATCACCGAAGTTAAGCAGCGTCGGGCTAGGTCAGTACTTGGACGGGAGACCTCCTGGGAATACCGGGTGCCGTAGACATGTATTTTGTTTTTTGTTTTTTTCCTTTTTTGACTAACAGAAACTTGAAATTAACCTTAAGCACATAAATGTATGAAACCAGTTTGTCTACGGCCATACTACGCTGAATACACCGTTCTCGTTTGATCACCGAAGTTAAGCAGCGTCGGGCCAGGTCAGTACTTGGACGGGAGACCTCCTGGGTATACCGGGTGCAGTAGACATCTAATTTGTTTTCGTCCTTTTTTTGACTAACAGAAACTTGAAATTAACTATTAAGCACATAAATTTATGTAAGCAGTTTGTCTACGGCCATACTAAGCTGAATACACCGGTTCTCGTTTCATCACCGAAGTTAAGCAGCGTCGGGCCGATCAGTACTTGGGCGGAAGACCTCCTGGGAATACCGGGTGCCGTAGACATCCAGTTTCTTATTCTCCTTTTTTGACTAACAGAAACTTGAAGAAAACCATTAACCACTTAATTTTATATAAGAAGTTTGTCTACGGCCATACTACGCTGAAAACACCGGTTCTCGTTTGATCACCGAAGTTAAGCAGCGTCAGGCCAGGTCAGTACTTGGACGGGAGACCTCCTGGGAAAACCGGGTGCCGTAGACATCCAGTTTGTTTTCGTCATTTTTTGACTAACAGAAACTTGAAATTAACTATTAAGCACATAACTGTATGAAAGCAGTTTGTCTACGGCCATACTACCCTGAAAACACCGGTTCTCGTTTGATCACCGAAGTTAAGCACCATCGGGCCTGGTCAGTACTTGGACGGGAGACCTCCTGGGAATACCGGGTGCCGTAGACATCTATTTTGTTTTCGTTTTTCTTTTTTTGACTAACAGAAACTTGAAATTAACCATTAAGCACATACATTGATGTAAGAAGTTTTTCTACGGCCATACTACGCTGAAAACACCGGTTCTCGTTTGATCACCGAAGTTAAGCAGCGTTAGGCCAGGTCAGTACTTGGACGGGACACCTCCTGGGAATACCGGGTGCAGTAGACATCTATTTTGTTTTTGTCCTTTTTTGACTAACAGAAACTAGAAATTAAACATTAACCACTTAGATTTATATGAGAAGTTTGTCTACGGCCATACTACGCTGAAAACACCGGTTCTCGTTTGATCACCGAAGTTAAGCAGCGTCGGGCCAGGTCAGTACTTGGACGGGAGACCACATGGGAATACTGGGTGCAGTAGACATCTATTTTGTTTTCGTCCTTTTTTGACTAACAGAAACTTGAAATTAACCATTAAGCACATACATTTATGTAAGTAGTTTGTCTACGGCCATACTACGCTGAATACACCGGTTCTCGTTTGATCACCGAAGTAAAGCAGCGTCGGGCCAGGTCAGTACTTGGACGGGAGACCTCCTGGGAATACCGGGTGCAGTAGACATCTATTTTGTTTTTGTCCTTTTTTGACTAACAGAAACTTGAAATTAACCATTAAGCACATAAATGTATGTTAGCAGTTTGTCTACCGCCATACTACGCTGAATACACCGTTCTCGTTTGATCACCGAAGTTAAGCAGCGTCGGGCCAGGTCAGTACTTGGACGGGAGACCTCCTGGGAATACCGGGTGCCTTAGGCATCTATTTTGTGTTCGTCCTTTCTTGACTAACAGAAACTTGAAATTAACCATTAAGCACATACATTATGTATGCAGTTTGTCTACGGCCATACTACGCTGAATACACCGGTTCTCGTTCGATCACCAAAGTTAAGCAGCGTTGGGCTAGGTCAGTACTTGGACGGGACACCTCCTGGGAATACCGGGTGCCGTAGACATCTATTTTGTTTCCGCCTTTTTTTTGACTAACAGAAACTTGAAATTAACCATTAAGCACATAACTGTATGAAAGCAGTTTGTCTACGGCCATACTACGCTGAATACACCGGTTCTCGTTTGATCACCGAAGTTAAGCAGCGTCGGGCCAGGTCAGTACTTGGACGGGAGACCTCCTGGGAATACGGGGTGCTTTAGACATCCAGTTTGTTATTCTCCTTTTTTGACTAACAGAATCTTGAAGAAAACCATTAACCACTTAATTTTATAATTGAAGTTTGTCTACGGCCATACTACGCTGAAAACACCAGTTCTCGTTTGATCACCGAAGTTAAGCAGCGTCGGGCCAGGTCAGTACTTGGACGGGAGACCTCCTGGGAATACCGGGTGCAGTAGACATCTATTTTGTTTTCGTCCTTTTTTGACTAACAGAAACTTGAAATTAACTATTAAGCACATACATTTATGTAAGCAGTTTGTCTACGGCCATACTACGCTGAATACACAGGTTCTCGTTTCATCACCGAAGTTAAGCAGCGTCGGGCCAGGTCAGTACTTGGGCGGGAGACCTCCTGGGAATACCGGGTGCCGTAGTCATCCAGTTTGTTATTTTTTTTTTGACTAACAGAAACTTAAAGAAAACCATTAACCACTTAATTGTATATAAGAAGTTTGTCTACGGCCATACTACGCTGAAAACACCGGTTCTCGTTTGATCACCGTAGTTAAGCACCATCGGGCCTGGTCAGTACTTGGACGGGAGACCTCCTGGGAATACCTGGTGCCGTAGACATCTATTTTGTTTTCGTTTTTCTTTTTTTGACTAACAGAAACTTGAAATTAACCATTAAGCACATACATTTATGTAAGCAGTTTGTCTACGGCCATACTACGCTGAATACACCGGTTCTCGTTTGATCACCGAAGTTAAGCAGCGTCGGGCCAGGTCAGTACTTGGACGGGAGACCTCCTGGGAATACCGGGTGCAGTAGACATCTATTTTGTTTTTGTCCATTTTTGACTAACAGAAACTTGAAATTAACCATTTAGCACATAAATGTATGTTAGCAGTTTGTCTACCGCCATACTACGCTGAATACACCGTTCTCGTTTGATCACCGAAGTTAAGCAGCGTCGGGCCAGGTCAGTACTTGGACGGGAGACCTCCTGGGAATACCGGGTGCCTTAGGCATCTATTTTGTGTTCGTCCTTTTTTGACTAACAGAAACTTGAAATTAACCATTAAGCACATACATTATGTATGCAATTTGTCTACGGCCATACTACGCTGAATACACCGGTTCTCGTTCGATCACCAAAGTTAAGCAGCCTCGGGCTAGGTCAGTACTTGGATGGGAGACCTCCTGGGAATACCGGGTGCCGTAGACTTCTATTTTGTTTTTGTTTTTTCCTTTTTTGACTAACAGAAACTTGAAATTAACCTTAAGCACATAAATGTATGAAACCAGTTTGTCTACGGCCATACTACGCTGAAAACACCGGTTCTCGTTTGATCACCGAAGTTAAGCAGCGTCGGGCCAGGTCAGTACTTGGACGGGAGACCTCCTGGGAATACCGGGTGCAGTAGACATCTATTTTGTTTTCGTCCTTTTTTGACTAACAGAAACTTGAAATTAACTATTAAGCACATACATTTATGTAAGCAGTTTGTCTACGGCCATACTACGCTGAATACACAGGTTCTCGTTTCATCACCGAAGTTAAGCAGCGTCGGGCCAGGTCAGTACTTGGGCGGGAGACCTCCTGGGAATACCGGGTGCCGTAGTCATCCAGTTTGTTAATTTTTTTTTTGACTAACAGAAACTTAAAGAAAACCATTAACCACTTAATTGTATATAAGAAGTTTGTCTACGGCCATACTACGCTGAAAACACCGGTTCTCGTTTGATCACCGTAGTTAAGCACCATCGGGCCTGGTCAGTACTTGGACGGGAGACCTCCTGGGAATACCTGGTGCCGTAGACATCTATTTTGTTTTCGTTTTTCTTTTTTTGACTAACAGAAACTTGAAATTAACCATTAAGCACATAAATTTATGTAAGCAGTTTGTCTACGGCCATACTACGCTGAATACACCGGTTCTCGTTTGATCACCGAAGTTAAGCAGCGTCGGGCCAGGTCAGTACTTGGACGGGAGACCTCCTGGGAATACCGGGTGCAGTAGACATCTATTTTGTTTTTGTCCATTTTTGACTAACAGAAACTTGAAATTAACCATTAAGAACATAAATTTATGTAAGCACTTTGTCTACGGCCATACTACGCTGAATACACCGGTTCTCGTTTGATCACCGAAGTTAAGCAGCGTCGGGCCAGGTCAGTACTTGGACGGGAGACCTCCTGGGAATACCGGGTGCAGTAGACATCTATTTTGTTTTTGTCCATTTTTGACTAACAGAAACTTGAAATTAACCATTAAGAACATAAATTTATGTAAGCACTTTGTCTACGGCCATACTACGCTGAATACACCGGTTCTCGTTTGATCACCGAAGTTAAGCAGCGTCGGGCCAGGTCAGTACTTGGACGGGAGACCTCCTGGGAATACCGGGTGCAGTAGACATCCAGTTTGTTATCTCCTTTTTTGACTAACAGAAACTTGAAGAAAACCATTAACCACTTAATTTTATATGAAAAGTTTGTCTACGGCCATACTACGCTGAAAACACCAGTTCTCGTTTGATCACCGAAGTTAAGCAGCGTCGGGCCAGGTCAGTACTTGGACGGGAGACCTCCTGGGAATACCGGGTGCAGTAGACATCTATTTTGTTTTCGTCCTTTTTTGACTAACAGAAACTTGAAATTAACTATTAAGCACATACATTTATGTAAGCAGTTTGTCTACGGCCATACTACGCTGAATACACAGGTTCTCGTTTGATCACCGTAGTTAAGCACCATCGGGCCTGGTCAGTACTTGGACGGGAGACCTCCTGGGAATACCTGGTGCCGTAGACATCTATTTTGTTTTCGTTTTTCTTTTTTTGACTAACAGAAACTTGAAATTAACCATTAAGCACATAAATTTATGTAAGCAGTTTGTCTACGGCCATACTACGCTGAATACACCGGTTCTCGTTTGATCACCGAAGTTAAGCAGCGTCGGGCCAGGTCAGTACTTGGACGGGAGACCTCCTGGGAATACCGGGTGCAGTAGACATCTATTTTGTTTTTGTCCATTTTTGACTAACAGAAACTTGAAATTAACCATTTAGCACATAAATGTATGTTAGCAGTTTGTCTACCGCCATACTACGCTGAATACACCGTTCTCGTTTGATCACCGAAGTTAAGCAGCGTCGGGCCAGGTCAGTACTTGGACGGGAGACCTCCTGGGAATACCGGGTGCCTTAGGCATCTATTTTGTGTTCGTCCTTTTTTGACTAACAGAAACTTGAAATTAACCATTAAGCACATACATTATGTATGCAATTTGTCTACGGCCATACTACGCTGAATACACCGGTTCTCGTTCGATCACCAAAGTTAAGCAGCCTCGGGCTAGGTCAGTACTTGGACGGGAGACCTCCTGGGAATACCGGGTGCCGTAGACATCTATTTTGTTTTTTGTTTTTTCCTTTTTTGACTAACAGAAACTTGAAATTAACCTTAAGCACATAAATGTATGAAACCAGTTTGTCTACGGCCATACTACGCTGAAAACACCGGTTCTCGTTTGATCACCGAAGTTAAGCAGCGTCGGGCCAGGTCAGTACTTGGACGGGAGACCTCCTGGGAATACCGGGTGCAGTAGACATCTATTTTGTTTTCGTCCTTTTTTGACTAACAGAAACTTGAAATTAACTATTAAGCACATACATTTATGTAAGCAGTTTGTCTACGGCCATACTACGCTGAAAACACCGGTTCTCGTTTAATCAACGAAGTTAAGCAGCGTCTGGCCAGGTCAGTACTTGGACGGGAGACCTCCTGGGAATACCGGGTGCCGTAGACATCTATTTTGCTTTTGTTTGTTCCTTTTTTTACTAACAGAAACTTGAAATTAACCATTAAGCACATAAATGTATGTTAGCAGTTTGTCTACCGCCATACTACGCTGAATACACCGTTCTCGTTTGATCACCGAAGTTAAGCAGCGTCGGGCCAGGTCAGTACATGAACGGGAGACCTCCTGGGAATACCGGGTGCCTTAGGCATCTATTTTTGTGTTCGTCCTTTTTTGACTAACAGAAACTTGAAATTAACCATTAAGCACATACATTATGTATGCAGTTTGTCTACGGCCATACTACGCTGAATACACCGGTTCTCGTTTGATCACCGAAGTTAAGCAGCGTCGGGCCAGGTCAGTACTTGGACGGGAGACCTCCTGGGAATACCGGGTGCCGTAGACATCTATTTTGTTTTTAGTTTTTTCCTTTTTTGACTAACAGAAACTTGAAATTAACCATTAAGCACATAAATTTATGTAAGCAGTTTGCCTAAGGCCATACTGCGCTGAAAACACCGGTTCTCGTTTGATCGCCGAAGTAAAGCAGCGTCGGGCCAGGTCAGTACTTGGACGGGAGACCTCTTGGGAATACCGGGTGCCGTAGACATCTATTTTGTTTTCGTCATCTTTTGACTAACAGAAACTTGATATTAACCAATTAAGCATATAAATTTATGTTAGCAGTTTGTCTACGGCCATACTACGCTGAATACACCGGTTCTCGTTTGATCACCGAAGTTAAGCAGCGTCGGGCCAGGTCAGTACTTGGACGGGAGACCTCCTGGGAATACCGGGTGCAGTAGACATCCAGTTTGTTATCTCCTTTTTTGACTAACAGAAACTTGAAATTAACCATTAAGCACATAAATGTATGTTAGCAGTTTGTCTACCGCCAAACTACGCTGAATACACCGTTCTCGTTTGATCACCGAAGTTAAGCAGCGTCAGGTCAGTACTTGGACGGGAGACCTCCTGGGAATACCGGGTGCTTTAGGCATCTATTTTGTGTTCGTCCTTTTTTGACTAACAGAAACTTGAAATTAACCATTAAGCACATACATTATGTATGCAGTTTGTCTACGGCGATACTACGCTGAATACACCGGTTCTCGTTTGATCACCGAAGTTAAGCAGCGTCGGGCCAGGTCAGTACTTGGACGGGAGACCTCCTGGGAATACCCGGTGCCGTAGACATGTTTTTTGTTTGTTCCTTTTTTGACTAACAGAAACTTGAAACTAACCATTAAGCACATAAATGTATGAAAGCAGTTTGTCTACGGCCATACTACCCTGAAAACACCGGTTCTCGTTTGATCACCGAAGTTAAGCAGCATCGGGCCTGGTCAGTACTTGGACGGGAGACCTCCTGGGAATACCGGGTGCCGTAGACATCCAGTTTGTTATTTTCTTTTTTTGACTAACAGAAACTTGAAGAAAACCATTAACCACGTAATTTTATATAAGAAGTTTGTCTACGGCCATACTAAGCTGAAAACACCGGTTCTCGTTTGATCACCGAAGTTAAGCACCATCGGGCCTGGTCAGTACTTGGACGGGAGACCTCCTGGGAATACCGGGTGCCGTAGACATCTATTTTGTTTTCGTTTTTCTTTTTTTGACTAACAGAAACTTGAAATTAACCATTAAGCACATACATTGATGTAAGAAGTTTTTCTACGGCCATACTACGCTGAAAACACCGGTTCTCGTTTGATCACCGAAGTTAAGCAGCGTCGGGCCAGGTCAGTACTTGGACGGGAGACCTCCTGGGAAAACCGGGTGCCGTAGACATCTATTTTGTTTTCGTTTTTCTTTT
The DNA here is from genome assembly GCA_023634235.1 of Pisaster brevispinus. NCBI lineage: Eukaryota > Metazoa > Echinodermata > Asteroidea > Forcipulatida > Asteriidae > Pisaster > Pisaster brevispinus. The sequence goes on from JAMKCF010000018.1 coordinate 8,872,454, forward strand.
TTTGACTAACAGAAACTTGAAATTAACCATAAAGCACATAATTTTATATAAGAAGTTTGTCTACGGCCATACTATGCTGAAAACAACGGTTCTCGTTTGATCACCGAAGTTAAGCAGCGTTGGGCCAGGTCAGTACTTGGACGGGACACCTCCTGGGAATACCGGGTGCAGTAGACATCTATTTTGTTTTCGTCCTTTTTTGACTAACAGAAACTTGAAATTAACCATTAAGAACATAAATTTATGTAAGCAGTTTGTCTACGGCCATACTACGCTGAATACACCGGTTCTCGTTTGATCACCGAAGTTAAGCAGCGTCGGGCCAGGTCAGTACTTGGACGGGAGACCTCCTGGGAATACCGGGTGCAGTAGACATCCAGTTTGTTATCTCCTTTTTTGACTAACAGAAACTTGAAATTAACCATTAAGCACATAAATGTATGTTAGCAGTTTGTCTACCGCCATACTACGCTGAATACACCGGTTATCGTTTGATCACCGAAGTTAAGCAGCGTTGGGCCAGGTCAGTACTTGGACGGGACACCTCCTGGGAATACCGGGTGCAGTAGACATCTATTTTGTTTTCGTCCTTTTTTGACTAACAGAAACTTGAAATTAACCATTAAGAACATAAATTTATGTAAGCAGTTTGTCTACGGCCATACTACGCTGAATACACCGGTTCTCGTTTGATCACCGAAGTTAAGCAGCGTCGGGCCAGGTCAGTACTTGGACGGGAGACCTCCTGGGAATACCGGGTGCAGTAGACATCCAGTTTGTTATCTCCTTTTTTGACTAACAGAAACTTGAAATTAACCATTAAGCACATAAATGTATGTTAGCAGTTTGTCTACCGCCATACTACGCTGAATACACCGGTTATCGTTTGATCACCGAAGTTAAGCAGCGTCGGGCCAAGTCAGTACTTGGACGGGAGACCTCCTGGGAATACCGGGTGCCTTAGGCATCTATTTTGTGTTCGTCCTTTTTTGACTAACAGAAACTTGAAATTAACCATTAAGCACATACATTATGTATGCAGTTTGTCTACGGCGATACTACGCTGAATACACCGGTTCTCGTTTGATCACCGAAGTTAAGCAGCGTCGGGCTAGGTCAGTACTTGGACGGGAGACCTCCTGGGAATACCGGGTGCCGTAGACATGTATTTTGTTTTTTGTTTTTTTCCTTTTTTGACTAACAGAAACTTGAAATTAACCTTAAGCACATAAATGTATGAAACCAGTTTGTCTACGGCCATACTACGCTGAAAACACCGGTTATCGTTTGATCACCGAAGTTAAGCAGCGTCGGGCCAGGTCAGTACTTGGACGGGAGACCTCCTGGGAATACCCGGTGCCGTAGACATGTTTTTTGTTTGTTCCTTTTTTGACTAACAGAAACTTGAAACTAACCATTAAGCACATAAATGTATGAAAGCAGTTTGTCTACGGCCATACTACCCTGAAAACACCGGTTCTCGTTTGATCACCGAAGTTAAGCAGCATCGGGCCTGGTCAGTACTTGGACGGGAGACCTCCTGGGAATACCGGGTGCCGTAGACATCCAGTTTGTTATTTTCTTTTTTTGACTAACAGAAACTTGAAGAAAACCATTAACCACGTAATTTTATATAAGAAGTTTGTCTACGGCCATACTAAGCTGAAAACACCGGTTCTCGTTTGATCACCGAAGTTAAGCACCATCGGGCCTGGTCAGTACTTGGACGGGAGACCTCCTGGGAATACCGGGTGCCGTAGACATCTATTTTGTTTTCGTTTTTCTTTTTTTGACTAACAGAAACTTGAAATTAACCATTAAGCACATACATTGATGTAAGAAGTTTTTCTACGGCCATACTACGCTGAAAACACCGGTTCTCGTTTGATCACCGAAGTTAAGCAGCGTCGGGCCAGGTCAGTACTTGGACGGGAGACCTCCTGGGAAAACCGGGTGCCGTAGACATCTATTTTGTTTTCGTTTTTCTTTTTTTGACTAACAGAAACTTGAAATTAACCATAAAGCACATAATTTTATATAAGAAGTTTGTCTACGGCCATACTATGCTGAAAACAACGGTTCTCGTTTGATCACCGAAGTTAAGCAGCGTCGGGCCAGGTCAGTACTTGGACGGGAGACCTCCTGGGAATACCGGGTGCAGTAGACATCCAGTTTGTTATCTCCTTTTTTGACTAACAGAAACTTGAAATTAACCATTAAGCACATAAATGTATGTTAGCAGTTTGTCTACCGCCATACTACGCTGAATACACCGGTTATCGTTTGATCACCGAAGTTAAGCAGCGTCGGGCCAGGTCAGTACTTGGACGGGAGACCTCCTTGGAATACCGGGTGCAGTAGACATTTATTTTGTTTTTGTCCTTTTTTGACTAACAGAAACTTGAAATTAACCATTAAGCACATAAATGTATATTAGCAGTTTGTCTACCGCCAAACTACGCTGAATACACCGTTCTCGTTTGATCACCGAAGTTAAGCAGCGTCGGGCCAGGTCAGTACTTGGACGGGAGACCTCCTGGGTATACCGGGTGCAGTAGACATCTATTTTGTTTTCGTCCTTTTTTTGACTAACAGAAACTTGAAATTAACTATTAAGCACATAAATTTATGTAAGCAGTTTGTCTACGGCCATACTAAGCTGAATACACCGGTTCTCGTTTCATCACCGAAGTTAAGCAGCGTCGTGCCGATCAGTACTTGGGCGGAAGACCTCCTGGGAATACCGGGTGCCGTAGACATCCAGTTTGTTATTCTCCTTTTTTGACTAACAGAAACTTGAAGAAAACCATTAACCACTTAATTTTATATAAGAAGTTTGTCTACGGCCATACTACGCTGAAAACACCGGTTCTCGTTTGATCACCGAAGTTAAGCAGCGTCGGGCCAGGTCAGTACTTGGACGGGAGACCTCCTGGGAAAACCGGGTGCCGTAGACATCCAGTTTGTTTTCGTAATTTTTTGACTAACAGAAACTTGAAATTAACCATTAAGCACATAACTGTATGAAAGCAGTTTGTCTACGGCCATACTACCCTGAAAACACCGGTTCTCGTTTGATCACCGAAGTTAAGCACCATCGGGCCTGGTCAGTACTTGGACGGGAGACCTCCTGGGAATACCGGGTGCCGTAGACATCTATTTTGTTTTCGTTTTTCTTTTTTTGACTAACAGAAACTTGAAATTAACCATTAAGCACATACATTGATGTAAGAAGTTTTTCTACGGCCATACTACGCTGAAAACACCGGTTCTCGTTTGATCACCGAAGTTAAGCAGCGTTGGGCCAGGTCAGTACTTGGACGGGACAACTCCTGGGAATACCGGGTGCAGTAGACATCTATTTTGTTTTTGTCCTTTTTTGACTAACAGAAACTAGAAATTAACCATTAACCACTTAGATTTATATGAGAAGTTTGTCTACGGCCATACTACGCTGAAAACACCGGTTCTCGTTTGATCACCGAAGTTAAGCAGCGTCGGGCCAGGTCAGTACTTGGACGGGAAACCACATGGGAATACTGGGTGCAGTAGACATCTATTTTGTTTTCGTCCTTTTTTGACTAACAGAAACTTGAAATTAACCATTAAGCACATACATTTATGTAAGCAGTTTGTCTACGGCCATACTACGCTGAATACACCGGTTCTCGTTTGATCACCGAAGTTAAGCAGCGTCGGGCCAGGTCAGTACTTGGACGGGAGACCTCCTGGGAATACCGGGTGCAGTAGACATCTATTTTGTTTTTGTCCTTTTTTGACTAACAGAAACTTGAAATTAACCATTAAGCACATAAATGTATGTTAGCAGTTTGTCTACCGCCATACTACGCTGAATACACCGTTCTCGTTTGATCACCGAAGTTAAGCAGCGTCGGGCCAGGTCAGTACTTGGACGGGAGACCTCCTGGGAATATCGGGTGCCTTAGGCATCTATTTTGTGTTCGTCCTTTCTTGACTAACAGAAACTTGTAATTAACCATTAAGCACATACATTATGTATGCAGTTTGTCTACGGCCATACTACGCTGAATACACCGGTTCTCGTTCGATCACCAAAGTTAAGCAGCGTCGGGCTAGGTCAGTACTTGGACGGGAGACCTCCTGGGAATACCGGGTGCCGTAGACATCTATTTTGTTTTCGTCCTTTTTTGACTAATAGAAACTTGAAATTAACCATTAAGCACATAACTGTATGAAAGCAGTTTGTCTACGGCCATACTACCCTGAAAACACCGGTTCTCGTTTGATCACCGAAGTTAAGCACCATCGGGCCTGGTCAGTACTTGGACGGGAGACCTCCTGGGAATACCGGGTGCCGTAGACATCTATTTTGTTTTCGTTTTTCTTTTTTGACTAACAGAAACTTGAAATTAACCATTAAGCACATACATTGATGTAAGAAGTTTTTCTACGGCCAAACTACGCTGAAAAAACCGGTTCTCGTTTGATCACCGAAGTTAAGCAGCGTCGGGCCAGGTCAGTACTTGGACGGGAGACCACATGGGAATACTGGGTGCAGTAGGCATCTATTTTGTTTTCGTCCTTTTTTGACTAACAGAAACTTGAAATTAACCATAAAGCACATAATTTTATATAATAAGTTTGTCTACGGCCATACTATGCTGAAAACAACGGTTCTCGTTTGATCACCGAAGTTAAGCAGCGTCGGGCCAGGTCAGTACTTGGACGGGACACCACATGGGAATACTGGGTGCAGTAGACATCTATTTTGTTTTCGTCCTTTTTTGAATAACAGAAACTTGAAATTAACCATTAAGCACATAAATTTATGTTAGCAGTTTGTCTACGGCCATACTACGCTGAAAACACCGTTCTCGTTTGATCACCGAAGTTAAGCAGCGTCGGGCCAGGTCAGTACTTGGACGGGAGACCTCCTGGGAATACCGGGTTACAGTAGACATCTTTTTTGTTTTCGTCCTTTTTTGACTAACAGAAACTTGAAGAAAACCATTAAGCACATAAATTTATGTAAGCAGTTTGTCTACGGCCATACTTCGCTGAATACACAGGTTCTCGTTTCATCACCGAAGTTAAGCAGCGTCGGGCCAGGTCAGTACTTGGGCGGGAGACCTCCTGGGAATACCGGGTGCCGTAGTCATCCAGTTTGTTATTTTTTTTTTGACTAACAGAAACTTGAAGAAAACCATTAACCACTTAATTTTATATAAGAAGTTTGTCTACGGCCATACTACGCTGAAAACACCGGTTCTCGTTTGATCACCGTAGTTAAGCACCATCGGGCCTGGTCAGTACTTGGACGGGAGACCTCCTGGGAATACCTGGTGCCGTAGACATCTATTTTGTTATTTTTTTTTTTGACTAACAGAAACTTGAAATTAACCATTAAGCACATACATTTATGTAAGAAGTTTTTCTACGGCCACACTACGCTGAAAACACCGGTTCTCGTTTGATCACCGAAGTTAAGCAGCGTCGGGCCAGGTCAGTACTTGGACGGGACACCACATGGGAATACTGGGTGCAGTAGACATCTATTTTGTTTTCGTCCTTTTTTGAATAACAGAAACTTGAAATTAACCATTAAGCACATAAATTTATGTTAGCAGTTTGTCTACGGCCATACTACGCTGAAAACACCGTTCTCGTTTGATCACCGAAGTTAAGCAGCGTCGGGCCAGGTCAGTACTTGGACGGGAGACCTCCTGGGAATACCGGGTTACAGTAGACATCTTTTTTGTTTTCGTCCTTTTTTGACTAACAGAAACTTGAAATTAACCATTAAGCACATACATTATGTATGCAATTTGTCTACGGCCATACTACGCTGAATACACCGGTTCTCGTTCGATCACCAAAGTTAAACAGCCTCGGGCTAGGTCAGTACTTGGACGGGAGACCTCCTGGGAATACCGGGTGCCGTAGACATCTATTTTGTTTTTTGTTTTTTCCTTTTTTGACTAACAGAAACTTGAAATTAACCTTAAGCACATAAATGTATGAAACCAGTTTGTCTACGGCCATACTACGCTGAAAACACCGGTTCTCGTTTGATCACCGAAGTTAAGCAGCGTCGGGCCAGGTCAGTACTTGGACGGGAGACCTCCTGGGAATACCGGGTGCAGTAGACATCTATTTTGTTTTCGTCCTTTTTTGACTAACAGAAACTTGAAATTAACTATTAAGCACATACATTTATGTAAGCAGTTTGTCTACGGCCATACTACGCTGAATACACAGGTTCTCGTTTCATCACCGAAGTTAGGCAGCGTCGGGCCAGGTCAGTACTTGGGCGGGAGTCCTCCTGGGAATACCGGGTGCCGTAGTCATCCAGTTTGTTATTTTTTTTTTGACTAACAGAAACTTGAAATTAACCATTAAGCACATACATTATGTATGCAGTTTGTCTAGGGCCATACTACGCTGAAAACACCGGTTCTCGTTTGATCACCGTAGTTAAGCACCATCGGGCCTGGTCAGTACTTGGACGGGAGACCTCCTGGGAATACCTGGTGCCTGACATCTATTTTGTTTTCGTTTTTCTTTTTTTGACTAACAGAAACTTGAAATTAACCATTAAGCACATAAATTTATGTAAGCAGTTTGTCTACGGCCATACTACGCTGAATACACCGGTTCTCGTTTGATCACCGAAGTTAAGCAGCGTCGGGCCAGGTCAGTACTTGGGCGGGAGACCTCCTGGGAATACCGGGTGCAGTAGACATCTATTTTGTTTTTGTCCATTTTTGACTAACAGAAACTTGAAATTAACCATTTAGCACATAAATGTATGTTAGCAGTTTGTCTACAACCATACTACGCTGAATACACCGTTCTCGTTTGATCACCGAAGTTAAGCAGCGTCGGGCCAGGTCAGTACTTGGACGGGAGACCTCCTGGGAATACCGGGTGCCTTAGGCATCTATTTTGTGTTCGTCCTTTTTTGACTAACAGAAACTTGAAATTAACCATTAAGCACATACATTATGTATGCAATTTGTCTAAGGCCATACTACGCTGAATACACCGGTTCTCGTTCGATCACCAAAGTTAAGCAGCCTCGGGCTAGGTCAGTACTTGGACGGGAGACCTCCTGGGAATACCGGGTGCCGTAGACATCTATTTTGTTTTTTGTTTTTTCCTTTTTTGACTAACAGAAACTTGAAATTAACCTTAAGCACATAAATGTATGAAACCAGTTTGTCTACGGCCATACTACGCTGAAAACACCGGTTCTCGTTTGATCACCGAAGTTAAGCAGCGTCGGGCCAGGTCAGTACTTGGACGAGAGACCTCCTGGGAATACCGGGAGCAGTAGACATCTATTTTGTTTTCGTCCTTTTTTGACTAACAGAAACTTGAAATTAACTATTAAGCACATACATTTATGTAAGCAGTTTGTCTACGGCCATACTACGCTGAATACACAGGTTCTCGTTTCATCACCGAAGTTAAGCAGCGTCGGGCCAGGTCAGTACTTGGGCGGGAGACCTCCTGGGAATACCGGGTGCCGTAGTCATCCAGTTTGTTATTTTTTTTTTTGACTAACAGAAACTTGAAGAAAACCATTAACCACTTAATTTTATATAAGAAGTTTGTCTACGGCCATACTACGCTGAAAACACCGGTTCTCGTTTGATCACCGTAGTTAAGCACCATCGGGCCTGGTCAGTACTTGGACGGGAGACCTCCTGGGAATACCTGGTGCCGTAGACATCTATTTTGTTTTCGTTTTTCTTTTTTTGACTAACAGAAACTTGAAATTAACCATTAAGCACATACATTTATGTAAGAAGTTTTTCTACGGCCATACTACGCTGAAAACACCGGTTCTCGTTTGATCACCGAAGTTAAGCAGCGTCGGGCCAGGTCAGTACTTGGACGGGACACCACATGGGAATACTGGGTGCAGTAGACATCTATTTTGTTTTCGTCCTTTTTTGAATAACAGAAACTTGAAATTAACCATTAAGCACATAAATTTATGTTAGCAGTTTGTCTACGGCCATACTACGCTGAAAACACCGTTCTCGTTTGATCACCGAAGTTAAGCAGCGTCGGGCCAGGTCAGTACTTGGACGGGAGACCTCCTGGGAATACCGGGTTACAGTAGACATCTTTTTTGTTTTCGTCCTTTTTTGACTAACAGAAACTTGAAGAAAACCATTAAGCACATAAATTTATGTAAGCAGTTTGTCTACGGCCATACTTCGCTGAATACACAGGTTCTCGTTTCATCACCGAAGTTAAGCAGCGTCGGGCCAGGTCAGTACTTGGGCGGGAGACCTCCTGGGAATACCGGGTGCCGTAGTCATCCAGTTTGTTATTTTTTTTTTTGACTAACAGAAACTTGAAGAAAACCATTAACCACTTAATTTTATATAAGAAGTTTGTCTACGGCCATACTACGCTGAAAACACCGGTTCTCGTTTGATCACCGTAGTTAAGCACCATCGGGCCTGGTCAGTACTTGGACGGGAGACCTCCTGGGAATACCTGGTGCCGTAGACATCTATTTTGTTTTCGTTTTTCTTTTTTTGACTAACAGAAACTTGAAATTAACCATTAAGCACTTACATTTATGTAAGAAGTTTTTCTACGGCCACACTACGCTGAAAACACCGGTTCTCGTTTGATCACCGAAGTTAAGCAGCGTCGGGCCAGGTCAGTACTTGGACGGGACACCACATGGGAATACTGGGTGCAGTAGACATCTATTTTGTTTTCGTCCTTTTTTGAATAACAGAAACTTGAAATTAACCATTAAGCACATAAATTTATGTTAGCAGTTTGTCTACGGCCATACTACGCTGAAAACACCGTTCTCGTTTGATCACCGAAGTTAAGCAGCGTCGGGCCAGGTCAGTACTTGGACGGGAGACCTCCTGGGAATACCGGGTTACAGTAGACATCTTTTTTGTTTTCGTCCTTTTTTGACTAACAGAAACTTGAAGAAAACCATTAAGCACATACATTTATGTAAGCAGTTTGTCTACGGCCATACTACGCTGAAAACACCTGTTCTCGTTTGATCACCAAAGTTAAGCAGCGTCGGGCCAGGTCAGTACTTGGACGGGAGATCTCATGGGAATACTGGGTGCCGTAGACATCTGTTTTGTTTTCGTCCTTTTTGACTAACAGAAACTTGAAGAAAACCATTAACCACGTAATTTTATATCAGAAGTTTGTCTACAGCCATACTACGCTGAAAACACCGGTTCTCGTTTGATCACCTAAGTTAAGCAGCGTCGGGCCAGGTCAGTACTTGGACGGGAGATCTCCTGGGAATACCGGGTGCCGTAGACATCTATTTTGTTTTTTGTTTTTTCCTTTTTTGACTAACAGAAACTTGAAATTAACCTTAAGCACATAAATGTATGAAACCAGTTTGTCTACGGCCATACTACGCTGAAAACACCGGTTCTCGTTTGATCACCGAAGTTAAGCAGCGTCGGGCCAGGTCAGTACTTGGACGAGAGACCTCCTGGGAATACCGGGAGCAGTAGACATCTATTTTGTTTTCGTCCTTTTTTGACTAACAGAAACTTGAAATTAACTATTAAGCACATACATTTATGTAAGCAGTTTGTCTACGGCCATACTACGCTGAATACACAGGTTCTCGTTTCATCACCGAAGTTAAGCAGCGTCGGGCCAGGTCAGTACTTGGGCGGGAGACCTCCTGGGAATACCGGGTGCCGTAGTCATCCAGTTTGTTATTTTTTTTTTTGACTATCAGAAACTTGAAGAAAACCATTAACCACTTAATTTTATATAAGAAGTTTGTCTACGGCCATACTACGCTGAAAACACCGGTTCTCGTTTGATCACCGTAGTTAAGCACCATCGGGCCTGGTCAGTACTTGGACGGGAGACCTCCTGGGAATACCTGGTGCCGTAGACATCTATTTTGTTTTCGTTTTTCTTTTTTTGACTAACAGAAACTTGAAATTAACCATTAAGCACATACATTTATGTAAGAAGTTTTTCTACGGCCATACTACGCTGAAAACACCGGTTCTCGTTTGATCACCGAAGTTAAGCAGCGTCGGGCCAGGTCAGTACTTGGACGGGACACCACATGGGAATACTGGGTGCAGTAGACATCTATTTTGTTTTCGTCCTTTTTTGAATAACAGAAACTTGAAATTAACCATTAAGCACATAAATTTATGTTAGCAGTTTGTCTACGGCCATACTACGCTGAAAACACCGTTCTCGTTTGATCACCGAAGTTAAGCAGCGTCGGGCCAGGTCAGTACTTGGACGGGAGACCTCCTGGGAATACCGGGTTACAGTAGACATCTTTTTTGTTTTCGTCCTTTTTTGACTAACAGAAACTTGAAGAAAACCATTAAGCACATAAATTTATGTAAGCAGTTTGTCTACGGCCATACTTCGCTGAATACACAGGTTCTCGTTTCATCACCGAAGTTAAGCAGCGTCGGGCCAGGTCAGTACTTGGGTGGGAGACCTCCTGGGAATACCGGGTGCCGTAGTCATCCAGTTTGTTATTTTTTTTTTGACTAACAGAAACTTGAAGAAAACCATTAACCACTTAATTTTATATAAGAAGTTTGTCTACGGCCATACTACGCTGAAAACACCGGTTCTCGTTTGATCACCGTAGTTAAGCACCATCGGGCCTGGTCAGTACTTGGACGGGAGACCTCCTGGGAATACCTGGTGCCGTAGACATCTATTTTGTTTTCGTTTTTCTTTTTTTGACTAACAGAAACTTGAAATTAACCATTAAGCACATACATTTATGTAAGAAGTTTTTCTACGGCCACACTACGCTGAAAACACCGGTTCTCGTTTGATCACCGAAGTTAAGCAGCGTCGGGCCAGGTCAGTACTTGGACGGGACACCACATGGGAATACTGGGTGCAGTAGACATCTATTTTGTTTTCGTCCTTTTTTGAATAACAGAAACTTGAAATTAACCATTAAGCACATAAATTTATGTTAGCAGTTTGTCTACGGCCATACTACGCTGAAAACACCGTTCTCGTTTGATCACCGAAGTTAAGCAGCGTCGGGCCAGGTCAGTACTTGGACGGGAGACCTCCTGGGAATACCGGGTTACAGTAGACATCTTTTTTGTTTTCGTCCTTTTTTGACTAACAGAAACTTGAAGAAAACCATTAAGCACATACATTTATGTAAGCAGTTTGTCTACGGCCATACTACGCTGAAAACACCTGTTCTCGTTTGATCACCAAAGTTAAGCAGCGTCGGGCCAGGTCAGTACTTGGACGGGAGATCTCATGGGAATACTGGGTGCCGTAGACATCTGTTTTGTTTTCGTCCTTTTTGACTAACAGAAACTTGAAGAAAACCATTAACCACGTAATTTTATATCAGAAGTTTGTCTACAGCCATACTACGCTGAAAACACCGGTTCTCGTTTGATCACCTAAGTTAAGCAGCGTCGGGCCAGGTCAGTACTTGGACGGGAGATCTCCTGGGAATACCGGGTGCCGTAGACATCTATTTTGTTTTTTGTTTGTTCCTTTTTTGACTAACAGAAACTTGAAATTAACCATTAAGCACATAAATGTATGAAAGCAGTTTGTCTACGGCCATACTACCCTGAAAACACCGGTTCTCGTTTGATCACCGAAGTTAAGCAGCATCGGGCCTGGTCAGTACTTGGACGGGAGACCTCCTGGGAATACCGGGTGCCGTAGACATCCAGTTTGTTATTCTCCTTTTTTGACTAACAGAAACTTGAAATTAACCATTAAGCACATACATTGATGTAAGAAGTTTTTCTACGGCCATACTACGCTGAAAATACTGGTTCTCGTTTGATCACCAAAGTTAAGCAGCGTCGGGCCAGGTCAGTACTTGGACGGGAGACCACATGGGAATACTGGGTGCCTTAGGCATCTATTTTGTGTTCGTCCTTTTTTGACTAACAGAAACTTGAAATTAACCATTAAGCACATAAATTTATGTAAGCAGTTTGTCTACGGCCATACTACGCTGAAAACACCGTTCTCGTTTGATCACCGAAGTTAAGCAGCGTCGGGCCAGGTCAGTACTTGGACGGGAGACCTCCTGGGAATACCGGGTGCTTGAGGCATCTATTTTGTTTTCGTCCTTTTTTGACTAATAGAAACTTGAAATTAACCATTAAGCACATACATTATGTATGCAGTTTGTCTACGGCCATACTACGCTGAATACACCGGTTCTCGTTTGATCACCGAAGTTAAGCAGCGCCGGGCCAGGTCAGTACTTGGACGGGAGACCTCCTGGGAATACCGGTTCCGTAGACATCCAGTTTTTTATTCTCCTTTTTTGACTACCAGAAACTTGAAGAAAACCATTAACCACGTAATTTTATAAAAGAAGTTTGTCTACGGCCATACTATGCTGAAAACACCGGTTCTCGTTTGATCACCGAAGTTAAGCAGCATCGGGCCTGGTCAGTACTTGGACGGGAGACCTCCTGGGAATACCGGGTGCCTTAGGCATCTATTTTGTTTTCGTCCTTTTTTGACTAACAGAAACTTGAAATTAACCATTTAGCACATACATTATGTATGCAGTTTGTCTACGGCCATACTACGCTGAATACACCGGTTCTCGTTTGATCACCGAAGTTAAGCAGCGTCGGGCTAGGTCAGTACTTGGACGGGAGACCTCCTGGGAATACCGGATGCCGTAGACATCCAGTTTGTTATTCTCCTTTTTTGACTAACAGAATTTTGAAGAAAACCATTAACCACGTAATTTTATATGAGAAGTTTGTCTACGGCCATACTACGCTGAAAACACCGGTTCTCGTTTGATCACCGAAGTTAAGCAGCGTCGGGCCAGGTCAGTACTTGGACGGGAGACCTCATGGGAATACCGGGTGCCGTAGACATCTATTTTGTTTTCGTCCTTTTTTGACTAACAGAAACTTGAAGAAAACCATTAACCACGTAATTTTATATAAGAAGTTTGTCTACAGCCATACTACGCTGAAAACACCGGTTCTCGTTTGATCACCGAAGTTAATCAGCATCTGGCCTCGTCAGTACTTGGACGGGAGACCTCCTGGGAATACCGGGTGCCGTAGACATCCAGTTTGTTATTCTCTTTTTTTGACTAACAGAAACTTGAAATTAACCATTAAGTACATACATTATGTATGCAGTTTGTCTACGGCCATACTACGCTGAATACACCGGTTCTCGTTTGATCACCGAAGTTAAGCAGCGTCGGGCTAGGTCAGTACTTGGACGGGATACCTCCTGGTAATACTGGGTGCCGTAGACATGTATTTTGTTTTTTGTTTTTTCCTTTTTTGACTAACAGAAACTTGAAATTAACCTTAAGCACATAAATGTATGAAAGCAGTTTGTCTACGCCCATACTACGCTGAAAACACCGGTTCTCGTTTGATCACCGAAGTTAAGCAGCGTCTGGCCAGGTCAGTACTTGGACGGGAAACCTCCTGAGAATAGCGGGTGCAGTAGACATCTATTTTGTTTTCGTCCTTTTTTGACTAACAGAAACTTGAAATTAACCATTAAGCACATAAATTTATGTAAGCAGTTTGTCTACGCCCATACTACGCTGAAAACACCGGTTCTCGTTTGATCACCGAAGTTAAGCAGCGTCGGGCCAGGTCAGTACTTGGACGGGAGACCTCCTGGGAATACCGGGTGCAGTAGGCATCTATTTTGTTTTCGTCCTTTTTTTGACTAACAGAAACTTGAAATTAACCATTAAGCACATAAATTTATGTAAGCAGTTTGTCTACGGCCATACTACGCTGAATACACCTGTTCTCGTTTGATCAACGAAGTTAAGCAGCGTCGGGCCAGGTCAGTACTTGGACGGGAGACCTCCTGGGAATACCGGGTGCCGTAGACATCTATTTTGTTTTCGTCCTTTTTTGCTTAACAGAAACTTGAAATTAACCATTAAGCATATAAATTTATGTAAGCAGTTTGTCTACGGCCATACTACGCTGAAAACACCGGTTCTCGTTTGATCACCGAAGTTACGCAGCGTCGGGCCAGGTCAGTACTTGGACGGGAGACCTCCAGGGAATACCGGGTGCCGTAGACATCTATTTTGTTTCGTTTTTTTTTCCTTTTTTGACTAACAGATACTTGAAATTAACCATTAAGCACATAAATGTATGAAAGCAGTTTGTCTACGGCCAAACTACGCTGAAAACACCGGTTCTCGTTTGATCACCGAAGTTAAGCAGCGTCGGGCCAGGTCAGTACTTGGACGGGAGACCTCCTGGGAATACCGGGTGCCGTAGACATCTATATTTTTTTTCCTTTTTTGACTAACAGAAACTTGAAATTAACCATTAAGCACATAAATGTATGAAAGCAGTTTGTCTAAGGCCATACTACGCTGAAAACACCGGTTCTCGTTTGATCACCGAAGTTAAGCAGCGTCTGGCCAGGTCAGTACTTGGACGGGACACCTCCTGGGAATACCGGGTGCCGTAGACATCTATTTTGTTTTCGTCCTTTTTTGCAAAACAGAAACTTGAAATTTACCATTAAGCACATACATTTATGAAAGCAGTTTGTCTACGGCCATACTACGCTGAAAACACCGGTTCTCGTTTGATCACCGAAGTTAAGCAGCGACGGGCCAGGTCAGTACTTGGACGGGAGACCTCCAGGGAATACCGCGTGCCGTAGACATCTATTTTGTATCGGTTTTTTTTTCCTCTTTTGACTAACAGATACTTGAAATTAACCACTAAGCACATAAATGTATGAAAGCAGTTTGTCTACGGCCATACTACGCTGAAAACACCGGTTCTCGTTTGATCACCGAAGTTAAGCAGCGTCGGGCCAGGTCAGTACTTGGACGGGAGACCTCATGGGAATACCGGGTGCCGTAGACATCTATTTTGTTTTCGTCCTTTTTTGACTAACAGAAACTTGAAATTAACCATTAAGCACATACATTTATGTAAGCAGTTTGTCTACGGCCTAACTATGCTGAAAACACCGGTTCTCGCTTTATAACCGGAGTTAAGCAGCGTCGGGCCAGGTCAGTACTTGGACGGGAGATCTCCTGGGAATACCGGGTGCCGTAGACATCTATTTTGTTTCGGTTTTTTGTTCCTTTTTTGACTAACATAACTTGAAATTTACCGTTAGGCACATAAATGTATGAAAGCAGTTTGTCTACGGCCATACTACGCTGAAAACACCGGTTCTCGTTTGATCACCGAAGTTAAGCAGCGTCTGGCCAGGTCAGTACTTGGACGGGAGACCTCCTGGGAATACCGGGTGCCGTAGACATCTATTTTGTTTTCGTCCTTTTTTGCAAAACAGAAACTTGAAATTAACCATTAAGCACATAAATTTATGAAAGCAGTTTGTCTACGGCCATACTACGCTGAAAACACCGGTTCTCGTTTGATCACCGAAGTTAAGCAACGTCGGGCCTGGTCAGTACTTGGACGGGAGACCTCCTGGGAATACCAGGTGCCGTAGACATCCAGTTTGTTATTCTCCTTTTTTTGACTAACAGAAACTTGTCGAAAACCATTAACCACGTAATTTTATATGAGAAGTTTGTCTACGGCCGTACTATGCTGAAAACACCGGTTCTCGCTTTATAACCGGAGTTAAGCAGCGTCGGGCCAGGTCAGTACTTGGACGGGAGACCTCCTGGGAATACCGGGTGCCGTAGACATGTATTTTGTTTTGTTTTTTGTTCCTTTTTTGACTAACAGAAACTTGAAATTAACCATTAAGCACATAAATGTATGAAAGCAGTTTGTCTACGGCCATACTACGCTGAAAACACCGGTTCTCGTTTGATCACCGAAGTTAAGCAGCATCGGGCCTGGTCAGTACTTGGACGGGAGACCTCCTGGGAATACCGGGTGTCGCAGACATCCAATTTGTTATTCTCCTTTTTTGACTAACAGAAACTTGAAGAAAATCATTAACCATGTAATTTTATATAAGAAGTTTGTCTACGGCCATACTATGCTGAAAACACCGGTTCTCGCTTTATAACCGGAGTTAAGTAGCGTCGGGCCAGGTCAGTACTTGGACGGGAGACCTCCTGGGAATAACGGGTGCCGTAGACATCTATTTTGTTTTTGTTTTTTTTCCTTTTTTGACTAACAGAAACTTGAAACTAGAGCTAATTGCATTTGTGCACAAATGCCGAGCTGTTTCGCCATAACTTTTTCAAATTACTCAATTGAATATGAACGTTTTTTTGTATTCAAAGCAGTTGTGATGTATCAAGCCTGTTTAAAAAAGAATTTGGATTATACCTTGTTTTATTAGCAATATATGACAAAAAGGTGCAAAAAATGAAAAGATCATAAAAAAATCATGTGATGATGTCATCATGACGTCATTTCATAATTTACAAGAACTTGCCAATATCTAACAACCTACCAAGTTTCAACATGATCGCACTTATACTTCTGGAGATATACGACTTCAAAAAAGGCACATTTAATCCCGCGTCACGTGACCCCCGATGACGTCATTGATCTGAAACTTCACACATATGATGGCTGCCTGACGGTCAACATATGTTTTAAATTTTGAAGTGATTACACAAAACTTTACCACACACATCTTCAAAAAGTCCATTTTGAACAGTTTTCAACCTGCCGCTAGAGGGCGCTCGCGTGTATCATGACGTCATCGGTATTTTTTTTAATGCACACTCTTGCCAGACACTAACATCGTTGAAAGCATTTTCATAACTTTTAGCACTTTTGAATTACGAGGCACTTCCGGTTTCGACCGGAAGTAGAGGTCATGTGAGGTCACGCACACTGAATAAAATGAAGACCTAATTTATCCCTATACAATCCCGCAAACAGAAACCTACGGTCTCTTGTGGCTGTATTGTTATGGATTTTCAAATATTTAAAATAGAAACCTTTAAGATGGCGTCATGTGACAGGTGATGACGTCATCATGACATCATTGTTTGAGGGTAATTATTGCACCAATGCCTTTCATCACTGAAAGTTTCATTGCAATTGCTCTTTGGGAACTATGCAAAAGGCGCTTAGAACTAACCGTGCATTATCTCAATGACTTCCTGTCTGAAAAATACAAATAAAAAAAACAAATAAAAAAAACAATAATAAACTAGACATGATTGCATTTGTGCACAAATGCCGAGCTGTTTCGTCATAACTTTTTCGAACTACTCAACTGAATTTGAAAGTTTTGTTTTGTATTCAAAGCAGTTATGACGTATCAAGCCTGTTTAAAAAAGAATTTGGATTATACCACGTTTTGGTAGCAATTTATGACTAAAAGGTGCAAAACATAGAAAAAATCATAAAAAATCATGTGATGACGTCATCATAACGTCATTTCAGAATTTACAAGAACTTGCAAATATCTAACAGCCTACCAAGTTTCAACATGATCGCACTAATACTTCGCGAGATATACGACTTCAAAAAAGGCACATTTAATGCCGCGTCACGTGACCGCCGATGACGTCATCGTTCTAAAATTTCACACATATGATGGCTGCCTGACGATCAACATATGTGTAAATTTTGAAGTGATTACACAAAACTTCACCACACACATCTTCAAAAAGTCCATTTTGAACAGTTTTTAACCTGCCGCTAGAGGGCGCTCGTGTGTATCGTGACGTCATCGGTATTTTTTTTTAAATGCACACTCTTGCCAGACACTAACATCGTTGAAAGCATTTTCATAACTTTTAGCACTTTTGAATTACGAGGCACTTCCGGTTTCGACCGGAAATAGAGGTCATGTGAGGTCACGCACACTGAATACAATGAAGACCTAATATATCCCTATACAATCCCGCAAACAGAAACCTACGGTCTCTTGTGGCTGATTTGTTACAGATTTTCAAATATTTAAAATAGAAACCTTTAAGATGACATCACGTGACAGGTGATGACGTCATCATTACGTCATTGTAATATGCAGTGTATTGCACTAATGTCTTTCATCACTGAAAGTTTCATTGCAATTGCTCTTTAGGAACTAGGCAAAAAGCCGCATAGACCGAACGTGCGTTATCTTAATGGCTTTTATTACTGAAACAGACAAATAAAAAAAAAAAACTAGACATGTTGCATTTGTGCACAAATGCCGAGCTGTTTCGTCATAATTTTTTCAAATTACTCAACTGAATTTGAAAGTTTTTTGTATTCAAAGTAGTTATGACGTTCAAGCCTGTTTAAAAAAGAATTAGGATTATACCACGTTTTGTAAGCAATTTATGACTAAAAGGTGCAAAAAATAGAAAAAATCTAAAAAAATCATGTGATGACGTCATTATGACGTCATTTCAGAATATACAAGAACTTGCCAATATCCAACAACCTACCAAGTTTCAACATGATCGCACTAACACTTAGGGAGATATACGACTTTAAAAAAGGCACCTTTAATGCCGCGTCACGTGACCCCCGATGACGTCATCGATCTGAAATTTCACACATATGATGGCTGCTCGACGATCAACATGTGTGTAAATTTTGAAGTGAATACACAAAACTTCACCACACACATCTTCAAAAAGTCCATTTTGATCAGTTTTCAACCTGCCGCTAGAGGGCGCTCTTGTGTGTTGTGACGTCATCGGTATTTTTTTTAATTACCCACCCTTGCCAGACAATAACATAGTTAAAAGCAACTTCATAACTATTTCCACTTTTGAATAACGAGGCAGTTCCGGTTTCGACCGGAAGTAGAGGTCATGTGAGGTCACGCACACTGAATAAAATGAAAACCTAATTTATCCCTATACAATCCCGCAATCAAAAACCTACGGTCTCTTGTGGCTGATTTGTTACTGATTTTCAAATATTTAAAATAGAAACCTTTAAGATGACGTCACGTGACAGGTGATGACGTCATCATGACCTCATTGTTTTGAGATCTTTATTGCACCAATGCCTTTCATCACTGAAAGTTTCATTGTAATTGCTCTTTAGGAACTATGCAAAAAGCCGCTTTGACCGAACGTGCGTTATGTCAATAGCCTTTTTTACTGAAACAGATAAATAAAAAAAATAACTAGAGCTAATTGCATTTCTGCACAAATGCCGAGCTGTTTCGCCATAACTTTTTCAAATTACTCAATTGAATATGAACGTTTTTGTATTCAAAGCAGTTGTGATGTATCAAGCCTGTTTAAAAACGAATTTGGATTATACCGCGTTTTATTAGCAATTTATGACAAAAAGGTGCAAAAAATGAAAAAAAATCATAAAAAATCATGTGATGACGTCATCATGACGTCATTTTAAAATTTACAAGAACTTCCCAATATCTAACAACCTACCAAGTTTCAACATGATCGCACTGATACTTCTGGAGATATACGACTTCAAAAAAGGCACATTTAATCCCGCGTCACGTGACCCCCGATGACGTCATTGATCTGAAACTTCACACATATGATGGCTGCCTGACGGTCAACATATGTGTAAATTTTGAAGTGATTACACAAAACTTCACCACACACATCTTCAAAAAGTCCATTTTGAACAGTTTTTAACCTGCCGCTAGAGGGCGCTCGTGTGTATCGTGACGTCATCGGTATTTTTTTTTAAATGCACACTCTTGCCAGACACTAACATCGTTGAAAGCATTTTCATAACTTTTAGCACTTTTGAATTACGAGGCACTTCCGGTTTCGACCGGAAGTAGAGGTCATGTGAGGTCACGCACACGAATAAAATGAAGACCTAATTTATCCCTATACAATCCCGCAAACAGAAACCTACGGTCTCTTGTGGCTGATTTGTTACAGATTTTCAAATATTTAAAATAGAAACCTTTAAGATGACGTCACGTGACAGGTGATGACGTCATCATTACGTCATTGTAATATACAGTGTATTGCACTAATGTCTTTCATCACTGAAAGTTTCATTGCAATTGCTCTTTAGGAACTAGGCAAAAGGCCGCATAGACCGAACGTGCGTTATCTTAATGGCTTTTATTACTGAAACAGACAAATAAAAAAAAAACTAGACATGTTGCATTTGTGCACAAATGCCGAGCTGTTTCGTCATAACTTTTTCAAATTACTCAACTGAATTTGAAAGTTTTTTTTGTATTCAAAGTAGTTATGATGTTCAAGCCTGTTTAAAAAAGAATTTGGATTATACCACGTTTTGTAAGCAATTTATGACTTAAAGGTGCAAAAAATAGAAAAAATCATAAAAAATCATGTGATGACGTCATTATGACGTCATTTCAGAATTTACAAGAACTTGCCAATATCCAACAACCTACCAAGTTTCAACATGATCGCACTAACACTTAGGGAGATATACGACTTTAAAAAAGGCACCTTTAATGCCGCGTCACTTGACCCCCGATGACGTCATCGATCTGAAATTTCACACATATGATGGCTGCTCGACGATCAACATGTGTGTAAATTTTGAAGTGAATACACAAAACTTCACCACACACATCTTCAAAAAGTCCATTTTGATCAGTTTTCAACCTGCCGCTAGAGGGCGTTCTTGTGTGTTGTGACGTCATCTGTATTTTTTTTTAATTACCCACCCTTGCCAGACAATAACATAGTTGAAAGCAACTTCATAACTATTTCCACTTTTGAATAACGAGGCACTTCCGGTTTCGACCGGAAGTAGAGGTCATGTGAGGTCACGCACACTGAATAAAATGAAGACCTAATTTATCCCTATACAATCCTGCAATCAAAAACCTACGGTCTCTTGTGGCTGATTTGTTACTGATTTTCAAATATTTAAAATAGAAACCTTTAGGATGACGTCACGTGACATGTGATGACGTCATCATTACGTCATTGTAATATGCAGTGTATTGCTCTAATGTCTTTCATCACTGAAAGTTTCATTGCAATTGCTCTTTAGGAACTAGGCAAAAGGCCGCATAGACCGAACGTGCGTTATCTTAATGGCTTTAATTACTGAAACAGACAAATAAAAAACTAGACATATTGCATTTGTGCACAAATGCCGAGCTGTTTCGCCTTAACTTTTTGAAATTAATCAACTGAATATGAAAGGTTTTTTTTTGTATTCAAAGCAGTTATGACGTATCAAGCCTGTTTAAAAAAGAATTTGGATTATACCATGTTTTGTTAGCAATTTATGACTAAAAGGTGCAAAAAATAGAAAAAAATCATATAAAATCACGTGATGACGTCATCATGACGTCATTTCAGAATTTACAAGAACTTACCAATATCTAACAACCTACCAAGTTTCAACATGATAGCAATAATACTTCGGGAGATATACGACTTCAAAAAGTGCACCTTTAATGCCACGTCACGTGACCCCCGATGACGTCATCGATCTGAAACTTCACACATATATTGGCTGCCTCATGTTTAACATGTGTGTAAATTTTGAAGTGATTACACAGAACTTCATTACACACATCTTCTAAAAGTCCATTTTTAACTGTTTTCAACCTGCCACTAGAGGGCGCTCTTGTGTATCGTGACGTCATCGGTATTTTTTTTTAAATGCACACTCTTGCCAGACACTAACATCGTTGAAAGCATTTTCATAACATTTAGCACTTTTGAATTACGAGGCACTTCCGGTTTCGACCGGAAGTAGAGGTCATGTGAGGTCACGCACACTGAATAAAATGAAGACCTAACTTATCCCTATACAATCCCACAAACAGAAACCTACGGTCTCTTGTGGCTGATTTGTTACGGATTTTCAAATATTTAAAATAGAAACCTTTAAAATGACGTCACGTGACAGGTAATGACGTCATCATGACATCATTGTTTTAGGATCATTATTGCACCAATGCCTTTCATCACTGAAAGTTTCATTGCAATTGCTCATTAGGAACTATGCAAAAGGCCGCTTAGAACGAACGTGTGCTATCTCAATGGCTTTTTTTTACTGAAACAGACAACGAAAACAAGAGCTGTTTCGCTGCGCTGCGAAACAGCTAAAAAAACTAGACATGATTGCATTTGTGCACAAATGCCGAGCTGTTTCGTCATAACTTTTTCAAATTACTCAACTGAATTTGAAAGTTTTTTGTATTCAAAGCAGTTATGATGTATCAAGCCTGTTTAAAAAAGAATTTGGATTATACCACGTTTTATTAGCAATTTATGACAAAAAGGTGCAAAAAATGAAAAAAATCCTAAAAAATCATGTGATGACGTCATCATGACGTCATTTCACAATTTACAAGAACTTGCCAATATCTAACAACCTACCAAGTTTCAACATGATCACACTAATACTTCGGGAGATATACGACTTCAAAAAAGGCACCTTTAATGCCGCGTCACGTGACCCCCGATGACGTCATCGATTTGAAACTTCACACATGTGATGGCTGCTCAACGATCAACATGTGTGTATATTTTAAAGTGAATTCACAAAACTTCACCACACACATCTTCAAAAAGTCCATTTTGATCAGTTTTCAACCTGCCGCTAGAGGGCGCTCTTGTGTGTTGTGACGTCATTGGTATTTTTTTTTAATTACCCAACCTTGCCAGACAATAACATCGTTGAAAGCAACTTCATAACTATTTCCACTTTTGAATAACGAGGCACTTCCGGTTTCGACCGGAAGTAGAGGTCATGTGAGGTCACGTACACTGAATAAAATAAAGACCTAATTTATCCCTATACAATCCCTCAAACAGAAACCTACGGTCTCTTGTGGCTGATTTGTTACGGATTTTCAAATATTTAAAATAGAAAACCTTTAGGATGACGTCACGTGACAGGTGATGACGTCATCATTACGTCCTTGTAATATGCAGTGTATTGCACTAATGCCTTTCATCACTGAAAGTTTCATTGCAATTGCTCATTAGGAACTATGCAAAAAGCCGCTTAGACCGCATTTTGTCTGAAAAATACAAATTAAAAAAAAAAAAAAAAAAAAAAAAAAAAAACTTTAACAAAAACAAGAGCTGTTTCGCTGCGCTGCGCTACGAAACAGCTAAAAAAAAAAAATAAAAAAAAATAAAAAAAAAACTTTAACGAAAACAAGAGCTGTTTCGCAGCGCTGCGCTACGAAACAGCTAAAAAAAAAATAACTAGACATATTGCATTTGTGCACAAATGCCGAGCTGTTTCGCCATAACTTTTTCAAAAAATCATAAAAAATCATGTGATGACGTCATCATGACGTCATTTCAGAATTTACAAGAACTTGCCAATATCCAACAACCTACTAAGTTTCAACATGATCGCACTAACACTTGGGGAGATATATACAACATTAAAACAGGCACCTCTAATGCCGCGTCACGTGACCCCCGATGACGTCATCGATCTAAAAAATTTCACACACATGATGGCTGCCTGACGATCAACATGTGTGTAAATTTTGAAGTGATTACACAAAACTTCACCACACACATCTTCAAAAAGTCCATTTTGATCAGTTTTCAACCTGCCGCTAGAGGGCGCTCTTGTGTATTGTGACGTCATCGGTAATTTTTTTTAATTACCCACCCTTGCCAGACAATAACATCGTTGAAAGCAACTTCATAACTATTTCCACTTTTGAATAACGAGGCGCTTCCTGTTTCGACCGGAAGTAGAGGTCATGTGAGGTCACGCACACTGAATAAAATGAAGACCTAATTTATCCCTATACAATCCCGCAAACAGAAACCTACGGTCTCTTGTGGCTGATTTGTTACGGATTTTCAAATATTTAAAATATAAACCTTTAAGATGACGTCACGTGACAGGTGATGACGTCATCATGACATCATTGTTTTAAAATCATTATTGTACCAATGCCTTTCATCACTGAAAGTTTCATTGCAATTGCTCTTTAGGAACTATGCAAAAGGCCGCTTAGAACGATTCGTGCATTATGTCAATGACTTCCTGTGTCTGAAAAATAAAAATAAAAAAAACAAAAACAAAAACTTTAACGAAAACAAGAGCTGTTTCGCTGCGCTTTGCTGCGAAACAGCTAATAAAAAAAACTTTAACGAAAACAAGAGCTGTTTCGCAGCGCTGCGCTACGAAACAGCTAAAAATAAAAAAATAATAAACTAGAGCTAATTGCATTTGTGCACAAATGCCCAGCTGTTTCGTCATAACTTAAAAAAAAAAATCATTTTTTCAAAAATCATAAAAAATCATGTGATGACGTCATCATAACGTCATATCAGAATTTACAAGAACTTGCCAATATCTAACAGCCTACCAAGTTTCAACATGATCGCACTCATACTTCGGGAGATATACGACTTCAAAAAAGGCACCTTTAATGCCGCGTCACGTGACCCCCGATGACGTCATCAATCTAAAATTTCACACATATGATGGCTGCCTGACGATCAACATGTGTGTAAATTTTGAAGCGATTACACAAAACTTCTCCACACACAACTTCAAAAAGTCCATTTTGAACAGTTTTTAACCTGCCGCTAGAGGGCGCTCGTGTGTATCGTGACGTCATCGGTATTTTTTTTAAATGCACACTCTTGCCAGACACTAACATCGTTGAAAGCATTTTCATAACTTTTAGCACTTTTGAATTACGAGGCACTTCCGGTTTCGACCGGAAGTAGAGGTCATGTGAGGTCACGCACACTGAATAAAATGAAGACCTAATTTATCCCTATACAATCCCGCAAACAGAAACCTACGGTCTCTTGTGGCTGATTTGTTACAGATTTTCAAATATTTAAAATAGAAACCTTTAAGATGACGTCACGTGACAGGTGATGACGTCATCATAACGTCATTGTAATATGCAGTGTATTGCACTAATGTCTTTCATCACTGAAAGTTTCATTGCAATTGCTCTTTAGGAACTAGTCAAAAGGCCGCATAGACCGAACGTGCGTTATCTTAATAGCTTTTATTACTGAAACAGACAAATAAAAAAAAAAACTAGACATGATTGCATTTTTGCACAAATGCCGAGCTGTTTCGTCATAACTTTTTCAAATTACTCAACTGAATTTGAAAGTTTTGTTTGTATTCAAAGCAGTTATGATGTATCAAGCCTGTTTAAAAAAGAATTTGGATTATACCACGTTTTATTAGCAATTTATGACAAAAAGGTGCAAAAAATGAAAAAAAATCATTAAAAATCATGTGATGACGTCATCATGACGTCATTTCACAATTCACAAGAACTTGCCATTATCTAACAACCTACCAAGTTTCAACATGATCACACTAATACTTCGGGGGATATACGACTTCAAAAACGCACCTTTAATGCCGCGTCACGTGACCCCCGATGACGTCATTGATCTGAAACTTCACACATTAAATGGCTGTTTGACGATCAACAAGTGTGTAAATTTTGAAGTGATTACACAAAACTTTTCCACACACATCTTCAAAAAGTTCATTTTGAACAGTTTTCAACCTGCCGCTAGAGGGCGCTCGTGTGTATCGTGACGTCATCGGTATTTTTTTTTAAATGCACACCCTTGCCAGACACTTACATCGTTGAAAGCATTTTCATAACTTTTAGCACTTTTGAATTACGAGGCACTTCCGGTTTCGACCGGAAGTAGAGGTCATGTGAGGTCACGCACACTGAATAAAATGAAGACCGAATTTATCCCTATACAATCCCGCAAACAGAAATCTACGGTCTCTTGTGGCTGATTTGTTACAGATTTTCAAATATTTAAAATAGAAACCTTTAAGATGACGTCACGTGACAGGTGATGACGTCATCATTACGTCATTGTAATATGCAGTGTATTGCACTAATGTCTTTCATCACTGAAAGTTTCTTTGCAATTGCTCTTTAGGAACTAGGCAAAATCCCGCATAGAACGAACGTGCGTTATCTCAATGGCTTTTATTACTGAAACAGACAAATAAAAAAAAACTAGACATGATTGCATTTGTGCACAAATGCCGAGCTGTTTCGTCATAACTTTTTCAAATTACTCAACTGAATTTGAAAGGTTTTTTTTGTACTCAAAGCAGTTACGACGTATCAAGCCTGTTTAAAAAAGAATTTAAATTATACCACGTTTTATAAGCAATTTATGATTAAAAGGTGCAAAAAATTGAAAAAATCATAAAAAATCATGTGATGACGTTATCATTACGTCATTTCAGAATTTACAAGAACTTGCCAATATCTAACATCCTACCAAGTTTCAACATGATCGCACTTATACTTCGGGAGTTATACGACTTCAAAAAAGGCACCTTTAATGCCGCGTCACGTGACCCCCGATGACGTCATCGATTTGAAATTTCACACATATGATGGCTGCCTGACGATCAACATATGTGTAAATTTTGAAGTGATTACACAACATTTCTCCACACACATCTTCAAAAAGTCCATTTTGAACAGTTTTTAACCTGCCGCTAGAGGGCGCTCTTGTGTATTGTGACGTCATCGGTATTTTTTTTTAAATGCACACTCTTGCCAGACACTAACATCGTTGAAAGTATTTTCATAACTTTTAGCACTTTTGAATTACGAGGCACTTCCGGTTTCGACCGGAAGTAGAGGTCATGTGAGGTCACGCACACTGAATAAAATGAAGACCTAATTTATCCCTATACAATCCTGCAAACAGAAACCTACGGTCTCTTGTGGCTGATTTGTTACAGATTTTCAAATATTTAAAATAGAAACCTTTAAGATGACGTCACGTGACAGGTGATGACGTCATTATTACGTCATTGTAATATGCAGTGTATTGCACTAATGTCTTTCATCACTGAAAGTTTCATTGCAATTGCTCTTTAGGAACTAGGCAAAAGGCCGCATAGACCGAACGTGCGTTATCTTAATGGCTTTTATTACTGAAACAGACAAATAAAAAAAAAAACTAGACATGATTGCATTTGTGCACAAATGCCGAGCTGTTTCGTCATAACTTTTTCAAATTACTCAACTGAATTTGAAAGTTTTTTGTATTCAAAGCAGTTATGATGTATCAAGCCTGTTTAAAAAAGAATTTGGATTATACCACGTTTTATTAGCAATTTATGACAAAAAGGTGCAAAAAATGAAAAAAAATCATTAAAAATCATGTGATGACGTCATCATGACGTCATTTCACAATTCACAAGAACTTGCCATTATCTAACAACCTACAAAGTTTCAACATGATCACACTAATACTTCGGGGATATACGACTTCAAAAAACGAACCTTTAATGCCGCGACACGTGACCCCCAATGACGTCATTGATCTGAAACTTCACACATGAAATGGCTGTTTGACGATCAACATGTGTGTAAATTTTGAAGTGATTACACAAAACTTTTCCACACACATCTTCAAAAAATTCATTTTGAACAGTTTTCAACCTGCCGCTAGAGGGCGCTCGTGTGTATCGTGACGTCATCGGTATTTTTTTTTAAATGCACACCCTTGCCAGACACTAACATCGTTGAAAGCATTTTCATAACTTTTAGCACTTTTGAATTACGAGGCACTTCCGGTTTCGACCGGAAGTAGAGGTCATGTGAGGTCACGCACACTGAATAAAATGAAGACCTAATTTATCCCTATACAATCCCGCAAACAGAAATCTATGGTCTCTTGTGGCTGATTTGTTACAGATTTTCAAATATTTAAAACAGAAACCTTTAAGATGACGTCACGTGACAGGTGATGACGTCATCATTACGTCATTGTAATATGCAGTGTATTGCACTAATGTCTTTCATCACTGAAAGTTTCATTGCAATTGCTCTTTAGAAACTAGGCAAAATCCCGCATAGAACGAACGTGCGTTATCTCAATGGCTTTTATTACTGAAACAGACAAATAAAAAAAAAACTAGACATGATTGCATTTGTGCACAAATGCCGAGCTGTTTCGTCATAACTTTTTCAAATTACTCAACTGAATTTGAAAGTTTTTTTGTATTCAAAGCAGTTATGACGTATCAAGCCTGTTTAAAAAAGAATTTGGATTATACCACGTTTTGTAAGCAATTTATGACTAAAAGGTGCAAAAAATATAAAAAATCCTAAAAAATCATGTGATAACGTCATCATGACGTCATTTCAGAATTTACAAGAAGTTGCCAATATCTAACAGCCTACCGAGTTTCAACATGATCGCACTGAAACTTCGGGAGATATACAACTTCAAAGAAGGCACCTTTATTGCCGCGTCACGTGACCCCCGATGACGTCATCGATTTGAAACTTCACACATGTGATGGCTGCTCGACGGTCAACATGTATGTATAATTTAAAGTGAATACACAAAACTTCACCACACACATCTTCAAAAAGTCCATTTTGATCAGTTTTCAACCTGCCGCTAGAGGGCGCTCTTGTGTGTTGTGACGTCATTGGTATTTTTTTTAAATTACCCAACCTTGCCAGACAATAACATCGTTGAAAGCAACTTCATAACTATTTCCACTTTTTAATAACGAGGCACTTCCGGTTTCGACCGGAAGTAGAGGTCATGTGAGGTCACGTACACTGAATAAAATAAAGACCTAATTTATCCCTATACAATCCCGCAAACAGAAACCTACGGTCTCTTGTGGCTGATTTGTTACGGATTTTCAAATATTTAAAATAGAAAACCTTTAGGATGACGTCACGTGACAGGTGATGACGTCATCATTACGTCTTTGTAATATGCAGTGTATTGCACTAATGCCTTTCATCACTGAAAGTTTCATTGCAATTGCTCTTTAGGAACTATGCAAAAAGCCGCTTAGAACGAATTTTGTCTGAAAAATACAAATTAAAAAAAAAAAAAAAAAAAAAAAAAAATAATAAAAAACTAGACATGATTGCATTTGTGCACAAATGCCGAGCTGTTTCGTCATAACTTTTTCAAATTACTCAACTGAATTTGAAAGTTTTTTTTGTATTCAAAGCAGTTATGATGTATCAAGCCTGTTTAAAAAAGAATTTGGATTATACCACGTTTTATTAGCAATTTATGACAAAAAGGTGCAAAAAATGAAAAAAAATCATTAAAAATCATGTGGTGACGTCATCATGACGTCATTTCACAATTCACAAGAACTTGCCATTATCTAACAACCTACCAAGTTTCAACATGATCACACTAATACTTCGGGGGATATACGACTTCAAAAAACGCACCTTTAATGCCGCGTCACGTGACCCCCGATGACGTCATTGATCTGAAACTTCACACATATGATGGCTGCTTGACGATCAACATGTGTGTAAATTTTGAAGTGATTACACAAAACTTTTCCACACACATCTTCAAAAAGTTCATTTTGAACAGTTTTCAACCTGCCGCTAGAGGGCGCTCGTGTGTATCGTGACGTCATCGGTATTTTTTTTAAAATGCACACCGTTGCCAGACACTAACATCGTTGAAAGCATTTTCATAACTTTTAGCACTTTTGAATTACGAGGCACTTCCGGTTTCGACCGGAAGTAGAGGTCATGTGAGGTCACGCACACTGAATAAAATGAAGACCTAATTTATCCCTATACAATCCCGCAAACAGAAATCTACGGTCTCTTGTGGCTGATTTGTTACAGATTTTCAAATATTTAAAATAGAAACCTTTAAGATGACGTCACGTGACAGGTGATGACGTTATCATTACGTCAT
This sequence comes from Pisaster brevispinus, assembly GCA_023634235.1. Classification (NCBI taxonomy): domain Eukaryota; kingdom Metazoa; phylum Echinodermata; class Asteroidea; order Forcipulatida; family Asteriidae; genus Pisaster; species Pisaster brevispinus. The sequence continues at coordinate 8,901,999 of JAMKCF010000018.1, forward strand.
TGTAATATGCAGTGTATTGCACTAATGTCTTTCATCACTGAAAGTTTCATTGCAATTGCTCTTTAGGAACTAGGCAAAATCCCGCATAGAACGAACGTGCGTTATCTCAATGGCTTTTATTACTGAAACAGACAAATAAAAAAAAAAACTAGACATGATTGCATTTGTGCACAAATGCCGAGCTGTTTCGTCATAACTTTTTCGAATTACTCAACTGAATTTGAAAGGGTTTTTTTGTATTCAAAGCAGTTATGACGTATCAAGCCTGTTTAAAAAAGAATTTGGATTATACCACGTTTTGTAAGCAATTTATGACTAAAAGGTGCAAAACATAGAAAAAATCATAAAAAATCATGTGATGACGTCATCATGACGTCATTTCAGAATTTACAAGAACTTGCCAATATCTAACAGCCTACCAAGTTTCAACATGATCGCACTAATACTTCGCGAGATATACGACTTCAAAAAAGGCACATTTAATGCCGCGTCACGTGACCGCCGATGACGTCATCGATCTAAAATTTCACACATGTGATGGCTGCCTGACGATCAACATATGTGTAAATTTTGAAGTGATTACACAAAACTTCACCACACACATCTTCAAAAAGTCCATTTTGAACAGTTTTTAACCTGCCGCTAGAGGGCGCTCGTGTGTATCGTGACGTCATCGGTATTTTTTTTAAAATGCACACTCTTGCCAGACACTAACATCGTTGAAAGCATTTTCATAACTTTTAGCACTTTTGAATTACGAGGCACTTCCGGTTTCGACCGGAAATAGAGGTCATGTGAGGTCACGCACACTGAATAAAATGAAGACCTAATATATCCCTATACAATCCCGCAAACAGAAACCTACGGTCTCTTGTGGCTGATTTGTTACTGATTTTCAAATATTTAAAATAAAAACCTTTAAGATGACATCACGTGACAGGTGATGACGTCATCATTACGTCATTGTAATATGCAGTGTATTGCACTAATGTCTTTCATCACTGAAAGTTTCATTGCAATTGCTCTTTAGGAACTAGGCAAAAGGCCGCATAGACCGAACGTGCGTTATCTTAATGGCTTTTATTACTGAAACAGACAAATAAAAAAAATAAAAAAAACTAGACATGATTGCATTTGTGCACAAATGCCGAGCTGTTTCGTCATAACTTTTTCAAATTACTCAACTGAATTTGAAAGTTTTTTTTGTATTCAAAGCAGTTATGATGTATCAAGCCTGTTTAAAAAAGAATTTGGATTATACCACGTTTTATTAGCAATTTATGACAAAAAGGTGCAAAAAATGAAAAAAAATCATTAAAAATCATGTGGTGACGTCATCATGACGTCATTTCACAATTCACAAGAACTTGCCATTATCTAACAACCTACCAAGTTTCAACATGATCACACTAATACTTCGGGGGATATACGACTTCAAAAAACGCACCTTTAATGCCGCGTCACGTGACCCCCGATGACGTCATTGATCTGAAACTTCACACATATGATGGCTGCTTGACGATCAACATGTGTGTAAATTTTGAAGTGATTACACAAAACTTTTCCACACACATCTTCAAAAAGTTCATTTTGAACAGTTTTCAACCTGCCGCTAGAGGGCGCTCGTGTGTATCGTGACGTCATCGGTATTTTTTTTAAAATGCACACCCTTGCCAGACACTAACATCGTTGAAAGCATTTTCATAACTTTTAGCACTTTTGAATTACGAGGCACTTCCGGTTTCGACCGGAAGTAGAGGTCATGTGAGGTCACGCACACTGAATAAAATGAAGACCTAATTTATCCCTATACAATCCCGCAAACAGAAATCTACGGTCTCTTGTGGCTGATTTGTTACAGATTTTCAAATATTTAAAATAGAAACCTTTAAGATGACGTCACGTGACAGGTGATGACGTTATCATTACGTCATTGTAATATGCAGTGTATTGCACTAATGTCTTTCATCACTGAAAGTTTCATTGCAATTGCTCTTTAGGAACTAGGCAAAATCCCGCATAGAACGAACGTGCGTTATCTCAATGGCTTTTATTACTGAAACAGACAAAAAAAAAAAAAAACTAGACATATTGCATTTGTGCACAAATGCCGAGCTGTTTCGCCATAACTTTTTCAAAAAATCATAACAAATCATGTGATGACGTCATCATGACGTCATTTCAGAATTTACAAGAACTTGTCAATATCTAACAACCTACTAAGTTTCAACATGATCGCACTAACACTTAGGGAGATATACGACATTAAAAAAGGCACCTTTAATGCCGCGTCACGTGACTCCCGATGACGTCATCGATCTGAATTTTCACACATATGATGGCTGCCTGCCAATCAACATGTGTGTAAATTTTGAAGTGATTTCACAAAACTTCACCACACACATCTTCAAAAAGTCCATTTTGAACAGTTTTCAACCTGCCGCTAGAGGGCGCTCGTGGGTATCGTGACGTCATCGGTATTTTTTTTAAATTACCCACCCTTGCCAGACAATAACATCGTTGAAAGCAACTTCATAACTATTTCCACTTTTGAATAACGAGGCACTTCCGGTTTCGACCGGAAGTAGAGGTCATGTGAGGTCACGCACACTAAATAAAATGAAGACCTAATTTATCCCTATACAATCCCGCAAACAGAAACCTACGGTCTCTTGTGGCTGATTTGTTACAGATTTTCAAATATTTAAAATAGAAACCTTTAAGATGACGTCACGTGACAGGTGATGACGTCATCATTACGTCATTGTAATATGCAGTGTATTGCACTAATGTCTTTCATCACTGAAAGTTTCATTGCAATTGCTCATTAGGAACTAGGCAAAAAGCCGCATAGAACGAACGTGCGTTATGTCAATAGCCTTTTTTACTGAAACAGACAAATAAAAAAAAAAAAAAAAAAAAAAATAATAAAAAAAACTTTAACGAAAACAAGAGCTGTTTCGCTGCGCTACGCTGCGAAACAGCTAAAAAAAAAAAAAAAAAAATAATAATAATAATAAAAAAAACTTTAACAAAAACAAGAGCTGTTTCGCTGCGCTGCGCTACGAAACAGCTAAAAAAAATAATAAAAAAAACTTTAACGAAAACAAGAGCTGTTTCGCAGCGCTGCGCTACGAAACAGCTAAAAAAAAAAAAAAAAAAAAAAAAAAAAAAATAATAAAAAAAACTTTAACGAAAACAAGAGCTGTTTCGCAGCGCTGCGCTACGAAACAGCTAAAAAAAAAAAAAAAAAAAAAAAAAATAATAATAATAAAAAAAACTTTAACAAAAACAAGAGCTGTTTCGCTGCGCTGCGCTACGAAACAGCTAAAAAAAATAATAAAAAAAACTTTAACGAAAACAAGAGCTGTTTCGCAGCGCTGCGCTACGAAACAGCTAAAAAAAAAAAAAAAAAAAAAAAAAAAAAAATAATAAAAAAAACTTTAACAAAAACAAGAGCTGTTTCGCTGCGCTGCGCTACGAAACAGCTAAAAAACTTTAACAAAAACAAGAGCTGTTTCGCTGCGCTGCGCTACGAAACAGCTAAGAAAAAAAAAAAAATAATAAAAAAAACTTACGTCAAACAAGAGCTGTTTCGCAGCGCTGCGCTACGAAACAGCTAAAAAAAAATCTAGACATGATTGCATTTGTGCACAAATGCCGAGCTGTTTCGTCATAACTTTTTCAAATTACTCAACTGAATTTGAAAGGTTTTTTTTGTACTCAAAGCAGTTACGACGTATCAAGCCTGTTTAAAAAAGAATTTAAATTATACCACGTTTTATAAGCAATTTATGATTAAAAGGTGCACAAAATTGAAAAAATCATAAAAAATCACGTGATGACGTTATCATTACGTCATTTCAGAATTTACAAGAACTTGCCAATATCTAACATCCTACCAAGTTTCAACATGATCGCACTTATACTTCGGGAGTTATACGACTTCAAAAAGGCACCTTTAATGCCGCGTCACGTGACCCCCGATGACGTCATCGATTTGAAATTTCACACATATGATGGCTGCCTGACGATCAACATATGTGTAAATTTTGAAGTGATTACACAACATTTCTCCACACACATCTTCAAAAAGTCCATTTTGAACAGTTTTTAACCTGCCGCTAGAGGGCGCTCTTGTGTATTGTGACGTCATCGGTATTTTTTTTTAATGCACACTCTTGCCAGACACTAACATCGTTGAAAGTATTTTCATAACTTTTAGCACTTTTGAATTACGAGGCACTTCCGGTTTCGACCGGAAGTAGAGGTCATGTGAGGTCACGCAGACTGAATAAAATGAAGACCTAATTTATCCCTATACAATCCCGCAAACAGAAACCTACGGTCTCTTGTGGCTGATTTGTTACAGATTTTCAAATATTTAAAATAGAAACCTTTAAGATGACGTCACGTGACAGGTGATGACGTCATTATTACGTCATTGTAATATGCAGTGTATTGCACTAATGTCTTTCATCACTGAAAGTTTCATTGCAATTGCTCTTTAGGAACTAGGCAAAAGGCCGCATAGACCGAACGTGCGTTATCTTAATGGCTTTTATTACTGAAACAGACAAATAAAAAAAAAACTAGACATATTGCATTTGTGCACAAATGCCGAGCTGTTTCGCCTTAACTTTTTGAAATTAATCAACTGAATATGAAAGTTTTTTGTATTCAAAGCAGTTATGACGTATCAATCCTGTTTAAAAAAGAATTTGGATTATTATACCACGTTTTGTTAGCAATTTATGACTAAAAGGTGCAAAAAATGAAAAAATCATAAAAAATCATGTGATGACGTCATCATGACGTCATTTTAAAATTTACAAGAACTTGCCAATATCTAACGACCTACCAAGTTTCAACATGATCGCACTTATACTTCGGGAGATATATGACTTCAAAAAAGGCACCTTTAATGCCGCATCACGTGACCCCTGATGACGTCATTGATCTGAAACTTCACACATATGATGGCTGCCTGACGGTCAACATGTGTGTAAATTTTGAAGTGATTACACAAAACTTCCCCACACACATCTTCAAAAAGTCCATTTTGATCAGTTTTCAACCTGCCGCTAGAGGGCGCTCTTGTGTGTTGTGACGTCATCGGTATTTTTTTTAATTGCCCACCCTTGCCAGACAATAACATTGTTGAAAGCAACTTCATAAGTATTTCCACTTTTGAATAACAAGGCACTTCCTGTTTCGACCGGAAGTAGAGGTCATGTAAGGTCACGCACACTGAATAAAATGATGACCTAATTTATCCCCACCCAATCCCGCAAACAGAAACCTACGGTCTTTTGTGGTTGATTTGATATAGATTTTCAAACATTTAAAATAGAAACCTTTAAGATGACGTCACATGACTGGTGATGACGTCATCATGACATCATTGTTTTAGGATCATTATTGCACCAATGCCTTTCATCACTGAAAGTTTCATTGCAATTGCTCTTTGGGAACTATGCAAAAGGCCGCTTAGAACGAACGTGTATTATCTCAATGGCTTTTTTTTACTGAAACAGACAAATAACTTTAACGAAAACAAGAGCTGTTTCGCTGCGCTATGCTGCGAAACAGCTAAAAATAAAATAAAAAAAAATAATAATAAACTAGACATGATTGCATTTGTGCACAAATGCCGAGCTGTTTCGTCATAACTTTTTCAAATTACTCAACTGAATTTGAAAGTTTTTTTGTATTCAAAGCAGTTATGACGTATCAAGCCTGTTTAAAAAAGAATTTGGATTATACCACGTTTTGTAAGCAATTTATGACAAATAGGTGCAAAAATCAAAAAAATCATAACAAATCATGTGATGACGTCATCATGACGTCATTTCAAAATTTAAAAGAACTTGCCAATATCTAACAGCCTACCAAGTTTCAACATGATCGCACTAATACTTCGCGAGATATACGACTTCAAAAAAGGCACCTTTAATGCCGCGTCACGTGACCGCCGATGACGTCATCGATCTAAAATTTCACACATATGATGGCTGCCTGACGATCAACATATGTGTAAATTTTGAAGTGATTACACAAAACTTCACCACACACATCTTCAAAAAGTCCATTTTGAACAGTTTTTAACCTGCCGCTAGAGGGCGCTCGTGTGTATCGTGACGTCATCGGTATTTTTTTTTAAATGCACACTCTTGCCAGACACTAACATCGTTGAAAGCATTTTCATAACTTTTAGCACTTTTGAATTACGAGGCACTTCCGGTTTCGACCGGAAGTAGAGGTCATGTGAGGTCACGCACACTGAATAAAATGAAGACCAAATTTATCCCTATACAATCCCGCAAACAGAAACCTACGGTCTCTTGTGGCTGATTTGTTACAGATTTTCAAATATTTAAAATTGAAACCTTTAAGATGACATCACGTGACAGGTGATGACGTCATCATTACGTCATTGTAATATGCAGTGTATTGCACTAATGTCTTTCATCACTGAAAGTTTCATTGCAATTGCTCTTTAGGAACTAGGCAAAAGGCCGCATAGACCGAACGTGCGTTATCTTAATGGCTTTTATTACTGAAACAGACAAATTAAAAAAAAAAAAAAAAACTAGACATGATTGCATTTGTGCACAAATGCCGAGCTGTTTCGTCATAACTTTTTCAAATTGCTCAACTGAATTTGAAAGTTTTTTTTCGTACTCAAAGCAGTTACGACGTATCAAGCCTGTTTAAAAAAGAATTTAAATTATACCACGTTTTATAAGCAATTTATGATTAAAAGGTGCAAAAAATTGAAAAAATCATAAAAAATCACGTGATGACGTCATCATTACGTCATTTCAGAATTTACAAGAACTTGCCAAAATATCTAACATCCTACCAAGTTTCAACATGATCGCACTTATACTTCGGGAGTTATACGACTTCAAAAAAGGCACCTTTAATGCCGCGTCACGTGACCCCCGATGACGTCATCGATTTGAAATTTCACACATATGATGGCTGCCTGACGATCAACATATGTGTAAATTTTGAAGTGATTACACAACATTTCTCCACACACATCTTCAAAAAGTCCATTTTGAACAGTTTTTAACCTGCCGCTAGAGGGCGCTCTTGTGTATTGTGACGTCATCGGTATTTTTTTTAAAATGCACACTCTTGCCAGACACTTACATCGTTGAAAGTATTTTCATAACTTTTAGCACTTTTGAATTACGAGGCACTTCCGGTTTCGACCGGAAGTAGAGGTCATGTGAGGTCACGCACACTGAATAAAATGAAGACCTAATTTATCCCTATACAATCCCGCAAACAGAAACCTACGGTCTCTTGTGGCTGATTTGTTACAGATTTTCAAATATTTAAAATAGAAACCTTTAAGATGACGTCACGTGACAGGTGATGACGTCATCATTACGTCATTGTAATATGCAGTGTATTGCACTAATGTCTTTCATCACTGAAAGTTTCATTGCAATTGCTCATTAGGAACTAGGCAAAAGCCCGCATAGAACGAACGTGCGTTATCTCAATGGCTTTTATTACTGAAACAGACAAATAAAAAAAAAAACTAGACATGATTGCATTTGTGCACAAATGCCGAGCTGTTTCGTCTAACTTTTTCAAATTACTCAACTGAATTTGAAAGGTTTTTTTGTACTCAAAGCAGTTACGACGTATCAAGCCTGTTTAAAAAAGAATTTAGATTATACCACGTTTTATAAGCAATTTATGATTAAAAGGTGCAAAAAATTGAAAAAAACATAAAAAATCACGTGATGACGTCATCATGACGTCATTTCAGAATTTACAAGAACTTGCCAATATCTAACATCCTACCAAGTTTCAACATGATCGCACTAATACTTCTGGAGTTATGCGACTTCAAAAAAGGCACCTTTAATGCCGCGTCACGTGACCCCCGATGACGTCATCGATTTGAAATTTTACACATATGATGGCTGCCTGACGATCAACATATGTGTAAATTTTGAAGTGATTACACAAAATTTCTCCACACACATCTTCAAAAAGTCCATTTTGAACAGTTTTTAACCTGCCGCTAGAGGGCGCTCTTGTGTATTGTGACGTCATCGGTATTTTTTTTAAATGCACACTCTTGCCAGACACTAACATCGTTGAAAGTATTTTCATAACTTTTAGCACTTTTGAATTACGAGGCACTTCCGGTTTCGACCGGAAGTAGAGGTCATGTGAGGTCACGCACACTGAATAAAATGAAGACCTAATTTATCCCTATACAATCCCGCAAACAGAAACCTACGGTCTCTTGTGGCTGATTTGTTACAGATTTTCAAATATTTAAAATAGAAACCTTTAAGATGACGTCACGTGACAGGTGATGACGTCATCATTACGTCATTGTAATATGCAGTGTATTGCGCTAATGTCTTTCATCACTGAAAGTTTCATTGCAATTGCTCTTTAGGAACTAGGCAAAAGCCCGCATAGAACGAACGTGCGTTATCTCAATGGCTTTTATTACTGAAACAGACAAATAAAAAAAAAACTAGACATGATTGCATTTGTGCACAAATGCCGAGCTGTTTCGTCATAACTTTTTCAAATTACTCAACTGAATTTGAAAGTTTTTTGTATTCAAAGCAGTTATGATGTATCAAGCCTGTTTAAAAAAGAATTTGGATTATACCACGTTTTATTAACAATTTATGACAAAAAGGTGCAAAAAATGAAAAAAATCATATAAAATCATGTGATGACGTCATCATGACGTCATTTCACAATTCACAAGAACTTGCCATTATCTAACAACCTACCAAGTTTCAACATGATCACACTAATACTTCGGGGGATATACGACTTCAAAAAACGCACCTTTAATGCCGCATCACGTGACCCCCGATGACGTCATTGATCTGAAACTTCACACATGAAATGGCTGTTTGACGATCAACATGTGTGTAAGTTTTGAAGTAATTACACAAAACTTTTCCACACACATCTTCAAAAAGTTCATTTTGAACAGTTTTCAACCTGCCGCTAGAGGGCGCTCGTGTGTATCGTGACGTCATCGGTATTTTGTTTTAAATGCACACCCTTGCCAGACACTAACATCGTTGAAAGCATTTTCATAACTTTTAGCACTTTTGAATTACGAGGCACTTCCGGTTTCGACCGGAAGTAGAGGTCATGTGAGGTCACGCACACTGAATAAAATGAAGACCTAATTTATCCCTATACAATCCCGCAAACAGAAACCTACGGTCTCTTGTGGCTGATTTGTTACAGATTTTCAAATATTTAAAATAGAAACCTTTAAGATGACGTCACGTGACAGGTGATGACGTCATCATTACGTCATTGTAATATGCAGTGTATTGCACTAATGTCTTTCATCACTGAAAGTTTCATTGCAATTGCTCATTAGGAACTAGGCAAAATCCCGCATAGAACGAACGTGCGTTATCTCAATGGCTTTTATTACTGAAACAGACAAATAAAAAAAAAAACTAGACATGATTGCATTTGTGCACAAATGCCGAGCTGTTTCGTCATAACTTTTTCAAATTACTCAACTGAATTTGAAAGGTTTTTTTTGTACTCAAAGCAGTTACGACGTATCAAGCCTGTTTAAAAAAGAATTTAGATTATACCACGTTTTATAAGCAATTTATGATTAAAAGGTGCAAAAAATAAAAAAAATCATAAAAAATCACGTGATAACGTCATCATGACGTCATTTCAGAATTTACTAGAACTTGCCAATATCTAACATCCTGCTAAGTTTCAACATGATCGCACTAATACTTCGGGAGTTATACGACTTCAAAAAAGGCACCTTTAATGCCGCGTCACGTGACCCCCGATGACGTCATCGATTTGAAATTTCACACATATGATGGCTGCCTGACGATCAACATATGTGTAAATTTTGAAGTGATTACACAGAACTTCTCCACACACATCTTCAAAAAGTCCATTTTGAACAGTTTTCAACCTGCCGCTAGAGGGCGCTCTTGTGTATTGTGACGTCATCGGTATTTTTTTTTAAATGCACACTTTTGCCAGACACTAACATCGTTGAAAACATTTTCATAACTTTTAGCACTTTTGAATTACGAGGCACTTCCGGTTTCGACCGGAAGTAGAGGTCATGTGAGGTCACGCACACTGAATAAAATGAAGACCTTACTTATCCCTATACAATCCCGCAAACAGAAACCTACGGTCTCTTGTGGCTGATTTGTTACAGATTTTCAAATATTTAAAATAGAAACCTTTAAGATGACGTCACGTGACAGGTGATGACGTCATCATTACGTCATTGTAATATGCAGTGTATTGCACTAATGTCTTTCATCACTGAAAGTTTCATTGCAATTGCTCTTTAGGAACTAGGCAAAAGGCCGCATAGACCGAACGTGCGTTATCTTAATGGCTTTTATTACTGAAACAGACAAATAAAAAAAAAAACTAGACATGATTGCATTTGTGCACAAATGCCGAGCTGTTTCGTCATAACTTTTTCAAATTACTCAACTGAATTTGAAAGGTTTTTTTTGTACTCAAAGCAGTTACGACGTATCAAGCCTGTTTAAAAAAGAATTTAGATTATACCACGTTTTATAAGCAATTTATGATTAAAAGGTGCAAAAAATAAAAAAAATCATAAAAAATCACGTGATAACGTCATCATGACGTCATTTCAGAATTTACTAGAACTTGCCAATATCTAACATCCTGCTAAGTTTCAACATGATCGCACTAATACTTCGGGAGTTATACGACTTCAAAAAAGGCACCTTTAATGCCGCGTCACGTGACCCCCGATGACGTCATCGATTTGAAATTTCACACATATGATGGCTGCCTGACGATCAACATATGTGTAAATTTTGAAGTGATTACACAGAACTTCTCCACACACATCTTCAAAAAGTCCATTTTGAACAGTTTTCAACCTGCCGCTAGAGGGCGCTCTTGTGTATTGTGACGTCATCGGTATTTTTTTTTAAATGCACACTTTTGCCAGACACTAACATCGTTGAAAACATTTTCATAACTTTTAGCACTTTTGAATTACGAGGCACTTCCGGTTTCGACCGGAAGTAGAGGTCATGTGAGGTCACGCACACTGAATAAAATGAAGACCTTACTTATCCCTATACAATCCCGCAAACAGAAACCTACGGTCTCTTGTGGCTGATTTGTTACAGATTTTCAAATATTTAAAATAGAAACCTTTAAGATGACGTCACGTGACAGGTGATGACGTCATCATTACGTCATTGTAATATGCAGTGTATTGCACTAATGTCTTTCATCACTGAAAGTTTCATTGCAATTGCTCTTTAGGAACTAGGCAAAAGGCCGCATAGACCGAACGTGCGTTATCTTAATGGCTTTTATTACTGAAACAGACAAATAAAAAAAAAAAAAAAAAAAAAAAAAAAAAAAATAATAAAAAAAACTTTAACGAAAACAAGAGCTGTTTCGCAGCGCTGCGCTACGAAACAGCTAAAAAAAAAAAATAAATAAAAAAAAAAATAACTAGACATGATTGCATTTGTGCACAAATGCCGAGCTGTTTCGTCATAACTTTTTCAAATTACTCAACTGAATTTGAAAGTTTTTTTTTGTACTCAAAGCAGTTACGACGTATCAAGCCTGTTTAAAAAAGAATTTAGATTATACCACGTTTTATAAGCAATTTATGATTAAAAGGTGCAAAAATTGAAAAAATCATAACAAATCACGTGATGACGTCATCATGACGTCATTTCAGAATTTACAAGAACTTGCCAATATCTAACATCCTACCAAGTTTCAACATTATCGCACTAATACTTCGGGAGTTATACGACTTCAAATAAGGCACCTTTAATGCCGCGTCACGTGACCCCCGATGACGTCATCGATCTAAAATTTCACACATATGATGGCTGCCAGACGATCAACATATGTGTAAATTTTGAAGTGATTACACAAAACTTCACCACACACATCTTCAAAAAGTCCATTTTGAACAGTTTTTAACCTTCCGCTAGAGGGCGCTCGTGTGTATCGTGACGTCATCGGTATTTTTTTTTAAATGCACACTCTTGCCAGACACTAACATCGTTGAAAGCAACTTCATAACTATTTACACTTTTGAATGACGAGGCACTTCCTGTTTCGACCGGAAGTAGAGGTCATGTGAGGTCACGCACACTGAATAAAATGAAGACCTAATATATCCCTATACAATCCCGCAAACAGAAACCTACGGTCTCTTGTGGCTGATTTGTTACGGATTTTCAAATATTTAAAATAGAAACCTTTAAGATGACGTCACGTGACAGGTGATGACGTCATCATGACATCATTAGTTTTAAAATCATTATTGCACCAATGCCTTTCATCACTGAAAGTTTCATTGCAATTGCTCTTTAGGAACTATGCAAAAGGCCGCTTAGAACGAACGTGTGTTATGTCAATAGCCTTTTTTACTGAAACTGACAAATAAAAAAATAAACTAGACATGATTGCATTTGTGCACAAATGCCGAGCTGTTTCGTCATAACTTTTTCAAATTACTCAACTGAATTTGAAAGGTTTTTTTTGTACTCAAAGCAGTTACGACGTATCAAGCCTGTTTAAAAAAGAATTTAGATTATACCACGTTTTATAAGCAATTTATGATTAAAAGGTGCAAAAAATAAAAAAAATCATAAAAAATCACGTGATAACGTCATCATGACGTCATTTCAGAATTTACTAGAACTTGCCAATATCTAACATCCTGCTAAGTTTCAACATGATCGCACTAATACTTCGGGAGTTATACGACTTCAAAAAAGGCACCTTTAATGCCGCGTCACGTGACCCCCGATGACGTCATCGATTTGAAATTTCACACATATGATGGCTGCCTGACGATCAACATATGTGTAAATTTTGAAGTGATTACACAGAACTTCTCCACACACATCTTCAAAAAGTCCATTTTGAACAGTTTTCAACCTGCCGCTAGAGGGCGCTCTTGTGTATTGTGACGTCATCGGTATTTTTTTTTAAATGCACACTTTTGCCAGACACTAACATCGTTGAAAACATTTTCATAACTTTTAGCACTTTTGAATTACGAGGCACTTCCGGTTTCGACCGGAAGTAGAGGTCATGTGAGGTCACGCACACTGAATAAAATGAAGACCTTACTTATCCCTATACAATCCCGCAAACAGAAACCTACGGTCTCTTGTGGCTGATTTGTTACAGATTTTCAAATATTTAAAATAGAAACCTTTAAGATGACGTCACGTGACAGGTGATGACGTCATCATTACGTCATTGTAATATGCAGTGTATTGCACTAATGTCTTTCATCACTGAAAGTTTCATTGCAATTGCTCTTTAGGAACTAGGCAAAAGGCCGCATAGACCGAACGTGCGTTATCTTAATGGCTTTTATTACTGAAACAGACAAATAAAAAAAAAAAAAAAAAAAAAAAAAAAAAAAAATAATAAAAAAAACTTTAACGAAAACAAGAGCTGTTTCGCAGCGCTGCGCTACGAAACAGCTAATAATAAAAAAAACTTTAACAAAAACAAGAGCTGTTTCGCAGCGCTGCGCTACGAAACAGCTAAAAAAATAATAAAAAAAACTTTAACGAAAACAAGAGCTGTTTCGCAGCGCTGCGCTACGAAACAGCTAAAAAAAAAAAAAATAATAAAAAAAACTTGAACGAAAACAAGAGCTGTTTCGCAGCGCTGCGCTACGAAACAGCTAAAAAAACTTTAACGAAAACAAGAGCTGTTTCGCAGCGCTGCGCTACGAAACAGCTAAAAAAAAAAAAAAAAAATAATAAAAAAAACTTTAACAAAAACAAGAGCTGTTTCGCAGCGCTGCGCTACGAAACAGCTAAAAAAAACTAGACATATTGCATTTGTGCACAAATGCCGAGCTGTTTCGCCTTAACTTTTTGAAATTAATCAACTGAATATGAACGTTTTTTGTATTCAAAGCAGTTATGACGTATCAATCCTGTTTAAAAAAGAATTTGGATTATTATACCACGTTTTGTTAGCAATTTATGACTTAAAGGTGCAAAAAATGAAAAAAAATCATAACAAATCATGTGATGACGTCATCATGACGTCATTTGAAAATTTACAAGAACTTGCCAATATCTAACGACCTACCAAGTTTCAACATGATCGCACTTATACTTCGGGAGATATATGACTTCAAAAAAGACACCTTTAATGCCGCATCACGTGACCCCTGATGATGTCATTGATCTCAAACTTCACACATATGATGGCTGCCTGACGGTCAACATGTGTGTAAATTTTGAAGTGATTACACAAAACTTCCCCACACACATCTTCAAAAAGTCCATTTTGATCAGTTTTCAACCTGCCGCTAGAGGGCGCTCTTGTGTGTTGTGACGTCATCGGTATTTTTTTTAATTGCCCACCCTTGCCAGACAATAACATTGTTGAAAGCAACTTCATAAGTATTTCCACTTTTGAATAACAAGGCACTTCCTGTTTCGACCGGAAGTAGAGGTCATGTAAGGTCACGCACACTGAATAAAATGAAGACCTAATTTATCCCCACCCAATCCCGCAAACAGAAACCTACGGTCTTTTGTGGTTGATTTGATATAGATTTTCAAACATTTAAAATAGAAACCTTTAAGATGACGTCACATGACTGGTGATGACGTCATCATGACATCATTGTTTTAGGATCATTATTGCACCAATGCCTTTCATCACTGAAAGTTTCATTGCAATTGCTATTTGGGAACTATGCAAAAGGCCGCTTAGAACGAACGTGTGTTATCTCAATGTTTTTTTTTACTGAAACAGACAAATAACTTTAACGAAAACAAGAGCTGTTTCGCTGCGCTGCGAAACAGCTAAAAAAAAATAATAATAATAAAACTAGACATATTGCATTTGTGCACAAATGCCGAGCTGTTTCGTCATAACTTTTTCAAATTACTCAACTAAATTTGAAAGGTTTTTTTTCTTCAAAGCAGTTATGACGTATCAAGCCTGTTTAAAAAAGAATTTGGATTATTCCACGTTTTGTAAGCAATTTATGACTAAAAGGTGCAAAAAATAGAAAAAAATCATAAAAAATCATGTGATAACGTCATCATGACGTCATTTCAAAATTTACAAGAACTTGCCAATATCTAACAACCTTTCAAGTTTCAACATGATCGCACTAATACTTCGGGACTTATATGACTTCAAAAAAGGCACCTTTAATGCCGCGTCACGTGACCCCCGATTACGTCATCGATCTGAAACTTCCCACATATGATGGCTGCCTGACGGTCAACATGTGTGTAAATTTTGAAGTGATTACACAAAACTTCTTCACACACTTCTTCAAAAAGTCCATTTTGAACAGTTTTCAACCTGCCGCTAGAGGGCGCTCGTGTGTATTGTGACGTCATCGGTATTTTTTTTAAATGCACACTCTTGCCAGACACTAACATCGTTGAAAGCATTTTCATAACTTTTAGCACTTTTGAACTACGAGGCACTTCCGGTTTCGACCGGAAGTAGAGGTCATGTGAGGTCACGCACACTAAATAAAATGAAGACCTAATTTGTCCCTATACAATCCCGAAAACAGAAACCTACGGTCTCTTGTGGCTGATTTGTTACAGATTTTCAAATATTTAAAATTTAAACCTTTAAAATGACGTCACGTGAAAGGTGATGACGTCATCATGACATCAATTAGTTTTAAAATCATTATTGCACCAATGCCTTTCATCACTGAAAGTTTCATTGCAATTGCTCATTAGGAACTATGCAAAAGGCCGCTTAGAACGAACGTGTGTTATCTCAATGGCTCTTTTTACTGAAGCAGACAAATAAAAAAAGGAAAAAAAACTGCCGAGCTGTTTCGCCATAATTTTTTCAAAAAATCATAAAAAATCATGTGATGACGTCATCATGACGTCATTTCAGAATTTACAGAAACTTGCCAATATCCAACAACCTACCAAGTTTCAACATGATCGCACTTATACTTCGGGAGATATATGACTTCAAAAAAGGCACCTTTAATGCCGCATCACGTGACCCCTGATGACGTCATTGATCTGAAACTTCACACATATGATGGCTGCCTGACGGTCAACATGTGTGTAAATTTTGAAGTGATTACACAAAACTTCCCCACACACATCTTCAAAAAGTCCATTTTGATCAGTTTTCAACCTGCCGCTAGAGGGCGCTCGTGTGTGTTGTGACGTCATCGGTATTTTTTTTAAATTGCCCACCCTTGCCAGACAATAACATTGTTGAAAGCAACTTCATAAGTATTTCCACTTTTGAATTACAAGGCACTTCCGGTTTCGACCGGAAGTAGAGGTCATGTAAGGTCACGCACACTGAATAAAATGAAGACCTAATTTATCCCCACCCAATCCCGCAAACAGAAACCTACGGTCTTTTGTGGTTGATTTGATATAGATTTTCAAACATTTAAAATAGAAACCTTTAAGATGACGTCACATGACTGGTGATGACGTCATCATGACATCATTGTTTAAGGATCATTATTGCACCAATGCCTTTCATCACTGAAAGTTTCATTGCAATTGCTATTTGGGAATTATGCAAAAGGCCGCTTAGAACGAACGTGTGTTATCTCAATGGCTTTTTTTACTGAAACAGACAAATAACTTTAACGAAAACAAGAGCTGTTTCGCTGCGCTATGCTGCGAAACAGCTAAAAAACTTTAACGAAAACAAGAGCTGTTTCGCTGCGCTTTGCTGCGAAACAGCTAAAAAAACTTTAACGAAAACAAGAGCTGTTTCGCAGCGCTGCGCTACGAAACAGCTAAAAAAAAAACTTTAACGAAAACAAGAGCTGTTTCGCTGCGCTACGCTGCGAAACAGCTAATTAACCATTAAGCACATAAATGTATGAAAGCAGTTTGTCTACGGCCATACTACGCTGAAAACACCGGTTCTCGTTTGATCACCGAAGTTAAGCAGCGTCTGGCCAGGTCAGTACTTGGACGGGAGACCTCCTGGGAATTCCGGGTGCCGTAGACATCTATTTTGTTTTCGTCCTTTTTTGCAAAACAGAAACTTGAAATTAACCATTAAGCACATACATTTATGAAAGCAGTTTGTCTACGGCCATACTACGCTGAAAACACCGGTTCTCGTTTGATCACCGAAGTTAAGCAGCGTCGGGCCAGGTCAGTACTTGGACGGGAGACCTCATGGGAATACCGGGTGCCGTAGACATCTATTTTGTTTCGGTTTTTTTTTCCTCTTTTGACTAACAGAAACTTGAAATTAACCATTAAGCACATAAATGTATGAAAGCAGTTTGTCTACGGCCAAACTACGCTGAAAACACCGGTTCTCGTTTGATCACCGAAGTTAAGCGGCGTCTGGCCAGGTCAGTACTTGGACGGGAGACCTCATGGGAATACCGGGTGCCGTAGACATCTATTTTGTTTTCGTCCTTTTTTGACTAACAGAAACTTGAAATTAACCATTAAGCACATACATTTATGTAAGCAGTTTGTCTACGGCCATACTACGCTGAAAACACCGGTTCTCGTTTGATCACCGAAGTTAAGCAGCGTCTGGCCAGGTCAGTACTTGGACGGGAGAATACCCTTGTTGCACAAATTTGAGTGATTTTGAGTGCTTTCAAATGCCCCGATGTCTGTAATATTAGAGGGAGAATTTACCTCTTTCTCAAAAACTATGTTACTTCAGAATTAGTCGTTTCTCACAATGTGTTATACTATCAACAGTTCTCCGTTGCTCGGTGATTTCATGCAAACAATAAATTTGGCTAATTTCTTTAAGTTGGATGGTTAGACACAGGTAAGCTTTGCAATCATGCTAAAAGCTTCAATTAAATATTACAAAAAGTGAGGAAATAAATCACTGAGAGAAAATAGCTACTCATATTAAAAATAAGCAAAACACAACACAAAGTGTTGATATCAAAGGACTCTGTTTTTTATTTGTTTTCACCTCTTATGCATTCTTTCTTAAAACAAGAGCAAAATCTGTTCAAGCTAGAATTAGGTTTAAAATTCTCCTCCTTACTTTTCATTGTTTACAGGGCACAGCCCAAGTTTATCTACAGGAACTAGTTCACAAATATATTCCTTCTAGAAATTTACGTTCCAAATCAAAGTCCCTTCTCGTCACTTCCACCACGTCACAAAATCTTAAGGAGCTCGGTCATTCGAAGTAGCTGCAGCTGAATTGTGGAATGGCATACCAGAGTCTGTTAAGGAAGCAGTCACGGTTGGGCAATTCAAAAATCGCTTTAAACCTCATCTATTCACCAGTTACCACTAGTTGTTCTTCCGTTGGTATTTCTTTTTTCCTATCCAGCGCATAGGGACTTAGCAGTGATATGCACTATACAAATGCGGCTTATTATTATTCAAATCATGACAAACGCAGTACTGTTAACCTACAAATTTCTCCCTTGGATGGGACAGTAGGTTTTCACTTTCATGTACCCATCCCCCCCCTCCCCACTCTGGCTTAACCCTTTAGAAAAATCCCACCTGCAGTACATACGCCTACTTGTATACACCACATAACCTGGCATTGATCTCTTAGCATAGTCAGTACAGTTTACCACCCCCACTCTCCCCCCACCTCCAGGATGTGTATTCCCTCCGTGTGTATACCGTATAGACCTGCTGACTTTAGAATAATCCCACCTGCAGTACTAAAAGGAAGTATTAAAGCGACAGTCATTCTTGTATAAAAATATACAAATTCCATCATCATTTAACTAATGGTAGCTGAAAATCACATTCTATTTGACCAAACTATTTGCAAGAACCGATCAAAAACAAACAATGCCATGCATTAACAATGGTTATGTTGAATAATTCTCCTCATATCTCAAAAATATCCCATCAAAATGGAAAACTGTTTTCAGCTAAAAAAGCTAAAAGATAAGGGAAGAATATACTTTAAAATTAGAACTTAGTCCCGAGTAAATGGTGTTTGAAGCTTTGCATGGTGTGAAAAATAAGAAGTGACTAAAAATACTAAATACTACACTTGCGGGTACAACCATGTATAAAATCTCTTTTGAGGGAGTGTTGGCTCTGAAAAGAGTCGGTGTGGTCTCGACGTTTCGAACAGTATACTCTGCTCGTGAGCCAACACTCCCTCAAAAGAGATTTTATACATGGTTGTACCCACAAGTTTACTATTTAGTATTTATAGTTACTTCTTAGTCCCGAGTATCGGTTCTCTTCCTCCTCCCAAGCTCTTCGTCCACCTCTGCTTGAAAATGTTCAAAATTGTTGTAAACTTTCTGAAATCCTGGTGTAGTCGATTTGTTTGTGGTTGGACAGAAAGTGAAAATGTTCTGCTTGCTGCCAACAGTCTTGGTCTTTGATGGTGTGTACCTTTTACGAAGCCCACCACATTTTGGTACACGACATGCAGCACATGGTTTGGTGGATGGGTTAGGAATGGAACGAGTCTGTTTTGGTGGTGGAGGAGGTGGAGGTTGACATATAAAAGGCACACTACTTGATGCAGGTTGTAGGGATACAGAGTGTGCCATTGGCTGTGAAGGCACGACCAAGAGAATTTGTACACCACTTGATCCTGGAGATGCAGTTAATTTAGGACAAATCCGGCGTTGAAATTTGGGCTCTGTGTAAGCTGTGGACTGGGGTGGAAGCTCATTCAGATCAGGCGTTTCAGGAGCATCAAACTGAAGCCGCCTCTTCTCACCAAGTCGCTTACCAGACTCGTGGGGAACATCTTTGTACTGTACTTGAGTATAAGATGGTGATGGAAGGGACTGAGGGAGCTTGGACGCGGCTGGGATTGGTTGTGATGACAAAACTTTCCGGTGAGTTGCCACTTTTGGTTTGGCAGTTGCAAGGAAGTTGGATCTCTTGTCTTGCTTTGCAAAGAAGGCTGTTATTGATTTTGTGTTTATGTTTGGCAGAGGAATTCCAACCCCCGACAAGACTAGGTCGTCTTTTACCCTGTCTACAATCCTTTTGTAAGAAGATTTTATTAGTGCTGCAACTTTTGTCGGAGATGACAGGCCACCAACCTTTGGGCGATTCTTAAGCATTTTTATTAAAATGTAAAGAAGCCTCGACTCCTCAGTGATTTCTGCTGCCTGAGCGTATCGCATCCACCCGAATTTGGTTTTTTGCGCAGCACTCATTTCCATGCTGTCCGACCCTAAACATCTCCCAAACAAAGTATAACCCCACTTAGACTCGTACTTTTTTACAAACTTTCTAGCACACTTGTCATGCTCGGCCAGTTTAGCAGCTGCTTCTGCTATTTTTTTTCTTAGCTCTACTGGGACGAGATGCTTGTCATCATCACTGCACAGTTCAAGGAGGAGCAGTGCCAGTTGTTCTACATCATCATATCCTGGAAGATGAAGATGACTTGGTGTCATGAGTTCATCTTCCAGGACAGGACTGACATCTCCTGTTATCTGCTCCTCCTTGGTCACAACAGCATGTTTGGAACTGATTGTGTCCATTGGTTCCACTTGAATGTCATCTGTGCCCGCATCTTCCATGCCCTTGTCCACGGACTCGGACTCAGACTCCATCTCTTCTTCTTCATTGGATTGCTCTTCTTCAGCTGTATAAAAAAAGAGAATAGAATACAAACATGTAAACAACAAATAGTTAGCTTCTTATTTGTTTCACCAAACAACAAATGAATATAACTTGGATACAGTTTTTAGAGACTTCATCATTACGTATGGGTCATAAGTGTGGACTACCCATTAGGTAAATTACAAGTCTATTTGTTAAAAAACTTCTTTTGTTCTTTCTGCCAACAATAGCTTCTAGAGTTGCAGTCCATAGTCAGCGCAAAATTACAACGCAAAAGTAAAAGAGCACAATTGTAAAATGACAAGTTTTGACCCGGTATTCCCAGGAGGTCTCCCGTCCAAGTACTGCCCTGCCCGACGCTGCTTAACTTCGTTGATCAAACGAGAACCGGTGTATTCAGCGTAGTATGACTGTAGACAAACTGCTTACATAAATTTATGTGCTTAATGGTTAATTTCAAGTTTCTGTTAGTCAAAAAAGGACGAAAACAAAATAGATGTCTACTGCACCCGGTATTCCCAGGAGGTCTCCCGTCCAAGTACTGAACAGGCCCGATGCTGCTTAACTTCGGTGATCAAACGAGAACCGGTGTTTTCAGCATAGTATGGCCTTAGACAAACTTCTTATATAAAATTACGTGGTTTTCTTCAAGTTTCTGTTAGTCAAAAAAGTAGAATAACAAACTGGATGTCTGCGGCACCCGGTATTCCCAGGAGGTCTCCCGTCCAAGTACTGACCAGGCCCGATGCTGCTTTACTTCGGTGATCAAACGAGAACCGGTGTTTTCAGCGTAGTATGGCCGTAGACAAACTTCTCATATAGAATTACGTGGTTAATGGTTTCCGACAAGTTTCTGTTAGTCAAAAAAGGAGAATAACAAACTGGATGTCTACGGCACCCGGTATTCCCAGGAGGTCTCCCGTCCAAGTACTGACCTGGCCCGACTCTGCTTAACTTCGGTGATCAAACGAGAACCGGTGTTTTCAGCGTAGTATGGCCGTACACAAACTGCTTACATAAATTTATGTGCTTAATGGTTAATTTCAAGTTTCTTTTATGCAAAAAAGGACGAAAACAAAATAGATGTCTACGGCACCCGGTATTCCCAGGAGGTCTCCCGTCCAAGTACTGACCTGGACAGACGCTGCTTAACTTCGGTGATCAAACGAGAACCGGTGTTTTCAGCGTAGTATGGCCGTAGACAAACTGCTTTCATACATTTATGTGCTTAATGGTTAATTTCAAGTTTCTGTTAATCAAAAAAGGAACAAAAAACAAAACAAAATAGATGTCTACGGCACCCGGTATTCCCAGGAGGTCTCCCGTCCAAGTACTGACCTGGCCCGACGCTGCTTAACTCCGGTTATAAAGCGAGAACCAGTGTTTTCAGCATAGTACGGCCGTAGACAAACTTCTCATATTAAATTACGTGGTTAATGGTTTTCGACAAGTTTCTGTTAGTCAAAAAAGGAGAATAACAATCTGGATGTCTACGGCACCCGGTATTCCCAGGAGGTCTCCCGTCCAAGTACTGACCTGGCCCGACGCTGCTTAACTTCGGTGATCAAACGAGAACCGGTGTTTTCAGGGTAGTATGCCGTAGACAAACTGCTTTCATACATTTATGTGCCTAACGGTTAATTTCAAGTTCTGTTAGTCAAAAAAGGAAAAAAAAAAAAAAAAAAATAGATGTCTACGGCACCCGGTATTCCCAGGAGGTCTCCCGTCCAAGTACTGACCTGGCCAGAAGCTGCTTAACTTCGGTGATCAAACGAGAACCGGTGTTTTCAGTTTAGTATGGCCGTAGACAAACTGCTTTCATACATTTATGTGCTTAATGGTTAATTTCAAGTTTCTGTTTTGCAAAAAAGGACGAAAACAAAATAGATGTCTACGGCACCCGGTATTCCCAGGAGGTCTCCCGTCCAAGTACTGACCTGGCCAGACGCTGCTTAACTCCGGTTATAAAGCGAGAACCGGTGTTTTTAGCATAGTATGGCCGTAGACAAACTGCTTACATAAATGTATGTGCTTAATGGTTAATTTCAAGTTTCTGTTAGTCAAAAAAGGACGAAAACAAAATAGATGTCTACGGCACCCGGTATTCCCAGGAGGTCTCCCGTCCAAGTACTGACCTGGCCCGACGCTGCTTAACTTCGGTGATCAAACGAGAACCGGTGTTTTCAGCGTAGTATGGCCGTAGACAAACTGCTTACATAAATGTATGTGCTTAATGGTTAATTTCAAGTTTATGTTAGTCAAAAAAGGACGAAAACAAAATAGCCGCTACGGCACCCGGTATTCCCAAGAGGTCTCCCATCCAAGTACTGACCTGGCCAGACGCTGCTTAACTTCGGTGATCAAACGAGAACCGGTGTTTTCAGCGTAGTTTGGCCGTAGACAAACTGCTTTCATACATTTATGTGCTTAATGGTTAATTTCAAGTTTCTGTTAGACAAAAAAGGAAAAAAAAAACCGAAACAAAATAGATGTCTACGGCACCCGGTATTCCCAGGAGGTCTCCCGTCCAAGTACTGACCTGGCCCGACGCTGCTTAATTTCGGTGATCAAACGAGAACCGGTGTTTTCAGCGTAGTATGGCCGTAGACAAACTGCTTTCATAAATGTATGTGCTTAATGGTTAATTTCAAGTTTCTGTTTTGCAAAAAAGGACGAAAACAAAATAGATGTCTACAGCACCCGGTATTCCCAGGAGGTCTCCCGTCCAAGTACTGACCTGGCCAGACGCTGCTTAACTTCGGTGATCAAACGAGAACCGGTGTTTTAAGCGTAGTATGGCCGTAGACAAATTGCTTTCATACATTTATGTGCTTAATGGTTAATTTCAAGTTTCTGTTAGTCAAAAAAGGAAAAAAAACAAAAACAAAATAGATGTCTAAGGCACCCGGTATTCCCAGGAGGTCTCCCGTCCAAGTACTGACCTGGCCCGACGCTACTTAACTCCGGTTATACAGCGAGAACCGGTGTTTTCAGCATAGTATGGCCGTAGACAAACTTCTTATATAAAATTACATGGTTAATGATTTTCTTCAAGTTTCTGTTAGTCAAAAAAGGAGAATAACAAACTGGATGTCTGCGACACCCGGTATTCCCAGGAGGTCTCCCGTCCAAGTACTGACCAGGCCCGATGCTGCTTAACTTCGGTGATCAAACGAGAACCGGTGTTTTCAGCGTAGTATGCCGTAGACAAACTGCTTTCATACATTTATGTGCTTAATGGTTAATTTCAAGTTTCTGTTAGTCAAAAAAGGAACAAAAAACAAAACAAAATAGATATCTACGGCACCCGGTATTCCCAGGAGGTCTGCCGTCCAAGTACTGACCTGGCCCGACGCTGCTTAACTCCGGTTATAAAGCGAGAACCGGTGTTTTCAGCATAGTACGGCCGTAGACAAACTTCTCATATAAAATTACGTGCTTAATGGTTTTCGACAAGTTTCTCTTAGTCAAAAAAAGGAGAATAACAAACTGGATGTCTACGGCACCCGGTATTCCCAGGAGGTCTCCCGTCCAAGTACTGACCTGGCCCGACGCTGCTTAACTTCGGTGATCAAACGAGAACCGGTGTTTTCAGCGTAGTATGGCCGTAGACAAACTGCTTTCATAAATGTATGTGCTTAATGGTTAATTTCAAGTTTCTGTTTTGCATAAAAGGACGAAAACAAAATAGATGTCTACGGCACCCGGTATTCCCAGGAGGTCTCCCGTCCAAGTACTGACCTGGCCGGACGCTGCTTAACTTCGGTGATCAAACGAGAACCGGTGTTTTCAGAGTAGTATGGCCGTAGACAAACTGCTTTCATACATTTATGTGCTTAATGGTTAATTTCAAGTTTCTGTTAGTCAAAAAAGAAAAAAAAAATTAGATGTCTACGGCACCCGGTATTGCCAGGAGGTCTCCCGTCCAAGTACTGACCTGGCCCGACGCTGCTTAACTCCGGTTATAAAGCGAGAACCGGTGTTTTCAGCATAGTATGGCCGTAGACAAACTGCTTACATAAATGTATGTGCTTAATGGTTAATTTCAAGTTTCTGTTAGTCAAAAAAGGACGAAAACAAAATAGATGTCTACGGCACCCGGTATTCCCAGGAGGTCTCCCGTCCAAGTACTGACCTGGCCCGACGCTGCTTAACTCCGGTTATAAAGCGAGAACCGGTGTTTTCAGCATAGTATGGCCGTAGACAAACTGCTTACATAAATGTATGTGCTTAATGGTTAATTTCAAGTTTCTGTAAGTCAAAAAAGGAAAAAAACAAAAACAAAATAGATGTCTACGACACCCGGTATTCCCAGGATGTCTCCCGTCCAAGTACTGACCTGGCCCGACGCTGCTTAACTCCGGTTATAAAGCGAGAACCGGTGTTTTCAGCATAGTATGGCCGTAGACAAACTGCTTACATAAATGTATGTGCTTAATGGTTAATTTCAAGTTTCTGTTAGTCAAAAAAGGACGAAAACAAAATAGATGTCTACGGCACCCGGTATTCCCATGAGGTCTCCCGTCCAAGTACTGACCTGGCCCGACGCTGCTTAACTCCGGTTATAAAGCGAGAACCGGTGTTTTCAGCATAGTATGGCCGTAGACAAACTGCTTACATAAATGTATGTGCTTAATGGTTAATTTCAAGTTTCTGTAAGTCAAAAAAGGAAAAAAAACAAAAACAAAATAGATGTCTACGGCACCCGGTATTCCCAGGAGGTCTCCCGTCCAAGTAATGACCTGGCCCGACGCTACTTAACTCCGGTTATAAAGCGAGAACCGGTGTTTTCAGCATAGTATGGCCGTAGACAAACTTCTTATATAAAATTACATGGTTAATGATTTTCTTCAAGTTTCTGTTAGTCAAAAAAGGAGAATAACAAACTGGATGTCTGCGACACCCGGTATTCCCAGGAGGTCTCCCGTCCAAGTACTGACCAGGCCCGATGCTGCTTAACTTCGGTGATCAAACGAGAACCGGTGTTTTCAGCGTAGTATGGCCGAAGACAAACTGCTTTCATACATTTATGTGCTTAATGGTTGATTTCAAGTTTCTGTTAGTCAAAAAAGGACGAAAACAAAATAGATGTCTACGGCACCCGGTATTCCCATGAGGTCTCCCGTCCAAGTACTGACCTGGCCCGACGCTGCTTAACTTCGCTGATCAAACGAGAACCGGTGTTTTCAGCGTAGTATGGCCGTAGACAAACTGCTTACATAAAGTTATGTGCTTAATGGTTAGATTCAAGTTTCTGTTAGTCAAAAAAGGAAAAAACAAAAAAAATGTCTACGGCACCCGGTATTCCCAGGAGGTCTCCCGTCCAAGTACTGACCTAGCCCGACGCTGCTTAACTTCGGTGATCAAACGAGAACCGGTGTTTTAAGCGTAGTATGGCCGTAGACAAACTTCTTATATAAAATTACGTGGTTAATGGTTTTCTTCAAATTTCTGTTAGTCAACAAAAGAGAATAGCAAATTGGATGTCAACGGCACCCGGTATTCCCAGGAGGTCTCCCGTCCAAGTACTAACCAGGCCCGATGCTGCTTAACTTCGGTGATCAAACGAGAACCGGTGTTTTCAGCGTAGTATGACCGTAGACAAACTTCTCATATAAAATTAAGTGGTTAATGGTTTTCTTCAAGTTTCTGTTAGTCCAAAAAAGGAGAATAACAAACTGGATGTCTACGGCACCCGGTATTCCCAGGAGGTCTTCCGTCCAAGTACTGACCTGGCCCGAAGCTGCTTAACTTTGGTGATCAAACGAGAACCGGTGTTTTCAGCGTAGTATGGTCGTAGACAAACTGCTTACATAAATGTATGTGCTTAATGGTTAATTTCAAGTTTCTGTTAGTCAAAAAAGGACGAAAACAAAATAGATGTCTACGGCACCCGGTATTACCATGAGGTCTCCCGTCCAAGTACTGACCTAGCCCGTCGCTGCTTAACTTCGGTGATCAAACGAGAACCGGTGTATTCAGCGTAGTATGGCCGTAGACAAATTGCTTACATAAATTTATGTGCTTTATGGTTAATTTCAAGTTTCTGTTAGTCAAAAAAGGACGAAAACAAATTAGATGTCTACTGAACCCGGTATTCCCATAAGGTCTCCCGTCCAAGTACTGACCTGGCCCGACGCTGCTTAACTTCGGTGATCAAACGAGAACCGATGTTTTCAGCGTAGTATGGCCGTAGACAAACTGCCTACATAAATGTATGTATGGTTAGTTTCAAGTTTCTGTTAGTCAAAAAAGGACGAAAACAAAATAGATGTCTACGGCACCCGGTATTCCCATGAGGTCTCCCGTCCAAGTACTGACCTGGCCCGACGCTGCTTAACTTCGGTGATCAAACGAGAACCGGTGTTTTCAGCGTAGTATGGCCGTAGACAAACTGCTTACATAAAGTTATTTGCTTAATGGTTAGATTCAAGTTTCTGTTAGTCAAAAAAGGAAAAAACAAAAAAGATGTCTACGGCACCCGGTATTCCCAGGAGGTCTCCCGTCCAAGTACTGACCAGGCCCGATGCTGCTTAACTTCGGTGATCAAACGAGAACCGGTGTTTTAAGCGTAGTATGGCCGTAGACAAACTTCTTATATAAAATTACGTGGTTAATGGTTTTCTTCAAATTTCTGTTAGTCAACAAAAGAGAATAGCAAACTGGATGTCTACGGCACCCGGTATTCCCAGGAGGTCTCCCGTCCAAGTACTAACCAGGCCCGATGCTGCTTAACTTCGGTGATCAAACGAGAACCGGTGTTTTCAGCGTAGTATGACCGTAGACAAACTTCTCATATAAAATTAAGTGGTTAATGGTTTTCTTCAAGTTTCTGTTAGTCAAAAAAGGAGAATAACAAACTGGATGTCTACGGCACCCGGTATTCCCAGGAGGTCTTCCGTCCAAGTAGTGACCTGGCCCGACGCTGCTTAACTTTGGTGATCAAACGAGAACCGGTGTTTTATGCGTAGTATGGTCGTAGACAAACTGCTTACATAAATTTATGTGCTTAATGGTTAATTTCAAGTTTCTGTTAGTCAAAAAAGGACGAAAACAAAATAGATGTCTACGGCACCCGGTATTACCATGAGGTCTCCCGTCCAAGTACTGACCTAGCCCGTCGCTGCTTTACTTCGGTGATCAAACGAGAACCGGTGTATTCAGCGTAGTATGGCCGTAGACAAATTGCTTACATAAATTTATGTGCTTTATGGTTAATTTCAAGTTTCTGTTAGTCAAAAAAGGACGAAAACAAATTAGATGTCTACTGCACCCGGTATTCCCAGGAGGTCTCCCGTCCAAGTACTGACCTGGCCCGACGCTGCTTAACTTCGGTGATCAAACGAGAACCGGTGTTTTCAGCGTAGTATGGCCGTAGACAAACTGCTTACATAAAGTTATGTGCTTAATGGTTAGATTCAAGTTTCTGTTAGTCAAAAAAGGAAAAAACAAAAAACAAAATAGATGTCTACGGCACCCGGTATTCCCAGGAGGTCTCCCGTCTAAGTACTGACCAGGCCCGATGCTGCTTAACTTCGGTGATCAAACGAGAACCGGTGTTTTCAGCGTAGTATGGCCGTAGACAAACTTCTTATATAAAATTACGCGGTTAATGGTTTTCTTCAAGTTTCTGTTAGTCAAAAAAGGATGAAAACAAAATAGATGTCTACGGCACCCGGTATACCCATGAGGTCTCCCGTCCAAGTACTGACCTGGCCCGACGCTGCTTAACTTCGGTGATCAAACGAGAACCGGTGTTTTCAGCGTAGTATGGCCGTAGACAAACTGCTTACATAAATTTATATGCTTAATGGTTAATTTCAAGTTTCTGTTAGTCAAAAAAGGAGAATAACAAACTGGATGTCTACGGCACCCGGTATTCCCAGGAGGTCTCCCGTCCAAGTACTGACCTGGCCCGACGCTGCTTAACTTCGGTGATCAAACGAGAACAGGTGTTTTCAGCGTAGTATGGCCGTAGACAAACTTGTTATATAAACTTACGTGGTAAATGGTTTTCTAAAAATTTCTGTTAGTCAAAAAAGGACAAAAACAACATAGATGCCTACTGCACCCAGTATTCCCATGTGGTCTCCCGTCCAAGTACTGACCTGGCCCGACGCTGCTTAACTTCGGTTTTCTTCAAGTTTCTGTTTGTCAAAAAAGGACAATAACAAACTGGATGTCTACGGCACCCGGTTTTCCCAGGAGGTCTCCCGTCCAAGTACTGACCTGGCCCGACGCTGCTTAACTTCGGTGATCAAACGAGAACCGGTGTTTTCAGCGTAGTATGGCCGTAGACAAACTTCTTATATAAAATTAAGTGGTTAATGGTTTTCTTCAAGTTTCTGTTAGTCAAAAAAGGACGGAAATAAAATAGATGTCTACTGCACCCGGTATTCCCAGGAGGTCTCCCGTCCAAGTACTGACCTGGCCAGACGCTGCTTTACTTCGATGATCAAACGAGAAACGGTGTTTTCAGCGTAGTATGGCCGTAGACAAACTGGTTTCATACATTTATGTGCTTAAGGTTAGTTTCAAGTTTCTGTTAGTCAAAAAAGGAAAAAACAAAAAACAAAATACATGTCTACGGCACCCGGTATTCCCAGGAGGTCTCCCGTCCAAGTACTGACCTAGCCCGACGCTGCTTAACTTTGGTGATCGAACGAAAACCGGTGTATTCAGCGTAGTATGGCCGTAGACAAACTGCTTTCATACATTTATGTGCTTAATGGTTAATTTCAAGTTTCTGTTAGTCAAAAAAGGCACAAACAAAAAACATGTCTACGGCACCCGGTATTCCCAGGAGGTCTCCCGTCCAAGTACTGACCTGGCCCGACGCTGCTTAACTTCGGTGATCAAACGAGAACCGGTGTTTTCAGAGTAGTATGGCCGTAGACAAACTTCTTATATAAACTTACGTAGTTAATGGCTTTCTTCAAATTTATGTTAGTCAAAAAAAGAGAATAACAAACTGGATGTCTACGGCACCCGGTATTCCCAGGAGTTCTCCCGTCCAAGTACTGACCAGGCACGACGCTGCTTAACTTCGGTGATCAAACGAGAACCGGTGTTTTCAGCGTAGTATGGCTGTAGACAAACTTCTGATATAAAATTACGTGGTTAATGGTTTTCTTCAAGTTTCTGTTAGTCAAAAAAGGACGAAAACAAAACAGATGTCTACGGCACGCGGTATTCCCATAAGGTCTCCCGTCCAAGTACTGACCTGGCCCGACGCTGCTTAACTTTGGTGATCAAACGAGAACCGGTATTTTCAGCGTAGTATGGCCGTAGACAAACTGCTTACAAAAATTTATGTGCTTAATGGTTTTCTTCAAGTTTCTGTTAGTCAAAAAAGGACGAAAACAAAAAAGATGTCTACTGTAACCCAGTATTCCCAGGAGGTCTCCCGTCCAAGTACTGACCTGGCCCGACGCTGCTTAACTTCGGTGATCAAACGAGAACGGTGTTTTCAGCGTAGTATGGCCGTAGACAAACTGCTTACATAAATTTATGTGCTTAATGGTTAATTTCAAGTTTCTGTTAGTCAAAAAAGGACGAAAACAAAATAGATGTCCACTGCACCCAGTATTCCCATGTGGTGTCCCGTCCAAGTACTGACCTGGCCCGACGCTGCTTAACTTCGGTGATCAAACGAGAACCGGTGTTTTCAGCGAAGTATGGCCGTAGAAAAACTTCTTACATAAATGTATGTGCTTAATGGTTAGTTTCAAGTTTCTGTTAGTCAAAAAAAGAAAAACGAAAACAAAATAGATGTCTACGGCACCAGGTATTCCCAGGAGGTCTCCCGTCCAAGTACTGACCAGGCCCGATGGTGCTTAACTTCGGTGATCAAACGAGAACCGGTGTTTTCAGCGTAGTATGGCCGTAGACAAACTTCTTATATAAAATTAAGTGGTTAATGGTTTTCTTAAAGTTTCTGTTAGTCAAAAAAAGAGAATAACAAACTGGATGTCTACGGCACCCGGTATTCCCAGGAGGTCTCCCGCCCAAGAACTGACCTGGCCCGACGCTGCTTAACATCGGTGATGAAACGAGAACCGGTGTATTCAGCGTAGTATGGCCGTAGACAAACTGCTTACATAAATGTATGTGCTTAATAGTTAATTTCAAGTTTCTGTTAGTCAAAAAAGGACGAAAACAAAATAGATGTCTACGGCACCCGGTATTCCCAGGAGGTCTCCCGTCCAAGTACTGACCTGGCCAGACGCTGCTTAACTTCGGTGATCAAACGAGAACCGGTGTTTTCAGCGTAGTATGGCCGTAGACAAACTGCATACATAATGTATGTGCTTAATGGTTAATTTCAAGTTTCTGTTAGTCAAAAAAGGACGAAAAAAAATAGATGCCTAAGGCACCCGGTATTGCCAGGAGGTCTCCCGTCCAAGTACTGACCAGGCCCGATGCTGCTTAACTTCGGTGATCAAACGAGAACCGGTGTTTTCAGCGTAGTATGGCCGTAGAAAAACTTCTTACATAAATGTATGTGCTTAATGGTTAATTTCAAGTTTATGTTAGTCATAAAAAGACAAAAACAAAATAGATGTCTACTGCACTCGGTATTCCCATGAGGTGTCCCGTCCAAGAACTGACCTGGCCCGACGCTGCTTAACTTCGGTGATCAAACGAGAACCGTTGTTATCAGCATAGTATGGCCGTGGACAAACTTCTTATATAAAATTATGTGCTTTATGGTTAATTTCAAGTATCTGTTAGTCAGAGAAGGGCGAAAACAAAATAGATGTCTACTGCACCCAGTATTCCCATGTGGTCTCCCGTCCAAGTACTGACCTGGCCCGACGCTGCTTAACTTCGGTGATCAAACGAGAACCGCTGTTTTCAGCGTAGTATGGCCGTAGAAAAACTTCTTACATAAATGTATGTGCTTAATGGTTAATTTCAAGTTTCTGTTAGTCAAAAAAGGAGAATAACAAACTGGATGTCTACGGCACCCGGTATTCCCAGGAGGTCTCCCGTCTAAGTACTGACCAGGCCCGATGCTGCTTAACTTCGGTGATCAAACGAGAACCGGTGTTTTCAGCGTAGTATGGCCGTAGACAATTTTCTTATATAAAATTACGCGGTTAATGGTTTTCTTCAAGTTTCTGTTAGTCAAAAAAGGATGAAAACAAAATAGATGTCTACGGCACCCGGTATACCCATGAGGTCTCCCGTCCAAGTACTGACCTGGCCCGACGCTGCTTAACTTCGGTGATCAAACGAGAACCGGTGTTTTCAGCGTAGTATGGCCGTAGACAAACTGCTTACATAAATTTATATGCTAAATGGTTAATTTCAAGTTTCTGTTAGTCAAAAAAGGAGAATAACAAACTGGATGTCTACGGCACCCGGTATTCCCAGGAGGTCTCCCGTCCAAGTACTGACCTGGCCCGACGCTGCTTAACTTCGGTGATCAAACGAGAACAGGTGTTTTCAGCGTAGTATGGCCGTAGACAAACTTCTTATATAAACTTACGTGGTAAATGGTTTTCTAAAAATTTCTGTTAGTCAAAAAAGGACAAAAACAACATAGATGCCTACTGCACCCAGTATTCCCATGTGGTCTCCCGTCCAAGTACTGACCTGGCCCGACGCTGCTTAACTTCGGTTTTCTTCAAGTTTCTGTTTGTCAAAAAAGGACAATAACAAACTGGATGTCTACGGCACCCGGTTTTCCCAGGAGGTCTCCCGTCCAAGTACTGACCTGGCCCGACGCTGCTTAACTTCGGTGATCAAACGAGAACCGGTGTTTTCAGCGTAGTATGGCCGTAGACAAACTTCTTATATAAAATTAAGTGGTTAATGGTTTTCTTCAAGTTTCTGTTAGTCAAAAAAGGACGAAAATAAAATAGATGTCTACTGCACCCGGTATTCCCAGGAGGTCTCCCGTCCAAGTACTGACCTGGCCAGACGCTGCTTTACTTCGATGATCAAACGAGAACCGGTGTTTTCAGCGTAGTATGGCCGTAGACAAACTGGTTTCATACATTTATGTGCTTAAGGTTAGTTTCAAGTTTCTGTTAGTCAAAAAAGGAAAAAACAAAAAACAAACTAGACACTAAGTGTTTGTGAACAAACACAAAGCTGGTCCGTTTTGTTGTGCTTTGATTAATTGATCCAGACATTTAAAGTGAGCCTAAGTTCAAGATTGAACGATATGGTTCCATTTCCGGTTGACCCGGAAGGAAAGGTTAACATGGGGTCATGGTAACCCTAGTTTAATATTCAATGCTTAAAGGGTATATAACTGAAAGAAATTGAAAATTGGCTAAGTAATTATTGAGATATAGGCCCACTTCCAGTTGACCCGGAAGTAAAGGTCAACATGGGGTCAGGGTTACCCAAGTTCAATCTTTAATGCTCAAAGGATCTATAACTGAAAAGAAATTAAAAATCGGTTGTGTAGTTCTTGAGATATGGTCCCACTTCCGGTTGACCCCTAGTAAAGGTCAACATTGGGTCACGATTTCCCAAAACTAATCTCCAATGCCAAGGAGTCTATAACTGAAAAAAGTTTGAAAATCGGTTGTGTAGTTCTTGAGATATGGTCTCACTTCCGGTTGACCCGGAAGTAAAGGTCAACATGGGGTCATGGTTACCCAAGGCTGATCTTTGGTGCCCAAGGAGTCTATTACTGAAAAATGTTTGAAAATCGGTTGTGTAGTTCTTGAGATATGGTCCCACTTCCGGTTGACCCCTAAATAAAGGTCAACATTGGGTCACGTTTTCCCAAAGCTAATCTCCAATGCCCAAGGAGTCTATAACTGATAAAAGTTTGAAAATCGGCTGTGTACTTCTTGAGATATGGTGCTGCAAAGATTAACTAGTTAAATATTCAAATAAAGCGCCCGGGACAAAATCGTCGAGCGCCCTGGGCAACAGAATCACGACGTACATGTACACATGCACAAGCCACCGTTTCAATACGCTATAGATCGATATTTTTGTATAAATAGTGTGCAGCGACTGGTACCCAGAAGTCGGCTATTTCGTTACGGCATTTCGCGTGCATTTTTCTCTGTGTCGCAGGGCATCCTGACTACATTTTTAGTCGATGAACGGAACCTTGTCTCCAAGCCATTGGTGTCCGATTTGTCACTGAATCGTTAATTATCGTGGAAATTGTTCTACTTTGATTAGTTTTAATGACCAGGAACATCTCTTATTAAAAGCAGTTAACTTTTCAAAACAGTTTATGTAATTTAGGAAACTATTTCGTAATTTTAATTGAAAATATCGTGTTTTTGACTGTCAAAACATTTGCCCTTTCAGCGCCAAGTGTTTTGTACACAGAACAAAAACGCGCCAACAAATGACGTCATTGATGACGTTTTATGAATTTTTTGCCACGCTACAGAGCTACATAATAAGACGAGTCTATATTTGAAAACAGTTTGAGGATCAGACATATACTTCTTGAGATATGGTGGGAACAAGATTGCCTAATTAAATATTCATGTCATTATAACTCAGCTAATTAATGAAGAACTTGAAAAATTTTACTCTTAGCATAATTTCATGTTCTAAGCTTCAATTTGATGTAAGATCTGAATCTCCCATATCTATTATTTTAGAGCTTAGGTTCGTACAAAATCGTGTACAAAAGCTATGGCAATTTTGACAGAAACAAAGAATAATAATAATAATAATAATAATAATAATAATAAAAATAATAATCCCAACAAAAACAAAACCTGTTCCGACTGCTAAGTCGGAACAGCTAAATACATGTCTACGGCACCCGGTATTCCCAGGACGTCTCCCGTCCAAGTACTGACCTAGCCCGACGCTGCTTAACTTTGGTGATCGAACGAGAACCGGTGTATTCAGCGTAGTATGGCCGTAGACAAACTGCTTTCATACATTTATGTGCTTAATGGTTAATTTCAAGTTTCTGTTAGTCAAAAAAGGAACAAACAAAAAACATGTCTACGGCACCCGGTATTCCCAGGAGGTCTCCCGTCTAAGTACTGACCAGGCCCGATGCTGCTTAACTTCGGTGATCAAACGAGAACCGGTGTTTTCAGCGTAGTATGGCCGTAGACAAACTTCTTATATAAAATTACGCGGTTAATGGTTTTCTTCAAGTTTCTGTTAGTCAAAAAAGGATGAAAACAAAATAGATGTCTACGGCACCCGGTATACCCATGAGGTCTCCCGTCCAAGTACTGACCTGGCCCGACGCTGCTTAACTTCGGTGATCAAACGAGAACCGGTGTTTTCAGCGTAGTATGGCCGTAGACAAACTGCTTACATAAATTTATATGCTTAATGGTTAATTTCAAGTTTCTGTTAGTCAAAAAAGGAGAATAACAAACTGGATGTCTACGGCACCCGGTATTCCCAGGAGGTCTCCCGTCCAAGTACTGACCTGGCCCGACGCTGCTTAACTTCGGTGATCAAACGAGAACAGGTGTTTTCAGCGTAGTATGGCCGTAGACAAACTTCTTATATAAACTTACGTGGTAAATGGTTTTCTAAAAATTTCTGTTAGTCAAAAAAGGACAAAAACAACATAGATGCCTACTGCACCCAGTATTCCCATGTGGTCTCCCGTCCAAGTACTGACCTGGCCCGACGCTGCTTAACTTCGGTTTTCTTCAAGTTTCTGTTTGTCAAAAAAGGACAATAACAAACTGGATGTCTACGGCACCCGGTTTTCCCAGGAGGTCTCCCGTCCAAGTACTGACCTGGCCCGACGCTGCTTAACTTCGGTGATCAAACGAGAACCGGTGTTTTCAGCGTAGTATGGCCGTAGACAAACTTCTTATATAAAATTAAGTGGTTAATGGTTTTCTTCAAGTTTCTGTTAGTCAAAAAAGGACGAAAATAAAATAGATGTCTACTGCACCCGGTATTCCCAGGAGGTCTCCCGTCCAAGTACTGACCTGGCCAGACGCTGCTTTACTTCGATGATCAAACGAGAACCGGTGTTTTCAGCGTAGTATGGCCGTAGACAAACTGGTTTCATACATTTATGTGCTTAAGGTTAGTTTCAAGTTTCTGTTAGTCAAAAAAGGAAAAAACAAAAAACAAAATACATGTCTACGGCACCCGGTATTCCCAGGACGTCTCCCGTCCAAGTACTGACCTAGCCCGACGCTGCTTAACTTTGGTGATCGAACGAGAACCGGTGTATTCAGCGTAGTATGGCCGTAGACAAACTGCTTTCATACATTTATGTGCTTAATGGTTAATTTCAAGTTTCTGTTAGTCAAAAAAGGAACAAACAAAAAACATGTCTACGGCACCCGGTATTCCCAGGAGGTCTCCCGTCCAAGTACTGACCTGGCCCGACGCTGCTTAACTTCGGTGATCAAACGAGAACCGGTGTTTTCAGCGTAGTATGGCCGTAGACAAACTTCTTATATAAACTTACGTAGTTAATGGCTTTCTTCAAATTTCTGTTAGTCAAAAAAAGAGAATAACAAACTGGATGTCTACGGCACCCGGTATTCCCAGGAGTTCTCCCGTCCAAGTACTGACCAGGCACGACGCTGCTTAACTTCGGTGATCAAACGAGAACCGGTGTTTTCAGGGTAGTATGGCTGTAGACAAACTTCTGATATAAAATTACGTGGTTAATGGTTTTCTTCAAGTTTCTGTTAGTCAAAAAAGGACGAAAACAAAACAGATGTCTACGGCACCCGGTATTCCCATAAGGTCTCCCGTCCAAGTACTGACCTGGCCCGACGCTGCTTAACTTTGGTGATCAAACGAGAACCGGTGTTTTCAGCGTAGTATGGCCGTAGACAAACTGCTTACAAAAATTTATGTGCTTAATGGTTTTCTTCAAGTTTCTGTTAGTCAAAAAAGGACGAAAACAAAAAGATGTCTACTGTAACCCAGTATTCCCAGGAGGTCTCCCGTCCAAGTACTGACCTGGCCCGACGCTGCTTAACTTCGGTGATCAAACGAGAACGGTGTTTTCAGCGTAGTATGGCCGTAGACAAACTGCTTACATAAATTTATGTGCTTAATGGTTAATTTCAAGTTTCTGTTAGTCAAAAAAGGACGAAAACAAAATAGATGTCCACTGCACCCAGTATTCCCATGTGGTGTCCCGTCCAAGTACTGACCTGGCCCGACGCTGCTTAACTTCGGTGATCAAACGAGAACCGGTGTTTTCAGCGAAGTATGGCCGTAGAAAAACTTCTTACATAAATGTATGTGCTTAATGGTTAGTTTCAAGTTTCTGTTAGTCAAAAAAAGAAAAACGAAAACAAAATAGATGTCTACGGCACCAGGTATTCCCAGGAGGTCTCCCGTCCAAGTACTGACCAGGCCCGATGGTGCTTAACTTCGGTGATCAAACGAGAACCGGTGTTTTCAGCGTAGTATGGCCGTAGACAAACTTCTTATATAAAATTAAGTGGTTAATGGTTTTCTTAAAGTTTCTGTTAGTCAAAAAAAGAGAATAACAAACTGGATGTCTACGGCACCCGGTATTCCCAGGAGGTCTCCCGCCCAAGAACTGACCTGGCCCGACGCTGCTTAACATCGGTGATGAAACGAGAACCGGTGTATTCAGCGTAGTATGGCCGTAGACAAACTGCTTACATAAATGTATGTGCTTAATAGTTAATTTCAAGTTTCTGTTAGTCAAAAAAGGACGAAAACAAAATAGATGTCTACGGCACCCGGTATTCCCAGGAGGTCTCCCGTCCAAGTACTGACCTGGCCAGACGCTGCTTAACTTCGGTGATCAAACGAGAACCGGTGTTTTCAGCGTAGTATGGCCGTAGACAAACTGCATACATAATGTATGTGCTTAATGGTTAATTTCAAGTTTCTGTTAGTCAAAAAAGGACGAAAATAAAATAGATGCCTAAGGCACCCGGTATTGCCAGGAGGTCTCCCGTCCAAGTACTGACCAGGCCCGATGCTGCTTAACTTCGGTGATCAAACGAGAACCGGTGTTTTCAGCGTAGTATGGCCGTAGAAAAACTTCTTACATAAATGTATGTGCTTAATGGTTAATTTCAAGTTTATGTTAGTCATAAAAAGACAAAAACAAAATAGATGTCTACTGCACCCGGTATTCCCATGAGGTGTCCCGTCCAAGAACTGACCTGGCCCGACGCTGCTTAACTTCGGTGATCAAACGAGAACCGTTGTTATCAGCATAGTATGGCCGTAGACAAACTTCTTATATAAAATTATGTGCTTTATGGTTAATTTCAAGTATCTGTTAGTCAGAGAAGGGCGAAAACAAAATAGATGTCTACTGCACCCAGTATTCCCATGTGGTCTCCCGTCCAAGTACTGACCTGGCCCGACGCTGCTTAACTTCGGTGATCAAACGAGAACCGGTGTTTTCAGCGTAGTATGGCCGTAGAAAAACTTCTTACATAAATGTATGTGCTTAATGGTTAATTTCAAGTTTCTGTTAGTCAAAAAAGGAGAATAACAAACTGGATGTCTACGGCACCCGGTATTCCCAGGAGGTCTCCCGTCCAAGTACTGACCTGGCCCGACGCTGCTTAACTTCGGTGATCAAACGAGAACCGGTGTATTCAGCGTAGTATGGCCGTAGACAAACTGCTTACATAAATGTATGTGCTTAATGGTTAATTTCAAGTTTCTGTAAGTCAAAAAAAGAAAAACGAAAACAAAATAGATGTCTACGGCACCCGGTATTCCCAGGAGGTCTCCCGTCCAACTACTGACCAGGCCCGATGCTGCTTAACTTCGGTGATCAAACGAGAACCGGTGTTTTCAGCGTAGTATGGCCGTAGACAAACTTCTAATATGAAATTAAGTGGTTAATGGTTTTCTTCAAGTTTCTGTTAGTCAAAAAAGGAGAATAAAAAACTGGATGTCTACGGCACCCGGTATTCCCAGGAGGTCTCCCGTCCAAGTACTGACCTGGCCCGACGCTGCTTAACTTCGGTGATCAAACGAGAACCGGTGTATTCAGCGTAGTATGGCCGTAGACAAACTTCTAATATAAAATTAAGTGGTTAATGGTTTTCTTCAAGTTTCTGTTAGTCAAAAAAGGACGAAAACGAAATAGATGTCTACTGCACCCAGTATTCCCATGTGGTCTCCCGTCCAAGTACTGACCTGGCCCGACGCTGCTTAACTTCGGTTATCAAACGAGAACCGGTGTTTTCAGCGTAGTATGGCCGTAGACAAACTTCTTACATAAATGTATGTGCTTAATGGTTAATTTCAAGTTTCTGTTAGTCAAAAAAGGAGAATAACAAACTGGATGTCTACGGCACCCGGTATTCCCAGGAGGTCTTCCGTCCAAGTACTGACCAGGCCCGATGCTGCTTAACTTCGGTGATCAAACGAGAACCGGTGTTTTCAGCGTAGTATGGCCGTAGACAAACTTCTGATATAAAATTACGTGGTTAATGGTTTTCTTCAATTTTCTGTTAGTCAAAAAAGGACGAAAACAAAATAGATGTCTACTGCACCCAGTATTCCCATGTGGTCTCCCGTCCAAGTACTGACCTGGCCCGACGCTGCTTAACTTCGGTTATCAAACGAGAACCGGTGTTTTCAGCGTAGTATGGCCTTAGAAAAACTTCTTACATAAATGTATGTGCTTAATGGTTAATTTCAAGTTTCTGTTAGTCAAAAAAGGAGAATAACAAACTGGATGTCTACGGCACCCGGTATTCCCAGGAGGTCTTCCGTCCAAGTACTGACCAGGCCCGATGCTGCTTAATTTCGTTGATTAAACGAGAACCGGTGTTTACAGCGTAGTATGGCCGTAGACAAACTTCTTATATAAAATTAAGTGGTTAATGGTTTTCTTCAAGTTTCTGTTAGTCAAAAAAGGACGAAAATAAAATAGATGTCTACTTCACCCGGTATTCCCAGGAGGTCTCCCGTCCAAGTACTGACCTGGCCAGACGCTGCTTAACTTCGATGATCAAACGAGAACCGGTGTTTTCAGCGTAGTATGGCCGTAGACAAACTGGTTTCATACATTTATGTGCTTAAGGTTAGTTTCAAGTTTCTGTTAGTCAAAAAAGGAAAAAACAAAAAACAAAATACATGTCTACGGCACCCGGTATTCCCAGGAGGTCTCCCGTCCAAGTACTGACCTAGCCCGATGCTGCTTAACTTTGGTGATCGAACGAGAACCGGTGTATTCAGCGTAGTATGGCCGTAGACAAACTGCTTTCATACATTTATGTGCTTAATGGTTAATTTCAAGTTTCTGTTAGTCAAAAAAGGAACAAACAAAAAACATGTCTACGGCACCCGGTATTCCCAGGAGGTCTCCCGTCCAAGTACTGACCTGGCCCGACGCTGAAAACTTCGGTGATCAAACGAGAACCGGTGTTTTCAGCGTAGTATGGTCGTAGACAAACTTCTTATATAAACTTACGTAGTTAATGGCTTTCTTCAAATTTCTGTTAGTCAAAAAAAGAGAATAACAAACTGGATGTCTACGGCAGCCGGTATTCCCAGGAGTTCTCCCGTCCAAGTACTGACCAGGCACGACGCTGCTTAACTTCTGTGATCAAACGAGAACCGGTGTTTTCAGCGTAGTATTGCTGTAGACAAACTTCTGATATAAAATTACGTGGTTAATGGTTTTCTTCAAGTTTCTGTTAGTCAAAAAAGGACGAAAACAAAACAGATGTCTACGGCACCCGGTATTCCCATAAGGTCTCCCGTCCAAGTACTGATCTGGCCCGACGCTGCTTAACTTTGGTGATCAAACGAGAACCGGTGTTTTCAGCGTAGTATGGCCGTAGACAAACTGCTTACAAAAATTTATGTGCTTAATGGTTTTCTTCAAGTTTCTGTTAGTCAAAAAAGGACGAAAACAAAAAAGATGTCTACTGTAACCCAGTATTCCCAGGAGGTCTCCCGTCCAAGTACTGACCTGGCCCGACGCTGCTTAACTTCGGTGATCAAACGAGAACGGTGTTTTCAGCGTAGTATGGCCGTAGACAAACTGCTTACATAAATTTATGTGCTTAATGGTTAATTTCAAGTTTCTGTTAGTCAAAAAAGGACGAAAACAAAATAGATGTCCACTGCACCCAGTATTCCCATGTGGTGTCCCGTCCAAGTACTGACCTGGCCCGACGCTGCTTAACTTCGGTGATCAAACGAGAACCGGTGTTTTCAGCGAAGTATGGCCGTAGAAAAACTTCTTACATAAATGTATGTGCTTAATGGTTAGTTTCAAGTTTCTGTTAGTCAAAAAAAGAGAATAACAAACTGGATGTCTACGGCACCCGGTATTCCCAGGAGGTCTCCCGCCCAAGAACTGACCTGGCCCGACGCTGCTTAACATCGGTGATGAAACGAGAACCGGTGTATTCAGCGTAGTATGGCCGTAGACAAACTGCTTACATAAATGTATGTGCTTAATAGTTAATTTCAAGTTTCTGTTAGTCAAAAAAGGACGAAAACAAAATAGATGTCTACGGCACCCGGTATTCCCAGGAGGTCTCCCGTCCAAGTACTGACCTGGCCAGACGCTGCTTAACTTCGGTGATCAAACGAGAACCGGTGTTTTCAGCGTAGTATGGCCGTAGACAAACTGGTTTCATACTTTTATGTGCTTAAGGTTAACTTCAAGTTTCTGTTAGTCAAAAAAGGAAAAAACAAAAAACAAAATACATGTCTACGGCACCCGGTTCTCCAGGAGGTGTCCCGTCCAAGTACTGACCTAGCCCGACGCTGCTTAACTTCGGTGATCAAACGAGAACCGGTGTTTTCAGCGTAGTATGGCCGTAGACAAACTGCATACATAATGTATGTGCTTAATGGTTTATTTCAAGTTTCTGTTAGTCAAAAAAGGACGAAAATAAAATAGATGCCTAAGGCACCCGGTATTGCCAGGAGGTCTCCCGTCCAAGTACTGACCAGGCCCGATGCTGCTTAACTTCGGTGATCAAACGAGAACCGGTGTTTTCAGCGTAGTATGGCCGTAGAAAAACTTCTTACATAAATGTATGTGCTTAATGGTTAATTTCAAGTTTATGTTAGTCATAAAAAGACAAAAACAAAATAGATGTCTACTGCACCCGGTATTCCCATGAGGTGTCCCGTCCAAGAACTGACCTGGCCCGACGCTGCTTAACTTCGGTGATCAAACGAGAACCGTTGTTATCAGCATAGTATGGCCGTAGACAAACTTCTTATATAAAATTATGTGCTTTATGGTTAATTTCAAGTATCTGTTAGTCAGAGAAGGGCGAAAACAAAAAAGATGTCTACTGCACCCAGTATTCCCATGTGGTCTCCCGTCCAAGTACTGACCTGGCCCGACGCTGCTTAACTTCGGTGATCAAACGAGAACCGGTGTTTTCAGCGTAGTATGGCCGTAGAAAAACTTCTTACATAAATGTATGTGCTTAATGGTTAATTTCAAGTTTCTGTTAGTCAAAAAAGGAGAATAACAAACTGGATGTCTACGGCACCCGGTGTTCCCAGGAGGTCTCCCGTCCAAGTACTGACCTGGCCCGACGCTGCTTAACTTCGGTGATCAAACGAGAACCGGTGTATTCAGCGTAGTATGGCCGTAGACAAACTGCTTACATAAATGTATGTGCTTAATGGTTAATTTCAAGTTTCTGTAAGTCAAAAAAAGAAAAACGAAAACAAAATAGATGTCTACGGCACCCGGTATTCCCAGGAGGTCTCCCGTCCAACTACTGACCAGGCCCGATGCTGCTTAACTTCGGTGATCAAACGAGAACCGGTGTTTTCAGCGTAGTATGGCCGTAGACAAACTTCTAATATGAAATTAAGTGGTTAATGGTTTTCTTCAAGTTTCTGTTAGTCAAAAAAGGAGAATAACAAACTGGATGTCTACGGCACCCGGTATTCCCAGGAGGTCTCCCGTCCAAGTACTGACCTTGCCCGACGCTGCTTAACTTCGGTGATCAAACGAGAACCGGTGTATTCTGCGTAGTATGGCCGTAGACAAACTTCTAATATAAAATTAAGTGGTTAATGGTTTTCTTCAAGTTTCTGTTAGTCAAAAAAGGACGAAAACGAAATAGATGTCTACTGCACCCAGTATTCCCATGTGGTCTCCCGTCCAAGTACTGACCTGGCCCGACGCTGCTTAACTTCGGTTATCAAACGAGAACCGGTGTTTTCAGCGTAGTATGGCCTTAGAAAAACTTCTTACATAAATGTATGTGCTTAATGGTTAATTTCAAGTTTCTGTTAGTCAAAAAAGGAGAATAACAAACTGGATGTCTACGGCACCCGGTATTCCCAGGAAGTCTTCCGTCCAAGTACTGACCAGGCCCGATGTTGCTTAACTTCGGTGATCAAACGAGAACCGGTGTTTTCAGCGTAGTATGGCTGTAGACAAACTTCTGATATAAAATTACGTGGTTAATGGTTTTCTTCAAGTTTCTGTTAGTCAAAAAAGGACGAAAACAAAATAGATGTCTACGGCATCCGGTATTCCCATGAGGTCTCCCGTCCAAGTACTGACCAGGCCCGATGCTGCTTAACTTCGGTGATCAAACGAGAACCGGTGTTTTCAGCGTAGTATGGCCGTAGACAAACTTCTCATATAAAATTAAGTGGTTAATGGTTTTCTTCAAGTTTCTGTTAGTCAAAAAAGGAGAATAACAAACTGGATGTCTACGGCACCCGGTATTCCCAGGAGGTCTCCCGTCCAAGTACTGACCTGGCCCGACGCTGCTTAACTTCGGTGATCAAACGAGAACCGGTGTTTTCAGCGTAGTATGGCCGTAGACAAACTGCTTACATAAATTTATGTGCTTAATGGTTAATTTCAAGTTTCTGTTAGTCAAAAAAAGAAAAACGAAAACAAAATAGATGTCTACGGCACCCGGTATTCCCAGGAGGTCTCCCGTCCAAGTACTGACCAGGCCCGATGCTGCTTAACTTCGGTGATCAAACGAGAACCGGTGTTTTCAGCGTAGTATGGCCGTAGACAAACTTCTTATATAAACCTACGTGGTTAAAGGTTTTCTTCGAATTTCTGTTAGTCAAAAAAGGACGAAAACAAACTAGATGCCTACTGCACCCAGTATTCCCATGTGGTCTCCCGTCCAAGTACTGACCTGGCCCGACGCTGCTTAACTTCGGTAATCAAACGAGAACCGGTGTTTTCAGCGTTGTATGGCCGTAGAAAAACTTCTTACATCAATGTATGTGCTTAATGGTTAATTTCAAGCTTCTGTTAGTCAAAAAAAGAAAAACGAAAACAAAATAGATGTCTACGGCACCCGGTACTCCCAGGAGGTCTCCCGTCCAAGTACTGACCTGGCCCGACGCTGCTTAACTTAGGTGATCAAACGAGAACCGGTGTTTTCAGCGTAGTATGGCCGTAGACAAACTTCTTATATAAACTTACGTAGTTAATGGTTATCTTCAAATTTCTGTTAGTCAAAAAAAGAGAATAACAAACTGGATGTCTACGGCACCCGGTATAGACTGTGCAAGTCTCGCGCGTATTCGAACACTGGGATCCGTTAAAGCGCGTGAGTTTGTTTCTTTCACGCGTTAAAGCAATGTACGTGGGACCACAGTGGTCCCAAAAATGTTCGAATACGCGCGAGACTTGCACGGTCTATTCCCAGGAGGTCTCCCGTCCAAGTACTGACCAGGCACGACGCTGCTTAACTTCGGTGATCAAACGAGAACCGGTGTTTTCAGCGTAGTATGGCTGTAGACAAACTTCTGATATAAAATTACGTGGTTAATGGTTTTCTTCAAGTTTCAGTTAGTCAAAAAAGGACGAAAACAAAACAGATGTCTACGGCACCCGGTATTCCCATGAGGTCTCCCGTCCAAGTACTGACCAGGCCCGATGCTGCTTAACTTCGGTGATCAAACGAGAACCGGTGTTTTCAGCGTAGTATGGCCGTAGACAAACTTCTAATATGAAATTAAGTGGTTAAT
This sequence comes from Pisaster brevispinus, assembly GCA_023634235.1. Taxonomy (NCBI): domain Eukaryota; kingdom Metazoa; phylum Echinodermata; class Asteroidea; order Forcipulatida; family Asteriidae; genus Pisaster; species Pisaster brevispinus. The sequence goes on from JAMKCF010000018.1 coordinate 8,946,479, forward strand.
GGTTTTCTTCAAGTTTCTGTTAGTCAAAAAAGGAGAATAACAAACTGGATGTCTACGGCACCCGGTATTCCCAGGAGGTCTCCCGTCCAAGAACTGACCTTGCCCGACGCTGCTTAACTTCGGTGATCAAACGAGAACCGGTGTATTCAGCGTAGTATGGCCGTAGACAAACTTCTAATATAAAATTAAGTGGTTAATGGTTTTCTTCAAGTTTCTGTTAGTCAAAAAAGGACGAAAACGAAATAGATGTCTACTGCACCCAGTATTCCCATGTGGTCTCCCGTCCAAGTACTGACCTGGCCCGACGCTGCTTAACTTCGGTTATCAAACGAGAACCGGTGTTTTCAGCGTAGTATGGCCTTAGAAAAACTTCTTACATAAATGTATGTGCTTAATGGTTAATTTCAAGTTTCTGTTAGTCAAAAAAGGAGAATAACAAACTGGATGTCTACGGCACCCGGTATTCCCAGGAAGTCTTCCGTCCAAGTACTGACCAGGCCCGATGTTGCTTAACTTCGGTGATCAAACGAGAACCGGTGTTTTCAGCGTAGTATGGCTGTAGACAAACTTCTGATATAAAATTACGTGGTTAATGGTTTTCTTCAAGTTTCTGTTAGTCAAAAAAGGACGAAAACAAAATAGATGTCTACGGCATCCGGTATTCCCATGAGGTCTCCCGTCCAAGTACTGACCAGGCCCGATGCTGCTTAACTTCGGTGATCAAACGAGAACCGGTGTTTTCAGCGTAGTATGGCCGTAGACAAACTTCTCATATAAAATTAAGTGGTTAATGGTTTTCTTCAAGTTTCTGTTAGTCAAAAAAGGAGAATAACAAACTGGATGTCTACGGCACCCGGTATTCCCAGGAGGTCTCCCGTCCAAGTACTGACCTGGCCCGACGCTGCTTAACTTCGGTGATCAAACGAGAACCGGTGTTTTCAGCGTAGTATGGCCGTAGACAAACTGCTTACATAAATTTATGTGCTTAATGGTTAATTTCAAGTTTCTGTTAGTCAAAAAAAGAAAAACGAAAACAAAATAGATGTCTACGGCACCCGGTATTCCCAGGAGGTCTCCCGTCCAAGTACTGACCAGGCCCGATGCTGCTTAACTTCGGTGATCAAACGAGAACCGGTGTTTTTAGCGTAGTATGGCCGTAGACAAACTTCTTATATAAACCTACGTGGTTAAAGGTTTTCTTCGAATTTCTGTTAGTCAAAAAAGGACGAAAACAAACTAGATGCCTACTGCACCCAGTATTCCCATGTGGTCTCCCGTCCAAGTACTGACCTGGCCCGACGCTGCTTAACTTCGGTAATCAAACGAGAACCGGTGTTTTCAGCGTTGTATGGCCGTAGAAAAACTTCTTACATCAATGTATGTGCTTAATGGTTAATTTCAAGCTTCTGTTAGTCAAAAAAAGAAAAACGAAAACAAAATAGATGTCTACGGCACCCGGTACTCCCAGGAGGTCTCCCGTCCAAGTACTGACCTGGCCCGACGCTGCTTAACTTAGGTGATCAAACGAGAACCGGTGTTTTCAGCGTAGTATGGCCGTAGACAAACTTCTTATATAAACTTACGTAGTTAATGGTTATCTTCAAATTTCTGTTAGTCAAAAAAAGAGAATAACAAACTGGATGTCTACGGCACCCGGTATAGACTGTGCAAGTCTCGCGCGTATTCGAACACTGGGATCCGTTAAAGCGCGTGAGTTTGTTTCTTTCACGCGTTAAAGCAATGTACGTGGGACCACAGTGGTCCCAAAAATGTTCGAATACGCGCGAGACTTGCACGGTCTATTCCCAGGAGGTCTCCCGTCCAAGTACTGACCAGGCACGACGCTGCTTAACTTCGGTGATCAAACGAGAACCGGTGTTTTCAGCGTAGTATGGCTGTAGACAAACTTCTGATATAAAATTACGTGGTTAATGGTTTTCTTCAAGTTTCAGTTAGTCAAAAAAGGACGAAAACAAAACAGATGTCTACGGCACCCGGTATTCCCATGAGGTCTCCCGTCCAAGTACTGACCTGGCCCGACGCTGCTTAACTTTGGTGATCAAACGAGAACCGGTGTTTTCAGCGTAGTATGGCCGTAGAAAAACTTCTTACATAAATGTATGTGCTTAATGGTTAATTTCAAGTTTATGTTAGTCATAAAAAGACAAAAACAAAATAGATGTCTACTGCACCCGGTATTCCCATGAGGTGTCCCGTCCAAGAACTGACCTGGCCCGACGCTGCTTAACTTCGGTGATCAAACGAGAACCGTTGTTATCAGCATAGTATGGCCGTAGACAAACTTCTTATATAAAATTATGTGCTTTATGGTTAATTTCAAGTATCTGTTAGTCAGAGAAGGGCGAAAACAAAAAAGATGTCTACTGCACCCAGTATTCCGATGTGGTCTCCCGTCCAAGTACTGACCTGGCCCGACGCTGCTTAACTTCGGTGATCAAACGAGAACCGGTGTTTTCAGCGTAGTATGGCCGTAGAAAAACTTCTTACATAAATGTATGTGCTTAATGGTTAATTTCAAGTTTCTGTTAGTCAAAAAAGGAGAATAACAAACTGGATGTCTACGGCACCCGGTATTCCCAGGAGGTCTCCCGTCCAAGTACTGACCTGGCCCGACGCTGCTTAACTTCGGTGATCAAACGAGAACCGGTGTATTCAGCGTAGTATGGCCGTAGACAAACTGCTTACATAAATGTATGTGCTTAATGGTTAATTTCAAGTTTCTGTAAGTCAAAAAAAGAAAAACGAAAACAAAATAGATGTCTACGGCACCCGGTATTCCCAGGAGGTCTCCCGTCCAACTACTGACCAGGCCCGATGCTGCTTAACTTCGGTGATCAAACGAGAACCGGTGTTTTCAGCGTAGTATGGCCGTAGACAAACTTCTAATATGAAATTAAGTGGTTAATGGTTTTCTTCAAGTTTCTGTTAGTCAAAAAAGGAGAATAACAAACTGGATGTCTACGGCACCCGGTATTCCCAGGAGGTCTCCCGTCCAAGTACTGACCTTGCCCGACGCTGCTTAACTTCGGTGATCAAACGAGAACCGGTGTATTCAGCGTAGTATGGCCGTAGACAAACTTCTAATATAAAATTAAGTGGTTAATGGTTTTCTTCAAGTTTCTGTTAGTCAAAAAAGGACGAAAACGAAATAGATGTCTACTGCACCCAGTATTCCCATGTGGTCTCCCGTCCAAGTACTGACCTGGCCCGACGCTGCTTAACTTCGGTTATCAAACGAGAACCGGTGTTTTCAGCGTAGTATGGCCTTAGAAAAACTTCTTACATAAATGTATGTGCTTAATGGTTAATTTCAAGTTTCTGTTAGTCAAAAAAGGAGAATAACAAACTGGATGTCTACGGCACCCGGTATTCCCAGGAAGTCTTCCGTCCAAGTACTGACCAGGCCCGATGCTGCTTAACTTCGGTGATCAAACGAGAACCGGTGTTTTCAGCGTAGTATGGCTGTAGACAAACTTCTGATATAAAATTACGTGGTTAATGGTTTTCTTCAAGTTTCTGTTAGTCAAAAAAGGACGAAAACAAAATAGATGTCTACGGCATCCGGTATTCCCATGAGGTCTCCCGTCCAAGTACTGACCAGGCCCGATGCTGCTTAACTTCGGTGATCAAACGAGAACCGGTGTTTTCAGCGTAGTATGGCCGTAGACAAACTTCTCATATAAAATTAAGTGGTTAATGGTTTTCTTCAAGTTTCTGTTAGTCAAAAAAGGAGAATAACAAACTGGATGTCTACGGCACCCGGTATTCCCATGAGGTGTCCCGTCCAAGTACTGACCTGGCCCGTCGCTGCTTAACTTCGGTGATCAAACGAGAACCGGTGTTTTCAGCGTAGTATGGCCGTAGAAAAACTTCTTACATCAATGTATGTGCTTAATGGTTAATTTCAAGTTTCTGTTAGTCAAAAAAAGAAAAACGAAAACAAAATAGATGTCTACCGCACCCGGTATTCCCAGGAGGTCTCCCGTCCAAGTACTGACCAGGCCCGATGCTGCTTAACTTCGGTGATCAAACGAGAACCGGTGTTTTCAGCGTAGTATGGCCGTAGACGAACTTCTCATATAAAATTAAGTGGTTAATGGTTTTCTTCAAGTTTCTGTTAGTCAAAAAAGGAGAATAACAAACTGGATGTCTACGGCACCCGGTATTCCCAGGAGGTCTCCCGTCCAAGTACTGACCTGGCCCGACGATGCTTAACTTCGGTGATCAAACGAGAACCGGTGTATTCAGCGTAGTATGGCCGTAGACAAACTGCTTACATAAATTTATGTGCTTAATGGTTAATTTCAAGTTTCTGTTAGTCAAAAAAAGAAAAACGAAAACAAAATAGATGTCTACGGCACCCGGTATTCCCAGGAGGTCTCCCGTCCAAGTACTGACCAGGCCCGATGCTGCTTAACTTCGGTGATCAAACGAGAACCGGTGTTTTCAGCGTAGTATGGCCGTAGACAAACTTCTTATATAAACCTACGTGGTTAATGGTTTTCTTCGAATTTCTGTTAGTCAAAAAAGGACGAAAACAAACTAGATGCCTACTGCACCCAGTATTCCCATGTGGTCTCCCGTCCAAGTACTGACCTGGCCCGACGCTGCTTAACTTCGGTAATCAAACGAGAACCGGTGTTTTCAGCGTTGTATGGCCGTAGAAAAACTTCTTACATCAATGTATGTGCTTAATGGTTAATTTCAAGCTTCTGTTAGTCAAAAAAAGAAAAACGAAAACAAAATAGATGTCTACGGCACCCGGTACTCCCAGGAGGTCTCCCGTCCAAGTACTGACCTGGCCCGACGCTGCTTAACTTAGGTGATCAAACGAGAACCGGTGTTTTCAGCGTAGTATGGCCGTAGACAAACTTCTTATATAAACTTACGTAGTTAATGGTTTTCTTCAAATTTCTGTTAGTCAAAAAAAGAGAATAACAAACTGGATGTCTACGGCACCCGGTATAGACTGTGCAAGTCTCGCGCGTATTCGAACACTGGGATCCGTTAAAGCGCGTGAGTTTGTTTCTTTCACGCGTTAAAGCAATGTACGTGGGACCACAGTGGTCCCAAAAATGTTCGAATACGCGCGAGACTTGCACGGTCTATTCCCAGGAGGTCTCCCGTCCAAGTACTGACCAGGCACGACGCTGCTTAACTTCGGTGATCAAACGAGAACCGGTGTTTTCAGCGTAGTATGGCTGTAGACAAACTTCTGATATAAAATTACGTGGTTAATGGTTTTCTTCAAGTTTCTGTTAGTCAAAAAAGGACGAAAACAAAACAGATGTCTACGGCACCCGGTATTCCCATGAGGTCTCCCGTCCAAGTACTGACCTGGCCCGACGCTGCTTAACTTTGGTGATCAAACGAGAACCGGTGTTTTCAGCGTAGTATGGCCGTAGACAAACTGCTTACAAAAAATTATATGCTTAATGGTTAATTTCAAGTTTCTGTTAGTCAGAAAAGGACGAAAACAAAAGAGATGTCTACGGCACCCGGTATTCCCAGGAGGTCTCCCGCCCAAGTACTGACCTGGCCCGACGCTGCTTAACTTCGGTGATCAAACGAGAACGGTGTTTTCAGCGTAGTATGGCCGTAGACAAACTGCTTACATAAATTTATGTGCTTAATGGTTAATTTCAAGTTTCTGTTAGTCAAAAAAGGACGAAAACAAAATAGATGTCTACTGCACCCAGTATTCCCATGTGGTGTCCCGTCCAAGTACTGACCTGGCCCAACGCTGCTTAACTTCGGTGATCAAACGAGAACCGGTGTTTTCAGCGTAGTATGGCCGTAGAAAAACTTCTTACATAAATGTACGTGCTTAATGGTTAATTTCAAGTTTCTGTTAGTCAGAAAAGGACGAAAACAAAATAGATGTCTACGGCACCCGGTATTCCCAGGAGGTCTCCCGCCCAAGTACTGACCTGGCCCGACGCTGCTTAACTTCGGTGATCAAACGAGAACGGTGTTTTCAGCGTAGTATGGCCGTAGACAAACTGCTTACATAAATTTATGTGCTTAATGGTTAATTTCAAGTTTCTGTTAGTCAAAAAAGGACGAAAACAAAATAGACGTCTACTGCACCCAGTATTCCCATGTGGTGTCCCGTCCAAGTACTGACCTGGCACAACGCTGCTTAACTTCGGTGATCAAACGAGAACCGGTGTTTTCAGCGTAGTATGGCCGTAGAAAAACTTCTTACATAAATGTACGTGCTTAATGGTTAATTTCAAGTTTCTGTTAGTCAAAAAAAGAAAAACGAAAACAAAATAAATGTCTACGGCACCCGGTATTCCCAGGAGGTCTCCCGTCCAAGTACTGACCAGGCCCGATGCTGCTTAACTACGGTGATCAAACGAGAACCGGTGTTTTCAGCGTAGTATGGCCGTAGACAAACTTCTCATATAAAATTAAGTGGTTAATGGTTTTCTTCAAGTTTCTGTTAGTCAAAAAAGGACAATAACAAACTGGATGTCTACGGCACCCGGTTTTCCCAGGAGGTCTCCAGTCCAAGTACTGACCTGGCCCGACGCTGCTTAACTTCGGTGATCAAACGAGAACCGGTGTTTTCAGTGTAGTATGGCCGTAGACAAACTTCTTATATAAAATTAAGTGGTTAATGGTTTTCTTCAAGTTTCTGTAAGTCAAAAAAAGAGAATAACAAACTGGATGTCTACGGCACCCGGTATTCCCAGGAGGTCTCCCGCCCAAGTACTGACCTGGCCCGACGCTGCTTAACTTCGGTGATGAAACGAGAACCGGTGTATTCAGCGTAGTATGGCCGTAGACAAACTGGTTTCATACATTTATGTGCTTAAGGTTAGTTTCAAGTTTCTGTTAGTCAAAAAAGGAAAAAACAAAAAACAAAATACATGTCTACGGCACCCGGTATTCCCAGGAGGTCTCCCGTCCAAGTACTGACCTAGCCCGACGCTGCTTAACTTTGGTGATCGAACGAGAACCGGTGTATTCAGCGTAGTATGGCCGTAGACAAACTGCTTTCAAACATTTATGTGCTTAATGGTTAATTTCAAGCTTCTGTTAGTCAAAAAAAGAAAAACGAAAACAAAATAGATGTCTACGGCACCCGGTACTCCCAGGAGGTCTCCCGTCCAAGTACTGACCTGGCCCGACGCTGCTTAACTTAGGTGATCAAACGAGAACCGGTGTTTTCAGCGTAGTATGGCCGTAGAAAAACTTCTTACATAAATGTACGTGCTTAATGGTTAATTTCAAGTTTCTTTTAGTCAGAAAAGGACGAAAACAAAATAGATGTCTACGGCACCCGGTATTCCCAGGAGGTCTCCCGTCCAAGTACTGACCAGGCCCGATGCTGCTTAACTACGGTGATCAAACGAGAACCGGTGTTTTCAGCGTAGTATGGCCGTAGACAAACTTCTCATATAAAATTAAGTGGTTAATGGTTTTCTTCAAGTTTCTGTTAGTCAAAAAAGGACAATAACAAACTGGATGTCTACGGCACCCGGTTTTCCCAGGAGGTCTCCAGTCCAAGTACTGACCTGGCCCGACGCTGCTTAACTTCGGTGATCAAACGAGAACCGGTGTTTTCAGTGTAGTATGGCCGTAGACAAACTTCTTATATAAAATTAAGTGGTTAATGGTTTTCTTCAAGTTTCTGTAAGTCAAAAAAAGAGAATAACAAACTGGATGTCTACGGCACCCGGTATTCCCAGGAGGTCTCCCGCCCAAGTACTGACCTGGCCCGACGCTGCTTAACTTCGGTGATGAAACGAGAACCGGTGTATTCAGCGTAGTATGGCCGTAGACAAACTGGTTTCATACATTTATGTGCTTAAGGTTAGTTTCAAGTTTCTGTTAGTCAAAAAAGGAAAAAACAAAAAACAAAATACATGTCTACGGCACCCGGTATTCCCAGGAGGTCTCCCGTCCAAGTACTGACCTAGCCCGACGCTGCTTAACTTTGGTGATCGAACGAGAACCGGTGTATTCAGCGTAGTATGGCCGTAGACAAACTGCTTTCAAACATTTATGTGCTTAATGGTTAATTTCAAGCTTCTGTTAGTCAAAAAAAGAAAAACGAAAACAAAATAGATGTCTACGGCACCCGGTACTCCCAGGAGGTCTCCCGTCCAAGTACTGACCTGGCCCGACGCTGCTTAACTTAGGTGATCAAACGAGAACCGGTGTTTTCAGCGTAGTATGGCCGTAGACAAACTTCTTATATAAACTTACGTAGTTTATGGTTTTCTTCAAATTTCTGTTAGTCAAAAAAAGAGAATAACAAACTGGATGTCTACGGCACCCGGTATAGACTGTGCAAGTCTCGCGCGTATTCGAACACTGGGATCCGTTAAAGCGCGTGAGTTTGTTTCTTTCACGCGTTAAAGCAATGTACGTGGGACCACAGTGGTCCCAAAAATGTTCGAATACGCGCGAGACTTGCACGGTCTATTCCCAGGAGGTCTCCCGTCCAAGTACTGACCAGGCACGACGCTGCTTAACTTCGGTGATCAAACGAGAACCGGTGTTTTCAGCGTAGTATGGCTGTAGACAAACTTCTGATATAAAATTACGTGGTTAATGGTTTTCTTCAAGTTTCTGTTAGTCAAAAAAGGACGAAAACAAAACAGATGTCTACGGCACCCGGTATTCCCATGAGGTCTCCCGTCCAAGTACTGACCTGGCCCGACGCTGCTTAACTTTGGTGATCAAACGAGAACCGGTGTTTTCAGCGTAGTATGGCCGTAGACAAACTGCTTACAAAAATTTATATGCTTAATGGTTAATTTCAAGTTTCTGTTAGTCAGAAAAGGACGAAAACAAAATAGATGTCTACGGCACCCGGTATTCCCAGGAGGTCTTTCGCCCAAGTACTGACCTGGCCCGACGCTGCTTAACTTCGGTGATCAAACGAGAACGGTGTTTTCAGCGTAGTATGGCCGTAGACAAACTGCTTACATAAATTTATGTGCTTAATGGTTAATTTCAAGTTTCTGTTAGTCAAAAAAGGACGAAAACAAAATAGATGTCTACTGCACCCAGTATTCCCATGTGGTGTCCCGTCCAAGTACTGACCAGGCCCGATGCTGCTTAACTACGGTGATCAAACGAGAACCGGTGTTTTCAGCGTAGTATGGCCGTAGACAAACTTATCATATAAAATTAAGTGGTTAATGGTTTTCTTCAAGTTTCTGTTAGTCAAAAAAGGACAATAACAAACTGGATGTCTACGGCACCCGGTTTTCCCAGGAGGTCTCCAGTCCAAGTACTGACCTGGCCCGACGCTGCTTAACTTCGGTGATCAAACGAGAACCGGTGTTTTCAGTGTAGTATGGCCGTAGACAAACTTCTTATATAAAATTAAGTGGTTAATGGTTTTCTTCAAGTTTCTGTAAGTCAAAAAAAGAGAATAACAAACTGGATGTCTACGGCACCCGGTATTCCCAGGAGGTCTCCCGCCCAAGTACTGACCTGGCCCGACGCTGATTAACTTCGGTGATGAAACGAGAACCGGTGTATTCAGCGTAGTATGGCCGTAGACAAACTGGTTTAATACATTTATGTGCTTAAGGTTAGTTTCAAGTTTCTGTTAGTCAAAAAAGGAAAAAACAAAAAACAAAAAAAATGTCTACGGCACCCGGTATTCCCAGGAGGTCTCACGTCCAAGTACTGACCTAGCCCGACGCTGCTTAACTTTGGTGATCGAACGAGAACCGGTGTATTCAGCGTAGTATGGCCGTAGACAAACTGCTTTCAAACATTTATGTGCTTAATGGTTAATTTCAAGTTTCTGTTAGTCAAAAAAGGAACAAACAAAAAACATGTCTACGGCACCCGGTTATCCCAGGAGGTCTCCCGTCCAAGTACTGACCTGGCCCGACGCTGCTTAACTTAGGTGATCAAACGAGAACCGGTGTTTTCAGCGTAGTATGGCCGTAGACAAACTTCTTATATAAACTTACGTAGTTAATGGTTTTCTTCAAATTTCTGTTAGTCAAAAAAATAGAATAACAAACTGGATGTCTAGGGCACCCGGTATTCCCAGGAGGTCTCCCGTCCAAGTACTGACCAGGCACGACGCTGCTTAACTTCGGTGATCAAACGAGAACCGATGTTTTCAGCGTAGTATGGCCGTAGACAAACTGGTTTAATACATTTATGTGCTTAAGGTTAGTTTCAAGTTTCTGTTAGTCAAAAAAGGAAAAAACAAAAAACAAAATACATGTCTACGGCACCCGGTATTCCCAGGAGGTCTCCCGTCCAAGTACTGACCTAGCCCGACGCTGCTTAACTTTGGTGATCAAACGAGAACCGGTGTTTTCAGCGTAGTATGGCCGTAGACAAACTGCTTACAAAAATTTATATGCTTAATGGTTAATTTCAAGTTTCTGTTAGTCAAAAAAGGACGAAAACAAAATAGATGTCTACGGCACCCGGTATTCCCAGGAGGTCTCCCGTCCAAGTACTGACCTGGCCCGACGCTGCTTAACTTCGGTGATCAAACGAGAACGGTGTTTTCAGCGTAGTATGGCCGTAGACAAACTGCTTACATAAATTTATGTGCTTAATGGTTCATTTCAAGTTTCTGTTAGTCAAAAAAGGACGAAAACAAAATAGATGTCTACTGCACCCAGTATTCCCATGTGGTGTCCCGTCCAAGTACTGACCTGGCCCGACGCTGCTTAACTTCGGTGATCAAACGAGAACCGGTGTTTTCAGCGTAGTGTGGCCGTAGAAAAACTTCTTACATAAATGTATGTGCTTAATGGTTAATTTCAAGTTTCTGTTAGTCAAAAAAAGAAAAACGAAAACAAAATAGATGTCTACGGCACCCGGTATTCCCAAGAGGTCTCCCGTCCAAGTACTGACCAGGCCCGATGCTGCTTAACTACGGTGATCAAACGAGAACCGGTGTTTTCAGCGTAGTATGGCCGTAGACAAACTTCTCATATAAAATTAAGTGGTTAATGGTTTTCTTCAAGTTTCTGTTAGTCAAAAAAGGACAATAACAAACTGGATGTCTAAAGCACCCGGTTTTCCCAGGAGGTCTCCAGTCCAAGTACTGACCTGGCCCGACGCTGCTTAACTTCGGTGATCAAACGAGAACCGGTGTTTTCAGGGTAGTATGGCCGTAGACAAACTTCTTATATAAAATTAAGTGGTTAATGGTTTTCTTCAAGTTTCTGTTAGTCAAAAAAAGAGAATAACAAACTGGATGTCTACGGCACCCGGTTATCCCAGGAGGTCTCCCGCCCAAGTACTGACCTGGCCCGACGCTGCTTAACTTCGGTGATGAAACGAGAACCGGTGTATTCAGCGTAGTACGGCCGTAGACAAACTGCTTACATAAATGTATGTGCTTAATAGTTAATTTCATGTTTCTGTTAGTCAAAAAAAGAGAATAACAAACTGGATGTCTACGGCACCCGGTATTCCCAGGAGGTCTCCCGTCCAAGTACTGACCAGGCACGACGCTGCTTAACTTCGGTGATCAAACGAGAACCGGTGTTTTCAGCGTAGTATGGCTGTAGACAAACTTCTGATATAAAATTACGTGGTTAATGGTTTTCTTCAAGTTTCTGTTAGTCAAAAAAGGACGAAAACAAAACAGATGTCTACGGCACCCGGTATTCCCATGAGGTCTCCCGTCCAAGTACTGACCTGGCCCGACGCTGCTTAACTTTGGTGATCAAACGAGAACCGGTGTTTTCAGCGTAGTATGGCCGTAGACAAACTGCTTACAAAAATGTATATGATTAATGGTTAATTTCAAGTTTCTGTTAGTCAAAAAAGGACGAAAACAAAATATATGTCTACGGCACCCGGTATTCCCAGGAGGTCTCCCGTCCAAGTACTGACCTGGCCTGACGCTGCTTAACTTCGGTGATCAAACGAGAACCGGTGTATTCAGCGTAGTATGGCCGTAGACAAACTGGTTTAATACATTTATGTGCTTAAGGTTAGTTTCAAGTTTCTGTTAGTCAAAAAAGGAAAAAACAAAAAACAAAATACATGTCTACGGCACCCGGTATTCCCAGGAGGTCTCCCGTCCAAGTACTGACCTAGCCCGACGCTGCTTAACTTTGGTGATCGAACGAGAACCGGTGTATTCAGCGTAGTATGGCCGTAGACAAACTGCTTTCAAACATTTATGTGCTTAATGGTTAATTTCAAGTTTCTGTTAGTCAAAAAAGGAACAAACAAAAAACATGTCTACGGCACCCGGTTATCCCAGGAGGTCTCCCGTCCAAGTACTGACCTGGCCCGACGCTGCTTAACTTAGGTGATCAAACGAAAACCGGTGTTTTCAGCGTAGTATGGCCGTAGACAAACTTCTTATATAAACTTACGTAGTTAATGGTTTTCTTCAAATTTCTGTTAGTCAAAAAAATAGAATAACAAACTGGATGTCTAGGGCACCCGGTATTCCCAGGAGGTCTCCCGTCCAAGTACTGACCAGGCACGACGCTGCTTAACTTCGGTGATCAAACGAGAACCGATGTTTTCAGCGTAGTATGGCTGTAGACAAACTTCTGATATAAAATTACGTGGTTAATGGTTTTCTTCAAGTTTCTGTTAGTCAAAAAAGGACGAAAACAAAACAGATGTCTACGGCACCCGGTATTCCCATGAGGTCTCCCGTCCAAGTACTGACCTGGCCCGACGCTGCTTAACTTTGGTGATCAAACGAGAACCGGTGTTTTCAGCGTAGTATGGCCGTAGACAAACTGCTTACAAAAATTTATATGCTTAATGGTTAATTTCAAGTTTCTGTTAGTCAAAAAAGGACGAAAACAAAATAGATGTCTACGGCACCCGGTATTCCCAGGAGGTCTCCCGTCCAAGTACTGACCTGGCCCGACGCTGCTTAACTTCGGTGATCAAACGAGAACGGTGTTTTCAGCGTAGTATGGCCGTAGACAAACTGCTTACATAAATTTATGTGCTTAATGGTTCATTTTAAGTTTCTGTTAGTCAAAAAAGGACGAAAACAAAATAGATGTCTACTGCACCCAGTATTCCCATGTGGTGTCCCGTCCAAGTACTGACCTGGCCCGACGCTGCTTAACTTCGGTGATCAAACGAGAACCGGTGTTTTCAGCGTAGTGTGGCCGTAGAAAAACTTCTTACATAAATGTATGTGCTTAATGGTTAATTTCAAGTTTCTGTTAGTCAAAAAAAGAAAAACGAAAACAAAATAGATGTCTACGGCACCCGGTATTCCCAAGAGGTCTCCCGTCCAAGTACTGACCAGGCCCGATGCTGCTTAACTACGGTGATCAAACGAGAACCGGTGTTTTCAGCGTAGTATGGCCGTAGACAAACTTCTCATATAAAATTAAGTGGTTAATGGTTTTCTTCAAGTTTCTGTTAGTCAAAAAAGGACAATAACAAACTGGATGTCTAAAGCACCCGGTTTTCCCAGGAGGTCTCCAGTCCAAGTACTGACCTGGCCCGACGCTGCTTAACTTCGGTGATCAAACGAGAACCGGTGTTTTCAGGGTAGTATGGCCGTAGACAAACTTCTTATATAAAATTAAGTGGTTAATGGTTTTCTTCAAGTTTCTGTTAGTCAAAAAAAGAGAATAACAAACTGGATGTCTACGGCACCCGGTTATCCCAGGAGGTCTCCCGCCCAAGTACTGACCTGGCCCGACGCTGCTTAACTTCGGTGATGAAACGAGAACCGGTGTATTCAGCGTAGTACGGCCGTAGACAAACTGCTTACATAAATGTATGTGCTTAATAGTTAATTTCATGTTTCTGTTAGTCAAAAAAAGAGAATAACAAACTGGATGTCTACGGCACCCGGTATTCCCAGGAGGTCTCCCGTCCAAGTACTGACCAGGCACGACGCTGCTTAACTTCGGTGATCAAACGAGAACCGGTGTTTTCAGCGTAGTATGGCTGTAGACAAACTTCTGATATAAAATTACGTGGTTAATGGTTTTCTTCAAGTTTCTGTTAGTCAAAAAAGGACGAAAACAAAACAGATGTCTACGGCACCCGGTATTCCCATGAGGTCTCCCGTCCAAGTACTGACCTGGCCCGACGCTGCTTAACTTTGGTGATCAAACGAGAACCGGTGTTTTCAGCGTAGTATGGCCGTAGACAAACTGCTTACAAAAATGTATATGATTAATGGTTAATTTCAAGTTTCTGTTAGTCAAAAAAGGACGAAAACAAAATATATGTCTACGGCACCCGGTATTCCCAGGAGGTCTCCCGTCCAAGTACTGACCTGGCCTGACGCTGCTTAACTTCGGTGATCAAACGAGAACGGTGTTTTCAGCGTAGTATGGCCGTAGACAAACTGCTTACATAAATGTATGTGCTTAATGGTTAATTTCAAGTTTCTGTTAGTCAAAAAAGGACGAAAACAAAATAGATGTCTACTGCACCCAGTATTCCCATGTGGTGTCCCGTCCAAGTACTGACCTGGCCCGACGCTGCTTAACTTCGGCGATCAAACGAGAACCGGTGTTTTCAGCGTAGTATGGCCGTAGAAAAACTTCTTACATAAATGTATGTGCTTAATGGTTAATTTCAAGTTTCTGTTAGTCAAAAAAAGAAAAACGAAAACAAAATAGATGTCTACGGCACCCGGTATTCCCAGGAGGCCTCCAGTCCAAGTACTGACCTGGCCCGACGCTGCTTAACTTCGGTGATCAAACGAGAACCGGTGTTTTCAGCGTAGTATGGCCGTAGACAAACTTCTTATATAAAATTAAGTGGTTAATGGTTTTCTTCAAGTTTCTGTTAGTCAAAAAAGGACAATAACAAACTGGATGTCTACGGCACCCGGTTTTCCCAGGAGGCCTCCAGTCCAAGTACTGACCTGGCCCGACGCTGCTTAACTTCGGTGATCAAACGAGAACTGGTGTTTTCAGCGTAGTATGGCCGTAGACAAACTTCTTATATAAAATTAAGTGGTTAATGGTTTTCTTCAAGTTTCTGTTAGTCAAAAAAAGAGAATAACAAACTGGATGTCTACGGCACCCGGTATTCCCAGGAGGTCTCCCGCCCAAGTACTGACCTGGCCCGACGCTGCTTAACTTCGGTGATGAAACGAGAACCGGTGTATTCAGCGTAGTATGGCCGTAGACAAACTGCTTACATAAATGTATGTGCTTAATAGTTAATTTCAAGTTTCTGTTAGTCAAAAAAGGATGAAAACAAAATAGATGTCTACGGCACCCGGTATTCCCAGGAGGTCTCCCGTCCAAGTACTGACCTGGCCCGACGCTGCTTAACTTCGGTGATCAAACGAGAACCGGTGTTTTCAGCGTAGTATGGCCGTAGACAAACTGCTTACATAAATTTATGTGCTTAATGGTTAATTTCAAGTTTCTGTTAGTCAAAAAAGGACGAAAACAAAATAGATGTCTACTGCACCCAGTATTCCCATGTGGTGTCCCGTCCAAGTAATGACCTGGCCCGATGCTGCTTAACTTCGGTGATCAAACGAGAACCGGTGTTTTCAGCGTAGTATGGCCGTAGAAAAACTTCTTACATAAATGTATGTGCTTAATGGTTAATTTCAAGTTTCTGTTAGTCAAAAAAAGAAAAACGAAAACAAAATAGATGTCTACGGCAACCGGTATTCCCAGGAGGCCTCCAGTCCAAGTACTGACCTGGCCCGACGCTGCTTAACTTCGGTGATCAAACGAGAACCGGTGTTTTCAGAGTAGTATGGCCGTAGACAAACTTCTTATATAAAATTAAGTGGTTAATGGTTTTCTTCAAGTTTCTGTTAGTCAAAAAAGGACAATAACAAACTGGATGTCTACGGCACCCGGTTTTCCCAGGAGGTCTCCAGTCCAAGTACTGACCTGGCCCGACGCTGCTTAACTTCGGTGATCAAACGAGAACTGGTGTTTTCAGCGTAGTATGGCCGTAGACAAACTTCTTATATAAAATTAAGTGGTTAATGGTTTTCTTCAAGTTTCTGTTAGTCAAAAAAAGAGAATAACAAACTGGATGTCTACGGCACCCGGTTATCCCAGGAGGTCTCCCGCCCAAGTACTGACCTGGCCCGACGCTGCTTAACTTCGGTGATGAAACGAGAACCGGTGTATTCAGCGTAGTACGGCCGTAGACAAACTGCTTACATAAATGTATGTGCTTAATAGTTAATTTCATGTTTCTGTTAGTCAAAAAAAGAGAATAACAAACTGGATGTCTACGGCACCCGGTATTCCCAGGAGGTCTCCCGTCCAAGTACTGACCAGGCACGACGCTGCTTAACTTCGGTGATCAAACGAGAACCGGTGTTTTCAGCGTAGTATGGCTGTAGACAAACTTCTGATATAAAATTACGTGGTTAATGGTTTTCTTCAAGTTTCTGTTAGTCAAAAAAGGACGAAAACAAAACAGATGTCTACGGCACCCGGTATTCCCATGAGGTCTCCCGTCCAAGTACTGACCTGGCCCGACGCTGCTTAACTTTGGTGATCAAACGAGAACCGGTGTTTTCAGCGTAGTATGGCCGTAGACAAACTGCTTACAAAAATGTATATGATTAATGGTTAATTTCAAGTTTCTGTTAGTCAAAAAAGGACGAAAACAAAATATATGTCTACGGCACCCGGTATTCCCAGGAGGTCTCCCGTCCAAGTACTGACCTGGCCTGACGCTGCTTAACTTCGGTGATCAAACGAGAACGGTGTTTTCAGCGTAGTATGGCCGTAGACAAACTGCTTACATAAATGTATGTGCTTAATGGTTAATTTCAAGTTTCTGTTAGTCAAAAAAGGACGAAAACAAAATAGATGTCTACTGCACCCAGTATTCCCATGTGGTGTCCCGTCCAAGTACTGACCTGGCCCGACGCTGCTTAACTTCGGTGATCAAACGAGAACCGGTGTTTTCAGCGTAGTATGGCCGTAGACAAACTTCTTATATAAAATTAAGTGGTTAATGGTTTTCTTCAAGTTTCTGTTAGTAAAAAAAGGACAATAACAAACTGGATGTCTACGGCACCCGGTTTTCCCAGGAGGCCTCCAGTCCAAGTACTGACCTGGCCCGACGCTGCTTAACTTCGGTGATGAAACGAGAACCGGTGTATTCAGCGTAGTATGGCCGTAGACAAACTGCTTACATAAATGTATGTGCTTAATAGTTAATTTCAAGTTTCTGTTAGTCAAAAAAGGATGAAAACAAAATAGATGTCTACGGCACCCGGTATTCCCAGGAGGTCTCCCGTCCAAGTACTGACCTGGCCCGACGCTGCTTAACTTCGGTGATCAAACGAGAACCGGTGTTTTCAGCGTAGTATGGCCGTAGACAAACTGCTTACATAAATTTATGTGCTTAATGGTTAATTTCAAGTTTCTGTTAGTCAAAAAAGGACGAAAACAAAATAGATGTCTACTGCACCCAGTATTCCCATGTGGTGTCCCGTCCAAGTAATGACCTGGCCCGATGCTGCTTAACTTCGGTGATCAAACGAGAACCGGTGTTTTCAGCGTAGTATGGCCGTAGAAAAACTTCTTACATAAATGTATGTGCTTAATGGTTAATTTCAAGTTTCTGTTAGTCAAAAAAAGAAAAACGAAAACAAAATAGATGTCTACGGCAACCGGTATTCCCAGGAGGCCTCCAGTCCAAGTACTGACCTGGCCCGACGCTGCTTAACTTCGGTGATCAAACGAGAACCGGTGTTTTCAGAGTAGTATGGCCGTAGACAAACTTCTTATATAAAATTAAGTGGTTAATGGTTTTCTTCAAGTTTCTGTTAGTCAAAAAAGGACAATAACAAACTGGATGTCTACGGCACCCGGTTTTCCCAGGAGGTCTCCAGTCCAAGTACTGACCTGGCCCGACGCTGCTTAACTTCGGTGATCAAACGAGAACCGGTGTTTTCAGCGTAGTATGGCCGTAGACAAACTTCTTATATAAAATTAAGTGGTTAATGGTTTTCTTCAAGTTTCTGTTAGTCAAAAAAAGAGAATAACAAACTGGATGTCTACGGCACCCGGTTATCCCAGGAGGTCTCCCGCCCAAGTACTGACCTGGCCCGACGCTGCTTAACTTCGGTGATGAAACGAGAACCGGTGTATTCAGCGTAGTACGGCCGTAGACAAACTGCTTACATAAATGTATGTGCTTAATAGTTAATTTCATGTTTCTGTTAGTCAAAAAAAGAGAATAACAAACTGGATGTCTACGGCACCCGGTATTCCCAGGAGGTCTCCCGTCCAAGTACTGACCAGGCACGACGCTGCTTAACTTCGGTGATCAAACGAGAACCGGTGTTTTCAGCGTAGTATGGCTGTAGACAAACTTCTGATATAAAATTACGTGGTTAATGGTTTTCTTCAAGTTTCTGTTAGTCAAAAAAGGACGAAAACAAAACAGATGTCTACGGCACCCGGTATTCCCATGAGGTCTCCCGTCCAAGTACTGACCTGGCCCGACGCTGCTTAACTTTGGTGATCAAACGAGAACCGGTGTTTTCAGCGTAGTATGGCCGTAGACAAACTGCTTACAAAAATGTATATGATTAATGGTTAATTTCAAGTTTCTGTTAGTCAAAAAAGGACGAAAACAAAATATATGTCTACGGCACCCGGTATTCCCAGGAGGTCTCCCGTCCAAGTACTGACCTGGCCTGACGCTGCTTAACTTCGGTGATCAAACGAGAACGGTGTTTTCAGCGTAGTATGGCCGTAGACAAACTGCTTACATAAATGTATGTGCTTAATGGTTAATTTCAAGTTTCTGTTAGTCAAAAAAGGACGAAAACAAAATAGATGTCTACTGCACCCAGTATTCCCATGTGGTGTCCCGTCCAAGTACTGACCTGGCCCGACGCTGCTTAACTTCGGCGATCAAACGAGAACCGGTGTTTTCAGCGTAGTAGGGCCGTAGAAAAACTTCTTACATAAATGTATGTGCTTAATGGTTAATTTCAAGTTTCTGTTAGTCAAAAAAAGAAAAACGAAAACAAAATAGATGTCTACGGCACCCGGTATTCCCAGGAGGCCTCCAGTCCAAGTACTGACCTGGCCCGACGCTGCTTAACTTCGGTGATCAAACGAGAACCGGTGTTTTCAGCGTAGTATGGCCGTAGACAAACTTCTTATATAAAATTAAGTGGTTAATGGTTTTCTTCAAGTTTCTGTTAGTAAAAAAAGGACAATAACAAACTGGATGTCTACGGCACCCGGTTTTCCCAGGAGGCCTCCAGTCCAAGTACTGACCTGGCCCGACGCTGCTTAACTTCGGTGATCAAACGAGAACTGGTGTTTTCAGCGTAGTATGGCCGTAGACAAACTTCTTATATAAAATTAAGTGGTTAATGGTTTTCTTCAAGTTTCTGTTAGTCAAAAAAAGAGAATAACAAACTGGATGTCTACGGCACCCGGTATTCCCAGGAGGTCTCCCGCCCAAGTACTGACCTGGCCCGACGCTGCTTAACTTCGGTGATGAAACGAGAACCGGTGTATTCAGCGTAGTATGGCCGTAGACAAACTGCTTACATAAATGTTTGTGCTTAATAGTTAATTTCAAGTTTCTGTTAGTCAAAAAAGGATGAAAACAAAATAGATGTCTACGGCACCCGGTATTCCCAGGAGGTCTCCCGTCCAAGTACTGACCTGGCCCGACGCTGCTTAACTTCGGTGATCAAACGAGAACCGGTGTTTTCAGCGTAGTATGGCCGTAGACAAACTGCTTACATAAATTTATGTGCTTAATGGTTAATTTCAAGTTTCTGTTAGTCAAAAAAGGACGAAAACAAAATAGATGTCTACTGCACCCAGTATTCCCATGTGGTGTCCCGTCCAAGTAATGACCTGGCCCGATGCTGCTTAACTTCGGTGATCAAACGAGAACCGGTGTTTTCAGCGTAGTATGGCCGTAGAAAAACTTCTTACATAAATGTATGTGCTTAATGGTTAATTTCAAGTTTCTGTTAGTCAAAAAAAGAAAAACGAAAACAAAATAGATGTCTACGGCACCCGGTATTCCCAGGAGGCCTCCAGTCCAAGTACTGACCTGGCCCGACGCTGCTTAACTTCGGTGATCAAACGAGAACCGGTGTTTTCAGAGTAGTATGGCCGTAGACAAACTTCTTATATAAAATTAAGTGGTTAATGGTTTTCTTCAAGTTTCTGTTAGTCAAAAAAGGACAATAACAAACTGGATGTCTACGGCACCGGGTTTTCCCAGGAGGCCTCCAGTCCAAGTACTGACCTGGCCCGACGCTGCTTAACTTCGGTGATCAAACGAGAACCGGTGTTTTCAGCGTAGTATGGCCGTAGACAAACTTCTTATATAAAATTAAGTGGTTAATGGTTTTCTTCAAGTTTCTGTTAGTCAAAAAAAGAGAATAACAAACTGGATGTCTACGGCACCCGGTATTCCCAGGAGGTCTCCCGCCCAAGTACTGACCTGGCCCGACGCTGCTTAACTTCGGTGATGAAACGAGAACCGGTGTATTCAGCGTAGTATGGCCGTAGACAAACTGCTTACATAAATGTATGTGCTTAATAGTTAATTTCAAGTTTCTGTTAGTCAAAAAAGGACGAAAACAAAAAAGATGTCTACTGCACCCGGTATTCCCAGGAGGTTTCCCGTCCAAGTACTGACCTGGCCAGACGCTGCTTAACTTCGGTGATCAAACGAGAACCGGTGTTTTCAGCGTAGTATGGCCGTAGACAAACTGGTTTCATACATTTATGTGCTTAAGGTTAGTTTCAAGTTTCTGTTAGTCAAAAAAGGAAAAAAACAAAAAACAAAATACATGTCTACGGCACCCGGTATTCCCAGGAGGTCTCCCGTCCAAGTACTGACCTAGCCCGACGCTGCTTAACTTTGGTGATCGAACGAGAACCGGTGTATTCAGCGTAGTATGGCTGTAGACAAACTGCTTTCATACATGTATGTGCTTAATGGTTAATTTCAAGTTTCTGTTAGTCAAAAAAGGAACAAACAAAAAACATGTCTACGGCACCCGGTATTCCCAGGAGGTCTCCCGTCCAAGTACTGACCTGGCCCGACGCTGCTTAACTTCGGTGATCAAACGAGAACCGGTGTTTTCAGCGTAGTATGGCCGTAGACAAACTTCTTATATAAACTTACGTAGTTAATGGTTTTCTTCAAATTTCTGTTAGTCAAAAAAAGAGAATAACAAACTGGATGTCTACGGCACCCGGTATTCCCAGGAGTTCTCACGTCCAAGTACTGACCAGGCACGACGCTGCTTAACTTCGGTGATCAAACGAGAACCGGTGTTTTCAGCGTAGTATGGCTGTAGACAAACTTCTGATATAAAATTACGTGGTTAATGGTTTTCTTCAAGTTTCTGTTAGTCAAAAAAGGACGAAAACAAAACAGATGTCTACGGCACCCGGTATTCCCATGAGGTCTCCCGTCCAAGTACTGACCTGGCCCGACGCTGCTTAACTTTGGTGATCAAACGAGAACCGGTGTTTTCAGCGTAGTATGGCCGTAGACAAACTGCTTACAAAAATTTATGTGCTTAATGGTTAATTTCAAGTTTCTGTTAGTCAAAAAAGGAAAAAACAAAAAACAAAATACATGTCTACGGCACCCGGTATTCCCAGGAGGTCTCCCGTCCAAGTACTGACCAGGTCCGATGCTGCTTAACTTCTGTGATCAAAAGAGAACCGGTGTTTTCAGCGTAGTATGGCCGTAGACAAACTTCTCATATAAAATTAAGTGGTTAATGGTTTTCTTCAAGTTTCTGTTAGTCAAAAAAGGAGAATAACAAACTGGATGTCTACGGCACTCGGTTTTCCCAGGAGGTCTCCCGTCCAAGTACTGACCTGGCCCGACGCTGCTTAACTTCGGTGATCAAACGAGAACCGGTGTTTTCAGCGTAGTTTGGCCGTAGATAAACTTCTTATATAAAATTAAGTGGTTAATGGTTTTCTTCAAGTTTCTGTTAGTCAAAAAAAGAGAATAACAAACTGGATGTCTACGGCACCCGGTAATCCCAGGAGGTCTCCCGCCCAAGTACTGACCTGGCCCGACGCTGCTTAACTTCGGTGATGAAACGAGAACCGGTGTATTCAGCTTAGTATGGCCGTAGACAAACTGCTTACATAAATTTATGTGCGTAATAGTTAGTTTCAAGTTTCTGTTAGTCAAAAAATGGACGAAAACAAAATAGATGTCTACTGCACCCGGTATTCCCAGGAGGTCTCCCGTCCAAGTACTGACCTGGCCCGACGCTGCTTAACTTCGGTGATCAAACGAGAACCGGTGTTTTCAGCGTAGTATGGCGGTAGAAAACTGCTAACATACATTTATGTGCTTAATGGTTAATTTCAAGTTTCTGTTAGTCAAAAAAGGACAAAAACAAAATAGATGTCTACTGCACCCGGTATTCCAAGGAGGTCTCCCGTCCAAGTACTGACCTGGCCCGACGCTGCTTAACTTCGGTGATAAAACGAGAACCGGTGTATTCAGCGTAGTATGGCCGTAGACAAACTGCTTACATAAATTTATGTGCTTAATGGTTAATTTCAAGTTTCTGTTAGTCAATAAAAGAAAAACGAAAACAAAATAGCTGTCTACGGCACCCGGTATTCCCAGGAGGTCTCCCGTCCAAGTACTGACCAGGCCCGATGCTGCTTAACTTCGGTGATCAAACGAGAACCGGTGTTTTCAGCGTAGTATTGCCGTAGACAAACTTTTCATATAAAATTAAGTGGTTAATGGTT
The DNA here is from genome assembly GCA_023634235.1 of Pisaster brevispinus. Classification (NCBI taxonomy): domain Eukaryota; kingdom Metazoa; phylum Echinodermata; class Asteroidea; order Forcipulatida; family Asteriidae; genus Pisaster; species Pisaster brevispinus. The sequence goes on from JAMKCF010000018.1 coordinate 8,969,182, forward strand.
TTCTTCAAGTTTCTGTTAGTCAAAAAAGGAGATAACAAACTGGATGTCTACTGCACCCGGTATTCCCAGGAGGTCTCCCGTCCAAGTACTGACCTGGCCCGACGCTGCTTAACTTCGGTGATCAAACGAGAACCGGTGTTTTCAGCGTAGTATGGCCGTAGACAAACTGGTTTCATACATTTATGTGCTTAAGGTTAATTTCAAGTTTCTGTTAGTCAAAAAAGGAAAAAAACAAAAAACAAAATACAAGTCTACGGCACCCGGTATTCCCAGGAGGTCTCCCGTCCAAGTACTGACCTAGCCCGACGCTGCTTAACTTCGGTGATCAAACGAGAACCGGTGTATTCAGCGTAGTATCGCCGTAGACAAACTGCATACATAATGTATGTGCTTAATGGTTAATTTCAAGTTTCTGTTTGTCAAAAAAGGACGAACACAAAATAGATGCCTAAGGCACCCGGTATTCCCAGGAGGTCTCCCGTCCAAGTACTGACCTGGCCCGACGCTGCTTAACTTCGGTGATCAAACGAGAACGGTGTATTCAGCGTAGTATGGCCGTAGACAAACTGCTAACATACATTTATGTGCTTAATGGTTAATTTCAAGTTTCTGTTAGTCAAAAAAGGACAAAAACAAAATAGATGTCTACTGCACCCGGTACTCCAAGGAGGTCTCCCGTCCAAGTACTGACCTGGCCCGACGCTGCTTAACTTCGGTGATCAAACGAGAACCGGTGTTTTCAGCGTAGTATGGCCGTAGACAAACTGGTTTCATACATTTATGTGCTTAAGGTTAATTTCAAGTTTCTGTTAGTCAAAAAAGGAAAAAAACAAAAAACAAAATACATGTCTACGGCACCCGGTATTCCCAGGAGGTCTCCCGTCCAAGTACTGACCTAGCCCGACGCTGCTTAACTTCGGTGATCAAACGAGAACCGGTGTATTCAGCGTAGTATCGCCGTAGACAAACTGCATACATAATGTATGTGCTTAATGGTTAATTTCAAGTTTCTGTTTGTCAAAAAAGGACGAACACAAAATAGATGCCTAAGGCACCCGGTATTCCCAGGAGGTCTCCCGTCCAAGTACTGACCTGGCCCGACGCTGCTTAACTTCGGTGATCAAACGAGAACCGGTGTTTTCAGCGTAGTATGGCCGTAGACAAACTTCTCATATAAAATTAAGTGGTTAATGGTTTTCTTCAAGTTTCTGTTAGTCTTAAAAGGAGATAACAAACTGGATATCTACTGCACCCGGTATTCCCAGGAGGTCTCCCGTCCAAGTACTGACCTGGCCCGACGCTGCTTAACTTCGGTGATTAAACGAGAACCGGTGTATTCAGCTTAGTATGGCCGTAGACAAACTGCTTACATAAAATTATGTTCTTAATTGTTAATTTCAAGTTTATGTTAGTCAAAAAAGGACGAAAACAAAATAGATGTCTACTGCACCCAGTACTCCCATGTGGTCTCCCGTCCAAGTACTGACCTGGCCCGACGCTGCTTAACATCGGTGATCAAACGAGAACCGGTGTTTTCAGCGTAGTATGGCCGTAGACAAACTTCTCATATAAATCTAAGTGGTTAATGGTTAATTTCAAGTTTCTGTTAGTCAAAAAAGGACAAAAACAAAATAGATGTCTTCTGCACCCGGTATTCCCAGGAGGTGTCCCGTCCAAGTACTGACCTGGCCCAACGCAGCTTAACTTCGGTGATCAAACGAGAACCGTTGTTTTCAGCATAGTATGGCCGTAGACAAACTTCTTATATAAAATTATGTGCTTTATGGTTAATTTCAAGTTTCTGTTAGTCAAAACAGGACGAAAACAAAATAGATGCCTACTGCACCCAGTATTCCCATGTGGTCTCCCGTCCAAGTACTGACCTGGCCCGACGCTGCTTAACTTCGGTGATCAAACGAGAACCGGTGTTTTCAGCGTAGTATGGCCGTAGAAAAACTTCTTACATCAATGTATGTGCTGGATGGTTAATTTCAAGATTCTGTTAGTCAAAAAAAGAAAAACGAAAACAAACAGATGTCTACGGCACCCGGTATTCCCAGGAGGTCTCCCGTCCAAGTACTGACCAGGCCCGATGGTGCTTAACTTCGGTGATCAAACGAGAACCGGTGTTTTAAGCTTAGTATTGCCGTAGACAAACTTCTTATATAAAATTACGTGGTTAATGGTTTTCTTCAAGTTTCTGTTAGTCAAAAAAGGAGAATAACAAACTGGATGTCTACGGCACCCGGTATTCCCAGGAGGTCTCCCGTCCAAGTACTGACCAGGCCCGATGCTGCTTAACTTCGGTGATCAAACGAGAACCGCTGTTTTCAGGGTAGTATGGCCGTAGACAAACTGCTTTCATACATTTATGTGCTTAATGGTTAATTTCAAGTTTCTGTTAGTCAAAAAAGGAATAAACAAAAAACAAAATAGATGTCTACGGCACCCGGTATTGCCAGGAGGTCTCCCGTCCAAGTACTGACCTGGCCCGACGCTGCTCAACTTCGGTGATCAAACGAGAACCGGTGTTTTCAGCGTCGTATGGCCGTAGACAAACTTCTTATATAAAATTACGTGGTTAATGGTTTTCTTCAAGTTTCTGTTAGTCGAAAAAGGAGAATAACAACTGGATGTCTACGGCACCCGGTATTCCCAGGAGGTCTCCCGTCCAAGTACTGACCTGGCCCGACGCTGCTTAACTTCGTTGATCAAACGAGAACCGGTGTTTTCAGCGTAGTATGGCCGTAGACAAACTTCTGATATAAAATTACGTGGTTAATGGTTTTCTTCAAATTTCTGTTAGTCAAAAAAGGACGAAAACAAAACAGATGTCTACGGCACCCGGTATTCCCATGAGGTCTCCCGTCCAAGTACTGACCTGGCCCGACGCTGCTTAGCTTCGGTGATCAAACGAGAACCGGTGTTTTCATCGTAGTATGGCCGTAGACAAACTGCTTACAAAAATTTATATGCTTAATGGTTAATTTCAAGTTTCTGTTAGTCAAAAAAGGACGAAAACAAAATAGATGTCTACGGTACCCGGTATTCCCAGGAGGTCTCCCGTCCAAGTACTGACCAGGCCCGATGCTGCTTTACTTCGGTGATCAAACGAGAACCGGTGTATTCAGCGTAGTATGGCCGTAGACAAACTGCTTACATAAATTTATGTGCTTAATGGTTTTCTTCAAGTTTCTGTTAGTCAAAAAAGGACGAAAACAAAAAAGATGTCTACTGTAACCCGGTATTCCAAGGAGGTCTCCCGTCAAAGTACTGACCTGGCCCGACGCTGCTTAACTTCGGTGATCAAACGAGAACGGTGTCTTCAGCGTAGTATGGCCGTAGACAAACTGCTTACATAAATTTATATGCTTAATTGGTTAATTTAAAGTTTCTGTTAGTCAAATGATGACGAAAACAAAATAGATGTCTATGGCACCCGGTATTCCCAGGAGGTCTCCCGTCCAAGTACTGACCTGGCCCGACGCTGCTTTACTTCGGTGATCAAACGAGAACCGTTGTTTTCAGCGTAGTATGGCCGTAGACAAACTTCTTATATAAATTTATGTGCTTAATGGTTAATTTCAAGTTTTTGTTAGTCAAAAAAGGACGAAAACAAAATAGATGTCTACTGCACCCGGTATTCCAAGGAGGTCTCCCGTCCAAGTACTGACCTGTCCCGACGCTGCTTAACTTCGGTGATAAAACGAGAACCGGTGTTTTCAGCGTAGTATGGCCGTAGACAAACTGCTTACAAAAATTTATGTGCTTAATGGTTAATTTCAAGTTTTTGTTAGTCAAAAAAGGACGAAAACAAAATAGATGTCTACTGCACCCGGTATTCCAAGGAGGTCTCCCGTCCAAGTACTGACCTGGCCCGATGCTGCTTTACTTCGGTGATCAAACGAGAACCGGTGTATTCAGCGTAGTATGGCCGTAGACAAACTGCTTACAAAAATTTATATGCTTAATGGTTAATTTCAAGTTTCTGTTAGTCAAAAAAGGACGAAAACAAAATAGATGTCTACGGCACCCGGTATTCCCAGGAGGTCTCCCGTCCAAGTACTGACCAGGCCCGATGCTGCTTTACTTCGGTGATCAAACGAGAACCGGTGTATTCAGCGTAGTATGGCCGTAGACAAACTGCTTACATAAATTTATGTGCTTAATGGTTTTCTTCAAGTTTCTGTTAGTCAAAAAAGGACGAAAACAAAAAAGATTTCTACTGTAACCCGGTATTCCAAGGAGGTCTCCCGTCAAAGTACTGACCTGGCCCGACGCTGCTTAACTTCGGTGATCAAACGAGAACGGTGTCTTCAGCGTAGTATGGCCGTAGACAAACTGCTTACATAAATTTATATGCTTAATTGGTTAATTTAAAGTTTCTGTTAGTCAAATGATGACGAAAACAAAATAGATGTCTACGGCACCGGTATTCCCAGGAGGTCTCCCGTCCAAGTACTGACCTGGCCCGACGCTGCTTTACTTCGGTGATCAAACGAGAACCGTTGTTTTCAGCGTAGTATGGCCGTAGACAAACTTCTTATATAAATTTATGTGCTTAATGGTTAATTTCAAGTTTTTGTTAGTCAAAAAAGGACGAAAACAAAATAGATGTCTACTGCACCCGGTATTCCAAGGAGGTCTCCCGTCCAAGTACTGACCTGGCCCGACGCTGCTTAACTTCGGTGATAAAACGAGAACCGGTGTTTTCAGCGTAGTATGGCCGTAGACAAACTGCTTACAAAAATGTATGTGCTTAATGGTTAATTTCAAGTTTCTGTTAGTCAAAAAAGGAAAAAACAAAAAACAAAATACATGTCTACGGCACCCGGTATTCCCAGGAGGTCTCCCGTCCAAGTACTGACCAGGTCCGATGCTGCTTAACTTCTGTGATCAAACGAGAACCGGTGTTTTCAGCGTAGTATGGCCGTAGACAAACTTCTCTTATAAAATTAAGTGGTTAATGGTTTTCTTCAAGTTTCTGTTAGTAAAAAAAGGAGAATAACAAACTGGATGTCTACGGCACTCGGTTTTCCCAGGAGGTCTCCCGTCCAAGTACTGACCTGGCCCGACGCTGCTTTACTTCGGTGATCAAACGAGAACCGTTGTTTTCAGCGTAGTATGGCCGTAGACAAACTTCTTATATAAATTTATGTGCTTAATGGTTAATTTCAAGTTTTTGTTAGTCAAAAAAGGACGAAAACAAAATAGATGTCTACTGCACCCGGTATTCCAAGGAGGTCTCCCGTCCAAGTACTGACCTGGCCCGACGCTGCTTAACTTCGGTGATAAAACGAGAACCGGTGTTTTCAGCGTAGTATGGCCGTAGACAAACTGCTTACAAAAATGTATGTGCTTAATGGTTAATTTCAAGTTTCTGTTAGTCAAAAAAGGAAAAAACAAAAAACAAAATACATGTCTACGGCACCCGGTATTCCCAGGAGGTCTCCCGTCCAAGTACTGACCAGGTCCGATGCTGCTTAACTTCTGTGATCAAACGAGAACCGGTGTTTTCAGCGTAGTATGGCCGTAGACAAACTTCTCTTATAAAATTAAGTGGTTAATGGTTTTCTTCAAGTTTCTGTTAGTAAAAAAAGGAGAATAACAAACTGGATGTCTACGGCACTCGGTTTTCCCAGGAGGTCTCCCGTCCAAGTACTGACCTGGCCCGACGCTGCTTAACTTCGGTGATCAAACGAGAACCGGTGTTTTCAGCGTAGTTTGGCCGTAGACAAACTGGTTTCATACATTTATGTGCTTAAGGTTAATTTCAAGTTTCTGTTAGTCAAAAAAGGAAAAAACAAAAAACAAAATACATGTCTACGGCACCCGGTATTCCCAGGAGGTCTCCCGTCCATGTACTGACCAGGTCCGATGCTGCTTAACTTCTGTGATCAAACGAGAACCGGTGTTTTCAGCGTAGTATGGCCGTAGACAAACTTCTCATATAAAATTAAGTGGTTAATGGTTTTCTTCAATTTTCTGTTAGTCAAAAAAGGAGAATAACAAACTGGATGTCTACGGCACTCGGTTTTCCCAGGAGGTCTCCCGTCCAAGTACTGACCTGGCCCGACGCTGCTTAACTTCGGTGATCAAACGAGAACCGGTGTTTTCAGCTTAGTATGGCCGTAGACAAACTGCTTACATAAATTTATGTGCGTAATAGTTAGTTTCAAGTTTCTGTTAGTCAAAAAATGGACGAAAACAAAATAGATGTCTACTGCACCCGGTATTCCCAGGAGGTCTCCCGTCCAAGTACTGACCTGGCCCGACGCTGCTTAACTTCGGTGATCAAACGAGAACCGGTGTTTTCAGCGTAGTATGGCCGTAGACAAACTGGTTTCATACATTTATGTGCTTAAGGTTAATTTCAAGTTTCTGTTAGTCAAAAAAGGACAAAAACAAAATAGATGTCTTCTGCACCCGGTATTCCCAGGAGGTGTCCCGTCCAAGTACTGACCTGGCCCAACGCTGCTTAACTTCGGTGATCAAACGAGAACCGTTGTTTTCAGCATAGTATGGCCGTAGACAAACTGGTTTCATACATTTATGTGCTTAAGGTTAATTTCAAGTTTCTGTTAGTCAAAAAAGGAAAAAAACTAAAAAACAAAATACATGTCTACGGCACCCGGTATTCCCAGGAGGTCTCCCGTCCAAGTACTGACCTAGCCCGACGCTGCTTAACTTCGGTGATCAAACGAGAACCGGTGTATTCAGCGTAGTATCGCCGTAGACAAACTGCATACATAATGTATGTGCTTAATGGTTAATTTCAAGTTTCTGTTTGTCAAAAAAGGACGAACACAAAATAGATGCCTAAGGCACCCGGTATTCCCAGGAGGTCTCCCGTCCAAGTACTGACCTGGCCCGACGCTGCTTAACTTCGGTGATCAAACGAGAACGGTGTATTCAGCGTAGTATGGCCGTAGACAAACTGCTAACATACATTTATGTGCTTAATGGTTAATTTCAAGTTTCTGTTAGTCAAAAAAGGACAAAAACAAAATAGATGTCTACTGCACCCGGTATTCCAAGGAGGTCTCCCGTCCAAGTACTGACCTGGCCCGACGCTGCTTAACTTCGGTGATCAAACGAGAACCGGTGTATTCAGCGTAGTATGGCGGTAGACAAACTGCTAACATACATTTATGTGCTTAATGGTTTTCTTCAAGTTTCTGTTAGTCAAAAAAGGAGAATAACAAACTGGATGTCTACGGCACCCGGTATTCCCAGGAGGTCTCCCGTCCAAGTACTGACCAGGCCCGATGCTGCGTAACTTCGGTGATCAAACGAGAACCGCTGTTTTCAGGGTAGTATAGCCGTAGACAAACTGCTTTCATACATTTATGTGCTTAATGGTTAATTTCAAGTTTCTGTTAGTCAAACAAGGAACAAACAAAAAACAAAATAGATGTCTACGGCACCCGGTATTGCCAGGAGGTCTCCCGTCCAAGTACTGACCTGGCCCGACGCTGCTTAACTTCGGTGATCAAACGAGAACCGGTGTTTTCAGCGTCGTATGGCCGTAGACAAACTTCTGATATAAAATTACGTGGTTAATGGTTTTCTTCAAATTTCTGTTAGTCAAAAAAGGAGATAACAAACTGGATGTCTACTGCACCCGGTATTCCCAGGAGGTCTCCCGTCCAAGTACTGACCTGGCCCGACGCTGCTTAACTTCGGTGATCAAACGAGAACCGGTGTATTCAGCGTAGTATGGCCGTAGACAAACTGCTTACATAAAATTATGTTCTTAATTGTTAATTTCAAGTTTCTGTTAGTCAAAAAAGGACGAAAACAAAATAGATGTCTACTGCACCCAGTATTCCCATGTGGTCTCCCGTCCAAGTACTGACCTGGCCCGACGCTGCTTAACATCGGTGATCAAACGAGAACCGGTGTTTTCAGCGTAGTATGGCCGTAGACAAACTTCTCATATAAATCTAAGTGGTTAATGGTTAATTTCAAGTTTCTGTTAGTCAAAAAAGGACAAAAACAAAATAGATGTCTTCTGCACCCGGTATTCCCAGGAGGTGTCCCGTCCAAGTACTGACCTGGCCCAACGCTGCTTAACTTCGGTGATCAAACGAGAACCGTTGTTTTCAGCATAGTATGGCCGTAGACAAACTTCTTATATAAAATTATGTGCTTTATGGTTAATTTCAAGTTTCTGTTAGTCAAAAAAGGACGAAAACAAAATAGATGCCTACTGCACCCAGTATTCCCATGTGGTCTCCCGTCCAAGTACTGACCTGGCCCGACGCTGCTTAACTTCGGTGATCAAACGAGAACCGGTGTTTTCAGCGTAGTATGGCCGTAGAAAAACTTCTTACATCAATGTATGTGCTGGATGGTTAATTTCAAGATTCTGTTAGTCAAAAAAAGAAAAACGAAAACAAAGCAGATGTCTACGGCACCCGGTATTCCCAGGAGGTCTCTTGTCCAAGTACTGACCAGGCCCGATGGTGCTTAACTTCGGTGATCAAACGAGAACCGGTGTTTTCAGCTTAGTATGGCCGTAGACAAACTTCTTATATAAAATTACGTGGTTAATGGTTTTCTTCAAGTTTCTGTTAGTCAAAAAAGGAGAATAACAAACTGGATGTCTACGGCACCCGGTATTCCCAGGAGGTCTCCCGTCCAAGTACTGACCAGGCCCGATGCTGCTTAACTTCGGTGATCAAACGAGAACCGCTGTTTTCAGGGTAGTATGGCCGTAGACAAACTGCTTACATAAAATTATGTTCTTAATTGTTAATTTCAAGTTTCTGTTAGTCAAAAAAGGACGAAAACAAAATAGATGTCTACTGCACCCAGTATTCCCATGTGGTCTCCCGTCCAAGTACTGACCTGGCCCGACGCTGCTTAACATCGGTGATCAAACGAGAACCGGTGTTTTCAGCGTAGTATGGCCGTAGACAAACTTCTCATATAAATCTAAGTGCTTAATGGTTAATTTCAAGTTTCTGTTAGTCAAAAAAGGAACAAACAAAAAACAAAATAGATGTCTACGGCACCCGGTATTGCCAGGAGGTCTCCCGTCCAAGTACTGACCTGGCCCGACGCTGCTTAACTTCGGTGATCAAACGAGAACCGGTGTTTTCAGCGTCGTATGGCCGTAGACAAACTTCTTATATAAAATTACGTGGTTAATGGTTTTCTTCAAGTTTCTGTTAGTCGAAAAAGGAGAATAACAACTGGATGTCTACGGCACCCAGTATTCCCAGGAGGTCTCCCGTCCAAGTACTGACCTGGCCCGACGCTGCTTAACTTCGTTGATCAAACGAGAACCGGTGTTTTCAGCGTAGTATGGCCGTAGACAAACTTCTGATATAAAATTACGTGGTTAATGGTTTTCTTCAAATTTCTGTTAGTCAAAAAAAGACAAAAACAAAACAGATGTCTACGGCACCCGGTATTCCCATGAGGTCTCCCGTCCAAGTACTGACCTGGCCCGACGCTGCTTAGCTTCGGTGATCAAACGAGAACCGGTGTTTTCAGCGTAGTTTGGCCGTAGACAAACTGCTTACAAAAATTTATATGCTTAATGGTTAATTTCAAGTTTCTGTTAGTCAAAAAAGGACGAAAACAAAATAGATGTCTACGGCACCCGGTATTCCCAGGAGGTCTCCCGTCCAAGTACTGACCAGGCCCGATGCTGCTTTACTTCGGTGATCAAACGAGAACCGGTGTATTCAGCGTAGTATGGCCGTAGACAAACTGCTTACATAAATTTATGTGCTTAATGGTTTTCTTCAAGTTTCTGTTAGTCAAAAATGGACGAAAACAAAAAAGATGTCTACTGTAACCCGGTATTCCAAGGAGGTCTCTCGTCAAAGTACTGACCTGGCCCGACGCTGCTTAACTTCGGTGATCAAACGAGAACGGTGTCTTCAGCGTAGTATGGCCGTAGACAAACTGCTTACATAAATTTATATGCTTAATTGGTTAATTTAAAGTTTCTGTTTCGTCAAATGATGACGAAAACAAAATAGATGTCTACGGCACCCGGTATTCCCAGGAGGTCTCCCGTCCAAGTACTGACCTGGCCCGACGCTGCTTTACTTCGGTGATCAAACGAGAACCGTTGTTTTCAGCGTAGTATGGCCGTAGACAAACTTCTTATATAAATTTATGTGCTTAATGGTTAATTTCAAGTTTTTGTTAGTCAAAAAAGGACGAAAACAAAATAGATGTCTACTGCACCCGGTATTCCCAGGTGGTCTCCCGTCCAAGTACTGACCTGGCGCGACGCTGCTTAACTTCGGTGATCAAACGAGAACCGGTGTTTTCAGCGTAGTATGGCCGTAGACAAACACGTTTCATACATTTAAGTGCTTAATGGTTTTCTTCAAGTTTCTGTTAGTCAAAAAAGGAGAATAACAAACTGGATGTCTACGGCACCCGGTATTCCCAGGAGGTCTCCCGTCCAAGTACTGACCTGGCCCGACGCTGTATAACTTCGTTGATCAAACGAGAACCGGTGTTTTCAGCGTATTATGGCCGTAGACAAACTGCTTACATAAATTTATGTTCTTAATGGTTAATTTCAAGTTTCTGTTAGTCAAAAAAGGACGAAAACAAAATAGATGTCTACTGCACCCAGTATTCCCATGTGGTCTCCCGTCCATGTACTGACATGGCTCGACGCTGCTTAACTTCGGTGATCAAACGAGAACCGTTGTTTTCAGCGTAGTATGGCCGTATAAAAACTTCTTACATAAATGTATGTGCTTAATGGTTAATTTCAAGTTTCTGTTAGTCAAAAAAAGAAAAACGAAAAGAAAATAGATGTCTACGGCACCCGGTATTCCCAGGAGGTCTCCCGTCCAAGTACTGACCTGGCCCGACGCTGCTTAACTTCTTTGATCAAACGAGAACCGGTGTATTCAGCGTAGTATGGCCGTAGACAAACTGCTTACATAAATTTATGTGCTTAATGGTTAATTTCAAGTTTCTGTTAGTCAAAAAAAAGAAAAACGAAAACAAAATAGATGTCTACGGCACCCGGTATTCCCATGTGGTCTCCCGTCCAAGTACTGACCAGGCCCGATGCTGCTTAACTTCGGTGATCAAACGAGAACCGGTGTTTTTAGCGTAGTATGGCCGTAGACAAACTGCTTACATAAATCTAAGTGGTTAATGGTTTTCTTCAAGTTTCTGTTAGTCAAAAAAGGTCGAAAACAAAATAGATGTCTACTGTAACCCGGTATTCCCAGGAGGTCTCCCGTCCAAGTACAGACCTGGCGCGACGCTGCTTAACTACGGTGATCAAACGAGAACGGTGTTTTCAGCGTAGTATGGCCGTAGACAAACTGCTTACATAAATTTATGTGCTTAATGGTTAATTTCAAGTTTCTGTTAGTCAAAAAAAGGACGAAAACAAAATAGATGTCTACTGCACCCAGTATTCCCATGTGGTGTCCCGTCCAAGTACTGACCTGGCCCGACGCTGCTTAACTTCGGTGATCAAACGAGAACCGGTGTTTTCAGCGTAGTATGGCCGTAGAAAAACTTCTTACATAAATGTATGTGCTTAATGGTTAATTTCAAGTTTCTGTTAGTCAAAAAAAGAAAAACGAAAACAAAATAGATGTCTACGGCACCCGGTATTCCCAGGAGGTCTCCCGTCCAAGTACTGACCTGGCCCGACGCTGCTTAACTTCGGTGATCAAACGAGAACCGGTGTATTCAGCGTAGTATGGCCGTAGACAAACTGCTTACATAAATTTATGTGCTTAATGGTTAATTTCAAGTCTCTGTTAGTCAAACAAGGACGAAAACAAAATAGATGCCTACGGCACCCAGTATTTCAAGGAGGTCTCCCGTCCAAGTACTGACCTGGCCCGACGCTGCTTAACTTCGTTGATCAAACGAGAACCCGTGTATTCAGCGTAGTATGGCCGTAGACAAACTGCTTACATAAATTTATGTGCTTAATGGTTAATTTCAAGTTACTGTTAATCAATAAAAGGCAAAAACAAAATAGATGTCTACTGCACCCGGTATTCCCATGAGGTGTCCCGTCCAAGTACTGACCTGGCCCGACGCTGCTTAACTTCGGTGATCAAACGAAAACCGTTGTTTTCAGCATAGTATGGCCGTAGACAAACTTCTTATATAAAATAATGTGCTTTATGGTTAATTTCAAGTTTCTGTTAGTCAAAAAAAGACAAAAACAAAATAGATGTCTACTGCACCCGGTGATCCCAGGAGGTCTCCCGTCCAAGTACTGACCTGGACCGACGCTGCTTAACTTCGGTGATCAAACAAAGAACCGTTGTTTTCAGCATAGTATGGCCGTAGACAAACTTCTTTTATAAAATAATGTGCTTTATGGTTAATTTCAAGTTTCTGTAAGTCAAAAAAGGACGAAAACAAAATAGATGTATACTGCACCCAGTATTTCCAGGAGGTCTCCCGTCCAAGTACTGACCAGGCCCGATGCTGCTTAACTTCGGTGATCAAACGAGAACCGGTGTTTTCAGCGTAGTATGGCCGTAGACAAACTTTTCATATAAAATTAAGTGGTTATTGGTTTTCTTCAGGTTTCTGTTAGTCAAAAAAGGAGAATAACAAACTGGATGTCTACGGCACCCGGTATTTCCAGGAGGTCTCCCGTCCAAGTACTGACCAGGCCCGATGCTGCTTAACTTCGGTGATCAAACGAGAACCGGTGTATTCAGCGTAGTATGGCCGTAGACAAACTGCTTACATAAATTTATGTGCTTAATGGTTAATTTCAAGTTTCTGTTAGTCAAAAAAAGGACGAAAACAAAATAGATGTCTACTGCACCCAGTATTCCCATGTGGTGTCCCGTCCAAGTACTGACCTGTCCCGACGCTGCTTAACTTCGGTGATCAAACGAGAACCGGTGTTTTCAGCGTAGTATGGCCGTAGAAAAACTTCTTACATAAATGTATGTGCTTAATGGTTAATTTCAAGTTTCTGTTAGTCAAAAAAAGAAAAACGAAAACAAAATAGATGTCTACGGCACCCGGTATTCCCAGGAGGTCTCCCGTCCAAGTACTGACCTGGCCCGACGCTGCTTAACTTCGGTGATCAAACGAGAACCGGTGTATTCAGCGTAGTATGGCCGTAGACAAACTGCTTACATAAATTTATGTGCTTAATGGTTAATTTCAAGTCTCTGTTAGTCAAACAAGGACGAAAACAAAATAGATGCCTACGGCACCCAGTATTTCAAGGAGGTCTCCCGTCCAAGTACTGACCTGGCCCGACGCTGCTTAACTTCGTTGATCAAACGAGAACCGGTGTATTCAGCGTAGTATGGCCGTAGACAAACTGCTTACATAAATTTATGTGCTTAATGGTTAATTTCAAGTTTATGTTAGTCAAAAAAAGACAAAAACAAAATAGATGTCTACTGCACCCGGTATTCCCATGAGGTGTCCCGTCCAATTACTGACCTGGCCCGACGCTGCTTAACTTCGGTGATCAAACGAGAACCGTTGTTTTCAGCATAGTATGGCCGTAGACAAACTTCTCATATAAAATAATGTGCTTTATGGTTAATTTCAAGTTTCTGTTAGTCAAAAAAGGACGAAAACAAAATAGATGTCTACTGCACCCAGTATTTCCAGGAGGTCTCCCGTCCAAGTACTGACCAGGCCCGATGCTGCTTAACTTCGGTGATCAAACGAGAACCGGTGTTTTCAGCTTAGTATGGCCGTAGACAAACTTCTTATATAAAATTAGGTGGTTAATGGTTTTATTCAAGTTTCTGTTAGTCAAAAAAGGAGAATAACAAACTGGATGTCTACGGCACCCGGTATTCCCAGGAGGTCTCCCGTGCAAGTACTGACCTGGCCCGATGCTGATTAACTTCGTTGATCAAACGAGAACCGGTGTATTCAGCGTAGTATGGCCGTAGACAAACTGCTTACATAAATTTATGTGCTTAATGGTTAATTTCAAGTTTCTGTTAGTCAAAAAAGGACGAAAACAAAATATATGTCTACTGCACCCGCTATTCCCAGGAGGTCTCCCGTCCAAGTACTGACCTTGCCAGACGCTGCTTAACTTCGGTGATCAAACGAGAACCGGTGTTTTCAGCGTAGTATGGGCGTAGACAAACTGCTTTCATACATTTATGTGCTTAAGGTTAATTTCAAGTTTCTGTTAGTCAAAAAAGTAAAAAACAAAAAACAAAATACATGTCTACGGCACCCAGTATTACCAGGAGGTATTCCGTCCAAGTACTGACCTAGCCCAACGCTGCTTAACTTCGGTGATCAAACGAGAACCGGTGTATTCAGCGTAGTATGGCCGTAGAAAAACTGCATACATAATGTATGTGCTTAATGGTTAATTTCAAGTTTCTGTTAGTCAAAAAAGGACGAAAACAAAATAGATGTCTACGGCACCCGGTATTCCCAGGAGGTCTCCCGTCCAAGTACTGACCTGGCCCGACGCTGCTTAACTTCGGTGATCAAACGAGAACCGGTGTTTTCAGCGTAGTATGGCCGTAGACAAACTTCTCATATAAAATTAAGTGGTTAATGGTTTTCTTCAAGATTCTGTTAGTCAAAAAAGGAGAATAACAAACTGGATGTCTAAAGCACCCGGTATTCCCAGGAGGTATCCCGTCCAAGTACTGACCTGGCCCGACGCTGCTTAACTTCGGTGATCAAACGAGAACCGGTGTATTCAGCGTAGTATGGCCGTAGACAAACTGCTTACAAAAATGTATGTGCTTAATGGTTAATTTCAAGTCTCTGTTAGTCAAAAAAGGACAAAAACAAAATAGATGCCTACGGCACCCGGTATTCCCAGGAGGTCTCCCGTCCAAGTACTGACCTGGCCCGACGCTGCTTAACTTCGGTGATCAAACGAGAACCGATGTTTTCAGCGTAGTATGGCCGTAGACAAACTTCTCATATAAAATAATGTGCTTTATGGTTAATTTCAAGTTTCTGTTAGTCAAAAAAGGACGAAAACAAAATAGATGTCTACTGCACCCAGTATTTCCAGGAGGTCTCCCGTCCAAGTACTGACCAGGCCCGATGCTGCTTAACTTCGGTGATCAAACGAGAACCGGTGTTTTCAGCTTAGTATGGCCGTAGACAAACTTCTTATATAAAATTTCGTGGTTAATGGTTTTATTCAAGTTTCTGTTAATCAAAAAAGGAGAATAACAAACTGGATGTCTACGGCACCCGGTATTCCCAGGAGGTCTCCCGTGCAAGTACTGACCTGGCCCGATGCTGCTTAACTTCGTTGATCAAACGAGAACCGGTGTATTCAGCGTAGTATGGCCGTAGACAAACTGCTTACATAAATTTATGTGCTTAATGGTTAATTTCAAGTTTCTGTTAGTCAAAAAAGGACGAAAACAAAATAGATGTCTACTGCACCCGCTATTCCCAGGAGGTCTCCCGTCCAAGTACTGACCTGGCCAGACGCTGCTTAATTTCGGTGATCAAACGAGAACCGGTGTTTTCAGCGTAGTATGGGCGTAGACAAACTGCTTTCATACATTTATGTGCTTAAGGTTAATTTCAAGTTTCTGTTAGTCAAAAAAGTAAAAAACAAAAACAAAATACATGTCTACGGCACCCAGTATTACCAGGAGGTATTCCGTCCAAGTACTGACCTAGCCCAACGCTGCTTAACTTCGGTGATCAAACGAGAACCGGTGTATTCAGCGTAGTATGGCCGTAGACAAACTGCATACATAATGTATGTGCTTAATGGTTAATTTCAAGTTTCTGTTAGTCAAAAAAGGACGAAAACAAAATAGATGCCTAAGGCACCCGGTATTCCCAGGAGGTCTCCCGTCCAAGTACTGACCAGGCCCGATGCTGCTTAACTTCGGTGATCAAACGAGAACCGGGGTTTTCAGCGTAGTATGGCCGTAGACAAACTTCTCATATAAAATTAGGTGGTTAATGGTTTTCTTCAAATTTCTGTTAGTCAAAAAAAGAGAATAACAAACTGGATGTCTACGGCACCCGGTATTCCCAGGAGGTCTCCCGTCCAAGTACTGACCTGGCCCGACGCTGCTTAACTTCGGTGATCAAACGAGAACCTGTGTTTTCAGCGTAGTATGGCCGTAGACAAACTGCTTACATAAATTTATATGCTTAATGGTTAATTTCAAGTTTCTGTTAAGCAAAAAAGGACGAAAAAAAATTAGATGTCTACGGCACCCGGTATTCCCAGGAGGTCTCCCGTCCAAGTACTGACCTGGCCCGACGCTGCTTAACTTCGGTGATCAAACGAGAACCGGTGTTTTCAGCGTAGTATGGCCGTAGACAAACTTCTCATATAAAATTAGGTGGTTAATGGTTTTCTTCAAATTTCTGTTAGTCAAAAAAGGAGAATAACAAACTGGATGTCTACGGCACCCGGTATTCCCAGGCGGTCTCTGGTCCAAGAACTGACCTGGCCCGACGCTGCTTAACTTCGGTGATCAAACGTGAACCGGTGTTTTCAGCGTAGTATGGCCGTAGACAAACTGCTTACATAAATTTATGTGCTTAATGGTTAATTTCAAGTTTCTGTTAGTCAAAAAACGGACGAAAACAAAGTAGATGCCTACGGCACCCGGTATTCCCAGGAGATCTCCCGTCCAAGTTTTGACCTGGCCCGACGCTGCTTAACTTCGTTGATCAAACGAGAACCGGTGTATTCAGCGTAGTATGGCTGTAGACAAACTGCTTACATAAATTTATGTGCTTAATGGTTAATTTCAAGTTTCTGTTAGTCAAAAAAGGACGAAAGCAAAATAGATGTCTACTGCACCCGGTATTCCCAGGAGGTCTCCCGTCCAAGTACTGACCTGGCCAGACGCTGCTTAACTTCGGTGATCAAACGAGAACCTGTGTTTTCAGCGTAGTATGGGCGTAGACAAACTGCTTTCATACATTTATGTGCTTAAGGTTAATTTCAAGTTTCTGTTAGTCAAAAAAGGAAAAAACAAAAAACAAAATACATGTCTACGGCACCCGGTATTCCCAGGAGGTCTCCCGTCCAAGTACTGACCTGGCCCGACGGTGCTTAACTTCGGTGATTAAACGAGAACCGGTGTATTCAGCGTAGTATGGCCGTAGACAAACTGCATACATAATGTATGTGCTTAATGGTTAATTTCAAGTTTCTGTTAGTCAAAAAAAAGAAAAACGAAAACAAAATAGATGTCTACGGCACCCGGTATTCCCAGGAGGTCTCCCGTCCAAGTACTGACCAGGCACGATGCTGCTTAACTTCGGTGATCAAACGAGAACCGGTGTTTTCAGCGTAGTATGGCCGTAGACAAACTTCTCATATAAAATTAAGTGGTTAATGGTTTTCTTCAAGTTTCTGTTAGTCAAAAAAGGACTAAAACAAAATAGATGCCTAAGAATACCCGGTATTCCCAGGATGTCTCCCGTCCAAGTACTGACCTGTCCCGACGCTGCTTAGCTTCGGTGATCAAACGAGAACCGTTGTTTTCAGCATATTATGGCCGTAGACAAATTTCTTATATAAAATTATGTGCTTTATGGTTAATTTCAAGTTTATGTTAGTCAAAAAAGGACGAAAACAAAATAGATGTCTACTGCACCCAGTATTCCCATGTGGTCTCCCGTCCAAGTACTGACCTGGCCAGACGCTGCTTAACTTCGGTGATCAAACGAGAACCGGTGTTTTCAGCGTAGTATGGCCGTAGACAAACTGCTTACATAAATTTATGTTCTTAATGGTTAATTTCAAGTTTCTGTTAGTCAAAAAATGACGAAAACTAAAAATAGATGTCTACTGCACCCAGTATTCCCATGTGGTCTCCCGTCCAAGTACTGACCTGGCACAACGCTGCTTAACATCGGTGATCAAACGAGAACCGGTGTTTTCAGCGTAGTATGGCCTTAGACAAACTTCTCATATAAATCTAAGTGGTTAATGGTTAATTTCAAGTTTCTGTTAGTCAAAAAAGGACAAAAACAATATAGATGTCTACTGCACCCGGTATTCCCAGGAGGTCTCCCGTCCAAGTACTGACCTGGCCAGACGCTGCTTAACTTCGGTGATCAAACGAGAACCTGTGTTTTCAGCGTAGTATGGGCGTAGACAAACTGCTTTCATACATTTATGTGCTTAAGGTTAATTTCAAGTTTCTGTTAGTCAAAAAAGGAAAAAACAAAAAACAAAATACATGTCTACGGCACCCGGTATTCCCAGGAGGTCTCCCGTCCAAGTACTGACCTGGCCCGACGGTGCTTAACTTCGGTGATTAAACGAGAACCGGTGTATTCAGCGTAGTATGGCCGTAGACAAACTGCATACATAATGTATGTGCTTAATGGTTAATTTCAAGTTTCTGTTAGTCAAAAAAAAGAAAAACGAAAACAAAATAGATGTCTACGGCACCCGGTATTCCCAGGAGGTCTCCCGTCCAAGTACTGACCAGGCCCGATGCTGCTTAACTTCGGTGATCAAACGAGAACCGGTGTTTTCAGCGTAGTATGGCCGTAGACAAACTTCTCATATAAAATTAAGTGGTTAATGGTTTTCTTCAAGTTTCTGTTAGTCAAAAAGGACTAAAACAAAATAGATGCCTAAGAATACCCGGTATTCCCAGGATGTCTCCCGTCCAAGTACTGACCTGTCCCGACGCTGCTTAGCTTCGGTGATCAAACGAGAACCGTTGTTTTCAGCATATTATGGCCGTAGACAAATTTCTTATATAAAAGTATGTGCTTTATGGTTAATTTCAAGTTTATGTTAGTCAAAAAAGGACGAAAACAAAATAGATGTCTACTGCACCCAGTATTCCCATGTGGTCTCCCGTCCAAGTACTGACCTGGCCAGACGCTGCTTAACTTCGGTGATCAAACGAGAACCGGTGTTTTCAGCGTAGTATGGCCGTAGACAAACTTCTTAAATAAATGTATGTGCTTAATGGTTAATTTCAAGTTTCTGTTAGTCAAAAAAGGACGAAAACAAAATAGATGTCTACGGCACCCGGTATTCCCAGGAGGTCTCCCGTCCAAGTACTGACCTGGCCCGACGCTGCTTAACTTTGGTGATCAAACGAGAACCGGTGTTTTCAGCGTAGTATGGCCGTAGACAAACTGCTTACATAAATTTATGTTCTTAATGGTTAATTTCAAGTTTCTGTTAGTCAAAAAATGACGAAAACTAAAAATAGATGTCTACTGCACCCAGTATTCCCATGTGGTCTCCCGTCCAAGTACTTACCTGGCACAACGCTGCTTAACATCGGTGATCAAACGAGAACCGGTGTTTTCAGCGTAGTATGGCCTTAGACAAACTTCTCATATAAATCTAAGTGGTTAATGGTTAATTTCAAGTTTCTCTTAGTCAAAAAAGGACAAAAACAATATAGATGTCTACTGCACCCGGTATTCCCAAGAGGTGTCCCGTCCAAGTACTGACCTGGCCCAACGCTGCTTAACTTCGGTGATAAAACGAGAACCGTTGTTTTCAGCATAGAATGACCGTAGACAAACTTCTTATGTAAAATTATGTGCTTTATGGTTAATTTCAAGTTTCTGTTAGTCAAAAAAGGACGAAAACAAAATAGATGCCTACTGCACCCAGTATTCCCATGTGGTCTCCCGTCCAAGTACTGACCTGGCCCGACGCTGCTTAACTTCGGTGATCAAACGAGAACCGGTGTTTTCAGCGTAGTATGGCCGTAGACAAACTGCTTACATAAATTTATATGCTTAATGGTTAATTTCAAGTTTCTGTTAAGCAAAAAAGAACGAAAACAAATTAGATGTCTACGGCACCCGGTATTCCCAGGAGGTCTCCCGTCCAAGTACTGACCTGGCCCGACGCTGCTTAACTTCGGTGATCAAACGAGAACCGGTGTTTTCAGCGTAGTATGGCCGTAGACAAACTTCTCATATAAAATTAGGTGGTTAATGGTTTTCTTCAAGTTTCTGTTAGTCAAAAAAGGAGAATAACAAACTGGATGTCTACGGCACCCGGTATTCCCAGGAGGTCTGCGGTCCAAGTACTGACCTGGCCCGACGCTGCTTAACTTCGGTGATCAAACGAGAACCGGTGTATTCAGCGTAGTATGGCCGTAGACAAATTTCTTATATACAATTATGTGCTTTATGGTTAATTTCAAGTTTCTGTTAGTAAAAAAAGGACGAAAACAAAATAGATGTCTACTGCACCCGGTATTCCCATGTGGTCTCCCGTCCAAGTACTGACTTGGCCCGACGCTGCTTAACTTCGGTGATCAAATGAGAACCGGTGTTTTCAGCGTAGTATGGCCGTAGACAAACTTCTTAAATAAATGTATGTGCTTAATGGTTAATTTCAAGTTTCTGTTAGTCAAAAAAGGACGAAAACAAAATAGATGTCTACGGCACCCGGTATTCCCAGGAGGTCTCCCGTCCAAGTACTGACCTGGCCCGACGCTGCTTAACTTTGGTGATCAAACGAGAACCGGTGTTTTCAGCGTAGTATGGCCGTAGACAAACTGCTTACATAAATTTATGTTCTTAATGGTTAATTTCAAGTTTCTGTTAGTCAAAAAAGGACAAAAACTAAATAGATGTCTACTGCACCCGGTATTCCCAGGAGGTGTCCCGTCCAAGTACTGACCTGGCCCAACGCTGCTTAACTTCGGTGATCAAACGAGAACCGTTGTTTTCAGCAAAGAATGACCGTAGACAAACTTCTTATATAAAATTATGTGCTTTATGGTTAATTTCAAGTTTCTGTTAGTCAAAAAAGGACGAAAACAAAATAGATGCCTACTGCACCTAGTATTCCCATGTGGTCTCCCGTCCAAGTACTGACCTGGCCCGACGCTGCTTAACTTCGGTGATCAAACGAGAACCGGTGTTTTCAGCGTAGTATGGCCGTAGAAAAACTTCTTACATCAATATATGTGCTTAATGGTTAATTTCAAGTTTCTGTTAGTCAAAAAAAAAAAAACGAAAACAAAGCAGATGTCTACGGCACCCGGTATTCCCAGGAGGTCTCCCGTCCAAGTACTGACCTGGCCCGACGCTGCTTAACTTCGGTGATCAAACGAGAACCGGTGTTTTCAGCGTAGTATGGCCGTAGACAAACTTCTGATATAAAATTACGTGGTTAATGGTTTTCTTCAAATTTCTGTTAGTCAAAAAAAGAGAATAACAAACTGGATGTCTACGGCACCCGGTATTCCCAGGAGGTCTCCCGTCCAAGTACTGACCAGGCACGACGCTGCTTAACTTCGGTGATCAAACGAGAACCGGTGTTTTCAGCGTAGTATGGCTGTAGACAAACTTCTGATATAAAATTACGTGGTTAATGGTTTTCTTCAAGTTTCTGTTAGTCAAAAAAGGAAAAAACAAAACAGATGTCTACGGCACCCGGTATTCCCATGAGGTCTCCCGTCCAAGTACTGACCTGGCCCGACGCTGCTTAACTTCGGTGATCAAACGAGAACCGGTGTTTTCAGCGTAGTATGGCCGTAGACAAACTTCTGATATAAAATTACGTGGTTAATGGTTTTCTTCAAATTTCTGTTAGTCAAAAAAGGAGATAACAAACTGGATGTCTACTGCACCCGGTATTCCCAGGAGGTCTCCCGTCCAAGTACTGACCTGGCCCGACGCTGTTTAACTTCGGTGATCAAACGAGAACCGGTGTATTCAGCGTAGTATGGCCGTAGACAAACTGCTTACAAAAAGTTATGTTCTTAATGGTTAATTTCAAGTTTCTGTTAGTCAAAAAAGGACGAAAACAAAATAGATGTCTACTGCACCCAGTATTCCCATGTGGTCTCCCGTCCAAGTACTGACCAGGCACGACGCTGCTTAACTTCGGTGATCAAACGAGAACCGGTGTTTTCAGCGTAGTATGGCTGTAGACAAAATTCTGATATAAAATTACGTGGTTAATGGTTTTCTTCAAGTTTCTGTTAGTCAAAAAAGGAAAAAACAAAACAGATGTCTACGGCACCCGGTATTCCCATGAGGTCTCCCGTCCAAGTACTGACCTGGCCCGACGCTGCTTAACTTCGGTGATCAAATGAGAACCGGTGTTTTCAGCGTAGTATGGCCGTAGACAAACTTCTTAAATAAATGTATGTGCTTAATGGTTAATTTCAAGTTTCTGTTAGTCAAAAAAGGACGAAAACAAAATAGATGTCTACGGCACCCGGTATTCCCAGGAGGTCTCCCGTCCAAGTACTGACCTGGCCCGACGCTGCTTAACTTTGGTGATCAAACGAGAACCGGTGTTTTCAGCGTAGTATGGCCGTAGACAAACTGCTTACATAAATTTATGTTCTTAATGGTTAATTTCAAGTTTCTGTTAGTCAAAAAAGGACAAAAACTAAATAGATGTCTACTGCACCCGGTATTCCCAGGAGGTGTCCCGTCCAAGTACTGACCTGGCCCAACGCTGCTTAACTTCGGTGATCAAACGAGAACCGTTGTTTTCAGCAAAGAATGACCGTAGACAAACTTCTTATATAAAATTATGTGCTTTATGGTTAATTTCAAGTTTCTGTTAGTCAAAAAAGGACGAAAACAAAATAGATGCCTACTGCACCTAGTATTCCCATGTGGTCTCCCGTCCAAGTACTGACCTGGCCCGACGCTGCTTAACTTCGGTGATCAAACGAGAACCGGTGTTTTCAGCGTAGTATGGCCGTAGAAAAACTTCTTACATCAATATATGTGCTTAATGGTTAATTTCAAGTTTCTGTTAGTCAAAAAAAAAAAACGAAAACAAAGCAGATGTCTACGGCACCCGGTATTCCCAGGAGGTCTCCCGTCCAAGTACTGACCTGGCCCGACGCTGCTTAACTTCGGTGATCAAACGAGAACCGGTGTTTTCAGCGTAGTATGGCCGTAGACAAACTTCTGATATAAAATTACGTGGTTAATGGTTTTCTTCAAATTTCTGTTAGTCAAAAAAAGAGAATAACAAACTGGATGTCTACGGCACCCGGTATTCCCAGGAGGTCTCCCGTCCAAGTACTGACCAGGCACGACGCTGCTTAACTTCGGTGATCAAACGAGAACCGGTGTTTTCAGCGTAGTATGGCTGTAGACAAACTTCTGATATAAAATTACGTGGTTAATAGTTTTCTTCAAGTTTCTGTTAGTCAAAAAAGGAAAAAACAAAACAGATGTCTACGGCACCCGGTATTCCCATGAGGTCTCCCGTCCAAGTACTGACCTGGCCCGACGCTGCTTAACTTCGGTGATCAAACGAGAACCGGTGTTTTCAGCGTAGTATGGCCGTAGACAAACTTCTGATATAAAATTACGTGGTTAATGGTTTTCTTCAAATTTCTGTTAGTCAAAAAAGGAGATAACAAACTGGATGTCTACTGCACCCGGTATTCCCAGGAGGTCTCCCGTCCAAGTACTGACCTGGCCCGACGCTGTTTAACTTCGGTGATCAAACGAGAACCGGTGTATTCAGCGTAGTATGGCCGTAGACAAACTGCTTACAAAAAGTTATGTTCTTAATGGTTAATTTCAAGTTTCTGTTAGTCAAAAAAGGACGAAAACAAAATAGATGTCTACTGCACCCAGTATTCCCATGTGGTCTCCCGTCCAAGTACTGACCAGGCACGACGCTGCTTAACTTCGGTGATCAAACGAGAACCGGTGTTTTCAGCGTAGTATGGCTGTAGACAAAATTCTGATATAAAATTACGTGGTTAATGGTTTTCTTCAAGTTTCTGTTAGTCAAAAAAGGAAAAAACAAAACAGATGTCTACGGCACCCGGTATTCCCATGAGGTCTCCCGTCCAAGTACTGACCTGGCCCGACGCTGCTTAGCTTCGGTGATCAAACGAGAACCGGTGTATTCAGCGTAGTATGGCCGTAGACAAACTGCTTACAAAAATGTATATGCTTAATGGTTAATTTCAAGTTTCTGTTAGTCAAAAAAGGACGAAAACAAAATAGATGTCTACGGCACCCGGTATTCCCAGGAGGTCTCCCGTCCAAGTACTGACAAGGCCCGATGCTGATTTACTTCGGTGATCAAACGAGAACCGGTGTATTCAGCGTAGTATGGCCGTAGACAAACTGCTTACATAAATTTATGTGCTTAATGGTTTTCTTCAAGTTTCTGTTAGTCAAAAAAGGAGAATAACAAACTGGATGTCTACGGCACCCGGTATTCCCAGGAGGTCTCCGGTCCAAGTACTGACCTGGCCCGACGCTGTATAACTTCGTTGATCAAACGAGAACCGGTGTTTTGAGCGTATTATGGCCGTAGACAAACTGCTTACAAAAATTTATGTGCTTATTGGTTAATTGCAAGTTTCTGTTTTGCAAAAAAGGACGAAAACAAAATAGATGTCTCCGGCACCCGGTATTCCCATGAGGACTCCCGTCCAAGTACTGACCTGGCCCGAAGCTGCTTAACTTCGGTGATGAAACGTGAACTGGTGTTTTCAGCTTAGTATGGCCGTAGACAAACTGCTTACAGAAAATTACATGCTTAATCGTCAATTTAAAGTTTCTGCCAGTCAAAAAAGTTGGAAAACAAAATGGATGTCTACGGAACCCAGTATTCCCAGTAGGTCTCCCGTCCAAGTACTGACCTGGCCCGACGCTTCTTTACTTCGGTGATCGAACGAGAACCGGTGTTTTCAGCGTAGTATGGCCGTAGACAAACTGCTTTCATACATTTATGTGCTTAATGGTTAATTTCAAGTTTCTGTTAGTCAAAAAAGGAAAAAACAAAAAACAAAATAGATGTCTACGGCACCCGGTATTCCCAAGCGCTCTCCCCTCCAAGTACTTATCCGGGTCCTCAACCCACCAATCATTGAGCCACGTTGAGCACAGACTTTCCTCAACAGACCAATCATTGAGCCACGTTGAGCAAGGCCTCTGCTCAACGGACTACTCAGCGCCCAATGTTGAGTGAGTTGACCTTTCTTCAATCGGGTCAATTCGCAACCAAGATGGCAGCCTCCACTGTCAGGGAAGTTGCTACGCTGTGAGAAAAATAAAAAGAAGAAAATCTGCTATCTTTTTGAGGAAATTCGAGCTCAGTAAGTGTATTTACGTAGTGTAGAACAATCGCCACATGATAGTGATTTTGATTTATGTCGTTCTACTGTTTTGAAGACAAAACACACCATCAAAGATAGCTACACTGTGACCTGTGTGTCGTACGGCGTAAACACTCTACTGTGCACAGTTGCATTTATACCGTTGTTGCAAGCATGTCAACATTGACGGTTTGTGTATGTAAACATATGCTACCACTGCACTTGACGCAAACACGCTTTGTGTGACATGACTCCAAATAGTCGGGTGAATTAATAGTGTCAAAACATGTCAAAGGTGAGCTGTTGATACTGACACGTAAACAATTCATGCACTCGGAGACAAAATAACATTTGGATATTACCGATACGATTTCCTTTAAATAAAAGCACGATTATTGAAGGTTGAAATGACAGAAAGCAACATCGATCTGTCAGTCAACGCTGTGTTCATGGTGTGTGTGTGTGTGTGTGGTGAAACATCTGAGTGAGTAAGACAAGGTAGATTTTCTGTACGATAGGTAAGGGATTTTCTAAAAAGTAAGGTAAGCTTATTATATAGTGTGTGTGTATTACTAGTAATGGACTCTCTGTGGTCATGGTGATGGTTGTATTGTATGATGCAGTGGCACTCTGTTGTATTGTATGATGCCGTGGCACTCTGCACAAGGGGAAAATGGTGGCTACTAGTACTGAGCTGTTATATTTAATTCTTGAACATATAATAGTGGTTTTGTTAAGTGCATGTTCAATGGATCTAGCCATGCCCTTCTTCCTGAGAACCTGGCAAGTACTTTCCCGTCTTCGTGCAATTGATCAAGAAACAAACTGTCTTCAAAACACTTTATCTGTTTTAATGTTGTTATTTGATATGCTACATTTTATTATCTTAACTTTTCATTGTTTTATCAGTCTGTCAGTCATCATCTTCATCGCATGCTCTCATTTCTCCATCATCATCTTGCATGTGTACATTTTGATATGCAAATGTATAATACACTGGAACAAACCTAGACTCTGGTGGAATCTCGGCATTGTCTGAGATTGGATGGTTCGAATCCATCGCTAGTTTCTGGTTTATTAATAATTTGCATGTGCATCATGTACCCATATACAAGATTAAGGATTCCAGGATCTGCAGAAGATTGGCACCTTAAGTACAAATCAGCTATAAACATTTGGTAGCGGTACGGTAATGGTACCGCATCTCAAAAGGCAGGAATAGGCACCAAAGAAGATGCCTAGATTTCACAGGGACAGGGTTTCGCTATTCACAGCCCATTAATATTGGAACACAGATTTCACATCAATTATGTACGGTACATGTGAGATAAACATACAGTTGATTATGACCTTGATCATGATCCAGAATATTGTTTGTTTTGGTTAATTACAGGTCATGATGGAGCAGTCTCAGGCCTGTCCCAAGTGTAGGAAAGTATTCAGCAACAACTCCAACTTGGCTCGTCACATGAAAGTGCATGATGCAACCTTCAAAGAGTCATTGCCGGCTTGTTCGGTTTGCCAAACAACATTTGCACATACCCAATCATTGGAAAGGCATATGCGACAACATCTGTATCCCAAAATACCAATGTACAAAACTGGACAAGCCCGGCTGAAACGTTCTTGAAAGTTGTATCAACTTGTGTTTGGAAATAATAGACATTTTAGCCTATGTTTAACATGTTTAGATGTAAAGTGATAAACATCATGTCTGCAATTTTTGTTTTCACATTCGAATAAGATAACAGTAAAAAATGCAAAGACAGTATTCAAGTGGTAAATTTCAAACACAAAGATCAGTTTTCAATGGATATCTTTCCTGTGTCTACGATTGATTATTGATTATTCTCTTTCTTTGTTTAGGACACAAGGGATGAAGAGTGAAGAGGTCAACAAAAGAAATCCACACATCTTCACTATGGTCTCATACATGTATTTTTTGTCATTTGTCATTTTCTCTTCTGCAGTGAATGAAGAACAATCAAAAGCTGAGGAGGACGACATCAAGGAGCAGACAGATGACAACCAAGAGGAAGATGTTTCAGATGATGAGGGTGTGGAGGGTCTGGACTCTGAAGAATCTGAAGATCAGATTGATCACATGAATGCTGACCATGCTTTTCTTGGCAGTGAAGAGGGTGTAAAAGCGAAGGTTAGTCCAGCCTTAGAAGATGTTATGATGAGTTCCAGCCACCTTCATCTACGTGGTTATGAGGAAGTTGAGGGACTAGCCCTGTTACTTCTTGAGCTGGCAGATGACAGCAACGCCCACATCATCCCAGCTCATCTGCGACAGAAGATCACTAAAGCTGCAGGACAGCTCCATGAGCATGACAAATCTGCGCGTAATTTTGTTTAAAGATACGAGTCCAAATGGGGTATACCATTTTTGGCAGGTGTTTGGGTGCTGGCTCTGCAGAAACCAGTGCAGCACAGAAGACCAAGTTTGGTTGGATGAGATATGCCCAGGCAGCCCACATAAATGAAGAGTCGCGTCTCCTATATTTACTCATCAAGATGTTAAAAAAACAGTCCCACTGTTTCTGCAAAGTCATCACCCACCAAAGTAGCCAACATAGTCAAAGGGCAATACAAGCGTATTGTTGACAGGGTAAGAGATGACCCCATCCTGGCAGAGCAGGCCATACCATTGCCTAAAATCAACGCCAAGTCCACCACCAGCTTTCTCAATAAACAGGAGAAGAGGGCAAACTACTTGGCAACATCTCTACCAAAAGTCCGAACCCATCGGAGAGTGGTATCCAGTGCCCCTGTACCACAAGCTGCTACCCTCCCTTCTTCTCTCCCGCCACCTTCCCACACTGAAGTTCAATATTCCAGTAAGTCACCTGAATTTGGAAGGAGACGGGGTGAAAAGAGGCGCTTAGAGTTTGATGATGATGAGCCCCACACTAGCCAGACTAGCATGTCAACCACACCTAACACTCCATCAACCAGCACCAAGTCCAAGCTACAGCCACTTACCCCCAAACCCAGCTTGTCTAAGGCGTTTGGTGCACCTATCCTGTTGGTTGTGCCATCACAGCCAAGTGCACAGTCAGTCAACTTGACACAGCCATCACCAGGTATGCCATTCACCTTACAAGCCCCACCACCTCCACCTCCAAAGCCCAAATCTCAGATCCCGAAGGCATCCTGAAAACCTTGCGCTGCCTGTCAAGTACCGCAGTGTGGGGGACTGCGAAAGCGGTACACACCTTCAAATGACAAAGCAGAGGGCAGCAAGCAGAACATTTTCACCTTCTGCCCAACAATGAAATCAGTTTTGTTTATAATATACCCTGCGATCAAATGCTGTTATTTTACACATTTATTATATAATACTTGTCATTGTCAACCATGTAAAAGAAAGAAAAATGCAGATGATGTCATTTTGCACTTGTATGTGTTGAATATTTGACTTTTGCCAACAGAGGAAAAAAAGAATTAAAGGAAAGATGACACAATTATAACTGAACTATATTGCCATGTAGTTTATGTGTGATTTTATTGCATTCAATAGATTGAAAAGTGCCAAATTAAGGATATGACGAAATTTGGAAAAAAACATACTTCTTAAGAAAGAGACCCCAAATCAACTCAGTCTGGCACTGAAATTATCTCTTTACAATAACACTTTAGCACGCGCAAAAATATGTGTATTTTAAGTTTATCGGGCTATAAATTAACAGGGACTGTGCGAGTCTTCTCAACATGGCGCATGCGCAACTAGTCTGATCATCAAATTTTGGTGATTCCTCAACCAGGATAAGCACTTCAAGGGGTCATGGCCCATTCCCAGGAGGTCTCCCGTCCAAGTACTGACCTGGCCCGACGCTGCTTAACTTAGGTGATCAAACGAGAACCGGTGTTTTCAGCGTAGTATGGCCGTAGACAAACTTCTGATATAAAATTACGTGGTTAATGGTTTTCTTTAAATTTTCGGTTAGTCAAAAAAGGAGATAACAAACTGGATGTCTACTGCACCCGGTATTCCCAGGAGGTCTCCCGTCCAAGTACTGACCTGGCCCGACGCTGCTTAACTTCGGTGATCAAACGAGAACCGGTGTATTCAGCGTAGTATGGCCGTAGACAAACTGCTTACAAAAATGTATATGCTTAATGGTTAATTTCAAGTTTCTGTTAGTCAAAAAAGGACGAAAACAAAATAGATGTCTACGGCACCCGGTATTCCCAGGAGGTCTCCCGTCCAAGTACTGACAAGGCCCGATGCTGCTTTACTTCGGTGATCAAACGAGAACCGGTGTATTCAGCGTAGTATGGCCGTAGACAAACTGCTTACATAAATTTATGTGCTTAATGGTTTTCTTCAAGTTTCTGTTAGTCAAAAAAGGAGAATAACAAACTGGATGTCTACGGCACCCGGTATTCCCAGGAGGTCTCCCGTCCAAGTACAGACCTGGCCCGACGCTGTATAACTTCGTTGATCAAACGAGAACCGGTGTTTTCAGCGTATTATGGCCGTAGACAAACTGCTTACAAAAATTTATGTGCTTAATGGTTAATTTCAAGTTTCTGTTTTGCAAAAAAGGACGAAAACAAAATAGATGTCTCCGGCACCCGGTATTCCCATGAGGACTCCCGTCCAAGTACTGACCTGGCCCGAAGCTGCTTAACTTCGGTGATGAAACGAGAACCGGTGTTTTCAGCTTAGTATGGCCGTAGACAAACTGCTTACTGAAAATTACATGCTTAATCGTCAATATAAAGTTTCTGCCAGTCAAAAAAGTTGGAAAACAAAATGGATGTCTACGGAACCCAGTATTCCCAGTAGGTCTCCCGTCCAAGTACTGACCTGGGCCGACGCTTCTTTACTTCGGTGATCGAACGAGAACCGGTGTTTTCAGCGTAGTATGGCCGTAGACAAACTGCTTTCATACATTTATGTGCTTAATGGTTAATTTCAAGTTTCTGTTAGTCAAAAAAGGAAAAAACAAAAAACAAAATAGATGTCTACGGCACCCGGTATTCCCAGGAGGTCTCCCGTCCAAGTACTGACCTGGCCCGACGCTGCTTAACTTAGGTGATCAAACGAGAACCGGTGTTTTCAGCGTAGTATGGCCGTAGACAAACTTCTTATATAAACTTACGTAGTTAATGGTTTTCTTCAAATTTCTGTTAGTCAAAAAAAGAGAATAACAAACTGGATGTCTACGGCACCCGGTATTCCCAGGAGGTCTCCCGTCCAAGTACTGACCAGGCACGACGCTGCTTAACTTCGGTGATCAAACGAGAACCGGTGTTTTCAGCGTAGTATGGCCGTAGACAAACTGCTTACATAAATTTATGTGCTTAATGGTTAATTTCAAGTTTCTGTTAGTCAAAAAAGGACGAAAACAAAATAGATGTCTACTGCAACCAGTATTCCCATGTGGTGTCCCGTCCAAGTACTGACCTGGCCCGACGCTGCTTAACTTCGGTGATCAAACGAGAACCGGTGTTTTCAGCGTAGTATGCCCGTAGAAAAACTTCTTACATAAATGTATGTGCTTAATGGTTAATTTCAAGTTTCTGTTAGTCAAAAAAAGAAAAACGAAAATAAAATAAATGTCTACGGCACCCGGTATTCCCAGGAGGTCTCCCGTCCAAGTACTGACCAGGCCCGATGCTGCTTAACTACGGTGATCAAACGAGAACCGGTGTTTTCAGAGTAGTATGGCCGTAGACAAACTTCTCATATAAAATTAAGTGGTTAATGGTTTTCTTCAAGTTTCTGTTAGTCAAAAAAGGACAATAACAAACTGGATGTCTACGGCACCCGGTTTTACCAGGAGGTCTCCCGTCCAAGTACTGACCTGGCCCGACGCTGCTTAACTTCGGTGATCAAACGAGAACCGGTGTTTTCAGCGTAGTATGGCCGTAGACAAACTGGTTTCATACATTTATGTGCTTAAGGTTAATTTCAAGTTTCTGTTAGTCAAAAAAGGAAAAAAACAAAAAACAAAATACATGTCTACGGCACCCGGTATTCCCAGAAGGTCTCCCGTCCAAGTACTGACCTAGCCCGATGCTGCTTAACTTTGGTGATCGAACGAGAACCAGTGTATTCAGCGTAGTATGGCCGTAGACAAACTGCATACATAATGTATGTGCTTAATGGTTAATTTCAAGTTTCTGTTAGTCAAAAAAGGACGAACACAAAATAGATGCCTAAGGCACCCGGTATTCCCAGGCGCTCTCCCTGCCAAGGACTTATCCGGGTCCTCAACCCACCAATCATTGAGCTCTGTTGAGCAGCCAGTTTCCTCAACAGGCCAATCAGTGAGCTCTGTTGAGCAAGCTCTTTGCTCAACAGACCAATCACCGACCGATGTTGAGGATGACGTCAACTTCGTGACCTGCCATCACGAAGACGGTCAGAGGTCGATCAGCTGTTGATACTCTCGAAATCAACCATTCATTCACGCGAAGACATTATTATTTGGATTACGGTAAAATTTCCCACAAAAAAGAGCACGATAATAAAATGTTGAAATGACAGAAAAGAATATGGATCCGACAGCTAGCTCTATCGTATACGGGACTGAAAAAAAGACCGAGTCTAGACTCTAGTGTCTGGTCTGTGTATTGTAGATAGATGGGGAAAATCGTTAATAGTTAAGTCGCTGCTAGTGCTACTGGATACTGGCACTTGCTAAGTATGTATAATGCACCCACAACTCATCATAAGTCATGACTCGTGGCCATGTAAGAAAATGGTTGTACGTTTTTAATCAGCTTTGAATTATCAAGTACATGTATAATCAACAAGCCCGATGGTCCAAAAATAGGATGTAAACAAATATTCATGTATACGTATATGAAACATGATTTTCAAACCACATTTTTTACATTGTACATTGTGTACATTGCAGTTATAGACACATTTTGAATTTATGTATTGTTGTTATTAACAGGTCAGAATGGAGGCAAAGCAAGGGATGTACAAATGCAGCAAGTGTCATCAAGAGTTCAATGTCAAATCAAACTTGACTAGACATATGAAAAAAACATGAGGAAAAGCTTTTCCAATGTCCAGGTTGCAGCAAGACGTTTACACTAAAACAAAACTAAGAAAGTCACTCAAAGCAGCATTTTTATCCTGCAATACCCCATTTCAAGACAGGAGAAGCGAGACTGAAATGCTCCCAAGAAGCTGCCCATGTAGCTGGTTGCTCCTATAAGGCACCGGTTGAAAATGTGTGGCATCCAGACAAAGCTGAAACAGACGCAAGGAGAATTAGTGGCTCCTTGTGGAGAGCCAGTTTAATCATCCAATTTGGAAAGTATTCCGGCAAAAATTTCAAGTGGCTCCTTGAGAACGATGTTGGCTGGGTGGTGTGGCTACTGGATGCCTTCAGCATTCATGGTGAGAAGTGCCCCAGCATGCTCTGGCAGAAAGAGAGACTGCTAAAATTTGTCAAAGAATTTCCCTCTGTAAGGTGCCATCTTGACAACCGACTTAAGGTTAGTTTTAAATGCAATGTACGGTATCTCACCATTATTTTAGGAGTGATTTCACCGGGTAAATATATGTGGGCATGAATGAAGACTCTTCATGATCATTACATAACTCCCAAACTCATGGGATGATAACATGTACTGTACTAAAGAACCAATATCTATACAAGACTAATTGTATTTATAATACTAGATGGTTTTACTTTAAGTATGAACCATGAAAAGAATCAACAATGAGTCAGATGAGTTGTGTAGTAGAGTTAACTCTTGCATCACACACACGAACACATGCTTGACTAATGAGATGGATCCCAATAATCATTTCAATACAGTTTGAACAGGAAGTTAGAAAGAGAGGCTTTTTTTCATTTGCAGAAGCGGAAGGAGAAAAAAGATGCACCTATCGCAGCAGGGGACTTCGAAGATGACTATATTAAAGACGCTGAACTACTGGCAATGGCAGGTAAGCTATATTTGGGGGTTTTCTGTAACTTTTTAGAAAAGAGGTCAAATGTTTTTGATATTTGATACAAAAATAAACAATAATCTGCTTGTAATTCAGATGACGATGTATGTTTCCATCTTGAATTTTGGTTGAATTTTCTTTCAGTTTTCATGTCTTAATGAAGATGAAGTGCATTGCAGCATTGGTGAGAAATTATTTTTGTCTGCTTGTGTGGTATTGAGGTGACCCTAATTTGCCTAGAAATCTTGATATTGTAGCTCTGTTTGCTGTGTTTCTGTAGCTGTCATAGCTGTTTCTGTAGCTGGCATAACTCTATTTAGCTGGGATAGCTTTATTACTTTCTGTAGCCGTGATAGCTGTAACTATTTTTCTCCTTCCGCTTCCGCCTCTATTCTACTGTATTACTAACTTTGCACATTATCGTTATGTTGGAACTTGCTTGACAATGTACAGAGCTAAAAGTTGTGCTATTGTTCCCATCACTTCTTTTCTTTGCAACTCCTATATGGTTCCTTCCCTTTGCTCTGATCTTTACAAATTTAAAGGGGCAGGTCATGATCCTATAATACCTTTTATATTTTCTGTACTCATAAATAAATTATATCCAGATCGTGTCTGTAAAATATATAACAAATTTTGAGTGTACGCAGACCATTCAAATTTTACAAGACGTTTAATCTTCGACTCCTTCGAGCAAATGGATCGTGACGTACTCCTTTAATATTTATTCTTATTACATTGTTTATATAAACAAATCATTTATGGTGAAGGTACATTGGGTGGACTGTACAATTTTTTTTTTCATAGTATTTTAGAATTAAAATTGCTCTTACTCTTTGACTTTTCAGAGGATGTACTCATGGACTCAGGGGTTGGTGTGTCCACTCAGATCACATCTGTTGGAAAGCTTCTGCCTTCATCAGAATCACCATTGGCATCAGAAGACAGACCTTCGACATCATCAGCAGACAGATCTTTGTCCTCTGTGGATGATTCTACCGTGCAGGAAGGGTGGCAGAAATTCTGGGACGAGCCTCCAGCACAGGTTCAGGGCATCTCTCCCTCAAACGTTCGATGGCTAAAGACTGATGGGCCATATGGCATCTTTGAAACAGCAAAGATGTACACTACATCCAAAAGAGAATTTGGGACTCGGCAAATCTTCAAGAAGAAGATGGAATTTAATCCCCCACCTCTTCCAACTTCAGTGAAAGGGTCCTTGCCATCTATGCTGTCCTTCTTCACCACTCCTGTCCTCTTCTGGAGACCAGTTGGAGTGATGGAGATCAAGATAAAATGCCCCAATCCAAAGTGTCCTGCTCCACCAGGTAGTTACCTGACCAAAAGCGGCTATGGAAACATTGCGCGACAAGTGTGCGGCATGAGGCACTACTACACACTCTTGACAGAAAGACTTAAATGCAATCCTTGCATGAGACTTAGCCAGCAGACCAAGAGTGAAGATGATCAGCCACTCCATTATAGATGGCATGCCTTCAGCCCCAGCATCCTCATGCAACTTTCCCCAGCAGTTAGGAGCATGTTTCCAGCCATCATCTGTGGAAAGCGGGCTATAGACAAGAACGTTGTGACATTCCTGAGTGATAGGCTCAATTCTGTGTCTATGACCAAGGTGCACCGAATGATCCAGCAAGGCCATGACGAATGGTATGCAGAGAGAAGAGACTTGTACCAGACTCTACTGATGGAGGCACATACTGCCAGCAAAGCACCTATGTCACAGCGTGGTATACTTTCCTTTACTGACCATCACTACACCCCGCCTATCCCGCCAACTCCACTTCCATCCCCCCGTGTTCTGCGTAGAGCTCAACTCATCATGGAGATGGAAAATATGCCTGTCTACCGATCATCTATCATGAGTGTGACTGGACAGATACTGTGCATGGATGATACAAAACAGGTAGATATTTTCTTTTTCTGTTTGTATTATTATCATTATTCATTACTAATTCAGTTTTTTTAACAAAGTACTATGGCACTGTAAAATATATAACAAATCTAGAAAGAAAGAACCAGAACAATGACAGATTAAATTGATCTTCAAATTTACCAACAATTCTTTCACACTAGTAAACATGTATATAAATACGATAATACACCATAATGGAAAATGCCAAATATGGACAAAGATTTTAAAGCCCAGTCCAATTACATTCAATAGGGGGTTTCACTTGAAGTGAAAATGAAAAGTTCATTGTTTTAATGTGAATCATTTGAAAAAATGAACTTATGACAGTGATTGAAAATATGATTTTAAATTGTAATTTAAGTGGAAAATGAAGAAAAACAGTCTCAGACAGAAATCTTTTACTACAGCTGTAATTTTGTGTGTGTATTTGCATGTTTTCTACATAGAGGTTCTTAAGAAAATTCAAGGAGATGGAAAAGGCACCATGCATTATGTTACCAGTGTGCTGAATGAGTGGGGGCAGTTTCTGACAACTGTTGTGGTCGCCTCTGAGTCGGAGAATTGCTACAGGAGGCTTGCTGAGGGACTCATCGCACGCTTTATACGTGCCAATGCTGCAGCGCCAAAGGTGCTCTACGCTGACAACAACTGTTGTAGGTATGTCAAGTATTTTGCGCTAAGGATTTTGTGCAAACAAATCTATGAAGTGTGCTTATTTTCACCATATAGATTTACGTGGGTGAAGTGGAAATGGTTATCAATTCCGTTCAATTCTGATTGCATTTGTTTCAGGGATGGTGGGGCCTCATGGCTTGAATCCCTCTTCCAAGACTGGAGTGATGATGGTATGGTCATCAGACTCGACATTTGGCACTGGCTCCACCGGTGGGAAGCTGTTGTGATAAAGCAGTCACATGCCAAGTATGGAGTGTTCATCAGTGCTCTAGCTGGTGCAATACTGGCATACAACAAACATGACATGGACCAACTCATCCAAGCCATCCGCAAAGGGAACAAGGACTTCTCGCAGTACAGGAATGAAGAAATGCTGTCTTTCGTCAAGCCACACCAGGCATCAGCTTATGAGCGCCGAGTGACACGTGGTGTCCAGGTAAGCTGATGGTATTATTTTGTGCATATTTTTATTTCAAGAACTAAGAAGGATCTTTGCATTGAAAGCATCGAAACACATTGTTGATCTTCAAAATAATAGTCTCTGCATTGTGAACACTTTGTCCTTCATCGGTTAATGAGGATTTCAGATGTTGCAAATTGTGAAAGATACCCATCAGTGACTTTTTACTGTATTTGTTTTCTTTCTCACACAGGAAACAAGAATGTGAAAAACTAAAGGAATCATGATTACTTTAAATTAGTGCATTTACACAGATTTCTTGCTTTTTTCTGCAGGAGAGTGCATTTGCTGTTGAGTACATCCTGGAAGAGTTCAAGGGTCGAGCTGGTCTAGACATCGATGGTATCCCTTTGTTTAAGTCACCAGAAGCTGTCGATAAGCATTGGGCAACTGCCAGTAAACATCTGAGTTGTATGCAGGTAAGGTTACACAATGGGTCATTAATACACAGAAAAATTCGTACAGCCTGCTGATTAAAAAGCAATGGTTGAGTTATACAACACCGGCAGCGTAACGGTGTTGTTACAATCCAGTATTGGTACACTGTACCCCTGTGCCCAACTAAATTGTAACAACAACGTTATGCTCCTGTACCGGTATCAGAACTTCGCAGGCTGGTACCAGTGATGAAACTGAATTAGTGTTTTTCAATCAGCAATCCGTATTGATTTTGCAGTGTATAAGTATCAAACTTTTATATGTGTGACGCCATATCTTTTTAAGCCCTATACTTCATTTTATATCCAATTTATGCAGTGATATTAATGCAATGATTATAAAGAACCCTGTTATACTTCATGAAATGTTAAATCTTGATTTTTTTCCAATTTGTTCAAAATGAGAAGGTCTGACATAATTTATAGAAGACCCTAATGTATGTTCATAATGTTTAATAAAATGTCAAATTTACAACTTATGATTTAAAATATCCAAATATTTGACTTTAGAATGTAAAAACAATGTATGAAGAACTTTGGAATTATCCACATTTTTGTCATTATATTCAGGATCCACCAAGTATCCAGCTGTACGTGACGACCAAGGTTGTTACTATCAATGGGGTGAAGCTGAACAAGTACAGGTGTCGAAGAGGCAGCAACTCCTTGGAAGGGCTTCATGCCCACTTAATAAATGCCATCCCTTCGAAGCGATGTGGCATAATTCCTTTCCAGGTTAGCATGTACATTTACATTGGTGTGGTATATTATGCTCAGTCAGAATTATAAAGTAGCATCTCTTTTGTATAATGGTGCATTTTGTGACAAATTTAAGAAATCCTGTTGTGCCTCAAAGCATCAGTGGACATTTAATAAACAAACTACAAATTTTGTAGGGCAGGACTGAGATAACTTAAGCACATGTTCACTGGTTCCACTCCATGGTCAGAAATCATGAGCACTAGTCTATTTGGATAATAATGTTGACCTCTGAATAAAGTTGTCTAAACCTTGATGGAGGACAGATTCAGCTCTATGTTGATTGACATAGTATAATGCGTACAGTTGATATTGTATTGACTCCTTCATTCTTTCACTCCTTTGTTCTGTCAATTAAATTAGAATATATTCATTTAAAATACATTCATTATAAAGTGCATTATGATAGGTATGATGACATTTCATTTGAAAACATGTATTCTAATGTGATGATTCATACTTTGTCCCTCTTATCTTCCAGGTATATCTCATCTCCTTTGCCGTGCAATGGAATAACCGCATGGAAAAACTGAAGGTTGCTGGAGGGAAGGGACGAACTACATGTGTTGATCCACGGCAAATACAAAGGCTCAACCAACATGCAGAAATCTTGTTTGGGAAAGATCATTTGTTTGAGCCCAATTTTTCTTCACCAATGGTCTTCCCAGACAGCTATGAGCCTGCAGAAAAAGAGCTTTTGGGAGTTGAATATGCATACTGCCAGTCCACTGACTTCTCTTCCAAGAATTATTACATTCAAGGAGGTGAGAAACACTTTCATAGCATACAAAAGTCAATGAGGAAATTCTTTCCCATGAACTAAGACACATAGGGTGGTACCTATCTATGTTTTCTCAGCCTTGAGATACACAGCTATGGTTAGAATACATAAGTTTGTGTTAAATAAACCTCATATTTTAAAAACTTGTCATTTGACAATTGTGCTCTTTTACTTTTGCGTTGTAATTTTGCGCTGACTATGGACGGCAACTCTAGAAGCTATTGTTGGCAGAAAGAACAAAAGAAGTTTTTTAACAAATAGACTTGTAATTTACCTAATGGGTAGTCCACACTTATGACCCATACGTAATGATGAAGTCTCTAAAAACTGTATCCAAGTTATATTCATTTGTTGTTTGGTGAAACAAATAAGAAGATAACTATTTGTTGTTTACATGTTTGTATTCTATTCTCTTTTTTTATACAGCTGAAGAAGAGCAATCCAATGAAGAAGAAGAGATGGAGTCTGAGTCCGAGTCCGAGGACGAGGGCATGGAAGATGCGGGCACAGATGACATTCAAGTGGAACCAATGGACACAATCAGTTCCAAACATGCTGTTGTGACCAAGGAGGAGCAGATAACAGGAGATGTCAGTCCTGTCCTGGAAGATGTACTCATGACACCAAGTCATCTTCATCTTCCAGGATATGATGATGTAGAACAACTGGCACTGCTCCTCCTTGAACTGTGCAGTGATGATGACAAGCATCTCGTCCCAGTAGAGCTAAGGAAAAAAATAGCAGAAGCAGCTGCTAAACTGGCCGAGCATGACAAGTGTGCTAGAAAGTTTGTAAAAAAGTACGAGTCTAAGTGGGGTTATACTTTGTTTGGGAGATGTTTA
Source organism: Pisaster brevispinus (assembly GCA_023634235.1). Classification (NCBI taxonomy): domain Eukaryota; kingdom Metazoa; phylum Echinodermata; class Asteroidea; order Forcipulatida; family Asteriidae; genus Pisaster; species Pisaster brevispinus. The sequence continues at coordinate 9,008,009 of JAMKCF010000018.1, forward strand.
GGGTCGGACAGCATGGAAATGAGTGCTGCGCAAAAAACCAAATTCGGGTGGATGCGATACGCTCAGGCAGCAGAAATCACTGAGGAGTCGAGGCTTCTTTACATTTTAATAAAAATGCTTAAGAATCGCCCAAAGGTTGGTGGCCTGTCATCTCCGACAAAAGTTGCAGCACTAATAAAATCTTCTTACAAAAGGATTGTAGACAGGGTAAAAGACGACCAAGTCTTGTCGGGGGTTGGAATTCCTCTGCCAAACATAAACACAAAATCAATAACAGCCTTCTTTGCAAAGCAAGACAAGAGATCCAACTTCCTTGCAACTGCCAAACCAAAAGTGGCAACTCACCGGAAAGTTTTGTCATCACAACCAATCCCAGCCGCGTCCAAGCTCCCTCAGTCCCTTCCATCACCATCTTATACTCAAGTACAGTACAAAGATGTTCCCCACGAGTCTGGTAAGCGACTTGGTGAGAAGAGGCGGCTTCAGTTTGATGCTCCTAAAACGCCTGATCTGAATGAGCTTCCACCCCAGTCCACAGCTTACACAGAGCCCAAATTTCAACGCCGGATTTGTCCTAAATTAACTGCATCTCCAGGATCAAGTGGTGTACCAATTCTCTTGGTCGTGCCTTCACAGCCAATGGCACACTCTGTATCCCTACAACCTGCATCAAGTAGTGTGCCTTTTATATGTCAACCTCCACCTCCTCCACCACCAAAACAGACTCGTTCCATTCCTAACCCATCCACCAAACCATGTGCTGCATGTCGTGTACCAAAATGTGGTGGGCTTCGTAAAAGGTACACACCATCAAAGACCAAGACTGTTGGCAGCAAGCAGAAAATTTTCACTTTCTGTCCAACCACAAACAAATCGACTACACCAGGATTTCAGAAAGTTTACAACAATTTTGAACATTTTCAAGCAGAGGTGGACGAAGAGCTTGGGAGGAGGAAGAGAACCGATACTCGGGACTAAGAAGTAACTATAAATACTAAATAGTAAACTTGTGGGTACAACCATGTATAAAATCTCTTTTGAGGGAGTGTTGGCTCACGAGCAGAGTATACTGTTCGAAACGTCGAGACCACACCGACTCTTTTCAGAGCCAACACTCCCTCAAAAGAGATTTTACACATGGTTGTACCCGCAAGTGTAGTATTTAGTATTTATAGTCACTTCTTATTTTTCACACCATGCAAAGCTTCAAACACCATTTACTCGGGACTAAGTTCTAATTTTAAAGTATATTCTTCCTTTATCTTTTAGCTTTTTTAGCTGAAAACAGTTTTCCATTTTGATGGGATATTTTTGAGATATGAGGAGAATTATTCAACATAACCATTGTTAATGCATGGCATTGTTTGTTTTTGATCGGTTCTTGCAAATAGTTTGGTCAAATAGAATGTGGTTTTCAGCTACCATTAGTTAAATGATGATGGAATTTGTATATTTTTATACAAGAATGACTGTCGCTTTAATACTTCCTTTTAGTACTGCAGGTGGGATTATTCTAAAGTCAGCAGGTCTATACGGTATACACACGGAGGGAATACACATCCTGGAGGTGGGGGGGAGAGTAGGGGTGGTAAACTGTACTGACTATGCTAAGAGATCAATGCCAGGTTATGTGGTGTATACAAGTAGGCGTATGTATTGCAGGTGGGATTATTCTAAAGGGTTAAGCCAGAGTGGGGAGGGGGGGGGATGGGTACATGAAAGGGAAAACCTACTGTCCCATCCAAGGGAGAAATTTGTAGGTTAACAGTACTGCGTTTGTCATGATTTGAATAATAATAAACTGCATTTGTATAGTGCATATCACTGCTAAGTCCCTATGCGCTGGATAGGAAAAAAGAAATACCAACGGAAGAACAACTAGTGGTAACTGGTGAATAGATGAGTTTTAAGGCGATTTTTGAATTGCCAACCGTGACTACTTCCTTAACAGACTCTGGTATGCCATTCCACAATTCAGCTGCAGCTACTTGGAATGACCGAGCTCCGTAAGATTTTGTGACGTGGTGGAAGTGACGAGAAGGGACTTTGATTTGGAACGTAAATTTCTAGAAGGAATATATTTGTGAACTAGTTCCTGTAGATAAACTTGGGCTGTGCCCTGTAAACAATGAAAAGTAAGGAGGAGAATTGTAAACCTAATTCTAGCTTGAACAGATTTTGCTCTTGTTTTAAGAAAGAATGCATAAGAGGTGAAAACAAATAAAAAACAGAGTCCTTTGATATCAACACTTTGTGTTGTGTTTTGCTTATTTTTAATATGAGTAGCTATTTTCTCTCAGTGATTTATTTCCTCACTTTTTGTAATATTTAATTGAAGCTTTTAGCATGATTGCAAAGCTTACCTGTGTCTAACCATCCAACTTAAAGAAATTAGCCAAATTTATTGTTTGCATGAAATCACCGAGCAACGGAGAACTGTTGATAGTATAACACATTGTGAGAAACGACTCCTTCTGAAGTAACATAGTTTTTGAGAAAGAGGTAAATTCTCCCTCTAATATTACAGACATCGGGGCATTTGAAAGCACTCAAAATCACTCAAATTTGTGCAACAAGGGTATTCTCTTCGTAAAGCCTTTTTATTACGCATCTTTCAATATTCTCTTGCAACTACAAATGAGGAATTGAGTCAAAATTTTCACAGATTTGTCATTGTTATTGCTTATGTTGGGATACACCAAGTAGAATACTGGTCATTAACAATAACATTTAACCATTTTGGGGCAAAGCTGTTCAGAGAAGACAAGAGAGGGCGCTTTTCTATGACTTCCGGTGATCTGGTAGAATCTGGGAGAACTTCCGGTGATTGGTCAACCAGGATAAGTCCTGGGGGGGGGGGGTGATGACCCATTCCCAGGAGGTCTCCCGTCCAAGTACTGACCTGGCCCGACGCTGCTTAACTTCGTTGATCAAACGAGAACCGGTGTTTTCAGCGTAGTATGGCCGTAGACAAACTGCTTAACATACATTTATGTGCTTAATGGTTAATTTCAAGTTTCTGTTTTGCAAAAAAGGACGAAAACAAAATAGATGTCTACGGCACCCGGTATTCCCAGGAGGTGTCCCGTCCAAGTACTGACGTGGCCAGACGCTGCTTAACTTCGGTGATCAAACGAGAACCGGTGTTTTCAGCGTAGTATGGCCTTAGACAAACTGCTTTCATACATTTATGTGCTTAATGGTTAATTTCAAGTTTCTGTTACTCAAAAAAGGAAAAAAAAAATAAAAAAAATAGATGTGTACGGCACCCGGTATTCCGAGGAGGTCTCCCGTCCAAGTACTGACCTGGCCCGACGCTGCTTAACTTCGGTGATCAAACGAGAACCGGTGTTTTCAGCGTAGATTGGCCGTAGACAAACTGCTTTCATACATTTATGTGCTTAATGGTTAATTTCAAGTTTCTGTTAGTCAAAAAAGGTAAAAAAAACGAAACAAAATAGATGTCTACGGCACCCGGTATTCCCAGGAGGTCTCCCGTCCAAGTATTGACCTGGCCAGACGCTGCTTAACTTCGGTGATCAAACGAGAACCGGTGTTTTCAGCGTAGTACGGCCGTAGACAAACTGCTTTCATACATTTATGTGCTTAATGGTTAATTTCAAGTTTCTGTTAGTCAAAAAAGGAAAAAAAAAAGAAAAAAAAAACTAGATGTCTACGGCACCCGGTATTCCGAGGAGATCTCCCGTCCAAGTACTGACCTGGCCCGACGCTGCTTAACCACCGGTTATAAAGCGAGAACCGGTGTTTTCAGCATAGTATGGCCGTAGACAAACTTCTTATATAAAATTACATGGTTAATGGTTTTCTTCAAGTTTCTGTTAGTCAAAAAAGGAGAATAACAAACTGGATGTCTGCGGCACCCGGTATTCTCAGGAGGTCTCCCGTCCAAGTACTGACCAGGCCCGATGCTGCTTTACTTCGGTGATCAAACGAGAACCGGTGTTTACAGCGTAGTATGGCCGTAGACAAACTTCTCATATAGAATTACGTGGTTAATGGTTTTCGACAAGGTTCTGTTAGTCAAAAAAAGAGAATAACAAACTGGATGTCTACGGCACCCGGTATTCCCAGGAGGTCTCCCGTCCAAGTACTGACCTGGCCCGACGCTGCTTAACTTCGGTGATCAAACGAGAACCGGTGTTTTTAGCGTAGTATGGCCGTAGACAAACTGCTTACATAAATGTATGTGCTTAATGGTTAATTTCAAGTTTCTGTTAGTCAAAAAAGGAAGAAAACAAAATAGATGTCTACGGCACCCGGTATTCCCAGGAGGTCTCCCGTCCAAGTACTGACCTGGCCCGACGCTGCTTAACTACGGTGATCAAACGAGAACCAGTGTTTTCAGCGTAGTATGGCCGTAGACAAACTGCTTACATAAATGTATGTGCTTAATGGTTAATTTCAAGTTTCTGTTAGTCAAAAAAGGACGAAAACAAAATAGATGTCTACGGCACCCGGTATTCCCATGAGGTCTCCCGTCCAAGTACTGACCTGGCCCGACGCTGCTTAACTTCGGTGATCAAACGAGAACCGGTGTTTTCAGCGTAGTATGGCCGAAGACAAACTGCTTTCATACATTTATGTGCTTAATGGTTGATTTCAAGTTTCTGTTAGTCAAAAAAGGACGAAAACAAAATAGATGTCTACGGCACCCAGTATTCCCATGTGGTCTCCCGTCCAAGTACTAACCTGGCCCGACGCTGCTTAACTTCGGTGATCAAACGAGAACAGGTGTTTTCAGCGTAGTATGGCCGTAGAAAAACTTCTTACATCAATGTATGTGCTTAATGGTTAATTTCAAGTTTCTGTTAGGCAAAAAAAGAAAAACGAAAACAAAATAGATGTCTACGGCACCCGGTATTCCCAGGAGGTCTCCCGTCCAAGTACTGACCAGGCCCGATGGTGCTTAACTTCGGTGATCAAACGAGAACCGGTGTTTTCAGCTTAGTATGGCCGTAGACAAACTTCTTATATAAAATTACGTGGTTAATGGTTTTCTTCAAGTTTCTGTTAATCAAAAAAGGAAAAAACAAAAAAGATGTCTACGGCACCCGGTATTCCCAGGAGGTCTCCCGTCCAAGTACTGACCTAGCCCGACGCTGCTTAACTTCGGTGATCAAACGAGAACCGGTGTTTTAAGCGTAGTATGGCCGTAGACAAACTTCTTATATAAAATTACGTGGTTAATGGTTTTCTTCAAATTTCTGTTAGTCAACAAAAGAGAATAGCAAACTGGATGTCTACGGCACCCGGTATTCCCAGGAGGTCTCCCGTCCAAGTACTAACCAGGCCCGATGCTGCTTAACTTCGGTGATCAAACGAGAACCGGTGTTTTCAGCGTAGTATGACCGTAGACAAACTTCTCATATAAAATTAAGTGGTTAATGGTTCATTTCAAGTTTCTGTTAGTCAAAAAAGGACAAAAACAAAATAGATGTCTACTGCACCCGGTATTCCCAGGAGGTGTCCCGTCCAAGTACTGACGTGGCCCAACGCTGCTTAACTTCGGTGATCAAACGAGAACCGTTGTTTTCAGCATAGTATGGCCGTAGACAAACTTCTTATATAAAATTATGTGCTTTATGGTTAATTTCAAGTTTCTGTTAGTCAAAAAAGGACGAAAACAAAATAGATGCCTACTGCACCCAGTATTCCGATGTGGTCTCCCGTCCAAGTACTGACCTGGCCCGACGCTGCTTAACTTCAGTGATCAAACGAGAACCGGTGTTTTCAGCGTAGTATGGCCGTAGACAAACTGCTTTCATACAGTTATGTGCTTAATGGTTAATTTCAAGTTTCTGTTAGTCAAAAAAGGACGAAAACAAAATAGATGTCTACGGCACCCGGTATTCCCAGGAGGTCTCCCGTCCAAGTACTGACCAGGTCCGATGCTGCATAACTTCTGTGATCAAACGAGAACCGGTGTTTTCAGCGTAGTATTGCCGTAGACAAACTTCTCATATAAAATTAAGTGGTTAATGGTTTTCTTCAAGTTTCTGTTAGTCAAAAAAGGAGAATAACAAACTGGATGTCTACGGCACCCGGTATTCCCAGGAGGTCTCCCGTTCAAGTACTGACCTGGCCCGACGCTGCTTAACTTCGGTGATCAAACGAGAACCGGTGTTTTCAGCGTAGTATGGCCGTAGACAAACTTCTTATATAAAATTAAGTGGTTAATGGTTTTCTTCAAGTTTCTGTTAGTCAAAAAAAGAGAATAACAAACTGGATGTCTACGGCACCCGGTATTCCCAGGAGATCTCCCGCCCAAGTACTTATCGGCCCGACGCTGCTTAACTTCGGTGATGAAACGAGAACCGGTGTATTCAGCTTAGTATGGCCGTAGACAAACTGCTTACATAAATTTATGTGCTTTATGGTTAATTTCAAGTTTCTGTTAGTCAGAAAAGGACGAAAACAAATTAGATGTCTACTGCACCCGGTATTACCATGAGGTCTCCCGTCCAAGTACTGACCTAGCCCGTCGCTGCTTTACTTCGGTGATCAAACGAGAACCGGTGTATTCAGCGTAGTATGGCCGTAGACAAAATTGCTTACATAAATTTATGTGCTTTATGGTTAATTTCAAGTTTCTGTTAGTCAAAAAAGGACGAAAACAAATTAGATGTCTACTGCACCCGGAATTCCCAGGAGGTCTCCCGTCCACGTACTGACCTGGCCCGACGCTGCTTAACTTCGGTGATCAAACGAGAACCGGTGTTTTCAGCGTAGTATGCCGTAGACAAACTGCTTACATAAATGTATGTGCTTAATGGTTAATTTCAAGTTTCTGTTAGTCAAAAAAAGAAAAACGAAAACAAAATAGATGTCTACGGCACCCGATATTCCCAGGAGGTCTCCCGTCCAAGTACTGACCAGGCCCGATGCTGCTTAACTTCGGTGATCAAACGAGAACCGGTGTTTTCAACGTAGTATGACCGTAGACAAACTTCTTATATAAACCTACGTGGTTAATGATTTTATTCAAATTTATGTTAGTCAAAAAAGGACGAAAACAAAATACATGCCTACTGCACCCAGTATTCCCATGTGGTCTCCCGTCCAAGTACTAACCTGGCCCGACGCTGCTTAACTTCGGTGATCAAACGAGAACAGGTGTTTTCAGCGTAGTATGGCCGTAGAAAAACTTCTTACATCAATGTATGTGCTTAATGTTTAATTTCAAGTTTCTGTTAGGCAAAAAAAGAAAAACGAAAACAAAATAGATGTCTACGGCACCCGGTATTCCCAGGAGGTCTCCCGTCCAAGTACTGAACAGGCCCGATGGTGCTTAACTTCGGTGATCAAACGAGAACCGGTGTTTTCAGCTTAGTATGGCCGTAGACAAACTTCTTATATAAAATTACGTGGTTAATGGTTTTCTTCAAGTTTCTGTTAATCAAAAAAGGAGAATAACAAACTGGATGTCTACGGCACCCGGTATTCCCAGGAGGTCTCCCGTCCAAGTACTGACCAGGCCCGATGCTGCTTAACTTCGGTGATCAAACGAGAACCGGTGTTTTCAGCGTAGTACGGCCGTAGACAAACTTCTTATATAAAATTAAGTGGTTAATGGTTTTCTTCAAGTTTCTGTTAGTCAAAAAAAGAGAATAACAAACTGGATGTCTACGGCACCCGGTATTCCCAGGAGGTCTCCTGCCCAAGTACTGATCGGCCCGACGCTGCTTAACTTCGGTGTTGAAACGAGAACCGGTGTATTCAGCTTAGTATGGCCGTAGACAAACTGCTTACATAAATTTATGTGCTTTATGGTTAATTTCAAGTTTCTGTTAGTCAGAAAAGGACGAAAACAAATTAGATGTCTACGGCACCCGGTATTACCATGAGGTCTCCCGTCCAAGTACTGACCTAGCCCGTCGCTGCTTTACTTCGGTGATCAAACGAGAACCGGTGTATTCAGCGTAGTATGGCCGTAGACAAATTGCTTACATAAATGTATGTGCTTTATGGTTAATTTCAAGTTTCTGTTAGTCAAAAAAGGACGAAAACAAATTAGATGTCTACTGCACCCGGAACTCCCAGGAGGTCTCCCGTCCAAGTACTGACCTGGCCCGACGCTGCTTAACTTCGGTGATCAAACGAGAACCGGTGTTTTCAGCGTAGTATGCCGTAGACAAACTGCTTACATAAATGTATGTGCTTAATGGTTAATTTCAAGTTTCTGTTAGTCAAAAAAAGAAAAACGAAAACAAAATAGATGTCTACGGCACCCGGTATTCCCAGGAGGTCTCCCGTCCAAGTACTGACCAGGCCCGATGCTGCTTAACTACGGTGATCAAACGAGAACCGGTGTTTTCAGCGTAGTATGGCCGTAGACAAACTGGTTTCATTCATTTATGTGCTTAAGGTTAGTTTCAAGTTTCTGTTAGTCAAAAAAGGAAAAAGGAGAAAAACAAAATACATGTCTACGGCACCCGGTATTCCCAGGAGGTCTCCCGTCCAAGTACTGACCTGGTCCGACGCTGCTTAACTTCGGTGATCAAACGAGAACCGGTGTTTTCAGCGTAGTATGGCCGTAGACAAACTTCTTATATAAACTTACGTAGTTAATAATTTTCTTCAAATTTCTGTTAGTCAAAAAAAGAGAATAACAAACTGGATGTCTACGGCACCCGGTATTCCCAGGAGATCTCCCGTCCAAGTACTGACCAGGCACGACGCTGCTTAACTTCGGTGATCAAACGAGAACCGGTGTTTTCAGCGTAGTATGGCTGTAGACAAACTTCTGATATAAAATTACGTGGTTAATGGTTTTCTTCAAGTTTCTGTTAGTCAAAAAAGGACGAAAACAAAACAGATGTCTACGGCACCCGGTATTCCCATGAGGTCTCCCGTCCAAGTACTGACCTGGCCCGACGCTGCTTAACTTTGGTGATCAAACGAGAACAGGTGTTTTCAGCGTAGTATGGCCGTAGACAAACTGCTTACAAACATTTATGTGCTTAATGGTTTTCTTCAAGTTTCTGTTAGTCAAAAAAGGACGAAAACAAAAAAGATGTCTACTGTAACCCGGTATTCCCAGGAGGTCTCCCGTCCAAGTACTGACCTGGCCCGACGCTGCTTAACTTCGGTGATCAAACGAGAACGGTGTTTTCACCGTAGTATGGCCGTAGACAAACTGCTTACATAAATTTATGTGCTTAATGGTTAATTTCAAGTTTATGTTAGTCAAAAAAAGAAAAACGAAAACAAAATAGATGTCTACGGCACCCGGTATTCCCAGGAGGTCTCCCGTCCAAGTACTGACCAGGCCCGATGGTGCTTAACTACGGTGATCAAACGAGAACCGGTGTTTTCAGCGTAGTATAACCGTAGACAAACTTCTTATATAAAATTAAGTGGTTAATGGTTTTCTTCAAGTTTCTGTTAGTCAAAAAAAGAGAATAACAAACTGGATGTCTACGGCACCCGGTAATCCCAGGAGGTCTCCCGCCCAAGTACTGACCTGGCCCGACGCTGCTTAACTTCGGTGATGAAACGAGAACGGTGTTTTCAGCGTAGTATGGCCGTAGACAAACTGCTTACATAAATGTATGTGCTTAATAGTTAATTTCAAGTTTCTGTTAGTCGAAAAAGGACGAAAACAAAATAGATGTCTACTGCACCCGGTATTCCCAGGAGGTCTCCCGTCCAAGTACTGACCTGGCCCGACGCTGCTTAACTTCGGTGATCAAACGAGAACGGTGTTTCAGCGTAGTATGGCCGTAGAAAAATTTCTTACATAAATGTATGTGCTTAATGGTTAATTTCAAGTTTCTGTTAGTCAAAAAAAGAAAAACGAAAACAAAATAGATGTCTACGGCACCAGGTATTCCCAGGAGGTCTCCCGTCCAAGTACTGACCAAGCCCGATGGTGCTTAACTACGGTGATCAAACGAGAAGCGGTGTTTTCAGCGTAGTATAACCGTAGACAAACTTCTTATATAAAATTAAGTGGTTAATGGTTTTCTTCAAGTTTCTGTTAGTCAAAAAAGGAGATAACAAACTGGATGTCTACTGCACCCGGTATTCCCAGGAGGTCTCCCTTCCAAGTACTGGCCTGGCCCGACGCTGCTTAACTTCGGTGATCAAACGAGAACCGGTGTATTCAGCGTAGAATGGCCGTAGACAAACTGCTTACATAAATTTATGTGCTTAATGGTTAATTTCAAGTTTCTGTTAGTCAAAAAAGGACGAAAACGAAATAGATGTCTACTGCACCCATTATTCCCATGTGGTCTCCCGTCCAAGTACTGACCTGGCCCGACGCTGCTTAACTTCGGTGATCAAACGAGAACCGGTGTTTTCAGCGTAGTATGGCCGTAGACAAACTTCTCATATAAATTTATGTGCTTAATGGTTAATTTCAAGTTTCTGTTAGTCAAAAAAGGACAAAAACAAAATAGATGTCTACTCCACCCGGTATTCCCAGGAGGTCTCCCGTCCAAGTACTGACCTGGCCAGACGCTCCTTAACTTCGGTGATCAAACGAGAACCGGTGTTTTCAGCGTAGTATGGCCGTAGACAAACTGCTTTCATACATTTATGTGCTTAAGGTTAATTTTAAGTTTCTGTTAGTCAAAAAAGGAATAAACAAAATACAAAATACATGTCTACGGCACCCGGTATTCCCAAGAGGTCTCCCGTCCAAGTACTGACCTAGCCCGACGCTGCTTAACTTCGGTGATCAAACGAGAACCGGTGTATTCAGCGTAGTATGGCCGTAGACAAACTGCATACATAATGTATGTGCTTAATGGTTAATTTCAAGTTTCTGTTAGTCAAAAAAGGACGAAAACAAAATAGATGCCTAAGGCACCCGGTATTCCCAGGAGGTCTCCCGTCCAAGTACTGACCTGGCCCGACGCTGCTTAACTTCGGTGATAAAACGAGAACGGTGTATTCCTCGTAGTATGGCCGTAGACAAACTGCATACATAATGTATGTGCTTAATGGTTAATTTCAAGTTTATGTTAGTCAAAAAAGGACGAAAACAAAATAGATGCCTAAGGCACCCGGTATTCCCAGGAGGTCTCCCGTCCAAGTACTGACCTGGCCCGACGCTGCTTAACTTCGGTGATAAAACGAGAACGGTGTATTCAGCGTAGTACGGCCGTAGACAAACTGCTTACATAAATTTATGTGCTTAATGGTTAATTTCAAGTTTCTGTTAGTCAAAAAAGGACGAAAACAAAATAGTTGCCTACGGCACCCGGTATTCCCAGGAGGTCTCCCGTCCAAGTACTGACCAGGCCCGATGCTGCTTAACTTCGGTGATCAAACGAGAACCGGTGTTTTCAGCGTAGTATGGCAGTAGACAAACTTCTCATATAAAATTAAGTGGTTAATGGTTTTCTTAACGTTTCTGTTAGTCAAAAACAGGAGAATAGCAAACTGGATGTCTACGGCACCCGGTATTCCCAGGAGGTCTCCCGTCCAAGTACTGACCTGGCCCCACGCATCTTAACTTCGGTGATCAAACGAGAACCGGTGTATTCAGCGTAGTATGGCCGTAGACAAACTGCTTACATAAATTTATGTGCTTAATGGTTAATTTCAAGTTTCTATTCAGCGTAGTATGGCCGTAGACAAACTGCATACATAATGTATGTGCTTAATGGTTAATTTCAAGTTTCTGTTAGTCAAAAAAGGACGAAAACAAAATAGATGCCTAAGGCACCCGGTATTCCCAGGAGGTCTCCCGTCCAAGTACTGACCTGGCCCGATGCTGCTTAACTTCGGTGATAAAACGAGAACGGTGTATTCAGCGTAGTATGGCCGTAGACAAACTGCTTACATAATGTATGTGCTTAATGGTTAATTTCAAGTTTCTGTTAGTCAAAAAAGGACAAAAACAAAATAGATGCCTAAGGCACCCGGTATTCCCAGGAGGTCTCCCGTCCAAGTACTGACCTGGCCCGACGCTGCTTAACTTCGGTGATAAAACGAGAACGGTGTATTCAGCGTAGTATGGCCGTAGACAAACTGCTTACATAAATGTATGTGCCTAATGGTTAATTTCAAGTTTCTGTCAGTCAAAAAAGGACGAAAACAAAATAGATGCCTACGGCACCCGGTATTCCCAGGAGGTCTCCCGTCAAAGTACTGACCAGGCCCGATGCTGCTTAACTTCGGTGATAAAACGAGAACCGGTGTTTTCAGCGTAGTATGGCCGTAGACAAATTTCTCATATAAAATTAAGTGGTTAATGGTTTTCTTAACGTTTCTGTTAGTCAAAAAAAGAGAATAGCAAACTGGATGTCTACGGCACCCGGTATTCCCAGGAGGTCTCCCGTCCAAGTACTGACCTGGCCCGACGCTGCTTTACTTCGGTGATCAAACGAGAACCGGTGTATTCAGCGTAGTATGACCGTAGACAAACTGCTTACATAAATGTTGGTGCTTAATGGTTAATTTCAAGTTTCTGTTAGTCAAAAAAGAACGAAAAACAAAATGGATGCCTACGGCACCCGGTATTCCCAGGAGGTCTCCCGTCCAAGTACTGACCTAGCCCGACGCTGCTTAACTTCGGTGATCAAACGAGAACGGTGTTTTCAGCGTAGTATGGCCGTAGACAAACTGCTTACATAAATTTATGTGCTTAATGGTTAATTTCAAGTTTCTGTTAGTCAAAAAAGGACGAAAACAAAATAGATGTCTACTGCACCCAGTATTCCCATGTGGTGTCCCGTCCAAGTACTGACCTGGCCCGACGCTGCTTAACTTCGGTGATCAAACGAGAACCGGTGTTTCAGCGTAGTATGGCAGTAGAAAAACTTCTTACATAAATGTATGTGCTTAATGGTTAATTTCAAGTTTCTGTTAGTCAAAAAAAGAAAAACGAAAACAAAATAGATGTCTACGGCACCAGGTATTCCCAGGAGGTCTCCCGTCCAAGTACTGACCAGGCCCGATGGTGCTTAACTACGGTGATCAAACGAGAACCGGTGTTTTCAGCGTACTATAACCGTAAACAAACTTCTTATATAAAATTAAGTGGTTAATGGTTTTCTTCAAGTTTCTGTTAGTCAAAAAAAGAGAATAACAAACTGGATGTCTACGGCACTCGGTAATCCCAGGAGGTCTCCCGCCCAAGTACTGACCTGGCCCGACGCTGCTTAACTTCGGTAATGAAACGAGAACCGGTGTATTCAGCGTAGTATGGCCGTAGACAAACTGCTTACATAAATGTATGTGCTTAAGAGTTAATTTCAAGTTTCTGTTAGTCGAAAAAGGACGAAAACAAAATAGATGTCTACTGCACCCGGTATTCCCAGGAGGTCTCCCGTCCAAGTACTGACCTGGCCAGACGCTGCTTAACTTCGGTGATCAAACGAGAACCGGTGTTTTCAGCGTAGTATGGCCGTAGACAAACTTTTCATATAAAATTAAGTGGTTAATGGTTTTCTTAAAGTTTATGTTAGTCAAAAAAGGAGATAACAAACTGGATGTCTACTGCACCCGGTATTCCCAGGAGGTCTCCCGTCCAAGTACTGACCTGGCCCGACGCTGCTTAACTTCGGTGATCAAACGAGAACCGGTGTTTTCAGCGTAGTATGGCCGTAGACAAACTGTTTTTCATACATTTATGTGCTTAATGGTTAATTTTAAGTTTCTGTTAGTCAAACAAGGAAAAACAAAAAACAAAATAGATGTCTACGGCACCCGGTATTCCCAGGAGGTCTCCCGTCCAAGTACTGACCTGGCCCGACGCTGCTTAACTTCGGTGATCAAATGAGAACCGGTGTTTTCAGCGTAGTATGGCCGTAGACAAACTTCTCATATAAAATTAAGTGGTTAATGGTTAATTTCAAGTTTCTGTTAGTCAAAAAAGGACGAAAACAAAATAGATGCCTAAGGCACCCGGTATTCCCAGGAGGTCTCCCGTCCAAGTACTGACCTAGCCCGACGCTGCTTAAATTCGGTGATCAAAAGAGAACCGGTGTATTCAGCGTAATATGGCCGTAGACAAACTTCTCATATAAAATTAAGTGGTTAATGGTTTTCTTCAAGTTTCTGTTAGTCAAAAAAGGAGAATAACAAACTGGATGTCTATGGCACCCGGTATTCCCACGAGGTCTCCCGTCCAAGTACTGACCTGGCCCGACGCTGCTTAACTTCGGTGATCAAACGAGAACGGGTGTAGTCAGCGTAGTATGGCCGTAGACAAACTGCTTACATAATGTATGTGCTTAATGGTTAATTTCAAGTTTCTGTTAGTCAAAAAAGGACAAAAACAAAATAGATGCCTAAGGCACCCGGTATTCCCAGGAGGTCTCCCGTCCAAGTACTGACCTGGCCCGACGCTGCTTTACTTCGGTGATAAAACGAGAACAGTGTATTCAGCGTAGTATGGCCGTAGACAAACTGCTTACATAAATTTATGTGCTTAATGGTTAATTTCAAGTTTCTGTTAGTCAAAAAAGGACGAAAACAAAATAGATGCCTACGGCACCCGGTATTCCCAGGAGGTCTCCCGTCAAAGTACTGACCAGGCCCGATGCTGCTTAACTTCGGTGATCAAACGAGAACCGGTGTTTTCAGCGTAGTATGGCCGTAGACAAATTTCTCATATAAAATTAAGTGGTTAATGGTTTTCTTAACGTTTCTGTTAGTCAAAAAAAGAGAATAGCAAACTGGATGTCTACGGCACCCGGTATTCCCAGGAGGTCTCCCGTCCAAGTACTGACCTGGCCCGACGCTGCTTAACTTCGGTGATCAAACGAGAACCGGTGTATTCAGCGTAGTATGACCGTAGACAAACTGCTTACATAAATTTTTGTGCTTAATGGTTAATTTCAAGTTTCTGTTAGTCAAAAAAGAACGAAAAACAAAATGGATGCCTACGGCACCCGGTATTCCCAGGAGGTCTCCCGTCCAAGTACTGACCTAGCCCGACGCTGCTTAACTTCGGTGATCAAAAGAGAACCGGTGTATTCAGCGTAGTATGGCCGTAGACAAACTTCTTATACATAATGTATGTGCTTAATGGTTAATTTCAAGTTTCTGTTAGTCAAAAAAGGACGAAAACAAAATAGATGTCTACTGCACCCGGTATTCCCATGTGGTCTCCCGTCCAAGTACTGACCTGGCCCGACGCTGCTTAACTTCGGTGATCAAACGAGAACCGGTGTTTTCAGCGTAGTATGGCCGTAGACAAACTGTTTTTCATACATTTATGTGCTTAATGGTTAATTTCAAGTTTCTGTTAGTCAAACAAGGAAAAACGAAAAACAAAATAGATGTCTACGGCACCCGGTATTCCCAGGAGGTCTCCCGTCCAAGTACTGACCAGGCCCGACGCTGCTTAACTTCGGTGATCAAATGAGAACCGGTGTTTTCAGCGTAGTATGGCCGTAGACAAACTTCTCATATAAAATTAAGTGGTTAATGGTTTTCTTCAAGTTTCTGTTAGTCAAAAAAGGACGAAAACAAAATAGTTACCTACGGCACCCGGTATTCCCAGGAGGTCTCCCGTCCAAGTACTGACCAGGCCCGATGGTGCTTAACTTCGGTGATCAAACGAGAACCGGTGTTTTCAGCGTAGTATGGCAGTAGACAAACTTCTCATATAAAATTAAGTGGTTAATGGTTTTCTTAACGTTTCTGTTAGTCAAAAAAAGGAGAATAGGAAACTGGATGTCTACGGCACCCGGTATTCCCAGGAGGTCTCCCGTCCAAGTACTGACCTGGCCCGACGCATCTTAACTTCGGTGATCAAACGAGAACCGGTGTATTCAGCGTAGTATGGCCGTAGACAAACTGCTTACATAAATGTATGTGCTTAATGGTTAATTTCAAGTTTCTGTTAGTCAAAAAAGGACAAAAACAAAATAGATGCCTACGGCACCCGGTATTCCCAGGAGGTCTCCCGTCCAAGTACTGACCTGGCCCGACGCTGCTTTACTTCGGTGATAAAACGAGAACAGTGTATTCAGCGTAGTATGGCCGTAGACAAACTGCTTACATAAATTTATGTGCTTAATGGTTAATTTCAAGTTTCTGTTAGTCAAAAAAGGACGAAAACAAAATAGATGCCTACGGCACCCGGTATTCCCAGGAGGTCTCCCGTCAAAGTACTGACCAGGCCCGATGCTGCTTAACTTCGGTGATCAAACGAGAACCGGTGTTTTCAGCGTAGTATGGCCGTAGACAAATTTCTCATATAAAATTAAGTGGTTAATGGTTTTCTTAACGTTTCTGTTAGTCAAAAAAAGAGAATAGCAAACTGGATGTCTACGGCACCCGGTATTCCCAGGAGGTCTCCCGTCCAAGTACTGACCTGGCCCGACGCTGCTTAACTTCGGTGATCAAACGAGAACCGGTGTATTCAGCGTAGTATGACCGTAGACAAACTGCTTACATAATTTTTTGTGCTTAATGGTTAATTTCAAGTTTCTGTTAGTCAAAAAAGAACGAAAAACAAAATGGATGCCTACGGCACCCGGTATTCCCAGGAGGTCTCCCGTCCAAGTACTGACCTAGCCCGACGCTGCTTAACTTCGGTGATCAAAAGAGAACCGGTGTATTCAGCGTAGTATGGCCGTAGACAAACTTCTTATACATAATGTATGTGCTTAATGGTTAATTTCAAGTTTCTGTTAGTCAAAAAAGGACGAAAACAAAATAGATGTCTACTGCACCCGGTATTCCCATGTGGTCTCCCGTCCAAGTACTGACCTGGCCCGACGCTGCTTAACTTCGGTGATCAAACGAGAACCGGTGTTTTCAGCGTAGTATGGCCGTAGACAAACTGTTTTTCATACATTTATGTGCTTAATGGTTAATTTCAAGTTTCTGTTAGTCAAACAAGGAAAAACAAAAAACAAAATAGATGTCTACGGCACCCGGTATTCCCAGGAGGTGTCCCGTCCAAGTACTGACCAGGCCCGACGCTGCTTAACTTCGGTGATCAAATGAGAACCGGTGTTTTCAGCGTAGTATGGCCGTAGACAAACTTCTCATATAAAATTAAGTGGTTAATGGTTTTCTTCAAGTTTCTGTTAGTCAAAAAAGGAGAATAGCAAACTGGATGTCTACGGCACCCGGTATTCCCAGGAGGTCTCCCGTCCAAGTACTGACCAGGCCCGATGCTGCTTAACTTCGGTGATCAAACGAGAACCGGTGTTTTCAGCGTAGTATGGCAGTAGACAAACTTCTCATATAAAATTAAGTGGTTAATGGTTTTCTTAACGTTTCTGTTAGTCAAAAAAAGGAGAATAGCAAACTGGATGTCTACGGCACCCAGTATTCCCAGGAGGTCTCCCGTCCAAGTACTGACCTGGCCCGACGCATCTTAACTTCGGTGATCAAACGAGAACCGGTGTATTCAGCGTAGTATGGCCGTAGACAAACTGCTTACATAAATGTATGTGCTTAATGGTTAATTTCAAGTTTCTATTCAGCGTAGTATGGCCGTAGACAAACTGCATACATAATGTATGTGCTTAATGGTTAATTTCAAGTTTCTTTTAGTCAAAAAAGGACGAAAACAAAATAGATGCCTAAGGCACCCGGTATTCCCAGGAGGTCTCCCGTCCAAGTACTGACCTGGCCCGACGCTGCTTAACTTCGGTGATAAAACGAGAACGGTGTATTCAGCGTAGTATGGCCGTAGACAAACTGCTTACATAATGTATGTGCTTAATGGTTAATTTCAAGTTTCTGTTAGTCAAAAAAGGACAAAAACAAAATAGATGCCTAAGGCACCCGGTATTCCCAGGAGGTCTCCCGTCCAAGTACTGACCTGGCCCGACGCTGCTTAACTTCGGTGATAAAACGAGAACAGTGTATTCAGCGTAGTATGGCCGTAGACAAACTGCTTACATAAATTTATGTGCTTAATGGTTAATTTCAAGTTTCTGTTAGTCAAAAAAGGACGAAAACAAAATAGATGCCTACGGCACCCGGTATTCCCAGGAGGTCTCCCGTCAAAGTACTGACCAGGCCCGATGCTGCTTAACTTCGGTGATCAAACGAGAACCGGTGTTTTCAGCGTAGTATGGCCGTAGACAAATTTCTCATATAAAATTAAGTGGTTAATGGTTTTCTTAACGTTTCTGTTAGTCAAAAAAAGAGAATAGCAAACTGGATGTCTACGGCACCCGGTATTCCCAGGAGGTCTCCCGTCCAAGTACTGACCTGGCCCGACGCTGCTTAACTTCGGTGATCAAACGAGAACCGGTGTATTCAGCGTAGTATGACCGTAGACAAACTGCTTACATAAATTTTTGTGCTTAATGGTTAATTTCAAGTTTCTGTTAGTCAAAAAAGAACGAAAAACAAAATGGATGCCTACGGCACCCGGTATTCCCAGGAGGTCTCCCGTCCAAGTACTGACCTAGCCCGACGCTGCTTAACTTCGGTGATCAAAAGAGAACCGGTGTATTCAGCGTAGTATGGCCGTAGACAAACTTCTTATACATAATGTATGTGCTTAATGGTTAATTTCAAGTTTCTGTTAGTCAAAAATGGACGAAAACAAAATAGATGTCTACTGCACCCGGTATTCCCATGTGGTCTCCCGTCCAAGTACTGACCTGGCCCGACGCTGCTTAACTTCGGTGATCAAACGAGAACCGGTGTTTTCAGCGTAGTATGGCCGTAGACAAACTGTTTTTCATACATTTATGTGCTTAATGGTTAATTTCAAGTTTCTGTTAGTCAAACAAGGAAAAACAAAAAACAAAATAGATGTCTACGGCACCCGGTATTCCCAGGAGGTCTCCCGTCCAAGTACTGACCAGGCCCGACGCTGCTTAACTTCGGTGATCAAATGAGAACCGGTGTTTTCAGCGTAGTATGGCCGTAGACAAACTTCTCATATAAAATTAAGTGGTTAATGGTTTTCTTCAAGTTTCTGTTAGTCAAAAAAGGAGAATAACAAACTGGATGTCTATGGCACCCGGTATTCCCACGAGGTCTCCCGTCCAAGTACTGACTTGGCCCGACGCTGCGTAACTTCGGTGATCAAACGAGAACCGGTGTTTCAGCGTAGTATGGCCGTAGAAAAACTTCTTACATAAATGTATGTGCTTAATGGTTAATTTCAAGTTTCTGTTAGTCAAAAAAAGAAAAACGAAAACAAAATAGATGTCTACGGCACCAGGTATTCCCAGGAGGTCTCCCGTCCAAGTACTGACCAGGCCCCATGGTGCTTAACTACGGTGATCAAACGAGAACCGGTGTTTTCAGCGTAGTATAACCGTAGACAAACTTCTTATATAAAATTAAGTGGTTAATGGTTTTCTTCAAGTTTCTGTTAGTCAAAAAAGAACGAAAAACAAAATGGATGCCTACGGCACCCGGTATTCCCAGGAGGTCTCCCGTCCAAGTACTGACCTAGCCCGACGCTGCTTAACTTCGGTGATCAAAAGAGAACCGGTGTATTCAGCGTAGTATGGCCGTAGACAAACTTCTTATATAAAATTATGTGCTTAATGGTTAATTTCAAGTTTCTGTTAGTCAAAAAAGGACGAAAACAAAATAGATGTCTACTGCACCCGGTATTCCCATGTGGTCTCCCGTCCAATTACTGACCTGGCCCGACGCTGCTTAACTTCGGTGATCAAACGAGGACCGGTGTTTTCAGCGTAGTATGGCCGTAGACAAACTGCTTTCATACATTTATGTGCTTAATGGTTAATTTCAAGTTTCTGTTAGTCAAACAAGGAAAAACAAAAAACAAAATAGATGTCTACGGCACCCGGTATTCCCAGGAGGTCTCCCGTCCAAGTACTGACCAGGCCCGACGCTGCTTAACTTCGGTGATCAAATGAGAACCGGTGTTTTCAGCGTAATATGGCCGTAGACAAACTTCTCATATAAAATTAAGTGGTTAATGGTTTTCTTCAAGTTTCTGTTAGTCAAAAAAGGAGAATAACAAACTGGATGTCTATGGCACCTGGTATTCCCACGAGGTCTCCCGTCCAAGTACTGACCTGGCCCGACGCTGCTTAACTTCGGTGATCAAACGAGAACCGGTGTTTCAGCGTAGTATGGCCGTAGAAAAACTTCTTACATAAATGTATGTGCTTAATGGTTAATTTCAAGTTTCTGTTAGTCAAAAAAAGAAAAACGAAAACAAAATAGATGTCTACGGCACCAGGTATTCCCAGGAGGTCTCCCGTCCAAGTACTGACCAGGCCCGATGGTGCTTAACTACGGTGATCAAACGAGAACCGGTGTTTTCAGCGTAGTATAACCGTAGACAAACTTCTTATATAAAATTAAGTGGTTAATGGTTTTCTTCAAGTTTCTGTTAGTCAAAAAAAGAGAATAACAAACTGGATGTCTACGGCACTCGGTAATCCCAGGAGGTCTCCCGCCCAAGTACTGACCTGGCCCGACGCTGCTTAACTTCGGTGATGAAACGAGAACCGGTGTATTCAGCGTAGTATGGCCGTAGACAAACTGCTTACATAAATGTATGTGCTTAATAGTTAATTTCAAGTTTCTGTTAGTCAAACAATGAAAAACAAAATAGATGTCTACGGCACCCGGTATTCCCAGGAGGTCTCCCGTCCAAGTACTGACCAGGCCCGACGCTGCTTAACTTCGGTGATCAAATGAGAACCGGTGTTTTCAGCGTAATATGGCCGTAGACAAACTTCTCATATAAAATTAAGTGGTTAATGGTTTTCTTCAAGTTTCTGTTAGTCAAAAAAGGAGAATAACAAACTGGATGTCTATGGCACCCGGTATTCCCACGAGGTCTCCCGTCCAAGTACTGAACTGGCCCGACGCTGCTTAACTTCGGTGATCAAACGAGAACCGGTGTAGTCAGCGTAGTATGGCCGTAGACAAACTGCTTACATAAATTTATGTGCTTAATGGTTAATTTCAAGTTTCTGTTAGTCAAAAAAGGACGAAAACAAAATAGATGTCTACTGCACCCGGTATTCCCATGTGGTCTCCCGTCCAAGTACTGACCTGGCCCGACGCTGCTTAACTTCGGTGATCAAACGAGAACCGGTGTTTTCAGCGTAGTATGGCCGTAGACAATTTGCTTTCATACATTTATGTGCTTAATGGTTAATTTCAAGTTTCTGTTAGTCAAACAAGGAAAAACAAAAAATAAAATAGATGTCTACGGCACCCGGTATTCCCAGGAGGTCTCCCGTCCAAGTACTGACCAGGCCCGACGCTGCTTAACTTCGGTGATCAAATGAGAACCGGTGTTTTCAGCGTAGTATGGCCGTAGACAAACTTCTCATATAAAATTAAGTGGTTAATGGTTTTCTTCAAGTTTCTGTTAGTCAAAAAAGGAGAATAACAAAGTGGATGTCTATGGCACCCGGTATTCACACGAGGTCTCCCGTCCAAGTACTGAACTGGCCCGACGCTGCTTAATTTCCGTGATCAAAAGAGAACCGGTGTAGTCAGCGTAGTATGGCCGTAGACAAACTGCTTACATAAATTTATGTGCTTAATGGTTAATTTCAAGTTTTTGTTAGTCAAAAAAGGACGAAAACAAAATAGATGCCTACGGCACCAGGTATTCCCAGGAGGTCTCCCGTCCAAGTACTGACCAGGCCCGATGCTGCTTAACTTCGTTGATCAAACGAGAACCGGTGTTTTCAGCGTAGTATGGCCGTAGACAAATTTCTCATATAAAATTAAGTGGTTAATGGTTTTCTTAACGTTTCTGTTAGTCAAAAAAAGAGAATAGCAAACTGGATGTCTACGGCACCCGGTATTCCCAGGAGGTCTCCCGTCCAAGTACTGACCTGGCCCGACGCTGCTAAACTTCGGTGATCAAACGAGAACCGGTGTATTCAGCGTAGTATGGCCGTAGACAAACTGCTTACATAATTTTTTGTGCTTAATGGTTAATTTCAAGTTTCTGTTAGTCAAAAAAGAACGAAAAACAAAATGGATGCCTACGGCACCCGGTATTCCCAGGAGGTATCCCGTCCAAGTACTGACCTAGCCCGACGCTGCTAAACTTCGGTTTTCAAACGAGAACCGGTGTTTTCAGCGTAGTATGGCCGTAGACAAACTTCTTATATAAAATTATGTGCTTAATGGTTAATTTCAAGTTTCTGTTAGTCAAAAAAGGACGAAAACAAAATAGATGTCTACTGCACCCGTATTCCCATGTGGTCTCCCGTCCAAGTACTGACCTGGCCCGACGCTGCTAAACTTCGGTGATCAAACGAGAACCGGTGTTTTCAGCGTAGTATGGCCGTAGACAAACTGCTTTCATACATTTATGTGCTTAATGGTTAATTTCAAGTTTCTGTTAGTCAAACAAGGAAAAACAAAATAGATGTCTACGGCACCCGGTATTCCCAGGAGGTCTCCCGTCCAAGTACTGACCAGGCCCGACGCTGCTTAACTTCGGTGATCAAATGAGAACCGGTGTTTTCAGCGTAGTATGGCCGTAGACAAACTTCTCATATAAAATTACGTGGTTAATGGTTTTCTTCAAGTTTATGTTAGTCAAAAAAGGACGAAAACAAAATAGATGTCTACGGCTCGTGTATTCCCATGAGGTCTACCGTCCAAGTACTGACCTGGCCAGACCCTGCTTAATTTCGGTGATCGAACGAGAACCGGTGTTTTCAGCGTAGTATGGCCGTAGACAAACTTCTCATATAAAATTAGGTGGTTATGGGTTTTCTTCAAGTTTCTGTTAGTCAAAAAAGGAGAATAACAAACTGGATGTCTACGGCACCCGGTCTCCCGTCCAAGTACTGACCTGGCCCGACGCTGCTTAACTTCCGTGATCAAACGAGAACCGGTGTATTCAGCGTAGTATGGCCGTAGACAAACTGCTTACATAAATTTATGTGCTTAATGGTTAATTTCAAGTTTCTGTTAGTCAAAAAAGGACGAAAACAAAATAGATGCCTACGGCACCCGGTATTCCCAGGAGGTCTCCCGTCCAAGTACTGACCTGGCCCGACGCTGCATAACTTCGTTGATCAAACGAGAACCGGTGTATCCAGCGTAGTATGGCGGTAGACAAACTGCTTACATAAATTGATGTGCTTAATGGTTAATTTCATGTTTCTGTTAGTCAAAAAAGGACGAAAACAAAATAGATGTCTACTGCACCCGGTATTCCCAGGAGGTCTCCCGTCCAAGTACTGACCTGGCGAGACGCTGCTTAACTTCGGTGATCAAACGAGAACCGGTGTTTTCAGCGTAGTATGGCCGTAGGCAAACTGCTTTCATACATTTATGTGCTTAAGGTTAATTTCAAGTTTCTGTTAGTCAAAAAAGGAAAAAACAAATAACAAAATACATGTCTACGGCACCCGGTATTCCCAGGAGGTCTCCCGTCCAAGTACTGACCTGGCCAGACGTTGCTTAACTTCGGTGATCAAACGAGAACCGGTGTATTCAGCGTAGTATGGCCGTAGACAAACTGCTTACCAAAATTTATGTGCTTAATGGTTAATTTCAAGTTTCTGTTAGTCAAAAAAAAAAAAAAAAAAAACGAAAACAAAATAGATGTCTACGGCACCCGGTATTTCCAGGAGGTCTCCCGTCCAAGTACTGACCAGGCACGATGCTGCTTAACTTCGTTGATCAAACGAGAACCGGTGTATTCAGCGTAGTATGGCGGTAGACAAACTGCTTACATAAATTTATGTGCTTAATGGTTAATTTCATGTTTCTGTTAGTCAAACAAGGACGAAAACAAAATAGATGTCTACTGCACCCGGTATTCCCAGGAGGTCTCCCGTCCAAGTACTGACCTGGCGAGACGCTGCTTAACTTCGGTGATCAAACGAGAACCGGTGTTTTCAGCGTAGTATGGCCGTAGGCAAACTGCTTTCATACATTTATGTGCTTAAGGTTAATTTCAAGTTTCTGTAAGTCAAAAAAGGAAAAAACAAATAACAAAATACAGTCTACGGCACCCGGTATTCCCAGGAGGTCTCCCGTCCAAGTACTGACCTGGCCAGACGTTGCTTAACTTCGGTGATCAAACGAGAACCGGTGTATTCAGCGTAGTATGGCCGTAGACAAACTGCTTACCAAAATGTATGTGCTTAATGGTTAATTTCAAGTTTCTGTTAGTCAAAAAAAAAAAAAAAAAAACGAAAACAAAATAGATGTCTACGGCACCCGGTATTTCCAGGAGGTCTCCCGTCCAAGTACTGACCAGCCACGATGCTGCTTAACTTCGGTGATCAAACGAGAACCGGTGTTTTCAGCGTAGTATGGCCGTAGACAAACTTCTCATATAAAATTAAGTGGTAAATGGTTTTTCTTCAAGTTTCTGTTAGTCAAAAAAGGAGAATAACAAACTGGATGTCTACGGCACCCGGTATTCCCAGGAGGTCTCCCGTCCAAGTACTGACCTGGCCCGACGCTGCTTAACTTCGGTGATCAAACGAGAACCGGTGTATTCAGCGTAGTATGGCCGTAGACAAACTGCTTACATAAATTTATGTGCTTAATGGTTAATTTCAAGTTTCTGTTAGTCAAAAAAGGACGAAAACAAAATAGATGCCTCAGGCACCCGGTATTCCCAGGAGGTCTCCCGTCCAAGTACTGACCTGGCCCGACGCTGCTTAACTTCGTCGATCAAACGAGAACCGGTGTATTCAGCGTAGTATGGCGGTAGACAAACTGCTTACATAAATGTATGTGCTTAATGGTTAATTTCAAGTTTCTGTTAGTCAAAAAAGGACGAAAACAAAATAGATGTCTACTGCACCCGGTATTCCCAGGAGGTCTCCCGTCCAAGTACTGACCTGGCCAGACGCTGCTTAACTTCGGTGATCAAACGAGAACCGGTGTTTTCAGCGTAGTATGGCCGTAGACAAACTTATCATATAAAATTAGGTGGTTATGGGTTTTCTTCAAGTTTCTGTTAGTCAAAAAAGGAGAATAACAAACTGGATGTCTACGGCACCCGGTATTCCCAGGAGGTCTCCCGTCCAAGTACTGACCTGGCCCGACGCTGCTTAACTTCCGTGATCAAACGAGAACCGGTGTATTCAGCGTAGTATGGCCGTAGGCAAACTGCTTACATAAATTTATGTGCTTAATGGTTAATTTCAAGTTTCTGTTAGTCAAAAAAGGACGAAAACAAAATAGATGCCTACGGCACCCGGTATTCCCAGGAGGTCTCCCGTCCAAGTACTGACCTACTGACCTTACCCGACGCTGCTTAACTTCGTTGATCAAACGAGAACCGGTGTATTCAGTGTAGTATGGCCGTAGACAAACTGCTTACATAAATTTATGTGCTTAATGGTTAATTACAAGTTTCTGTTAGTCAACAAAATACGAAAACAAAATAGATGTCTACTGCACCCAGTATTCCCAGGAGGTCTCCCGTCCAAGTACTGACCTGGCCCGACGCTGCTTAACTACGGTGGTCAAACGAGAACGGTGTTTTCAGCTTAGTATGGCCGTAGACAAACTGCTTACATAAATTTATGTGCTTAATGGTTAATTTCAAGTTTCTGTTAGTCAAAAAAAGACAAAAACAAAATAGATGTCTACTGCACCCGGTATTCCCAGGAAGTGTCCCGTCCAAGTACTGACCTGGCCCGACGCTGCTTAACTTCGGTGATCAAACGAGAACCGGTGTTTTCAGCGTAGTATGGCCGTAGACAAACTTCTTATATAAAATTATTTGCTTTTTGGTTAATTTCAAGTTTATGTTAGTCAAAAAAGGACGAAAACAAAATAGATGTCTACGGCACCCAGTATTCCCATGTGGTCTCCCGTCCAAGTACTGACCTGGCCCGACGCTGCTTAACTTCGGTGATCAAACGAGAACCGGTGTATTCAGCGTAGTATGGCCGTAGACAAACTGCTTACCAAAATTTATGTGCTTATTGGTTAATTTCAAGTTTCTGTTAGTCAAAAAAAAAAAAAAAAAAACGAAAACAAAATAGATGTCTACGGCACCCGGTATTTCCAGGAGGTCTCCCGTCCAAGTACTGACCAGGCACGATGCTGCTTAACTTCGGTGATCAAACGAGAACCGGTGTTTTCAGCGTAGTATGGCCGTAGACAAACTTCTCATATAAAATTAAGTGGTTAATGGTTTTCTTCAAGTTTCTGTTAGTCAAAAAAGGAGAATAACAAACTGGATGTCTACGGCACCCGGTATTCCCAGGAGGTCTCCCGTCCAAGTACTGACCTGGCCCGACGCTGCTTAACTTCGGTGATCAAACGAGAACCGGTGTATTCAGCGTAGTATGGCCGTAGACAAACTGCTTACATAAATTTATGTGCTTAATGGTTAATTTCAAGTTTCTGTTAGTCAAAAAAGGACGAAAACAAAATAGATGCCTCAGGCACCCGGTATTCCCAGGAGGTCTCCCGTCCAAGTACTGACCTGGCCCGACGCTGCTTAACTTCGTTGATCAAACGAGAACCGGTGTATTCAGCGTAGTATGGCCGTAGACAAACTGCTTACATAAATGTATGTGCTTAATGGTTAATTTCAAGTTTCTGTTTGTCAAAAAAGGACGAAAACTAAATAGATGTCTACTGCACCCGGTATTCCCAGGAGGTCTCCCGTCCAAGTACTGACCTGGCCAGACGTTGCTTAACTTCGGTGATCAAACGAGAACCGGTGTTTTCAGCGTAGTATGGCCGTAGGCAAACTGCTTACATAAATTTATGTGCTTAATGGTTAATTTCAAGTTTCTGTTAGTCAAAAAAGGACGAAAACAAAATAGATGCCTACGGCACCCGGTATTCCCAGGAGGTCTCCCGTCCAAGTACTGACCTACTGACCTGGCCCGACGCTGCTTTACTTCGTTGATCAAACGAGAACCGGTGTATTCAGCGTAGTATGGCCGTAGACAAACTGCTTAAATAAATTTATGTGCTTAATGGTTAATTTCAAGTTTCTGTTAGTCAAAAAAATACGAAAACAAAATAGATGTCTGCTGCACCCAGTATTCCCAGGAGGTCTCCCGTCCAAGTACTGACCTGGCCCGACGCTGCTTAACTACGGTGATCAAACGAGAACGGTGTTTTCAGCTTAGTATGGCCGTAGACAAACTGCTTACATAAATTTATGTGCTTAATGGTTAACTCAAGTTTCTGTTAGTCAAAAAAAGAAAAACGAAAACAAAATAGATGTCTATGGCACCCGGTATTCCCAGGAGGTCTCCCGTCCAAGTACTGACCAGGCCCGATGCGGCTTAACTTCGGTGATCAAACGAGAACCGGTGTTTTCAGCGTAGTTTGGCCGTAGACAAACTTCTCATATAAAATTAAGTGGTTAATGGTTTTCTTCAAGTTTCTGTTAGTCAAAAAAGGAGAATAACAAACTGGATGTCTACGGAACCCGGTATTCCCAGGAGGTCTCCCGTCCAAGTACTGACCTGGCCCGACGCTGCTTAACTTCCGTGATCAAACGAGAACCGGTGTATTCAGCGTAGTATTGCCGTACACAAATAGATGTCTACTGCACCCGGTATTCCCATGTGGTCTCCCGTCCAAGTACTGACCTGGCCCGACGCTGCTTAACTTAAGTGATCAAACGCGAACCAGTGTTTTCAGCGTAGTATGGCCGTGTGTATTTATGTGCTTAAAGGTTAATTTTAAGTTTCTGTTAGTCAAAAAAGGACGAAAACAAAATAGATGTCTACTGCACCCAGTATTCCCATGTGGTCTCCCGTCCAAGTACTGACCTGGCCCGACGCTGCTTAACTTCGGTGATCAAACGAGAACCGGTGTTTTCAGCGTAGTATTGCGGTAGACAAACTGCTTACATAAATTTATGTGCTAAATGGTTTTCTTCATGTTTCTGTTAGTCAAAAAAGGACGAAAACAAAATAGATGTCTACGGCACCCAGTATTCCCATGTGGTCTCCCGTCCAAGTACTGACCTGGCCCGACGCTGCTTAACTTCGGTGATCAAACGAGAACCGGTGTTTTCAGCGTAGTATGGCCGTAGACAAACTTATCATATAAAATTAGGTGGTTATGGGTTTTCTTCAAGTTTCTGTTAGTCAAAAAAGGAGAATAACAAACTGGATGTCTACGGCACCCGGTATTCCCAGGAGGTCTCCCGTCCAAGTACTGACCTGGCCCGACGCTGCTTAACTTCCGTGATCAAACGAGAACCGGTGTATTCAGCGTAGTATGGCCGTAGGCAAACTGCTTACATAAATTTATGTGCTTAATGGTTAATTTCAAGTTTCTGTTAGTCAAAAAAGGACGAAAACAAAATAGATGCCTACGGCACCCGGTATTCCCAGGAGGTCTCCCGTCCAAGTACTGACCTACTAACCTGGCCCGACGCTGCTTAACTTCGTTGATCAAACGAGAACCGGTGTATTCAGTGTAGTATGGCCGTAGACAAACTGCTTACATAAATTTATGTGCTTAATGGTTAATTTCAAGTTTCTGTTAGTCAAAAAAATACGAAAACAAAATAGATGTCTACTGCACCCAGTATTCCCAGGAGGTCTCCCGTCCAAGTACTGACCTGGCCCGACGCTGCTTAACTACGGTGGTCAAACGAGAACGGTGTTTTCAGCTTAGTATGGCCGTAGATAAACTGCTTACATAAATTTATGTGCTTAATGGTTAATTTCAAGTTTCTGTTAGTCAAAAAAAGACAAAAACAAAATAGATGTCTACTGCACCCGGTATTCCCAGGAAGTGTCCCGTCCAAGTACTGACCTGGCCCGACGCTGCTTAACTTCGGTGATCAAACGAGAACCGGTGTTTTCAGCGTAGTATGGCCGTAGACAAACTTCTTATATAAAATTATTTGCTTTTTGGTTAATTTCAAGTTTATGTTAGTCAAAAAAGGACGAAAACAAAATAGATGTCTACGGCACCCAGTATTCCCATGTGGTCTCCCGTCCAAGTACTGACCTGGCCCGACGCTGCTTAACTTCGGTGATCAAACGAGAACCGGTGTATTCAGCGTAGTATGGCCGTAGACAAACTGCTTACCAAAATTTATGTGCTTATTGGTTAATTTCAAGTTTCTGTTAGTCAAAAAAAAAAAAAAAACAACGAAAACAAAATAGATGTCTACGGCACCCGGTATTTCCAGGAGGTCTCCCGTCCAAGTACTGACCAGGCACGATGCTGCTTAACTTCGGTGATCAAACGAGAACCGGTGTTTTCAGCGTAGTATGGCCGTAGACAAACTTCTCATATAAAATTAAGTGGTTAATGGTTTTCTTCAAGTTTCTGTTAGTCAAAAAAGGAGAATAACAAACTGGATGTCTACGGCACCCGGTATTCCCAGGAGGTCTCCCGTCCAAGTACTGACCTGGCCCGACGCTGCTTAACTTCGGTGATCAAACGAGAACCGGTGTATTCAGCGTAGTATGGCCGTAGACAAACTGCTTACATAAATTTATGTGCTTAATGGTTAATTTCAAGTTTCTGTTAGTCAAAAAAGGACGAAAACAAAATAGATGCCTCAGGCACCCGGTATTCCCAGGAGGTCTCCCGTCCAAGTACTGACCTGGCCCGACGCTGCTTAACTTCGTTGATCAAACGAGAACCGGTGTATTCAGCGTAGTATGGCCGTAGACAAACTGCTTACATAAATGTATGTGCTTAATGGTTAATTTCAAGTTTCTGTTTGTCAAAAAAGGACGAAAACTAAATAGATGTCTACTGCACCCGGTATTCCCAGGAGGTCTCCCGTCCAAGTACTGACCTGGCCAGACGTTGCTTAACTTCGGTGATCAAACGAGAACCGGTGTTTTCAGCGTAGTATGGCCGTAGACAAACTTATCATATCAAATTAGGTGGTTATGGGTTTTCTTCAAGTTTCTGTTAGTCAAAAAAGGAGAATAACAAACTGGATGTCTACGGCACCCGGTATTCCCAGGAGGTCTCCCGTCCAAGTACTGACCTGGCCCGACGCTGCTTAACTTCCGTGATCAAACGAGAACCGGTGTATTCAGCGTAGTATGGCCGTAGGCAAACTGCTTACATAAATTTATGTGCTTAATGGTTAATTTCAAGTTTCTGTTAGTCAAAAAAGGACGAAAACAAAATAGATGCCTACGGCACCCGGTATTCCCAGGAGGTCTCCCGTCCAAGTACTGACCTACTGACCTGGCCCGACGCTGCTTTACTTCGTTGATCAAACGAGAACCGGTGTATTCAGCGTAGTATGGCCGTAGACAAACTGCTTAAATAAATTTATGTGCTTAATGGTTAATTTCAAGTTTCTGTTAGTCAAAAAAGGACGAAAACAAAATAGATGTCTACTGCACCCGGTATTCCCATGTGGTCTCCCGTCCAAGTACTGACCTGGCCCGACGCTGCTTAACTTCGGTGATCAAACGAGAACCGGTGTTTTCAGCGTAGGATGGCCGTAGAAAAACTTCTTACATAAATGTATGTGCTTAATGGTTAATTTCAAGTTTCTGTTAGTCAAAAAAAGAAAAACGTAAACAAAATAGATGCCTAAGGCACCCGGTATTCCCAGGAGGTCTCCCGTCCAAGTACTGACCTGGCCCGACGCTGCTTAACTTCGGTGATCAAACGAGAACGGTGTATTCAGCGTAGTATGGCCGTAGACAAACTGCTTACATAAATTTATGTGCTTAATGGTTAATTTCAAGTTTCTGTTAGTCAAAAAAGGACGAAAACAAAATAGATGCCTAAGGCACCCGGTATTCCCAGGAGGTCTCCCGTTCAAGTACTGACCAGGCCCGACGCTTCTTAACTTCGGTGATCAAACGAGAACGGTGTATTCAGAGTAGTATGGCCGTAAACAAACTGCTTACATAAATGTATGTGCTTAATGGTTAATTTCAAGTTTCTGTTAGTCAAAAAAGGACAAAAACAAAATAGATGTCTACTGCACCCGGTATTCCCAGGAGGTCTCCTGTCCAAGTACTGACCTGGCCCGACGCTGCTTAACTTCGGTGATCAAACGAGAACCGGTGTTTTCAGCATAGTATGGCCGTAGACAAACTGCTTTCATACATTTATGTGTTTAATGGTTAATTTCAAGTTTCTGTTAGTCAAAAAAGGAAAAAACAAAATAGATGTCTACGGCACCCGGTATTCCCAGGAGGTTTCCCGTCCAAGTACTGACCTGGCCCGACGCTGGTTAACTTCGGTGATCAAACGAGAACCTGTGTATTCAGCGTAGTATGGCCGTAGACAATCTTCTTATATAAAATAACGTGGTTAATGGTTTTCTTCAAGTTTCTGTTATTCAAAAAAGGAGAAAAACAAACTGGATGTCTACGGCACCCGGTATTCCCAGGAGGTCTCCCGTCCAAGTACTGACCTGGCCCGACGCTGCTTAACTTCGGTGATCAAACGAGAACCGGTGTTTTCAGCATAGTATGGCCGTAGACAAATTTCTTATATAAAATTATGTGCTTAATGATTACTTTCAAGTTTCTGTTAGTCAAAAAATGACGAAAACAAAATAGATGTCTACTGCACCCGGTATTCCGATGTGGTCTCCCGTCCAAGTACTGACCTGGCCAGACGCTGCTTAACTTCGGTGATCAAACGAGAACCGGTGTTTTCAGCATAGTATGGCCGTAGACAAACTGCTTTCATACATTTATGTGCTTAATGGTTAATTTCAAGTTTCTGTTAGTTAAAAAAGGAAAAAAACAAAAAAACAAAATACATGTCTACGGCACCCGGTATTCCAAGGAGGTCTCCCGTCCAAGTACTGACCTGGCCCGACGCTGCTTATCTTCGGTGATCAAACGAGAACCGGTGTTTTCAGCGTAGTATGGCCGTAGACAAACTGCTTACATAAATTTATGTGCTTAATGGTTAATTTCAAGTTTCTGTTAGTCAAAAAAAGAAAAACGTAAACAAAATAGATGCCTAAGGCACCCGGTATTCCCAGGAGGTCTCCCGTCCAAGTACTGACGTGGCCCGACGCTGCTTAACTTCGGTGATCAAACGACAACGGTGTATTCAGCGTAGTATGGCCGTAGACAAACTGCTTACATAAATGTATGTGCTTAATGGTTAATTTCAAGTTTCTGTTAGTCAAAAAAGGACGAAAACAAAATAGATGCCTAAGGCACCCGGTATTCCCAGGAGGTCTCCCATTCAAGTACTGACCAGGCCCGACGCTTCTTAACTTCGGTGATCAAACGAGAACGGTGTATTCAGAGTAGTATGGCCGTAAACAAACTGCTTACATAAATGTATGTGCTTAATGGTTAATTTCAAGTTTCTGTTAGTCAAAAAAGGACAAAAACAAAATAGATGTCTACTGCACCCGGTATTCCCAGGAGGTCTCCTGTCCAAGTACTGACCTGGCCCGACGCTGCTTAACTTCGGTGATCAAACGAGAACCGGTGTTTTCAGCATAGTATGGCCGTAGACAAACTGCTTTCATACATTTATGTGTTTAATGGTTAATTTCAAGTTTCTGTTAGTCAAAAAAGGAAAAAACAAAATAGATGTCTACGGCACCCGGTATTCCCAGGAGGTCTCCCGTCCAAGTACTGACCTGGCCCGACGCTGCTTAACTTCGGTGATCAAACGAGAACCGGTGTATTCAGCGTAGTATGGCCGTAGACAATCTTCTTATATAAAATTACGTGGTTAATGGTTTTCTTCAAGTTTCTGTTATTCAAAAAAGGAGAAAAACAAACTGGATGTCTACGGCACCCGGTATTCCCAGGAGGTCTCCCGTCCAAGTACTGACCTGGCCCGACGCTGCTTAACTTCGGTGATCAAACGAGAACCGGTGTTTTCAGCATAGTATGGCCGTAGACAAATTTCTTATATAAAATTATGTGCTTAATGATTACTTTCAAGTTTCTGTTAGTCAAAAAATGACGAAAACAAAATAGATGTCTACTGCACCCGGTATTCCGATGTGGTCTCCCGTCCAAGTACTGACCTGGCCAGACGGTTACTTTACTTCGGTGATCAAACGAGAACCGGTGTTTTCAGCATAGTATGGCCGTAGACAAACTGCTTTCATACATTTACGTGCTTAATGGTTAATTTCAAGTTTCTGTTAGTTAAAAAAGGAAAAAACAAAAAACAAAATACATGTCTACGGCACCCGGTATTCCCAGGAGGTCTCCCGTCCAAGTACTGACCTGGCCCGACGCTTCTTAACTTCGGTGATCAAACGAGAACCGGTATATTCAGCGTAGTATAGCCGTAGACAAACTGCATACATAATTTATGTGCTTAATGGTTAATTTCAAGTTTCTGTTAGTCAAAAAAGGACGAAAACAAAATAGATGCCTTAGTACCCGGTA
The DNA here is from genome assembly GCA_023634235.1 of Pisaster brevispinus. Lineage (NCBI taxonomy): Eukaryota > Metazoa > Echinodermata > Asteroidea > Forcipulatida > Asteriidae > Pisaster > Pisaster brevispinus. The sequence continues at coordinate 9,041,203 of JAMKCF010000018.1, forward strand.
TTATCAGGAGGTCTCCCGTCCAAGTACTGACCTGGCCCGACGCTGCTTAACTTCGGTGATCAAACGAGAACGGTGTATTCAGCGAAGTATGGCCGTAGACAAACTGCTTACATAAATTTATGTGCTTAATGCTTAATTTCAAGTTTCTGTTAGTCAAAAAAGGACAAAAACAAAATAAATGTCTACTGAACCCGGTATTCCCAGGATGTCTGCCGTCCAAGTACTGACCTGGCCCGACGCTTCTTAACTTCGGTGATCAAACGAGAACCGGTATATTCAGCGTAGTATGGCCGTAGACAATCTTCTTATATAAAATTACGTGGTTAATGGTTTTCTTCAAACTTCTGTTAGTCAAAAAAGGAGAAAAACAAACTGGATGTCTACGGCACCCGGTATTCCCAGGAGGTCTCCCGTCCAAGTACTGACCAGGCCCGATGCTGCTTAACTTAGGTGATCAAACGAGAACCGGTGTTTTCAGCGTAGTATGGCCGTAGACAAACTGCTTACATAAATTTATGTGCTTAATGGTTAATTTCAAGTTTCTGTTAGTCAAAAAAGGACGAAAACAAAATAGATGTCTACGGCACCCGGTATTCCAAGGAGGTCTCCCGTCCAAGTACTGACCTGGCCCGACGCTGCTTATCTTCGGTGATCAAACGAGAACCGGTGTTTTCAGCGTAGTATGGCCGTAGACAAACTGCTTACATAAATTTATGTGCTTAATGGTTAATTTCAAGTTTCTGCTAGTCAAAAAAGGACAAAAACAAAATAGTTGTCTACTGCACCCGGTATTCCCAGGAGGTCTCTAGTCCAAGTACTGACCTGGCCCGACGCTGCTTAACTTCGGTGATCAATCGAGAACCGGTGTTTTCAGCGTAGTATGGCCGTAGACAAAATGCTTTCATACATTTATGTGCTTAATGGTTAATTGCAAGTTTCTGTTAGTCAAAAAAAAAAAAAAAAAAAAAATACATGTCTACGGCACCCTGTATTCCCAGGAGGTCTCCCGTCCAAGTACTGACCTACTGACCTGGCCCGACGCTGCTTAACTTCGTTGATCAAACGAGAACCGGTGTATTCAGCGTAGTATGGCCGTAGACAAACTGCTTACGTAAATGTATGTGCTTAATGGTTAATTTCAAGTTTCTGTTAGTCAAAAAAGGACGAAAAAAATAGATGTCTACTGCACCCAGTATTCCCATGTGGTCTCCCGTCCAAGTACTGACCTGGCCCGACGTTGCTTAACTTCGGTGATCAAACGAGAACCGGTGTTTTCAGCGTAGTATGGCCGTAGAAAAACTTCTTACATAAATGTATGTGCTTAATGGTTTTCTTCAAGTTTCTGTTAGTCAAAAAAAGAGAATAACAAACTGGATGTCTACGGCACCCGGTATTCCCAGGAGGTCTCCCGTCCAAGTACTGACCTACTGACCTGGCCCGACGCTGCTTAACTTCGTTGATCAAACGAGAACCGGTGTATTCAGCGTAGTATGGCCGTAGAAAAACTTCTTACATAAATGTATGTGCTTAATGGTTAATTCCAAGTTTCTGTTAGTCAAAAAAGGAAAAAACAAAAAACAAAATACATGTCTACGGCACCCGGTATTCCCAGGAGGTCTCTCGTCCAAGTACTGACCTAGCCCGACCCTGCTTTACTTCGGCGATCAAACGAGAACCGGTGTATTCAGCGTAGTATGGCCGTAAACAAACTGCTTACATAAATTTATGTGCTTAATGCTTAATTTCAAGTTTCTGTTAGTCAAAATAGGACAAAAACAAAATAGATGTCTACTGCACCCGGTATTCCCATGAGGTCTCCCGTCCAAGTACTGACCTGGCCCGACGCTGCTTAACTTCGGTGATCAAACGAGAACCGGTGTTTTCAGCGTAGTATGGCCTTAGACAAACTGCTTACATAAATGTATGTGCTTAATGCTTAATTTCAAGTTTCTGTTAGTCAAAAAAGGCCGAAAACAAAATAGATGTCTACGGCACCCGGTATTCCCAGGAGGTCTCCCGTCCAAGTACTGACCTGGCCCGACGCTGCTTAACTTCGGTGATCAAACGAGAACCGGTGTTTTCAGCGTAGTATGGCCGTAGACAAACTTCTTATATAAAATTACGTGGTTAATGGTTAATTTCAAGTTTCTGTTTGTCAAAAAAGGACGAAAACAAAATAGATGCCTACGGCACCCGGTATTCCCAGGAGGTCTCCCGCCCAAGTACTGACCTGGCCCGACGCTGCTTAACTTTGGTGATCAAACGAGAACTGGTGTATTCAGCGTAGTATGGCCGTAGAAAAACTTCTTACATAAATGTATGTGCTTAATGGTTTTCTTCAAGTTTCTGTTAGTCAAAAAAGGAGAATAACAAACGTAATGTCTACGGCACCCGGTATTCCCAGGAGGTCTCCCGTCCAAGTACTGACCTGGCCCGACGCTGCTTAACTTCGGTGATCAAACGAGAACCGGTGTTTTCAGCGTAGTATGGCCGTAGGCAAACTGCTTACAGAAAATTACGTGCTTAATGGTCAATTTAAAGTTTCTGCCAGTCAAAAAAGTTGGAAAACATAATAGATGTCTACGGCACCCGGTATTCCCAGGAGGTGTCCCGTCCAAGTACTGACCAGGCGCGATGCTGCTTCACTTCGGTGATCAAACGAGAACCGGTGTTTTCAGCGTAGTATGGCCGTAGACAAACTGCTTACATAAATTTATGTGTTTAATGGTTAATTTCAAGTTTCTGTTAGTCAAAAAAGGCCGAAAACAAAATAGATGTCTACGGCACCCGGTATTCCCAGGAGGTCTCCCGTCCAAGTACTGAACTGGCCGGACGCTGCTTATCTTCGGTGATCAAACGAGAACCGGTGTTTTCAGCGTTGTATGGCCGTAGACAAACTTCTTATATAAAATTATGTGGTTAATGGTTTTCTTCAAATTTTTGTTAGTCAAAAAAGGAGAATAACAAACTTGATGTCTAAGGCACCCGGTATTGCCAGGAGGTCTCCCGTTAAAGTACTGACCTGGCCAGACACTGTTAAACTTCGGTGATTAAACGAGAACCGGTGTTTTCAGCGTAGTATGGCCATAGACAAACTGCTTTCATACATTTATGTGCTTAATGGTTAATTTCAAGTTTCTGTTAGTCAAAAAAGGAAAAAACAAAAACAAAATAAATGTCTACGGCACCCGGTATTTCCAGGAGGTCTCCCGTCCAAGTACTGAACTGGCCCGACGCTGCTTAACTTCGGTGATCAAACGAGAACCGGTGTATTCAGCGTAGTATGGCCGTAGACAAACTGCTTTCATACATTTATGGCTTAATGGTTAATTGCAAGTTTCTGTTAGTCAAAAAAGAAAAAAAAAACAAAAACAAAATAGATGTCTACGGCACCCGGTATTCCCAGGAGGTCTCCCGTCCAAGTACTGACCTGGCCCGACGCTGCTTAACTTCGGTGATCAAACGAGAACCGGTGTATTCAGCGTGGTATGGCCATAGACAAACTGCTTACATAAATTTATGTGCTTAATGGTTAATTCCAAGTTTCTGTTAGTCAAAAAAGGACGAAAACAAAATAGATGTCTACTGCACCCGGTATTCCCAGGAGGTCTCTAGTCCAAGTACTGACCTGGCCCGACGCTGCTTAACTTTGATGATCAATCGAGAACCGGTGTTTTCAGCGTAGTATGGCCGTAGACAAAATGCTTTCATACATTTATGTGCTTAATGGTTAATTGCAAGATTCTGTTAGTCAAAAAAGAAAAAAAAAACAAAAAACAAAATAGATGTCTACGGCACCCTGTATTCCCAGGAGGTCTCAGGTCCAAGTACTGACCTGGCCCGACGCTGCTTAACTTCGGTGATCAAACGAGAAAAGGTGTATTCAGCGTAGTATGGCCGTAGACAAACTGCTTACATAAATTTATGTGCTTAATGGTTATTTTCAAGTTTCTGTTAGTCAAAAAAGGACAAAAACAAAATAGATGTCTACTGCACCCGGTATTCCCAGAAAATTACATGCTTTATGATCAATTTAAAGTTTCTGCCAGTCAAAAAGTTGGAAAAGAAAATGGATGTCTACGGAACCCAGTATTCCCAGGAGGTCTCCCTTCCAAGTACTGACCTGGCCCGACGCTGCTTAACTTCGGTAATAAAACGAGAACCGGTGTTTTCAGCGTAGTATGGCCGTAGACAAACTGCTTAGAGAAAATTACATGCTTAATGGTCAATATAAAGTTTCTGTTAGTCAAAAAAGGAAAATAAAAAACTGGATGTCTACGGCACCCTGTATTCCCAGGAGGTCTCCGTCCAAGTACTGACCAGGCCCGATGCTGTTTAACTTCGGTTATAAAACGAAAACCGGTGTTTTCAGCGTAGTATGGCCGTAGACAAACTGCTTTCATACATTTGTGTGCTTAATGGTTAATTTCAAGTTTCTGTTAGTCAAAAAAGGGAGAAAAACAAAATAGATGTCTCCGGCACCCGGTATTCCCAGGAAGTCTCCCGTCCAAGTACTGACCTACTGACCTGGCCCGACGCTGCTTAACTTCGTTGATCAAACGAGAACCGGTGTATTCAGCGTAGTATGGCCGTAGACAAACTGCTTACGTAAATTTATGTGCTTAATGTTTAATTTCAAACTTCTGTTAGTCAAAAAAGGACGAAAAAAATAGATGTCTACTGCACCAAGTATTCCCATGTGGTCTCCCGTCCAAGTACTGACCTGGCCCGACGCTGCTCAACTTCGGTGATCAAACGAGAACCGGTGTTTTCAGCGTAGTATGGCCGTAGAAAAACTTCTTACATAAATGTATGTGCTTAATGGTTTTCTTCAAGTTTCTGTTAGTCAAACAAAGAGAATAACAAACTGGATGTCTACGGCACCCGGTATTCCCAGGAGGTCTCCCGTCCAAGTACTGACGTGGCCCGACGCTGCTTAACTTCGGTGATCAAACGAGAACCGGTGTTTTCAGCGTAGTATGGCCGTAGACAAACTGCTTTCATACATTTGTGTGCTTAATGGTTAATTTCAAGTTTCTGTTAGTCAAAAAAGGGAGAAAAACAAAATAGATGTCTCCGGCACCCGGTTTTCCCAGGAGGTCTCCGGTCCAAGTACTGACCTACTGACCTGGCCCGACGCTGCTTAACTTCGTTGATCAAACGAGAACCGGTGTATTCAGCGTAGTATGGCCGTAGAAAAACTTCTTACATAAATGTATGTGCTTAATGGTTAATTTCAAGTTTCTGTTAGTCAAAAAAGGAAAAAACAAAAAACAAAATAGATGTCTACGGCACCCGGTATTCCCAGGAGGTCTCTCGTCCAAGTACTGACCTAGCCCGACCCTGCTTTACTTCGGCGATCAAACGAGAACCGGTGTTTTCAGCGTAGTATGTCCGTAGAAAAACTTCTTACATAAATGTATGTGCTTAATGGTTAATTTCAAGTTTCTGTTAGTCAAAAAAGCACGAAAACAAAATAGATGTCTACTGTAACCCGGTATTCACAGGAGGTCTCCCGTCCAAGTACTGACCTGGCCCGACCCTGCTTAACTTCGGTGATCAAACGAGAACGGTGTTTTGAGCGTATATGGCCGTAGACAAACTGCTTACATAAATTTATGTGCTTAATGGTTAATTTCAAGTTTCTGTTAGTCAAAAAAAGACAAAAAACAAAATACATGTCTACGGCACCCGGTATTCCCAGGAGGTCTCCCGTCCAAGTACTGACCTAGCATGACGCTGCTTTACTTCGGTGATCAAACGAGAACCGGTGTATTCAGCGTAGTATGGCCGTAGACAAAAGTGCATACATAATGTATGTGCTTAATGGTTAATTTCAAGTTTCTGTTAGTCAAAAAAGGACGAAAACAAAATAGATGTCTACTGCACCCGGTATTCCCAGGAGGTCTCCCGTCCAAGTACTGACCTTGCCCGACGCTGCTTAACTTCGTTAATCAAACGAGAACCGGTGTATTCAGCGTAGTATGGCCGTAGACAAACTGCTTACATAAATTTATGTGCTTAATGGTTAATTCCAAGTTTCTGTTAGTCAAAAAGGACGAAAACAAAATAGATGTCTACTGCACCCGGTATTCCCAGAAGGTCTCCCGTCCAAGTACTGACCTGGCCAGAAGCTGCTTAACTTCGGTGATCAAACGAGAATCGGTGTTTTCAGCGTAGTATGGCCTTAGACAAACTGCTTACATAAATGTATGTGCTTAATGGTTAATTTCAAGTTTCTGTTAGTCAAAAAAGGACGAAAACAAAAGAGATGCCTACGGCACCCGGTATTCCCAGGAGGTCTCCCGCCCAAGTACTGACCTGGCCCGACGCTGCTTAACTTCGGTGATCAAACGAGAACCGGTGTATTCAGCGTAGTATGGCCGTAGACAAACTGCTTACATAAATTTATGTGCTTAATGGTTAATTCCAAGTTTATGTTAGTCAAAAAAGGACGAAAACAAAATAGATGTCTACTGCACCCAGTATTCCCATGTGGTCTCCCGTCCAAGAACTGACCTGGCCCGACGCTGCTTAACTTCGGCGATCAAACGAGAACCGGTGTTTTCAGCGTAGTATGGCCGTAGAAAAACTTCTTACATAAATGTATGTGCTTAATGGTTAATTTCAAGTTTCTGTTAGTCAAAAAAAGAAAAACGAAAACAAAATAGATGCCTACGGGACCCGGTATTCCCGGGAGGTCACCCGTCCAAGTACTGACCAGGCCCGATGCTGCTTAACTTCGGTGATCAAACGAGAACCGGTGTATTCAGCGTAGTATGGCCGTAGACAAACTGCATACATAATTTATGTGCTTAATGGTTAATTTTAAGTTTCTGTTAGTCAAAAGAGGACGAAAACAAAATAGATGCCTAAGGCACCCGGTATTCCCAGGAGGTCTCCGTCCAAGTACTGACCTGGCCCGAACCTGCTTAACTTCGGTGATCAACCGAGAACGATGTTTTCAGCGTAGTATGGCCGTAGACAAACTGCTTACATAAATTTATGTGCTTAATGGTTAATTACAAGTTTCTGTTAGTCAAAAAAGGACAAAAACAAAATAGATGTCTACTGCACCCGGTATTCCCATGAGGTCTCCCGTCCAAGTACTGACCAGGCGCGATGCTGCTTAACTTCTGTGATCAAACGAGAACCGGTGTATTCAGCGTAGTATGGCCGTAGACAAACGGCTTTCATACATTTATGTGCTTAATGGTTAATTTCAAGTTTCTGTTAGTCAAAAGAGGACGAAAACAAAATAGATGCCTAAGGCACCCGGTATTCCCAGGAGGTCTCCGTCCAAGTACTGACCTGGCCCGACGCTGCTTAACTTCGGTGATCAAACGAGAACTGGTGTATTCAGCGTAGTATGGCCGTAGACAAACTGCATACATAATTTATGTGCTTAATGGTTAATTTCAAGTTTCTGTTAGTCAAAAGAGGACGAAAACAAAATAGATGCCTAAGGCACCCGGTATTCCCAGGAGGTCTCCGTCCAAGTACTGACCTGGCCCGATGCTGCTTAACTTCGGTGATCAAACGAGAACTGGTGTATTCAGCGTAGTATGGCCGTAGACAAACTGCATACATAATTTATGTGCTTAATGGTTAATTTCAAGTTTATGTTAGTCAAAAGAGGACGAAAACGAAATAGATGCCTAAGGCACCCGGTATTCCCAGGAGGTCTCCCGTCCAAGTACTGACCTGGCCCGAACCTGCTTAACTTCGGTGATCAACCGAGAACGGTGTTTTCAGCGTAGTATGGCCGTAGACAAACTGCTTACATAAATTTATGTGCTTAATGGTTAATTACAAGTTTCTGTTAGTCAAAAAAGGACAAAAACAAAATAGATGTCTACGGCACCCGGTATTCCCAGGAGATGTCCCGTCCAAGTACTGACCTGGCCCGACGCTGCTTAACTTCGGTGATCAAACGAGAACCGGTGTTTTCAGCGTAGTATGGCCGTAGAAAAACTTCTTACATAAATGTATGTGCTTAATGGTTAATTTCAAGTTTCTGTTAGTCAAAAAAAGAAAAACGAAAACAAAATAGATGTCTACGGCACCCGGTATTCCCAGGAGGTCTCCCGTCCAAGTACTGACCAGGCCCGATGGTGCTTAACTTCGGTGATCAAACGAGAACCGGTGTTTTCAACTTAGTATGGCCGCAGACAAACTTCTTATATAAAATTACGTGGTTAATGGTTTTCTTCAAGTTTCTGTTAGTCAAAAAAGGAGAATAACAAACTGGATGTCTACGGCACCCGGTATTCCCAAGAGGTCTCCCGTCCAAGTACTGACCAGGCCCGATGCTGCTTAACTTCGGTGATCAAACGAGAACCGGTGTTTTCAGTGTAGTTTGGCCGTAGACAAACTAGTTTCATACATTTATGTGCTTAATGGTTAATTTCAAGTTTCTGTTAGACAAAAAAGGAAAAAACAAAAAACAAAATAGATGTCTACGGCACCCGGTATTCCCAGGCGCTCTCCCAGCCAAGGACTTATCCGGGTCCTCAACCCACCAATCATTGAGCTCTGTTGAGCAGCCAGTTTCCTCAACAGGCCAATCAGTGAGCTCTGTTGAGCAAGCTCTTTGCTCAACAGACCAATCACCGACCGATGTTGAGGATGACGTCAACTTCGTGACCTGCCATCACGAAGACGGTCAGAGGTCGATCAGCTGTTGATACTCACGAAATCAACCATTCATTCACGCGAAGACATTATTATTTGGATTACGGTAAAATTTCCCACAAAAAAGAGCACGATAATAAAATGTTGAAATGACAGAAAAGAATATGGATCCGACAGCTAGCTCTATCGTTCATTATGTGTGCTGAAACCCCCGAATGAGTAAGAAAACGTAAAGTTTACATACGATCGCACGATCGGATTAGCCGGTACCATGGTTTATCATGGTACTGGGTAAGGCATTGTACTAAACTAGGTAAGCTTAGGGAAAATTTTCCCACTTTTTCACTCATTTTTACAAGTTTAGTTATAAATAGTGGTTGTGTATAATACTTAGATGGATGCCATTATAGATAGTATACGGGACTGAAAAAAAGACCGAGTCTAGACTCTAGTGTCTGGTCTGTGTATTGTAGATAGATGGGGAAAATCGTTAATAGTTAAGTCGCTGCTAGTGCTACTGGATACTGGCACTTGCTAAGTATGTATAATGCACCCACAACTCATCATAAGTCATGACTCGTGGCCATGTAAGAAAATGGTTGTACGTTTTTAATCAGCTTTGAATTATCAAGTACATGTATAATCAACAAGCCCGATGGTTCAAAAATAGGATGTAAACATGGTAAACAAATAGTCATGTATACGTATATGAAACATGATTTTCAAACCACATTTTTTTCATTGTACATTGTTTACATTGCAGTTATAGACACATTTTGAATTTATGTATTGTTGTTATTAACAGGTCAGAATGGAGGCAAAGCAAGGGATGTACAAATGCAGCAAGTGTCATCAAGAGTTCAATGTCAAATCAAACTTGACTAGACATATGAAAAAACATGAGGAAAAGCTTTTCCAATGTCCAGGTTGCAGCAAGACGTTTACACTAAAACAAAACTAAGAAAGTCACTCAAAGCAGCATTTTTATCCTGCAATACCCCATTTCAAGACAGGAGAAGCGAGACTGAAATGCTCCCAAGAAGCTGCCCATGTAGCTGGTTGCTCCTATAAGGCACCGGTTGAAAATGTGTGGCATCCAGACAAAGCTGAAACAGACGCAAGGAGAATTAGTGGCTCCTTGTGGAGAGCCAGTTTAATCATCCAATTTGGAAAGTATTCCGGCAAAAATTTCAAGTGGCTCCTTGAGAACGATGTTGGCTGGGTGGTGTGGCTACTGGATGCCTTCAGCATTCATGGTGAAAAGTGCCCCAGCATGCTCTGGCAGAAAGAGAGACTGCTAGAATTTGTCAAAGAATTTCCCTCTGTAAGGTGCCATCTTGACAACCGACTTAAGGTTAGTTTTAAATGCAATGTACAGTATCTCACCATTATTTTAGGAGTGATTTCACCGGGTAGATATATGTGGGCATGAATGAAGACTCTTCATGATCATTACATAACTCCCAAACTCATGGGATGATAACATGTACTGTACTAAAGAACCAATGTCTATACAAGACTAATTGTATTTATAATACTAGATGGTTTTACTTTAAGTATGAACCATGAAAAGAATCAACAATGAGTCAGATGAGTTGTGTAGTAGAGTTAACTCTTGCATCACACACACGAACACATGCTTGACTAATGAGATGGATCCCAATACTAATCATTTCAATACAGTTTGAACAGGAAGTTAGAAAGAGAGGCTTTTTTTCATTTGCAGAAGCGGAAGGAGAAAAAAGATGCACCTATCGCAGCAGGGGACTTCGAAGATGACTATATTAAAGACGCTGAACTACTGGCAATGGCAGGTAAGCTATATTTGGGGGTTTTCTGTAACTTTTTAGAAACGAGGTCAAATGTTTTTGATATTTGATACAAAAATAAACAATAATCTGCTTGTAATTCAGATGACGATGTATGTTTCCATCTTGAATTTTGGTTGAATTTTCTTTCAGTTTTCATGTCTTAATGAAGATGAAGTGCATTGCAGCATTGGTGAGAAATTATTTTTCTCTGCTTGTGTGGTATTGAGGTGACCCTAATTTGCCTAGAAATCTTGATATTGTAGCTCTGTTTGCTGTGTTTCTGTAGCTGGCATAGCTGTTTCTGTAGCTGGCATAGCTGTTTCTGTAGCTGGCATAACTCTATTTAGCTGGGATAGCTTTATTTCTTTCTGTAGCCGTGATAGCTGTAACTATTTTTCTCCTTCCGCTTCCGCTTCTATTATACTGTATTACTAACTTTGCACATTATCGTTATGTTGGAACTTGCTTGACAATGTACAGAGCTAAAAGTTGTGCTATTGTTCCCATCACTTCTTTTCTTTGCAACTCCTATATGGTTCCTTCCCTTTGCTCTGATCTTTACAAATTTAAAGGGGCAGGTCATGATCCTATAATACCTTATATATTTTCTGTACTCATAAATAAATTATATCCAGATCGTGTCTGTAAAATATATAACAAATTTTGAGTGTACGCAGACCATTCAAATTTTACAAGACGTTTAATCTTCGACTCCTTCGAGCAAATGGATCGTGACGTACTCCTTTAATATTTATTCTTATTACATTGTTTATATAAACAAATCATTTATGGTGAAGGATGTGGTACATTGGGTGGACTGTACAATTTTTCTTTTTTCACATGTATTTTAGAATTAAAATTGCTCTTACTCTTTGACTTTTCAGAGGATGTACTCATGGACTCAGGGGTTGGTGTGTCCACTCAGATCACATCTGTTGGAAAGCTTCTGCCTTCATCAGAATCAACATTGGCATCAGAAGACAGACCTTCGACATCATCAGCAGACAGGTCTTTGTCCTCTGTGGATGATTCTACCGTGCAGGAAGGGTGGCAGAAATTCTGGGACGAGCCTCCAGCACAGGTTCAGGGCATCTCTCCCTCAAACGTTCGATGGCTAAAGACTGATGGGCCATATGGCATCTTTGAAACAGCAAAGATGTACACTACATCCAAAAGAGAATTTGGGACTCGGCAAATCTTCAAGAAGAAGATGGAATTTAATCCCCCACCTCTTCCAACTTCAGTGAAAGGGTCCTTGCCATCTATGCTGTCCTTCTTCACCACTCCTGTCCTCTTCTGGAGACCAGTTGGAGTGATGGAGATCAAGATAAAATGCCCCAATCCAAAGTGTCCTGCTCCACCAGGTAGTTACCTGACCAAAAGCGGCTATGGAAACATTGCGCGACAAGTGTGCGGCATGAGGCACTACTACACACTCTTGACAGAAAGACTTAAATGCAATCCTTGCATGAGACTTAGACAGCAGGCCAAGAGTGAAGATGATCAGCCACTCCAATATAGATGGCATGCCTTCAGCCCCAGCATCCTCATGCAACTTTCCCCAGCAGTTAGGAGCATGTTTCCAGCCATCATCTGTGGAAAGCGGGCTATAGACAAGAACGTTGTGACATTCCTGAGTGATAGGCTCAATTCTGTGTCTATGACCAAGGTGCACCGAATGATCCAGCAAGGCCATGACGAATGGTATGCAGAGAGAAGAGACTTGTACCAGACTCTACTGATGGAGGCACATACTGCCAGCAAAGCACCGATGTCACAGCGTGGTATACTCTCCTTTACTGACCATCACTACACCCCGCCTATCCCGCCAACTCCACTTCCATCCCCCCGTGTTCTGCGTAGAGCTCAACTCATCATGGAGATGGAAAAGATGCCTGTCTACCGATCATCTATCATGAGTGTGACTGGACAGATACTGTGCATGGATGGTACAAAACAGGTAGATATTTTCTTTTTCTGTTTGTATTATTATCATTATTCATTACTTATTCAGTTTTTTTAACAAAGTACTATGGCACTGTAAAATATATAACAAATCTAGAAAGAAAGAACCAGAACAATGACAGATTAAATTGATCTTCAAATTTACCAACAATTCTTTCACACTAGTAAACATGTATATAAATACGATAATACACCATAATGGAAAATGCCAAATATGGACAAAGATTTTAAAGCCCAGTCCAATTACATTCAATAGGGGGTTTCACTTGAAGTGAAAATGAAAAGTTCATTGTTTTAATGCGAATCATTTGAAAAAATGAACTTATGACAGTGATTGAAAATATGATTTTAAATTGTAATTTAAGTGGAAAATGAAGAAAAACAGTCTCAGACAGAAATCTTTTACTACAGCTGTAATTTTGTGTGTGTATTTACATGTTTTCTACATACAGGTTCTTAAGAAAATTCAAGGAGATGGAAAAGGCACCATGCATTATGTTACCAGTGTGCTGAATGAGTGGGGGCAGTTTCTGACAACTGTTGTGGTCGCCTCTGAGTCGGAGAATTGCTACAGGAGGCTTGCTGAGGGACTCATCGCACGCTTTAAACGTGCCAATGCTGCAGCGCCAAAGGTGCTCTACGCTGACAACAACTGTTGTAGGTATGTCAAGTATTTTGCGCTAAGGATTTTGTGCAAACAAATCTATGAAGTGTGCTTATTTTCACCATATAGATTTACGTGGGTGAAGTGGAAATGGTTATCAATTCCGTTCAATTCTGATTGCATTTGTTTCAGGGATGGTGGGGCCTCATTGCTTGAATCCCTCTTCCAAGACTGGAGTGATGATGGTATGGTCATCAGACTCGACATTTGGCACTGGCTCCACCGGTGGGAAGCTGTTGTGATAAAGCAGTCACATGCCAAGTATGGAGTGTTCATCAGTGCTCTAGCTGGTGCAATACTGGCATACAACAAACATGACATGGACCAACTCATCCAAGCCATCCGCAAAGGGAACAAGGACTTCTCGCAGTACAGGAATGAAGAAATGCTGTCTTTCGTCAAGCCACATCAGGCATCAGCTTATGTGCGCCGAGTGACACGTGGTGTCCAGGTAAGCTGATGGTATTATTTTGTGCATATTTTTATTTCAAGAACTAAGAAGGATCTTTGCATTGAAAGCATCGAAACACATTGTTGATCTTCAAAATTAGTCTCTGCATTGTGAACACTTTGCCCTTCATCGGTTAATGAGGATTTCAGATGTTGCAAATTGTGAAAGATACCCATCAGTGACTTTTTACTGTATTTGTTTTCTTTCTCACACAGGAAACAAGAATGTGAAAAACTAAAGGAATCATGATTACTTTAGATTAGTGCATTTACACAGATCTCTTGCTTTTTTCTGCAGGAGAGTGCATTTGCTGTTGAGTACATCCTGAAAGAGTTCAAGGGTCGAGCTGGTCTAGACATCGATGGTATCCCTTTGTTTAAGTCACCAGAAGCTGTCGATAAGCATTGGGCAACTGCCAGTAAACATCTGAGTTGTATGCAGGTAAGGTTACACAATGGGTCATTAATACACAGAAAAATTCGTACAGCCTGCTGATTAAAAAGCAATAGTTGAGTTATACAACACCGGCAGCGTAACGGTGTTGTTACAATCCAGTATTGGTACACTGTACCCCTGTGCCCAACTAAATTGTAACAACAACGTTATGCTCCTGTACCGGTATCAGAACTTCGCAGGCTGGTACCAGTGATGAAACTGAATTAGTGTTTTTCAATCAGCAGTCCGTATTGATTTTGCAGTGTATAAGTATCAAACTTTTATATGTGTGACGCCATATCTTTTTAAGCCCTATACTTCATTTTATATCCAATTTATGCAGTGATATTAATGCAATGATTATAAAGAACCCTGTTATACTTCATGGAATGTTAAATCTTGATTTTTTCCAATTTGTTCAAAATGAGAAGGTCTGACATAATTTATAGAAGACCCTAATGTATGTTCATAATGTTTAATAAAATGTCAATTTTACAACTTATGATTTAAAATATCCAAATATTTGACTTTAGAATGTAAAAACAATGTATGAAGAACTTTGGAATTATCCACATTTTTGTCATTATATTCAGGATCCACCAAATATCCAGCTGTACGTGACGACCAAGGTTGTTACTATCAATGGGGTGAAGCTGAACAAGTACAGGTGTCGAAGAGGCAGCAACTCCTTGGAAGGGCTTCATGCCCACTTAATAAATGCCATCCCTTCGAAGCGATGTGGCATAATTCCTTTCCAGGTTAGCATGTACATTTACATTGTTGTGGTATATTATGCTCAGTCAGAATTATAAAGTAGCATCTCTTTTGTATAATGGTGCATTTTGTGACAAATTTAAGAAATCCTGTTGTGCCTCAAAGCATCAGTGGACATTTAATAAACAAACTACTAATTTTGTAGGGCAGGACTGAGATAACTTAAGCACATGTTCACTGGTTCCACTCCATGGTCAGAAATCATGAGCACTAGTCTATTTGGATAATAATGTTGACCTCTGAATAAAGTTGTCTAAACCTTGATGGAGGACAGATTCAGCTCTATGTTGATTGACATAGTATAATGCGTACAGTTGATATTGTATTGACTCCTTCATTCTTTCACTCCTTTGTTCTGTCAATTAAATTAGAATATATTCATTTAAAATACATTCATTATAAAGTGCATTATGATAGGTATGATGACATTTCATTTGAAAACATGTATTCTAATGTGATGATTCATACTTTGTCCCTCTTATCTTCCAGGTATATCTCATCTCCTTTGCCGTGCAATGGAATAACCGCATGGAAAAACTGAAGGTTGCTGGAGGGAAGGGACGAACTACATGTGTTGATCCACGGCAAATACAAAGGCTCAACCAACATGCAGAAATCTTGTTTGGGAAAGATCATTTGTTTGAGCCCAATTTTTCTTCACCAATGGTCTTCCCAGACAGCTATGAGCCTGCAGAAAAAGAGCTTTTGGGAGTTGAACAGATTTTGCTCTTGTTTTAAGAAAGAATGCATAAGAGGTGAAAACAAATAAAATACAGAGTCCTTTGATATCAACACTTTGTGTTGTGTTTTGCTTATTTTTAATATGAGTAGCTATTTTCTCTCAGTGATTTATTTCCTCACTTTTTGTAATGTTTAATTGAAGCTTTTAGCATGATTGCAAAGCTTACCTGTGTCTACCCATCCAACTTAAAGAAATTAGCCAAATTTATTGTTTGCATGAAATCACCGAGCTACGGAGAACTGTTGATAGTATAACACATTGTGAGAAACGACTCCTTCTGAAGTAACATAGTTTTTTGAGAAAGAGGTAAATTCTCCCTCTAATATTACAGACATCGGGGCATTTGAAAGCACTCAAAATCACTCAAATTTGTGCAACAAGGGTATTCTCTTCGTAAAGCCTTTTATTACGCATCTTTCAATATTCTCTTGCAACTACAAATGAGGAATTGAGTTCAAATTTTCACAGATTTGCTATTGTTATTGCTTATGTTGGGATACACGAAGTAGAATACTGGTCATTAACAATTACCAAAGTTGAATTTAACCATTTTGGGGCAAAGCTGTTCAGAGAAGACAAGAGAGGGCGCTTTTCTATGACTTCCGGTGATCTGGTAGAATCTGGGAGAACTTCCGGTGATTGGTCAACCAGGATAAGTCCTCGGGGGGGTGATGACCCATTCCCAGGAGGTCTCCCGTTCAAGAACTGACCTGGCCCGACGCTGCTTAACTTCGGTGATCAAACGAGAACCGGTGTTTTCAGCGTAGTATGGCCGTAGACAAACTTCTTATATAAACTTACGTGGTTAATGGTTTTCATCAAATTTCTGTTAGTCAAAAAAAGAGAATAACAAACTGGATGTCTACGGCAACCGGTATTCCCAGGAGGTCTCCCGTCCAAGTACTGACCAGGCACGACGCTGCTTAACTTCGGTGATCAAACGAGAACCGGTGTTTTCAGCGTAGTTTGGCCGTAGACAAACGGCTTTCATACATTTATGTGCTTAATGGTTAATTTCAAGTTTCTGTTAGTCAAAAGAGGACGAAAACAAAATAGATGTCTACGGCACCCGGTATTCCCAGGAGGTCTCCCGTCCAAGTACTGACCAGGCCCGATGCTGCTTAACTTCGGTGATCAAACGAGAACCGGTGTATTCAGCGTAGTATGGCCGTAGACAAACTGCATACATAATTTATGTGCTTAATGGTTAATTTCAAGTTTCTGTTAGTCAAAAGAGGACGAAAACAAAATAGATGCCTAAGGCACCCGGTATTCCCAGGAGGTCTCCGTCCAAGTACTGACCTGGCCCGACGCTGCTTAACTTCGGTGATCAAACGAGAACCGGTGTTTTCAGCGTAGTATGGCCGTAGAAAAACTTCTTACATAAATGTATGTGCTTAATGGTTAATTTCAAGTTTCTGTTAGTCAAAAAAAGAAAAACGAAAACA
Organism: Pisaster brevispinus; assembly: GCA_023634235.1. Classification (NCBI taxonomy): domain Eukaryota; kingdom Metazoa; phylum Echinodermata; class Asteroidea; order Forcipulatida; family Asteriidae; genus Pisaster; species Pisaster brevispinus. Next base: position 9,058,127 of record JAMKCF010000018.1, read on the forward strand.
AAATAGATGTCTACGGCACCCGGTATTCCCAGGAGGTCTCCCGTCCAAGTACTGACCAGGCGCGATGCTGCTTCACTTCGGTGATCAAACGAGAACCGGTGTTTTCAGCGTAGTATGGCCGTAGACAAACTGCTTACATAAATTTATGTGCTTAATGGTTAATTTCAAGTTTCTGTTAGTCAAAAAAAGAAAAACGAAAACAAAATAGATGTCTACGGCACCCGGTATTCCCAGGAGGTCTCCCGTCCAAGTACTGACCAGGCCCGATGGTGCTTCACTTCGGTGATCAAATTAGAACCGGTGTTTTCAGCGTAGTATGGCCGTAGACAAACTTCTTATATAAAATTACGTGGTTAATGGTTTTCTTCAAGTTTCTGTTAGTCAAAAAAGGAGTATAACAAACTGGATGTCTACGGCACCCGGTATTCCCAAGAGGTCTCCCGTCCAAGTACTGACCAGGCCCGATGCTGCTTAACTTCGGTGATCAAACGAGAACCGGTGTTTTCAGTGTAGTTTGGCCGTAGACAAACTAGTTTCATACATTTATGTGCTTAATGGTTAATTTCAAGTTTCTGTTAGACAAAAAAGGAAAAAACAAAAAACAAAATAGATGTCTACGGCACCCGGTATTCCCATGTGGTCTCCCGTTCAAGAACTGACCTGGCCCGACGCTGCTTAACTTCGGTGATCAAACGAGAACCGGTGTTTTCAGCGTAGTATGGCCGTAGACAAACTTCTTATATAAACTTACGTGGTTAATGGTTTTCATCAAATTTCTGTTAGTCAAAAAAAGAGAATAACAAACTGGATGTCTACGGCAACCGGTATTCCCAGGAGGTCTCCCGTCCAAGTACTGACCAGGCACGACGCTGCTTAACTTCGGTGATCAAACGAGAACCGGTGTTTTCAGCGTAGTTTGGCCGTAGACAAACGGCTTTCATACATTTATGTGCTTAATGGTTAATTTCAAGTTTCTGTTTGTCAAAAAAAAGAAAATCGAAAACAAAATAGATGTCTACGGCACCCGGTTTTCCCAGGAGGTCTCCCGTCCAAGTACTGACCAGGCCCGATGCTGCTTAACTTCGGTGATCAAACGAGAACCGGTGTATTCAGCGTAGTATGGCCGTAGACAAACTGCATACATAATTTATGTGCTTAATGGTTAATTTCAAGTTTCTGTTAGTCAAAAGAGGACGAAAACAAAATAGATGCCTAAGGCACCCGGTATTCCCAGGAGGTCTCCGTCCAAGTACTGACCTGGCCCGACGCTGCTTAACTTCGGTGATCAAACGAGAACCGGTGTTTTCAGCGTAGTATGGCCGTAGAAAAACTTCTTACATAAATGTATGTGCTTAATGGTTAATTTCAAGTTTCTGTTAGTCAAAAAAAAGAAAAACGAAAACAAAATAGATGTCTACGGCACCCGGTATTCCCAGGAGGTCTCCCGTCCAAGTACTGACCAGGCCCGATGCTGCTTAACTTCGGTGATCAAACGAGAACCGGTGTATTCAGCGTAGTATGGCCGTAGACAAACTGCATACATAATTTATGTGCTTAATGGTTAATTTCAAGTTTCTGTAAGTCAAAAGAGGACGAAAACAAAATAGATGCCTAAGGCACCCGGTATTCCCAGGAGGTCTCCGTCCAAGTACTGACCAGGCACGACGCTGCTTAACTTCGGTGATCAAACGAGAACTGGTGTATTCAGCGTAGTATGGCTGTAGACAAACTTCTGATATAAAATTACGTGGTTAATGGTTTTCTTCAAGTTTCTGTTAGTCAAAAAAGGACGAAAACAAAATAGATGTCTACTGCACCCGGTATTCCCAGGAGGTCTCCCGTCCAAGTACTGACCTGGCCAGACGCTGCTTAACTTCGGTGATCAAACGAGAACCGGTGTTTTCAGCGTAGTATGGCCGTAGACAAACTGGTTTCATACATTTATGTGCTTAAGGTTAATTTCAAGTTTCGGTTAGTCAAAAAAGGAAAAAACAAAAAACAAAATACATGTCTACGGCACCCGGTATTCCCAGGAGGTCGCCCGTCCAAGTACTGACCTAGCCCGACGCTGCTTAACTTCGGTGATCAAACGAGAACCGGTGTATTCAGCGTAGTATGGCCGTAGACAAACTGCATACATAATGTATGTGCTTAATCGTTAATTTCAAGTTGCTGTTAGTCAAAAAAGGACGAAAACAAAATAGATGCCTAAGGCACCCGGTATTCCCAGGAGGTCTCCCGTCCAAGTACTGACCTGGCCCGACGCTGCTTAACTTCGGTGATCAAACGAGAACCGGTGTTTTCAGCGTAGTATGGCCGTAGACAAACTGCTTTCATACATTTATGTGCTTAATGGTTAATTTCAAGTTTCTGTTAGTCAAAAAAAGAGAATAACAAACTGGACGTCTACGGCACCCGGTATTCCCAGGAGGTCTCCCGTCCAAGTACTGACCAGGCCCGATGCTGCTTAACTTCGGTGATCAAACGAGAACCGGTGTTTTCAGCGAAGTATGGCCTTAGACAAACTGCTTACATAAATTTATGTGCTTAATGGTTAATTTCAAGTTTCTGTTTGTCAAACAAGGACGAAAACAAAATAGATGTCTACGGCACCCGGTATTCCCAGGAGTTCTCCCGCCCAAGTACTGACCTAGCCCGACGCTGCTTAACTTCGGTGATCAAACGAGAACCGGTATTTTCAGCGTATATGGCCTTAGACAAACTGCTTACATAAATTTATGTGCTTAATGGTTAATTTCAAGTTTCTGTTTGTCAAAAAAGGACGAAAACAAAATAGATGCCTACGGCACCCGGTATTCCCAGGAGGTTTCCCGCCCAAGTACTGACCTGGCCCGACGCTGCTTAACTTCGGTGATCAAACGAGAACTGGTGTATTCAGGGTAGTATGGCCGTAGACAAACTGCTTACATGAATTTATGTGCTTAATGGTTAATTCCAAGTTTCTGTTAGTCAAAAAAGGACGAAAACAAAATAGATGTCTACTGCACCCGGTATTCCCAGGAGGTCTCCCGCCCAAGTACTGACCTGGCCCGACGCTGCTTAACTTCGGTGATCAAACGAGAACCGGTGTATTCAGCGTAGTATGGCCGTAGACAAACTGCTTACATGAATTATATGCTTAATGGTTAATTTCAAGTTTCTGTTAGTCAAAAAAGGACGAAAAGAAAATAGATGTCTACGGCACCCGGTATTCCGAGGAGGTCTCCCGTCCAAGTACTGATCTGGCCCGACGCTGCTTAACTTCGGTGATCAAACGAGAGCCGGTGTTTTCAGCGTAGTATGGCCTTAGAAAAACTGCTTACATAAATTTATGTGCTTAATGGTTAATTTCAAGTTTCTGTTTGTGAAAAAAGGACGAAAACAAAATAGATGCCTACGGCACCTGGTATTCCCAGGAGGTCTCCCGCCCAAGTACTGACCTGGCCCGACGCTGCTTAACTTCGGTGATCAAACGAGAACTGGTGTATTCAGCGTAGTATGGCCGTAGACAAACTGCTTACATGAATTTATGTGCTTAATGGTTAATTCCAAGTTTCTGTTAGTCAAAAAAGGACGAAAACAAAATAGATGTCTACTGCACCCGGTATTCCCAGGAGGTCTCCCGTCCAAGTACTGACCTGGCCAGACGTTGCTCAACTTCGGTGATCAAACGAGAACCGGTGTTTTCAGCGTAGTATGGCCGTAGACCTAACTGCTTACATAAATGTATGTGCTTAATGGTTAATTTCAAGTTGCTGTTAGTCAAAAAAGGACGAAAACAAAATAGATGCCTAAGGCACCCGGTATTCCCAGGAGGTCTCCCGTCCAAGTACTGACCTGGCCAGACGTTGCTTAACTTCGGTGATCAAACGAGAACCGGTGTTTTCAGCGTAGTATGGCCGTAGACCTAACTGCTTACATAAATTTATGTGCTTAATGGTTAATTTCAAGTTGCTGTTAGTCAAAAAAGGACGAAAACAAAATAGATGCCTAAGGCACCCGGTATTCCCAGGAGGTCTCCCGTCCAAGTACTGACCTGGCCCGACGCTGCTTAACTTCCGTGATCAAACGAGAACCGTTGTTTTCAGCGCAGTATGGCCGTAGACAAACTTCTTATATACAATTATGTGCTTAATGGTTAATTTCAAGTTTATGTTAGTCAAAAAAGGACGAAAACAAAATAGATGTCTACTGCACCCGGTATTCCCATGTGGTCTCCCGTCCAAATACTGACTTGGCCCGACGCTGCTTAACTTCGGTGATCAAACTAGAACCGGTGTTTTCAGCGTAGTATGGGCGTAGACAAACTGCTTTCATACATTTATGTGCTTAATGGTTAATTTCAAGTTTCTGTTAGTCAAAAAAGGAAAAAACAAAATACAAAATAGATGTCTACGGCACCCGGTATTCCCAGGAGGTCTCCCGTCCAAGTACTGACCTGGCCCAATGCTGCTTAACTTCGGTGATCAAACGAGAACCGGTGTTTTCAGCGTAGTATGGCCGTAGACAAACTTCTTATATAAACTTACGTGGTTAATGGTTTTCTTCAAATTTCTGTTAGTCAAAAAAGGACGAAAAGAAAATAGATGTCTACGGCACCCGGTATTCCGAGGAGGTCTCCCGTCCAAGTACTGACCTGGCCCGACGCACGCTTAACTTCGGTGATCAAACGAGAACCGGTGTTTTCAGCAGAGTATGGCCGTAGACAAACTTCTTATATAAAATTATGTGCTTAATGGTTAATTTCAAGTTTCTGTTAGTCAAAAAAGGACGAAAACAAAATAGATGTCTACTGCACCCGGTATTCCCATGTGGTCTCCCGTCCAAGTACTGACCTGGCCCAAAGCTGCTTAACTTCGGTGATCAAACGAGAACCGGTGTTTTCAGCGTAGTATGGCCTTAGACAAACTGCTTACATAAATTTATGTGCTTAATGGTTAATTTCAAGTTTCTGTTTGTCAAAAAAGGACGAAAACAAAATAGATGCCTACGGCACCCGGTATTCCCAGGAGGTCTCCCGCCCAAGTACTGACCTGGCCCGACGCTGCTTAACTTCGGTGATCAAACGAGAAATGGTGTATTCAGCGTAGTATGGCCGTAGACAAACTGCTTACATGAATTTATGTGCTTAATGGTTAATTCCAAGTTTCTGTTAGTCAAAAAAGGACGAAAACAAAATAGATGTCTAGGGCACCCGGTATTCCAAGGTGGTCTCCCGTCCAAGTACTGACCTGGCCAGACGCTGCTTAACTTCGGTGATCAAACGAGAACCGGTGTTTTCAGCGTAGTATGGCCGTAGACAAACTGCTTACATAAATGTATGTGCTTAATGGTTAATTTCAAGTTGCTGTTAGTCAAAAAAGGACGAAAACAAAATAGATGTCTACTGCACCCGGTATTCCCATGAATCTCCCGTCCAAATACTGATCTGGCCCGACGATGCTTAACTTCGGTGATCAAACGAGAACCGGTGTTTTCAGCGTAGTATGGCCGTAGACAAACTGCTTTCATACATTTATGTGCTTAATGATTAATTTCAAGTTTCTGTTAGTCAAAAAAGGAAAAAACAAAAAACAAAATAGATGTCTACGGCACCCGGTATTCCCAGGAGGTCTCCCGTCCAAGTACTGACCTGGCCCGATGCTGCTTAACTTCGGTGATCAAACGAGAACCGGTGTTTTCAGCGTAGTATGGCCGTAGACAAACTTCTTATATAAACTTACGTGGTTAATGGTTTTCTTCAAATTTCTGTTAGTCAAAAAAGGACGAAAACAAAATAGATGTCTACTGCACCCGGTATTCCCATGTGGTCTCCCGTCCAAGTACTGATCTGGCCCGTCGCTGCTTAACTTCGGTGATCAAACGAGAACCGGTGTTTTCAGCGTAGTATGGCCGTAGACAAACTGCTTTCATACATTTATGTGCTTAATGGTTAATTTGAAGTTTCTGTTAGTCAAAAAAGGAAAAAACAAAAAACAAAAAAGATGTCTACGGCACCCAGTATTCCCAGGAGGTCTCCCGTCCAAGTACTGACCTGGCCCGACGCTGCTTAACTTCGGTGATCAAACGAGAACCGGTGTTTTCAGCGTAGTATGGCCGTAGACAAACTTCTTATATAAACTTACGTGGTTAATGGTTTTCTTCAAATTTCTGTTAGTCAAAAAAATAGAATAACAAACTGGATGTCTACGGCACCCGGTATTCCCAGGAGGTCTCCCGTCCAAGTACTGACCAGGCCCGATGCTGCTTAACTTCGGTGATCAAACGAGAACCGGCGTTTTCAGCGGAGTATGGCTGTAGACAAACTTCTTATAAAAAATTACGTGGTTAATGGTTTTCTTCAAGTTTCTGTTAGACAAAAAAGGACGAAAACAAAATAGATGTCTACGGCACCCGGTATTCCCAGGAGGTCTCCCGTCCAAGTACTGACCAGGCCCGATGCTGCTTAACTTCGGTGATCAAACGAGAACCGGCGTTTTCAGCGGAGTATGGCTGTAGACAAACTTCTTATAAAAAATTACGTGGTTATTGGTTTTCTTCAAGTTTCTGTTAGACAAAAAAGGACGAAAACAAAATAGATGTCTACGGCACCCGGTATTCCCATGAATATCCCGTCCAAGTACTGACCTGGCCCGACGCTGCTTAACTTCGGTGATCAAACGAGAACCGGTGTTTTCAGCGTAGTATGGCCGTAGACAAACTGCTTACATAAATTTATATGCTTAATGGTTAATTTCAAGTTTCTGTTAGTCAAAAAAGGACGAAAACAAAATAGATGTCTACGGCACCCGGTATTCCGAGGAGGTCTCCCGTCCAAGTACTGACCTGGCCCGACGCTGCTTAACTTCGGTGATCAAACGAGAACCGGTGTTTTCAGCATAGGATGGCCTTAGACAAACTGCTTACATAAATTTATGTGCTTAATGGTTAATTTCAAGTTTCTGTTTGTCAAAAAAGGACGAAAACAAAATAGATGCCTACGGCACCCGGTATTCAAAGGAGGTCTCCCGCCCAAGTACTGACCTGGCCCGACGCTGCTTAACTTCGGTGATCAAACGAGAACCGGTGTTTTCAGCGTAGTATGGCCGTAGACAAACTGCTTACATACATTTATGTGCTTAATGGTTAATTTCAAGTTTCTGTTAGTCAAAAAAGGAAAAAACAAAAAACAAAATAGATGTCTACGGCACCCGGTATTCCCAGGAGGTGTCCCGTCCAAGTACTGACCGGGCCCGATGCTGCTCCCCTAACTTCGGTGATCAAACGAGAACCGGTGTTTTCAGCGTAGTATGGCCGTAGACAAACTTCTTTGTATAAACTTACGTGGTTAATGGTTTTCTTCAAATTTCTGTTAGTCAAAAAAGGACGAAAACAAAATAGATGTCTACTGCACCCGGTATTCCCATGTGGTCTCCCGTCCAAGTACTGATCTGGCCCGACGCTGCTTAACTTCGGTGATCAAACGAGAACCGGTGTTTTCAGCGTAGTATGGCCGTAGACAAACTGCTTTCATACATTTATGTGCTTAATGGTTAAATTCAAGTTTCTGTTAGTCAAAAAAGGAAAAAACAAAAAACAAAATAGATGTCTAGGGCACCCGGTATTCCCAGGAGGTCTCCCGTCCATGTACTGACCTGGCCCGATGCTGCTTAACTTCGGTGATCAAACGAGAACCGGTGTTTTCAGCGTAGTATGGCCGTAGACAAACTTCTTATATAAACTTACGTGGTTAATGGTTTTCTTCAAATTTCTGTTAGTCAAAAAAAGAGAATAACAAACTGGATGTCTACGGCACCCGGTATTCCCAGGAGGTCTCCCGTCCAAGTACTGACCTGGCCCGACGCTGCTTAACTTCGATGATCAAACGAGAACCGGTGTTTTCAGCGTAGTATGGCCGTAGACAAACTGCTTACATGAATTTATGTGCTTAATGGTTAATTCCAAGTTTCTGTTAGTCAAAAAAGGACGAAAACAAAATAGATGTCTACTGCACCCAGTATTCCCAGGAGGTCTCCCGTCCAAGTACTGACCTGGCCAGACGCTGCTTAACTTCGGTGATCAACCGAGAACTGGTGTATTCAGCGTAGTATGGCCGTAGACAAACTGCTTACATGAATTTATGTGCTTAATGGTTAATTCCAAGTTTCTGTTAGTCAAAAAAGGACGAAAACAAAATAGATGCCTAAGGCACCCGGTATTCCCAGGAGGTCTCCCGTCCAAGTACTGATCTGGCCCGACGCTGCTTAACTTCGGTGATCAAACGAGAACCGGTGTATTCAGCGTACTATGGCCGTAGACAAACTGCTTACATGAATTTATATGCTTAATTGTTAATTTCAAGTTTCTGTTAGTAAAAAAAGGACGAAAACAAAATAGAAGTCTACGGCAACCGGTATTCCCATGTGGTCTCCCGTCCAAGTACTGACCTGGCCCGACGCTGCTTAACTTCGGTGATCAAACGAGAACCGGTGTTATCAGCGTAGTATGGCCGTAGACAAACTGCTTTCATACATTTATGTGCTTAATGGTTAATTTCAAGTTTCTGTTAGTCAAAAAAGGAAAAAACAAAAACAAAATAGATGTCTACGGCACCCGGTATTCCCATGTGGTCTCCCGTCCAAGTACTGATCTGGCCCGACGCTGCTTAACTTCGGTGATCAAACGAGAACCGGTGTTTTCAGCGTAATATGGCCGTAGACAAACTGCTTTCATACATTTATGTGCTTAATGGTTAATTTCAAGTTTCTGTTAGTCAAAAAAGGAAAAAAACAAAAAACAAAATAGATGTCTAGGGCACCCGGTATTCCCAGGAGGTCTCCCGTCCAAGTACTGACCTGGCCCGATGCTGCTTTACTTCGGTGATCAAACGAGAACCGGTGTTTTCAGCGTAGTATGGCCGTAGACAAACTTCTTATATAAACTTACGTGGTTAATGGTTTTCTTCAAGTTTCTGTTAGTCAAAAAAGGACGAAAACAAAATAGATGCCTTAGGCACCCGGTATTCCCAGGAGGTCTCCCGTCCAAGTACTGACCTGGCCCGACGCTGCTTAACTTCGGTGATCAAACGAGAACCGGTGTTTTCAGCGTAGTATGGCCGTAGACAAACTGCTTTCATACATTTATGTGCTTAATGGTTAATTTCAAGTTTCTGTTAGTCAAAAAAGGAAAAAACAAAATAGATGTCTACGGCACCCAGTATTCCCAGGAGGTCTTCCGTCCAAGTACTGACCTGGCCCGACGCTGCTTAACTTCGGTGATCAAACGAGAACCGGTGTTTTCAGCAGAGTATGGCCGTAGACAAACTTCTTGTGTAAAATTATGTGCTTAATGGTTAATTTCAAGTTTCTGTTAGTGAAAAAAGGACGAAAACAAAAAAGATGCCTAAGTACCCGGTATTCCCAGGAGGTCTCCCGTCCAAGTACTGACCTGGCCCGACGCTGATTAACTTCGGTGATCAAACGAGAACGGTGTATTCAGCGCAGTACTGCCGTAGACAAACTGCTTACATGAATTTATGTGCTTAATGGTTAATTCCAAGTTTATGTTAGTCAAAAAAGGACGAAAACAAAATAGATGTCTACTGCACCCGGTATTCCCAGGAGGTCTCCCGTCCAAGTACTGACCTGGCCCGACGCTGCTTAACTTCGGTGATCAAACGAGAACCGGTGTTTTCAGCGTAGTATGGCCGTAGACAAACTTCTTATATAAAATTATGTGCTTAATGGTTAATTTCAAGTTTCTGTTAGTCAAAAAAGGACGAAAACAAAGTAGATGTCTACGGCACCCGGTATTCCCATGAATCTCCCGTCCAAGTACTGACCTGGCCCGACGCTGCTTAACTTCGGTGATCAAACGAGAACCGGTGTTTTCAGCATTTGTAGACAAACTGCTTACATAAATTTATATGCTTAATGGTTAATTTTAAGTTTCTGTTAGTCAAACGAGAACCGGTGTATTCAGCGTAGTATGGCCGTAGACAAACTGCTTACATAAATTTATGTGCTTAATGGTTAGTTCCAAGTTTCTGTTAGTCAAAAAAGGACGAAAACAAAATAGATGTCTACTGCACCCGGTATTCCCAGGAGGTCTCCCGTCCAAGTACTGACCTGGCCAGACGCTGCTTAACTTCGGTGATCAAACGAGAACCGGTGTTTTCAGCAGAGTATGGCCGTAGACAAACTTCTTATATAAAATTATGTGCTTAATGGTTAATTTCAAGTTTCTGTTAGTCAAAAAAGGACGAAAACAAAATAGATGTCTACTGCACCCGGTATTCCCATGTGGTCTCCCGTCCAAGTACTGACCTGGCCCGACGCTGCTTAACTTCGGTGATCAAACGAGAACCGGTGTTTTCAGCGTAGTATGGCCGTAGACAAACTGCTTTCATACATTTATGTGCTTAATGGTTAATTTCAAGTTTCTGTTAGTCAAAAAAGGAAAAAACAAAAAACAAAATATATGTCTACGGCACCCAGTATTCCCAGGAGGTCTTCCGTCCAAGTACTGACCTGGCCCGACGCTGCTTAACTTCGGTGATCAAACGAGAACCGGTGTTTTCAGCAGAGTATGGCCGTAGACAAACTTCTTGTGTAAAATTATGTGCTTAATGGTTAATTTCAAGTTTCTGTTAGTGAAAAAAGGACGAAAACAAAATAGATGCCTAAGTACCCGGTATTCCCAGGAGGTCTCCCGTCCAAGTACTGACCTGGCCCGACGCTGATTAACTTCGGTGATCAAACGAGAACGGTGTATTCAGCGCAGTACTGCCGTAGACAAACTGCTTACATGAATTTATGTGCTTAATGGTTAATTCCAAGTTTATGTTAGTCAAAAAAGGACGAAAACAAAATAGATGTCTACTGCACCCGGTATTCCCAGGAGGTCTCCCGTCCAAGTACTGACCTGGCCCGACGCTGCTTAACTTCGGTGATCAAACGAGAACCGGTGTTTTCAGCGTAGTATGGCCGTAGACAAACTTCTTATATAAAATTATGTGCTTAATGGTTAATTTCAAGTTTCTGTTAGTCAAAAAAGGACGAAAACAAAGTAGATGTCTACGGCACCCGGTATTCCCATGAATCTCCCGTCCAAGTACTGACCTGGCCCGACGCTGCTTAACTTCGGTGATCAAACGAGAACCGGTGTTTTCAGCATTTGTAGACAAACTGCTTACATAAATTTATATGCTTAATGGTTAATTTTAAGTTTCTGTTAGTCAAACGAGAACCGGTGTATTCAGCGTAGTATGGCCGTAGACAAACTGCTTACATAAATTTATGTGCTTAATGGTTAGTTCCAAGTTTCTGTTAGTCAAAAAAGGACGAAAACAAAATAGATGTCTACTGCACCCGGTATTCCCAGGAGGTCTCCCGTCCAAGTACTGACCTGGCCAGACGCTGCTTAACTTCGGTGATCAAACGAGAACCGGTGTTTTCAGCAGAGTATGGCCGTAGACAAACTTCTTATATAAAATTATGTGCTTAATGGTTAATTTCAAGTTTCTGTTAGTCAAAAAAGGACGAAAACAAAATAGATGTCTACTGCACCCGGTATTCCCATGTGGTCTCCCGTCCAAGTACTGACCTGGCCCGACGCTGCTTAACTTCGGTGATCAAACGAGAACCGGTGTTTTCAGCGTAGTATGGCCGTAGACAAACTGCTTTCATACATTTATGTGCTTAATGGTTAATTTCAAGTTTCTGTTAGTCAAAAAAGGAAAAAACAAAAAACAAAATATATGTCTACGGCACCCAGTATTCCCAGGAGGTCTTCCGTCCAAGTACTGACCTGGCCCGACGCTGCTTAACTTCGGTGATCAAACGAGAACCGGTGTTTTCAGCAGAGTATGGCCGTAGACAAACTTCTTGTGTAAAATTATGTGCTTAATGGTTAATTTCAAGTTTCTGTTAGTCAAAAAAGGACGAAAACAAAATAGATGCCTAAGTACCCGGTATTCCCAGGAGGTCTCCCGTCCAAGTACTGACCTGGCCCGACGCTGATTAACTTCGGTGATCAAACGAGAACGGTGTATTCAGCGCAGTACTGCCGTAGACAAACTGCTTACATGAATTTATGTGCTTAATGGTTAATTCCAAGTTTATGTTAGTCAAAAAAGGACGAAAACAAAATAGATGTCTACTGCACCCGGTATTCCCAGGAGGTCTCCCGTCCAAGTACTGACCTGGCCCGACGCTGCTTAACTTCGGTGATCAAACGAGAACCGGTGTTTTCAGCGTAGTATGGCCGTAGACAAACTTCTTATATAAAATTATGTGCTTAATGGTTAATTTCAAGTTTCTGTTAGTCAAAAAAGGACGAAAACAAAGTAGATGTCTACGGCACCCGGTATTCCCATGAATCTCCCGTCCAAGTACTGACCTGGCCCGACGCTGCTTAACTTCGGTGATCAAACGAGAACCGGTGTTTTCAGCATTTGTAGACAAACTGCTTACATAAATTTATATGCTTAATGGTTAATTTCAAGTTTCTGTTAGTCAAACGAGAACCGGTGTATTCAGCGTAGTATGGCCGTAGACAAACTGCTTACATAAATTTATGTGCTTAATGGTTAGTTCCAAGTTTCTGTTAGTCAAAAAAGGACGAAAACAAAATAGATGTCTACTGCACCTGGTATTCCCAGGAGGTCTCCCGTCCAAGTACTGACCTGGCCAGACGCTGCTTAACTTCGGTGATCAAACGAGAACCGGTGTTTTCAGCAGAGTATGGCCGTAGACAAACTTCTTATATAAAATTATGTGCTTAATGGTTAATTTCAAGTTTCTGTTAGTCAAAAAAGGACGAAAACAAAATAGATGTCTACTGCACCCGGTATTCCCATGTGGTCTCCCGTCCAAGTACTGACCTGGCCCGACGCTGCTTAACTTCAGTGATCAAACGAGAACCGGTGTTTTCAGCGTAGTATGGCCGTAGACAAACTGCTTTCATACATTTATGTGCTTAATGGTTAATTTCAAGTTTCTGTTAGTCAAAAAAGGAAAAAACAAAAAACAAAATAGATGTCTACGGCACCCAGTATTCCCAGGAGGTCTTCCGTCCAAGTACTGACCTGGCCCGACGCTGCTTAACTTCGGTGATCAAACGAGAACCGGTGTTTTCAGCAGAGTATGGCCGTAGACAAACTTCTTGTGTAAAATTATGTGCTTAATGGTTAATTTCAAGTTTCTGTTAGTCAAAAAAGGACGAAAACAAAATAGATGCCTAAGTACCCGGTATTCCCAGGAGGTCTCCCGTCCAAGTACTGACCTGGCCCGACGCTGATTAACTTCGGTGATCAAACGAGAACGGTGTATTCAGCGCAGTACTGCCGTAGACAAACTGCTTACATGAATTTATGTGCTTAATGGTTAATTCCAAGTTTATGTTAGTCAAAAAAGGACGAAAACAAAATAGATGTCTACTGCACCCGGTATTCCCAGGAGGTCTCCCGTCCAAGTACTGACCTGGCCCGACGCTGCTTAACTTCGGTGATCAAACGAGAACCGGTGTTTTCAGCGTAGTATGGCCGTAGACAAACTTCTTATATAAAATGATGTGCTTAATGGTTAATTTCAAGTTTCTGTTAGTCAAAAAAGGACGAAAACAAAGTAGATGTCTACGGCACCCGGTATTCCCATGAATCTCCCGTCCAAGTACTGACCTGGCCCGACGCGGCTTAACTTCGGTGATCAAACGAGAACCGGTGTTTTCAGCATTTGTAGACAAACTGCTTACATAAATTTATATGCTTAATGGTTAATTTCAAGTTTCTGTTAGTCAAACGAGAACCGGTGTATTCAGCGTAGTATGGCCGTAGACAAACTGCTTACATAAATTTATGTGCTTAATGGTTAGTTCCAAGTTTCTGTTAGTCAAAAAAGGACGAAAACAAAATAGATGTCTACTGCACCCGGTATTCCCAGGAGGTCTCCCGTCCAAGTACTGACCTGGCCAGACGCTGCTTAACTTCGGTGATCAAACGAGAACCGGTGTTTTCAGCGTAGTATGGCCGTAGACAAACTGCTTTCATACATTTATGTGCTTAATGGTTTATTTCAAGTTTATGTTATTCAAAAAAGGAAAAAACAAAAAACAAAATACATGTCTACGGCACCCGGTATTCCCAGGAGGTCTCCAGTCCAAGTACTGACCAGGCCCGATGCTGCTTAACTTCGGTGATCAAACGAGAACCGGTGTTTTCAGCTTAGTATGGCCGTAGACAAACTTCTTACATAAATTTATGTGCTTAATGGTTAATTTCAAGTTTCTGTTAGTCAAAAAAGGACAACACAAAATAGATGCCTACGGCACCCGGTATTCCCAGGCGCTCTCCCAGCCAAGGACTTATCCGGGTCCTCAACCCACCAATCATTGAGCTCTGTTGAGCAGCCAGTTTCCTCAACAGGCCAATCAGTGAGCTCTGTTGAGCAAGCTCTTTGCTCAACAGACCAATCACCGACCGATGTTGAGGATGACGTCAATTTCGTGACCTGCCATCACGAAGACGGTGTCAGAGGTCGATCAGCTGTTGATACTCACGAAATCAACCATTCATTCACGCGAAGACATTATTATTTGGATTACGGTAAAAATTCCCACAAAAAAGAGCACGATAATAAAATGTTGAAATGACAGAAAAGAATATGGATCCGACAGCTAGCTCTATCGTTCATTATGTGTGCTGAAACCCCCGAATGAGTAAGAAAACGTAAAGTTTACATACGATCGCACGATCGGATTAGCCGGTACCATGGTTTATCATGGTACTGGGTAAGGCATTGTACTAAACTAGGTAAGCTTAGGGAAAATTTTCCCACTTTTTCACTCATTTTTACAAGTTTAGTTATAAATAGTGGTTGTGTATAATACTTAGATGGATGCCATTATAGATAGTATACGGGACTGAAAAAAAGACCGAGTCTAGACTCTAGTGTCTGGTCTGTGTATTGTAGATAGATGGGGAAAATCGTTAATAGTTAAGTCGCTGCTAGTGCTACTGGATACTGGCACTTGCTAAGTATGTATAATGCACCCACAACTCATCATAAGTCATGACTCGTGGCCATGTAAGAAAATGGTTGTACGTTTTTAATCAGCTTTGAATTATCAAGTACATGTATAATCAACAAGCCCGATGGTCCAAAAATAGGATGTAAACAAATAGTCATGTATACGTATAATATGAAACATGATTTTCAAACCACATTTTTTACATTGTACATTGTGTACATTGCAGTTATAGACACATTTTGAATTTATGTATTGTTGTTATTAACAGGTCAGAATGGAGGCAAAGCAAGGGATGTACAAATGCAGCAAGTGTCATCAAGAGTTCAATGTGAAATCAAACTTGACTAGACATATGAAAAAACATGAGGAAAAGCTTTTCCAATGTCCAGGTTGCAGCAAGACGTTTACACTAAAACAAAACTTAGAAAGTCACTCAAAGCAGCATTTTTATCCTGCAATACCCCATTTCAAGACAGGAGAAGCGAGACTGAAATGCTCCCAAGAAGCTGCCCATGTAGCTGGTTGCTCCTATAAGGCACCGGTTGAAAATGTGTGGCATCCAGACAAAGCTGAAACAGACGCAAGGAGAATTAGTGGCTCCTTGTGGAGAGCCAGTTTAATCATCCAATTTGGAAAGTATTCCGGCAACAATTTCAAGTGGCTCCTTGAGAACGATGTTGGCTGGGTGGTGTGGCTACTGGATGCCTTCAGCATTCATGGTGAAAAGTGCCCCAGCATGCTCTGGCAGAAAGAGAGACTGCTAGAATTTGTCAAAGAATTTCCCTCTGTAAGGTGCCATCTTGACAACCGACTTAAGGTTAGTTTTAAATGCAATGTACAGTATCTCACCATTATTTTAGGAGTGATTTCACCGGGTAGATATATGTGGGCATGAATGAAGACTCTTCATGATCATTACATAACTCCCAAACTCATGGGATGATAACATGTACTGTACTAAAGAACCAATGTCTATACAAGACTAATTGTATTTATAATACTAGATGGTTTTACTTTAAGTATGAACCATGAAAAGAATCAACAATGAGTCAGATGAGTTGTGTAGTAGAGTTAACTCTTGCATCACACACACGAACACATGCTTGACTAATGAGATGGATCCCAATACTAATCATTTCAATACAGTTTGAACAGGAAGTTAGAAAGAGAGGCTTTTTTTCATTTGCAGAAGCGGAAGGAGAAAAAAGATGCACCTATCGCAGCAGGGGACTTCGAAGATGACTATATTAAAGACGCTGAACTACTGGCAATGGCAGGTAAGCTATATTTGGGGGTTTTCTGTAACTTTTTAGAAACGAGGTCAAATGTTTTTGATATTTGATACAAAAATAAACAATAATCTGCTTGTAATTCAGATGACGATGTATGTTTCCATCTTGAATTTTGGTTGAATTTTCTTTCAGTTTTCATGTCTTAATGAAGATGAAGTGCATTGCAGCATTGGTGAGAAATTATTTTTCTCTGCTTGTGTGGTATTGAGGTGACCCTAATTTGCCTAGAAATCTTGATATTGTAGCTCTGTTTGCTGTGTTTCTGTAGCTGGCATAGCTGTTTCTGTAGCTGGCATAGCTGTTTCTGTAGCTGGCATAACTCTATTTAGCTGGGATAGCTTTATTTCTTTCTGTAGCCGTGATAGCTGTAACTATTTTTCTCCTTCCGCTTCCGCTTCTATTCTACTGTATTACTAACTTTGCACATTATCGTTATGTTGGAACTTGCTTGACAATGTACAGAGCTAAAAGTTGTGCTATTGTTCCCATCACTTCTTTTCTTTGCAACTCCTATATGGTTCCTTCCCTTTGCTCTGATCTTTACAAATTTAAAGGGGCAGGTCATGATCCTATAATACCTTATATATTTTCTGTACTCATAAATAAATTATATCCAGATCGTGTCTGTAAAATATATAACAAATTTTGAGTGTACGCAGACCATTCAAATTTTACAAGACGTTTAATCTTCGACTCCTTCGAGCAAATGGATCGTGACGTACTCCTTTAATATTTATTCTTATTACATTGTTTATATAAACAAATCATTTATGGTGAAGGATGTGGTACATTGGGTGGACTGTACAATTTTTGTTTTTTTCACATGTATTTTAGAATTAAAATTGCTCTTACTCTTTGACTTTTCAGAGGATGTACTCATGGACTCAGGGGTTGGTGTGTCCACTCAGATCACATCTGTTGGAAAGCTTCTGCCTTCATCAGAATCAACATTGGCATCAGAAGACAGACCTTCGACATCATCAGCAGACAGATCTTTGTCCTCTGTGGATGATTCTACCGTGCAGGAAGGGTGGCAGAAATTCTGGGACGAGCCTCCAGCACAGGTTCAGGGCATCTCTCCCTCAAACGTTCGATGGCTAAAGACTGATGGGCCATATGGCATCTTTGAAACAGCAAAGATGTACACTACATCCAAAAGAGAATTTGGGACTCGGCAAATCTTCAAGAAGAAGATGGAATTTAATCCCCCACCTCTTCCAACTTCAGTGAAAGGGTCCTTGCCATCTATGCTGTCCTTCTTCACCACTCCTGTCCTCTTCTGGAGACCAGTTGGAGTGATGGAGATCAAGATAAAATGCCCCAATCCAAAGTGTCCTGCTCCACCAGGTAGTTACCTGACCAAAAGCGGCTATGGAAACATTGCGCGACAAGTGTGCGGCATGAGGCACTACTACACACTCTTGACAGAAAGACTTAAATGCAATCCTTGCATGAGACTTAGACAGCAGGCCAAGAGTGAAGATGATCAGCCACTCCAATATAGATGGCATGCCTTCAGCCCCAGCATCCTCATGCAACTTTCCCCAGCAGTTAGGAGCATGTTTCCAGCCATCATCTGTGGAAAGCGGGCTATAGACAAGAACGTTGTGACATTCCTGAGTGATAGGCTCAATTCTGTGTCTATGACCAAGGTGCACCGAATGATCCAGCAAGGCCATGACGAATGGTATGCAGAGAGAAAAGACTTGTACCAGACTCTACTGATGGAGGCACATACTGCCAGCAAAGCACCGATGTCACAGCGTGGTATACTCTCCTTTACTGACCATCACTACACCCCGCCTATCCCGCCAACTCCACTTCCATCCCCCCGTGTTCTGCGTAGAGCTCAACTCATCATGGAGATGGAAAAGATGCCTGTCTACCGATCATCTATCATGAGTGTGACTGGACAGATACTGTGCATGGATGGTACAAAACAGGTAGATATTTTCTTTTTCTGTTTGTATTATTATCATTATTCATTACTAATTCAGTTTTTTTAACAAAGTACTATGGCACTGTAAAATATATAACAAATCTAGAAAGAAAGAACCAGAACAATGACAGATTAAATTGATCTTCAAATTTACCAACAATTCTTTCACACTAGTAAACATGTATATAAATACGATAATACACCATAATGGAAAATGCCAAATATGGACAAAGATTTTAAAGCCCAGTCCAATTACATTCAATAGGGGGTTTCACTTGAAGTGAAAATGAAAAGTTCATTGTTTTAATGCGAATCATTTGAAAAAATGAACTTATGACAGTGATTGAAAATATGATTTTAAATTGTAATTTAAGTGGAAAATGAAGAAAAACAGTCTCAGACAGAAATCTTTTACTACAGCTGTAATTTTGTGTGTGTATTTACATGTTTTCTACATACAGGTTCTTAAGAAAATTCAAGGAGATGGAAAAGGCACCATGCATTATGTTACCAGTGTGCTGAATGAGTGGGGGCAGTTTCTGACAACTGTTGTGGTCGCCTCTGAGTCGGAGAATTGCTACAGGAGGCTTGCTGAGGGACTCATCGCACGCTTTAAACGTGCCAATGCTGCAGCGCCAAAGGTGCTCTACGCTGACAACAACTGTTGTAGGTATGTCAAGTATTTTGCGCTAAGGATTTTGTGCAAACAAATCTATGAAGTGTGCTTATTTTCACCATATAGATTTACGTGGGTGAAGTGGAAATGGTTATCAATTCCGTTCAATTCTGATTGCATTTGTTTCAGGGATGGTGGGGCCTCATGGCTTGAATCCCTCTTCCAAGACTGGAGTGATGATGGTATGGTCATCAGACTCGACATTTGGCACTGGCTCCACCGGTGGGAAGCTGTTGTGATAAAGCAGTCACATGCCAAGTATGGAGTGTTCATCAGTGCTCTAGCTGGTGCAATACTGGCATACAACAAACATGACATGGACCAACTCATCCAAGCCATCCGCAAAGGGAACAAGGACTTCTCGCAGTACAGGAATGAAGAAATGCTGTCTTTCGTCAAGCCACATCAGGCATCAGCTTATGTGCGCCGAGTGACACGTGGTGTCCAGGTAAGCTGATGGTATTATTTTGTGCATATTTTTATTTCAAGAACTAAGAAGGATCTTTGCATTGAAAGCATCGAAACACATTGTTGATCTTCAAAATTAGTCTCTGCATTGTGAACACTTTGCCCTTCATCGGTTAATGAGGATTTCAGATGTTGCAAATTGTGAAAGATACCCATCAGTGACTTTTTACTGTATTTGTTTTCTTTCTCACACAGGAAACAAGAATGTGAAAAACTAAAGGAATCATGATTACTTTAGATTAGTGCATTTACACAGATCTCTTGCTTTTTTCTGCAGGAGAGTGCATTTGCTGTTGAGTACATCCTGGAAGAGTTCAAGGGTCGAGCTGGTCTAGACATCGATGGTATCCCTTTGTTTAAGTCACCAGAAGCTGTCGATAAGCATTGGGCAACTGCCAGTAAACATCTGAGTTGTATGCAGGTAAGGTTACACAATGGGTCATTAATACACAGAAAAATTCGTACAGCCTGCTGATTAAAAAGCAATAGTTGAGTTATACAACACCGGCAGCGTAACGGTGTTGTTACAATCCAGTATTGGTACACTGTACCCCTGTGCCCAACTAAATTGTAACAACAACGTTATGCTCCTGTACCGGTATCAGAACTTCGCAGGCTGGTACCAGTGATGAAACTGAATTAGTGTTTTTCAATCAGCAGTCCGTATTGATTTTGCAGTGTATAAGTATCAAACTTTTATATGTGTGACGCCATATCTTTTTAAGCCCTATACTTCATTTTATATCCAATTTATGCAGTGATATTAATGCAATGATTATAAAGAACCCTGTTATACTTCATGGAATGTTAAATCTTGATTTTTTCCAATTTGTTCAAAATGAGAAGGTCTGACATAATTTATAGAAGACCCTAATGTATGTTCATAATGTTTAATAAAATGTCAAATTTACAACTTATGATTTAAAATATCCAAATATTTGACTTTAGAATGTAAAAACAATGTATGAAGAACTTTGGAATTATCCACATTTTTGTCATTATATTCAGGATCCACCAAATATCCAGCTGTACGTGGCGACCAAGGTTGTTACTATCAATGGGGTGAAGCTGAACAAGTACAGGTGTCGAAGAGGCAGCAACTCCTTGGAAGGGCTTCATGCCCACTTAATAAATGCCATCCCTTCGAAGCGATGTGGCATAATTCCTTTCCAGGTTAGCATGTACATTTACATTGTTGTGGTATATTATGCTCAGTCAGAATTATAAAGTAGCATCTCTTTTGTATAATGGTGCATTTTGTGACAAATTTAAGAAATCCTGTTGTGCCTCAAAGCATCAGTGGACATTTAATAAACAAACTACCAATTTTGTAGGGCAGGACTGAGATAACTTAAGCACATGTTCACTGGTTCCACTCCATGGTCAGAAATCATGAGCACTAGTCTATTTGGATAATAATGTTGACCTCTGAATAAAGTTGTCTAAACCTTGATGGAGGACAGATTCAGCTCTATGTAGATTGACAGAGTATAATGCGTACAGTTGATATTGTATTGACTCCTTCATTCTTTCACTCCTTTGTTCTGTCAATTAAATTAGAATATATTAATTTAAAATACATTCATTATAAAGTGCATTATGATATGTATGATGACATTTCATTTGAAAACATGTATTCTAATGTGATGATTCATACTTTGTCCCTCTTATCTTCCAGGTATATCTCATCTCCTTTGCCGTGCAATGGAATAACCGCATGGAAAAACTGAAGGTTGCTGGAGGGAAGGGGCGAACTACATGTGTTGATCCACGGCAAATACAAAGGCTCAACCAACATGCAGAAATCTTGTTTGGGAAAGATCATTTGTTTGAGCCCAATTTTTCTTCACCAATGGTCTTCCCAGACAGCTATGAGCCTGCAGAAAAAGAGCTTTTGGGAGTTGAATATGCATACTGCCAGTCCACTGACTTCTCTTCCAAGAATTATTACATTCAAGGAGGTGAGAAACACTTTCATAGCATACAAAAGTCAATGATGAAATTCTTTCCCATGAACTAAGACACATAGGGTGGTACCTATCTATGTTTTCTCAGCCTTGAGATACACAGCTATGGTTAGAATACATAAGTTTGTGTTAAATAAACCTCATACTTTAAAAACTTGTCATTTGACAATTGTGCTCTTTTACTTTTGCGTTGTAATTTTGCGCTGACTATGGACTGCAACTCTAGAAGCTATTGTTGGCAGAAAGAACAAAAGAAGTTTTTTAACAAATAGACTTGTAATTTACCTAATGGGTAGTCCACACTTATGACCCATACGTAATGATGAAGTCTCTAAAAACTGTATCCAAGTTATATTCATTTGTTGTTTGGTGAAACAAATAAGAAGCTAACTATTTGTTGTTTACATGTTTGTATTCTATTCTCTTTTTTTATACAGCTGAAGAAGAGCAATCCAATGAAGAAGAAGAGATGGAGTCTGAGTCCGAGTCCGAGGACGAGGGCATGGAAGATGCGGGCACAGATGACATTCAAGTGGAACCAATGGACACAATCAGTTCCAAACATGCTGTTGTGACCAAGGAGGAGCAGATAACAGGAGATGTCAGTCCTGTCCTGGAAGATGTACTCATGACACCAAGTCATCTTCATCTTCCAGGATATGATGATGTAGAACAACTGGCACTGCTCCTCCTTGAACTGTGCAGTGATGATGACAAGCATCTCGTCCCAGTAGAGCTAAGGAAAAAAATAGCAGAAGCAGCTGCTAAACTGGCCGAGCATGACAAGTGTGCTAGAAAGTTTGTAAAAAAGTACGAGTCTAAGTGGGGTTATACTTTGTTTGGGAGATGTTTAGGGTCGGACAGCATGGAAATGAGTGCTGCGCAAAAAAACAAATTCGGGTGGATGCGATACGCTCAGGCAGCAGAAATCACTGAGGAGTCGAGGCTTCTTTACATATTAATAAAAATGCTTAAGAATCGCCCAAAGGTTGGTGGCCTGTCATCTCCGACAAAAGTTGCAGCACTAATAAAATCTTCTTACAAAAGGATTGTAGACTGGGTAAAAGACGACCTAGTCTTGTCGGGGGTTGGAATTCCTCTGCCAAACATAAACACAAAATCAATAACAGCCTTCTTTGCAAAGCAAGACAAGAGATCCAACTTCCTTGCAACTGCCAAACCAAAAGTGGCAACTCACCGGAAAGTTTTGTCATCACAACCAATCCCAGCCGCGTCCAAGCTCCCTCAGTCCCTTCCATCACCATCTTATACTCAAGTACAGTACAAAGATGTTCCCCACGAGTCTGGTAAGCGACTTGGTGAGAAGAGGCGGCTTCAGTTTGATGCTCCTGAAACGCCTGATCTGAATGAGCTTCCACCCCAGTCCACAGCTTACACAGAGCCCAAATTTCAATGCCGGATTTGTCCTAAATTAACTGCATCTCCAGGATCAAGTGGTGTACCAATTCTCTTGGTCGTGCCTTCACATTCAATGGCACACTCTGTATCCCTACAACCTGCATCAAGTAGTGTGCCTTTTATATGTCAACCTCCACCTCCTCCACCACCAAAACAGACTCGTTCCATTCCTAACCCATCCACCAAACCATGTGCTGCATGTCATGTACCAAAATGTGGTGGGCTTCGTAAAAGGTACACACCATCAAAGACCAAGACTGTTGGCAGCAAGCAGAAAATTTTCACTTTCTGTCCAACCACAAACAAATCGACTACACCAGGATTTCAGAAAGTTTACAACAATTTTGAACATTTTCAAGCAGAGGTGGACGAAGAGCTTGGGAGGAGGAAGAGAACCGATACTCGGGACTAAGAAGTAACTATAAATACTAAATATAAACTTGTGGGTACAACCATGTATAAAATCTCTTTTGAGGGAGTGTTGGCTCACGAGCAGAGTATACTGTTCGAAACGTCGAGACCACACCGACTCTTTTTAGAGCCAACACTCCCTCAAAAGAGATTTTATACATGGTTGTACCCGCAAGTGTAGTATTTAGTATTTATAGTCACTTCTTATTTTTCACACCATGCAAAGCTTCAAACACCATTTACTCGGGACTAAGTTCTAATTTTAAAGTATATTCTTCCTTTATCTTTTAGCTTTTTTAGCTGAAAACAGTTTTCCATTTTGATGGGATATTTTTGAGATATGAGGAGAATTATTCAACATAACCATTGTTAATGCATGACATTGTTTGTTTTTGATCGGTTCCTGCAAATAGTTTGGTCAAATAGAATGTGGTTTTCAGCTACCATTAGTTAAATGATGATGGAATTTGTATATTTTTATACAAGAATGACTGTCGCTTTAATACTTCCTTTTAGTACTGCAGGTGGGATTATTCTAAAGTCAGCAGGTCTATACGGTATACACACGGAGGGAATACACATCCTGGAGGTGGGGGGGGGAGAGTGGGGGTGGTAAACTGTACTGACTATGCTAAGAGATCAATGCCAGGTTATGTGGTGTATACAAGTAGGCGTATGTACTGCAGGTGGGATTATTCTAAAGGGTTAAGCCAGAGTGGGGAGGGGGGGGGATGGGTACATGAAAGTGAAAACCTACTGTCCCATCCAAGGGAGAAATTTGTGGGTTAACAGTACTGCGTTTGTCATGATTTGAATAATAATAAACCGCATTTGTATAGTGCATATCACTGCTAAGTCCCTATGCGCTGGATAGGAAAAAAGAAATACCAACGGAAGAACAACTAGTGGTAACTGGTGAATAGATGAGTTTTAAGGCGATTTTTGTATTGCCCAACCGTGACTGCTTCCTTAACAGACTCTGGTATGCCATTCCACAATTCAGCTGCAGCTACTTGGAATGACCGAGCTCCGTAAGATTTTGTGAAGGGGGTGGAAGTGACAAGAAGGGACTTTGATTTGGAACGTAAATTTCTAGAAGGAATATATTTGTGAACTAGTTCCTGTAGATAAACTTTGGCTGTGCCCTGTAAACAATGAAAAGTAAGGAGGAGAATTTTAAACCTAATTCTAGCTTGAACAGATTTTGCTCTTGTTTTAAGAAAGAATGCATAAAAGGTGAAAAAAAATAAAATACAGAGTCCTTTGATATCAACACTTTGTGTTGTGTTTTGCTTATTTTTAATATGAGTAGCTATTTTCTCTCAGTGATTTATTTCCTCACTTTTTGTAATGTTTAATTGAAGCTTTTAGCATGATTGCAAAGCTTACCTGTGTCTAACCATCCAACTTAAAGAAATTAGCCAATTTAATGTTTGCATGAAATCACCGAGCAACGGAGAACTGTTGATAGTATAACACATTGTGAGAAACGACTCCTTCTGAAGTAACATAGTTTTTGAGAAAGAGGTAAATTCTCCCTCTAATATTACAGACATCGGGGCATTTGAAAGCACTCAAAATCACTCAAATTTGTGCAACAAGGGTATTCTCTTCGTAAAGCCTTTTATTACGCATCTTTCAATATTCTCTTGCAACTACAAATGAGGAATTGAGTCAAAATTTTCACAGATTTGTTATTGTTATTGCTTATGTTGGGATACACCAAGTAGAATACTGGTCATTAACAATTACCAAAGGTGTATTTAACCATTTT
Source organism: Pisaster brevispinus (assembly GCA_023634235.1). Classification (NCBI taxonomy): domain Eukaryota; kingdom Metazoa; phylum Echinodermata; class Asteroidea; order Forcipulatida; family Asteriidae; genus Pisaster; species Pisaster brevispinus. The sequence goes on from JAMKCF010000018.1 coordinate 9,083,079, forward strand.
GGGGCAAAGCTGTTCAGAGAAGACAAGAGAGGGCGCTTTTCTATGACTTCCGGTGATCTGGTAGAATCTGGGAGAACTTCCGGTGATTGGTCAACCAGGATAAGTCCTCGGAGGGGTGATGACCCATTCCAAGGAGGTCTCCCGTCCAAGTACTGACCTGGCCCGACGCTGCTTAACTTCGGTGATCAAACGAGAACCGGTGTTTTCAGCGTAGTATGGCCGTAGACAAACTGCTTACATAAATTTATGTGCTTAATGGTTAATTTCAAGTTTCTGTTAGTCAAAAAAAAGAAAAACGAAAACAAAATAGATGTCTACGGCACCCGGTATTCCCATGTGGTCTCCCGTCCAAGTACTGACCAGGCCCGATGCTGCTTAACTTCGGTGATCAAACGAGAACCGGTGTTTTCAGCGTAGTATGGCCGTAGACAAACTGCTTACATAAATCTAAGTGGTTAATGGTTTTCTTCAAGTTTCTGTTAGTAAAAAAAGGACGAAAACAAAATAGATGTCTACTGTAACCCGGTATTCCCAGGAGGTCTCCCGTCCAAGTACAGACCTGGCGCGACGCTGCTTAACTACGGTGATCAAACGAGAACGGTGTTTTCAGCGTAGTATGGCCGTAGACAAACTGCTTACATAAATTTATGTGCTTAATGGTTAATTTCAAGTTTCTGTTAGTCAAAAAAAGACAAAAACAAAATAGATGTCTACTGCACCCGGTATTCCCAGGAGGTGTCCCGTCCAAGTACTGACCTGGCCCGACTCTGCTTAACTTAGGTGATCAAACGAGAACCGGTGTATTCAGCGTAGTATGGCCGTAGACAAACTGCTTACATAAATTTATGTGCTTAATGGTTAATTTCAAGTTTCTGTTAGTCAAAAAAAGGACGAAAACAAAATAGATGTCTACTGCACCCAGTATTCCCATGTGGTGTCCCGTCCAAGTACTGACCTGGCCCGACGCTGCTTAACTTCGGTGATCAAACGAGAACGGGTGTTTTCAGCGTAGTATGGCCGTAGAAAAACTTCTTACATAAATTTATGTTCTTAATGGTTAATTTCAAGTTTCTGTTAGTCAAAAAAGGACGAAAACAAAATAGATGTCTACTGCACCCAGTATTCCCATGTGGTCTCCCGTCCATGTACTGACCTGGCTCGACGCTGCTTAACTTCGGTGATCAAACGAGAACCGGTGTTTTCAGCGTAGTATGGCCGTATAAAAACTTCTTACATAAATGTATGTGCTTAATGGTTAATTTCAAGTTTCTGTTAGTCAAAAAAAGAAAAACGAAAACAAAATAGATGTCTACGGCACCCGGTATTCCCAGGAGGTCTCCCGTCCAAGTACTGACCAGGCCCGATGCTGCTTAACTTCGGTGATCAAACGAGAACCGGGGTTTTCAGCGTAGTATGGCCGTAGACAAACTTCTCATATAAAATTAGGTGGTTAATGGTTTTCTTCAAATTTCTGTTAGTCAAAAAAGGACGAAAACAAAATAGATGTCTACTGTAACCCGGTATTCCCAGGAGGTCTCCCGTCCAAGTACAGACCTGGCGCGACGCTGCTTAACTACGGTGATCAAACGAGAACGGTGTTTTCAGCGTAGTATGGCCGTAGACAAACTGCTTACATAAATTTATGTGCTTAATGGTTAATTTCAAGTTTCTGTTAGTCAAAAAAAGACAAAAACAAAATAGATGTCTACTGCACCCGGTATTCCCAGGAGGTGTCCCGTCCAAGTACTGACCTGGCCCGACTCTGCTTAACTTAGGTGATCAAACGAGAACCGGTGTATTCAGCGTAGTATGGCCGTAGACAAACTGTTTACATAAATTTATGTGCTTAATGGTTAATTTCAAGTTTCTGTTAGTCAAAAAAAGGACGAAAACAAAATAGATGTCTACTGCACCCAGTATTCCCATGTGGTGTCCCGTCCAAGTACTGACCTGGCCCGACGCTGCTTAACTTCGGTGATCAAACGAGAACCGGTGTTTTCAGCGTAGTATGGCCGTAGACAAACTGCTTACATAAATCTAAGTGGTTAATGGTTTTCTTCAAGTTTCTGTTAGTCAAAAAAGGACGAAAACAAAATAGATGTCTACTGTAACCCGGTATTCCCAGGAGGTCTCCCGTCCAAGTACAGACCTGGCGCGACGCTGCTTAACTACGGTGATCAAACGAGAACGGTGTTTTCAGCGTAGTATGGCCGTAGACAAACTGCTTACATAAATTTATGTGCTTAATGGTTAATTTCAAGTTTCTGTTAGTCAAAAAAAGACAAAAACAAAATAGATGTCTACTGCACCCGGTATTCCCAGGAGGTGTCCCGTCCAAGTACTGACCTGGCCCGACTCTGCTTAACTTAGGTGATCAAACGAGAACCGGTGTATTCAGCGTAGTATGGCCGTAGACAAACTGCTTACATAAATTTATGTGCTTAATGGTTAATTTCAAGTTTCTGTTAGTCAAAAAAAGGACGAAAACAAAATAGATGTCTACTGCACCCAGTATTCCCATGTGGTGTCCGTCCAAGTACTGACCTGGCCCGACGCTGCTTAACTTCGGTGATCAAACGAGAACCGGTGTTTTCAGCGTAGTATGGCCGTAGAAAAACTTCTTACATAAATGTATGTGCTTAATGGTTAATTTCAAGTTTCTGTTAGTCAAAAAAAGAAAAACGAAAACAAAATAGATGTCTACGGCACCCGGTATTCCCAGGAGGTCTCCCGTCCAAGTACTGACCTGGCCCGACGCTGCTTAACTTCGGTGATCAAACGAGAACCGGTGTATTCAGCGTAGTATGGCCGTAGACAAACTGCTTACATAAATTTATGTGCTTAATGGTTAATTTCAAGTCTCTGTTAGTCAAAAAAAGACAAAAACAAAATAGATGTCTACTGCACCCGGTATTCCCAGGAGGTGTCCCGTCCAAGTACTGACCTGGCCCGACTCTGCTTAACTTAGGTGATCAAACGAGAACCGGTGTATTCAGCGTAGTATGGCCGTAGACAAACTGCTTACATAAATTTATGTGCTTAATGGTTAATTTCAAGTTTCTGTTAGTCAAAAAAAGGACGAAAACAAAATAGATGTCTACTGCACCCAGTATTCCCATGTGGTGTCCGTCCAAGTACTGACCTGGCCCGACGCTGCTTAACTTCGGTGATCAAACGAGAACCGGTGTTTTCAGCGTAGTATGGCCGTAGAAAAACTTCTTACATAAATGTATGTGCTTAATGGTTAATTTCAAGTTTCTGTTAGTCAAAAAAAGAAAAACGAAAACAAAATAGATGTCTACGGCACCCGGTATTCCCAGGAGGTCTCCCGTCCAAGTACTGACCTGGCCCGACGCTGCTTAACTTCGGTGATCAAACGAGAACCGGTGTATTCAGCGTAGTATGGCCGTAGACAAACTGCTTACATAAATTTATGTGCTTAATGGTTAATTTCAAGTCTCTGTTAGTCAAAAAAGGACGAAAACAAAATAGATGCCTACGGCACCCAGTATTCCCATGAGGTCTCCCGTCCAAGTACTGACCTGGCCCGACGCTGCTTAACTTCGTTGATCAAACGAGAACCGGTGTATTCAGCGTAGTATGGCCGTAGACAAACTGCTTACATAAATTTATGTGCTTAATGGTTAATTTCAAGTTTCTGTTAGTCAAAAAAAGACAAAAACAAAATAGATGTCTACTGCACCCGGTATTCCCAGGAGGTGTCCCGTCCAAGTACTGACCTGGCCCGACTCTGCTTAACTTAGGTGATCAAACGAGAACCGGTGTATTCAGCGTAGTATGGCCGTAGACAAACTGCTTACATAAATTTATGTGCTTAATGGTTAATTTCAAGTTTCTGTTAGTCAAAAAAAGGACGAAAACAAAATAGATGTCTACTGCACCCAGTATTCCCATGTGGTGTCCGTCCAAGTACTGACCTGGCCCGACGCTGCTTAACTTCGGTGATCAAACGAGAACCGGTGTTTTCAGCGTAGTATGGCCGTAGAAAAACTTCTTACATAAATGTATGTGCTTAATGGTTAATTTCAAGTTTCTGTTAGTCAAAAAAAGAAAAACGAAAACAAAATAGATGTCTACGGCACCCGGTATTCCCAGGAGGTCTCCCGTCCAAGTACTGACCTGGCCCGACGCTGCTTAACTTCGGTGATCAAACAAGAACCGGTGTATTCAGCGTAGTATGGCCGTAGACAAACTGCTTACATAAATTTATGTGCTTAATGGTTAATTTCAAGTCTCTGTTAGTCAAAAAAGGACGAAAACAAAATAGATGCCTACGGCACCCAGTATTCCAATGAGGTCTCCCGTCCAAGTACTGACCTGGCCCGACGCTGCTTAACTTCGTTGATCAAACGAGAACCGGTGTATTCAGCGTAGTATGGCCGTAGACAAACTGCTTACATAAATTTATGTGCTTAATGGTTAATTTCAAGTTACTGTTAATCAAAAAAAGGCAAAAACAAAATAGATGTCTACTGCACCCGGTATTCCCATGAGGTGTCCCGTCCAAGTACTGACCTGGCCCGACGCTGCTTAACTTCGGTGATCAAACGAAAACCGTTGTTTTCAGCATAGTATGGCCGTAGACAAACTTCTTATATAAAATAATGTGCTTTATGGTTAATTTCAAATTTCTGTTAGTCAAAAAAAGACAAAAACAAAATATATGTCTACTGCACCCGGTGATCCCAGGAGGTCTCCCGTCCAAGTACTGACCTGGACCGACGCTGCTTAACTTCGGTGATCAAACGAGAACCGTTGTTTTCAGCATAGTATGGCCGTAGACAAACTTCTTTTATAAAATAATGTGCTTCATGGTTAATTTCAAGTTTCTGTTAGTCAAAAAAGGACGAAAACAAAATAGATGCCTACTGCACCCAGTATTTCCAGGAGGTCTCCCGTCCAAGTACTGACCAGGCCCGATGCTGCTTAACTTCGGTGATCAAACGAGAACCGGTGTTTTCAGCGTAGTATGGCCGTAGACAAACTTTTCATATAAAATTAAGTGGTTAATGGTTTTCTTCAGGTTTCTGTTAGTCAAAAAAGGAGAATAACAAACTGGATGTCTACGGCACCCGGTATTTCCAGGAGGTCTCCCGTCCAAGTACTGACCAGGCCCGATGCTGCTTAACTTCGGCGATCAAACGAGAACCGGTGTATTCAGCGTAGTATGGCCGTAGACAAACTGCTTACATAAATTTATGTTCTTAATGGTTAATTTCAAGTTTCTGTTAGTCAAAAAAGGACGAAAACAAAATAGATGTCTACTGCACCCAGTATTCCCAAGTGGTCTCCCGTCCATGTACTGACCTGGCTCGACGCTGCTTAACTTCGGTGATCAAACGAGAACCGGTGTTTTCAGCGTAGTATGGCCGTATAAAAACTTCTTACATAAATGTATGTGCTTAATGGTTAATTTCAAGTTTCTGTTAGTCAAAAAAAGAAAAACGAAAACAAAATAGATGTCTACGGCACCCGGTATTCCCAGGAGGTCTCCCGTCCAAGTACTGACCTGGCCCGACGCTGCTTAACTTCTTTGATCAAACGAGAACCGGTGTATTCAGCGTAGTATGGCCGTAGACAAACTGCTTACATAAATGTATGTGCTTAATGGTTAATTTCAAGTTTCTGTTAGTCAAAAAAAGGACGAAAACAAAATAGATGTCTACTGCACCCAGTATTCCCATGTGGTGTCCCGTCCAAGTACTGACCTGGCCCGACGCTGCTTAACTTTGGTGATCAAACGAGAACCGGTGTTTTCAGCGTAGTATGGCCGTAGAAAAACTTCTTACATAAATGTATGTGCTTAATGGTTAATTTCAAGTTTCTGTTAGTCAAAAAAAGAAAAACGAAAACAAAATAGATGTCTACGGCACCCGGTATTCCCATGAGGTGTCCCGTCCAAGTACTGACCTGGCCCGACGCTGCTTAACTTCGGTGATCAAACGAGAACCGGTGTATTCAGCGTAGTATGGCCTGAGACAAACTGCTTACATAAATTTATGTGCTTAATGGTTAATTTCAAGTCTCTGTTAGTCAAAAAAGGACGAAAACAAAATAGATGCCTACGGCACCCAGTATTCCCATGAGGTCTCCCGTCCAAGTACTGACCTGGCCCGACGCTGCTTAACTTCGTTGATCAAACGAGAACCGGTGTATTCAGCGTAGTATGGCCGTAGACAAACTGCTTACATAAATTTATGTGCTTAATGGTTAATTTCAAGTTACTGTTAATCAAAAAAAGGCAAAAACAAAATAGATGTCTACTGCACCCGGTATTCCCATGAGGTGTCCCGTCCAAGTACTGACCTGGCCCGACGCTGCTTAACTTCGGTGATCAAACGAAAACCGTTGTTTTCAGCATAGTATGGCCGTAGACAAACTTCTTATATAAAATAATGTGCTTTATGGTTAATTTCAAGTTTCTGTTAGTCAAAAAAAGACAAAAACAAAATAGATGTCTACTGCACCCGGTGATCCCAGGAGGTCTCCCGTCCAAGTACTGACCTGGACCGACGCTGCTTAACTTCGGTGATCAAACGAGAACCGTTGTTTTCAGCATAGTATGGCCGTAGACAAACTTCTGATATAAAATAATGTGCTTTATGGTTAATTTCAAGTTTCTGTTAGTCAAAAAAGGACGAAAACAAAATAGATGCCTACCGCACCCAGTATTTCCAGGAGGTCTCCCGTCCAAGTACTGACCAGGCCCGATGCTGCTTAACTTCGGTGATCAAACGAGAACCGGTGTTTTCAGCGTAGTATGGCCGTAGACAAACTTTTCATATAAAATTAAGTGGTTAATGGTTTTCTTCAGGTTTCTGTTAGTCAAAAAAGGAGAATAACAAACTGGATGTCTACGGCACCCGGTATTTCCAGGAGGTCTCCCGTCCAAGTACTGACCAGGCCCGATGCTGCTTAACTTCGGTGATCAAACGAGAACCGATGTATTCAGCGTAGTATGGCCGTAGACAAACTGCTTACATACATTTATGTTCTTAATGGTTAATTTCAAGTTTCTGTTAGTCAAAAAAGGACGAAAACAAAATAGATGTCTACTGCACCCAGTATTCCCATGTGGTCTCCCGTCCATGTACTGACCTGGCTCGACGCTGCTTAACTTCGGTGATCAAACGAGAACCGGTGTTTTCAGCGTAGTATGGCCGTATAAAAACTTCTTACATAAATGTATGTGCTTAATGGTTAATTTCAAGTTTCTGTTAGTCAAAAAAAGAAAAACGAAAACAAAATAGATGTCTACGGCACCCGGTATTCCCAGGAGGTCTCCCGTCCATGTACTGACCAGGCCCGATGCTGCTTAACTTCGGTGATCAAACGAGAACCGGTGTTTTCAGCGTAGTATGGCCGTAGACAAACTGCTTACGAAAATCTAAGTGGTTAATGGTTTTCTTCAAGTTTCTGTTAGTCAAAAAAGGACGAAAACAAAATAGATGTCTACTGTAACCCGGTATTCCCAGGAGGTGTCCCGTCCAAGTACAGACCTGGCGCGACGCTGCTTAACTTCGGTGATCAAACGAGAACGGTGTTTTCAGCGTAGTATGGCCGTAGACAAACTGCTTACATAAATTTATGTGCTAAATGGTTAATTTCAAGTTTCTGTTAGTCAAAAAAGGACGAAAACAAAATAGATGTCTACTGCACCCAGTATTCCCATGTGGTGTCCCGTCCAAGTACTGACCTGGCCAGACGCTGCTTAACTTCGGTGATCAAACGAGAACCGGTGTTTTCAGCGTAGTATGGCCGTAGAAAAACTTCTTACATAAATGTATGTGCTTAATGGTTAATTTCAAGTTTCTGTTAGACAAAAAAAGAAAAACGAAAACAAAATAGATGTCTACGGCACCCGGTATTCCCAGGAGGTCTCCCGTCCAAGTACTGACCTGGCCCGACGCTGCTTAACTTTGGTGATCAAACGAGAACCGGTGTATTCAGCGTAGTATGGCCGTAGACAAACTGCTTACATAAATTTATGTGCTTAATGGTTAATTTCAAGTCTCTGTTAGTCAAAAAAGGACGAAAACAAAATAGATGCCTACGGCACCCAGTATTCCCAGGAGGTCTCCCGTCCAAGTACTGACCTGGCCCGACGCTGCTTAACTTCGTTGATCAAACGAGAACCGGTGTATTCAGCGTAGTATGGCCGTAGACAAACTGCTTACATAAATTTATGTGCTTAATGGTTAATTTCAAGTTTCTGTTAATCAAAAAAAAGGCAAAAACAAAATAGATGTCTACTGCACCCGGTATTCCCATGAGGTGTCCCGTCCAAGTACTGACCTGGCCCGACGCTGCTTAACTTCGGTGATCAAACGAAAACCGTTGTTTTCAGCATAGTATGGCCGTAGACAAACTTCTTATATAAAATAATGTGCTTTATGGTTAATTTCAAGTTTCTGTTAGTCAAAAAAAGACAAAAACAAAATAGATGTCTACTGCACCCGGTGATCCCAGGAGGTCTCCCGTCCAAGTACTGACCTGGACCGACGCTGCTTAACTTCGGTGATCAAACGAGAACCGTTGTTTTCAGCATAGTATGGCCGTAGACAAACTTCTTTTATAAAATAATGTGCTTTATGGTTAATTTCAAGTTTCTGTTAGTCAAAAAAGGACGAAAACAAAATAGATGCCTACTGCACCCAGTATTTCCAGGAGGTCTCCCGTCCAAGTACTGACCTGGCCCGACGCTTCTTAACTTCTTTGATCAAACGAGAACCGGTGTATTCAGCGTAGTATGGCCGTAGACAAACTGCTTACATAAATTTATGTGCTTAATGGTTAATTTCAAGTTTCTGTTAGTCAAAAAAAGAAAAACGAAAACAAAATAGATGTCTACGGCACCCGGTATTCCCATGTGGTCTCCCGTCCATGTACTGACCAGGCCCGATGCTGCTTAACTTCGGTGATCAAACGAGAACCGGTGTTTTCAGCGTAGTATGGCCGTAGACAAACTGCTTACATAAATCTAAGTGGTTAATGGTTTTCTTCAAGTTTCTGTTAGTCAAAAAAGGACGAAAACAAAATAGATGTCTACTGTAACCCGGTATTCCCAGGAGGTCTCCCGTCCAAGTACAGACCTGGCGCGACGCTGCTTAACTACGGTGATCAAACGAGAACGGTGTTTTCAGCGTAGTATGGCCGTAGACAAACTGCTTACATAAATTTATGTGCTTAATGGTTAATTTCAAGTTTCTGTTAGTCAAAAAAAGACAAAAACAAAATAGATGTCTACTGCACCCGGTATTCCCAGGAGGTGTCCAGTCCAAGTACTGACCTGGCCCGACTCTGCTTAACTTAGGTGATCAAACGAGAACCGGTGTATTCAGCGTAGTATGGCCGTAGACAAACTGCTTACATAAATTTATGTGCTTAATGGTTAATTTCAAGTTTCTGTTAGTCAAAAAAAGGACGAAAACAAAATAGATGTCTACTGCACCCAGTATTCCCATGTGGTGTCCCGTCCAAGTACTGACCTGGCCCGACGCTGCTTAACTTCGGTGATCAAACGAGAACCGGTGTTTTCAGCATAGTATGGCCGTAGAAAAACTTTTTACATAAATGTATGTGCTTAATGGTTAATTTCAAGTTTCTGTTAGTCAAAAAAAGAAAAACGAAAACAAAATAGATGTCTACGGCACCCGGTATTCCCAGGAGGTCTCCCGTCCAAGTACTGACCTGGCCCGACGCTGCTTAACTTCGGTGATCAAACGAGAACCGGTGTATTCAGCGTAGTATGGCCGTAGACAAACTGCTTACATAAATTTATGTGCTTAATGGTTAATTTCAAGTCTCTGTTAGTCAAAAAAGGACGAAAACAAAATAGATGCCTACGGCACCCAGTATTCCCATGAGGTCTCCCGTCCAAGTACTGACCTGGCCCGACGATGCTTAACTTCGGTGATCAAACGAGAACCGGTGTTTTCAGCGTAGTATGGCCGTAGACAAACTTTTCATATAAAATTAAGTGGTTAATGGTTTTCTTCAGGTTTCTTATAGTCAAAAAAGGAGAATAACAAACTGGATGTCTACGGCACCCGGTATTCCCAGGAGGTCTCCCGTCCATGTACTGACCAGGCCCGATGCTGCTTAACTTCGGTGATCAAACGAGAACCGGTGTTTTCAGCGTAGTATGGCCGTAGACAAACTGCTTACGAAAATCTAAGTGGTTAATGGTTTTCTTCAAGGTTCTGTTAGTCAAAAAAGGACGAAAACAAAATAGATGTCTACTGTAACCCGGTATTCCCAGGAGGTGTCCCGTCCAAGTACAGACCTGGCGCGACGCTGCTTAACTTCGGTGATCAAACGAGAACGGTGTTTTCAGCGTAGTATGGCCGTAGACAAACTGCTTACATAAATTTATGTGCTAAATGGTTAATTTCAAGTTTCTGTTAGTCAAAAAAAGACAAAAACAAAATAGATGTCTACTGCACCCGGTATTCCCAGGAGGTGTCCCGTCCAAGTACTGACCTGGCCCGACGCTGCTTAACTTCGTTGATCAAACGAGAACCGGTGTATTCAGCGTAGTATGGCCGTAGACAAACTGCTTACATAAATTTATGTGCTTAATGGTTAATTTCAAGTTACTGTTAATCAAAAAAAGGCAAAAACAAAATAGATGTCTACTGCACCCGGTATTCCCATGAGGTGTCCCGTCCAAGTACTGACCTGGCCCGACGCTGCTTAACTTCGGTGATCAAACAAAAAACCGTTGTTTTCAGCATAGTATGGCCGTAGACAAACTTCTTATATAAAATAATGTGCTTTATGGTTAATTTCAAGTTTCTGTTAGTCAAAAAAAGACAAAAACAAAATAGATGTCTACTGCACCCGGTGATCCCAGGAGGTCTCCCGTCCAAGTACTGACCTGGACCGACGCTGCTTAACTTCGGTGATCAAACGAGAACCGTTGTTTTCAGCATAGTATGGCCGTAGACAAACTTCTTTTATAAAATAATGTGCTTTATGGTTAATTTCAAGTTTCTGTTAGTCAAAAAAGGACGAAAACAAAATAGATGCCTACTGCACCCAGTATTTCTAGGAGGTCTCCCGTCCAAGTACTGACCAGGCACGATGCTGCTTAACTTCGGTGATCAAACGAGAACCGGTGTTTTCAGCGTAGTATGGCCGTAGACAAACTTTTCATATAAAATTAAGTGGTTAATGGTTTTCTTCAGGTTTCTGTTAGTCAAAAGAGGAGAATAACAAACTGGATGTCTACGGCACCCGGTATTTCCAGGAGGTCTCCCGTCCAAGTACTGACCAGGCCCGATGCTGCTTAACTTAGGTGATCAAACGAGAACCGGTGTATTCAGCGTAGTATGGCCGTAGACAAACTGCTTACATAAATTTATGTTCTTAATGGTTAATTTCAAGTTTCTGTTAGTCAAAAAAGGACGAAAACAAAATAGATGTCTACTGCACCCAGTATTCCCATGTGGTCTCCCGTCCATGTACTGACCTGGCTCGACGCTGCTTAACTTCGGTGATCAAACGAGAACCGGTGTTTTCAGCGTAGTATGGCCGTATAAAAACTTCTTACATAAATGTATGTGCTTAATGGTTAATTTCAAGTTTCTGTTAGTCAAAAAAAGAAAAACGAAAACAAAATAGATGTCTACGGCACCCGGTATTCCCAGGAGGTCTCCCGTCCAAGTACTGACCTGGCCCGACGCTGCTTAACTTCTTTGATCAAACGAGAACCGGTGTATTCAGCGTAGTATGGCCGTAGACAAACTGCTTACATAAATTTATGTGCTTAATGGTTAATTTCAAGTTTCTGTTAGTCAAAAAAAGAAAAACGAAAACAAAATAGATGTCTACGGCACCCGGTATTCCCATGTGGTCTCCCGTCCATGTACTGACCAGGCCCGATGCTGCTTAACTTCGGTGATCAAACGAGAACCGGTGTTTTCAGCGTAGTATGGCCGTAGACAAACTGCTTACGAAAATCTAAGTGGTTAATGGTTTTCTTCAAGTTTCTGTTAGTCAAAAAAGGACGAAAACAAAATAGATGTCTACTGTAACCCGGTATTCCCAGGAGGTGTCCCGTCCAAGTACAGACCTGGCGCGACGCTGCTTAACTTCGGTGATCAAACGAGAACGGTGTTTTCAGCGTAGTATGGCCGTAGACAAACTGCTTACATAAATTTATGTGCTTAATGGTTAATTTCAAGTTTATGTTAGTCAAAAAAAGACAAAAACAAAATAGATGTCTACTGCACCCGGTATTCCCAGGAGGTGTCCCGTTCAAGTACTGACCTGGCCTGACGCTGCTTAACTTCGGTGATCAAACGAAAACCGTTGTATTCAGCGTAGTATGGCCGTAGACAAACTGCTTACATAAATTTATGTGCTTAATGGTTAATTTCAAGTTTCTGTTAGTCAAAAAAAGAAAAACGAAAACAAAATAGATGTCTACGGCACCCGGTATTCCCATGTGGTCTCCCGTCCAAGTACTGACCAGGCCCGATGCTGCTTAACTTCGGTGATCAAACGAGAACCGGTGTTTTCAGCGTAGTATGGCCGTAGACAAACTTCAATTATAAAATTAAGTGGTTAATGGTTTTCTTCAAGATTCTGTTAGTCAAAAAAGGAGAATAACAAACTGGATGTCTAAAGCACCCCGTATTCCCAGGAGGTATCCCGTCCAAGTACTGACCTGGCCCGACGCTGCTTAACTTCGGTGATCAAACGAGAACCGGTGTATTAAGCGTAGTATGGCCGTAGACAAACTGCTTACAAAAAATGTATGTGCTTAATGGTTAATTTCAAGTCTCTGTTAGTCAAAAAAGGACGAAAACAAAATAGATGCCTACGGCACCCGGTATTCCCAGGAGGTCTCCCGTCCAAGTACTGACCTGGCCCGACGCTGCTTAACTTCGTTGATCAAACGAGAACCGGTGTATTCAGCGTAGTATGGCCGTAGACAAACTGCTTACATAAATTTATGTGCTTAATGGTTAATTTCAAGTTTATGTTAGTCAAAAAAAGACAAAAACAAAATAGATGTCTACTGCACCCGGTATTCCCATGAGGTGTCCCGTCCAAGTACTGACCTGGCCCGACGCTGCTTAACTTCGGTGATCAAACGAGAACCGTTGTTTTCAGCATAGTATGGCCGCAGACAAACTTCTCATATAAAATAATGTGCTTTATGGTTAATTTCAAGTTTCTGTTAGTCAAAAAAAGAAAAACGAAAACAAAATAGATGTCTACGGCACCCGGTATTCCCATGTGGTCTCCCGTCCAAGTACTGACCAGGCCCGATGCTGCTTAACTTCGGTGATCAAACGAGAACCGGTGTTTTCAGCGTAGTATGGCCTTAGACAAACTTCAATTATAAAATTAAGTGGTTAATGGTTTTCTTCAAGATTCTGTTAGTCAAAAAAGGAGAATAACAAACTGGATGTCTAAAGCACCCCGTATTCCCAGGAGGTATCCCGTCCAAGTACTGACCTGGCCCGACGCTGCTTAACTTCGGTGATCAAACGAGAACCGGTGTATTCAGCGTAGTATGGCCGTAGACAAACTGCTTACAAAAATGTATGTGCTTAATGGTTAATTTCAAGTCTCTGTTAGTCAAAAAAGGACGAAAACAAAATAGATGCCTACGGCACCCGGTATTCCCAGGAGGTCTCCCGTCCAAGTACTGACCTGGCCCGACGCTGCTTAACTTCGTTGATCAAACGAGAACCGGTGTATTCAGCGTAGTATGGCCGTAGACAAACTGCTTACATAAATTTATGTGCTTAATGGTTAATTTCAAGTTTATGTTAGTCAAAAAAAGACAAAAACAAAATAGATGTCTACTGCACCCGGTATTCCCATGAGGTGTCCCGTCCAAGTACTGACCTGGCCCGACGCTGCTTAACTTCGGTGATCAAACGAGAACCGTTGTTTTCAGCATAGTATGGCCGCAGACAAACTTCTCATATAAAATAATGTGCTTTATGGTTAATTTCAAGTTTCTGTTAGTCAAAAAAGGACGAAAACAAAATAGATGTCTACTGCACCCAGTATTTCCAGGAGGTCTCCCGTCCAAGTACTGACCAGGCCCGATGCTGCTTAACTTCGGTGATCCAACGAGAACCGGTGTTTTCAGCTTAGTATGGCCGTAGACAAACTTCTTATATAAAATTACGTGGTTAATGGTTTTATTCAAGTTTCTGTTAGTCAAAAAAGGAGAATAACAAACTGGATGTCTACGGCACCCGGTATTCCCAGGAGGTCTCCCGTGCAAGTACTGACCTGGCCCGATGCTGCTTAACTTCGTTGATCAAACGAGAACCGGTGTATTCAGCGTAGTATGGCCGTAGACAAACTGCTTACATAAATTTATGTGCTTAATGGTTAATTTCAAGTTTCTGTTAGTCAAAAAAGGACGAAAACAAAATAGATGTCTACTGCACCCGCTATTCCCAGGAGGTCTCCCGTCCAAGTACTGACCTGGCCAGACGCTGCTTAACTTCGGTGATCAAACGAGAACCGGTGTTTTCAGCGTAGTATGGGCGTAGACAAACTGCTTTCATACATTTATGTGCTTAAGGTTAATTTCAAGTTTCTGTTAGTCAAAAAAGGAAAAAACAAAAAACAAAATACATGTCTACGGCACCCAGTATTACCAGGAGGTATTCCGTCCAAGTACTGACCTAGCCCGACGCTGCTTAACTTCGGTGATCAAACGAGAACCGGTGTATTCAGCGTAGTATGGCCGTAGACAAACTGCATACATAATGTATGTGCTTAATGGTTAATTTCAAGTTTCTGTTAGTCAAAAAAGGACGAAAACAAAATAGATGCCTAAGGCACCCGGTATTCCCAGGAGGTCTCCCGTCCAAGTACTGACCAGGCCCGATGCTGCTTAACTTCGGTGATCAAACGAGAACCGGGGTTTTCAGCGTAGTATGGCCGTAGACAAACTTCTCATATAAAATTAGGTGGTTAATGGTTTTCTTCAAATTTCTGTTAGTCAAAAAAGGACGAAAACAAAATAGATGTCTACTGTAACCCGGTATTCCCAGGAGGTCTCCCGTCCAAGTACAGACCTGGCGCGACGCTGCTTAACTACGGTGATCAAACGAGAACGGTGTATTCAGCGTAGTATGGCCGTAGACAAACTGTTTACATAAATTTATGTGCTTAATGGTTAATTTCAAGTTTCTGTTAGTCAAAAAAAGGACGAAAACAAAATAGATGTCTACTGCACCCAGTATTCCCATGTGGTGTCCCGTCCAAGTACTGACCTGGCCCGACGCTGCTTAACTTCGGTGATCAAACGAGAACCGGTGTTTTCAGCGTAGTATGGCCGTAGAAAAACTTCTTACATAAATGTATGTGCTTAATGGTTAATTTCAAGTTTCTGTTAGTCAAAAAAAGAAAAACGAAAACAAAATAGATGTCTACGGCACCCGGTATTCCCAGGAGGTCTCCCGTTCAAGTACTGACCAGGCCCGATGCTGCTTAACTTCGGTGATCAAACGAGAACCGGTGTTTTCAGCGTAGTATGGCCGTAGACAAACTTCTCATATAAAATTAAGTGGTTAATGGTTTTCTTCAAGATTCTGTTAGTCAAAAAAGGAGAATAACAAACTGGATGTCTAAAGCACCCCGTATTCCCAAGTACTGACCTGGCCCGACGCTGCTTAACTTCGGTGATCAAACGAGAACCGTTGTTTTCAGCATATTATGGCCGTAGACAAACTTCTTATATAAAATTATGTGCTTTATGGTTAATTTCAAGTTTCTGTTAGTCAAAAAAGGACGAAAACAAAATAGATGTCTACTGCACCCAGTATTCCCATGTGGTCTCCCGTCCAAGTACTGACCTGGCCCGACGCTGCTTAACTTCGGTGATCAAACGAGAACCGGTGTTTTCAGCGTAGTATGGCCTTAGAAAAACTTCTTACATAAATGTATGTGCTTAATGGTTAATTTCAAGTTTCTGTTAGTCAAAAAAGGAGAATAACAAACTGGATGTCTACGGCACCCGGTATTCCCATGTGGTCTCCCGTCCTAATACTGACCAGTCCCGATGCTGCTTAACGTCGGTGATCAAACGAGAACGGGTGTTTTCAGCGTAGTATGGCTGTAGACAAACTTCTGATATAAAATTACGTGGTTAATGGTTTTCTTCAAGTTTCTGTTAGTCAAAAAAGGACAAAAACAAAATAGATGCCTACGGCACCCGGTATTCCCAGGATGTCTCCCGTCCAAGTACTGACCTGGCCCGACGCTGCTTAACTTCGGTGATCAAACGAGAACCGTTGTTTTCAGCATATTATGGCCGTAGACAAACTTCTTATATAAAATTATGTGCTTTATGGTTAATTTCAAGTTTCTGTTAGTCAAAAAAGGACGAAAACAAAATAGATGTCTACTGCACCCAGTATTCCCAATTGGTCTCCCGTCCAAGTACTGACCTGGCCCGACGCTGCTTAACTTCGGTGATCAAACGAGAACCGGTGTTTTCAGCGTAGTATGGCCTTAGAAAAACTGCTTACATAAATGTATGTGCTTAATGGTTAATTTCAAGTTTCTGTTAGTCAAAAAAGGACGAAAACAAAATAGATGCCTACGGCACCCGGTATTCCCAGGAGGTCTCCCGCCCAAGTACTGACCTGGCCGACGCTGCTTAACTTCGGTGATCAAACGAGAACCGGTGTATTCAGCGTAGTATGGCCGTAGACAAACTGCTTACATAAATTTATGTGCTTAATGGTTAATTTCAAGTTTCTGTTAGTCAAAAAAGGACGAAAACAAAATAGATGCCTACGGCACCCGGTATTTCCAGGAGGTCTCCCGTCCAAGTACTGACCTAGCCCGAAGCTGCTTAACTACGGTGATCAAACGAGAACGGTGTTTTCAGCGTAGTATGGCCGTAGACAAACTGCTTACATAAATTTATGTGCTTAATGGTTAATTTCAAGTTTCTGTTAGTCAAAAAAAGACAAAAACAAAATAGATGTCTACTGCACCCGGTATTCCCATGAGGTGTCCCGTCCAAGTACTGACCTGGCCCGACGCTGCTTAACTTCGGTGATCAAACGAGAACCGTTGTTTTCAGCATAGTATGGCCGTAGACAAACTTCTTATATAAAATAATGTGCTTTATGGTTAATTTCAAGTTTCTGTTAGTCAAAAAAGGACGAAAACAAAATAGATGTCTACTGCACCCAGTATTCCCATGTGGTGTCCCGTCCATGTACTGACCTGGCCCGTCGCTGCTTAACTTCGGTGATCAAACGAGAACCGGTGTTTTCAGCGTAGTATGGCCGTAGAAAAACTTCTTACATCAATGTATGTGCTTAATGGTTAATTTCAAGTTTCTGTTAGTCAAAAAAAGAAAAACGAAAACAAAATAGATGTCTACGGCACCCGGTATTCCCAGGAGGTCTCCCGTCCAAGTACTGACCAGGCCCGATGCTGCTTAACTTCGGTGATCAAACGAGAACCGGTGTTTTCAGCGTAGTATGGCCGTAGACAAACTTCTCAAATAAAATTAAGTGGTTAATGGTTTTCTTCAAGTTTCTGTTAGTCAAAAGAGGACTAAAACAAAATAGATGCCTCAGGCACCCGGTATTCCCAGGATGTCTCCCGTCCAAGTACTGACCTGTCCCGACGCTGCTTAGCTTCGGTGATCAAACGAGAACCGTTGTTTTCAGCATATTATGGCCGTAGACAAATTTCTTATATAAAATTATGTGCTTTATGGTTAATTTCAAGTTTCTGTTAGTAAAAAAAGAACGAAAACAAAATAGATGTCTACTGCACCCAGTATTCCCATGTGGTCTCCCGTCCAAGTACTGACCTGGCCCGACGCTGCTTAACTTCGGTGATCAAACGAGAACCGGTGTTTTCAGCGTAGTATGGCCGTAGACAAACTTCTTAAAGAAATGTATGTGCTTAATGGTTAATTTCAAGTTTCTGTTAGTCAAAAAAGGACGAAAACAAAATAGATGTCTACGGCACCCGGTATTCCCAGGAGGTCTCCCGTCCAAGTACTGACCTGGCCCAACGCTGCTTAACTTCGGTGATCAAACGAGAACCGTTGTTTTCAGCATAGAATGACCGTAGACAAACTTCTTATATAAAATTATGTGCTTTATGGTTAATTTCAAGTTTCTGTTAGTCAAAAAAGGACGAAAACCAAATAGATGCCTACTGCACCTAGTTTTCCCATGTGGTCTCCCGTCCAAGTACTGACCTGGCCCGACGCTGCTTAACTTCGGTGATCAAACGAGAACCGGTGTTTTAAGCGTAGTATGGCCGTAGACAAACTTCTCACATCAATATATGTGCTTAATGGTTAATTTCAAGTTTCTGTTAGTCAAAAAAAAAAAAAAACGAAAATAAAGCAGATGTCTACGGCACCCGGTATTCCCAGGAGGTCTCCCGTCCAAGTACTGACCTGGCCCGACGCTGCTTAACTTCGGTGATCAAACGAGAACCGGTGTTTTCAGCGTAGTATGGCCGTAGACAAACTTCTGATATAAAATTACGTGGTTAATGGTTTTCTTCAAATTTCTGTTAGTCAAAAAAAGAGAATAACAAACTGGATGTCTACGGCACCCGGTATTCCCAGGAGGTCTCCCGTCCAAGTACTGACCAGGCACGACGCTGCTTAACTTCGGTGATCAAACGAGAACCGGTGTTTTCAGCGTAGTATGGCTGTAGACAAACTTCTGATATAAAATTACGTGGTTAATGGTTTTCTTCAAGTTTCTGTTAGTCAAAAAAGGAAAAAAACAAAACAGATGTCTACGGCACCCGGTATTCCCATGAGGTCTCCCGTCCAAGTACTGACCTGGCCCGACGCTGCTTAACTTCGGTGATCAAACGAGAACCGGTGTTTTCAGCGTAGTATGGCCGTAGACAAACTTCTGATATAAAATTACGTGGTTAATGGTTTTCTTCAAATTTCTGTTAGTCAAAAAAGGAGATAACAAACTGGATGTCTACTGCACCCGGTATTCCCAGGAGGTCTCCCGTCCAAGTACTGACCTGGCCCGACGCTGCTTAACTTCGGTGATCAAACGAGAACCGGTGTATTCAGCGTAGTATGGCCGTAGACAAACTGCTTACATAAATTTATGTTCTTAATGGTTAATTTCAAGTTTCTGTTAGTCAAAAAAGGACGAAAACAAAATAGATGTCTACTGCACCCAGTATTCCCATGTGGTCTCCCGTCCAAGTACTGACCTGGCCCGACGCTGCTTAACATCGGTGATCAAACGAGAACCGGTGTTTTCAGCGTAGTATGGCCGTAGACAAACTTCTCATATATTCCCAGGTATTCTCAGGTATTCCCAGGAGGTCTCCCGTCCAAGTACTGACCAGGCCCGATGCTGCTTAACTTCGGTGATCAAACGAGAACCGGTGTTTTCAGCGTAGTATGGCCGTAGACAAACTTCTGATATAAAACTACGTGGTTAATGGTTTTCTTCAAATTTATGTTAGTCAAAAAAAGAGAATAACAAACTGGATGTCTACGGCACCCGGTATTCCCAGGAGGTCTCCCGTCCAAGTACTGACCAGGCACGACGCTGCTTAACTTCGGTGATCAAACGAGAATCGGTGTTTTCAGCGTAGTATGGCTGTAGACAAACTTCTGATATAAAATTACGTGGTTAATGGTTTTCTTCAAGTTTCTGTTAGTCAAAAAAGGAAAAAACAAAACAGATGTCTACGGCACCCGGTATTCCCATGAGGTCTCCCGTCCAAGTACTGACCTGGCCCGACGCTGCTTAGCTTCGGTGATCAAACGAGAACCGGTGTTTTCAGCGTAGTATGGCCGTAGACAAACTGCTTACAAAAATGTATATGCTTAATGGTTATTTTCAAGTTTCTGTTAGTCAAAAAAGGACGAAAACAAAATAGATGTCTACGGCACCCGGTATTCCCAGGAGGTCTCCCGTCCAAGAACTGACCTGGCCCGACGCTGCTTAACTTCGGTGATCAAACGAGAACCGGTGTTTTCAGCGTAGTATGGCCGTAGACAAACTTCTGATATAAAATTACGTGGTTAATGGTTTTCTTCAAATTTCTGTTAGTCAAAAAAGGAGATAACAAACTGGATGTCTACTGCACCCGGTATTCCCAGGAGGTCTCCCGTCCAAGTACTGACCTGGCCCGACGCTGCTTAACTTCGGTGATCAAACGAGAACCGGTGTATTCAGCGTAGTATGGCCGTAGACAAACTGCTTACATAAATTTATGTTGTTAATGGTTAATTTCAAGTTTCTGTTAGTCAAAAAAGGACGAAAACAAAATAGATGTCTACTGCACCCAGTATTCCCATGTGGTCTCCCGTCCAAGTACTGACCTGGCCCGACGCTGCTTAACATCGGTGATCAAACGAGAACCGTTGTTTTCAGCGTAGTATGGCCGTAGACAAACTTCTCATATATTCCCAGGTATTCTCAGGTATTCTCAGGTATTCCCAGGAGGTCTCCCGTCCAAGTACTGACCAGGCCCGATGCTGCTTAACTTCGGTGATCAAACGAGAACCGGTGTTTTCAGCGTAGTATGGCCGTAGACAAACTTCTGATATAAAATTACGTGGTTAATGGTTTTCTTCAAATTTCTGTTAGTCAAAAAAAGAGAATAACAAACTGGATGTCTACGGCACCCGGTATTCCCAGGAGGTCTCCCGTCCAAGTACTGACCAGGCACGACGCTGCTTAACTTCGGTGATCAAACGAGAACCGGTTTTTTCAGCGTAGTATGGCTGTAGACAAACTTCTGATATAAAATTACGTGGTTAATGGTTTTCTTCAAGTTTCTGTTAGTCAAAAAAGGAAAAAACAAAACAGATGTCTACGGCACCCGGTATTCCCAGGAGGTCTCCCGTCCAAGTACTGACAAGGCCCGATGCTGCTTTACTTCGGTGATCAAACGAGAACCGGTGTTTTCAGCGTAGTATGGCCTTAGACAAACTGCTTACATAAATTTATGTGCTTAATGGTTTTCTTCAAGTTTCTGTTAGTCAAAAAAGGAGAATAACAAACTGGATGTCTACGGCACCCGGTATTCCCAGGAGGTCTCCTGTCCAAGTACTGACCTGGCCCGACGCTGTATAACTTCGTTGATCAAACGAGAACCGGTGTTTTCAGCGTATTATGGCCGTAGACAAACTGCTTACAAAAATGTATGTGCTTAATGGTTAATTTCAAGTTTCTGTTTTGCAAAAAAGGACGAAAACAAAATAGATGTCTACTGCACCCTGTATTCCCATGAGGACTCCCGTCCAAGTACTGACCTGGCCCGAAGCTGCTTAACTTCGGTGATGAAACGAGAACCGGTGTTTTCAGCTTAGTATGGCCGTAGACAAACTGCTTAAAGAAAATTACATGCTTAATCGTCAATTTAAAGTTTCTGCCAGTCAAAAAAGTTGGAAAACAAAATGGATGTCTCCGGAACCCAGTATTCCCAGTAGGTCTCCCGTCCAAGTACTGACCTGGCCCGACGCTGTATAACTTCGTTGATCAAACGAGAACCGGTGTTTTCAGCGTAGTATGGCCGTAGACAAACTGCTTTCATACATTTATGTGCTTAATGGTTAATTTCAAGTTTCTGTTAGTCAAAAAAGGAAAAAACAAAAAACAAAATAGATGTCTACGGCACCCGGTATTCCCAGGAGGTCTCCCGTCCAAGTACTGACCTGGCCCGACGCTGCTTAACTTAGGTGATCAAACGAGAACCGGTGTTTTCAGCGTAGTATGGCCGTAGACAAACTTCTTATATAAACTTACGTAGTTAATGGTTTTCTTCAAATTTCTGTTAGTCAAAAAAAGAGAATAACAAACTGGATGTCTACGGCACCCGGTATTCCCAGGAGGTCTCCCGTCCAAGTACTGACCAGGCACGACGCTGCTTAACTTCGGTGATCAAACGAGAACCGGTGTTTTCAGCGTAGTATGGCTGTAGACAAACTTCTGATATAAAATTACGTGGTTAATGGTTTTCTTCAAGTTTCTGTTAGTCAAAAAAGGACGAAAACAAAACAGATGTCTACGGCACCCGGTATTCCCATGAGGTCTCCCGTCCAAGTACTGACCTGGCCCGACGCTGCTTAACTTTGGTGATCAAACGAGAACCGGTGTTTTCAGCGTAGTATGGCCGTAGACAAACTGCTTACATAAATTTATGTGCTTAATGGTTTTCTTCAAGTTTCTGTTAGTCAAAAAAGGACGAAAACAAAAAAGATGTCTACTGTAAACCGGTATTCCCAGGAGGTCTCCCGTCCAAGTACTGACCTGGCCCGACGCTGTATAACTTCGTTGATCAAACGAGAACCGGTGTTTTCAGCGTATTATGGCCGTAGACAAACTGCTTACAAAAATTTATATGCTTAATGGTTAATTTCAAGTTTCTGTAAGTCAAAAAAGGACGAAAACAAAATAGATGTCTACGGCACCCGGTATTCCCAGGAGGTCTCCCGTCCAAGTACTGACCAGGCCCGATGCTGCTTTACTTCGGTGATCAAACGAGAACCGGTGTATTCAGCGTAGTATGGCCGTAGACAAACTGCTTACATAAATTTATGTGCTTAATGGTTTTCTTCAAGTTTCTGTTAGTCAAAAAAGGACGAAAACAAAAAAGATGTCTACTGTAAACCGGTATTCCCAGGAGGTCTCCCGTCCAAGTACTGACCTGGCCCGACGCTGCTTAACTTCGGTGATCAAACGAGAACGGTGTTTTCAGCTTAGTATGGCCGTAGACAAACTGCTTACATAAATTTATGTGCTTAATGGTTAATTTCAAGTTTCTGTTAGTCAAAAAAGGACGAACACAAAATAGATGTCTACTGCACCCAGTATTCCCATGTGGTGTCCCGTCCAAGTACTGACCTGGCCCGACGCTGCCTAACTTCGGTAATCAAACGAGAACCGTTGTTTTCAGCGTAGTATGGCCGTAGAAAAACTTCTTACATAAATGTATGTGCTTAATGGTTAATTTCAAGTTTCTGTTAGTCAAAAAAAGAAAAACGAAAACAAAATAGATGTCTACGGCACCCGGTATTCCCAGGAGGTCTCCCGTCCAAGTACTGACCAGGCCCGATGCTGCTTAACTACGGTGATCAAACGAGAACCGGTGTTTTCAGCGTAGTATGGCCGTAGACAAACTTCTCATATAAATGTATGTGCTTAATGGTTAATTTCAAGTTTCTGTTAGTCAAAAAAAAAAAAACGAAAACAAAATAGATGTCTACGGCACCCGGTATTCCCAGGAGGTCTCCCGTCCAAGTACTGACCAGGCCCGACGCTGCTTAACTTCGGTGATCAAACGAGAACCGGTGTTTTCAGCGTAGTATGGCCGTAGACAAACTGGTTTCATACATTTATGTGCTTAAGGTTAATTTCAAGTTTCTGTTAGTCAAAAAAGGAAAAAACAAAAAACAAAATACATGTCTACGGCACCCGGTATTCCCAGAAGGTCTCCCGTCCAAGTACTGACCTAGCCCGATGCTGCTTAACTTTGGTGATCGAACGAGAACCTGTGTATTCAGCGTAGTATGGCCGTAGACAAACTGCATACATAATGTATGTGCTTAATGGTTAATTTCAAGTTTCTGTTAGTCAAAAAAGGACGAACACAAAATAGATGCCTAAGGCACCCGGTATTCCCAGGCGCTCTCCCAGCCAAGGACTTATCCGGGTCCTCAACCCACCAATCATTGAGCTCTGTTGAGCAGCCAGTTTCCTCAACAGGCCAATCAGTGAGCTCTGTTGAGCAAGCTCTTTGCTCAACAGACCAATCACCGACCGATGTTGAGGATGACGTCAACTTCGTGACCTGCCATCACGAAGACGGTCAGAGGTCGATCAGCTGTTGATACTCACGAAATCAACCATTCATTCACGCGAAGACATTATTATTTGGATTACGGTAAAATTTCCCACAAAAAAGAGCACGATAATAAAATGTTGAAATGACAGAAAAGAATATGGATCCGACAGCTAGCTCTATCGTATACGGGACTGAAAAAAAGACCGAGTCTAGACTCTAGTGTCTGGTCTGTGTATTGTAGATAGATGGGGAAAATCGTTAATAGTTAAGTCGCTGCTAGTGCTACTGGATACTGGCACTTGCTAAGTATGTATAATGCACCCACAACTCATCATAAGTCATGACTCGTGGCCATGTAAGAAAATGGGTGTACGTTTTTAATCAGCTTTGAATTATCAAGTACATGTATAATCAACAAGCCCGATGGTCCAAAAATAGGATGTAAACAAATAGTCATGTATACGTATATGAAACATGATTTTCAAACCACATTTCTTACATTGTACATTGTGTACATTGCAGTTATAGACACATTTTGAATGTATGTATTGTTGTTATTAACAGGTCAGAATGGAGGCAAAGCAAGGGATGTACAAATGCAGCAAGTGTCATCAAGAGTTCAATGTCAAATCAAACTTGACTAGACATATGAAAAAAAAACATGAGGAAAAGCTTTTCCAATGTCCAGGTTGCAGCAAGACGTTTACACTAAAACAAAACTTAGAAAGTCACTCAAAGCAGCATTTTTATCCTGCAATACCCCATTTCAAGACAGGAGAAGCGAGACTGAAATGCTCCCAAGAAGCTGCCAATGTAGCTGGTTGCTCCTATAAGGCACCGGTTGAAAATGTGTGGCATCCAGACAAAGCTGAAACAGACGCAAGGAGAATTAGTGGCTCCTTGTGGAGAGCCAGTTTAATCATCCAATTTGGAAAGTATTCCGGCAAAAATTTCAAGTGGCTCCTTGAGAACGATGTTGGCTGGGTGGTGTGGCTACTGGATGCCTTCAGCATTCATGGTGAGAAGTGCCCCAGCATGCTCTGGCAGAAAGAGAGACTGCTAAAATTTGTCAAAGAATTTCCCTCTGTAAGGTGCCATCTTGACAACCGACTTAAGGTTAGTTTTAAATGCAATGTACAGTATCTCACCATTATTTTAGGAGTGATTTCACCGGGTAGATATATGTGGGCATGAATGAAGACTCTTCATGATCATTACATAACTCCCAAACTCATGGGATGATAACATGTACTGTACTAAAGAACCAATATCTATACAAGACTAATTGTATTTATAATACTAGATGGTTTTACTTTAAGTATGAACCATGAAAAGAATCAACAATGAGTCAGATGAGTTGTGTAGTAGAGTTAACTCTTGCATCACACACACGAACACATGCTTGACTAATGAGATGGATCCCAATAATCATTTCAATACAGTTTGAACAGGAAGTTAGAAAGAGAGGCTTTTTTTCATTTGCAGAAGCGGAAGGAGAAAAAAGATGCACCTATCGCAGCAGGGGACTTCGAAGATGACTATATTAAAGACGCTGAACTACTGGCAATGGCAGGTAAGCTATATTTGGGGGTTTTCTGTAACTTTTTAGAAAAGAGGTCAAATGTTTTTGATATTTGATACAAAAATAAACAATAATCTGCTTGTAATTCAGATGACGATGTATGTTTCCATCTTGAATTTTGGTTGAATTTTCTTTCAGTTTTCATGTCTTAATGAAGATGAAGTGCATTGCAGCATTGGTGAGAAATTATTTTTGTCTGCTTGTGTGGTATTGAGGTGACCCTAATTTGCCTAGAAATCTTGATATTGTAGCTCTGTTTGCTGTGTTTCTGTAGCTGGCATAGCTGTTTCTGTAGCTGGCATAGCTGTTTCTGTAGCTGGCATAACTCTATTTAGCTGGGATAGCTTTATTACTTTCTGTAGCCGTGATAGCTGTAACTATTTTTCTCCTTCCGCTTCCGCCTCTATTCTACTGTATTACTAACTTTGCACATTATCGTTATGTTGGAACTTGCTTGACAATGTACAGAGCTAAAAGTTGTGCTATTGTTCCCATCACTTCTTTTCTTTGCAACTCCTATATGGTTCCTTCCCTTTGCTCTGATCTTTACAAATTTAAAGGGGCAGGTCATGATCCTATAATACCTTATATATTTTCTGTACTCATAAATAAATTATATCCAGATCGTGTCTGTAAAATATATAACAAATTTTGAGTGTACGCAGACCATTCAAATTTTACAAGACGTTTAATCTTCGACTCCTTCGAGCAAATGGATCGTGACGTACTCCTTTAATATTTATTCTTATTACATTGTTTATATAAACAAATCATTTATGGTGAAGGTACATTGGGTGGACTGTACAATTTTTTTTTTTCATAGTATTTTAGAATTAAAATTGCTCTTATCTTTGACTTTTCAGAGGATGTACTCATGGACTCAGGGGTTGGTGTGTCCACTCAGATCACATCTGTTGGAAAGCTTCTGCCTTCATCAGAATCACCATTGGCATCAGAAGACAGACCTTCGACATCATCAGCAGACAGATCTTTGTCCTCTGTGGATGATTCTACCGTGCAGGAAGGGTGGCAGAAATTCTGGGACGAGCCTCCAGCACAGGTTCAGGGCATCTCTCCCTCAAACGTTCGATGGCTAAAGACTGATGGGCCATATGGTATCTTTGAAACAGCAAAGATGTACACTACATCCAAAAGAGAATTTGGGACTCGGCAAATCTTCAAGAAGAAGATGGAATTTAATCCCCCACCTCTTCCAACTTCAGTGAAAGGGTCCTTGCCATCTATGCTGTCCTTCTTCACCACTCCTGTCCTCTTCTGGAGACCAATTGGAGTGATGGAGATCAAGATAAAATGCCCCAATCCAAAGTGTCCTGCTCCACCAGGTAGTTACCTGACCAAAAGCGGCTATGGAAACATTGCGCGACAAGTGTGCGGCATGAGGCACTACTACACACTCTTGACAGAAAGACTTAAATGCAATCCTTGCATGAGACTTAGACAGCAGGCCAAGAGTGAAGATGATCAGCCACTCCAATATAGATGGCATGCCTTCAGCCCCAGCATCCTCATGCAACTTTCCCCAGCAGTTAGGAGCATGTTTCCAGCCATCATCTGTGGAAAGCGGGCTATAGACAAGAACGTTGTGACATTCCTGAGTGATAGGCTCAATTCTGTGTCTATGACCAAGGTGCACCGAATGATCCAGCAAGGCCATGACGAATGGTATGCAGAGAGAAGAGACTTGTACCAGACTCTACTGATGGAGGCACATACTGCCAGCAAAGCACCTATGTCACAGCGTGGTATACTCTCCTTTACTGACCATCACTACACCCCGCCTATCCCGCCAACTCCACTTCCATCCCCCCGTGTTCTGCGTAGAGCTCAACTCATCATGGAGATGGAAAAGATGCCTGTCTACCGATCATCTATCATGAGTGTGACTGGACAGATACTGTGCATGGATGGTACAAAACAGGTAGATATTTTCTTTTTCTGTTTGTATTATTATCATTATTCATTACTAATTCAGTTTTTTTAACAAAGTACTATGGCACTGTAAAATATATAACAAATCTAGAAAGAAAGAACCAGAACAATGACAGATTAAATTGATCTTCAAATTTACCAACAATTCTTTCACACTAGTAAACATGTATATTAATACGATAATACACCATAATGGAAAATGCCAAATATGGACAAAGATTTTAAAGCCCAGTCCAATTACATTCAATAGGGGGTTTCACTTGAAGTGAAAATGAAAAGTTCATTGTTTTAATGTGAATCATTTGAAAAAATGAACTTATGACAGTGATTGAAAATATGATTTTAAATTGTAATTTAAGTGGAAAATGAAGAAAAACAGTCTCAGACAGAAATCTTTTACTACAGCTGTAATTTTGTGTGTGTATTTGCATGTTTTCTACATACAGGTTCTTAAGAAAATTCAAGGAGATGGAAAAGGCACCATGCATTATGTTACCAGTGTGCTGAATGAGTGGGGGCAGTTTCTGACAACTGTTGTGGTCGCCTCTGAGTCGGAGAATTGCTACAGGAGGCTTGCTGAGGGACTCATCGCACGCTTTAAACGTGCCAATGCTGCAGCGCCAAAGGTGCTCTACGCTGACAACAACTGTTGTAGGTATGTCAAGTATTTTGCGCTAAGGATTTTGTGCAAACAAATCTATGAAGTGTGCTTATTTTCACCATATAGATTTACGTGGGTGAAGTGGAAATGGTTATCAATTCCGTTCAATTCTGATTGCATTTGTTTCAGGGATGGTGGGGCCTCATGGCTTGAATCCCTCTTCCAAGACTGGAGTGATGATGGTATGGTCATCAGACTCGACATTTGGCACTGGCTCCACCGGTGGGAAGCTGTTGTGATAAAGCAGTCACATGCCAAGTATGGAGTGTTCATCAGTGCTCTAGCTGGTGCAATACTGGCATACAACAAACATGACATGGACCAACTCATCCAAGCCATCCGCAAAGGGAACAAGGACTTCTCGCAGTACAGGAATGAAGAAATGCTGTCTTTCGTCAAGCCACATCAGGTATCAGCTTATGTGCGCCGAGTGACACGTGGTGTCCAGGTAAGCTGATGGTATTATTTTGTGCATATTTTTATTTCAAGAACTAAGAAGGATCTTTGCATTGAAAGCATCGAAACACATTGTTGATCTTCAAAATTAGTCTCTGCATTGTGAACACTTTGTCCTTCATCGGTTAATGAGGATTTCAGATGTTGCAAATTGTGAAAGATACCCATCAGTGACTTTTTACTGTATTTGTTTTCTTTCTCACACAGGAAACAAGAATGTGAAAAACTAAAGGAATCATGATTACTTTAAATTAGTGCATTTACACAGATTTCTTGCTTTTTTCTGCAGGAGAGTGCATTTGCTGTTGAGTACATCCTGGAAGAGTTCAAGGGTCGAGCTGGTCTAGACATCGATGGTATCCCTTTGTTTAAGTCACCAGAAGCTGTCGATAAGCATTGGGCAACTGCCAGTAAACATCTGAGTTGTATGCAGGTAAGGTTACACAATGGGTCATTAACACACAGAAAAATTCGTACAGCCTGCTGATTAAAAAGCAATAGTTGAGTTATACAACACCGGCAGCGTAACGGTGTTGTTACAATCCAGTATTGGTACACTGTACCCCTGTGCCCAACTAAATTGTAACAACAACGTTATGCTCCTGTACCGGTATCAGAACTTCGCAGGCTGGTACCAGTGATGAAACTGAATTAGTGTTTTTCAATCAGCAGTCCGTATTGATTTTGCAGTGTATAAGTATCAAACTTTTATATGTGTGACGCCATATCTTTTTAAGCCCTATACTTCATTTTATATCCAATTTATGCAGTGATATTAATGCAATGATTATAAAGAACCCTGTTATACTTCATGAAATGTTAAATCTTGATTTTTTCCAATTTGTTCAAAATGAGAAGGTCTGACATAATTTATAGAAGACCCTAATGTATGTTCATAATGTTTAATAAAATGTCAAATTTACAACTTATGATTTAAAATATCCAAATATTTGACTTTAGAATGTAAAAACAATGTATGAAGAACTTTGGAATTATCCACATTTTTGTCATTATATTCAGGATCCACCAAGTATCCAGCTGTACGTGACGACCAAGGTTGTTACTATCAATGGGGTGAAGCTGAACAAGTACAGGTGTCGAAGAGGCAGCAACTCCTTGGAAGGGCTTCATGCCCACTTAATAAATGCCATCCCTTCGAAGCGATGTGGCATAATTCCTTTCCAGGTTAGCATGTACATTTACATTGTTGTGGTATATTATGCTCAGTCAGAATTATAAAGTAGCATCTCTTTTGTATAATGGTGCATTTTGTGACAAATTTAAGAAATCCTGTTGTGCCTCAAAGCATCAGTGGACATTTAATAAACAAACTACCAATTTTGTAGGGCAGGACTGAGATAACTTAAGCACATGTTCACTGGTTCCACTCCATGGTCAGAAATCATGAGCACTAGTCTATTTGGATAATAATGTTGACCTCTGAATAAAGTTGTCTAAACCTTGATGGAGGACAGATTCAGCTCTATGTTGATTGACATAGTATAATGCGTACAGTTGATATTGTATTGACTCCTTCATTCTTTCACTCCTTTGTTCTGTCAATTAAATTAGAATATATTCATTTAAAATACATTCATTATAAAGTGCATTATGATAGGTATGATGACATTTCATTTGAAAACATGTATTCTAATGTGATGATTCATACTTTGTCCCTCTTATCTTCCAGGTATATCTCATCTCCTTTGCCGTGCAATGGAATAACCGCATGGAAAAACTGAAGGTTGCTGGAGGGAAGGGACGAACTACATGTGTTGATCCACGGCAAATACAAAGGCTCAACCAACATGCAGAAATCTTGTTTGGGAAAGATCATTTGTTTGAGCCCAATTTTTCTTCACCAATGGTCTTTCCAGACAGCTATGAGCCTGCAGAAAAAGAGCTTTTGGGAGTTGAATATGCATACTGCCAGTCCACTGACTTCTCTTCCAAGAATTATTACATTCAAGGAGGTGAGAAACACTTTCATAGCATACAAAAGTCAATGATGAAATTCTTTCCCATGAACTAAGACACATAGGGTGGTACCTATCTATGTTTTCTCAGCCTTGAGATACACAGCTATGGTTAGAATACATAAGTTTGTGTTAAATAAACCTCATATTTTAAAAACTTGTCATTTGACAATTGTGCTCTTTTACTTTTGCGTTGTAATTTTGCGCTGACTATGGACGGCAACTCTAGAAGCTATTGTTGGCAGAAAGAACAAAAGAAGTTTTTTAACAAATAGACTTGTAATTTACCTAATGGGTAGTCCACACTTATGACCCATACGTAATGATGAAGTCTCTAAAAACTGTATCCAAGTTATATTCATTTGTTGTTTGGTGAAACAAATAAGAAGCTAACTATTTGTTGTTTACATGTTTGTATTCTATTCTCTTTTTTTATACAGCTGAAGAAGAGCAATCCAATGAAGAAGAAGAGATGGAGTCTGAGTCCGAGTCCGAGGACGAGGGCATGGAAGATGCGGGCACAGATGACATTCAAGTGGAACCAATGGACACAATCAGTTCCAAACATGCTGTTGTGACCAAGGAGGAGCAGATAACAGGAGATGTCAGTCCTGTCCTGGAAGATGTACTCATGACACCAAGTCATCTTCATCTTCCAGGATATGATGATGTAGAACAACTGGCACTGCTCCTCCTTGAACTGTGCAGTGATGATGACCAGCATCTCGTCCCAGTAGAGCTAAGGAAAAAAATAGCAGAAGCAGCTGCTAAACTGGCCGAGCATGACAAGTGTGCTAGAAAGTTTGTAAAAAAGTACGAGTCTAAGTGGGGTTATACTTTGTTTGGGAGATGTTTAGGGTCGGACAGCATGGAAATGAGTGCTGCGCAAAAAACCAAATTCGGGTGGATGCGATACGCTCAGGCAGCAGAAATCACTGAGGAGTCGAGGCTTCTTTACATTTTAATAAAAATGCTTAAGAATCGCCCAAAGGTTGGTGGCCTGTCATCTCCGACAAAAGTTGCAGCACTAATAAAATCTTCTTACAAAAGGATTGTAGACAGGGTAAAAGACGACCAAGTCTTGTCGGGGGTTGGAATTCCTCTGCCAAACATAAACACAAAATCAATAACAGCCTTCTTTGCAAAGCAAGACAAGAGATCCAACTTCCTTGCAACTGCCAAACCAAAAGTGGCAACTCACCGGAAAGTTTTGTCATCACAACCAATCCCAGCCGCGTCCAAGCTCCCTCAGTCCCTTCCATCACCATCTTATACTCAAGTACAGTACAAAGATGTTCCCCACGAGTCTGGTAAGCGACTTGGTGAGAAGAGGCGGCTTCAGTTTGATGCTCCTGAAACGCCTGATCTGAATGAGCTTCCACCCCAGTCCACAGCTTACACAGAGCCCAAATTTCAACGCCGGATTTGTCCTAAATTAACTGCATCTCCAGGATCAAGTGGTGTACCAATTCTCTTGGTCGTGCCTTCACATTCAATGGCACACTCTGTATCCCTACAACCTGCATCAAGTAGTGTGCCTTTTATATGTCAACCTCCACCTCCTCCACCACCAAAACAGACTCGTTCCATTCCTAACCCATCCACCAAACCATGTGCTGCATGTCGTGTACCAAAATGTGGTGGGCTTCGTAAAAGGTACACACCATCAAAGACCAAGACTGTTGGCAGCAAGCAGAAAATGTTCACTTTCTGTCCAACCACAAACAAATCGACTACACCAGGATTTCAGAAAGTTTACAACAATTTTGAACATTTTCAAGCAGAGGTGGACGAAGAGCTTGGGAGGAGGAAGAGAACCGATACTCGGGACTAAGAAGTAACTATAAATACTAAATAGTAAACTTGTGGGTACAACCATGTATAAAATCTCTTTTGAGGGAGTGTTGGCTCACGAGCAGAGTATACTGTTCGAAACGTCGAGACCACACCGACTCTTTTCAGAGCCAACACTCCCTCAAAAGAGATTTTACACATGGTTGTACCCGCAAGTGTAGTATTTAGTATTTATAGTCACTTCTTATTTTTCACACCATGCAAAGCTTCAAACACCATTTACTCGGGACTAAGTTCTAATTTTAAAGTATATTCTTCCTTTATCTTTTAGCTTTTTTAGCTGAAAACAGTTTTCCATTTTGAAATTTTTATTCCATTTTTTTCCATTTTTAGCTAACTATTTGTTGTTTACATGTTTGTATTCTATTCTCTTTTTTTATACAGCTGAAGAAGAGCAATCCAATGAAGAAGAAGAGATGGAGTCTGAGTCCGAGTCCGAGGACGAGGGCATGGAAGATGCGGGCACAGATGACATTCAAGTGGAACCAATGGACACAATCAGTTCCAAACATGCTGTTGTGACCAAGGAGGAGCAGATAACAGGAGATGTCAGTCCTGTCCTGGAAGATGTACTCATGACACCAAGTCATCTTCATCTTCCAGGATATGATGATGTAGAACAACTGGCACTGCTCCTCCTTGAACTGTGCAGTGATGATGACCAGCATCTCGTCCCAGTAGAGCTAAGGAAAAAAATAGCAGAAGCAGCTGCTAAACTGGCCGAGCATGACAAGTGTGCTAGAAAGTTTGTAAAAAAGTACGAGTCTAAGTGGGGTTATACTTTGTTTGGGAGATGTTTAGGGTCGGACAGCATGGAAATGAGTGCTGCGCAAAAAACCAAATTCGGGTGGATGCGATACGCTCAGGCAGCAGAAATCACTGAGGAGTCGAGGCTTCTTTACATTTTAATAAAAATGCTTAAGAATCGCCCAAAGGTTGGTGGCCTGTCATCTCCGACAAAAGTTGCAGCACTAATAAAATCTTCTTACAAAAGGATTGTAGACAGGGTAAAAGACGACCAAGTCTTGTCGGGGGTTGGAATTCCTCTGCCAAACATAAACACAAAATCAATAACAGCCTTCTTTGCAAAGCAAGACAAGAGATCCAACTTCCTTGCAACTGCCAAACCAAAAGTGGCAACTCACCGGAAAGTTTTGTCATCACAACCAATCCCAGCCGCGTCCAAGCTCCCTCAGTCCCTTCCATCACCATCTTATACTCAAGTACAGTACAAAGATGTTCCCCACGAGTCTGGTAAGCGACTTGGTGAGAAGAGGCGGCTTCAGTTTGATGCTCCTGAAACGCCTGATCTGAATGAGCTTCCACCCCAGTCCACAGCTTACACAGAGCCCAAATTTCAACGCCGGATTTGTCCTAAATTAACTGCATCTCCAGGATCAAGTGGTGTACCAATTCTCTTGGTCGTGCCTTCACATTCAATGGCACACTCTGTATCCCTACAACCTGCATCAAGTAGTGTGCCTTTTATATGTCAACCTCCACCTCCTCCACCACCAAAACAGACTCGTTCCATTCCTAACCCATCCACCAAACCATGTGCTGCATGTCGTGTACCAAAATGTGGTGGGCTTCGTAAAAGGTACACACCATCAAAGACCAAGACTGTTGGCAGCAAGCAGAAAATGTTCACTTTCTGTCCAACCACAAACAAATCGACTACACCAGGATTTCAGAAAGTTTACAACAATTTTGAACATTTTCAAGCAGAGGTGGACGAAGAGCTTGGGAGGAGGAAGAGAACCGATACTCGGGACTAAGAAGTAACTATAAATACTAAATAGTAAACTTGTGGGTACAACCATGTATAAAATCTCTTTTGAGGGAGTGTTGGCTCACGAGCAGAGTATACTGTTCGAAACGTCGAGACCACACCGACTCTTTTCAGAGCCAACACTCCCTCAAAAGAGATTTTACACATGGTTGTACCCGCAAGTGTAGTATTTAGTATTTATAGTCACTTCTTATTTTTCACACCATGCAAAGCTTCAAACACCATTTACTCGGGACTAAGTTCTAATTTTAAAGTATATTCTTCCTTTATCTTTTAGCTTTTTTAGCTGAAAACAGTTTTCCATTTTGATGGGATATTTTTGAGATATGAGGAGAATTATTCAACATAACCATTGTTAATGCATGGCATTGTTTGTTTTTGATCGGTTCTTGCAAATAGTTTGGTCAAATAGAATGTGGTTTTCAGCTACCATTAGTTAAATGATGATGGAATTTGTATATTTTTATACAAGAATGACTATCGCTTTAATACTTCCTTTTAGTACTGCAGGTGGGATTATTCTAAAGTCAGCAGGTCTATACGGTATACACACGGAGGGAATACACATCCTGGAGGTGGGGGGGGGGAGAGTGGGGGTGGTAAACTGTACTGACTATGCTAAGAGATCAATGCCAGGTTATGTGGTGTATACAAGTAGGCGTATGTACTGCAGGTGGGATTATTCTAAAGGGTTAAGCCAGAGTGGGGAGGGGGGGGATGGGTACATGAAAGTGAAAACCTACTGTCCCATCCAAGGGAGAAATTTGTAGGTTAACAGTACTGCGTTTGTCATGATTTGAATAATAATAAACCGCATTTGTATAGTGCATATCACTGCTAAGTCCCTATGCGCTGGATAGGAAAAAAGAAATACCAACGGAAGAACAACTAGTGGTAACTGGTGAATAGATGAGTTTTAAGGCGATTTTTGAATTGCCCAACCGTGACTGCTTCCTTAACAGACTCTGGTATGCCATTCCACAATTCAGCTGCAGCTACTTGGAATGACCGAGCTCCGTAAGATTTTGTGACGTGGTGGAAGTGACGAGAAGGGACTTTGATTTGGAACGTAAATTTCTAGAAGGAATATATTTGTGAACTAGTTCCTGTAGATAAACTTGGGCTGTGCCCTGTAAACAATGAAAAGTAAGGAGGAGAATTTTAAACCTAATTCTAGCTTGAACAGATTTTGCTCTTGTTTTAAGAAAGAATGCATAAGAGGTGAAAACAAATAAAAAACAGAGTCCTTTGATATCAACACTTTGTGTTGTGTTTTGCTTATTTTTAATATGAGTAGCTATTTTCTCTCAGTGATTTATTTCCTCACTTTTTGTAATATTTAATTGAAGCTTTTAGCATGATTGCAAAGCTTACCTGTGTCTAACCATCCAACTTAAAGAAATTAGCCAAATTTATTGTTTGCATGAAATCACCGAGCAACGGAGAACTGTTGTTAGTATAACACATTGTGAGAAACGACTCCTTCTGAAGTAACATAGTTTTTGAGAAAGAGGTAAATTCTCCCTCTAATATTACAGACATCGGGGCATTTGAAAGCACTCAAAATCACTCAAATCTGATGACCCATTCCCAGGAGGTCTCCCGTCCAAGTACTGACCTGGCCCGACGCTGCTTAACTTCGTTGATCAAACGAGAACCGGTGTTTTCAGCGTAGTATGGCCGTAGACAAACTGCTTAACATACATTTATGTGCTTAATGGTTAATTTCAAGTTTCTGTTTTGCAAAAAAGGACGAAAACAAAATAGATGTCTACGGCACCCGGTATTCCCAGGAGGTGTCCCGTCCAAGTACTGACCTGGCCAGACGCTGCTTAACTTCGGTGATCAAACGAGAACCGGTGTTATCAGCGTAGTATGGCCTTAGACAAACTGCTTTCATACATTTATGTGCTTAATGGTTAATTTCAAGTTTCTGTTAGGCAAAAAAGGACGAAAACTAAATAGATGTCTACGGCACCCGGTATTCCCAGGAGGTCTCCCGTCCAAGTACTGACCTGGCCAGACGATGCTTAACTTCGGTGATCAAACGAGAACCGGTGTTTTCAGCGTAGTATGGTCTTAGACAAACTGCTTTCATACATTTATGTGCTTAATGGTTAATTTCAAGTTTCTGTTACTCAAAAAAGGAAAAAAAAAAAAAAAAAAAATAGATGTCTACGGCACCCGGTATTCCGAGGAGGTCTCCCGTCCAAGTATTGACCTGGCCAGACGCTGCTTAACTTCGGTGATCAAACGAGAACCGGTGTTTTCAGCGTAGTACGGCCGTAGACAAACTGCTTTCATACATTTATGTGGTTAATGGTTAATTTCAAGTTTCTGTTAGTCAAACAAGGAAAAACAAAATAGATGTCTACGGCACCCGGTATTCCCAGGAGGTCTCCCGTCCAAGTACTGACCAGGCCCGACGCTGCTTAACTTCGGTGATCAAATGAGAACCGGTGTTTTCAGCGTAGTATGGCCGTAGACAAACTTCTCATATAAAATTAAGTGGTTAATGGTTTTCTTCAAGTTTATGTTAGTCATAAAAGGAGAATAACAAACTGGATGTCTATGGCACCCGGTATTCCCACGAGGTCTCCCGTCCAAGTACTGAACTGGCCCGACGCTGCTTAACTTCGGTGATCAAACGAGAACCGGTGTAGTCAGCGTAGTATGGCCGTAGACAAACTGCTTACATAAATTTATGTGCTTAATGGTTAATTTCAAGTTTCTGTTAGTCAAAAAAGGACGAAAACAAAATAGATGCCTACGGCACCCGGTATTCCCAGGAGGTCTCCCGTCCAAGTACTGACCAGGCCCGATGCTGCTTAACTTCGGTGATCAAACGAGAACCGGTGTTTTCAGCGTAGTATGGCCGTAGACAAATTTCTCATATAAAATTAAGTGGTTAATCGTTTTCTTAACGTTTCTGTTAGTCAAAAAAAGAGAATAGCAAACTGGATGTCTACGGCACCCGGTATTCCCAGGAGGTCTCCCGTCCAAGTACTGACCTGGCCCGACGCTGCTTAACTTCGGTGATCAAACGAGAAACGGTGTATTCAGCGTAGTATGGCCGTAGACAAACTGCTTACATAAATTTTTGTGCTTAATGGTTAATTTCAAGTTTCTGTTAGTCAAAAAAGAACGAAAAACAAAATGGATGCCTACGGCACCCGGTATTCCCAGGAGGTCTCCCGTCCAAGTACTGACCTAGCCCGACGCTGCTAAACTTCGGTTATCAAACGAGAACCGGTGTTTTCAGCGTAGTATGGCCGTAGACAAACTTCTTATATAAAATTATGTGCTTAATGGTTAATTTCAAGTTTCTGTTAGTCAAAAAAGGACGAAAACAAAATAGATGCCTACGGCACCCGGTATTCCCAGGAGGTCTCCCGTCCAAGTACTGACCAGGCCCGATGCTGCTTAACTTCGGTGATCAAACGAGAACCGGTGTTTTCAGCGTAGTATGGCCGTAGACAAATTTCTCATATAAAATTAAGTGGTTAATGGTTTTCTTAACGTTTCTGTTAGTCAAAAAAAGAGAATAGCAAACTGGATGTCTACGGCACCCGGCATTCCCAGGAGGTCTCCCGTCCAAGTACTGACCTGGCCCGACGCTGCTTAACTTCGGTGATCAAACGAGAAACGGTGTATTCAGCGTAGTATGGCCGAAGACAAACTGCTTACATAAATTTTTGTGCTTAATGGTTAATTTCAAGTTTCTGTTAGTCAAAAAAGA
This sequence comes from Pisaster brevispinus, assembly GCA_023634235.1. Lineage (NCBI taxonomy): Eukaryota > Metazoa > Echinodermata > Asteroidea > Forcipulatida > Asteriidae > Pisaster > Pisaster brevispinus. The sequence continues at coordinate 9,120,912 of JAMKCF010000018.1, forward strand.
ACGAAAAACAAAATGGATGCCTACGGCACCCGGTATTCCCAGGAGGTCTCCCGTCCAAGTACTGACCTAGCCCGACGCTGCTAAACTTCGGTTATCAAACGAGAACCGGTGTTTTCAGCGTAGTATGGCCGTAGACAAACTTCTTATATAAAATTATGTGCTTAATGGTTAATTTCAAGTTTCTGTTAGTCAAAAAAGGACGAAAACAAAATAGATGTCTACTGCACCCGTATTCCCATGTGGTCTCCCGTCCAAGTACTGACCAGGCCCGATGGTGCTTAACTACGGTGATCAAACGAGAACCGGTGTTTTCAGCGTAGTATAACCGTAGACAAACTTCTTATATAAAATTAAGTGGTTAATGGTTTTCTTCAAGTTTCTGTTAGTCAAAAAAAGAGAATAACAAACTGGATGTCTACGGCACCCGGTATTCCCAGGAGGTCTCCCGCCAAAGTACTGACCTGGCCCGACGCTGCTTAACTTCGGTGATGAAACGAGAACCGGTGTATTCAGCGTAGTATGGCCGTAGACAAACTGCTTACATAAATGTATGTGCTTAATAGTTAATTTCAAGTTTCTGTTAGTCGAAAAAGGACGAAAACAAAATAGATGTCTACTGCACCCGGTATTCCCAGGAGGTCTCCCGTCCAAGTACTGACCTGGCCAGACGCTGCTTAACTTCGGTGATCAAACGAGTACCGGTGTTTTCAGCGTAGTATTGCCGTAGACAAACTTTTCATATAAAATTAAGTGGTTAATGGTTTTCTTAAAGTTTCTGTTAGTCAAAAAAGGAGATAACAAACTGGATGTCTACTGCACCCGGTATTCCCAGGAGGTCTCCCGTCCAAGTACTGACCTGGCCCGACGCTGCTTAACTTCGGTGATCAAACGAGAACCGGTGTTTTCAGCGTAGTATGGCCGTAGACAAACTGCTTTCATACATTTATGTGCTTAATGGTTAATTTCAAGTTTCTGTTAGTCAAACAAGGAAAAACAAAAAACAAAATAGATGTCTACGGCACCCGGTATTCCCAGGAGGTGTCCCGTCCAAGTACTGACCAGGCCCGACGCTGCTTAACTTCGGTGATCAAATAAGAACCGGTGTTTTCAGCGTAGTATGGCCGTAGACAAACTTCTCATATAAAATTAAGTGGTTAATGGTTTTCTTCAAGTTTCTGTTAGTCAAAAAAGGAGAATAACAAACTGGATGTCTATGGCACCCGGTATTCCCACGAGGTCTCCCGTCCAAGTACTGAACTGGCCCGACGCTGCTTAACTTCGGTGATCAAACGAGAACCGGTGTAGTCAGCGTAGTATGGCCGTAGACAAACTGCTTACATAAATTTATGTGCTTAATGGTTAATTTCAAGTTTCTGTTAGTCAAAAAAGGACGAAAACAAAATAGATGCCTACGGCACCCGGTATTCCCAGGAGGTCTCCCGTCCAAGTACTGACCAGGCCCGATGCTGCTTAACTTCGGTGATCAAACGAGAACCGGTGTTTTCAGCGTAGTATGGCCGTAGACAAATTTCTCATATAAAATTAAGTGGTTAATGGTTTTCTTAACGTTTCTGTTAGTCAAAAAAAGAGAATAGCAAACTGGATGTCTACGGCACCCGGTATTCCCAGGAGGTCTCCCGTCCAAGTACTGACCTGGCCCGACGCTACTTAACTTCGGTGATCAAACGAGAAACGGTGTATTCAGCGTAGTATGGCCGTAGACAAACTGCTTTCATAAATTTTTGTGCTTAATGGTTAATTTCAAGTTTCTGTTAGTCAAAAAAGAACGAAAAACAAAATGGATGCCTACGGCACCCGGTATTCCCAGGAGGTCTCCCGTCCAAGTACTGACCTAGCCCGACGCGTCTAAACTTCGGTGATCAAACGAGAACCGGTGTTTTCAGCGTAGTATGGCCGTAGACAAACTGCTTTCATACATTTATGTGGTTAATGGTTAATTTCAAGTTTCTGTTAGTCAAACAAGGAAAAACAAAATAGATGTCTACGGCACCCGGTATTCCCAGGAGGTCTCCCGTCCAAGTACTGACCAGGCCCGACGCTGCTTAACTTCGGTGATCAAATGAGAACCGGTGTTTTCAGCGTAGTATGGCCGTAGACAAACTTCTCATATAAAATTAAGTGGTTAATGGTTTTCTTCAAGTTTATGTTAGTCAAAAAAGGAGAATAACAAACTGGATGTCTATGGCACCCGGTATTCCCACGAGGTCTCCCGTCCAAGTACTGAACTTGCCCGACGCTGCTTAACTTCGGTGATCAAACGAGAACCGGTGTAGTCAGCGTAGTATGGCCGTAGACAAACTGCTTACATAAATTTATGTGCTTAATGGTTAATTTCAAGTTTCTGTTAGTCAAAAAAGGACGAAAACAAAATAGATGCCTACGGCACCCGCTATTCCCAGGAGGTCTCCCGTCCAAGTACTGACCTGGCCCGACGCTGCTTAACTTCGTTGATCAAACGAGAACCGGTGTAGTCAGCGTAGTATGGCCGTAAACAAACTGCTTACATAAATGTATGTGCTTAATGGTTAATTTCAAGTTTCTGTTAGTCAAAAAAGGACGAAAACAAAATAGATGTCTACTGCACCCGGTATTCCCATGTGGTCTCCCGTCCAAGTACTGACCTGGCCCGACGCTGCTTAACTTCGGTGATCAAACGAGAACCGGTGTTTTCAGCGTAGTATGGCGGTAGACAAACTGCTTTCATACATTTATGTGCTTAATGGTTAATTTCAAGTTTCTGTTAGTCAAACAAGGAAAAACTAAAAATAAAATAGATGTCTACGGCACCCGGTATTTCCAGGAGGTCTCACGTCCAAGTACTGACCAGGCCCGACGCTGCTTAACTTCGGTGATCAAATGAGAACCGGTGTTTTCAGCGTAGTATGGCCGTAGACAAACTTCTCATATAAAATTAAGTGGTTAATGGTTTTCTTCAAGTTTCTGTTAGTCAAAAAAGGAGAATAACAAACTGGATGTCTATGGCACCCGGTATTCACACGAGGTCTCCCGTCCAAGTACTGAACTGGCCCGACGCTGCTTAATTTCGGTGATCAAACGAGAACCGGTGTAGTCAGCGTAGTATGGCCGTAGACAAACTGCTTACATAAATTTATGTGCTTAATGGTTAATTTCAAGTTTCTGTTAGTCAAAAAAGGACAAAAACAAAATAGATGCCTACGGCACCCGGTATTCCCAGGAGGTCTCCCGTCCAAGTACTGACCAGGCCCGATGCTGCTTAACTTCGGTGATGAAACGAGAACCGGTGTATTCAGCGTAGTATGGCCGTAGACAAACTGCTTACATAAATGTATGTGCTTAATAGTTAATTTCAAGTTTCTGTTAGTCGAAAAAGGACGAAAACAAAATAGATGTCTACTGCACCCGGTATTCCCAGGAGGTCTCCCGTCTAAGTACTGACCTGGCCAGACGCTGCTTAACTTCGGTGATCAAACGAGAACCGGTGTATTCAGCGTAGTATGGCCGTAGACAAACTGCTTACATAAATGTATGTGCTTAATAGTTAATTTCAAGTTTCTGTTAGTCGAAAAAGGACGAAAACAAAATAGATGTCTACTGCACCCGGTATTCCCAGGAGGTCTCCCGTCCAAGTACTGACCTGGCCAGACGCTGCTTAACTTCGGTGATCAAACGAGAACCGGTGTTTTCAGCGTAGTATGGCCGTAGACAAACTTTTCATATAAAATTAAGTGGTTAATGGTTTTCTTAAAGTTTCTGTTAGTCAAAAAAGGAGATAACAAACTGGATGTCTACTGCACCCGGTATTCCCAGGAGGTCTCCCGTCCAAGTACTGACCTGGCCCGACGCTGCTTAACTTCGGTGATCAAACGAGAACCGGTGTTTTCAGCGTAGTATGGCCGTAAACAAACTGCTTTCATACATTTATGTGCTTAATGGTTAATTTCAAGTTTCTGTTAGTCAAACAAGGAAAAACAAAAAATAAAATAGATGTCTACGGCACCCGGTATTCCCAGGAGGTCTCCCGTCCAAGTACTGACCAGGCCCGACGCTGCTTAACTTCGGTGATCAAATGAGAACCGGTGTTTTCAGCGTAGTATGGCCGTAGACAAACTTCTCATATAAAATTAAGTGGTTAATGGTTTTCTTCAAGTTTCTGTTAGTCAAAAAAGGAGAATAACAAACTGGATGTCTATGGCACCCGGTATTCACACGAGGTCTCCCGTCCAAGTACTGAACTGGCCCGACGCTGCTTAACTTCGGTGATCAAACGAGAACCGGTGTAGTCAGCGTAGTATGGCCGTAGACAAACTGCTTACATAAATTTATGTGCTTAATGGTTAATTTCAAGTTTATGTTAGTCAAAAAAGGACGAAAACAAAATAGATGCCTACGGCACCCGGTATTCCCAGGAGGTCTCCCGTCCAAGTACTGACCAGGCCCGATGCTGCTTAACTTCGGTGATCAAACGAGAACCGGTGTTTTCAGCGTAGTATGGCCGTAGACAAATTTCTCATATAAAATTAAGTGGTTAATGGTTTTCTTAACGTTTCTGTTAGTCAAAAAAAGAGAATAGCAAACTGGATGTCTACGGCACCCGGTATTCCCAGGAGGTCTCCCGTCCAAGTACTGACCTGGCCCGACGCTGCTTAACTTCGGTGATCAAACGAGAAACGGTGTATTCAGCGTAGTATGGCCGTAGACAAACTGCTTACATAAATTTTGGTGCTTAATGGTTAATTTCAAGTTTCTGTTAGTCAAAAAAGAACGAAAAACAAAATGGATGCCTACGGCACCCGGTATTCCCATGAGGTCTCCCGTCCAAGTACTGACCTAGCCCGACGCTGCTAAACTTCGGTTATCAAACGAGAACCGGTGTTTTCAGCGTAGTATGGCCGTAGACAAACTTCTTATATAAAATTATGTGCTTAATGGTTAATTTCAAGTTTCTGTTAGTCAAAAAAGGACGAAAACAAAAAAGATGTCTACTGCACCCGTATTCCCATGTGGTCTCCCGTCCAAGTACTGACCTGGCCCGACGCTGCTTAACTTCGGTGATCAAACGAGAACCGGTGTTTTCAGCGTAGTATGGCCGTAGACAAACTGCTTTCATACATTTATGTGCTTAATGGTTAATTTCAAGTTTCTGTTAGTCAAACAAGGAAAAACAAAATAGATGTCTACGGCACCCGGTATTCCCAGGAGGTCTCCCGTCCAAGTACTGACCAGGCCCGACGCTGCTTAACTTCGGTGATCAAATGAGAACCGGTGTTTTCAGCGTAGTATGGCCGTAGACAAACTTCTCATATAAAATTAAGTGGTTAATGGTTTTCTTCAAGTTTATGTTAGTCAAAAAAGGAGAATAACAAACTGGATGTCTATGGCACCCGGTATTCCCACGAGGTCTCCCGTCCAAGTACTGACCTGGCCGGACGCTGCTTAACTTCGGTGATCAAACGAGAACCGGTGTAGTCAGCGTAGTATGGCCGTAGACAAACTGCTTACATAAATTTATGTGCTTAATGGTTAATTTCAAGTTTCTGTTAGTCAAAAAAGGACGAAAACAAAATAGATGCCTACGGCACCCGGTATTCCCAGGAGGTCTCCCGTCCAAGTACTGACCAGGCCCGATGCTGCTTAACTTCGGTGATCAAACGAGAACCGGTGTTTTCAGCGTAGTATGGCCGTAGACAAATTTTTCATATAAAATTAAGTGGTTAATGGTTTTCTTAACGTTTCTGTTAGTCAAAAAAAGAGAATAGCAAACTGGATGTCTACGGCACCCGGCATTCCCAGGAGGTCTCCCGTCCAAGTACTGACCTGGCCCGACGCTGCTTAACTTCGGTGATCAAACGAGAAACGGTGTATTCAGCGTAGTATGGCCGTAGACAAACTGCTTACATAAATTTTTGTGCTTAATGGTTAATTTCAAGTTTCTGTTAGTCAAAAAAGAACGAAAAACAAAATAGATGCCTACGGCACCCGGTATTCCCAAGAGGTCTCCCGTCCAAGTACTGACCTAGCCCGACGCTGTTTAACTTCGGTGATCAAACGAGAACCGGTGTATTCAGCGTAGTATGGCCGTAGACAAACTGCATACATTTATGTGCTTAATGGTTAATTTCAAGTTTCTGTTAGTCAAAAAAGGACGAAAACAAAATAGATGCCTAAGGCACCCGGTATTCCCAGGAGGTCTCCCGTCCAAGTACTGACCTGGCCCGACGCTGCTTAACTTCGGTGATAAAACGAGATCGGTGTATTCAGCGTAGTATGGCCGTAGACAAACTGCTTACATAATGTATGTGCTTAATGGTTAATTTCAAGTTTCTGTTAGTCAAAAAAGGACAAAAACAAAATAGATGCCTAAGGCACCCGGTATTCCCAGGAGGTCTCCCGTCCAAGTACTGACCTGGCCCGACGCATCTTAACTTCGGTGATCAAACGAGAACCGGTGTATTCAGCGTAGTATGGCCGTAGACAAACTGCTTACATAAATTTATGTGCTTAATGGTTAATTTCAAGTTTCTGTTAGTCAAAAAAGAACGAAAAACAAAATAGATGCCTACGGCACCCGGTATTCCCAAGAGGTCTCCCTTCCAAGTACTGACCTAGCCCGACGCTGTTTAACTTCGGTGATCAAACGAGAACCGGTGTATTCAGCGTAGTATGGCCGTAGACAAACTGCATACATTTATGTGCTTAATGGTTAATTTCAAGTTTCTGTTAGTCAAAAAAGGACGAAAACAAAATAGATGCCTAAGGCACCCGGTATTCCCAGGAGGTCTCCCGTCCAAGTACTGACCTGGCCCGACGCTGCTTAACTTCGGTGATAAAACGAGATCGGTGTAGTCAGCGTAGTATGGCCGTAGACAAACTGCTTACATAAATTTATGTGCTTAATGGTTAATTTCAAGTTTCTGTTAGTCAAAAAAGGACGAAAACAAAATAGATGCCTACGGCACCCGGTATTCCCAGGAGGTCTCCCGTCCAAGTACTGACCAGGCCCGATGCTGCTTAACTTCGGTGATCAAACGAGAACCGGTGTTTTCAGCGTAGTATGGCCGTAGACAAATTTCTCATATAAAATTAAGTGGTTAATGGTTTTCTTAACGTTTCTGTTAGTCAAAAAAAGAGAATAGCAAACTGGATGTCTACGGCACCCGGCATTCCCAGGAGGTCTCCCGTCCAAGTACTGACCTGGCCCGACGCTGCTTAACTTCGGTGATCAAACGAGAAACGGTGTATTCAGCGTAGTATGGCCGTAGACAAACTGCTTACATAAATTTTTGTGCTTAATGGTTAATTTCAAGTTTCTGTTAGTCAAAAAAGAACGAAAAACAAAATGGATGCCTACGGCACCCGGTATTCCCAGGAGGTCTCCCGTCCAAGTACTGACCTAGCCCGACGCTGCTAAACTTCGGTTATCAAACGAGAACCGGTGTTTTCAGCGTAGTATGGCCGTAGACAAACTTCTTATATAAAATTATGTGCTTAATGGTTAATTTCAAGTTTCTGTTAGTCAAAAAAGGACGAAAACAAAATAGATGTCTACTGCACCCGTATTCCCATGTGGTCTCCCGTCCAAGTACTGACCTGGCCCGACGCTGCTTAACTTCGGTGATCAAACGAGAACCGGTGTTTTCAGCGTAGTATGGCCGTAGACAAACTGCGTACATAATGTATGTGCTTAATGGTTAATTTCAAGTTTCTGTTAGTCAAAAAAGGACGAAAACAAAATAGATGCCTAAGGCACCCGGTATTCCCAGGAGGTCTCCCGTCCAAGTACTGAACTGGCCCGACGCTGCTTAACTTCGGTGATCAAACGAGAACGGTGTATTCAGCGTAGTATGGCCGTAGACAAACTGCTTACATAATGTATGTGCTTAATGGTTAATTTCAAGTTTCTGTTAGTCAAAAAAGGAAAAAAAAAAAAAAAATGCCTACGGCACCCGGTATTCGGAGGAGGTCTCTCGTCCAAGTACTGACCTGGCCCGACGCTGCTTAACTTCGTTGATCAAACGAGAACCGGTGTATTCAGAGTAGTATGGCCGTAGACAAACTTCTCATATAAAATTAAGTGGTTAATGGTTTTCTTCAAGTTTCTGTTAGTCAAAAAAGGAGAATAACAAACTGGATGTCTACGGCACCCGGTATTCCCAGGAGGTCTCCCGTCCAAGTACTGACCTAGCCCGACGCTGCTTAACTTCGGTGATCAAACGAGAACCGGTGTTTTCAGCGTAGTATGGAGGTAGATAAACTTTTCATATAAAATTAAGTGGTTAATGGTTTTCTTCAAGTTTCTGTTAGTCAAAAAAGGAGAATAACAAACTGGAAGTCTAGGGCACCCGGTATTCCCAGGAGGTCTCCTGTCCAAGTACTGACCTGGCCAGACGCTGCTTAACTTCGGTGATCAAACGAGAACCGGTGTTTTCAGCGTAGTATAGCCGTAGACAAACTGCTTTCATACATTTATGTGCTTATTGGTTAATTTCAAGTTTCTGTTAGTCAAAAAAGCAAAAAACAAAAAACAAAATAGATGTCTACGGCACCCGGTATTCCCAGGAGGTCTGCCGTCCAAGTACTGACCTGGCCCGACGCTGCTTAACTTCGGTGATCAAACGAGAACCGGTGTTTTCAGCGTAGTATGGCCGTGGACAAACTTCTTATACAAACTTACGTGGTTAATGGTTTTCTTAACGTTTCTGTTAGTCAAAAAAAGGAGAATAGCAAACTGGATGTCTACGGCACCCTGTATTCCCAGGAGGTCTCCCGTCCAAGTACTGACCTGGCCGGACGCATCTTAACTTCGGTGATCAAACGAGAACCGGTGTATTCAGCGTAGTATGGCCGTAGACAAACTGCTTACATAAATTTATGTGCTTAATGGTTAATTTCAAGTTTCTGTTAGTCAAAAAAGAACGAAAAACAAAATAGATGCCTACGGCACCCGGTATTCCCAAGAGGTCTCCCGTCCAAGTACTGACCTAGCCCGACGCTGTTTAACTTCGGTGATCAAACGAGAACCGGTGTATTCAGCGTAGTATGGCCGTAGACAAACTGCATACATTTATGTGCTTAATGGTTAATTTCAAGTTTCTGTTAGTCAAAAAAGGACGAAAACAAAATAGATGCCTAAGGCACCCGGTATTCCCAGGAGGTCTCCCGTCCAAGTACTGACCTGGCCCGACGCTGCTTAACTTCGGTGATAAAACGAGATCGGTGTATTCAGCGTAGTATGGCCGTAGACAAACTGCTTACATAATGTATGTGCTTAATGGTTAATTTCAAGTTTCTGTTAGTCAAAAAAGGACAAAAACAAAATAGATGCCTAAGGCACCCGGTATTCCCAGGAGGTCTCCCGTCCAAGTACTGACCAGGCCCGATGCTGCTTAACTTCGGTGATCAAACGAGAACCGGTGTTTTCAGCGTAGTATGGCCGTAGACAAATTTTTCATATAAAATTAAGTGGTTAATGGTTTTCTTCAAGTTTATGTTAGTCAAAAAAGGAGAATAACAAACTGGATGTCTATGGCACCCGGTATTCCCACGAGGTCTCCCGTCCAAGTACTGAACTGGCCCGACGCTGCTTAACTTCGGTGATCAAACGAGAACCGGTGTAGTCAGCGTAGTATGGCCGTAGACAAACTGCTTACATAAATTTATGTGCTTAATGGTTAATTTCAAGTTTCTGTTAGTCAAAAAAGGACGAAAACAAAATAGATGCCTACGGCACCCGGTATTCCCAGGAGGTCTCCCGTCCAAGTACTGACCTGGCCCGACGCTGCTTAACTTCGTTGATCAAACGAGAACCGGTGTATTCAGCGTAGTATGGCCGTAGACAAACTGCTTACATAAATTTATGTGCTTAATGGTTAATTTCAAGTTTATGTTAGTCAAAAAAGGACGAAAACAAAATAGATGTCTACTGCACCCGGTATTCCCAGGAGGTCTCCCGTCCAAGTACTGACCTGGCCAGACGCTGCTTAACTTCGGCGACCAAACTAGAACCGGTGTTTTCAGCGTAGTATGGCCGTAGATAAACTGGTTTCATACATTTATGTGCTTAAGGTTAATTTTAAGTTTCTGTTAGTCAAAAAAGGAAAAAACAAAATACATGTCTACGGCACCCGGTATTCCCAAGAGGTCTCCCGTCCAAGTACTGACCTGGCCCGACGCTGCTTAACTTCGGTGATAAAACGAGAACGGTGTATTCAGCGTAGTATGGCCGTAGACAAACTGCTTACATAATGTATGTGCTTAATGGTTAATTTCAAGTTTCTGTTAGTCAAAAAAGGACAAAAACAAAATAGATGTTTACGGCACCCGGTATTCGCAGGAGGTCTCCCGTCCAAGTACTGACCTGGCCCGACGCTGCTTAACTTCGTTGATCAAACGAGAACCGGTGTATTCAGCGTAGTATGGCCGTAGACAAACTTCTCATATAAAATTAAGTGGTTAATGGTTTTCTTCAAGTTTCTGTTAGTCAAAAAAGGAGAATAACAAACTGGATGTCTACGGAATCCGGTATTCCCAGGAGGTCTCCCGTCCAAGTACTGACCTAGCCCGACGCTGCTTAACTTCGGTGATCAAACGAGAACCGGTGTTTTCAGCGTAGTATGGAGGTAGATAAACTTTTCATATAAAATTAAGTGGTTAATGGTTTTCTTCAAGTTTCTGTTAGTCAAAAAAGGAGAATAACAAACTGGATGTCTATGGCACCCGGTATTCCCAGGAGGTCTCCCGTCCAAGTACTGACCAGGCCCGATGCTGCTTAACTTCGGTGATCAAACGAGAACCGGTGTTTTCAGCGTAGTATGGCCGTAGACAAACTGCTTACATAAATTTATATGCTTAATGGTTAATTTCAAAATTCTGTTAGTCAAAAAAGGACGAAAACAAAATAGATGTCTTTGGCACCCGGTATTCCTAGGAGGTCTCTAGTCCAAGTACTGAACTGTCTAGACGCTGCTTAACTTCGGTGATCAAACGAGAACCGGTGTTTTCAGCGTAGTATGGCCTTAGACAAACTGCTTACATAAATTTATGTGCTTAATGGTTAATTTCAAGTTTCTGTTAGTCAAAAAAGGACGAAAACAAAATAGATGCCTACGGCACCAGGTATTCCCAGGAGGTCTCCCGCCCAAGTACTGACCTGGCCCGACGCTGCTTAACTTCGGTGATCAAACGAGAACCGGTGTTTTCAGCGTACTATGGCCGTAGACAAACTGCTTTTATACATTTATGTGCTTAATGGTTAATTTCAAGTTTCTGTAAGCCAAAAAAGGAAAAAACAAAAAACAAAATACATGTCTACGGCACCGGGTATTCCCAGGAGGTCTCCAGTCCAAGTACTGACCTAGCCCGACGCTGCTTAACTTCTGTGATCAAACGAGAACTGGTGTATTCAGCGTAGTATGGCCGTAGACAAACTGCATACATAATTTATGTGCTTAATGGTTTATTTCAAGTTTCTGTTAGTCAAAAGAGGACGAAAACAAAATAGATGCCTCAGGCACCCGGTATTCCCAGGAGATTTCCCGTCCAAGTACTGACCTGGCCCGACGCTGCTTAACTTCGGTGATCAACCGAGAACGGTGTTTTCAGCGTAGTATGGCCGTAGACAAACTGCTTACATAAATTTATGTGCTTAATGGTTAATTTCAAGTTTCTGTTAGTCAAAAAAGGACAAAAACAAAATAGATGTCTACTGCACCCGGTATTCCCAGGAGGTGTCCCGTCCAAGTACTGACCTGACCCGACGCTGCTTAACTTCGGTGATCAAACGAGAACTATTGTTTTCAGCATAGTATGGGCGTAGACAAACTTCTTATATAAAATTATTTGATTTATGGTTAATTTCAAGTTTCTGTTAGTCAAAAAAGGACTAAACAAAATAGATGTCTACTGCACCAGGTATTCCCAGGAGGTCTCCCATCCAAGTACTGACCTGGCCCGACACTGCTTAACTTCGGTGATCAAACGAGAACCGGTGTTTTCAGCGTAGTATGGCCGTAGACAAACTGCTTACATAAATGTATATGCTTAATGGTTAATTTCAAGTTTCTGTTAGTCAAAAAAGGACGAAAACAAAATAGATGTCTTTGGCACCCGGTATTCCTAGGAGGTCTCCAGTCCAAGTACTGAACTGTCTAGACGCTGCTTAACTTCGGTGATCAAACGAGAACCGGTGTTTTCAGCGTAGTATGGCCTTAGACAAACTGCTTACATAAATTTATGTGCTTAATGGTTAATTTCAAGTTTCTGTTAGTCAAAAAACGACGAAAACAAAATAGATGCCTACGGCACCAGGTATTCCCAGGAGGTCTCCCGCCCAACTACTGACCTGGCCCGACGCTGCTTAACTTCGGTGATCAAACGAGAACCCGTGTATTCAGCGTAGTATGGCCGTAGACAAACTGCTTACATAAATTTATGTGCTTAATGGTTAATTCCAAGTTTCTGTTAGTCAAAAAAGGACGAAAACAAAATAGATGTCTACTGCACCCGGTATTCCCAGGAGGTCTCCCGTCCAAGTACTGACCTGGCCAGACGCTGCTTAACTTCGGTGATCAAACGAGAACCGGTGTTTTCAGCGTACTATGGCCGTAGACAAACTGCTTTTATACATTTATGTGCTTAATGGTTAATTTCAAGTTTCTGTAAGTCAAAAAAGGAAAAAACAAAAAACAAAATACATGTCTACGGCACCGGGTATTCCCAGGAGGTCTCCCGTCCAAGTACTGACCTAGCCCGACGCTGCTTAACTTCGGTGATCAAAAGAGAACTGGTGTATTCAGCGTAGTATGGCCGTAGACAAACTGCATACATAATTTATGTGCTTAATGGTTTATTTCAAGTTTCTGTTAGTCAAAAAAAGAGAATAACAAACTGGATGTCTACGGCACCCGGTATTCCCAGGAGGTCTCCCGTCCAAGTACTGACCAGGCCCGGTGCTGTTTAACTTCGGTGATCAAACGAGAACCTGTGTTTTCAGCGTAGTATGGCTGTAGACAAACTTCAGATATAAAATTACGTGGTTAATGGTTTTCTTCAAGTTTCTGTTAGTCAAAAAAAGGACGAAAACAAAATAAATGTCTACGGCACCCGGTATTCCCAGGACGTGTCCCGTCCAAGTACTGACCTGACCCGACGCTGCTTAACTTCGGTGATCAAATGAGAACCATTGTTTTCAGCATAGTATGGGCGTAGACAAACTTCTTATATAAAATTATTTGATTTATGGTTAATTTCAAGTTTCTGTTAGTCAAAAAAGGACGAAAACAAAATAGATGTCTACTGCACCCGGTATTCCCAGGAGGTCTCCCGTCCAAGTAGTGACCTGGCCCGACACTGCTTAACTTCGGTGATCAAACGAGAACAGGTGTTTTCAGCGTAGTATGGCCGTAGACAAACTGCTTACATAAATTTATATGCTTAATGGTTAATTTCAAGTTTCTGTTAGTCAAAAAAGGACGAAAACAAAATAGATGTCTTTGGCACCCGGTATTCCTAGGAGGTCTCCAGTCCAAGTACTGAACTGTCTAGACGCTGCTTAACTTCGGTGATCAAACGAGAACCGGTGTTTTCAGCTTAGTATGGCCTTAGACAAACTGCTTACATAAATTTATGTGCTTAATGGTTAATTTCAAGTTTCTGTTAGTCAAAAAAGGACGAAAACAAAATAGATGCCTACGGCACCAGGTATTCCCAGGAGGTCTCCCGCCCAAGTACTGACCTGGCCCGACGCTGCTTAACTTCGGTGATCAAACGAGAACCCGTGTATTCAGCGTAGTATGGCCGTAGACAAACTGCTTACATAAATTTATGTGCTTAATGGTTAATTCCAAGTTTCTGTTAGTCAAAAAAGGACGAAAACAAAATAGATGTCTACTGCACCCGGTATTCCCAGGAGGTCTCCCGTCCAAGTACTGACCTGGCCAGACGCTGCTTAACTTCGGTGATCAAACGAGAACCGGTGTTTTCAGCGTACTATGGCCGTAGACAAACTGCTTTAATACATTTATGTGCTTAATGGTTAATTTCAAGTTTCTGTTAGTCAAAAGAGGACGAAAACAAAATAGATGCCTCAGGCACCAAGTATTCCCAGGAGATCTCGCGTCCAAGTACTGACCTGGCCCGACGCTGCTTAACTTCGGTGATCAACCGAGAACGGTGTTTTCAGCGTAGTATGGCCGTAGACAAACTGCTTACATAAATTTATGTGCTTAATGGTTAATTTCAAGTTTCTGTTAGTCAAAAAAGGACAAAAACAAAATAGATGTCTACTGCACCCGGTATTCCCAGGAGTTGTCCCGTCCAAGTACTGACCTGACCCGACGCTGCTTAACTTCGGTGATCAAACGAGAACCATTGTTTTCAGCATAGTATGGGCGTAGACAAACTTCTTATATAAAATTATTTGATTTATGGTTAATTTCAAGTTTCCGTTAGTCAAAAAAGGACGAAAACAAAATAGATGTCTACTGCACCCGGTATTCCCAGGAGGTCTCCCGTCCAAGTACTGACCTGGCCCGACACTGCTTAACTTCGGTGATCAAACGAGAACCGGTGTTTTCAGCGTAGTACGGCCGTAGATAAACTTCTTATATAAACTTACGTGGTTAATGGTTTTCTTCAAATTTCTGTTAGTCAAAAAAAGAGAATAACAAACTGGATGTCTACGGCACCCGGTATTCCCAGGAGGTCTCCCGTCCAAGTACTGACCAGGCCCGATGCTGCTTAACTTCGGTGATCAAACGAGAACCTGTGTTTTCAGCGTAGTATGGCTGTAGACAAACTTCAGATATAAAATTACGTGGTTAATGGTTTTCTTCAAGTTTCTGTTAGTCAAAAAAGGACGAAAACAAAATAGATGTCTACGGCACCCGGTATTCCCAGGAGGTCTCCCGTCCAAGTACTGACCTGGCCCGACGCTGCTTAACTTCGGTGATCAAACGAGAACCGGTGTTTTCAGCGTAGTATGGCCGTAGACAAACTGCTTACATAAATTTATGTGCTTAATGGTTAATTTCAAGTTTCTGTTAGTCAAAAAAGGACAAAAACAAAATAGATGTCTACTGCACCCGGTATTCCCAGGAGGTGTCCCGTCCAAGTACTGATCTGGCCCGACTCTGCTTAACTTCGGTGATCAAACGAGAACATTTGTTTTCAGCATAGTATGGCCGTAGACAAACTTCTTATATAAAAATATTTGCTTTTTGGTTAATTTCAAGTTTATGTTAGTCAAAAAAGGACGAAAACAAAATAGATGTATACTGCACCCGGTATTCCCAGGAGGTCTCCCGTCCAAGTACTGACCTGGCCGGACGCTGCTTAACTTCGGTGATCAAACGAGAACCGGTGTTTTCAGCGTAGTATGGCCGTAGACAAACTTCTTATATAAAATTATGTGCTTAATGGTTAATTTCAAGTTTCTGTTAGTCAAAAAAGGACGAAAACAAAATAGATGCCTCAGGCACCAAGTATTCCCAGGAGATCTCGCGTCCAAGTACTGACCTGGCCCGACGCTGCTTAACTTCGGTGATCAAACGAGAACCGGTGTTTTCATCGTAGTATGGCCGTAGACCTAACTGCTTACATAAATTTATGTGCTTAATGGTTAATTTCAAGTTTCTGTTAGTCAAAAAAGGACACAAACAAAATAGATGTCTACTGCACCCGGTATTCCCAGGAGTTGTCCCGTCCAAGTACTGACCTGACCCGACGCTGCTTAACTTCGGTGATCAAACGAGAACCATTGTTTTCAGCATAGTATGGGCGTAGACAAACTTCTTATATAAAATTATTTGATTTATGGTTAATTTCAAGTTTCCGTTAGTCAAAAAAGGACGAAAACAAAATAGATGTCTACTGCACCCGGTATTCCCAGGAGGTCTCCCGTCCAAGTACTGACCTGGCCCGACACTGCTTAACTTCGGTGATCAAACGAGAACCGGTGTTTTCAGCGTACTATGGCCGTAGACAAACTGCTTTAATACATTTATGTGCTTAATGGTTAATTTCAAGTTTCTGTTAGTCAAAAGAGGACGAAAACAAAATAGATGCCTCAGGCACCAAGTATTCCCAGGAGATCTCGCGTCCAAGTACTGACCTGGCCCGACGCTGCTTAACTTCGGTGATCAACCGAGAACGGTGTTTTCAGCGTAGTATGGCCGTAGACAAACTGCTTACATAAATTTATGTGCTTAATGGTTAATTTCAAGTTTCTGTTAGTCAAAAAAGGACAAAAACAAAATAGATGTCTACTGCACCCGGTATTCCCAGGAGTTGTCCCGTCCAAGTACTGACCTGACCCGACGCTGCTTAACTTCGGTGATCAAACGAGAACCATTGTTTTCAGCATAGTATGGGCGTAGACAAACTTCTTATATAAAATTATTTGATTTATGGTTAATTTCAAGTTTCCGTTAGTCAAAAAAGGACGAAAACAAAATAGATGTCTACTGCACCCGGTATTCCCAGGAGGTCTCCCGTCCAAGTACTGACCTGGCCCGACACTGCTTAACTTCGGTGATCAAACGAGAACCGGTGTTTTCAGCGTAGTACGGCCGTAGATAAACTTCTTATATAAACTTACGTGGTTAATGGTTTTCTTCAAATTTCTGTTAGTCAAAAAAAGAGAATAACAAACTGGATGTCTACGGCACCCGGTATTCCCAGGAGGTCTCCCGTCCAAGTACTGACCAGGCCCGATGCTGCTTAACTTCGGTGATCAAACGAGAACCTGTGTTTTCAGCGTAGTATGGCTGTAGACAAACTTCAGATATAAAATTACGTGGTTAATGGTTTTCTTCAAGTTTCTGTTAGTCAAAAAAGGACGAAAACAAAATAGATGTCTACGGCACCCGGTATTCCCAGGAGGTCTCCCGTCCAAGTACTGACCTGGCCCGACGCTGCTTAACTTCGGTGATCAAACGAGAACCGGTGTTTTCAGCGTAGTATGGCCGTAGACAAACTGCTTACATAAATTTATGTGCTTAATGGTTAATTTCAAGTTTCTGTTAGTCAAAAAAGGACAAAAACAAAATAGATGTCTACTGCACCCGGTATTCCCAGGAGGTGTCCCGTCCAAGTACTGATCTGGCCCGACTCTGCTTAACTTCGGTGATCAAACGAGAACATTTGTTTTCAGCATAGTATGGCCGTAGACAAACTTCTTATATAAAAATATTTGCTTTTTGGTTAATTTCAAGTTTATGTTAGTCAAAAAAGGACGAAAACAAAATAGATGTATACTGCACCCGGTATTCCCAGGAGGTCTCCCGTCCAAGTACTGACCTGGCCGGACGCTGCTTAACTTCGGTGATCAAACGAGAACCGGTGTTTTCAGCGTAGTATGGCCGTAGACAAACTTCTTATATAAAATTATGTGCTTAATGGTTAATTTCAAGTTTCTGTTAGTCAAAAAAGGACGAAAACAAAATAGATGCCTCAGGCACCAAGTATTCCCAGGAGATCTCGCGTCCAAGTACTGACCTGGCCCGACGCTGCTTAACTTCGGTGATCAAACGAGAACCGGTGTTTTCATCGTAGTATGGCCGTAGACCTAACTGCTTACATAAATTTATGTGCTTAATGGTTAATTTCAAGTTTCTGTTAGTCAAAAAAGGACACAAACAAAATAGATGTCTACTGCACCCGGTATTCCCAGGAGTTGTCCCGTCCAAGTACTGACCTGACCCGACGCTGCTTAACTTCGGTGATCAAACGAGAACCATTGTTTTCAGCATAGTATGGGCGTAGACAAACTTCTTATATAAAATTATTTGATTTATGGTTAATTTCAAGTTTCCGTTAGTCAAAAAAGGACGAAAACAAAATAGATGTCTACTGCACCCGGTATTCCCAGGAGGTCTCCCGTCCAAGTACTGACCTGGCCCGACACTGCTTAACTTCGGTGATCAAACGAGAACCGGTGTTTTCAGCGTAGTACGGCCGTAGATAAACTTCTTATATAAACTTACGTGGTTAATGGTTTTCTTCAAATTTCTGTTAGTCAAAAAAAGAGAATAACAAACTGGATGTCTACGGCACCCGGTATTCCCAGGAGGTCTCCCGTCCAAGTACTGACCAGGCCCGATGCTGCTTAACTTCGGTGATCAAACGAGAACCTGTGTTTTCAGCGTAGTATGGCTGTAGACAAACTTCAGATATAAAATTACGTGGTTAAAGGTTTTCTTCAAGTTTCTGTTAGTCAAAAAAGGACGAAAACAAAATAGATGTCTACGGCACCCGGTATTCCCAGGAGGTCTCCCGTCCAAGTACTGACCTGGCCCGACGCTGCTTAACTTCGGTGATCAAACGAGAACCGGTGTTTTCAGCGTAGTATGGCCGTAGACAAACTGCTTACATAAATTTATGTGCTTAATGGTTAATTTCAAGTTTCTGTTAGTCAAAAAAGGACAAAAACAAAATAGATGTCTACTGCACCCGGTATTCCCAGGAGGTGTCCCGTCCAAGTACTGATCTGGCCCGACTCTGCTTAACTTCGGTGATCAAACGAGAACATTTGTTTTCAGCATAGTATGGCCGTAGACAAACTTCTTATATAAAATTATTTGCTTTTTGGTTAATTTCAAGTTTATGTTAGTCAAAAAAGGACGAAAACAAAATAGATGTCTACGGCACCCGGTATTCCCAGGAGGTCTCCCGTCCAAGTACTGACCTGGCCGGACGCTGCTTAACTTCGGTGATCAAACGAGAACCGGTGTTTTCAGCGTAGTATGGCCGTAGACAAACTTCTTATATAAAATTATGTGCTTAATGGTTAATTTCAAGTTTCTGTTAGTCAAAAAAGGACGAAAACAAAATAGATGTCTACTGCACCCGGTATTCCCATGTGGTCACCCGTCCAAGTACTGACCTGGCCCGACGCTGCTTAACTTCGGTGATCAAAATAATGAGAACCGGCGTTTTCAGCGTAGTATTGCCGTAGACAAACTGCTTTCATACATTTATGTGCTTAATGGTTAATTTCAAGTTGCTGTTAGTCAAAAAAGGACGAAAACAAAATAGATCCCTAAGGCACCCGGTATTGCCAGGAGGTCTCCCGTCCAAGTACTGACCTGGCCCGACGCTGCTTAACTTCGGTGATCAAACGAGAACCGGTGTTTTCAGCAGAGTATGGCCTTAGACAAACTTCTTACATAAATTTATGTGCTTAATGGTTAATTTCAAGTTTCTGTTAGTCAAAAAAGGACGAAAACAAAATAGAGGCCTACGGCACCCGGTATTCCCAGGAGGTCTCCCGCCCAAGTACTGACCTGGCCCGACGCTGCTTAACTTCGGTGATCAAACGAGAAATGGTGTATTCAGCGTAGTATGGCCGTAGACAAACTGCTTACATGAATTTATGTGCTTAATGGTTAATTCCAAGTTTCTGTTAGTCAAAAAAGGACGAAAACAAAATAGATGTCTACGGCACCCGGTATTCCCAGGAGGTCTCCCGTCCAAGTACTAACCTGGCCAGACGCTGCTTAACTTCGGTGATCAAACGAGAACCGGTATTTTCAGCGTAGTATGGCCGTAGACAAACTGCTTACATAAATTTATGTGCTTAATGGTTAATTTCAAGTTGCTGTTAGTCAAAAAAGGACGAAAACAAAATAGATGTCTACTGCACCCGGTATTCCCATGTGGTCTCCCGTCGAAATACTGATCTGGCCCGACGATGCTTAACTTCGGTGATCAAACGAGAACCGGTGTTTTCAGCGTAGTATGGCCGTAGACAAACTGCTTTCATACATTTATGTGCTTAATGGTTAATTTCAAGTTTCTGTTAGTCAAAAAAGGAAAAAACAAAAAACAAAATAGATGTCTACGGCACCCGGTATTCCCAGGAGGTCTCCCGTCCAAGTACTGACCTTGCCCGAACCTGCTTAACTTCGGTGATCAACCGAGAACGGTGTTTCCAGCGTAGTATGGCCGTAGAAAAACTTCTTACATAAATGTATGTGCTTAATGGTTAATTTCAAGTTTCTGTTAGTCAAAAAAAGAAAAACGAAAACAAAATAGATGTCTACGGCACCCGGTATTCCCAGGAGGTCTCCCGTCCAAGTACTGACCAGGCCCGATGGTGCTTAACTTCGGTGATCAAACGAGAACCGGTGTTTTCAGCTTAGTATGGCCGTAGACAAACTTCTTATATAAAGTTACGTGGTTAATGGTTTTCTTCAAATTTCTGTTAGTCAAAAAAAGACAAACAACAAACTGGATGTATACGGCACCCGGTATTCCCAGGAGGTCTCCCGTCCAAGTACTGACCAGGCACGACGCTGCTTAACTTCGGTGATCAAACGAGAACCGGTGTTTTCAGCGTACTTTGGCCGTAGACAAACTGCTTTCATACAGTTATGTGCTTAATGGTTAATTTCAAGTTTCTGTTAGTCAAAAAAAGACAAACAACAAAATACATGTCTACGGCACCCGGTATTCCCAGGAGGTCTCCCGTCCAAGTACTGACCTGGCCCGACCCTGCTTAACTTCGGTGATCAAACGAGAACCGGTGTATTCAGCGTAGTATGGCCGTAGACAAACTGCATACATAATTTATGTGCTTAATGGTTAATTTCAAGTTTCTGTTAGTCAAAAGAGGACGAAAACAAAATAGATGCCTAAGGCACCTGGTATTCCCAGGAGGTCTCCGTCCAAGTACTGACCTGGTCCGACGCTGCTTTACTTCGGTGATCAAACGAGAACTGGTGTATTCAGCGTAGTATGGCCGTAGACAAACTGCATACATAATTTATGTGCTTAATGGTTAATTTCAAGTTTCTGTTAGTCAAAAAAGGAGAATAACAAACTGGATGCCTAAGGCATCCCGTATTCCCAGGAGGTCTCCGTCCAAGTACTGACCTGGCCCGATGCTGCTTAACTTCGGTGATCAAAAGAGAACTGGTGTATTCAGCGTAGTATGGCCGTAGACAAACTGCATACATAATTTATGTGCTTAATGGTTAATTTCAAGTTTCTGTTAGTCAAAAGAGGACGAAAATGAAATAGATGCCTAAGGCACCCGGTATTCCCAGGAGGTCTCCCGTCCAAGTACTCACCTTGCCCGAACCTGCTTAACTTCGGTGATCAACCGAGAACGGTGTTTCCAGCGTAGTATGGCCGTAGAAAAACTTCTTACATAAATGTATGTGCTTAATGGTTAATTTCAAGTTTCTGTTAGTCAAAAAAAGAAAAACGAAAACAAAATAGATGTCTAAGGCACCCGGTATTCCCAGGAGGTCTCCCGTCCAAGTACTGACCAGGCCCGATGGTGCTTAACTTCGGTGATCAAACGAGAACCGGTGTTTTCAGCGTAGTTTGGCCGTAGACAAACTGCTTTCATACATTTATGTGCTTAATGGTTAATTTCAAGTTTCTGTTAGTCAAAAAAAGAAAAACGAAAACAAAATAGATGTCTACGGCACCCGGTATTCCCAGGAGTTCTCCCGTCCAAGTACTGACCAGGCCCGATGCTGCTTAACTTCTGTGATCAAACGAGAACCGGTGTATTCAGCGTAGTATGGCCGTAGACAAACTGCATACATAATTTATGTGCTTAATGGTTAATTTCAAGTTTCTGTTAGTCAAATTAGGACGAAAACAAAATAGATGCCTAAGGCACCCGGTATTCCCAGGAGGTCTCCGTCCAAGTACTGACCTGGCCCGACGCTGCTTAACTTCGGTGATCAAACGAGAACTGGTGTATTCAGCGTAGTATGGCCGTAGACAAACTGCATACATAATTTATGTGCTTAATGGTTAATTTCAAGTTTATGTTAGTCAAAAGAGGACGAAAACGAAATAGATGTCTACGGCACCCGGTATTCCCAGGAGGTCTCCCGTCCAAGTACTGACCTGGCCCGAACCTGCTTAACTTCGGTGATCAACCGAGAACGGTGTTTTCAGCGTAGTATGGCCGTAGACAAACTGCTTACATAAATGCATGTGCTTAATGGTTAATTACAAGTTTCTGTTAGTCAAAAAAAGAAAAACGAAAACAAAATAGATGTCTACGGCACCCGGTATTCCCAGGAGGTCTCCCGTCCAAGTACTGACCAGGCCAGATGGTGCTTAACTTCGGTGATCAAACGAGAACCGGTGTTTTCCGCTTAGTATGGCCGCAGACAAACTTCTTATATAAAATTACGTGGTTAATGGTTTTCTTCAAGTTTCTGTTAGTCAAAAAAGGAGAATAACAAACTGGATGTCTACGGCACCCGGTATTTCCAAGAGGTCTCCCGTCCAAGTACTGACCAGGCCCGATGCTGCTTAACTTCGGTGATCAAACGAGAACCGGTGTTTTCAGTGTAGTTTGGCCGTAGACAAACTAGTTTCATACATTTATGTGCTTAATGGTTAATTTCAAGTTTCTGTTAGACAAAAAAGGAAAAAACAAAAAACAAAATAGATGTCTACGGCACCCGGTATTCCCAGGAGGTCTCCCGTCCAAGAACTGACCTGGCCCGACGCTGCTTAACTTCGGTGATCAAACGAGAACCGGTGTTTTCAGCGTAGTATGGCCGTAGACAAACTTCTTATATAAACTTACGTGGTTAATGGTTTTCTTCAAATTTATGTTAGTCAAAAAAAGAGAATAACAAACTGGATGTCTACGGCAACCGGTATTCCCAGGAGGTCTCCCGTCCAAGTACTGACCAGGCACGACGCTGCTTAACTTCGGTGACCAAACGAGAACCGGTGTTTTCAGCGTAGTTTGGCCGTAGACAAACGGCTTTCATACATTTATGTGCTTAATGGTTAATTTCAAGTTTCTGTTAGTCAAAAGAGGACGAAAACAAAATAGATGCCTAAGGCACCCGGTATTCCCAGGAGGTCTCCGTCCAAGTACTGACCTGGCCCGACGCTACTTAACTTCGGTGATCAAACGAGAACCGGTGTTTTCAGCGTAGTATGGCCGTAGAAAAACTTCTTACATAAATGTATGTGCTTAATGGTTAATTTCAAGTTTCTGTTAGTCAAAAAAAGAAAAACGAAAACAAAATATATGTCTACGGCACCCGGTATTCCTAGGAGGTCTCCCGTCCAAGTACTGACCAGGCCCGATGCTGCTTAACTTCGGTGATCAAACGAGAAGCGGTGTATTCAGCGTAGTATGGCCGTAGACAAACTGCATACATAATTTATGTGCTTAATGGTTAATTTCAAGTTTCTGTTAGTCAAAAGAGGACGAAAACAAAATAGATGCTTAAGGCACCCGGTATTCCCAGGAGGTCTCCCGTCCAAGTACTGACCTGGCCCGAACCTGCTTAACTTCGGTGATCAACCGAGAACGGTGTTTTCAGCGTAGTATGGCCGTAGACAAACTTCTTACATAAATGCATGTGCTTAATGGTTAATTACAAGTTTCTGTTAGTCAAAAAAAGAAAAACGAAAACAAAATAGATGTCTACGGCACCCGGTATTCCCAGGCGCTCTCCCAGCCAAGGACTTATCCGGGTCCTCAACCCACCAATCATTGAGCTCTGTTGAGTAGCCAGATTCCTCAACAGGCCAATCAGTGAGCTCTGTTGAGCAAGCTCTTTGCTCAACAGACCAATCACCGACCGATATTGAGGATGACGTCAACTTCGTGACCTGCCATCACGAAGACGGTCAGAGGTCGATCAGCTGTTGATACTCACGAAATCAACCATTCATTCACGCGAAGACATTATTATTTGGATTACGGTAAAATTTCCCACAAAAAAGAGCACGATAATAAAATGTTGAAATGACAGAAAAGAATATGGATCCGACAGCTAGCTCTATCGTTCATTATGTGTGCTGAAACCCCCGAATGAGTAAGAAAACGTAAAGTTAACATACGATCGCACGATCGGATTAGCCGGTACCATGGTACTGGGTAAGGCATTGTACTAAACTAGGTAAGCTTAGGGAAAATTTTCCCACTTTTTCACTCATTTTTACAAGTTTAGTTATAAATAGTGGTTGTGTATAATACTTAGATGGATGCCATTATAGATAGTATACGGGACTGAAAAAAAGACCGAGTCTAGACTCTAGTGTCTGGTCTGTGTATTGTAGATAGATGGGGAAAATCGTTAATAGTTAAGTCGCTGCTAGTGCTACTGGATACTGGCACTTGCTAAGTATGTATAATGCACCCACAACTCATCATAAGTCATGACTCGTGGCCATGTAAGAAAATGGTTGTACGTTTTTAATCAGCTTTGAATTATCAAGTACATGTATAATCAACAAGCCCGATGGTTCAAAAATAGGATGTAAACATGGTAAACAAATAGTCATGTATACGTATATGAAACATGATTTTCAAACCACATTTTTTTCATTGTACATTGTGTACATTGCAGTTATAGACACATTTTGAATTTATGTATTGTTGTTATTAACAGGTCAGAATGGAGGCAAAGTAAGGGATGTACAAATGCAGCAAGTGTCATCAAGAGTTCAATGTCAAATCAAACTTGACTAGACATATGAAAAAACATGAGGAAAAGCTTTTCCAATGTCCAGGTTGCAGCAAGACGTTTACACTAAAACAAAACTTAGAAAGTCACTCAAAGCAGCATTTTTATCCTGCAATACCCCATTTCAAGACAGGAGAAGCGAGACTGAAATGCTCCCAAGAAGCTGCCCATGTAGCTGGTTGCTCCTATAAGGCACCGGTTGAAAATTTGTGGCATCCAGACAAAGCTGAAACAGACGCAAGGAGAATTAGTGGCTCCTTGTGGAGAGCCAGTTTAATCATCCAATTTGGAAAGTATTCCGGCAAAAATTTCAAGTGGCTCCTTGAGAACGATGTTGGCTGGGTGGTGTGGCTACTGGATGCCTTCAGCATTCATGGTGAGAAGTGCCCCAGCATGCTCTGGCAGAAAGAGAGACTGCTAGAATTTGTCAAAGAATTTCCCTCTGTAAGGTGCCATCTTGACAACCGACTTAAGGTTAGTTTTAAATGCAATGTACAGTATCTCACCATTATTTTAGGAGTGATTTCACCGGGTAGATATATGTGGGCATGAATGAAGACTCTTCATGATCATTACATAACTCCCAAACTCATGGGATGATAACATGTACTGTACTAAAGAACCAATATCTATACAAGACTAATTGTATTTATAATACTAGATGGTTTTACTTTAAGTATGAACCATGAAAAGAATCAACAATGAGTCAGATGAGTTGTGTAGTAGAGTTAACTCTTGCATCACACACACGAACACATGCTTGACTAATGAGATGGATCCCAATACTAATCATTTCAATACAGTTTGAACAGGAAGTTAGAAAGAGAGGCTTTTTTTTCATTTGCAGAAGCGGAAGGAGAAAAAAGATGCACCTATCGCAGCAGGGGACTTCGAAGATGACTATATTAATGACGCTGAACTACTGGCAATGGCAGGTAAGCTATATTTGGGGGTTTTCTGTAACTTTTTAGAAAAGAGGTCAAATGTTTTTGATATTTGATACAAAAATAAACAATAATCTGCTTGTAATTCAGATGACGATGTATGTTTCCATCTTGAATTTTGGTTGAATTTTCTTTCAGTTTTCATGTCTTAATGAAGATGAAGTGCATTGCAGCATTGGTGAGAAATTATTTTTCTCTGCTTGTGTGGTATTGAGGTGACCCTAATTTGCCTAGAAATCTTGATATTGTAGCTCTGTTTGCTGTGTTTCTGTAGCTGGCATAGCTGTTTCTGTAGCTCGCATAGCTGTTTCTGTAGCTGGCATAACTCTATTTAGCTGGGATAGCTTTATTTCTTTCTGTAGCCGTGATAGCTGTAACTATTTTTCTCCTTCCGCTTCCGCTTCTATTCTACTGTATTACTAACTTTGCACATTATCGTTATGTTGGAACTTGCTTGACAATGTACAGAGCTAAAAGTTGTGCTATTGTTCCCATCACTTCTTTTCTTTGCAACTCCTATATGGTTCCTTCCCTTTGCTCTGATCCTTACAAATTTAAAGGGGCAGGTCATGATCCTATAATACCTTATATATTTTCTGTACTCATAAATAAATTATATCCAGATCGTGTCTGTAAAATATATAACAAATTTTGAGTGTACGCAGACCATTCAAATTTTACAAGACGTTTAATCTTCGACTCCTTCGAGCAAATGGATCGTGACGTACTCCTTTAATATTTATTCTTATTACATTGTTTATATAAACAAATCATTTATGGTGAAGGATGTGGTACATTGGGTGGACTGTACAATTTTTCTTTTTTCACATGTATTTTAGAATTAAAATTGCTCTTACTCTTTGACTTTTCAGAGGATGTACTCATGGACTCAGGGGTTGGTGTGTCCACTCAGATCACATCTGTTGGAAAGCTTCTGCCTTCATCAGAATCAACATTGGCATCAGAAGACAGACCTTCGACATCATCAGCAGACAGATCTTTGTCCTCTGTGGATGATTCTACCGTGCAGGAAGGGTGGCAGAAATTCTGGGACGAGCCTCCAGCACAGGTTCAGGGCATCTCTCCCTCAAACGTTCGATGGCTAAAGACTGATGGGCCATATGGCATCTTTGAAACAGCAAAGATGTACACTACATCCAAAAGAGAATTTGGGACTCGGCAAATCTTCAAGAAGAAGATGGAATTTAATCCCCACCTCTTCCAACTTCAGTGAAAGGGTCCTTGCCATCTATGCTGTCCTTCTTCACCACTCCTGTCCTCTTCTGGAGACCAGTTGGAGTGATGGAGATCAAGATAAAATGCCCCAATCCAAAGTGTCCTGCTCCACCAGGTAGTTACCTGACCAAAAGCGGCTATGGAAACATTGCGCGACAAGTGTGCGGCATGAGGCACTACTACACACTCTTGACAGAAAGACTTAAATGCAATCCTTGCATGAGACTTAGACAGCAGGCCAAGAGTGAAGATGATCAGCCACTCCAATATAGATGGCATGCCTTCAGCCCCAGCATCCTCATGCAACTTTCCCCAGCAGTTAAGAGCATGTTTCCAGCCATCATCTGTGGAAAGCGGGCTATAGACAAGAACGTTGTGACATTCCTGAGTGATAGGCTCAATTCTGTGTCTATGACCAAGGTGCACCGAATGATCCAGCAAGGCCATGACGAATGGTATGCAGAGAGAAGAGACTTGTACCAGACTCTACTGATGGAGGCACATACTGCCAGCAAAGCACCTATGTCACAGCGTGGTATACTCTCCTTTACTGACCATCACTACACCCCGCCTATCCCGCCAACTCCACTTCCATCCCCCCGTGTTCTGCGTAGAGCTCAACTCATCATGGATATGGAAAAGATGCTTGTCTACCGATCATCTATCATGAGTGTGACTGGACAGATACTGTGCATGGATGGTACAAAACAGGTAGATATTTTTTTTTCTGTTTGTATTATTATCATTATTCATTACTAATTCAGTTTTTTTAACAAAGTACTATGGCACTGTAAAATATATAACAAATCTAGAAAGAAAGAACCAGAACAATGACAGATTAAATTGATCTTCAAATTTACCAACAATTCTTTCACACTAGTAAACATGTATATAAATACGATAATACACCATAATGGAAAATGCCAAATATGGACAAAGATTTTAAAGCCCAGTCCAATTACATTCAATAGGGGGTTTCACTTGAAGTGAAAATGAAAAGTTCATTGTTTTAATGTGAATCATTTGAAAAAATGAACTTATGACAGTGATTGAAAATATGATTTTAAATTGTAATTTAAGTGGAAAATGAAGAAAAACAGTCTCAGACAGAAATCTTTTACTACAGCTGTAATTTTGTGTGTGTATTTACATGTTTTCTACATACAGGTTCTTAAGAAAATTCAAGGAGATGGAAAAGGCACCATGCATTATGTTACCAGTGTGCTGAATGAGTGGGGGCAGTTTCTGACAACTGTTGTGGTCGCCTCTGAGTCGGAGAATTGCTACAGGAGGCTTGCTGAGGGACTCATCGCACGCTTTAAACGTGCCAATGCTGCAGCGCCAAAGGTGCTCTACGCTGACAACAACTGTTGTAGGTATGTCAAGTATTTTGCGCTAAGGATTTTGTGCAAACAAATTAACGAAGTGTGCTTATTTTCACCATATAGATTTACGTGGGTGAAGTGGAAATGGTTATCAATTCCGTTCAATTCTGATTGCATTTGTTTCAGGGATGGTGGGGCCTCATGGCTTGAATCCCTCTTCCAAGACTGGAGTGATGATGGTATGGTCATCAGACTCGACATTTGGCACTGGCTCCACCGGTGGGAAGCTGTTGTGATAAAGCAGTCACATGCCAAGTATGGAGTGTTCATCAGTGCTCTAGCTGGTGCAATACTGGCATACAACAAACATGACATGGACCAACTCATCCAAGCCATCCGCAAAGGGAACAAGGACTTCTCGCAGTACAGGAATGAAGAAATGCTGTCTTTCGTCAAGTCACATCAGTAATCAGCTTATGTGCACAGATCTCTTGCTTTTTTCTGCAGGAGAGTGCATTTGCTGTTGAGTACATCCTGGAAGAGTTCAAGGGTCGAGCTGGTCTAGACATCGATGGTATCCCTTTGTTTAAGTCACCAGAAGCTGTCGATAAGCATTGGGTAACTGCCAGTAAACATCTGAGTTGTATGCAGGTAAGGTTACACAATGGGTCATTAATACACAGAAAAATTCGTACAGCCTGCTGATTAAAAAGCAATAGTTGAGTTATACAACACCGGCAGCGTAACGGTGTTGTTACAATCCAGTATTGGTACACTGTACCCCTGTGCCCAACTAAATTGTAACAACAACGTTATGCTCCTGTACCGGTATCAGAACTTCGCAGGCTGGTACCAGTGATGAAACTGAATTAGTGTTTTTCAATCAGCAGTCCGTATTGATTTTGCAGTGTATAAGTATCAAACTTTTATATGTGTGACGCCATATCTTTTTAAGCCCTATACTTCATTTTATATCCAATTTATGCAGTGATATTAATGCAATGATTATAAAGAACCCTGTTATACTTCATGGAATGTTAAATCTTGATTTTTTCCAATTTGTTCAAAATGAGAAGGTCTGACATAATTTATAGAAGACCCTAATGTATGTTCATAATGTTTAATAAAATGTCAAATTTACAACTTATGATTTAAAATATCCAAATATTTGACTTTAGAATGTAAAAACAATGTATGAAGAACTTTGGAATTATCCACATTTTTGTCATTATATTCAGGATCCACCAAATATCCAGCTGTACGTGGCGACCAAGGTTGTTACTATCAATGGGGTGAAGCTGAACAAGTACAGGTGTCGAAGAGGCAGCAACTCCTTGGAAGGGCTTCATGCCCACTTAATAAATGCCATCCCTTCGAAGCGATGTGGCATAATTCCTTTCCAGGTTAGCATGTACATTTACATTGTTGTGGTATATTATGCTCAGTCAGAATTATAAAGTAGCATCTCTTTTGTATAATGGTGCATTTTGTGACAAATTTAAGAAATCCTGTTGTGCCTCAAAGCATCAGTGGACATTTAATAAACAAACTACCAATTTTGTAGGGCAGGACTGAGATAACTTAAGCACATGTTCACTGGTTCCACTCCATGGTCAGAAATCATGAGCACTAGTCTATTTGGATAATAATGTTGACCTCTGAATAAAGTTGTCTAAACCTTGATGGAGGACAGATTCAGCTCTATGTAGATTGACATAGTATAATGCGTACAGTTGATATTGTATTGACTCCTTCATTCTTTCACTCCTTTGTTCTGTCAATTAAATTAGAATATATTAACTTAAAATACATTCATTATAAAGTGCATTATGATAGGTATGATGACATTTCATTTGAAAACATGTATTCTAATGTGATGATTCATACTTTGTCCCTCTTATCTTCCAGGTATATCTCATCTCCTTTGCCGTGCAATGGAATAACCGCATGGAAAAACTGAAGGTTGCTGGAGGGAAGGGGCGAACTACATGTGTTGATCCACGGCAAATACAAAGGCTCAACCAACATGCAGAAATCTTTTTTGGGAAAGATCATTTGTTTGAGCCCAATTTTTCTTCACCAATGGTCTTCCCAGACAGCTATGAGCCTGCAGAAAAAGAGCTTTTGGGAGTTGAATATGCATACTGCCAGTCCACTGACTTCTCTTCCAAGAATTATTACATTCAAGGAGGTGAGAAACACTTTCATAGCATACAAAAGTCAATGATGAAATTCTTTCCCATGAACTAAGACACATAGGGTGGTACCTATCTATGTTTTCTCAGCCTTGAGATACACAGCTATGGTTAGAATACATAAGTTTGTGTTAAATAAACCTCATACTTTAAAAACTTGTCATTTGACAATTGTGCTCTTTTACTTTTGCGTTGTAATTTTGCGCTGACTATGGACTGCAACTCTAGAAGCTATTGTTGGCAGAAAGAACAAAAGAAGTTTTTTTAACAAATAGACTTGTAATTTACCTAATGGGTAGTCCACACTTATGACCCATACGTAATGATGAAGTCTCTAAAAACTGTATCCAAGTTATATTCATTTGTTGTTTGGTGAAACAAATAAGAAGCTAACTATTTGTTGTTTACATGTTTGTATTCTATTCTCTTTTTTTATACAGCTGAAGAAGAGCAATCCAATGAAGAAGAAGAGATGGAGTCTGAGTCCGAGTCCGAGGACGAGGGCATGGAAGATGCGGGCACAGATGACATTCAAGTGGAACCAATGGACACAATCAGTTCCAAACATGCTGTTGTGACCAAGGAGGAGCAGATAACAGGAGATGTCAGTCCTGTCCTGGAAGATGTACTCATGACACCAAGTCATCTTCATCTTCCAGGATATGATGATGTAGAACAACTGGCACTGCTCCTCCTTGAACTGTGCAGTGATGATGACAAGCATCTCGTCCCAGTAGAGCTAAGGAAAAAAATAGCAGAAGCAGCTGCTAAACTGGCCGAGCATGACAAGTGTGCTAGAAAGTTTGTAAAAAAGTACGAGTCTAAGTGGGGTTATACTTTGTTTGGGAGATGTTTAGGGTCGGACAGCATGGAAATGAGTGCTGCGCAAAAAAACAAATTCGGGTGGATGCGATACGCTCAGGCAGCAGAAATCACTGAGGAGTCGAGGCTTCTTTACATTTTAATAAAAATGCTTAAGAATCGCCCAAAGGTTGGTGGCCTGTCATCTCCGACAAAAGTTGCAGCACTAATAAAATCTTCTTACAAAAGGATTGTAGACAGGGTAAAAGACGACCTAGTCTTGTCGGGGGTTGGAATTCCTCTGCCAAACATAAACACAAAATCAATAACAGCCTTCTTTGCAAAGCAAGACAAGAGATCCAACTTCCTTGCAACTGCCAAACCAAAAGTGGCAACTCACCGGAAAGTTTTGTCATCACAACCAATCCCAGCCGCGTCCAAGCTCCCTCAGTCCCTTCCATCACCATCTTATACTCAAGTACAGTACAAAGATGTTCCCCACGAGTCTGGTAAGCGACTTGGTGAGAAGAGGCGGCTTCAGTTTGATGCTCCTGAAACGCCTGATCTGAATGAGCTTCCACCCCAGTCCACAGCTTACACAGAGCCCAAATTTCAACGCCGGATTTGTCCTAAATTAACTGCATCTCCAGGATCAAGTGGTGTACCAATTCTCTTGGTCGTGCCTTCACAGCCAATGGCACACTCTGTATCCCTACAACCTGCATCAAGTAGTGTGCCTTTTATATGTCAACCTCCACCTCCTCCACCACCAAAACAGACTCGTTCCATTCCTAACCCATCCACCAAACCATGTGCTGCATGTCGTGTACCAAAA
Source organism: Pisaster brevispinus (assembly GCA_023634235.1). NCBI lineage: Eukaryota > Metazoa > Echinodermata > Asteroidea > Forcipulatida > Asteriidae > Pisaster > Pisaster brevispinus. The sequence continues at coordinate 9,152,709 of JAMKCF010000018.1, forward strand.
TGTGGTGGGCTTCGTAAAAGGTACACACCATCAAAGACCAAGACTGTTGGCAGCAAGCAGAAAATGTTCACTTTCTGTCCAACCACAAACAAATCGACTACACCAGGATTTCAGAAAGTTTACAACAATTTTGAACATTTTCAAGCAGAGGTGGACGAAGAGCTTGGGAGGAGGAAGAGAACCGATACTCGGGACTAAGAAGTAACTATAAATACTAAATAGTAAACTTGTGGGTACAACCATGTATAAAATCTCTTTTGAGGGAGTGTTGGCTCACGAGCAGAGTATACTGTTCGAAACGTCGAGACCACACCGACTCTTTTTAGAGCCAACACTCCCTCAAAAGAGATTTTATACATGGTTGTACCCGCAAGTGTAGTATTTAGTATTTATAGTCACTTCTTATTTTTCACACCATGCAAAGCTTCAAACACCATTTACTCGGGACTAAGTTCTAATTTTAAAGTATATTCTTCCTTTATCTTTTAGCTTTTTTAGCTGAAAACAGTTTTCCATTTTGATGGGATATTTTTGAGATATGAGGAGAATTATTCAACATAACCATTGTTAATGCATGGCATTGTTTGTTTTTGATCGGTTCCTGCAAATAGTTTGGTCAAATAGAATGTGGTTTTCAGCTACCATTAGTTAAATGATGATGGAATTTGTATATTTTTATACAAGAATGACTGTCGCTTTAATACTTCCTTTTAGTACTGCAGGTGGGATTATTCTAAAGTCAGCAGGTCTATACGGTATACACACGGAGGGAATACACATCCTGGAGGTGGGGGGGAGAGTGGGGGTGGTAAACTGTACTGACTATGCTAAGAGATCAATGCCAGGTTATGTGGTGTATACAAGTAGGCGTATGTACTGCAGGTGGGATTATTCTAAAGGGTTAAGCCAGAGTGGGGAGGGGGGGGATGGGTACATGAAAGTGAAAACCTACTGTCCCATCCAAGGGAGAAATTTGTGGGTTAACAGTACTGCGTTTGTCATGATTTGAATAATAATAAACCGCATTTGTATAGTGCATATCACTGCTAAGTCCCTATGCGCTGGATAGGAAAAAAGAAATACCAACGGAAGAACAACTAGTGGTAACTGGTGAATAGATGAGTTTTAAGGCGATTTTGTGAAGGGGGTGGAAGTGACAAGAAGGGACTTTGATTTGGAACGTAAATTTCTAGAAGGAATATATTTGTGAACTAGTTCCTGTAGATAAACTTTGGCTGTGCCCTGTAAACAATGAAAAGTAAGGAGGAGAATTTTAAACCTAATTCTAGCTTGAACAGATTTTGCTCTTGTTTTAAGAAAGAATGCATAAAAGGTGAAAACAAATAAAATACAGAGTCCTTTGATATCAACACTTTGTGTTGTGTTTTGCTTATTTTTAATATGAGTAGCTATTTTCTCTCAGTGATTTATTTCCTCACTTTTTGTAATGTTTAATTGAAGCTTTTAGCATGATTGCAAAGCTTACCTGTGTCTAACCATCCAACTTAAAGAAATTAGCCAATTTAATGTTTGCATGAAATCACCGAGCAACGGAGAACTGTTGATAGTATAACACATTGTGAGAAACGACTCCTTCTGAAGTAACATAGTTTTTGAGAAAGAGGTAAATTCTCCCTCTAATATTACAGACATCGGGGCATTTGAAAGCACTCAAAATCACTCAAATTTGTGCAACAAGGGTATTCTCTTCGTAAAGCCTTTTATTACGCATCTTTCAATATTCTCTTGCAACTACAAATGAGGAATTGAGTCAAAATTTTCACAGATTTGTTATTGTTATTGCTTATGTTGGGATACACCAAGTAGAATACTGGTCATTAACAATTACCAAAGGTGTATTTAACCATTTTGGGGCAAAGCTGTTCAGAGAAGACAAGAGAGGGCGCTTTTCTATGACTTCCGGTGATCTGGTAGAATCTGGGAGAACTTCCGGTGATTGGTCAACCAGGATAAGTCCTCGGAGGGGTGATGACCCTTCCCCAGGAGGTCTCCCGTCCAAGTACTGACCAGGCCCGATGGTGCTTAACTTCGGTGATCAAACGAGAACCGGTGTTTTCAGCATAGTATGGCCGTAGAAAAACTTCTTACATAAATGTATGTGCTTAATGGTTAATTTCAAGTTTCTGTTAGTCAAAAAAAGAAAAACGAAAACAAAATAGATGTCTACGGCACCCGGTATTCCCAGGAGGTCTCCCGTCCAAGTACTGACCAGGCCCGATGGTGCTTAACTTCGGTGATCAAACGAGAACCGGTGTTTTCAGCTTTGTATGGCCGTAGACAAACTTCTTATATAAAGTTACGTGGTTAATGGTTTTCTCCAAATTTCTGTTAGTCAAAAAAGAGAATAACAAACTGGATGTATACGGCACCCGGTATTCCCAGGAGGTCTCCCGTCCAAGTACTGACCAGGCACGACGCTGCTTAACTTCGGTGATCAAACGAGAACCGGTGTTTTCAGCGTAGTTTGGCCGTAGACAAACTGCTTTCATACAGTTATGTGCTTAATGGTTAATTTCAAGTTTCTGTTAGTCAAAAGAGGACGAAAACAAAATAGATGCCTAAGGCACCCTGTATTCCCAGGAGGTCTCCGTCCAAGTACTGACCTGGCCCGACGCTGCTTAACTTCGATGATCAAACGAGAACCGGTGTTTTCAGCGTAGTATGGCCGTAGAAAAACTTCTTACATAAATGTATGTGCTTAATGGTTAATTTCAAGTTTCTGTTAGTCAAAAAAAGAAAAACGAAAACAAAATAGATGTCTACGGCACCCGGTATTCCCAGGAGGTCTCCCGTCCAAGAACTGACCTGGCCCGACGCTGCTTAACTTCGGTGATCAAACGAGAACCGGTGTTTTCAGCGTAGTATGGCCGTAGACAAACTTCTTATATAAACTTACGTGGTTAATGGTTTTCTTCAAATTTCTGTGAGTCAAAAAAAGAGAATAACAAACTGGATGTCTACGGCACCCGGTATTCCCATGTGGTCTCCCGCCCAAGTACTGACCTGGCCCGACGCTGCTTAACTTCGGTGATCAAACGAGAACCGGTTTTTTCAGCGTAGTATGGCCGTAGACAAACTGCTTTCATACATTTATGTGCTTAATGGTTAATTTCAAGTTTCTGTTAGTCAAAAAAGGAAAATACAAAAAACAAAATAGATGTCTACGGCACCCGGTATTCCTAGGAGGTCTCCCGTCCAAGTACTGACCTGGCCCGATGCTGCTTAACTTCGGTGATCAAACGAGAACCGGTGTTTTCAGCGTAGTATGGCCGTAGACAAACTTCTTATATAAACTTACGTGGTTAATGGTTTTCTTCAAATTTCTGTTAGTCAAAAAAGGACGAAAACAAAATAGATGTCTACGGCAACCGGTATTCCCATGAATCTCCCGTCCAAGTACTGACCTGGCCCGACGCTGCTTAACTTCGGTGATCAAACGAGAACCGGTGTTTTCAGCGTAGTATGGCCGTAGACAAACTGCTTACATAAATTTATATGCTTAATGGTTAATTTCAAGTTTCTGTTAGTCAAAAAAGGACGAAAACAAAATAGATGTCTATGGCACCCGGTATTCCGAGGAGGTCTCCCGTCCAAGTACTGACCTGGCCCGACGCTGCTTAACTTCGGTGATCAAACGAGAACCGGTGTTTTCAGCATAGGATGGCCTTAGACAAACTGCTTACATAAATTTATGTGCTTAATGGTTAATTTCAAGTTTATGTTTGTCAAAAAAGGACGAAAACAAAATAGATGCCTACGGCACCCGGTATTCCCAGGAGGTCTCCCGCCCAAGTACTGACCTGGCCCGACGCTGCTTAACTTCGGTGATCAAACGAGAACCGGTGTATTCAGCGTAGTGTGGCCGTAGCCAAACTGCTTACATGAATTTATATGCTTAATTGTTAATTTCAAGTTTCTGTTATTAAAAAAAGGACGAAAACAAAATAGATGTCTACGGCACCCGGTATTCCCATGTGGTCTCCCGCCCAAGTACTGACCTGGCCCGACGCTGCTTAACTTCGGTGATCAAACGAGAACCGGTTTTTTCAGCGTAGTATGGCCGTAGACAAACTGCTTTCATACATTTATGTGCTTAATGGTTAATTTCAAGTTTCTGTTAGTCAAATAAGGAAAAAACAAAACACAAAATAGATGTCTACGGCACCCGGTATTCCCAGGAGGTCTCCCGTCCAAGTACTGACCTGGCCCGATGCTGCTTAACTTCGGTGATCAAACGAGAACCGATGTTTTCAGCGTAGTATGGCCGTAGACAAACTTCTTACTTAAATGTATGTGCTTAATGGGTAATTTCAAGTTTCTGTTAGTCAAAAAAAGAAAAACGAAAACAAAATAGATGTCTACGGCACCCGGTATTCCCAGGAGGTCTCCCGTCCAAATACTGACCAGGCCCGATGGTGCTTAACTTCGGTGATCAAACGAGAACCGGTGTTTTCAGCATAGTATGGCCGTAGAAAAACTTCTTACATAAATGTATGTGCTTAATGGTTAATTTCAAGTTTCTGTTAGTCAAAAAAAGAAAAACGAAAACAAAATAGATGTCTACGGCACCCGGTATTCCCAGGAGGTCTCCCGTCCAAGTACTGACCATGCCCGATGGTGCTTAACTTCGGTGATCAAACGAGAACCGGTGTTTTCAGCTTAGTATGGCCGTAGACAAACTTCTTATATAAAGTTACGTGGTTAATGGTTTTCTCCAAATTTCTGTTAGTCAAAAAAGAGAATAACAAACTGGATGTATACGGCACCCGGTATTCCCAGGAGGTCTCCCGTCCAAGTACTGACCAGGCACGACGCTGCTTAACTTCGGTGATCAAACGAGAACCGGTGTTTTCAGCGTAGTATGGCCGTAGAAAAACTTCTTACATGAATGTATGTGCTTAATGGTTAATTTCAAGTTTCTGTTAGTCAAAAAAGAAAAACGAAAACAAAATAGATGTCTACGGCACCCGGTATTCCCAGGAGGTCTCCCGTCCAAGAACTGACCTGGCCCGACGCTGCTTAACTTCGGTGATCAAACGAGAACCGGTGTTTTCAGCGTAGTATGGCCGTAGAAAAACTTCTTACATGAATGTATGTGCTTAATGGTTAATTTCAAGTTTCTGTTAGTCAAAAAAGAAAAACGAAAACAAAATAGATGTCTACGGCACCCGGTATTCCCAGGAGGTCTCCCGTCCAAGAACTGACCTGGCCCGACGCTGCTTAACTTCGGTGATCAAACGAGAACCGGTGTTTTCAGCGTAGTATGGCCGTAGACAAACTTCTTATATAAACTTACGTGGTTAATGGTTTTCTTCAAATTTCTGTTAGTCAAAAAAAGAGAATAACAAACTGGATGTCTACGGCACCCGGTATTCCCAGGAGGTCTCCCGTCCAAGTACTGATTAGGCACGACGCTGCTTAACTTCGGTGATCAAACGAGAACCGGTGTTTTCAGCGTAGTATGGCTGTAGACAAACTTCTTATATAAAATTACGTGGTTAATGGTTTTCTTCAAGTTTTTGTTAGACAAAAAAGGACGAAAACAAAATAGATGTCTACGGCAACCGGTATTCCCATGAATCTCCCGTCCAAGTACTGACCTGGCCCGACGCTGTTTAACTTCGGTGATCAAACGAGAACCGGTGTTTTCAGCGTAGCATGGCCGTAGACAAACTGCTTACATGAATTTATGTGCTTAATGGTTAATTCCAAGTTTCTGTTAGTCAAAAAAGGACGAAAACAAAATAGATGTATACTGCACCCGGTATTCCCAGGAGGTCTCCCGTCCAATTACTGACCTGGCCAGACGCTGCTTAACTTCGGTGATCAACCGAGAACTGGTGTATTCAGCGTAGTATGGCGGTAGACAAACTGCTTACATGAATTTATGTGCTTAATGGTTAATTCCAAGTTTCTGTTAGTCAAAAAAGGACGAAAACAAAATAGATGCCTAAGGCACCCGGTATTCCCAGGAGGTCTCCCGTCCAAGTACTGACCTGGCCCGACGCTGCTTAACTTCGGTGATCAAACGAGAACCGGTGTATTCAGCGTAGTATGGCCGTAGACAAACTGCTTACATGAATTTATATGCTTAATTGTTAATTTCAAGTTTCTGTTTGTAAAAAAAGGACGAAAACAAAATAGAAGTCTACGGCAACCGGTATTCCCATGTGGTCTCCCGTCCAAGTACTGACCTGGCCCGACGCTGATTAACTTCGGTGATCAAACGAGAACCGGTGTTTTCAGCGTAGTATGGCCGTAGACAAACTGCTTTCATACATTTATGTGCTTAATGGTTAATTTCAAGTTTCTGTTAGTCAAAAAAGGAAAAAACAAAAACAAAATAGATGTCTACGGCACCCGGTATTCCCATGTGGTCTCCCGTCCAAGTACTGATCTGGCCCGACGCTGCTTAACTTCGGTGATCAAACGAGAACCGGTGTTTTCAGCGTAATATGGCCGTAGACAAACTGCTTTCATACATTTATGTGCTTAATGGTTAATTTCAAGTTTCTGTTAGTCAAAAAAGGAAAAAAAAAACAAAAAACAAAATAGATGTCTAGGGCACCCGGTATTCCCAGGAGGTCTCCCGTCCAAGTACTGACCTGGCCCGATGCTGCTTTACTTCGGTGATCAAACGAGAACCGGTGTTTTCAGCGTAGTATGGCCGTAGACAAACTTCTTATATAAAATTACGTGGTTAATGGTTTTCTTCAAGTTTCTGTTAGACAAAAAAGGACGAAAACAAAATAGATGTCTACGGCACCCGGTATTCCCATGAATCTCCCGTCCAAGTACTGACCTGGCCCGACGCTGCTTAACTTCGGTGATCAAACGAGAACCGGTGTTTTCAGCGTAGTATGGCCGTAGACAAACTGCTTACATGAATTTATGTGCTTAATGGTTAATTCCAAGTTTATGTTAGTCAAAAAAGGACGAAAACAAAATAGATGTCTACTGCACCCGGTATTCCCAGGAGGTCTCCCGTCCAAGTACTGACATGGCCTAACGCTGCTTAACTTCGGTGATCAACCGAGAACTGGTGTTATCAGCGTAGTATGGCCGTAGACAAACTGCTTACATGAATTTATGTGCTTAATGGTTAATTCCAAGTTTCTGTTAGTCAAAAAAGGACGAAAACAAAATAGATGCCTAAGGCACCCGGTATTCCCAGGAGGTCTCCCGTCCAAGTACTGACCTGGCCCGACGCTGCTTAACTTCGGTGATCAAACGAGAACCGGTGTTTTCAGCAGAGTATGGCCGTAGACAAACTTCTTATATAAAATTACGTGGTTAATGGTTAATTTCAAGTTTCTGTTAGTCAAAAAAGGACGAAAACAAAATAGATGTCTAAGCACCCGGTATTCCCAGGAGGTGTCCCCGCCCAAGTACTGACCTGGCCCGACGCTGCTTAACTTCGGTGATCAAACGAGAACCGGTGTATTCAGCGTAGTATGGCCGTAGACAAACTGCTTACATTAATTGATGTGCTTAATGGTTAATTCCAAGTTTCTGTTAGTAAAAAAAGGACGAAAACAAAATAGATGCCTAAGGCACCCGGTATTCCCAGGAGGTCTCCCGTCCAAGTACTGACCTGGCCCGACGCTGCTTAACTTCGGTGATCAAACGAGAACCGGTGTATTCAGCGTAGTATGGCCGTAGACAAACTGCTTACATGAATTTATATGCTTAATTGTTAATTTCAAGTTTCTGTTTGTAAAAAAAGGACGAAAACAAAATAGAAGTCTACGGCAACCGGTATTCCCATGTGGTCTCCCGTCCAAGTACTGACCTGGCCCGACGCTGATTAACTTCGGTGATCAAACGAGAACCGGTGTTTTCAGCGTAGTATGGCCGTAGACAAACTGCTTTCATACATTTATGTGCTTAATGGTTAATTTCAAGTTTCTGTTAGTCAAAAAAGGAAAAAACAAAAACAAAATAGATGTCTACGGCACCCGGTATTCCCATGTGGTCTCCCGTCCAAGTACTGATCTGGCCCGACGCTGCTTAACTTCGGTGATCAAACGAGAACCGGTGTTTTCAGCGTAATATGGCCGTAGACAAACTGCTTTCATACATTTATGTGCTTAATGGTTAATTTCAAGTTTCTGTTAGTCAAAAAAGAAAAAAAAAACAAAAAACAAAATAGATGTCTAGGGCACCCGGTATTCCCAGGAGGTCTCCCGTCCAAGTACTGACCTGGCCCGATGCTGCTTTACTTCGGTGATCAAACGAGAACCGGTGTTTTCAGCGTAGTATGGCCGTAGACAAACTTCTTATATAAACTTACGTGGTCAATGGTTTTCTTCAAATTTCTGTTAGTCAAAAAAAGAGAATAACAAACTGGATGTCTACGGCACCCGGTATTCCCAGGAGGTCTCCCGTCCAAGTACTGACCAGGCCCGATGCTGCTTAACTTCGGTGATCAAACGAGAACCGGTGTTTTCAGCGTAGTATGGCTGTAGACAAACTTCTTATATAAAATTACGTGGTTAATGGTTTTCTTCAAGTTTCTGTTAGACAAAAAAGGACGAAAACAAAATAGATGTCTACGGCACCCGGTATTCCCATGAATCTCCCGTCCAAGTACTGACCTGGCCCGACGCTGCTTAACTTCGGTGATCAAACGAGAACCGGTGTTTTCAGCGTAGTATGGCCGTAGACAAACTGCTTACATGAATTTATGTGCTTAATGGTTAATTCCAAGTTTATGTTAGTCAAAAAAGGACGAAAACAAAATAGATGTCTACTGCACCCGGTATTCCCAGGAGGTCTCCCGTCCAAGTACTGACATGGCCAGACGCTGCTTAACTTCGGTGATCAAACGAGAACCGGTGTATTCAGCGTAGTATGGCCGTAGACAAACTGCTTACATTAATTGATGTGCTTAATGGTTAATTCCAAGTTTCTGTTAGTCAAAAAAGGACGAAAACAAAATAGATGTCTACTGCACCCGGTATTCCCAGGAGGTCTCCCGTCCAAGTACTGACCTGGCCCGACGCTGCTTAACTTCGGTGATCAAACGAGAACCGGTGTTTTCAGCGTAGTATGGCCGTAGACAAACTTCTTATATAAAATTATGTGCTTAATGGTTAATTTCAAGTTTCTGTTAGTCAAAAAAGGACGAAAACAAAATAGATGTCTACGGCACCCGGTATTCCCATGAATCTCCCGTTCAATTACTGACCTGGCCCGACGCTGCTTAACTTCGGTGATCAAACGAGAACCGGTGTTTTCAGCGTAGTATGGCCGAAGACAAACTGCTTACATAAATTTTTATGCTTAATGGTTAATTTCAAGTTTCTGTTAGTCAAAAAAGGACGAAAACAAAATAGATGCCTACGGCACCCGGTATTCCCAGGAGGTCTCCCGTCCAAGTACTGACCTGGCCCGACGCTGCTTAACTTCGGTGATCAAACGAGAACCGGTGTTTTCAGCGTAGTATGGCCTTAGACAAACTGCTTACATAAATTTATGTGCTTAATGGTTAATTTCAAGTATATGTTTGTCAAAAAAGGACGAAAACAAAATAGATGCATACGGCACCCGGTATTCCCAGGAGGTCTCCCGTCCAAGTACTGACCTGGCCCGACGCTGCTTAATTTCGGTGATCAAACGAGAACTGGTGTATTCAGCGTAGTATGGCCGTAGACAAACTGCTTACATGAATTTATGTGCTTAATGGTTAATTCCAATTTTCTGTTAGTCAAAAAAGGACGAAAACAAAATAGATGCCTAAGGCACCCGGTATTCCCAGGAGGTCTCCCGTCCAAGTACTGACCTGGCCCGACGCTGCTTAACTTCGGTGATCAAACGAGAACCGGTGTTTTCAGCAGAGTATGGCCGTAGACAAACTTCTTATATAAAATTATGTGCTTAATGGTTAATTTCAAGTTGCTGTTAGTCAAAAAAGGACGAAAACAAAATAGATGTCTACGGCACCCGGTATTCCCAGGAGGTCTCCCGCCCAAGTACTGACCTGGCCCGACGCTGATTAACTTTGGTGATCAAACGAGAACGGTGTATTCAGCGCAGTACGGCCGTAGACAAACTGCTTACATGAATTTATGTGCTTAATGGTTAATTCCAAGTTTATGTTAGTCAAAAAAGGACGAAAACAAAATAGATGTCTACTGCACCCGGTATTCCCAGGAGGTCTCCCGTCCAAGTACTGACCTGGCCCGACGCTGCTTAACTTCGGTGATCAAACGAGAACCGGTGTTTTCAGCGTAGTATGGCCGTAGACAAACTTCTTATATAAAATTATGTGCTTAATGGTTAATTTCAAGTTTCTGTTACTCAAAAAAGGACGAAAACAAAGTAGATGTCTACGGCACCCGGTATTCCCATGAATCTCCCGTCCAAGTACTGACCTGGCCCGACGCTGCTTAACTTCGGTGATCAAACGAGAACCGGTGTTTTCACCATTTGTAGACAAACTGCTTACATAAATTTATATGCTTAATGGTTAATTTCAAGTTTCTGTTAGTCAAAAAAGGACGAAAACAAAATAGATGTCTACTGCACCCGGTATTCCCAGGAGGTCTCCCGTCCAAGTACTGACCTGGCCCGACGCTGCTTAACTTCGGTGATCAAACGAGAACCGGTGTTTTCAGCGTAGTATGGCCGTAGACAAACTTCTTATATAAAATTATGTGCTTAATGGTTAATTTCAAGTTTCTGTTACTCAAAAAAGGACGAAAACAAAGTAGATGTCTACTGCACCCGGTATTCCCAGGAGGTCTCCCGTCCAAGTACTGACCTGGCCCGACGCTGCTTAACTTCGGTGATCAAACGAGAACCGGTGTTTTCAGCGTAGTATGGCCGTAGACAAACTTCTTATATAAAATTATGTGCTTAATGGTTAATTTCAAGTTTCTGTTACTCAAATAAGGACGAAAACAAAGTAGATGTCTACGGCACCCGGTATTCCCATGAATCTCCCGTCCAAGTACTGACCTGGCCCGACGCTGCTTAACTTCGGTGATCAAACGAGAACCGGTGTTTTCAGCATTTGTATACAAACTGCTTACATAAATTTATATGCTTAATGGTTAATTTCAAGTTTCTGTTAGTCAAAAAAGGACGAAAACAAAATAGATGCCTACTGCACCCGGTATTCCCAGGAGGTCTCCCGCCCAAGTACTGACCTGGCCCGACGCTGCTTAACTTCGGTGATCAAACGAGAACCGGTGTTTTCAGCGTAGTATGGCCGTAGACAAACTGCTTTCATACATTTATGTGCTTAATGGTTAATTTCAAGTTTCTGTTAGTCAAAAAAGGAAAAAACAAAAAACAAAATAGATGTCTACGGCACCCGGTATTCCCAGGAGGTCTCCCGTCCAAGTACTGACCTGGCCCGACGCTGCTTAACTTCGGTGATCAAACGAGAACCGGTGTTTTCAGCGTAGTATGGCCGTAGACAAACTGCATACATAATTTATGTGCTTAATGGTTAATTTCAAGTTTCTGTTAGTCAAAAAAGGACGAAAACAAAATAGATGCCTAAGTACCCGGTATTCCAAGGAGGTCTCCCGTCCAAGTACTGACCTGGCCCGACGCTGCTTAACTTCGGTGATCAAACGAGAACGGTGTATTCAGCGTAGTATGGCCGAAGACAAACTGCTTTCATAAATTTATGTGCTTAATGGTTAATTTCAAGTTTCTGTTAGTCAAAAAAGGACAAAAACAAAATAGATGTCTACTGCAACCGGTATTCCCAGGAGGTCTCCCGTCCAAGTACTGACCTGGCCCGACGCTTCTTAACTTCGGTGATCAAACGAGAACCGGTGTTTTCAGCATAGTATGGCCGTAGACAAACTTCTTATATAAAATTACGTGGTTAATGGTTTTCTTCAAGTTTCTGTTAGTCAAAAAAGGAGAATAACAAACTGGATGTCTAGGGCACCCGGTATTCCCAGGAGGTCTCCCGTCCAAGTACTGACCTGGCCAGACGCTGCTTAACTTCGGTGATCAAACGAGAACCGGTGTTTTCAGCGTAGTATGGCCGTAGAAAAACTTCTTACATAAATGTATGTGCTTAATGGTTAATTTCAAGTTTCTGTTAGTCAAAAAAGGACGAAAACAAAATAGATGTCTACGGCACCCGGTATTCCCAGGAGGTCTCCCGTCCAAGTACTGACCTGGCCAGACGCTGCTTAACTTCGGTGATCAAACGAGAACCGGTGTTTTCAGCGTAGTATGGCCGTAGAAACACTTCTTACATAAATGTATGTGCTTAATGGTTAATTTCAAGTTTCTGTTAGTCAAAAAAGGACGAAAACAAAATAGATGTCTACGGCACCCGGTATTCCCAGGAGGTCTCCCGTCCAAGTACTGACCTGGCCCGACGCTGTTTAACTTCGGTGATCAATAGAGAACCGGTGCGTTCAGGGTAGTATGGCCGTAGACAAACTGCTTACATAAATGTATGTGCTTAATGGTTAATTTCAAGTTTCTGTTAGTCAAAAAAGAAAAAAACAAAAACAAAATAGATGTCTACGGCACCCGGTATTCCCAGGAGGTCTCCCGTCCAAGTACTGACCTGGCCCGACGCTGCTTAACTTCGGTGATCAAACGAGAACCGGTGTTTTCAGCGTAGTATGGCCGTAGACAAACTTCTTATATAAAATTACGTGGTTAATGGTTATCTTCAAGTTTCTGTTAGTCAAAAAAAGGAGAATAACAAACTGGATGTCTACGGCACCCGGTATTCCCAGGAGGTCTCCCGTCCAAGTACTGACCTAGCCCGATGCTGCTTAACTTCGGGGATCAAACCAGAACTGGTGTATTCAGCGTAGTATGGCCGTATACAAACTGCATACATAATTTATGTGCTTACTGGTTAATTTCAAGTTTCTGTTAGTCAAAAGAGGACGAAAACAAAATAGATGCCTAAGGCACCCGGTATTCCCAGGATGTCTCCCGTCCAAGTACTGACCTGGCCCGACGCTGCTTAACTTCGGTGATCAAACGAGAACCGGTGATTTCAGCGTAGTATGGCCGTAGACAAACTGCTTACATAAATTTATGTGCTTAATGCTTAATTTCAAGTTTCTGTTGGTCAAAAAAGGACGAAAACAAAATAGATGCCTAAGGCACCCGGTATTCCCAGGAGGTCTCCCGTCCAAGTACTGACCTGGCCCGACGCTGCTTAACTTCGGTGATCAAACGAGAACCGGTGTATTCAGCGTAGTATGGCCGTAGACAAACTGCATACATAATGTATGTGCTTAATGGTTAATTTCAAGTTTATGTTAGTCAAAAAAGGACGAAAACAAAATAGATGCCTAAGGCACCCGGTATTCCCAGGAGGTCTCCCGTCCAAGTACTGACCTGGCCCGACGCTGCTTAACTTCGGTGATCAAACGAGAACGGTGTATTCAGCGTAGTATGGCCGTAGACAAACTGCTTACATAAATGTATGTGCTTAATGGTTAATTTCAAGTTTCTGTTAGTCAAAAAAGGACGAAAACAAAATAGATGCCTAAGGCACCTGGTATTCCCAGGAGGTCTCCCGTCCAAGTACTGACCTGGCCGGACGCTGCTTAACTTCGGTGATCAAACGAGAACCGGTGTTTTCAGCAGAGTATGGCCGTAGACAAACTTCTTATATAAAATTATGTGCTTAATGGTTAATTTCAAGTTTCTGTTAGTCAAAAAAGGACGAAAACAAAATAGATGCCTAAGGCACCCGGTATTCCCAGGAGGTCTCCCGTCCAAGTACTGACCTGGCCCGACGCTGCTTAACTTCGGTGATCAAACGAGAACGGTGTATTCAGCGTAGTATGGCCGTAGACAAACTGCTTACATAAATGTATGTGCTTAATGGTTAATTTCAAGTTTCTGTTAGTCAAAAAAGGACAAAAACAAAATAGATGTCTACTGCACCCGTTATTCACAGGAGGTCTCCCGTCCAAGTACTGACCTGGCCGGACGCTGCTTAACTTCGGTGATCAAACGAGAACCGGTGTTTTCAGCAGAGTATGGCCGTAGACAAACTTCTTATATAAAATTATGTGCTTAATGGTTAATTTCAAGTTTCTGTTAGTCAAAAAAGGACGAAAACAAAATAGATGTCTACTGCACTCGGTATTCCCATGTGGTCTCCCGTCCAAGTACTGACCTGGCCCGACGCTGCTTAACTTCGGTGATCAAACGAGAACCGGTGTTTTCAGCGTAGTATGGCCGTAGACAAACTGCTTTCATACATTTATGTGCTTAATGGTTAATTTCAAGTTTCTGTTAGTCAAAAAAGGAAAAAAACTAAATCAAAATAGATGTCTACGGCACCTGATATTCCCAGGAGGTCTCCCGTCCAAGTACTGACCTGGCCCGACGCTGCTTAACTTCGGTGATCAAACGAGAACGGTGTATTCAGCGTAGTATGGCCGTAGACAAACTGCTTACATAAATTTATGTGCTTAATGCTTAATTTCAAGTTTCTGTTAAGCAAAAAAGGACGAAAACAAAATAGATGTCTACTGCACACGGTATTCACAGGAGGTCTCCCGTCCAAGTACTGACCTGGCCCGACGCTGCTTAACTTCGGCGATCAAACGAGAACCGGTGTTTTCAGCGTAGTATGGCCGTAGACAAACTGCTTACATAAATTTATATGCTTAATGCTTAATTTCAAGTTTCTGTTAAGCAAAAAAGGACGAAAACAAAATAGATGTCTACGGCACCCGGTATTCCCAGGAGGTCTCCTGTCCAAGTACTGACCTGGCCCGACGCTGCTTAACTTCGGTGATCAAACGAGAACCGGTGTTTTCAGCGTTGTATGGCCGTAGACAAACTTCTCATATAAAATTAGGTGGTTAATGGTTTTCTTTAAGTTTCTGTTAGTCAAAAAAGGAGAATAACAAACTGGATGTCTACGGCACCCGGTATTCCCAGGAGGTCTCCCGTCCAAGTACTGACCTGGCCCGACGCTGCTTAACTTCGTTGATCAAACGAGAACCGGTGTATTCAGCGTAGCATGGCCGTAGACAAACTGCATAGATAATGTATGTGCTTAATGGTTAATTTTAAGTTTTTGTTAGTCAAAAAAGGACGAAAACAAAATAGATGCCTAAGGCACCCGGTATTCCAAGGAGGTCTCCCGTCCAAGTACTGACCTGGCCCGACGCTGCTTAACTTCGGTGATCAAACGAGAACCGGTGTATTCAGCGTAGTATTGCCGTAGACAAACTGCATACATAATGTATGTGCTTAATGGTTAATTTCAAGTTTATGTTAGTCAAAAAAGGACGAAAACAAAATAGATGCCTAAGGCACCCGGAATTCCCAGGAGGTCTCCCGTCCAAGTACTGACCTGGCCCGACGCTGCTTAACTTCGGTGATCAAACGAGAACGGTGTATTCAGCGTAGTATGGCCGTAGACAAACTGCTTACATAAATGTATGTGCATAATGGTTAATTTCAAGTTTCTGTTAGTCAAAAAAGGACAAAAACAAAATAGATGTCTACTGCACCCGGAATTCCCAGGAGGTCTCCCGTCCAAGTACTGACCTGGCCCGACGCTGCTTAACTTCGGTGATCAAACGAGAACGGTGTATTCAGCGTAGTATGGCCGTAGACAAACTGCTTACATAAATGTATGTGCATAATGGTTAATTTCAAGTTTCTGTTAGTCAAAAAAGGACAAAAACAAAATAGATGTCTACTGCACCCGGTATTCACAGGAGGTCTCCCGCTCAAGTACTGACTTGGCCCGACGCTGCTTAACTTCGGTGATCAAACGAGAACCGGTGTATTCAGCGTAGTATGGCCGTAGACAAACTGCTTACATAAATTTATGTGCTTAATGGTTAATTCCAAGTTTCTGTTAGTCAAAAAAGGACGAAAACAAAATAGATGTCTACTGCACCCGGTATTCCCAGGTCTCCGGTCCAAGTACTGACCTGGCCAGACGCTGCTTAACTTCGGTGATCAAACGAGAACCGGTGTTTTCAGCGTAGTATGGCCGTAGACAAACTGCTTTCATACATTTATGTGCTTAATGGTTAATTTCAAGTTTCTGTTACTCAAAAAAGGTAAAAACTAAAAACAAAATACATGTCTACGGCACCCGGTATTCCCAGGAGGTCTCCAGTCCAAGTGCTGACTTAGCCCGACGCTGCTTAACTTCGGTGATCAAACGAGAACAGGTGTATTCAGCGTAGTATGACCGTAGACAAACTGCATAAATAATTTATGTGCTTAATGGTTCATTTCAAGTTTCTGTTAGTCAAAAAAAGACAAAAACAAAATAGATGTCTACTGCACCCGGTATTCCCAGGAGGTGTCCCCTCCAACTACTGACCTGGCCCGACGCTGCTTAACTTCGGTGATCAAACGAGAACCGTTGTTTTCAGCATAGTATGGCCGTAGACAAACTTCTTATGTAAAATTATGTGCTTTATGGTTAATTTCAAGTTTCTGTTAGTCAAAAAAGGACGAAAACAAAATAGATGTCTACTGCACCCAGTATTCCCATGTGGTCTCCCGTCCAAGTACTGACCTGGCCCGACGCTGCTTAACTTCGGTGATCAAACGAGAAACGGTGTTTTCAGCGTAGTATGGCCGTAGAAAAACTTATTAAATAAATGTATGTGCTTAATAGTTAATTTCAAGTTTCTGTTAGTCAAAAAAAGAAAAACGAAAACAAAATAGATGTCTACGGCACCCGGTATTCCCAGGAGGTCTCCAGTCCAAGTACTGACCTAGCCCGACGCTGCTTAACTTCGGTGATCAAACGAGAACAGGTGTATTCAGCGTAGTATGGCCGTAGACAAACTGCATATATAATTTATGTGCTTAATGGTTAATTTCAAGTTTCTGTTAGTCAAAAAAAGACAAAAACAAAATAGATGTCTACTGCACCCGGTATTCCCAGGAGGTGTCATATCAAACTACTGACCTGGCCCGACGCTGCTTAACTTCGGTGATCAAACGATAACCGGTGTTTTCAGCGTAGTATGGCCGTAGACAAACTTCTCATATAAAATTAAGTGGTTAATGGTTTTCTTCAAGTTTCTGTTAGTCAAAAAAGGAGAATAACAAACTGGATGTCTACGGCACCTGGTATTCCCAGGAGGTCTCCCGCCCAAGTACTGACCTGGCCCGACGCTGCTTAACTTCGGTGATCAAACGAGAACCGGTGTATTCAGCGTAGTATGGCCGTAGACAAACTGCTTACATAAATATATGTGCTTAATGGTTAATTTCAAGTTTCTGTTAGTCAAAAAAGGACGAAAACAAAATAGATGTCTTCTGTAACCTGGTATTCCCAGGAGGTCTCCCGTCCAAGTACTGACCTGGCCCGACGCTGCTTAACTACGGTGATCAAACGAGAACGGTGTTTTCAGCGTAGAATGGCCGTAGACAAACTGCTTACATAAATTTATGTGCTTAATGGTTAATTTCAAGTTTCTGTTAGTCAAAAAAAGAAAAACGAAAACAAAATAGATGTCTACGGCACCCGGTATTCCCAGGAGGTCTCCCGTCCAAGTAGTGACCAGGCCCGACGCTGCTTAACTTCGGTGACCAAACGAGAACCGGTGTTTTCAGCGTAGTTTGGCCGTAGACAAATTGCTCATATAAAATTAAGTGGTTAGTGGTTTTCTTCAAGTTTCTGTTAGTCAAAAAAGGAGAATAACAAACTGGATGTCTACTGAACCCGGTATTCTCAGG
Organism: Pisaster brevispinus; assembly: GCA_023634235.1. Lineage (NCBI taxonomy): Eukaryota > Metazoa > Echinodermata > Asteroidea > Forcipulatida > Asteriidae > Pisaster > Pisaster brevispinus. The sequence goes on from JAMKCF010000018.1 coordinate 9,170,409, forward strand.
AGGTCTCCCGTCCAAGTACTGACCTACTGACCTGGCCCGATGCTGCTTAACTTCGTTGATCAAACGAGAACCGGTGTATTCAGCGTAGTATGGCCGTAGACAAACTTCTTATAAAAAAAATATGTGCTTAATGGTTAATTTCAAGTTTCTGTTAGTCAAAAAAAGGACAAAACTAAAAAAAAATACATGTCTACGGCACCCGGTATTCCCAGGAGGTCTCCAGTCCAAGTACTGACCTAACCCAGTATTCCCATGTGGTCTCCCGTCCAAGTACTGACCTGGCCCGACGCTGCTTAACTTCGCTGATCAAACGAGAACCGGAGTTTTCAGCGTAGTATGGCCGTAGAAAAACTGCTTACATAAATTTATGTGCTTAATGGTTAATTTCAAGTTTCTGTTTGTCAAAAAAGGACGAAAACAAAATTGATGCCTACGGCACCCGGTATTCCCAAGAGGTCTCCCGCCCAAGTACTGACCTGGCCCGACGCTGCTTAACTTCGGTGATCAAACGAGAACCGGTGTATTCAGCGTAGTATTTCCGTAGACAAACTGCTTACATAAATTTATGAGCTTAATGGTTAATTTCAAGTTTCTGTTAGTCCAAAAAGGACGAAAACAAAATAGATGTCTACGGCACCCGGTATACCCAGGAGGTCTCCCGTCCAAGTACTGACCAGGCCCGATGCTGCTTAACTTCGGTGATCAAACGAGAACCGGTGTTTTCAGCGTAGTATGGCCGTAGAAAAACTTCTTATATAAAATTACGTGGTTAATGGTTTTCTTCAAGTTTTTGTTTGTCTAAAAAGGAGAATAACAAACTTGATGTCTACGGCACCCGGTATTCCCAGGAGGTCTCCCGTCCAAGTTCTGACCAGGCCAGACGCTGCTTAACTTCGGTGATCAAACGAGAACCCGTGTTTTCAGCGTAGTATGGCCGTAGACAAACTGCATACATAATTTATGTGCTTAATGGTTAATTTCAAGTTTCTGTTAGTCAAAAAAGGACGAAAACAAAATAGATGCCTTAGCACCGGGTATTCCCATGAGGTCTCCCGTCCAAGTACTAACCTGGCCCGAAGCTGCTTAACTTCGGTGATGAAACGAGAACCGGTATTTTCAGCTTAGTATGGCCGTAGACAAACTGCTTACAGAAAATTACATGCTTAATCGTCAATTTAAAGTTTCTGCCAGTCAAAAAAGTTGGAAAACAAAATGGATGTCTACGGAACCCAGTATTCCCAGTAGGTCTCCCGTCAAAGTACTGACCTGGCCCGACGCTTCTTAACTTGGGTGATCGAACGAGAACCGGTGTTTTCAGCGTAGTATGGCCGTAGACAAACTTCTTATATAAAATTACGTGGTTAATGGTTTTCTTCAGGTTTTTGTTTGTCTAAAAAGGAGAATAACAAACTTGATATCTACGGAACCCGGTATTCCCAGGAGGTCTCCCGTCCAAGTTCTGACCAGGCCAGACGCTGCTTAACTTCGGTGATCAAACGAGAACCGGTGTTTTCAGCGTAGTATGGCCGTAGACAAACTGCTTACATAAATTTATGTGCTTAATGGTTAATTTCAAGTTTCTGTTAGTCAAAAAAGGACGAAAACAAAATAGATGTCTACTGCACCCGGTATTCCCATGAGGTCTCCCGTCCAAGTACTGACCTGGCCAGACGCTGCTTAACTTCGGTGATCAAACGAGAACCGGTGTTTTCAGCGTAGTATGGCCGTAGACAAACTGCTTTCATACATTTATGTGCTTAATGGTTAATTTCAAGTTTTTGTTAGTCAAAAAAGGAGAATAACAAACTTGATGTCTACGGCACCCGGTATTCCCAGGAGGTCTCCCGTCCAAGTACTGACCTGGCCAGACGCTGCTTAACTTCGGTGATCAAACGAGAACCGATGTTTTCAGCGTAGTTTGGCCGTAGACAAACTGCTTACATAAAATTTCGTGGTTAATGGTTGTCTTCAAGTTTCTGTTAGTCAAAAAAGGAGAATAGCAAACTGGAAATCTACGGCACCCGGTATTCCCAGGAGGTCTCCCGTCCAAGTACTGACCTGGCCCGACGCTGCTTAACTTCGGTGATCAAACGAGAACCGGTGTTTTCAGCGTAGTATGGCCGTAGACAAACTGCTTTCATAAATGTATGTGCTTAATGGTTTTCTTCAAGTTTCTGTTATTCAAAAAAAGACTAAAACAAAATATATGTCTACGGCAACCGGTATTCCCAAGAGGTCTCCCGTCCAAGTACTGACCTGGCGCGACGCTGCTTAACTTCGGTGATCAAACGAGAACCGGTGTTTTCAGCGTAGTATGGCCGTAGACAAACTGCTTTCATACATTTATGTGCTTAATGGTTTTCTTCAAGTTTCTGTCAGTCAAAAAAGGAGAATAACAAACTGGATGTCTACGGCACCCGGTATTCCCAGGAGGTCTCCCGTCCAAGTACTGACCTGGCCCGACGCTGCTTAATTTCGGTTCTCAAACGGGAACCGGTGTTTTCAGGGTAGTATGTCCTTAGGCAAACTGCTTACATAAATTTATGTGCTTAATGGTTAATTTCAAGTTTCTGTTAGTCAAAAAAGGACGAAAACAAAATAGATGCTTACGGCACCCGGTATACCCAGGAGGTCTCCCGTCCAAATACTGACCTGGCCAGACGCTGCTTAACTTCGGTGATCAAACGAGAACCGGTGTTTTCAGCGAAGTATGGCCGTAAACAAACTCCTTACATAAATGTATGTGCTTAATGGTTAATTTCAAGTTTCTGTTAGTAAACAAAAGAAAAACGCAAACAAAATAGATGTCTACGGCACCCAGTATTCCCAGGAGGTCTCCCGTCCAAGTACTGACCAGGCCCGATGCTGCTTAACTTCGGTGATCAAACGAGAACCGGTGTTTTCAGTCTAGTATGGCCGTAGACAAACTGCTTACATAAATTTATGTGCTTAATGGTTAATTTCAAGTTTCTGTTAGTCAAAAAAGGACGAAAACAAAATAGATGTCTACTGCACCCGGTATTCCCAGGAGGTCTCCCGTCCAAGTACTGACCTGGCCCGACGCTGTATAACTTCGTTGATCAAACGAGAATCGGTGTTTTCAGCGTAGTATGGCCGTAGACAAACTGCATACATAAATTTATGTGCTTAATAGTTAATTTCAAGTTTCTGTTAGTCAAAAAAGGACAAAAACAAAATAGATGTCTACTGCACCCGGTATTCCCAGGAGGTCTCCCGTCCAAGTACTGACCTGGCCCGACGCTGTATAACTTCGTTGATCAAACGAGAATCGGTGTTTTCAGCGTAGTATGGCCGTAGACAAACTGCTTACATAAATTTATGTGCTTAATAGTTAATTTCAAGTTTCTGTTAGTCAAAAAAGGACAAAAAGAAAATGGATGTCTCCGGCACCCGGTATTCCCATGAGGTCTCCCGTCCAAGTACTAACCTGGCCCGAAGCTGCTTAACTTCGGTGATGAAACAAGAACCGGTATTTTCAGCTTAGTATGGCCGTAGACAAACTGCTTACAGAAAATTACATGCTTAATCGTCAATTTAAAGTTTCTGCCAGTCAAAAAAGTTGGAAAACAAAATGGATGTCTACGGAACCCAGTATTCCCAGTAGGTCTCCCGTCAAAGTACTGACCTGGCCCGACGCTTCTTTACTTGGGTGATCGAACGAGAACCGGTGTTTTCAGCGTAGTATGGCCGTAGACAAACTTCTTATATAAAATTACGTGGTTAATGGTTTTCTTCAAGTTTTTGTTTGTCTAAAAAGGAGAATAACAAACTTGATATCTACGGAACCCGGTATTCCCAGGAGGTCTCCCGTCCAAGTTCTGACCAGGCCAGACGCTGCTTAACTTCGGTGATCAATCGAGAACCGGTGTTTTCAGCGTAGTATGGCCGTAGACAAACTGCTTACATAAATTTATGTGCTTAATGGTTAATTTCAAGTTTCTGTTAGTCAAAAAAGGACGAAAACAAAATAGATGTCTACTGCACCCGGTATTCCCATGAGGTCTCCCGTCCAAGTACTGACCTGGCCAGACGCTGCTTAACTTCGGTGATCAAACGAGAACCGGTGTTTTCAGCGTAGTATGGCCGTAGACAAACTGCTTTCATAAATGTATGTGCTTAATGGTTTTCTTCAAGTTTCTGTTATTCAAAAAAAGACTAAAACAAAATATATGTCTACGGCAACCGGTATTCCCAAGAGGTCTCCCGTCCAAGTACTGACCTGGCGCGACGCTGCTTAACTTCGGTGATCAAACGAGAACCGGTGTTTTCAGCGTAGTATGGCCGTAGACAAACTGCTTTCATACATTTATGTGCTTAATGGTTTTCTTCAAGTTTCTGTCAGTCAAAAAAGGAGAATAACAAACTGGATGTCTACGGCACCCGGTATTCCCAGGAGGTCTCCCGTCCAAGTACTGACCTGGCCCGACGCTGCTTAATTTCGGTTCTCAAACGGGAACCGGTGTTTTCAGGGTAGTATGTCCTTAGGCAAACTGCTTACATAAATTTATGTGCTTAATGGTTAATTTCAAGTTTCTGTTAGTCAAAAAAGGACGAAAACAAAATAGATGCTTACGGCACCCGGTATACCCAGGAGGTCTCCCGTCCAAATACTGACCTGGCCAGACGCTGCTTAACTTCGGTGATCAAACGAGAACCGGTGTTTTCAGCGAAGTATGGCCGTAAACAAACTCCTTACATAAATGTATGTGCTTAATGGTTAATTTCAAGTTTCTGTTAGTAAACAAAAGAAAAACGCAAACAAAATAGATGTCTACGGCACCCAGTATTCCCAGGAGGTCTCCCGTCCAAGTACTGACCAGGCCCGATGCTGCTTAACTTCGGTGATCAAACGAGAACCGGTGTTTTCAGTCTAGTATGGCCGTAGACAAACTGCTTACATAAATTTATGTGCTTAATGGTTAATTTCAAGTTTCTGTTAGTCAAAAAAGGACGAAAACAAAATAGATGTCTACTGCACCCGGTATTCCCAGGAGGTCTCCCGTCCAAGTACTGACCTGGCCCGACGCTGTATAACTTCGTTGATCAAACGAGAATCGGTGTTTTCAGCGTAGTATGGCCGTAGACAAACTGCATACATAAATTTATGTGCTTAATAGTTAATTTCAAGTTTCTGTTAGTCAAAAAAGGACAAAAACAAAATAGATGTCTACTGCACCCGGTATTCCCAGGAGGTCTCCCGTCCAAGTACTGACCTGGCCCGACGCTGTATAACTTCGTTGATCAAACGAGAATCGGTGTTTTCAGCGTAGTATGGCCGTAGACAAACTGCTTACATAAATTTATGTGCTTAATAGTTAATTTCAAGTTTCTGTTAGTCAAAAAAGGACAAAAAGAAAATGGATGTCTCCGGCACCCGGTATTCCCATGAGGTCTCCCGTCCAAGTACTAACCTGGCCCGAAGCTGCTTAACTTCGGTGATGAAACAAGAACCGGTATTTTCAGCTTAGTATGGCCGTAGACAAACTGCTTACAGAAAATTACATGCTTAATCGTCAATTTAAAGTTTCTGCCAGTCAAAAAAGTTGGAAAACAAAATGGATGTCTACGGAACCCAGTATTCCCAGTAGGTCTCCCGTCAAAGTACTGACCTGGCCCGACGCTTCTTTACTTGGGTGATCGAACGAGAACCGGTGTTTTCAGCGTAGTATGGCCGTAGACAAACTTCTTATATAAAATTACGTGGTTAATGGTTTTCTTCAAGTTTTTGTTTGTCTAAAAAGGAGAATAACAAACTTGATATCTACGGAACCCGGTATTCCCAGGAGGTCTCCCGTCCAAGTTCTGACCAGGCCAGACGCTGCTTAACTTCGGTGATCAATCGAGAACCGGTGTTTTCAGCGTAGTATGGCCGTAGACAAACTGCTTACATAAATTTATGTGCTTAATGGTTAATTTCAAGTTTCTGTTAGTCAAAAAAGGACGAAAACAAAATAGATGTCTACTGCACCCGGTATTCCCATGAGGTCTCCCGTCCAAGTACTGACCTGGCCAGACGCTGCTTAACTTCGGTGATCAAACGAGAACCGGTGTTTTCAGCGTATTATGGCCGTAGACAAACTGCTTTCATACATTTATGTGCTTAATGGTTAATTTCAAGTTTTTGTTAGTCAAAAAAGGAGAATAACAAACTTGATGTCTACGGCACCCGGTATTCCCAGGAGGTCTCCCGTCCAAGTACTGACCTGGCCCGACGCTGCTTAACTTCGGTGATCAAAAGAGAACCGGTGTTTTCAGCGTAGTATGGCCGTAGACAAACTGCTTACATAAATGTATGTGCTTAATGGTTTTCTTCAAGTTTCTGTTATTCAAAAAAGGACTAAAACAAAATATATGTCTACGGCAACCGGTATTCCCAAGAGGTCTCCCGTCCAAGTACTGACCTGGCGCGACGCTGCTTAACTTCGGTGATCAAACGAGAACCGGTGTTTTCAGCGTAGTATGGCCGTAGACAAACTGCTTTCATACATTTATGTGCTTAATGGTTTTCTTCAAGTTTCTGTCAGTCAAAAAAGGAGAATAACAAACTGGATGTCTACGGCACCCGGTATTCCCAGGAGGTCTCCCGTCCAAGTACTGACCTGGCCCGACGCTGCTTAATTTCGGTTCTCAAACGGGAACCGGTGTTTTCAGGGTAGTATGTCCTTAGGCAAACTGCTTACATAAATTTATGTGCTTAATGGTTAATTTCAAGTTTCTGCCAGTCAAAAAAGTTGGAAAACAAAATGGATGTCTACTGCACCAAGTATTCCCAGTAAGTCTCACGTCCAAGTACTGACCTGGCCCTACGCTGCTTAACTTCGGTGATCAAACGAGAACCGGTGTTTTCAGCGTAGTATGGCCGTAAACAAACTCCTTACATAAATGTATGTGCTTAATGGTTAATTTCAAGTTTCTGTTAGTAAACAAAAGAAAAACGCAAACAAAATAGATGTCTACGGCACCCGGTATTCCCAGGAGGTCTCCCGTCCAAGTACTGACCAGGCCCGATGCTGCTTAACTTCGGTGATCAAACGAGAACCGGTGTTTTCAGTGTAGTATGGCCGTAGACAAACTGCTTACATAAATTTATGTGCTTAATGGTTAATTTCAAGTTTCTGTTAGTCAAAAAAGGACGAAAACAAAATAGATGTCTACTGCACCCGGTATTCCCAGGAGGTCTCCCGTCCAAGTACTGACCTGGCCCGACGCTGCTTAACTTCGGTGATCAAACGAGAACCGGTGTTTTCAGCGTAGTATGGCCGTAGACAAACTTCTCATATAAAATTACGTGGTTAATGGTTTTCTTCAAGTTTCTGTCAGTCAAAAAAGGAGAATAACAAACTGGATGTCTACGGCACCCGGTATTCCCAGGAGGTCTCCCGTCCAAGTACTGACCTGGCCCGACGCTGCTTAATTTCGGTTCTCAAACGGGAACCGGTGTTTTCAGGGTAGTATGTCCTTAGGCAAACTGCTTACATAAATTTATGTGCTTAATGGTTAATTTCAAGTTTCTGCCAGTCAAAAAAGTTGGAAAACAAAATGGATGTCTACTGCACCAAGTATTCCCAGTAAGTCTCACGTCCAAGTACTGACCTGGCCCTACGCTGCTTAACTTCGGTGATCAAACGAGAACCGGTGTTTTCAGCGTAGTATGGCCGTAAACAAACTCCTTACATAAATGTATGTGCTTAATGGTTAATTTCAAGTTTCTGTTAGTAAACAAAAGAAAAACGCAAACAAAATAGATGTCTACGGCACCCGGTATTCCCAGGAGGTCTCCCGTCCAAGTACTGACCAGGCCCGATGCTGCTTAACTTCGGTGATCAAACGAGAACCGGTGTTTTCAGTGTAGTATGGCCGTAGACAAACTGCTTACATAAATTTATGTGCTTAATGGTTAATTTCAAGTTTCTGTTAGTCAAAAAAGGACGAAAACAAAATAGATGTCTACTGCACCCGGTATTCCCAGGAGGTCTCCCGTCCAAGTACTGACCTGGCCAGACGCTGCTTAACTTCGGTGATCAAACGAGAACCGGTGTTTTCAGCGTAGTATGGCCGTAGACAAACTGCTTACATAAATTTATGTGCTTAATGGTTATTTTCAAGTTTCTGTTATTCAAAAAAGGACTAAAACAAAATAGATGTCTACGGCAACCGGTATTCCCAAGAGGTCTCCCGTCCAAGTACTGACCTGGCGCGACGCTGCTTAACTTCGGTGATCAAACGAGAATCGGTGTTTTCAGCGTAGTATGGCCGTAGACAAACTTCTCAAATAAAATTACGTGGTTAATGGTTTTCTTCAAGTTTCTGTTAGTCAAAAAAGGAGAATAACAAATTGGATGTCTACGGCACCCGGTATTCCCAGGAGGTCTCCCGTCCAAGTACTGACCTGGCCCGACGCTGCTTAACTTCGTTGATCAAAAGAGAACCGGTGTATTCAGCGTAGTATGGCCGTAGACAAACTGCTTACATAAATTTATGTGCTTAATGGTTAATTTCAAGTTTCTGTTAGTAAAAAAAAGACAAAAACAAAATAGATGTCTTCGGCACAGGGTATTCCCATTAGGTCTCCCGTCCAAGTACTGACCTGGTCCGACGCTGCTTAACTTCGGTGATGAAACGAGAACCGGTGTTTTAAGCTTAGTATGGCCGTAGACAAACTGCTTACAGAAAATTACATGCTTAATCGTCAATTTAAAGTTTCTGCCAGTCAAAAAAGTTGGAAAACAAAATGGATGTCTACTGCACCCAGTATTCCCAGTAAGTCTCCCGTCCAAGTACTGAGCTGGCCCTACGCTGCTTAACTTCGGTGATCAAACGAGAACCGGTGTTTTCAGCGTAGTATGGCCGTAGAAAAACTGCTTACATAAATTTATGTGCTTCATGGGTAAATTCAAGTTTCTGTTATTCAAAAAAGGACTAAAACAAAATAGATGTCTACGGCAACCGGTATTCCCAAGAGGTCTCCCGTCCGAGTACTGACCTGGCGCGACGCTGCTTAACTTCGGTCATCAAACGAGAATCGGTGTTTTCAGCGTAGTATGGCTGTAGACAAACTGCTTTCATACATTTATGTGCTTAATGGTTTTCTTCAAGTTTCTGTCAGTCAAAAAAGGAAAATAACAAACTGGATGTCTACGGCACACGGTATTCCCAGGAGGTCTCCCGTCCAAGTACTGACCTGGCCCGACGCTGCTTAATTTCAGTTCTCAAACGAGAACCGGTGTTTTCAGGGTAGTATGGCCTTAGGCAAACTGCTTACATAAATTTATGTGCTTAATGGTTAATTTCAAGTTTCTGTTAGTCAAAAAAGGAAAAAACTAAAAACAAATTAGATGTCTACGGCACCCGGTATTCCCAGGAGGTCTCCCGTCCAAGTACTGACCTGGCCCGACGCTGCTTAACTTCGGTGTTAAAACGAGAACCGGTGTATTCAGCGTAGTATAGCCGTAGACAAACTTATCATATAAAATTACGTGGTTAATGGTTTTCTTCAAGATTCTGTTAGTCAAAAAAGGAGAATAACAAATTGGATGTCTACGGCACCCGGTATTCCCAGTAGGTCTCCCGTCCAAGTACTGACCTGGCCCGACGCTGCTTAACTTCGGTGATCAAACGAGAACTGGTGTTTTCAGCGTAGTATGGCCGTAAACCAACTCCTTACATAAATGTATGTGCTTAATGGTTAATTTCAAGTTTATGTTAGTCAACAAAAGAAAAACGAAAACAAAATAGATGTCTACGGCACCCGGTAATCCCAGGAGGTCTCCCGTTCAAGTACTGACCTGGCCCGACGCTGCTTTACTTCGGTGATCAAACGAGAACCGGTGTTTTCAGCGTAGTATGGCCGTAGACAGACTGCTTACATAAATGTATGTGGTTAATGGTTTTCTTCAAGTTTCTGTTAGTCAAAAAAGGACAATAACAAACTGGATGTCTACGGCACCCGGTATTCCCAGGAGGTCTCCCGTCCAAGTACTGCCCTGGCCAGACGCTGCTTTACTTCGGTTTTCAAACGAGAACCGGTGTTTTCATCGTAGTATGGCCGTAGACAAACTGCTATCATACATTTGTGTGCTTAACCCTCGATTAAGCCATCAGGCACTTTTCAGGTGTCCGTTTTTAAATAAAAAGTAATTACTCCGCCATTTTATTTTATTTGTATTTAAAAAATGTAAGGTTCCTCAACTACACCTAGCCAAATAGCATGCCAGTTGTCTTGTTACCATCGGGGTTGATTTCACACCCCCAAAAAAATCACCAATGACAAGTTCTCCCGGTATTCCCTTGGGAAATGTAAGAAATGTAAGAAATTATGATGTTTTTGCTGACTCATCAAACACGAGGGTTTCATTCAAACAAATGACTTAGAGACACTTGTGGGCTGATCTCAATGGAAATTTTGCTTGAATTTATTTTATTAAGTCACAAGCGTCTATATCCAATAGTTTGGGCGATTTAAACATGATTGTGTTCTCAAAAAACACGTATTACACGCAAAATATCAAACAAAAACACGAGAAAAGTGCCTGATGGCATAAGTGTGTGATTTTTTTTGATGGTGTCACGAAGTACTAATGGTTAATTTCAAGTTTCTGTTAGTCAAAAAAGGAACAAACAAATACAAAATATATGTCTACGGCACCCGGTATTCCCAGGAGTTCTCCCGTCCAAGTACTGACCTGGCCCGACGCTGCTTTACTTCGTTGATTAAACGAGAACCGGTGTATTCAGCGTAGTATGGCCGTAGACAAACTGCTAACACAATTTTATGTGCTTAATAGTTAATTTCAAGTTTCTGTTAGTCAAAAAAGGACAAAAACAAAATAGATGTCTCCGGCACCCGGTATTCCCATGAGGTCTCCCGTCCTAGTACTGACCTGGCCCGACGCTGCTTAAGTTCGTTGATCAAACGAGAACCGGTGTAGTCAGCGTAGTATGGCCGTAGACAAACTGCTTACATAAGTTTATCTGCTTAATGGTTAATTTCCAGTTTCTGTTAGTCAAAAAAGGACGAAAACAAAATTGATGTATACGGAACCCAGTATTCCCAGTAGGTCTCCCGTCCAAGTACTGACCTGGCCCGACGCTGCTTAACTTCGGTGATGAAACGAGAACCGGTGTTTTCAGCTTAGTATGGCGGTAGACAAACTGCTTACAGAAAATTACATGCTTAAACGTCAATTTAAAGCTTCTGCCAGTCAAAAAAGTTGGATAACAAAATGGATGTCTACGGCACCTGGTATTCCCAAGAGGTCTCCCGTCCAAGTACTGACCTGGCGCGACGCTGCTTAACTTCGGTGATCAAACGAGAACCGGTGTTATCAGCGTAGTATGGCCGTAGACAAACTGCTTTCATACATTTATGTGCTTAATGGTTTTCTTCAAGTTTCTGTTAGTCAAAAAAGGACGAAAATAAAATAGATGCCTACGGCACCCGGTATTCCCAGGAGGTCTCCCGTCCAAATACTGACCTGGCCCGACGCTGCTTAACTTCGGTGATCAAACGAGAACCGGTGTTTTCAGCGTAGTATGGCCGTAGAAAAACTTATTTTATAAAATTACGTGCTTAATGGTTTTCTTCAAGTTTCTGTTAGTCAAAAAAGGAGAATAACAAACTGGATGTCTACGGCACCCGGTATTCCCAGGAGTTCTCCCGTCCAAGTACTGACATGGCCCGACGCTGCTTTACTTCGGTGATCAAACGAGAACCGGTGTTATCAGCGTAGTATGGCCGTAGACAAACTGCTTTCATACATTTATGTGCTTAATGGTTTTCTTCAAGTTTCTGTTAGTCAAAAAAGGACGAAAATAAAATAGATGCCTACGGCACCCGGTATTCCCAGGAGGTCTCCCGTTCAAGTACTGCCCAGGCCCGACGCTGCTTAACTTCGGTGATCAAACGAGAACCCGTATTTTCAGCGTAGTATGGCCGTAAACAAACTGCTTTCATACATTTATGTGCTTAATGGTTAATTTCAAGTTTCTGTTAGTCAAACAAGGAAAAACAAAAAACAAAATAGATGTCTACGGCACCCGGTATTCCCAGGAGTTCTCCCGTCCAAGTACTGACATGGCCCGACGCTGCTTAACTTCGGTGATCAAACGAGAACCGGTGTTTTCAGCGTAGTATGGCCGTAGACAAACTTGCTATATAAAATTACGTGCTTAATTGTTTTCTTCAAGTTTCTGATAGTCAAAAACGGAAGAAAACATAATATATGTCTACGGCACCCGGTATTCCCAGGAGGTCTCCCGTCCAAGTACTGACCTGGCCAGACGCTGCTTAACTTCGGTGATCAAACGAGAACCGGTGTTTTCAGCGTAGTATGGCCGTAGACAAACTGCTTTCATACATTTATGTGCTTAATGGTTAATTTCAAGTTGCTGTTAGTCAAAAAAGGAACAAACAAAAACAAAATAGATGTCTACGGCACCCGGTTTTCCCAGGAGGTCTCCCGTCCAAGTACTGACCTGGCCCGAAGCTGCTTAACTTCGGTGATCAAACGAGAACCGTTTTTTTCAGCGTAGTATGGCCGAAGACAAACTTATTATATAAAATTACGTGGTTAATGGTTTTCTTCAAGTTTCTGGTAGTCAAAAAAGGAGAATAACAAACTGGATGACTACGGCAACCGGTATTCCCAGGAGGTCTCCCGTCCAAGTACTGACCAGGCCCGATGCTGCTTAACTTCGGTGATCAAACGAGAACAGGTGTTTTCAGCGTAGTATGGCCGTAGGCAAACTTCTCATATAAAATTACGTGGTTAATGGTTTTCTTCAAGTTTCTGTTAGTCAAAAAAAGACTAAAACATAATAGATGTCTACGGCACCCGGTACAGGAGGTCTCCCGTTCAACTACTGACTAGGCCCGACGCTGCTTAACTTCGGTGATCAAACGAGAACCGGTGTTTTCAGCGTAGTATGGCCTTAGACAAACTGCTTACATAAATTTATGTGCTACATGGTTAATTTCAAGTTTCTGTTAGTCAAAAAAGGACGAAAACAAAATAGATGCCTACGGCCACCGGTATTCCCAGGAGGTCTCCCGTCCAAGTACTGACCTGGCGCGACGCTGCTTAAATTCGGTGATCAAACGAGAACCGGTGGTCTTATCTATATTCACTTCATAATACACAATAGTAACTCTTCCCAATACACAGATATGGCGTTAGCGAAGCACAAGGAGCGACGCCTACTCTTTTATTATATAAGAAAACATAAGTAAAATTATGTACCTATTATATTCAGTTCCAACTCTACTGAATACCTTTTACCAAAGAGATCTTTGGATTCGTAACTTTATGTCATACTCTGGAAAGTTATACCTCATATAGGCTGAATTTTCCATTAAGCTGACATTGCTACTGAATACCCTAAACACATCATTGGGAGAACACGACTTCCAAGAAAAACCAGAGAAGTTACTCTGGAAACCTGTGCCCAAAGACATTCAGAGTCCCCCTCCGTGAAGGTGTTGGACCTCACCTTGGCCGCCGAAATTAAATTTCAGTCAATTACATTACTTATTTCATATGGAATTAACGAGAAGTACGCTGTGAAAGTGCTTGCTAGAACTGTCTTCAATACCCTTTGTAACCTCCTTTTAAACCTCAATCTTACCCCTATTACATAATATCCACCTGATATGCACAATGCATTACCCAAATTCCTATAAGACATTTATTTCCCGCTATACTTCGAACCGCGGGAAATGTATAGTTTTATCTATATTCACTGCATGATAACAATGGTAACTCTTCCCAATACACAGATATGGCGTTAGCGAAGCACAAGGAGCTACGCCTGAATAGAATTTTCCAAAGCAAGAGTGTTCTTTTTAGAATAGCAGTTAAGAAAAGTGAAACCAATTAAATTATTTTACGCAAGGTCGTATACTGAGCGTCTCAAAGCTTCTTTACAAATACCGACGACTTTGAACTTCGTAACCATAACTACGATTTATTTAATAACGTTTTGTCTGTTTGTTTTCAGAACAACTTTTATTAATATGGAAACCGCTAATGGAAACTTCTATATAACTTCCTTTGTGTAGTTACAGGCCGAGGCTTTTGCTTACATGTAGCCTTTTTTCAATAGGGTCTTCAACATACCCATCCTTGCTCTGGTCTCTCCTCCATCGGCCATGCCGCCTGAGACAACGGTCACTTACTTACTTTTTTTTGGCCGCTGCCGTAGCCCCCCCCCCCCCCCCACCGGATCTTAGGGAATGTACCCCAAAATTACCATTAGGTGCTAGTGAACGTAACATCTTAAGAATGCATTCCCTAGCTCTAGAATAGCTTAACTTTTTATCTTTTGCTATTAACTTGCAAACATTGTTGGTTCTATAAGCTGGTTTAAACAGGAAATGCTTCGAATCGGAAGTTACACCTGCGACGGACATAAATCTCAACAGCATATTGTATGGACACGCTAAACTCGAACCTTTAGCAATTGAAACCTCATCACCTGTTCTGTACTGATCTGTCTTACTTTTCTGAATGGAAATTACAAAGTAATCTGGTTGGATGTTTAAATCCTTACATCGAATGGAACTTAATTCATCATATCTCAGAAAACCTGCGAATGCTGTAGTTATCATACACAAATCTCTTATTACAATTACGTCATTGTTATTTACAAAATTATTACAACGATCTATTATCATGTCGGCAGTGACTACATCTTTTTTGACAGTTTTGTGACATGTAGTCCGCTTCGCAGCCTCATGAAGATTCCTGACGAAGGCGTTATTAGTGGGATCGTCCAAACCGTTCATTTCATGGGCCCATTTGATGCCATAAACAGCCGCCGAAATGACATGGTGCGTTGACCCTGTGTCCAGTAGCTTTGTCAAGAACACTGCGACATGAATTGGTCCAGCTGGTATGTCAGGAAAATTGTTCTAGTTGCAAAATTGTTGCCATCTCTTGAAACTGCTATAGTATTTACAAACTGTGCTGTCGCTTCTGGTTGCCATCATGTATCCGCACATCTTCTCCGCTACACCTTCTTCACTAACTCCCGCTGTCTCCAATGCCTCACTTACACTGCTCCTCAGATGGATACCTGGTAAAGGAAACAAATGAATTATTTTCCTTGTCTCGTATCCATCACGTACTATTTCGGAGTAAGTGACTCATATCCTGCCAACTGGCTATATTTGATTTAGAAAACAATTTTCGAATCCCTTGCGGATGACATTTGAACAAGGTAACACTTCCTTAGCTTTTACAAAACTGTAAAAAACCTCTGGTTCTGCGACCAGCGAGGGCCAAAATGCAGACGATCTCCATAGGGGAACAACAATTGTCCCCCTTGCCTTATCCTTTTGCATTTTCTTCAGTGTTCTCAGAATTAATCTAGGTGGCGGTACCGTTACTATCGTTTGACCAATTCTTAGTAAATGCATCTACACCTTCTGTTCCAGGACACCACCACCTGGAATTAAACCTCTTACACTGTGAGTTCAAATTTGATGCAAACCTATCTATGGAGTGTGGACCCCAAACTGTATCCCAGTAAGCAAATACTTCCGGCTGAATTTGCCAGTCATCACTATCGGTTGTTCTGCTGAGAGTATTAGCCAGTTCATTATCTTTTCTTTTAATCATTCAGGTTCAATAATTATTCCTTTCTGCTCGCAAAATCGATTGACATTTAACGAAATTTGCTGAAGATTAGATCGTCTGCTACCCGAATTTATTATTCTCTTCGCATTTCGATTATCAGTGAACCATTTAACTTTCCTTTTTTCTAAGGTTTCAGTGTTGCTTTTCAGTACTCTTTCTACTGCTAAAGCTTCTCTCCAACTGGAGCTTTGCTGAGCCTCTTCTTTGTCCCGTGAACCCACCACTTCTGTGCCTTCAAGTAAGGCTCCCGCACAAAGGGAAACATACCCGCCATATCCAATCGCGGATGCATCACTATATGCTTCAATTACATGATCATCTTTAGTTTCAATATCTAAACCTTTCTCGTTTAAGGTTCTAACTTCCTTCTTCCAAAATCGAATCTCCTCATACGCCTCATGGTCTATCCTTACTGGTGCATTTCAGCTTGTTCTTGTATCAATACAACGATACAGTGCACGGGTTTGCAATCTTACCACCCCTCCGATAGAATGTGTTAAAGAAATAATCTGACCAACTGCTGAAGCTAAAATTCTGGCTGGAATCAAATGACACTTATCCGAATTCATCTGATAAATAAATGACTCAAGCATCTTTTCAACTCTATCAATTCTATTTGGTATAGCATGTAATGATCCCGAGGTCATGTGCCAGCTGAAACCCAACCATTGTGCATTTTGCGTAGGTTCCCAGACGCATTTTTCATGTGAGATCAGAAAACCCAAATCCTGCAATAACTTTTGCACTTTGTTACTGAGTATGAGTGCTTCTTCTAAAATACTACTACCCGCTAGCCCATCGTCTATGAACATGATAACCTTGTGACCTCTAGACCTCCAAAATGTAAGAAAAACTTTCATCATTTTAGTGAAAATGTACGGTGCAGTTGCCAATCCAAAAGGTAGTACATTGAACTGATAGTAATGTGTTACACCTTCTTTGTCCCATGAAAAACCGAGATATGGTCTATGCTGCTCAAAAATTTCAATATGATGATAAGCTGACTTGAGATCAAAAGTGAACAAGTAATCTCCTGTAACAAACATTTGTTTCGCAACGGTAACATCTTCGTACTTAAACTTGAACTGCGCCAAATGGGGGTTGATATCTTTACAATCCAAAACTATTCTTGGCTTTCCATCCTTACTGAAAGCAACCGTCAAGGGATTGACACATGTTGGTTTGTGTAAGACTTCAGAAATACAGTCTTTTTCTTTTAGTTTTTTAATCTCTGTTGCAACAAATAACTTGTTCTCCAATGCTGACCTATTGTTTTTCAAATGAAAAACACCTGGTAGTGTTCTAAAGGGTATTCTATACCCGTCTATAATAACTGCCTTTATATGTTCATTTACTTTGGCTTCCTCCCAGTGTTTTAAGGAATTCTTCAATCTACCTGCTGTTGTTAACACAACCGATTTATTTGATACATCTTTTGTTTCCTTGATTAACACCGATGGTTCATAATCGGTTTTCTGATTCGAGTCAAAACTGAGATCAATAATATAATAAGTATTATCACTTATCTTATCACTTGAAAGTTGTCGTCTCTGTGGGCACGAATACTTCCAGTGCCCTGGCTGACCGCAGTTTAAACAGAGCCCCGGTTTCTTGGCCGATGTCACACTGCTCCCGCTCGTTTGTTGGGCGGTTGCTCCTGACCTCCCGGCAGGATGAGAAGCCGGCCATGATGAAAATCTTGTTGATTTCTTCATTCTTTTGGCCTGCTCAATCTTCAGCTTCTTAGTGGCTCTGGATTCAGCCCTGTTGATTTTCTTTTCGTCATCGGAATCAGAGGCCAGTGGGTTGGTTTCATATTCCTGAACAACCTTCCATCCCGACTCCGATGCATCAGCCATTCTGATCAGCTTTTTGCGATGGTTTATCAAGTTTATACCTTCAGATATGCTGTTGATAGCCTGTGGAACATTTTTGAGGTTTGTGACGCACGTTTCTGCTTCTCTCAACTTAGTAGCGACTTTTGCTTTGAATTTAAATTGATCTTCGCAGCTCTTACGTTTGAACGTATAACCATCATTTGCTAAAATGTTCTGCTGAATTTTCGCAAGTTGACTCTCCGAAAGTTCCTTCTGTACATCGCTTATCTTTGTCTCAAAGCAAGTAAATTTCAATGAAATTAGGCTATCTAACTTGCTTAAAAGTGCTGTTTGTGAACTGGCAAAAGCTTGCTTGACTCTTTCGTCGATGTAGTTGGCTTGCGTTTGATTTTCCATGTCAATCGGAGTAGACGCCCTACAGCAATTTAACGAGAAGTACGCTGTGAAAGTGCTTACTAGAACTGTCTTCAATACCCTTTGTAACCTCCTTTTAAACCTCAATCTTAACCCCTATTACATAATATCCACCTGATATGCACAATGCATTACCCAAATTCCTATAAGACATTTATTTCCCGCTATACTTCGAACCGCGGGAAATGTATATATTCAGCGTAGTATTGCCGTAGACAAGCTGCTTACATAAATTTATGTGCTTAACCCTGCGTGACATCATCAAAAAAAAAACACACACTTATGCCATCAGGTACTTTTCAAGTGTCCGTTTTATATTTTGCGTGTAATACGTGTTTTTTGAGAACACAATCATGTTTAAATCGCCCAAACTATTGGATATAGACCCTTGTGACTAAATAAAATAAATTCAAGCAAAATTTCCATTGAGATCAGCCCACATGTGTCTCTAAGCCATTTGTTTGAATGAAACCCTCGTGTTTGATGAGTCAGCAAAAACATCATAATTTCTTACATTTCTTACATTTCTCAAGGGAATACCGGGAGAGCTGGTCATTGGCGGATTTTTTGGGGTGTGAAATCAACCCCGATGGTAACAAGACAATTGGCATGTTATTTGGCTAGGTGTAGTTGAGGAACCTTATTTTTTTTAAATACAAATAAAATAAAATGGCGGAGTAATTACTTTTTAATTAAAAACGGACACCTAAAAAGTGCCTGATGGCTTAATCTAGGGTTAATTTCAAGTTTCTGTTAGTCAAAAAAGGACGACAACAAAGAAGATGTCTACGGCACACGGTATTCCCAGGAGGTCTCCCGTCCAAGTACTGAACAGGCCCAATGCTGCTTAACTTCGGTGATCAAACGAGAACCGGTGTTTTCAGCATAGTATGGCCTTAGACAAACTTCTTATATAAAATTACGTGGTTTTCTTCAAGTTTCTGTTAGTCAAAAAAATAGAATAACAAACTTGATGTCTGCGGCACCCGGTATTCCCAGGAGGTCTCCCGTCCAAGTACTGACCAGGCCCGATGCTGCTTTACTTCGGTGATCAAACGAGAACCGGTGTTTTCAGCGTAGTATGGCCGTAGACAAACTTCTCATATAAAATTACGTGGTTAATGGTTTTCGACAAGTTTCTGTTGGTCAAAAAAGTAGAATAACAAACTGGATGTCTACGGCACCCGGTATTCCCAGGAGGTCTCCCGTCCAAGTACTGACCTGGCCCATAGCTGCTTAACTTCGGTGATCAAACGAGAACAGGTGTTTTCAGCGTAGTATGGCCGTAGACAAACTTCTCATATAAAATTACGTGGTTAATGGTTTCGACAAGTTTCTGTTAGTCAAAAAAGGAAAATAACAAAATAGATGTCTAGTGCACCCGGTATTCCCAGGAGGTGTCCCGTCCAAGTACTGACCTGGCACGACGCTGCTTAACTTCGGTGATCAAACGAGAACCGGTGTTTTCAGCGTAGTATGGCCGTAGACAAACCGCTTACATAAATGTATGTGCTTAATGGTTAATTTCAAGTTTCTGTTATGCAAAAAAGGACGAAAACAAAATAGATGTCTACGGCACCCGGTATTCCCAGGAGGTCTCCCGTCCAAGTACTGACCTGGCCAGACGTTGCTTAACTTCGGTGATCAAACGAGAACCGGTGTTTTCAGCATAGTATGGCCGTAGACAAACTTCTCATATAAAATTACGTGGTTAATGGTTTTCGACAAGTTTCTGTTAGTCAAAAAAAGGAGAATAACAAACTGGATGTCTACGGCACCCGGTATTCCCAGGAGGTCTCCCGTCCAAGTACTGACCTGGCCAGACGCTGCTTAACTTCGGTGATCAAACGAGAACCGGTGTTTTCAGCGTAGTATGGCCGTAGACAAACTGCTTTCATACATTTATGTGCTTAATGGTTAATTTCAAGTTCTGTTAGTCAAAATAGGAACAAAAGAAAAAAACAAAGTAGATGTCTAAGGCACCCGGTATTCCCAGGAGGTCTCCCGTCCAAGTACTGACCTGGCCAGACGCTGCTTAACTCCGGTTATAAAGCGAGAACCGGTGTTTTCAGCATAGTATGGCCGTAGACAAACTTCTCATATAAAATTACGTGGTTAATGGTTTTCGACATGTTTCTGTTAGTCAAAAAAGGAGAATAACAAACTGGATGTCTACGGCACCCGGTATTCCCAGGAGGTCTCCCGTCCAAGTACTGACCTGGCCCGACGCTGCTTAACTCCGGTGATCAAACGAGAACCGGTGTTTTCAGCGTTGTATGGCCGTAGACAAACTGATTACATAAAATTACGTTGTTAATGTTTAATTTCAAGTTTCTGTTAGTCAAAAAAGGACGAAAACTAAATAGATGCCTACGGCACCCGGTATTCCCAGGAGGTCTCCCGTCCAAGTACTGACCTGGCCCGACGCTGCTTAACTTCGTTGATCAAACGAGAACCGGTGTATTCAGCGTAGTATGGCCGTAGACAAACTGCTTACATAAATTTATGTGCTTAATGGTTAATTTCAAGTTTCTGTTAGTCAAAAAAGGACGAAAACAAAATAGATGTCTACTGCACCCGGTATTCCCAGGAGGTCTCCCGTCCAAGTACTGACCTGGCCCGACGCTGCTTAACTTCGGTGATCAAACGAGAACCGGTGTATTCAGCGTAGTATGGCCGTAGACAAACTGCTTCAGAATGTATGTGCTTAATGGTTAATTTCAAGTTTCTGTTAGTCAAAAAAGGACGAAAACAAAAAAACAAAATAGATGTCTACGGCACGCGGTATTCCCAGGAAGTCTCCCGTCCAAGTACTGACCTGATCCGACGCTGCTTATCTCCGGTGATCAAACGAGAACCGGTGTTTTCAGCGTTGTATGGCCGTAGACAAACTTCTTATATACAATTACGTCCTTAATGGTTTTCTTCAAGTTTCTGTTAGTCAAAAAAGGAGAATAACAAACGTGATGTCTACGGCACCCGGTATTCCCTGGATGTCTCCCGTCCAAGTACTGACCTAGCCCGACGCTGCTTAACTTCGTTGATCAAACGAGAACCGGTGTATTCAGCGTAGTATGGCCGTAGACAAACTGCTTCAGAATTTATGTGCTTAATGGTTAATTTTAAGTTTCTGTTAGTCAAAAAAGGACGAAAACAAAATAGATGCCTACGGCACCCGGTATTCCCAGGAGGTCTCCCGTCCAAGTACTGACCTGGCCCGACGCTGCTTAACTTCGTTGATCAAACGAGAACCGGTGTAATCAGCGTAGTATGGCTGTAGACAAACTGCTTAAAAAAATGTATGTGCTTAATGGTTAATTTCAAGTTTCTGTTAGTCAAAAAAGGACGAAAACAAAATAGATGTCTACTGCACCCGGTATTCCCAGGAGGTCTCCCGTCCAAGTACTGACCTGGCCCGACGCTGCTTAACTTCGGTGATCAAACGAGAACCGGTGTATTCAGCGTAGTATGGCCGTAGACAAACTGCTTACATAAATTTATATGCTTAATGGTTAATTTCAAGTTTATGTTAGTCAAAAAAGGACAAAACAAAAAAGATGTTTACTGCACCCCGTATTGCCAGGAGGTCTCCCGTCCAAGTACTGACCTAGCCCGACGCTGCTTAACTTCGTTGATCAAACGAGAACCGGTGTATTCAGCGTAGTATGGCCGTAGACAAACTGCTTCAGAATGTATGTGCTTAATGGTTAATTTCAAGTTTCTGTTAGTCAAAAAAGGACGAAAAAAAAATAAAAAAATAGATGTCTACGGCACGCGGTATTTCCAGGAAGTCTCCCGTCCAAGTACTGACCTGATCCGACGCTGCTTATCTCCGGTGATCAAACGAGAACCGGTGTTTTCAGCGTTGTATGGCCGTAGACAAACTTCTTATATACAATTACGTGGTTAATGGTTTTCTTCAAGTTTCTGTTAGTCAAAAAAGGAGAATAACAAACGTGATGTCTACGGCACCCGGTATTGCCAGGATGTCTCCCGTCCAAGTACTGACCTAGCCCGACGCTGCTTAACTTCGTTGATCAAACGAGAACCGGTATATTCAGCGTAGTATGGCCGTAGACAAACTGCTTCAGAATTATGTGCTTAATGGTTAATTTTAAGTTTCTGTTAGTCAAAAAAGGACGAAAACAAAATAGATGCCTACGGCACCCGGTATTCCCAGGAGGTCTCCCGTCCAAGTACTGACCTGGCCCGACGCTGCTTAACTTCGTTGATCAAACGAGAACCGGTGTAATCAGCGTAGTATGGCTGTAGACAAGCTGCTTAAATAAATTTATGTGCTTAATGGTTAATTTCAAATTTCTGTTAGTCAAAAAAGGACGAAAACAAAATAGATGTCTACTGCACCCGGTATTCCCAGGAGGTCTCCCGTCCAAGTACTGACCTGGCCAGACGCTGCTTAACTTCGGTGATCAAACGAGAACCGGTGTTTTCAGCGTAGTATGGCCGTAGACAAACTGCTTTCATACATTTATGTGCTTAAGGTTAATTTCCAGTTTCTGTTAGTCAAAAAATGAAAAAACAAAAAACAAAATACATGTCTACGGCACCCGGTATTCCCAGGAGGTCTCCCGTCCAAGTACTGACCTAGCCCGACGGTGCTTAACTTCGGTGATCAAACGAGAACCGGTGTTTTTAGCGTAGTATAGCCGTAGAAAAACTTCTTACATAAATGTATGTGCTTAATGGTTAATTTCAAGTTTCTGTTAGTCAAAAAAGGACGAAAACAAAATAGATGTCTACGGCACCCGGTATTCCCAGGAGGTCTCCCGTCCAAGTACTGACCAGGCCCGATGCTGCTTAACTTCGGTGATCAAACGAGAACCGGTGTTTTCAGCTTAGTATGGCTGTAGACAAACTTCTTATATAAAATTAGGTGGTTAATGGTTTTCTTCAAGTTTCTGTTAGTCAAAAAAGGAGAATAACAAACTGGATGTCTACGGCACACGGTATTCCCAGGAGGTCTCCCGTCCAGGTACTGACCTGGCCCGACGCTGCTTAACTTCGGTGATCAAACGAGAACCGGTGTTTTTAGCGTAGTATGGCCGTAGACAAACTGCTTACATAAATTTATGTGCTTATTGCTTAATTTCAAGTTTCTGTTAGTCAAAAAAGGACGAAAACAAAATAGATGCCTACGGCACCCGGTATTCCCAGGAGGCCTCCCGTCCAAGTACTCACCAGGCCCGATGCTGCTTAACTTCGGTGATCAAACGAGAACCGGTGTTTTCAGTGTAGTATGGCCGTAGACAAACTTCTCATATAAAATTAAGTGGTTAATGGTTTTCTTCAAGTTTCTGTTGGTCAAAAAAGGAGAATAACAAACTGGATGTCTACGGCACCCGGTATTCCTAGGAGGTATCCCGTCCAAGTACTGACCTAGCCCGACCCTGCTTAACTTCGGTGATCAAACGAGAACCGGTGTATTCAGCGTAGTATGGCCGTAGACAAACTGCTTCAGAATTTATGTGCTTAATGGTTAATTTCAAGTTTATGTTAGTCAAAAAAGGACGAAAACAAAATAGATGCCTACGGCACCCGGTATTCCCAGGAGGTCTCCCGTCCAAGTACTGACCTGGCCCGACGCTGCTTAACTTCGGTGATCAAACGAGAACCGGTGTATTCAGCGTAGTATGGCTGTAGACAAACTGCTTAAATAAATGTATGTGCTTAATGGTTAATTTCAAGTTTCTGTTAGTCAAAAAAAGACGTAAACAAAATAGATGTCTACTGCACCCGGTATTCCCAGGAAGTCTCCCGTCCAAGTACTGACCTGGCCCGACGCTGCTTATCTCCGGTGATCAAACGAGAACCGGTGTTTTCAGCGTAGTATGGCCGTAGACAAACTGCTTCAGAATGTATGTGCTTAATGGTTAATTTCAAGTTTCTGTTAGTCAAAAAAGGACGAAAACAAAATAGATGCCTACGGCACCCGGTATTCCCAGGAGGTCTCCCGTCCAAGTACTGACCTGGCCCGACGCTGCTTAACTTCGGTGATCAAACGAGAACTGGTGTATTCAGCGTAGTATGGCCGTAGACAAACTGCATACATAATTTATGTGCTTAATGGTTTATTTCAAGTTTCTGTTAGTCAAAAAAAGGAAAAAAAACAAAAAAAAAATACATGTCTACGGCACCCGGTATTCCCAGGAGGTCTCCCGTCCAAGTACTGACCTAGCTCGACGCTGCTTAACTTCGGTGATCAAACAAGAACCGGTGTATTCAGCGTAGTATGGCCGTAGACAAACTTCTTAAATAAAATTATGTGCTTAATGGTTAATTTCAAGTTTCTGTTAGTCAAAAAAGGACAAAAACAAAATAGATGTCTACTGCACCCGGTATTCCCAAGTGGTCTCCCGTCCAAGTACTGACCTGGTCCGACGCTGCTTAACTTCGGTGATCAAACGAGAACCGGTGTTTTCAGCGTAGTATGGCCGTACACAAACTGCTTTCATACATTTATGTGCTTAATGGTTAATTTCAAGTTTCTGTTAGTCAAAAAAAGAAAAACGAAAACAAAATAGATGTCTACGGCACCCGGTATTCCCAGGAGGTCTCCCGTCCAAGTACTGACCAGGCCCGATGGTGCTTAACTTTGGTGATGAAACGAGAACCGGTGTTTTCAGCTTAGTATGGCCGTAGACAAACTTCTTATATAAAATTACGTGGTTAATGGTTTTCTTCAAGTTTATGTTAGTCAAAAAAGGAGAATAACAAACTGGATGTCTACGGCACCCGGTATTCCCAAGAGGTCTCCCGTCCAAGTACTGACCAGGCCCGATGCTGCTTAACTTCGGTGATCAAACGAGAACCGTTGTTTTCAGCATAGTATGGCCGTAGACAAACTTCTTATATAAAATTATGTGCTTTATGGTTAATTTCAAGTTTCTGTTAGTCAAAAAAAGAAAAACGAAAACAAAATAGATGGCACCCGGTATTCCTAGGAGGTCTCCCGTCCAAGTACTGACCAGGCCCGATGCTGCTTAACTTCGGTGATCAAACGAGAACCGGTGTTTTCAGCGTAGTATGGCCGTAGACAAACTTTTCATATAAAATTAAGTGGTTAATGGTTTTCTTCAAGTTTCTGTTAGTCAAAAAAGGAGAATAACAAAGTGGATGTCTACGGCACCCGGTATTCCCAGGAGGTCTCCCGTCCAAGTTCTGACCTGGCCCGACGCTGCTTAACTTCGGTGATCAAACGAGAACCGGTGTATTCAGCGTAGTATGGCCGTAGACAAACTGCTTACATAAATTTATGTGCTTAATGGTTAATTCCAAGTTTCTGTTAGTCAAAAAAAGGACGAAAACAAAATAGATGTCTGCTGCACCCAGTATTCCCATGTGGTCTCCCGTCCAAGTACTGACCTGGCCCGACGCTGCTTAACTTCGGTGATCAAACGAGAACAGGTGTTTTCAGCGTAGTATGGCCGTAGAAAAACTTCTTACATAAATGTTTGAGCTTAATGGTTAATTTCAAGTTTCTGTTAGTCAAAAAAAGAAAAACGAAAACAAAATAGATGTCTACGGCACCCGGTATTCCCAGGAGGTCTCCCGTCCAAGTACTGTCCAGGCCCGATGTTGCTTATCTTCGGTGATCAAACGAGAACCGGTGTTTTCAGCGTAGTATGGCCGTAGACAAACTGGTTTCATACATTTATGTGCTTAATTTCAAGTTGCTGTTAGTCAAAAAAGGACGAAAACAAAATAGATGTCTACTGCACCCGGTATTCCCATGTGGTCTCCCGTCCAAGTACTGATCTGGCCCGACGATGCTTAACTTCGGCGATCAAACGAGAACCGGTGTTTTCAGCGTAGTATGGCCGTAGACAAACTGCTTTCATACATTTATGTGCTTAATGGTTAATTTCAAGTTTCTGTTAGTCAAAAAAGGAAAAAACAAAAAACAAAATAGATGTCTACGGCACCCGGTATTCCCAAGAGGTCTCCCGTCCAAGTACTGACCTGGCCCGATGCTGTTTAACTTCGGTGATCAAACGAGAACCGGTGTTTTCAGCGTAGTATGGCCGTAGACAAACTTCTTATATAAACTTACGTGGTTAATGGTTTTCTTCAAATTTCTGTTAGTCAAAAAAGGACGAAAACAAAATAGATGTCTACTGCACCCGGTATTCCCATGTGGTCTCCCGTCCAAGTACTGATCTGGCCCGACGCTGCTTAACTTCGGTGATCAAACGAGAACCGGTGTTTTCATCGTAGTATGGCCGTAGACAAACTGCTTTCATACATTTATGTGCTTAATGGTTAATTTCAAGTTTCTGTTAGTCAAAAAAGGAAAAAACAAAAAACAAAATAGATGTCTACGGCACTCAGTATTCCCAGGAGGTCTCCCGTCCAAGTACTGACCTGGCCCGACGCTGCTTAACTTCGGTGATCAAACGAGAACCGGTGTTTTCAGTGTAGTATGGCCGTAGACAAACTTCTTATATAAACTTACGTGGTTAATGGTTTTCTTCAAATTTCTGTTAGTCAAAAAAAGAGAATAACAAACTGGATGTCTACGGCACCCGGTATTCCCAGGAGGTCTCCCGTCCAAGTACTGACCAGGCCCGATGCTGCTTAACTTCGGTGATCAAACGAGAACCGGTGTTTTCAGAGTAGTATGGCCGTAGACAAACTTCTTATATAAAATTACGTGGTTAATGGTTAATTTCAAGTTTCTGTTAGACAAAAAAGGACGACAACAAAATAGATGTCTATGGCACCCGGTATTCCCATGAATTTCCCGTCCAAGTACTGACCTGGCCCGACGCTGCTTAACTTCGGTGATCAAACGAGAACCGGTGTTTTCAGCGTAGTATGGCCGTAGACAAACTGCTTACATAAATTTATATGCTTAAGGGTTAATTTCAAGTTTCTGTTAGTCAAAAAAGGACGAAAACAAAATAGATGTCTATGGCACCCGGTATTCCGAGGAGGTCTCCCGTCCAAGTACTGACCTGGCCCGACGCTGCTTAACTTCGGTGATCAAACGAGAACCGGTGTTTTCAGCGTAGTATGGCCTTAGACAAACTGCTTACATAAATTTATGTGCTTAATGGTTAATTTCAAGTTTCTGTTTGTCAAAAAAGGACGAAAACAAAATAGATGCCTACGGCACCCGGTATTCACAGGAGGTCTCCCGCCCAAGTACTGACCTGGCCCGACGCTGCTTAACTTCGGTGATCAAACGAGAACCGGTGTATTCAGCGTAATATGGCCGTAGACAAACTGCTTACATGAATTTATATGCTTAATGGTTAATTTCAAGTTTATATTAGTCAAAAAAGGACGAAAACAAGATAGATGTCTACGGTACCCGGTATTCTGAGGAGGTCTCCCGTCCAAGTACTGACCTGGCCCGACGCTGCTTAACTTCGGTGATCAAATGAGAACCGGTGTTTTCAGCGTAGTATGGCCTTAGACAAACTGCTTACATAAATTTATGTGCTTAATGGTTAATTTCAAGTTTCTGTTTGTCAAAAAAGGACGAAAACAAAATAGATGCCTACGGCACCCGGTATTCCCAGGAGGTCTCCCGCCCAAGTACTGACCTGGCCCGACGCTGCTTAACTTTGGTGATCAAACGAGAACTGGTGTATTCAGCGTATTATGGCCGTAGACAAACTGCTTACATGAATTTATGTGCTTAATGGTTAATTCCAAGTTTCTGTTAGTCAAAAAAGGACGAAAACAAAATAGATGTCTACTGCACCCGGAATTCCCAGGAGGTCTCCCGTCCAAGTACTGACCTGGCCAGACGCTGCTTAACTTCGGTGATCAAACGAGAACAGGTGTTTTCAGCGTAGTATGGCCGTAGACAAACTGCTTACATAAATGTATGTGCTTAATGGTTAATTTCAAGTTGCTGTTAGTCAAAAAAGGACGAAAACAAAATAGATGCCTAAGGCACCCGGTATTCCCAAGAGGTCTCCCGTCCAAGTACTGACCTGGCCCGACGCTGCTTAACTTCGGTGATCAAACGAGAACAGGTGTTTTCAGCAGAGTATGGCCGTAGACAAACTTCTTATATAAAATTATGTGCTTAATGGTTAATTTCAAGTTTCTGTTAGTCAAAAAAGAACGAAAACAAAATAGATGTCTACTGCACCCGGTATTCCCATGTGGTCTCCCGTCCAAGTACTGACCTGGCCCGACGCTGCCTAACTTCGGTGATCAAACGAGAACCGGTGTTTTCAGCGTAGTATGGCCGTAGACAAACTGCTTTGATACATTTATGTGTTTAATGGTTAATTTCAAGTTTCTGTTAGTCAAAAAAGGAAACAACAAAAAACATAATAGATGTCTACGGCACCCGGTATTCCCAGGAGGTCTCCCGTCCAAGTACTGACCTGGCCCGACGCTGCTTAACTTCGGTGATCAAACGAGAACCGGTGTTTTCAGCGTAGTATGGCCGTAGACAAACTGCATACATAATTTATGTGATTAATGGTTAATTTCAAGTTTCTGTTAGTCAAAAAAGGACGAAAACAAAATAGATGCCTAAGTACCCGGTATTCCCAGGAGGTCTCCCGTCCAAGTACTGACCTGGCCCGACGCTGCTTAACTTCGGTGATCAAACGAGAACGGTGTATTCAGCGTAGTATGGCCGTAGACAATTGCTTACATAAATTTATGTGCTTAATGGTTAATTTCAAGTTTCTGTTAGTCAAAAAAGGACAAAAACAAAATAGATGTCTACTGCACCCGGTATTCCCAGGAGGTCTCCCGTCCAAGTACTGACCTGGCCCGACGCTTCTTAACTTCGGTGATCAAACGAGAACCGGTGTTTTCAGCATAGTATGGCCGTAGACAAACTTCTTATATAAATTTACGTGGTTAATGGTTTTCTTCAAGTTTCTCTTAGTCAAAAAAGGAGAATAACAAACTGGATGTCTAGGGCACCCGGTATTCCCAGGAGGTCTCCCGTCCAAGTACTGACCAGGCCCGATGCTACTTAACTTCGGTGATCAAACGAGAACCGGTGTTTTCAGCGTAGTATGGCCGTAGACAAACTGCTTACATAATTTATGTGCTTAATGGTTAATTTCAAGTTTATGTTAGTCAAAAAAGGACGAAAACAAAATAGATGCCTAAGTACCCGGTATTCCCAGGAGGTCTCCCGTCCAAGTACTGACCTGGCCCGACGCTGCTTAACTTCGGTGATCAAACGAGAACCGGTGTTTTCAGCGTAGTATGGCCGTAGACAAACTTCTTATATAAAATTATGTGCTTAATGGTTAGTTTCAAGTTTCTGTTAGTCAAAAAAGGACGAAAACAAAATAGATGTCTACGGCACCCGGTATTCCCATGAATCTCCCGTCCAAGTACTGACCTGGCCCGACGCTGCTTAACTTCGGTGATCAAACGAGAACCGGTGTTTTCAGCGTAGTATGGCCGTAGACAAACTGCTTACATAAACTTATATGCTTAATGGTTAATTTCAAGTTTCTGTTAGTCAAAAAAGGACGAAAACAAAATAGATGTCTACGGCACCCGGTATTCCGAGGAGGTCTCCCGTCCAAGTACTGACCTGGCCCGACTCTGCTTAACTTCGGTGATCAAACGAGCACCGGTGTTTTCAGCGTAGTATGGCCTTAGACAAACTGCTTGCATAAATTTATGTGCTTAATGGTTAATTTCAAGTTTATGTTTGTCAAAAAAGGACGAAAACAAAATAGATGCCTACGGCACCCGGTATTCCCAGGAGGTCTCCCGCCCAAGTACTGACCTGGCCCGACGCTGCTTAACTTCGGTGATCAAACGAGAACCGGTGTATTCAGCGTAGTATGGCCGTAGACAAACTGCTTACATGAATTTATATGCTTAATGGTTAATTTCAAGTTTATGTTAGTCAAAAAAGGACGAAAACAAAATAGATGTCTACGGCACCCGGTATTCCGAGGAGGTCTCCCGTCCAAGTACTGACATGGCCCGACGCTGCTTAACTTCGGTGATCAAACGAGAACCGGTGTTTTCAGCGTAGTATGGCCTTAGACAAACTGCTTACATAAATTTATGTGCTTAATGGTTAATTTCAAGTTTCTGTTTGTCAAAAAAGGACGAAAACAAAATAGATGCCTACGGCACCCGGTATTCCCAGGAGGTCTCCCGCCCAAGTACTGACCTGGCCCGACGCTGCTTAACTTTGGTGATCAAACGAGAACTGGTGTATTCAGCGTAGTATGGCCGTAGACAAACTGCTTACAAGAATTTATGTGCTTAATGGTTAATTCCAAGTTTCTGTTAGTCAAAAAAGAACGAAAACAAAATAGATGTCTACTGCACCCGGTATTCCCAGGAGGTCTCCCGTCCAAGTACTGACCTGGCCAGACGCTGCTTAACTTCGGTGATCAAACGAGAACCGGTGTTTTCAGCGTAGTATGGCCGTAGACAAACTGCTTACATAAATTTATGTGCTTAATGGTTAATTTCAAGTTGCTGTTAGTCAAAAAAGGACGAAAACAAAATAGATGCCTAAGGCACCCGGTATTCCCAGGAGGTCTCCCGTCCAAGTACTGACCTGGCACGACGCTGCTTAACTTCGGTGATCAAACGAGAACCGGTGTTTTCAGCAGAGTATGGCCGTAGACAAACTTCTTATATAAAATTATGTGCTTAATGGTTAATTTCAAGTTTCTGTTAGTCAAAAAAGGACGAAAACAAAATAGATGTCTACTGCACCCGGTATTCCCATGTGGTCTCCCGTCCAAGTACTGACCTGGCCCGACGCTGCTTAACTTCGGTGATCAAACGAGAACCGGTGTTTTCAGCGTAGTATGGCCGTAGACAAACTGCTTTCATACATTTATGTGCTTAATGGTTAATTTCAAGTTTCTGTTAGTCAAAAAAGTAAAAAAAAAAAAAAAAAAATAGATGTCTACGGCACCCGGTATTCCCAGGAGGTCTCCCGTCCAAGTACTGACCTGGCCCGACGCTGCTTAACTTCGGTGATCTAACGAGAACGGTGTATTCAGCGTAGTATGGCCGTAGACAAACTGCTTACATGAATTTATGTGCTTAATGGTTAATTCCAAGTTTCTGTTAGTCAAAAAAGGACGAAAACAAAATAGATGTCTACTGCACCCGGTATTCCCAGGAGGTCTCCCGTCCAAGTACTGACCTGGCCCGACGCTGCTTAACTTCGGTGATCAAACGAGAACCGGTGTTTTCAGCGTAGTATGGCCGTAGACAAACTGCTTACATAATTTATGTGCTTAATGGTTAATTTCAAGTTTCTGTTAGTCAAAAAAAGGCGAAAACAAAATAGATGCCTAAGTACCCGGTATTCCCAGGAGGTCTCCCGTCCAAGTACTGACCTGGCCCGACGCTGCTTAACTTCGATGATCAAACGAGAACCGGTGTTTTCAGCGTAGTATGGCCGTAGACAAACTTCTTATATAAAAGTATGTGCTCAATGGTTAATTTCAAGTTTCTGTTAGTCAAAAAAGGACGAAAACAAAATAGATGTCTATGGCACCCGGTATTCCGAGGAGGTCTCCCGTCCAAGTACTGACCTGGCCCGACGCTGCTTAACTTCGGTGATCAAACGAGAACCGGTGTTTTCAGCGTAGTATGGCCTTAGACAAACTGCTTACATAAATTTATGTGCTTAATGGTTAATTTCAAGTTTCTGTTTGTCAAAAAAGGACGAAAACAAAATAGATGCCTACGGCACCCGGTATTCCCAGGAGGTCTCCCGCCCAATTACTGACCTGGCCCGACGCTGCTTAACTTCGGTGATCAAACGAGAACCGGTGTATTCAGCGTAATATGGCCGTAGACAAACTGCTTACATGAATTTATATGCTTAATGGTTAATTTCAAGTTTATGTTAGTCAAAAAAGGACGAAAACAAGATAGATGTCTACGGTACCCGGTATTCTGAGGAGATCTCCCGTCCAAGTACTGACCTGGCCCGACGCTGCTTAACTTCGGTGATCAAATGAGAACCGGTGTTTTCAGCGTAGTATGGCCTTAGACAAACTGCTTACATAAATTTATGTGCTTAATGGTTAATTTCAAGTTTCTGTTTGTCAAAAAAGGACGAAAACAAAATAGATGCCTACGGCACCCGGTATTCCCAGGAGGTCTCCCGCCCAAGTACTGACCTGGCCCGACGCTGCTTAACTTTGGTGATCAAACGAGAACTGGTGTATTCAGCGTATTATGGCCGTAGACAAACTGCTTACATGAATTTATGTGCTTAATGGTTAATTCCAAGTTTCTGTTAGTCAAAAAAGGACGAAAACAAAATAGATGTCTACTGCACCCGGAATTCCCAGGAGGTCTCCCGTCCAAGTACTGACCTGGCCAGACGCTGCTTAACTTCGGTGATCAAACGAGAACAGGTGTTTTCAGCGTAGTATGGCCGTAGACAAACTGCTTACATAAATGTATGTGCTTAATGGTTAATTTCAAGTTGCTGTTAGTCAAAAAAGGACGAAAACAAAATAGATGCCTAAGGCACCCGGTATTCCCAAGAGGTCTCCCGTCCAAGTACTGACCTGGCCCGACGCTGCTTAACTTCGGTGATCAAACGAGAACAGGTGTTTTCAGCAGAGTATGGCCGTAGACAAACTTCTTATATAAAATTATGTGCTTAATGGTTAATTTCAAGTTTCTGTTAGTCAAAAAAGAACGAAAACAAAATAGATGTCTACTGCACCCGGTATTCCCATGTGGTCTCCCGTCCAAGTACTGACCTGGCCCGACGCTGCCTAACTTCGGTGATCAAACGAGAACCGGTGTTTTCAGCGTAGTATGGCCGTAGACAAACTGCTTTGATACATTTATGTGTTTAATGGTTAATTTCAAGTTTCTGTTAGTCAAAAAAGGAAACAACAAAAAACATAATAGATGTCTACGGCACCCGGTATTCCCAGGAGGTCTCCCGTCCAAGTACTGACCTGGCCCGACGCTGCTTAACTTCGGTGATCAAACGAGAACCGGTGTTTTCAGCGTAGTATGGCCGTAGACAAAATGCATACATAATTTATGTGCTTAATGGTTAATTTCAAGTTTCTGTTAGTCAAAAAAGGACGAAAACAAAATAGATGCCTAAGTACCCGGTATTCCCAGGAGGTCTCCCGTCCAAGTACTGACCTGGCCCGACGCTGCTTAACTTCGGTGATCAAACGAGAACGGTGTATTCAGCGTAGTATGGCCGTAGACAAACTGCTTACATAAATTTATGTGCTTAATGGTTAATTTCAAGTTTCTGTTAGTCAAAAAAGGACAAAAACAAAATAGATGTCTACTGCACCCGGTATTCCCAGGAGGTCTCCCGTCCAAGTACTGACCTGGCCCGACGCTTCTTAACTTCGGTGATCAAACGAGAACCGGTGTTTTCAGCATAGTATGGCCGTAGACAAACTTCTTATATAAATTTACGTGGTTAATGGTTTTCTTCAAGTTTCTCTTAGTCAAAAAAGGAGAATAACAAACTGGATGTCTAGGGCACCCGGTATTCCCAGGAGGTCTCCCGTCCAAGTACTGACCAGGCCCGATGCTACTTAACTTCGGTGATCAAACGAGAACCGGTGTTTTCAGCGTAGTATGGCCGTAGACAAACTGCTTACATAATTTATGTGCTTAATGGTTAATTTCAAGTTTATGTTAGTCAAAAAAGGACGAAAACAAAATAGATGCCTAAGTACCCGGTATTCCCAGGAGATCTCCCGTCCAAGTACTGACCTGGCCCGACGCTGCTTAACTTCGGTGATCAAACGAGAACCGGTGTTTTCAGCGTAGTATGGCCGTAGACAAACTTCTTATATAAAATTATGTGCTTAATGGTTAATTTCAAGTTTCTGTTAGTCAAAAAAGGACGAAAACAAAATAGATGTCTACGGCACCCGGTATTCCCATGAATCTCCCGTCCAAGTACTGACCTGGCCCGACGCTGCTTAACTTCGGTGATCAAACGAGAACCGGTGTTTTCAGCGTAGTATGGCCGTAGACAAACTGCTTACATAAACTTATATGCTTAATGGTTAATTTCAAGTTTCTGTTAGTCAAAAAAGGACGAAAACAAAATAGATGTCTACGGCACCCGGTATTCCGAGGAGGTCTCCCGTCCAAGTACTGACCTGGCCCGACTCTGCTTAACTTCGGTGATCAAACGAGCACCGGTGTTTTCAGCGTAGTATGGCCTTAGACAAACTGCTTGCATAAATTTATGTGCTTAATGGTTAATTTCAAGTTTATGTTTGTCAAAAAAGGACGAAAACAAAATAGATGCCTACGGCACCCGGTATTCCCAGGAGGTCTCCCGCCCAAGTACTGACCTGGCCCGACGCTGCTTAACTTCGGTGATCAAACGAGAACCGGTGTATTCAGCGTAGTATGGCCGTAGACAAACTGCTTACATGAATTTATATGCTTAATGGTTAATTTCAAGTTTATGTTAGTCAAAAAAGGACGAAAACAAAATAGATGTCT
Source organism: Pisaster brevispinus (assembly GCA_023634235.1). Classification (NCBI taxonomy): domain Eukaryota; kingdom Metazoa; phylum Echinodermata; class Asteroidea; order Forcipulatida; family Asteriidae; genus Pisaster; species Pisaster brevispinus. The sequence continues at coordinate 9,204,775 of JAMKCF010000018.1, forward strand.
ACGGCACCCGGTATTCCGAGGAGGTCTCCCGTCCAAGTACTGACATGGCCCGACGCTGCTTAACTTCGGTGATCAAACGAGAACCGGTGTTTTCAGCGTAGTATGGCCTTAGACAAACTGCTTACATAAATTTATGTGCTTAATGGTTAATTTCAAGTTTCTGTTTGTCAAAAAAAGGACGAAAACAAAATAGATGCCTACGGCACCCGGTATTCCCAGGAGGTCTCCCGCCCAAGTACTGACCTGGCCCGACGCTGCTTAACTTTGGTGATCAAACGAGAACTGGTGTATTCAGCGTAGTATGGCCGTAGACAAACTGCTTACAAGAATTTATGTGCTTAATGGTTAATTCCAAGTTTCTGTTAGTCAAAAAAGAACGAAAACAAAATAGATGTCTACTGCACCCGGTATTCCCAGGAGGTCTCCCGTCCAAGTACTGACCTGGCCAGACGCTGCTTAACTTCGGTGATCAAACGAGAACCGGTGTTTTCAGCGTAGTATGGCCGTAGACAAACTGCTTACATAAATTTATGTGCTTAATGGTTAATTTCAAGTTGCTGTTAGTCAAAAAAGGACGAAAACAAAATAGATGCCTAAGGCACCCGGTATTCCCAGGAGGTCTCCCGTCCAAGTACTGACCTGGCACGACGCTGCTTAACTTCGGTGATCAAACGAGAACCGGTGTTTTCAGCAGAGTATGGCCGTAGACAAACTGCTTACATGAATTTATATGCTTAATGGTTAATTTCAAGTTTATGTTAGTCAAAAAAGGACGAAAACAAGATAGATGTCTACGGTACCCGGTATTCTGAGGAGATCTCCCGTCCAAGTACTGACCTGGCCCGACGCTGCTTAACTTCGGTGATCAAATGAGAACCGGTGTTTTCAGCGTAGTATGGCCTTAGACAAACTGCTTACATAAATTTATGTGCTTAATGGTTAATTTCAAGTTTCTGTTTGTCAAAAAAGGACGAAAACAAAATAGATGCCTACGGCACCCGGTATTCCCAGGAGGTCTCCCGCCCAAGTACTGACCTGGCCCGACGCTGCTTAACTTTGGTGATCAAACGAGAACTGGTGTATTCAGCGTATTATGGCCGTAGACAAACTGCTTACATGAATTTATGTGCTTAATGGTTAATTCCAAGTTTCTATTAGTCAAAAAAGGACGAAAACAAAATAGATGTCTACTGCACCCGGAATTCCCAGGAGGTCTCCCGTCCAAGTACTGACCTGGCCAGACGCTGCTTAACTTCGGTGATCAAACGAGAACAGGTGTTTTCAGCGTAGTATGGCCGTAGACAAACTGCTTACATAAATGTATGTGCTTAATGGTTAATTTCAAGTTGCTGTTAGTCAAAAAAGGACGAAAACAAAATAGATGCCTAAGGCACCCGGTATTCCCAAGAGGTCTCCCGTCCAAGTACTGACCTGGCCCGACGCTGCTTAACTTCGGTGATCAAACGAGAACAGGTGTTTTCAGCAGAGTATGGCCGTAGACAAACTTCTTATATAAAATTATGTGCTTAATGGTTAATTTCAAGTTTCTGTTAGTCAAAAAAGAACGAAAACAAAATAGATGTCTACTGCACCCGGTATTCCCATGTGGTCTCCCGTCCAAGTACTGACCTGGCCCGACGCTGCCTAACTTCGGTGATCAAACGAGAACCGGTGTTTTCAGCGTAGTATGGCCGTAGACAAACTGCTTTGATACATTTATGTGTTTAATGGTTAATTTCAAGTTTCTGTTAGTCAAAAAAGGAAACAACAAAAAACATAATAGATGTCTACGGCACCCGGTATTCCCAGGAGGTCTCCCGTCCAAGTACTGACCTGGCCCGACGCTGCTTAACTTCGGTGATCAAACGAGAACCGGTGTTTTCAGCGTAGTATGGCCGTAGACAAAATGCATACATAATTTATGTGCTTAATGGTTAATTTCAAGTTTCTGTTAGTCAAAAAAGGACGAAAACAAAATAGATGCCTAAGTACCCGGTATTCCCAGGAGGTCTCCCGTCCAAGTACTGACCTGGCCCGACGCTGCTTAACTTCGGTGATCAAACGAGAACGGTGTATTCAGCGTAGTATGGCCGTAGACAAACTGCTTACATAAATTTATGTGCTTAATGGTTAATTTCAAGTTTCTGTTAGTCAAAAAAGGACAAAAACAAAATAGATGTCTACTGCACCCGGTATTCCCAGGAGGTCTCCCGTCCAAGTACTGACCTGGCCCGACGCTTCTTAACTTCGGTGATCAAACGAGAACCGGTGTTTTCAGCATAGTATGGCCGTAGACAAACTTCTTTTATAAATTTACGTGGTTAATGGTTTTCTTCAAGTTTCTCTTAGTCAAAAAAGGAGAATAACAAACTGGATGTCTAGGGCACCCGGTATTCCCAGGAGGTCTCCCGTCCAAGTACTGACCAGGCCCGATGCTACTTAACTTCGGTGATCAAACGAGAACCGGTGTTTTCAGCGTAGTATGGCCGTAGACAAACTGCTTACATAATTTATGTGCTTAATGGTTAATTTCAAGTTTATGTTAGTCAAAAAAGGACGAAAACAAAATAGATGCCTAAGTACCCGGTATTCCCAGGAGGTCTCCCGTCCAAGTACTGACCTGGCCCGACGCTGCTTAACTTCGGTGATCAAACGAGAACCGGTGTTTTCAGCGTAGTATGGCCGTAGACAAACTTCTTATATAAAATTATGTGCTTAATGGTTAATTTCAAGTTTCTGTTAGTCAAAAAAGGACGAAAACAAAATAGATGTCTACGGCACCCGGTATTCCCATGAATCTCCCGTCCAAGTACTGACCTGGCCCGACGCTGCTTAACTTCGGTGATCAAACGATAACCGGTGTTTTCAGCGTAGTATGGCCGTAGACAAACTGCTTACATAAACTTATATGCTTAATGGTTAATTTCAAGTTTCTGTTAGTCAAAAAAGGACGAAAACAAAATAGATGTCTACGGCACCCGGTATTCCGAGGAGGTCTCCCGTCCAAGTACTGACCTGGCCCGACTCTGCTTAACTTCGGTGATCAAACGAGCACCGGTGTTTTCAGCGTAGTATGGCCTTAGACAAACTGCTTGCATAAATTTATGTGCTTAATGGTTAATTTCAAGTTTATGTTTGTCAAAAAAGGACGAAAACAAAATAGATGCCTACGGCACCCGGTATTCCCAGGAGGTCTCCCGCCCAAGTACTGACCTGGCCCGACGCTGCTTAACTTCGGTGATCAAACGAGAACCGGTGTATTCAGCGTAGTATGGCCGTAGACAAACTGCTTACATGAATTTATATGCTTAATGGTTAATTTCAAGTTTATGTTAGTCAAAAAAGGACGAAAACAAAATAGATGTCTACGGCACCCGGTATTCCGAGGAGGTCTCCCGTCCAAGTACTGACATGGCCCGACGCTGCTTAACTTCGGTGATCAAACGAGAACCGGTGTTTTCAGCGTAGTATGGCCTTAGACAAACTGCTTACATAAATTTATGTGCTTAATGGTTAATTTCAAGTTTCTGTTTGTCAAAAAAAGGACGAAAACAAAATAGATGCCTACGGCACCCGGTATTCCCAGGAGGTCTCCCGCCCAAGTACTGACCTGGCCCGACGCTGCTTAACTTTGGTGATCAAACGAGAACTGGTGTATTCAGCGTAGTATGGCCGTAGACAAACTGCTTACAAGAATTTATGTGCTTAATGGTTAATTCCAAGTTTCTGTTAGTCAAAAAAGAACGAAAACAAAATAGATGTCTACTGCACCCGGTATTCCCAGGAGGTCTCCCGTCCAAGTACTGACCTGGCCAGACGCTGCTTAACTTCGGTGATCAAACGAGAACCGGTGTTTTCAGCGTAGTATGGCCGTAGACAAACTGCTTACATAAATTTATGTGCTTAATGGTTAATTTCAAGTTGCTGTTAGTCAAAAAAGGACGAAAACAAAATAGATGCCTAAGGCACCCGGTATTCCCAGGAGGTCTCCCGTCCAAGTACTGACCTGGCACGACGCTGCTTAACTTCGGTGATCAAACGAGAACCGGTGTTTTCAGCAGAGTATGGCCGTAGACAAACTTCTTATATAAAATTATGTGCTTAATGGTTAATTTCAAGTTTATGTTAGTCAAAAAAGGACGAAAACAAAATAGATGTCTACTGCACCCGGTATTCCCATGTGGTCTCCCGTCCAAGTACTGACCTGGCCCGACGCTGCTTAACTTCGGTGATCAAACGAGAACCGGTGTTTTCAGCGTAGTATGGCCGTAGACAAACTGCTTTCATACATTTATGTGCTTAATGGTTAATTTCAAGTTTCTGTTAGTCAAAAAAGTAAAAAAAAAAAAAAAAAAATAGATGTCTACGGCACCCGGTATTCCCAGGAGGTCTCCCGTCCAAGTACTGACCTGGCCCGACGCTGCTTAACTTCGGTGATCTAACGAGAACGGTGTATTCAGCGTAGTATGGCCGTAGACAAACTGCTTACATGAATTTATGTGCTTAATGGTTAATTCCAAGTTTCTGTTAGTCAAAAAAGGACGAAAACAAAATAGATGTCTACTGCACCCGGTATTCCCAGGAGGTCTCCCGTCCAAGTACTGACCTGGCCCGACGCTGCTTAACTTCGGTGATCAAACGAGAACCGGTGTTTTCAGCGTAGTATGGCCGTAGACAAACTGCTTACATAATTTATGTGCTTAATGGTTAATTTCAAGTTTCTGTTAGTCAAAAAAAGGCGAAAACAAAATAGATGCCTAAGTACCCGGTATTCCCAGGAGGTCTCCCGTCCAAGTACTGACCTGGCCCGACGCTGCTTAACTTCGATGATCAAACGAGAACCGGTGTTTTCAGCGTAGTATGGCCGTAGACAAACTTCTTATATAAAAGTATGTGCTTAATGGTTAATTTCAAGTTTCTGTTAGTCAAAAAAGGAGAATAACAAACTGGATGTCTAGGGCACCCGGTATTCCCAGGAGGTCTCCCGTCCAAATACTGACCAGGCCCGATGCTACTTAACTTCGGTGATCAAACGAGAACCGGTGTTTTCAGCGTAGTATGGCCGTAGACAAACTGCTTACATAATTTATGTGCTTAATGGTTAATTTCAAGTTTCTGTTAGTCAAAAAAGGACGAAAACAAAATAGATGCCTAAGTACCCGGTATTCCCAGGAGGTCTCCCGTCCAAGTACTGACCTGGCCCGACGCTGCTTAACTTCGGTGATCAAACGAGAACCGGTGTTTTCAGCGTAGTATGGCCGTAGACAAACTTCTTATATAAAATTATGTGCTTAATGGTTAATTTCAAGTTTCTGTTAGTCAAAAAAGGACGAAAACAAAATAGATGTCTACGGCACCCGGTATTCCCATGAATCTCCCGTCCAAGTACTGACCTGGCCCGACGCTGCTTAACTTCGGTGATCAAACGAGAACCGGTGTTTTCAGCGTAGTATGGCCGTAGACAAACTGCTTACATAAACTTATATGCTTAATGGTTAATTTCAAGTTTCTGTTAGTCAAAAAAGGACGAAAACAAAATAGATGTCTACGGCACCCGGTATTCCGAGGAGGTCTCCCGTCCAAGTACTGACCTGGCCCGACTCTGCTTAACTTCGGTGATCAAACGAGAACCGGTGTTTTCAGCGTAGTATGGCCTTAGACAAACTGCTTGCATAAATTTATGTGCTTAATGGTTAATTTCAAGTTTATGTTTGTCAAAAAAGGACGAAAACAAAATAGATGCCTACGGCACCCGGTATTCCCAGGAGGTCTCCCGCCCAAGCACTGACCTGGCCCGACGCTGCTTAACTTCGGTGATCAAACGAGAACCGGTGTTTTCAGCGTAGTATGGCCGTAGACAAACTGCTTACATGAATTTATATGCTTAATGGTTAATTTCAAGTTTATGTTAGTCAAAAAAGGACGAAAACAAAATAGATGTCTACGGCACCCGGTATTCCCAGGAGGTCTCCCGTCCAAGTACTGACCTGGCCAGACGCTGCTTAACTTCGGTGATCAAACGAGAACCGGTGTTTTCAGCGTAGTATGGCCGTAGACAAACTGCTTACATAAATTTATGTGCTTAATGGTTAATTTCAAGTTGCTGTTAGTCAAAAAAGGACGAAAACAAAATAGATGCCTAAGGAATTTATATGCTTAATGGTTAATTTCAAGTTTATGTTAGTCAAAAAAGGACGAAAACAAAATAGATGTCTACGGCACCCGGTATTCCGAGGAGGTCTCCCGTCCAAGTACTGACATGGCCCGACGCTGCTTAACTTTGGTGATCAAACGAGAACTGGTGTATTCAGCGTAGTATGGCCGTAGACAAACTGCTTACAAGAATTTATGTGCTTAATGGTTAATTCCAAGTTTCTGTTAGTCAAAAAAGAACGAAAACAAAATAGATGTCTACTGCACCCGGTATTCCCAGGAGGTCTCCCGTCCAAGTACTGACCTGGCACGACGCTGCTTAACTTCGGTGATCAAACGAGAACCGGTGTTTTCAGCAGAGTATGGCCGTAGACAAACTTCTTATATAAAATTATGTGCTTAATGGTTAATTTCAAGTTTCTGTTAGTCAAAAAAGGACGAAAACAAAATAGATGTCTACTGCACCCGGTATTCCCATGTGGTCTCCCGTCCAAGTACTGACCTGGCCCGACGCTGCTTAACTTCGGTGATCAAACGAGAACCGGTGTTTTCAGCGTAGTATGGCCGTAGACAAACTGCTTTCATACATTTATGTGCTTAATGGTTAATTTCAAGTTTCTGTTAGTCAAAAAAGTAAACAAAAAATAAAAAAATAGATGTCTACGGCACCCGGTATTCCCAGGAGGTCTCCCGTCCAAGTACTGACCTGGCCCGACGCTGCTTAACTTCGGTGATCAAACGAGAACCGGTGTTTTCAGCAGAGTATGGCCGTAGACAAACTTCTTATATAAAATTATGTGCTTAATGGTTAATTTCAAGTTTCTGTTAGTCAAAAAAGGACGAAAACAAAATAGATGCCTAAGGCACCCGGTATTCCCAGGAGGTCTCCCGTCCAAGTACTGACCTGGCACGACGCTGCTTAACTTCGGTGATCAAACGAGAACCGGTGTTTTCAGCGTAGTATGGCCGTAGACAAACTGCATACATAATTTATGTGCTTAATGGTTAATTTCAAGTTTCTGTTAGTCAAAAAAGGACGAAAACAAAATAGATGCCTAAGTACCCGGTATTCCCAGGAGGTCTCCCGTCCAAGTACTGACCTGGCCCGACGCTGCTTAACTTCGGTGATCTAACGAGAACGGTGTATTCAGCGTAGTATGGCCGTAGACAAACTGCTTACATGAATTTATGTGCTTAATGGTTAATTCCAAGTTTCTGTTAGTCAAAAAAGGACGAAAACAAAATAGATGTCTACTGCACCCGGTATTCCCAGGAGGTCTCCCGTCCAAGTACTGACCTGGCCCGACGCTGCTTAACTTCGGTGATCAAACGAGAACCGGTGTTTTCAGCGTAGTATGGCCGTAGACAAACTGCTTACATAATTTATGTGCTTAATGGTTAATTTCAAGTTTCTGTTAGTCAAAAAAAGGCGAAAACAAAATAGATGCCTAAGTACCCGGTATTCCCAGGAGGTCTCCCGTCCAAGTACTGACCTGGCCCGACGCTGCTTAACTTCGATGATCAAACGAGAACCGGTGTTTTCAGCGTAGTATGGCCGTAGACAAACTTCTTATATAAAAGTATGTGCTTAATGGTTAATTTCAAGTTTCTGTTAGTCAAAAAAGGACGAAAACAAAATAGATGTCTACGGCACCCGGTATTCCCATGAATCTCCCGTCCAAGTACTGACCTTGCCCGACGCTGCTTAACTTCGGTGATCAAACGAGAACCGGTGTTTTCAGCGTAGTATGGCCGTAGACAAACTGCTTACATAAATTTATATGCTTAATGGTTAATTTCAAGTTTTTGTTAGTCAAAAAAGGACGAAAACAAAATAGATGTCTACGGCACCCGGTATTCCGAGGAGGTCTCCCGTCCAAGTACTGACCTGGCCCGACGCTGCTTAACTTCGGTGATCAAACGAGAACCGGTGTTTTCAGCGTAGTATGGTCTTAGACAAACTGCTTGCATAAATTTATGTGCTTAATGGTTAATTTCAAGTTTATGTTTGTCAAAAAAGGACGAAAACAAAATAGATGCCTACGGCTCCCGGTATTCCCAGGAGGTCTCCCGCCCAAGTACTGACCTGGCCCGACTCTGCTTAACTTCGGTGATCAAACGAGAACCGGTGTATTCAGCGTAGTAAGGCCGTAGACAAACTGCTTACATGAATTTATATGCTTGATGGTTAATTTCAAGTTTATTTTAGTCAAAAAAGGACGAAAACAAAATAGATGTCTACGGCACCCGGTATTCCGAGGAGGTCTCCCGTCCAAGTACTGACCTGGCCCGACGCTGCTTAACTTCGGTGATCAAACGAGAACCGGTGTTTTCAGCGTAGTATGGCCTTAGACAAACTGCTTACATAAATTTATGTGCTTAATGGTTAATTTCAAGTTTCTGTTTGTCAAAAAAGGACGAAAACAAAATAGATGCCTACGGCACCCGGTTTTCCCAGGAGGTCTCCCGCCCAAGTACTGACCTGGCCCGACGCTGCTTAGCTTTGGTGATCAAACGAGAACTGGTGTATTCAGCGTAGTATGGCCGTAGACAAACTGCTTACATAAATTTATGTGCTTAATGGTTAATTTGAAGTTTCTGTTAGTCAAAAAAGGACAAAAACAAAATAGATGTCTACTGTACCCGGTATTCCCAGGAGGTCTCCCGTCCAAGTACTGACCTGGCCCGACGCTTCTTAACTTCGGTGATCAAACGAGGACCGGTGTTTTCAGCATAGTATGGCCGTAGACAAACTTCTTATATAAATTTACGTGGTTAATGGTTTTCTTTAAGTTTCTGTTAGTCAAAAAAGGAGAATAACAAACTGGATGTCTAGGGCACCCGGTATTCCCATGTGGTCTCCCGTCCAAGTACTGACCTGGCCCGACGCTGCCTAACTTCGGTGATCAAACGAGAACCGGTGTTTTCAGCGTAGTATGGCCGTAGACAAACTGCTTACATAAATTTATGTGCTTAATGGTTAATTTCAAGTTGCTGTTAGTCAAAAAAGGACGAAAACAAAATAGATGCCTAAGGCACCCGGTATTCCCAGGAGGTCTCCCGTCCAAGTACTGACCTGGCCCGACGCTGCTTAACTTCGGTGATCAAACGAGAACCGGTGTTTTCAGCATAGTATGGCCGTAGACAAACTTCTTATATAAAATTATGTGCTTAATGGTTAATTTCAAGTTTCTGTTAGTCAAAAAAGGACAAAAACAAAATAGATGTCTACTGTACCCGGTATTCCCAGGAGGTCTCCCGTCCAAGTACTGACCTGGCCCGACGCTTCTTAACTTCGGTGATCAAACTAGGACCGGTGTTTTCAGCATAGTATGGCCGTAGACAAACTTCTTATATAAATTTACGTGGTTAATGGTTTTCTTCAAGTTTCTGTTAGTCAAAAAAGGAGAATAACAAACTGGATGTCTAGGGCACGCGGTATTCCCATGTGGTCTCCCGTCCAAGTACTGACCTGGCCCGACGCTGCCTAACTTCGGTGATCAAACGAGAACCGGTGTTTTCAGCGTAGTATGGCCGTAAACAAACTGCTTTCATACATTTATGTGCTTAATGGTTAATTTCAAGTTTCTGTTAGTCAAAAAAGGAAAAAACAAAAAACAAAATAGATGTCTACGGCACCCGGTATTCCCAGGAGGTCTCCCGTCCAAGTACTGACCTGGCCCGAAGCTGCTTAACTTCGGTGATCAAACGAGAACCGGTGTTTTCAGCGTAGTATGGCCGTAGACAAACTGCATACATAATTTATGTGCTTTATGGTTAATTTCAAGTTTCTGTTAGTCAAAAAAGGACGAAAACAAAATAGATGCCTAAGTACCCGGTATTCCCAGGAGGTCTCCCGTCCAAGTACTGACCTGGCCCGACGCTGCTTAACTTCGGTGATGAAACGAGAACCGGTGTATTCAGCGTAGTATGGCCGTAGACAAACTGCTTACATAAGTTTATCTGCTTAATGGTTAATTTCCAGTTTCTGTTAGTCAAAAAAGGACGAAAACAAAATTGATGTATACGGAACCCAGTATTCCCAGTAGGTCTCCCGTCCAAGTACTGACCTGGCCCGACGCTGCTTAACTTCTCTGATGAAACGAGAACCGGTGTTTTCAGCTTAGTATGGCGGTAGACAAACTGCTTACAGAAAATTACATGCTTAAACGTCAATTTAAAGCTTCTGCCAGTCAAAAAAGTTGGATAACAAAATGGATGTCTACGGCACCTGGTATTCCCAAGAGGTCTCCCGTCCAAGTACTGACCTGGCGCGACGCTGCTTAACTTCGGTGATCAAACGAGAACCGGTGTTATCAGCGTAGTATGGCCGTAGACAAACTGCTTTCATACATTTATGTGCTTAATGGTTTTCTTCAAGTTTCTGTTAGTCAAAAAAGGACGAAAATAAAATAGATGCCTACGGCACCCGGTATTCCCAGGAGGTCTCCCGTCCAAATACTGACCTGGCCCGACGCTGCTTAACTTCGGTGATCAAACGAGAACCGGTGTTTTCAGCGTAGTATGGCCGTAGAAAAACTTATTTTATAAAATTACGTGCTTAATGGTTTTCTTCAAGTTTCTGTAAGTCAAAAAAGGAGAATAACAAACTGGATGTCTACGGCACCCGGTATTCCCAGGAGTTCTCCCGTCCAAGTACTGACATGGCCCGACGCTGCTTAACTTCGGTGATCAAACGAGAACCGGTGTTATCAGCGTAGTATGGCCGTAGACAAACTGCTTTCATACATTTATGTGCTTAATGGTTTTCTTCAAGTTTCTGTTAGTCAAAAAAGGACGAAAATAAAATAGATGCCTACGGCACCCGGTATTCCCAGGAGGTCTCCCGTTCAAGTACTGCCCAGGCCCGACGCTGCTTAACTTCGGTGATCAAACGAGAACCCGTATTTTCAGCGTAGTATGGCCGTAAACAAACTGCTTTCATACATTTATGTGCTTAATGGTTTTCTTCAAGTTTCTGTTAGTCAAAAAAGGAAAAAAAAGAAAAGATGTCTACGGCACCCGGTATTCCCAGGAGTTCTCCCGTCCAAGTACTGACATGGCCCGACGCTGCTTAACTTCGGTGATCAAACGAGAACCGGTGTTTTCAGCGTAGTATGGCCGTAGACAAACTTGTTATATAAAATTACGTGCTTAATTGTTTTCTTCAAGTTTCTGATAGTCAAAAACGGAAGAAAACATAATATATGTCTACGGCACCCGGTATTCCCAGGAGGTCTCCCGTCCAAGTACTGACCTGGCCAGACGCTGCTTTACTTCGGTGATCAAACGAGAACCGGTGTTTTCAGCGTAGTATGGCCGTAGACAAACTGCTTTCATACATTTATGTGCTTAATGGTTAATTTCAAGTTGCTGTTAGTCAAAAAAGGAACAAACAAAAACAAAATAGATGTCTACGGCACCCGGTTTTCCCAGGAGGTCTCCCGTCCAAGTACTGACCTGGCCCGAAGCTGCTTAACTTCGGTGATCAAACGAGAACCGGTTTTTTCAGCGTAGTATGGCCGAAGACAAACTTATTATATAAAATTACGTGGTTAATGGTTTTCTTCAAGTTTCTGGTAGTCAAAAAAGGAGAATAACAAACTGGATGACTACGGCAACCGGTATTCCCATGTGGTCTCCCGTCCAAGTACTGACCAGGCCCGATGCTGCTTAACTTCGGTGATCAAACGAGAACAGGTGTTTTCAGCGTAGTATGGCCGTAGGCAAACTTCTCATATAAAATTACGTGGTTAATGGTTTTCTTCAAGTTTCTGTTAGTCAAAAAAGGACGAAAACATAATAGATGTCTACGGCACCCGGTACAGGAGGTCTCCCGTTCAACTACTGACTAGGCCCGACGCTGCTTAACTTCGGTGATCAAACGAGAACCGGTGTTTTCAGCGTAGTATGGCCTTAGACAAACTGCTTACATAAATTTATGTGCTACATGGTTAATTTCAAGTTTCTGTTAGTCAAAAAAGGACGAAAACAAAATAGATGCCTACGGCCACCGGTATTCCCAGGAGGTCTCCCGTCCAAGTACTGACCTGGCGCGACGCTGCTTAAATTCGGTGATCAAACGAGAACCGGTGGTCTTATCTATATTCACTTCATAATACACAATAGTAACTCTTCCCAATACACAGATATGGCGTTAGCGAAGCACAAGGAGCGACGCCTACTCTTTTATTATATAAGAAAACATAAGTAAAATTATGTACCTATTATATTCAGTTCCAACTCTACTGAATACCTTTTACCAAAGAGATCTTTGGATTCGTAACTTTATGTCATACTCTGGAAAGTTATACCTCATATAGGCTGAATTTTCCATTAAGCTGACATTGCTACTGAATACCCTAAACACATCATTGGGAGAACACGACTTCCAAGAAAAACCAGAGAAGTTACTCTGGAAACCTGTGCCCAAAGACATTCAGAGTCCCCCTCCGTGAAGGTGTTGGACCTCACCTTGGCCGCCGAAATTAAATTTCAGTCAATTACATTACTTATTTCATATGGAATTAACGAGAAGTACGCTGTGAAAGTGCTTGCTAGAACTGTCTTCAATACCCTTTGTAACCTCCTTTTAAACCTCAATCTTACCCCTATTACATAATATCCACCTGATATGCACAATGCATTACCCAAATTCCTATAAGACATTTATTTCCCGCTATACTTCGAACCGCGGGAAATGTATAGTTTTATCTATATTCACTGCATGATAACAATGGTAACTCTTCCCAATACACAGATATGGCGTTAGCGAAGCACAAGGAGCTACGCCTGAATAGAATTTTCCAAAGCAAGAGTGTTCTTTTTAGAATAGCAGTTAAGAAAAGTGAAACCAATTAAATTATTTTACGCAAGGTCGTATACTGAGCGTCTCAAAGCTTCTTTACAAATACCGACGACTTTGAACTTCGTAACCATAACTACGATTTATTTAATAACGTTTTGTCTGTTTGTTTTCAGAACAACTTTTATTAATATGGAAACCGCTAATGGAAACTTCTATATAACTTCCTTTGTGTAGTTACAGGCCGAGGCTTTTGCTTACATGTAGCCTTTTTTCAATAGGGTCTTCAACATACCCATCCTTGCTCTGGTCTCTCCTCCATCGGCCATGCCGCCTGAGACAACGGTCACTTACTTACTTTTGTTTGGCCGCTGCCGTAGCCCCCCCGGATCTTAGGGAATGTACCCCAAAATTACCATTAGGTGCTAGTGAACGTAACATCTTAAGAATGCATTCCCTAGCTCTAGAATAGCTTAACTTTTTATCTTTTGCTATTAACTTGCAAACATTGTTGGTTCTATAAGCTGGTTTAAACAGGAAATGCTTCGAATCGGAAGTTACACCTGCGACGGACATAAATCTCAACAGCATATTGTATGGACACGCTAAACTCGAACCTTTAGCAATTGAAACCTCATCACCTGTTCTGTACTGATCTGTCTTACTTTTCTGAATGGAAATTACAAAGTAATCTGGTTGGATGTTTAAATCCTTACATCGAATGGAACTTAATTCATCATATCTCAGAAAACCTGCGAATGCTGTAGTTATCATACACAAATCTCTTATTACAATTACGTCATTGTTATTTACAAAATTATTACAACGATCTATTATCATGTCGGCAGTGACTACATCTTTTTTGACAGTTTTGTGACCTGTAGTCCGCTTCGCAGCCTCATGAAGATTCCTGACGAAGGCGTTATTAGTGGGATCGTCCAAACCGTTCATTTCATGGGCCCATTTGATGCCATAAACAGCCGCCGAAATGACATGGTGCGTTGACCCTGTGTCCAGTAGCTTTGTCAAGAACACTGCGACATGAATTGGTCCAGCTGGTATGTCAGGAAAATTGTTCTAGTTGCAAAATTGTTGCCATCTCTTGAAACTGCTATAGTATTTACAAACTGTGCTGTCGCTTCTGGTTGCCATCATGTATCCGCACATCTTCTCCGCTACACCTTCTTCACTAACTCCCGCTGTCTCCAATGCCTCACTTACACTGCTCCTCAGATGGATACCTGGTAAAGGAAACAAATGAATTATTTTCCTTGTCTCGTATCCATCACGTACTATTTCGGAGTAAGTGACTCATATCCTGCCAACTGGCTATATTTGATTTAGAAAACAATTTTCGAATCCCTTGCGGATGACATTTGAACAAGGTAACACTTCCTTAGCTTTTACAAAACTGTAAAAAACCTCTGGTTCTGCGACCAGCGAGGGCCAAAATGCAGACGATCTTCATAGGGGAACAACAATTGTCCCCCTTGCCTTATCCTTTTGCATTTTCTTCAGTGTTCTCAGAATTAATCTAGGTGGCGGTACCGTTACTATCGTTTGACCAATTCTTAGTAAATGCATCTACACCTTCTGTTCCAGGACACCACCACCTGGAATTAAACCTCTTACACTGTGAGTTCAAATTTGATGCAAACCTATCTATGGAGTGTGGACCCCAAACTGTATCCCAGTAAGCAAATACTTCCGGCTGAATTTGCCAGTCATCACTATCGGTTGTTCTGCTGAGAGTATTAGCCAGTTCATTATCTTTTCTTTTAATCATTCAGGTTCAATAATTATTCCTTTCTGCTCGCAAAATCGATTGACATTTAACGAAATTTGCTGAAGATTAGATCGTCTGCTACCCGAATTTATTATTCTCTTCGCATTTCGATTATCAGTGAACCATTTAACTTTCCTTTTTTCTAAGGTTTCAGTGTTGCTTTTCAGTACTCTTTCTACTGCTAAAGCTTCTCTCCAACTGGAGCTTTGCTGAGCCTCTTCTTTGTCCCGTGAACCCACCACTTCTGTGCCTTCAAGTAAGGCTCCCGCACAAAGGGAAACATACCCGCCATATCCAATCGCGGATGCATCACTATATGCTTCAATTACATGATCATCTTTAGTTTCAATATCTTAACCTTTCTCGTTTAAGGTTCTAACTTCCTTCTTCCAAAATCGAATCTCCTCATACGCCTCATGGTCTATCCTTACTGGGGCATTTCAGCTTGTTCTTGTATCAATACAACGATACAGTGCACGGGTTTGCAATCTTACCACCCCTCCGATAGAATGTGTTAAAGAAATAATCTGACCAACTGCTGAAGCTAAAATTCTGGCTGGAATCAAATGACACTTATCCGAATTCATCTGATAAATAAATGACTCAAGCATCTTTTCAACTCTATCAATTCTATTTGGTATAGCATGTAATGATCCCGAGGTCATGTGCCAGCTGAAACCCAACCATTGTGCATTTTGCGTAGGTTCTCAGACGCATTTTTCATGTGAGATCAGAAAACCCAAATCCTGCAATAACTTTTGCACTTTGTTACTGAGTATGAGTGCTTCTTCTAAAATACTACTACCCGCTAGCCCATCGTCTATGAACATGATAACCTTGTGACCTCTAGACCTCCAAAATGTAAGAAAAACTTTCATAATTTTAGTGAAAATGTACGGTGCAGTTGCCAATCCAAAAGGTAGTACATTGAACTGATAGTAATGTGTTACACCTTCTTTGTCCCATGAAAAACCGAGATATGGTCTATGCTGCTCAAAAATTTCAATATGATGATAAGCTGACTTGAGATCAAAAGTGAACAAGTAATCTCCTGTAACAAACATTTGTTTCGCAACGGTAACATCTTCGTACTTAAACTTGAACTGCGCCAAATGGGGGTTGATATCTTTACAATCCAAAACTATTCTTGGCTTTCCATCCTTACTGAAAGCAACCGTCAAGGGATTGACACATGTTGGTTTGTGTAAGACTTCAGAAATACAGTCTTTTTCTTTTAGTTTTTTAATCTCTGTTGCAACAAATAACTTGTTCTCCAATGCTGACCTATTGTTTTTCAAATGAAAAACACCTGGTAGTGTTCTAAAGGGTATTCTATACCCGTCTATAATAACTGCCTTTATATGTTCATTTACTTTGGCTTCCTCCCAGTGTTTTAAGGAATTCTTCAATCTACCTGCTGTTGTTAACACAACCGATTTATTTGATACATCTTTTGTTTCCTTGATTAACACCGATGGTTCATAATCGGTTTTCTGATTCGAGTCAAAACTGAGATCAATAATATAATAAGTATTATCACTTATCTTATCACTTGAAAGTTGTCGTCTCTGTGGGCACGAATACTTCCAGTGCCCTGGCTGACCGCAGTTTAAACAGAGCCCCGGTTTCTTGGCCGATGTCACACTGCTCCCGCTCGTTTGTTGGGCGGTTGCTCCTGACCTCCCGGCAGGATGAGAAGCCGGCCATGATGAAAATCTTGTTGATTTCTTCATTCTTTTGGCCTGCTCAATCTTCAGCTTCTTAGTGGCTCTGGATTCAGCCCTGTTGATTTTCTTTTCGTCATCGGAATCAGAGGCCAGTGGGTTGGTTTCATATTCCTGAACAACCTTCCATCCCGACTCCGATGCATCAGCCATTCTGATCAGCTTTTTGCGATGGTTTATCAAGTTTATACCTTCAGATATGCTGTTGATAGCCTGTGGAACATCTTTGAGGTTTGTGACGCTCGTTTCTGCTTCTCTCAACTTAGTAGCGACTTTTGCTTTGAATTTAAATTGATCTTCGCAGCTCTTACGTTTGAACGTATAACCATCATTTGCTAAAATGTTCTGCTGAATTTTCGCAAGTTGACTCTCCGAAAGTTCCTTCTGTACATCGCTTATCTTTGTCTCAAAGCAAGTAAATTTCAATGAAATTAGGCTATCTAACTTGCTTAAAAGTGCTGTTTGTGAACTGGCAAAAGCTTGCTTGACTCTTTCGTCGATGTAGTTGGCTTGCGTTTGATTTTCCATGTCAATCGGAGTAGACGCCCTACAGCAACTTAACGAGAAGTACGCTGTGAAAGTGCTTACTAGAACTGTCTTCAATACCCTTTGTAACCTCCTTTTAAACCTCAATCTTAACCCCTATTACATAATATCCACCTGATATGCACAATGCATTACCCAAATTCCTATAAGACATTTATTTCCCGCTATACTTCGAACCGCGGGAAATGTATATATTCACCATCAAAAAAAACCACACACTTATGCCATCAGGTACTTTTCAAGTGTCCGTTTTATATTTTGCGTGTAATACGTGTTTTTTGAGAACACAATCATGTTTAAATCGCCCAAACTATTGGATATAGACCCTTGTGACTAAATAAAATAAATTCAAGCAAAATTTCCATTGAGATCAGCCCACATGTGTCTCTAAGCCATTTGTTTGAATGAAACCCTCGTGTTTGATGAGTCAGCAAAAACATCATAATTTCTTACATTTCTTACATTTCTCAAGGGAATACCGGGAGAGCTGGTCATTGGCGGATTTTTTGGGGTGTGAAATCAACCCCGATGGTAACAAGACAATTGGCATGTTATTTGGCTAGGTGTAGTTGAGGAACCTTATTTTTTTTAAATACAAATAAAATAAAATGGCGGAGTAATTACTTTTTAATTAAAAACGGACACCTAAAAAGTGCCTGATGGCTTAATCTAGGGTTAATTTCAAGTTTCTGTTAGTCAAAAAAGGACGACAACAAAGAAGATGTCTACGGCACCCGGTATTCCCAGGAGGTCTCCCGTCCAAGTACTGAACAGGCCCAATGCTGCTTAACTTCGGTGATCAAACGAGAACCGGTGTTTTCAGCATAGTATGGCCTTAGACAAACTTCTTATATAAAATTACGTGGTTTTCTTCAAGTTTCTGTTAGTCAAAAAAATAGAATAACAAACTTGATGTCTGCGGCACCCGGTATTCCCAGGAGGTCTCCCGTCCAAGTACTGACCAGGCCCGATGCTGCTTTACTTCGGTGATCAAACGAGAACCGGTGTTTTCAGCGTAGTATGGCCGTAGACAAACTTCTCATATAAAATTACGTGGTTAATGGTTTTCGACAAGTTTCTGTTGGTCAAAAAAGTAGAATAACAAACTGGATGTCTACGGCACCCGGTATTCCCAGGAGGTCTCCCGTCCAAGTACTGACCTGGCCCATAGCTGCTTAACTTCGGTGATCAAACGAGAACAGGTGTTTTCAGCGTAGTATGGCCGTAGACAAACTTCTCATATAAAATTACGTGGTTAATGGTTTCGACAAGTTTCTGTTAGTCAAAAAAGGAGAATAACAAAATAGATGTCTAGTGCACCCGGTATTCCCAGGAGGTGTCCCGTCCAAGTACTGACCTGGCACGACGCTGCTTAACTTCGGTGATCAAACGAGAACCGGTGTTTTCAGCGTAGTATGGCCGTAGACAAACCGCTTACATAAATGTATGTGCTTAATGGTTAATTTCAAGTTTCTGTTATGCAAAAAAGGACGAAAACAAAATAGATGTCTACGGCACCCGGTATTCCCAGGAGGTCTCCCGTCCAAGTACTGACCTGGCCAGACGTTGCTTAACTTCGGTGATCAAACGAGAACCGGTGTTTTCAGCATAGTATGGCCGTAGACAAACTTCTCATATAAAATTACGTGGTTAATGGTTTTCGACAAGTTTCTGTTAGTCAAAAAAGGAGAATAACAAACTGGATGTCTACGGCACCCGGTATTCCCAAGAGGTCTCCCGTCCAAGTACTGACCTGGCCAGACGCTGCTTAACTTCGGTGATCAAACGAGAACCGGTGTTTTCAGCGTAGTATGGCCGTAGACAAACTGCTT
This sequence comes from Pisaster brevispinus, assembly GCA_023634235.1. Lineage (NCBI taxonomy): Eukaryota > Metazoa > Echinodermata > Asteroidea > Forcipulatida > Asteriidae > Pisaster > Pisaster brevispinus. The sequence continues at coordinate 9,223,621 of JAMKCF010000018.1, forward strand.
TCATACATTTATGTGCTTAATGGTTAATTTCAAGTTCTGTTAGTCAAAATAGGAACAAAAGAAAAAAACAAAGTAGATGTCTAAGGCACCCGGTATTCCCAGGAGGTATCCCGTCCAAGTACTGACCTGGCCCGACGCTGCTTAACTCCGGTTATAAAGCGAGAACCGGTGTTTTCAGCATAGTATGGCCGTAGACAAACTTCTCATATAAAATTACGTGGTTAATGGTTTTCGACAAGTTTCTGTTAGTCAAAAAAGGAGAATAACAAACTGGATGTCTACGGCACCCGGTATTCCCAGGAGGTCTCCCGTCCAAGTACTGACCTGGCCAGACGCTGCTTAACTTCGGTGATCAAACGAGAACCGGTGTTTTCAGCGTAGTATGGCCGTAGACAAACTGCTTTCATACATTTATGTGCTTAATGGTTAATTTCAAGTTCTGTTAGTCAAAATAGGAACAACAGAAAAAAACAAAGAAGATGTCTAAGGCACCCGGTATTCCCAGGAGGTGTCCCGTCCAAGTACTGACCTGGCCCGACGCTGCTTAACTCCGGTTATAAAGCGAGAACCGGTGTTTTCAGCATAGTATGGCCGTAGACAAACTTCTCATATAAAATTACGTGGTTAATGGTTTTCGACAAGTTTCTGTTAGTCAAAAAAGGAGAATAACAAACTGGATGTCTACGGCACCCGGTATTCCCAGGAGGTCTCCCGTCCAAGTACTGACCTGGCCCGACGCTGCTTAACTCCGGTGATCAAACGAGAACCGGTGTTTTCAGCGTTGTATGGCCGTAGACAAACTGAGTACATAAAATTACGTTGTTAATGTTTAATTTCAAGTTTCTGTTAGTCAAAAAAGGACGAAAACTAAATAGATGCCTACGGCACCCGGTATTCCCAGGAGGTCTCCCGTCCAAGTACTGACCTGGCCCGACGCTGCTTAACTTCGTTGATCAAACGAGAACCGGTGTATTCAGCGTAGTATGGCCGTAGACAAACTGCTTCAGAATGTATGTGCTTAATGGTTAATTTCAAGTTTCTGTTAGTCAAAAAAGGACGAAAACAAAAAAACAAAATAGATGTCTACGGCACGCGGTATTCCCAGGAAGTCTCCCGTCCAAGTACTGACCTGATCCGACGCTGCTTATCTCCGGTGATCAAACGAGAACCGGTGTTTTCAGCGTTGTATGGCCGTAGACAAACTTCTTATATACAATTACGTCCTTAATGGTTTTCTTCAAGTTTATGTTAGTCAAAAAAGGAGAATAACAAACGTGATGTCTACGGCACCCGGTATTCCCTGGATGTCTCCCGTCCAAGTACTGACCTAGCCCGACGCTGCTTAACTTCGTTGATCAAACGAGAACCGGTGTATTCAGCGTAGTATGGCCGTAGACAAACTGCTTCAGAATTTATGTGCTTAATGGTTAATTTTAAGTTTCTGTTAGTCAAAAAAGGACGAAAACAATATAGATGCCTACGGCACCCGGTATTCCCAGGAGGTCTCCCGTCCAAGTACTGACCTGGCCCGACGCTGCTTAACTTCGTTGATCAAACGAGAACCGGTGTAATCAGCGTAGTATGGCTGTAGACAAACTGCTTAAAAAAAATTATGTGCTTAATGGTTAATTTCAAGTTTCTGTTAGTCAAAAAAGGACGAAAACAAAATAGATGTCTACTGCACCCGGTATTGCCAGGAGGTCTCCCGTCCAAGTACTGACCTAGCCCGACGCTGCTTAACTTCGTTGATCAAACGAGAACCGGTGTATTCAGCGTAGTATGGCCGTAGACAAACTGCTTCAGAATGTATGTGCTTAATGGTTAATTTCAAGTTTCTGTTAGTCAAAAAAGGACGAAAACAAAAAAACAAAATAGATGTCTACGGCACGCGGTATTTCCAGGAAGTCTCCCGTCCAAGTACTGACCTGATCCGACGCTGCTTATCTCCGGTGATCAAACGAGAACCGGTGTTTTCAGCGTTGTATGGCCGTAGACAAACTTCTTATATACAATTACGTGGTTAATGGTTTTCTTCAAGTTTCTGTTAGTCAAAAAAGGAGAATAACAAACGTGATGTCTACGGCACCCGGTATTCCCTGGATGTCTCCCGTCCAAGTACTGACCTAGCCCGACGCTGCTTAACTTCGTTGATCAAACGAGAACCGGTATATTCAGCGTAGTATGGCCGTAGACAAACTGCTTCAGAATTTATGTGCTTAATGGTTAATTTTAAGTTTCTGTTAGTCAAAAAAGGACGAAAACAAAATAGATGCCTACGGCACCCGGTATTCCCAGGAGGTCTCCCGTCCAAGTACTGACCTGGCCCGACGCTGCTTAACTTCGTTGATCAAACGAGAACCGGTGTAATCAGCGTAGTATGGCTGTAGACAAGCTGCTTAAATAAATTTATGTGCTTAATGGTTAATTTCAAGTTTCTGTTAGTCAAAAAAGGACGAAAACAAAATAGATGTCTACTGCACCCGGTATTCCCAGGAGGTCTCCCGTCCAAGTACTGACCTGGCCAGACGCTGCTTAACTTCGGTGATCAAACGAGAACCGGTGTTTTCAGCGTAGTATGGCCGTAGACAAACTGCTTTCATACATTTATGTGCTTAAGGTTAATTTCCAGTTTCTGTTAGTCAAAAAAGGAAAAAACAAAAAACAAAATACATGTCTACGGCACCCGGTATTCCCAGGAGGTCTCCCGTCCAAGTACTGACCTAGCCCGACGGTGCTTAACTTCGGTGATCAAACGAGAACCAGTGTTTTTAGCGTAGTATAGCCGTAGAAAAGCTTCTTACATAAATGTATGTGCTTAATGGTTAATTTCAAGTTTCTGTTAGTCAAAAAAGGACGAAAACAAAATAGATGTCTACGGCACCCGGTATTCCCAGGAGGTCTCCCGTCCAAGTACTGACCAGGCCCGATGCTGCTTAACTTCGGTGATCAAACGAGAACCGGTGTTTTCAGTTTAGTATGGCTGTAGACAAACTTTTATATAAAATTAGGTTGTTAATGGTTTTCTTCAAGTTTCTGTTAGTCAAAAAAGGAGAATAACAAACTGGATGTCTACGGCACACGGTATTCCCAGGAGGTCTCCCGTCCAAGTACTGACCTGGCCCGACGCTGCTTAACTTCGGTGATCAAACGAGAACCGGTGTTTTTAGCGTAGTATGGCCGTAGACAAACTGCTTACATAAATTTATGTGCTTAATGCTTAATTTCAAGTTTCTGTTAGTCAAAAAAGGACGAAAACAAAATAGATGCCTACTGCACCCGGTATTCCCAGGAGGCCTCCCGTCCAAGTACTCACCAGGCCCGATGCTGCTTAACTTCGGTGATCAAACGAGAACCGGTGTTTTCAGTGTAGTATGGCCGTAGACAAACTTCTCATATAAAATTAAGTGGTTAATGGTTTTCTTCAAGTTTCTGTTAGTCAAAAAAGGAGAATAACAAACTGGATGTCTACGGCACCCGGTATTCCCAGGAGGTATCCCGTCCAAGTACTGACCTAGCAAGACCCTGCTTAACTTCGGTGATCAAACGAGAACCGGTGTATTCAGCGTAGTATGGCCGTAGACAAACTGCTTCAGACTTTATGTGCTTAATGGTTAATTTCAAGTTTATGTTAGTCAAAAAAGGACGAAAACAAAATAGATGCCTACGGCACCCGGTATTCCCAGGAGGTCTCCCGTCCAAGTACTGACCTGGCCCGACGCTGCTTAACTTCGGTGATCAAACGAGAACCGGTGTATTCAGCGTAGTATGGCTGTAGACAAACTGCTTAAATAAATGTATGTGCTTAATGGTTAATTTCAAGTTTCTGTTAGTCAAAAAAAGACGTAAACAAAATAGATGTCTACTGCACCCGGTATTCCCAGGAAGTCTCCCGTCCAAGTACTGACCTGGCCCGACGCTGCTTATCTCCGGTGATCAAACGAGAACCGGTGTTTTCAGCGTAGTATGGCCGTAGACAAACTGCTTCAGAATGTATGTGCTTAATGGTTAATTTCAAGTTTCTGTTAGTCAAAAAAGGACGAAAACAAAATAGATGCCTACGGCACCCGGTATTCCCAGGAGGTCTCCCGTCCAAGTACTGACCTGGCCCGACGCTGCTTAACTTCGGTGATCAAACGAGAACTGGTGTATTCAGCGTAATATGGCCGTAGACAAACTGCATACATAATTTATGTGCTTAATGGTTTATTTCAAGTTTCTGTTAGTCAAAAAAAGGAAAAAAACAAAAAAAAAAATACATGTCTACGGCACCCGGTATTCCCGGGAGGTCTCCCGTCCAAGTACTGACCTAGCTCGACGCTGCTTAACTTCGGTGATCAAACAAGAACCGGTGTATTCAGCGTAGTATGGCCGTAGACAAACTTCTTAAATAAAATTATGTGCTTAATGGTTAATTTCAAGTTTCTGTTAGTCAAAAAAGGACAAAAACAAAATAGATGTCTACTGCACCCGGTATTCCCAAGTGGTCTCCCGTCCAAGTACTGACCTGGTCCGACGCTGCTTAACTTCGGTGATCAAACGAGAACCGGTGTTTTCAGCGTAGTATGGCCGTACACAAACTGCTTTCATACATTTATGTGCTTAATGGTTAATTTCAAGTTTCTGTTAGTCAAAAAAAGAAAAACGAAAACAAAATAGATGTCTACGGCACCCGGTATTCCCAGGTGGTCTCCCGTCCAAGTACTGACCAGGCCCGATGGTGCTTAACTTTGGTGATCAAACGAGAACCGGTGTTTTCAGCTTAGTATGGCCGTAGACAAACTTCTTATATAAAATTACGTGGTTAATGGTTTTCTTCAAGTTTCTGTTAGTCAAAAAAGGAGAATAACAAACTGGATGTCTACGGCACCCGGTATTCCCAAGAGGTCTCCCGTCCAAGTACTGACCAGGCCCGATGCTGCTTAACTTCGGTGATCAAACGAGAACCGTTGTTTTCAGCATAGTATGGCCGTAGACAAACTTCTTATATAAAATTATGTGCTTTATGGTTAATTTCAAGTTTCTGTTAGTCAAAAAAAGAAAAACGAAAACAAAATAGATGGCACCCGGTATTCCCAGGAGGTCTCCCGTCCAAGTACTGAACAGGCCCGATGCTGCTTAACTTCGGTGATCAAACGAGAACTGGTGTATTCAGCGTAGTATGGCCGTAGACAAACTGCATACATAATTTATGTGCTTAATGGTTTATTTCAAATTTCTGTTAGTCAAAAAAGGACGAAAACAAAATAGATGCCAACGGCACCCGGTATTCCCAGGAGGTCTCCCGTCCAAGTACTGACCTGGCCCGACGCTGCTTAACTTCGGTGATCAAACGAGAACTGGTGTATTCAGCGTAGTATGGCCTTAGACAAACTGCATACATAATTTATGTGCTTAATGGTTTATTTCAAGTTTATGTCAGTCAAAAGAGGACGAAAACAAAATAGATGCCTAAGGCACCCGGTATTCCCATGTGGTCTCCCGTCCAAGTACTGACCTGGCCCGACGCTGCTTAACTTCGGTGATCAAACGAGAACGGGTGTTTTCAGCGTAGTATGGCCGTAGACAAACTTCTTATATAAAATTAAGTGGTTAATGGTTTTCTTCAAGTTTCTGTTAGTCAAAAAAGGAGAATAACAAACTGGATGTCTACGGCACCCGGTATTCCCAGGAGGTCTTCCGTCCAAGTTCTGACCTGGCCCGACGCTGCTTAACTTCGGTGATCAAACGAGAACCGGTGTATTCAGCGTAGTATGGCCGTAGACAAACTGCTTACATAAATTTATGTGCTTAATAGTTAATTTCAAGTTTCTGTTAGTCAAAAAAGGACGAAAGCAAAATAGATGTCTACTGCACCCGCTATTCCCAGGAGGTCTCCCGTCCAAGTACTGACCTGGCCAGACGCTGCTTAACTTCGGTGATCAAACGAGAACCGGTGTTTTCAGCGTAGTATGGCCGTAGACAAACTGGTTTCATACATTTATGTGCTTAAGGTTAATTTCAAGTTTCTGTTAGTCAAAAAAAGGAAAAAAACAAAAACAAAATACATGTCTACGGCACCCGGTATTCCCAGGAGGTCTCCCGTCCAAGTACTGACCTAGCTCGACGCTGCTTAACTTCGGTGATCAAACAAGAACCGGTGTATTCAGCGTAGTATGGCCGTAAACAAACTTCTTAAATAAAATTATGTGCTTAATGGTTAATTTCAAGTTTCTGTTAGTCAAAAAAGGACAAAAACAAAATAGATGTCTACTGCACCCGGTATTCCCAAGTGGTCTCCCGTCCAAGTACTGACCTGGTCCGACGCTGCTTAACTTCGGTGATCAAACGAGAACCGGTGTTTTCAGCGTAGTATGGCCGTACACAAACTGCTTTCATACATTTATGTGCTTAATGGTTAATTTCAAGTTTCTGTTAGTCAAAAAAAGAAAAACGAAAACAAAATAGATGTCTACGGCACCCGGTATTCCCAGGAGGTCTCCCGTCCAAGTACTGACCTGGCCCGACGCTGCTTAACTTCGGTGATCAAACGAGAACCGGTGTATTCAGCGTAGTATGGCCGTAGACAAACTGCTTACATAAATTTATGTGCTTAATGGTTAATTCCAAGTTTCTGTTAGTCAAAAAAGGACGAAAACAAAATAGATGTCTACTGCACCCAGTATTCCCATGTGGTCTCCCGTCCAAGTACTGACCTGGCCCGACGCTGCTTAACTTCGGTGATCAAACGAGAACCGGTGTTTTCAGCGTAGTATGGCCGTAGAAAAACTTCTTACATAAATGTTTGAGCTTAGTGGTTAATTTCAAGTTTCTGTTAGTCAAAAAAAGAAAAACGAAAACAAAATAGATGTCTACGGCACCCGGTATTCCCAGGAGGTCTCCCGTCCAAGTACTGTCCAGGCCCGATGTTGCTTATCTTCGGTGATCAAACGAGAACCGGTGTTTTCAGCGTAGTATGGCCGTAGACAAACTGGTTTCATACATTTATGTGCTTAATTTCAAGTTGCTGTTAGTCAAAAAAGGACGAAAACAAAATAGATGACTACTGCACCCGGTATTCCCATGTGGTCTCCCGTCCAAGTACTGACCAGGCCCGATGGTGCTTAACTTTGGTGATCAAACGAGAACCGGTGTTTTCAGCTTAGTATGGCCGTAGACAAACTTCTTATATAAAATTACGTGTTTAATGGTTTTCTTCAAGTTTCTGTTAGTCAAAAAAGGAGAATAACAAACTGGATGTCTACGGCACCCGGTATTCCCAAGAGGTCTCCCGTCCAAGTACTGACCAGGCCCGATGCTGCTTAACTTCGGTGATCAAACGAGAACCGTTGTTTTCAGCATAGTATGGCCGTAGACAAACTTCGGTGATCAAACGAGAACCGGTGTTTTCAGCGTAGTATGGCCGTAGACAAACTGGTTTCATACATTTATGTGCTTAAGGTTAATTTCAAGTTTCTGTTAGTCAAAAAAAGGAAAAAAACAAAAAACAAAATACATGTCTACGGCACCCGGTATTCCCAGGAGGTCTCCCGTCCAAGTACTGACCTAGCTCGACGCTGCTTAACTTCGGTGATCAAACAAGAACCGGTGTATTCAGCGTAGTATGGCCGTAGACAAACTTCTTAAATAAAATTATGTGCTTAATGGTTAATTTCAAGTTTCTGTTAGTCAAAAAAGGACAAAAACAAAATAGATGTCTACTGCACCCGGTATTCCCAAGTGGTCTCCCGTCCAAGTACTGACCTGGTCCGACGCTGCTTAACTTCGGTGATCAAACGAGAACCGGTGTTTTCAGCGTAGTATGGCCGTACACAAACTGCTTTCATACATTTATGTGCTTAATGGTTAATTTCAAGTTTCTGTTAGTCAAAAAAAAAAAAACGAAAACAAAATAGATGTCTACGGCACCCGGTATTCCCAGGAGGTATCCCGTCCAAGTACTGACCAGGCCCGATGGTGCTTAACTTTGGTGATCAAACGAGAACCTGTGTTTTCAGCTTAGTATGGCCGTAGACAAACTTCTTATATAAAATTACGGGGTTAATGGTTTTCTTCAAGTTTCTGTTAGTCAAAAAAGGAGAATAACAAACTGGATGTCTACGGCACCCGGTATTCCCTAGAGGTCTCCCGTCCAAGTACTGACCAGGCCCGATGCTGCTTAACTTCGGTGATCAAACGAGAACCGTTGTTTTCAGCATAGTATGGCCGTAGACAAACTTCTTATATAAAATTATGTGCTTTATGGTTAATTTCAAGTTGCTGTTAGTCAAAAAAAGAAAAACGAAAACAAAATAGATGGCACCCGGTATTCCCAGGAGGTCTCCCGTCCAAGTACTGACCAGGCCCGACGCTGCTTAACTTCGGTGATCAAACGAGAACCGGTGTTTTCAGCGTAGTATGGCCGTAGACAAACTTTTCATATAAAATTAAGTGGTTAATGGTTTTCTTCAAGTTTCTGTTAGTCAAAAAAGGAGAATAACAAAGTGGATGTCTACGGCACCCGGTATTCCCAGGAGGTCTCCCGTCCAAGTTCTGACCTGGCCCGACGCTGCTTAACTTCGGTGATCAAACGAGAACCGGTGTATTCAGCGTAGTATGGCCGTAGACAAACTGCTTACATAAATTTATGTGCTTAATGGTTAATTCCAAGTTTCTGTTAGTCAAAAAAGGACGAAAACAAAATAGATGTCTACTGCACCCGGTATTCCCATGTGGTCTCCCGTCCAAGTACTGACCTGGCCCGACGCTGCTTAACTTCGGTGATCAAACGAGAACCGGTGTTTTCAGCGTAGTATGGCCGTAGAAAAACTTCTTACATAAATGTTTGAGCTTAGTGGTTAATTTCAAGTTTCTGTTAGTCAAACAAAGAAAAACGAAAACAAAATAGATGTCTACGGCACCCGGTATTCCCAGGAGGTCTCCCGTCCAAGTACAGTCCAGGCCCGATGTTGCTTATCTTTGGTGATCAAACGAGAACCGGTGTTTTCAGCGTAGTATGGCCGTAGACAAACTGGTTGCATACATTTATGTGCTTAATTTCAAGTTGCTGTTAGTCAAAAAAGGACGAAAACAAAATAGATGTCTACTGCACCCGGTATTCCCATGTGGTCTCCCGTCCAAGTACTGATCTGGCCCGACGATGCTTAACTTCGGTGATCAAACGAGAACCGGTGTTTTCAGCGTAGTATGGCCGTAGACAAACTGCTTTCATACATTTATGTGCTTAATGGTTAATTTCAAGTTTCTGTTAGTCAAAAAAGGAAAAAACAAAAAACAAAATAGATGTCTACGGCACCCGGTATTCCGAGGAGGTCTCTCGTCCAAGTACTGACCTGGCCCGATGCTGCTTAACTTCGGTGATCAAACGAGAACCGGTGTTTTCAGCGTAGTATGGCCGTAGACAAACTTCTTATATAAACTTACGTGGTTAATGGTTTTCTTCAAATTTCTGTTAGTCAAAAAAGGACGAAAACAAAATAGATGTCTACTGCACCCGGTATTCCCATGTGGTCTCCCGTCCAAGTACTGATCTGGCCCGACGCTGCTTAACTTCGGTGATCAAACGAGAACCGGTGTTTTCATCGTAGTATGGCCGTAGACAAACTGCTTTCATACATTTATGTGCCTAATGGTTAATTTCAAGTTTCTGTTAGTCAAAAAAGGAAAAAACAAAAAACAAAATAGATGTCTACGGCACTCAGTATTCCCAGGAGGTCTCCCGTCCAAGTACTGACCTGGCCCGACGCTGCTTAACTTCGGTGATCAAACGAGAACCGGTGTTTTCAGTGTAGTATGGCCGTAGACAAACTTCTTATATAAACTTACGTGGTTAATGGTTTTCTTCAAATTTCTGTTAGTCAAAAAAAGAGTATAACAAACTGGATGTCTACGGCACCCGGTATTCCCAGGAGGTCTCCCGTCCAAGTACTGACCAGGCCCGATGCTGCTTAACTTCGGTGATCAAACGAGAACCGGTGTTTTCAGCGTAGTATGGCCGTAGACAAACTTCTTATATAAAATTACGTGGTTAATGGTTAATTTCAAGTTTCTGTTAGACAAAAAAGGACGAAAACAAAATAGATGTCTATGGCACCCGGTATTCCGAGGAGGTCTCCCGCCCAAGTACTGACCTGGCCCGACGCTGCTTAACTTTGGTGATCAAACGAGAACTGGTGTATTCAGCGTATTATGGCCGTAGACAAACTGCTTACATGAATTTATGTGCTTAATGGTTAATTCCAAGTTTCTGTTAGTCAAAAAAGGACGAAAACAAAATAGATGTCTACTGCACCCGGAATTCCCAGGAGGTCTCCCGTCCAAGTACTGACCTGGCCAGACGCTGCTTAACTTCGGTGATCAAACGAGAACCGGTGTTTTCAGCGTAGTATGGCCGTAGACAAACTGCTTACATAAATTTATGTGCTTAATGGTTAATTTCAAGTTGCTGTTAGTCAAAAAAGGACGAAAACAAAATAGATGCCTAAGGCACCCGGTATTCCCAAGAGGTCTCCCGTCCAAGTACTGACCTGGCCCGACGCTGCTTAACTTCGGTGATCAAACGAGAACAGGTGTTTTCAGCAGAGTATGGCCGTAAACAAACTTCTTATATAAAATTATGTGCTTAATGGTTAATTTCAAGTTTCTGTTAGTCATAAAAGAACGAAAACAAAATAGATGTCTACTGCACCCGGTATTCCCATGTGGTCTCCCGTCCAAGTACTGACCTGGCCCGACGCTGCCTAACTTCGGTGATCAAACGAGAACCGGTGTTTTCAGCGTAGTATGGCCGTAGACAAACTGCTTTGATACATTTATGTGCTTAATGGTTAATTTCAAGTTTCTGTTAGTCAAAAAAGGAAAAAACAAAAAACATAATAGATGTCTACGGCACTCGGTATTCCCAGGAGGTCTCCCGTCCAAGTACTGACCTGGCCCGACGCTGCTTAACTTCGGTGATCAAACGAGAACCGGTGTTTTCAGCGTAGTATGGCCGTAGACAAACTGCATACATAATTTATGTGCTTAATGGTTAATTTCAAGTTTCTGTTAGTCAAAAAAGGACGAAAACAAAATAGATGCCTAAGTACCCGGTATTCCCAGGAGGTCTCCCGTCCAAGTACTGACCTGGCCCGACGCTGCTTAACTTCGGTGATCAAACGAGAACGGTGTATTCAGCGTAGTATGGCCGTAGACAAACTGCTTACATAAATGTATGTGCTTAATGGTTAATTTCAAGTTTCTGTTAGTCAAAAAAGGACAAAAACAAAATAGATGTCTACTGCACCCGGTATTCCGAGGAGGTCTCCCGCCCAAGTACTGACCTGGCCCGACGCTGCTTAACTTTGGTGATCAAACGAGAACTGGTGTATTCAGCGTATTATGGCCGTAGACAAACTGCTTACATGAATTTATGTGCTTAATGGTTAATTCCAAGTTTCTGTTAGTCAAAAAAGGACGAAAACAAAATAGATGTCTACTGCACCCGGAATTCCCAGGAGGTCTCCCGTCCAAGTACTGACCTGGCCAGACGCTGCTTAACTTCGGTGATCAAACGAGAACCGGTGTTTTCAGCGTAGTATGGCCGTAAACAAACTTCTTATATAAAATTATGTGCTTAATGGTTAATTTCAAGTTTCTGTTAGTCATAAAAGAACGAAAACAAAATAGATGTCTACTGCACCCGGTATTCCCATGTGGTCTCCCGTCCAAGTACTGACCTGGCCCGACGCTGCCTAACTTCGGTGATCAAACGAGAACCGGTGTTTTCAGCGTAGTATGGCCGTAGACAAACTGCTTTGATACATTTATGTGCTTAATGGTTAATTTCAAGTTTCTGTTAGTCAAAAAAGGAAAAAACAAAAAACATAATAGATGTCTACGGCACTCGGTATTCCCAGGAGGTCTCCCGTCCAAGTACTGACCTGGCCCGACGCTGCTTAACTTCGGTGATCAAACGAGAACCGGTGTTTTCAGCGTAGTATGGCCGTAGACAAACTGCATACATAATTTATGTGCTTAATGGTTAATTTCAAGTTTCTGTTAGTCAAAAAAGGACGAAAACAAAATAGATGCCTAAGTACCCGGTATTCCCAGGAGGTCTCCCGTCCAAGTACTGACCTGGCCCGACGCTGCTTAACTTCGGTGATCAAACGAGAACGGTGTATTCAGCGTAGTATGGCCGTAGACAAACTGCTTACATAAATGTATGTGCTTAATGGTTAATTTCAAGTTTCTGTTAGTCAAAAAAGGACAAAAACAAAATAGATGTCTACTGCACCCGGTATTCCCAGGAGGTCTCCCGTCCAAGTACTGACCTGGCCCGACGCTTCTTAACTTCGGTGATCAAACGAGAACCGGTGTTTTCAGCATAGTATGGCCGTAGACAAACTTCTTATATAAATTTACGTGGTTAATGGTTTTCTTCAAGTTTCTGTTAGTCAAAAAAGGAGAATAACAAACTGGATGTCTAGGGCACCCGGTATTCCCAGGAGGTCTCCCGTCCAAGTACTGACCAGGCCCGATGCTACTTAACTTCGGTGATCAAACGAGAACAGGTGTTTTCAGCGTAGTATGGCCGTAGACAAACTTCTTATATAAAATTACGTGGTTAATGGTTTTCTTCAAGTTTCTGTTAGACAAAAAAGGACGAAAACAAAATAGATGTCTACGGCACCCGGTATTCCCATGAATTTCCCGTCCAAGTACTCACCTGGCCCGACGCTGCTAAACTTCGGTGATCAAACGAGAACCGGTGTTTTCAGCGTAGTATGGCCGTAGACAAACTGCTTACATAAATTTATATGCTTAATGGTTAATTTCAAGTTTCTGTTAGTCAAAAAAGGACGAAAACAAAATAGATGTCTATGGCACCAGGTATTCCGAGGAGGTCTCCCGTCCAAGTACTGACCTGGCCCGACGCTGCTTAACTTCGGTGATCAAACGAGAACCGGTGTTTTCAGCGTAGTATGGCCTTAGACAAACTGCTTACATAAATTTATGTGCTTAATGGTTAATTTCAAGTTTCTGTTTGTCAAAAAAGGACGAAAACAAAATAGATGCCTACGGCACCCGGTATTCCCAGGAGGTCTCCCGCCCAAGTACTGACCTGGCCCGACGCTGCTTAACTTCGGTGATCAAACGAGAACCGGTGTATTCAGCGTAATATGGCCGTAGACAAACTGCTTACATGAATTTATATGCTTAATGGTTAATTTCAAGTTTATGTTAGTCAAAAAAGGACGAAAACAAAATAGATGTCTACGGCACCCGGTATTCTGAGGAGGTCTCCCGTCCAAGTACTGACCTGGCCCGACGCTGCTTAACTTCGGTGATCAAATGAGAACCGGTGTTTTCAGCGTAGTATGGCCTTAGACAAACTGCTTACATAAATTTATGTGCTTAATGGTTAATTTCAAGTTTCTGTTTGTCAAAAAAGGACGAAAACAAAATAGATGTCTACGGCACCCGGTATTCCGAGGAGGTCTCCCGCCCAAGTACTGACCTGGCCCGACGCTGCTTAACTTTGGTGATCAAACGAGAACTGGTGTATTCAGCGTATTATGGCCGTAGACAAACTGCTTACATGAATTTATGTGCTTAATGGTTAATTCCAAGTTTCTGTTAGTCAAAAAAGGACGAAAACAAAATAGATGTCTACTGCACCCGGAATTCCCAGGAGGTCTCCCGTCCAAGTACTGACCTGGCCAGACGCTGCTTAACTTCGGTGATCAAACGAGAACCGGTGTTTTCAGCGTAGTATGGCCGTAGACAAACTGCTTACATAAATCTATGTGCTTAATGGTTAATTTCAAGTTGCTGTTAGTCAAAAAAGGACGAAAACAAAATAGATGCCTAAGGCACCCGGTATTCCCAAGAGGTCTCCCGTCCAAGTACTGACCTGGCCCGACGCTGCTTAACTTCGGTGATCAAACGAGAACAGGTGTTTTCAGCAGAGTATGGCCGTAAACAAACTTCTTATATAAAATTATGTGCTTAATGGTTAATTTCAAGTTTCTGTTAGTCAAAAAAGAACGAAAACAAAATAGATGTCTACTGCACCCGGTATTCCCATGTGGTCTCCCGTCCAAGTACTGACCTGGCCCGACGCTGCCTAACTTCGGTGATCAAACGAGAACCGGTGTTTTCAGCGTAGTATGGCCGTAGACAAACTGCTTTGATACATTTATGTGCTTAATGGTTAATTTCAAGTTTCTGTTAGTCAAAAAAGGAAAAAACAAAAAACATAATAGATGTCTACGGCACCCGGTATTCCCAGGAGGTCTCCCGTCCAAGTACTGACCTGGCCCGACGCTGCTTAACTTCGGTGATCAAACGAGAACCGGTGTTTTCAGCGTAGTATGGCCGTAGACAAACTGCATACATAATTTATGTGCTTAATGCTTAATTTCAAGTTTCTGTTAGTCAAAAAAGGACGAAAACAAAATAGATGCCTAAGTACCCGGTATTCCCAGGAGGTCTCCCGTCCAAGTACTGACCTGGCCCGACGCTGCTTAACTTCGGTGATCAAACGAGAACGGTGTATTCAGCGTAGTATGGCCGTAGACAAACTGCTTACATAAATTTATGTGCTTAATGGTTAATTTCAAGTTTCTGTTAGTCAAAAAAGGACAAAAACAAAATAGATGTCTACTGCACCCGGTATTCCCAGTGGGTCTCCCGTCCAAGTACTGACCTGGCCCAACGCTTCTTAACTTCGGTGATCAAACGAGAACCGGTGTTTTCAGCATAGTATGGCCGTAGACAAACTTCTTATATAAATTTACGTGGTTAATGGTTTTCTTCAAGTTTCTGTTAGTCAAAAAAGGAGAATAACAAACTGGATGTCTAGGGCACCCGGTATTCCCAGGAGGTCTCCCGTCCAAGTACTGACCAGGCCCGATGCTACTTAACTTCGGTGATCAAACGAGAACCGGTGTTTTCAGCGTAGTATGGCCGTAGACAAACTGCTTACATAAATTTATATGCTTAATGGTTAATTTCAAGTTTCTGTTAGTCAAAAAAGGACGAAAACAAAATAGATGTCTACGGCACCCGGTATTCCGAGGAGGTCTCCCGTCCAAGTACTGACCTGGCCCGACGCTGCTTAACTTCGGTGATCAAACGAGAACCGGTGTTTTCAGCGTAGTATGGTCTTAGACAAACTGCTTGCATAAATTTATGTGCTTAATGGTTAATTTCAAGTTTATGTTTGTCAAAAAAGGACGAAAACAAAATAGATGTCTACTGCACCCGGTATTCCCAGGAGGTCTCCCGTCCAAGTACTGACCTGGCCCGACGCTTCTTAACTTCGGTGATCAAACGAGAACCGGTGTTTTCAGCATAGTATGGCCGTAGACAAACTTCTTATATAAATTTACGTGGTTAATGGTTTTCTTCAAGTTTCTGTTAGTCAAAAAAGGAGAATAACAAACTGGATGTCTAGGGCACCCGGTATTCCCAGGAGGTCTCCCGTCCAAGTACTGACCAGGCCCGATGCTACTTAACTTCGGTGATCAAACGAGAACAGGTGTTTTCAGCGTAGTATGGCCGTAGACAAACTTCTTATATAAAATTACGTGGTTAATGGTTTTCTTCAAGTTTCTGTTAGACAAAAAAGGACGAAAACAAAATAGATGTCTACGGCACCCGGTATTCCCATGAATTTCCCGTCCAAGTACTGACCTGGCCCGACGCTGCTTAACTTCGGTGATCAAACGAGAACCGGTGTTTTCAGCGTAGTATGGCCGTAGACAAACTGCTTACATAAATTTATATGCTTAATGGTTAATTTCAAGTTTCTGTTAGTCAAAAAAGGACGAAAACAAAATAGATGCCTAAGTACCCGGTATTCCCAGGAGGTCTCCCGTCCAAGTACTGACCTGGCCCGACGCTGCTTAACTTCGGTGATCTAACGAGAACGGTGTATTCAGCGTAGTATGGCCGTAGACAAACTGCTTACATAATTTATGTGCTTAATGGTTAATTTCAAGTTTCTGTTAGTCAAAAAAAGGCGAAAACAAAATAGATGCCTAAGTACCCGGTATTCCCAGGAGGTCTCCCGTCCAAGTACTGACCAGGCCCGATGCTACTTAACTTCGGTGATCAAACGAGAACCGGTGTTTTCAGCGTAGTATGGCCGTAGACAAACTGCTTACATAATTTATGTGCTTAATGGTTAATTTCAAGTTTCTGTTAGTCAAAAAAAGGCGAAAACAAAATAGATGCCTAAGTACCCGGTATTCCCAGGAGGTCTCCCGTCCAAGTACTGACCTGGCCCGACGCTGCTTAACTTCGATGATCAAACGAGAACCGGTGTTTTCAGCGTAGTATGGCCGTAGACAAACTTCTTATATAAAAGTATGTGCTTAATGGTTAATTTCAAGTTTCTGTTAGTCAAAAAAGGACGAAAACAAAATAGATGTCTACAGCACCCGGTATTCCCATGAATCTCCCGTCCAAGTACTGACCTGGCCCGACGCTGCTTAACTTCGGTGATCAAACGAGAACCGGTGTTTTCAGCGTAGTATGGCCGTAGACAAACTGCTTACATAAATTTATATGCTTAATGGTTAATTTCAAGTTTCTGTTAGTCAAAAAAGGACGAAAACAAAATAGATGTCTACGGCACCCGGTATTCCGAGGAGGTCTCCCGTCCAAGTACTGACCTGGCCCGACGCTGCTTAACTTCGGTGATCAAACGAGAACCGGTGTTTTCAGCGTAGTATGGTCTTAGACAAACTGCTTGCATAAATTTATGTTCTTAATGGTTAATTTCAAGTTTATGTTTGTCAAAAAAGGACGAAAACAAAATAGATGCCTACGGCACCCGGTATTCCCTGGAGGTCTCCCGCCCAAGTACTGACCTGGCCCGACTCTGCTTAACTTCGGTGATCAAACGAGAACCGGTGTATTCAGCGTAGTATGGCCGTAGACAAACTGCTTACATGAATTTATATGCTTAATGGTTAATTTCAAGTTTATGTTAGTCAAAAAAGGACGAAAACAAAATAGATGTCTACGGCACCCGGTATTCCGAGGAGGTCTCCCGTCCAAGTACTGACCTGGCCCGACGCTGCTTAACTTCGGTGATCAAACGAGAACCGGTGTTTTCAGCGTAGTATGGCCGTAGACAAACTGCTTACATAATTTATGTGCTTAATGGTTAATTTCAAGTTTCTGTTAGTCAAAAAAGGACAAAAACAAAATAGATGTCTACTGCACCCGGTATTCCCAGGAGGTCTCCCGTCCAAGTACTGACCTGGCCCGACGCTTCTTAACTTCGGTGATCAAACGAGAACCGGTGTTTTCAGCATAGTATGGCCGTAGACAAACTTCTTATATAAATTTACGTGGTTAATGGTTTTCTTCAAGTTTCTGTTAGTCAAAAAAGGAGAATAACAAACTGGATGTCTAGGGCACCCGGTATTCCCAGGAGGTCCCCCGTCCAAGTACTGACCAGGCCCGATGCTACTTAACTTCGGTGATCAAACGAGAACAGGTGTTTTCAGCGTAGTATGGCCGTAGACAAACTTCTTATATAAAATTACGTGGTTAATGGTTTTCTTCAAGTTTCTGTTAGACAAAAAAGGACGAAAACAAAATAGATGTCTACGGCACCCGGTATTCCCATGAATTTCCCGTCCAAGTACTGACCTGGCCCGACGCTGCTTAACTTCGGTGATCAAACGAGAACCGGTGTTTTCAGCGTAGTATGGCCGTAGACAAACTGCTTACATAAATTTATATGCTTAATTGTTAATTTCAAGTTTCTGTTAGTCAAAAAAGGACGAAAACAAAATAGATGTCTACTGCACCCGGTATTCCCAGGAGGTCTCCCGTCCAAGTACTGACCTGGCCAGACGCTGCTTAACTTCGGTGATCAAACGAGAACCGGTGTTTTCAGCGTAGTATGGCCGTAGACAAACTGCTTACATAAATCTATGTGCTTAATGGTTAATTTCAAGTTGCTGTTAGTCAAAAAAGGACGAAAACAAAATAGATGCCTAAGGCACCCGGTATTCCCAAGAGGTCTCCCGTCCAAGTACTGACCTGGCCCGACGCTGCTGAACTTCGGTGATCAAACGAGAACAGGTGTTTTCAGCAGAGTATGGCCGTAAACAAACTTCTTATATAAAATTATGTGCTTAATGGTTAATTTCAAGTTTCTGTTAGTCAAAAAAGAACGAAAACAAAATAGATGTCTACTGCACCCGGTATTCCCATGTGGTCTCCCGTCCAAGTACTGACCTGGCCCGACGCTGCCTAACTTCGGTGATCAAACGAGAACCGGTGTTTTCAGCGTAGTATGGCCGTAGACAAACTGCTTTGATACATTTATGTGCTTAATGGTTAATTTCAAGTTTCTGTTAGTCAAAAAAGGAAAAAACAAAAAACATAATAGATGTCTACGGCACCCGGTATTCCCAGGAGGTCTCCCGTCCAAGTACTGACCTGGCCCGACGCTGCTTAACTTCGGTGATCAAACGAGAACCGGTGTTTTCAGCGTAGTATGGCCGTAGACAAACTGCATACATAATTTATGTGCTTAATGCTTAATTTCAAGTTTCTGTTAGTCAAAAAAGGACGAAAACAAAATAGATGCCTAAGTACCCGGTATTCCCAGGAGGTCTCCCGTCCAAGTACTGACCTGGCCCGACGCTGCTTAACTTCGGTGATCAAACGAGAACGGTGTATTCAGCGTAGTATGGCCGTAGACAAACTGCTTACATAAATTTATGTGCTTAATGGTTAATTTCAAGTTTCTGTTAGTCAAAAAAGGACAAAAACAAAATAGATGTCTACTGCACCCGGTATTCCCAGGAGGTCTCCCGTCCAAGTACTGACCTGGCCCGACGCTTCTTAACTTCGGTGATCAAACGAGAACGGTGTATTCAGCGTAGTATGGCCGTAGACAAACTGCTTACATAAATTTATGTGCTTAATGGTTAATTTCAAGTTTCTGTTAGTCAAAAAAGGACGAAAACAAAATAGATGCCTACGGCACCCGGTATTCCCAGGAGGTCTCCCGCCCAAGTACTGACCTGGCCCGACGCTGCTTAACTTCGGTGATGAAACGAGAACCGGTGTATTCAGCGTAGTATGGCCGTAGACAAACTGCTTACATGAATTTATATGCTTAATGGTTAATTTCAAGTTTATGTTAGTCAAAAAAGGACGAAAACAAAATAGATGTCTACGGCACCCGGTATTCCGAGGAGGTCTCCCGTCCAAGTACTGACATGGCCCGACGCTGCTTAACTTCGGTGATCAAACGAGAACCGGTGTTTTCAGCGTAGTATGGCCTTAGACAAACTGCTTACATAAATTTATGTGCTTAATGGTTAATTTCAAGTTTCTGTTTGTCAAAAAAGGACGAAAACAAAATAGATGTCTACGGCACACGGTATTCCCAGGAGGTCTCCCGCCCAAGTACTGACCTGGCCCGACGCTGCTTAACTTTGGTGATCAAACGAGAACTGGTGTATTCAGCGTAGTATGGCCGTAGACAAACTTCTTATATAAATTTACGTGGTTAATGGTTTTCTTCAAGTTTCTGTTAGTCAAAAAAGGAGAATAACAAACTGGATGTCTAGGGCACCCGGTATTCCCAGGAGGTCTCCCGTCCAAGTACTGACCAGGCCCGATGCTACTTAACTTCGGTGATCAAACGAGAACCGGTGTTTTCAGCGTAGTATGGCCGTAGACAAACTGCTTACATAATTTATGTGCTTAATGGTTAATTTCAAGTTTCTGTTAGTCAAAAAAGGACGAAAACAAAATAGATGTCTACGGCACCCGGTATTCCCATGAATCTCCCGTCCAAGTACTGACCTGGCCCGACGCTGCTTAACTTCGGTGATCAAACGAGAACCGGTGTTTTCAGCGTAGTATGACCGTAGACAAACTGCTTACATAAACTTATATGCTTAAGGTTAATTTCAAGTTTCTGTTAGTCAAAAAAGGACGAAAACAAAATAGATGTCTACGGCACCCCGTATTCCGAGGAGGTCTCCCGTCCAAGTACTGACCTGGCCCGACGCTGCTTAACTTCGGTGATCAAACGAGAACCGGTGTTTTCAGCGTAGTATGGCCTTAGACAAACTGCTTGCATAAATTTATGTGCTTAATGGTTAATTTCAAGTTTCTGTTTGTCAAAAAAGGACGAAAACAAAATAGATGTCTACGGCACACGGTATTCCCAGGAGGTCTCCCGCCCAAGTACTGACCTGGCCCGACGCTGCTTAACTTTGGTGATCAAACGAGAACTGGTGTATTCAGCGTAGTATGGCCGTAGACAAACTGCTTACAAGAATTTATGTGCTTAATGGTTAATTCCAAGTTTCTGTTAGTCAAAAAAGAACGAAAACAAAATAGATGTCTACTGCACCCGGTATTCCCAGGAGGTCTCCTGTCCAAGTACTGACCTGGCCAGACGCTGCTTAACTTCGGTGATCAAACGAGAACCGGTGTTTTCAGCGTAGTATGGCCGTAGACAAACTGCTTACATAAATTTATGTGCTTAATGGTTAATTTCAAGTTGCTGTTAGTCAAAAAAGGACGAAAACAAAATAGATGCCTAAGGCACCCGGTATTCCCAGGAGGTCTCCCGTCCAAGTACTGACCTGGCCCGACGCTGCTTAACTTCGGTGATCAAACGAGAACCGGTGTTTTCAGCAGAGTATGGCCGTAGACAAACTTCTTATATAAAATTATGTGCTTAATGGTTAATTTCAAGTTTCTGTTAGTCAAAAAAGGACGAAAACAAAATAGATGTCTACTGCACCCGGTATTCCCATGTGGTCTCCCGTCCAAGTACTGACCTGGCCCGACGCTGCTTAACTTCGGTGATCAAACGAGAACCGGTGTTTTCAGCGTAGTATGGCCGTAGACAAACTGCTTTCATACATTTATGTGCTTAATGGTTAATTTCAAATTTCTGTTAGTCAAAAAAGTAAAAAAAAAAAAAAAAATAGATGTCTACGGCACCCGGTATTCCCAGGAGGTCTCCCGTCCAAGTACTGACCTGGCCAGACGCTGCTTAACTTCGGTGATCAAACGAGAACCGGTGTTTTCAGCGTAGTATGGCCGTAGACAAACTGCATACATAATTTATGTGCTTAATGGTTAATTTCAAGTTTCTGTTAGTCAAAAAAGGACGAAAACAAAATAGATGCCTAAGTACCCGGTATTCCCAGGAGGTCTCCCGTCCAAGTACTGACCTGGCCCGACGCTGCTTAACTTCGGTGATCAAACGAGAACGGTGTATTCAGCGTAGTATGGCCGTAGACAAACTGCTTACATAAATTTATGTGCTTAATGGTTAATTTCAAGTTTCTGTTAGTCAAAAAAGGACAAAAACAAAATAGATGTCTACTGCACCCGGTATTCCCAGGAGGTCTCCCGTCCAAGTACTGACCTGGCCCGACGCTTCTTAACTTCGGTGATCAAACGAGAACCGGTGTTTTCAGCATAGTATGGCCGTAGACAAACTTCTTATATAAATTTACGTGGTTAATGGTTTTCTTCAAGTTTCTGTTAGTCAAAAAAGGAGAATAACAAACTGGATGTCTAGGGCACCCGGTATTCCCAGGAGGTCTCCCGTCCAAGTACTGACCAGGCCCGATGCTACTTAACTTCGGTGATCAAACGAGAACCGGTGTTTTCAGCGTAGTATGGCCGTAGACAAACTGCTTACATAATTTATGTGCTTAATGGTTAATTTCAAGTTTCTGTTAGTCAAAAAAGGACGAAAACAAAGTAGATGTCTACGGCACCCGGTATTCCCATGAATCTCCCGTCCAAGTACTGACCTGGCCCGACGCTGCTTAACTTCGGTGATCAAACGAGAACCGGTGTTTTCAGCGTAGTATGGCCGTAGACAAACTGCTTACATAAACTTATATGCTTAAGGTTAATTTCAAGTTTCTGTTAGTCAAAAAAGGACGAAAACAAAATAGATGTCTACGGCACCCGGTATTCCGAGGAGGTCTCCCGTCCAAGTACTGACCTGGCCCGACGCTGCTTAACTTCGGTGATCAAACGAGAACCGGTGTTTTCAGCGTAGTATGGCCTTAGACAAACTGCTTGCATAAATTTATGTGCTTAATGGTTAATTTCAAGTTTATGTTTGTCAAAAAAGGACGAAAACAAAATAGATGCCTACGGCACCCGGTATTCCCAGGAGGTCTCCCGCCCAAGTACTGACCTGGCCCGACGCTGCTTAACTTCGGTGATGAAACGAGAACCGGTGTATTCAGCGTAGTATGGCCGTAGACAAACTGCTTACATGAATTTATATGCTTAATGGTTAATTTCAAGTTTATGTTAGTCAAAAAAGGACGAAAACAAAATAGATGTCTACGGCACCCGGTATTCCGAGGAGGTCTCCCGTCCAAGTGCTGACATGGCCCGACGCTGCTTAACTTCGGTGATCAAACGAGAACCGGTGTTTTCAGCGTAGTATGGCTTTAGACAAACTGCTTACATAAATTTATGTGCTTAATGGTTAATTTCAAGTTTCTGTTTGTCAAAAAAGGACGAAAACAAAATAGATGTCTACGGCACACGGTATTCCCAGGAGGTCTCCCGCCCAAGTACTGACCTGGCCCGACGCTGCTTAACTTTGGTGATCAAACGAGAACTGGTGTATTCAGCGTAGTATGGCCGTAGACAAACTGCTTACAAGAATTTATGTGCTTAATGGTTAATTCCAAGTTTCTGTTAGTCAAAAAAGAACGAAAACAAAATAGATGTCTACTGCACCCGGTATTCCCAGGAGGTCTCCCGTCCAAGTACTGACCTGGCCAGACGCTGCTTAACTTCGGTGATCAAACGAGAACCGGTGTTTTCAGCGTAGTATGGCCGTAGACAAACTGCTTACATAAATTTATGTGCTTAAGGTTAATTTCAAGTTGCTGTTAGTCAAAAAAGGACGAAAACAAAATAGATGCCTAAGGCACCCGGTATTCCCAGGAGGTCTCCCGTCCAAGTACTGACCTGGCCCGACGCTGCTTAACTTCGGTGATCAAACGAGAACCGGTGTTTTCAGCAGAGTATGGCCGTAGACAAACTTCTTATATAAAATTATGTGCTTAATGGTTAATTTCAAGTTTCTGTTAGTCAAAAAAGGACGAAAACAAAATAGATGTCTACTGCACCCGGTATTCCCATGTGGTCTCCCGTCCAAGTACTGACCTGGCCCGACGCTGCTTAACTTCGGTGATCAAACGAGAACCGGTGTTTTCAGCGTAGTATGGCCGTAGACAAACTGCTTTCATACATTTATGTGCTTAATGGTTAATTTCAAGTTTCTGCTAGTCAAAAAAAGACAAAAACAAAATAGATGTCTACTGCACCCGGTATTCCCAGGAGGTCTCCCGTCCAAGTACTGACCTGGCCAGACGCTGCTTAACTTCGGTGATCAAACGAGAACCGGTGTTTTCAGCGTAGTATGGCCGTAGACAAACTGCATACATAATTTATGTGCTTAATGGTTAATTTCAAGTTTCTGTTAGTCAAAAAAGGACGAAAACAAAATAGATGCCTAAGTACCCGGTATTCCCAGGAGGTCTCCCGTCCAAGTACTGACCTGGCCCGACGCTGCTTAACTTCGGTGATCTAACGAGAACGGTGTATTCAGCGTAGTATGGCCGTAGACAAACTGCTTACATGAATTTATGTGCTTAATGGTTAATTCCAAGTTTCTGTTAGTCAAAAAAGGACGAAAACAAAATAGATGTCTACTGCACCCGGTATTCCCAGGAGGTCTCCCGTCCAAGTACTGACCTGGCCCGACGCTGCTTAACTTCGGTGATCAAACGAGAACCGGTGTTTTCAGCGTAGTATGGCCGTAGACAAACTGCTTACATAATTTATGTGCTTAATGGTTAATTTCAAGTTTCTGTTAGTCAAAAAAAGGCGAAAACAAAATAGATGCCTAAGTACCCGGTATTTCCAGGAGGTCTCCCGTCCAAGTACTGACCTGGCCCGACGCTGCTTAACTTCGATGATCAAACGAGAACCGGTGTTTTCAGCGTAGTATGGCCGTAGACAAACTTCTTATATAAAAGTATGTGCTTAATGGTTAATTTCAAGTTTCTGTTAGTCAAAAAAGGACGAAAACAAAATAGATGTCTACGGCACCCGGTATTCCCAAGAATCTCCCGTCCAAGTACTGACCTGGCCCGACGCTGCTTAACTTCGGTGATCAAACGAGAACCGGTGTTTTCAGCGTAGTATGGCCGTAGACAAACTGCTTACATAAATTTATATGCTTAATGGTTAATTTCAAGTTTCTGTTAGTCAAAAAAGGACGAAAACAAAATAGATGTCTACGGCACCCGGTATTCCGAGGAGGTCTCCCGTCCAAGTACTGACCTGGCCCGACGCTGCTTAACTTCGGTGATCAAACGAGAACCGGTGTTTTCAGCGTAGTATGGTCTTAGACAAACTGCTTGCATAAATTTATGTGCTTAATGGTTAATTTCAAGTTTATGTTTGTCAAAAAAGGACGAAAACAAAATAGATGCCTACGGCACCCGGTATTCCCAGGAGGTCTCCCGCCCAAGTACTGACCTGGCCCGACTATGCTTAACTTCGGTGATCAAACGAGAACCGGTGTTTTCAGCGTAGTATGGCCTTAGACAAACTGCTTACATAAATTGATGTGCTTAATGGTTAATTTCAAGTTTCTGTTTGTCAAAAAAGGACGAAAACAAAATAGATGCCTACGGCACCCGGTATTCCCAGGAGGTCTCCCGCCCAAGTACTGACCTGGCCCGACGCTGCTTAGCTTTGGTGATCAAACGAGAACTGGTGTATTCAGCGTAGTATGGCCGTAGACAAACTGCTTACAAGAATTTATGTGCTTAATGGTTAATTCCAAGTTTCTGTTAGTCAAAAAAGGACGAAAACAAAATAGATGTCTACTGCACCCGGTATTCCCAGGAGGTCTCCCGTCCAAGTACTGACCTGGCCAGAGGCTGCTTAACTTCGGTGATCAAACGAGAACCGGTGTTTTCAGCGTAGTATGGCCGTAGACAAACTGCTTACATAAATTTATGTGCTTAATGGTTAATTTCAAGTTGCTGTTAGTCAAAAAAGGACGAAAACAAAATAGATGCCTAAGGCACCCGGTATTCCCAGGAGGTCTCCCGTCCAAGTACTGACCTGGCCCGACGCTGCTTAACTTCGGTTATCAAACGAGAACCGGTGTTTTCAGCAGAGTATGGCCGTAGACAAACTTCTTATATAAAATTATGTGCTTAATGGTTAATTTCAAGTTTCTGTTAGTCAAAAAAGGACAAAAACAAAATAGATGTCTACTGTACCCGGTATTCCCAGGAGGTCTCCCGTCCAAGTACTGACCTGGCCCGACGCTTTTTAACTTCGGTGATCAAACGAGGACCGGTGTTTTCAGCATAGTATGGCCGTAGACAAACTTCTTATATAAATTTACGTGGTTAATGGTTTTCTTCAAGTTTCTGTTAGTCAAAAAAGGAGAATAACAAACTGGTTGTCTAGGGCACCCGGTATTCCCATGTGGTCTCCCGTCCAAGTACTGACCTGGCCCGACGCTGCCTAACTTCGGTGATCAAACGAGAACCGGTGTTTTCAGCGTAGTATGGCCGTAGACAAACTGCTTTCATACATTTATGTGCTTAATGGTTAATTTCAAGTTTCTGTTAGTCAAAAAAGGAAAAAACAAAAAACAAAATAGATGTCTACGGCACCCGGTATTCCCAGGAGGTCTCCCGTCCAAGTACTGACCTGGCCCGAAGCTGCTTAACTTCGGTGATCAAACGAGAACCGGTGTTTTCAGCGTAGTATGGCCGTAGACAAACTGCATACATAATTTATGTGCTTTATGGTTAATTTCAAGTTTCTGTTAGTCAAAAAAGGACGAAAACAAAATAGATGCCTAAGTACCCGGTATTCCCAGGAGGTCTCCCGTCCAAGTACTGACCTGGCCCGACGCTGCTTAACTTCGGTGATCAAACGAGAACGGTGTATTCAGCGTAGTATGGCCGTAGACAAACTGCTTACATAAATGTATGTGCTTAATGGTTAATTTCAAGTTTCTGTTAGTCAAAAAAGGACAAAAACAAAATAGATGTCTACTGTACCCGGTATTCCCAGGAGGTCTCCCGTCCAAGTACTGACCTGGCCCGACGCTTCTTAATTTCGGTGATCAAACGTGAACCGGTGTTTTCAGCATAGTATGGCCGTAGACAAACTTCTTATATAAATTTACGTGGTTAATGGTTTTCTTCAAGTTTCTGTTAGTCAAAAAAGGAGAATAACAAACTGGATGTCTAGGGCACCCGGTATTCCCAGTAGGTCTCCCGTCCAAGTACTGACCAGGCCCGATGCTACTTAACTTCGGTGATCAAACGAGAACAGGTGTTTTCAGCGTAGTATGGCCGTAGACAAACTTCTTATATAAAATTACGTGGTTAATGGTTTTCTTCAAGTTTCTGTTAGTCAAAAAAGGAGAATAACAAACTGGATGTCTAGGGCACCCGGTATTCCCAGGAGGTCTCCCGTCCAAGTACTGACCAGGCCCGATGCTGCTTAACTTCGGTGATCAAACGAGAACAGGTGTTTTCAGCGTAGTATGGCCGTAGACACACTGCTTACATAAAAGTATGTGCTTAATGGTTAATTTCAAGTTTCTATTAGTCAAAAAAGGACCAAAACAAAATAGATGTCTACTGCACCCGGTATTCCCATGAGGTCTCCCGTCCAAGTACTGCCCAGGCCCGACGCTGCTTAACTTCGGTGACCAAACGAGAACCGGTGTTTTCAGCGTAGTATGGCCGTAAACAAACTGCTTTCATACATTTATGTGCTTAATGGTTAATTTCAAGTTTCTGTTAGTCAAAAAAGGAGAATAACAAACTGGATGTCTAGGGCACCCGGTATTCCCATGTGGTCTCCCGTCCAAGTACTGACCTGGCCCGACGCTGCTTAACTTCGGTGATCAAACGAGAACCGGTGTTTTCAGCGTAGTATGGCCGTAGACAAACTGCTTACACAAAATTACATCCTTAATGGTCAATTTAAATTTTCTGCTAGTCAAAAAAGGTGGAAAACAAAATGGATGTCTACAGAACCCATTATTCCCAGTAGGTCTCCTGTCCAAGAACTGACGTGGCCCGACGCTGCTTAACTTCGGAGATCAAACGAGAACCTGTGTTTTCAGCGAAGTATGGCCGTAGACAAACTGCTTACATAAATTTATGTGCTTAATGGTTAATTTCAAGTTGTTGTAAGTCAAAAAAGGAAAAAATTAAAAATATTTGTCTACGGCACCCGGTATTCCCAGGAGGTCTCCCGTCCAAGTACTGACCTGGCCCGACGCTGCTTAACTTCGGTGATCAAACGAGAACCGGTGTTTTCAGCGTAGTATGACCGTAGACAAACTTCTCATATAAAATTAGGTGGTTAATGGTTTTCTTCAAATTTCTGTTAGTCAAAAAAAGAGAATAACAAACTGGATGTCTACGGCACCCGGTATTCCCAGGAGGTCTCCAGTCCAAGTACTGACCAGGCCCGATGCTGCTTAACTTCGGTGATCAAACGAGAACCGGTGTTTTCAGCGTAGTAGGGCTGTAGACAAACTTCTGATATAAAATTATGTGGTTAATGGTTTTCTTCAAGTTTCTGTTAGTCAAAAAAGGACGAAAACAAAATAGATGTCTACGGCACCCGGTATTCCCATGATTTCTCCCGTCCAAGTACTGACCTGGCCCGACGCTGCTTAACTTCGGTGATCAAACGAGAACCGGTGTTTTCAGCGTAGTATGGCCTTAGACAAACTGCTTACATAAATTTATATGCTTAATGGTTAATTTCAAGTTTCTGTTAAGCAAAAAAGGACGAAAACAAAATAGATGTCTACGGCACCCGGTATTCCCAGGAGGTCTCCCGTCCAAGTACTGACCTGGCCCGACGCTGCTTAACTTCGGTGATCAAACGAGAACCGGTGTTTTCAGCGTAGTATGACCGTAGACAAACTTCTCATATAAAATTAGGTGGTTAATGGTTTTCTTCAAGTTTCTGTTAGTCAAAAAAGGAGAATAACAAACTGGATGTCTACGGCATCCGGTATTCCCAGGAGGTCTCCCGTCCAAGTACTGACCTGGCCCGACGCTGCTTAACTTCGGTGATCAAACGAGAACCGGTGTATTCAGCGAAGTATGGCCGTATACAAACTGCTTACAAAATATTATGTGCTTAATGGTTAATTTCAAGTTTCTGTTAGTCAAAAAAGGAGAATAACAAAATAGATGTCTACGGCACCCGGTATTCCCAGGAGGTCTCCCCAGGAGGTCTCCCGTCCAAATACTGACCTGGCCCGACGCTGCTTAACTTCGGTGATCAAACGAGAACCGGTGTATTCAGCGTAGTATGGCCGTAGACAAACTGCATACATAATGTATGTGCTTAATGGTTAATTTCAAGTTTATGTTAGTCAAAAAAGGACGAAAACAAAATAGATGTCTACGGCAGACGGTATTCCCAGGAGGTCTCCCGTCCAAGTACTGACCTGGCCCGACGCTGCTTAACTTCGGTGATCAAACGAGAACCGGTGTTTTCAGCGTAGTATGGCCTTAGACAACTGCTTACATAAATTTATGTGTTTAATGGTTAATTTCAAGTTTCTGTTAGTCAAAAAAGGACGAAAACAAAATAGATGCCTACAGCACCCGGTATTCCCAGGAGGTCTCCCGCCCAAGTACTGACCTAGCTCGA
Organism: Pisaster brevispinus; assembly: GCA_023634235.1. Lineage (NCBI taxonomy): Eukaryota > Metazoa > Echinodermata > Asteroidea > Forcipulatida > Asteriidae > Pisaster > Pisaster brevispinus. Next base: position 9,252,373 of record JAMKCF010000018.1, read on the forward strand.
CGCTGCTTAACTTCGGTGATCAAACGAGAACCGGTGTATTCAGAGTAGTATGGCCGTAGACAAACTGCTTACATAATGTTACGTGCTTAATGGTTAATTCCAAGTTTCTGTTAGTCAAAAAAGGACGAAAACTAAATAGATGTCTACTGCACCCGGTATTCCCAGGAGGTCTCCCGTCCAAGTACTGACCTGGCCAGACGCTGCTTAACTTCGGTGATCAAACGAGAACCGTTGTATTCAGCGTAGTATGGCCGTAGACAAACTGCTTACATAAATTTATGTGCTTAATGGTTAATTCCAAGTTTCTGTTAGTCAAAAAAGGACGAAAACAAAATAGATGTCTACTGCACCCGGTATTCCCAGGAGGTTTCCCGTCCAAGTACTGACCTGGCCAGACGCTGCTTAACTTCGGTGATCAAACGAGAACCGGTGTATTCAGCGTAGTATGGCCGTAGACAAACTGCTTTCATACATTTATGTGCTTAATGGTGTATTTCAAGTTTCTGTTATTCAAAAAAGGAAAAAACAAAAACAAAATACATGTCTACGGCACCCGGTATTCCCAGGAGGTCTCCAGTCCAAGTACTGACCAGGCCCGATGCTGCTTAACTTCGGTGATCAAACGAGAACCGGTGTTTTCAGCTTAGTATGTCCGTAGACAAACTTCTTATATAAAATTACGTGGTTAATGGTTTTCTTCAAGTTTCCGTTAGTCAACAAAGGAGAATAACAAACTGGATGTCTAAGGCACCCGGTATTCCCAGGAGGTCTCCCGTCCAAGTACTGACCAGGCCCGATGCTGCTTAACTTCGGTGATCAAACGAGAACCGGTGTTTTCAGCGCAGTATGGCCGTAGACAAACTTCTCATATAAAATTAAGTGGTTAATGGTTTTCTTCAAGTTTCTGTTAGTCAAAAAAGGAGAATAACAAAATAAATGTCTACGGCACCCGGTATTCCCAGGAGGTCTCCCGTCCAAGTACTGACCTGGCCCGACGCTGCTTAACTTCCGTGATCAAACGAGAACTGGTGTTTTCAGCGTAGTATGGCCGTAGAAAAACTTCTTACATAAATGTATGTGCTTAATGGTTAATTTCAAGTTTCTGTTAGTCAAAAAAAAAAAAAGCAAACAAAATAGATGTCTTCGGCACCCGGTATTCCCAGGAGGTCTCCCGTCCAAGTACTGACCAGGCCCGATGCTGCTTAACTTCGGTGATCAAACGAGAACCGGTGTTTTCAGCGTAGTATGGCCGTAGACATACTGCTTTCATACATTTATGTGCTTAATGGTTAATTTCAAGTTTCTGTTAGTCAAAAAAGGAAAAAACAAAAAAACAAAATACATGTCTACGGCACCCGGTATTCCCAGGAGGTCTCCAGTCCAAGTACTGACCAGGCCCGATGCTGCTTAACTTCGGTGATCAAACGAGAACCGGTGTTTTCAGCTTAGTATGTCCGTAGACAAACTTCTTATATAAAATTACGTGGTTAATGGTTTTCTTCAAGTTTCTGTTAGTCAACAAAGGAGAAAAACAAACTGGATGTCTACGGCAAACGGTATTCCCAGGAGGTCTCCCGTCCAAGTACTGACCAGGCCCGATGCTGCTTAAATTCGGTGATCAAACGAGAACCGGTGTTTTCAGCGCAGTATGGCCGTAGACAAACTTCTCATATAAAATTAAGTGGTTTATGGTTTTCTTCAAGTTTCTGTTAGTCAAACAAGGAGAATAACAAAATAGATGTCTACGGCACCCGGTATTCCCAGGAGGTCTCCCGTGCAAGTACTGACCAGGCCCGATGCTGCTTAAATTCGGTGATCAAACGAGAACCAGTGTTTTCAGCGCAGTATGGCCGTAGACAAACTTCTCATATAACATTAAGTGGTTAATGGTTTTCTTCAAGTTTCTGTTAGTCAAAAAAGGAGAATAACAAAATAGATGTCTACGGCACCCGGTATTCCCAGGAGGTCTCCCGTCCAAGTACTGACCTGGCCCGACGCTGCTTAACTTCGGTGATCAAACGAGAACCGGTGTTTTCAGCGTAGTATGGCCTTAGACAAACTGCTTACATAAATTTATGTGCTTAATGGTTAATTTCAAGTTTCTGTTAGTCACAAAAGTACGAAAACAAAATAGATGCCTACCGCACCCAGTATTCCCATGTGGTCTCCCGTCCAAGTACTGACCTGGCCCGACGCTGCTTAACTTCGGTGATCAAACCAGAACCGGTGTTTTCAGCGTAGTATGGCCGTAGAAAAACTTCTTACATAAATGTATATGCTTAATGGTTAATTTCAAGTTTCTGTTAGTCAAAAAAAAGAAAAACGAAAACAAAATAGATGTCTACGGCACCCGGTATTCCCAGGAGGTCTCCCGTCCAAGTACTGACCTGGCCCGACGCTGCTTAACTTCGGTGATCAAACGAGAACCGGTGTTTTCAGCGTAGTTTGGCCGTAGACAAACTGCTTTCATACATTTATGTGCTTAATGGTTAATTTCAAGTTTCTGTTAGTCAAAAGAGGACGAAAACAAAATAGATGCCTAAGGCACCCGGTATTCCCAGGAGGTCTCCGTCCAAGTACTGACCTGGCCCGACGCTGCTTAACTTCGGTGATCAAACGAGAACCGGTGTTTTCAGCGTAGTATGGCCGTAGAAAAACTTCTTACATAAATGTATGTGCTTAATGGTTAATTTCAAGTTTCTGTTAGTCAAAAAAAGAAAAACGAAAACAAAATAGATGTCTACGGCACCCGGTATTCCCAGGAGGTCTCGCGTCCAAGTACTGACCAGGCCCGATGCTGCTTAACTTCGGTGATCAAACGAGAACCGGTGTATTCAGCGTAGTATGGCCGTAGACAAACTGCATACATAATTTATGTGCTTAATGGTTAATTTCAAGTTTCTGTTAGTCAAAAGAGGACGGAAACAAAATAGATGCCTAAGGCACCCGGTATTCCCAGGAGGTCTCCGTCCAAGTACTGACCTGGCCCGATGCTGCTTAACTTCGGTGATCAAACGAGAACTGGTGTATTCAGTGTAGTATGGCCGTAGACAAACTGCATACATAATTTATGTGCTTAATGGTTAATTTCAAGTTTCTGTTAGTCAAAAAAAGGACGAAAACAAAATAGATGTCTACTGCACCCGGTATTCCCAGGAGGTCTCCCGTCCAAGTACTGACCTGGCCAGACGCTGCTTAACTTCGGTGATCAAACGAGAACCGGTGTTTTCAGCGTAGTATGGCCGTAGACAAACTGCTTTCATACATTTATGTGCTTAATGGTTTATTTCAAGTTTCTGTTATTCAAAAAAGGAAAAAACAAAAACGAAATAGATGCCTAAGGCACCCGGTATTCCCAGGAGGTCTCCCGTCCAAGTACTGACCAGGCCCGATGGTGCTTAAATTCGGTGATCAACCGAGAACGGTGTTTTCAGCGTAGTATGGCCGTAGACAAACTGCTTACATAAATTTATGTGCTTAATGGTTAATTACAAGTTTCTGTTAGTCAAAAGAGGACGAAAACAAAATAGATGCCTAAGGCACCCGGTATTCCCAGGATGTCTCCCGTCCAAGTACTGACCAAGCCCGATGGTGCTTAACTTCGGTGATCAAACGAGAACCGGTGTTTTTAAGCTTAGTATGGCCGTAGACAAACTTCTTATATAAAATTACGTGGTAAATGGTTTTCTTCAAGTTTCTGTTAGTCAAAAAAGGAGAATAACAAACTGGATGTCTACGGCACCCGGTATTCCCAAGAGGTCTCCCGTCCAAGTACTGACCAGGCCCGATGCTGCTTAACTTCGGTGATCAAACGAGAACCAGTGTTTTCAGCGTAGTATGGCCGTAGACAAACTGCTTTCATACATTTATGTGCTTAATGGTTAATTTCAAGTTTCTGTTAGATAAAAAAGGAAAAAACAAAAAACAAAATAGATGTCTACGGCACCCGGTATTCCCAGGAGGTCTCCCGTCCAAGTACTGACCAGGCCCGACGCTGCTTAACTTCGGTGATCAAACGAGAACCGGTGTTTTCAGCGTAGTATGGCCGTAGACAAACTTCTTATATAAACTTACGTGGTTAATGGTTTTCTTCAAACTTCTGTTAGTCAAAAAAAGAGAATAAAAAACTGGATGTCTACGGCACCCGGTATTCCCAGGAGGTCTCCCGTCCAAGTACTGACCAGGCACGACGCTGCTTAACTTCGGTGATCAAACGAGAACCGGTGTATTCAGCGTAGTATGGCTGTAGACAAACTTCTGATATAAAATTACGTGGTTAATGGTTTTCGTCAAGTTTCTGTTAATTAAAAAAAAGGACGAAAACAAAACAGATGTCTAGGGCACCCGGTATTCCCATGAGGTCTCCCGTCCAAGTACTGACCTGGCCCGACGCTGCTTAACTTCGGTGATCAACAGAGAACGGTGTTTTCAGAGTAGTATGGCCGTAGAAAAACTGCTTACATAAATTTATATGCTTAATGGTTAATTTCAAGTTTCTGTTAGTCAAAAAAGGACGAAAACAAAATAGATGTCTACGGCACCCGGTATTCCCAGTAGGTCTCCCGTCCAAGTACAGACCAGGCCCGATGCTGCTTAACTTCGGTGATCAAACGAGAACCGGTGTTTTCAGCGTAGTTTGGCCGTAGAAAAACTGCTTTCATACATTTATGTGCTTAATGGTTAATTTCAAGTTTCTGTTAGACAAAAAAGGAAAAAACAAAAAACAAAATAGATGTCTACTGCACCCGGTATTCCCAGGAGGTCTCCCGTGCAAGAACTGACCTGGCCCGACGCTGCTTAACTTCGGTGATCAAACGAGAACCGGTGTTTTCAGCGTAGTATGGCCGTAGACAAACTTCTTATATGAACTTACGTGGTTAATGGTTTTCTTCAAATTTCTGTTAGTCAAAAAAAGAGAATAACAAACTGGATGTCTACGGCACCCGGTATTCCCAGGAGGTCTCCCGTCCAAGTACTGACCAGGCACGACGCTGCTTAACTTCGGTGATCAAACGAGAACCGGTGTATTCAGCGTAGTATGGCCGTAGACAAACTGCATACATAATTTATGTGCTTAATGGTTAATTTCAAGTTTCTGTTAGTCAAAAGAGGACGAAAACAAAATAGATGCCTAAGGCACCCGGTATTCCCAGGAGGTCTCCGTCCAAGTACTGACCTGGCCCGACGCTGCTTAACTTCGGTGATCAAACGAGAACCGGTGTTTTTTAGCTTAGTATGGCCGTAGACAAACTGCATACATAATTTATGTGCTTAATGGTTAATTTCAAGTTTCTGTTAGTCAAAAGAGGACGAAAACAAAATAGATGCCTAAGGCACCCGGAATTCCCAGGAGGTCTCCGTCCAAGTACTGACCTGGCCCGACGCTGCTTAACTTCGGTGATCAACCGAGAACGGTGTTTTCAGCGTAGTATGGCCGTAGACAAACTGCTTACATAAATTTATGTGCTTAATGGTTAATTTCAAGTTTCTGTTAGTCAAAAAAGGACAAAAACAAAATAGATGTCTACTGCACCCGGTATTCCCAGGAGGTGTCCCGTCCAAGTACTGACCTGGCCCGACGCTGCTTAACTTCGGTGATCAAACGAGAACCGGTGTTTTCAGCGTAGTATGGCCGTAGAAAAACTTCTTACATAAATGTATGTGCTTAATGGTTAATTTCAAGTTTCTGTTAGTCAAAAAAAGAAAAACGAAAACAAAATAGATGTCTACGGCACCCGGTATTCCCAGGATGTCTCCCGTCCAAGTACTGACCTGGCCCGAACCTGCTTAACTTCGGTGATCAACCGAGAACGGTGTTTTCAGCGTAGTATGGCCGTAGACAAACTGCTTACATAAATTTATGTGCTTAATGGTTAATTACAAATTTCTGTTAGTCAAAAGAGGACGAAAACAAAATAGATGCCTAAGGCACCCGGTATTCCCAGTAGGTCTCCCGTCCAAGTACTGACCAAGCCCGATGGTGCTTAACTTCGGTGATCAAACGAGAACCGGTGTTTTTTAGCTTAGTATGGCCGTAGACAAACTTCTTATATAAAATTACGTGGTTAATGGTTTTCTTCAAGTTTCTGTTAGTCAACAAAGGAGAATAACAAACTGGATGTCTACGGCACCCGGTATTCCCAAGAGGTCTCCCGTCCAAGTACTGACCAGGCCCGATGCTGCTTAACTTCGGTGATCAAACGAGAACCGGTGTTTTCAGCGTAGTATGGCCGTAGACAAACTGCTTTCATACATTTATGTGCTTAATGGTTAATTTCAAGTTTCTGTTAGATAAAAAAGGAAAAAACAAAAAACAAAATAGATGTCTACGGCACCCGGTATTCCCAGGAGGTCTCCCGTCCAAGTACTGACCAGGCCCGACGCTGCTTAACTTCGGTGATCAAACGAGAACCGGTGTTTTCAGCGTAGTATGGCCGTAGACAAACTTCTTATATAAACTTACGTGGTTAATGGTTTTCTTCAAACTTCTGTTAGTCAAAAAAAGAGAATAAAAAACTGGATGTCTACGGCACCCGGTATTCCCAGGAGGTCTCCCGTCCAAGTACTGACCAGGCACGACGCTGCTTAACTTCGGTGATCAAACGAGAACCGGTGCATTCAGCGTAGTATGGCTGTAGACAAACTTCTGATATAAAATTACGTGGTTAATGGTTTTCTTCAAGTTTCTGTTAATTAAAAAAAGGACGAAAACAAAACAGATGTCTACGGCACCCAGTATTCCCAGGAGGTCTCCCGCCCAAGAACTGACCTGGCCCGACGCTGCTTAACATCGGTGATGAAACGAGAACCGGTGTATTCAGCGTAGTATGGCCGTAGACAAACTGCTTACATAAATGTATGTGCTTAATGGTTAATTTCAAGTTTCTGTTAGTCAAAAAAGGACGAAAACAAAACACATGTCTAGGGCACCCGGTATTCCCAGGAGGTCTCCAGTCCAAGTACTGACCAGGCCCGATGCTGCTTAACTTCGGTGATCAAACGAGAACCGGTGTTTTCAGCTTAGTATGTCCGTAGACAAACTTCTTATATAAAATTACGTGGTTAATGGTTTTCTTCAAGTTTCCGTTAGTCAACAAAGGAGAATAACAAACTGGATGTCTAAGGCACCCGGTATTCCCAGGAGGTCTCCCGTCCAAGTACTGACCAGGCCCGATGCTGCTTAACTTCGGTGATCAAACGAGAACCGGTGTTTTCAGCGCAGTATGGCCGTAGACAAACTTCTCATATAAAATTAAGTGGTTAATGGTTTTCTTCAAGTTTCTGTTAGTCAAAAAAGGAGAATAACAAAATAAATGTCTACGGCACCCGGTATTCCCAGGAGGTCTCCCGTCCAAGTACTGACCTGGCCCGACGCTGCTTAACTTCCGTGATCAAACGAGAACTGGTGTTTTCAGCGTAGTATGGCCGTAGAAAAACTTCTTACATAAATGTATGTGCTTAATGGTTAATTTCAAGTTTCTGTTAGTCAAAAAAAAAAAAAAGCAAACAAAATAGATGTCTTCGGCACCCGGTATTCCCAGGAGGTCTCCCGTCCAAGTACTGACCAGGCCCGATGCTGCTTAACTTCGGTGATCAAACGAGAACCGGTGTTTTCAGCGTAGTATGGCCGTAGACAAACTGCTTTCATACATTTATGTGCTTAATGGTTAATTTCAAGTTTCTGTTAGTCAAAAAAGGAAAAAACAAAAAAACAAAATACATGTCTACGGCACCCGGTATTCCCAGGAGGTCTCCAGTCCAAGTACTGACCAGGCCCGATGCTGCTTAACTTCGGTGATCAAACGAGAACCGGTGTTTTCAGCTTAGTATGTCCGTAGACAAACTTCTTATATAAAATTACGTGGTTAATGGTTTTCTTCAAGTTTCTGTTAGTCAACAAAGGAGAAAAACAAACTGGATGTCTACGGCACCCGGTATTCCCAGGAGGTCTCCCGTCCAAGTACTGACCAGGCCCGATGCTGCTTAAATTCGGTGATCAAACGAGAACCGGTGTTTTCAGCGCAGTATGGCCGTAGACAAACTTCTCATATAAAATTAAGTGGTTTATGGTTTTCTTCAAGTTTCTGTTAGTCAAACAAGGAGAATAACAAAATAGATGTCTACGGCACCCGGTATTCCCAGGAGGTCTCCCGTGCAAGTACTGACCAGGCCCGATGCTGCTTAAATTCGGTGATCAAACGAGAACCAGTGTTTTCAGCGCAGTATGGCCGTAGACAAACTTCTCATATAAAATTAAGTGGTTAATGGTTTTCTTCAAGTTTCTGTTAGTCAAAAAAGGAGAATAACAAAATAGATGTCTACGGCACCCGGTATTCCCAGGAGATCTCCCGTCCAAGTACTTACCAGGCCCGATGCTGCTTATCTTCGGTGATCAAACGAGAACCGGTGTTTTCAGCGTAGTATGGCCGTAGACAAACTGGTTTCATACATTTATGTGCTTAAGGTTAATTTCAAGTTTCTGTTAGTCAAAAAAGGAAAAAACAAAAAACAAAATACATGTCTACGGCACCCGGTATTCCCAGGAGGTCTCCCGTCCAAGTATTGACCTAGCCCGACCCTGCTTTACTTCGGTGATCAAACGAGAACCGGTGTATTCAGCGTAGTATGGCCGTAGACAAACTGCTTACATAAATTTATGTGCTTAATGGTTAATTTCAAGTTTCTGTTAGTCAAAAAAGGACAAAAACAAAATAGATGTCTACTGCACCCGGTAATCCAAGGAGGTCTCCCGTCCAAGTACTGACCTGGCCCGACGCTGCTTAACTTCGGTGATCAAACGAGAACCGGTGTTTTCAGCGTAGTATGGCCTTAGACAAACTGCTTACATAAATTTATGTGCTTAATGGTTAATTTCAAGTTTCTGTTAGTCAAAAAAGGACGAAAACAAAAGAAATGCCTACGGCACCCGGTATTCCCAGGAGGTCTCCAGTCCAAGTACTGACCTAGCCCGATGCTGCTTAACTTCGGTGATCAAACGAGAACTGGTGTATTCAGCGTAGTATGGCCGTAGACAAACTGCATACAAAATTTATGTGCTTAATGGTTAATTTCAAGTTTCTGTTAGTCAAAAGAGGACGAAAACAAAATAGATGCCTTAGGCACCCGGTATTCCCAGGAGGTCTCCAGTCCAAGTACTGACCTAGCCCGATGCTGCTTAACTTCGGTGATCAAACGAGAACTGGTGTATTCAGCGTAGTATTGCCGTAGACAAACTGCATACATAATTTATGTGCTTAATGGTTAATTTCAAGTTTCTGTTAGTCAAAAGAGGACGAAAACAAAATAGATGCCTAAGGCACCCGGTATTCCCAGGAGATGTCCCGTCCAAGTACTGACCTGGCCCGACGCTGCTTAACTTCGGTGATTAAACGAGAACCGGTGTTTTCAGCGTAGTATGGCCGTAGAAAAACTTCTTACATAAATGTATGTGCTTAATGGTTAATTTCAAGTTTCTGCTAGTCAAAAAAGGAAAAACGAAAACAAAATAGATGTCTACGGCACCCAGTATTCCCAGGAGGTCTCCCGTCCAAGTACTGACCAGGCCCGATGGTGCTTAACTTCGGTGATCAAACGAGAACCGGTGTTTTCAGCTTAGTATGGCCGTAGACAAACTTCTTAATAAAATTACGTGGTTAATGGTTGTCTTCAAGTTTCTGTTAGTCAAAAAAAGTGGAGAATAACAAACTGGATGTCTACGGCACCCGGTTTTCCCAAGAGGTCTCCCGTCCAAGTACTGACCAGGCCCGATGCTGCTTAACTTCGGTGATCAAACGAGAACCGTTGTTTTCAGCATAGTATGGCCGTAGACAAACTTCTTATATAAAATTATGTGCTTTATGGTTAATTTCAAGTTTCTTTTAGTCAAAAAAAGAAAAACGAAAACAAAATAGATGGCACCCGGTATTCCCAGGAGGTCTCCCGTCCAAGTACTGACCAGGCCCGATGCTGCTTAACTTCGGTGATCAAACGAGAACTGGTGTTTTCAGCGTAGTATGGCCGTAGACAAACTTTTCATATACAATTAAGTGGTTAATGGTTTTCTTCAAGTTTCTGTTAGTCAAAAAAGGAGAATAACAAAGTGGATGTCTACGGCACCCGGTATTCCCAGGAGGTCTCCCGTCCAAGTTCTGACCTGGCCCGACGCTGCTTAACTTCGGTGATCAAACGAGAACCGGTGTATTCAGCGTAGTATGGCCGTAGACAAACTGCTTACATAAATGTATGTGCTTAATGGTTAATTCCAAGTTTCTGTTAGTCAAAATAGGACGAAAACAAAATAGATGTCTACTGCACCCAGTATTCCCATGTGGTCTCCCGTCCAAGTACTGACCTGGCCCGACGCTGCTTAACTTCGGTGATCAAACGAGAACCGGTGTTTTCAGCGTAGTATGGCCGTAGTAAAACTTCTTACATAAATGTTTGAGCTTAATGGTTAATTTCAAGTTTCTGTTAGTCAAAAAAAGAAAAACGAAAACAAAATAGATGTCTACGGCACCCGGTATTCCCAGGAGGTCTCCCGTCCAAGTACTGACCAGGCCCGACGCTGCTTAACTTCGGTGATCAAACGAGAACCGGTGTTTTCAGCGTAGTATGGCCGTAGACAAACTTCTTATATAAACTTACGTGGTTAATGGTTTTCTTCAAACTTCTGTTAGTCAAAAAAAGAGAATAAAAAACTGGATGTCTACGGCACCCGGTATTCCCAGGAGGTCTCCCGTCCAAGTACTGACCAGGCACGACGCTGCTTAACTTCGGTGATCAAACGAGAACCGGTGTATTCAGCGTAGTATGGCTGTAGACAAACTTCTGATATAAAATTACGTGGTTAATGGTTTTCTTCAAGTTTCTGTTAATTAAAAAAAGGACGAAAACAAAACAGATGTCTAGGGCACCCGGTATTCCCATGAGGTCTCCCGTCCAAGTACTGACCTGGCCCGACGCTGCTTAACTTCGGTGATCAACAGAGAACGGTGTTTTCAGAGTAGTATGGCCGTAGAAAAACTGCTTACATAAATTTATATGCTTAATGGTTAATTTCAAGTTTCTGTTAGTCAAAAAAGGACGAAAACAAAACAGATGTCTAGGGCACCCGGTATTCCCATGAGGTCTCCCGTCCAAGTACTGACCTGGCCCGATGCTGCTTAACTTCGGTGATCAAACGAGAACCGGTGTTTTCAGCGTAGTATGGCCGTAGACAAACTTCTCATATAAAATTACGTGGTTAATGGTTTTCTTCAAGTTTGTGTTAGTCAAAAAAGGAGAATAACAAACTGGATGTCTACGGCACCCGGTATTCCCAAGAGGTCTCCCGTCCAAGTACTGACCTGGCCCGACGCTGCTTAACTTCGGTGATCAAACGAGAACCGGTGTTTTCAGCGTAGTATGGCCGTAGACAAACTGCTTACATAAATTTATCTGCTTGATGGTTAATTTCAAGTTTCTGTTAGTCAAAAAAAGGAAAACGAAAACAAAATAGATGTCTACGGCACCCGGTATTCCCAGGAGGTCTCCCGTCCAAGTACTGACCAGGCCCGATGCTGCTTAACTTCGGTGATCAAACGAGAACCGGTGTTTTCAGCGTAGTATGGCCGTAGACAAACTTTTCATATAAAATTAAGTGGTTAATGGTTCTCTTCAAGTTTCTGTTAGTCAAAAAAGGAGAATAACAAAGTGGATGTCTACGGCACCCGGTATTCCAAGGAGGTCTCCGTCCAAGTACTGACCTGGCCCGACGCTGCTTAACTTCGGTGATCAAACGAGAAACGGTGTATTCAGTGTAGTATGGCCGTGGACAAACTGCTTACATAAATTTATGTGCTTAATGGTTAATTCCAAGTTTCTGTTAGTCAAAAAAGGACGAAAACAAAATAGATGTCAACTGCACCCAGTATTCCCATGTGGTCTCCCGTCCAAGTACTGACCTGGCCCGACGTTGCTTAACTTCGGTGATCAAACGAGAACCGGTGTTTTCAGCGTAGTATGGCCGTAGAAAAACTTCTTACATAAATGTATGAGCTTAATGGTTAATTTCAAATTTCTGTTAGTCAAAAAAAGAAAAACGAAAACAAAATAGATGTCTACGGCACCCGGTATTCCCAGGAGGTCTCCCGTCCAAGTACTTACCAGGCCCGATGCTGCTTATCTTCGGTGATCAAACGAGAACTGGTGTTTTCAGCGTAGTATGGCCGTAGAAAAACTGCTTACATAATGTATGTGCTTAACGGTTAATTTCAAGTTTCTGTTAGTCAAAAAAGGACGTAAACAAAGAAGATGCCTAAGGCACCCGGTATTCCCAGGAGGTCTCCCGTCCAAGTACTGACCTGGCCCGACGCTGCTTAACTTCGGTGATCAAACGAGAACGGTTTATTCAGCGTAGTATGGCCGTAGACAAACTGCTTACATAAATTTATGTGCTTAATGGTTAATTTCAAGTTTCTGTTAGTCAAAAAAGGACAAAAACAAAATAGATGTCTACTGCACCCGGTAATCCAAGGAGGTCTCCCGTCCAAGTACTGACCTGGCCCGACGCTGCTTAACTTCGGTGATCAAACGAGAACCGGTGTTTTCAGCGTAGTATGGCCTTAGACAAACTGCTTACATAAATTTATGTGCTTAATGGTTAATTTCAAGTTTCTGTTAGTCAAAAAAGGACGAAAACAAAAGAAATGCCTACGGCACCCGGTATTCCCAGGAGGTCTCCAGTCCAAGTACTGACCTAGCCCGATGCTGCTTAACTTCGGTGATCAAACGAGAACTGGTGTATTCAGCGTAGTATGGCCGTAGACAAACTGCATACAAAATTTATGTGCTTAATGGTTAATTTCAAGTTTCTGTTAGTCAAAAGAGGACGAAAACAAAATAGATGCCTTAGGCACCCGGTATTCCCAGGAGGTCTCCAGTCCAAGTACTGACCTAGCCCGATGCTGCTTAACTTCGGTGATCAAACGAGAACTGGTGTATTCAGCGTAGTATTGCCGTAGACAAACTGCATACATAATTTATGTGCTTAATGGTTAATTTCAAGTTTCTGTTAGTCAAAAGAGGACGAAAACAAAATAGATGCCTAAGGCACCCGGTATTCCCAGGAGATGTCCCGTCCAAGTACTGACCTGGCCCGACGCTGCTTAACTTCGGTGATTAAACGAGAACCGGTGTTTTCAGCGTAGTATGGCCGTAGAAAAACTTCTTACATAAATGTATGTGCTTAATGGTTAATTTCAAGTTTCTGCTAGTCAAAAAAGGAAAAACGAAAACAAAATAGATGTCTACGGCACCCAGTATTCCCAGGAGGTCTCCCGTCCAAGTACTGACCAGGCCCGATGGTGCTTAACTTCGGTGATCAAACGAGAACCGGTGTTTTCAGCTTAGTATGGCCGTAGACAAACTTCTTATATAAAATTACGTGGTTAATGGTTGTCTTCAAGTTTCTGTTAGTCAAAAAAGGAGAATAACAAACTGGATGTCTACGGCACCCGGTTTTCCCAAGAGGTCTCCCGTCCAAGTACTGACCAGGCCCGATGCTGCTTAACTTCGGTGATCAAACGAGAACCGTTGTTTTCAGCATAGTATGGCCGTAGACAAACTTCTTATATAAAATTATGTGCTTTATGGTTAATTTCAAGTTTCTTTTAGTCAAAAAAAGAAAAACGAAAACAAAATAGATGGCACCCGGTATTCCCAGGAGGTCTCCCGTCCAAGTACTGACCAGGCCCGATGCTGCTTAACTTCGGTGATCAAACGAGAACTGGTGTTTTCAGCGTAGTATGGCCGTAGACAAACTTTTCATATACAATTAAGTGGTTAATGGTTTTCTTCAAGTTTCTGTTAGTCAAAAAAGGAGAATAACAAAGTGGATGTCTACGGCACCCGGTATTCCCAGGAGGTCTCCCGTCCAAGTTCTGACCTGGCCCGACGCTGCTTAACTTCGGTGATCAAACGAGAACCGGTGTATTCAGCGTAGTATGGCCGTAGACAAACTGCTTACATAAATGTATGTGCTTAATGGTTAATTCCAAGTTTCTGTTAGTCAAAAAAGGACGAAAACAAAATAGATGTCTACTGCACCCAGTATTCCCATGTGGTCTCCCGTCCAATTACTGACCTGGCCCGACGCTGCTTAACTTCGGTGATCAAACGAGAACCGGTGTTTTCAGCGTAGTATGGCCGTAGAAAAACTTCTTACATAAATGTTTGAGCTTAATGGTTAATTTCAAGTTTCTGTTAGTCAAAAAAAGAAAAACGAAAACAAAATAGATGTCTACGGCACCCGGTATTCCCAGGAGGTCTCCCGTCCAAGTACTGACCAGGCCCGATGTTGCTTATCTTCGGTGATCAAACGAGAACCGGTGTTTTCAGCGTAGTATGGCCGTAGACAAACTGGTTTCATACATTTATGTGCTTAAGGTTAATTTCAAGTTTCTGTTAGTCAAAAAAGGACGAAAACAAAAGAAATGCCAACGGCACCCGGTATTCCCAGGAGGTCTCCAGTCCAAGTACTGACCTAGCCCGATGCTGCTTAACTTCGGTGATCAAACGAGAACTGGTGTATTCAGCGTAGTATGGCCGTAGACAAACTGCATACATAATTTATGTGCTTAATGGTTAATTTCAAGTTTCTGTTAGTCAAAAGAGGACGAAAACAAAATAGATGCCTAAGGCACCCGGTATTCCCAGGAGGTCTCCAGTCCAAGTACTGCTCTAGCCCGATGCTGCTTAACTTCGGTGATCAAACGAGAACTGGTGTATTCAGCGTAGTATGGCCGTAGACAAACTGCATACATAATTTATGTGCTTAATGGTTAATTTCAAGTTTCTGTTAGTCAAAAGAGGACGAAAACAAAATAGATCCCTAAGGCACCCGGTATTCCCAGGAGATGTCCCGTCCAAGTACTGACCTGGCCCGACGCTGCTTAACTTCGGTGATCAAACGAGAACTGGTGTTTTCAGCGTAGTATGGCCGTAGAAAAACTTCTTATATAAAATTACGTGGTTAATGGTTTTTTTTCAAGTTTCTGTTAGTCAAAAAAGGAGAATAACAAACTGGATGTCTACGGCACCCGGTATTCCCAAGAGGTCTCCCGTCCAAGTACTGACCAGGCCCGATGCTGCTTAACTTCGCTGATCAAACGAGAACCGTTGTTTTCAGCATAGTATGGCCGTAGACAAACTTCTTATATAAAATTATGTGCTTTATGGTTAATTTCAAGTTTCTGTTAGTCAAAAAAAGAAAAACGAAAACAAAATAGATGGCACCCGGTATTCCCAGGAGGTCTCCCGTCCAAGTACTGACCAGGCCCGATGCTGCTTAACTTCGGTGATGAAACGAGAACTGGTGTTTTCAGCGTAGTATGGCCGTAGACAAACTTTTCATATAAAATTAAGTGGTTAATGGTTTTCTTCAAGTTTCTGTTAGTCAAAAAAGGAGAATAACAAAGTGGATGTCTACGGCACCCGGTATTCCCAGGAGGTCTCCCGTCCAAGTTCTGACCTGGCCCGACGCTGCTTAACTTCGGTGATCAAACGAGAACCGGTGTATTCAGCGTAGTATGGCCGTAGACAAACTGCTTACATAAAATTATGTGCTTTTTGGTTAATTTCAAGTTTCTTTTAGTCAAAAAAAGAAAAACGAAAACAAAATAGATGGCACCCGGTATTCCCAGGAGGTCTCCCGTCCAAGTACTGACCAGGCCCGATGCTGCTTAACTTCGGTGATCAAACGAGAACTGGTGTTTTCAGCGTAGTATGGCCGTAGACAAACTTTTCATATAAAATTAAGTGGTTAATGGTTTTCTTCAAGTTTCTGTTAGTCAAAAAAGGAGAATAACAAAGTGGATGTCTACGGCACCCGGTATTCCCAGGAGGTCTCCCGTCCAAGTTCTGACCTGGCCCGACGCTGCTTAACTTCGGTGATCAAACGAGAACCGGTGTATTCAGCGTAGTATGGCCGTAGACAAACTGCTTACATAAATGTATGTGCTTAATGGTTAATTCCAAGTTTCTGTTAGTCAAAAAAGGACGAAAACAAAATAAATGTCTACTGCACCCAGTATTCCCATGTGGTCTCCCGTCCAAGTACTGACCTGGCCCGACGCTGCTTAACTTCGGTGATCAAACGAGAACCGGTGTTTTCAGCGTAGTATGGCCGTAGAAAAACTTCTTACATAAATGTTTGAGCTTAATGGTTAATTTCAAGTTTCTGTTAGTCAAAAAAAGAAAAAACGAAAACAAAATAGATGTCTACGGCACCCGGTATTCCCAGGAGGTCTCCCGTCCAAGTACTGACCAGGCCCGATGTTGCTTATCTTCGGTGATCAAACGAGAACCGGTGTTTTCAGCGTAATATGGCCGTAGACAAACTGGTTTATACATTTATGTGCTTAAGGTTAATTTCAAGTTTCTGTTAGTCAAAAAAGGACGTAAACAAAATAGATGCCTAAGGCACCCGGTATTCCCAGGAGGTCTCCCGTCCAAGTACTGACCTGGCCCGGCGCTGCTTAACTTCGGTGATCAAACGAGAACCGGTGTTTTCAACGTAGTATGGCCTTAGACAAACTGCTTACATAAATTTATGTGCTTAATGGTTAATTTCAAGTTTCTGTTAGTCAAAAAAGGACGAAAACAAAAGAAATGCCTACGGCACCCGGTATTCCCAGGAGGTCTCCAGTCCAAGTACTGACCTAGCCCGATGCTGCTTAACTTCGGTGATCAAACGAGAACTGGTGTATTCAGCGTAGTATGGCTGTAGACAAACTGCATACATAATTTATGTGCTTAATGGTTAATTTCAAGTTTCTGTTAGTCAAAAGAGGACGAAAACAAAATAGATGCCTAAGGCACCCGGTATTCCCAGGAGGTCTCCAGTCCAAGTACTGACCTAGCCCGATGCTGCTTAACTTCGGTGATCAAACGAGAACCGGTGTATTCAGCGTAGTATGGCCGTAGACAAACTGCATACATAATTTATGTGCTTAATGGTTAATTTCAAGTTTCTGCTAGTCAAAAAAAGAAAAAGGAAAACAAAATAGATGTCTACGGCACCCGGTATTCCCACGAGGTCTCCCGTCCAAGTACTGACCAGGCCCGATGGTGCTTAACTTCGGTGATCAAACGAGAACCGGTGTTTTCAGCTTAGTATGGCCGTAGACAAACTTCTTATATAAAATTACGTGGTTAATGGTTTTTTTTCAAGTTTCTGTTAGTCAAAAAAGGAGAATAACAAACTGGATGTCTACGGCACCCGGTATTCCCAAGAGGTCTCCCGTCCAAGTACTGACCAGGCCCGATGCTGCTTAACTTCCCTGATCAAACGAGAACCGTTGTTTTCAGCATAGTATGGCCGTAGACAAACTTCTTATATAAAATTATGTGCTTTATGGTTAATTTCAAGTTTCTGTTAGTCAAAAAAAGAAAAACGAAAACAAAATAGATGGCACCCGGTATTCCCAGGAGGTCTCCCGTCCAAGTACTGACCAGGCCCGATGCTGCTTAACTTCGGTGATGAAACGAGAACTGGTGTTTTCAGCGTAGTATGGCCGTAGACAAACTTTTCATATAAAATTAAGTGGTTAATGGTTTTCTTCAAGTTTCTGTTAGTCAAAAAAGGAGAATAACAAACTGGATGTCTACGGCACCCGGTATTCCCAAGCGCTCTCCCCTCCAAGTACTTATCCGGGTCCTCAACCCACCAATCATTGAGCCACGTTGAGCACAGACTTTCCTCAACTGACCAATCATTGAGCCACGTTGAGCAAGGCCTCTGCTCAACGGACTACTCAGCGCCCAATGTTGAGTGAGTTGACCTTTCTTCAATCGGGTCAATTCGCAACCAAGATGGCAGCCTCCACTGTCAGGGAAGTTGCTACGCTGTGAGAAAAATAAAAAGAAGAAAATCTGCTATCTTTTTGAGGAAATTCGAACTCAGTAAGTGTATTTACGTAGTGTAGAACAATCGCCACATGATAGTGATTTTGATTTATGTCGTTCTACTGTTTTGAAGACAAAAAACACCATCAAAGATAGCTACACTGTGACCTGTGTGTCGTACGGCGTAAACACTCTACTGTGCACAGTTGCATTTATACCGTTGTTGCAAGCATGTCAACATTGACGGTTTGTGTATGTAAACATATGCTACCACTGCACTTGACGCAAACACGCTTTGTGTGACATGACTCCAAATAGTCGGGTGAATTAATAGTGTCAAAACATGTCAAAGGTGAGCTGTTGATACTGACACGTAAACAATTCATGCACTCGAAGACAAAATAACATTTGGATATTACCGATACGATTTCCTTTAAATAAAAGCACGATTATTAAAGGTTGAAATGACAGAAAGCAACATCGATCTGTCAGTCAACGCTGTGTTCATGGTGTGTGTGTGTGTGTGTGGTGAAACCCCTGAGTGAGTAAGACAAGGTAGATTTTCTGTACGATAGGTAAGGGATTTTCTAAAAAGTAAGGTAAGCTTATTATATAGTGTGTGTGTATTACTAATGGACTCTCTGTGATCATGGTGATGGTTGTATTGTATGATGCAGTGGCACTCTGTTGTATTGTATGATGCCGTGGCACTCTGCACAAGGGGAAAATGGTGGCTACTAGTACTGAGCTGTTATATTTAATTCTTGAACATATAATAGTGGTTTTGTTAAGTGCATGTTCAATGGATCTAGCCATGCCCTTCTTCCTGAGAACCTGGCAAGTACTTTCCTGTCTTCGTGCAATTGATCAAGAAACAAACTGTCTTCAAAACATTTTATCTGTTTTAATGTTGTTATTTGATATGCTACATTTTATTATCTTAACTTTTCATTGTTTTATGAGTCTGTCAGTCATCATCTTCATCGCATGCTCTCATTTCTCCATCATCATCTTGCATGTGTACATTTTGATATGCAAATGTATAATACACTGGAACAAACCTAGACTCTGGTGGAATCTCGGCATTGTCTGAGATTGGATGGTTCGAATCCATCGCTAGTTTCTGGTTTATTAATAATTTGCATGTGCATCATGTACCCATATACAAGATTAGGGGTTTCAGGATCTGCAGAAGATTGGCACCGTAAGTACAAATCAGTTATAAACATTTGGTACCGGTACGGTAATGGTACCGCATCTCAAAAGGCAGGAATAGGCACCAAAGAAGATGCCTAGATTTCACAGGGACAGGGTTTCGCTATTCACAGCCCATTAATATTGGAACACAGATTTCACATCAATTATGTACGGTACATGTGAGATAAACATACAGTTGATTATGACCTTGATCATGATCCAGAATATTGTTTGTTTTGGTTAATTACAGGTCATCATGGAGCAGTCTCAGGCCTGTCCCAAGGGTAAGAAAGTATTCAGCAACAACTCCAACTTGGCTCGTCACATGAAAGTGCATGATGCAACCTTCAAAGAGTCATTGCCGGCTTGTTCGGTTTGCCAAACAACATTTGCACATACCCAATCATTGGAAAGGCATATGCGACAACATCTGTATCCCAAAATACCAATGTACAAAACTGGACAAGCCCGGCTGAAATGTTCGTGAAAATTGTATCAACTTGTGTTTGGAAATAATAGACATTTTAGCCTATGTTTAACATGTTTAGATGTAAAGTGATAAACATCATGTCTGCAATTTTTGTTTTCACATTCGAATAAGATAACAGTAAAAAATGCAAAGACAGTATTCAAGTGGTAAATTTCAAACACAAAGATCAGTTTTCAATGGATATCTTTCCTGTGTCTACGATTGATTATTGAATATTCTCTTTCTTTGTTTAGGACACAAGGGATGAAGAGTGAAGAGGTCAACAAAAGAAATCCACACATCTTCACTACGGTCTCATACATGTATTTTTTGTCATTTGTCATTTTCTCTTCTGCAGTGAATGAAGAACAATCAAAAGCTGAGGAGGACGACATCAAGGAGCAGACAGATGACAACCAAGAGGAAGATGTTTCAGATGATGAGGGTGTGGAGGGTCTGGACTCTGAAGAATCTGAAGATCAGATTGATCACATGAATGCTGACCATGCTTTTCTTGGCAGTGAAGAGGGTGTAAAAGCGAAGGTTAGTCCAGCCTTAGAAGATGTTATGATGAGTTCCAGCCACCTTCATCTACCTGGTTATGAGGAAGTTGAGGGACTAGCCATGTTACTTCTTGAGCTGGCAGATGACAGCAACGCCCACATCATCCCAGCTCATCTGCGACAGAAGGTCACTAAAGCTGCAGGACAGCTCCATGAGCATGACAAATCTGCGCGTAATTTTGTTAAAAGATACGAGTCCAAATGGGGGTATACCATTTTTGGCAGGTGTTTGGGTGCTGGCTCTGCAGAAACCAGTGCAGCACAGAAGACCAAGTTTGGTTGGATGAGATATGCCCAGGCAGCCCACATAAATGAAGAGTCGCGTCTCCTATATTTACTCATCAAGATGTTAAAAAACAGTCCCACGGTTTCTGCAAAGTCATCACCCACCAAAGTAGCCAACATAGTCAAAGGGCAATACAAGCGTATTGTTGACAGGGTAAGAGATGACCCCATCCTGGCAGAGCAGGCCATACCATTGCCTAAAATCAATGCCAAGTCCACCACCAGCTTTCTCAATAAACAGGAGAAGAGGGCAAACTACTTGGCAACATCTCTACCAAAAGTCCGAACCCATCGGAGAGTGGTATCCAGTGCCCCTGTACCACAAGCTGCTACCCTCCCTTCTTCTCTCCCGCCACCTTCCCACACTGAAGTTCAATATTCCAGTAAGTCACCTGAATTTGGAAGGAGACGGGGTGAAAAGAGGCGCTTAGAGTTTGATGATGATGAGCCCCACACTAGCCAGATTAGCATGTCAACCACACCTAACACTCCATCAACCAGCACCAAGTCCAAGCTACAGCCACTAGCCCCCAAACCCAGCTTGTCTAAGGCGTTTGGTGCACCTATCCTGTTGGTTGTGCCATCACAGCCAAGTGCACAGTCAGTCAACTTGACACAGCCATCACCAGGTATGCCATTCACCTTACAAGCCCCACCACCTCCACCTCCAAAGCCCAAATCTCAGATCCCGAAGGCATCCAGAAAACCTTGCGCTGCCTGTCAAGTACCGCAGTGTGGGGGACTGCGAAAGCGGTACACACCTTCAAAGGACAAAGCATAGGGCAGCAAGCAGAACATTTTCACCTTCTGCCCAACAATGAAATCAGTTTTGTTTATAAGCAGGATTTTAAAGTATTTCAGTAGACAGTCACCACAAGAAAACATTTACATCTTCAAATGTAAATATACCCTGCGATCAAATGCTGTTATTTTACACATTTATTATAACTTGTCATTGTCAACCATGTAAAAGAAAGAAAAATGCAGATGATGTCATTTTGCACTTGTATGTGTTGAATATTTGACTTTTGCCAACAGAGGAAAAAAAGAATTAAAAGAAAGATGACACAATTATAACTAAACTATATTGCCATGTAGTTAATGTATGATTTTATTGCATTCAATAGATTGAAAAGTGCCAAATTAAGGATATGACGAAATTTGGAAAAAAAACATACTTCTTAAGAAAGAGACCCCAAATCAACTCAGTCTGGCACTGAAATTATCTCTTTACAATAACACTTTAGCACGCGCAAAAATATGTGTATTTTAAGTTTATCGGTCTCCCGCCCAAGTACTGACCTGGCCCGACGCTGCTTAACTTCGGTGATCAAACGAGAACCGGTGTATTCAGCGTAGTATGGCCGTATACAAACTGCTTACATAAATTTATGTGCTTAATGGTTAATTCCAAGTTTCTGTTAGTCAAAAAAGGACGAAAACAAAATAGATGTCTACTGCACCAGGTATTCCCAGGAGGTCTCCCGTCCAAGTACTGACCTGGCCCGACGCTGCTTAACTTCGGTGATCAACCGAGAACGGTGCTTTCAGCGTAGTATGGCCGTAGACAAACTGCTTACATAAATTTATGTGATTAATGGTTAATTTTAAGTTTCTGTTAGTCAAAAAAGGACAAAAACAAAATGATGTCTACTGCACCAGGTATTCCCAGGAGGTCTCCCGTCCAAGTACTGACCTGGCCCGACGCTACTTAACTTCATTGATCAAACGAGAACCGTTGTTTTCAGCATAGTATGGCCGTAGACAAACTTCTTACATAAATTTATGTGCTCAATGGTTAATTTCAAGTTTCTGTTTGTCAAAAAAGGACGAAAACAAAATAGATGCCTACGGCACCCGGTATTCCCAGGAGGTCTCCCGCCCAAGTACTGACCTGGCCCGACGCTGCTTAACTTCGGTGATCAAATGAGAATCGGTGTTTTCAGCGTAGTATGGCCTTAGACAAACTGCTTACATAAATTTATGTGCTTAATGGTTAATTTCAAGTTTCTGTTAGTCAAAAAAGGACGAAAACAAAATAGATGTCTACGGCACCCGGTATTCCCAGGAGGTCTCCCGTCCAAGTACTGACCTGGCCCGACGCTGCTTAACTTCGGTGATCAAACGAGAACCGGTGTTTTCAGCGTAGTATGGCCTTAGACAAACTGCTTACATAAATTTATGTGCTTAATGGTTAATTTCAAGTTTCTGTTTGTCAAAAAAGGACGAAAACAAAATAGATGCCTACAGCACCCGGTATTCCCAGGAGGTCTCCCGCCCAAGTACTGACCTGGCCCGACGCTGCTTAACTTCGGTGATCAAACGAGAACCGGTGTATTCAGCGTAGTATGGCCGTAGACAAACTGCTTACATAAATTTATGTGCTTAATGGTTAATTCCAAGTTTCTGTTAGTCAAAAAAGGACGAAAACAAAGTAGATGTCTACTGCACCCGGTATTCCCAGGAGGTCTCCCGTCCAAGTACTGACCTGGCCAGAAGCTGCTTAACTTCGGTGATCAAACGAGAACCGGCGTTTTCAGCGTAGTATGGCCGTAGACAAACTGCTTACATAAATTTATGTGCTTAATGGTTAATTTCAAGTTTCTGTTAGTCAGAAAAGTACAAAAAAAAATAGATGTCTACTGCACCCGGTATTCCCAGGAGGTGTACCGTCCAAGTACTGACCTGGCCCGACGCTGCTTAACTTCGGTGATCAAACGAGAACCGTTGTTTTCAGCATATTATGGCCGTAGACAAACTTCTTATATAAAATTATGTGCTTTATGGTTAATTTCAAGTTTCTGTTAGTCAAAAAAGGAAAAAACAAAAAACAAAATACATGTCTACGGCACCCGGTATTCCCAGTAGGTCTCCAGTCCAAGTACTGACCTAGCCCGACGCTGCTTAACTTCGGTGATCAAACGAGAACTGGTGTATTCAGCGTAGTATGGCCGTAGACAAACTGCATACATAATTTATGTGCTTAATGGTTAATTTCAAGTTTCTGTTAGTCAAAAAAGGAAAAAACAAAAAAACAAAATACATGTCTACGGCACCCGGTATTCCCAGGAGGTCTCCAGTCCAAGTACTGACCTAGCCCGACGCTGCTTAACTTCGGTGATCAAACGAGAACTGGTGTATTCAGCGTAGTATGGCCGTAGACAAACTGCATACATAATTTATGTGCTTAATGGTTAATTTCAAGTTTATGTTAGTCAAAAGAGGACGAAAACAAAATAGATGCCTAAGGCACCCGGTTTTCCCAGGAGGTCTCCCGTCCAAGTACTGACCTTGCCCGACGCTGCTTAACTTTGGTGATCAACCGAGAACGGTGTTTTCAGCGTAGTATGGCCGTAGACAAACTGCTTACATAAATTTATGTGCTTAATGGCTAATTTCAAGTTTCTGTTAGTCAGAAAAGTACAAAAACAAAATAGATGTCTACTGCAACCGGTATTCCCAGGAGGTGTACCGTCCAAGTACTGACCAGGCCCGACGCTGCTTAACTTCGGTGATCAAACGAGAACCGTTGTTTTCAGCATATTATGGCCGTAGACAAACTTCTTATATAAAATTATGTGCTTTATGGTTAATTTCAAGTTTCTGTTAGTCAACAAAGGAAAAAACAAAAAACAAAATACATGTCTACGGCACCCGGTATTCCCAGTAGGTCTCCCGCCCAAGTACTGACCTGGCCCGACCCTGCTTAACTTCGGTGATCAAACGAGAACCGGTGTATTCAGCGTAGTATGGCTGTAGACAAACTGCTTACATAAATTTATGTGCTTAATGGTTAATTCCAAGTTTCTGTTAGTCAAAAAAGGACGAAAACAAAATAGATGTCTACTGCACCCGGTATTCCCAGGAGGTCTCCCGTCCAAGTACTGACCTGACCCGACGCTGCTTAACTTCGGTGATCAACCGAGAACGGTGTTTTCAGCGTAGTATGGCCGTAGACAAACTGCTTACATAAATTTATGTGACTAATGGTTAATTTTAAGTTTCTGTTAGTCAAAAAAGGACAAAAACAAAATAGATGCCTAAAGCACCCGGTATTCCCAGGAGGTCTCCCGTCCAAGTACTGACCTGGCCCGACGCTGCTTAACTTCGGTGATCAAACGAGAACGGTGTTTTCAGCGTAGTATGGCCGTAGACAAACTGCTTACATAAGTTTATATGCTTAATGGTTAATTTCAAGTTTCTGTTAGTCAAAAAAGGACGAAAACAAAATAGATGTCTACGGCACCCGGTATTCCCAGGAGGTCTCCCGTCCAAGTACTGACCTGGCCCGACGCTGCTTATCTTCGGTGATCAAACGAGAACTGGTGTTTTCAGCGTAGTATGGCCTTAGACAAACTGCTTACTTACATTTATGTGCTTAATGGTTAATTTCAAGTTTCTGTTTGTCAAAAAGGACGAAAACAAAATAGATGCCTACGGCACCCGGTATTCCCAGGAGGTCTCCCGCCCAAGTACTGACCTGGCCCGACGCTGCTTAACTTCGGTGATCAAACGAGAACCGGTGTATTCAGCGTAGTATGGCCGTATACAAACTGCTTACATAAATTTATGTGCTTAATGGTTAATTCCAAGTTTCTGTTAGTCAAAAAAGGACGAAAACAAAATAGATGTCTACTGCACCAGGTATTCCCAGGAGGTCTCCCGTCCAAGTACTGACCTGGCCCGACGCTGCTTAACTTCGGTGATCAACCGAGAACGGTGTTTTCAGCGTAGTATGGCCGTAGACAAACTGCTTACATAAATTTATGTGATTAATGGTTAATTTTAAGTTTCTGTTTGTCAAAAAAGGACAAAAACAAAATAGATGTCTACTGCACCAGGTATTCCCAGGAGGTTTCCCGTCCAAGTACTGACCTGGCCCGACGCTACTTAACTTCATTGATCAAACGAGAACCGTTGTTTTCAGCATAGTATGGCCGTAGACAAACTTTTTACATAAATGTATGTGCTCAATGGTTAATTTCAAGTTTCTGTTTGTCAAAAAAGGACGAAAACAAAATAGATGCCTACGGCACCCGGTATTCCCAGGAGGTCTCCCGCCCAAGTACTGACCTGGCCCGACGCTGCTTAACTTCGGTGATCAAATGAGAACCGGTGTTTTCAGCGTAGTATGGCCTTAGACAAACTGCTTACATAAATTTATGTGCTTAATGGTTAATTTCAAGTTTCTGTTAGTCAAAAAAGGACGAAAACAAAATAGATGTCTACGGCACCCGGTATTCCCAGGAGGTCTCCCGTCCAAGTACTGACCTGGCCCGACGCTGCTTAACTTCGGTGATCAAACGAGAACCGGTGTTTTCAGCGTAGTATGGCCTTAGACAAACTGCTTACATAAATGTATGTGCTTAATGGTTAATTCCAAGTTTCTGTTAGTCAAAAAAGGACGAAAACAAAATAGATGTCTACTGCACCCGGTATTCCCAGGAGGTCTCCCGTCCAAGTACTGACCTGGCCCGACGCTGCTTAACTTCGGTGATCAAACGAGAACCGGTGTTTTCAGCGTAGTATGGCCTTAGACAAACTGCTTACATAAATTTATGTGCTTAATGGTTAATTTCAAGTTTCTGTTTGTCAAAAAAGGACGAAAACAAAATAGATGCCTACAGCACCCGGTATTCCCAGGAGGTCTCCCGCCCAAGTACTGACCTGGCCCGACGCTGCTTAACTTCGGTGATCAAACGAGAACCGGTGTATTCAGCGTAGTATGGCCGTAGACAAACTGCTTACATAAATTTATGTGCTTAATGGTTAATTCCAAGTTTCTGTTAGTCAAAAAAGGACGAAAACAAAGTAGATGTCTACTGCACCCGGTATTCCCAGGAGGTCTCCCGTCCAAGTACTGACCTGGCCAGAAGCTGCTTAACTTCGGTGATCAAACGAGAACCGGCGTTTTCAGCGTAGTATGGCCGTAGACAAACTGCTTACATAAATTTATGTGCTTAATGGTTAATTTCAAGTTTCTGTTAGTCAGAAAAGTACAAAAACAAAATAGATGTCTACTGCACCCGGTATTCCCATGAGGTGTACCGTCCAAGTACTGACCTGGCCCGACGCTGCTTAACTTCGGTGATCAAACGAGAACCGTTGTTTTCAGCATATTATGGCCGTAGACAAACTTCTTATATAAAATTATGTGCTTTATGGTTAATTTCAAGTTTCTGTTAGTCAAAAAAGGAAAAAACAAAAAAACAAAATACATGTCTACGGCACCCGGTATTCCCAGTAGGTCTCCAGTCCAAGTACTGACCTAGCCCGACGCTGCTTAACTTCGGTGATCAAACGAGAACTGGTGTATTCAGCGTAGTATGGCCGTAGACAAACTGCATACATAATTTATGTGCTTAATGGTTAATTTCAAGTTTCTGTTAGTCAAAAAAGGAAAAAACAAAAAAACAAAATACATGTCTACGGCACCCGGTATTCCCAGGAGGTCTCCAGTCCAAGTACTGACCTAGCCCGACGCTGCTTAACTTCGGTGATCAAACGAGAACTGGTGTATTCAGCGTAGTATGGCCGTAGACAAACTGCATACATAATTTATGTGCTTAATGGTTAATTTCAAGTTTCTGTTAGTCAAAAGAGGACGAAAACAAAATAGATGCCTAAGGCACCCGGTTTTCCCAGGAGGTCTCCCGTCCAAGTACTGACCTTGCCCGACGCTGCTTAACTTTGGTGATCAACCGAGAACGGTGTTTTCAGCGTAGTATGGCCGTAGACAAACTGCTTACATAAATTTATGTGCTTAATGGTTAATTTCAAGTTTCTGTTAGTCAGAAAAGTACAAAAACAAAATAGATGTCTACTGCACCCGGTATTCCAGGAGGTGTACCGTCCAAGTACTGACCAGGCCCGACGCTGCTTAACTTCGGTGATCAAACGAGAACCGTTGTTTTCAGCATATTATGGCCGTAGACAAACTTCTTATATAAAATTATGTGCTTTATGGTTAATTTCAAGTTTCTGTTAGTCAAAAAAGGAAAAAACAAAAAACAAAATACATGTCTACGGCACCCGGTATTCCCAGTAGTTCTCCCGCCCAAGTACTGACCTGGCCCGACCCTGCTTAACTTCGGTGATCAAACGAGAACCGGTGTATTCAGCGTAGTATGGCCGTAGACAAACTGCTTACATAAATTTATGTGCTTAATGGTTAATTCCAAGTTTCTGTTAGTCAAAAAAGAACGAAAACAAAATAGATGTCTACTGCACCCGGTATTCCCAGGAGGTCTCCCGTCCAAGTACTGACCTGACCCGACGCTGCTTAACTTCGGTGATCAACCGAGAACGGTGTTTTCAGCGTAGTATGGCCGTAGACAAACTGCTTACATAAATTTATGTGATTAATGGTTAATTTTAAGTTTCTGTTAGTCAAAAAAGGACAAAAACAAAATAGATGCCTAAAGCACCCGGTATTCCCAGGAGGTCTCCCGTCCAAGTACTGACCTTGCCCGACGCTGCTTAACTTTGGTGATCAACCGAGAACGGTGTTTTCAGCGTAGTATGGCCGTAGACAAACTGCTTACATAAATTTATGTGCTTAATGGTTAATTTCAAGTTTCTGTTAGTCAGAAAAGTACAAAAACAAAATAGATGTCTACTGCACCCGGTATTCCAGGAGGTGTACCGTCCAAGTACTGACCAGGCCCGACGCTGCTTAACTTCGGTGATCAAACGAGAACCGTTGTTTTCAGCATATTATGGCCGTAGACAAACTTCTTATATAAAATTATGTGCTTTATGGTTAATTTCAAGTTTCTGTTAGTCAAAAAAGGAAAAAACAAAAAACAAAATACATGTCTACGGCACCCGGTATTCCCAGTAGTTCTCCCGCCCAAGTACTGACCTGGCCCGACCCTGCTTAACTTCGGTGATCAAACGAGAACCGGTGTATTCAGCGTAGTATGGCCGTAGACAAACTGCTTACATAAATTTATGTGCTTAATGGTTAATTCCAAGTTTCTGTTAGTCAAAAAAGAACGAAAACAAAATAGATGTCTACTGCACCCGGTATTCCCAGGAGGTCTCCCGTCCAAGTACTGACCTGACCCGACGCTGCTTAACTTCGGTGATCAACCGAGAACGGTGTTTTCAGCGTAGTATGGCCGTAGACAAACTGCTTACATAAATTTATGTGATTAATGGTTAATTTTAAGTTTCTGTTAGTCAAAAAAGGACAAAAACAAAATAGATGCCTAAAGCACCCGGTATTCCCAGGAGGTCTCCCGTCCAAGTACTGACCTGGCCCTACGCTGCTTAACTTCGGTGATCAAACGAGAACGGTGTTTTCAGCGTAGTATGGCCTTAGACAAACTGCTTACATAAATTTATGTGCTTAATGGTTAATTCCAAGTTTCTGTTAGTCAAAAAAGGACGAAAACAAAGTAGATGTCTACTGCATCCGGTATTCCCAGGAGGTCTCCCGTCCAAGTACTGACCTGGCCAGAAGCTGCTTAACTTCGGTGATCAAACGAGAACCGGCGTTTTCAGCGTAGTATGGCCGTAGACAAACTGCTTACATAAATTTATGTGCTTAATGGTTAATTTCAAGTTTCTGTTAGTCAGAAAAGTACAAAAAAAATAGATGTCTTCTGCACCCGGTATGTCCAGGAGGTGTACCGTCCAAGTACTGACCTGGCCCGACGCTGCTTAACTTCGGTGATCAAACGAGAACCGTTGTTTTCAGCATATTATGGCCGTAGACAAACTTCTTATATAAAATTATGTGCTTTATGGTTAATTTCAAGTTTCTGTTAGTCAAAAAAGGAAAAAACAAAAAACAAAATACATGTCTACGGCACCCGGTATTCCCAGTAGGTCTCCAGTCCAAGTACTGACCTAGCCCGACGCTGCTTAACTTCGGTGATCAAACGAGAACTGGTGTATTCAGCGTAGTATGGCCGTAGACAAACTGCATACATAATTTATGTGCTTAATGGTTAATTTCAAGTTTCTGTTAGTCAAAAAAGGAAAAAACAAAAAAACAAAATACATGTCTACGGCACCCGGTATTCCCAGGAGGTCTCCAGTCCAAGTACTGACCTAGCCCGACGCTGCTTAACTTCGGTGATCAAACGATAACTGGTGTATTCAGCGTAGTATGGCCGTAGACAAAATGCATACATAATTTATGTGCTTAATGGTTAATTTCAAGTTTATGTTAGTCAAAAATGGACGAAAACAAAATAGATGCCTAAGGCACCCGGTTTTCCCAGGAGGTCTCCCGTCCAAGTACTGACCTTGCCCGACGCTGCTTAACTTTGGTGATCAACCGAGAACGGTGTTTTCAGCGTAGTATGGCCGTAGACAAACTGCTTACATAAATTTATGTGCTTAATGGCTAATTTCAAGTTTCTGTTAGTCAGAAAAGTACAAAAACAAAATAGATGTCTACTGCAACCGGTATTCCCAGGAGGTGTACCGTCCAAGTACTGACCAGGCCCGACGCTGCTTAACTTCGGTGATCAAACGAGAACCGTTGTTTTCAGCATATTATGGCCGTAGACAAACTTCTTATATAAAATTATGTGCTTTATGGTTAATTTCAAGTTTCTGTTAGTCAACAAAGGAAAAAACAAAAAACAAAATACATGTCTACGGCACCCGGTATTCCCAGTAGGTCTCCCGCCCAAGTACTGACCTGGCCCGACCCTGCTTAACTTCGGTGATCAAACGAGAACCGGTGTATTCAGCGTAGTATGGCTGTAGACAAACTGCTTACATAAATTTATGTGCTTAATGGTTAATTCCAAGTTTCTGTTAGTCAAAAAAGGACGAAAACAAAATAGATGTCTACTGCACCCGGTAATCCCAGGAGGTCTCCCGTCCAAGTACTGACCTGACCCGACGCTGCTTAACTTCGGTGATCAACCGAGAACGGTGTTTTCAGCGTAGTATGGCCGTAGACAAACTGCTTACATAAATTTATGTGACTAATGGTTAATTTTAAGTTTCTGTTAGTCAAAAAAGGACAAAAACAAAATAGATGCCTAAAGCACCCGGTATTCCCAGGAGGTCTCCCGTCCAAGTACTGACCTGGCCCGACGCTGCTTAACTTCGGTGATCAAACGAGAACGGTGTTTTCAGCGTAGTATGGCCGTAGACAAACTGCTTACATAAGTTTATATGCTTAATGGTTAATTTCAAGTTTCTGTTAGTCAAAAAAGGACGAAAACAAAATAGATGTCTACGGCACCCGGTATTCCCAGGAGGTCTCCCGTCCAAGTACTGACCTGGCCCGACGCTGCTTATCTTCGGTGATCAAACGAGAACTGGTGTTTTCAGCGTAGTATGGCCTTAGACAAACTGCTTACTTACATTTATGTGCTTAATGGTTAATTTCAAGTTTCTGTTTGTCAAAAAGGACGAAAACAAAATAGATGCCTACGGCACCCGGTATTCCCAGGAGGTCTCCCGCCCAAGTACTGACCTGGCCCGACGCTGCTTAACTTCGGTGATCAAACGAGAACCGGTGTATTCAGCGTAGTATGGCCGTATACAAACTGCTTACATAAATTTATGTGCTTAATGGTTAATTCCAAGTTTCTGTTAGTCAAAAAAGGACGAAAACAAAATAGATGTCTACTGCACCAGGTATTCCCAGGAGGTCTCCCGTCCAAGTACTGACCTGGCCCGACGCTGCTTAACTTCGGTGATCAACCGTGAACGGTGTTTTCAGCGTAGTATGGCCGTAGACAAACTGCTTACATAAATTTATGTGATTAATGGTTAATTTTAAGTTTCTGTTTGTCAAAAAAGGACAAAAACAAAATAGATGTCTACTGCACCAGGTATTCCCAGGAGGTTTCCCGTCCAAGTACTGACCTGGCCCGACGCTACTTAACTTCATTGATCAAACGAGAACCGTTGTTTTCAGCATAGTATGGCCGTAGACAAACTTTTTACATAAATGTATGTGCTCAATGGTTAATTTCAAGTTTCTGTTTGTCAAAAAAGGACGAAAACAAAATAGATGCCTACGGCACCCGGTATTCCCAGGAGGTCTCCCGCCCAAGTACTGACCTGGCCCGACGCTGCTTAACTTCGGTGATCAAATGAGAACCGGTGTTTTCAGCGTAGTATGGCCTTAGACAAACTGCTTACATAAATTTATGTGCTTAATGGTTAATTTCAAGTTTCTGTTAGTCAAAAAAGGACGAAAACAAAATAGATGTCTACGGCACCCGGTATTCCCAGGAGGTCTCCCGTCCAAGTACTGACCTGGCCCGACGCTGCTTAACTTCGGTGATCAAACGAGAACCGGTGTTTTCAGCGTAGTATGGCCTTAGACAAACTGCTTACATAAATGTATGTGCTTAATGGTTAATTCCAAGTTTCTGTTAGTCAAAAAAGGACGAAAACAAAATAGATGTCTACTGCACCCGGTATTCCCAGGAGGTCTCCCGTCCAAGTACTGACCTGGCCCGACGCTGCTTAACTTCGGTGATCAAACGAGAACCGGTGTTTTCAGCGTAGTATGGCCTTAGACAAACTGCTTACATAAATTTATGTGCTTAATGGTTAATTTCAAGTTTCTGTTTGTCAAAAAAGGACGAAAACAAAATAGATGCCTACAGCACCCGGTATTCCCAGGAGGTCTCCCGCCCAAGTACTGACCTGGCCCGACGCTGCTTAACTTCGGTGATCAAACGAGAACCGGTGTATTCAGCGTAGTATGGCCGTAGACAAACTGCTTACATAAATTTATGTGCTTAATGGTTAATTCCAAGTTTCTGTTAGTCAAAAAAGGACGAAAACAAAGTAGATGTCTACTGCACCCGGTATTCCCAGGAGGTCTCCCGTCCAAGTACTGACCTGGCCAGAAGCTGCTTAACTTCGGTGATCAAACGAGAACCGGCGTTTTCAGCGTAGTATGGCCGTAGACAAACTGCTTACATAAATTTATGTGCTTAATGGTTAATTTCAAGTTTCTGTTAGTCAGAAAAGTACAAAAACAAAATAGATGTCTACTGCACCCGGTATTCCCAGGAGGTGTACCGTCCAAGTACTGACCTGGCCCGACGCTGCTTAACTTCGGTGATCAAACGAGAACCGTTGTTTTCAGCATATTATGGCCGTAGACATCTTCTTATATAAAATTATGTGCTTTATGGTTAATTTCAAGTTTCTGTTAGTCAAAAAAGGAAAAAACAAAAAACAAAATACATGTCTACGGCACCCGGTATTCCCAGTAGGTCTCCAGTCCAAGTACTGACCTAGCCCGACGCTGCTTAACTTCGGCGATCAAACGAGAACTGGTGTTTTCAGCATATTATGGCCGTAGACATCTTCTTATATAAAATTATGTGCTTTATGGTTAATTTCAAGTTTCTGTTAGTCAAAAAAGGAAAAAACAAAAAACAAAATACATGTCTACGGCACCCGGTATTCCCAGTAGGTCTCCAGTCCAAGTACTGACCTAGCCCGACGCTGCTTAACTTCGGTGATCAAACGAGAACTGGTGTATTCAGCGTAGTATGGCCGTAGACAAACTGCATACATAATTTATGTGCTTAATGGTTAATTTCAAGTTTCTGTTAGTCAAAAAAGGAAAAAACAAAAAAACAAAATACATGTCTACGGCACCCGGTATTCCCAGGAGGTCTCCAGTCCAAGTACTGACCTAGCCCGACGCTGCTTAACTTCGGTGATCAAACGAGAACTGGTGTATTCAGCGTAGTATGGCCGTAGACAAACTGCATACATAATTTATGTGCTTAATGGTTAATTTCAAGTTTCTGTTAGTCAAAAGAGGACGAAAACAAAATAGATGCCTAAGGCACCCGGTTTTCCCAGGAGGTCTCCCGTCCAAGTACTGACCTTGCCCGACGCTGCTTAACTTTGGTGATCAACCGAGAACGGTGTTTTCAGCGTAGTATGGCCGTAGACAAACTGCTTACATAAATTTATGTGCTTAATGGTTAATTTCAAGTTTCTGTTAGTCAGAAAAGTACAAAAACAAAATAGATGTCTACTGCACCCGGTATTCCAGGAGGTGTACCGTCCAAGTACTGACCAGGCCCGACGCTGCTTAACTTCGGTGATCAAACGAGAACCGTTGTTTTCAGCATATTATGGCCGTAGACAAACTTCTTATATAAAATTATGTGCTTTATGGTTAATTTCAAGTTTCTGTTAGTCAAAAAAGGAAAAAACAAAAAACAAAATACATGTCTACGGCACCCGGTATTCCCAGTAGTTCTCCCGCCCAAGTACTGACCTGGCCCGACCCTGCTTAACTTCGGTGATCAAACGAGAACCGGTGTATTCAGCGTAGTATGGCCGTAGACAAACTGCTTACATAAATGTATGTGCTTAATGGTTAATTCCAAGTTTCTGTTAGTCAAAAAAGAACGAAAACAAAATAGATGTCTACTGCACCCGGTATTCCCAGGAGGTCTCCCGTCCAAGTACTGACCTGACCCGACGCTGCTTAACTTCGGTGATCAACCGAGAACGGTGTTTTCAGCGTAGTATGGCCGTAGACAAACTGCTTACATAAATTTATGTGATTAATGGTTAATTTTAAGTTTCTGTTAGTCAAAAAAGGACAAAAACAAAATAGATGCCTAAAGCACCCGGTATTCCCAGGAGGTCTCCCGTCCAAGTACTGACCTGGCCCGACGCTGCTTAACTTCGGTGATCAAACGAGAACGGTGTTTTCAGCGTAGTATGGCCGTAGACAAACTGCTTACATAAGTTTATATGCTTAATGGTTAATTTCAAGTTTCTGTTAGTCAAAAAAGGACGAAAACAAAATAGATGTCTACGGCACCGGGTATTCCCAGGAGGTCTCCCGTCCAAGTACTGACCTGGCCCGACGCTGCTTATCTTCGGTGATCAAACGAGAACTGGTGTTTTCAGCGTAGTATGGCCTTAGACAAACTGCTTACTTACATTTATGTGCTTAATGGTTAATTTCAAGTTTCTGTTTGTCAAAAAGGACGAAAACAAAATAGATGCCTACGGCACCCGGTATTCCCAGGAGGTCTCCCGCCCAAGTACTGACCTGGCCCGACGCTGCTTAACTTCGGTGATCAAACGAGAACCGGTGTATTCAGCGTAGTATGGCCGTATACAAACTGCTTACATAAATTTATGTGCTTAATGGTTAATTCCAAGTTTCTGTTAGTCAAAAGAGGACGAAAACAAAATAGATGTCTACTGCACCAGGTATTCCCAGGAGGTCTCCCGTCCAAGTACTGACCTGGCCCGACGCTGCTTAACTTCGGTGATCAACCGAGAACGGTGTTTTCAGCGTAGTATGGCCGTAGACAAACTGCATACATAAATTTATGTGATTAATGGTTAATTTTAAGTTTCTGTTTGTCAAAAAAGGACAAAAACAAAATAGATGTCTACTGCACCAGGTATTCCCAGGAGGTCTCCCGTCCAAGTACTGACCTGGCCCGACGCTACTTAACTTCATTGATCAAACGAGAACCGTTGTTTTCAGCATAGTATGGCCGTAGACAAACTTCTTATATAAAATTATGTGCTTTATGGTTAATTTCAAGTTTCTGTTTGTCAAAAAAGGACGAAAACAAAATAGATGCCTACGGCACCCGGTATTCCCAGGAGGTCTCCCGCCCAAGTACTGACCTGGCCCGACGCTGCTTAACTTCGGTGATCAAATGAGAACCGGTGTTTTCAGCGTAGTATGGCCTTAGACAAACTGCTTACATAAATTTATGTGCTTAATGGTTAATTTCAAGTTTCTGTTAGTCAAAAAAGGACGAAAACAAAATAGATGTCTACGGCACCCGGTATTCCCAGGAGGTCTCCCGTCCAAGTACTGACCTGGCCCGACGCTGCTTAACTTCGGTGATCAAACGAGAACCGGTGTTTTCAGCGTAGTATGGCCTTAGACAAACTGCTTACATAAATGTATGTGCTTAATGGTTAATTCCAAGTTTCTGTTAGTCAAAAAAGGACGAAAACAAAATAGATGTCTACTGCACCCGGTATTCCCAGGAGGTCTCCCGTCCAAGTACTGACCTGGCCCGACGCTGCTTAACTTCGGTGATCAAACGAGAACCGGTGTTTTCAGCGTAGTATGGCCTTAGACAAACTGCTTACATAAATTTATGTGCTTAATGGTTAATTTCAAGTTTCTGTTTGTCAAAAAAGGACGAAAACAAAATAGATGCCTACAGCACCCGGTATTCCCAGGAGGTCTCCCGCCCAAGTACTGACCTGGCCAGAAGCTGCTTAACTTCGGTGATCAAACGAGAACCGGCGTTTTCAGCGTAGTATGGCCGTAGACAAACTGCTTACATAAATTTATGTGCTTAATGGTTAATTTCAAGTTTCTGTTAGTCAGAAAAGTACAAAAACAAAATAGATGTCTACTGCACCCGGTATTCCCAGGAGGTGTACCGTCCAAGTACTGACCTGGCCCGACGCTGCTTAACTTCGGTGATCAAACGAGAACCGTTGTTTTCAGCATATTATGGCCGTAGACAAACTTCTTATATAAAATTATGTGCTTTATGGTTAATTTCAAGTTTCTGTTAGTCAAAAAAGGAAAAAACAAAAAACAAAATACATGTCTACGGCACCCGGTATTCCCAGTAGGTCTCCAGTCCAAGTACTGACCTTGCCCGACGCTGCTTAACTTCGGTGATCAAACGAGAACTGGTGTATTCAGCGTAGTATGGCCGTAGACAAACTGCATACATAATTTATGTGCTTAATGGTTAATTTCAAGTTTCTGTTAGTCAAAAAAGGAAAAAACAAAAAAACAAAATACATGTCTACGGCACCCGGTATTCCCAGGAGGTCTCCAGTCCAAGTACTGACCTAGCCCGACGCTGCTTAACTTCGGTGATCAAACGAGAACTGGTGTATTCAGCGTAGTATGGCCGTAGACAAACTGCATACATAATTTATGTGCTTAATGGTTAATTTCAAGTTTCTGTTAGTCAAAAGAGGACGAAAACAAAATAGATGCCTAAGGCACCCGGTATTCCCAGGAGGTCTCCAGTCCAAGTACTGACCTAGCCCGACGCTGCTTAACTTCGGTGATCAAACGAGAACTGGTGTATTCAGCGTAGTATGGCCGTAGACAAACTTCATACATAATTTATGTGCTTAATGGTTAATTTCAAGTTTCTTTTAGTCAAAAGAGGACGAAAACAAAATAGATGCCTAAGGCACCCGGTATTCCCAGGAGGTGTCCCGTCCAAGTACTGACCTGGCCCGACGCTGCTTAACTTCGGTGATCAAACGAGAACCGTTGTTTTCAGCATATTATGGCCGTAGACAAACTTCTTATATAAAATTATGTGCTTTATGGTTAATTTCAAGTTTCTGTTAGTCATAAAAGGAAAAAAAATACACAAAATACATGTCTACGGCACCAGGTATTCCCAGTAGGTCTCCAGTCCAAGTACTGACCTAGCCCGACGCTGCTTAACTTCGGTGATCAAACGAGAACTGGTGTATTCAGCGTAGTATGGCCGTAGACAAACTTCATACATAATGTATGTGCTTAATGGTTAATTTCAAGTTTCTGTTAGTCAAAAGAGGACGAAAACAAAATAGATGCCTAAGGCACCCGGTATTCCCAGGAGGTATCCCGTCCAAGTACTGACCTGGCCCGACGCTGCTTAACTTCGGTGATCAACCGAGAACGGTGTTTTCAGCGTAGTATGGCCGTAGACAAACTGCTTACATAAATGTATGTGCTTAATGGTTAATTTCAAGTTTCTGTTTGTCAAAAAAGGACGAAAACAAAATAGATGCCTACGGCAACCCGGTATTCCCAGGAGGTCTCATGCCCAAGTACTGACCTGGCCCGACGCTGCTTAACTTCGGTGATCAAACGAGAACCGGTGTATTCAGCGTAGTATGGCCGTAGACAAACTGCTTACATAAATTTATGTGCTTAATGGTTAATTCCAAGTTTCTGTTAGTCAAAAAAGGACGAAAACAAAATAGATGTCTACTGCACCCGGTATTCCCAGGAGGTCTCCCGTCCAAGTACTGACCTGGCCCGACGCTGCTTAACTTCGGTGATCAACCGAGAACGGTGTTTTCAGCGTAGTATGGCCGTAGACAAACTGCTTACATAAATTTATGTGCTTAATGGTTAATTTCAAGTTTCTGTTAGTCAAAAAAGGAGAATAACAAACTTGATGTCTACGGCACCCGGTATTCCCAGGAAGTCTCCCGTCCAAGTACTGACCAGGCCCGATGCTGCTTAACTTCGGTGATCAAACGAGAACCGGTGTATTCAGCGTAGTATGGCCGTAGACAAACTGCTTACATAAATTTATGTGCTTAATGGTTAATTCCAAGTTTCTGTTAGTCAAAAAAGGACGAAAACAAAATAGATGTCTACTGCACCCGGTATTCCCAGGAGGTCTCCCGTCCAAGTACTGACCTGGCCAGACGCTGCTTAACTTCGGTGATCAAACTAGAACCGGTGTTTTCAGCGTAGTATGGCCGTAGACAAACTGCTTTCATACATTTATGTGCTTTATGGTTATTTTCAAGTTTCTGTTAGTCAAAAAAGGAAAAAACAAAAAACAAAATACATGTCTACGGCACCCGGTATTCTCAGTAGGTCTCCAGTCCAAGTACTGACCTAGCCCGACGCTGCTTAACTTCGGTGATCAAACGAGAACTGTTGTATTCAGCGTAGTATGGCCGTAGACAAACTTCATACATAATTTATGTGCTTAATGGTTAATTTCAAGTTTCTGTTAGTCAAAAGAGGACGAAAACAAAATAGATGCCTAAGGCACCCGGTATTCCCAGGAGGTCTCCCGTCCAAGTACTGACCTGGCCCGACGCTGCTTAACTTCGGTGATCAACCGAGAACGGTGTTTTCAGCGTAGTATGGCCGTAGACAAACTGCTTACATAAATTTATATGCTAAATGGTTAATTTCAAGTTTCTGTGAGTCAAAAAAGGACGAAAACAAAATAGATGCCTACGGCACCCGGTATTCCCAGGAGGTCTCCCGTCCAAGTACTGACCTGGCCCGACGCTGCTTAACTTCGGTGATCAAACGAGAACCGGTGTTTTCAGCGTAGTATGGCCTTAGACAAACTGCTTACATAAATTTATGTGCTTAATGGTTAATTTCAAGTTTCTGTTTGTCAAAAAAGGACGAAAACAAAATAGATGCCTACAGCACCCGGTATTCCCAGGAGGTCTCCCGCCCAAGTACTGACCTGGCCAGAAGCTGCTTAACTTCGGTGATCAAACGAGAACCGGCGTTTTCAGCGTAGTATGGCCGTAGACAAACTGCTTACATAAATTTATGTGCTTAATGGTTAATTTCAAGTTTCTGTTAGTCAGAAAAGTACAAAAACAAAATAGATGTCTACTGCACCCGGTATTCCCAGGAGGTGTACCGTCCAAGTACTGACCTGGCCCGACGCTGCTTAACTTCGGTGATCAAACGAGAACCGTTGTTTTCAGCATATTATGGCCGTAGACAAACTTCTTATATAAAATTATGTGCTTTATGGTTAATTTCAAGTTTCTGTTAGTCAAAAAAGGAAAAAACAAAAAACAAAATACATGTCTACGGCACCCGGTATTCCCAGTAGGTCTCCAGTCCAAGTACTGACCTTGCCCGACGCTGCTTAACTTCGGTGATCAAACGAGAACTGGTGTATTCAGCGTAGTATGGCCGTAGACAAACTGCATACATAATTTATGTGCTTAATGGTTAATTTCAAGTTTCTGTTAGTCAAAAAAGGAAAAAACAAAAAAACAAAATACATGTCTACGGCACCCGGTATTCCCAGGAGGTCTCCAGTCCAAGTACTGACCTAGCCCGACGCTGCTTAACTTCGGTGATCAAACGAGAACTGGTGTATTCAGCGTAGTATGGCCGTAGACAAACTGCATACATAATTTATGTGCTTAATGGTTAATTTCAAGTTTCTGTTAGTCAAAAGAGGACGAAAACAAAATAGATGCCTAAGGCACCCGGTATTCCCAGGAGGTCTCCAGTCCAAGTACTGACCTAGCCCGACGCTGCTTAACTTCGGTGATCAAACGAGAACTGGTGTATTCAGCGTAGTATGGCTGTAGACAAACTTCATACATAATTTATGTGCTTAATGGTTAATTTCAAGTTTCTTTTAGTCAAAAGAGGACGAAAACAAAATAGATGCCTAAGGCACCCGGTATTCCCAGGAGGTGTCCCGTCCAAGTACTGACCTGGCCCGACGCTGCTTAACTTCGGTGATCAAACGAGAACCGTTGTTTTCAGCATATTATGGCCGTAGACAAACTTCTTATATAAAATTATGTGCTTTATGGTTAATTTCAAGTTTCTGTTAGTCATAAAAGGAAAAAAAATACACAAAATACATGTCTACGGCACCAGGTATTCCCAGTAGGTCTCCAGTCCAAGTACTGACCTAGCCCGACGCTGCTTAACTTCGGTGATCAAACGAGAACTGGTGTATTCAGCGTAGTATGGCCGTAGACAAACTTCATACATAATTTATGTGCTTAATGGTTAATTTCAAGTTTCTGTTAGTCAAAAGAGGACGAAAACAAAATAGATGCCTAAGGCACCCGGTATTCCCAGGAGGTATCCCGTCCAAGTACTGACCTGGCCCGACGCTGCTTAACTTCGGTGATCAACCGAGAACGGTGTTTTCAGCGTAGTATGGCCGTAGACAAACTGCTTACATAAATTTATGTGCTTAATGGTTAATTTCAAGTTTCTGTTTGTCAAAAAAGGACGAAAACAAAATAGATGCCTACGGCAACCCGGTATTCCCAGGAGGTCTCCCGCCCAAGTACTGACCTGGCCCGACGCTGCTTAACTTCGGTGATCAAACGAGAACCGGTGTATTCAGCGTAGTATGGCCGTAGACAAACTGCTTACATAAATTTATGTGCTTAATGGTTAATTCCAAGTTTCTGTTAGTCAAAAAAGGACGAAAACAAAATAGATGTCTACTGCACCCGGTATTCCCAGGAGGTCTCCCGTCCAAGTACTGACCTGGCCCGACGCTGCTTAACTTCGGTGATCAACCGAGAACGGTGTTTTCAGCGTAGTATGGCCGTAGACAAACTGCTTACATAAATTTATGTGCTTAATGGTTAATTTCAAGTTTCTGTTAGTCAAAAAAGGAGAATAACAAACTTGATGTCTACGGCACCCGGTATTCCCAGGAAGTCTCCCGTCCAAGTACTGACCAGGCCCGATGCTGCTTAACTTCGGTGATCAAACGAGAACCGGTGTATTCAGCGTAGTATGGCCGTAGACAAACTGCTTACATAAATTTATGTGCTTAATGGTTAATTCCAAGTTTCTGTTAGTCAAAAAAGGACGAAAACAAAATAGATGTCTACTGCACCCGGTATTCCCAGGAGGTCTCCCGTCCAAGTACTGACCTGGCCAGACGCTGCTTAACTTCGGTGATCAAACTAGAACCGGTGTTTTCAGCGTAGTATGGCCGTAGACAAACTGCTTTCATACATTTATGTGCTTTATGGTTATTTTCAAGTTTCTGTTAGTCAAAAAAGGAAAAAACAAAAAACAAAATACATGTCTACGGCACCCGGTATTCTCAGTAGGTCTCCAGTCCAAGTACTGACCTAGCCCGACGCTGCTTAACTTCGGTGATCAAACGAGAACTGTTGTATTCAGCGTAGTATGGCCGTAGACAAACTTCATACATAATTTATGTGCTTAATGGTTAATTTCAAGTTTCTGTTAGTCAAAAGAGGACGAAAACAAAATAGATGCCTAAGGCACCCGGTATTCCCAGGAGGTCTCCCGTCCAAGTACTGACCTGGCCCGACGCTGCTTAACTTCGGTGATCAACCGAGAACGGTGTTTTCAGCGTAGTATGGCCGTAGACAAACTGCTTACATAAATTTATATGCTAAATGGTTAATTTCATGTTTCTGTGAGTCAAAAAAGGACGAAAACAAAATAGATGCCTACGGCACCCGGTATTCCCAGGAGGTCTCCCGTCCAAGGACTGACCTGGCCCGACGCTGCTTAACTTCTTTGATCAAACGAGAACCGGTGTATTCAGCGTAGTATGGCCGTAGACAAACTGCTTACATAAAATTGTGTGCTTAATGGTTAATTTCAAGTTTCTGTTAGTCAAAACAGGACGAAAACAAAATAGATGTCTACTGCACCCGGTATTCCCAGGAGGTCTCCCGTCCAAGTACTGACCTTTCCAGACGCTGCTTAACTTCGGTGATCAAACGAGAACCGGTGTATTCAGCGTAGTATGGCCGTAGACAAACTTCTCATATAAAATTAAGTGGTTAATGGTTAATTTCAAGTTTCTGTTATTCAAAAAAGGAGAATAACAAACCGGATGTCTACGGCACCCGGTATTCCCAGGAGGTCTCCCGTCCAAGTACTGACCAGGCCCGATGCTTAACTTCCGTGATCAAACGAGAACCGGTGTTTTCAGCGTAGTATGGCCGTAGACAAACTTCTCATATAAAATTAAGTGGTTAATGGTTTTCTTCAAGTTTCTGT
Source organism: Pisaster brevispinus (assembly GCA_023634235.1). NCBI lineage: Eukaryota > Metazoa > Echinodermata > Asteroidea > Forcipulatida > Asteriidae > Pisaster > Pisaster brevispinus. Next base: position 9,294,272 of record JAMKCF010000018.1, read on the forward strand.
TAGTCAAAAAAGGAGAATAACAAACTGGATGTCTACGGCACCCGGTATTCCCAGGAGGTCTCCAGTCCAAGTACTGACCTGTCCCGACGCTGCTTAACTTCGGTGATCAAACGAGAACCGGTGTATTCAGCGTAGTATGGCGGTAGACAAACTGCTTACATAAATTTATGTGCTTAATGGTTAATTCCAAGTTTCTGTTAGTCAAAAAAGGACGAAAACAAAATAGATGTCTACTGCACCCGGTATTCCCAGGAGGTCTCCCGTCCAAGTACTGACCTGGCCAGACGCTGCTTAACTTCGGTGATCAAACTAGAACCGGTGTTTTCAGCGTAGTATGGCCGTAGACAAACTGCTTTCATACATTTATGTGCTTTATGGTTATTTTCAAGTTTCTGTTAGTCAAAAAAGGAAAAAACAAAAAACAAAATACATGTCTACGGCACCCGGTATTCTCAGTAGGTCTCCAGTCCAAGTACTGACCTAGCCCGACGCTGCTTAACTTCGGTGATCAAACGAGAACTGTTGTATTCAGCGTAGTATGGCCGTAGACAAACTTCATACATAATTTATGTGCTTAATGGTTAATTTCAAGTTTCTGTTAGTCAAAAGAGGACGAAAACAAAATAGATGCCTAAGGCACCCGGTATTCCCAGGAGGTCTCCCGTCCAAGTACTGACCTGGCCCGACGCTGCTTAACTTCGGTGATCAACCGAGAACGGTGTTTTCAGCGTAGTATGGCCGTAGACAAACTGCTTACATAAATTTATATGCTAAATGGTTAATTTCATGTTTCTGTGAGTCAAAAAAGGACGAAAACAAAATAGATGCCTACGGCACCCGGTATTCCCAGGAGGTCTCCCGTCCAAGGACTGACCTGGCCCGACGCTGCTTAACTTCTTTGATCAAACGAGAACCGGTGTATTCAGCGTAGTATGGCCGTAGACAAACTGCTTACATAAAATTGTGTGCTTAATGGTTAATTTCAAGTTTCTGTTAGTCAAAACAGGACGAAAACAAAATAGATGTCTACTGCACCCGGTATTCCCAGGAGGTCTCCCGTCCAAGTACTGACCTTTCCAGACGCTGCTTAACTTCGGTGATCAAACGAGAACCGGTGTATTCAGCGTAGTATGGCCGTAGACAAACTTCTCATATAAAATTAAGTGGTTAATGGTTAATTTCAAGTTTCTGTTATTCAAAAAAGGAGAATAACAAACCGGATGTCTACGGCACCCGGTATTCCCAGGAGGTCTCCCGTCCAAGTACTGACCAGGCCCGATGCTTAACTTCCGTGATCAAACGAGAACCGGTGTTTTCAGCGTAGTATGGCCGTAGACAAACTTCTCATATAAAATTAAGTGGTTAATGGTTTTCTTCAAGTTTCTGTTAGTCAAAAAAGGAGAATAACAAACTGGATGTCTACGGCACCCGGTATTCCCAGGAGGTCTCCAGTCCAAGTACTGACCTGTCCCGACGCTGCTTAACTTCGGTGATCAAACGAGAACCGGTGTATTCAGCGTAGTATGGCGGTAGACAAACTGCTTACATAAATTTATGTGCTTAATGGTTAATTTCAAGTTTATATTAGTCAAAAAAGGACGAAAACAAAATAGATGCCTACGGCACCCGGTATTTCCAGGAGGTCTCCCGTCCAAGTACTGACCTGGCCCGACGCTGCTTAACTTCGGTGATCAAACGAGAACCGGTGTTTTCAGCGTAGTATGGCCGTAGACAAACTGCTTACATAAATTGTTGTGCTTAATGGGTAATTTCAAGTTTCTGTTAGTCAAAACAGGTCGAAAACAAAATAGATGTCTACGGCACCCGGTATTCCCAGGAGGTCTCCCGTCCAAGTACTGACCTGGCCCGACGCTGCTTAACTTCGGTGATCAACCAAGAACGGTGTTTTCAGCTTAGTATGGCCGTAGAGAAACTGCTTACATAAATGTAAGTGCTTAATGGTTAATTTCAAGTTTCTGTTAGTCAAAAAAGGAGAATAACAAACTGGATGTCTACGGCACCCGGTATTCCCAGGAGGTCTCCCGTCCAAGTACTGACCTGGCCCGATGCTGCTTAACTTCGGTGATCAAACGAGAACCGGTGTTTTCAGCGTAGTATGGCCGTAGACAAACTTCTTACATAAATTCATGTGCTTAATGGTTAATTTCAAGTTTCTGTTTGTCAAAAAAGGACGAAAACAAAAATAGATGTCTACTGCACCTGGTATTCCCAGGCGCTCTCCCAGCCAAGGACTTATCCGGGTCCTCAACCCACCAATCATTGAGCTCTGTTGAGCAGCCAGTTTCCTCAACAGGCCAATCAGTGAGCTCTGTTGAGCAAGCTCTTTGCTCAACAGACCAATCACCGACCGATGTTGAGGATGACGTCAATTTCGTGACCTGCCATCACGAAGATGGTCAGAGGTCGATCAGCTGTTGATACTCACGAAATCAACCATTCATTCACGCGAAGACATTATTATTTGGATTACGGTAAAATTTCCCACAAAAAAGAGCACGATAATAAAATGTTGAAATGACAGAAAAGAATATGGATCCGACAGCTAGCTCTATCGTTCATTATGTGTGCTGAAACCCCCGAATGAGTAAGAAAACGTAAAGTTTACATACGATCGCACGATCGGATTAGCCGGTACCATGGTACTGGGTAAGGCATTGTACTAAACTAGGTAAGCTAAGGGAAAATTTTCCCACTTTTTCACTCATTTGTACAAGTTTAGTTATAAATAGTGGTTGTGTATAATACTTAGATGGATGCCATTATAGATAGTATACGGGACTGAAAAAAAGACCGAGTCTAGACTCTAGTGTCTGGTCTGTGTATTGTAGATAGATGGGGAAAATCGTTAATAGTTAAGTCGCTGCTAGTGCTACTGGATACTGGCACTTGCTAAGTATGTATAATGCACCCACAACTCATCATAAGTCATGACTCGTGGCCATTGTGGAGAGCCAGTTTAATCATCCAATTTGGAAAGTATTCCGGCAAAAATTTCAAGTGGCTCCTTGAGAACGATGTTGGCTGGGTGGTGTGGCTACTGGATGCCTTCAGCATTCATGGTGAGAAGTGCCCTAGCATGCTCTGGCAGAAAGAGAGACTGCTAGAATTTGTCAAAGAATTTCCCTCTGTAAGGTGCCATCTTGACAACCGACTTAAGGTTAGTTTTAAATGCAATGTACAGTATCTCACCATTATTTTAGGAGTGATTACACCGGATAGATATATGTGGGCATGAATGAAGACTCTTCATGATCATTACATAACTCCCAAACTCATGGGATGATAACATGTACTGTACTAAAGAACCAATATCTATACAAGACTAATTGTATTTATAATACTAGATGGTTTTACTTTAAGTATGAACCATGAAAAGAATCAACAATGAGTCAGATGAGTTGTGTAGTAGAGTTAACTCTTGCATCACACACACGAACACATGCTTGACTAATGAGATGGATCCCAATACTAATCATTTCAATACAGTTTGAACAGGAAGTTAGAAAGAGAGGCTTTTTTTTCATTTGCAGAAGCGGAAGGAGAACAAAGATGCACCTATCGCAGCAGGGGACTTCGAAGATGACTATATTAAAGACGCTGAACTACTGGCAATGGCAGGTAAGCTATATTTGGGGTTTTTTTGTAACTTTTTAGAAAAGAGGTCAAATGTTTTTGATATTTGATACAAAAATAAACAATAATCTGCTTGTAATTCAGATGACGATGTATGTTTCCATCTTGAATTTTGGTTGAATTTTCTTTCAGTTTTCATGTCTTAATGAAGATGAAGTGCATTGCAGCATTGGTGAGAAATTATTTTTGTCTGCTTGTGTGGTATTGAGGTGACCCTAATTTGCCTAGAAATCTTGATATTGTAGCTCTGTTTGCTGTGTTTCTGTAGCTGGCATAGCTGTTTCTGTAGCTGGCATAGCTGTTTCTGTAGCTGGCATAACTCTATTTAGCTGGGATAGCTTTATTTCTTTCTGTAGCCGTGATAGCTGTAACTATTTTTCTCCTTCCGCTTCCGCTTCTATTCTACTGTATTACTAACTTTGCACATTATCGTTATGTTGGAACTTGCTTGACAATGTACAGAGCTAAAAGTTGTGCTATTGTTTCCATCACTTCTTTTCTTTGCAACTCCTATATGGTTCCTTCCCTTTGCTCTGATCTTTACAAATTTAAAGGGGCAGGTCATGATCCTATAATACCTTATATATTTTCTGTACTCATAAATAAATTATATCCAGATCGTGTATGTAAAATATATAACAAATTTTGAGTGTACGCAGACCATTCAAATTTTACAAGACGTTTAATCTTCGACTCCTTCGAGCAAATGGATCGTGACGTACTCCTTTAATATTTATTCTTATTACATTGTTTATATAAACAAATCATTTATGGTGAAGGATGTGGTACATTGGGTGGACTGTACAATTTTTTTTTCACATGTATTTTAGAATTAAAATTGCTCTTACTCTTTGACTTTTCAGAGGATGTACTCATGGACTCAGGGGTTGGTGTGTCCACTCAGATCACATCTGTTGGAAAGCTTCTGCCTTCATCAGAATCAACATTGGCATCAGAAGACAGACCTTCGACATCATCAGCAGACAGATCTTTGTCCTCTGTGGATGATTCTACCGTGCAGGAAGGGTGGCAGAAATTCTGGGACGAGCCTCCAGCACAGGTTCAGGGCATCTCTCCCACAAACGTTCGATGGCTAAAGACTGATGGGCCATATGGCATCTTTGAAACAGCAAAGATGTACACTACATCCAAAAGAGAATTTGGGACTCGGCAAATCTTCAAGAAGAAGATGGAATTTAATCCCCCACCTCTTCCAACTTCAGTGAAAGGGTCCTTGCCATCTATGCTGTCCTTCTTCACCACTCCTGTCCTCTTCTGGAGACCAGTTGGAGTGATGGAGATCAAGATAAAATGCCCCAATCCAAAGTGTCCTGCTCCACCAGGTAGTTACCTGACCAAAAGCGGCTATGGAAACATTGCGCGACAAGTGTGCGGCATGAGGCACTACTACACACTCTTGACAGAAAAACTTAAATGCAATCCTTGCATGAGACTTAGACAGCAGGCCAAGAGTGAAGATGATCAGCCACTCCAATATAGATGGCATGCCTTCAGCCCCAGCATCCTCATGCAACTTTCCCCAGCAGTTAGGAGCATGTTTCCAGCCATCATCTGTGGAAAGCGGGCTATAGACAAGAACGTTGTGACATTCCTGAGTAATAGGCTCAATTCTGTGTCTATGACCAAGGTGCACCGAATGATCCAGCAAGGCCATGACGAATGGTATGCAGAGAGAAGAGACTTGTACCAGACTCTACTGATGGAGGCACATACTGCCAGCAAAGCACCTATGTCACAGCGTGGTATACTCTCCTTTACTGACCATCACTACACCCCGCCTATCCCGCCAACTCCACTTCCATCCCCCCGTATTCTGCGTAGAGCTCAACTCATCATGGAGATGGAAAAGATGCCTGTCTACCGATCATCTATCATGAGTGTGACTGGAGAGATACTGTGCATGGATGGTACAAAACAGGTAGATTTTCTTTTTCTGTTTGTATTATTATCATTATTCATTACTAATTCAGTTTTTTTAACAAAGTACTAAGGCACTGTAAAATATATAACAAATCTAGAAAGAAAGAACCAGAACAATGACAGATTAAATTGATCTTCAAATTTACCAACAATTCTTTTACACTAGTAAACATGTATATAAATACGATAATACACCATAATGGAAAATGCCAAATATGGACAAAGATTTTAAAGCCCAGTCCAATTACATTCAATAGGGGGTTTCACTTGAAGTGAAAATGAAAAGTTCATTGTTTTAATGTGAATCATTTGAAAAAACGAACTTATGACAGTGATTGAAAATATGATTTTAAATTGTAATTGAAGTGGAAAATGAAGAAAAACAGTCTCAGACAGAAATCGTTTACTACAGCTGTAATTTTGTGTGTGTATTTGCATGTTTTCTACATAGAGGTTCTTAAGAAAATTCAAGGAGATGGAAAAGGCACCATGCATTATGTTACCAGTGTGCTGAATGAGTGGGGGCAGTTTCTGACAACTGTTGCGGTCGCCTCTGAGTCGGAGAATTGCTACAGGAGGCTTGCTGAGGGACTCATCGCACGCTTTAAACGTGCCAATGCTGCAGCGCCAAAGGTGCTCTACGCTGACAACAACTGTTGTAGGTATGTCAAGTATTTTGCGCTAAGGATTTTGTGCAAACAAATCTATGAAGTGTGCTTATTTTCACCATATAGATTTACGTGGGTGAAGTGGAAATGGTTATCAATTCCGTTCAATTCTGATTGCATTTGTTTCAGGGATGGTGGGGCCTCATGGCTTGAATCCCTCTTCCAAGACTGGAGTGATGATGGTATGGTCATCAGACTCGACATTTGGCACTGGCTCCACCGGTGGGAAGCTGTTGTGATAAAGCAGTCACATGCCAAGTATGGAGTGTTCATCAGTGCTCTAGCTGGTGCAATACTGGCATACAACAAACATGACATGGACCAACTCATCCAAGCCATCCGCAAAGGGAACAAGGACTTCTCGCAGTACAGGAATGAAGAAATGCTGTCTTTCGTCAAGCCACACCAGGCATCAGCTTATGTGCGCCGAGTGACACGTGGTGTCCAGGTAAGCTGATGGTATTATTTTGTGCATATTTTTATTTCAAGAACTAAGAAGGATCTTTGCATTGAAAGCATCGAAACACATTGTTGATCTTCAAAATTAGTCTCTGCATTGTGAACACTTTGTCCTTCATCGGTTAATGAGGATTTCAGATGTTGCAAATTGTGAAAGATACCCATCAGTGACTTTTTACTGTATTTGTTTTCTTTCTCACACAGGAAACAAGAATGTGAAAAACTAAAGGAATCATGATTACTTTAAATTAGTGCATTTACACAGATCTCTTGCTTTTTTCTGCAGGAGAGTGCATTTGCTGTTGAGTACATCCTGGAAGAGTTCAAGGGTCGAGCTGGTCTAGACATCGATGGTATCCCTTTGTTTAAGTCACCAGAAGCTGTCGATAAGCATTGGGCAACTGCCAGTAAACATCTGAGTTGTATGCAGGTAAGGTTACACAATGGGTCATTAATACACAGAAAAATTCGTACAGCCTGCTGATTAAAAAGCAATAGTTGAGTTATACAACACCGGCAGCGTAACGGTGTTGTTACAATCCAGTATTGGTACACTGTACCCCTGTGCCCAACTAAATTGTAACAACAACGTTATGCTCCTGTACCGGTATCAGAACTTCGCAGGCTGGTACCAGTGATGAAACTGAATTAGTGTTTTTCAATCAGCAGTCCGTATTGATTTTGCAGTGTATAAGTATCAAACTTTTATATGTGTGACGCCATATCTTTTTAAGCCCTATACTTCATTTTATATACAATTTATGCAGTGATATTAATGCAATGATTATAAAGAACCCTGTTATACTTCATGAAATGTTAAATCTTGATTTTTTCCAATTTGTTCAAAATGAGAAGGTCTGACATAATTTATAGAAGACCCTAATGTATGTTCATAATGTTTAATAAAATGTCAAATTTACAACTTATGATTTAAAATATCCAAAGATTTGACTTTAGAATGTAAAAACAATGTATGAAGAACTTTGGAATTATCCACATTTTTGTCATTATATTCAGGATCCACCAAATATCCAGCTGTACGTGGCGACCAAGGTTGTTACTATCAATGGGGTGAAGCTGAACAAGTACAGGTGTCGAAGAGGCAGCAACTCCTTGGAAGGGCTTCATGCCCACTTAATAAATGCCATCCCTTCGAAGCGATGTGGCATAATTCCTTTCCAGGTTAGCATGTACATTTACATTGTTGTGGTATATTATGCTCAGTCAGAATTATAAAGTAGCATCTCTTTTGTATAATGGTGCATTTTGTGACAAATTTAAGAAATCCTGTTGTGCCTCAAAGCATCAGTGGACATTTAATAAACAAACTACTAATTTTCTAGGGCAGGACTGAGATAACTTAAGCACATGTTCACTGGTTCCACTCCATGGTCAGAAATCATGAGCACTAGTCTATTTGGATAATAATGTTGACCTCTGAATAAAGTTGTCTAAGCCTTGATGGAGGACAGATTCAGCTCTATGTTGATTGACATAGTATAATGCGTACAGTTGATATTGTATTGACTCCTTCATTCTTTCACTCCTTTGTTCTGTCAATTAAATTAGAATATATTCATTTAAAATACATTCATTATAAAGTGCATTATGATAGGTATGATGACATTTCATTTGAAAACATGTATTCTAATGTGATGATTCATACTTTGTCCCTCTTATCTTCCAGGTATATCTCATCTCCTTTGCCGTGCAATGGAATAACTGCATGGAAAAACTGAAGGTTGCTGGATGGAAGGGACGAACTACATGTGTTGATCCACGGCAAATACAAAGGCTCAACCAACATGCAGAAATCTTGTTTGGGAAAGATCATTTGTTTGAGCCCAATTTTTCTTCACCAATGGTCTTCCCAGACAGCTATGAGCCTGCAGAAAAAGAGCTTTTGGGAGTTGAATATGCATACTGCCAGTCCACTGACTTCTCTTCCAAGAATTATTACATTCAAGGAGGTGAGAAACACTTTCATAGCATACAAAAGTCAATGATGAAATTCTTTCCCATGAACTAAGACACATAGGGTGGTACCTATCTATGTTTTCTCAGCCTTGAGATACACAGCTATGGTTAGAATACATAAGTTTGTGATAAACCTCATATTTTAAAAACTTGTCATTTGACAATTGTGCTCTTTTACTTTTGCGTTGTAATTTTGCGCTGACTATGGACTGCAACTCTAGAAGCTATTGTTGGCAGAAAGAACAAAAGAAGTTTTTTAACAAATAGACTTGTAATTTACCTAATGGGTAGTCCACACTTATGACCCATACGTAATGATGAAGTCTCTAAAAACTGTATCCAAGTTATATTCATTTGTTGTTTGGTGAAACAAATAAGAAGCTAACTATTTGTTGTTTACATGTTTGTATTCTATTCTCTTTTTTTATACAGCTGAAGAAGAGCAATCCAATGAAGAAGAAGAGATGGAGTCTGAGTCCGAGTCCGAGGACGAGGGCATGGAAGATGCGGGCACAGATGACATTCAAGTGGAACCAATGGACACAATCAGTTCCAAACATGCTGTTGTGACCAAGGAGGAGCAGATAACAGGAGATGTCAGTCCTGTCCTGGAACATGTACTCATGACACCAAGTCATCTTCATCTTCCAGGATATGATGATGTAGAACAACTGGCACTGCTCCTCCTTGAACTGTGCAGTGATGATGACAAGCATCTCGTCCCAGTAGAGCTAAGGAAAAAAATAGCAGAAGCAGCTGCTAAACTGGCCGAGCATGACAAGTGTGCTAGAAAGTTTGTAAAAAAGTACGAGTCTAAGTGGGGTTATACTTTGTTTGGGAGATGTTTAGGGTCGGACAGCATGGAAATGAGTGCTGCGCAAAAAACCAAATTCGGGTGGATGCGATACGCTCAGGCAGCAGAAATCACTGAGGAGTCGAGGCTTCTTTACATTTTAATAAAAATGCTTAAGAATCGCCCAAAGGTTGGTGGCCTGTCATCTCCGACAAAAGTTGCAGCACTAATAAAATCTTCTTACAAAAGGATTGTAGACAGGGTAAAAGACGGGGGTTGGAATTCCTCTGCCAAACATAAACACAAAATCAATAACAGCCTTCTTTGCAAAGCAAGACAAGAGATCCAACTTCCTTGCAACTGCCAAACCAAAAGTGGCAACTCACCGGAAAGTTTTGTCATCACAACCAATCCCAGCCGCGTCCAAGCTCCCTCAGTCCCTTCCATCACCATCTTATACTCAAGTACAGTACAAAGATGTTCCCCACGAGTCTGGTAAGCGACCTGGTGAGAAGAGGTGGCTTCAGTTTGATGCTCCTGAAACGCCTGATCTGAATGAGCTTCCACCCCAGTCCACAGCTTACACAGAGCCCAAATTTCAACGCCGGATTTGTCCTAAATTAACTGCATCTCCAGGATCAAGTGGTGTACCAATTCTCTTGGTCGTGCCTTCACAGCCAATGGCACACTCTGTATCCCTACAACCTGCATCAAGTAGTGTGCCTTTTATATGTCAACCTCCACCTCCTCCACCACCAAAACAGACTCGTTCCATTCCTAACCCATCCACCAAACCATGTGCTGCATGTCATGTACCAAAATGTGGTGGGCTTCGTAAAAGGTACACACCATCAAAGACCAAGACTGTTGGCAGCAAGCAGAAAAATTTCACTTTCTGTCCAACCACAAACAAATCGACTACACCAGGATTTCAGAAAGTTTACAACAATTTTGAACATTTTCAAGCAGAGGTGGACGAAGAGCTTGGGAGGAGGAAGAGAACCGATACTCGGGACTAAGAAGTAACTATAAATACTAAATAGTAAACTTGTGGGTACAACCATGTATAAAATCTCTTTTGAGGGAGTGTTGGCTCACGAGCAGAGTATACTGTTCGAAACGTCGAGACCACACCGACTCTTTTCAGAGCCAACACTCCCTCAAAAGAGATTTTACACATGGTTGTACCCGCAAGTGTAGTATTTAGTATTTATAGTCACTTCTTGTTTTTCACACCATGCAAAGCTTCAAACACCATTTACTCGGGACTAAGTTCTAATTTTAAAGTATATTCTTCCTTTATCTTTTAGCTTTTTTAGCTGAAAACAGTTTTCCATTTTGATGGGATATTTGTGAGATATGAGGAGAATTATTCAACATAACCATTGTTAATGCATGGCATTGTTTGTTTTTGATCGGTTCTTGCAAATAGTTTGGTCAAATAGAATGTGGTTTTCAGCTACCATTAGTTAAATGATGATGGAATTTGTATATTTTTATACAAGAATGACTGTCGCTTTAATACTTCCTTTTAGTACTGCAGGTGGGATTATTCTAAAGTCAGCAGGTCTATACGGTATACACACGGAGGGAATACACATTCTGGAGGTGGGGGGGAGTGGGGGTGGTAAACTGTACTGACTATGCTAAGAGATCAATGCCAGGTTATGTGGTGTATACAAGTAGGCGTATGTACTGCAGGTGGGATTATTCTAAAGGGTTGAGCCAGAGTGGGGAGGGGGGGGGATGGGTACATGAAAGTGAAAACCTACTGTCCCATCCAAGGGAGAAATTTGTAGGTTAACAGTACTGCGTTTGTCATGATTTGAATAATAATAAACCGCATTTGTATAGTGCATATCACTGCTAAGTCCCTATGCGCTGGATAGGAAAAAAGAAATACCAACGGAAGAACAACTAGTGGTAACTGGTGAATAGATGAGTTTTAAGGCGATTTTTGAATTGCCCAACCGTGACTGCTTCCTTAACAGACTCTGGTATGCCATTCCACAATTCAGCTGCAGCTACTTGGAATGACCGAGCTCCGTAAGATTTTGTGACGTGGTGGAAGTGACGAGAAGGGACTTTGATTTGGAACGTAAATTTCTAGAAGGAATATATTTGTGAACTAGTTCCTGTAGATAAACTTGGGCTGTGCCCTGTAAACAATGAAAAGTAAGGAGGAGAATTTTAAACATAATTCTAGCTTGAACAGATTTTGCTCTTGTTTTAAGAAAGAATGCATAAGAGGTGAAAACAAATAAAATACAGAGTCCTTTGATATCAACACTTTGTGTTGTGCTTTTGCTTATTTTTAATATGAGTAGCTATTTTCTCTCAGTGATTTATTTCCTCACTTTTTGTAATGTTTAATTGAAGCTTTTAGCATGATTGCAAAGCTTACCTGTGTCTAACCATCCAACTTAAAGAAATTAGCCAAATTTATTGTTTGCATGAAATCACCGAGCAACGGAGAACTGTTGATAGTATAACACATTGTGAGAAACGACTCCTTCTGAAGTAACATAGTTTTTGAGAAAGAGGTAAATTCTCCCTCTAATATTACAGACATCGGGGCATTTGAAAGCACTCAAAATCACTCAAATTTGTGCAACAAGGGTATTCTCTTCGTAAAGCCTTTTATTACGCATCTTTCAATATTCTCTTGCAACTACAAATGAGGAATTGAGTCCAAATTTTCACAGATTTGTTATTGTTATTGCTTATGTTGGGATACACCAAGTAGAATACTGGTCATTAACAATTACCAAAGGTGTATTTAACCATATTGGGGCAAAGCTGTTCAGAGAAGACAAGAGAGGGCGCTTTTTTATGACTTCCGGTGATCTGGTAGAATCTGGGAGAACTTCCGGTGATTGGTCAACCAGGATAAGTCCTCGGGGGGGGGGGGGGTGATGACCCATTCCCATGTGGTCTCCCGTCCAAGTACTGACCTGGCCAGACGCTGCTTAACTTCGGTGATCAAACGAGAACCGGTGTTTTCAGCGTAGTATGGCCGTAGACAAACTGCTTTCATACATATATGTGCTTAATGGTTAATTTCAAGTTTCTGTTAGTCAAAAAAGGAAAAAACAAAGAACAAAATAGATGTCTACGGCATGCGGTATTCCCAGGAAGTCTCCCGTCCAAGTACTGACCTGGCCCGACGCTGTTTAACTCCGGTGATCAAACGAGAACCGGTGTTTTCAGCGTTGTCTGGCCGTAGACAAACTTCTTATATAAAATTACGTGGTTAATGGTTTTCTTCAAGTTTCTGTTAGTCAAAAAAGGAGAATAACAAACTTGATGTCTACTGCACCCGGTATTCCCTGGATGTCTCCCGTCCAAGTACTGACCTAGCCCGACGATGCTTAACTTCGTTGATCAAACGAGAACCGGTGTATTCAGCGTAGTATGGCCGTAGACAAACTGCTTCAGAATTTATGTGCTTAATGGTTAATTTCAAGTTTCTGTTAGTCAAAAAAGGACGAAAACAAAATAGATGCCTACGGCAGCCGGTATTCCCAGGAGGTCTCCAATCCAAGTACTGACCTGGCCCGACGCTGTTTAACTTCGGTGATCAAACGAGAACCGGTGTTTTCAGCGTAGTATGGCCGTAGACAAACTGGTTTCATACATTTTAGTGCTTAAGATTAATTTCAAGTTTCTGTTAGTCAAAAAAGGAAAAAAAAAAAAATACATGTCTACGGCACCCGGTATTCCCAGGAGGTCTCCCGTCCAAGTACTGACCTAGCCCGACGCTGCTTAACTTCGGTGATCAAACGAGAACCGGTGTATTCAGCGTAGTATGGCCGTAGAAAAACTTTTTACATAAATGTTTGTGCTTAATGGTTAATTTCAAGTTTCTGTTAGTAAAAAAAAAAAAAAAAAAACGAAAACAAAATAGATGTCTACGGCACCCGGTATTCCCAGGAGGTCTCCCGTCCAAGTACTGACCAGGCCCGATGGTGCTTAACTTCGGTGATCAAACGAGAACCGGTGTTTTCAGCTTAGTATGGCCGTAGACAAACTTCTTATATAAAATTACGTGGTTAATGGTTTTCTTCAAGTTTCTGGTAGTCAAAAAAGGAGAATAAAAAACTGGATGTCTACGGAACCGGTATTCCCAGGAGGTCTCCCGTCCAAGTACTGACCTGGCCCGGCGCTGCTTAACTTCGGTGATCAAACGAGAACCGGTGTATTCAGCGTAGTATGGCCGTAGACAAACTGCATACATAATGTATGTGCTTAATGGTTAATTTCAAGTTTCTATTAGTCAAAAAAGGACGAAAACAAAATAGATGCCTCAAGCACCCGGTATTCCCAGGAGGTCTCCCGTCCAAGTACTGACCTGGCCCGACGCTGCTTAACTTCGGTGATCAAACGAGAACCGGTGTATTCAGCGTAGTATGGCCTTAGACAAACTGCTTACATAAATTTATGTGCTTAATGGTTAATTTCAAGTTTCTGTTAGTCAAACAAGGACAAAAACAAAATAGATGTCTACTGCCCCCGGTATTCCCAGGAGGTCTCCCGTCCAAGTACTGACCTGGCCGGACGCTGCTTAACTCCGGTGATCAAACGAGAACCGTTGTTTTCAGCATAGTTTGGCCGTAGACAAACTTCTTACATAAATGTATGTGCTCAATGGTTAATTCCAAGTTTCTGTTAGTCAAAAAAGGACGAAAACAAAATAGATGCCTACGGCACCCGGTATTCCCAGGAGGTCTCCCGCCCAAGTACTGACCTGGCCCGACGCTGCTTAACTTCGGTGATCAAACGAGAACCGGTGTTTTCAGCAGAGTATGGCCGTAGACAAACTTCTTATATAAAATTATGTGCTTAATGGTTAATTTCAAGTTTCTGTTAGTCAAAAAAGGAAAAAAACTAAAAACAAAATAGATGTCTACGGCACCCGGTATTCCCAGGAGGTCTCCCGTCCAAGTACTGACCTGGCCCGACGCTGCTTAACTTCGGTGATCAAACGAGAACCGGTGTTTTCAGCGTAGTATGGCCGTAGACAAACTTCTTATATAAACTTACGTGGTTAATGGTTTTCTTCAAATTTCTGTTAGTCAAAAAAAAGAGAATAACAAACTGGATTGTTACGGCACCCGGTATTCCCAGGAGGTCTCCCGTCCAAGTACTGACCTAGCCCGACGCTGCTTAACTTCGGTGATCAAACGAGAACCGGTGTATTCAGCATAGTATCGCCGTAGACAAACTGCATACATAATGTATGTGCTTAATGGTTAATTTCAAGTTTCTTTTAGTCAAAAAAGGACGAAAACAAAATAGATGCCTAAGGCACCCGGTATTCCCAGGAGGTCTCCCGTCCAAGGACTGACCTGGCCCGACGCTGCTTAACTTCGGTGATCAAACGAGAATGGTGTATTCAGCGTAGTATGGCCGTAGACAAACTGCTTACATAAATTTATGTGCTTAATGGTTAATTTCAAGTTTCTTTTAGTCAAAAAAGGACAAAAACAAAATAGATGTCTACTGCACCCGGTATTCCCAGGAGGTCTCCCGTCCAAGTACTGACCTGGCCGGACGCTGCTTAACTTCGGTGATCAAACGAGAACCGGTGTTTTCAGCAGAGTATGGCCGTAGACAAACTTCTTAAATAAAATGATGTGCTTAATGGTTAATTTCAAGTTTCTGTTAGTCAAAAAAGGAAAAAACAAAAAACAAAATAGATGTCTACGGCACCCGGTATTCCCAGGAGGTCTCCCGTCCAAGTACTGACCTGGCCGGACGCTGCTTAACTTCGGTGATCAAACGAGAACCGGTGTTTTCAGCAGAGTATGGCCGTAGACAAACTTCTTAAATAAAATGATGTGCTTAATGGTTAATTTCAAGTTTCTGTTAGTCAAAAAAGGAAAAAACAAAAAACAAAATAGATGTCTACGGCACCCGGTATTTTCAGGAGGTCTCCCGTCCAAGTACTGACCTGGCCCGACGCTGCTTAACTTCGGTGATCAAACGAGAACCGGTGTTTTCAGCGTAGTATGGCCGTAGACAAACTTCTTATATAAACTTGTATGCTTAATGGTTAATTTCAAGTTTCTGTTAGTCAAAAAAGGACGAAAACAAAATAGATGTCTACTGCAACCGGTATTCCCAGGAGGTCTCCCGTCCAAGTACTGACCAGGCCCGATGGTGCTTAACTTCGGTGATCAAACGAGAACCGGTGTTTTCAGCGTAGTATGGCCGTAGACAAACTGCTTACATAAACTTTTATGCTTAATGGTTAATTTCAAGTTTCTGTTAGTCAAAAAAGGACGAAAACTAAATAGATGTCTACTGCACCCGGTATTCCCAGGAGGTTTCCCGTCCAAGTACTGACCTGGCCCGACGCTGCTTAACTTCGGTGATCAAACGAGAACCTGTGTTTTCAGCGTAGTATGGCCTTAGACAAACTGCTTACATAAACGTATGTGCTTAATGGTTTTCTTCAAGTTTCTGTTAGTCAAAAAAGGACGAAAACAAAAAAGATGTCTACGGCACCCGGTATTCCCATGAGGTCTCCCGTCCAAGTACTGACCTGGCCCGACGCTGCTTAACTCCGGTGATCAAACGAGAACCGGTGTTTTCAGCGTAGTATGGCCGTAGACAAACTTTTCATATAAAATTAGGTGGTTAATGGTTTTCTTCAAGTTTCTGTTAGTCAAAAAAGGAGAATAACAAACTGGATGTCTACGGCACCCGGTATTCCCAGGAGGTCTCCCGTCCAAGTACTGACCTGTCCCGACGCTGCTTAACTTCGGTGATCAAACGAGAACCGGTGTTTTCAGCGTAGTATGGCCGTAGACAAACTGCTTTCATACATTTATGTGCTTAAGGTTAATTTCAAGTTTCTGTTAGTCAAAAAAGGAAAAAACAAAAAACAAAATACATGTCTACGGCACCCGGTATTCCCAGGAGGTCTCCCGTCCAAGTACTGACCTAGCCCGACGCTGCTTAACTTCGGTGATCAAACGAGAACCGGTGTATTCAGCGTAGTATGGCCGTAGACAAACTGCAAACATAATGTATGTGCTTAATGGTTAATTTCAAGTTTCTGTTAGTCAAAAAAGGACGAAAACAAAATAGATGCCTAAGGCACCCGGTATTCCCAGGAGGTCTCCCGTCCAAGTACTGACCTGGCCCGACGCTGCTTAACTTCGGTGATCAAACGAGAACGGTGTATTCAGCGTAGTATGGCCGTAGACAAACTGCTTACATACATTTATGTGCTTAATGGTTAATTTCAAGTTTCTGTTAGTCAAAAAAGGACAAAAACAAAATAGATGTCTACTGCACCCGGTATTCCCAGGAGGTCTCCCGTCCAAGTACTGACCTGGCCGGACGCTGCTTAACTTCGGTGATCAAACGAGAACCGGTGTTTTCAGCAGAGTATGGCCGTAGACAAACTTCTTATATAAAATTATGTGCTTAATGGTTAATTTCAAGTTTCTGTTAGTCAAAAAAGGACGAAAACAAAATAGGTGTCTGCTGCACCCGGTATTCCCATTTGGTCTCCCGTCCAAGTACTGACCTGGCCAGACGCTGCTTAACTTCGGTGATCAAACGAGAACCGGTGTTTTCAGCGTAGTATGGCCGTAGACAAACTGCTTTCATACATTTATGTGCTTAAGGTTAATTTCAAGTTTCTGTTAGTCAAAATAGGAAAAAACAAAAAACAAAATACATGTCTACGGCACCCGGTATTCCCAGGAGGTCTCCCGTCCAAGTACTGACCTAGCCCGACGCTGCTTAACTTCGGTGATCAAACGAGAACCGGTGTATTCAGCGTAGTATGGCCGTAGACAAACTGCAAACATAATGTATGTGCTTAATGGTTAATTTCAAGTTTCTGTTAGTCAAAAAAGGACGAAAACAAAATAGATGCCTAAGGCACCCGGTATTCCCAGGAGGTCTCCCGTCCAAGTACTGACCTGGCCCGACGCTGCTTAACTTCGGTGATCAAACGAGAACGGTGTATTCAGCGTAGTATGGCCGTAGACAAACTGCTTACATACATTTATGTGCTTAATGGTTAATTTCAAGTTTCTGTTAGTCAAAAAAGGACAAAAACAAAATAGATGTCTACTGCACCCGGTATTCCCAGGAGGTCTCCCGTCCAAGTACTGACCTGGCCGGACGCTGCTTAACTTCGGTGATCAAACGAGAACCGGTGTTTTCAGCAGAGTATGGCCGTAGACAAACTTCTTATATAAAATTATGTGCTTAATGGTTAATTTCAAGTTTCTGTTAGTCAAAAAAGGACGAAAACAAAATAGGTGTCTGCTGCACCCGGTATTCCCATTTGGTCTCCCGTCCAAGTACTGACCTGGCCAGACGCTGCTTAACTTCGGTGATCAAACGAGAACCGGTGTTTTCAGCGTAGTATGGCCGTAGACAAACTGCTTTCATACATTTATGTGCTTAATGGTTAATTTCAAGTTTTTGTTAGTCAAAAAAGGAAAAAACAAAAAACAAAATATATGTCTGCGGCACCCGGTATTCCCAGGAAGTCTCCCGTCCAAGTACTGACCAGGCCCGATGCTGCTTAACTTCGGTGATCAAACGAGAACCGTTGTTTTCAGCGTAGTATGGCCTTAGACAAACTGCTTACATAAATCTATGTGCTTAATGGTTAATTCCAAGTTTCTGTTAGGCAAAAAAGGACGAAAACAAAATGGATGTCTACTGCACCCGGTATTCTTAGGAGGTCTCCCGTCCAAGTACTGACCTGGCCAGACGCTGCTTAACTTCGGTGATCAAACGAGAACCGGTTTATTCAGCGTAGTATCGCCGTAGACAAACTGCATACATAATGTATGTGCTTAATGGTTAATTTCAAGTTTCTGTTAGTCAAAAAAGGACAAAAACAAAATAGATGTCTACTGCACCCGGTATTCCCAGGAGGTCTCCCGTCCAAGGACTGACCTGGCCGGACGCTGCTTAACTTCGGTGATCAAACGAGAACCGGTGTTTTCAGCAGAGTATGGCCGTAGACAAACTTCTTAAATAAAATGATGTGCTTAATGGTTAATTTCAAGTTTCTGTTAGTCAAAAAAGGAAAAAACAAAAAACAAAATAGATGTCTACGGCACCCGGTATTCCCAGGAGGTCTCCCGTCCAAGTACTGACCTGGCCCGACGCTGCTTAACTTCGGTGATCAAACGAGAACCGGTGTATTCAGCGTAGTATGGCCGTAGACAAACTGCAAACATAATGTATGTGCTTAATGGTTAATTTCAAGTTTCTGTTAGTCAAAAAAGGACGAAAACAAAATAGATGCCTAAGGCACCCGGTATTCCCAGGAGGTCTCCCGTCCAAGTACTGACCTGGCCCGACGCTGCTTAACTTCGGTGATCAAACGAGAACGGTGTATTCAGCGTAGTATGGCCGTAGACAAACTGCTTACATACATTTATGTGCTTAATGGTTAATTTCAAGTTTCTGTTAGTCAAAAAAGGACAAAAACAAAATAGATGTCTACTGCACCCGGTATTCCCAGGAGGTCTCCCGTCCAAGTACTGACCTGGCCGGACGCTGCTTAACTTCGGTGATCAAACGAGAACCGGTGTTTTCAGCAGAGTATGGCCGTAGACAAACTTCTTATATAAAATTATGTGCTTAATGGTTAATTTCAAGTTTCTGCTAGTCAAAAAAGGACGAAAACAAAATAGGTGTCTGCTGCACCCGGTATTCCCATTTGGTCTCCCGTCCAAGTACTGACCTGGCCAGACGCTGCTTAACTTCGGTGATCAAACGAGAACCGGTGTTTTCAGCGTAGTATGGCCGTAGACAAACTGCTTTCATACATTTATGTGCTTAATGGTTAATTTCAAGTTTTTGTTAGTCAAAAAAGGAAAAAACAAAAAACAAAATATATGTCTGCGGCACCCGGTATTCCCAGGAAGTCTCCCGTCCAAGTACTGACCAGGCCCGATGCTGCTTAACTTCGGTGATCAAACGAGAACCGTTGTTTTCAGCGTAGTATGGCCTTAGACAAACTGCTTACATAAATCTATGTGCTTAATGGTTAATTCCAAGTTTCTGTTAGGCAAAAAAGGACGAAAACAAAATGGATGTCTACTGCACCCGGTATTCTTAGGAGGTCTCCCGTCCAAGTACTGACCTGGCCAGACGCTGCTTAACTTCGGTGATCAAACGAGAACCGGTTTATTCAGCGTAGTATCGCCGTAGACAAACTGCATACATAATGTATGTGCTTAATGGTTAATTTCAAGTTTCTGTTAGTCAAAAAAGGACAAAAACAAAATAGATGTCTACTGCACCCGGTATTCCCAGGAGGTCTCCCGTCCAAGGACTGACCTGGCCGGACGCTGCTTAACTTCGGTGATCAAACGAGAACCGGTGTTTTCAGCAGAGTATGGCCGTAGACAAACTTCTTAAATAAAATGATGTGCTTAATGGTTAATTTCAAGTTTCTGTTAGTCAAAAAAGGAAAAAACAAAAAACAAAATAGATGTCTACGGCACCCGGTATTCCCAGGAGGTCTCCCGTCCAAGTACTGACCTGGCCCGACGCTGCTTAACTTCGGTGATCAAACGAGAACCGGTGTTTTCAGCGTAGTATGGCCGTAGACAAACTTCTTATATAAACTTACGTGGTTAATGGTTTTCTTCAAATTTCTGTTAGTCAAAAACAGAGAATAACAAACTGGATGTCTACGGCAACCGGTATTCCCAGGAGGTCTCCCGTCCAAGTACTGACCAGGCCCGATGGTGCTTAACTTCGGTGATCAAACGAGAACCGGTGTTTTCAGCGTAGTATGGCCGTAGACAAACTGCTTACATAAACTTGTATGCTTAATGGTTAATTTCAAGTTTCTGTTAGTCAAAAAAGGACGAAAACTAAATAGATGTCTACTGCAACCGGTATTCCCAGGAGGTCTCCCGTCCAAGTACTGACCAGGCCCGATGGTGCTTAACTTCGGTGATCAAACGAGAACCGGTGTTTTCAGCGTAGTATGGCCGTAGACAAACTGCTTACATAAACTTGTATGCTTAATGGTTAATTTAAAGTTTATGTTAGTCAAAAAAGGACGAAAACTAAATAGATGTCTACTGCACCCGGTATTCCCAGGAGGTTTCCCGTCCAAGTACTGACCTGGCCCGACGCTGCTTAACTTCGGTGATCAAACGAGAACCTGTGTTTTCAGCGTAGTATGGCCTTAGACAAACTGCTTACATAAACGTATGTGCTTAATGGTTTTTTCCAAGTTTCTGTTAGTCAAAAAAGGACGAAAACAAAATAGATGCCTACGGCACCCGGTATTCCCAGGAGGTCTCCCGCCCAAGTACTGACCTGGCCGGACGCTGCTTAACTTCGGTGATCAAACGAGAACCGGTGTTTTCAGAGTAGTATGGCCGTAGACAAACTTTTCATATAAAATTAGGTGGTTAATGGTTTTCTTCAAGTTTCTGTTAGTCAAAAAAGGAGAATAACAAACTGGATGTCTACGGCACCCGGTATTCCCAGGAGGTCTCCCGTCCAAGTACTGACCTGGCCCGACGCTGCTTAACTTCGGTGATCAAACGAGAACCGGTGTTTTCAGCGTAGTATGGCCGTAGACAAACTGCTTTCATACATTTATGTGCTTAAGGTTAATTTCAAGTTTCTGTTAGTCAAAAAAGGAAAAAAAAAAACAAAAACAAAATACATGTCTACGGCACCCGGTATTCCCAGGAGGTCTCCCATCCAAGTACTGACCTAGCCCGACGCTGCTTAACTTCGGTGATCAAACGAGAACCGGTGTATTCAGCGTAGTATGGCCGTAGACAAACTGCATACATAATGTATGTGCTTAATGGTTAATTTCAAGTTTCTGTTAGTCAAAAAAGGACGAAAACAAAATAGATGCCTAAGGCACCCGGTATTCCCAGGAGGTCTCCCGTCCAAGTACTGACCTGGCCCGACGCTGCTTAACTTCGGTGATCAAACGAGAACGGTGTATTCAGCGTAGTATGGCCGTAGACAAACTGCTTACATAAATTTATGTGCTTAATGGTTAATTCCAAGTTTCTGTTAGTCAAAAAAGGACGAAAACAAAATAGATGTATACTGCACCCGGTATTCCCAGGAGGTCTCCCGTCCAAGTACTGACCTGGCCTGACGCTGCTTAACTTCGGTGATCAAACGAGAACGGTGTATTCAGCGTAGTATGGCCGTAGACAAACTGCTTACATAAATTTATGTGCTTAATGGTTAATTCCAAGTTTCTGTTAGTCAAAAAAGGAGAATAACAAACTGGATGTCTACGGCACCCGGTATTCCCAGGAGGTCTCCCGTCCAAGTACTGACCTGGCCCGACGCTGCTTAACTTCGGTGATCAAACGAGAACCGGTGTTTTCAGCGTAGTATGGCCGTAGACAAACTGCTTTCATACATTTATGTGCTTAAGGTTAATTTCAAGTTTCTGTTAGTCAAAAAAGGAAAAAACAAAAAACAAAATACATGTCTACGGCACCCGGTATTCCCAGGAGGTCTCCCGTCCAAGTACTGACCTAGCCCGACGCTGCTTAACTTCGGTGATCAAACGAGAACCGGTGTATTCAGCGTAGTATGGCCGTAGACAAACTGCAAACATAATGTATGTGCTTAATGGTTAATTTCAAGTTTCTGTTAGTCAAAAAAGGACGAAAACAAAATAGATGCCTAAGGCACCCGGAATTCCCAGGAGGTCTCCCGTCCAAGTACTGACCTGGCCCGACGCTGCTTAACTTCGGTGATCAAACGAGAACGGTGTATTCAGCGTAGTATGGCCGTAGACAAACTGCTTACATACATTTATGTGCTTAATGGTTAATTTCAAGTTTCTGTTAGTCAAAAAAGGACAAAAACAAAATAGATGTCTACTGCACCCGGTATTCCCAGGAGGTCTCCCGTCCAAGTACTGACCTGGCCGGACGCTGCTTAACTTCGGTGATCAAACGAGAACCGGTGTTTTCAGCAGAGTATGGCCGTAGACAAACTTCTTATATAAAATTATGTGCTTAATGGTTAATTTCAAGTTTCTGTTAGTCAAAAAAGGACGAAAACAAAATAGGTGTCTACTGCACCCGGTATTCCCATGTGGTCTCCCGTCCAAGTACTGACCTGGCCAGACGCTGCTTAACTTCGGTGATCAAACGAGAACCGGTGTTTTCAGCGTAGTATGGCCGTAGACAAACTGCTTTCATACATTTATGTGCTTAATGGTTAATTTCAAGTTTCTGTTAGTCAAAAAGGAAAAAACAAAAAACAAAATATATGTCTGCGGCACCCGGTATTCCCAGGAAGTCTCCCGTCCAAGTACTGACCAGGCCCGATGCTTAATGGTTAATTTCAAGTTTCTGTTAGTCAAAAAAGGACGAAAACAAAATAGATGCCTAAGGCACCCGGTATTCCCAGGAGGTCTCCCGTCCAAGTACTGACCTGGCCAGACGCTGCTTAACTTCGGTGATCAAACGAGAACCGATGTTTTCAGCGTAGTATGGCCGTAGACAAACTGCTTTCATACATTTATGTGCTTAATGGTTAATTTCAAGTTTCTGTTAGTCAAAAAAGGAAAAAACAAAAAACAAAATATATGTCTGCGGCACCCGGTATTCCCAGGAAGTCTCCCGTCCAAGTACTGACCAGGCCCGATGCTGCTTAACTTCGGTGATCAAACGAGAACCGTTGTTTTCAGCGTAGTATGGCCTTAGACAAACTGTTTACATAAATTTATGTGCTTAATGGTTAATTTCAAGTTTCTGTTAGTCAAAAAAGGAAAAAACAAAATACATGTCTACGGCACCCGGTATTCCCAGGACGTCTCCCGTCCAAGTACTGACCTAGCCCGACGCTGCTTAACTTCGGTGATCAAACGAGAACCGGTGTATTCAGCGTAGTATGGCCGTAGACAAACTGCATACATAATGTATGTGCTTAATGGTTAATTTCAAGTTTCTGTTATTCAAAAAAGGAGAATAACAAAATAGATGTCTACGGCACCCGGTATTCCCAGGAGGTCTCCGTCCAAGTACTGACCTGGCCCGACGCTGCTTAACTTCGGTGATCAAACGAGATCAGGTGTATTCAGCGTAGTATGGCCGTAGACAAACTGCTTACATAAATTTATGTGCTTAATGGTTAATTTCAAATTTCTGTTAGTCAAAAAAGGAAAAAAACAAAAAACAAAATAGATGTCTACGGCACCCGGTAATCCCAGGAGGTCTCCCGTCCAAGTACTGACCTGGCCCGACGCTGCTTAACTTCGGTGATCAAACGAGAACCGGTGTTTTCAGCGTAGTATGGCCGTAGACAAAATTCTTATATAAACTTACGTGGTTAATGGTTTTCTTCAAATTTCTGTTAGTCAAAAAAAAAGAGAATAACAAACTGGATGTCTACGGCACCCGGTATTCCCAGGAGGCTTCCGTCCAAGTACTGACCAGGCCCGATGCTGCTTAACTTCGGTGATCAAACGAGAACCGGTGTATTCAGCGTAGTATGGCCGTAGACAAACTGCAAACATAATGTATGTGCTTAATGGTTAATTTCAAGTTTCTGTTAGTCAAAAAAGGACGAAAACAAAATAGATGCCTAAGGCACCCGGTATTCCCAGGAGGTCTCCCGTCCAAGTACTGACCTGGCCGGACGCTGCTTAACTTCGGTGATCAAACGATAACCGGTGTTTTCAGCAGAGTATGGCCGTAGACAAACTTCTTATATAAAATTATGTGCTTAATGGTTAATTTCAAGTTTCTGTTAGTCAAAAAAGGAAAAAACAAAAAACAAAACACATGTCTACGGCACCCGGTATTCCCAGGAGGTCTCCCGTCCAAGTACTGACCTAGCCCGACGCTGCTTAACTTCGGTGATCAAACGAGAACCGGTGTATTCAGCGTAGTATGGCTGTAGACAAACTGCATACATAATGTATGTGCTTAATGGTTAAATTCAAGTTTCTGTTATTCAAAAAAGGAGAATAACAAAATAGATGTCTACGGCACCCGGTATTCCCAGGAGGTCTCCCGTCCAAGTACTGACCTGGCCCGACGCTGCTGAACTTCGGTGATCAAACGAGAACAGGTGTTTTCAGCATAGTATGGCTGTAGACAAACCTCTGATATAAAATTACGTGGTTAATGGTTAATTTCAAGTTTCTGTTAGTCAAAAAAGGAAAAAACAAAAAACAAAACACATGTCTACGGCACCCGGTATTCCCAGGAGGTCTCCCGTCCAAGTACTGACCTAGCCCGACGCTGCTTAACTTCGGTGATCAAACGAGAACCGGTGTTTTCAGCGTAGTATGGCTGTAGACAAACTTCTGATATAAAATTACGTGGTTAATGGTTTTCTTCAAGTTTCTGTTAGTCAAAAAAGGACGAAAACAAAATAGATGTCTACGGCACCCGGTATTCCCAGGAGGTCTCCCGTCCAAGTACTGACCCGGCCCGACGCTGCTTAACTTCGGTGATCAAACGAGAACCGTTGTTTTCAGCATAGTATGTCCGTAGACAAACTTCTTATATAAAATTATGTGCTTTATGGTTAATTTCAAGTTTATGTTAGTCAAAAAAGGACGAAAACAAAATAGATGTCTACTGAACCCAGTATTACCATGTGGTCTCCCGTCCAAGTACTGACCTGGCCCGACGCTGCTTAACTTCGGTGATCAAACGAGAACCGGTGTTTTCAGCGTAGTATGGCCTTAGACAAACTGCTTACATAAATGTATGTGCTTAATGGTTAATTTCAAGTTTCTGTTAGTCAAAAAAGGACGAAAACAAAATAGATGTCTACTGCACCAGGTATTCCCAGGAGGTCTCCCGTCCAAGTACTGACCTGGCCAGACGCTGCTTAACTTCGGTGATCAAACGAGAACCGGTGTCTTCAGCGTAGTATGGCCGTAGACAAACTTATCATATAAAATTAAGTGGTTAATGGTTTTCTTCAAGTTTCTGTTTGTCAAAAAAGGAGAATAACAAACTGGATGTCTACGGCACCCGGTATTCCCAGGAGGTCTCCCGTCCAAGTACTGACCTGGCCAGACGCTGCTTAACTTCGGTGATCAAACGAGAACCGGTGTATTCATCGTAGTATGGCCGTAGAAGAACTTCTTACATAAATGTATGTGCTTAATGGTTAATTTCAAGTTTCTGTTAGTCAAAAAAAGAAAAACGAAAACAAAAAAAATGTCTACGGCTCCCGGTATTCCCAGGAGGTCTCCCGTCCAAGTACTGACCTGGCCCGACGCTGCTTAACTTCGTTGATCAAACGAGAACCGGTGTATTCAGCGTAGTATGGCCGTAGACAAACTGCTTACATAAATTTATGTGCTTAATGGTTAATTTCAAGTTTCTGTTAGTCAAAAAAGGACGAAAACAAAATAGTTGTCTACTGTAACCCAGTATTCCCAGGAGGTCTCCCGTCCAAGTACTGACCTGGCCAGACGCTGCTTAACTTCGGTGATCAAACGAGAACCGGTGTTTTCAGCGTAGTATGGCCGTAGACAAACTGCTTTCATACATTTATGTGCTTAAGGTTAATTTCAAGTTTCTGTTAGTCAAAAAAAGGACAAAAACAAAATAGATGTCTACTGCACCCGGTATTCCCAGGAGGTGTCCCGTCCAAGTACTGACCTGGCCCGACGCTGCTTAACTTCGGTGATCAAAAGAGAACCGGTGTTTTCAGCGTAGTATGGCAGTAGACAAACTGCTTTCATACATTTATGTGCTTAATGGTTAATTTCAAGTTTCTGTTAGTCACAAAAGGAAAAAACAAAAAACAAAATACATGTCTACTGCACCAGGTATTCCCAGGAGGTCTCCCGTCCAAGTACTGACCTGGCCAGACGCTGCTTAACTTCGGTGATCAAACGAGAACCGGTGTCTTCAGCGTAGTATGGCCGTAGACAAACTTATCATATAAAATTAAGTGGTTAATGGTTTTCTTCAAGTTTCTGTTAGTCAAAAAAGGAGAATAACAAACTGGATGTCTACGGCACCCGGTATTCCCAGGAGGTCTCCCGTCCAAGTACTGACCTGGCCAGACGCTGCTTAACTTCGGTGATCAAACGAGAACCGGTGTATTCATCGTAGTATGGCCGTAGAAGAACTTCTTACATAAATGTATGTGCTTAATGGTTAATTTCAAGTTTCTGTTAGTCAAAAAAAGAAAAAAGAAAACAAAAAAAATGTCTACGGCTCCCGGTATTCCCAGGAGGTCTCCCGTCCAAGTACTGACCTGGCCCGACGCTGCTTAACTTCGTTGATCAAACGAGAACCGGTGTATTCAGCGTAGTATGGCCGTAGACAAACTGCTTACATAAATTTATGTGCTTAATGGTTAATTTCAAGTTTCTGTTAGTCAAAAAAGGACGAAAACAAAATAGTTGTCTACTGTAACCCAGTATTCCCAGGAGGTCTCCCGTCCAAGTACTGACCTGGCCAGACGCTGCTTAACTTCGGTGATCAAACGAGAACCGGTGTTTTCAGCGTAGTATGGCCGTAGACAAACTGCTTTCATACATTTATGTGCTTAAGGTTAATTTCAAGTTTCTGTTAGTCAAAAAAAGGACAAAAACAAAATAGATGTCTACTGCACCCGGTATTCCCAGGAGGTGTCCCGTCCAAGTACTGACCTGGCCCGACGCTGCTTAACTTCGGTGATCAAAAGAGAACCGGTGTTTTCAGCGTAGTATGGCAGTAGACAAACTGCTTTCATACATTTATGTGCTTAATGGTTAATTTCAAGTTTCTGTTAGTCACAAAAGGAAAAAACAAAAAACAAAATACATGTCTACGGCACCCGGTATTCCCAGGAGGTCTCCCGTCCAAGTACTGACCTGGCCCGACGCTGCTTAACTTCGGTGATCAAACGAGAACCGGTGTTTAAAGCTGAGTATGGCCGTAGACAATTTTTTTATATAAAATTACGTGGTTAATAGTTTTCTTCAAATTTCTGTTAGTCAAAAAAGAGAATAACAAACTGGATGTCTACGGCACCCGGTATTCCCAGGAGGTCTCCGGTCCAAGTACTGACCTGGCCCGACGCTGCTTAACTTCGGTGATCAAACGAGAACCGGTGTTTTCAGCGTAGTATGGCCGTAGACAAACTGCTTACATAAATTTATGTGCTTAATGGTTAATTTCAAGTTTCTGTTAGTCAAAAAAGGACGAAAACAAAATAGATGCCTACGGCATCCGGTATTCCCAGGAGGTCTCCCGTCTAAATACTGACCTGGCCCGACGCTGCTTAACATCGGTGATAAAACGAGAACCGGTGTATTCAGCGTAATATGGCCGTAGACAAACTACTTACATAAATTTATGTGCTTAATGGTTCATGTCAAGTTTCTGTTAGTCAAAAAAGGACGAAAACAAAATAGATGTCTATCTGCACCCGGTATTCCCAGGAGGTCTCCCGTCCAAGTACTGACCTGGCCAGAAGCTGCTTAAGTTCGGTGATCAAACGAGAACCGGTGTTTTCAGCGTAGTATGGCCGTAGACAAACTGCTTTCATACATTTATGCGCTTAATGGTTAATTTCAAGTTTCTGTTAGTCAAAAAAGGAAAAAACAAAAAACAAAATATATGTCTACGGCACCCTGTATTCCCAGGAGGTCTCCCGTCTAAGTACTGACCTGGCCCGACGCTACTTAACTTCGGTGATCAAACGAGAACCGGTGTTTTAAGCGTAGTATGGCCGTAGACAATCTTCTTATATAAAATTACGTGGATAATGGTTTTCTTCAAATTTCTGATAGTCAAAAAAGGAGAATAACAAACTGGATGTCTACGTCACCCGGTATTCCCAGGAGGTCTCCCGTCCAAGTACTGACCAGGCCCAATGCTGCCTAACTTCGGTGATCAAACGAGAACAGGTGTTTTCAGCGTAGAATGGCCGTAGACAAACTGCTTTCATACATTTATGTGCTTAATGGTTAATTTCAAGTTTCTGTTAGTCAAAAAAGGAAAAAACAAAAAACAAAATATATGTCTACGGCACCCGGTATTCCCAGGAGGTCTCCCGTCTAAGTACTGACCTGGCCCGACGCTACTTAACTTCGGTGATCAAACGAGAACCGGTGTTTTAAGCGTAGTATGGCCGTAGACAATCTTCTTATATAAAATTACGTGGTTAATGGTTTTCTTCAAATTTCTGATAGTCAAAAAAGGAGAATAACAAACTGGATGTCTACGTCACCCGGTATTCCCAGGAGGTCTCCCGTCCAAGTACTGACCAGGCCCAATGCTGCCTAACTTCGGTGATCAAACGAGAACAGGTGTTTTCAGCGTAGAATGGCCGTAGACAAACTTTTCATATAAAATTACGTGGTTAATGGTTTTCTTTAAGTTTCTGTTAGTTAAAAAAGGACGAAAACAAAATAGATGTCTACTGCACCCGGTATTCCCAGGAGGTCTCCCGTCCAAGTACTGACCTGGCCCGACGCTGCTTAACTTCGGTGATCAAACGAGAACCGGTGTTTTCAGCGTAGTATGGCCGTAGACAAACTACTTACATAAATGTATGTGCTTATTGGTTAATTTCAAGTTTCTGTTAGTCGAAAACAAAATAGATGCCTACGGCACCCGGTATTCCCAGGAGGTCTCCGTCCAAGTACTGACCTGGCGCGACGCTGCTTAATTTCGGTGATCAAACGAGAACCGGTGTTTTCAGCGTAGTATGGCCGTAGACAAACTGCTTACATAAATGTATGTGCTTAATGGTTAATTTCAAGTTTATGTTAGTCAAATAAGGACGAAAACAAAATAGATGTCTACGGCACCCGGTATTCCCATGAGGTCTCCCGTCCAAGTACTGACCTGGCCAGACGCTGCTTAATTTCGGTGATCAAACGAGAACCGGTGTTTTCAGCGTAGTATGGCCGTAGACAAACTGCTTTCATACATTTATGCGCTTAACCTGGTTAATTTCAAGTTTCTGTTAGTCAAAAAAGGAAAAAAAAACGAAACAAAATAGATGTCTACGGCACCCGGTATTCCCAGGAGGTCTCCCGTCCAAGTACTGACCTGGCCAGACGCTGCTTAACTTCGGTGATTAAAAAAGTACCGGTGTTTTCAGCGTAGTATGGCCGTAGACAAACTGCTTACATGAATTTATGTGCTTAATGGTTAGATTCAAGTTTCTGTTAGTCTAAAAAGGAGAATAACAAACTGGATGTCTACGGCACCCGGTATTCCCTGGAGGTCTCTAGTCCAAGTACTGACCTGGCCCGACGCTGCTTAACTTCGGTGATCAAACGAGAACCGGTGTTTTCGGCGTAGTATGGCCGTAGACCAACTGCTTTCATAAATGTAAATGCTTAATGGTTAATTTCAAGTTTCTGTTAGTCAAAAAAAGAAAAACGAAAACAAAATAGTTGTCTACGGCACCCGGTATTCCCAGGAGGTCTCCCGTCTAAGTACTGACCAGGCGCGATGCTGCTTCACTTCGGTGATCAAACGAGAACCGGTGTTTTCAGCGTAGTATGGCCGTAGACAAACTGCTTACATAAATTTATGTGCTTAATGGTTAATTTCAAGTTTATGTTAGTCAAAAAAAGCCGAAAACAAAATAGATGTCTACTGCACCCGGTATTCCCAGGAGGTCTCCCGTCCAAGTACTAACCTGGCCCGACGCTGCTTAACTTCGGTGATAAAACGAGAACCGGTGTTTTCAGCGTAGTATGGCCGTAGACAAACTTCTTATATAAAATTACGTGGTTAATGGTTTTCTTCAAATTTTTGTTAGTCAAAAAAGGAGAATAACAAACTTGATGTCTACGGCACCCGGTATTGTCAGGAGGTCTCCCGTCCAAAAACTGACCTGGCCAGACACTGCTTAACTTCGGTGATGAAACGAGAACCGGTGTATTCAGCGTAGTTTGGCCGTAGACAAACTGCTTTCATACATTTATGGCTTAATGGTTAATTTCAAGTTTCTGTTAGTCAAAAAAGGAAAAAACAAAAAAACAAAATAGATGTCGACGGCAAGCGGTATTCCCAGGAAGTCTCCCGTCCAAGTACTGACCTGGCCCGACGCTGCTTATCTCCGGTGATCAAACGAGAACCGGTGTTTTCAGCGTTGTATGGCCGTAGACAAACTTCTTATCTACAATTACGTGTTTAATGGTTTTCTTCAAGTTTCTGTTACCCAAAAAAGGAGATTAACAAACTTTATGTCTACGGCACCCGGTATTCCCTGGATGTCTCCCGTCCAAGTACTGACCTGGCCCGACGCTGCTTAACTTCGGTGATCAAAAGAGAACCGGTGTTTTCAGCGTAGTTTGGCCGTAGACAAACTGCTTACATAAAGTTATGTGCTTAATGGTAAGATTCAAGTTTCTGTTAGTCAAAAAAGGAAAAAACAAAAAACAAAATAGATGTCTACGGCACCCGGTATTCCCAGGAGGTCTCCCGTCCAAGTACTGACCTAGCCCAACGCTGCTTAACTTCGGTGATCAAAGCCGGTGTTTTCAGCGTAGTAAGGCCGTAGACAAACTTCTTATATAAAATTACGTGGTTAACGGTTTTTCTTCAAATTTCAGTTAGTCAACAAAAGAGAATAGCAAACTGGATGTCTACAGCACCTGGTATTCCCAGGAGGTCTCCCGTCCAAGTACTGACCAGGCCCGATGCTGCTTAACTTCGGTGATCAAACGAGAACCGGTGTTTTCATCATATTATGGCCGTAGACAAACTTCTCATATAAAATTACGTGGTTAATGGTTTTCGACAAGTTTCTGTTAGTCAAAAAAGGAGAATAACAAACTGGATGTCTACGGCACCCGGTATTCCCAGGAAGTCTCCCGTCCAAGTACTGACCAGGCGCGATGCTGCTTCACTTCGGTGATCAAACGAGAACCGG
This sequence comes from Pisaster brevispinus, assembly GCA_023634235.1. Lineage (NCBI taxonomy): Eukaryota > Metazoa > Echinodermata > Asteroidea > Forcipulatida > Asteriidae > Pisaster > Pisaster brevispinus. The sequence continues at coordinate 9,325,622 of JAMKCF010000018.1, forward strand.
TGTTTTCAGCGTAGTATGGCCGTAGACAAACTGCTTACATAAATTTATGTGCTTAATGGTTAATTTCAAGTTTATGTTAGTCAAAAAAGGCCGAAAACAAAATAGATGTCTACTGCACCCGGTATTCCCAGAAGGTCTCCCGTTCAAGTACTAACCTGGCCCGACGCTGCTTAACTTCGGTGATCAAACGAGAACCGGTGTTTTCAGCGTAGTATGGCCGTAGACAAACTTCTTATATAAAATTACGTGGTTAATGGTTTTCTTCAAATTTTTGTTAGTCAAAAAAGGAGAATAACAAACTTGATGTCTACGGCACCCGGTATTGTCAGGAGGTCTCCGTCCAAAAACTGACCTGGCCAGACACTGCTTAACTTCGGTGATCAAACGAGAACCGGTGTTTTCAGCGTAGTTTGGCCGTAGACAAACTGCTTTCATACATTTATGTGCTTAATAGTTAATTTCAAGTTTCTGTTAGTCAAAAAGGACAAAAACAAAATAGATGTCTCCGGCACCCGGTATTCCCAGGAGGTCTCCCGTTAAAGTACTGACCTGGCCCGACGCTGCTAAACTTCGGTGATCAAACGAGAACCGGTGTTTTCAGCGTAGTATGGCCGTAGACAAACTGCTTTCATACAGTTATGTGCTTAATGGTTAATTTCAAGTTTCTGTTAGTCAAAAAAGGAAAAAACAAAAAACAAAATACATGTCTACGGCACCCGGTATTCCCAGGAGGTCTCCCGTCCAAGTACTGACCTAGCCCGACGCTGCTTAACTTCGGTGATGAAACGAGAACCGGTGTATTCAGCGTAGTATGGCTGTAGACAAACTGCATACATAATTTATGTGCTTAATGGTTAATTTCAAGTTTTTCTTAGTCAAAAAAGAACGAAAACAAAATAGATGCCTAAGGCACCCGGTATTCCCAGGAGGTCTCCAGTCCAAGTACTGACCTAGCCCGACGCTGCTTAACTTCGGTGATCAAACGAGAACTGGTGTATTCAGCGTAGTATGGCCGTAGACAAACTGCATACATAATTTATGTGCTTAATGGTTAATTTCAAGTTTATGTTAGTCAAAAGAGGACGAAAACAAAATAGATGCCTAAGGCACCCGGTATTCCCAGGTTGTCTCCCGTCCAAGTACTGACCTGGCCCGACGCTGCTTAACTTTGGTGATCAACCGAGAACGGTGTTTTCAGCGTAGTATGGCCGTAGACAAACTGCTTACATAAATTTATGTGCTTAATGGTTAATTTCAAGTTTCTGTTAGTCAAAAAAGTACAAAAACAAAATAGATGTCTACTGCACGCGGTATTCCCAGGAGGTGTCCCTCCAAGTACTGACCTGGCCCGACGCTGCTTAACTTCGGTGATCAAACGAGAACCGTTGTTTTCAGCATAGTATGGCCGTAGACAAACTTCTTATATAAAATTATGTGCTTAATGGTTAATTTCAAGTTTCTGTTTGTCAAAAAAGGACGAAAACAAAATAGATGCCTACGGCACCCGGTATTCCCAGGAGGTCTCCCGCCCAAGTACTGACCTGGCCCGACGCTGCTTAACTTCGGTGATCAAATGAGAACCGGTGTTTTCAGCGTAGTATGGCCTTAGACAAACTGCTTACATAAATTTATGTGCTTAATGGTTAATTTCAAGTTTCTGTTTGTCAAAAAAGGACGAAAACAAAATAGATGTCTACGGCACCCGGTATTCCCAGGAGGTCTCTCGTCCAAGTACTGACCTGGCCCGACGCTGCTTAACTTCGGTGATCAAACGAGAACCGGTGTTTTCAGCGTAGTATGGCCTTAGACAAACTGCTTACATAAATGTATGTGCTTTATGGTTAATTCCACGTTTCTGTTAGTCAAAAAAGGACGAAAACAAAATAGATGTCTACTGCACCCGGTATTCCCAGGAGGTCTCCCGTCCAAGTACTGACCTGGCCCGACGCTGCTTAACTTCGGTGATCAACCGAGAACCGGTGTTTTCAGCGTAGTATGGCCGTAGACAAACTGTTTACATAAATGTATGTGATTAATGGTTAATTTTAAGTTTCTGTTAGTCAAAAAAGGACAAAAACCAAATAGATGTCTACTGCACCCGGTATTCCCAGGAGGTGTCCCGTCCAAGTACTGACCTGGTCCGACGCTGCTTAACTTCGGTGATCAAACGAGAATTGTTGTTTTCAGCATAGTATGGCCGTAGACAAACTTCTTACATAAATTTATGTGCTTAATGGTTAATTTCAAGTTTCTGTTTGTCAAAAAAGGACGAAAACAAAATAGATGCCTACGGCACCCGGTATTCCCAGGAGGTCTCCCGCCCAAGTACTGACCTGGCCCGACGCTGCTTAACTTCGGTGATCAAACGAGAACCGGTGTTTTCAGCGTAGTATGGCCTTAGACAAACTGCTTTCATAAATTTATGTGCTTAATGGTTAATTTCAAGTTTCTGTTTGTCAAAAAAGGACGAAAACAAAATAGATGCCTACAGCACCCGGTATTCCCAGGAGGTCTCCCGCCCAAGTACTGACCTGGCCCGACGCTGCTAAACTTCGGTGATCAAACGAGAACCGGTGTATTCAGCGTAGTATGGCCGTAGACAAACTGCTTACATAAATTTATGTGCTTAATGGTTAATTCCAAGTTTCTGTTAGTCAAAAAAGGACGAAAACAAAATAGATGTCTACTGCACCCGGTATTCCCAGGAGGTCTCCCGTCCAAGTACTGACCTGGCCAGACGCTGCTTAACTTCGGTGATCAAACGAGAACCGGTGTTTTCAGCGTAGTATGGCCGTAGACAAACTGCTTTCATACATTGATGTGCTTAATGGTTAATTTCAAGTTTCTGTTAGTCAAAAAAGGAAAAAACAAAAAAACAAAATACATGACTACGGCACCCGGTATTCCCAGGAGGTCTCCAGTCCAAGTACTGACCTAGCCCGACGCTGCTTAAGTTCGGTGATCAAACGAGAACTGGTGTATTCAGGGTAGTATGGCCGTAGACAAACTGCATACATAATTTATGTGCTTAATGGTTAATTTCAAGTTTATGTTAGTCAAAAGAGGACGAAAACAAAATAGATGCATAAGGCACCCGGTATTCCCAGGAGGTCTCCCGCCCAAGTACTGACCTGGCCCGACGCTGCTTAACTTCGGTGATCAAACGAGAACCGGTGTATTCAGCGTAGTATGGCCTTAGACAAACTGCTTACATAAATTTATGTGCTTAATGGTTAATTCCAAGTTTCTGTTAGTCAAAAAATGACGAAAACAAAATAGATGTCTACTGCACCCGGTATTCCCAGGAGGTCTCCCGTCCAAGTACTGACCTGGCCAGACGCTGCTTAACTTCGGTGATCAAACGAGAACCGGCGTTTTCAGCGTAGTATGGCCGTAGACAAACTGCTTTCATACATTTATGTGCTTAATGGTTAATTTCAAGTTTCTGTTAGTCAAAAAAGGAAAAACAAAAAAACAAAATACATGTCTATGGCACCCGATATTCCCAGGAGGTCTCCAGTCCAAGTACTGACCTAGCCCGACGCTGCTTAACTTCGGTGATCAAACGAGAACTGGTGTATTCAGCGTAGTATGGCCGTAGACAAACTGCATACATAATGTATGTGCTTAATGGTTAATTTCAAGTTTCTGTTAGTCAAAAGAGGACGAAAACAAAATAGATGCCTAAGGCACCCGGTATTCCCAGGAGGTCTCCCGTCCAAGTACTGAACTGGCCCGACGCTGCTTAACTTTGGTGATCAACCGAGAACGGTGTTTTCAGCGTAGTATGGCCGTAGACAAACTGCTTACATAAATTTATGTGCTTAATGGTTAATTTCAAGTTTCTGTTAGTCAAAAAAGGAAAAAACAAAAAACAAAATACATGTCTACGGCACTCGGTATTCCCAGTAGGTCTCCAGTCAAAGTACTGAGCTAGCCCGACGCTGCTTAACTTCGGTGATCAAACGAGAACTGGTGTATTCAGCGTAGTATGGCCGTAGACAAACTTCATACATAATTTATGTGCTTAATGGTTAATTTCAAGTTTCTGTTAGTCAAAATAGTACAAAAACAAAATAGATGTCTACTGCACCCGGTATTCCCAGGAGGTGTCCCGTCCAAGTACTGACCTGGCCCGACGCTGCTTTACTTCGGTGATCAAACGAGAACCGTTGTTTTCAGCATATTATGGCCGTAGACAAACTTCTTATATTAAATTATGTGCTTTATGGTTAATTTCAAGTTTCTGTTAGTCATAAAAGGAAAAAAAACACAAAATACATGTCTACGGCACCCGGTATTCCCAGTAGGTCTCCAGTCCAAGTACTTACCTAGCCCGACGCTGCTTAACTTCGGTGATCAAACGAGAACTGGTGTATTCAGCGTAATATGGCCGTAGACAAACTTCATACATAATTTATGTGCTTAATGGTTAATTTCAAGTTTCTGTTAGTCAAAAGAGGACGAAAACAAAATAGATGCCTACGGCACCCGGTATTCCCAGGAGGTCTCCCGTCCAAGTACTGACCTGGCCCGACGCTGCTTAACTTTGGTGATCAACCGAGAACGGTGTTTTCAGCGTAGTATGGCCGTAGACAAACTGCTTACATAAATGTATGTGCTTAATGGTTAATTTCAAGTTTCTGTTAGTCAAAAAAGTACAAAAACAAAATAGATGTCTACTGCACCCGGTATTCCCAGGAGGTGTACCGTCCAAGTACTGACCTGGCCCGACGCTGCTTAACTTCGGTGATCAAACGAGAACCATTGTTTTCAGCATATTATGGCCGTAGACAAACTTCTTATATAAAATTATGTGCTTTATGGTTAATTTCAAGTTTCTGTTAGTCGAAAAAGGAAAAAAAAAAAAAATGTCTACGGCACCCGGTATTCCCAGTAGGTCTCCAGTCTAAGTACTGACCTAGCCCGACGCTGCTTAACTTCGGTGATCAAACGAGAACTGGTGTATTCAGCGTAGTATGGCCGTAGACAAACTGCTTACATAAATTTATGTGCTTAATGGTTAATTTCAAGTTTATGTTTGTCAAAAAAGGACGAAAACAAAATAGATGCCTACGGCAACCCGGTATTCCCAGGAGGTCTCCCGCCCAAGTACTGACCTGGCCCGACGCTGCTTAACTTCGGTGATCAAACGAGAACCGGTGTATTCAGCGTAGTATGGCCGTAGACAAACTGCTTACATAAATTTATGTGCTTAATGGTTAATTCCAAGTTTCTGTTAGTCAAAAAAGGACGAAAACAAAATAGATGTCTACTGCACCCGGTATTCCCAGGAGGTCTCCCGTCCAAGTACTGACCTGGCCCGACGCTGCTTAACTTCGGTGATCAACCGAGAACGGTGTTTTCAGCGTAGTATGGCCGTGGACAAACTGCTTACATAAATGTATGTGCTTAATGGTTAATTTCAAGTTTCTGTTAGTCAAAAAAGGAGAATAACAAACTTGATGTCTACGGCACCCGGTATTCCCAGGAGGTCTCCCGTCCAAGTACTGACAAGGCCCGATGCTGCTTTACTTCGGTGATCAAACGAGAACCGGTGTATTCAGCGTAGTATGGCCGTAGACAAACTGCTTACATAAATTTATGTGCTTAATGGTTAATTCCAAGTTTCTGTTAGTCAAAAAAGGACGAAAACAAAATAGATGTCTACTGCACCCGGTATTCCCAGGAGGTCTCCCGTCCAAGTACTGACCTGGCCAGACGCTGCTTAACTTCGGTGATCAAACGAGAACCGGTGTTTTCAGCGTAGTATGGCCGTAGACAAACTGCTTTCATACATTTATGTGCTTTATGGTTATTTTCAAGTTTCTGTTAGTCAAAAAAGGAAAAAACAAAAAACAAAATACATGTATACGGCACCCGGTATTCCCAGTAGGTCTCCAGTCCAAGTACTGACCTAGCCCGACGCTGCTTAACTTCGGTGATCAAACGAGAAGTGTTGTATTCAGCGTAGTATGGCCGTAGACAAACTTCATACATAATTTATGTGCTTAATGGTTAATTTCAAGTTTCTGTTAGTCAAAAGAGGACGAAAACAAAATAGATGCCTAAGCAACCCGGTATTCCCAGGAGGTCTCCCGTCCAATTACTGACCTGGCCCGACGCTGCTTAACTTCGGTGATCAAACGAGAACAGGTGTTTTCAGGGTAGTATGGCCGTAGACAAACTTCTTATATAAACTTACGTGGTAAATGGTTTTCTTCAAATTTCTGTTAGTCAAAAAAAGAGATTAACAAACTGGATGTCTACGGCACCCGGTATTCCCAGGAGGTCTCCCGTCCAAGTACTGACCAGGCCCGATGCTGCTTAACTTCGGTGATCAAACGAGAACCGGTGTTTTCAGCGTAGTATGGCTGTAGACAAACTTCTTATATAAAATTACGTGGTAATGGTTTTCTTCAAGTTTCTGTTAGTCAAAAAAGGAGAATAACAAACTGGATGTCTACGGCACCCGGTATTCCCAGGAGGTCTCCCGTTCAAGTACTGACCTGGCCCGACGCTGCTTAACTTCGGTGATCAAACGAGAACCGGTGTTTTCAGCGTAGTATGGCCGTAGACAAACTTCTTATATAAACTAACGTGGTTAATGGTTTTCTTCAAATTTATGTTAGTCAAAAAAAGAGAATAACAAACTGGATGTCTACGGCACCCGGTATTCCCAGGAGGTCTCCCGTCCAAGTACTGACCAGGCCCGATGCTGCTTAACTTCGGTGATCAAACGAGAACCGGTGTTTTCAGCGTAGTATGGCTGTAGACAAACTGCTTACATAAATTTATATGCTTAATGGTTAATTTCAAGTTTCTGTTAAGCAAAAAAGGACGAAAACAAAATAGATGTCTACGGCACCCGGTATTCCCAGGAGGTCTCCCGTCCAAGTACTGACCTGGCCCGACGCTGCTTAACTTCGTTGATCAAACGAGAACCGGTGTTTTCAGCGTAGTATGGCTGTAGACAAACTGCTTACATAAATTTAGGTGGTTAATGGTTTTCTTCAAGTTTCTGTTAGTCAAAAAAGGAGAATAACAAACTGGATGTCTACGGCATCCGGTATTCCCAGGAGGTCTCCCGTTCAAGTACTGACCTGGCCCGACGCTGCTTAACTTCGGTGATCAAACGAGAACCGGTGTATTCAGCGTAGTATGGCCGTAGACAAACTGCATACATAATGTATGTGCTAAATGGTTAATTTCAAGTTTCTGTTAGTCAAAAACGGACGAAAACAAAATAGATGCCTAAGGCACCCGGTATTCCCAGAAGGTCTCCCGTCCACGTACTGACCTGGCCCGATGCTGCTTAACTTCGGTCATCAAACGAAAACCGGTGTTTTCAGCGTAGTATGGCCGTAGACAAACTTCTCATATAAAATTAGGTGGTTAATGGTTTTCTTCAAATTTCTGTTAGTCAAAAAAAGAGAATAACAAACTGGATGTCTACGGCACCCGGTATTCCCAGGAGGTCTCCCGTCCAAGTACTGACCAGGCCCGATGCTGCTTAACTTCGGTGATCAAACGAGAACCGGTGTTTTCAGCGTAGTATGGCTGTAGACAAACTTCTCATATAAAATTAGGTGGTTAATGGTTTTCTTCAAATTTCTGTTAGTCAAAAAAGGACGAAAACAAAATAGATGTCTACGGCACCCGGTATTCCCATGAGGTCTCCGGTCCAAATACTGACCAGGCCCGATGCTGCTTAACTTCGGTGATCAAACGAGAACCGGTGTTTTCAGCGTAGTATGGCCGTAGACAAACTGCTTACATAAATTTATATGCTTAATGGTTAATTTCAAGTTTCTGTTAACCAAAAAAGGACGAAAACAAAATAGATGTCTACGGCACCCGGTATTCCCAGTAGGTCTCCAGTCCAAGTACTGACCTGGCCCGACGCTGCTTAACTTCGGTGATCAAACGAGAACAGGTGTTTTCAGCGTAGTATGGCCGTAGACAAACTTCTTATATAAACTTACGTGGTAAATGGTTTTCTTCAAATTTCTGTTAGTCAAAAAAAGAGATTAACAAACTGGATGTCTACGGCACCCGGTATTCCCAGGAGGTCTCCCGTCCAAGTACTGACCAGGCCCGATGCTGCTTAACTTCGGTGATCAAACGAGAACCGGTGTTTTCAGCGTAGTATGGCTGTAGACAAACTTCTTATATAAAATTACGTGGTTAATGGTTTTCTTCAAGTTTCTGTTAGTCAAAAAAGGAAAATAACAAACTGGATGTCTACGGCACCCGGTATTCCCAGGAGGTCTCCCGTTCAAGTACTGACCTGGCCCGACGCTGCTTAACTTCGGTGATCAAACGAGAACCGGTGTTTTCAGCGTAGTATGGCCGTAGACAAACTTCTTATATAAACTTACGTGGTTAATGGTTTTCTTCAAATTTATGTTAGTCAAAAAAAGAGAATAACAAACTGGATGTCTACGGCACCCGGTATTCCCAGGAGGTCTCCCGTCCAAGTACTGACCAGGCCCGATGCTGCTTAACTTCGGTGATCAAACGAGAACCGTTGTTATCAGCATAGTATGGCCGTAGACAAACTTCTTATATAAAATTATGTGCTTTATGGTTAATTTCAAGTTTCTGTAAGTCAAAAAAGGACGAAAACAAAATAGATGCCTAGGGCACCCGGTATTCCCAGGAGGTCTCCCGTCCAAGTACTGACCAGGCCCGATGCTGCTTAACTTCGGTGATCAAACGAGAACCGGTGTTTTCAGCGTAGTATGGCCGTAGACAAACTTCTCATATAAAATTAGGTGGTTAATGGTTTTCTTCAAATTTCTGTAAGTCAAAAAAAGAGAATAACAAACTGGATGTCTACGGCACCCGGTATTCCCAGGAGGTCTCCCGTCCAAGTACTGACCAATCCCGATGCTGCTTAACTTCGGTGATCAAACGAGAACCGGTGTTTTCAGCGTAGTATGGCTGTAGACAAACTTCTTATATAAAATTGCGTGGTTAATGGTTTTCTTCAAGTTTCTGTTAGTCAAAAAAGGACGAAAACAATATAGATGTCTACGGCACCCGGTATTCCCATGAGGTCTCCCGTCCAAGTACTGACCTGGCCCGACGCTGCTTAACTTCGGTGATCAAACGAGAACCGGTGTTTTCAGCGTAGTATGGCCGTAGACAAACTGCTTACATAAATTTATATGCTTAATGGTTAATTTCAAGTTTCTGTTAAGCAAAAAAGGACGAAAACAAAAAAGATGTCTACGGCACCCGGTATTCCCAGGAGGTCTCCCGTCCAAGTACTGACCTGGCCCGACGCTGCTTAACTTCGGTGATCAAACGAGAACCGGTGTTTTCAGCGTAGTATGGCCGTAGACAAACTTCTCATATAAAATTAGGTGGTTAATGGTTTTCTTCAAGTTTCTGTTAGTCAAAAAAGGAGAATAACAAACAGTATGTCTACGGCACCCGGTATTCCCAGGAGGTCTCCGGTCCAAGTACTGACCTGGCCCGACGCTGCTTAACTTCGGTGATCAAACGAGAACCGGTGTTTTCAGCGTAGTATGGCCGTAGACAAACTTCTCATATAAAATTAGGTGGTTAATGGTTTTCTTCAAGTTTCTGTAAGTCAAAAAAGGAGAATAACAAACTGGATGTCTACGGCACCCGGTATTCCCAGGAGGTCTCCGGTCCAAGTACTGACCTGGCCCGACGCTGCTTAACTTCGGTGATCAAACGAGAACCGGTGTTTTCAGCGTAGTATGGCTGTAGACAAAATGCTTACATAAATTTATGTGCTTAATGGTTAATTTCAAGTTTCTGTTAGTCAAAAAAGGACGAAAACAAAATAGATGTCTACTTCACCCGGTATTCCCAGGAGGTCTCCCGTCCAAGTACTGACCTGGCCAGACGCTGCTTAACTTCGGTGATCAAACGAGAACCGTGTGTTTTCAGGGTAGTATGGGCGTAGACAAACTGCTTTCATACATTTATGTGCTTAAGGTTAATTTCAAGTTTCTGTTAGTCAAAAAAGGACGAAAACAAAATAGATGTCTACTGCACCCGGTATTCCCAGGAGGTCTCCCGTCCTAGTACTGACCTGGCCAGACGCTGCTTAACTTCGGTGATCAAACGAGAAGCGGTGTTTTCAGCGTAGTATGGGCGTAGACAAACTGCTTTCATACATTTATGTGCTTAAGGTTAACTTCAAATATCTGTTAGTCAAAAAAGGAAAAAAAAAAAAAAAATACATGTCTACGGCACCCGGTATTCCCAGGAGGTGTCCCGTCCAAGTACTGACCTAGCCCGACGCTGCTTAACTTCGGTGATCAAACGAGAACCGGTGTATTCAGCGTAGTATGGCCGTAGACAAACTGCATACATAATGTATGTGCTTAATGGTTAATTTCAAGTTTCTGTTAGACAAAAAAGGACGAAAACAAAATAGATGCCTAAGGCAGCCGGTATTGCCAGGAGGTCTCCCGTCCAAGTACTGACCAGGCCCGATGCTGCTTAACTTCGGTGATCAAACGAGAACCGGTGTTTTCAGCGTAATGTGGCCGTAGAGAAACTGCTTACATAAATTTATATGCTTAATGGTTAATTTCAAGTTTCTGCTAAGCAAAAAAGGACGAAAACAAAATAGATGTCTACGGCACCCGGTATTCCCAGGAGGTCTCCCGTCCAAGTACTGACCTAGCCCGACGCTGCTTAACTTCGGTGATCAAACGAGAACCGGTGTATTCAGCATAGTATGGCCGTAGACAAACTGCATACATAATGTATGTGCTTAATGGTTAATTTCAAGTTTATGTTAGTCAAAAAAGGACTAAAACAAAATAGATGCCTAAGGCACCCGGTATTCCCAGGATGTCTCCCGTCCAAGTACTGACCTGTCCCGACGCTGCTTAACTTCGGTGATCAAACGAGAACCGTTGTTTTCAGCATAATATTATGGCCGTAGACAAACTTCGTATATAAAATTATGTGCTTTATGGTTAATTTCAAGTTTCTGTTAGTCAAAAAAGGACGAAAACAAAATAGATGTCTACTGCACCCAGTATTCCCATGTGGTCTCCCGTCCAAGTACTGACCTGGCCCGACGCTGCTTAACTTCGGTGATCAAACGAGAACCGGTGTTTTCAGCGTAGTATGGCCGTAGAAAAACTTCTTAAATAAATGTATGTGCTTAATGGTTAATTTCAAGTTTCTGTTAGTCAAAAAAGGACGAAAACAAAATAGATGTCTACGGCACCCGGTATTCCCAGGAGGTCTCCCGTCCAAGTACTGACCTGGCCCGACGCTGCTTAACTTTGGTGATGAAACGAGAACCGGTGTTTTCAGCGTAGTATGGCCTTAGACAAACTGCTTACATAAATGTATGTTCTTAATGGTTAATTTCAAGTTTCTGTTAGTCAAAAAAGGACGAAAACAAAATACATGCCTACGGCACCCGGTATTCCCAGGAGGTCTCCCGCCCAAGTACTGACCTGGCCCGACGCTGCTTAACTTCGGTGATCAAACGAGAACCGGTGTATTCAGCGTAGTATGGCCGTAGACAAACTGCTTACATAAATTTATGTGCTTAATGGTTAATTTCAAGTTTCTGTTAGTCAAAAAAGGACGAAAACAAAATAGATGCCTACGGCACCCGGTATTCCCAGGAGGTCTCCCGCCCAAGTACTGACCTGGCCGACGCTGCTTAACTTCGGTGATCAAACGAGAACCTGTGTATTCAGCGTAGTATGGCCGTAGACAAACTGCTTACATAAATTTATGTGCTTAATGGTTAATTTCAAGTTTCTGTTAGTCAAAAAAGGACGAAAACAAAATAGATGCCTACGGCACCCGGTATTCCCAGGAGGTCTCCCGCCCAAGTACTGACGTGGCCCGACGCTGCTTAACTTCGGTGATCAAACGAGAACCGGTGTATTCAGCGTAGTATGGCCGTAGACAAACTGCTTACATAAATTTATGTGCTTAATGGTTAATTTCAAGTTTCTGTTAGTCAAAAAAAGAAAAACGAAAACAAAATAGATGTCTACGGCACCCGGTATTCCCAGGAGGTCTCCCGTCCAAGTACTGACCAGGCCCGATGCTGCTTAACTTCGGTGATCAAACGAGAACCGGTGTTTTCAGCGTAGTATGGCCGTAGACAAACTTCTTATATAAACCTACGTGGTTAATGGTTTTCTTCAAATTTCTGTTAGTCAAAAAAGGACGAAAACAAAATAGATGCCTACTGCACCCAGTATGCCCATGTGGTCTCCCGTCCAAGTACTGACCTGGCCCGACGCTGCTTAACTTCGGTGATCAAACGAGAACCGGTGTTTTCAGCGTAGTATGGCCGTAGAAAAACTTCTTACATCAATGTATGTGCTTAATGGTTAATTTCAAGTTTATGTAAGTCAAAAAAGGCAAAAAAAACCAAAACAGACTAGATGTCTACGGCACCGGGTATTCCCATGTGGTCTCCCGTCCAAGTACTGACCTGGCCCGACGCTGCTTAACATCGGTGATCAAACGAAAACCGGTGTTTTCAGCGTAGTATGGCCGAAGACAAAATGCTTTTATACATTTATGTGCTTAATGGTTAATTTGTAGTTTCTGTTAGTCAAAAAAGGACGAAAACAAAATAGATGTCTACGGCACCCGGTATTCCCATGAGGTCTCCCGTCCAAGTACCGACCTGGCCCGACGCTGCTTAACTCCGGTTATAAAGCGAGAACCGGTGTTTTCAGCATAGTATGGCCGTAGACAAACTTCTCATATAAAATTACGTGGTTAATGGTTTTCGACAAGTTTTTGTTAGTCAAAAAAGGAGAATAACAAACTGGATGTCTACGGCACCCGGTATTCCCAGGAGGTCTCCCGTCCAAGTAATGACCTGGCCCGACGCTGCTTAACTTCGGTGATCAAACGAGAAGCAGTGTTTTCAGCGTAGTATGGCCGTAGACAAACTGCTTTCATACATTTATGTGCTTAATGGTTAGTTTCAAGTTATTGTTAGTCAAAAAAGGAACAAAAAACAAAACAAAATAGATGTCTACGGCACCCGGTATTCCCAGTAGGTCTCCCGTCCAAGTACTGACCTGGCCCGACGCTGCTTAACTCCGGTTATAAAGCGAGAACCGGTGTTTTCAGCATAGTACGGCCGTAGACAAACTTCTCATATAACATTACGTGGTTAATGGTTTTCGACAAGTTTCTGTTAGTCAAAAAAGGAGAATAACAAACTGGATGTCTACGGCACCCAGTATTCCCAGGAGGTCTCCCGTCCAATTACTGACTTGGCCCGACGCTGCTTAACTTCGGTGATCAAACGAGAACCGGTGTTTTCAGCGTAGTATGGCCGTAGACAAACTGCTTACATAAATGTATGTGCTTAATGGTTAATTTCAAGTTTCTGTTAGTCAAAAAAGGAAGAAAACAAAATAGATGTCTACGGCACCCGGTATTCCCATGAGGTCTCCCGTCCAAGTACTGACCTAGCCCGTCGCTGCTTAACTTCGGTGATCAAACGAGAACCGGTGTATTCAGCGTAGTATGGCCGTAGACAAATTGCTTACATAAATTTATGTGCTTTATGGTTAATTTCAAGTTTCTGTTAGTCAAAAAAGGACGAAAACAAATTAGATGTCTACTGCACCCGGTATTCCCAGGAGGTCTCCCGTCCAAGTACTGACCTGGCCCGACGCTGCTTAACTTCGGTGATCAAACGAGAACCGATGTTTTCAGCGTAGTATGGCCGTAGACAAACTGCTTACATAAATGTATGTATGGTTAGTTTCAAGTTTCTGTTAGTCAAAAAAGGACGAAAACAAAATAGATGTCTACGGCACCCGGTATTCCCATGAGGTCTCCCGTCCAAGTACTGACCTGGCCCGACGCTGCTTAACTTCGGTGATCAAACGAGAACCGGTGTTTTCAGCGTAGTATGGCCGTAGACAAACTGCTTACATAAAGTTATTTGCTTAATGGTTAGATTCAAGTTTCTGTTAGTCAAAAAAGGAAAAAACAAAAAAGATGTCTACGGCACCCGGTATTCCCAGGAGGTCTCCCGTCCAAGTACTGACCTAGCCCGACGCTGCTTAACTTCGGTGATCAAACGAGAACCGGTGTTTTAAGCGTAGTATGGCCGTAGACAAACTTCTTATATAAAATTACGTGGTTAATGGTTTTCTTCAAATTTCTGTTATTTAACAAAAGAGAATAGCAAACTGGATGTCTACGGCACCCGGTATTCCCAGGAGGTCTCCCGTCTAAGTACTAACCAGGCCCGATGCTGCTTAACTTCGGTGATCAAACGAGAACCGGTGTTTTCAGCGTAGTATGACCGTAGACAAACTTCTCATATAAAATTAAGTGGTTAATGGTTTTCTTCAAGTTTCTGTTAGTCAAAAAAGGAGAATAACAAACTGGATGTCTACGGCACCCGGTATTCCCAGGAGGTCTTCCGTCCAAGTAGTGACCTGGCCCGACGCTGCTTAACTTTGGTGATCAAACGAGAACCGGTGTTTTATGCGTAGTATGGTCGTAGACAAACTGCTTACATAAATTTATGTGCTTAATGGTTAATTTCAAGTTTCTGTTAGTCAACAAAGGACGAAAACAAATTAGATGTCTACTGCACCCGGTATTCCCAGGAGGTATCCCGTCCAAGTACAGACCTGGCCCGACGCTGCTTAACTTCGGTGATCAAACGAGAACCGGTGTTTTCAGCGTAGTATGGCCGTAGACAAACTGCTTACATAAAGTTATGTGCTTAATGGTTAGATTCAAGTTTCTGTTAGTCAAAAAAGGAAAAAACAAAAAACAAAATAGATGTCTACGGCACCCGGTATTCCCAGGAGGTCTCCCGTCTAAGTACTGACCAGGCCCGATGCTGCTTAACTTCGGTGATCAAACGAGAACCGGTGTTTTCAGCGTAGTATGGCCGTAGACAAACTTCTTATATAAAATTACGCGGTTAATGGTTTTCTTCAAGTTTCTGTTAGTCAAAAAAGGATGAAAACAAAATAGATGTCTACGGCACCCGGTATACCCATGAGGTCTCCCGTCCAAGTACTGACCTGGCCCGACGCTGCTTAACTTCGGTGATCAAACGAGAACCGGTGTTTTCAGCGTAGTATGGCCGTAGACAAACTGCTTACATAAATTTATATGCTTAATGGTTAATTTCAAGTTTCTGTTAGTCAAAAAAGGAGAATAACAAACTGGATGTCTACGGCACCCGGTATTCCCAGGAGGTCTCCCGTCCAAGTACTGACCTGGCCCGACGCTGCTTAACTTCGGTGATCAAACGAGAACAGGTGTTTTCAGCGTAGTATGGCCGTAGACAAACTTCTTATATAAACTTACGTGGTAAATGGTTTTCTAAAAAATTATGTTAGTCAAAAAAGGACAAAAACAACATAGATGCCTACTGCACCCAGTATTCCCAAGTGGTCTCCCGTCCAAGTACTGACCTGGCCCGACGCTGCTTAACTTCGGTTTTCTTCAAGTTTCTGTTTGTCAAAAAAGGACAATTACAAACTGGATGTCTACGTCACCCGGTTTTCCCAGGAGGTCTCCCGTCCAAGTACTGACCTGGCCCGACGCTGCTTAACTTCGGTGCTCAAACGAGAACCGGTGTTTTCAGCGTAGTATGGCCGTAGACAAACTTCTTATATAAAATTAAGTGGTTAATGGTTTTCTTCAAGTTTCTGTTAGTCAAAAAAGGACGAAAATAAAATAGATGTCTACTGCACCCGGTATTCCCAGGAGGTCTCCCGTCCAAGTACTGACCTGGCCAGACGCTGCTTAACTTCGATGATCAAACGAGAACCGGTGTTTTCAGCGTAGTATGGCCGTAGACAAACTGGTTTCATACATTTATGTGCTTAAGGTTAGTTTCAAGTTTCTGTTAGTCAAAAAAGGAAAAAACTAAAAACAAAATACATGTCTACGGCACCCGGTATTCCCAGGAGGTCTCCCGTCCAAGTACTGACCTAGCCCGACGCTGCTTAACTTTGGTGATCGAACGAGAACCGGTGTATTCAGCGTAGTATGGCCGTAGACAAACTGCTTTCATACATTTATGTGCTTAATGGTTAATTTCAAGTTTCTGTTAGTCAAAAAAGGACAAAAACAAAATACATGTCTACGGCACCCGGTATTCCCAGGAGGTCTCCCGTCCAAGTACTGACCTGGCCCGACGCTGCTTAACTTCGGTGATCAAACGAGAACCGGTGTTTTCAGCGTAGTATGGCCGTAGACAAACTTCTTATATAAACTTACGTAGTTAATGGCTTTCTTCAAATTTCTGTTAGTCAAAAAAAGAGAATAACAAACTGGATGTCTACGGCACCCGGTATTCCCAGGAGTTCTCCCGTCCAAGTACTGACCAGGCACGACGCTGCTTAACTTCGGTGATCAAACGAGAACCGGTGTTTTCAGCGTAGTATGGCTGTAGACAAACTTCTGATATAAAATTACGTGGTTAATGGTTTTCTTCAAGTTTCTGTTAGTCAAAAAAGGACGAAAACAAAACAGATGTCTACGCACCCGGTATTCCCATAAGGTCTCCCGTCCAAGTACTGACCTGGCCCGACGCTGCTTAACTTTGGTGATCAAACGAGAACCGGTGTTTTCAGCGTAGTATGGCCGTAGACAAACTGCTTACAAAAATTTATGTGCTTAATGGTTTTCTTCAAGTTTCTGTTAGTCAAAAAAGGACGAAAACAAAAAAGATGTCTACTGTAACCCAGTATTCCCAGGAGGTCTCCCGTCCAAGTACTGACCTGGCCCGACGCTGCTTAACTTCGGTGATCAAACGAGAACGGTGTTTTCAGCGTAGTATGGCCGTAGACAAACTGCTTACATAAATTTATGTGCTTAATGGTTAATTTCAAGTTTCTGTTAGTCAAAAAAGGACGAAAACAAAATAGATGTCCACTGCACCCAGTATTCCCATGTGGTGTCCCGTCCAAGTACTGACCTGGCCCGACGCTGCTTAACTTCGGTGATCAAACGAGAACCGGTGTTTTCAGCGAAGTATGGCCGTAGAAAAACTTCTTACATAAATGTATGTGCTTAATGGTTAGTTTCAAGTTTCTGTTAGTCAAAAAAAGAGAATAACAAACTGGATGTCTACGGCACCCAGTATTCCCAGGAGGTCTCCCGCCCAAGAACTGACCTGGCCCGACGCTGCTTAACATCGGTGATGAAACGAGAACCGGTGTATTCAGCGTAGTATGGCCGTAGACAAACTGCTTACATAAATGTATGTGCTTAATAGTTAATTTCAAGTTTCTGTTAGTCAAAAAAGGACGAAAACAAAATAGATGTTTACGGCACCCGGTATTCCCAGGAGGTCTCCCGTCCAAGTACTGACCTGGCCAGACGCTGCTTAACTTCGGTGATCAAACGAGAACCGGTGTTTTCAGCGTAGTATGGCCGTAGACAAACTGCATACATAATGTATGTGCTTAATGGTTAATTTCAAGTTTCTGTTAGTCAAAAAAGGACGAAAATAAAATAGATGCCTAAGGCACCCGGTATTGCCAGGAGGTCTCCCGTCCAAGTACTGACCAGGCCCGATGCTGCTTAACTTCGGTGATCAAACGAGAACCGGTGTTTTCAGTGTAGTATGGCCGTAGAAAAACTTCTTACATAAATGTATGTGCTTAATGGTTAATTTCAAGTTTATGTTAGTCATAAAAAGACAAAAACAAAATAGATGTCTACTGCACCCGGTATTCCCATGAGGTGTCCCGTCCAAGAACTGACCTGGCCCGACGCTGCTTAACTTCGGTGATCAAACGAGAACCGTTGTTATCAGCATAGTATGGCCGTAGACAAACTTCTTATATAAAATTATGTGCTTTATGGTTAATTTCAAGTATCTGTTAGTCAGAGAAGGGCGAAAACAAAATAGATGTCTACTGCACCCAGTATTCCCATGTGGTCTCCCGTCCAAGTACTGACCTGGCCCGACGCTGCTTAACTTCGGTGATCAAACGAGAACCGCTGTTTTCAGCGTAGTATGGCCGTAGAAAAACTTCTTACATAAATGTATGTGCTTAATGGTTAATTTCAAGTTTCTGTTAGTCAAAAAAGGAGAATAACAAACTGGATGTCTACGGCACCCGGTATTCCCAGGAGGTCTCCCGTCCAAGTACTGACCTGGCCCGACGCTGCTTAACTTCGGTGATCAAACGAGAACCGGTGTATTCAGCGTAGTAAGGCCGTAGACAAACTGCTTACATAAATCTATGTGCTTAATGGTTAATTTCAAGTTTCTGTAAGTCAAAAAAAGAAAAACGAAAACAAAATAGATGTCTACGGCACCCGGTATTCCCAGTAGGTCTCCCGTCCAACTACTGACCAGGCCCGATGCTGCTTAACTTCGGTGATCAAACGAGAACCGGTGTTTTCAGCGTAGTATGGCCGTAGACAAACTTCTAATATGAAATTAAGTGGTTAATGGTTTTCTTCAAGTTTCTGTTAGTCAAAAAAGGAGAATAAAAAACTGGATGTCTACGGCACCCGGTATTCCCAGGAGGTCTCCCGTCCAAGTACTGACCTGGCCCGACGCTGCTTAACTTCGGTGATCAAACGAGAACCGGTGTATTCAGCGTAGTATGGCCGTAGACAAACTTCTAATATAAAATTAAGTGGTTAATGGTTTTCTTCAAGTTTCTGTTAGTCAAAAAAGGACGAAAACGAAATAGATGTCTACTGCACCCAGTATTCCCATGTGGTCTCCCGTCCAAGTACTGACCTGGCCCGACGCTGCTTAACTTCGGTTATCAAACGAGAACCGGTGTTTTCAGCGTAGTATGGCCTTAGAAAAACTTCTTACATAAATGTATGTGCTTAATGGTTAATTTCAATTTTCTGTTAGTCAAAAAAGGACGAAAACAAAATAGATGTCTACTGCACCCAGTATTCCCATGTGGTCTCCCGTCCAAGTACTGACCTGGCCCGACGCTGCTTAACTTCGGTTATCAAACGAGAACCGGTGTTTTCAGCGTAGTATGGCCTTAGAAAAACTTCTTACATAAATGTATGTGCTTAATGGTTAATTTCAAGTTTCTGTTAGTCAAAAAAGGAGAATAACAAACTGGATGTCTACGGCACCCGGTATTCCCAGGAGGTCTTCCGTCCAAGTACTGACCAGGCCCGATGCTGCTTAACTTCGGTGATCAAACGAGAACCGGTGTTTTCAGCGTAGTATGGCCGTAGACAAAGTTCTTATATAAAATTAAGTGGTTAATGGTTTTCTTCAAGTTTCTGTTAGTCAAAAAAGGACGAAAATAAAATAGATGTCTACTGCACCCGGTATTCCCAGGAGGTCTCCCGTCCAAGTACTGACCAGGCCCGATGCTGCTTAACTTCGGTGATCAAACGAGAACCGGTGTTTTCAGCGTAGTATGGCCGTAGACAAAGTTCTTATATAAAATTAAGTGGTTAATGGTTTTCTTCAAGTTTCTGTTAGTCAAAAAAGGACGAAAATAAAATAGATGTCTACTGCACCCGGTATTCCCAGGAGGTCTCCCGTCCAAGTACTGACCTGGCCAGACGCTGCTTAACTTCGATGATCAAACGAGAACCGGTGTTTTCAGCGTAGTATGGCCGTAGACAAACTGGTTTCATACATTTATGTGCTTAAGGTTAGTTTCAAGTTTCTGTTAGTCAAAAAAGGAAAAAACTAAAAACAAATACATGTCTACGGCACCCGGTATTCCCAGGAGGTCTCCCGTCCAAGTACTGACCTAGCCCGACGCTGCTTAACTTTGGTGATCGAACGAGAACCGGTGTATTCAGCGTAGTTTGGCCGTAGACAAACTGCTTTCATACATTTATGTGCTTAATGGTTAATTTCAAGTTTCTGTTAGTCAAAAAAGGAAAAAACAAAAAACATGTCTACGGCACCCGGTATTCCCAGGAGGTCTCCCGTCCAAGTACTGACCTGGCCCGACGCTGCTTAACTTCGGTGATCAAACGAGAACCGGTGTTTTCAGCGTAGTATGGCCGTAGACAAACTTCTTATATAAACTTACGTAGTTAATGGCTTTCTTCAAATTTCTGTTAGTCAAAAAAAGAGAATAACAAACTGGATGTCTACGGCACCCGGTATTCCCAGGAGTTCTCCCGTCCAAGTACTGACCAGGCACGACGCTGCTTAACTTCGGTGATCAAACGAGAACCGGTGTTTTCAGCGTAGTATGGCTGTTGACAAACTTCTGATATAAAATTACGTGGTTAATGGTTTTCTTCAAGTTTCTGTTAGTCAAAAAAGGACGAAAACAAAACAGATGTCTACGGCACCCGGTATTCCCAAAAGGTCTCCCGTCCAAGTACTGACCTGGCCCGACGCTGCTTAACTTTGGTGATCAAACGAGAACCGGTGTTTTCAGCGTAGTATGGCCGTAGACAAACTGCTTACAAAAATTTATGTGCTTAATGGTTTTCTTCAAGTTTCTGTTAGTCAAAAAAGGACGAAAACAAAAAAGATGTCTACTGTAACCCAGTATTCCCAGGAGGTCTCCCGTCCAAGTACTGACCTGGCCCGACGCTGCTTAACTTCGGTGATCAAACGAGAACGGTGTTTTCAGCGTAGTATGGCCGTAGACAAACTGCTTACATAAATTTATGTGCTTAATGGTTAATTTCAAGTTTCTGTTAGTCAAAAAAGGACGAAAACAAAATAGATGTCCACTGCACCCAGTATTCCCATGTGGTGTCCCGTCCAAGTACTGACCTGGCCCGACGCTGCTTAACTTCGGTGATCAAACGAGAACCGGTGTTTTCAGCGAAGTATGGCCGTAGAAAAACTTCTTACATAAATGTATGTGCTTAATGGTTAGTTTCAAGTTTCTGTTAGTCAAAAAAAGAGAATAACAAACTGGATGTCTACGGCACCCGGTATTCCCAGGAGGTCTCCCGCCCAAGAACTGACCTGGCCCGACGCTGCTTAACATCGGTGATGAAACGAGAACCGGTGTATTCAGCGTAGTATGGCCGTAGACAAACTGCTTACATAAATGTATGTGCTTAATATTTAATTTCAAGTTTCTGTTAGTCAAAAAAGGACGAAAACAAAATAGATGTCTACGGCACCCGGTATTCCCAGGAGGTCTCCCGTCCAAGTACTGACCTGGCCAGACGCTGCTTAACTTCGGTGATCAAACGAGAACCGGTGTTTTCAGCGTAGTATGGCCGTAGACAAACTGCATACATAATGTATGTGCTTAATGGTTAATTTCAAGTTTCTGTTAGTCAAAAAAGGACGAAAATAAAATAGATGCCTAAGGCACCCGGTATTGCCAGGAGGTCTCCCGTCCAAGTACTGACCAGGCCCGATGCTGCTTAACTTCGGTGATCAAACGAGAACCGGTGTTTTCAGCGTAGTATGGCCGTAGAAAAACTTCTTACATAAATGTATGTGCTTAATGGTTAATTTCAAGTTTATGTTAGTCATAAAAAGACAAAAACAAAATAGATGTCTACTGCACCCAGTATTCCCATGAGGTGTCCCGTCCAAGAACTGACCTGGCCCGACGCTGCTTAACTTCGGTGATCAAACGAGAACCGTTGTTATCAGCATAGTATGGCCGTAGACAAACTTCTTACATAAAATTATGTGCTTTATGGTTAATTTCAAGTATCTGTTAGTCAGAGAAGGGCGAAAACAAAATAGATGTCTACTGCACCCAGTATTCCCATGTGGTCTCCCGTCCAAGTACTGACCTGGCCCGACGCTGCTTAACTTCGGTGATCAAACGAGAACCGCTGTTTTCAGCGTAGTATGGCCGTAGAAAAACTTCTTACATAAATGTATGTGCTTAATGGTTAATTTCAAGTTTCTGTTAGTCAAAAAAGGAGAATAACAAACTGGATGTCTACGGCACCCGGTATTCCCAGGAGGTCTCCCGTCCAAGTACTGACCTGGCCCGACGCTGCTTAACTTCGGTGATCAAACGAGAACCGGTGTATTCAGCGTAGTAAGGCCGTAGACAAACTGCTTACATAAATCTATGTGCTTAATGGTTAATTTCAAGTTTCTGTAAGTCAAAAAAAGAAAAACGAAAACAAAATAGATGTCTACGGCACCCGGTATTCCCAGTAGGTCTCCCGTCCAACTACTGACCAGGCCCGATGCTGCTTAACTTCGGTGATCAAACGAGAACCGGTGTTTTCAGCGTAGTATGGCCGTAGACAAACTTCTAATATGAAATTAAGTGGTTAATGGTTTTCTTCAAGTTTCTGTTAGTCAAAAAAGGAGAATAAAAAACTGGATGTCTACGGCACCCGGTATTCCCAGGAGGTCTCCCGTCCAAGTACTGACCTGGCCCGACGCTGCTTAACTTCGGTGATCAAACGAGAACCGGTGTATTCAGCGTAGTATGGCCGTAGACAAACTTCTAATATAAAATTAAGTGGTTAATGGTTTTCTTCAAGTTTCTGTTAGTCAAAAAAGGACGAAAACGAAATAGATGTCTACTGCACCCAGTATTCCCATGTGGTCTCCCGTCCAAGTACTGACCTGGCCCGACGCTGCTTAACTTCGGTTATCAAACGAGAACCGGTGTTTTCAGCGTAGTATGGCCTTATAAAAACTTCTTACATAAATGTATGTGCTTAATGGTTAATTTCAATTTTCTGTTAGTCAAAAAAGGACGAAAACAAAATAGATGTCTACTGCACCCAGTATTCCCATGTGGTCTCCCGTCCAAGTACTGACCTGGCCCGACGCTGCTTAACTTCGGTTATCAAACGAGAACCGGTGTTTTCAGCGTAGTATGGCCTTAGAAAAACTTCTTACATAAATGTATGTGCTTAATGGTTAATTTCAAGTTTCTGTTAGTCAAAAAAGGAGAATAACAAACTGGATGTCTACGGCACCCGGTATTCCCAGGAGGTCTTCCGTCCAAGTACTGACCAGGCCCGATGCTGCTTAACTTCGGTGATCAAACGAGAACCGGTGTTTTCAGCGTAGTATGGCCGTAGACAAAGTTCTTATATAAAATTAAGTGGTTAATGGTTTTCTTCAAGTTTCTGTTAGTCAAAAAAGGACGAAAATAAAATAGATGTCTACTGCACCCGGTATTCCCAGGAGGTCTCCCGTCCAAGTACTGACCTGGCCAGACGCTGCTTAACTTCGATGATCAAACGAGAACCGGTGTTTTCAGCGTAGTATGGCCGTAGACAAACTGGTTTCATACATTTATGTGCTTAAGGTTAGTTTCAAGTTTCTGTTAGTCAAAAAAGGAAAAAACTAAAAACAAATACATGTCTACGGCACCCGGTATTCCCAGGAGGTCTCCCGTCCAAGTACTGACCTAGCCCGACGCTGCTTAACTTTGGTGATCGAACGAGAACCGGTGTATTCAGCGTAGTTTGGCCGTAGACAAACTGCTTTCATACATTTATGTGCTTAATGGTTAATTTCAAGTTTCTGTTAGTCAAAAAAGGAAAAAACAAAAAACATGTCTATGGCACCCGGTATTCCCAGGAGGTCTCCCGTCCAAGTACTGACCTGGCCCGACGCTGCTTAACTTCGGTGATCAAACGAGAACCGGTGTTTTCAGCGTAGTATGGCCGTAGACAAACTTCTTATATAAACTTACGTAGTTAATGGCTTTCTTCAAATTTCTGTTGGTCAAAAAAAGAGAATAACAAACTGGATGTCTACGGCACCCGGTATTCCCAGGAGTTCTCCCGTCCAAGTACTGACCTGGCCCGACGCTGCTTAACTTCGGTGATCAAACGAGAACCGGTGTTTTCAGCGTAGTATGGCTGTTGACAAACTTCTGATATAAAATTACGTGGTTAATGGTTTTCTTCAAGTTTCTGTTAGTCAAAAAAGGACGAAAACAAAACAGATGTCTACGGCACCCGGTATTCCCATAAGGTCTCCCGTCCAAGTACTGACCTGGCCCGACGCTGCTTAACTTTGGTGATCAAACGAGAACCGGTGTTTTCAGCGTAGTATGGCCGTAGACAAACTGCTTACAAAAATTTATGTGCTTAATGGTTTTCTTCAAGTTTCTGTTAGTCAAAAAAGGACGAAAACAAAAAAGATGTCTACTTTAACCCAGTATTCCCAGGAGGTCTCCCGTCCAAGTACTGACCTGGCCCGACGCTGCTTAACTTCGGTGATCAAACGAGAACGGTGTTTTCAGCGTAGTATGGCCGTAGACAAATTGCTTACATAAATTTATGTGCTTAATGGTTAATTTCAAGTTTCTGTTAGTCAAAAAAGGACGAAAACAAAATAGATGTCCACTGCACCCAGTATTCCCATGTGGTGTCCCGTCCAAGTACTGACCTGGCCCGACGCTGCTTAACTTCGGTGATCAAACGAGAACCGGTGTTTTCAGCGAAGTATGGCCGTAGAAAAACTTCTTACATAAATGTATGTGCTTAATGGTTAGTTTCAAGTTTCTGTTAGTCAAAAAAAGAGAATAACAAACTGGATGTCTACGGCACCCGGTATTCCCAGGAGGTCTCCCGCCCAAGAACTGACCTGGCCCGACGCTGCTTAACATCGGTGATGAAACGAGAACCGGTGTATTCAGCGTAGTATGGCCGTAGACAAACTGCTTACATAAATGTATGTGCTTAATAGTTAATTTCAAGTTTCTGTTAGTCAAAAAAGGACGAAAACAAAATAGATGTCTACGGCACCCGGTATTCCCAGGAGGTCTCCCGTCCAAGTACTGACCTGGCCAGACGCTGCTTAACTTCGGTGATCAAACGAGAACCGGTGTTTTCAGCGTAGTATGGCCGTAGACAAACTGCATACATAATGTATGTGCTTAATGGTTAATTTCAAGTTTCTGTTAGTCAAAAAAGGACGAAAATAAAATAGATGCCTAAGGCACCCGGTATTGCCAGGAGGTCTCCCGTCCAAGTACTGACCAGGCCCGATGCTGCTTAACTTCGGTGATCAAACGAGAACCGGTGTTTTCAGCGTAGTATGGCCGTAGAAAAACTTCTTACATAAATGTATGTGCTTAATGGTTAATTTCAAGTTTATGTTAGTCATAAAAAGACAAAAACAAAATAGATGTCTACTGCACCCAGTATTCCCATGAGGTGTCCCGTCCAAGAACTGACCTGGCCCGACGCTGCTTAACTTCGGTGATCAAACGAGAACCGTTGTTATCAGCATAGTATGGCCGTAGACAAACTTCTTATATAAAATTATGTGCTTTATGGTTAATTTCAAGTATCTGTTAGTCAGAGAAGGGCGAAAACAAAATAGATGTCTACTGCACCCAGTATTCCCATGTGGTCTCCCGTCCAAGTACTGACCTGGCCCGACGCTGCTTAACTTCGGTGATCAAACGAGAACCGCTGTTTTCAGCGTAGTATGGCCGTAGAAAAACTTCTTACATAAATGTATGTGCTTAATGGTTAATTTCAAGTTTCTGTTAGTCAAAAAAGGAGAATAACAAACTGGATGTCTACGGCACCCGGTATTCCCAGGAGGTCTCCCGTCCAAGTACTGACCTGGCCCGACGCTGCTTAACTTCGGTGATCAAACGAGAACCGGTGTATTCAGCGTAGTAAGGCCGTAGACAAACTGCTTACATAAATGTATGTGCTTAATGGTTAATTTCAAGTTTCTGTAAGTCAAAAAAAGAAAAACGAAAACAAAATAGATGTCTACGGCACCCGGTATTCCCAGGAGGTCTCCCGTCCAACTACTGACCAGGCCCGATGCTGCTTAACTTCGGTGATCAAACGAGAACCGGTGTTTTCAGCGTAGTATGGCCGTAGACAAACTTCTAATATGAAATTAAGTGGTTAATGGTTTTCTTCAAGTTTCTGTTAGTCAAAAAAGGAGAATAAAAAACTGGATGTCTACGGCACCCGGTATTCCCAGGAGGTCTCCCGTCCAAGTACTGACCTGGCCCGACGCTGCTTAACTTCGGTGATCAAACGAGAACCGGTGTATTCAGCGTAGTATGGCCGTAGACAAACTTCTAATATAAAATTAAGTGGTTAATGGTTTTCTTCAAGTTTCTGTTAGTCAAAAAAGGACGAAAACGAAATAGATGTCTACTGCACCCAGTATTCCCATGTGGTCTCCCGTCCAAGTACTGACCTGGCCCGACGCTGCTTAACTTCGGTTATCAAACGAGAACCGGTGTTTTCAGCGTAGTATGGCCTTAGAAAAACTTCTTACATAAATGTATGTGCTTAATGGTTAATTTCAATTTTCTGTTAGTCAAAAAAGGACGAAAACAAAATAGATGTCTACTGCACCCAGTATTCCCATGTGGTCTCCCGTCCAAGTACTGACCTGGCCCGACGCTGCTTAACTTCGGTTATCAAACGAGAACCGGTGTTTTCAGCGTAGTATGGCCTTAGAAAAACTTCTTACATAAATGTATGTGCTTAATGGTTAATTTCAAGTTTCTGTTAGTCAAAAAAGGAGAATAACAAACTGGATGTCTACGGCACCCGGTATTCCCAGGAGGTCTTCCGTCCAAGTACTGACCAGGCCCGATGCTGCTTAACTTCGGTGATCAAACGAGAACCGGTGTATTCAGCGTAGTAAGGCCGTAGACAAACTGCTTACATAAATGTATGTGCTTAATAGTTAATTTCAAGTTTCTGTTAGTCAAAAAAGGACGAAAACAAAATAGATGTCTACGGCACCCGGTATTCCCAGGAGGTCTCCCGTCCAAGTACTGACCTGGCCAGACGCTGCTTAACTTCGGTGATCAAACGAGAACCGGTTTTTTCAGCGTAGTATGGCCGTAGACAAACTGCATACATAATGTATGTGCTTAATGGTTAATTTCAAGTTTCTGTTAGTCAAAAAAGGACGAAAATAAAATAGATGCCTAAGGCACCCGGTATTGCCAGGAGGTCTCCCGTCCAAGTACTGACCAGGCCCGATGCTGCTTAACTTCGGTGATCAAACGAGAACCGGTGTTTTCAGCGTAGTATGGCCGTAGAAAAACTTCTTACATAAATGTATGTGCTTAATGGTTAATTTCAAGTTTATGTTAGTCATAAAAAGACAAAAACAAAATAGATGTCTACTGCACCCAGTATTCCCATGAGGTGTCCCGTCCAAGAACTGACCTGGCCCGACGCTGCTTAACTTCGGTGATCAAACGAGAACCGTTGTTATCAGCATAGTATGGCCGTAGACAAACTTCTTATATAAAATTATGTGCTTTATGGTTAATTTCAAGTATCTGTTAGTCAGAGAAGGGCGAAAACAAAATAGATGTCTACTGCACCCAGTATTCCCATGTGGTCTCCCGTCCAAGTACTGACCTGGCCCGACGCTGCTTAACTTCGGTGATCAAACGAGAACCGCTGTTTTCAGCGTAGTATGGCCGTAGAAAAACTTCTTACATAAATGTATGTGCTTATTGGTTAATTTCAAGTTTCTGTTAGTCAAAAAAGGAGAATAACAAACTGGATGTCTACGGCACCCGGTATTCCCAGGAGGTCTCCCGTCCAAATACTGACCTGGCCCGACGCTGCTTAACTTCGGTGATCAAACGAGAACCGGTGTATTCAGCGTAGTAAGGCCGTAGACAAACTGCTTACATAAATGTATGTGCTTAATGGTTAATTTCAAGTTTCTGTAAGTCAAAAAAAGAAAAACGAAAACAAAATAGATGTCTACGGCACCCGGTATTCCCAGGAGGTCTCCCGTCCAACTACTGACCAGGCCCGATGCTGCTTAACTTCGGTGATCAAACGAGAACCGGTGTTTTCAGCGTAGTATGGCCGTAGACAAACTTCTAATATGAAATTAAGTGGTTAATGGTTTTCTTCAAGTTTCTGTTAGTCAAAAAAGGAGAATAAAAAACTGGATGTCTACGGCACCCGGTATTCCCAGGAGGTCTCCCGTCCAAGTACTGACCTGGCCCGACGCTGCTTAACTTCGGTGATCAAACGAGAACCGGTGTATTCAGCGTAGTATGGCCGTAGACAAACTTCTAATATAAAATTAAGTGGTTAATGGTTTTCTTCAAGTTTCTGTTAGTCAAAAAAGGACGAAAACGAAATAGATGTCTACTGCACCCAGTATTCCCATGTGGTCTCCCGTCCAAGTACTGACCTGGCCCGACGCTGCTTAACTTCGGTTATCAAACGAGAACCGGTGTTTTCAGCGTAGTATGGCCTTAGAAAAACTTCTTACATAAATGTATGTGCTTAATGGTTAATTTCAATTTTCTGTTAGTCAAAAAAGGACGAAAACAAAATAGATGTCTACTGCACCCAGTATTCCCATGTGGTCTCCCGTCCAAGTACTGACCTGGCCCGACGCTGCTTAACTTCGGTTATCAAACGAGAACCGGTGTTTTCAGCGTAGTATGGCCTTAGAAAAACTTCTTACATAAATGTATGTGCTTAATGGTTAATTTCAAGTTTCTGTTAGTCAAAAAAGGAGAATAACAAACTGGATGTCTACGGCACCCGGTATTCCCAGGAGGTCTTCCGTCCAAGTACTGACCAGGCCCGATGCTGCTTAACTTCGGTGATCAAACGAGAACCGGTGTTTTCAGCGTAGTATGGCCGTAGACAAACTTCTTATATAAAATTAAGTGGTTAATGGTTTTCTTCAAGTTTCTGTTAGTCAAAAAAGGACGAAAATAAAATAGATGTCTACTGCACCCGGTATTCCCAGGAGGTCTCCCGTCCAAGTACTGACCTGGCCAGACGCTGCTTAACTTCGATGATCAAACGAGAACCGGTGTTTTCAGCGTAGTATGGCCGTAGACAAACTGGTTTCATACATTTATGTGCTTAAGGTTAGTTTCAAGTTTCTGTTAGTCAAAAAAGGAAAAAACAAAAAACAAAATACATGTCTACGGCACCCGGTATTCCCAGGAGGTCTCCCGTCCAAGTACTGACCTAGCCCGACGCTGCTTAACTTTGGTGATCGAACGAGAACCGGTGTATTCAGCGTAGTATGGCCGTAGACAAACTGCTTTCATACATTTATGTGCTTAATGGTTAATTTCAAGTTTCTGTTAGTCAAAAAAGGAACAAACAAAAAACATGTCTACGGCACCCGGTATTCCCAGGAGGTCTCCCGTCCAAGTACTGACCTGGCCCGACGCTGCTTAACTTCGGTGATCAAACGAGAACCGGTGTTTTCAGCGTAGTATGGCCGTAGACAAACTTCTTATATAAACTTAC
The DNA here is from genome assembly GCA_023634235.1 of Pisaster brevispinus. NCBI lineage: Eukaryota > Metazoa > Echinodermata > Asteroidea > Forcipulatida > Asteriidae > Pisaster > Pisaster brevispinus. The sequence continues at coordinate 9,354,764 of JAMKCF010000018.1, forward strand.
GTAGTTAATGGCTTTCTTCAAATTTCTGTTAGTCAAAAAAAGAGAATAACAAACTGGATGTCTACGGCACCCGGTATTCCCAGGAGTTCTCCCGTCCAAGTACTGACCAGGCACGACGCTGCTTAACTTTGGTGATCAAACGAGAACCGGTGTTTTCAGCGTAGTATGGCCGTAGACAAACTGCTTACAAAAATTTATGTGCTTAATGGTTTTCTTCAAGTTTCTGTTAGTCAAAAAAGGACGAAAACAAAAAAGATGTCTACTGTAACCCAGTATTCCCAGGAGGTCTCCCGTCCAAGTACTGACCTGGCCCGATGCTGCTTAACTTCGGTGATCAAACGAGAACGGTGTTTTCAGCGTAGTATGGCCGTAGACAAACTGCTTACATAAATTTATGTGCTTAATGGTTAATTTCAAGTTTCTGTTAGTCAAAAAAGGACGAAAACAAAATAGATGTCCACTGCACCCAGTATTCCCATGTGGTGTCCCGTCCAAGTACTGACCTGGCCCGACGCTGCTTAACTTCGGTGATCAAACGAGAACCGGTGTTTTCAGCGAAGTATGGCCGTAGAAAAACTTCTTACATAAATGTATGTGCTTAATGGTTAGTTTCAAGTTTCTGTTAGTCAAAAAAAGAAAAACGAAAACAAAATAGATGTCTACGGCACCAGGTATTCCCAGGAGGTCTCCCGTCCAAGTACTGACCAGGCCCGATGCTGCTTAACTTCGGTGATCAAACAAGAACCGGTGTTTTCAGCGTAGTATGGCCGTAGACAAACTTCTTATATAAAATTAAGTGGTTAATGGTTTTCTTAAAGTTTCTGTTAGTCAAAAAAAGAGAATAACAAACTGGATGTCTACGGCACCCGGTATTCCCAGGAGGTCTCCCGCCCAAGAACTGACCTGGCCCGACGCTGCTTAACATCGGTGATGAAACGAGAACCGGTGTATTCAGCGTAGTATGGCCGTAGACAAACTGCTTACATAAATGTATGTGCTTAATAGTTAATTTCAAGTTTCTGTTAGTCAAAAAAGGACGAAAATAAAATAGATGCCTAAGGCACCCGGTATTGCCAGGAGGTCTCCCGTCCAAGTACTGACCAGGCCCGATGCTGCTTAACTTCGGTGATCAAACGAGAACCGGTGTTTTCAGCGTAGTATGGCCGTAGAAAAACTTCTTACATAAATGTATGTGCTTAATGGTTAATTTCAAGTTTATGTTAGTCATAAAAAGACAAAAACAAAATAGATGTCTACTGCACCCGGTATTCCCATGAGGTGTCCCGTCCAAGAACTGACCTGGCCCGACGCTGCTTAACTTCGGTGATCAAACGAGAACCGTTGTTATCAGCATAGTATGGCCGTAGACAAACTTTTTATATAAAATTATGTGCTTTATGGTTAATTTCAAGTATCTGTTAGTCAGAGAAAGGCGAAAACAAAATAGATGTCTACTGCACCCAGTATTCCCATGTGGTCTCCCGTCCAAGTACTGACCTGGCCCGACGCTGCTTAACTTCGGTGATCAAACGAGAACCGCTGTTTTCAGCGTAGTATGGCCGTAGAAAAACTTCTTACATAAATGTATGTGCTTAATGGTTAATTTCAAGTTTCTGTTAGTCAAAAAAGGAGAATAACAAACTGGATGTCTACGGCACCCGGTATTCCCAGGAGGTCTCCCGTCCAAGTACTGACCTGGCCCGACGCTGCTTAACTTCGGTGATCAAACGAGAACCGGTGTATTCAGCGTAGTATGGCCGTAGACAAACTGCTTACATAAATGTATGTGCTTAATGGTTAATTTCAAGTTTCTGTAAGTCAAAAAAAGGAAAAACGAAAACAAAATAGATGTCTACGGCACCCGGTATTCCCAGGAGGTCTCCCGTCCAACTACTGACCAGGCCCGATGCTGCTTAACTTCGGTGATCAAACGAGAACCGGTGTTTCAGCGTAGTATGGCCGTAGACAAACTTCTAATATGAAATTAAGTGGTTAATGGTTTTCTTCAAGTTTCTGTTAGTCAAAAAAGGAGAATAACAAACTGGATGTCTACGGCACCCGGTATTCCCAGGAGGTCTTCCGTCCAAGTACTGACCAGGCCCGATGCTGCTTAACTTCGGTGATCAAACGAGAACCGGTGTTTTCAGCGTAGTATGGCCGTAGACAAACTTCTGATATAAAATTACGTGGTTAATGGTTTTCTTCAATTTTCAGTTAGTCAAAAAAGGACGAAAACAAAATAGATGTCTACTGCACCCAGTATTCCCATGTGGTCTCCCGTCCAAGTACTGACCTGGCCCGACGCTGCTTAACTTCGGTTATCAAACGAGAACCGGTGTTTTCAGCGTAGTATGGCCTTAGAAAAACTTCTTACATAAATTTATATGCTTAATGGTTAATTTCAAGTTTCTGTTAAGCAAAAAAGGACGAAAACAAAATAGATGTCTACGGCACCCGGTATTCCCAGGAGGTCTCCCGCCCAAGAACTGACCTGGCCCGACGCTGCTTAACATCGGTGAAGAAACGAGAACCGGTGTATTCAGCGTAGTATGGCCGTAGACAAACTGCTTACATAAATGTATGTGCTTAATAGTTAATTTCAAGTTTCTGTTAGTCAAAAAGGACGAAAACAAAATAGATGTCTACGGCACCCGGTATTCCCAGGAGGTCTCCCGTCCAAGTACTGACCTGGCCAGACGCTGCTTAACTTCGGTGATCAAACGAGAACCGGTGTTTTCAGCGTAGTATGGCCGTAGACAAACTGCATACATAATGTATGTGCTTAATGGTTAATTTCAAGTTTCTGTTAGTCAAAAAAGGACGAAAATAAAATAGATGCCTAAGGCACCCGGTATTGCCAGGAGGTCTCCCGTCCAAGTACTGACCAGGCCCGATGCTGCTTAACTTCGGTGATCAAACGAGAACCGGTGTTTTCAGCGTAGTATGGCCGTAGAAAAACTTCTTACATAAATGTATGTGCTTAATGGTTAATTTCAAGTTTATGTTAGTCATAAAAAGACAAAAACAAAATAGATGTCTACTGCACCCGGTATTCCCATGAGGTGTCCCGTCCAAGAACTGACCTGGCCCGACGCTGCTTAACTTCGGTGATCAAACGAGAACCGGTGTTTTCAGCGTAGTATGGCCGTAGAAAAACTTCTTACATAATGTATGTGCTTAATGGTTAATTTCAAGTTTCTGTTAGTCAAAAAAGGAGAATAACAAACTGGATGTCTACGGCACCCGGTATTCCCAGGAGGTCTCCCGTCCAAGTACTGACCTGGCCCGACGCTGCTTAACTTCGGTGATCAAACGAGAACCGGTGTTTTTAGCGTAGTATGGCCGTAGACAAACTGCTTACATAAATTTATATGCTTAATGGTTAATTTCAAGTTTCTGTTTAGCAAAAAAGGACGAAAACAAAATAGATGTCTACGGCACCCGGTATTCCCAGGAGGTCTCCCGCCCAAGAACTGACCTGGCCCGACGCTGCTTAACATCGGTGATGAAACGAGAACCGGTGTATTCAGCGTAGTATGGCCGTAGACAAACTGCTTACATAAATGTATGTGCTTAATAGTTAATTTCAAGTTTATATTAGTCAAAAAAGGACGAAAACAAAATAGATGTCTACCGCACCCGGTATTCCCAGGAGGTCTCCCGTCCAAGTACTGACCTGGCCAGACGCTGCTTAACTTCGGTGATCAAACGAGAACCGGTGTTTTCAGCGTAGTATGGCCGTAGACAAACTGGTTTCATACTTTTATGTGCTTAAGGTTAACTTCAAGTTTCTGTTAGTCAAAAAAAGGAAAAAACAAAAAACAAAATACATGTCTACGGCACCCGGTATTTCCAGGAGGTCTCCCGTCCAAGTACTGACCAGGCCCGATGCTGCTTAACTTCGGTGATCAAACGAGAACCGGTGTTTTCAGCGTAGTTTGGCTGTAGACAAACTTCTGATATAAAATTACGTGGTTAATGGTTTTCTTCAAGTTTATGTTAGTCAAAAAAGGACGAAAACAAAATAGATGTCTACGGCACCCGGTATTCCCATGAGGTCTCCCGTCCAAGTACTGACCTGGCCCGACGCTGCTAAACTTCGGTGATCAAACGAGAACCGGTGTTTTCAGCGTAGTATGGCCGTAGACAAACTGCTTACATAAATTTATATGCTTAATGGTTAATTTCAAGTTTCTGTTAAGCAAAAAAGGACGAAAACAAAATAGATGTCTACGGCACCCGGTATTCCCAGGAGGTCTCCCGCCCAAGAACTGACCTGGCCCGACGCTGCTTAACATCGGTGATGAAACGAGAACCGGTGTATTCAGCGTAGTATGGCCGTAGACAAACTGCTTACATAAATGTATGTGCTTAATAGTTAATTTCAAGTTTCTGTTAGTCAAAAAAGGACGAAAACAAAATAGATGTCTACGGCACCCGGTATTCCCAGGAGGTCTCCCGTCCAAGTACTGACCTGGCCAGACGCTGCTTAACTTCGGTGATCAAACGAGAACCGGTGTTTTCAGCGTAGTATGGCCGTAGACAAACTGGTTTCATACTTTTATGTGCTTAAGGTTAACTTCAAGTTTCTGTTAGTCAAAAAAGGAAAAAACAAAAAACAAAATACATGTCTACGGCACCCGGTTCTCCAGGAGGTGTCCCGTCCAAGTACTGACCTAGCCCGACGCTGCTTAACTTCGGTGATCAAACGAGAACCGGTGTTTTCAGCGTAGTATGGCCGTAGACAAACTGCATACATAATGTATGTGCTTAATGGTTAATTTCAAGTTTCTGTTAGTCAAAAAAGGACGAAAATAAAATAGATGCCTAAGGCACCCGGTATTGCCAGGAGGTCTCCCGTCCAAGTACTGACCAGGCCCGATGCTGCTTAACTTCGGTGATCAAACGAGAACCGGTGTTTTCAGCGTAGTATGGCCGTAGAAAAACTTCTTACATAAATGTATGTGCTTAATGGTTATTTTCAAGTTTATGTTAGTCATAAAAAGACAAAAACAAAATAGATGTCTACTGCACCCGGTATTCCCATGAGGTGTCCCGTCCAAGAACTGACCTGGCCCGACGCTGCTTAACTTCGGTGATCAAACGAGAACCGTTGTTATCAGCATAGTATGGCCGTAGACAAACTTCTTATATAAAATTATGTGCTTTATGGTTAATTTCAAGTATCTGTTAGTCAGAGAAGGGCGAAAACAAAATAGATGTCTACTGCACCCAGTATTCCCATGTGGTCTCCCGTCCAAGTACTGACCTGGCCCGACGCTGCTTAACTTCGGTGATCAAACGAGAACCGGTGTTTTCAGCGTAGTATGGCCGTAGAAAAACTTCTTACATAAATGTATGTGCTTAATGGTTAATTTCAAGTTTCTGTTAGTCAAAAAAGGAGAATAACAAACTGGATGTCTACGGCACCCGGTATTCCCAGGAGGTCTCCCGTCCAAGTACTGACCTGGCCCGACGTAGTATGGCCGTAGACAAACTTCTAATATGAAATTAAGTGGTTAATGGTTTTCTTCAAGTTTCTGTTAGTCAAAAAAGGAGAATAACAAACTGGATGTCTACGGCACCCGGTATTCCCAGGAGGTCTCCCGTCCAAGTACTGACCTTGCCCGACGCTGCTTAACTTCGGTGATCAAACGAGAACCGGTGTATTCAGCGTAGTATGGCCGTAGACAAACTTCTAATATAAAATTAAGTGGTTAATGGTTTTCTTCAAGTTTCTGTTAGTCAAAAAAGGACGAAAACGAAATAGATGTCTACTGCACAGAGTATTCCCATGTGGTCTCCCGTCCAAGTACTGACCTGGCCCGACGCTGCTTAACTTCGGTTATCAAACGAGAACCGGTGTTTTCAGCGTAGTATGGCCTTAGAAAAACTTCTTACATAAATGTATGTGCTTAATGGTTAATTTCAAGTTTCTGTTAGTCAAAAAAGGAGAATAACAAACTGGATGTCTACGGCACCCGGTATTCCCAGGAAGTCTTCCGTCCAAGTACTGACCAGGCCCGATGCTGCTTAACTTCGGTGATCAAACGAGAACCGTTGTTATCAGCATAGTATGGCCGTAGAAAAACTTCTTACATCAATGTATGTGCTTAATGGTTAATTTCAAGTTTCTGTTAGTCAAAAAAAGAAAAACGAAAACAAAATAGATGTCTACCGCACCCGGTATTCCCAGGAGGTGTCCCGTCCAAGTACTGACCAGGCCCGATGCTGCTTAACTTCGGTGATCAAACGAGAACCGGTGTTTTCAGCGTAGTATGGCCTTAGAAAAACTTCTTACATAAATTTATATGCTTAATGGTTAATTTCAAGTTTCTGTTAAGCAAAAAAGGACGAAAACAAAATAGATGTCTACGGCACCCGGTATTCCCAGGAGGTCTCCCGCCCAAGAACTGACCTGGCCCGACGCTGCTTAACATCGGTGAAGAAACGAGAACCGGTGTATTCGGCGTAGTATGGCCGTAGACAAACTGCTTACATAAATGTATGTGCTTAATAGTTAATTTCAAGTTTCTGTTAGTCAAAAAGGACGAAAACAAAATAGATGTCTACGGCACCCGGTATTCCCAGGAGGTCTCCCGTCCAAGTACTGACCTGGCCAGACGCTGCTTAACTTCGGTGATCAAACGAGAACCGGTGTTTTCAGCGTAGTATGGCCGTAGACAAACTGCATACATAATGTATGTGCTTAATGGTTAATTTCAAGTTTCTGTTAGTCAAAAAAGGACGAAAATAAAATAGATGCCTAAGGCACCCGGTATTGCCAGGAGGTCTCCCGTCCAAGTACTGACCAGGCCCGATGCTGCTTAACTTCGGTGATCAAACGGCACCCGGTATTCCCAGGAGGTCTCCCGCCCAAGAACTGACCTGGCCCGACGCTGCTTAACATCGGTGATGAAACGAGAACCGGTGTATTCAGCGTAGTATGGCCGTAGACAAACTGCTTACATAAATGTATGTGCTTAATAGTTAATTTCAAGTTTCTGTTAGTCAAAAAAGGACGAAAACAAAATAGATGTCTACGGCACCCGGTATTCCCAGGAGGTCTCCCGTCCAAGTACTGACCTGGCCAGACGCTGCTTAACTTCGGTGATCAAACGAGAACCGGTGTTTTCAGCGTAGTATGGCCGTAGACAAACTGGTTTCATACTTTTATGTGCTTAAGGTTAACTTCAAGTTTCTGTTAGTCAAAAAAAGGAAAAAACAAAAAACAAAATACATGTCTACGGCACCCGGTATTTCCAGGAGGTCTCCCGTCCAAGTACTGACCAGGCCCGATGCTGCTTAACTTCGGTGATCAAACGAGAACCGGTGTTTTCAGCGTAGTATGGCTGTAGACAAACTTCTGATATAAAATTACGTGGTTAATGGTTTTCTTCAAGTTTCTGTTAGTCAAAAAAGGACGAAAACAAAATAGATGTCTACGGCACCCGGTATTCCCATGAGGTCTCCCGTCCAAGTACTGACCTGGCCCGACGCTGCTAAACTTCGGTGATCAAACGAGAACCGGTGTTTTCAGCGTAGTATGGCCGTAGACAAACTGCTTACATAAATTTATATGCTTAATGGTTAATTTCAAGTTTCTGTTAAGCAAAAAAGGACGAAAACAAAATAGATGTCTACGGCACCCGGTATTCCCAGGAGGTCTCCCGCCCAAGAACTGACCTGGCCCGACGCTGCTTAACATCGGTGATGAAACGAGAACCGGTGTATTCAGCGTAGTATGGCCGTAGACAAACTGCTTACATAAATGTATGTGCTTAATAGTTAATTTCAAGTTTCTGTTAGTCAAAAAAGGACGAAAACAAAATAGATGTCTACGGCACCCGGTATTCCCAGGAGGTCTCCCGTCCAAGTACTGACCTGGCCAGACGCTGCTTAACTTCGGTGATCAAACGAGAACCGGTGTTTTCAGCGTAGTATGGCCGTAGACAAACTGGTTTCATACTTTTATGTGCTTAAGGTTAACTTCAAGTTTCTGTTAGTCAAAAAAGGAAAAAACAAAAAACAAAATACATGTCTACGGCACCCGGTTCTCCAGGAGGTGTCCCGTCCAAGTACTGACCTAGCCCGACGCTGCTTAACTTCGGTGATCAAACGAGAACCGGTGTTTTCAGCGTAGTATGGCCGTAGACAAACTGCATACATAATGTATGTGCTTAATGGTTAATTTCAAGTTTCTGTTAGTCAAAAAAGGACGAAAATAAAATAGATGCCTAAGGTACCCGGTATTGCCAGGAGGTCTCCCGTCCAAGTACTGACCAGGCCCGATGCTGCTTAACTTCGGTGATCAAACGAGAACCGGTGTTTTCAGCGTAGTATGGCCGTAGAAAAACTTCTTACATAAATGTATGTGCTTAATGGTTAATTTCAAGTTTATGTTAGTCATAAAAAGACAAAAACAAAATAGATGTCTACTGCACCCGGTATTCCCATGAGGTGTCCCGTCCAAGAACTGACCTGGCCCGACGCTGCTTAACTTCGGTGATCAAACGAGAACCGTTGTTATCAGCATAGTATGGCCGTAGACAAACTTCTTATATAAAATTATGTGCTTTATGGTTAATTTCAAGTATCTGTTAGTCAGAGAAGGGCGAAAACAAAATAGATGTCTACTGCACCCAGTATTCCCATGTGGTCTCCCGTCCAAGTACTGACCTGGCGCGACGCTGCTTAACTTCCGTGATCAAACGAGAACCGGTGTTTTCAGCGTAGTATGGCCGTAGAAAAACTTCTTACATAAATGTATGTGCTTAATGGTTAATTTCAAGTTTCTGTTAGTCAAAAAAGGAGAATAACAAACTGGATGTCTACGGCACCCGGTATTCCCAGGAGGTCTCCCGTCCAAGTACTGACCTGGCCCGACGCTGCTTAACTTCGGTGATCAAACGAGAACCGGTGTATTCAGCGTAGTATGGCCGTAGACAAACTGCTTACATAAATGTATGTGCTTAATGGTTAATTTCAAGTTTCTGTAAGTCAAAAAAAGAAAAACGAAAACAAAATAGATGTCTACGGCACCCGGTATTCCCAGGAGGTCTCCCGTCCAACTACTGACCAGGCCCGATGCTGCTTAACTTCGGTGATCAAACGAGAACCGGTGTTTTCAGCGTAGTATGGCCGTAGACAAACTTCTAATATGAAATTAAGTGGTTAATGGTTTTCTTCAAGTTTCTGTTAGTCAAAAAAGGAGAATAACAAACTGGATGTCTACGGCACCCGGTATTCCCAGGAGGTCTCCCGTCCAAGTACTGACCTTGCCCGACGCTGCTTAACTTCGGTGATCAAACGAGAACCGGTGTATTCAGCGTAGTATGGCCGTAGACAAACTTCTAAAATAAAATTAAGTGGTTAATGGTTTTCTTCAAGTTTCTGTTAGTCAAAAAAGGACGAAAACGAAATAGATGTCTAAAGCACCCAGTATTCCCATGTGGTCTCCCGTCCAAGTACTGACCTGGCCCGACGCTGCTTAACTTCGGTTATCAAACGAGAACCGGTGTTTTCAGCGTAGTATGGCCTTAGAAAAACTTTTTACATAAATGTATGTGCTTAATGGTTAATTTCAAGTTTCTGTTAGTCAAAAAAGGAGAATAACAAACTGGATGTCTACGGCACCCGGTATTCCCAGGAAGTCTTCCGTCCAAGTACTGACCAGGCCCGATGCTGCTTAACTTTGGTGATCAAACGAGAACCGTTGTTATCAGCATAGTATGGCCGTAGAAAAACTTTTTACATCAATGTATGTGCTTAATGGTTAATTTCAAGTTTCTGTTAGTCAAAAAAAGAAAAACGAAAACAAAATAGATGTCTTCCGCACCCGGTATTCCACAGAGGTGTCCCGTCCAAGTACTGACCAGGCCCGATGCTGCTTAACTTCGGTGATCAAACGAGAACCGGTGTTTTCAGCGTAGTATGGCCGTAGACAAACTTCTCATATAAAATTAAGTGGTTAATGGTTTTCTTCAAGTTTCTGTTAGTCAAAAAAGGAGAATAACAAACTGGATGTCTACGGCACCCGGTATTCCCAGGAGGTCTCCCGTCCAAGTACTGACCAGGCCCGATGCTGCTTAACTTCGGTGATCAAACGAGAACCGCTGTTTTCAGGGTAGTATGGCCGTAGACAAACTGCTTTCATACATTTATGTGCTTAATGGTTAATTTCAAGTTTCTGTTAGTCAAAAAAGGAACAAACAAAAAACAAAATAGATGTCTACGGCACCCGGTATTGCCAGGAGGTCTCCCGTCCAAGTACTGACCTGGCCCGACGCTGCTCAACTTCGGTGATCAAACGAGAACCGGTGTTTTCAGCGTCGTATGGCCGTAGACAAACTTCTTATATAAAATTACGTGGTTAATGGTTTTCTTCAAGTTTCTGTTAGTCGAAAAAGGAGAATAACAACTGGATGTCTACTGCACCCGGTATTCCCAGGAGGTCTCCCGTCCAAGTACTGACCTGGCCATTCGCTGCTTAACTTCGTTGATCAAACGAGAACCGGTGTTTTCAGCGTAGTATGGCCGTAGACAAACTTCTGATATAAAATTACGTGGTTAATGGTTTTCTTCAAATTTCTGTTAGTCAAAAAAAGAGAATAACAAACTGGATGTCTACGGCACCCGGTATTCCCAGGAGGTCTCCCGTCCAAGTACTGACCAGGCACGACGCTGCTTAACTTCGGTGATCAAACGAGAACCGGTGTTTTCAGCGTAGTATGGCTGTAGACAAACTTCTGATATAAAATTACGTGGTTAATGGTTTTCTTGAAGTTTCTGTTAGTCAAAAAAGGACGAAAACAAAACAGATGTCTACGGCACCCGGTATTCCCATGAGGTCTCCCGTCCAAGTACTGACCTGGCCCGACGCTGCTTAGCTTCGGTGATCAAACGAGAACCGGTGTTTTCAGCGTAGTATGGCCGTAGACAAACTGCTTACAAAAATTTATATGCTTAATGGTTAATTTCAAGTTTCTGTTAGTCAAAAAAGGACGAAAACAAAATAGATGTCTACGGTACCCGGTATTCCCTGGAGGTCTCCCGTCCAAGTACTGACCAGGCCCGATGCTGCTTTACTTCGGTGATCAAACGAGAACCGGTGTATTCAGCGTAGTATGGCCGTAGACAAACTGCTTACATAAATTTATGTGCTTAATGGTTTTCTTCAAGTTTCTGTTAGTCAAAAAAGGACGAAAACAAAAAAGATGTCTACTGTAACCCGGTATTCCAAGGAGGTCTCCCGTCAAAGTACTGACCTGGCCCGACGCTGCTTAACTTCGGTGATCAAACGAGAACGGTGTCTTCAGCGTAGTATGGCCGTAGACAAACTGCTTACATAAATTTATATGCTTAATTGGTTAATTTAAAGTTTCTGTTAGTCAAATGATGACGAAAACAAAATAGATGTCTACGGCACCCGGTATTCCCAGGAGGTCTCCCGTCCAAGTACTGACCTGGCCCGACGCTGCTTTACTTCGGTGATCAAACGAGAACCGTTGTTTTCAGCGTAGTATGGCCGTAGACAAACTTCTTATATAAATTTATGTGCTTAATGGTTAATTTCAAGTTTTTGTTAGTCAAAAAAGGACGAAAACAAAATAGATGTCTACTGCACCCGGTATTCCAAGGAGGTCTCCCGTCCAAGTACTGACCTGGCCCGACGCTGCTTAACTTCGGTGATCAAACGAGAACGGTGTCTTCAGCGTAGTATGGCCGTAGACAAACTGCTTACATAAATTTATATGCTTAATTGGTTAATTTAAAGTTTCTGTTAGTCAAATGATGACGAAAACAAAATAGATGTCTACGGCACCCGGTATTCCCAGGAGGTCTCCCGTCCAAGTACTGACCTGGCCCGACGCTGCTTTACTTCGGTGATCAAACGAGAACCGTTGTTTTCAGCGTAGTATGGCCGTAGACAAACTTCTTATATAAATTTATGTGCTTAATGGTTAATTTCAAGTTTTTGTTAGTCAAAAAAGGACGAAAACAAAATAGATGTCTACTGCACCCGGTATTCCAAGGAGGTCTCCCGTCCAAGTACTGACCTGGCCCGACGCTGCTTAACTTCGGTGATAAAACGAGAACCGGTGTTTTCAGCGTAGTATGGCCGTAGACAAACTGCTTACAAAAATGTATGTGCTTAATGGTTAATTTCAAGTTTCTGTTAGTCAAAAAAGGAAAAAACAAAAAACAAAATACATGTCTACGGCACCCGGTATTCCCAGGAGGTCTCCCGTCCAAGTACTGACCAGGTCCGATGCTGCTTAACTTCTGTGATCAAACGAGAACCGGTGTTTTCAGCGTAGTATGGCCGTAGACAAACTTCTCTTATAAAATTAAGTGGTTAATGGTTTTCTTCAAGTTTCTGTTAGTCAAAAAAGGAGAATAACAAACTGGATGTCTACGGCACTCGGTTTTCCCAGGAGGTCTCCCGTCCAAGTACTGACCTGGCCCGACGCTGCTTAACTTCGGTGATCAAACGAGAACCGGTGTTTTCAGCGTAGTTTGGCCGTAGACAAACTGGTTTCATACATTTATGTGCTTAAGGTTAATTTCAAGTTTCTGTTAGTCAAAAAAGGAAAAAACAAAAAACAAAATACATGTCTACGGCACCCGGTATTCCCAGGAGGTCTCCCGTCCATGTACTGACCAGGCCCGACGCTGCTTAACTTCGTTGATCAAACGAGAACCGGTGTTTTCAGCGTAGTATGGCCGTAGACAAACTTCTGATATAAAATTACGTGGTTAATGGTTTTCTTCAAATTTCTGTTAGTCAAAAAAAGAGAATAACAAACTGGATGTCTACGGCACCCGGTATTCCCAGGAGGTCTCCCGTCCAAGTACTGACCAGGCACGACGCTGCTTAACTTCGGTGATCAAACGAGAACCGGTGTTTTCAGCGTAGTATGGCTGTAGACAAACTTCTGATATAAAATTACGTGGTTAATGGTTTTCTTGAAGTTTCTGTTAGTCAAAAAAGGACGAAAACAAAACAGATGTCTACGGCACCCGGTATTCCCATGAGGTCTCCCGTCCAAGTACTGACCTGGCCCGACGCTGCTTAGCTTCGGTGATCAAACGAGAACCGGTGTTTTCAGCGTAGTATGGCCGTAGACAAACTGCTTACAAAAATTTATATGCTTAATGGTTAATTTCAAGTTTCTGTTAGTCAAAAAAGGACGAAAACAAAATAGATGTCTACGGTACCCGGTATTCCCAGGAGGTCTCCCGTCCAAGTACTGACCAGGCCCGATGCTGCTTTACTTCGGTGATCAAACGAGAACCGGTGTATTCAGCGTAGTATGGCCGTAGACAAACTGCTTACATAAATTTATGTGCTTAATGGTTTTCTTCAAGTTTCTGTTAGTCAAAAAAGGACGAAAACAAAAAAGATGTCTACTGTAACCCGGTATTCCAAGGAGGTCTCCCGTCAAAGTACTGACCTGGCCCGACGCTGCTTAACTTCGGTGATCAAACGAGAACGGTGTCTTCAGCGTAGTATGGCCGTAGACAAACTGCTTACATAAATTTATATGCTTAATTGGTTAATTTAAAGTTTCTGTTAGTCAAATGATGACGAAAACAAAATAGATGTCTACGGCACCCGGTATTCCCAGGAGGTCTCCCGTCCAAGTACTGACCTGGCCCGACGCTGCTTTACTTCGGTGATCAAACGAGAACCGTTGTTTTCAGCGTAGTATGGCCGTAGACAAACTTCTTATATAAATTTATGTGCTTAATGGTTAATTTCAAGTTTTTGTTAGTCAAAAAAGGACGAAAACAAAATAGATGTCTACTGCACCCGGTATTCCAAGGAGGTCTCCCGTCCAAGTACTGACCTGGCCCGACGCTGCTTAACTTCGGTGATCAAACGAGAACGGTGTCTTCAGCGTAGTATGGCCGTAGACAAACTGCTTACATAAATGTATATGCTTAATTGGTTAATTTAAAGTTTCTGTTAGTCAAATGATGACGAAAACAAAATAGATGTCTACGGCACCCGGTATTCCCAGGAGGTCTCCCGTCCAAGTACTGACCTGGCCCGACGCTGCTTTACTTCGGTGATCAAACGAGAACCGTTGTTATCAGCGTAGTATGGCCGTAGACAAACTTCTTATATAAATTTATGTGCTTAATGGTTAATTTCAAGTTTTTGTTAGTCAAAAAAGGACGAAAACAAAATAGATGTCTACTGCACCCGGTATTCCAAGGAGGTCTCCCGTCCAAGTACTGACCTGGCCCGACGCTGCTTAACTTCGGTGATAAAACGAGAACCGGTGTTTTCAGCGTAGTATGGCCGTAGACAAACTGCTTACAAAAATGTATGTGCTTAATGGTTAATTTCAAGTTTCTGTTAGTCAAAAAAGGAAAAAACAAAAAACAAAATACATGTCTACGGCACCCGGTATTCCCAGGAGGTCTCCCGTCCAAGTACTGACCAGGTCCGATGCTGCTTAACTTCTGTGATCAAACGAGAACCGGTGTTTTCAGCGTAGTATGGCCGTAGACAAACTTCTCTTATAAAATTAAGTGGTTAATGGTTTTCTTCAAGTTTCTGTTAGTCAAAAAAGGAGAATAACAAACTGGATGTCTACGGCACTCGGTTTTCCCAGGAGGTCTCCCGTCCAAGTACTGACCTGGCCCGACGCTGCTTAACTTCGGTGATCAAACGAGAACCGGTGTTTTCAGCGTAGTTTGGCCGTAGACAAACTGGTTTCATACATTTATGTGCTTTAGGTTAATTTCAAGTTTCTGTTAGTCAAAAAAGGAAAAAACAAAAAACAAAATACATGTCTACGGCACCCGGTATTCCCAGGAGGTCTCCCGTCCATGTACTGACCAGGTCCGATGCTGCTTAACTTCTGTGATCAAACGAGAACCGGTGTTTTCAGCGTAGTATGGCCGTAGACAAACTTCTCATATAAAATTAAGTGGTTAATGGTTTTCTTCAATTTTCTGTTAGTCAAAAAAGGAGAATAACAAACTGGATGTCTACGGCACTCGGTTTTCCCAGGAGGTCTCCCGTCCAAGTACTGACCTGGCCCGACGCTGCTTAACTTCGGTGATCAAACGAGAACCGGTGTTTTCAGCGTAGTTTGGCCGTAGATAAACTTCTTATATAAAATTAAGTGGTTAATGGTTTTCTTCAAGTTTCTGTTAGTCAAAAAAAGAGAATAACAAACTGGATGTCTACGGCACCCGGTAATCCCAGGAGGTCTCCCGCCCAAGTACTGACCTGGCCCGACGCTGCTTAACTTCGGTGATGGAACGAGAACCGGTGTATTCAGCTAAGTATGGCCGTAGACAAACTGCTTACATAAATTTATGTGCGTAATAGTTAGTTTCAAGTTTCTGTTAGTCAAAAAATGGACGAAAACAAAATAGATGTCTACTGCACCCGGTATTCCCAGGAGGTCTCCCGTCCAAGTACTGACCTGGCCCGACGCTGCTTAACTTCGGTGATCAAACGAGAACCGGTGTTTTCAGCGTAGTATGGCCGTAGACAAACTGGTTTCATACATTTATGTGCTTAAGGTTAATTTCAAGTTTCTGTTAGTCAAAAAAGGAAAAAAACAAAAAACAAAATACATGTCTACGGCACCCGGTATTCCAAGGAGGTCTCCCGTCCAAGTACTGACCTAGCCCGAAGCTGATTAACTTCGGTGATCAAACGAGAACCGGTGTATTCAGCGTAGTATCGCCGTAGACAAACTGCATACATAATGTATGTGCTTAATGGTTAATTTCAAGTTTCTGTTAGTCAAAAAAGGACAAAAACAAAATAGATGCCTAAGGCACCCGGTATTCCAAGGAGGTCTCCCGTCCAAGTACTGACCTGGCCCGACGCTGCTTAACTTCGGTGATCAAACGAGAACCGGTGTATTCAGCGTTGTATGGCGGTAGACAAACTGCTAACATACATTTATGTGCTTAATGGTTAATTTCAAGTTTCTGTTAGTCAAAAAAGGACAAAAACAAAATAGATGTCTACTGCACCCGGTATTCCAAGGAGGTCTCCCGTCCAAGTACTGACCTGGCCCGACGCTGCTTAACGTCGGTGATAAAACGAGAACCGGTGTATTCAGCGTAGTATGGCCGTAGACAAACTGCTTACATAAATTTATGTGCTTAATGGTTAATTTCAAGTTTTTGTTAGTCAATAAAAGAAAAACGAAAACAAAATAGCTGTCTACGGCACCCGGTATTCCCAGGAGGTCTCCCGTCCAAGTACTGACCAGGCCCGATGCTGCTTAACTTCGGTGATCAAACGAGAACCGGTGTTTTCAGCGTAGTATTGCCGTAGACAAACTTTTCATATAAAATTAAGTGGTTAATGGTTTTCTTCAAGTTTCTGTTAGTCAAAAAAGGAGATAACAAACTGAATGTCTACTGCACCCGGTATTCCCAGGAGGTCTCCCGTCCAAGTACTGACCTGGCCCGACGCTGCTTAACTTCGGTGATCAAACGAGAACCGGTGTTTTCAGCGTAGTATGGCCGTAGACAAACTGGTTTCATACATTTATGTGCTTAAGGTTAATTTCAAGTTTCTGTTAGTCAAAAAAGGAAAAAAACTAAAAAACAAAATACATGTCTACGGCACCCGGTATTCCCAGGAGGTCTCCCGTCCAAGTACTGACCTAGCCCGACGCTGCTTAACTTCGGTGATCAAACGAGAACCGGTGTATTCAGCGTAGTATCGCCGTAGACAAACTGCATACATAATGTATGTGCTTAATGGTTAATTTCAAGTTTCTGTTTGTCAAAAAAGGACGAACACAAAATAGATGCCTAAGGCACCCGGTATTCCCAGGAGGTCTCCCGTCCAAGTACTGACCTGGCCCGACGCTGCTTAACTTCGGTGATCAAACGAGAACGGTGTATTCAGCGTAGTATGGCCGTAGACAAACTGCTAACATACATTTATGTGCTTAATGGTTAATTTCAAGTTTCTGTTAGTCAAAAAAGGACAAAAACAAAATAGATGTCTACTGCACCCGGTATTCCAAGGAGGTCTCCCGTCCAAGTACTGACCTGGCCCGACGCTGCTTAACTTCGGTGATCAAACGAGAACCGGTGTATTCAGCGTAGTATGGCGGTAGACAAACTGCTAACATACATTTATGTGCTTAATGGTTTTCTTCAAGTTTCTGTTAGTCAAAAAAGGAGAATAACAAACTGGATGTCTACGGCACCCGGTATTCCCAGGAGGTCTCCCGTCCAAGTACTGACCAGGCTCGATGCTGCGTAACTTCGGTAATCAAACGAGAACCGCTGTTTTCAGGGTAGTATGGCCGTAGACAAACTGCTTTCATACATTTATGTGCTTAATGGTTAATTTCAAGTTTCTGTTAGTCAAACAAGGAACAAACAAAAAACAAAATAGATGTCTACGGCACCCGGTATTGCCAGGAGGTCTCCCGTCCAAGTACTGACCTGGCCCGACGCTGCTTAACTTCGGTGATCAAACGAGAACCGGTGTTTTCAGCGTCGTATGGCCGTAGACAAACTTCTGATATAAAATTACGTGGTTAATGGTTTTCTTCAAATTTCTGTTAGTCAAAAAAGGAGATAACAAACTGGATGTCTACTGCACCCGGTATTCCCAGGAGGTCTCCCGTCCAAGTACTGACCTGGCCCGACGCTGCTTAACTTCGGTGATCAAACGAGAACCGGTGTATTCAGCGTAGTATGGCCGTAGACAAACTGCTTACATAAAATTATGTTCTTAATTGTTAATTTCAAGTTTCTGTTAGTCAAAAAAGGACGAAAACAAAATAGATGTCTACTGCACCCAGTATTCCCATGTGGTCTCCCGTCCAAGTACTGACCTGGCCCGACGCTGCTTAACATCGGTGATCAAACGAGAACCGGTGTTTTCAGCGTAGTATGGCCGTAGACAAACTTCTCATATAAATCTAAGTGGTTAATGGTTAATTTCAAGTTTCTGTTAGTCAAAAAAGGACAAAAACAAAATAGATGTCTTCTGCACCCGGTATTCCCAGGAGGTGTCCCGTCCAAGTACTGACCTGGCCCAACGCTGCTTAACCCTGCGCTGCAGTATGCGACAGTTTCAGACTGCGCAACATGGTCGTAGTCGTCGACTGTACCGTTTACAAATTACGTGCAAAACTGATTTTGGCTGCTCACAAGCTCTTCCAATTCTTCTAACATGGTATCAATAGACTTACACAGGTTCACTAAATCGAAAGAACCCACAAAAGGCAAAAAAAAAAAATCAATGTGTGCATCATGCCAATATACACAGGCGGTCACTTGATTGCGATGTTTCTTACTGTGCATGTGAATAGCGTGTTATATAACTTTGTTTAGGCGAACCATGGAGTCTATTTTCTTCCTCCATGAGTCAAAACTCCTTCCAAAACATCAGCAGCTGACATCCTGCTCGATAAAGCCATCGTGATAGAATGAACTCAAATAAAATATTGCTGTGTGTTCATATGGGTGAGCACACACAGTCCCTTCAAAAAGAAAAAAAAATGTTACTCAAATCCAACTTTTTTTACATTTGACTGCACTGCTTACCAGTCTTTTGAGAAACAAGCTATATTATTTACTTGGCCTACCCTGAAACCACAGCTTGGTCGCCTTAGAGTAAACAGCTGGGGTCTGCATGATGTCTGCAATAGCAAAGCCAGTGACAGAATGATTGGTTGTTTAGTGGTACTGCGGTAACAGCGGCTAAGATCTTTGACCTTAGAGTGTATCCATGTCAATGTATTCTCTAAGGGGCTTCGAAGTTAAAGGTGACTGTAGGTCGAAGACTCACCCCAAGCTAATTCCACTGGTATTAGTGTTATCCGGCTATGTTCCATTAGGGATCTTGCGAAATTTCGCGATTTTTGAGTGTACCGTTAATGAGTAAACACAATTTGTACACAACGGTACAGTCACGGAGTGTACGACGCCACAATGCAGGGTTAACTTCGGTGATCAAACGAGAACCGTTGTTTTCAGCATAGTATGGCCGTAGACAAACTTCTTATATAAAATTATGTGCTTTATGGTTAATTTCAAGTTTCTGTTAGTCAAACAAGGAACAAACAAAAAACAAAATAGATGTCTACGGCACCCGGTATTGCCTGGAGGTCTCCCGTCCAAGTACTGACCTGGCCCGACGCTGCTTAACTTCGGTGATCAAACGAGAACCGGTGTTTTCAGCGTCGTATGGCCGTAGACAAACTTCTGATATAAAATTACGTGGTTAATGGTTTTCTTCAAATTTCTGTTAGTCAAAAAAGGAGATAACAAACTGGATGTCTACTGCACCCGGTATTCCCAGGAGGTCTCCCGTCCAAGTACTGACCTGGCCCGACGCTGCTTAACTTCGGTGATCAAACGAGAACCGGTGTATTCAGCGTAGTATGGCCGTAGACAAACTGCTTACATAAAATTATGTTCTTAATTGTTAATTTCAAGTTTCTGTTAGTCAAAAAAGGACGAAAACAAAATAGATGTCTACTGCACCCAGTATTCCCATGTGGTCTCCCGTCCAAGTACTGACCTGGCCCGACGCTGCTTAACATCGGTGATCAAACGAGAACCGGTGTTTTCAGCGTAGTATGGCCGTAGACAAACTTCTCATATAAATCTAAGTGGTTAATGGTTAATTTCAAGTTTCTGTTAGTCAAAAAAGGACAAAAACAAAATAGATGTCTTCTGCACCCGGTATTCCCAGGAGGTGTCCCGTCCAAGTACTGACCTGGCCCAACGCTGCTTAACTTCGGTGATCAAACGAGAACCGTTGTTTTCAGCATAGTATGGCCGTAGACAAACTTCTAATATAAAATTATGTGCTTTATGGTTAATTTCAAGTTTCTGTTAGTCAAAAAAGGACGAAAACAAAATAGATGTCTACGGCACCCGGTATTCCCAGGAGGTCTCCCGTCCAAGTACTGACCAGGCCCGATGCTGCTTAACTTCGGTGATCAAACGAGAACCGCTGTTTTCAGGGTAGTATGGCCGTAGACAAACTGCTTTCATACATTTATGTGCTTAATGGTTAATTTCAAGTTTCTGTTAGTCAAAAAAGGAACAAACAAAAAACAAAATAGATGTCTACGGCACCCGGTATTGCCAGGAGGTCTCCCGTCCAAGTACTGACCTGGCCCGACGCTGCTTAACTTCGGTGATCAAACGAGAACCGGTGTTTTCAGCGTCGTATGGCCGTAGACAAACTTCTTATATAAATCTAAGTGGTTAATGGTTAATTTCAAGTTTCTGTTAGTCAAAAAAGGACAAAAACAAAATAGATGTCTTCTGCACCCGGTATTCCCAGGAGGTGTCCCGTCCAAGTACTGACCTGGCCCAACGCTGCTTAACTTCGGTGATCAAACGAGAACCATTGTTTTCAGCATAGTATGGCCGTAGACAAACTTCTAATATAAAATTATGTGCTTTATGGTTAATTTCAAGTTTCTGTTAGTCAAAAAAGGACGAAAACAAAATAGATGTCTACGGCACCCGGTATTCCCAGGAGGTCTCCCGTCCAAGTACTGACCAGGCCCGATGCTGCTTAACTTCGGTGATCAAACGAGAACCGCTGTTTTCAGGGTAGTATGGCCGTAGACAAACTGCTTTCATACATTTATGTGCTTAATGGTTAATTTCAAGTTTCTGTTAGTCGAAAAAGGAGAATAACAACTGGATGTCTACGGCACCCGGTATTCCCAGGAGGTCTCCCGTCCAAGTACTGACCTGGCCCGACGCTGCTTAGCTTCGGTGATCAAACGAGAACCGGTGTTTTCAGCGTAGTATGGCCGTAGACAAACTGCTTACAAAAATGTATATGCTTAATGGTTAATTTCAAGTTTCTGTTAGTCAAAAAAGGACGAAAACAAAATAGATGTCTACGGCACCCGGTATTCCCAGGAGGTCTCCCGTCCAAGTACTGACCAGGCCCGATGCTGCTTTACTTCGGTGATCAAACGAGAACCGGTGTATTCAGCGTAGTATGGCCGTAGACAAACTGCTTACATAAATTTATGTGCTTAATGGTTTTCTTCAAGTTTCTGTTAGTCAAAAAAGGACGAAAACAAAAAAGATGTCTACTGTAACCCGGTATTCCAAGGAGGTCTCTCGTCAAAGTACTGACCTGGCCCGACGCTGCTTAACTTCGGTGATCAAACGAGAACGGTGTCTTCAGCGTAGTATGGCCGTAGACACCATGCTTACATAAATTTATATGCTTAATTGGTTAATTTAAAGTTTCTGTTAGTCAAATGATGACGAAAACAAAATAGATGTCTACGGCACCCGGTATTCCCAGGAGGTCTCCCGTCCAAGTACTGACCTGGCCCGACGCTGCTTTACTTCGGTGATCAAACGAGAACCGTTGTTTTCAGCGTAGTATGGCCGTAGACAAACTTCTTATATAAATTTATGTGCTTAATGGTTAATTTCAAGTTTTTGTTAGTCAAAAAAAGACGAAAACAAAATAGATGTCTACTGCACCCGGTATTCCCAGGTGGTCTCCCGTCCAAGTACTGACCTGGCGCGACGCTGCTTAACTTCGGTGATCAAACGAGAACCGGTGTTTTCAGCGTAGTATGGCCGTAGACAAACACGTTTCATACATTTAAGTGCTTAATGGTTTTCTTCAAGTTTCTGTTAGTCAAAAAAGGAGAATAACAAACTGGATGTCTACGGCACGCGGTATTCCCAGGAGGTCTCCCGTCCAAGTACTGACCTGGCCCGACGCTGTATAACTTCGTTGATCAAACGAGAACCGGTGTTTTCAGCGTATTATGGCCGTAGACAAACTGCTTACATAAATTTATGTTCTTAATGGTTAATTTCAAGTTTCTGTTAGTCAAAAAAGGACGAAAACAAAATAGATGTCTACTGCACCCAGTATTCCCATGTGGTCTCCCGTCCATGTACTGACATGGCTCGACGCTGCTTAACTTCGGTGATCAAACGAGAACCGTTGTTTTCAGCGTAGTATGGCCGTATAAAAACTTCTTACATAAATGTATGTGCTTAATGGTTAATTTCAAGTTTCTGTTAGTAAAAAAAAGAAAAACGAAAACAAAATAGATGTCTACGGCACCCGGTATTCCCATGTGGTCTCCCGTCCAAGTACTGACCAGGCCCGATGCTGCTTAACTTCGGTGATCAAACGAGAACCGGTGTTTTCAGCGTAGTATGGCCGTAGACAAACTGCTTACATAAATCTAAGTGGTTAATGGTTTTCTTCAAGTTTCTGTTAGTCAAAAAAGGACGAAAACAAAATAGATGTCTACTGTAACCCGGTATTCCCAGGAGGTCTCCCGTCCAAGTACAGACCTGGCGCGACGCTGCTTAACTACGGTGATCAAACGAGAACGGTGTTTTCAGCGTAGTATGGCCGTAGACAAACTGCTTACATAAATTTATGTGCTTAATGGTTAATTTCAAGTTTCTGTTAGTCAAAAAAAGGACGAAAACAAAATAGATGTCTACTGCACCCAGTATTCCCATGTGGTGTCCCGTCCAAGTACTGACCTGGCCCGACGCTGCTTAACTTCGGTGATCAAACGAGAACCGGTGTTTTCAGCGTAGTATGGCCGTAGAAAAACTTCTTACATAAATGTATGTGCTTAATGGTTAATTTCAAGTTTCTGTTAGTCAAAAAAAGAAAAACGAAAACAAAATAGATGTCTACGGCACCCGGTATTCCCAGGAGGTCTCCCGTCCAAGTACTGACCTGGCCCGACGCTGCTTAACTTCGGTGATCAAACGAGAACCGGTGTATTCAGCGTAGTATGGCCGTAGACAAACTGCTTACATAAATTTATGTGCTTAATGGTTAATTTCAAGTCTCTGTTAGTCCAACAAGGACGAAAACAAAATAGATGCCTACGGGACCCAGTATTTCAAGGAGGTCTCCCGTCCAAGTACTGACCTGGCCCGACGCTGCTTAACTTCGTTGATCAAACGAGAACCATTGTATTCAGCGTAGTATGGCCGTAGACAAACTGCTTACATAAATTTATGTGCTTAATGGTTAATTTCAAGTTACTGTTAATCAATAAAAGGCAAAAACAAAATAGATGTCTACTGCACCCGGTATTCCCATGAGGTGTCCCGTCCAAGTACTGACCTGGCCCGACGCTGCTTAACTTCGGTGATCAAACGAAAACCGTTGTTTTCAGCATAGTATGGCCGTAGACAAACTTCTTATATAAAATAATGTGCTTTATGGTTAATTTCAAGTTTCTGTTAGTCAAAAAAAGACAAAAACAAAATAGATGTCTACTGCACCCGGTGATCCCAGGAGTTCTCCCGTCCAAGTACTGACCTGGACCGACGCTGCTTAACTTCGGTGATCAAACGAGAACCGTTGTTTTCAGCATAGTATGGCCGTAGACAAACTTCTTTTATAAAATAATGTGCTTTATGGTTAATTTCAAGTTTCTGTAAGTCAAAAAAGGACGAAAACAAAATAGATGTATACTGCACCCAGTATTTCCAGGAGGTCTCCCGTCCAAGTACTGACCAGGCCCGATGCTGCTTAACTTCGGTGATCAAACGAGAACCGGTGTTTTCAGCGTAGTATGGCCGTAGACAAACTTTTCATATAAAATTAAGTGGTTATTGGTTTTCTTCAGGTTTCTGTTAGTCAAAAAAGGAGAATAACAAACTGGATGTCTACGGCACCCGGTATTTCCAGGAGGTCTCCCGTCCAAGTACTGACCAGGCCCGATGCTGCTTAACTTCGGTGATCAAACGAGAACCGGTGTTTTCAGCGTAGTATGGCCGTAGAAAAACTTCTTACATAAATGTATGTGCTTAATGGTTAATTTCAAGTTTCTGTTAGTCAAAAAAAGAAAAACGAAAACAAAATAGATGTCTACGGCACCCGGTATTCCCAGGTACTCTCCCGTCCAAGTACTGACCTGGCCCGACGCTGCTTAACTTCGGTGATCAAACGAGAACCGGTGTTTTCAGCGTAGTATGGCCGTAGACAAACTTCTCATATAAAATTAAGTGGTTAATGGTTTTCTTCAAGATTCTGTTAGTCAAAAAAGGAGAATAACAAACTGGATGTCTAAAGCACCCGGTATTCCCAGGAGGTATCCCGTCCAAGTACTGACCTGGCCCGACGCTGCTTAACTTCGGTGATCAAACGAGAACCGGTGTATTCAGCGTAGTATGGCCGTAGACAAACTTCTTATATAAAATGATGTGCTTTATGGTTAATTTCAAGTTTCTGTTAGTCAAAAAAGGACGAAAACAAAATAGATGCCTTAGGCACCCGGTATTCCCAGGAGGTTTCCCGTCCAAGTACTGACCAGGCCCGATGCTGCTTAACTTCGGTGGTCAAACGAGAACCGGTGTTTTCAGCGTAGTATGGCCGTAGACAAACTTCTCATATAAAATTAAGTGGTTAATGGTTTTCTTCAAGTTTCTGTTAGTCAAAAAAAGAGAATAACAAACTGGATGTCTACGGCACCCGGTATTGCCAGAAGGTCTCCCGTCCAAGTACTGACCAGGCCCGATGCTGCTTAACTTCGGTGATCAAACGAGAACCGGTGTTTTCAGCGTAGTATGGCCGTAGACAAACTTCTTATATAAACTTACGTGGTTAATGGTTTTCTTCAAATTTCTGTTAGTCAAAAAAAGAGAATAACAAACTGGATGTCTACGGCACCCGGTATTGCCAGAAGGTCTCCCGTCCAAGTACTGACCAGGCCCGATGCTGCTTAACTTCGGTGATCAAACGAGAACCGGTGTTTTCAGCGTAGTATGGCTGTAGACAAACTTCTTATATAAAATTACATGGTTAATGGTTTTCTTCAAGTTTTTGTTAGTTAAAAAAAGGACGAAAACAAAATAGATGTCTACGGCACCCGGTATTCCCATGAGGTCTCCCGTCTAAGTACTGACCTGGCCCGACGCTGCTTAACTTCGGTGATCAAACGAGAACCTGTGTTTTCAGCGTAGTATGGCCGTAGACAAACTGCTTACATAAATTTATATGCTTAATGGTTAATTTCAAGTTTCTGTTAAGCAAAAAAGGACGAAAAAAAATTAGATGTCTACGGCACCCGGTATTCCCAGGAGGTCTCCCGTCCAAGTACTGACCTGGCCCGGCGCTGCTTAACTTCGGTGATCAAACGAGAACCGGTGTTTTCAGCGTAGTATGGCCGTAGACAAACTGCTTACATAAATTTATGTGCTTAATGGTTAATTTCAAGTTTCTGTTAGTCAAAAAACGGACGAAAACAAAGTAGATGCCTACGGCACCCGGTATTCCAAGGAGGTCTCCCTTCCAAGGAGGTCTCCCGTCCAAGTATTGACCTGGCCCGACGCTGCTTAACTTCGTTGATCAAACGAGAACCGGTGTATTCAGCGTAGTATGGCTGTAGACAAACTGCTTACATAAATTTATGTGCTTAATGGTTAATTTCAAGTTTCTGTTAGTCAAAAAAGGACGAAAACAAAATAGATGTCTACTGCACCCGGTATTTCCAGGAGGTCTCCCGTCCAAGTACTGACCTGGCCAGACGCTGCTTAACTTCGGTGATCAAACGAGAACCTGTGTTTTCAGCGTAGTATGGGCGTAGACAAACTGCTTTTATACATTTATGTGCTTAAGGTTAATTTCAAGTTTCTGTTAGTCAAAAAAGGAAAAAACAAAAAACAAAATACATGTCTACGGCACCCGGTATTCCCATGTGGTCTCCCGTCCAAGTACTGACCTGGCCCGACGGTGCTTAACTTCGGTGATTAAACGAGAACCGGTGTATTCAGCGTAGTATGGCCGTAGACAAACTGCATACATAATGTATGTGCTTAATGGTTAATTTCAAGTTTCTGTTAGTCAAAAAAGGACGAAAACAAAATAGATGCCTAAGGCACCCGGTATTCCCAGGAGGTCTCCCGTCCAAGTACTGACCAGGCCCGATGCTGGTTAACTTCGGTGATCAAACGAGAACCGTTGTTTTCAGCGTAGTATGGCCGTAGACAAACTTCTCATATAAAATTAGGTGGTTAATGGTTTTCTTCAAATTTCTGTTAGTCAAAAAAAGAGAATAACAAACTGGATGTCTACGGCACCCGATATTCCCAGGAGGTCTCCCGTCCAAGTACTGACCAGGCCCGATGCTGCTTAACTTCGGTGATCAAACGAGAACCGGTGTTTTCAGCGTAGTATGGCTGTAGACAAACATCTTACATAAAATTACGTGGTTAATGGTTTTCTTCAAGTTTCTGTTAGTCAAAAAAGGACGAAAACAAAATAGATGTCTACGGCACCCGGTATTCCCATGAGGTCTCCCGTCCAAGTACTGACCTGGCCCGACGCTGCTTAACTTCGGTGATCAAACGAGAACCGGTGTTTTCAGCGTAGTATGGCCGTAGACAAACTGCTTACATAAATTTATATGCTTAATGGTTAATTTCAAGTTTCTGTTAAGCAAAAAAGAACGAAAACAAATTAGATGTCTACGGCACCCGGTATTCCTAGGAGGTCTCCCGTCCAAGTACTGACCTGGCCCGACGCTGCTTAACTTCGGTGATCAAACGAGAACCGGTGTTTTCAGCGTAGTATGGCCGTAGACAAACTTCTCATATAAAATTAGGTGGTTAATGGTTTTCTTCAAGTTTCTGTTAGTCAAAAAAGGAGAAAAACAAACTGGATGTCTACGGCACCCGGTATTCCCAGGAGGTCTGCGGTCCAAGTACTGACCTGGCCCGACGCTGCTTAACTTCGGTGATCAAACGAGAACCGGTGTATTCAGCGTAGTATGGCCGTAGACAAACTGCTTACATAAATTTATGTGCTTAATGGTTAATTTCAAGTTTCTGTTAGTCAAAAAAAAGAAAAACGAAAACAAAATAGATGTCTACGGCACCCGGTATTCCCAGGAGGTCTCCCGTCCAAGTACTGACCAGGCCCGATGCTGCTTAACTTCGGTGATCAAACGAGAACCGGTGTTTTCAGCGTAGTATGGCCGTAGACACACTTCTCATATAAAATTAAGTGGTTAATGGTTTTCTTCAAGTTTCTGTTAGTCAAAAAAGGACTAAAACAAAATAGATGCCTAAGGCACCCGGTATTCCCAGGATGTCTCCCGTCCAAGTACTGACCTGTCCCGACGCTGCTTAGCTTCGGTGATCAAACGAGAACCGTTGTTTTCAGCGTAGTATGGCCGTAGACAAACTTCTTAAATAAATGTATGTGCTTAATGGTTAATTTCAAGTTTCTGTTAGTCAAAAAAGGACGAAAACAAAATAGATGTCTACGGCACCCGGTATTTCCAGGAGGTCTCCCGTCCAAGTACTGACCTGGCCCGACGCTGCTTAACTTTGGTGATCAAACGAGAACCGGTGTTTTCAGCGTAGTATGGCCGTAGACAAACTGCTTACATAAATTTATGTTCTTAATGGTTAATTTCAAGTTTCTGTTAGTCAAAAAATGACGAAAACTAAAAATAGATGTCTACTGCACCCAGTATTCCCATGTGGTCTCCCGTCCAAGTACTGACCTGGCCCAACGCTGCTTAACATCGGTGATCAAACGAGAACCGGTGTTTTCAGCGTAGTATGGCCTTAGACAAACTTCTCATATAAATCTAAGTGGTTAATGGTTAATTTCAAGTTTCTGTTAGTCAAAAAAGGACAAAAACAATATAGATGTCTACTGCAGCCGGTATTCCCAAGAGGTGTCCCGTCCAAGTACTGACCTGGCCCAACGCTGCTTAACTTCGGTGATAAAACGAGAACCGTTGTTTTCAGCATAGAATGACCGTAGACAAACTTCTTATGTAAAATTATGTGCTTTATGGTTAATTATCAAGTTTCTGTTAGTCAAAAAAGGACGAAAACAAAATAGATGCCTACTGCACCCAGTATTCCCATGTGGTCTCCCGTCCAAGTACTGACCTGGCCCGACGCTGCTTAACTTCGGTGATCAAACGAGAACCGGTGTTTTCAGCGTAGTATGGCCGTAGACAAACTGCTTACATAAATTTATATGCTTAATGGTTAATTTCAAGTTTCTGTTAAGCAAAAAAGAACGAAAACAAATTAGATGTCTACGGCACCCGGTATTCCCAGGAGGTCTCCCGTCCAAGTACTGACCAGGCCCGATGCTGCTTAACTTCGGTGATCAAACGAGAACCGGTGTTTTCAGCGTAGTATGGCCGTAGACAAACTTCTGATATAAAATTACGTGGTTAATGGTTTTCTTCAAATTTCTGTTAGTCAAAAAAAGAGAATAACAAACTGGATGTCTACGGCACCCGGTATTCCCAAGATCTCCCGTCCAAGTACTGACCAGGCACGACGCTGCTTAACTTCGGTGATCAAACGAGAACCGGTGTTTTCAGCGTAGTATGGCTGTAGACAAACTTCTGATATAAAATTACGTGGTTAATGGTTTTCTTCAAGTTTCTGTTAGTCAAAAAAGTAAAAAACAAAACAGATGTCTACGGCACCCGGTATTCCCATGAGGTCTCCCGTCCAAGTACTGATCTGGCCCGACGCTGCTTAGCTTCGGTGATCAAACGAGAACCGGTGTTTTCAGCGTAGTATGGCCGTAGACAAACTGCTTACAAAAATGTATATGCTTAATGGTTATTTTCAAGTTTCTGTTAGTCAAAAAAGGACGAAAACAAAATAGATGTCTACGGCACCCGGTATTCCCAGGAGGTCTCCCGTCCAAGTACTGACAAGGCCCGACGCTGCTTAACTTCGGTGATCAAACGAGAACCGGTGTTTTCAGCATAGTATGGCCGTAGACAAACTTCTGATATAAAATTACGTGGTTAATGGTTTTCTTCAAATTTCTGTTAGTCAAAAAAGGAGATAACAAACTGGATGTCTACTGCACCCGGTATTCCCAGGAGGTCTCCCGTCCAAGTACTGACCTGGCCCGACGCTGCTTAACTTCGGTGATCAAACGAGAACCGGTGTATTCAGCGTAGTATGGCCGTAGACAAACTGATTTCATACATTTATGTGCTTAATGGTTAATTTCAAGTTTTCCCAGGAGGTATTCCCAGGAGGTCTCCCGTCCAAACGAGAACCGGTGTATTCAGCGTAGTATGGCCGTAGACAAACTGTTTACATAAATTTATGTTGTTAATGGTTAATTTCAAGTTTCTGTTAGTCAAAAAAGGACGAAAACAAAATAGATGTCTACTGCACCCAGTATTCCCATGTGGTCTCCCGTCCAAGTACTGACCTGGCCCGACGCTGCTTAACATCGGTGATCAAACGAGAACCGGTGTTTTCAGCGAGGTATGGCCGTAGACAAACTTCTCATATATTCCCAGGTATTCTCAGGTATTCTCAGGTATTCCCAGGAGGTCTCCCGTCCAAGTACTGACCAGGCCCGATGCTGCTTAACTTCGGTGATCAAACGAGAACCGGTGTTTTCAGCGTAGTATGGCCGTAGACAAACTTCTGATATAAAATTACGTGGTTAATGGTTTTCTTCAAATTTCTGTTAGTCAAAAAAAGAGAATAACAAACTGGATGTCTACGGCACCCGGTACTCCCATGAGGTCTCCCGTCCAAGTACTGACCTGGCCCGACGCTGCTTAGCTTCGGTGATCAAACGAGAACCGGTGTTTTCAGCGTAGTATGGCCGTAGACAAACTGCTTACAAAAATGTATATGCTTAATGGTTAATTTCAAGTTTCTGTTAGTCAAAAAAGGACGAAAACAAAATAGATGTCTACGGCACCCGGTATTCCCAGGAGGTCTCCCGTCCAAGTACTGACAAGGCCCGATGCTGCTTTACTTCGGTGATCAAACGAGAACCGGTGTATTCAGCGTAGTATGGCCGTAGACAAACTGCTTACATAAATTTATGTGCTTAATGGTTTTCTTCAAGTTTCTGTTAGTCAAAAAAGGAGAATAACAAACTGGATGTCTACGGCACCCGGTATTCCCAGGAGGTCTCCCGTCCAAGTACAGACCTGGCCCGACGCTGTATAACTTCGTTGATCAAACGAGAACCGGTGTTTTCAGCGTATTATGGCCGTAGACAAACTGCTTACAAAAATGTATGTGCTTAATGGTTAATTTCAAGTTTCTGTTTTGCAAAAAAGGACGAAAACAAAATAGATGTCTCCGGCACCCGGTATTCCCATGAGGACTCCCGTCCAAGTACTGACCTGGCCCGAAGCTGCTTAACTTCGGTGATGAAACGAGAACCGGTGTTTTCAGCTTAGTATGGCCGTAGACAAACTGCTTACAGAAAATTACATGCTTAATCGTCAATATAAAGTTTCTGCCAGTCAAAAAAGTTGGAAAACAAAATCGATGTCTACGGAACCCAGTATTCCCAGTAGGTCTCCCGTCCAAGTTCTGACCTGGGCCGACGCTTCTTTACTTCGGTGATCGAACGAGAACCGGTGTTTTCAGCGTAGTATGGCCGTAGACAAACTGCTTTCATACATTTATGTGCTTAATGGTTAATTTCAAGTTTCTGTTAGTCAAAAAAGGAAAAAACAAAAAACAAAATAGATGTCTACGGCACCCGGTATTCCCAGGAGGTCTCCCGTCCAAGTACTGACCTGGCCCGACGCTGCTTAACTTAGGTGATCAAACGAGAACCGGTGTTTTCAGCGTAGTATGGCCGTAGAAAACTTCTTATATAAACTTACGTAGTTAATGGTTTTCTTCAAATTTCTGTTAGTCAAAAAAAGAGAATAACAAACTGGATGTCTACGGCACCCGGTATTCCCAGGAGGTCTCCCGTCCAAGTACTGACCAGGCACGACGCTGCTTAACTTCGGTGATCAAACGAGAACCGGTGTTTTCAGCGTAGTATGGCTGTAGACAAACTTCTGTTATAAAATTACGTGGTTAATGGTTTTCTTCAAGTTTCTGTTAGTCAAAAAAGGACGAAAACAAAACAGATGTCTACGGCACCCGGTATTCCCATGAGGTCTCCCGTCCAAGTACTGACCTGGCCCGACGCTGCTTAACTTTGGTGATCAAACGAGAACCGGTGTTTTCAGCGTAGTATGGCCGTAGACAAACTGCTTACATAAATTTATGTGCTTAATGGTTAATTTCAAGTTTCTGTTAGTCAAAAAAGGACGAAAACAAAATAGATGTCTACTGCAACCAGTATTCCCATGTGGTGTCCCGTCCAAGTACTGACCTGGCCCGACGCTGCTTAACTTCGGTGATCAAACGAGAACCGGTGTTTTCAGCGTAGTATGGCCGTAGAAAAACTTCTTACATAAATGTATGTGCTTAATGGTTAATTTCAAGTTTCTGTTAGTCAAAAAAAGAAAAACGAAAACAAAATAAATGTCTACGGCACCCGGTATTCCCAGGAGGTCTCCGTCCAAGTACTGACCAGGCCCGATGCTGCTTAACTACGGTGATCAAACGAGAACCGGTGTTTTCAGAGTAGTATGGCCGTAGACAAACTTCTCATATAAAATTAAGTGGTTAATGGTTTTCTTCAAGTTTCTGTTAGTCAAAAAAGGACAATAACAAACTGGATGTCTACGGCACCCGGTTTTACCAGGAGGTCTCCCGTCCAAGTACTGACCTGGCCCGACGCTGCTTAACTTCGGTGATCAAACGAGAACCGGTGTTTTCAGCGTAGTATGGCCGTAGACAAACTGGTTTCATACATTTATGTGCTTAAGGTTAATTTCAAGTTTCTGTTAGTCAAAAAAGGAAAAAAACAAAAAACAAAATACATGTCTACGGCACCCGGTATTCCCAGAAGGTCTCCCGTCCAAGTACTGACCTAGCCCGATGCTGCTTAACTTTGGTGATCGAACGAGAACCGGTGTATTCAGCGTAGTATGGCCGTAGACAAACTGCATACATAATGTATGTGCTTAATGGTTAAATTCAAGTTTCTGTTAGTCAAAAAAGGACGAACACAAAATAGATGCCTAAGGCACCCGGTATTCCCAGGCGCTCTCCCTGCCAAGGACTTATCCGGGTCCTCAACCCACCAATCATTGAGCTCTGTTGAGCAGCCAGTTTCCTCAACAGGCCAATCAGTGAGCTCTGTTGAGCAAGCTCTTTGCTCAACAGACCAATCACCGACCGATGTTGAGGATGACGTCAACTTCGTGACCTGCCATCACGAAGACGGTCAGAGGTCGATCAGCTGTTGATACTCACGAAATCAACCATTCATTCACGCGAAGACATTATTATTTGGATTACGGTAAAATTTCCCACAAAAAAGAGCACGATAATAAAATGTTGAAATGACAGAAAAGAATATGGATCCGACAGCTAGCTCTATCGTATACGGGACTGAAAAAAAGACCGAGTCTAGACTCTAGTGTCTGGTCTGTGTATTGTAGATAGATGGGGAAAATCGTTAATAGTTAAGTCGCTGCTAGTGCTACTGGATACTGGCACTTGCTAAGTATGTATAATGCACCCACAACTCATCATAAGTCATGACTCGTGGCCATGTAAGAAAATGGTTGTACGTTTTTAATCAGCTTTGAATTATCAAGTACATGTATAATCAACAAGCCCGATGGTCCAAAAATAGGATGTAAACAAATAGTCATGTATACGTATATGAAACATGATTTTCAAACCACATTTTTTACATTGTACATTGTGTACATTGCAGTTATAGACACATTTTGAATTTATGTATTGTTGTTATTAACAGGTCAGAATGGAGGCAAAGCAAGGGATGTACAAATGCAGCAAGTGTCATCAAGAGTTCAATGTCAAATCAAACTTGACTAGACATATGAAAAAAACATGAGGAAAAGCTTTTCCAATTTCCAGGTTGCAGCAAGACGTTTACACTAAAACAAAACTTAGAAAGTCACTCAAAGCAGCATTTTTATCCTGCAATACCCCATTTCAAGACAGGAGAAGCGAGACTGAAATGCTCCCAAGAAGCTGCCCATGTAGCTGGTTGCTCCTATAAGGCACCGGTTGAAAATGTGTGGCATCCAGACAAAGCTGAAACAGACGCAAGGAGAATTAGTGGCTCCTTGTGGAGAGCCAGTTTAATCATCCAATTTGGAAAGTATTCCGGCAAAAATTTCAAGTGGCTCCTTGAGAACGATGTTGGCTGGGTGGTGTGGCTACTGGATGCCTTCAGCATTCATGGTGAGAAGTGCCCCAGCATGCTCTGGCAGAAAGAGAGACTGCTAAAATTTGTCAAAGAATTTCCCTCTGTAAGGTGCCATCTTGACAACCGACTTAAGGTTAGTTTTAAATGCAATGTACGGTATCTCACCATTATTTTAGGAGTGATTTCACCGGGTAGATATATGTGGGCATGAATGAAGACTCTTCATGATCATTACATAACTCCCAAACTCATGGGATGATAACATGTACTGTACTAAAGAACCAATATCTATACAAGACTAATTGTATTTATAATACTAGATGGTTTTACTTTAAGTATGAACCATGAAAAGAATCAACAATGAGTCAGATGAGTTGTGTAGTAGAGTTAACTCTTGCATCACACACACGAACACATGCTTGACTAATGAGATGGATCCCAATAATCATTTCAATACAGTTTGAACAGGAAGTTAGAAAGAGAGGCTTTTTTTCATTTGCAGAAGCGGAAGGAGAAAAAAGATGCACCTATCGCAGCAGGGGACTTCGAAGATGACTATATTAAAGACGCTGAACTACTGGCAATGGCAGGTAAGCTATATTTGGGGGTTTTCTGTAACTTTTTAGAAAAGAGGTCAAATGTTTTTGATATTTGATACAAAAATAAACAATAATCTGCTTGTAATTCAGATGACGATGTATGTTTCCATCTTGAATTTTGGTTGAATTTTCTTTCAGTTTTCATGTCTTAATGAAGATGAAGTGCATTGCAGCATTGGTGAGAAATTATTTTTGTCTGCTTGTGTGGTATTGAGGTGACCCTAATTTGCCTAAAAATCTTGATATTGTAGCTCTGTTTGCTGTGTTTCTGTAGCTGTCATAGCTGTTTCTGTAGCTGGCATAACTCTATTTAGCTGGGATAGCTTTATTACTTTCTGTAGCCGTGATAGCTGTAACTATTTTTCTCCTTCCGCTTCCGCCTCTATTCTACTGTATTACTAACTTTGCACATTATCGTTATGTTGGAACTTGCTTGACAATGTACAGAGCTAAAAGTTGTGCTATTGTTCCCATCACTTCTTTTCTTTGCAACTCCTATATGGTTCCTTCCCTTTGCTCTGATCTTTACAAATTTAAAGGGGCAGGTCATGATCCTATAATACCTTTTATATTTTCTGTACTCATAAATAAATTATATCCAGATCGTGTCTGTAAAATATATAACAAATTTTGAGTGTACGCAGACCATTCAAATTTTACAAGACGTTTAATCTTCGACTCCTTCGAGCAAATGGATCGTGACGTACTCCTTTAATATTTATTCTTATTACATTGTTTATATAAACAAATCATTTATGGTGAAGGTACATTGGGTGGACTGTACAATTTTTTTTTTCATAGTATTTTAGAATTAAAATTGCTCTTACTCTTTGACTTTTCAGAGGATGTACTCATGGACTCAGGGGTTGGTGTGTCCACTCAGATCACATCTGTTGGAAAGCTTCTGCCTTCATCAGAATCACCATTGGCATCAGAAGACAGACCTTCGACATCATCAGCAGACAGATCTTTGTCCTCTGTGGATGATTCTACCGTGCAGGAAGGGTGGCAGAAATTCTGGGACGAGCCTCCAGCACAGGTTCAGGGCATCTCTCCCTCAAACGTTCGATGGCTAAAGACTGATGGGCCATATGGCATCTTTGAAACAGCAAAGATGTACACTACATCCAAAAGAGAATTTGGGACTCGGCAAATCTTCAAGAAGAAGATGGAATTTAATCCCCCACCTCTTCCAACTTCAGTGAAAGGGTCCTTGCCATCTATGCTGTCCTTCTTCACCACTCCTGTCGTCTTCTGGAGACCAATTGGAGTGATGGAGATCAAGATAAAATGCCCCAATCCAAAGTGTCCTGCTCCACCAGGTAGTTACCTGACCAAAAGCGGCTATGGAAACATTGCGCGACAAGTGTGCGGCATGAGGCACTACTACACACTCTTGACAGAAAGACTTAAATGCAATCCTTGCATGAGACTTAGACAGCAGACCAAGAGTGAAGATGATCAGCCACTCCATTATAGATGGCATGCCTTCAGCCCCAGCATCCTCATGCAACTTTCCCCAGCAGTTAGGAGCATGTTTCCAGCCATCATCTGTGGAAAGCGGGCTATAGACAAGAACGTTGTGACATTCCTGAGTGATAGGCTCAATTCTGTGTCTATGACCAAGGTGCACCGAATGATCCAGCAAGGCCATGACGAATGGTATGCAGAGAGAAGAGACTTGTACCAGACTCTACTGATGGAGGCACATACTGCCAGCAAAGCACCTATGTCACAGCGTGGTATACTTTCCTTTACTGACCATCACTACACCCCGCCTATCCCGCCAACTCCACTTCCATCCCCCCGTGTTCTGCGTAGAGCTCAACTCATCATGGAGATGGAAAATATGCCTGTCTACCGATCATCTATCATGAGTGTGACTGGACAGATACTGTGCATGGATGATACAAAACAGGTAGATATTTTCTTTTTCTGTTTGTATTATTATCATTATTCATTACTAATTCAGTTTTTTTAACAAAGTACTATGGCACTGTAAAATATATAACAAATCTAGAAAGAAAGAACCAGAACAATGACAGATTAAATTGATCTTCAAATTTACCAACAATTCTTTCACACTAGTAAACATGTATATAAATACGATAATACACCATAATGGAAAATGCCAAATATGGACAAAGATTTTAAAGCCCAGTCCAATTACATTCAATAGGGGGTTTCACTTGAAGTGAAAATGAAAAGTTCATTGTTTTAATGTGAATCATTTGAAAAAATGAACTTATGACAGTGATTGAAAATATGATTTTAAATTGTAATTTAAGTGGAAAATGAAGAAAAACAGTCTCAGACAGAAATCTTTTACTACAGCTGTAATTTTGTGTGTGTATTTGCATGTTTTCTACATACAGGTTCTTAAGAAAATTCAAGGAGATGGAAAAGGCACCATGCATTATGTTACCAGTGTGCTGAATGAGTGGGGGCAGTTTCTGACAACTGTTGTGGTCGCCTCTGAGTCGGAGAATTGCTACAGGAGGCTTGCTGAGGGACTCATCGCA